>OZ024800.1:12618110-15239650 GCA_964017045.1 Omphiscola glabra
TGTTGTTGTTGGCGTCGTTGTTGTTGTTGGCGTCGTTGTTGTTGTTGGTGTCGTTGTTGTTGGTGTCGTTGTTGGTGTCGTTGTTGTTGGCGTCGTTGTTGTTGCCGTCGTTGTTGTTGTTGGTGTCGTTGTTGTTGCCGTCGTTGTTGTTGCCGTCGTTGTTGTTGGTGTCGTTGTTGTTGTTGGTGTTGTTGTTGTTTGTGTTGTTGTTGGTGTTGGTGTCGTTGTTGTTGTTGGTGTCGTTGTTGTTGTTGGTGTCGTTGTTGTTGTTGGTGTCGTTGTTGTTGTTGGTGTCGTTGTTGTTGTTGGTGTCGTTGTTGTTGTTGGTGTCGTTGTTGGTGTTGGTGTCGTTGTTGTTGTTGGTGTCGTTGTTGTTGTTGCCGTCGTTGTTGTTGTTGGTGTCGTTGTTGTTGTTGGTGTCGTTGTTGTTGTTGGTGTCGTTGTTGTTGGTGTCGTTGTTGTTGGTGTCGTTATTGTTGGTGTCGTTGTTGTTGGCGTCGTTGTTGTTGTTGGCGTCGTTGTTGTTGTTGGCGTCGTTGTTGTTGTTGGTGTCGTTGTTGTTGGTGTCGTTGTTGGTGTCGTTGTTGTTGGCGTCGTTGTTGTTGCCGTCGTTGTTGTTGTTGGTGTCGTTGTTGTTGCCGTCGTTGTTGTTGGCGTCGTTGTTGTTGCCGTCGTTGTTGTTGCCGTCGTTGCTTTTGCTGTTGGCATCTTTCTGTTGCCGCTGCTGCATTTGTCTCTGACGCACGTGTCTCATTAACTTTCATAAATCATGAAGGTAAGATTATATTTTGTAAACAAATGGATGGAGATGTTGTGGGTCTCAGTGAGGAAAACTGATCTGCTGGTCTCTGTTCACACTAGGAAAGGGAGCGGGGGGGGGTGTGTGGGAGGAGTGGGGGGGGGGGGCTGGGGGGGTCATCCCGTCATCTTAGAGTCGTATCAGTAGTATGACGTCATAGCGGTGTGACGTTGTCAATGAGTTCATAATAACATTGAAAAATACAACCCCCGTCATGTACATATGTAACGTGTACATATTTAATGTGTACATATGTAACGTGTACATAGTAACGTGTACATATGTAACGTGTCTAAACTTGACGTCATCAGCTACCCTAGAGTGTGGTTCATTTATGTTAAGTTGCTTAATCAAAAATGGAGTCGCCACCATTTTGAAACCGGAATGGCATATAAAGATAAATCTCATTAAGACAGAGTACAGCCTCGATTTTCCGAACTCACTGGCGCCGGGCGTGTTTCGGATAACAGTTTTTTTTTTTTTTTTGATAACTGAAAACTCACACGGAGATGTTGCGTTCACGAAGTCAGCGCGTGGAATACAACATATGTTTACCTTACAGCCAGTGTCGGCCCACGGTTGCTGGCGCCCCGGGCAAGCTAAACTTCGGCGCCACTTTTAAGTATAGTCATACAAATATGTGCACGGGGGAAAAAACTAGGGGATTAGGTAATGAGTTCATTACCTAGATTGTTTTGATTTTTTTTTAACGATAAAAAATAAATTTGTTTTTCTTAACTTGTAATTGGACAGTATGAATAATCAGCCTACCTACCGTGGGCAGTAAGAAAAATAAGCCTACCGTGGGCAGTATGAAAAATTAGCTTACCGTGGTCAGTAAGAAAAATAAGCCTACCGTGGGCAGTATGAAAAATTAGCCTATCGTGGGCAGTATGAACAATTAGCCTACCGTGGGCAGTATGAACAATTAGCCTACCGTGGGCAGCATGAACACTGAGCCTACCATTGGCAGTATGAACACTTAGCCTACCGTGGGCAGTATGAACAATTAGCCTACCGCGGAAAGCATGAACAATTAGCCTACCGTGTGCAGTATGAACAATTAGCCTACCGTGGGCAGTATGAACAATTAGCCTACCGTGGGCAGTATGAACAATTAGCCTACCGCGGAAAGCATGAACACTTAGCCTACCGTGGGCAGTATGAACAATTAGCCTACCGTGGGCAGTATGAACAATTAGCCTACCGTGGGCAGTATGAACAATTAGCCTACCGTGGGCAGTATGAACAATTAGCCTACCGCGGAAAGCATGAACACTTAGCCTACCGTGTGCAGTATGAACAATTAGCCTACCGTGTGCAGCATGAACAATTAGCCTACCGTGTGCAGTATGAACAATTAGCCTACCGTGGGCAGTATGAACAATTAGCCAACCGATGACATTTTTTTATCGCCTTTTAGATCAGCAAATCTATTATTTTTTTGGACTTTCTATTTTTTGTTCCATGGCGCCTTAAGCACATGGCGCCCAATGCAATGCTTCTTCGTGTTTGGGAGGATTGTTGGCGGCACCCTAAGCACATGGCGCCCCGGACAACTGCCCGAGTTGCCGGTGACTTGAGCCGGCCCTGCTAACAGCTATACACCTATGACGCTTTATTGTACAACGTTTTAATTGCACCGTATGGTGTAAAGCAGTGGCTCTCAACCTTCCCAATGCCGCGACCCTTTAATCCAGTACCTCATGTCGTGGCTACCCCCAATCACAAAATTATTTTCGTTGCTCTCTTTATAACTGTAGAGTTTGTGTTTTTACGATGGTCTTAGGCGACCTCTGGGAAAGGGTCGTTCGACCCCCAAAGGGGTCGCGATCCACAGGGTGAGAACCGCTGGTGTAAAGGGATCAGCTGGCGGATGTCAACAAAAAATAATTTTACAATTCTGTACCTGCGACTAGAGTTATTCCAAAAATAGAGGACTGGCACTTTGAATAATATTCAAGGTTACCTTAGATGTGCCAACGTGTATTCTTCGATATAGATTTTATTTATTTGAACAAGGCTGCAGATGGAATTATCCCAGTCTGGTAACCATACGTATTGTTTACCGGTGAATGTACAAAAAATGTTTTTTATACAAAAATAATAATAACAGTAACAATGATAATATTAATAATACCAAAAGAGAGAGTCGTTGCGGATAAGCGACGCTTCTGATAATAAGATTTCGGATAACAAACGCTAGCGGTAAATGTAAAGTTAGGATTATAGCCCAAACTCAAAATTTGCTCATTACAGAAAGAGTCTATTTTTCTAACACATTTGCTACTCAGACATCAGTCACCCCTCAAACTCACAAACCATTCACCAGTCACGCACACCATTCACCACTCACACACATCATTCACTACAAAACAAACGCCATTCACCATTCACTCACCCACCATTCACCACTCACACACATCATTCACCACAAAACAAACGCCATTCACCATTCACTCACCCACCATTCACCACTCACAAACCCATCATTCACCACCCACACACAACATTCACCCCTCTCACACACCATTCATCACTCACACACACCATTCACCAGTCACGCACACCATTCACCACTCACACACATCATTCAGTACAAAACAAACGCCATTCACCATTCACTCACCCACCATTCACCACTCACAAACCCATCATTCACCACCCACACACAACATTCACCCCTCTCACACACCATTCATCACTCACACACAACTTTCGTCCCTTTAACACACCATTCACCACTCTAAAATACCATTCACTAATCTCAAACACTATTCACCACTCTCACACACCATTCACCACTCTTAAAGACCATTCACCACTCTTAAACACCATTCACAACTCTTAAACACCATTCACCACTCTCACACACCATTTACCACTCTTAAACACCATTCACGACTCTTAAACACCATTCACCACTCTCACACACCATTCACCACTCTTAAACACCATTCACCACTCACACTCACCATTCATCACTCTCACACACAATTTACCACTCTTAAACACCATTCACCACTCACACTCACCATTCATCACTCTCACAAACCATTCACCACTCTCACACACCATTCACCACATACACACACCATTCACCACTCACACACACCATTTACCACTCACACACACCATTTACCACTCTCACACACCACTCTCACACACCACTCTCACACACCATTCACCACTCACGCACACCATTTACCACTCTCACGCACAATTCACCACTCTCACACACCGTTCACCACTCACACACACACCATTCACCACTCACACACACACCATTCACAACTCTCACACACACCATTCACCACTCACACACACACACCATTCACCACTCACACTCACACCATTCACCACTCTCACACACACCATTCACCACTCACACACACCAATCACCACTCACACACACACCATTCACAACTCTCACACACACCATTCACCACTCTCACACACACCATTCACCACTCACACACACACCATTCACCACTCTCACACACATCATTCACCACTCTCACACACCATTCACCAATCACACAAACCATTCACCACTCACACACACCATTCACCACACACTATTCACCAATCACACAAACCATTCACCACTCACACATACCATTTACCACTCTCACACACCATTCACCACTCTTAAACACCATTCACCACTCACACTCACCATTCATCACTCTCACACACAATTTACCACTCTTAAACACCATTCACCACTCACACTCACCATTCATCACTCTCACAAACCATTCACCACTCTCACACACCATTCACCACATACACACACCATTCACCACTCACACACACCATTTACCACTCACACACACCATTCACCACTCTCACACACACCATTCACCACTCTCACACACACCATTCACCACTCACACACACACCATTCACCACTCACACACACATCATTCACCACTCTCACACACCATTCACCACTCTCACACACCGTTCACCACTCACACACACACCATTCACCACTCTCACACACACCATTCACCACTCTCACACACACCATTCACCACTCACACACACACCATTCACCACTCACACACACATCATTCACCACTCTCACACACCATTCACCAATCACACAAACCATTCACCACTCACACACACACCATTCACCAATCACACAAACCATTCACCACTCACACATACCATTTACCACTCTCACACACCATTCACCACTCTCACACAACGTTTACCACTCACACACACACCATTCACAACTCACACACACACACCATTCCCCGCTCGCACACACCAGTCACCACTCACCCACACTGTTCCTTATGACATCCCCCCACTCCCCCGTCATTGCACTCCCCACTTACATGACTTACCAGGAACTGATACGCAGTTTTTGTGAGGTTTTCTCACTTCCGACAGCAGACCTGGCCGCTAACGTCAAAAAGCGTTCAGTTGAGAGCAAGGCTCTTCAGATCGGAGACGTATTATTAATTGTGTCTAGCCGATACACACCCTCGCTTTCCGATCCGGTTACGGCTAGCGCTGCTTGCTGCTGCCAGGAATTTTTAACCTCTTGAATTCACTTAATTAGAATCCATTGCCGGTTAAGAAATCTGAGATGCACTAGGATATACGATGGTTTTTGTTTTGTTTTGTCTGGAAGTAACCGAATATTTGATTAGAGACCAATGGCCGGACGAAGGTTTAGTGTAAGCTTTCGATTTATGGCTGGGGGCCGGAGGGGGGGGGGGGTAGCTTAGCTGGACGACATAAAAATAATGTGGATGAGATTAAACTTAAGTCTGAAACTTTCCGTGACAAGGCCGTTGTTGTTGTTGTATAGATTGCCGTTGTGGTGGCATATTTGGCTTTTGTTATATAGCTGGCGGTAATTACATGGAGAGATTAACGTGGGCCGCGTAGCTGGTCGTTTTTCTTATATACCTGTATATGTCAACAAATAAAATAAGTTTTTATTCAATTCATCCGAGGACGGACATAACCACAGACAAGCATTAGGGGCTGTCCATTAATTATGTCAACAAATTTTTGGCGATTTTTACCTCCCCCCTACCCCTTGTCAACAACTTGTCAAACTTTCAGAGACCCCCCACTATAGAATTTCGTCAACATTTGATTACCACCCCCCCTAAAAAAATATAGATAAAATGGAAAAAATACAACAATATTTTAAATAGACTAGTTTACAACTATAACAAAAAAGTGAATAAAAGTAAAATGTTTAGAAAAAAAAAGTTTAATAAATTTTAAATTATGAAGTTAACTTTATTTTTAAAAAAGTAACATTGTTGATGTCAACTTTTCTTGACCTCCCCCCATCCCCCTTGTCAACAATTGTAAAAAAAATTCAGACCCCCCTCCCCCCTATTTTGTTGACATAATTAATGGACAGCCCCTTAACAGGGATGGACATTACCTGGCAGTGACATTACTAGGGATGAACATTACCATGGATGGACATTACCTGGCAGTGACATTACCAGGGATATGGATATTACCTGTGACGGACATTACTAGGGATGGACATTACCATGAATGCACATGCCCAAGGACGGGCATTAACAAGATCTCTGCCCAGCGGGCCGTAGTTTGAGGACCCGCGTTATAGAACATATAGCAAATCAAATTAAATGGACAAGCTTGTTAGTGCTGAGAGTATTGCTTGTGTGTACAGTATGAGAGAATTGCTTGCGTGTACAGTATGAGAGTATTGATTGCGTGTACAGTATGAGAGAATTGCTTGCATGTACAGTATGAGAGTATTGATTGTGTGTACAGTATGAGAGTATTGCTTGTGTGTACAGTATGAGAGTATTGCTTGTGTGTACAGTATGAGAGTATTGCTTGCATGTACAGTATGAGAGTATTGATTTTGTGTACAGTATGAGAGTATTGCTTGCGTGTACAGTATGAGAAAATTGCTTGTGTGTACATTATGAGAGAATTGCTTGTGTGTACAGTATGAGAGTATTGCTTGTGTGTACAGTATGAGAGAATTGCTTGTGTGTACAGTATGAGAGAATTGCTTGTGTGTACAGTATGAGAGTATTGATTGCTTGTACAGTATGAGAGTATTGATTGCTTGTACAGTATGAGAGAATTGCTTGCGTGTACAGTATGAGAGAATTGCTTGTGTGTACAGTATGAGAGAATTGCTTGCGTGTAAAGTATGAGAGAATTGCTTGCGTGTACAGTATGAGAGAATTGATTGCTTATACAGTATGAGAGAATTGCTTGCGTGTACATTATGAGAGTATTGCTTGTGTGTACAGTATGAGAGTATTGCGTGTGTGTACAGTATGAGAGTATTGCTTGTGTGTACAGTATGAGAGTATTGTTTGTGTGTACAGTATGAGAGAATTGCTTGCGTGTACAGTATGAGAGAATTGCTTGTGTGTACAGTATGAGAGTATTGATTGCGTGTACAGTATGAGAGTATTGATGGCGTGTACAGTATGAGAGAATTGCTTGCGTGTACAGTATGAGAGTATTGCTTGTGTGTACAGTATGAGAGTATTGCTTGCGTGTACAGTATGAGAGAATTGCTTGTGTGTACAGTATGAGAGAATTGCTTGTGTGTACAGTATGAGAGAATTGCTTGTGTGTACAGTATGAGAGAATTGCTTGTGTGTACAGTATGAGAGAATTGCTTGTGTGTACAGTATGAGAGTATTGCTTGTGTGTACAGTATGAGAGAATTGCTTGTGTGTACAGTATGAGAGAATTGCTTGTGTGTACAGTATGAGAGTATTGATTGCTTGTACAGTATGAGAGTATTGATTGCTTGTACAGTATGAGAGAATTGCTTGCGTGTACAGTATGAGAGAATTGCTTGTGTGTACAGTATGAGAGAATTGATTGCTTGTACAGTATGAGAGAATTGCTTGTGTGTACAGTATGAGCGAATTGTTTGCGTGTAAAGTATGAGAGAATTGCTTGCGTGTAAAGTATGAGAGAATTGATTGCTTGTACAGTATGAGAGAATTGCTTGCGTGTACAGTATGAGAGAATTGCTTGCGTGTACAGTATGAGCAAATTGATTGCGTGTACAGTATGAGAGAATTGCTTGCGTGTACAGTATGAGCGAATTGATTGCGTGCAAAGTATGAGAGAATTGCTTGCGTGTACAGTATGAGAGAATTGATTGCTTGTACAGTATGAGAGAATTGCTTGCGTGTACAGTATGAGAGTATTGCTTG
This sequence comes from Omphiscola glabra, assembly GCA_964017045.1. Taxonomy (NCBI): domain Eukaryota; kingdom Metazoa; phylum Mollusca; class Gastropoda; family Lymnaeidae; genus Omphiscola; species Omphiscola glabra. The sequence goes on from OZ024800.1 coordinate 12,626,121, forward strand.
CGTGTACAGTATGAGAGTATTGCTTGTGTGCAAAGTATGAGAGAATTGCTTGCGTGTACAGTATGAGAGAATTGCTTGTGTGTACAGTATGAGAGTATTGATTGCTTGTACAGTATGAGAGTATTGATTGCTTGTACAGTATGAGAGAATTGCTTGCGTGTACTGTATGAGAGAATTGCTTGTGTGTACAGTATGAGAGAATTGATTGCTTGTACAGTATGAGAGAATTGCTTGCGTGTACAGTATGAGCGAATTGTTTGCGTGTAAAGTATGAGAGAATTGCTTGCGTGTACAGTATGAGCGAATTGATTGCGTGCAAAGTATGAGAGAATTGCTTGCGTGTACAGTATGAGAGAATTGCTTGTGTGTACAGTATGAGAGTATTGCTTGTGTGTACAGTATGAGAGAATTGCTTGTGTGTACAGTATGAGAGAATTGCTTGTGTGTACAGTATGAGAGTATTGATTGCTTGTACAGTATGAGAGTATTGATTGCTTGTACAGTATGAGAGAATTGCTTGCGTGTACAGTATGAGAGAATTGCTTGTGTGTACAGTATGAGAGAATTGATTGCTTGTACAGTATGAGAGAATTGCTTGCGTGTAAAGTATGAGAGAATTGCTTGCGTGTACAGTATGAGAGAATTGATTGCTTGTACAGTATGAGAGAATTGCTTGCGTGTACAGTATGAGAGAATTGCTTGCGTGTACAGTATGAGCGAATTGATTGCGTGTACAGTATGAGAGAATTGCTTGCGTGTACAGTATGAGCGAATTGATTGCGTGCAAAGTATGAGAGAATTGCTTGCGTGTACAGTATGAGAGAATTGATTGCTTGTACAGTATGAGCGAATTGCTTGCGTGTACAGTATGAGAGTATTGCTTGCGTGTACAGTATGAGAGTATTGCTTGTGTGCAAAGTATGAGAGAATTGCTTGCGTGTACAGTATGAGCGAATTTATTGCGTGCAAAGTATGAGAGAATTGCTTGCGTGTACAGTATGAGAGAATTGATTGCTTGTACAGTATGAGAGAATTGCTTGCGTGTACAGTATGAGAGTATTGCTTGCGTGTACAGTATGAGAGTATTGCTTGTGTGCAAAGTATGAGAGAATTGCTTGCGTGTACAGTATGAGCGAATTTATTGCGTGTAAAGTATGAGAGAATTGCTTGCGTGTACAGTATGAGAGAATTGATTGCTTGTACAGTATGAGAGAATTGCTTGCGTGTACAGTATGAGAGAATTGCTTGCGTGTACAGTATGAGAGTTTTGCAAGCGTGTACAGTATGAGAGTTTCGCAAGCGTGTACAGTATGAGAGAATTGCTTGCGTGTACAACAACAAGGGATGGAATGTTTTGATGAGAACATGTTTGTTTAGTTAATTTTTTTAATCACAATTGCATTGATCAAGGCCAGTTTTGTGTGCCAGAAGTTTGTTCAGCGGTGATTTTGTACCAGCTGAATGCCAGAAGTTCGTTCAGCTGTGATTTTGTACCAGCTGACATTTTAGGAATCAGTGTCCTTATGCCGTGTGTAGGTATTGTTGAATGCTGGATGTGTCCCTATAACTTGTCTAGATATTTTTGAATGTTGGATGTGTACAAGTAAGATCATCGGCAGTGCTATGTACAAGTAGGTAATTGGCAGTGCTATGTACAAGTAGGTCATTGGCAGTAATATTTACTAGTAAGATCATCGGCAGTGCTATGTACAAGTAGGTCATTGGCAGTACTATATACAAGTAGGTTATTGGCAGTACTATGTAAAAGTGAGATCATTGGCAGTGCTATGTACAAGTAAGATCATTGGCAGTGCTATTTACAAGTAGGTCATTGGCAGTACTATGTACAAGTAGGTCATTGGCAGTACTATGTACAAGTAAGATCATTGCCAGTGCTATGTACAAGTAGGTCATTGTCAGTACTATGTACAAGTAGGTCATTGGCAGAGCTATGTTCAAGTAGGTCATTGGCAGGGCTATGTACAAGTAGGTCATTGGCAGGGCTATGTACAAGTAGGTCATTGGCAGGGCTATGTACAAGTAGGTCATTGGAAGGGCTATGTACAAGTAGGTCATTGGAAGGGCTATGTACAAGTAGGTCATTGGAAGGGCTATGTACAAGTAGGTCATTGGAAGGGCTATGTACAAGTAGGTCATTGGAAGGGCTATGTACAGAAATAGGCAAGAGAAGCACAAGGAAGCTCATACATGATCTTTCGTGTCAGACTTCTGTTGTTCAACAAAGCTATCGCCGTCAAAGCTAGATATTTACACATGTGCTTTAAGCCGAAGTAAGCTGCCATCTCTCTAGCACGCATTTTCTTTTCTCAAATATAATCTCGCCATTGTCTGTCCATCATTCAGGACAAATTAATCACACACTTTTCATTCGCTCCTTTTCTTTTTTTTTATATAATTTTTTTTTTCAACCTTAATCATCTGCCCATGTTTGCAACGGTTTTTCGGCACGTCATGCGTCCATGTCCCCAATCATATTCATCTCTTTCATCTAGAACAGAGGCGGTTATTGTTGCGAATCTTCCAAATGTCAAAAAGCTAATGTCATATTAACTCCGGAGTTTTTCAGCTTTTGTTTTTTTAAAATAATATTTGATCTTTCGGCATACCGCCCCCCCCTCCGCCCCACCCAGCGAGGCGGGGACGAAACGAAAGGACCGCAATATTTAACCATATGTCAATGTCACGATGACCTCTGTTGGCGCAACCGTGACGGAGATTGGGTTCCGTTTAGCAGAGTCTGGACTTGTGTGTACACACGGCGTGTGTCTCCGCGGTGTGTCTGATATTGAGTGTACACACGGCGTGTGTCTCTGTGGTGTGTCTGATATTGAGTGTACACACGGCGTGTCTCGCTGTGGTGTGCCTGACATTGTGTGCACACACGGCGTGTGTCGCTGGGGTGTGCCTGACATTGTGTGCACACACGGAGTGTGTCTCTGTGGTGTGCCTGACGGCGTGTGTCTCTGTGGTGTGTCTGACGGCGTGTGTCTCTGTGGTGAGTCTGACATTGTGTGCACACTCGGTGTGTGTCTCTGTGGTGTGCCTGACATCGTGTGCACACACGGTGTGTGTATCTGTGGTGTGGCTGACATCGTGTGCATACACGGCGTCTGTCTCTGTGGTGTGCCTGACATTGTGTGCACACACGGCGTGTGTCTCTGTGGTGTGCCTGACGGCGTCTGTCTCTGTGGTGTGCCTGACATTGTGTGCACACACGGCGTGTGTCTCTGTGGTGTGCCTGACGGCGTGTGTCTCTGTGGTGTGCAGTTATGTTAAAGCCTTGGACCATATCAGAGTTTTATGGAATGTTTTAAAATCAAAACACATGGCTGATTTGTCTGTGATTTTTTTTTTTTTTAAAAAGAAAGAAACCGTTTCGATAGACTAGATGTGGGTCAAATTTCATCGTCGACATGCACCCACGTGGTGGGTCATATTTCATCGGCGACATGCACCTACTTGGCATTATGGACACTACGTGGTCTTATACGCTGTTTCGTTGTCTTAAAGCCGTTTCGGAATTTCAAGTTTTGAAGGGAATAAAATGACATTTTTAAATTCTTTTTCATTGTCAAAATTAAATGGCTTAATCCTGAAAATGCCCCGCTCCTAACACGCACCCCGTGCCCACGCCAAAGATACTATATACATGTATTCTCTTATGATCTACAAATCCCCCCCCCTACACCAGGGGTGGGGGGGTTACGTCACAAATAAAATAACTCCCTTTTTACGGTGACTTGACCTCATTAAATTCTCGTGTACGTCATAATTGTTTATAAATAAACGCGTTTTTTTGGTTGGTTTTTTGTTTTTGTTTTTTTTTTGGGAGGAGGGGTTCTCAAACTAATACGGTTGCGACGTGGGAAAAGGGGGGGGGGTGACATTTGATTATTTTTCTTATTTTTTGCGATGGTAACTATATATAATCAGGAATCAGGTGGGTGGAGATTCAGGTTTTAGTGTTTTAGTGTTAAATAGCACAGTGAAGATTCGGGTATTAGTGTTAAATAGCACAGTGAAGATTCGGGTATTAGTGTTAAATAGCACAGTGAAGATTCGGGTATTAGTCTTAAATAGCACAGTGAAGATTCGGGTATTAGTGTTAAATAGCACAGTGAAGATTCGGGTTTTAGTGTTAAATAGCACAGTGAAGATTCGGGTATTAGTGTTAAATAGCACAGTGAAGATTCGGGTATTAGTCTTAAATAGCACAGTGAAGATTCGGGTTTTAGTGTTAAATAGCACAGTGGAGATTCGGGTATTAGTGTTAAATAGCACAGTGAAGATTCGGGTATTAGTCTTAAATAGCACAGTGAAGATTCGGGTATTGGTATTAAATAGCACAGTGAAGATTCGGGTATTGGTATTAAATAGCACAGTGAAGATTCGGGTATTAGTGTTAAATAGCACAGTGAAGATTCGGGTATTAGTGTTAAATAGCACAGTGAAGATTCGGGTATTAGTGTTTAATAGCACAGTGAAGATTCGGGTATTAGTGTTAAATAGCACAGTGAAGATTCGGGTATTAGTGCTAAATAGCACAGTGAAGATTCGGGTATTAGTGTTAAATAGCACAGTGGAGATTCGGGTATTAGTGTTAAATAGCACAGTGGAGATTCGGGTATTAGTGTTAAATAGCACAGTGAAGATTCGGGTATTAGTCTTAAATAGCACAGTGAAGATTCGGGTATTAGTGTTAAATAGCACAGTGAAGATTCGGGTTTTAGTCTTAAATAGCACAGTGAAGATTCGGGTATTAGTCTTAAATAGCACAGTGAAGATTCGGGTATTAGTATTAAATAGCACAGTGAAGATTCGGGTATTAGTATTAAATTGCACAGTGAAGATTCGGGTATTAGTATTAAATAGCACAGTGAAGATTCGGGTATTAGTCTTAAATAGCACAGTGAAGATTCGGGTATTAGTATTAAATAGCACAGTGGAGATTCGGGTATTGGTATTAAATAGCACAGTGAAGATTCGGGTATTAGTATTAAATAGCACAGTGAAGATTCGGGTATTAGTATTAAATAGCACAGTGAAGATTCGGGTATAAGTCTTAAATAGCACAGTGAAGATTCGGGTATTAGTGTTAAATAGCACAGTGAAGATTCGGGTATTAGTCTTAAATAGCACAGTGAAGATTCGGGTATTAGTGTTAAATAGCACAGTGAAGATTCGGGTTTTAGTCTTAAATAGCACAGTGAAGATTCGGGTATTAGTCTTAAATAGCACAGTGAAGATTCGGGTATTAGTATTAAATAGCACAGTGAAGATTCGGGTATTAGTATTAAATTGCACAGTGAAGATTCGGGTATTAGTATTAAATAGCACAGTGAAGATTCGGGTATTAGTCTTAAATAGCACAGTGAAGATTCGGGTATTAGTATTAAATAGCACAGTGGAGATTCGGGTATTGGTATTAAATAGCACAGTGAAGATTCGGGTATTAGTATTAAATAGCACAGTGAAGATTCGGGTATTAGTGTTAAATAGCACAGTGAAGATTCGGGTATTAGTATTAAATAGCACAGTGAAGATTCGGGTATTAGTATTAAATAGCACAGTGAAGATTCGGGTATTAGTCTTAAATAGCACAGTGAAGATTCGGTATTAGTATTAAATAGCACAGTGAAGATTCGGGTATTAGTCTTAAATAGCACAGTGAAGATTCGGGTATTAGTCTTAAATTGCACAGTGGAGATTCGGGTATTAGTCTTAAATTGCACAGTGGAGATTCGGGTATTAGTCTTAAATTGCACAGTGGAGATTCGGGTATTAGTATTAAATTGCACAGTGGAGATTCGGGTATTAGTCTTAAATTGTACAGTGGAGATTCGGGTATTAGTATTAAATAGCATAGTTCCACAAGTGCTCCGTGTACGACTTTGTACCCAGATAATATTTTCCAATAAAGAAATCTTTTACCCAGATGAGTTATATATAGAAGCATGGACCTTCTTGATTGACCAGGAACTTCTTGTGTGTGCTAGTGCTACAAGTGGTGTCTGACGTCATGCTTCGACAGAGTTTGAAAAACAGAGTTAAACAACAATAGAGTTAAACAGCAGAGTTAAACAACAGAGTTAAACAACAGAGTTAAACAACAGAGTTAAACAACAGTGTTAAACAACAGAGCTCAACAGAGTTCAACACAGAGCAACAAACACATATTTACAAAATACTTAAAAACTGATTTAAAAAGTAGAGTACAAATAGAGTTAAAATCCTTCAGTGGCGTAGTGGGAGGGGATTACCAGTGGGTGAAACAAATTATCAGAAATGTTGAAATTTGGTGTTTAAGGGGGGGGGGGGGAAGGGGGTATTTAAAAGAAGCCGCTGAAAGCGTATTTCTGGGGAAATGTTTTTCCCAAACCAAGAAATTAATCGAAAAGTTAATTATGTCAAGTTCGAAGGTTCGCGATAAAAGTTTCGTGTGATTCGTTGACTGTTGTTTGAGTGATGCTTGATGCACAGGTGGGGAAACGTCAGTATCGGCTGCTTCTGTGGGTGCTGTGCGTGGCGTCAGTATTCTTTTGTCTTCACATCTTTTTTTCTGTTATTCAAAAAGTCTTTTTCAGTCTTCCGTTGTTTTTGTCTTCCACGGGGCCTACATATTTATTGCTGTCCTGGGAAGTGAGCCTGGTGGTATTCTATCTAAAAACACGATCCAGTCAACTCAATCATGACCAGGTCCTCCCAAACATGGCTTATGTATCCCAAATATGAACAAGTCATCCTAAACATGAGCAAGTCATCCCAAACATGACCAAGTCACCCCAAACATGGCCAAGTTATCTCAAACATGACCACTTGCCCAAACAATGTGTTCTTTATGGTTTTTCACCCCCATTCGGCGTCTCAGCTCGATTGATGGATCAATCAAAGACATGAGACTTGGGAAGACTTGAAGCCTCTGTTCGGAAACCTTCTTGGTATTCTAGAACTCTGACAGCCCTGGGGAGAACTCTCAAGAAATTACATGTTTACAACTCTTAAATGGCATGGATGTCTAGATTATTCGATCTCAGTATCGTTTGTTGACATGGATGTCTAGATTATTCGATCTCAGTATCGTTTGTTGACATGGATGTCTAGATTATTCGATCTCAGTATCGTTTGTTGACATGGATGTCTAGATTATTCGATCTCAGTATCGTTTGTTGACATGGATGTCTAGATTATTCGATCTCAGTATCGTTTGTTGACATGGATGTCTAGATTATTCGATCTCAGTATTGTTTGTTGACATGGATGTCTAGATTATTCGATCTCAGTATCGTTTGTTGACATGGATGTCTAGATTATTCGATCTCAGTATCGTTTGTTGACATGGATGTCTAGATTATTCGATCTCAGTATCGTTTGTTGACATGGATGTCTAGATTATTTGATCTCAGTATCGTTTGTTGACATGGATGTCTAGATTATTCGATCTCAGTATCGTTTGTTGACATGGATGTCTAGATGATTCGATCTCAGTATCGTTTGTTGACTTGTATGTCTAGATTATTTGATCTCAGTTTCGTTTGTTGACATGTGTGTCTAGATGATTCGGTATCAGTAACGTTCGTTGACATGGATGTCTAGATTATTTGATCTCAGTATCGTTTGTTGACTTTTCAGAATGTTCTACTGGCTTTCAAATCTTTTAGTTGATTTCCTTGTCACATGTACCACGTACTTTAAGCTCACTCCGTATAAGAGATGGGAATCGAACCGAACAAACCGAATGCGAAACCTGCGGACAACCGAACCCGAACCGAACACACCAAACCAAACCATGCTGAAGACCGAACCGAACCATGCTGAAGACCGAACCGAACCATGCTGAAGACCGAACCGAACCATGCTGAAGACCGAACTTCTAAAAGAGGGTTTGATTCCCATCTCTACGCGCTATATACTCAAAACTCTGTCCCATCACCCAAAGGGCTGCTACTCACAATGACTGTATGTTCCAAAAGGCTGCTACTCAAAATGACTGTATGTTCCAAAAGGCTGCTGCTCACGGTGAATGCATCCACCTCTTTTTTTGTTCAAGGCCTTCGTTTTTACTTCAAGTTAATGGAGGTGACACTTTCATTACGTCTCTATGTCTTAACCTGGGAATCTTGGCACCAAGGTCAGCATCCATCGAATTCCATGTCTATTCCACTGAGTGTTTAACAGTGTAACCGTGTGCCGATTGGATGAATGGGTGCTACTGTAGCCCCGTGGATGAGTGGTTGCTAATGAAGCCGTGTGGATGAGTGGTTGCTATTTTAGCCAAGAGAATGAGTGGTTGCTACTGTAGCCGTGTGGATAAGTGGTTGCTATATACTGTAGCTGTGTGGATGAGTGGTTGCTATTTTAGCCAAGAGAATGAGTGGTTGCTACTGTAGCCGTGTGGATAAGTTGTTGCTACTGTAGCTGTGTGGATGAGTGGTTGCTATTTTAGCCAAGTGAATGAGTGGTTGCTACTGTAGTCGTGTGGATGAGGGGTTGCTACTGTAGCCATATGGATGTTAAAATGCCGGTAGGTAGGGTGTAGTACTGTCTGTAGTCCTATTGTTAAAATGCCGGCAGGTAGGGTGTTGGGCTGTCGGTAGTCCTAACTTTTATAGAAAATAAGAAGGTAACTCCTTTTTGCAACACCTGGCCTGGACCCACTGGATATTTTCTGGATCCGGTTTAAAAAAACTGCACCCAATTAAACCTTAGTATTTCATTATTACGGAAACTATGTTGTGGAGGAAGGGTGTGGTGGGGTTAGCGCAAATGAAAAGTACTCAGTTTTGCGCTATTCCAATTCATATTTTAATCAAACATCTCAACCAGAAGCCGTTCTCTGCGTGGGTAAAGTCTGCTCTATTGCCAGCCGTCGCAAACTTAGAACTAATCAATTCTACAATAAAATAAAAATCCTATGATTTATTGCAGTCTTAAATTTCAACGTTTAATTCGTCACTTTTACTACAGCTGGGTTTGGAAGTGTGAGTGTGTGTATGTGTGTGTGTATATATATATATGTGTGTGTGTGTGTGTGGCTGGGGGAGTTCGGGAGGGTGGTCGCTTATTTCATATCTACCAGTGGAGCCCTTTAATGGGTGCCAATTAGCTTTGATGGCACAGCTGAACTACGTCAAGTCAAAGTAAAGAAAACATTCTTTAGATGTTCATTCAGATTGTCGCAATAAAAACTATACAATAATTAAACACCTGCTAATTGGCTCGAGACAATTACTCATATTTTACGGTTGTGTTGGGTTTTTTTGGGGGGCACTACAACGATGTTGTGTTGCGAGCCATTGCCTCACGGGATTTGTTCAAATTTAATTAGTAAGCTTTTTTTAAAATTGTGTCACTCAATTCGTGATTGGAATAAAAGAAAGAAAAAATGGGTGGGTGTGATGGGGGGAGGGGTTGGTGGGATAACTGCTGAGAAAACAGATTTGACTAATTACGCGAGATGACATGTCACCGTGACACCAGAACAAGGGGGAGACAATGTCATTAAAAGTTAAAGATCGATAGTCCCAGTTCTTTCCCCTGTCCCGCACATGAATCCCACGTGTTTGCATTATTACTGTATGAAATGTTAAACAGCAAAAGATTGTGTTTCGTTTAATATACAGCTTCCCTGGAACGTCTCCCACCCGTCTGTCTGATGGTGGTCTGCAAGATGATTACCTGTAAGATCGTGGACACCTACATACGATGGTTGCACTAGGAAATGTCGGTCAGCCCAAGGACAAGCCGGGGGTCAACGACAACCCGGTTCTCCGGCATGCCTCTCTCAGCTACTCTGACTTTCTTTTTGTCGTAGACGAAGTTTAAAAAAAAACTTCTATAAAAATTTTTGTTTAGACTTCAACTGTTCGTAAAATGTATGTTAATTTGGGGGGGGGGGGGGGGGGGGGAGTTGTGAGTCAACTTTATATAGCTTTAAAATCATCACAATTTATGGTCATCTAATACCTGATTAGTCAGAGTGTAAGGAAATCGTTCAAACATTTTTTTTTTTTTAAATCGTGAATTAAAATGACAAGAGAAGAAAATTATATTTTTAAAAAAACTAACAGAGAAGCTCATTCATAAATCTTTGACCAGATTTTTGTACGGCACTTTTAGAGAATGGTACCAGGTTCTTGTATGGCACTTTAAGAGTATGGTACCAGGTTCTTGTATGGCACTTTTAGAGACTGGTACCAGGTTCTTGTGTGGCACTTTTAGAGACTGGTACCAGGTTCTTGTATGGCACTTTTAGAGACTGGTACCAGGTTCTTGTATGGCACTTTTAGAGAATGGTACCACGTTATTGTATGGCACCTTTAGAGAATGGTACCACGTTATTGTATGGCACTTTTAGAGACTGGTACCACGTTATTGTATGGCACTTTTAGAGAATGGTACTACGTTATTGTATGGCACTTTTAGAGAATGGTACCACGTTATTGTATGGCACTTTTAGAGACTTGTACCACGTTATTGTATGGCACTTTTAGAGACTGGTACCAGGTTCTTGTATGGCACTTTTAGAGACTGGTACCAGGTTCTTGTATGGCACTTTTAGAGACTGGTACCAGGTTCTTGTATGGCACTTTTAGAGACTGGTACCAGGTTCTTGTATGGCACTTTTAGAGACTGGTACCAGGTTCTTGTATGGCACTTTTAGAGACTAGTACCAGGTTCTTGTATGGCACTTTTAGAGACTGGTACCAGGTTCTTGTATGGCACTTTTAGAGAATGGTACCAGGTTCTTGTATGGCACTTTTAGAGACTGGTACCAGGTTCTTGTATGGCACTTTTAGAGACTGGTACCAGGTTCTTGTATGGCACTTTTAGAGAATGGTACCACGTTATTGTATGGCACTTTTAGAGAATGGTACCACGTTATTGTATGGCACTTTTAGAGAATGGTACCACGTTATTGTATGGCACTTTTAGAGAATGGTACCACGTTATTGTATGGCACATTTAGAGACTGGTACCACGTTGTTGTATGGCACTTTTAGAGACTGGTATCAGGTTCTTGTATGGCACTTTTAGAGACTGGTACCAGGTTCTTGTATGGCACTTTTAGAGAATGGTACCAGGTTCTTGTATGGCACTTTTAGAGACTGGTACCAGGTTCTTGTATGGCACTTTTAGAGACTGGTACCAGGTTCTTGTATGGCACTTTTAGAGACTGGTACCAGGTTCTTGTATGGCACTTTTAGAAACTGGTACCAGGTTCTTGTATGGCACTTTTAGAGAATGGTACCACGTTCTTGTATGGCACTTTTAGAGACAGGTATCTACTTTATAAGTTTGTTTTAATATTTTGGAATGTCGATGGTCGTTCGCTCGTTCAGCATTATGGTTCATATGTTTTATGATAAAAAGACCTTTTCACGATATTGCCAAGCAAAAAGAAAAAAAAAAATACGTTTTAATTTAATTTATAGAAACTATTTTACAATAAAAGAAAAAAATTTAAACATAGCTTTGACAACTCAAATATATGTGAGATCATTCAAAACATAAATGCATGTGAGATCATTCAAACATAAATGTATGCGAGATCATTCAAAACATAAATCTATGAGAGATCATTCAAAACATAAATTTATGTGAGATCATTCAAAACATAAATGTATGTGAGATCATTCAAAACATACGTGTATGTGCATTAGAAACGCAAAAAAATAAGCCCAGTAGCCGTAGCAATTGAGATTATTAAAAACACGGGAAATTAGGAAATCATCTTTAGAACTTCTTTTCTCATATTTTTTTCAGCCAGCCACAGATTGTGATTAAATGTCGCTGAAAGCCAGGACTCGAAAGTTTAGTTAACTGCGCTGAATAACTAATGCTCAATACACAGGTTCTCAAGCGTTTTCCGTGATGACAATAGTCATACGGACACTTTAAGACACAACAATGTAAACTATTGAAACATCACAACTTCTCTTTATCCACTGCTTCAGCTGGTGACCCACACAGAAATCCCTTCACTGACCCATTCGAGAGAGCCTCCCCATGAACTAAAAAGTTGAACTCTAGTAACTTGATTATCTCAAGACTTCATGTGTATCAAACAACTTTTATAATACTTTATAATGTGTAGAGTGTTTGTTTGTCAACACAGTAAAACGTTTTCATGTAAAGATACACTTATCATCATTTCTTATTGATTGGCTTGGAAACAAGAATTCATCCATCCATCCCTGTGGCACTACAGCCCATGTAGGGCTTTGGCCTGCCTCACTACTGCCACTCAGACCTAACTATAATGCTTGTCTCACTACTTCCTTCCACTCAGACCTAACTAATGCTTGCCTCACTACTCCTTTCCACTCAGACCTAACTAATCCTTGCCGCACTACTTCCTTCCACTCAGACCTAACTAATGCTTGCCTCACTACTTCCTTCCACTTAGACCTAACTAATGCTTGCCTCACTACTTCCTTCCACTCAGACCTAACTAATGCTTGCCTCACTACTTCCTTCCACTTAGACCTAACTAATGCTTGCCTCACTACTCCTTTCCACTCAGACCTAACTAATGCTTGCCTCACTACTTCCTTCCACTTAGACCTAACTAATGATTTTCTTTTCCACGCTTGGATTCCCAGTTGTTGTAGATCTTTTTCCACATCATCCATCCATCTAAGCCTAGGTCTGCCTTGGAGCCGTTTTCCTCTGGGGTTTCTGGTGATGCACCCTCTTCACTCCTCTGTCATTTGGCATTGAAAGTGTCCTGCCCAGCGTAGTCTACACTTTTTTGTTTCTGCTACTGTCGTGGGATCCTGATATAGACTGACCAATTCCTGGTTGGTTCGTATTCTCCATCCGTATTCATCCTTTGTTGGTCCATTTATCATCCTGAGAACTTTCCTCTCCCATGCGAAACAAGAAATAGTTACCTTTAGTGTAAGTAAAGCTCATAAACTATTTATAAAGTTGCTACAGGCGGATATATCCTACTTTACATATTATTAGCTAGTTATCCATTGCTACGGATAAGCAATGGAAAACGAAGCACCTAGCAGCAAGTAAGCAACATCTCAACTGGCCTTGACATTGTTTTTTTTTTCAATCATTCATAATAGAAAATAAAAATTAAACAACTATAAAAAAAATAAAAAAATTAATGAGTTTCTTCAATCCTATAATGTTTATGTAATTAAATTAATTTTATCTTGATGATTCCCGAAGAAATCCTGGAATGGGAAAAACTATAAACCATTTTTCAAAGGATAAGCAAAAATCGGCCCCAATAGCGTTACGTCTTTTATGGATGACACCTTAGCATAAGTTTCTTTACATACTTTATAGGTTCTATAAATATGCCTCAAGGCGTAAGCACCCCAAATGAGTATTGTATGCATGTTTTTTTACACTAAATATCACTCCAATGTTATGAGAGAGACCAATAGGTATGCAGACAACTTTCTCTGTAACGCCCAGCTTAAGAGGTCATAAATGGGGGCCTGTTACAGTGAATGTCTCTAGCAACCGAAAAATAGCCGGAGGCAGGAAAAGGAGTAGAACCACGGTCCAGAGGTGGCTGAAGGGCCTCAATGGACCAGAGGTCTCTGCAGGGCCTCCATGGACACTCCGAAAGGACTCCGTCCCGAAAGTGCGCCGTCTGTTTGGCTCAGACACTCCGAAAGGACTCCGTCCCGAACAGGTTGAAAGGACTTAAGTAAAACCTGTTTGAGCGAGTGAGTACCACTTTTTGCCAACATTGAAATATCTTCTGGTCTCTGAACATCAAATATATGTGTGTGTGTATATATATATATATATATATATATATATATATATATATATATATATATGGGTGGTGCCCAGTAGCCAATAAGTTTAGAATCATTGCTTTCCTGCCATAGTGCTGCCCCCAGACGTCAAAATGAATTACCCACCGACGCCAGACGCAACATTACCTCGAACCCATTCTACATCTGAAAGTCGCGAGCTATGCGAGTCCAGTTCAATCCCATAATTCATGCTACAGATATCCGTTGCTGGATTTAGGCGGAAGCCACAGTGGCCCCCACGAAAGTTTCAGTAACTCTATTAAATGTACGCGGCGGGCCAGCGCATGTGTCTCACTTGATTTAATGGATAGATTTACACGCATCGACATGAATCGGTCATCTTGGGGGACCACTCTTTTATGCCAGCGGTTCTAATCATACGGTTGCGCTTGTAAACGAATATAATGTTTTACTTTGTCGGTACGCTTGGATTGAAATACATTTTTTTTCGCTGGCATCCGTCTGTCCCAATGTGACGATGGTGTAGACTTCGCGGGACGAAATCCACAAGGTCTGAGATTATTCTTCTACGATTATAAGCTGTTTCCCTGAGGCGAATCGCCTCACTCCACGTCACTGGGTAACCCATATGGAAAACCATGTGGATGATACAGCTTGGCACCAGTGGCTTCGCAGGAGTTGTCGGAATTTTTTAATTGTGTCCATCTCCGGGCTTGAATTCAGAGTTTCCTTCTATCAAATGAGTTCCCGTCCAAGGTTGGTGAGTCCCATCCACCCGGAGTGGTGGTGATGTTTTTGGTTGACTGGGCTTTGGTGGAGATTTAACTCCAGGCCATGATTGCCTCAGTTTGGAACACTCGACCATCCAACACCCTGTATATATATATATATACGTAATAGAAGAATATACACATAGATTTGTCATTATGTAAATATTTTAAATATATCAACCACAGATTGAGTTTGAGAGTTGAGCACCAGTGACTAAGACATGGCTACTCAAAAAAACGGAAATTTAAGAGTTATGTTAATATTATTGGAACTGGGCAAATCTACGTTTGATATGTGGTCAAAGCGGCAAGATGGTTTAACAGTTTATTTCGACTTAGCAATAGTAAGATAAGCTTGCGTTTAAACTTTTTTAAAAATCCTTGCTAAATACATTATAGATAAATCCATAATAGATAAATCCATGCTAGATAGATCCATGCTAGATAAATCTAAGCTAATAAATGCATGCTAGCTAAATGCATGCTAGATAAATCCATACTAAATAAATCCATACTAGATAAATCCATGTCAGATCAATCCATGCCATATAAATCCATTATAGATATTCAATGCTAGATAAACATCTGCTAGCTAAATGCGTGCTATATAAAACAATTATAAATAAACCAATCATAGATAAACCCATGTTCAATAAACCTATGCTAGATAATATACTCTAAACCACTGACTTTAAAAAAAAAAAAAATGACCGGTGATCTGCTGCCAGCAACTTAGCGCCATTTAACGCTGATGCACATACCAACAGTTAAAGCTCGTTTTAACTTCAGCAATAACATGCCGCGAAGTGTATGTTATCATTGTTAAATAAATAAACATAAAATTGCTGGATGTGTATTTACGATAGTTCATCGTTAAACCAATCTGAAGTACAGAAAATATAAGAGGTCAATAATGTATGATCTTTGTCATTCAAATTAATGAACATTAGGGGCACATGTGAATGGGATTCTCCGGCTAAACGGCCAACTTATTTTGCGTAGCTGCTATAGTTGTAAATATACTTTTTACAGCTTACCCAGGGACACATAAGTACTAAGCTGCTATAGCTGTAAATATACTTTTTACAGCTTACACAGGAACACATAAGTACTAAGCTGGTATAGCTGTAAATATACTTTTTTACAACTTACCAAGTGACACAATAGTGCTGAGCGTCTATAGCTGTAAAAATTCTTATTTTTGCATTACCTATGAACACAAGAGTACGAGATCCCTTTGGATCACGAGCACCCACTGGCCTCACGAGAACCACCGGCCTCGACATCCCGGGGGCACGGGGCAGACGGTGCGCGTGCATCGACACGAGTCTAAATTGACATGTAATCTCTTGCCCGGAATCTCTTTGACCCTCGCCCCTACCACCACCCCCCCCCCTTTTTCCCTACACGCTGTTGTGGAACCCTGCGTCACCAGCTGACAACACGTCTCCCCGTACAGCGATCAGGCTGAAGACAAATGTTTTCTTTAACTCCTTTATTTTAAAAGAATACAACTTTTTTTAAAGATGCTCGCCCTCCCTCCATTAAATTTTCTAGAGAGGAGTTTTTTTTCTAATCTTCCTATCATCAATTTTGAAACTTGGACCCTAACGAAATCGGCAGAAAACCTATTAAACACATGGGAGAGAACATTTCTCAGGAAAATATATGGTCCAACAAAGGATGAATATGGATGGAGAATACGAACCAACCATGAATTGTACAGTCTAATTCTGGATCCAACGCAAGTAGCAGAAATAAAAAGGTCTGGAAACGCTTAGCGGGCACTTAGAGAGAATGCCCAATGACAGAGGAGTGAAGAGGGTGCACCACCAAAATCCCAGAGGAAAACAGCTCAAAGGCAGACATATGCTTCAATGGAGGGATGATGTGGAAAAAGATCTACAGCAGCTGCGAATCGAATATGTGTGGAAGGAAGTAGTGAGGCAGGCCAAAGTCCTACATGGTCTGTAGCGCCACAAGGATGGATGGATCATCAATTTTGATATTTGGTACTGGAAAGTAAAAGGGGCGTCGGGCTCATTAGCGTCAAAAATATTATGAGAGTGGCCGATGGACGGTTTAGCACACATTTTACAGGGGCTTGAGGGTGTGTTGGAAACCGTGACGTTCAGGGACGCTTACATCTGTTAACTTCACTACTGTCAAGGCTGCCGAATCGTTCAGACGCACGCGTACAACGGTCTATACCTCACAGTCAGTATTACGTTAATGGAGATGTGTTGATTCTATTAATACAAGTGAAAAAGGTGTATCTTCGACGAGGACTTTGACGAAAATTACATTTCCCAAATCTTCATCCAACGGCGAAGCTCAGGCCATAACATTTCTGTAGATACCTGGCTCTCTTGATGGTAAAATAAAGACTGGCACGCAGCAAAAGTTCATTTATTACTGTTGATCAAATTTTTGCTTTCTTCAGCGTACGAATGGCTTTCACAACACGTAAATCTCGTGAACAATAATGACGTCAACTAAAAATGTTGCCAAAATAAAGATGATACAAAAACAACGTGACAACAAAAAGTGTCAGCAAAAAGTGACAGCAAAAAGTGACAGCAAAAGTGACAGCAAAAAGTACCAACTACATGCCAGCAAAAAGTGACAGCAAAAAGTACCAACTACATGCCAGAAAAAAGTGACAGCAAAAAGTGACAGCAAAAAGTACCAACTACTTGCCAACAAAAAGTGCATTATGCAGCATTAAGTGCCCAAAAATTGTCAACAAAAAGTGCCCCCAAAAAGATGACAGCAAAAAGAGCCAGCAAAAAATGCCAAAAAAATTGACAGCAAAAAGTGACAACAAAAAGTTGCATATATATTCTCATTGCGCATTTGTAGTCTCACACCAAACTATGGATATTTAAATCTTCTAAAAATAAATCTGTCATCCCAAATCTATCATTCACATCGCTCGTTATATTTATTCGATATTTCTTCATTACAGATGTGGTGAATTCAAACGCGAGTTTTATGCTGCACCACGATACACAGTTTGTATGTCTGCTGCACCATAACGCCATAAGACACAGTTTGTATGTTTGCTGCACCATAACGCCATAAGACACAATTTGTATGTTTGCTGCACCATAAGACACAGTTTGTATGTTTGCTGCACCATAAGACACAATTTGTATGTTTGCTGCACCATAAGACACAGTTTGTATGTTTGCTGCACCATAAGACACAGTTTGTATGTTTGCTGCACCATAAGACACAGTTTGTATGTTTGCTGCACCATAAGACACAGTTTGTATGTTTGCTGTACCATAAGACACAGTTAGGATGTTTGCTGCACCATAAGGCACAGTTTGTATGTTTGCTCCACCATAAGACACAGTTTGTATGTTTGCTGCACCATAAAACACAGTTTGTATGTTTGCTGCGCCATAAGACACAGTTTGTATGTTTGCTGTACCATAAGACACAGTTTGTATGTTTGCTGCACCATAAGACACAGTTTGTATGTTTGCTGCACCATAATACACAGTTTGTATTTTTGCTGCACCATAAGGCACAGTTTGTATGTTTGCTGCACCATAAGACACAGTTTGTATGTTTGCTGCACCATAAGACACAGTTTGTATGTTTGCTGTACCATAAGACACAGTTAGGATGTTTGCTGCACCATAAGGCACAGTTTGTATGTTTGCTCCACCATAAGACACAGTTTGTATTTTTGCTGCACCATGAGACATAGTTTCGTTGTAGACTATCCACGAATACAACAGCTGGATAATGGCCAGGGAACGCTGATGATGATTGAAAGCTAAAGGACTTGCCTTTTCCTATGGGGTGTGATTCAAACAGACATCATTTTACAAATATGTTATTTTTTTTTTAAAATGATATCTTTATCTTTGTGCAAAATTTTAATTGGAAACTGGAGATAAAGACCTCGTCCTCGTAAGCACCCTACACAAACACGATTTTTAAAATAAATCTTTTTATCCATATAACTACAGAACAGTTCCTTAAGATTATAGTTATGCTAATAAGGACGTTACATAAGGACCCCCCCCATCTCCCCACCCCGGGTCTCCTCACTACCCCCCCCCCCCGCGCCTCCAGATAAAAAGTATGAACAAAGTTGTAGCAATATTCCTTTTATATTTGATTTCTTTATTGTCGCACTTTTGTGACTTGGTTTTCGCTCACATCACAAATTCAGCACCCCGCGCCTTCATCATAAATAATTCATTCGATGAATCACTGGAGTCACCTTTACTTTAAAACATTAATACTTTGATTTTTTTATATTGCTTTTTTTTTTTTAAAAAAAAATAAATAAAAAATAACTGCTTGTTTCAAATAGCCATGGGAGAATATCTGCACGCACAAAAATGTCTGATGATTGAATTGCGCGCCGACGCCGTCTGTTGTTTATGAAAAATAAAAGTTTTTTATTCGTCAATGCGCAGACATGACATGACATTCCCCTCCGACTGATACAATGGTCTGCGTACAGTAAGTAAAACAGCACCCCCCCCCCCCCCCCACACTAAGTTATAGAACTCACTCTCGGTTAGGAAAGCTGCCGGCCTTTATGTAGTGATGAAATCAGAACCATCTAGTGAAGAAAGTTTAGAACTTGCCTCACCTGGTGGCATGCTTTGGAATAAATAGTGCGCATTCGGACGCAAACAACATTTTACCAATCAAGGAAGGGGTAGGTAAGGAATCACGAAGCACATTTACTCGGTGACGTCAATATCAAGGCCAAACAAAGGGGAGACAAATGGTGGTGATAAAACTAGGCCTACACATATGGCATAACAGTAACTCAATCAACAACACCCACCCCCCCCCCCGCCAATTTATATAACGGTCTGCCTACATTACCCCCCCCACTAACCTTTATCTACACCTGTCTGTCTAAGGTACCCACCCCCCACAAACATGTTTCTACACCTGTCTGTCTACGGCACCCACCCCCACAAACCTTTATCTAAACCTGTCTGTCTACGGCACCCACCCCCCACAAGCCTTTATCTACACCTGTCTGTCTACGGCACCCACCCCCCACAAACCTTTATCTACACCTGTCTGTCTACGGCACCCACCCACCACAAACCTTTATCTACACCTGTCTGTCTACGGCACCCACCCCCCACAAACCTTTATCTACACCTGTCTGTCTACGGTACCCACCCCCCCCCACTAACCTTTATCTACACCTTTCTTTCTACAGTACCCCCCCCCCCAAACATGTTATACACATGTCTGCCTACAGTATTTCCCTATAGGCTAAGTATGCCTAGGGCATCAAAATCGAAGGGTCTCAAAGTTTAAGCGGTGATATTGTATTCACTCGCGCTTTATATATATTAAATGTTATATTTAATAACTTTTAAAGGTGCACAAATTAAAATAAATCCTAACAAGTGCTAACTAAAAAGTGCAACCGTTTTTTTTTTATTAATTTAATTGAATTTTGTTCTTAAGTGTTTGGTGGGGGGGGGGGTTGGGGATTGGGGGCGGGGGTATTGCAAGGTGCCTCCAAATCATAGGGCCTCGGCCTCTGATAAGCTAAATCCGGCCCTGGAGGCGTGGATAAAGTATGAAGCCTAATCCCAACCATCATATTTTTTTTTAATTCTATAGAGAAATTGGATCACATCGTATAATTTGGTCCATCGTTTGATTTATCGATTGATTTATCGATTGATTTATCGATTGATTAATTAACAGCATGGATTTTCACGTGTTTAAACAAATAGTCGTCAAAGGTTAAGAGTCAGTATATGCTGTTACGGGCAGAAGTATGTACGATGTGTCCAATAGTCTAGTGGATGTGGTTAGAGGGTTAGTCCATTGACTAAAGGGGTGCTAGTTGACGTAAGTAGGGTGGGGGTAGGAAAGATGTGACGTCATTTGGTTAGAGGGTTGCTTCAGCCTGGTTGTGTGTGTGTGGGGGGGGGGGGGGTGGATATGACCTCATTTGAAGACCTCGGGTTATGGCTATAATTAATTGTGGTGAGGGGGTGGAAAAATGTGACGTCATTAACCAATGTCCTGTTATGTCTCTGTGATGTCATAGAACACTGTAGAACCTGTAATCAGTAGTGCTTTAAGGTGACAAGACTGTAATAAAGTAGAGATGGAATGTCCCATGGATGGTACAGAATTATTGATGGCACCTGTATGAGGTTGGGGGTGGGGGCTGATGATGGATATTGCTTAATAAATCGTCATTTGCATAATGGGGAGCCGACGTGGAACGAGACATATTAACGGGGCGCCTACATTTCTCGTCTAGACTGACCAGGAAATTTGGGGCGACAAAAAAACAAAGAAGGATGACCCAATTTTTTTTTTAGAAATACCACTTGACCTGCCCTCTCCATCTTCTACCAGGAACAGTCCACTTGTTGAGTATCTTCCCGCCTTGATGAAGCAAAACTGTTGCTCCTCTACTCAAACTAAATGGTCCTCAAATGTTTGTAGCCGAGTCGTGGTGACGGACAGTTTGAAATTTATTTTAAAATACAGGACGCGAGGTCTAGAGAGCTATACCTTGTTTTAAATATCTTTCCTGAGAGTATGGTAGACAGAAATAGAACTAGAACAGCGGTTCTCAACCTGGGGGTCGCGAGACCCTTTCGCGGGGGTCGCCAAGAACCATTGGAAAACACACATTTCCGATGATGATTTTCTTAGAAACCGATGGATTAGGTCCAGCTGAAAAACCAGAATGTCACCAATTTTCATTTATTAGATATCCCCATTTGAACTATTCACCCCATAATAAAGCTTAAACCTACAGTGAAAACTACTGCACAAATCAGCTCGTTTACGGGTAATCGCGGACTATAAATAGGGCATTCAATAGACGAATCTTACAAGACCAGTGAAAATGTAGAAGAAAAAACTCAAAGTTACCTTCTTTAATATCAAGTGATGCGCTTAACCAATGGAAAGTAAAGAAAACGTAAATAAATAAAGAATATAGGTCAAATGTCCGATGCTGAAATTACATCGAACAATAAATGCTACTATTGAATGAATTTAAAGTGAAAATTTAAAGGCAAAAGTAAATATCGGTTTAGGAAGCAGTCTTTCTAGTCATAATACATGGGGTAAAGATAGTCACTGTTCATGTTCTATGTGATTAGAAGCAGTGTACAGCGAGGAAAATTTAGGATTAAGTTTAATCAGTTTCAGTAGCCCTCACCTGCAGTCAGTACTATTTTGCCCAAGCTTAACATGCTGTCGTACTAAGTAAGTTTCGTCTCTGTTAAAAATTGCCCCTGATGAACGACGATTGCCTCATAAAGGCAATAAATAAAAAAAAAACGCAAAATAAAAAGTATGCTCGTCTACTGCTTTCACACCTTCTTTTGATTCTGACCATTGAGTGATGAGAGCATTACAATGATTTACAACATAGTCATTGTCAATCATTTTAAACAATTCTATTTAGTGCCACCTGATTAAAGGCTGTTAAACACGTTATAAAATATCTCTATGTTTTCATTGTTATTGAAAATGCAGGCCATTATCTTTGATGTTATTAATCAAAGTCTTACAGTGAACTGAGTAATGACTGATGCTAGTGTATGTGTAAAATAGCATAACATAAGCCTATTCCATAAATTTCAGTACCAGTTCAAGGTCATAATGAGTCATATTACTTATTTGTCACTTATAATTTATAATAAGCTGAATGATAATGGCACTGTGAAAGTAGAAACTTGATATAATTTATTAAATTATCATTGAGTCATTACACGGAAATTACACGACCTGTACAAGATCTCAGTGGCTTGTACACGATCTCAATGGCTTGTACATGATCTCAATAGCTTGTACACGATCTCAGTGGCTTGTACAAGATCTCAGTGGCTTGTACAAGATCTCAGTGGCTTGTACACGATCTCAGTGGCTTGTACAAGATCTCAGTGGCTTGTACAAGATCTCAGTGGCTTGTACACTGCTTCAGATTTTTTAAAAAATAATTGTTTTTTATTTCGGCCACAATTTGTTTTCTTATTTAGAGAGGTCACTTAAGTTTCATAAGTGATAAACAAGAGATGGCATTGGCTTTTAAAAACAATAAAATAAAGTTAAATCAATAAATTTCAATTTTCAGTGGAAAAAGTTGACAAGTCACAATATTGAGTCAGTCTGATAATAAACTGTAAAAATCTGTCACAAAATACCAAGTAACTGATATATTTTAAAAGTAAAATGGTATCACTAAATAGAGGAAGATTATATAATTGTATTTTTACTTGAGAACATGTTGGATACTTTCAAACTTTAAAATTCCCTTTTCTCAAACTCTTCAAAATGTTACATGTCTATTTTTTAAATTGAGATCTTCAATATACCATCTTGTAGCAAACCATCCACTGACAATGGATCGTGTAGAGAAGAACGTTAAGAAAAGAAAATACTGTGAGGATTATTTGCAGTATGGTTTTACCTCAATAATTACAACAGGGATTGAGAAACCGCAATGTGTCATTTGTTGTGAAGTTCTATCAGCCGAATCTATGAAGCCGAACAAACGGAAAGGCATTTTTGATAGCAAGCATCCAAGCTTTGCCGGCAAGGAGACCAACTATTTTAGAAGTAAAACTGATGGACTCCAGAAAGTCAGACTTGAAACTGGAGGCAAGTACCAAAAACAAAACGTAGCAGCCGTTGAAGCTTCATATTTGGTGGCACTCAGAGTCGCCAGAGCTATGACACCTCACACCATTGCTGAAGATTTATTGCTGCCAGCGGCCAAAAACATTGCTCGCGTTATGATCGGAGATAAATTTGTTACGAAATTGAGTACAATTTCCTTTATCCAACGACACTGTCCGCAGAAGAATAGATGCCATGCATGGTAATCAAATCTAAATACAGAAGTAGAATTGTTGTGGAATATGATCTTCGCTGTGCGCTGGCAAAAACTGCCCCGAGCATTTCTGATCTGGTAAGAAAGAAACAATCTCAACCTTCGCACTGACGTTGGCTTTTTACGCATACTGTCGCAAAATGTAGCAATGTAGTTTACTGTAGTTATGTTAAGACTGTTGCCCATGCTACACCATGCTACAAGACAAAATCTCATTTATTTGTTGTTAGAAATAAATAGTTCACAATTTAAAATTATCTGTTGTTTTTTGTGATTAATAACCATGTTTGAATTATGTTCAATTTGTAACCATGGAAATATATCCTGCATATCAGATATTTTCATTACTATACATAACAGAAGCAACATAACAGTTAAGAAGTAGCAACGAACATAAGTTTATGGTTGGGGGTCGCCACAACATGAGGAACTGCATAAAGGGGTCGCGGCATTAGAAAGGTTGAGAACCGTTGAACTAGAACAAGAAAAGGCCGAAGACAAAACGGACAACATCATAAAAGATTCATAACTTAAAGATACATATATCGATGCATACATAGACAAATAAAAGCATAGACAGACATATAAATAGACACATATATAGACACATATACAGGGCACGTTATTTAAAGTAGCAATCATTTACGTATATATGACTTGCAATAAACACGATGGATATGTAAGGATAACGAAGGCTTTATGGATGGTCCTCAGTATGACAAGCATGCAAGAAACATATGGGGATAACTCTGTTTTAACTGGTTATTCACAGTGTGACAAACATATCTAACTAGCAATAAAAATATTTTCATAACGAGCCATAATCATGTTGTATAATAAAGGCGTCAACAAACGATGGCTGTATACGACGGACAACACAAAGTACGAAACAGTATGGACGGGTGCCCTAGACGGCACAAAGTACGCAAGAGTATGGATGTGTGCCCCAGACAGCACACAGTACACAAGAGTATGGATGAGTGCCCCAGACAGCACAAAGTATGCAAGAGTATGGATGTGTGCCCCAGACAACACAAAGTACGCAAGAGTATGGATGTGTGCCCCAGACAGCACAAAGTACGTAACAGTATCGATGGGTGCCCCAGACAGCGCAAAGTACGCAAGAGTATGGATGGGTGCCCCAGACAGCACAAAGTACGCAATAGTATGGATGGGTGCCTCAGACAGCACAAAGTACGCAAAAGTATGGATGTGTGCCCCAGACAACACAAAGTACGCAAGAGTATGGATGTGTGCCCCAGACAGCACAAAGTACGTAACAGTATCCATGGATGCCCCTGACAGCACAAATTACGCAACAGTATGGATGGGTGCCCCAGACAGCACAAAGTACGCAAAAGTATGGATGTGTGCCCCAGACAGCACAAAGTACGTAACAGTATCGATGGGTGCCCCAGACAGTGCAAAGTACGCAAGAGTATGGATGTGTGCCCCAGACAGCACAAAGTACGTAACAGTATCCATGGATGCCCCTGACAGCACAAATACGCAACAGTATGGATGGGTGCCCCAGACAACACAAAGTACGCAAGAGTATGGATGTGTGCCCCAGACAGCACAAAGTACGTAACAGTATCGATGGGTGCCCCAGACAGCGCAAAGTACGCAAGAGTATGGATGGGTGCCCCAGACAGCACAAAGTACGCAACAGTATGGATGGGTGCCTCAGACAGCACAAAGTACGAAAGAGTATGGATGGTTGCCCCAGACAGCACAAATCATGCAACAGTATCGCTGGGTGCCCTAGACAGCACAAATTACGCAACAGTATGGCTGGGTGCCCCAGACAGCACAAATTACGCAACAGAATGGCTGGGTGCCCTAGACAGCACAAATTAAGCCACAGTATGGCTAGGTGCCCTAGACAGCACAAATTAAGCCACAATATGGCTGTGTGCCCTAGACAGCACAAATTAAGCCACAGTATGGCTGGGTGCCCTAGACAGCACAAATTAAGCCACAGTATGGCTGGGTGCCCTAGACAGCACAAATTAAGCCACAGTAAGGCTGGGTGCCCTAGACAGCACAAATTAAGCCACAGTATGGCTGGGTGTTTTATTATAAGCATAGTTATGCCTCAAAGATTGACAATAGGTAAATAGTTCGTTTCAAAACTAAGTCAATGATACATTGAACATTTTTCTAAAAACCCATCTCAAGCAGAGGAATGACGATGTGTACATATTTATGTGGATGACTTTCTTTACTTAAAATCCGAAGATAGTGTACATATTTATGTGGATGACTTTCTTTACTTAAAATCCGAAGATAGTGTACATATTTATGTGGATGACTATCTTTACTTAAAATCCGAAGATAGTGTACATATTTATGTGGATGACTTTCTTTAAATCCGAAGATCGTGTACATATTTATGTGGATGACTTACTTTAAATGCGAATATAGTGTACATATTTATGTGGATGACTTTCTTTAAATGCGAATATAGTGTAGATATTTATGTGGATGACTTTCTTTAAATCCGAAGATATGTCATGAAAAAGAAATCTTTAAATTAATTTTTTTTTAGAACCAAATATATGTTCGCCAAGGTAAGAAATAATTTCAATGGCGTTGACAAACATTTACATAAGTGTATCCATACCTCAAATAATTGGATAGGGGAAAATAAACGATGTGATTTGCCTTGCAGCTAAGGCAGTGGGGGTAGTGAGGGGTGCATCATGCCCCGGGCGCTACTCACAAAGGGGCGCCAAATGGTATATTTTACATATAATATTGTATGGTTTTCGAATAGGGGGGGCGCTAAAAAGGTATTGTGCCCCGGGCGCGAGTTAAGCTCGCTACGCCGCTGAGCTAAAGACTTCTAGATTTCCATTATTTTTTTTTATTTTTTTTTTAATTCTAAAGAACGAGGACAAAGCACATTACTTAGGATTAAAAAAATTATATTTCTATTAAACAAAATGTTGTAAAGATTTCTGTAATATGCATTTCAATTGCAAAAGAAAGGGATGAAGTGGATAAATTTTATTTGGATTTAAATATCCCAAAACCCGATAAGTTTACACTCATGAAAGTTGTGTTATTTAATTAGTGCCATCTTTGGTTTTTCCTTTACATTTCAGAGGCGTAAACAAAAAGGGTTAAGATTTTATTTCAAAATATTAAAATATAATTTTGCCCAAAAAAAAATAAAGTTCATGGCAAAGGGGGTTTAAAGTTGTATGATATTAATATTTTAAAAAAATAAAAATTTTAGGACGTTGCAGACACGTAAATTTTGTTTAAGATATTCTTTTTTAGATATAAGAATATTTTGTTGTAGGATTTTTTGATAATATTTTAGAGAAGACTTGGTTAAATTTTTTAATGAAGATACCAATGTATCTACTAATGCAGTTAACGTTACAGACATTAAAAATGGGATATAAATGTTTGTTTGTACATTTAAGGACACGTTTCTGGTTTGTTTGTTTGTGTTTATTTGTTGTTTGTTTGTTTATTTGTGTGTTTGTTGCTGATAGTTAGTTTGTGTTATTTATTTGAGGTCGTGAAAATGATGTTACAAAGGTAAACATCAATACATAGATATTTATTTTTAAAACAAGGGAAATCTGATGATTTATTTTCTCTATCCATCTATCTATCTATCTATATATCTATCTATCTATCTATCTATCTATCTATCTATCTATCTATCTATCTATCTATCTATCTATCTATCTATCTATCTATCTATCTATCCATCCATCCATCATCTATCTATCTATCTATCTATCTATCTATCTATCTATCCATCCATCCATCATCTATCTATCTATCTATCTATATATCTATCTATATATATATATATATACATTTCAAGGCCGTGAAATATTGTCGTACTTTTATTTTCAGTTGCAGACGTCAATATTTGATAGTTGAACCAACACTACTTTGTAACTTAGCCTGCTTTAAAAATACAGATACAGATACAGATATCGACCGAGAGATTTTCACTAATCTGACGGATTATATAGGAAAGTGCAATTCAGATACAGACGTCTAGTTTAGTATACAAAATAGACCTGGAGTGGTATCAAATAATTTACAGCTAAATCAGGAGTTATATAGACAGATTATTTTCATTTTATAAGGTAGCAAATATTTGTTGATGTAGTATATAGTGCGCACCCGCTACCAAACTCTTTGTTATCTCACAGATAATTTCATACAGTAACACTGACAGTCGTGAAACAGTTCATACAAAAACACTGACAGTTATCTAACAGTTCATACAAAAACACTGTCAGTCATCTAACAGTTCACTGTAAAAGACAGTCAAACCAGTTTTACGACTCCGCTCAAATGTAAAAAAAAAATAGACCCGACAGCTATATTCCCTTGTTACAAAACAACTCCGGTCCCGAACCCAAATTGCCGCCAGGGGTCTTCTGTGGGGTCGCCGGCTGATGCAGTAAACATAAATAAATAGTCGGTGTCTTTAAAGTTTCGAAACAATTTTGTTCAGCATTTATTTTCGATTTTTTAAAATATTATTTTTTTAAAGGAATGGGAATCGCGGTTAACTTTGCGTGTTTATAAAAAAAAAACAGCCGGGGACCTGTGGCCTAGATGGAGCAATGACTCATCACTTTTCTCTCATCTCGTCAGGCCATTCACAACGCCACATTTGTTTTTTTTTAAAATCATATTTTTTTTCCTTCTCTCGAAGAATAGCTGAGATCAGCCCTATTTTTAGAATTCGTCCCGTCTTCTTCCTGTTTGCCAACCCTACGGGGTACAGGAGGTACCACCGCGAAGGAAATAAAATATTTTCGGGGAGAGAAAAGAGCAAATGGATTACTAGTCCATATAATTTCCGCCTTCATATCATTTGTGGTTGTCATGGTTTGCCTCAGTAAACATGGATTGGATGACGAGAGCATGAATTGAGAGAAACCAAATGATTCACATGCAGTTCAAATATATCTGTTTATTATATTTTTTTTAAAAATTATAATTGTGTCTGCTTTAATTAGCAGGTGTACTCAGCCTACCCTGACTCGAGTTCGGAACCAACCCGACGTGGACAAGGAAGGCGGGAACCACAACCAAGCCATAAAGATGGTCACAGGTTGAGACGTAAAGCTGGTCAAAATAGTTGTGCCATAAAGATGGTCAAAATGCTTGTGCCATAAAGATGGTCAAAATACTTGAGCCATAAAGATGGTCAAAATGGTTGTATCATAAAGATGGTCAAAATTCTTGTGCCATAAAAATGGTCAAAATGCGTGTGCCATAAAGATGGTCAAAATGATTGTGTCATAAAGATGGTCAAAATAATTGCGCAATAAAGACGGTCAAAATAATTGTGCCATGAAGATGGTCAAAATGCTTGTGCCATAAAGATGGTCAAAATAGTTGTGTTGCTAAGACCTTGGAGGTTT
This sequence comes from Omphiscola glabra, assembly GCA_964017045.1. Classification (NCBI taxonomy): domain Eukaryota; kingdom Metazoa; phylum Mollusca; class Gastropoda; family Lymnaeidae; genus Omphiscola; species Omphiscola glabra. Next base: position 12,654,949 of record OZ024800.1, read on the forward strand.
GCATTATTGTGTTCAGAACAAGGCACTGACAGTGGTGCACCGATGTGATGACAATGCACTGACAGAGGTGCACCGGATGTGATGACAAGGCACTGACAGAGGTGCACCGATGTGATGATAAGGCACTGACAATGGTGCACTGATGTGTCGACATCGCCTTGAGGATGAACAACCACGTAGCTGTCTGGTCGGATGTTCTGTTTCCAGCTTGCCGGCAGTTCTAGCATTTGAATCCGGTGAGATTACATATGACTGAGCCAACTGGCCCACTTACTGGCCCCGAAACGGTCGGAAAGGGTAAGTCAGTATGACTTTGATATATTATATGTGATATATGATATGGGATGTGTGATGTTTGACACATGATATGTAATATTTGATGTGTGATATGTGATTTATGATATGTGATAAAGTATATGTGATATGTGATAAGCGATATACGTCATGTTATATATGATTCTGTGATATGCGATATGTTATATGTGATATACTATAATTTGATTGTGTTGTAAGCCTCTCTACGGGTGTGTCCATATATGTTATTTCACCAAAAAAGCATTCAAATACAAGCGACATATACAGACGCTGTTTATGTCAAATACAAGCCACATATACAGACGCTGTTTGTGTCAAATACAAGCCACATATACAGACACTGTTGGTGTAATACATACGTCCCAGCTAATAAACGACGGATTATTTTACAAGTTTACAATTCAATCGATCGAGATACACATACATTGACTCAGTTGGACATACATTGACACAGTTGGACATACATTGACACAGTTGGCATCGTTTTGTAGAAAGTTTTCAAAGAGAAAATAATGGCCATTGTTTGTCATACTGAATGTAGGTTATTTTCTGTTAGCAGGGTTCTCAACCTGTGCGCCACGGATCCTTTGTCTAGAGCAGCGGTTCCCAACCTGTGGGCTGCTTAAGACCCCCTGAAATCACATATACTCTACAATTATGAAGTAGAAAAAAAAATTTGTCGCTTAGGGTCGCCAAAACATGAGGGACTGTATTAAGGGTCGCGGCATTAGGGAGGTTGAGAACCACTGGTCTAGAGGGTCTCTTAACTTGGATTTCGTTTGTATTTTTCACCAAGGATTTTAAAAACTTTAAAACGGATCCATGACCTTCCTCTGATTGAGCAGTGGCCTTCATCTGATTGGTAAAGAGTTCCATGTAACAGAACAAGTTAAGAGCCCCCATGTTAGAATGTCACAGTGACAGTGTCAGGTCGACCATTCCAAGTTGCTTTCATGAACAGCGACCGGCTAAAACGCAGTGGCGTAGTGAGGGGGGGGGGGCAAGGGGGGCATCATGCCCCGGGCGCTACTCCCAAAGGGGCACCAAATGGTATATTTTACTATAATATTGTTTTCGAATAGGGGGGGGGGCGCTAAAAAGGTATTGGGGGCGCTAAAAAGGTATTGTGCCCCGGGCGCGAGTTAAGCTCGCTACGCCACTGCTAAAACATCGTAACATATTTTTTAGGCAGTAAAAATCAGTAGGGACTTCCATTGTTCTCGCATGGGCGTATCTCAGCATCCTCGCAAAGGCGTATCTCAGCATCTAACTTTGTTATGAGATCTCCAGATATTGTTTCAGTATTATTGTAATGCTGTTTCTGTGATCTCACATTGTCGACATTCGCTGTTCGGTCTCTGACTAAACGCGGGCCTGTGTTTAACGTGGAAATATCCGATCTGTGTTTAACATGGAAATATCAGGTCTGTGTTTAACATGGAAATATCTGGTCTGTGTTTAACGTGGAAATATCAGGTCTGTGTTTAACATGGAAATATCAGGTCTCTATTTAACGTGGAAATATCAGGTCTGTGTTTAACGTGGAAATATCCTATCTGTGTTTAACATGGAAATATCAGGTCTTTGTTTAACATGGAAATATCAGGTTTGTGTCTAACATGGAAATATCAGGTCTGTGTTTAACGTGGAAATATCCGATCTGTGTTTAACGTGGAAATATCAGGTCTGTGTTTAACGTGGAAATATCAGGTCTGTGTTTAACATGGAAATATCAGGTCTGTGTTTAACGTGGAAATATCAGGTCTGTGTTAACGTGGAAATATCAGGTCTATGTTTAACGTGGAAATATCAGGTCTGTGTTTAACATGGAAATAACAGGTCTGTGTTTAACATGGAAATATCAGGTCTGTGTTTAACGTGGAAATATCAGGTCTATGTTTAACATGGAAATATCAGGTCTGTGTTTAACGTGGAAATATCAGGTCTGTGTTTAACGTGGAAATATCAGGTCTGTGTTTAACATGAAAATATCAGGTCTGTGTTTAACATGGAAATATCAGGTCTGTGTTTAACGTGGAAATATCAGGTCTGTGTTTAACATGGAAATAGCAGGTCTGTGTTTAATTAACATGGAAATATCAGGTCTGTGTTTAACATGAAAATATAAGGTCTGTGTTTAATTAACATGGAAATACCAGGTCTGTGTTTAACATGGAAAGTCAGGTGTTTGTTTAACATGGAAAGTCAGGTCTGTGTTTAACATGGAATATGAGGCCTTTATTTAACATGGAAATATCAGACGTATCAGTTTTTCCATGAGTGCGTCTAACTATTCCCGAGTGTCTCCAGATGGTGCGCTCAGAGATCTAAATCTTATCAAATATCGAACATAATATAATAGCATGTCTCAGATTCACCGAGATACGCCGTACAATATCATGATGGCATCTTACCCAACTAGCTTCTCTATTGTTACAGTACCATGGTAGAGTTCATCGTAACCGGAAATTTGATCGAAAGAAATTTCGTCGACGGAAAATTGATCGACGGAAATTTGATCGAACGGAAATTTGGTCGAATCTTTTTCTTAGTTTACACGTTAAAATTTTGCGTCAAATTTCTTTTTGAACGCAATATTTTGTTTTACTGTATAGTATAGTGTGTTCAAAAAGAAATTTGACGACAATTTTAACGTGTAACCTGAAAAAAAGATTTGACCAAATTTCCGTTCGATTAAATTTCCGTCTATCAATTTTCTGTCGACAAAATTTCTTTCGATCAAATTTCCGGTAACCAGAGTTCATACGTCAAATTATTCGAAAAATCAGTAATGGAGAGTAGAGACCGACCGAATTTCGGCTTCGGCTTCGGTTTTAGCACCAAATGTGACCATTTGATCACCTTCGGCCAAATTTAGATTTCGGCCGAAACCAAAAAGTTAAATTTCGGTTTATTTTCGGTTTCGGACGAAAGTTATTTATAAATTTCGGCCTAGTTTCGGTTTCGGTCGGTCTCTATTAGAGAGTTTGATTGCTGGTGTTGCGAGAGCAGCATGACCACCAACGGGTGTTCTTTGGTTGATACCACCCCACTTGCTTGGTCATTGGTGTGGGCGGTAGTTGGGGGCGTCTCGGTGGCAGAGTACCTCCAGCGTGCCTCTTCGCATCCCGAAGATTTCCTTATGGGGGAGGGGTACGTTGGAAAAAGGCCAAATGAACTTCGGCTCGACGGTATGCTGTTTTTCTTAAGGTATTAGATTAGATTCAAAGGAAGAAAACTAAGTATTCTGATACTCTTGTCTATTACTTATTCTCGAATATAGTAGTCTCATTGCCTTTCTCTAATACTCTGTCTCTAATACTGTTTCTCTAATACTCGTTCTCTAATACTGTTTCTCTAATACTCTGTCTCTAATACTGTTTCTCTAATACTCTGTCTCTAATACTGTTTCTCTAATACTGTTTCTCTAATACTGTTTCTCTAATACTGTTTCTCTAATACTGTTTCTCTAATACTGTTTCTCTAATACTGTTTCTCTAATACTGTTTCTCTAATACTGTTTCTCTAATACTGTTTCTCTAATACTGTTTCTCTAATACTGTTTCTCTAATACTGTTTCTCTAATACTGTTTCTCTAATACTGTTTCTCTAATACTGTTTCTCTAATACTGTTTCTCTAATACTGTTTCTCTAATACTGTTTCTCTAATACTGTTTCTCTAATACTGTTTCTCTAATACTGTTTCTCTAATACTGTTTCTCTAATACTGTTTCTCTAATACTGTTTCTCTAATACTGTTTCTCTAATACTGTTTCTCTAATACTGTTTCTCTAATACTGTTTCTCTAATACTGTTTCTCTAATACTGTTTCTCTAATACTCGTTCTCTAATACTGTTTCTCTAATACTGTTTCTCTAATACTGTTTCTCTAATACTGTTTCTCTAATACTGTTTCTCTAATACTGTTTCTCTAATACTGTTTCTCTAATACTGTTTCTCTAATACTGTTTCTCTAATACTCGTTCTCTAATACTGTTTCTCTAATACTGTTTCTCTAATACTGTTTCTCTAATACTCGTTCTCTAATACTGTTTCTCTAATACTGTTTCTCTAATACTCGTTCTCTAATACTGTTTCTCTAATACTGTTTCTCTAATACTCCTCCCAGTATAGTCATTCTCTTATCCTCAGTCTTTAATACTAATTTTCTAATGCAGGGGTTCCCAAACATGGTTTGCGAGATGTCATTTCAGGCGGTTTGAGGAAATTATGGAGACCCCATCAATGAGTGTTTCAAAAAACAAAACAAATATATGTTAAGCTTTAGAATTAGAATATAGACACAATGACATTTTTTCGGAAAATGCCTTTATCAGTATAACACAAATATTTATATAGTTATACATTTAATTTACAGTATATGTGCATATCATGCCTATAGCTAAACATGAATGAACATAAACAAATAGGAATTGATCACAAGTCCCTGACGAAAACAAAGATCTAAGTCAAAATGTTTTTTTATAAACGTTCTTTATGTATTGTTTTATTGTCACAAATTGTGTGTGTCTCAATAATCTACTTAAAAACTTGATCGCTGCCCAGCCTTTCTGTAATGGGTGCGAGGGAAAGCCCAGCCCTTGTGTAAAAGGTGCGAGGGAAAGCCCAGCCCTTGTGTAAAAGGTGCGAGGGAAAGCCCAGCCCTTGTGTAAAAGGTGCGAGGGAAAGCCCAGCCCTTGTGTAAAAGGTGCGAGGGAAAGCCCAGCCCTTGTGTAAAAGGTGCGAGGGAAAGCCCAGCCCTTGTGTAAAAGGTGCGAGGGAAAGCCCAGCCCTTGTGTAATGGGTGCGAGGGATAGCCCGGTGTTACGGCCTACTTTCGTTGTCTAGGGTGTTTCTTGAATGTGACTTATTTATTACGTCTATGATTCAACTATGTCTTGGTACGCCCTACTGGGCTGATAGCTACCAATCACCAATCACCAATCACCAATCACACAAATAAGTCCACAAGTATCTGAAGTTTATTACTCAATCCTTTATTCCTATCATAAACAAATGTAGTTCCATCACGAGTCACTAACAAATAATCAAATCCTCATTACACAGGTAAAATGAAATAAACTCGCACTACCACAGCTGTTCAGCACGATCTCTCTAACTCAACTTGTCCCCCGCCTTATATCCACTCACGTGTTTATTAATATTTCCCTGTCAGCCAATGACCATTTAGTCACAATAATACAATTCATGACTTAACTCATGGACCAAAAAGTGTTCACATTAACAACAGTGATCGTCATACAAACTCTCACCATGCATGAACAACTTTTCATACCAAAACATCACGCTACTAAATCTTGTTCACAACACCCATCCCTTGTGTAATGGGTGCGAGGAAAGCACAGCCCTTGTGTAATGGGTGCGAGGAAAGTCCATCCCTTGTGTAATGGGTGCGAGGGAAACCCAGCCCTTGTGTAATGGGTGCGAGGGAAAGCTGAGCCCTTGTGTAATGGGTGCGAGGGAAAGCCCAGCCCTTGTGTAATGGGTGCGAGGGAAAGCCCAGCACTTGTGTAATGGGTGCGAGGGAAGGGAGATTCAAGAACGGCGGAGGCATGAGCTTTTAAATATAAAATATAAATATTTTATTGATAGTTTAAAATCGTTCATATTAACTTCGCTTCTCTTAGTGGCTGGCTGGCTGCCCTGCTGACTGACCGGCGGGATGGCAAAAATCGTCGGACTGCTAATTGACCCACTTCCCGCCAAGAGCTATCGAGCTGAAACTTGACACATTTACTCGTTGCCGATAACAACACATTCTATCAAATATTAAGTCCCCTGACCCAACCTCAAGAAATAAGTTGTTCCTGTTTTAGTTAAGGGGGAGATAAAATACAACTCCCGATATCTGCGCTAAATAAGATTATTTACAAAACAAAAAAAAAGGTATCGCAAGTGCGTTTGGTGCATAATATTGGCTTTTGCTTTTCTAAAATTTTTGGTGAAATAAATCTACAATTTAAGCGGACACGTCATTAGAATATTAACATCGTTTAGTGGCGTGAAAACAATGCATGTTTGCGAGCCTGTGGGGGGGGGGTGGCACTAATTAGAATTCTTATAAAGTGCGTTACTTTTATGCAAGATTTATCGAATTCCCGCCCCCCCCCCCCCCTCACCCATATGATCAATATTACATTTTATAAAGGATTAAATTAATACCATAGACTTTGTTTTTAGAGGCTGTTTAATTAAAATTTCTGTACGGATATTTTTTACTTTATGAAATTACAGGTTCCATTATTTTCTAAGTTCTACAGCGCTCTTAAAGATTCAATCACTACTTTATAAGTCCATTATTTGCATTATTTGCAAAGTTTGAGATGTATTATTACAAATGTAGACGGTGTAAGACTTTGTAAAACTATAGTAAAAAAAGACACATAGTTCGTCGGTGTACTATACCAGTCAAGTATAACGTAAAAAGGTTGGGGGGGTGGAGAAAAGTGATTTAATTTGTAGTGAGTGCTAGACTAGTCAAATATTTCTTATGGAGTGTGAGACTAGTCAAATAATTAGTTGTGATTGTATGACTAGTCAAATAATTAGTTGTGATTGTATGACTAGTCAAATAATTAGTTGTGATTGTATGACTAGTCAAATAAACGGTATGGAATGTAAGTTTATGGAAATAATTGGTAGCGAGTGTGAGGCTAGTCAAATAAATTGGTAGGGAGTGTGGCGTGAAGAAAACTTTGAGATCCACTGCTCTGATGACTGCTAGTTCAATTGCCTGAGCCTAAAGATGTACATTTCTATAAAAGTATATCATCCGTCCGCCCCCCAAAGTCGTAATTTAGTCTGTACAACATGTCGATACTCTGTACAACATGTTGATACTCTGTACAACATGTTGATACTCTGTAGAACATGTTGATACTCTGTAGAACATGTTGATACTCTGTACAACATGTTGATACTCTGTAAAACATGTTGATACTCTGTAAAACATGTTGATACTCTGTAAAACATGTTGATACTCGTCCCTTTGGGTCAGAGCTCTGTTGGGATTTATGTTACCTTTTGTCCCTAACACTTTGACGAAGCTTTCTATTTTAAAAAAAATATTTTAAAAAAAACAGTTAAGGACTATACCATGTCTATGACCCCCAACCAGAAAAAAAATGTCCTTGCAATGGGGTCACGACCCACAGGTTAAGAGCCCCTGATGTAAACAGGTGCAGAAAGGAACCAGAGATGATTCAATCCTATATGTGTAATTTTTAGAATTAAAAGAAAAATATTGATAACCTTTATGAAATGCAGTGGCGTAGCTAGTGGGTGCACCTTGCTCAGACATGTCACGACGACACAGGAGAGCACCTTGCTCAGACATGTCACGACACAGGAGAGCACCTTGCTTAGACATGTCACGACGACACAGGAGAGCACATTGCTCAGACATGTCACGACACAGGAGAGCACCTTGCTCAGACATGTCACGACACAGGAGAGCACCTTGCTCAGACTAGATTTACCCCCAACGACCCCTGCCTTATTTCTTCCACTCATCATGACATCACTCTCTACCTCCACCCCAAACTACCCCCACCCTTATGCTATTATAGTTATTCTTCTCCCCTCCGTCCACCCCCACCTTTTCCCTACGCCCCAAACTCTATGACACCCACTCCTTGTCCTTATTTCTTCCAATCATCACTCCCCACTCCCACTCCAGTCCCACCTGGTAGAGAGTAACCTTATGTTGTTATAATTATACTTCTACCCTCCCTCCCCCACTTTTCGCCCCACAATTTATGACACCCACTTCCCACCCTCAGTGACACCCACTCCCTGCTCTTATTTCGAATCATTTTATTCCAATTTCGAAGTCAGTCAAAGAAAGGCCAGATCCCTATGTTTGGAGAGTGGGCCATTAAATATCCCCCGTCTGCCGAGCTCGCGCCTACTGCTGAGGAAGTTGTCACTTACCAGATTTGATCCTGGGCTACGAAATTGCAGCCCGCGAGTGCTCTGCCCTGGCTCTTGTACGACTGCTGAGCGGGTGTGGTCATCGTGACCTTTTTATTCTTCTTGAATTACTCAGCGAACTCCTGATATCGTTTGGTTGTTACAAAAAAAATCAAGCTCGATATTCACTTTAAAGCATATCTAAATGTAGAAGAAAAAAAAAAAAAGAAACAATTTTTTTTTAAGTGTGGGGGGGGGGGGGGGGGTGTGTGGGTCAGTATTAAAAAAACTACATTGAACATAAATAAATTGAGAGTCCCAACACTAGACAGCTAAACATATTAAACGCTGCAGGCTATCTACAGTCGGCGTATTTTATTTTTAAAATATAATAAAATGTGAAAGCCACAAAGCCCGTCTCAGTCTGGCAATATTTTTGTTAGAGATTATGTGACCTCGTCGTCACTGTGTGCTGCTCAAGCTTCATCATATACTCTCTAAGCCAGACATCATTTCTTACCATTATTTTTTAAAGTATAACATACCAAAATCAAATTCTGATATTGGACGACATGCCCTGCCACTTGGTATGTTAAAATGGTGGCTAATGTGCTGTTGTGGTCCCCTTATTGGGAGTCACTTCCCTTTGTTTATGATAGATTTAGGGTTCGGGTTAGGGTGAGCGACAGAGGGACCAGTAGCGTGCAATAACCAAAATGGTATATTAAAATGTTATATTATATGTGCCATTTTTAAGTACATGTACGTGTAAATAAAATACTTATTTATTTTTTATTTTGAAGAAGACACTTTTTATTTTTTTTTTAATCTTTGGTGTTAGCTTTAGCTAACCACAAGTAGTACATATGTGTTGTTGAATCTAATCATGATTAATGTATGTTACGTCGATATAAATAAGCGTATAAGATAGCACTGGGTTTGGACAGCAAGAAAGATAGCACTGAGTTGGGACAGGAAGAAAGATAGCACTGAGTTGGGACAGCAAGAAAGATAGCCCTGAGTTGGGACAGCAAGAACGATAGCACTGAGTTGGGACAGCAAGAAAGATAGCACTGAGTTGGGACAGCAAGAAAGATAGCACTTAGTTGGGACAGGAAGAAAGATAGCACTGAGTTGGGACAGCAAGAAAGATAGCACTGAGTTGGGACAGCAAGAAAGATAGCACTGAGTTGGGACAGCAAGAAAGATAGCACTGAGTTGGGACAGCAAGAAAGATAGCACTGAGTTGGGACAGCAAGAAAGATAGCACTGAGTTGGGACAGCAAGAAAGATAGCACTGAGTTGGTACAGCAAGAAAGATAGTACTGAGTTGGGACAGGAAGAAAGATAGCGCTGAGTTGGGACAGGAAGAAAGATAGCGCTGAGGTTGCACTAGGGTTGTCAGAAAAGAAGATAGTGCTGTGGTGGGACGACACAACCTTAAGGCTGAGCTGGGAATGTAATCTAAAGGCTTATAAATTGAGATTAAAAATAATCATAATTCACTCAAATCTACTTACAATGTGTGGCATCGAAAGATTTGTGTTTGTGGATCACTGTGTCGGCACAAATGCGTGTAACCGTGACACACAGCAAGTCACTCCAACTGTCTGAGAATCCCGATTGAAGGTACGTGTATTTGTTTATTGGCCAACTTGAGTGGTCCAAAAGAAGATTTAAAGGCCCTTTGGCATTCACCGAGACCCACCCAAGCCTGGAGACGGAACCAACACAATAGGTCACTGGGGACGGCAGACTTCCCACAGCTGAACCATTGCATTAGGTCTATCGACAGCCTACCTGTAACAGAACTGGACGAATTCTTCTCACGGCTAGACCTGATCTATGTGGCGTTTGTAAGAGTCATGACAATAGTAGACTCAAAAACTAACATGTTTTTATTTATTTCCCCGTCTGGCCACAAAGATACTAGTTTTGGGTTATTGGTTTTAATTAACCCAACCATTGCTTTTATCATTATTTCATATCGACTGCTTATTAAGAGGGCGAGCCTGGCCTTAACTGTGTCTGTTTGCCGGTCACCTGTCTAAATGTCAGGCCGTCTGTGTGTCATTGTCATGTCATCTGTGTCTATACGGCAGGTTAGCTTTGTTGTATGCCAGCCCTACTGTTGATGTATGCCAGCCCTACTTTTGATGTATTCCTGAAATACTACTAGAGTACTGTTGACGTATGTCAGACCTAATGTTGATGTATGTCAGACTTAATGATGGTGTATGTCAGACTTACTACTAGAGTACTGTTGATGTATATCAGACTCAAAGTTGATCAATGTCATGCCTAATCTTGATACATGTCAGACCTACTGTTGAGGTTAGCCGTGTATGACCTCAACTCTTTTACACTAGTCACACCCAGGGTTCATCAATACCAGGAATCTCTCACAGCGCATGTCAATGGCTGATATTTACGCGGTACGGTACTCTCTGTTCGCGGCTGTGCCTATCCGTTCGATAAAAGGTCGATAAACGAGAAATAAAACCGGCTAATATTTCGGGACACAAGATTTGGATCAGTAGAGGTTTTACGACAGTAGCCTGAGCTTAAAGTAGATAAATATAGACTGAGCTTAGAACGGAGAACTATAGACTGCTGGGGACTGTTTTTGTTAAAGAACGACTATTTGAATAGTGTGTTGACAGCAGACCGTCCCATTGGTTATAATAGAGAATGGTCGGAGAATGTGTACGATAAGTTGATAGTTATGGAGCTGTAGCGTAACCAGTTGGTTTTTTTTTTTTTGGAGAGAAATATAAGACGAGGTTAATTAAGATGACTTAAGTTAAGGTTCTCAAACTTTGAAGTTTGGCGGATCGGTTTGCAGGTTTCTCATTCCACCAGGGACCGGATCCAGATTCATTAAATACTGTTATCTTTGTTTGAATCTGTAATCGGTCAATTCGATAGGACTCGATTAAATATTACGATTGAATGGAAGTCTGTAATTGTTGTAGTTTGTTAAAGTTGCTTGTTTGTTTGTTTGATCGTTTGTTTGTTTGTTTTTAAAGACTTCATTTGCATTTTTCCCTAAACGCTTTAACTGAGAATAGAAATCAAATGTGGAGGGAATCATAAGCAACATTTGCGAAATCCAACAATGTGCCCCCCCCCCCCCCCAAATTTTTCCAGGGCGGAACAGTGTCTTGCTACTCCGATGTTTCTTTTACACTATTAACATCATAACAGCTCAGTCCCACTTTTAGAACAACATCATGATGTTAGATTCAGCACTCAGACCCACTTTTAGAACAGCATCGTGATGTGTGATCCAGCACTCAGTCCCACTTTTAGAACAACATCATGATGTGTGATTCAGCACTCAGTCTCACTTTTAGAACAACATCGTGATGTGTGATCCAGCACTCAGTGCCACTTTTAGAACAACATCATGATGTGAGATTCAGCACTCAGTGCCACTTTTAGAACAACATCGTGATGTGTGATCCAGCACTCAGTGCCACTTTTAGAACAACATCATGATGTGAGATTCAGCACTCAGTGCCACTTTTAGAACAACATCATGATGTGTGATCCAGCATTCAGTGACTACCTGTCCAAGGTGACATCTGTAGCCAGTGTTGTTCACCTGCATCAATATTTCGTGTCTACCACATGTTGGATGTTCAGCTGTTTTCAATCGATTACATGTTTGGAACATGGTATTACCCTGCTGCTGGTCACGTGGTCACTTTAGGTCCCGCTTCTTGTCACGTGTTCACTTTAGGTCCTGTTGCTAGTCACGTGGTCACGAGAAAAATGTCAAGATGGCAAAAGACATCTCTTCACTAATGACCCTGCACGCCAAAGGGTTTAAGGACATCTCTTGAAACTAATTTTATATTTCTGTGTCCAATAAAACTTTTATTTTTGTCTAAGATTATCTTGTTAGTTGGTTTGTTTCTCATGGCACCCCACCCCCACCACACCCCACCACACCCCCACCCCACCCCCACCACACCCCCACCCCACCCCCACCACACCCCCACCACACCCCCACCACACTTCCACCACACCCCACCCCCACCCTACCCCCACCCCACCCCCACCACACCCCCACCACACCCCTCTCTCTTTGCCCTGTTATTTACTTTACATACTGAATCTCTATCTATCTAAAATAAATATTTTTTTAGAAAACACCCACACAGCAACACAGCCACACACCCACACAGCTACACAGCCACAAAAGCATTCTTTTTTCTTAAGACAATTGACAATGCCTAAAACAAAACATTTTAAAAATTTATTTTTAAAAATGTCGTTTTAGTACGAGGCGGAACCGGGAGAGAAGCCATAACAGAAATGTAATTAAAATTAATGGCTAATAGCCATCCATATGGCCATCCATATGGCCATCAATATGTTATTTACGTGATTTTGATCTTTGAACGGGGGTCGGACCCACCTGCCATGGAGGGTCAAACCGCCAAAACCCCAATGAATCCGGAAAAGTTGGTGGTGGGTGGAAATTGGTTTCCACGTGTGAGCACGTACGTCAGATGTTAGAACACAACAAATAACAATTAAGATGTTTAGCAAAATAACAATCAAGATGTTCGGCAAAATAACAATCAAGATGTTTAGCAAAATAACAATCAAGATGTTCGTCAAAATAACAATCAAGATGTTCGTCAAAATAACAATCAAGATGTTCGGAAAAATAACAATCAAGATGTTCGTCAAAATAACAATCAAGATGTTCGTCAAAATAACAATCAAGATGTTCGTCAAAATAACAATCAAGATGTTCGGCAAAATAACAATCAAGATGTTCGGCAAAATAACAATCAAGATGTTCGTCAAAATAACAATCAAGATGTTCGTCAAAATAACAATCAAGATGTTCGGCAAAATAACAATCAAGATGTTCGGCAAAATAACAATCAAGATGTTCGTCAAAATAACAATCAAGGTGTTCGTCAAAATAACAATCAAGATGTTCGTCAAAATAACAATCAAGATGTTCGTCAAAATAACAATCAAGATGTTCGGCAAAATAACAATCAAGATGTTCGGCAAAATAACAATCAAGATGTTCGGCAAAATAACAATCAAGATGTTTAGCAAAATAACAATCAAGATGTTCGTCAAAATAACAATCAAGATGTTTAGCAAAATAACAATCAAGATGTTCGGCAAAATAACAATCAAGGTGTTCGTCAAAATAACAATCAAGGTGTTCGTCAAAATAACAATCAAGATGTTCGTCAAAATAAGAATCAAGATGTTCGGCAAAATAACAATCAAGATGTTCGTCAAAATAACAATCAAGATGTTCGGCAAAATAACAATCAAGATGTTCGTCAAAATAACAATCAAGATGTTCGGCAAAATAACAATCAAGATGTTCGTCAAAATAACAATCAAGATGTTCGTCAAAATAACAATCAAGATGTTCGGCAAAATAACAATCAAGATGTTCGGCAAAATAACAATCAAGATGTTCGGCAAAATAACAATCAAGATGTTCGTCAAAATAACAATCAAGGTGTTCGTCAAAATAACAATCAAGATGTTCGTCAAAATAACAATCAAGATGTTCGTCAAAATAACAATCAAGATGTTCGGCAAAATAACAATCAAGATGTTCGGCAAAATAACAATCAAGATGTTCGGCAAAATAACAATCAAGATGTTTAGCAAAATAACAATCAAGATGTTCGTCAAAATAACAATCAAGATGTTTAGCAAAATAACAATCAAGATGTTCGGCAAAATAACAATCAAGGTGTTCGTCAAAATAACAATCAAGGTGTTCGTCAAAATAACAATCAAGATGTTCGTCAAAATAAGAATCAAGATGTTCGGCAAAATAACAATCAAGATGTTCGTCAAAATAACAATCAAGATGTTCGGCAAAATAACAATCAAGATGTTCGTCAAAATAACAATCAAGATGTTCGGCAAAATAACAATCAAGATGTTCGTCAAAATAACAATCAAGATGTTCGTCAAAATAACAATCAAGATGTTCGGCAAAATAACAATCAAGATGTTCGGCAAAATAACAATCAAGATGTTCGGCAAAATAACAATCAAGATGTTCGTCAAAATAACAATCAAGGTGTTCGTCAAAATAACAATCAAGGTGTTCGTCAAATTAACAATCAAGATGTTCGTCAAAATAACAATCAAGATGTTCGTCAAAATAACAATCAAGATGTTCGGCAAAATAACAATCAAGATGTTCGGCAAAATAACAATCAAGATGTTCGTCAAAATAACAATCAAGATGTTCGTCAAAATAACAATCAAGATGTTCGGCAAAATAACAATCAAGATGTTCGTCAAGATAACAATCAAGATGTTCGTCAAAATAACAATCAAGATGTTCGGCAAAATAACAATCAAGATGTTTAGCAAAATAACAATCAAGATGTTCGTCAAAATAACAATCAAGATGTTTAGCAAAATAACAATCAAGATGTTCGGCAAAATAACAATCAAGGTGTTCGTCAAAATAACAATCAAGGTGTTCGTCAAAATAACAATCAAGATGTTCGTCAAAATAACAATCAAGGTGTTCGCAAAATAACAATCAAGATGTTCGGCAAAATAACAATCAAGGTGTTCGGCAAAATAACAATCAAGGTGTTCGGCAAAATAACAATCAAGATGTTCGGCAAAATAACAATCAAGATGTTAAACATATAAAAAATTAAAGAACTTGACACATTTCTGCCAGAACAGCAAACAAACTAAAAATGTGATTTCAGTATGGTGAGATTTCAGACCGAAGAGATAATTAAGTAATGGATATCCAAGGTATCTTTATTAATTTGAATTAGCTTGGTGTTTAACTCTCTTTGTTCATTTGATTTAGCTTGGTATTAAACTCTACTTGTTCATTTGATTTATCTTGGTGTTAAACTCTCTTTGTTCATTTCATTTAGCTTGGTGTTAAACTCTCTTTGTTCATTTCATTTAGCTTGGTGTAAAACTCTCTTTGTTCATTTGATTTAGCTTGGTGTTAAACTCTCTTTGTTCATTTGATTTAGCTTGGTGTTAAACTATCTTGTTCATTTCATTCAGCTTGGTGTTAAACTCTTTTTGTTCATTTGAATTAGATTGTTGTTAAACTCTCTTGTTCATTTGATTTAGCTTGGTGCTAACCTCTCTTTGTTCATTTCATTTATCCTGGTGTTTAACGCTCTTTGTTCATTTGATGTAGGTTGGTGTTAAAATATTTTTGTTCATTTCAATCACCTTGATGTTAAACTCTTTTTGTTCATTTGATTTATCTTGGTTTTTAACTCTCTTTGAAAATTTGTTTCAACATGGTCTGAAACTCTTTTGATTCATTTGATTTAGGTTGGTGTTAAAGTCTCTTTGTTCAGTCGATTTAGTTGGTGTTAAACTATCTTTTTTTCATTTGATTTAGCTTGGTGTTAAACTCTCTTTGCTCATTTGATTCAGTATGGTCTTAAACTCTTTTTGTTCATTTGATTTAGTTTTTGTGTTAAACTCTCTTTGTTTATTTGATTTAGTTTGTGTTAAAGACTATTTGTTCATTTGATTTAGCTTGGTGTTAAACTCCATTTGTTCATTTCATTTAGTTGGTGTTAAACTCTCTTTGTTCATTTCATTTAGCTTGGTGTTAAACTCTCTTTGTTCATTTCATTTAGCTTGGATTTAAACTATCCTTGTTCATTTGATTTAGCTTGGTGTTAAACTCTCTCTGACTTTTTGCTTGAGGTTCATGAAAATATACATTTTTATAAATAACAAATTACGGCTTATGAACTGCCAGGATCGTGTTTCAGTAAGACGCGTATGTAAAGCAAATATTTGAAACCTTTGTGTCACGTGGTGGATCTAAAAATGTTCATGGGGTATCTGCACCATGCCCCGTGCAAATGCCACGCGTCTCACTTGATTGGTCTTCTTGAATTGGTCTCAGATGGCTGACTTTTGTAAGGGGATAACATCTATGAAATTGACCCTGGTGGGCATTGGAACGGTAGTTCATTAGAAAAAATTGACGGAAGCAGATGTCAGGTATCCGGGTGATTCGTCAGTCCTGGTGTTCTGGTGTCAAGTATGTCCTTTTGTGTTCTGGTGTCAAGTCTGTCCTTTTGTGTTCTGGTGTCAAGTCTGTCCTTTTGTGTTCTGGTGTCAAGTCTGTCCTTTTGTGTTCTGGTGTCAAGTCTGTCCTTTTGTGTTCTGGTGTCAAGTCTGTCCTTTTGTGTTCTGGTGTCAAGTCTGTCCTTTTGTGTTCTGGTGTCAAGTCTGTCCTTTTGTGTTCTTGTGTCAAGTTTGTCCTTTTGTGTTCTGGTGTCAAGACTGTCCTTTTGTGTTCTGGTGTCAAGACTGTCCTTTTGTGTTCTGGTGTCAAGTCTGTCCTTTTGTGTTCTGGTGTCAAGTCTGTCCTTTTGTGTTCTGGTGTCAAGTCTGTCCGTTTGTGTTCTGGTGTCAAGTCTGTCCTTTTGTGTTCTGGTGTCAAGTCTGTCCTTTTGTGTTCTGGTGTCAAGTCTGTCCTTTTGTGTTCTGGTGTCAAGTCTGTCCTTTTGTGTTCTGGTGTCGTCTGTCCTTTTGTGTTCTGGTGTCAAGTCTGTCCTTGGTGCTCTGGTGTAAACTCTGTCCCCTTTGTTTTCTTGTGTCTAGTCTGTCACTTTGTGTTCTTGTGTCAAGTCTGTCCCTGGTGTTCTGGTGTCAAGTCTGTCACTTTGTGTTCTTGTGTCAAGTCTGTCCCTGGTGTTCTGGTGTCAAGTCTGTCACTTTGTGTTTTGGTGTCAAGTCGGTTTCTGGTGTTCTGGTGTCAAGTCTGTCCCTGGTGTTCTGGTGTCAAGTCTGTCCTTGGTGTTCAGGTGTCAAGTCTGTCCCTGGTGTTCAGGTGTCAAGTCTGTCCCTGGTGCTCTGGTGTCAAGTCTGACCCTGGTGTTCAGGTGTCAAGTCTGTCACTTTGTGTTCTGGTGTCAAGTCTGTTTCTGGTGTTCTGGTGTCAAGTCTTTCCCTGGTGTTCTGGTGTCCAATCTGCTTATGTTTACCGTGCGAGGTTAACCTCTCTCTTGCTGTCAAGATACAGAGTAATTCAATGCAGTGGAATTGTACATTCAACGTTTACAATGTTAATCATAAGGACAAGCAACAACAACAAGAAAACTAAGACAAAAATTCATTATCCAAGTGTAGGATAGCACTGTCTCCTTTCAAAGCCACTATCATTATTCGCAAGAATGTAATGCATTTATATAAATAGATTATTAATAGCTTTTAATGGCTGTCCATTGCTCCTGTATTTGTTCCCTCTCTGTAAAAGAAGTCAATTTCCTAGACAGCGGTTCTCAAATTTGGTTAAAGCTCCCTTGGTGGGCGGGGGTTTGGGGGCGTAAATGAATTAAAGGAATACAAAAAATTTTAATAAATAAAAAGGTAGTTAACAATAAGATGAAAGTTTTTTTTTTAGATTGTCATAATTCAATGGGAGTCTTAGATTGTCTCCATTAAATGGTAGTCTTAGATTGTCTCCATTAAATGGTAGTCTTAGATTGTCTCAATTAAATGGTAGTCTTAGATTGTCTCAATTAAATGGTAGTCTTAGATTGTCTCAATTAAATGGTAGTCTTAGATTGTCTCAATTAAATGGTAGTCTTAGATTGTCTCAATTAAATGGTAGTCTTAGATTGTCTCAATTAAATGGTAGTCTTAGATTGTCTCAATTAAATGGTAGTCTTAGATTGTCTCAATTAAATGGTAGTCTTAGATTGTCTCAATTAAATGGTAGGCTTAGATTGTCTCAATTAAATGGTAGTCTTAGATTGTCTCAATTAAATGGTAGGCTTAGATTGTCTCAATTAAATGGTAGTCTTAGATTGTCTCAATTAAATGGTAGGCTTAGATTGTCTCAATTAAATGGTAGTCTTAGATTGTCTCAATTAAATGGTAGTCTTAGATTGTCTCAATTAAATGGTAGGCTTAGATTGTCTCAATTAAATGGTAGTCTTAGATTGTCTCAATTAAATGAGTCTTAGACAGACTTATATATATATTGTTTAAATAATGCATTTATTCAAGTAGGACAAGTTAAGAAAACTTTTCATCTGTTTGTTGATTGCTCGTTCCAATTTCTTGTATTCATTCTGTTTGTGGTATGTAAACATTTACAAAGAAGTAGATTGTTTTTAGAAAATCAAGTGAAGACATTGAATTTAGTCATCAACAAATCTATGTCAGTTACCAAATGTCTGGGACCCATTCACCCAGAGGAGCATCGACAGGTTGGAGGCAGTACAGCGACGGGCAGCACGTTTTGTCCTGAACCGCTACAGGAATACCTCTAGTGTTGGCAGCATGCTGGAAACACTGGGCTGGTCACTATTGGAGGAAAGAAGACGACTATCCAGGCTCACCGTGATTTACAAGAATGCTCTGGCATTAAAAAGAAACTCGTCCCTCTCCCCCATAGACAGCGACGAGGTCATGACAGGCAGTTCCGGCTCATACCAGCGAGAAGCCAGTATAGAAACTGCTCATTCCTGCCAAAGACAATCAGGGACTGGAACAAGCTTTCAAAAGGAACAGTTGAGGCGACAATACTTGACTCATTTGCGTCTATGGCCTCAGGCCTTCCAACCCCCAGTGCATGATACCCTCACTCAGTTACTCTTGTAACCAGTGAAATATCCTCATCAACACCAGGCACAGAAACATTGCAAATCCCATCTACATTCATAGGAGCCATAATGATCAATAAATTGATCGTGGGCCCTTAATATATAGAAGAAGAAGAAATGTTAAGAGATATATTTTCATAAGTCAAGTCAATGGAAAGTAAAAGTTTATTCCAAAGTCAGAATCATTTATCGGCCACGTCTCTATAAAGCACATTTATCTTTGAACGCGTTTAACATTGAAAGGGACATGTGGGAACAGTCCTCAAAGAATTGAGACTCGCGACGCTCTGCCACACTCAAGGGCTCAGTGCAACATGAGGCTGACAGAACAGCTGCTGGGCTCAGTGCAACATGAGGCTGACAGAACAGCTGTTGCAGAACACAAGAGACGAACCAGAAAAGCCCGAGCTAACTCTGTATCCGGAGTTGTCCCATCCATCCCCTGCGCCCTCTGCAGCAGAACACTTCGTGACAGAATCGGCCTGGTCAGCCGTCTGCGCCCCCCACAAACAGATTCAGCCTCGTCAACAAACCGATGTTCAAAATGGTCCTGGTCGACTTTCGAAAGGGCAAACTATCAAAATTAAAAGTGTAGCGTACCCCCGCCCTTTGGAAGACATCCCCTTTGCCATCGTTAGTTCAAGTTTTGGCAACTCACTTTGGGCATACAGCCCTACAGTCTAGTAGTGCACGCTGACTTCATTTTATGTGTTGCTCAACCAGAAATAACATTCTATATTTCACCAAGCTTGTTGGTCAATTTAAAGACATTTAAAGATAATGTTTTTCTTCTTTAGATAGATTTTATGACACCGGAGCGCTTTGAGCCTGCTAGAACAGCTTGGACACAAAGCTCCATATAAGTAATCAATCAATCATCATTATCATCATCAATGCTCACGGATAAAAAGTTAACCCATTTCACCTAAGAGCAGACTCGTCTGTTTTACCCAAATTTGAACATCTCCGATTCTCATACGACACAGATGCGTGGACTTTCCAGAAGACACCCGCACTTTCTAGAAGATACCCGCACTTTCCAGAAGATGCTCGCACTTTCCAGAAGATACCCGCACTTTCCAGAATATACACGTACTTTCCAGAAGATACCCGTACTTTCCAGAAGATACGCAGGCTAATTTTTAACACACAACAATGGAAGGGGATGTTTTCCAAAAGATCAAATTCACTTACCCGTGTTATAGAAACACCGAGATGTTCATGGCTTGGTTTTTTCAAGGAAACAAAATTATCCAAAGAAAATATTATTGGGATTATTTCGGAATTTCCACAAAAAGTGAGTGAGTCTTGGTGAGTTCATGATCTTCTTGTCATAGAACTTCCAAAGTTGGGGGACAAATCTATTTTCAGATCTTGACCTAGTTAGTGGCGTGGAGGCCACTGAACGAGCAATTTTTTTAACCATGTTGACCTTCCACTAACACCCCCTCCAACCACACAACACTCCACACTCCCCCACCCAACAAACCACACTCCACACAAACTGCACTCCATACAAACTGCACTCCACACCCACTACTCTCACCACATCAAACTCTTTCATCTACAAACACAACTTTTCATCCACGATAATTTAAAACAACAGCTAATGATGTCTACATATTTAACCTGACACTAGGCCAAAATGACTCTTAACAAAATATTGTAACGACCTTGACCCCAATCAGATATACCGATTAAAACAGTCACCATGCCATACGGAATTGCAATACTGCACAGGAAATCCTCTAATTTAAATGTAACCACATAACTCCACATTAAACAAAGCACATCTTACCACAGTTTACAAACCACATCTTACCACAGTTTACAAACCACATCTTACCACAGTATACAAACCACATCGTACCACAGTATATTAACCACATCTTACCACAGTTTACAAACCACATCTTACGACAGTAAGCAAACCACATCGTACCACAGTATATTAACCACATTATATCACAGTATACAAACCCCATCACTCAAAAGACAAACAAGGCCTGGTCAAAACTGCTGTACCTCTCCCATTGGCAAAAATGACTTTCAATAAAATTATTACTTGATATCCACTGTCATCATCTGGTCTCCTTAAAATCAACTGTCCGCATTTAGTCTTCCGTGACATCCACTGTCAACATTCGATCTTCCGTGACATCCACTGTCAGCATTCGATCTTCCGTGACATCCACTGTCAGCATTCGATCTTCCGTGACATCCACTGTCAGCATTCGATCTTCCGTGACATCCACTGTCAGCATTCGATCTTCCATGACATCCACTGTCAGCATTCGGTCTTCCGTGACATCCACTGTCAGCAGATGGGCAAGGGCAAACCTGACTCCTTGTTTTACTAGGTCACGTTAGATCACCGCAAGGTCAGCATGACCTCCGACTGTTGCGTAGACCGCCGCCCGCTTGGACCAATCTGTTATGCAGATAAATTACACGCTTGGCTGCACGCGCGGCGGCTACGCGTTAGACTTCCGCACAGTAGTTCATTACGCCACGACAGTGATCCTCAAGCTGGCCTACTTCTGGACCTGAATGAAAAGACCCCGTTGCCCGACGTGGACAAATTAAAATAGAGTTTTGAAATACTTACCAGTTCATGATTTTGTTTGTTTTTTTTTGTTGTTGTTTTTGTATTATTATTTGTTTCGGTTATCTTAAATAATTCTGTTTTTCTTTCCCCCCCCCCCCCCCCCATCTATTTTTTTATAGTAGGCTGATTTCCCAACGTTTGGAAAAATCAATAGTTTTTTTCTCATGACTTAAGTCCGATGTAAAATGAACCTAACAGATGTTTTGATTGTGTGTATTAATTATTTTATATTGAGGTTGGTGCTGAGTAAAGTTGACAATAGGCAAATATAATAACACAATATTGATGTTAAGGAAAATAAATTCGATTCGAAAAGATAACAGTGATGCTGATTTAACCATAGCTTGTCTTACGGTCCGGCAATCAGATCGTATGATAGTGGCTTCTTGCAGTCTTCATCGAGCTCAATCTTTTGCATTCTTTCCTCCCAAACTTTAAAATAAGCTGCCACCATGTCAGACAAAATACCAGCACCTCAAACAAAATGCCACCATGTCAAAAATTATGTCACCAGATGCAAAAATATTCCCACATTTTAGACAATAAGCCACCAATTAAGACAGCATGCCCAAATTCAAACAATATGCCCTAATTTTAAAAAAGTATGCCACCATGTCAAAATCTACGTCACCAGGTCAAAAAATATGCAACCATTTCAGAATATATACCACCATTTCAAACACTATGCCACCATGTCAAACAATATGCCCCTCCATTTTCTCTCAATTCCTACTTACATTACCACTCCCCCCCCCCCGCCCCCTCCGCACAAACATGCCTAGTTCAAGAACTATGACAATGATTACATGCATCAACTACCAACATGTCTTATCAAACTCACAATTGTTATGCAGCTGATTCAATAAATGAACAGACGGAATCGATTGAGAAGATGTTCAAGAACATCACATGTTCAGAGTCGTTACGCAAGAAATTCTTGGAGAGTTCACTAGGTACGTTGTTAATGTCACGGTGACATTTGTTACGAGCAAACATTTCAAATTTTTTTTTTATCAATAACAAAAACCAAATATTTCCCATCACCCGCGCCGAATCTTGTACAAATACATTTTAATTACACCACACGTGCTTCTGGTTCAGAGAACGATGGCATGTGGCAGTCTCAGCATTTTCTTTTCATTCCCAATACCAGGTGTCCTTCTTTTCTTATAGAGCAGTGGTTCTCAACCTTTCTTATGCCGTGACCCCTTAATACAGTCCCTCATGGTGTGGCTACCCCCCAACCACAAAATTATTTTCGTTGCTACTTCATAACTGTAGAGTATATGTGTTTTCCGATGGTCTTAGGCGACCCCTGGGAAAGAGTGGTTCGACCCCCAAAGGGGTCGCGACCAACATGTTGAGAACCGCTGTTATAGAGACACTGGTATAGTATAGAGACAATTTCTCTTTCAGTGGTTTAGAGACATATTTTATTTCATCGGTATAGAGACATGTTCACTTTCAGTGGTATCCTGACATTTTCTCTTTCAGACAGTTTCAATTATTTATTTTTTACCTGATACATGCTTTATTGCATCGTTTAATATTGCACGCAACATGAAACATCAGTTTTACGTTATTTCGAATTCGATATAATCTGGATACAAATCGACATACGAACTGACATAAGAATCGATATACGAATTGGACTACGTTGGAATACGAATCGGAATACAAATTGACATACGAATTGACATACGAATTTCGTATACGAATTAACATACGAATTACAATACGAATTAAAATACGAATTGGCATACGAATTATAATACGAATTAAAATACGAATTGGCATCAGAATTGGAATACGAACTGGCATCAGAATTGGAATACGAATTGGCATCAGAATTGGAATACGAATTGTCTTCAGAATTGGAATACGAACTGGCATCAGAACTGGAATACGAATTGGCATCAGAATTGGAATACGAATTGGCATCAGAATTGGAATACGAATTGGCATCAGAATTGGAATACGAATTGCGTACGATATTTATATTTAACTATTGTTTAAGAGTGAGGAAGTTCGTATTATCATTGCTTCGGATAACCGACGTTAGGAAAATGAACGCCCATTTTGCATGTACAACGTATCGCTTAGACATGGAGGGTTAGATTGCGGTTACAAGGAAAATACCATTATGATTTTATGGTGGATATCAATTTTATCATAGGGTGATACGAATATGATCATATGCAAGACACCCGGTCGTAGGTTTAACAAACGAGCCAAGATGATTATCTTCGTTGATACGCACAAAAAAGAGATAATCATAATCATAGACGCGTGGAAGGTGAGGACGGTACTGATGAGTCATCAAATTTTTTAAAGTTGTACTGGAAATTTAAAAAAAACAAAAAAATGTTGTGGATATGGTTAAGTTTGTGTTTCTGAAGATTCCTGAGATGTTTTTTTTTTTTTTCTTTTTGATGAAGCTTCGGTCCGGCACATCACTGTTATGTCTGGTGGATTACTTTAGTGGCATGCTGGCGCGGACACTGACCATCACATGACGTGTGCACGTGGTCGTTGACCTGAAGCGTGGACATTTCATTCATACCCAGTAAGTTGTACCCGGCACGCGTGTGGTACCCGGCACACAGATGAGTCCCAACAGCTCCGTATTTACTGCTGTGTACACGCGTGTTATCAGGATTAAGGTCGGTTGCCGTGGAAACGACACAGCATCCAGACGCCCACCATCTTGTGGATGGAATCGCCATAACAACATCTGTCGCTTTTGATAGCTTCAGTGTTTGATAGCTTCAGTGTTTGATAGCTTCAGTGTTTGATAGCTTCAGTGTTTGATAGCTTCAGTGTTTGATAGCTTCAGTGTTTGATAGCTTCAGTGTTTGATAGCTTCAGTGTTTGATAGCTTCAGTGTTTGATAGCTTCAGTGTTTGATAGCTTCAGTGTTTGATAGCTTCAGTGTTTGATAGCTTCAGTGCTTGATAGCTTCAATGTTTGATAGCTTCAGTGTTTAATAGCTTCAGTGTTTGATAGCTTCAGTGTTTGATAGCTTCAGTGTTTGATAGCTTCAGTGTTTGATAGCTTCAGTGTTTGATAGCTTCAGTGTTTGATAGCTTCAGTGTTTGAGAGCTTCAGTGTTTGAGAGCTTCAGTGTTTGATAGCTTCAGTGTTTGATAGCTTCAGTGTTTGATAGCTTCAGTGTTTGATAGCTTCAGTGTTTGATAGCTTCAGTGTTTGATAGCTTCAGTGTTTGATAGCTTCAGTGTTTGATAGCTTCAGTGTTTGATAGCTTCAGTGTTTGATAGCTTCAGTGTTTGATAGCTTCAGTGTTTGATAGCTTCAGTGTTTGATAGCTTCAGTGTTTGATGTAAGGCAGCTATCAATACCTGGGGGAAACATTAAACACATCTAAGATGAGTTTCTAACGATTTCCCCTTCACCGACTTGTGTTTATGGAACAGAATTGTGCTAACTGGGGCACGAAGCCTTGGGTCAGGGGGTGGCAATGGGCTGATAAATTTAAAAAATAAGGCTCAGCTGCAGTGGCGTCACTGAGGGGTTGCGGGCCGTACCGGATGACAACCTCACTGATAGGTTGCGGGCCGTACCGGATGACAACCTCACTGAGGGGTCGTGGGTCGTACCGGATGACCAACTCACAGGGGGGTGACACCACGTGAAAAATTCGTTCGAATTGGTGTCATATCGTATCTGAGTTCAATATAAGAACAGGGTTCTTACAGACCAGAGTGCTACACGAACAGGGTGCTAACAGACCAGAGTGCTACAAGAACAGGGGGCTTAAAGACCAGAGAGCTACAAGAACAGGGCTCGTACAGACCACAGTGCTACAAAAGCAGAGTTCTTACAGACCAGAGTGCTAAAAGGACAGGGTGAAAACAGACCAGAGTGCTGCAAGAACAGGGGGCTAACAGACCAGAGTGCTATAGGAAAATGGTTTTTTAACCATGTGAATGCATGCATACAGACCTGTTTACCCTCAAACTCTTAAAATCGTCCAATATGATCACAAAATAATTCAATACATTATCTTTATAGTAAATAATAAACATACAGTATATATAATGTACACACCTCAAAATCGTAAGAGTAAGCAGGTCTGTGTATACAGACACCAGTGATGTTTATAGACACCAGAAATCTATTTAGAAACCAGCGATGTCTTTAGACAGCAGCGATGTATTTACACACCAGCCATGTATTTATAAACCAGCAATGTATTTAGAAACCAGCCATGTCTTTACACACCAGCCATGTATTTACACACCAGCCATGTCTTTACACACCAGCATTGTCTTTACACACCAGCCATGTATTTACACACCAGCCATGTATTTAGAAACCAGACATGTTTTTACACACCAGCCATGTATTTAGAAACCAGCCATGTATTTACACACCAGCCATGTCTTTACACACCAGCCATGTATTTACACACCAGCCATGTATTTACACACCAGCCATGTCTTTACACACCAGCCATGTATTTACACCCCAGCCATGTATTTATAAACCAGCAATGTATTTAGAAACCTGCCATGTATTTACACACCAGCCATGTATTTAGAAACCAGCCATGTATTTACACACCAGCTATATCAATAAGTGAAAGAATAATGTTCGCCACAACTTTTCTGTTTTCCTATCGTCAAGTTTTCCAAATCATCATATGGAGACCCCGTTAGTAATAAGATGTATTTTCACACCCCCCCCCCTTGTTTTCGCTTTCCGGAATGACAGGTGCCTTAGGGACTACAGCCTTATGGACAAGAGCCTTAGGGACAAGAGCCTTAGGGACTACAGCCTTAGGGACAAGAGTCTTAGGGACAAGTGCCTTGGGTACAAGAGCCTTAAGGACAAGAGTCTTAGGGACAAGAGTCTTAGGTACAAGAGCCTTAGGGACAAGAGCCTTATGGACAAGAGCCTTAGGGACAAGAGCCATAGAGACAAGTGTCCTAGGGACAAGAGCCTTAGAGACAAGAGCTTTAGGGACAAGTTCCTTTTGGGACAAGAGCCTTAGGAAAAGGGTCTTAGGGACAAGAGCCTTAGGGACAAGAGCCTTAGGGACTACAGCCTTAGGGACAAGAGCCTTAGGGACAAGAGCCTTAGGGAAAAGAGCCTTAGGGACAAGAGTCTTAGGGACAAGAGCCATAGGGACAAATGTCCTAGGGACAAGAGCCTTAGGGACAAGGGCCTTGGGGACAAGTGCCATAGAGACAAGTGTCCTAGGGACAAGAGCTTTAGAGACAAGAGCTTTAGGGACAAGTTCCCTTTGGGACAAGAGCCTTAGGAAAAGGGTCTTAGGGACAAGAGTTTTATGAAGGACGACGTGTTCTTAGCACACCTATCTCGCGTCCCACGTGCATGACCCCTCGTGAACTCTCGCGACCGCCTTTGGTATGGCTAGAAAAACCTTATTTACAACATAAATTCTAGTCAGGAGAACTGTCGAAAATAATAGAAGATTCTGGATAAAACGGGAAGGCAAAACAATGTATTAGGTGGTTCGAGAGACAGTAGGAAATGCCTATAAAAAGGGCTGACCGATAGAGAGGGGGAGATATTTTGTTTTGATCACGAGATATGCTATGTCATACTTTGTTGTGTGTAGAGTTTTCTATTTCCTCATACAATGTTGTGCTCATTGTATTTTTATATACAGTACCGGTACCAGAAAATCTGTAAGTTTATAATTTTAATAATATTTCTCTTGCTGTTATTATTTACTTTAAGTTCACAAATTAAAAAAGTTACTACTTGTAATTAGCTCTGGCCTTGATTGTCGTTATATTTGTTATTATTTTTTTTTAAATGTTGGTATCGTCCTTTATTATGGACCGTTTCTAGAACGAGCCATAGTCTAAAACTAAGAGATTAAATTCTCAATTCATAACGTTCCGTAATAAATTGTGGGCTCTTCCGTGGATATATAGAATCCATATTGTTTATTTCTCACAAGCCCCCAAATAAATTGGCGGCATCGTCCGGCAAAGAAGCCCCAAAGTAACAATTGTGGGTTTGTTTTTGGATCTATGAATCCATATTTTTATTTCTTATTAGCACCAAGAACAAAATTGGTTTGCTTGTTCTGAGATATATTTGAATCCATAACTTTTTATTAAACACCAATTATAAATTGAGTGTTTGTGGATTTTTGACCCACTGTTTTCTTTAATTTACTAAGACTAAAATTTAGTATACGATACCATATTGTTAACGATACCAACAACAGAGCTAGTTGCAATTTTAAATAAAAGTATATTTTATAAGTGTGTTCATTAAGTTTAAACTTTTATAAAACTTAGTGTTGTGTTTTGCCTGTGTCAAGATGGATTTTGATATTAATAATCCATCAGTAGAGGCATTAGACCAGTGTTCTAGAAGGGAGCTATTTTCCATTGCTAAAGAGTTAGGAATAAGTGTAGCTCATTCAGCAGTAAAAAAGACTGTAAGAGATATGATCATTGTCCACTTCGTGGATGAGGATATGTTGTCTGAGGACGAGCTGGCCTCAGTCACACAACCTCAAGATCCTAGTATGGAACTCCAACTGACGCTTAAACAAATGGAGCTAGATGCTCAGAGAGAGAAAGAAGAAAACGAACGAGAGCTTAAACGAATGGAGCTAGAGTTACAGAGAGAAAAAGAACGAGAGCTTAAGCAAATGGAGCTAGAACTACAAATAAAATTAAAAGAAATGGAAATTAAGGCCCATTTGGGAGCAATGGAAATAGACTCACGGCTCCAGCCGGTCAGGATTGCGATGCAATTAAATTTGCAAAAGTAATACCAAAATTTGCAGAAAAAGAGGTGGACCAATATTTTGCACAGTTTGAAATAACTGCCCAAAATTTTAAAATTCCTGAAAACATGTGGTCTACCTTACTGCAGCCGGCTCTGACTGGCAGGGCAGCCGAAGTTTTTGTGTCCTTGAATGCGGAACAGCGTGGGGACTATAACATTGTTAAATCCTTAATACTTAAGGCTTATGAATGTGTCCCCGAAGCATACCGTAAAAAGTTTACGGAGCTGTGGAAACGGGATGGCCAAACTCATGTTGAGTTCCTCCGGGAAAAGGAACGACTCCTGGATAAGAGGCTGCACGCAACGAACACTGACATAGACTTCAAAAAGTTCAAGAACCTAATTCTGATGGAAGAGTTTAAGAATTGTGTTCGTGAAGAGGTACGGACACATATTGCAGACCGTGGCGAAGGTGACGCACATACGGCAGCAGTGTTAGCTGATGACTTCACCATCAGACGTCAACTTTCAAAGAACCCATTTGACACCAGAAAAGACAGGCAAAATAGGGCAACATCGACTTACAGCAAACCTCCACAAAAACCATATAAGCCCGGTACAAAAGAAATGAGTGCAAAAGACACATGTGCCTACTGTAAAAAAGAAGGACATACGAGGGATGAGTGTTGGAAACTCAAGAAGAAAACTGAAAAGACCACACATCCTGGTACACCACACAAAGTCTCCGCTTGTACGTCTCGTCATACATCTGGAAACACATTTTCAAAAGTCAAAAGTTTTGGCTCTCCAGATGTCCATACAAACTTCAAAGAGGTTTGTCACGACTCATCAAAGAGTTTCAATATGAACAATAAGGCTAGTTTTACTGACTCCAGCCAAGTTCCTGCTTCGACTGCGAGTTTTATGAGCTTGTCACCAAGATCATTTTGCTCCAAGAAGAGGTCTACCTCCAGAGGGCGTCTTACCGAGGACTTGATTGCAAGTTTTGACGACTCTACACAGAGTTTTACTTCCTCCACCCTAGCCGAATGTTCTCAAGACTCCAACAAGAGTTTGCCTACCAAGGTCCAAAATTCTACATCAGAAGATACTGATGTCATACAAGACTTCATGCCTTTCATATCGGAAGGATTTGTATCACTGCCAGGTGATCTTTCCAGTCTACGACCAATCAAAATCCTAAGAGATACAGGTGCTTCACAGTCCTTATTACTAGAGGGTATACTTCCCTTATCTACATCTACTGCTACTGGAAGCAACATACTGTTAAGAGGCGTAGAACTAGGATGTATTGATGTACCTCTACATCTCATCCAACTCAAATTAGACCTAGTTTCCGGACCTGTGGTTGTAGGTGTCCGACCAACATTACCATTGGACGGCATCATGTTGTTGCTAGGCAACGACTTAGCTGGTGGGAAGGTGAAAGCCGAACCCATCGTTACTCAAGAACCCTGTCTCATTGAATCTCCAGAAGAAGATCCAGAAATATATACAGCATGCGCTGTTACCAGGGCAATGAGTTTGAAGATCTCCAAAGAAGAGAGTTCACCAAAAAGTAATAAACTCCAATCTGAAGTTGATCTGGGAACGACCTTTTTTGCCCACTTAATGAAGAATCAATAGATCACAAAACACCAACTCGAACACAGCTCATTGAAGAGCAGAAGAATGATCCAGAAATCATTAAACTTCGAGAGAACGCTATGACCAAAGAAGAAGCTGAGCAATTCCCTGTTTGTTACTTTTTACAAGATGACATACTTATGAGGAAATTAGTGATGGGACGATTAATCGGAATCGTATCGGAATAATCGGAATATCGGGACTTTTCCAAAGCATCGGGAATCGGCATCGGAGCTGAATAATTCAGACCCGATTCCGATACCAAAACGATTCTTAACTGATTAATGCTACAACCACAGCAACAAAGAGTCAATTTTCAGCAGCAAGTATTAAAATTAGAACAGAAATATCCAGGTATCTAACAATTAAACTGATTGCAAACAATGAGAATCCTCTTAGCTGGTGGAAAGCGAACAAAGAAGAACTTCCAAATTTGGCTCTCCTCTCAAGAAAGTATTTATGTGCTCCGCCTTCTTCAGTAGAGAGCGAGAGAATTTTTAGTGTAGGTGGCAATATATACTCGTCAAAGAGAAACCGTTTAGAACCAACAACTGGAGAGATGCTTATGTTTTTGCACTATAATTTGCGAGTGCTTCAATTTGACTATGATTAAATGCATATTCCTACTATCAACTGATTGAACTGAATGAAGTTTTTCTCATTAAAATGGAATTATTTATATTATTTTGAACTCAATACTACATCTTTGTATTATTAAAATGGAATTATTGATAGATGTGTTTATATAAAACCTTTCCAATACATTGTTATCTAGCATATTGTAAAGCTTCAATAGCAAGTTAATACACTTTACTAATCAATTCTCAACTTTTATATTAATTAAATATGTTAATACCTGGGCACAGTAATAATATATGTAATAATTGCCAGGAATCGGAATCGTATCGGGAATCGTATCGGGAATCGGGATAATTGGGTAGAATCGGAATCGTATCGGAATCGTTAAAAATGTTGGTATCGTCCCATCACTAGAGGAAATGGCGACCTCCAGACGCCAAAGCTAACGAAGATTGGAGGCTTGTTCACCTAATTGTAGTTCCTGCACTTTACAGGAACGAAGTCCTCAACTTAGCCCATGATTCACCACTTTCAGGCCATTTGGGAGTGAACAAAACATATCACAAAATCACGTCACACTTCTTTTGGCCCAAAATCAAGAAAGATGTGGTGGACTACTGCAGATCATGTCATACTTGTCAAGTGGTAGGGAAACCAAATCAGAAGATACCAGCAGCTCCTCTTCAACCCATTCCAGCGTTTGAAGAACCTTTCAGTCGCGTCATAATAGACTGCGTTGGGCCTCTTCCAAAGACAAAATCGGGTCACCAATATTTGCTGACAATCATGTGTGCATCAACAAGGTTCCCAGAAGCTATTCCTCTTCGCAATATCAAGACTCTGAACATCGTCAAAGCACTGACGAAGTTTTTTACATTGTTTGGTCTTCCGAAGTCTGTACAGTCTGACCAAGGAACCAACTTCAAGGCTGGACTATTCAAACAAGTGATGAACCAATTGGGTATAGAACACTGCTTGTCGAATGCGTATCATCCTGAGTCGCAGGGAGCACTTGAGCGATTCCATCAGACATTAAAGAACATGATGAGAACGTACTGCCTAGAACAAGAGAAAGACTGGGATGAAGGGATCAACATGCTACTGTTCGCCGCAAGAGAAGCAGTTCAAGAATCACTTGGATTCAGCCCCTTCGAACTGGTGTTTGGCCATATGGTTCGAGGCCCCCTTAAACTTTTAAAAGACACGTGGATGTCATCGACACCCACTGAAGGACTTTTGGACTATGTCCTAAAGTTTAAAACTAAACTTTTTAACGCCGTTAATTTGGCTAAGTCACATTTGAAGGATTCTCAATCCAAAATGAAAGTTTGGTATGACAAAAAGTCCAAATTCAGACAGTTTGCTTCAGGGGACAAAGTGCTTGTACTTTTGCCAATACCAGGACAGGCACTACAAGCTAGATATTTTGGTCCTTATGTAGTTGAGTCCAAACTTAATGACTTAAATAACATTGTGTTAACACCAGATCGTAAAAGAAAGAAACAGTTATGTCACATTAACATGTTAAAAGAATATGTAGAAAGAAAATGTGATGATAATTGTCCATCCTCAGAAACTAATGTTAACACAATCTCAACTGTAACTTCAGTACCTAAAGTAAATGTTACTGAAATATTTGACAGTGTCCCAGAAAAAGTTGGTCATTACAAACTTAAAAATTCAGAAATACTGGCCAATATTGAACAGAAACTTGGACATTTGTCATTGTCGGAAAAAAAATGTTATCAAGTCTGTTATTGCAGATTTTGTTTCACTTTTTCCTGATGTCCCTAATAAAACCAACATTGCTGTACATGGTGTTGACATTGGCAATGCAGTTCCGGTCAAGCAACACCCCTATAGGATCAATCCGGAAAAACTTGAAGTAATCCGGTCTGAAATAAAATACATGCTTGAAAATGATATCATTGAACCAAGCTCTAGTAACTGGAGTTCTCCATGTATTTTAGTCCCAAAGCCTGACAAAAGTTACAGGTTTTGCACTGATTTCAGGAAAGTGAATTCAGTTACAAAGTCTGATTCCTTTCCGATTCCAAGGATATACGATCTTATAGATCGAATAGGCGATGCCAAATATGTAACCAAGATAGACCTACTATCAGGTTATTGGCAGGTTCCTCTATCTGACAGAGCAAAAGAAGTCTCTGCTTTTTGTACTCCAGATGGTTTATGCCAATATAAAGTAATGCCGTTTGGAATGAAAAATGCCCCAGCTACATTCCAACGTCTAGTTAACAACATTATTGCTGACCAGGAAAATTGCAGCGCCTATATGTAATTATTTACAGTCAAGATTTTTCCAAACATATGAACCAATTAAGATCTCTGTTTACAAAATTCTTGCAGGCAAATGTAACTGTAAATTTAAATAAGTGTGAATTTTGTCATGCAACTGTGGAATATTTAGGTCACATAGTGGGTCAAGGTCATGTAAAACCTGTTCAAGCTAAGATAAATGCTATTGCAGCACTTCCACCACCCACTACTAGAAAACAGTTAATGAGATTTTTGGGAATGGCAGGTTACTATAGAAAATTTTGCAAAAATTTCTCACTTATTGCTTCTCCCCTAAGTAATAGGTTAAAGAAAAATGCAAAATTTTATTGGTCAGATGCCTGTCAGGGTACGCTATTCACACATTTCACTTTCCTTCATTCCTCATTATGATGGGCCGAATTCATAGCCTCTACCACATTGCAAAATAGTCTCTACCACACTACAAAATAGCCTCTACCACACTGCAAAATAGCCTCTACCACACTACAAAATAGTCTCTACCACACTACAAAATAGTCTCTACCACACTACAAAGCCGCCTCTACCACGCTACAAAACCGCCTCTATCACACTACAAAATAGCCTCTACCACACTACAAAATAGTCTCTACCACACTACAAAATAGTCTCTACCACACTACAAAGCCGCCTCTACCACGCTACAAAACCGCCTCTACCACACTACAAAATAGCCTCTATCACTCTACACAACTGTGTCCACAACTGTTTAATAGAGGTCAGTGACCTTATTTGGGTTCAGCCATGGGCACTGATGAGGTTCGGCTGAAATCGATTTGTGCAGATGGATATCCCCATTTTGGACCTCATCGGAACTTGCATTTAAGCCTGGTATTTCGGACCGTTATAGATGGAGAATTTAATCTCTGTTGTTTTGTCTAGGGCTCGTTCTTAAAAACAGTCCATAATAAAGGACGATACCAAAGGTTAAAAATAATAACAAATAAAACGACAATTAAGGCCAGAGCTAATTACAATTAATAACTTTTTATTTTGTGAACTTCAATTAAATAATAACAGCAAGAGAAAATATGATTAAAATTATAAACTTACAGATTTGCTGGTACCGGTACTGTATATAAAAATACAATGAGCACAAAATTGTACGAGGAAATAAAAATCTCTACACACAACAAAGTATAATGACACATAGCATGCCTCGTAATCAAGGAAAGGAAAATCCCTCCCGTCATGTATTCTTATCCCTTTTATACTCAGTTTCAGATGATCATTCTGGAAAAAGGAATACGCAGTCTTACTGCTTCTCGCATTCTCTAGATCGTTCGATCCTGTTCCACAGAAACGGACGATAGTAAACAAAAGTATCAACAAAGGGATATTTTTTTTCTAGCCACCCCAACACAGGACCGACTTGAAAGAGGTAATGCACTTGGAAGGCGGGCAAAGCGTCTCAAAATACGTCATCCCTTATAACACTGGCGACAAAAAGAATCATCCAAAACTAACAGCCCCATTAAAAAAATAATCTGATTGTAAACCCACCTTTAACAACGAAACAAACAAAAACATCATAAATAATATCAGGCCTCCATTTTCCATTATTCGCCCACGCAATTCTTTACGTCATGGTGGATAGGGTTGTTGTCTGGAGAAAACACTCAAAACCAATCAGGACGAACACATAAGCGAACACCATCTCTCTCCCACAATTATAGCACTCACACATACGAACGACACACAAACACACACACAAACACACACATACACACTCACGCACACATTATCGATAGAGCTTTAGTGAGAAATCAGAGGCTTACGTCAGTCTTGCTTGTTGAAAGGGTGTTTACAAAAAAATGTGTTTACAGAAAGCCACGAATACAATGTACTCCTACTACAAGGGTACGGAATTGGATTCTATATACGACACACTAGCCGGGTTGCATGAGGGATGTCATGATACGACACACCAGCCGGGTTGCATGAGGGATGTCATGATACGACACACAAGCCGGGTTGTTTGAAGAGGGTTGTCATGATACGACACACCGGCCGGGTTGTATGAGGGTTTATCATGATACGACACACCAGCCGGGTTGTATGAAGAGGGTTGTCATGATACGACACACCAGCCGGGTTGTATGAAGATGGTTGTCATGATACGATTCACAAGACAGGCTGTAAGTCTGGTGCTGTAAGTAAAAATGAAGAAAACTCAAGAATTGCCACACACACAAAAGAGATTAACACGCCTAATCCTATCTAGAACATTGGTTTCCAATCTGTGCTCCGCTGATAACTAACGGCTATGCGTGCAGATCTCAGGGGCTCCGTGGACGATCTAGGAAACTTCTAAAAACCACTAACATAACTTATAAACCGAACCCCCGTAAAGTGGATTTTTTAAAAAGTCGAGTCGAAAAGGTTGGGAAGCACCGATCTCTAGACTAAACAAAAATAAATATAGATTAAATTAATAGAAATTTAATGTAAAAATATAACCAAAAAAGTTAAGGCTAAAACATACGCTGGGAGGCTGTACAAATAGTTCAAACTGTTTAATAATGACCTTGCCCCCCCACTCCCCCATGTACGGTTTTGAACGAGCTAACGCACATATTCAGTTGAAGGTCCCCGCTAGTACATTGGCCACCAGCTCCATCTGCTGAGCTGAGCCATATAGCATTTTTCTCACGTAGGGCTCTCCCGCCGACTTGGCCTCCCCTATAACATCCAGTGAGGGTCATTCGGTCAGCAGATGCGCTAGAGTTTCTGGGACTATGCTGCAGTGCCGACATGTGGGTCCCTGTTATGATCTGGCCTGTTAAAATATGGGCCGATTGGGACAGTGCTCATTGCGCATCTGTGTCACTAGAGTCTGGTGACTGATTTCTTCAGTGAATGTCAACATACCCATGTAAAATCCTTTTAACGAAAATTTGATTCTATCACAGGGTCATCCACATATTACCATCATAGGGTCATCCATATATTACCATCATAGGGTCATCCATATATTACGATCATAAGGTCATCCATATATTACGATCATAAGATCATCCATATATTACGATCATAAGGTCATCCATATATTACAATCATAAGGCCATCCATATATTCCGATCATAAGGTATCCATATATTACGATCATAAGGTCATCAATATGTTACGTACGCAAAAGAAATCATATTTTAACCTTTCCCCCGTTGCACCCGAAATTCATTGACGACCACACACACCTCTTCCACCAGTGTTTCTTAATTTGGGGCGTACCCGCACGGGAAGGTCATGTGTAGATTATAAGAGGACATATAGTATATGAGTCAGTGGCGTAGGAAGTGGGTGGAGAGGACGATCCGCCCTAAAGGGCACATTTTTCTTTAGCTTAAAAAGGGGGGGCGGGGGTATTTTCGGCCTAATTTAGAGGTTTCTTATTTACAGAAGTGGCAAAGATCTTGGCCCACCCTGGGTGACACTAACTCCAGCTACGCCCATGCTCTGTGATATAGGAAATGTATTTAAGTTTAAAAATGGCGGGATGTATTATGGACTACAGTAAGTCACTTGGCTTAATACAATGTATTGTGGACTACAGTACGTCAATAGGCAAAATAGTGTGGACTACAGTAAGTCACTAGGCTTAATATTGTGGACTACTGTACGTCACTAGGCTCAATAGTGTGGACTACAGTACATCACTAGGCAAAATAGTGTGGACTACAGTAAGTCACTAGGCTTAATATTGTGGACTACTGTACGTCACTAGGCTCAATAGTGTGGACTACAGTACTTCACTAGGCAAAATAGTGTGGACTACAGTACGCCACTAGGCTTAATAGTGTGGAGTACAGTACGTCAATAGGCTAAATATTGTGGCAACTGTAAGTCACAGGGCTAAACATTGTGACTACTGTAAGTCATTAGGCTAAATATTACAGCTTGCGATGTCTTGGTTAAGACACAAATCAACAGTACGACAATAATTCAATAGTTACGAAACTTTGCAGCGATATTTCTAAAGTCTTTTTGAAAATACAGTGGAACCTCTCATAACGAGCATAATTCGTTCCAGAGTCTTACTCGTTAAGCGAAACACTCGTTATACGAAACAATTTTCCCCATACAAATCAATGTAAAATATGATAATGCGTTCCATGCTGAAAAAATGATAATTTTCAAAAGTTTTTATTAACATTTATTAAAATAAAATGACTTATGAATTGTTAAGGAGTGTAACAACTTGGAATATAATTTAGATTTGAAACAAAAAACGTAAAAAGAAAATATGAAATTATGACAATTATTTAATCCTTTTTTACTAGAAAACTGTCTAAAGACTTTTGTTTTTGCCGACGCTTCAAAATTTGACGTAAATGTGTCACAGCATTATCATTGAATAAATTTGTAGCACGAATAGCCACCTCCTTATTAGGGTGATGCTTCTCAATGTACGATGCAACAGTTTCCCATGCTTTCAGCATTTCTCTTATTGCGCTAGAAGATTGTTGCTCTGCTACTTCCTCCTCCATTAATGAGCTCTCCTCCATTAATGAGCTCTCCTCCACAATTTCTTTCTGTGAAACACGATGCAACTCCGTAAGCTCTTCGGTGGTCAACTCTTGACTGTGCTCTTTCACAAGCTCTTCAATATCGTTGTTGTCCACCTCGAGTCCCATGATATTGGCCAATGACACAATCTCGTTAACTGTAGACTCCACAGGTACTGTTTCAAAATCACATTCAACAACACTATCTGGCCAAAGTTTTTTCCAAGCAGAAGTGAGGATCCTCTAGGTACCTCCTTCCCAAGCCTTGTCAATCATCTTGAGGCAAGCAACGATGTGAAAATGATCTTTCCAAAACTCTCTAAGAGTGAGATTTGTCTCGTCAGTAACTTCCAAACAACGCTCGAAGAGTGTTTTAGTGTAGAGTTTTTTAAAGTTATAAATAGCCTGCTGGTCCTCTCAACATCATCAAGAATACGTAATCGTTTCGTAGAAAAAGGGAATTCCCCTATCGAACGTATTATTTTGTCTTACTGTATAGTATAGTGCGCTCAAAAAGAAATTTAACGAAAATATTAACGTGTAAGCTAAAAAAAAAATTCGACCAAATTTCCGTTCGGTCAAATTTCCGTCGATCAATTTTCTGTCGACGAAATTTCTTTCGAGAGAATCCCCCAGTTTGACTCAGCCCTGTCTGCTCTCAAGGGGACAATTCAAATCCTCCATATTGTCCACACGTGGAGCTTGTCATCTGGTTAATTCTAATAATAACTGGCCATTGTATTCGTCTCCGGGCCCATATACACCATCTAGAATGTCACCGCCAAAACCTTGCCCCGAAATGTTCTAATGCCACGTCTAGCCGGGTGACGTCACCGCAGATCTGATGTCATTGTCTTGTCGGCCAGCAGACGGGGAAATGGTGGAAGGGGGGAGAACTATTGATTTTAGAGGAGGGCACGGATGGGACTGATGAGACAGTGGGACATATGAAATGGTGGGACCGTTGGGGCGCCACAGATGACATGAAAACTATCCTCCTTCATTCGTCTTTTCGCACAGCATCGCGTAGTTTGATGCCCGTCCACTCTTTTATGTTATCTTCCCATCTTTTTCTCTGTTTTCCTCTTCTTCTCCTTCCTCTCGTTGTGCCCAGCATGATTTCTTTGGCGAGCGATATACGCTGCGGTAAATAAAAGCATTTGTCAATCAACGCGAATATTTATCACAGCTGAACTTACGTGCTTCGGGCGAACCACCATCAAAGTGTATCGAAAAACATCCACCCACAGGCAATGCCTCAAAACATCTACCAACACGCAACGCCTCAAAACATCCACACACAGGCAACGCCTCAAAGCATCCACCCACAGGCAACGCCTCAACGACCACTCTTTTGTGTGGACTTTGATGCCCTTGTGATTATGAGGCTTGGTAAGAACTGCCTGGCTTCACATCCCCTCCTGACCCCTCCCCTCCTGACCCCTCCCCCTCCTGACTCTCCCGCTCCTGACCCTACCCCTCCTGACCCTACCCCTCCTGACCCTCCCCCTCCTGACCCCTCCCCCTCCTGACCCCTCCCCCTCCTGACCATCCCCCTCCTGACCCTCCCCCTCCTGACCCTACCCCTCCGGACCCCCGACCCCAAAATGGTCTTTTACAAAAAAAAAAGTTGGGTGGTTCCTGTATCTATTTTTTTTTTAAAAACGTTTATCGGTGGTGTGTCAACAATGTGACGCACGGGGGTCACGACCTCACAATTAGTGATGGAGAAGGTCATGACCTGGTACTAAACGTAATGTCACGTGACACCCCAACCCTCACTTTTTTTTTACCCAGACGGCGCGAGCAACATAATTCCTGGAATGAGGAAGTCATGGCTGACGTGGAGAGACAGGGGGGAAAAAACTCATAAAGAAGATGGGAGCCTTTGTATCGGTGGTGGTTATTTTCATTGGTGGACGTTGTCAGGGGTTACCGGGGTGTTCGGGGGTGGGGTGGAGTGAATTCGTGCTGGTGGAGAAAAAAAAACACCATGGTCTCATTAATTCTCGGAAGAGTTTACCATATTCTGCAAACAGTATCTGTCTCGTATGCAATTAGGTCAGCGGTTCTCAATCTGTGCGGTCCTTTACACAGGGGTCGCCTACAACCGTAGGAAAACACATATTTATGACGTAGCAACGAAAGTATTTTTATGTTCGGGGGTCACTGCGACGTGAGGAACTGTATTAAAGGGTCGCGGCGTAGGGAAGATTGAGAATCACTGAATGAGATGGACACCTAAGGGGACATTTACATCTACGTGTGTGTGAATATATGTGAGATGTTTCTGCTGGTGGGTGGGGGTTCGGGCGAGGAAGTCACTTTGTGTATGTCAAATGACTATGAGGCCTCCGTTATGCATTTACAATTCCAGGCACTTCAACAAAAATAATAAAATGGCGTTGGGCGAAAAAAGTGGGGTACTTCAATTTTAATTCACCGCAAAAATTATTAATTTTCACACTTCCAAAAAACAAATGTTATTTTGAAAAACAACTTTTCATTCAACGCAAAAATTATTATAGATGACATAATACATTATTTGACATTTCCATTAAAACCAGTCAGTGTGGTGGCATCTCCAACGATCCTGTCGGTTATTCAAGGATAAAATCATGTTATGGTTGTTGCCACATCGTCTGACAGCATGTATAATACCGTGTTGTTGTACAAGTTAGCACATCGTCTGACACCATGTGTAACACCGTGTTGTTGTAGAAGCACACCGTCTGACAGCATGTATAACACCGTGTTGTTGTAGAAGTTAGCACATCGTCTGACAGCATGTATAATACCCTGTTGTCGTAGAAGTTAGCACTTCGTCTGACAGCATGTATAATACCGTGTTGTAGTAGAAGTTAGCACATTGTCTGACAGCTTGTATAATACCGTGTTGTGGAAGAAACAAGATACTACTGGCTTTATCGTGAACTAATGCAGAAATTGTCAAACAATTCATGGTGTCTACAGTAAGCAGCTGTATTTATTAAACCGGATATAGCTGCATAGATTCGAATAGCAGTATGGATAATTTTTGCGGTGAATTAAAATGGAAGTACCAAAAGTGGGGTGAGGCGGGGGGGGGGGGGGGGGGGGCGCGTCATAATTCTTAGCATTCATTCGTCGATCACTGCATAGTTACAGGAGAGTGTCGATTTACCGAACTTATCGGTTACCGGTAGCGTCACTGAAAAGCTTTAACTAAAGATGATAATAAAAAGCAACAAATTGTGTTCTTACCTTTTAGTAATTTTATACGGATACGCCCTTATGTGGTTTTATTGCAACGGTCCTCAACCTTCTCTGCTTGTTTCCCCACCAAAACATTTTACTTATCTTCTTATGTAAGAAGACTGCTCTTTTTAAATACATAAATTCCTTCTTTTTTTTTTTACGTTTTCGTGATATTAAATAATATGATGTGGCCTCGGGGGGGGGGGGGGGGGGGTGCATTACTATACAATGTTTTAAACATTATTACCGCACAAAGTACAAGGGTCAGCTGATTGATGTTTTAAAAAAATTTAAAACGGTGGGTATTTGAATTTTTTTTTCCTTGGTTTTTAGTTCTTGCTTTTTTTTTTTTTTTTTTTTTTTTTTTTTTTTTTTTTTTTTTTTTGCCCGTCAAAAATGGAAGGGTACTTAGGATAAAATCTGAGGACACGTGGCCTTTGCAGGCGTGTATTCTGCGAATTAAAAAAAAGTTTTGTAGATGGATGTGTCCCAGTCTGATCACTTCATGTGCAGTACGTCGATGTGTTCCAGTCTGCTCACTTCATGTACAGTACGTCGATGTGTCCCAGTCTGCTCACTTCATGTACAGTACGTCGATGTGTTCCAGTCTGATCACTTCATGTACAGTACGTCGATGTGTCCCAGTCTGCTCACTTCATGTACAGTACGTCGATGTGTCCCAGTCTGCTCACTTCATGTACAGTACGTCGATGTGTTCCAGTCTGATCACTTCATGTGCAGTACGTCGATGTGTTCCAGTCTGATCACTTCATGTACACTACGTCGATGTGTCCCAGTCTGCTCACTTCATGTACAGTACGTCGATGTGTTCCAGTCTGATCACTTCATGTGCAGTACGTCGATGTGTTCCAGTCTGATCACTTCATGTACACTACGTCGATGTGTCCCAGTCTGATCACTTCATGTGCAGTCCGTCGATGTGTCCCAGTCTGATCACTTCATGTGCAGTCCGTCGATGTGTTCCAGTCCGATCACTTCATGTGCAGTAGTCGATGTGTTCCAGTCTGATCACTTCATGTACACTACGTCGATGTGTCCCAGTCTGATCACTTCATGTGCAGTCCGTCGATGTGTTCCAGTCCGATCACTTCATGTGCAGTACGTCGATGTGTCCCAGTCTGATCACTTCATGTGCAGTACGTCGATGAGTCCCAGAATCGGATAAAACAAAATTGTGATAGAGAACTGACAGCTTGTAATCAATCAGTGCCTGTACAGGGAGCCAATGAAGTGAATGAAGTAGTGGTGTCACGTGATCACGGTTTTTTTTTACCTTTAGAACTAGCCTATCAGTTGAGTTTTGAACCTTTTGCAGTTTTTCTAAGAAGTCTTTTGGTGAACCTGGCAGAAGAGAGTTGAAGACTCACTATTGTTCATCCTGTTTCAACATCACGTTAGAAAGTCATGAGCAACATACATGTGAGCACCAATGGAACAATCACAAACTACAATCACAAACTACAATCACAAACTACAATCACAAACTACAATCACAAACTACAATCACAAACTACAATCACAAACTATAATCACAAACTACAATCACAAACTATAATCACAAACTACAATCACAAACTACAATCACAAACTACAATCACAAACTACAATCACAAACTACAATCACACACTACAATCACACACTACAATCACAAACTACAATCACAAACTACAATCACAAACTACAATCACACACTACAATCACAAACTACAATCACAAACTACAATCACAAACTACAATCACAAACTACAATCACAAACTACAATCACAAACTACAATCACAAACTATAATCACAAACTACAATCACAAACTATAATCACAAACTACAATCACAAACTACAATCACACACTACAATCACAAACTACAATCACAAACTACAATCACAAACTACAATCACAAACTACAATCACAAACTACTATACAGAGAAATGTTGCAGAACTACAACCATCAGGAAATTTATATAGCCAGTCATTGCCGTACCTGGCTGATGCGGACATCATGGCGCCACTTGGGCAGAAACAGCAAT
Organism: Omphiscola glabra; assembly: GCA_964017045.1. NCBI lineage: Eukaryota > Metazoa > Mollusca > Gastropoda > Lymnaeidae > Omphiscola > Omphiscola glabra. The sequence goes on from OZ024800.1 coordinate 12,697,508, forward strand.
AATTAAATAAAAAGTATTAATGGATCTTGAAGAGGCATCAGTTAATGTTGGCCTTGGGGTAAATGAAGTGGAGACAAGATGTGTGATGATGTCGCGAAACACGGACAGTGATGACAACGTCAAAATAAGTAGCCACATCTTTAAGAAAGTAACGACTTTCAAATATTTAGGAGCTCCTATAAATGAGCACAACGAAATACTTTCGGAGATGAAAGAAAATATAACAGCAGGCAGCCGTTCTTATTTCAGCCACAAAAAAGGCTACTATGAAGTAAAAACCTCTCAAGGAGAACAAAAGAAGTCAATGAAGACCATTATTGACCAGTAGTAGTTTGTGTAAGTAAAACTTGGTCTCTACTGACGGAATCCCCATTGATCGTTCCCAGTGTGGATGGACACAAAAAGACGTCTTCCGGAGTGCGCTCTTTTGAAGTTATTGCGCCTAAATTATTGAACAGTTGAATTATAATTTTTGAAGGGAATTGAAAGTGATAACACGTCTTTTTTTTTCTTTAGAGTTTAGGGCATTAGAGCGCTGTGAGCGAGCTAAAAATAGCATGGACACAAGCGCTATAAAAGTACTCAAGCAGCATCATCATCCTTCACCAGAAAAGCAGAGAACTATCTCAACACCCTAGGAGAGGAAAATCCGCAGGAAAATATACGGTTGAGTGATAGACATGGATGGACGGAGAATCCGTACAAATCAAAAAGATATATAAATTGAACGAAGACCCACCCAGTGGCGTAGGAAGGGGGGAACAAGAGGGGGCATCATGCCCCGGGCGCTACTCACAATGGGGCGCCAAATTGTATATTTTACTATAATATTGTATGGTTTTCGAATGGGGGGGCGCTAAAAAGGTATTGGGGGCGCTAAAAAGGTATTGTGCCCCGGGCGCGAGTTAAGCTCGCTACGCCACTGGACCCACCCAAATATAAAAAATGACAAACATAAGAACCCAGCAGGCAGGCGACTCACTGGTCGACCAAGACTGAGATGGACTGACGATATAGGGAAGGACTTACACCAGCTGGGGTTACGCGCATGGAGGCGGGACGCCATGGGTCTATTCGAATGGAAGCATGTGGCGGAGCTGCAGGCCAGGGCCCTACATGGACTGTGGCGCCTCTGGTGGTGATGACGTAACTAGATTGTTACCTGGATTGTGCGGCAGGGGCTGGATATGTTTATTCGATCTTTATGAGCAAATGTTCCATGCGATGTGCTTTGCGTTTTGAAAATAATACTAATAATAAGAAAAAAATATTTTTTAAAATTGTGATGCTAGGAGAGCCGAAGTTTCTGATAATCGGATTCCGGAAAATCGACGTGCTACTAAATGCGCTCTGAGGAGCTCCTATAAATCAGCACAGTGAAATTGTCTCGGAGCTGAAAGAAGTTTGGATTTGAAGGATATCCTGACAGATGCGCGTGAATTATTTATAGACGTCTAGATAAGTGTGAAATATTTAGAGCGTTCTGTGCGTACATCTAAATTTCAGAGTTCTTGAGATAGACGTGCAAATGTTTATGTGCTTTATGTCTAGCTATAGTTTTGACATAAAGAGATATGAATATATTTTGGAAAAATTCTTCCTTAACATCTCTATTCTAAAACTGTCTGAAATAATTATTTTAATGCAAGATGTAAGTAGAAATGTGCAGAGCTTTCAGTAGGAAAGTACAAATTTCAGCAGAACATAGCACGATTTCAGTGGAATGTTGCAATGATTCATAAGAATATTGCAACATTTCAGTACAACATTGAAATCTTTATAATTCCGTCATTTTAACAAATAAGAGGTTACTAATTTATAATGTTTAACTTTAAAGTGGTTTGAGGGTAGACAACGTGGTTAGAGGGTAGACAACATGGATAGAGTGTAGACAATGTGGATAGAGAGTAGACAATGTGGACAGAGAAATCAAGGAGACAGACAATAAGGATACAGACTACAAGGATATAGACAACAAGGATACAGACAACAAGGATATATACAACAAGGATACATACAACAAGGCTACAGACAAGGATACAGAGAAGGATGTTGTTTTCCGTCCGTCAAGATCGACAAGGACGCATCAAGTCATCCGGTTGGGTTGGGGGGAGGGGGGGGGGGTGGGTCCTCGGAAAGTTCGTTGGTGGGCATCCATACTTCATAATTTTCCACAGGCCACCTCTATTGAGCCTGTCAAAAGCCTTATTCAAGTAAATAAATGTGGAATATAGGTCCGTATTTTGCTCCTGACATTTCTCTTGGAGCTGCCTGGCAGCAAACACCATATCGATAGCTCCGCGTTCTTAGTGGAAATCGCATTGACTTTCGGGTAGGAGACCTAGCCCCAGGTGTGCATTCAGGCGGTTCAGTAGGGCTCGAGCCAAGATCTTGCCCGCGATGGACAGCAGTGAAATTCTGCGGTGATTGTCGCAGTCCTGGCGGTTTCCTTTGTGTTTGTACAGATGGATAATTGGGGCATCTTTGGGGTCTTGTGGTACAGTTTCCGTCGGCCAGATGATCTGGAATAGACGAAATAGCTTATCCGTCAGCTCTGGTCCACCCTTTTTGTAGATTTCGGCAGAGATCATGTCGGAGCCATAAGTGTTTGCCACTGGACATTATGCAGTTGTCTGTCTGTATCTCAACCAAAGTTGGGACAGCGTCCAGTTACTTTTTCGTTATGACCTGGGGCGTCTTTCAATGACCTCATCATTAAAGACGGAATGCGTATTCAGCACAATATCAAAGTGCTTCCCTTATTTTTCCAAGATTTTCTCACTATCTGTGATGAGTGTAGAACTGTCTGCACTGGGGAGAGGGGAAGAGCCTGAGGTGGTAGAACCATTGATTTCTCTCAGGCCACTGTAGAAGTTTTTCATGTCTTTCTTGCCCGCAAAGCCCTGAATCTCATCAGCTTTCGCAATCAGCCAAGAGTCTTGCACCTGGTGCAGTTGCAACTGGATCTTGCTGCGGATGCTCCTCAGTGCAGCTGTCTTTGCTGTTGACATCGGGTCATCGTGGAGGGCCTTGTACGTCCGACTTTTTTGCTCAAGTGGCATATGGATCACTGTGTGGTTTTCATCAAACCAATCCCTGTGTTTTCTGGTAGAGGGTCCGAGGCGCTCAGCGGCTGTGTTACACACCGTCTCACGAAGTGTGGTCCACGCTATTTCCGCGTCCTGGCTGTCCACTGTGATGGTATCAAGGCGTTCGTCCAGAGTGTCAACAAAGTTTTGCCTCACATCAAGGATCTTCAGCTTACTGATGTTGACGCGTTACGGGCTGTGTTGGCCTGAGGTCGTCTCTAAGATTGGATGTGGATTTTTGTCTTTGAAACGATGAGGCGGTGGTCCGTCCAGCATTCTGCGCCGCTCACGTCCTGGCGATCCCTGTTTCTGACGATGGCATAATTCTGACGATGGCATAATCTAATAAGTGCACGTAATAGTTTGTATGGCTAACGATTATTACTGTGAGCAGTGAGTGAACTTTGTGACCTGACTCTCCTGTGTTGTTAAGTGGTGTGACTGGACGCGATGAGTTGTTTTTTATTCATGAATATTTCAACTTAAAGGCGTGGAAAAGTCAAATGAGTGATCATGAATGTGAAGTATAAAAGGAGTGTAGGATGTAGAATAAAGATCAGTTGTTACACCGAACACAGAAGTGTTGAGGTCATTCATTTGCTATTACAGTGCCAGTGTTTTTAACAAGGGTGTATCCAAGAGATCCTGTTGCAAGTAGGGAAGTTGAAGGTGATGTTTGTTTTTAGAAAGCAGTGTTCAGCACATCTCTGAAGTAGCATTAGGCCGTTGCTGTTGCACTTTCCAACACCATACTTCCCCATCACTGCGCCTCAGGAGGTGTAGTCACAGCCGAAACGAGCATTGAAATTTCCAAGAATGATGAGTTTGTCAGGAGGAGATGACAGTGTTCACGTCTTCATAGAACTTATCTATGGTCTCTTCTGTGTTTGTCATGGTGGGTGCATAGGCACTGACTAAAGTGGCAGCCTTCTTTCCGTGGCAGAAAAAAAGGGGGGGGGGGGGTTTCAACGTCATGAGACGGTCATTGATACCTCTTGGAGACAACAAAGTTACAGACAAGGATACAGATAACTTGGATACAGACAATAAGGATACAAACAACAATGATACAGATAACGTGGATGCAGACAACGTGCATACAGACAACAATGATGCTGAAAACAAGGATACAGACAATGTGGATTACAGACAACAAAAATACAGACAACAAGGATACAGGCAGCAAGGATACAGGCAGCAAGGATACAGGCAACAAGGATACAGACAAATTCAATATAATCGACATGAATAAACAGCACAAAATTGGACAACATTGTTCTAGAAAACACAGGTGTAGATTTTTGGCTATATGGTATGAGGATGGCGGTGCCGTGCTCCCCCGATCCAGTGATATGAGGTGGGGGAGGAGGGGGGATTGCAAGTCTGACTGCTGTATTTAGTGTGCATACGTTTATTGTAGATAAGTCATCCGCCACCCACCCCAAAGTTTACGGTGCCTCTAGCATTACTGATCCACGACTGAATGGTGTGTCTTGCCTAGTCCACCAATGCCTGTCTTTAATGTGCCTGGAGCATTACTGATCCACGACTGAATGGTGTGTTTTGCCTAGTCCACCAATGCCTGTCTTTAATGTGCCTGGAGCATTACTGATCCACGACTGAATGGTGTGTCTTGCCTAGTCCACCAATGCCTGTCTTTAATGTGCCTGGAGCATTACTGATCCACGACTGAATGGTGTGTTTTGCCTAGTCCACCAATACCTGTCTTTAATGTGACATGTAAACATGAAATGCCGTACAACGGCTTTCTCCGGGAGCTAAAGTTAAAGTACGTGAGCTCACCTCACTGTAACAGAGCATGATGTTGGTCTCTTGCAATTTCAACACCTCACTTTAACAGAGCATGCATGATGTTGGTTTCAATGTTATCAGTGGTAAATATAATGTGGAGCTATAATATAACATCATGTGGAACTATTATTGACAATGTAACATGTGGTACTATTGTTGACAATGTAACATAATGTGGTACTATTGTTGACAATGTAACATAATGTGGAACTATTGTTGACAATGTAACATAATGTGGAACTATTATTGACAATGTAACATGTGGTACTATTGTTGACAATGTAACATAATGTGTTACAATGTTGACAATGTAACATAATGTGGTACTATTGTTGACAATGTAACATAATGTGGAACTGTTGTTGACAAAGTTAGAAAAGGAATTTTTGTCAACGCCAAAAACTGAATACCGGTATGAATGAATCTTAAATAGTTTCATTTGTCTCTATATCCAGTGGATTGCCATGAGGAGAAAATGTAGGAAGTGGGCAAAGAAAGAGAGAGAGAGAGGGGGCTGAGAGAGAGAGAGAGGAACAGAGAGGATAAGAGGGAAGGGAAGAGAGAGAGGAAGAGAGAGGGGAAGGGAGAGGGGTTAGAGAGAGAGGTGTGACAGAGAGAGGAGACAAATGGGGGAGAGATGTAAGGAGGGAGGGAGGGTGTGAGACTGAGAGAGGAAGAGAGAGCGGAGACAAAGAGAGAGGAGGTGGAGAGGGATGGAGAGGGATGGAGAGAGAATGAGAGGGATGGAGAGAGATGGAGAGGAAGTGAGAGAATGAGAGAGAGTTCAATTTTGTTTGTTCATTAAGGTCACAAGCCAAGAAAACAACTTATTGAATAAAAATCATCAAAATTGTGCACATTTTGGACCCAACCTTTCTCCCATCACGGTACGCCCTTGTCTATTAAATTACTTGTAATCGAACATGGAAAAAGACATTTTCAAATTAAATATATTATATATGTGATACCTAACTATTACTATTACATTATCTGTTGTACTTTGCTGCGATAGTACTCGTTTCGATACAAGTTCTCATTACTATTTAATTTTCTATCGTACTTTAGTAGTATGACTATATAATATATTGCAATGCACTCTGTGAGCACATTTACCTTCCCGTCCTACGTCCCCCTTCAGGTCACGCAACCGCGACCATATCGTTTGGTGACGCAACATTATCAGCGTATTCTCCCCCTTGGTTGCAGACCCACCCACCCGCCACTGAGCCGCCCACCCTCCCTCTGTCCTGAATTCCCCCCCAGCCAACAGCCGACAGTTCATGCCGTCCTGGCCCCGGCAGAGGTCGATCGTCTGGCCCGAGTTTCACCGTACAGTGGCTAAGCCGTGTGCCTGCTATACACTGTGTGTCTGCGCGGAACGGGGGGGGGGGGGGGGGGGGGGGAGGGAGGGGCGGGAGAGACTAGACTGAACGAATTTCGGAAGAGCAGGCAGCACGGCGATAACAACTCGTCTGTCTGGTGTCTGACCTAGTTCGGGCCGTTATTTTAGTGTCTGTGTGCGGGTAGACAGACATCCATCGCAGATGTGCCAATAGACGCTCATTAGCTCACTCTTTATGACTCGGTGGATGCGTCCGTAAGGGAGATGGAGAGATAGAAAGGGAGATAGAGAGAAGGATAGACTATAGGAGTAGCTAGACTGACACATGTCAAGGGGAGAAGCATTGAAAGCACGCGTGTACCGTATAACTGTTGGTAATCGAAAGAAGCCTCTAGTCTCTAGTGCTAAGCTGGCGGTATTCCTGCTAGTCGGGCTCTTCATCGCAGAGCTTATCACACTGTCTCTAGCACGCGCGTGTAGCTCGGTGCAGTAATTCACGGGACACACAATTAATCTGACGTCACCGTCACGTTGAATTTGATGCGTCATTCTTGGGGACTAATACTTCCATTCCAATTTGTTTGTGTTTGTGATTAGGATAAGACAAATAGTGTGTTCGTGTTACTAGCGAGTAGTTACAAGCACAGCAGGAGGAGGGATTTGCAGACACAAGGTAAGTGACATAACAGATGGATGACTGATTGTGTGTAGCGCCCGCAAAAATACGAATAACATAACATGGCGTACAAACAAGATTGTGTTTGCTTTGGCTCGTCACACCAGATTTTTTACGTGTCAAGTGACGCTCGAATGTGTAACTATAGATTGGCGGCCTGTGGATTCTCTGAACTACGGGGCGAATAGTGTTGTAGTGTAATAATTATGTTGCTGAATCTTGCACAAGCCATGCTCATACTCGGCTAAATATTATAAATGTCAGGATTGTAATTGTAAAATATCACGCATATGTCTCCTGGTGTGTTGGTCCTATCTTCTGGGACTGTCGGGTGATTATACAGCCAAAAATAATGAGACATGCATCCATCTTAGACTTAGGGCAGTTGGCGAGCAACAAACTCGAAACTTAAAAAAAAAGTTAATTGCTTAAACTTGACTGACTTTGTCGTAACCGCAAACAGAAGTGTCTTATCCGCACATAGAAGTGTCTTAACCGCAAACAGAAGTGTCTTTTAACCGCAAGCAGATCTGTCGTGGACGCAAAGAGAACTGAATTCGGTAAACTCGGATAGATCGTACCGCGTTTTTTTACCATGGCCGCTATCTTGGTTGCCTGAACCCTAAATTTATCCCTGCCTAAACCTAACCTGAACCCTAAATCTATCCCTAAACCTAAGCTGAACCCTAAATATATCCCTAAACCTAATGATGAGGTACGATCTATCTGAATTAGCCCTGAATTCATACAGACAGTCGCTCGTGTGACCTTACTTGTTTCTGTGATTTGGTCAACACCATGGACGTCATATACTGAAACTAGTTTTGTAGCGATGTCCATTCATCTGCTAGTTTTTTAGCGATATACATTCATCTGCTAGTTTTGTATAAAACACTTCATTGTTTAATAGTTCCAAATAGTTCTTCTATTGCATGTGTGAGATCATGTAAGCCAAATAGTTCTTCTATTGCATGTGTGAGATCGTGTAATCCAAATAGCTCTTCTGTTGCATGTGTGAGATCATGTAATCCAAATAGTTCTTCTGTTGCATGTGTGAGATCGTGTAATCCAAATAGTTCTTCTGTTGCATGTGTGAGATCATGTAATCCAAATAGTTCTTCTGTTGCATGTGTGAGATCATGTAATCCAAATAGTTCTTCTGTTGCATGTGTGAGATCGTGTAATCCAAATAGTTCTTCTGTTGCATGTGTGAGATCATTTAATCCAAATAGTTCTTCTGTTGCATGTGTGAGATCATGTAATCCAAATAGTTCTTCTGTTGCATGTGTGAGATCATGTAATCCAAATAGTTCTTCTGTTGCATGTGTGAGATCATGTAATCCAAATAGTTCTTCTGTTGCATGTGTGAGATCATGTAATCCAAATAGTTCTTCTGTTGCATGTGTGAGATCATGTAATCCAAATAGTTCTTCTGTTGCATGTGTGAGATCATGTAATCCAAATAGTTCTTCTGTTGCATGTGTGAGATCATGTAATCCAAATAGTTCTTCTGTTGCATGTGTGAGATCATTTAATCCAAATAGTTCTTCTGTTGCATGTGTGAGATCATGTAATCCAAATAGTTCTTCTGTTGCATGTGTGAGATCATGTAATCCAAATAGCTCTTCTGTTGCATGTGTGAGATCATGTAATCCAAATAGTTCTTCTGTTGCATGTGTGAGATCATGTAATCCAAATAGTTCTTCTGTTGCATGTGTGAGATCATGTAATCCAAATAGTTCTTCTGTTGCATGTGTGAGATCATGTAATCCAAATAGTTCTTCTGTTGCATGTGTGAGATCATGTAATCCAAATAGTTCTTCTGTTGCATGTGTGAGATCATGTAATCCAAATAGTTCTTCTGTTGCATGTGTGAGATCATGTAATCCAAATAGCTCTTCTGTTGCATGTGTGAGATCATGTAATCCAAATAGTCCTGCTATTGCATGTGTGTTCGTGTAACCAATATTTCATGGCAATAAAGTGCGTTTGAAACAGCAATCGTTATGGGTTTTGTAACTGTAGCAAGGGCAATCAAGATGTGTACACATATTTATGTTAGTAGTGTGTGTCCGTCATCAGTTGTCTGTAACAGTTGAAAGGGCAAGATGGTACAAGGACACACCAGTTAGTTTTATGTACTAGTTATGCGTCGTGCCTAGCTATAGCAATGACTATCAAGATGGTACAAGGACACACCAGTTAGTTTCATGTACCAGTTTAGGGCTCGTGCCTAACTGTAGCAATGACTATCAAGATGGTACAAGGACACAACAGTTAGTTTTATGTGCCAGTTATGGGTCGTGGCTAACTGTAGCAATGACTATCAAGATGGTACAAGGACATTGTACTTGGACTGGTTGGTGCTCCATTATACTTGTACTGTTTGGGGCTCCATTGTACTTGGACTGTTTGGTGCGCCATTGTACTTGTACTGGTTGGTGCGCCATTGTACTTGGACTGTTTGGTGCTCCGTTGTACTTGGACTGTTTGGTGCTCCATTGTACTTGTACTGTTTGGTGCTCCATTGTACTTGTACTGTTTGGTGCTCCATTGTACTTGGACTGTTTGTGCACCATTGTACCTGTACTGTTTGATGCGCCATTGTACTTGTACTGGTTGGTGCGCCATTGTACTTGGACTGTTTGGTGCTCCATTGTACATGGACTGTTTGGTGCTCCATTGTACTTGGACTGTTTGGTGCTCCATTGTACTTGGACTGTTTGGTGCTCCATTGTACTTGTACTGTTTGATGCGCCATTGTACTTGGACTGTTTGATGCGCCATTGTACTTGGACTGTTTGGTGCTCCATTGTACTTGAACTGGTTGGTGCGCCATTGTACTTGGACAGTTTGGTACTCCATTGTACTTGGACTGGTTGGTGCGCCATTGTACTTGGACTGTTTGGTGCGCCATTGTACTTGGACTGTTTGGTGCTCCATTGTACTTGGACTGGTTGGTGCTCCATTGTACTTGGACTGGTTGGTGCTCCATTGTACTTGGACTGGTTGGTGCGCCATTGTACTTGGACTGTTTGGTGCTCCATTGTACTTGGACTGTTTGGTGCTCCATTGTACTTGGACTGTTTGGTGCGCCATTGTACTTGGACTGGTTGGTGCGCCATTGTACTTGGACTGTTTGGTGCGCCATTGTACTTGGACTGGTTGGTGCTCCATTGTACTTGGACTGTTTGGTGCTCCATTGTACTTTGACTGGTTGGTGTGCCAATGTACTTGGACTGGTTGGTGTGCCAATGTACTTGGACTGGTTGGTGTGCCAATGTACTTGGACTGGTTGGTGTGCCAATGTACTTGGACTGGTTGGTGCTCCATTGTACTTGGACTTTTTGGTGCTCCATTGTAATTGTACTGGTTGGTGTGCCAATGTACTTGGACTGGTTGGTGTGCCAATGTACTTGGACTGGTTGGTGTGCCAATGTACTTGGACTGGTTGGTACTCCATTGTACTTGGACTGGTTGGTGTGCCAATGTACTTGGACTGGTTGGTGTGCCAATGTACTTGGACTGGTTGGTGTGCCAATGTACTTGGACTGGTTGGTGCTCCATTGTACTTGGACTGTTTGGTGCTCCATTGTACTTGGACTGTTTGGTGCTCCATTGTACTTGTACTGTTTGATGCGCCATTGTACTTGTACTGGTTGGTGCGCCATTGTACTTGTACTGTTTGGTGCTCCATTGTACTTGGACTGGTTGGTCTATTTATATAACAACAGAGAGTATGTTTTACCGGGTATCTAATTTAAAGAAAGAGAAAATCTGTCTGGGTAGCTGGAGCTTCAGTTAACCCAGTGTAAATGGACGTTTAAACAAACCAGTACGGGGCTTTTTTTGGTCTAGGTCGGAACGATAGATGATATATTTAAAAAATAATAATTTTGTATTTGAGCGAAGAGACACTTTATAAGTTATATCTATACTAAAATATTCAGCGAGTCTCTTGCTAGGAAGGATTGGGACGGCGAATGTGCACGTGACACCTGGAGTAGTATTTTAATTCTAACACTTTAAATCTACAAACTTCATCTACCTCAAATATTAAATTATTCAATCACTCTTTTTTAAAGTAACATTTTGTTCTATTCAAATAATTGATTTTTTTTTTTAAAAGTTTTAAAATGATGAGAACCGCACGTATTGATTCATAGAGCCGCGGGTTTGCCGGCCGCTGGGGTCTAGGCTGTGGGTGACATTGGTCCAATGTCCATTACTGTGCTGCAGACATAATGCTGGTTACCTGCCGCATTATTTTGTCCACCGGTCTCCGTCCGGATGACGTAGTCAGGTGTGTAACGCATGCCGGTGTGTGTGTGTGTGCAGAGGTAGCAGTTAGTTTCCAGCGCAACTGGGCGAATTATTAAGTTAATGCAATTAAGTTAAATGTGCACCGTTAGTGCACCACCAAATATAGATACGAACTTCCGCCGCCTCCACTGCACAGTGTTGTGGGGGAAATGGGATGGCGCTTATCTTCGTTCTCAATACAACAGTATCCCTAGCTCGTGGCATGGTTGATTAATTTACCGAACCAGTGTAGTTTGCGAAACAGTGGTTCATCATGGCGAAGCCTAGTCATGTTCAAACTCCGAATATTTAAGAGGATACTTTTTTTTTTTTTTTAATATGTTTCGTTTCGTTTTTTTAATGTTTCGTTTCGTATTTAAAAAAATATGTTTCGTTTCGTTTTACTGAAAAAATAAAATTGTTTTGTTTCGTTTTTTTTTTTAATTGCTTCATTTCGTATTTAATTTTTTTTTAAATATTTCGTTTCTCATAATTTTATCATTACTTATTGGTTTATTTGTATAGAAATTGATGTAATGGGCAGTATTTCGTCCCCATGCCCTCGTTGCCCTACGCGTCCATGTATTCACGGAAGGATAGAGTTGGACGTCAGCTGGAGACCGGCCCCATGGAAAGTGCTGACGCGGGTTTGTGAGACGGCCGATAGAGGCTGACTCATGCATTCATCGATCAGATTCGACCGGTCCTAAAAAAAATGTATGGACGTTCGTTGCGGTTGTCTCGCCACATGTGACCATTCATTTACAGTAGCGGTGCGCCCTTCTGTGAAACAATGACCAGGGCTGTAATAAAGCCAGCCTGCTGTTTGCTGTTGAATGTCCTAAAGTATCTACTGAAGTCTGCTGACCATCGAGTCACTTTGCCACGGTATGGAAGTTGAAAAATGCCTCGAGAATTGAATTCATAGTCATAGAAGGGTGGACATTAAGCGTTTTCTCTACATGATAACTATTGTATGATTTCAAAATCTTAAGCGTGGATTCATTCTGATTAAATAATCTTTTACTCCTAAGATTACGACACTTATTTCGAAGAGAGCAAACGATCAAATAATTGTTCTTTTTTTTCCCTGGCTGCTTTTCAGTCACTTTTTTTTTCTCTTTGACTTTTATTTTTCCCGATCACCCAGAAACATGTACCCTCACTATTTCTTTTATACCTGATGGTGGCGGCGCTCTATTTCTTTTATACCCGATTGTGGCGGCACACTATTTCTTCTATACCTGATGGTGGCGGCACACTATTTCTTTTATACTGGATAGTGGCGGCACATTATTTCTTCATGTGGACGGTCGACGTTATCGGCCAACTGCAGAATTTTATTCATAGAAGGCTGGTGGTAAAAGTCTTGCCCTGCCCTTGGTGGCACTAACCTGCCCATGGCGGCACTTAGTCTTCCCATGACGGCACTTATTCTGCACATGGCGGCACTTAGCCTAGCTACGCCATTGATGTCGGCTCTCAAGCCGCGAGAAATCGAATAATTTATTTAACCCTTAATATTAATTGTATATTTTTCAATACATTTAAAACAGTCATGAAAGCGAGATCTTAATTTACCATGGTCTCTTGTTGACTGATGATTCCAGTTAACAAAATCCAAACAGAACTAACCCCCCCCCCCCCCCCTTTTTTTTTTGAGTTTTTTTTATTGGGGGGGGGAATTTTAAATAATTAAAAACAAGTCCAGCATTGAACACCTTACACCCAAAAACAACATCTATACATCCGGAGAACACCTTCACACCTTAAAACACCGTCTTCACACACTAAGAACACCCTCTTTACACCACAAGAACACCTTATTACACCCCGAGAACACCTTAATTACATCCGGAGAACATCTTACTTACACCCTTAGAACATCTTACTTACACCCTGAGAACATCTTACTTACACCCTGAGAACATCTTACTTACACTCCGAGAACATCTTACTTACACCCTGAGAACATCTTACTTACACCCACAGAACATCTTACTTACACCCACAGAACATCTTACTTACACCCTGAGAGCATCTTACTTACACCTTGAGAACATCTTACTTACACCCCGAGAACATCTTACTTACACCCCGAGAACATCTTACTTACACCCCGAGAACATCTTACTTATACCCCGAGAACATCTTACTTACACTCCGAGAACATCTTACTTACACTACACCCACAGAACGCCTTCCTCACACCTCACACTTTCCTTATGTCCCTAAAACAACTTTTACATTTGATACAAAACTGTAACTTTGCAGCAGTGCTCGTTTTTAAGATGTGAGCGCAAATGGGACAAGGGGCCATGGATCCTAGGGCTCCATTTTGTTCACGAGAGCTCGTTTATGTAGGAGAAAATGAATCAATGAGTCATGAATATACTTGAAAAACCATTATTATTGTATATTTACGGCGATAACTTGTCAGAACTCGAGGCTGATACCGTGTATCGATTACGTGTCTGAACGCAAGACTGGTAAGCTGATACCGTGTATCGATTACTTGTCTGAACTCAAGACTGGTAAGCTGATATCGTGTATCGATTACTTGTCTGAACTCAAGACTGGTAAGCTGATACCGTGTATCGATTACTTGTCTGAACTCAAGACTGGTAAGCTGATATCGTGTATCGATTACTTGTCTGAACTCAAGACTGGTAAGCTGATATCGTGTATCGATTACTTTTCTGAACTCAAGACTGGTAAGTTGATACCGTGTATCGATTACTTGTCTGAACTCAAGACTGGTAAGCTGATACCGTGTATCGATTACTTGTCTGAACTCAAGACTGGTAATCAGATACGTAGTATCGACTGACTGGAACAAGTATTGATATTAATGTCGATATTAACTCGGCGTATTTAACTTCTCAATGCGGTCTAGATTTACCATGTGATGGACACAATTTGATTGTGTGGCAAGCAGCGTGTGTACCTGGGGTTTCTTTTCAACAACAACAAAATTCAAACAATAATTTAATGTCTGATGTTTCATTACCCTGGTCAAATTTTGGGTGTATGTCGATGCACTGTTGGACCTCTCTCACACGTTTTCTGGTCGATTCACTGTTAGACCCTGCTCAAATGTCGGGAAGTACACTAGTGGGCCCTGCTGACGCGCCGGGGCACTTTTAGGCCTCTCTCGTGGAGATTCTGGTCGGGCACAGACCATGCTCGTATGTCTGGGCATTTTTTCAACACTGCTCATATGTCTGGGCACCGTTTAACACTGCTCATATGTCTAGGCCGTCTAGGCATTGTTTAATCAACCAACTCCAAACTACTGCTACCACTCGTGTCTATAAAACTTGCAATTAAATTAATTAAAATGGAAAACTAAAAAAAACGTTTCTAATTTTGACTCGCCTCTGTTGTTTACAAACAATGCAATTGAAAATATGCGGATATAGTGCGCACAAAGTATGTGTATCATTGGTAGTTCAAGAGTATGTGTTAGTTCTCATTTACCCGTGTGTAAATCAGAGTAGCGCGACGAAATTCTTTTCGGATGCTTCGCCAACCTTCCCCCCCCCCCAAATGCCGCTACCCTCCTTTCGCCCCCTCCCTAATAAAATAGTTAACCAAACTCCAAGTTACAAATATGCCTGCTTCAATCCTAATACATCGAGATCCAATCATGTATGTGTTATTAACACACGTCACACGTGATCCTCAGTTGCGTGACCCTCGGGGATTGGGGCTGCAATTCATGTAGATTAATTTTCTGGTTAATTTACCTGTGGCAAAAGCACTTAAGTTGTGTTTACATGCACACCTTGACTTAATTAATGACGAAATACAGAGGACGTCGTCATGGGAAAAAAATGGGGGGGGGGGTGGGGAAACATCCTCAAGGCTGTCCTGGATCCGCTCGAGAGTCACTGTAGCACAGCCCGCCGCCAGCAGACGGCAAACACGGTGTCAACATGACCTAATTATAATGTGATACATGGCTGGATTCGACTACATTTTGGCCAGGTCGGGGCGACTCTACCGGCAAGTCTGCCTGCTTGTCAACCAGACGCGAGCGGAGGGGACGGGCGGGCCTGGTGGGGACAGGCATGAACCGGGGTAAAGGCAGGGCAGACATTTTGACAGACAAAACATTTAACTTACGCGTGTGCTTTGGTGGAATGTACGTAACTGAAACATAGGGACTGGTGGAATTTATGTCACTGAAACATAGGGACTGTTGGAATTTTTGTAAATGAAAGTGTGCAACCGAAGCATAAACTTTATGGAATTGTTTAAACGGCAACATTGGTAGGTCTATGTTAAAATCGAGGGGGGCTTGCAGCATTGGTAGGTCCATGTTAAACACGAGGGGGTTTTGCAGAATTAATAGGTCTATGTTAAACACGAGGGGGCGGGTTGGCAACATTGCTAGGTCTATGTTAAACACGAGGGAGCGGGCTGGCAACATTGGTAGGTCTATATTTCGTATTTAAAACTATTTAAAAAAAAAAAAAAGAATACGTTTATGGAGAACAATCAGTTAACGGGAAAAGTGAGGCGGGGGGGGGGGGGGGGCGGGCGCGACAGCTTCGTTATGTTCACATCCAAGAGATCGAATTTTTGCGTTTCTGTTTCTTGTATATGATTGCTACGTGTCATCTCTGAGTGCCGTGTAGAAGTTCGCTAGTGCTTACTACTACTTACTAGTACCACTGCTACTACTACTACTACTACTACTATTTACTACGACTGCTGCTACTACTGCTGCTGCTAAATCTAAGGACAGCCACGGGCTTCACAAAGTTCAGCCACTTCAATGCCTGTAACACAGGTTTCCAGTGGTTGTTATTTTCGAGTCGCCGCCACATTTTATAGAAGCAAATAACTCCGTGACTACGATACATTAAGAAAAAGAAAGTTAATATGGCATAGTAGCGAAAATAAATTGAAAATTTGATGCAGAATTATGAAATTAATCTTACATTTCAAAAAAAAATAATTATGAACATTTCTTGAAAATCATTTTTGCCCTTTCACCCAGCAACAAACCCCTCCCCCCCCCCTCGTCAACCCTCCGCAACCTATGGATAGGGAGCCAGGTTCCTATTGGATGTGTTACGTTGACTACAGCTGTCTGTTGACTACAGCTGTCTGTTGACTACAACTGCCTGTTGACTACAGCTGTCTGTTGACTACAGCTGTCTGTTGACTACAGCTGTCTGTTGACTACAGCTGTCTGTTGACTACAACTGTCTGTTGACTACAGCTGTCTGTTGACTACAGCTGTCTGTTGACTACAACTGTCTGTTTCCGCGTTTACCATTTGTTTCCCCGCTGACCCTTGATCCAGCAAGTACATGTAACGGTCATGTTGGTCTGGGCGATGAAGAATTATATAGCTGGAAATGTTAACGTCAACGTTAATTAAGTGGGACAAAGCTGTGCCTACCCCTCCCTCCCTGTGTGTGTATGTATATACATGTGTGTGTTTGTCTGAAGGTCTGTTCACATTGCCTCGCATAGTATGGTGCATTTTAAATTGAGAGTTCATTGCCCTTTGAAAACGCTTTTTTTGGGGGGTTTTGGTTCACGGTCTTGGTATCAACTTTTCAGTCTCCCTAATGGACTACGATGAGTCGATTGCTTTGTCACGTGATAAGCGTAGTACGAGTAAGACTTCCGGTAGGCTGTCTGCAACACACTAGTCGGTCACAAATTTTTCTTCTAACAACTTTCTTCCTTTAATCATAACTGAATCATAATTATTGTCACGTTTATGAATGTCATTTAAAAAAAACACGTGTATTCAAGAATATTTTGAAAAGTAAAATTTTTAATTAACATTGGGGAAGCGCTGATGGAGACAAACCTTTTGCTTTAAAATTAATGATAATGGCTGATCAGCTGTTATCTGTTGTTATGTGTAGCAAAGGTTACCGAAGGCTTACTCGTATCACGTGACAAAACAAGGAAGTGACTCATCGTAATCCACTAAAACTCACACCAAGTCGCTGACCAAAAATAACTGGTTCTATCTCTTCCGGAAATAATTGGATAGAAGATTCTAAGAAATTGTTAACGAATGGAGGGTAATAGGGGGAGGAGTAAGTGTTTATTCCAAAATAGAAACATAGCCGAAGTGTTGTAGCGCCATTGACAAAAAAAGATGTGTTCCCGTTCCTCGCCTTTTCAAAATGTCGGAATTACCCTCACCCCCCCCCCCCCCCACACACACGCACACGTCTTGACCAACGTGCGTTTTCGTGCGTACCTTTTTTTTAAAAAAAAAACATTTCCTTTAATTAAATTGCAATTTCCAAAAGACTAAGAGTTTCCATAAGTACACACACAATGTAAAATACGAAACAGAACGAATTAGAATGCCATAAGCACACGCACAATGTAAGATACGACACAGGGCGGATGAATGCCACATCTGCGTATAATTATACAAACAATTTCTAACTGGTCGTAACCAACTATAATTGTTGTTAATGGCTAGTTGTAAATGTGTCTGAAAGTTAGATCAAAGCTCTTTCCCTCTTTGAATGTCTCGTGGAGGGGGGTGGCAATGTCTATCTATGACTGTTAGCTAATGCCAACAACCAGTAAATGATTTAATCTGTATGTATAAATATATATATATATATATATATATATATATATAATATGGATTTTAAAAGTTAAACCAGAAATTGAGTCATCTATTTTGAACCTAGCGCCCCCCAAAACCTACTGATTAATGTAGCGCCCCTCCTTGGTAATCCCGACCATCGTCCACTTTGAGAACCACTGGTATAGAAAATATCTTAATTGAAGTAATAACAGTGGCGTAGCGAGCTTAACTCGCGCCCGGGGCAAAATACCTTTTTAGCGAAAAAACCATATGTAAAATATACCATTTGGCGCCCCTTTGTGAGTAGCGCCGGGGGCATGATGTCCCCCTTGCCCCCCCCCTCGCTACGCCACTGAGTAATAATGATTTTCTATTTTTAAAAAAATGTTAAAATGTTTTGAAATGCAGAAATGTGATATTATTTTTCTGATTTTGCAAAAACATGTATACATATTTTTTTTTTTTTTTGTTAAAAGTAAAAACTGATTTAGTTGCTTCGTAAAAAAATTTCTGGGTGTAGATTACATTTTCTCTGTTACATTCGTGTGAAATGTTAAGTATTCTCTTCGCCAGGAATACCGTTTTCATACTTGTTTAAAAAATCTACTATTGAAATTATTTTCGTCAAATGGTAAATTTTTTTTTTTCAATGGTTGCATCTAAAATTGAATTTTGGTAAAATAAATGTTTACTTTTTTCCAAGGAAATAATTAAAAGACGCTGCAGTCTTTGTTCCATTTCGTCTTAAGACATTCTCCATACCGATTATTATTTGGTTACGGCAAAAGTTTTATAACATTTTTTTTTTTTTACTTGCGAAAAAATCGTTCGACGGAAGTTCGGTCGAACGTAAAAAAAAATTTTCGGACGAAAACTTAGTCGGGCGGAAGTTTCATGGAATACGGATTCGAATAATTCGATACAATTTTCTTTACGGTAGCTCTGCAAGGGTTACCAGGTTTTAAATTGGGCACTTCTTCCTTGAACTGAAAGATTGGACGCAAATATTCCGTTAAACAGACAGACCTCGTTACGAATTCATGACATTCATCTACGCCAGTGGTTCTCAACCTTCCTGATGCCGCGACCCTTTAATACAGTTCCTCGTGTTGTGACGACCCCCAACCACAAAATTATTTTCGTCGCTACTTCATAACTGTGGTGTATGTGTTTTCGGATGGTCTTAGGCGAGGCCCCCGGTAAAGGGTCATTCGACCCCAAAAGGGTTGCGACCCACAGGTTGAGAACCGCTGATCTACGCACATCCCACAAGCAAACTTACACGAAATGTACAATCCCGAACAGACTCCCCCCCCCCCCCCAAACCGGGAAACAGGGCCCCGCCCATGAATGGTTTGATAGTTCAAGTTATCAAGTTATTATCTTACAGATAAAATAGTTTATTAATGTATTAGTCTGTCTATCAGACAACCCAGAAACCTCGACGAACTGATGCACGCTATCTTTGTAAAAAAGGGGGGAGAGGGGTTCAGGGGGCAAAGAAAGGAGGAGAAGGGCAAAGAAAGGGGAGAGAGCGCAAAGAAAGGAACGGAGGAGAGAAAATTTAAAAAAAACTATTGTATTAAGTAATAATAAGTTATTTTAAAAAATCCAATGACATTCCTCACATCTGATCATGATAGTGGATTTCCTAAGCTTTTTTGTTTGAAAATCGAAAATAAAATTAACTTAAGTTTAGAGAATGACATAAGGGTAGTATTAGTGACATCAGGGTAGTATTCATGACATCAGGGTAGTATTAGTGACATCAGGGTAGTATTAATGACATCATGGTAGTATTCATGACATCATGGTAGTATTAATGAGATAAGGGTAGTATTAGTGACATCATGGTAGTATTAATGACATAAGGGTAGTATTAGTGACATCATGGTAGTATTAATGACATAAGGGTAGTATTAGTGACATCATGGTAGTATTAGTGACATCATGGTAGTATTAGTGACATCATGGTAGTATTCATGACATCAGGGTAGTATTAGTGACATCATGGTAGTATTCATGACATCAGGGTAGTATTAATGACATAAGGGTAGTATTAGTGACATCATGGTAGTATTAGTGACATCATGGTAGTATTAGTGACATCATGGTAGTATTCATGACATCAGGGTAGTATTAGTGACATCATGGTAGTATTAATGACATAAGGGTAGTATTAGTGACATCATGGTAGTATTAGTGACATCATGGTAGTATTAGTGACATCATGGTAGTATTCATGACATCAGGGTAGTATTAATGACATAAGGGTAGTATTAGTGACATCATGGTAGTATTAGTGACATCATGGTAGTATTCATGACATATGGGTAGTATTAGTGACATAAGGGTAGTATTAGTGACATCATGGTAGTATTAGTGACATCATGGTAGTATTCATGACATCAGGGTAGTATTAGTGACATCATGGTAGTATTCATGACATCAGGGTAGTATTAATGACATAAGGGTATTATTAGTGACATCATGGTAGTATTAGTGACATCATGGTAGTATTCATGACATCAGGGTAGTATTAATGACATAAGGGTAGTATTAGTGACATCATGGTAGTATTCATGACATCAGGGTAGTATTAATGACATCAGGGTGGTATTAGTGACATCATGGTAGTATTAGTGACATCATGGTAGTATTCATGACATCAGGGTAGTATTAGTGACATCATGGTAGTATTCATGACATCAGGGTAGTATTAGTGACATCATGGTAGTATTCATGACATCAGGGTAGTATTAGTGACATCATGGTAGTATTCATGATTATAGGATAGTATAAATGGCATTAGGGTAGTATTAGTGACATCAGGGTAGTATTATGGCATCAGGTTAGTATTCATGATTATAGGATAGTATTAATGGCATTAGGGTGGTATTAGTGACATCAGGGTAGTATTAATGGCATCAGGTTAGTATTCATGATTATAGGATAGTATTAATGGCATTGGGGTAGTATTAATGACATCAGGGTAGTATTAATGACATGGGGGTAGTATTAATGACATCGGGGTAGTATTAATGACATCGGGGTAGTATTAATGACAACGGGGTCGTATTAATGACATCGGGGTAGTATTAATAACATCGGGGTAGTATTAATGACATCAGGGTAGTATTAATGACATCAGGGTAACAATGTTCCCTTTAAGCTGCGCGGCCGCGCAGCTACCTCAGAGAAGTATACACGACATGAGGGTAGTAGTATTAAAATATCTACCGTAAATTTTGAAGCTCGTTGACCAGTTGATATTTCAGTAATCGTAAATAAAACACTGATGATTTTCTTAAGAAGACTATTTCCTATGTGTTTCTTTTATTGACCTATATATTAAATGACGTGCTTTCTTTTTGTTTTGTATAATTGTATTGGGGTCTTAGATCTCGTCGCTTCTGTAAAACAAAAAAAAACAAAAAAACAAAAAAAAAAAACGGTGTCGCGATAGTTGTGTAGCTAGTGTTAGTGCCCCCCCCCCCCGTGGGGGTGGATTTCCCCGCCCTCCTTCCACAACAAAACTCGGCAGTATGCAGAAAACGGTCCCCCCCCCCCCTTTTTTTTTTATTTATCGGGTGTGTGCCCCCCTTCAGCACCCCCCTTCCTACGCCACTGTTTCGCGACTCAAAAAGTTTATGAACCTGTTTCTCAGCTTTTGAAATATATTTTTTTAATGTTCACCCTTTTCAATAAATTGACCACTGGAAAAAATTTGTTTTTAAAATTTGAAGATACTTTCAATATTTTCTTTTTGCCTTTTTTTTTTTTTTTTTTTCGGGGTGGGGGTGCGGAGGGGGTGCGGAGGGGGTTCACCCGTCCAAGTCTACTCTTTGACTTACCATTAGGTCTAGTGCTGTTGAAGATTACAAAACAAAAAATGATTAATAAGTGGTCATATTCGGACTGTCACAGTACGGAAACGATTTTTACATGTCTTGGGGTTTTAAATTTGATAATAAAATTCAACAACCAATGAAAATAAATCATCCGTGCGCATGTCTGTTTGCATTTACGTGATTGTACGTGGCTTGTCGTTTTTGTGATTGTACGCGACTTATCGTTTATGTGATTGCACGTGACTTATCGTTTATGTGATTGTACGTGACTTATCATTTTTGTGATTGTACGTGACTTATCGTTTATGTGATGGAAGGGGACTTATCATTTTTGTGATTGTACGTGACTTATCGTTTATGTGATTGTACGTGACTTATCGTTTATGTGATTGTACGTGACTTATCGTTTATGTGATTTTAGCAACTGATTTATGATAATGTTTTTTTTATCAAACTTGGTGCTGTTCAAATCTAATAGAATAAAGATATATTTAAACACATACGTCACAAATACAAAGCACACAGCAACAACTACACAATTAATCTACACATCAAAACACGCACAAATAATTAACACGTCCGTCCCCCCCCCCCCTTTCCCCCCAACTTTTTTTTTTTAACAAACGGAAAAATTTATTTTTAGGGATTTGAAAAGTGTGGGGGGGGGGGCTGAACATTTGAAAGAAGGTGTTGTAACGGGCAGCGAGACTATGTGCCTAATTTCAGCTCGATACGATGACGTGAAATAAGCCTTCCGAAGATTTTGCCACACACAAAGCCGATAGCACAGTGTTGAACATTCAATAGTAAAATTGATAATAAACAATTTGACATTTTTCAGCAAGTTAAATGAACACATACTGTGACTATTTTTTAAAAAAAAATGAACTTCGGTAGGACTATGATTTTTAGTTTTAGTTTTTAGTCTTAACGTACGTTAATTGATTGTGTGACGGGGTGGCTGTGTGGTTAAAACACGTGTCTTTCCATACTACATCATCATCAGTCGCGCTAGCGCTCTTGCCTGCTTCACCACAACTCTCTATTCAGGTCGATGCACCATGCGCGGACCACACCCCCCCCCCTCCCCGGCTGATGTAAGTCCTTATCTACATAGTCAATCCATCACAGTCTTGGATGACCATATTACAGGTTTGAGTTCAATTCCCTGCTAGAGTATGACGTTCAATAAAGATTATTTTTTTCCCTTTAAAAAAACAAAAGTAACAACGCCCCCCCCCCCCCCCCCCCAACCTCCATAAAAATGCAGGAAGGTGGAATTTTCACATTGGAAGCAACTGTTCCCCACCACCCACCCCCCCAGGCCCTGTGTAGACGCCCCTGCTGTTAAACACGTGTGCTCCATAATGTAATTTTAGGCCGAACCATAAACTGTAATGAAGGAATATGAAGAGGTCGCCCCAGCTGCACTCAGACCGTCGTGTGACGGAGTTGAAAATCAGCAGGAAATGTAAACAAATATGTTTTTTTTTAAAACTGAAAATTGACAAATGGCGGCCTTATTTAAGCGTTATCCTTATTTACCTTCTAGAAATGTGAGTTCGACTTCCGTTTTAATGAAATATGTGTTTGGTTCGCGTGTGTATGTGTGTGTGTGTGGGGGGGGGGGAGAGAGAAAATAACACTGGCTAAGAGTGGGGTCAGCGTGACCGTAGAGACAGCCTGCGGGCTTCCGCACGTACTGGTGATGTTATCTTGAGAAGGAAAAGGGGGGGGGGGGGGGCGAGCAGAAGGGCACATTCTAACCAGGTGGGTATTTGTTTTAAATATAGTCTTGGTTTTTCCCCATCTCGTACAAGTTCCCCGTCTTTGTGACACAGTGGGACAGAATGGGGATCTCTGTACTGAAAGGATTAGTGCACTGCATCTTTAATAAGTCCGCTACATAATCTGATTGTTTGTAAATTTTAATTTCAAACATTAATATTATTTTCTAATTATTATTTTTTTTTTTTTTAATTTGCAAAATGGAGAGCCCCAATCATCCAAAGGAATATTTTTTTTAACAAAATTCAAATTTTAATAACCGAAACCGGATACGTGGAAGTAGCGGAATTTATAATTTTAGATTTTAAAAAAAAAAGTAAATGACATTTTTAAATTTTGTAAGCAGTTATACATTTTTTTGGAGGTCCACAGCTTAGTAAAGTATTAATCTCAACCACTTAATAGGATATCCATTTCAACAGCTTAGTAAAGTATTAATCTCAACCACTTAATAGGATATCAATTTCAACAGCTTAGTAAAGTATTAATCTCAACCACTTAATAGGATATCAATTTCAACAGCTTAGTAAAGTATTAATCTCAACCACTTAATAGGATATCAATTTCAACAGCTTAGTAAAGTATTAATCTCAACCACTTAATAGGATATCAATTTCAACAGCTTAGTAAAGTATTAATCTCAACCAATTAATAGGATATCAATTTCAACAGCTTAGTAAAGTATTAATCTCAACCACTTAATAGGATATCAATTTCAACAGCTTAGTAAAGTATTAATCTCAACCACTTAATAGGATATCAATTTCAACAGCTTAGTAAAGTATTAATCTCAACCACTTAATAGGATATCAATTTCAACAGCTTAGTAAAGTATTAATCTCAACCACTTAATAGGATATCAATTTCAACAGCTTAGTAAAGTATTAATCTCAACCACTTAATAGGATATCAATTTCAACAGCTTAGTAAAGTATTAATCTCAACCACTTAATAGGATATCAATTTCAACAGCTTAGTAAAGTATTAATCTCAACCAATTAATAGGATATCAATTTCAACAGCTTAGTAAAGTATTAATCTCAACCACTTAATAGGATATCAATTTCAACAGCTTAGTAAAGTATTAATCTCAACCACTTAATAGGATATCAATTTCAACAGCTTAGTAAAGTATTAATCTCAACCACTTAATAGGATATCAATTTCAACAGCTTAGTAAAGTATTAATCTCAACCAATTAATAGGATATCAATTTCAACAGCTTAGTAAAGTATTAATTTCAATAGCCAAACGCGCTAAGATAAGATTTGGACTTGGAGAGAATGGACTTGTTAAACATATCAACTCTAATTAACAATCTTCATTTCCAAAATTAACATTCAATCATTCAGTCGTTCAATCATTTAATCATTCAGTCATTCACTTGTTTAATCATTCATTCGTTCAGTCATTCAGTCGTTCAGTCGTTTAATCATTCAGTAGTTCAGCCATTTAATCGTTTCCCGTTCAGAACATAAAAGTGTCCGACTCCAAGACTTGGCAAGGTGTTGTTATGGAGAGTAGTCTGTTTCTCCGTAACCCTTGAACCCGAATGAAACGCCGGTGTTCGATAGGCCTTCGCCTTGACACCGGTGATGTCGAACGAGTTAACGGACTTTGTCATGCAGTACATTTGTCATACCATAGCGATCGCGGGACTCCATTTCCGGCTTTAAAATTTTTTTTTTTTCGGAAAAGGGGGGGGGGGGGGGGAAGGGGGAGGAGGAGTAAGAAATAAAGAGAAAAAAATGTTTCCTGTAGAAAAAAAAACAACATTTCCTCACTTAGTTTATTAGCTCGATTAATTTATGGATCAGCTTTTGAACACGAACACATTCACAAAGGACTTGCATAACTATGTGGGTAACAGCACTTTCACATGTGAGATTAGAATCAAGCCGAAGCCGAACCGAACCCTGATGACGACTAAACCCTGATGACGACCGAACCCTGATGACGACCGAACCCTGATGACGACTGAACCCTGATGACGACTGAACCCTGATGACGACCGAACCCTGATGACGACCGAACCCTGATGACGACCGAACCCTGATGACGACCGAACTCTGATGACGACCGAACCCTGATGACGACCGAACCCGAACAGAACTTTTAAGAGGGCTCAATCCCCATCTATATTTCACATACATCCATAACTAGTACAATGATGCAGGGTATAGGGGATGTGGTGGGGACTTGGGGTGGGGGGAGAGATAGAGCTGGTCACATCCGGTGTTTTTTTTCGCCATGTCGACATGTACATCGTGCTGTGGTACACCAGACTAGATGGTGTCTGTGTCAGGTCACTGCCCTCAGCAAGTTTGTTGCACTGCACGGACATACGGATGTCGTGTGTCACGCTGACGCGATTTTTCATAGCTATAGGATTTAGGATATTAGATGCTCTTGGTCATTTTTGGTTTATGAGGACAGAAGCTCTTGACAGTGCAGAATTACGTTTCAATTTATTCAGTGAGGAATTTCTTGCTGGATTTTTTTTTGGGGGGTGGGGTGTGAACAAAGATCTTTGCTTGTTGTGAGCATAAAACGAGTTTGGAGATGTCCTTTTGTTGCTGTTGCATATGTAAGGGGGCTTAAGAAGGTTGAAGTAGCCTGGCCCCGAAGTTGGTTAATATCCTTTCTCAGCGGTTTTAACCCGACTTCTCCCCCCTCGCCAAGCCTCGTGACACGACGACCGATAACAAAATGAAAGAAATATTTCTCGTGATTAGAAGTCAGGCTGTTGTGACCCGCAGGACCGAATCGGTTTGCGAAGTAAGAGGCAGGAAGGGCCGTCAATGTGAAGGTCATTGTTTTTAAGTTCTAGTTTACCCACCGAGGGTTTTTTTAACGGCATGATGTGAATATATGAGTCTACCAATGGATGCCACTATATGAATATATGAGTCTGACAATGGATGTCACTATATGAATATATGAGTCTGCCAATGGATGTCACAATATGAATATATGAGTCTGCCAATGGATGTCACAATATAACGTGATCTTGTTTGTCTAAATAATTACTGAAAGAAACTAGGGATGAGATTGAGTGTCTCTCAACATATGATATGAGCTTGTGTGTGTGTGTTGATTGTCAATGATCTAGCGTGCTTGTCACAATATGACGTCATCCGTATGCTTGTCACAATGATTATGACGTGATCTTGTGCAGAGACCGACCGAATTTCGGCGCCGAACGTAACCATTTGATCACTTTCGGCGTAGTTTCGGTTTCGAAAAGAAACAGAAAAGTTAACTTTCGGTTTGTTTTCGGCCTAAAGTTATTCAAGCTTTAGACTGTCTGGTCGAAAGTTATTGTGGCCTTCGGTCTTCTACCGGATGTCACCCTGTCTGTCGGCCGGCAATCCAATATTCATTATTGATGGACGTCTTGCTGTCATCTAATAATATATAACAAATCATGTGCGAACACTGTTCACAACTTGTCTAATATTTCCAAAAATTGGAATTTCAATAAGGCAAAAAGGAAAGTTAAATAGTTTTGTACGGGGAAAAATGCAATAACTAGGGGAATGGTAATATTTATTTTATTTTATTTGTTCAATTAAAAATAAAACTAATTGGAGCCCTACTTTTTTTTTTAATTATTCATTTGTGACATACATTTTGATGTATCATTACCTATCTCATAAATGTTGTCATGGTCACAGGTAAACAGTACTGTTGGGGAAACAATCTCAGGGAGTGGTAACATTTTCTTATTTATTTTTGAATTGTTCCTTTTCTTTTTAATTTGGTATCCCTCGGCTGGTACAATTAATTGATTCATTGACATTCATCAGTATCATTCTTATAAATGTTTTCACTGACGAGGAAATAAAACTTTAAACTATCGCACCACATTCGTCACGTGGAAGTGTATAGACACAGGTGTAAAGAAGGGGAAACATGAACCTTTGGTAAAAAAAAAATATATTAAAGTGTACCATCTTACTATTTTTCTGAATGTAGACAATTTCTAGTTTCTTTTTTAACATTATTCAATTTTTATGTCTATTAAAACTAATTTCCTTTTTCAAAATTTCATGAGAAAAATTAAATATTTGTATGCTAACTATTTTTCTATGTAGTGATAAAATTATAAATACTATGACGTTGTTGAGTCTTATTCCTTTATTTATATAATGCCCTTTTAACAAACATGATATAGCCTAATCTATATATATTACACAATCTAAAACAAGTCAATGACTGTTAGTCAGTAATTTTACAACTCATTTTATTGTAATTATAAAACAATGGATTATTGCCAAGGGCCTGTGTCGTAATAATAACACTAGACTCTAAGACTAAAAGACACGCATTAAACAGGCAAAGTATTAAATTAACTTAGCAGTTAATTAAAATTTATTTTTTCAAGTATACCTATAGATTTGAAAATACAAACAAATTGCTGGTATATTGTTGTTTACTGTATTCAAGAATTGCATTGCATCCATTCCTGTGGCGCTACAGTTCATGTAGGGCTTTGGCCTGCCTCACTACTTCCTTCCACTCAGACCGAACTAATGCTTTTCTTTTCCATGCTTGGATTCCCAGTTATAGATATATTTTTCCACACGATCCACCCATCTAAGCCTAGATCTGCCTTTGAGCCGTTTTCCTCTGGGGTTTTTGGTGATGCACCATTTTCACTCCTCTGTTATTTGGCATTCTCTCCAAGTGTTCTGCCCAGCGTAGCCTGCCCTTTTTTATTTCGGTTACCGGAAATTTGATCGAAAGAAATTTCGTCGACGGAAAATTGATCGACGGTAATTTGATCGAACGGAAATTTGGTCGAATCTTTTTTTCTGTCCAGACGTTAAAATTTTCATCAAATTTCTTTTTGAACGCACTATACTATATCGTAAAACATAATAATGCGTTCAGAAAGAAATTTGACGCAATATTTTAACGTACAAATTTAAAAAACGATTCGACCAAATTTCCGTTCGATCAAATTTCCGTCGATCAATTTTCCATCGACCAAATTTCTTTCGATCAAATTTCCGGATACGTTTTATTTCTGCTACTAGCGTGGGATCCCGATATAGAATGTACAATTCATGGATGGTTCGTATTCTCCATCCATATTCATCCTTTGTTGGTCCGTATATTTTCCTGACAACTTTCCTCTCCAATGTGTTTTATAGGTTTTTCTGCCGTTTTTTGTTAGGGTCCAAGTTTCACTTGCGTATGTCTACTGGTCTGATTACAGTTTTATAAATAGTTTTCTTTGTTTCTCAAGAATTACATTACAAAATACAAATGTTCAGATTTATTCATGTATTTAAATGTTACAGACGAAGTATGTAATCCAGCCATTCTATAGATTGCCTAGTCAACGTGTAAAAATAAATAAGCCATTATTCACTTTGTCTAGGCATTCTATAGAATGGTTTGGATGACACACTTTGACTGTAACATATAGATTACAGAATATTAATGCTCTTTTATGGATTGTTATCGACAGCCGTTCACGGTGAAGATACAAAAAAATGGTGCGGGGGGGGGGGGGGAGGATGACAAGCTAAAAGGGCTAACTTTCGAGAAAACATGGTCAAAAGATTATTTCAAAGTTAATCCCGATCCAATTTGGATGGTAAACAGGGATATTTAGGTCCCAATAATGTTGGCTAAGAAAGAGTAGTTAAGCTCGATAGCTTACCAATGGTCAAAGACACCGCTAAAAAAAAAAGTGGGTGGGGTAGGGGAGGTTCACTTCCTTGGGTTAATTGTATGAGAGTCATTTAAGACAAATAAAAAATGTCACAAAAGTTTAGTTAATTTTAGCGGTGCGCAGAAAGTGTGCCAAAAAGAGGTTTTAAATATTTCGGTTTCGGCCGAAAGTATCGTTAAAATTTTGGCTTCGGCTTCGGTTTCGCCCAAAAGTCTCGTTAAGCTTTGGTTTCGGCTTCGGTTTCGGTCGAAATCAGAAAATCACTTTCGGTGGTAATCTTGTGTGTATCCAGCCGCAATGGATCGTAGCGGATGCCAGCCGTGTCAGCCCTACGCTAAGGATTCAAGTATAGTTTATTTTTATATTGACTGAACATTTCATTTGTGAACCTCTGATCGTTTCATTTGTAAACTGACCGGGTGCATATTAGTGACCTAAGTGTTTTATTTGTATTTTGGTTGAAACGTTGAAACAACATAATCATCATGTAACTTTAAAATCACGATATCGTCTATGTCTTAAGTCGTTATGTCTTAAGTCGTTATGTCTTAAGTCGTTATGTCTTAAGTCGTTATGTCTTCAGTCGTATTAAAGAGAATAAATAGCAAAATCAGTTTCATAAGATTAACTTTAAAAAAAATAATTTAAAAATCAGAACTCTTAACAACATTTTTCACTCTTAAATATTCATTCTCATGTCGATGTATACAAAAAAGAGGAAATGAGCGAAACAAAGTATGGAATAACCTGAAGAAGAAGAAAAAAAAAGAACGCAATGAAATAATGAACGTGTCGCCAGGAAGCCGTCATTAGCGAACAAACAACTGTTTAAACAGAATGAAATGTAAAAAATAAAAAAAAATAAAAAAAGAATTTCTTTTTTTTTTCAGGTTTTCCCCATACATTGTTTCACTAAATTCCTTTTTTGCCAACCTGATTGCAGCGCCCCCCCCCCCCCCCCCGCCGGGTTGCACCCTTTCCTTTATTACCACATATAAAAAGAGGGGACTTTTAAAAAGAAACAAAAAAACGTTGGAAGAAGTCTACTGTCATTCAAGACTAATCAAACAGTTCCTGGTAATTTGCATGTCTAGTTCAGTGTTGGCAGTGTGGTTGTGTGTGCACCAAACTGACCCAGGCGGTAGCGCATTAAGCGGAAACGTAGCCAGACGGGCAGCACCTGCCTTTCGCAAACGAAATAACGTTGATGGAAAAGATTGGGCATCGTGTGCATTATGACATGCTTCGTGTCACGTCAGTGTTCAGTCAGCCTCTGAGTTGGCCACTTTCTGTAGTGTCATGTCAGTGTTCAGTCAGCCTCTGAGTTGGCCATTTTCTGTAGTGTCTTGTTAGTGTTCAGTCAGCCTCCGAGTTGGCCATTTTCTGTAGTGTCATGTTAGTGTTCAGACAGCTTCCGAGTTGGCCATTTTCTGTAGTGACATGTTAGTGTTCAGACAGCTTTCGAGTTGGCCATTTTCTGTAGTGTCATGTCAGTGTTCAGTCAGCCTCTGAGTGGGCCACTCTCTGTAGTGACATGTTAGTGTTCAGTCAGTCTCTGGGTGGGCCACTTTCTGTAGTGACATGTTAGTGTTCAGACAGCCTCCGAATTGACTTATGTTTTACCACTTCAACAAGCTAATGTCCTTGTTTGACCAGTCCATTGAACGTTTGACCAATCAGTTCCACGTTAGACCCGTCCATTCCACGTTAGACAAATCCATTCCATGTTTGATCAGTCCGTTTAGCCGGAGACGACCCTGGGCGAACTACAAGTCTACTACGCTAGGATCGTGCGAAGAAAAGGTTGCGCCGGGGGCAAAGCCTGAAAAATTGCGAACTCCATCCCTCCCTTTACATTCAAAAAAAGATACACACACACACATACTCATATAGCGACCGACCGAGTTTCGGTTGCGGCGCCGAAAGTTGCCATTTGATCACTTTCGACCTAGCTTCGGTTTCGGCCGAAACAGAAAAGTTAGATTTCTGTGTAATTTCGATTTCGTTCGAATTAGAAAAGTTAACTTTCGGTTTAATTTCGGTTTCGGCCGAAAGTGATTGAGGTTTTCGGTCATCTGCCAGATGTGTGTCTGGCTCTAGGCCGGCAATCCGATGCTCATTATTACGTCTTACTGTCATCGTTTGTTGTAAGACCAATACTCTTCGAAACAGCTCACATCTGCATGATGACCTGCTTGTCCTTTATTTCCAAAAAATAAATTTCACTTAGGCCGAGACAAATGTAAACAGTTTTGTGGAAGAAAAACTACTGGAATTGTAATATTTATATTATAAACTTGGTTTGAAATTTTCACAAAATAAAAGTTGGGAACCCTAGGTGTATTCAATTCTTTCATGTGTTATATTCATTTTGATATTATTATTATTATTATTATTATTATTATTATTATTATTATTATGGGTAGTTTTCTATAGCGTGGTACCCCAGCCTAGGGCTGGGCTCACCACGCTGTACATACAAATTAAAATGAACTTAAAAAATAATCAATTAAAAACCAACCATTGCATATCAATTTACATGTGAAGCCATGGACGGCAATGTTATTGTTATCATTATCATGCTTATCAATGTTGTCATAGGCAAGGGTGAATAATATTGAATAATCCTAGGGAATGGTAATATTTCCATTATTATTTCTGTTTAATTTTTAAAAAAAATAAAAATTAAGGAAACTTAGGCTTTTATATAATATTGAAATTCATCATTGTCATGCTCATAAACATTGTTAATGGCGAAATAAACACGTGTGTGCATGAATCACGGGTTCGTATAATAATTATGTAGTAGGCCTACTGCAGACCTGTGTACTTTTATGATTTTGGAGACAATTGAAATGTCTTTTGAGATTCTATGCCGAGACCTGTCAGAACAACAATTTGTTGCCCCCTTCGACCCAATTTTCACACGGCCCTGGCCGACGCTACAAAATTTGACCAGTGAAATATTAATTAATGTACCTGTTAAGCACGACTGCGCGATTAGAAAAAATAATCCCAGGTGGGGGGGGGGGGGGGGCGCAAAGGGGGCTTGTTTTTTTTTTTATGGAATGGGAGGTAATTAATATTTATTTGTAAAAAGCAATGGTTTTTACATTAGAAATAAAGAAAATGAAATGACTACTGTTAATCAATGAATGAAGATCTATATATATTTAAAGTGTTGACTTGTTTCTTTCAATCTTCAGATATGTTACGGTCCACTCAAACCGACGGAACTTAAAAATCGCATACAGGTGAGTGGAGAAGTAATACCTTTTTGTTTGTTTGTCTTTGCACACCAATGTTATTGTTATCAATGTAGTGTGTGCTGCTCGATGTGTTTAGACAAAACTATATTTTGATAATTTTCTCCGTAAGATTATATAATCTGGGTATAAGAGCTGCTGGACATTTAATTCAGAGAACAACACAAAATAGATCTCTCTCTCTTTCTTTTTAATATGATGGTTTCTGTATTTGACCTGACAACGACCCCCCGTTGGTGAATAACAAACTTGACAGATCTGACCAGACGTGGCGTCACGAGATAATTAAATCTTGATCACCTGATCCCATGTTTACAGACTGACTGGTCATTATTTCTGGACATAAGTCTGTTTATTAAACTGTATTTATTTTTTTGGGGGGGGGGGGCTAGGAGAGTTGGGCTAGAAGAGGGGGGCTAGAAGAGGGGGGCAAGGATAGTGTGGCTAGAAGAGTGTGGCTAGAAGAGTGTGGCGAGGAGAGTGGGTTTAAAATAGTGGGGATAGAGCGTGGGGCTAGGAGAGTGGGACTAGAAGAGTGTGGCTAGGAGAGTGTGGCGAGGAGAGTGGGTCTAGGAGAGTGGGGCCAGAAGAGTGGGGCCAGAAGATTGTGGCTAGAAGAGTGGGGCTAGAAGAGTGGGGCTAGAAGAGTGGGGCTGGGAGAGTGAGATATTTTAAGACATGATTTCTCAACGTCAGTTGTTTGTTTTGATCACTGATGTGGAACATGTGTACATAGAGGAAATGATCCATGTACTTTCGCCCCCACCCCATTTTTCCTTCTTATCTATCTCCCACCCCCACCCCCCTAACAGAAAGACTAGCTAAATGATTTGGCCATAACTATAATAACTGACTGGAAGGAGCAAAAAAAGTAAAGTGAATTAAAGTTTTATTGTCTTCAGTGTTTGTTGGGTTCTTTTCTTTCTTGTTTTTGTTTTGAAGTGAGTCTTAAGCTAGTTTCAGGTTTCAACTTTCCTTATTTCCTCGATTCTATTACGTTGATTTAGCTTTAAACAATATTCGCTGACTCCGTTGTGACAGTAACATCTAAGGACATGGAAGTCGTTAGTTTGAGAGCATGTTGCTCCACCCTCTCCACGTTGCCACACCTGCCCCAACCCCTCACCTTTCGACACCTGTCCATGTCTTGGACGTGAGTAACGTTCGTTCTGCCCCCGTGATCATGCACGCTTATTAAAGCCTTCCCTCTACTGCCCCTCCCCCCCCTCCAAAAAATAACCAAAAAAAAACCAACCCGGGTCAGAACGGTCTGACCAAGACTTCAAATATCAACTATTCCGTGCTGCGCATGCGTGCTTTCAAAGCTATGTTGGCAGACCCATTGTTGTCTGTTGTGTCTAAAGTTAACTGGGGATTTTAAAATAAATGAAACAAAATGCCAAAAACGGGAAGGGGTGGCTCGAGTCGCGCACAATCCAATATAATAAGTGGATAACGAATGCTGGATATATTAGAAAATTCGTAAATATGAATCAAAAGAATATATAAATGTGTATAGCATACGTGTTGCTTGAGAGTTGCCAAGGTGGGTACGAGGTTACCGTTTATCGAATTCCAGTAGGTTTTTTTTTAAAATAATTGTATAAATACTGAAATTAATTCATTAAAAATAAGGACATTTTATTTATATATATTTTTTAGGATATTTTAATTTATTTTTTTAAGAATATTTTATTTATTTATTTTTAATTTTTAAGATATTTTATTTATTTATCTTAGAATTTTCCTTTTAGTTAAAAAGAAACCTTGAATTCCCTCCCCCCCCCCCCCCCCCCACCCCCCCAATGTGATACGAAATAAAAGGAATACATGTTGGATGCTTAAATTTCTAGAAATCAGACCAATATCACTTTTGCAGCTTACCGCTTCAAATAATTTTTTTTCAAATTAGCATACGCGTGTGTGGTTTTTTTTTTTAAATTTCCATTTACCAGAAGCATCATTTTTTTCTACTCTGTGAAGTGTGCAGGATTTAACTTCTTGGCAACACTTGCGGCTACTATGGAAAATATCTTGGTGCGGTCTTGTAAGTCTGTCACATCCATTAATATGTACACACTTGTCACTCCTGGCATGTGTACAAGTTCCACTCAAGACATTTACCCTGGACATGTTTCAAAACTATCGCGGTCAAAGGCGTGACTAGACATTAACAATGTTCACGTTAGACGTGTACACGTTTGGCACCAGCCATGCAAAAGTGTACCACAAGACATGCCTAGGTGAGACACCAGACATGTACAGTGTCGAATCACACGTGTGCTTTGTCACACCAGCCATATACAAAGTTTCACACTAGACATGTGCAATGTCACACCAGCCATGTACAAAGTGTACCACCAGAAATTACGGTATCTCATCAGACATGTACAGTGTCACAACAGACATGTACAAAGTGTCTCACACGCCATGTACAAAGTGTCTCACACGCCATGTACAAAGTGTCACACACGCCATGTACAAAGTGTCACACAAGCCATGTACAAAGTGTCACACCAGACATGTACAGTCTATCTCCGCACGTGTACAAGTGCCACATCAGTTATTTGCATGAGTCACCCCACAATGTATGCACACAGACCGCTTGCTTTCATTTCACCTCTCAAGCGCCTGTCAGTTTGTCGTGGGATTAAACTATTTGTCTTATTATTTATTATAATCACAAGCCTAATCTTCAATGTGTGCTTTCATCTGTTTTTTAGGGGGAAGGGGGCGGGGCACACGTCTGACATTAATTGCAACACCCCCCCCCCCAACACTTCTTGGTTTTACACCTGCGTCCCTAAACTGGACCACGGTGTCTGGAGATAAGGTTGGTCAGGTCATGTCGACTTGTCAGGTGAATTTCTTCATTCATTGTTTCCACGAAAGTTGATCTGAAGCTAACAATAAATATATATATAAAGGAAACTGACATCAATGATTTTTAATGCGCAATACAGGATGCTAGGTACAGGATGCTAGGTACAGGATGCTAGGTACAGGATGCTAGGTACAGGATGCTAGGTACAGGATGCTAGGTACAGGATGCTAGGTACAGGATGCTAGGTACATGATGCTAGGTACAGGATGCTAGGTACAGGATGCTAGGTACAGGATGCTAGGTACAGGATGCTAGGTACAGGATGCTAGGTACAGGATCCTAGGTACAGGATGCTAGGTACAGGATGCTAGGTACAGGATGCTAGGTACAAGATCCTAGGTACAAGATCCTAGTTACAAGAACATAGGTACAGGATGCTAGGTACAATATCCTAGGTACAGGATCCTAGGTACAAGATCCTAGGTACAGGATCCTAGGTACAGTATTCTAGGTACAGTATTCTAGGTACAGTATTCTAGGTACAAGGTCCTATCAGGATCATAGGTACAGGATGCTACGTGCAGGATCCTAGATACAAGATCCTATGTACAGGATCCTAGGCACAAGATCCTATTTGCAAGATCATTGGTATAAGATCAGAGGTACAAGTTCCAAGATACAAAATCTTAGATAAGTTTGATTAGAACTACTTTTGAAAATTGTAGCATTTAAAAAATAAAATCTTTAATATGCGATTTCATACCATAAAATTTCAATTTCATGCAAACATCGGACCGTAATTCTAGCAATTTTTCTATGTACCGTAACTTCAGCGTCTACAGTTTATGCTTATAAATTAACTCTTCACGTTACAGCTTAATTATGTTCACACATCATAATTCTATACGTTATAGCTTAATTATGTTCACACGTCATAATTCTATACGTTATAGCTTAATTATGTTCACACATCATAATTCTATACGTTATAGCTTAATTATGTTCACACACTAATTCTATACGTTATAGCTTAATTATGTTCACACACTAATTCTATACGTTATAGCTTAATTATGTTCACACATCATAATTCTATACGTTATAGCTTAATTATGTTCACACACTAATTCTATGCATGTGTCCTACTTGTGCCAACACATTTTAGCTTATCTGAGAAGTGTGACGCCAAAATTATAAATAACGAATCTTTCATCACCATTAATTTTGTCTCGTGTCAGTGACGCCAGAGAGCCATCCCGTCATGGTTAATGAGAGACAGTCCTCTCCCATTCTCTGTCACACTCTCCCCCTTCCTCAGCCCCCCCCCCCCCCAGAGCTACCTCTCTCTCTCTGTGTCTCGTCCCAGACAGTTTTCTCTCTTTCACCTCTCTGCCTTCTCAATCGCCGTTCCCATCCGTCCTACAAAATGGAGTTTTCTCTCTCTCGCGCTCTCTCCCTCTGTCAAAATCTCTCTATCTCGCCCCAGACCGTTCTCTCACACCGCTTCCCTCAATCATTCTTTCATCTCGCTTACTCCCTCCCTTCCCTCTCTCTCTCTCTCTCTCTCTCTCTCTCTGGGCCCAGACAGTCCTCATGCACCGAGACTGAATAAATTGGACCCCACCATTAAGAACCCCCCCCCCCTTCTTCCCCCCCCCCCAGGTGTCAACAGGCCTGATACGCTGCATTGAGTTCCCTGCGTCACAGGGATTACAGAAGCCGTCGACTAGAGCACCGGCCCTTTATCTGGCCCCGTTCTCTTCGTTTCGTTGGGTGGGTTCCACATGTCAGCCACCGGTCGGTTAGTCGCGGCGAGACACCAGACCTCGGGTCAACAGTCAAGTGTATATGTGATACACACATGTGTCATGTGCACAAAGTAGGAGGCGTGACCAGTACATGGGCGGGGGCTGGGTGGGGACACGGGCGATTTAAGGTCTATGACATTTTGTTACCTAACTCAACATCAAGAGCATGAACGATTTCTCTGCCATGAATTCATGTATGGTGCCATTGCTGTCTGGCACTATGTTATCTGCCATGAATTCATGTATGGTGCCATTGCTGTCTGGCACTCTGTCATCTGCCATGAAAGCATGTATGGTGTCATTGCTGTCTGGCACTATGTTATCTGCCATGAATTCATGTATGGTGCTATGTATGCTATGTCTGTAAATCGTAGACGAATTAACAATTCATTCATTTTCCTGATTTATTAATTTTTAACGTCTGCTCGTCAGTTTTCTGGAATGGGGACTAGTTGGAATCAGACACGCAATCTTGATATGACACCTAAATATGTTATTGATGTACCTATAACCTCAAAACTCTTTACAAACCATATGATTCCATGACTCTTAACTACAAACCATATGATTCCATGACTCTTAACTACAAACCATATGATTCCATGACTCTTAACTACAAACCATATGATTCCATGATTTATTATTTTATGCTGTAGACAGCATTAACTTTTTTTAATCATGACCAGCAATAAATCTGTTAATAAATAATTTATGAAACAACAGTCTGTGACGAGTCTGACAGTGACCTGGCCAAGTACGTTCTTGTGACGAGTCTGACAGTGACCTGGCCAAGTACGTTCTTGTGACATGTTTCAGGACAATCCCGGCGCTTGCAATTTGACACAGGGTTTGTGGCGAGGTGACCCACGTGCGTCACCAGATCTCAATCACCTGGATGTGTCCCAGGTCACTATTACATGTCCTGGTTTCTAATTACCCAATTTTTTTTTTAAAAAGCGAGGATAGACGGTAAAAAAAATGTTTTTGGTTGCTCGGGAGCTGATGTGTGTCTTTTGTCTGGTATTCATAAAGACGGTGTGTGTCTTTTGTCTGGTATTCAGGAAGACGGTGTGTGTCTTTTGTCTGGTATTCATAAAGACTGTGTGTGTCTTTTGTCTAGTATTCATAAAGACGGTGTGTGTCTTTTGTCTGGTATTCATGAAGGCGGTGTGTGTCTTTTGTCTGGTATTCATAAAGACTGTGTGTGTCTTTTGTCTGGTATTCATAAAGACGGTGTGTGTCTTTTGTCTGGTATTCATAAAGACGGTGTGTGTCTTTTGTCTGGTATTCATGAAGGCGGTGTGTGTCTTTTGTCTAGTATTCATAAAGACGGTGTGTGTCTTTTGTCTGGTATTCATGAAGGCGGTGTGTGTCTTTTGTCTGGTATTCATAAAGACGGTGTGTGTCTTTTGTCTGGTATTCAGGAAGACGGTTTGTGTCTTTTGTCTGGTATTCGTAAAGACGGTGTGTGTCTTTTGTCTGGTTTTCATAAAGACGGTGTGTGTCTTTTGTCTGGTTTTCATAAAGACGGTGTGTGTCTTTTGTCTGGTTTTCATAAAGACGGTGTGTGTCTTTTGTCTGGTATTCATGAAGACGGTGTGTGTCTTTTGTCTGGTATTCGGGAAGACAGTGTGTGTCAGATATAACATAACGTTTAGTGAAAGCGGTGACATCAATGTCTGGGTGGTGACTTATCACTATCTGGGTGGTCACTTATCACTGTCTGGGTGGTGACTTATCACTGTCTGGGTGGTCACTTATCACTGTCAGGGTGGTCACTTATCACTGTCAGGGTGGTCACTTATCACTGTCTGGGTTGTCACTTATCACTGTCTGGGTGGTCACTTATCACTGTCTGGGTGGTCACTTATCACTGTCTGGGTGGTCTCTTATCACTGTCAGGGTGGTCACTTATCACTGTCAGGGTGATCATTTATCACTGTCTGGGTGGTCACTTATCACTGTCTGGGTGGTCACTTATCACTGTCAGGGTGGTCACTTATCACTGCCTGGGTGGTCACTTATCACTGTCTGGGTGGTCACTTATCACTGTCTGGGTGGTCACTTATCACTGTCTGGGTGGTGACTTATCACTGTCTGGGTGGTCACTTATCACTGTCTGGGTGGTCACTTATCACTGTCTGGGTGGTGACTTATCACTGTCTGGGTGGTCACTTATCACTGTCTGGGTGGTCACTTATCACTGTCTGGGTGGTGACTTATCACTGTCTGGGTGGTCACTTATCACTGTCTGGGTGGTCACTTATCACTGTCTGGGTGGTTGCACCTATTTACAAACATATTTCACTAAAACACTTTCTCTACATACCGCAACCGTTGTTATGGTATGTCATTCATATACATCTTTTTACATAAAGGTAATTTAAGTACCTCTCTCTCTCTGAGACTCCCAATGTACCTACCTCTCAAACACGTTACCAATCAGGAATTCACTATAGGGCGTTCTACAAAAGAACATCCCACCTATGCCACTCAACATCCCACCTATGCCACTCAACATCCCACCTATGCCACTCAACATCCCACCTATGCTACTCAACATCCCACCTATGCCACTCAACATCCCACCTATGCTACTCAACACCCCACCTATTTCACTCAACATCCCACTATGCCACTCAACATCCCACCTATTTCACTCAACATCCCACCTATTTCACTCAACATCCCACCATGCCACTCAACATCCCACCTATTTCACTCAACATCCCACATATACCACTCAACATCCCACCTATGCCACTCAACATCCCACCTATTTCACTCAACATCCCACCGTGCCACTCAACATCCCACCTATGCCACTCAACATCCCACTATGCCACTCAACATCCCACCTATGCTACTCAACATCCCACTATGCCACTCAACATCCCACCTATGCCACTCAACATCCCACTATGACACTCAACATCCCACCTATTTCACTCAACATCCCACTATGCCACTCAACATCCCACCTATTTCACTCAACATCCCACCATGCCACTCAACATCCCACTATGCCACTCAACATCCCACCTATGCTACTCAACATCCCACTATGCCACTCAACATCCCACCTATGCCACTCAACATCCCACATATACCACTCAACATCCCACCTATGCCACTCAACATCCCACCTATGCCACTCAACATCCCACCTATGCCACTCAACATCCCACCTATGCCACTCAACATGAGCTACTCATGTGAAGATATGTTGTAACTGTGAGCTACTCGTGTGAAGATCTGTTGTTACTGTGAGGTCCCGAGAGACTCAACACTTGTCAATAAGTCGAAAGAGATAAAAACGGACTAACCCGCCATAGGAGGCCGTACAAAAAGCTCAGGTTTACAGTAACGATGAAAGCACTTCGAAGGTCAAGGTATTATGTTACATCTTGGCGATTAAGTACGGTATCAACCAATCCTCGGCTCCTAGAAACCACTATAACATTAATATTTAATGGCGTATTCTTATCATGAGATCTGACTTTTATATTTTTAGTTAAACTTGTAATTTGATCTTTATAATATGGGGATATTAATTCATGAGTAGCGAGACACGTCCGGCAACATGAGTCACATCCGGCAACATGAGTCACAGACGAAGATCTTTATGTTTTATGATGTGTTTTCTCATCACGCTATGTAAGTCTTATTGAAGATCTTTATGTTTTATGATGGGGTTTTCACATCACGTTATGTGATTCTTATTTAAGATCTTTATTCCACCAACCGTGTCTCAGTTCACGTCTTGTGTCTCATGGCATTCGTCTCACGCCATGTCTTGTAATTTATTCCGTCATGTCTTGCGTTTCTCACCTGTCACCCGTGTCTCACCTGTCACCCGTGTCTCACCTGTCACCCGTGTCTCACCTGTCACACGTGTCTCACCTGTCACCCGTGTCTCACCTGTCACCCGTGTCTCACCTGTCACCCCCGTCTCACCTGTCAGTGTCTCACCTGTCACCCGTGTCTCACCTGTCTAATGTTTATAACGGTGAACTTAGTCGTCTAGACGCATGCCTTGAGGAGAGGGGGGTGTCGCGTACGGTGACGAGACAAAGACAGTAACTGTAACAAAAAAACAAAACAAAATAAAACAAACAGCCGCATGCCACAACACCGTGCGGC
Organism: Omphiscola glabra; assembly: GCA_964017045.1. NCBI lineage: Eukaryota > Metazoa > Mollusca > Gastropoda > Lymnaeidae > Omphiscola > Omphiscola glabra. The sequence goes on from OZ024800.1 coordinate 12,738,678, forward strand.
CGGTGAATTAGGCGGGAGCGGTGCCCACAGGGAGTTTTACCGTACCGGTCAGGTCTGGCCAGACCTCCTAGTTAGTACAGTACGGTCTGATTGCGTCTAGACAGGACTGGGAGTGTTCAAATAGATCCCTACGCCTTACGTTTTTTTTTTTTAAAACGGTGTTTATGTCTGGACGGCTACGACCCACCGGCATATTGGGGGGGGGGTGGGAGAGGGAGGGAGGGGGTGTTCGTGGTATGCTGGCAGATAATCCCGCTTCTTGTTTTCTACCACTTACACCCATCGGTCAGTGAGACTAACAGATGTGATACCTAAAGTGGTGGTCCATTGTTCATTAGTCCGGTATTTATCGCCTGTGTCCTGGACCGTGGCGATTCTGACGCCGTCTGTACATGGTTTTTTTTATCTGGGCCGAGTTGGGTGAGAAAAAACATTTTTTTTTAAATTAAAAAGTGACGCTGTTAAACGAAACAATTATTAAGCCAAACAATAATAGGGTTCACTCAACCATTTCTTGTCTTTGGAAAGTACGAGTTAAACTTTAAATGTACTCAGTGACTATTAGATGTGTTTTGGTTTAGAGTGCAGCTCAGAATGTCTTGTTAGTAAATTGTCGTCTGCTGTTACTTCCCAGGAGAAAACACATACGAATATGGAGTGCTATTGTCATTATGTGTACACAGTATTGTACACGACTGTTACATGAATGTGTACTTTGTACATGACTGTACATGAATGTGTACTTTGTACATGACTACTTTGTACATGACTTTACATGAATGTGTACGCAATTGTATACATGACCTTGTACATGACTGTACACGACTGTGTACTTTGTACACGACTGTGTACATAACTGTATACATAACTGTGTACCCTACTGTGTACATGACCGAACTTCTGCCTGACACTAACTGGTGATGTGAAAATCAGAAGACGTACGACGTACATGTTTATAACTGTGTATTTTTGTTGCATTATATTTTAATAAAATTGGCATGTATTACCATGTGTAGGAATTGAAATTTACACACTTACCGCGTGTACTCATTGATGCAATATGTCTGCATGACACTTACCACGGGTACTTAATGACACTTACCATGTGTACTAAATGACACTTACCGCGTGCACTACATGACGCTTGCCATGTGTACTAAATGACACTTGCCATGTGTACTAAATGACACTTACCATGTGTACTAAATCACACCGTGTGTACTAAATGACACCATGTGTACTAAATGACACTTACCACTAATACCAAATGATACCGCGTGTACTAAATGACACCGCGTGTACTAAATGACACTTACCGCGTCTACTAAATGACACTTTCCATGGGTACTAAATGACACTTTCCATGGGTACTAAATGACACTTTCCATGGGTACTAAATGACACTTTCCATGGGTACTAAATGACACTTACCATGGGTACTAAATGACACTTTCCATGGGTACTAAATGACACTTTCCATGGGTACTAAATGACACTTTCCATGTGTACTAAATGACACTTACCATGGGTACTAAATGACACTTTCCATATGTAATAAATGACGTGTTTCAGTTAATTGATCTAGTTAGTAAGTTAACATTTTCTTACCATCCCACATTCCAATATTCTTAAAGCTATAAATAGAAGTTAAAGATGGAATAATTAAGTCAACGTTAGTAAGTGATGTTAAAACGCAGTCATAACCCAGACACTCTCAATGTGTGCGTGCGTATATAATGTCACAACCCAGACACTGTCAAGGTGTGTGTGTATGTGTAATGTCACAACCCAGACACTGTCAGGGTGTGCAACAAATGGGTCTGCTTTTCACTTTATAAATAGCCCCGTAAAAGTGCAAAGAGTGAGGTAAAGAGGTTTGTCTGGGTGTGTTTTTTTGTTTGTTAGCTGGAAAAAGGGGGGGGGGGGGTGAAGGTGACGCGAGGGTGAGAGTTGGCGAGATTTCTGGTGTGGGCGGGGAAATGGCTAAGAGTGTGGGGGGAGAGGGGGGGGGGCAATGTCTGGTCAGTTCTAGTTTGAAAACAACAAAATATGTCTGTGGAATTTCGGGCGACCTCCCGTTGGAACTCTCGAAAATGACAAGTATTCGAATCGATACTGTCGTCTGCCATTTCAATATTGAGGAATCGATTACAGATGATATGACTGTTAACTGCCGTCTGGCGAAATGGGGGGGGGGGGGGCGGGTTCACGAGGGTGGCGTGAGGGATGGAACGAGGGAACACGAGGGTCGCAGAGTTGCAGGGCGTAGGATACATTTAAGTTCTTAATAATGTAGGTTTGCTGTTGATTGTTTAGTTCTTTCAGTTGTATTATTTTACTTATTTATATTTAACTGTAACTTTGTAATTTATAATTATTATAATATTTTAAAAAAAAAAAAAAAAATTTTGTTTAGGGGTGGGGGGTGGCTTCGGTAAAACCGAATGTTTAAAATGGGGAGCAGCAATTTATTTTATTTTTCTAATTTGAAATAGGTTTCTAATGTGAAATAGGATTCCAATTTGAAATAAGTTTCTAATTTGAAATACGTTTCAAATATATTACCATGACACAATGATATAAACGTTGTTGAACAATCTCAATGACGTTCATTAGTCCCGGTGAACTACAGTGCCGTATCAGAAACAGTTTAAATTCCACATTGATGATTACATCATTGCCTCACATTATTGTATTCAATGATCACTCGCCTGTCTGCATCTGTCCACCTATGTCTACGTATGTCTACCTGTGTGTCTACCTGTGTGTCTACCTGTGTCTACCTGTGTGTACCTGTGTCTACCTGTGTGTACCTGTGTCTACCTGTGTCTACCTGTGTGTACCTGTGTCTACCTGTGTGTACCTGTGTCTACCTGTGTGTACCTGTGTGTACCTGTGTGTACCTGTGTGTACCTGTGTCTACCTGTGTCTACCTGTGTCTACCTGTGTCTACCTGTGTGTACCTGTGTGTACCTGTGTCTACCTGTGTCTACCTGTGTCTACCTGTGTGTACCTGTGTCTACCTGTTTGTCTACCTGTGTGTCTACCTGTGTGTCTACCTGTGTCTACCTGTGTGTCTACCTGTGTGTACGTACATTGACATCTATGCCTGTAGCTTTGCTTTTTTAAAAGACAAAATGTCTACTTCGTTCTTTTTTTTCCTGCGGTTTAAAAACGGTTGGTGCAATATTAATGTTAGAAATTACATTTTATAAAAGATTTATAGGAAAAACATTTCTCTTAGGGATTATTTGATTATTTGTTTAGAACATGAATGACAATTACAAAAGGAAGGACAATTGCAACATTAAGGACAATTACAACATGAAGGACAATTACAACATGAAGGACAATTGCAACATGAAGGACAATTACAACATTAAGGACAATTACAACATGAAGGACAATTGCAACATTGTGCCGAAAATGCCACCCCTCGTAACAAAGAAAGAAGTGCCGACCGGGACCGAGCGCCCCCACTTCTTATACCACTAAGCACACACACACACACATATATGTACATTCTTTCCCATCTCACATTTACATGTACACTTTCCCATCTCACGCATACATGTACATTTTAATACGTCATAATGTGGTGGATATTGGATTTATCCCTACCGGGATTTTGTTCTTTATAAAGTCAACGTCACACTTTTCCAAATAGTTGTAAAGAAAATGGCGGTGTTTGAAGCCATAACTTCCGTTTAAAACCAGCGCAGTCGTGTGTAGGGAAATATTAGAATGTGGACGGCTATTGACGGGAGTCTGAGAACTGTTTAAAAAAAAAAGAGTATGGAAAAAGTATGGGGTGGGTGGGTGATTGAGTTCGATCGCTGTGACCAGATTGAGCAGGGATTTAATGAAGTCATGTCTAGACGAATGATTCGTCATCTATCTCAGACAAACAGGCGTGATGGTGAAGGACAATTGCAACATGAAGGACAATTACAACATTAAGGACAATTACAACATAAAGGACAATTGCAACATTAAGGACAATTGCAACATTAAGGACAATTACAACATGAAGGAGAATTAGAACATGAAAGACATTTAGAACATGAAAGACACTTAGAACATGAAAGACACTTAGAACATGAAAGACACTTAGAACATGAAAGACACTTAGAACATGAAAGACACTTAGAACATGAAAGACACTTAGAACATGAAAGACGATTAGAACACGAAAGACACTTAGAACACGAAAGACACTTAGAACATGAAAGACACTTAGAACATGAAAGACACTTAGAACATGAAAGACGTTTAGAACATGAAAGACACTTAGAACACGAAAGACGCTTAGAAACTTAAAATTCTGTATTTGGCCGAAAATGCCACCCCTCGTAATAAAGAAAGAAGTGCCGACCGGGACCGAGCGCCCCCACTTCTTATACCACTAAGCACACACACACACACACAAATGTACATTCTTTCCCATCTCACATTTACATGTACACTTTCCCATCTCACGCATACATGTACACTTTCCCATCTCACGCATACATGTACACTTTCCCATCTCACGTATACATGTACACTTTCCCATCTCACGCATACATGTACACTTTCCAATCTCACACATACATGTACACTTTCCCATCTCACGTATACATGTACACTTTCCCATCTCACACATGCATGCACTTTCCCATCTCACGCATGCATGTACACTTTCCCATCTCACGCATGCATGTACACTTTCCCATCTCACGCATGCATGTACACTTTCCCATCTCACGCATGCATGCACACTTTCCGATCTCACACATACCTGGGCACTTTCCCATCTCACACATACCTGGGCACTTTCCCATCTCACACATACATGGGCACTTTCCCATCTCACACATACCTGGGCACTTTCCCATCTCACACATACCTGGGTACTTTCCCATCTCACACATACCTGGGTACTTTCCCATCTCACACATACCTGGGCACTTTCCCATCTCACACATACATGTACACGCTCCCATCTCACACATACCTGGGCACTTTCCCATCTCACACATACCTGGGCACTTTCCCATCTCACACATACATGTACACTCTCCCATCTCACACATATCTGGGTACTTTCCCATCTCACACATACCTGGGCACTTTCCCATCTCACACATGCATGTACACTCTCCCATGTCACACATACCTGGGCACTTTCCCATCTCTCAAATTCACTGTAAATCAGACTGCATACATAACACGTGTTTTCCCCAATAATATTTTTATTCTACTGTTCTAGTTTCAGTTTCAGCAACTTTTGTGTTGTTCTGGGGGAGATGCACCGGGGGGGGGGGGGCGGTTTGACATGAACGTTTAGTTATTGAGTTTGGAACTCGGTGACCATCAGACCAGGTTGAACAGGTGGATGTTGTATTGTCTTTCATGTGTTGTATTTCTGGGTCAGCTAGCTCAGCATTGTCACGTGATCGTCCCACCAAATATCTGACCATTGAAAGTCTTGAGAGTATCGCGTAACCCAGGGGATGGCAAACTTTTTGTGCCGAGGGCCAGATTGACAAATGCAAAGCTATTTGGGGGGGGGGGGGGGCGCATGTATATTATGTCCAATTTTTACATGTCAATAAACATTTCTCTTAATAAAAATTGGATATATTCGCATTTTAGTATTACATGACAAAAGTCAAGGACTGTTAAAAAAAAAATTAAAAATTGAAAGAAATTATATCAAAAATGTTAAAACAATCAAAAAGTTGAACGAAATTCTGTAAAATTTAACAAAATAACTTAGTAAGTATTTTTTTTATAATTTCTAAAAGCCTTCGAGGGCCGCATAATATCGGTTGAATGCAGCCCGCGGCCGTTGTTTTCCCACCCATGGCGTAACCGCGTTAGGACCAGGGTTTGACTAGTTGCCACCTGGTTGATGTTTTATTATGAAAATAGTGTTGAATTAACTAGGTGCAGTTTTGTTTGTACCTAGTGAAAGTACCATTTTCTATAACATTCAATAACAAACCACATGTCAGAAGACATGTCAGATGACACAAGTCAGAAGACATGTCACTTACAGTTTTGTTTTGATTAGCAACTAATTATATTATTATTATACAGTTTTGCAGAATTAAATATATCCACCCCCTTTTCTTTCTTGTTCAAAATTTTAAAAAATAAAACTTAGGTTTGGATGAAACTTTTCTTGCATTTTATCATTTGACGGCTGTGTGCTGGTTATGTCACGTGACAGTGCCGTGTACTCCCTTTGTGACACGTGACAGTATCGTGTACTTCCCTTATGTCACGCGACAGTGCCGAGTATCCCTCTTACTCAGTTTCCTACAGATCTGCAGTCGTGTATCTGTTACGTGTTGTATTTCTTTATTGCCATTTTTTTAAAAATTCCATTAACATCCTTTCAACACATCAGCTATACCTCTGCTGGGTCTCGGGGTACAGTTCTCTGGGTATCTGTGTATTCAATGGTTTTAATGGTGCACCTTTTTCACGGAGGTACAACTCTAATGCGACTGATTTCTAAGTTCCACTAGTCTTTCAAAATAAATATAGCCAGGAAGTTTCACTAGTTTAACCAAAATTTATTAGCAAGAAGTTTCACTAGTCTTTTAAAAAAGGTATTAGCAAGAAGTTTCACTAATCTTACAAAAGGGTATTAGAAAGCTAATACACAACTGTCTATTGTTGAGCTCCTCTCGACTCAAGGTAGAAACCAATTTTTGCGTGGCTAATAAAATAAATGGAGTTGGTGGAAGTCATGATGGCATGTAAATTATGCGTCCCTTGTCTTAATGTTACCCTGCTTAAGAGCGTCTCAAAACTGTCTTCATGTTACCTGCGTGACCGCGTCTTGAAACTGTCTTCACTTTACCCTGAGTGGCAGCGAATTGAAACTGTCTTTATTTTACCCTGCGTGGCAGCTAATTGAAACTGTCTTTATTTTACCCTGCGTGACAGCGAATTGAAACTGTCTTCATTTTACCCTGCGTGACAGCGAATTGAAACTGTCTTCATTTTACCCTGCGTGACAGCGAATTGAAACTGTCTTCATTTTACCCTGCGTGACAGCGAATTGAAACTGTCTTCATTTTACCCTGCGTGACAGCGAATTGAAACTGTCTTCATTTTACCCTGCGTGACAGCGAATTGAAACTGTCTTTATTTTACCCTGCGTGGCAGCGTCTTGAAACTGTCTTCATTTTACCCTGAGTGGCAGTGTCTTGAAACTGTCTTCATTTTACCCTGCGTGACAGCGAATTGAAACTGTCTTCATTTTACCCTGCGTGACAGCGAATTGAAACTCAGTGAAGTATATTGTCCCGTTGACCTCAGTGAAGTACATTGTCCCGTTGACCTCAGTGAAGTACATTGTCCCGTTGACCTCAGTGAAGTACATTGGCCCGTTGACCTCAGTGAAGTACATTGACCCGTTGACCTCAGAGAAGTGCATAGGCCCGTTGACCTCAGTGAAGTACATTGTCCCGTTGACCTCAGAGAAGTACATTGTCCCGTTGACCTCAGTGAAGTACATTGTCCCGTTGACCTCAGTGAAGTACATTGTCCCGTTGACCTCAGTGAAGTACATTGTCCCGTCGACCTGAGTGAAGTACATTGGCCTGTTGACAGCCGTGAAGTACATTGGCCCGTCGACCTCAGAGAAATACATTGGCCCGTTGACAGTAGTGAAATACATTGGCCCGTTGACCGCAGTCAGTACCGTATACCATGTGAAAGTTTAAAAAAAAGGTCAAAGCAACTGTTGAGCAGTGGCCCTCTCTTATTTACAGGCCGGGTCGCCCCTGGAAGTGACCTGCTCCAGACAGTGGGTATCGATTATCGATTTAGGCCTCGCACGCCCCCGCTTGTCTGTCTAATCATGGGGGGGGGGGGGCGGGGTTACCATCTCTATTTGAACTTTGGGCGTGGTGCTAGCTAAGAACGCAGTATTTCTAATGTCTGTGGGACGATAAGAAATTTGGACTAAACTTAAGTCGATTCATCAACAAACATTTGAGGCTTTCCCCCTCCCTCCCCTCCCCCATCTTCCTAACAAACTGCAGAATACAACGTCTAGACCTGAGGTCCCCAAACGTTTTTGTCTCGTAGACCCCTTGCCATGTTTTTTTCGTTTTTGGGTAGACCCCCTGCTTACCTGATATTGATTTGTTTGCAAATTCATTAACTTCAAATGTCTTTTTGACAGCCGGTATAGTGCTACTCACTTTGAAAGATTTAAATTTATATTCATATATCAGAAAATATACATAATAACTTAAATTTTAATATGATTCTTCATCACGTTTCTTGAACATGTATGTTTTTTAAAATTTTTACTTGATAGGTACTTTTATAATTTATGTAGGAAGATATTATGTCTTTATATTATAAGGTAATATTATGTAAGTAAATAGGCACTATCTGTGTATGTGGATTATTGCGTTCATGGAATGCCAAAATACAAGTCAGGACCTGCTTACATGAGATCCACTATCATTGACCCTCATTTTCATTTCATGGACCCCAAATTTTTGTTTCGCTGTCATAGACCTCTTGCAAGTTGTCGTCGACCCCTGGGGGTCGATATAGACCACTTTGGGAATCACTGGTCTAGACTCCAGAGCAGCGTTTCCCAAACTGTTTCTTTTCGTGACCCTTTAATCGTTTTTGTGTTCTCTTCTTTCTGCGATCCGGCAATTTTAGCTTTCATAGCCCGGTACCGGGTCGCGACCCGGCATTTGGGTAAACGCTGTTTACGCTGTAGAGCACGGACAACCGTAGTTATGAACATCTTCCCATAGGCTCTTCTCTTCTCTTCTCTGTGCCGTCCTTGACGGGGGTCCAGGCCGTAAGTGTCTGCAAACAATTCACACTTGACGACATAAGATCCGGGCATTTGGACACTGGACATGTTCCTCTTATTTTCCCCAAAATAATAAAATGAAAGAATGTATGAAAGGTTTATTGGAGCTAGACCAATTAGGTGGACAAGAATGGTAAGTATTTATATTTCATTACTGAAAGGGGCCAGAACTGTATCATGACGGCAACTTACATTTGTTAAACGGTCAATATCAGATTCACCTCGTTGCAAGACTGAAAAGGGTTAAAATTCGGCCCCGCGGGGGGGGGGGGGGGGGTGATATACAGTCATCACATGATGGAATGGACTTAAGTTCTTTTGTGTCTCGCGGAACAATACATTGTCCACCAATTTTTTTTAGAAAATTACGAATTTTAACAAACATTTTGTTGTTTGTTTTGGATATTCTAAGAAGATTAGTTCATATCTGATTCGCCGAAGGACACGGAGCAGACATGTTGTACACAGAGCAGACATATTGCACACAGAGCAGACATGTTGTACACAGAGCAGACATATTGCACACAGAGCAGACATGTTGTACACAGAGCAGACATGTTGTACACAGAGCAGACATATTGCACACAAAGCAGACATGTTGTACACAGAGCAGACATATTGCACACAAAGCAGACATGTTGTACACAGAGCAGACATATTGCACACATCTCATTCGAAGAGGGTATTTTATTACGTCATAATGTGGTGGATATTGGATTTTAATACGTCATAATGTGGTGGATATTGGATTTATCCCTACCGGGATATTGTTCTTTATAAAGTCAACGTCACATTTTTCCAAATAGTTGTAAAGAAAATGGCGGTGTGTGAAGCCATAACTTCCGTTTAAAACCAGCGCAGTCGTGTGTAGGGAAATATTAGAATGTGGACGGCTATTGACGGGAGTCTGAGAACTGTTAAAAAAAAAAAGAGTAAGGAAAAAGTATGGGGTGGGTGGGTGTGGTGGGTGGGTGATAGAGTTCGATCGCTGTGACCAGATTGAGCAGGGATTTAATGAAGTCATGTCTAGACGAATGATTCGTCATCTATCTCAGACAAACAGGCGTGATGGTGGGGGGGGGGGGCGGGGGGGCCTAGCAGCAGACCAGACAGAGGGGAGTGGTGGTGGGGGCGTAAGACTGATGTTTTTAGTCTCGTGTGAGAGCCTCAGTCGATGGATACATGATAGTTATGATCAAAGATATGGGCCAGCGATACATGAACGCATAGTTTTATTGATATTAGCCAGGGTTTAGCAACCTGGTCAGGGGTGGGGGGTGCGAGGTGGTCATTTATGGGAAGGGGCTGGGGTAGGGAAAGGAACGGGGGGGAGCCATTCAACTTTAAGTTCCCACATAATTTTGTAAGTTGTTTTTTTTCTTCTTTATTAAATAAATGGTTAGTTTATTTATGCTTGTGTAATAAATGTAATATTGGACGAGTTGTTATTCTATGTTATCGTTGTAATTCAGTTAGATAAAGATAACAAGCAACCTAGAGGTCCACTGTTTAACAATTTATGGTGGATTGTTACTTATGCGTGCAGTGGCGTAGCAAAAGGGGGGGGGGTGTGTGCGCAAGAGGGAAAAATATTTTCTTTATATGGAAGGGTGGCATTTTCGGCCAGGCGAAGTTGTTTTGTTTTTTTTTTTTTTTTTTCGTTGGGGGCGGTGGGCGTCAAACGTCTTGATCCGCCCGAGTGGCACCAACACTAGCTACGCCACTGAGGGGGTTGCGGAAAACATAAAATTCAACGACGAATGAAGACATGACAGCATTGTAATATCCCAAACTAGCGACCCATACGTCTAAGTCATGACAAATCTCAATGGTAAACCGTGCGCACTGACCGAACTTTGTTAAGTTATAACTTCATCCGTCTTCGATCATAGTCATAGTTCATTTTCGGGAAAAGAAATACTTGCCTGCTGTTGTTGTAAGAAAAGTTTATAAGCTATTGAAATTAACGTGCACGGGGGATATAACACCTCTCCTCTTTCCTCAAAACCCCCGCCCCTCTCTTTTTATCTTCACGACAAACACCTTCCCCCCCCCCCCCCCCACACACACACACACACGTGAAGCTAAAATTAGCCCGTGACGTTTTGCGCTCACAGGTCGCTCGCTAGATAGAAGTATTTGTTTACTGTGTGATGGAAGCACATTCCTACAATATCTAGCATTCTATAGAGCTGGCCGCCTGCTAGGCTAACTCGTGGTCCCGTATGTGTGTGCGTGCGGACTGTTTCATAATCCAGGTAGGTGGAGTCAATCCCCTTTCGATTCGCCAGTACTACTCACGTACTGCTCTCGTGGGTACAAATGGGCAGTGAGCAGTAGATTGATGACAGGTACAAATGGGCAGTGAGCAGTAGATTGATGACAGGTACAAATGGGCAGTGAGCAGTAGATTGATGACAGGTACAAATGGGCAGTGAGCAGTAAAGTAGATTGATGACAGAAGCCGGTACACTGGGCTTAGAATGACATGATTCGTTAGATTAGCGCAGTGTGACAGTAGGGACTGAGAGATGAAATTACGGCAGTGTACTGACATATCACATTATGGCAGTAGACGGACAGATGAAATCATCGCAGTAGACGGAGATGAAATTATGAATGTAGACGGACACATGAATTTATGGCTGTAGACGGACAGATGAATTTATGGCTGTGGACTGACAGGTGAATTTATCGCTGTAGAGGGACAGATGAATTTATGGCTGTAGACGGACAGATGAAATTATGGCTGTACACGGACAGATGTTAGACCATTGGATTGGATAAACCAGTGGAAGAGCTAAACCAGTAGCTTAGTAAATTGAATGGAAGAGTTAAATCAGTAGATTAGCTAAACCAGTGGAAGAGTTAAACCAGTAGCTTAGTAAAGTGAATGGAAGAGTTAAATCAGTAGATTAGTTAAGCCAGTGAAAGAGTTAAACCAGTGGAAGAGTTAAACCAGGGGAAGAGTTAAGCCTATGAAAGAGTTAAACCAGTGGAAGAGTTAAACCAGTGAAAGAGTTAAACCAGTGGAAGAGTTAAACCAGTGGAAGAGTTAAACCAGTGGAAGAGTTAAACCAGTGAAAGAGTTAAACCAGTGAAAGAGTTAAACCAGTGGAAGAGTTAAACCAGTGAAAGAGTTAAACCAGTGGAAGAGTTAAACCAGTGGATGAGTTATGAATTAAACCTGAGGCACCTGAGGATTGGAATGTGTCTGGTGTGAGCCATGACCTGTCAAACTCAACAACTTAGAGCAACAAAAGTACATGGCCAGAGAACGAGAGGAAGGTAGGCTGTGGGAAGGTAGGCTGTAGATAGGTGCTCTGGATGGTGGACTTTGGGAAGGTAGGCTGTGGGAAGGTAGGCTGTGGATAGGTGCTCTGTTGGAAGGTGGACTTTGGGAAGGTAGGCTGTGGGAAGGTAGGCTGTGGATAGGTGCTCTGTTGGATGGTGGACTTTGGGAAGGTGGATTTTGGGAAGGTAGGCTGTGGGAAGTTGCTCGGCACAATGTACCTGGATCACAGACCTGCACACTGTACCTGGATCACAGACCTGCACAATGTACCTGGATCACAGACCTGCACAATGTACCTGGATCACAGACCTGCACACTGTACCTGGATCACAGACCTGCACAATGTACCTGGATCACAGACCTGCACAATTTACCTGGATCACAGACCTGCACACTGTACCTGGATCACAGACCTGCACACTGTACCTGGATCACAGACCTGCACACTGTACCTGGATCACAGACCTGCACAATGTACCTGGATCACAGACCTGCACAATGTACCTGGATCACAAACCTGCACAATGTACCTGGATCACAGACCTGCACAATGTACCTAATTCTGTCAAAGCCTGTCCATAATCTATCCCCCCCGCCCCATAGATATGATAGAATATTTAAAAGCTTAATGTTGATTGCTAGCAGACGACTACTTCCCATTATCCGGTCAATGACCGGGTACTGACTTCAAGTCAATACTTCATGTAATCGCCCCAACCCACCCACACATACACACACATACACGCACGTGGGCATACACACTCACACATGACGCCAACATATATATTTTTTTATATTTTTTTTAAGCCGTTCAGTAATAGAAAGACGTGAGAGCAGTGATCGCACCGAACCACTTTGATACTGACCCCTCCCCCAAACCCCTTCTATACACACAAAATATGCACGGCACACACACAGACACACATTACACCCACACACTCTCAAGGTACGGCACCAAGTTAACCACCTTGTTGCACTGATATCATCTCTTGGCCCAGGTCACATGAAAAACATGTCATGCCTCTGACATGTCAGACAAAGCTTCCCCTGCACAGAAAGGGGTTGGTGGGAGGTGTGTGGTGTTTTTATTATCAGAGGCGTATACCAATGTACATAAAATAGTATAAATATATATCAATGGCGTGGGGAGAAATGATCAGAGGGGTTCTGTCTCACTACTTGGGTGGGATCCTTGTCCAAAAGGAATGATATCTTCGCCAGCTTCTTTCGGCGTCCACGAACTACCAATCTACCCCTTTGACCGTGAGCCTGCGTCTTTCAGTGTCCACGAACTACCAATCTACCCCTTTGACCGTGAGCCTGCCTCTTTCAGTGTCCACGAACTACCAATCTACCCCTTTGACCGTGAGCCTGCGTCTTTCAGTGTCCACGAACTACCAATCTACCCCTTTGACCGTGAGCCTGCCTCTTTCAGTGCCCACGAACTACCAATCTACCCCTTTGACCGTGAGCCTGCCTCTTTCAGTGTCCACGAACTACCAATCTACCCCTTTGACCGTGAGCCTGCCTCTTTCCGTGTCCACGAACTACCAATCTACCCCTTTGACCGTGAGCCTGCCTCTTTCAGTGTCCACGAACTACCAATCTACCCCTTTGACCGTGAGCCCGCCTCTTGATTGGACGCGTGAAATCTGTTAATTTTCTCTTCCGGACCTGACGTCAGAGAGCGCAGTTTGCACTTGTCTGTAACCACAGTGTCGACGTTCTATGGCATGGTTTTTTGTTTTTTTTTATTTGGTGTTTTTTTTTTGTTGTTGTTGTTGGGGGGAATGGGGGTGGGGGGCAAACTAAAAAATTGGGTCATGGTATATGTCAATATGTCCAAGGTCTCCACCCCCACAATGTCATACGTTAGCTCACCATCCACGAGGACACCATCACTTGAATCTGTCTCACAATAGGCACAGGTCAAAGCTTTATTTTCTCCCGTTAGGAAGTCTGCTTTGAAAGAGAAAAAAAAAGTTTCCTCTTGTGGCCATCCCCAAAGTAAACGTCGAGGCCATCACAAAATAGCCCAGCTGGTCAAATTTACCGTGACCAGCCACGTGTCTGCGGCAATGTTGATTTCACGTGCTTCCACCATTTCTCGCACAAACTTTCAGCATCTCATTTTCTCATTCGATGGGACCACCGGCTACTGACCACCGAGTCCACTAGCAACATGCCTTTCCGCTAAGAGCCAAAGTACGCCACCTCTTGGACATGAATTGAAGTGCAGGGGTGGGCACCGCGTCAAAGTTCCATAACTCTACAGGCTGTTGGTCATTCCACTAGCAGAGCTAGCATTTTTTGAAGGCGTTCATGGAAAAGGAATCCTCACCGTTGGTTGGTAGATAAGATGGTATAAAAATATGATTGATAAGTTGGTATGTAAGTTGATAGTTTAGTAGTAGATAAGATGGCGAATAAGATGGTAGATATGATGGTAGATGAGATGTTCAATTAGAAACTGAAACAGCCTTAGAACGAACAGAATGAAAATAAACAGACATAAATTGAACAGACTCAGAATGAACAGACAGAATGAACAGACAGAATGAACAGACAGGATGAACAGACAGGAACAACAGACAGGAACAACAGACAGGATGAACTGACAGGATGAACCGACAGGATGAACAGACAGAATGAACAGACAGGGTGAACCGACATGATAAACAGACAGGATGAACAGACAGAATGAACAGACAGAATGAACAGAAATAAATTGAAAAGACTCAGAATGAACAGACATGATGAACAGACAGGATGAACAGACAGGAACAACAGACAGGATGAACTGACAGGATGAACCGACAGGATGAACAGACAGGATGAACAGACAGGATGAACAGACAGGATGAACCGACATGATAAACAGACAGGATGAACAGACAGAATGAACAGACAGAATGAACAGACAGGATGAACAGACAGAATGAACAGACAGGATGAACAAACACCTGGTAAAACATAAGAGAGACTGTTGTAAGTGAATGAAGCCGGGCTCTGCATTGATTATTTTTTGGGGTGGTTGGCGGGGGTGGAAGTAGAACTGGCTGACCTTACTTTGTATCGATTTCGTCTGTCTAACCTCCCTACCCCCCCCCACACACACACAGTGATACACATCAGACACACAAATACAGACACTCCTTGGATGCCTTTCTCCGTTCTTTTCCACCCCAAGCCCTCTGCACCCTCCCTCACCCCTTGCTCCTCTTATCCTGTACTTTTTCGTCTGTCTGTTCGTCTTGTTCTTTCTAGTTTCCCAATTGTCAAGTCTGTTCGTCTTGTTCTTTCTAGTTGACCAATTGTCAAGTCTGTTCGTCTTGTTCTTTCTAGTTGCCCAATTGTCAAGTCTGTTCGTCTTGTTCTTTCTAGTTGACCAATGGTCAAGTCTGTTCGTCTTGTTCTTTCTAGTTTCCCAATTGTCAAGTCTGTTCGTCTTGTTCTTTCTAGTTGACCAATGGTCAAGTCTGTTCGTCTTGTTTTATCTAGTTGCCTAATTGTCAAGTCTGTTCGTCTTGTTCTTTCTAGTTTCCCAATTGTCAAGTCTGTTCGTCTTGTTCTTTCTAGTTGCCCAATTGTAAAGTCTGTTCGTCTTGTTCTTTCTAATTGCCCAATTGTCAAGTCTGCTCGTCTTGTTCTTTCTAGTTGCCCAATTGTCAAGTGTGTTTGTCTTATTCTTTCTAGTTGCCCAATTGTCAAGTTTGCTCGTCTTGTTCTTTCTAGTTGCCCAATTGTCAAGTGTGTTTGTCTTATTCTTTCTAGTTGCCCAATTGTCAAGTTTGCTCGTCTTGTTCTTTCTAGTTGCCCAATTGTCAAGTGTGTTTGTCTTGTTCTTTCTAGTTGCCCAATTGTCAAGTGTGTTTGTCTTGTTCTTTCTAGTTGCCCAATTGTCAAGTTTGTTTGTCTTATTCTTTCTAGTTGCCCAATTGTCAAGTGTGTTTGTCTTGTTCTTCCTAGTTGCCCAATTGTCAAGTCTGTTCGTCTTGTTCTTTCTAGTTGCCCAATTGTCAAGTGTGTTTGTCTTATTCTTTCTAGTTGCCCAATTGTCAAGTTTGCTCGTCTTGTTCTTTCTAGTTGCCCAATTGTCAAGTGTGTTTGTCTTGTTCTTTCTAGTTGCCCAATTGTCAAGTCTGCTATTCTTCTTCATTCTAGATATCAACATTTTATTTTCTAATTACCAGACGTCAATAAGGACGACGCAGTTTTTAATTTTGTTCCTATTTTATTTCCCAGATCATAAAATACTGTGACCTACTTAATGAACTTCTAAATGTTACATGCTGCAAATTACATTTAAGTTCAGGTAATGTTAACAATATTTTATTGCCCCACTTTTGTAGTACGCCTCACTGTAGTAAGTCACACTGTAGTAAGTCACACTGTAGTAAGTCACACTGTAGTAAGTCACACTGTAGTAAGTCACACTGTAGTAAGTCACACTGTAGTAAGTCACACTGTCGTAAGTCGCACTGTCGTAAGTCACACTGTCGTAAGTCACACTGTAGTAAGTCACACTGTAGTAAGTCATACTGTAGTAAGTCACACTGTAGTAAGTCACACTGTAGTAATTCACACTGTAGTAAGTCTAACTGTAGTAAGTCACACTGTAGTACGTCTCCCTGTAGTACGCCTCCCTGTAGTACGCCTCCCTGTAGTACGTCTCCCTGTAGTACGTCTCCCTGTAGTACGTCTCCCTGTAGTACGTATCCCTGTAGTAAGTCTCACTGTTGTAAGTATCACTGTGGTACGTCTCACTGTGGTAAGTCTCACTGTGGTAAGTCTCACTGTAGAACGTCTCACTGTAGAACTTCTCACTGAGGTACATCTCACAGTAGAGTGCAGAGCTAAGTTTATCACAACTTCATGATAGGGAGCTCACATCGGATTCATGTGATAAAATGAAAAAAGTCATATTATGAAATCAGTCATATTATGAAATCAGTCATATTATGAAATCAGTCATATTATTAAATCAGTCATATTATGAAAAAAGTCATATTATGAAATCAGTCATTCAAACAAGTAATTTAGTGGGAGAAAAAAAAACATTTTATGTTAATTTTTCACACAAACTGATTTCCTAAGAATACATTTTGAAAGTCTACACGGAAGAGATCCTGTTCATTTGTCAACACAGCGGTAATTATAGAAATATACAGTTACATAAGGGGTCGTCCATTAATGAATTCAACAATTTTTACGCAATTTTTTATCCTGTCTCCCCCTTGTCAACAACTGTCAAATTTTCAATACCCCCCCCCCACCTTAAGTAATTATGTTAACATTTTCTAACACCCCCACCCCTAAAAATGAATTATAATATAAATAAATGTATAAATACATTTTACTTTGTACTGATGTATTTTAATGACACAAAATTGTATGAAAAACATTTTATTACATCTTTAGCTTGTTAATCAACAAGTTACAAAGTTTTTACTTACATTTTAAAATGCAGAATCAATTAAAAAGTTGTTAAAGACTAAATATCTTTGTTTGTGGTATAAATATGATAATTGTCAGTAAAGTTCCTAGCTGCTATCATCTTCCCATGGAGTAGCCAGGTGTTGCTCTATCGTAACAATGGGCATCAGGGACATCATTTGGGTAGGACAGGGGGGCATTTTTTTAATTTAAATTGATATGTACTGTGTGGCGCCTTCAGTAATAAACAACTTAACAAGCCGACCAAGCTTTGGTTTTGCTCCCCCCCCCCCCCCCGAAAAAACCTTGAAATGACGCCCCTGATGGGCATAGTCTATAGTAGCTGATTTATCATTTTCATCTTGCGCAACTGATGTACCAGACAAGTCAACAGCATCCTTATCTAACCATCCAGCACTTAAAATACCGGTAGAAGGATAGTCAGTGTAGTGTGAGCAATAATTGCCATAAGTTCTCTCTGTCTGTCTCCTGGCAGCTACTCGCATAGGTCAAATCCTTTTTGTTGAGGAGCAGGTGGTAATTTCTTATGCTCTAGAGGGCATTGTCGGTGCTGTTGAATATGCTTTTTCAACATGACTTGTGATGCAAAATACATGTTATAGATTTTGCAAATCCGTTCAAGCAGCGATGTTGTTATTCTTACTCACTTAACTTTCCCCTAATTCTCAAAATATCGTATCCCTACTGTATAATTATCATTTATCTTGACTGCACGTGACGCTTGAACGTTGTCCTTGTTCCATACCTGCAACATAATCTCAAACATACGACTCTAGTCATTTGCGACAAAGAGAACCTACAGGTGAAGAGAGGCCAACTTTTGACTTCTCTTGCACTAACAAAGTGTGCTGACATTCTCACCAGCCATATGCCGTGCACAGACAGACACACATTAAATAAATCTTATTTGTTAAAAGCCTCAAAATACACTCATTTACACTTATAAATTTTTAAAAATAATGTAATAATCAGTCCATTTTTAAGATTAACATTTTAATAGAGAAAAAACGTGTGTTGACGTCATCTAATCTAAAACTCCCCCCCCCCCCCCTTTGTCAACAACTGTGAAACATTTCCAAAACCCCTACCCCGTATTTTGTTGACATAATTATTGGACACCCCCTAACAATATATATTTCAAAATTTTTAATAAAAATTGTGAGCCATATATATCATAAATAATAAAGATTATTTATTTAAAACACTTTTTTATTTTTTCTAAATGTTCTCCACCCCGTAGAATGTGCCTCCTCGAGTCCTTGACCTCGTTTGAATTTATGATAAATTCGCAGCTTCTGTTTCGGAGAAAGGATTACATATAATGATCATACTTCCGTGGTGATTGCTCAGCGCAGCGATGTCAGAGATTAATGGAAGCGCTGAATTTGCATTTGCCTTACACTCTCACTTTACACTCGATTTGCACTCACTTTACACGTTTACAGTACACTCCAATTTTACTCTCTTAATTTACACTCACTTTAAACTCTCAAATTACACTCTCAATATAAACTCTCACTTTACTCTCATACTATACACACTTATTTTACACTGTCACTTAACACTCTCATTTTACACTATCACTTTGCTCTCTCACTTTATACGCTAAATTTACACGCTCACTTTACACTCTCACTTTACACTTTCACTGAACAATCTCAATATACACTCTCACTTTGCACTCTCACTATTCACTCTCAATTTACACGCTCACTTTACACTCTAAATTTAGACTCTCACTTTACGCTCCATTTTACAATCTCATTTTAAACTCTCACGTAACACTCATTTACACGCTCACTTTACACTCTAACTTTACAATTTAACAAAGACTCCCACTTAACACTCCTAATTGACACTCTCATTATAAACTCTCAAGCTACACCCACTTTACACGCTCACTTTACACGCTCACTTTAAACGCCCACTTTACACTCTCACTTTACACTCTCACTATACATTCTCACTATACACTCTCACATTACACTTTCACTATACACTCTCAATTTACACTCTCACTTTTCACTCTCTCTCTCTCTTTACTCTCTCACTTTACACTTACTCTCTTTACACGGATGTACCCTGTGATGTGAATGATGTCAAACGTTGGGCCGGTGTGGAGCGTTACTTCACGTTTCTACTCGCTTAACTCATCGTTGAGATATTCTGAAAGTGTTCAAAATGAGATTCTGAAATGGGGTCGAAAGGGCATCCGGAAATTTGTTTGAAAAAAATTTCGTCGACAGAAAATTGATCGATGGAAGTTTGGTGGAACGGAAATTAGATCGAATTTTATTTTCAGTCCACACAATGAAATGTTGCGTCAAATTTTATTTTGAACGCATTATTTAGTTTTACTGTATAGTATTCTGCGTTCAAAAAGAAATTTGATGAAATTTTCATCGTGTGAACTGAAAAAAAAAAAAAAATTCGTCCAAACTTCCGTTTGACCAAACTTCCGTTCGACCAAACTTCCGTTCGACCAAACTTCCGTCGATCAATTTTCCGTCGAAGAAATTTCTTCCAAACAAATTTCCGGTAACCGGTCGGAAGGATATTCCGAAAGCGGTCAAAGTGATTTTCTGAATACGGTTAAAGTGTCAATCACGCCTATCTAACTTGATGGGGCTGTCCAATGTTCACGAGAGCTGTCCAATGTTCGCCAGAGCTGTCCAATGTTCGGGAGAGCTGTCCAATGTTCGCCAGAGCTGTCACTATTTGTAACCGGCAGAGCTGTCACTATTTGTAACAAAGAGAACACGCACACACAAAAAAAACCAACCTAAATGCTTTAGAAGGATTAACTGCTCCATAAGATATTGCATTTTATTTTAGGTCAGATGCCATCGTGTCACATGGCCCGTTGCAATATTTCACTCTGTCCTGAAGTGGTACGGCTTTACTGAAATTAGTTGCACAATACAGCTGCGAAATTCCCCCCCAATTGCTGTTTGTGTTGAATGATAAGAAATCTATGAGCTTTACGATGAGTGACTTGAAATCTCGCCGTGCTGTCGAGATGTTTCTTCACTGTACAGCCACTGACGGGCGACATGAAAATGTCGTTAACATGGCGCTATAAGTAACTAAAGTTCAATAACATTTTTATGAGTCAAATGACATTTTTCACTTAATAAAAAAAAAAAAACGTTGCGTTTGAAAATTTTTCACGTTTCCCCTATTGTGTCTTGTCTATTTGACAGTATTTGTATTCCCGTTTCCCCTATTGTGTCTTGTCTATTTGACATTATTTGTATTCCCGTTTCCCCTATTGTGTCTTGTCTATTTAACATTATTTGTATTCCCGTTTCCCCTATTGTGTCTTGTCTATTTGACATTATTTGTATTCCCGTTTCCCCTATTGTGTCTTGTCTATTTGACATTATTTGTGAACAAAAAAATGGTATGAAAAAAAAGAGAGGGGGTGGGTGGTTGGGAATCAAATTGCAGAACCATCCAAGGGTGTCTCAAACGATTGTATAAAAAAAGTCACAGGAAGAAGAAAAAAAAATACAGAAAACATTTGATTAACCGTCATTTTATTTGTAAGCCCATGCATATGTTTATGGTAGACTAGATATCAGGAAATAGAACCAAAATGCTCGGGAAGAAAAGTGATAGGAAGAGAATCACAAAATATGAAGAGCAGACGCATTTACACAAATATATATATATGAATTGATGAGTATCACATAAATAAATTGATAGATAAGTCTGAAAGTAAAACATTGTATAAAAATTATTTTGAATTCTTTTAATGGGAACAGTCGGCGGGGCTCACCTTAAGTTCTGACAAGATTGCGGAACAAGTGAATTTTTTATAGATTTGGGTCCAACGCCAAATTGACCACACTGACTGCATTGGCCGCACTGACAACACTGACCGCATTGACCACACTGACCGCATTGACCACACTGACCGCATTGACCACACTGACCGCACTGACAGCACTGACCGCATTGACCACACTGAGACCATTGATGCTTTGTCTGGTTAGTGCTATCGGTAAACTATTACAATATTGCAATGCCCTTTGCATTCATTAGATACCATTACTACTTGAGATGTGTCGGGGGAGATCAGGGGCGAGAATCAAATCACGCACCCTGTAGGGGCGTGAGCTCAATTTTTGTGCGGTCTCTTGCTGCCAGTTATTGTTATTCTATCTGTCATATTTGTGATTGCCCTCATGCACAACAATGTACACAATTATGAATGAATCATATAATTAATTGTGTGATTACAATATGAATGAACAACACAAATAACACACAGCCATTAAATCCCAAGCGAGAATCAAACCACGTTCCACACGAGCAGCCTCTTACTTCCATTTACTAATATTTAGTCTAATATTTAGTCTGATATTTAGTCTAATATTTAGTCTGATATTTAGTCTGATATTTAGTCTAAT
This sequence comes from Omphiscola glabra, assembly GCA_964017045.1. Taxonomy (NCBI): domain Eukaryota; kingdom Metazoa; phylum Mollusca; class Gastropoda; family Lymnaeidae; genus Omphiscola; species Omphiscola glabra. Next base: position 12,760,690 of record OZ024800.1, read on the forward strand.
ATTTAGTATAATATTTAGTCTAATATTTAGTCTAATATTTAGTTTGATATTTATTCTAATATTTATTCTAATATTTATTCTAATATTTATTCTAATATTTATTCTAATATTTAGTCTAATATTTAGTCTGATATTTAGTCTGATATTTATTCTAATATTTAGTCTGATATTTAGTCTAATATTTATTCTAATATTTAGTCTAATATTTAGTCTCATATTTAGTTTGATATTTATTCTAATATTTATTCTAATATTTATTCTAATATTTATTTTAATATTTATTCTAACATTTATTCTAATATTTAGTCTAATATTTAGTCTGATATTTAGTCTAATATTTAGTCTAATATATAGTCTGATATTTATTCTTATATTTAGTCTAATATTTAGTCTAATATTTAGTTTAATATTTAGTCTAATATTTAGTCTAATATTTAGTGTATAATAAACATTTACATGGACTTACAAATAAAATTAGGACTATTAAAAAGATTTTCCGTGACTTTTTTCGCTGACCGTCTCAAACTCGAGCTACGCCGCTGTATGGACATGATTCTAATCAGGGGTGTAATCTACATAGTGCCGCCAGGAGCGGGTCAAGCTTTTTTATCGCGGCCACCTTCCACGAAAATAAAACACTGCAGTTGGCCGATATCGCCGCACCCCACTCCTGTCCATTTTGGAAAGAGATAGAAATGTATGGGGGGGGGGGGCCTACCCGGCCCCCGCAATGCCTTCGTACGCCGCTGATTGCCACAACATGACCACAACATTTTCCTCCCCTCAATTAATGCGCCCATGTATTATGCTATATGTAAGAAGCGTTCACTGCTGTTTTAACGTAAACTGTCGGTGTAGACAAGACAGTCAGATTATTGATTTATGACAATGTGTCAGTCTGGTGATGACGTCGGGTCTGTCTGATATTTGTAATACTGGTAACTTAATTGAGAAATGTTTTGTTTTTTTTTTTAAATTTTTTTTTTAAATCTGTGACGTCATAAATAAAATTAACCTCCTTAAAAAGGTTGATAACTTTGGCTCTTGATGATTGCTCCCCCTGATGACGTGTCTTCCTAGGTCGCCTAATATGTGTGTCATGAAACTTTCTACTTATCGAGTTTCTGAATTTAGGGAGCCGAGGCAGACCATTTATTTACGAAACAATTACATACATGGAAGATGGATAAACATTTCCAACGGTCGATACAAGAAACAAGAGACAGACTCCTTAAAATAGACTTTTCGAACCTCGCCCCCTCCTCGTCTATTGATCTGTCTGGCCTGAGATTATTACGTCTCTCGCTCGTGTTTTCATCATTGCATTTTTTTCCCCCTACGTTTATTAATGTAGCGGTACTTTACTTCCCTTTTGAATCAATGCGCTCTGTTCCTCATTAATATTACTTTCCATTACATCATCGTGAGGCCCTTTTCTAACTCAAGTTACTAATTCAGACCTATATTTAACTCCTCTTTGTCTTCGATTTTCACAGAGTCCCAGCTGTAGCACGTGCTGTTCTCCCCTTTGTGTCCCTGTTCTCATATAATAATTTTTTTATGAAGACCTATTCATTTGCGGTTTCTTTTAAACACATAAAACACGTTTACACCACACCACAAAAACACTTTTACACCCCAACATAAAACGCCACGATATTTAACATTTTCGATTCATACCCCGATATTTAACACTTTCGATTCATACCCCGATATTTAACACTTTCGATTCATACCCCGATATTTAACACTTTCCATTCATACCCCGATATTTAACACTTTCGATTCATACCCCGATATTCAACACTTTCTATTCATACCCCGATATTTAACACTTTCGATTCATACCCCGATATTCAACACTTTCGATTCATACCCCGATATTTAACACTTTCGATTCATACCCCGATATTTAACACTTTCGATTCATACCCCGATATTTAACACTTTTCATACAAAGTATTTAACACGAATATACCACACCATTCAACACTTTTACCACGCGCTTTAACACTTTTATTATTTAACACTTTTATTATTTAACACTTTTATTATTTAACACTTTTATTATTTAACACTTTTATTATTTAACACTTGTCTAGCGCACTGAAATTATTAGGTTCTAATTCCTAATCATTTAACTGAGATCTGACTGTAACTTGGCGCCACTCTTAAAAGTGACAAACTGTAAATGTTGTCTGCTAAATCTAAAAATAGTCCCGTGTCACAACGTCTATTTAGTGCCTGACTGATTTGACAACACAGCATCTCACCCACCCTGACACATTGCACTAACTTTTGACAACACAACATCTCACACACCATGATCCATTGTCCTAACTTTTGACAACACAACATCTCACACACCATGATCCATTGTCCTAACTTTTGACAACACAACATCTCACACACCATGATCCATTGTCCTAACTTTTGACAACACATCTCACACACCATGATCCATTGTCCTAACTTTTGACAACACAACATCTCACACACCATGATCCATTGTCCTAACTTTTGACAACACAACATCTCACACACCATGATCCATTGTCCTAACTTTTGACAACATAACATCTCACACACCATGATCCATTGTCCTAACCTTTGACAACACAACATCTCACACACCATGATCCATTGTCCTAACCTTTGACAACACAACATCTCACGCACCATGACCCATTGTCCTAACTTTTGACAACACAACATCTCACACACCATGACCCATTGTCTTAACATGATACAACACAACATCTCACGCACCATGACCCATTGTCCTAACTTTTGACAACACAACATCTCACACACCATGACCCATTGTCTTAACATGATTTTTTTTTTTTTTTTTTTTTTTTTTTTTTTTTTTTTTTTTTTTTGTATTTCACAGTCCCCCGATTCACTCGCGCTGGAATAATTGGATTGAAATGTTCTTATTAAATGAAGGTAAGAATTTGTGCTATGAGTTCTCGATGGAAGTCACATTAAAGACCCCGTACTGACGTGATCTACTCTCTACCATTCTAACCCGTACTGACGTCATCTACTCTCTACCATTCTAGCCCCGTACTGACGTCATCTACTCTCTACCATTCTAACCCCGTACTGACGTCATCTACTCTCTACCATTCTAACCCCGTACTGACGTCATCTACTCTCTACCATTCTAACCCCGTACTGACGTCATCTACTCTCTACCATTCTAACCCCGTACTGACGTCATCTACTCTCTACCATTCTAACCCCGTACTGACGTGATCTATTCTCTACCATTCTAACCCCGTACTGACGTGATCTATTCTCTACCATTCTAACCCAAGGCTTCAACGCACACCTCAGCCAAACATTTCGTTATTGTAAAAGTGTTATTTTTTAAAATATATGTTTAAAGTTTATAAATAGAAAAGTTCATCCTTACTCATGTCAGCCCATCGTTGTTTCCAAAGAATGGATGGGTGGCAGGCACTGTGTGCATTCTAAAGAATGGATGTGTGGCAGGCACTGTGTGCATTCTAAAGAATGGATGGGTGGCAGGCACTGTGTACATTCTAAAGAATGAATGTGTGGCAGGCACTGTGTGCATTCTAAAGAATGGATGGATGGCAGGCGAAGACACCCAATCCAAGCTTACAGTTTAACTTTGTGCCGTCGCCAGATGACCACTTCTTGCTCTGATTTCCTGCTCTGACTTCTTGCTCTGACTTCCTGCTCTTACTTCCTGCTCTGACTTCCTGCTCGGAATTACTGCTCGGAATTACTGCTGTGACTGCTTGCTCTGACTTCTTGCTCTGACTTCCTGCTCTATCTTTTCGCTCTGACTTCCTGCTCTGTCTTCTCGCTCTGACTTCCTGCTCTGACTTCCTGCTCTGACTTCCTGCTCTGAATTACTGCTCTGACTTCCTGCTCTGTCTTCCTGCTCTGATTTCTTTCTCTGACTTTTGATTATGATCATAGAGCCTCCCATTGTTTCCACCGTCCATTATCGTGACACCATAGTACCATTCCCCAAGCCCCATTCCTAAGCCCAATCCCGAGCCCCAGTCCCCGAGCCCCAGTCCCCGAGCCCCAGTCCCCGAGCCCCAGTCCCCGAGCTCCAGTCCCCGAGCCCCAGTCCCCGAGCCCCAGTCCCCGAGCCCCAGTCCCCGAGCCCCAGTCCCCGAGCCCCAGTCCCCGAGCCCCAGTCCCCGAGCCCCAGTCCCCGAGCCCCAGTCCCCGAGCCCCAGTCCCCGAGCCCCAGTCCCCGAGCCCCAGTCCCCGAGCCCCAGTCCCCGAGCCCCAGTCCCCGAGCCCCAGTCCCCGAGCCCCAGTCCCCGAGCCCCAGTCCCCGAGCTCCAGTCCCCGAGCCCCAGCCCCCGAGCTCGAGTCCAGAGCCCTATTCGCAGGGCCCGAGACTTTGGTCTCGGACTCTTTTAGGTGCAGAGGGTCATATCCGTTTTTTCCATGTTTGGAGCGTTAACGATAGATTATATCACATTATCCGTGTTAGGTGACCCACTACGGACACATTGTCTGTGTTAGGTGACCCACTAAGGACACATTGTGTTAGGTGACCCACTACGGACACATTGTGTTAGGTGACCCACTAAGGACACATTGTGTTAGGTGACACACTACGGACATATTGTCCGTGTTAGGTGACCCACTACGGACACATTGTCCGTGTTAGGTGACCCACTACGTTTCTACCAGTAGAACTCTTCTAGTAGAACTCTTCTACTAGTAGAACACTTCTACGAACAATACTTTTCTACAAGCAGTACCCTTCTCTTTGCAGCATTTAAATACCAGTAGTGTGCTTCTAACGGTATTAATCTTCTTACACCAGCCCAATTCTACTAGCAGCACTGCCTTAGCACACACCTTCGAACAGTGATGCCCTAGCACACACCTTCGAACAGTGCTGCCCGTGCTGCCCTAGTACACACCTTCGAACAGTACTGCCCTAGCACACACCTTCGAACAGTGCTGCCCTAGCACACACCTTCGAACAGTGCTGCCCTAGCACACACCTTCGAACAGTGCTGCCTTAGCACACACCTTCGAACAGTGATGCCCTAGCACACACCTTCGAACAGTGCTGCCCGTGCTGCCCTAGTACACACCTTCGAACAGTACTGCCCTAGCACACACCTTCGAACAGTGCTGCCCTAGCACACACCTTCGAACAGTGCTGCCCTAGCACACACCTTCGAACAGAACTGCCCTAGTACACACCTTCGAACAGTGCTGCCCTAGCACACATTGGAATGTCTACACACTGAGCACGTGGTAAGCATGTATCGTCTCAGCATCCACTAAGCACGGAAACATTCAGTCGGGGGGGGGGGGGGTTGTTGTGTGCATATTACAACACAAACCTTCGACGTTAACATGCAGGCAACGTGCAGGTTGGACGTGGAGGGATGCGCACCAAGTCGCCGTCACACCGTTCACCGACCTAGTAGCGCCCAGAAGCTACATTGACTAGTTGAACTTTAAACCGTGTTATCTACGATTGATACGTCTGGTTTATCGATACATCTCGGCGCTCGATGCATGATACATCTCGGCTATCGATGCATGATACATCTCGGCTATTGATGCATGATACATCTCGGCTTTTGATGCATGATACATCTCGGCTATTGATACATGATACATCTCTACAACTATATGCATGATACATCTCGACATACATTTGTCTGAGATCCGGAGAGCTCCCGTTTTCCTCACCCTTACTGGAAGTGACGTCATGTTTACGTCATCTTAATTATTCTTTAAGATCGCCATTACGTGATCGGCGTGGCTGTAGAGTAACTTCCGTTGTACGTGCTTCAAGAGTTCTTATCAAATAATATATAAATTGACTATATTGGAAAGCAAAGCCTAACTCTAGCCAATAAGCGGGGTCGCCACTTTGAAAAGAGAGTTTGTTCTATGAATTACTGATTATTTGTCCAAGAGATTTGAAAGTTCTAACCAAATATCTTTTAAGAGATTTAGGTTGTCAATACCAATTACTCCATTGAGTTCAAATTAGATGATATTCCATTTTTTTTTTTTAAATCCTTGACTTTCTTAAAATTTAAGCCCATGACTAAGATATGTCAGTGTGTCATTTAACTGATAATAGGATTTGGACATCATTAACATGTCATGTCACAACCACCCATGTCACAGTCGCCCATGTCACAATCATCCATGTCACAATTATCCATGCCTCGGTCATCCATACCACGGTCATCCATGTCGCGGTCATCCATGTCACAATCACCCATGCCACAATCATCCATGTCACAGCCTCCCATGTCACAGTCACCCATGCCACAATCATCCATTTCACAGTCATCCATGTCACAGTCATCCATGTCACAGTCATCCATGCCACACATGTTCCTTGTCTTGTACTTTGGTAACTAATTATTCTCTGTCGTCCGCCCACCTCCTATACTGCGTCACGTCTATAATATACGGTATAATAAGATAATAATTTTAAATTAGTTGTGTTGGCATAAGTTTTGCATGAAGTATCAAATGTGTGTGTCTCAAAGTTAGATCAAAGACTGTCTCGGCCTTTGTGCAATTCGAATAGCTGGTCCACAGTCATATGGTACACTGACTTGTACTGTATTTTAATCTTTGTACACACAATTATGCTGCACTGACTTGTACTGTATTTTAATCTTTGTACACACAATTATGCTGCACTGACTTGTACTGTATTTTAATCTTTGTACACACAATTATGCTGCACTGACTTGTACTGTATTTTAATCTTTGTACACACAATTATGCTGCACTGACTTGTACTGTATTTTAATCTTTGTACACACAATTATGCTGCACTGACTTGTACTGTTCCACAAATTTTGTTTAAAAAAATATTGCGCGCGCAAACACACACACACACACACACACACACACAAATACACACACAGAGTAAACTTTACTATTTAAACATTTTGAATTTATTTTTATTTATTTTTTTTGGGGGGGGGGTTGCCAAAGTGAAAATCCAGAATTCATAAGTTGAACCGTTAATGTAAATGCATATTTGGGGACAACGTCAAAGTAAATTAAGTTTTAATATGTAAATAGATGGAAAGTCATCTATGTATGTCGACATACGTGCACCGACTTCACATAAGCACAGTGCTGCCTCATGTCGTCAGACATACACGTGATTTCAACAGGCTGCCAGCAATATCAAGTTTGATGGTAAAGTTGTTCGGTGTTTTTTGTTGTTGTTGTTGTTTTACACTTGTATCGGTCCAGTTTTGGCGGCGTACCTTAACTTCTTGTCAGCGGGCCAAAAAATGAAACGCGCTTTTGCGTTTCAAGTATAAATAAATTATTGTCCGGTTAGTGAGACCAGAGAGACGCAAGACTTTGTGTTCATCGGTATTTGTTAGCAACGCAGCGGCCGACCAGGCTCGGTGAGTCTGGGGTGTATGTCTCATTGCGACCAGGCTCAGTGAGTCTGGGGTGTATGTCTACCTTGTGACTCGGTCCTTTGTAAGCCCGCACCATTCGGGACCTTTGATGGAAGGCATCAAACAACTTGTGCTTAAAAGAAGGGAGGCTGTCGGTGACGAGATGTTTCAATACTCACAATTAACGCCTTAGTGACCATCTTGTCGTCACACGACATACGGAGTGGCTTTACCTCGCCGCTTCCGTTTCGACAAAATGGTGCGCGTCACATTTTTTTAAAATCCCCAATGTTTATTCCCAACTCCATTTTTAGTTTAAGACATTAAGACACTAAGACATTAAGACACTAAGACACTAAGACACTAAGACATTAGACACTAAGACATTAAGACACTAAGACATTAAGACACTAAGACATTAAGACATTAAGACACTAAGAAATTAAGACATTAAGACACTAAGACATTAAGACATTAAGACATTAAGACACTAAGACATTAAGACACTAAGACATTAAGACATTAAGACACTAAGACATTAAGACACTAAGACATTAAGACACTAAGACATTAAGACACTAAGACATTAAGACACTAAGACACTAAGACATTAAGACACTAAGACATTAAGACATTAACATAACCAATTTCGCTGATGAATAAGGTTACGGCGGTTACTTATCTTGAAATGTATACATTGATACATTAGTAATATTTCCAATCCTGTCTGGGTCTGGATACAACCGGAGAATGATGGATGAAAGAGATCTAAGGTCTGGATACACCCGAGGAATGATGGATGAAAGAGATTTAAGGTCTGGATACACCCGAGGAATGATGGATGAAAGAGATTTAAGGCCTGGATACAACCGGGGAATGATGGATGAAAGAGATTTAAGGTCTGGATACAACCGGGGAATGATGGATGAAAGAGATTTAAGGCCTGGATACAACCGGGGAATGATGGATGAAAGAGATTTAAGACCTGGATACACCCGAGGAATGATGGATGAAAGAGATTTTAAGGATTATGTTTCTAACGCGTCCGCGTCTGGTGATCTTATAATGCCATGTTAAGCAACGTCGTTTACATTAATTAGTGAAGTCATTTCCTTATGCCATTACGGGCAATGCACAGATTCTATACCGGTAACGCAAAATTTTGACATATTTTATCCACCTCTGCCCCTTATAACGTTATATAAAGTTTTATTTGACCACCACCCTAAAATTATGTAACATTTATAGCACCCCCTCTTCCCCTCCCCCCCCCCCCCCCCCCATTCTTCCAATAATACCGAACAAAGTACGAATCAAGCAAATTTCAAGCAAAATGCCGTGATTATAATTTCTTGAAAATTTGCATATGATTTTAAGCAAAAAAAAATTAATAATTTTGAATTTTTCAACTTTCAACATCTGTGCTAATTTCGTACATCTATAAAGCTGAAATTTTGCAAACGTAAGAATTAATTTCATCATCATCATCAGGTCCCGTAGTCTTTCGACCGTTGGGGCGCCACAGATGACATGTACACTATTCTTCTCCATTCCTCTCGGTCTCCTGACCTACGCATAGCATCGCCTAGTTTTAATCCCGTCCATTCTTTGATATTATCTTCCCATCTTTTTCTTTGTCTTCCTCTTCTTCTTCCTGGATACAACCGGGGAATGATAGAATGAAGAATTAATTTACAGTCTAAAAAAAAAAAATTGTTATATAACACTGCTCTCGACCACCCTTCACCCCATTTAACACTAAATGTCAAAATGTTAAACCACCCCCGCCCCCCTTCGCGTGACGGTCCCCTAGCGGCATGTTCTGGCATGGCTCTGTCGTGTATGTCAGTGATGGCCTTGGGTCTAATAAATTCAACGAGGCAAAGCAATGTGCACATGCGCTGCATTGGCAAAGTCATTCAGGCGAAGAAATAGCTTAGCCAAGTCTTTTTAATGTTCTATTTTGTGATGGAACTCGGTAACTGATTAGCCGAGTACAGGTTTTGGACCTCACAGACCTATTTTATAATATCCATAGTACCCACCCCCCAAAACCCAATTCTTAAACAACATTCACAATTTCCTAAACAGAAATAACATTATTTAATAATCCAGATGTATGATAAAATAATTATACTTACAATTAACCCCCCACCCCGCACAGACTTTTTCACACTCCCCTTCCCCTAAGGCCCCCCCCCCCCCCACTTCAGAGAATAATGACCAAATTACTCACCAAGTTTTGCATAAACACCGAGATAAACACCAAGATATCGAGATAAACACCAAGATGTCGAATTTATCAATTGAACTAGTACGTCTGCACTGGTTGCTCATAGGTCGTGGGCTTTTTTGAATAGCAACAGTTGAATCGGTAATTATTATGGTCTTATTCGGCCTTGTTATGACTATAACTAAAAACCCGGCCATTGCACGCCTGCCTTTGATCACATTATAGTATCCTCCCAACTTCAACTGTTATGGCTTCTAGACGCCTGCCTTTGATCATATCATAGTGTGCCTCTCAACTTCAACTGTTTTGGCTTCTAGACGCCTGCCTTTGATCACATCATAGTATGCCTCCCAACTTCAACTTTTTTGGCTTCTAGACTCCTGCCTTTGATAACATCATAGTATGCCTCCCAACTTCAACTTTTTTGGCTTCTAGACTCCTGCCTTTGATCACATCATAGTATGCCTCCCAACTTCAACTTTTTTGGCTTCTAGACTCCTGCCTTTGATCACATCATAGTATGCCTCCCAACTTCAACTTTTTTGGCTTCTAGACTCCTGCCTTTGATCACATCATAGTATCCTCCCAACTTCAACTGTTTTCGCTTCTAGACGCCTGCCTTTGATCACATCATAGTATCCTCCCAACTTCAACTGTTTTCGCTTCTAGACTCCTGCCTTTGATCACATCATAGTATCCTCCCAACTTCAACTGTTTTCGCTTCTAGACTCCTGCCTTTGATCACATCATAGTATCCTCCCAACTTCAACTGTTTTCGCTTCTAGACTCCTGCCTTTGATCACATCATAGTATCCTCCCAACTTCAGCTGTTTTCGCTTCTAGACTCCTGCCTTTGATCACATCATAGTATCCTCCCAACTTCAACTGTTTTCGCTTCTAGACTCCTGCCTTTGATCACATCATAGTATCCTCCCAACTTCAACTGTTTTCGCTTCTAGACTCCTGCCTTTGATCACATCATAGTATCCTCCCAACTTCAACTGTTTTCGCTTCTAGACTCCTGCCTTTGATCACATCATAGTATCCTCCCAACTTCAACTGTTTTCGCTTCTAGACGCCTGCCTTTGATCACATCATAGTATCCTCCCAACTTCAACTGTTTTCGCTTCTAGACTCCTGCCTTTGATCACATCATAGTATCCTCCCAACTTCAACTGTTTTCGCTTCTAGACTCCTGCCTTTGATCACATCATAGTATCCTCCCAACTTCAACTGTTTTCGCTTCTAGACGCCTGCCTTTGATCACATCATAGTATCCTCCCAACTTCAACTGTTTTCGCTTCTAGACTCCTGCCTTTGATCACATCATAGTATCCTCCCAACTTCAACTGTTTTCGCTTCTAGACTCCTGCCTTTGATCACATCATAGTATCCTCCCAACTTCAACTGTTTTCGCTTCTAGACGCCTGCCTTTGATCACATCATAGTATCCTCCCAACTTCAACTGTTTTCGCTTCTAGACTCCTGCCTTTGATCACATCATAGTATCCTCCCAACTTCAACTGTTTTCGCTTCTAGACTCCTGCCTTTGATCACATCATAGTATCCTCCCAACTTCAACTGTTTTCGCTTCTAGACTCCTGCCTTTGATCACATCATAGTATCCTCCCAACTTCAACTGTTTTCGCTTCTAGACGCCTGCCTTTGATCACATCATAGTATCCTCCCAACTTCAACTGTTTTCGCTTCTAGACTCCTGCCTTTGATCACATCATAGTATCCTCCCAACTTCAACTGTTTTCGCTTCTAGACTCCTGCCTTTGATCACATCATAGTATCCTCCCAACTTCAACTGTTTTCGCTTCTAGACGCCTGCCTTTGATCACATCATAGAATCCTCCCAACTTCAACTGTTTTCGCTTCTAGACTCCTGCCTTTGATCACATCATAGTATCCTCCCAACTTCAACTGTTTTCGCTTCTAGACGCCTGCCTTTGATCACATCATAGTATCCTCCCAACTTCAACTGTTTTCGCTTCTAGACTCCTGCCTTTGATCACATCATAGTATCCTCCCAACTTCAACTGTTTTCGCTTCTAGACTCCTGCCTTTGATCACATCATAGTATCCTCCCAACTTCAACTGTTTTCGCTTCTAGACTCCTGCCTTTGATCACATCATAGTATCCTCCCAACTTCAACTGTTTTCGCTTCTAGACGCCTGCCTTTGATCACATCATAGTATCCTCCCAACTTCAACTGTTTTCGCTTCTAGACTCCTGCCTTTGATCACATCATAGTATCCTCCCAACTTCAACTGTTTTCGCTTCTAGACTCCTGCCTTTGATCACATCATAGTATCCTCCCAACTTCAACTGTTTTCGCTTCTAGACGCCTGCCTTTGATCACATCATAGTATCCTCCCAACTTCAACTGTTTTCGCTTCTAGACTCCTGCCTTTGATCACATCATAGTATCCTCCCAACTTCAACTGTTTTCGCTTCTAGACTCCTGCCTTTGATCACATCATAGTATCCTCCCAACTTCAACTGTTTTCGCTTCTAGACTCCTGCCTTTGATCACATCATAGTATCCTCCCAACTTCAACTGTTTTCGCTTCTAGACTCCTGCCTTTGATCACATCATAGTATCCTCCCAACTTCAACTGTTTTCGCTTCTAGACGCCTGCCTTTGATCACATCATAGTATCCTCCCAACTTCAACTGTTTTCGCTTCTAGATTCAGTTGTGGCTTGAGTGGGCTCTTCTTTTTTTTTTTTGTATGATTTCTTTCACAACCTGTTCCAGTTATGGCGACGCCTTTGTTTTAGGTGAATGCTCTGTTTACATTTGGACACTCCCCCGATGCACAATGTTCATGCTTCAATGTATATTATAGTTCTCAATGCCTAATGTCCGTTTTAATAATTTTATCTTTCGAAAGGTAGAAAGCTTTACTGGATATCTCCATAAATTCCTATTGTGGGTGTTTGATGGTATCTCCCCATCGCCAGATATCTCCATAAAATGATAAATTTCTAATATAGGTGTTCGATGGTATCTCCCAAAAATGCCTGATGGTTACATGTAAAAGCATTCTCCAGATGTCTGATGTCCGTATCTGTTGTAAAGCTAACGTAAAGATGGTTAATGCAGTGCAAATTGTCCATTGACGTGCATCAACAGGCCTTGTGGTGGAGTCTTTTTCCCGCCATATTCATCATATTCAATATGAAGTGGCAGGATTTGCATTTCAATTTCCACCCGATGGTTTTGTTGGGCGGCCAAGGTCCGCTGCAATGCCGGAAAATTGCTGCGCAGCCGCGCAGACCGGCCGTTAGTGCCCTGAAGGTCAGACTGTCTCCATCTGACACATGCTTAGATTGCTAACGTTTAGGTGGCTTTCTCCTGATGCGGTACGCAATCAATGCATGAGCCTTAAGTCCAGCCATTGCCCTTGCCGTGATTATAAAAATAAATGATTTAGCACAAATTTCACGATAAAAATGCTTTCAAAAGCTTAGCCACCGTTTTTTTGTAATCTGTAATGGTGTCGTTACCTCCCAGAAATGACAGATACCCACTGAATTCCACCAGAGTAAATAGACGTAAATAGATGACAGAATAGATAAATACACATGATTTATACATGACATGAATATGCGGATATGCAAAGATAGTAGTTATAGAGTGGATAATGTGATTTTCTATTTGTTTTTAAAGTGTTTCTTTTATTTTGCTGCTGAAAGAATTTCCATGAGTTTTATATACACGACTGCGTTTTTTTTTATACACCATTGAATTTTATATACACCACTGAGTTTTTTATATACCACTGAGTTTTATATACACCTGTTACGCACCGCATTATTGTTTTACAAATTTAATATATTGTTGATTTTGTATTTATTTTTTTAATGAACAATATGTAGCAAGGGACCGGAAACCTGTATCCAAAGGAAAACGATAACGAATCTAATTATTTTAACAATAATCAATAGAATTATAATATTAGGATGCTATGACAATACAAAATCATAAATACAGAAATAAAAACTATATTAACTTAAAGCACATCAAGTGAAAAGATATACAACTAGAAAGGTACAAATATTAATCCACACACATGGAAAAAATATAGTAAGTCTTATAGGCTGCCTGTAAGTCTGGAAAATCTTTGTAAGGGTTTGGGGGGGGGGGGGTGGAAATGGCAGAGTTAATTGATGACGTCAAAAACAAAAGGGGAGGTAAGGTGGCATACCGCGGCTCGTGGTAAACAAAAACTAGGTCAACACACAGGCTATAACACATCTAATGAGTTTGATATACACTTTAATTATTTTTATTTACAAGTCTAGTGTCTTTTATGTACCCGTAGTTTAATCAGATTTATATTTACTTACAATCAGAATGTACTTCACTGTCGTGGGCAGTAATAGAAAGCTCAGCGAAGAGCCGAACCCTATAAGACTTACTGGATTTTGCGCTATGTGTGGATTAATATTCAACTATTTGTACCTATCTAGTTTTATATCTTTTCCCTTGCTATAACTTAATATAGTTTTTATTTCTGTATTGTGTGTGTAAATATATATATATTGTATATTTATAGCTATATAATTTATCATTTTTAATCATCAATCTTAATTTATCATTTTAATTTAATTTATTTGTGTTTTCTTTCTTCGCCCCGGTGTGTGTGTGGGGGAGGTTGGGGGGGGGGGTCTTAAACTATTTGCAGCGCTGTCTCCCTCTCGATTTCAAAATATTTCCTGCAACCACACCCCACCCCCCACCAAAAAAAATCCCGATTAAAAAGTAGCCGACACTGTCGACAGTTTAGTTGTCGCCTCTCGTTAGATTGCATTATATTTTGTTAAGATTAAATTATATCGAAAATGACACAGGAAAGTTATATTTAATCATTTTTTAAAATTTATTCGTATTCTGTTCTGTCTTTTAAAAAATAAAATTCAAATGAAGCGCTTGTTCACAGTGACGTAGATTGGTTTTGGTGGCGCCCGAACGGGTCGGCACCCCCTCCCTACCGCATGGCATAACCTTTAATCTGATGAATAATGTAAGCAGCTCTAAATCTTTGTTTAAATTTTTTTAAATTAAATTAATTTTTTTTTTTTTATAGTTTTTTTTGTGTGTTTCTGCTTCAAAAATGTATGGGTCTTCCCAAACCCTATGACACGTCTCCACCCCCCACCCCATTGCCGCTAGGTTAAGAACACACGTTTCACATCACTTCTTGCACATCTGGCCGGTGGGCCATTTTCTTGTTGTCACTTTCTTTCGTCAATCTCTTTGTGTACATCGTGTGATGGGCATTGTTGTACATCGTGTGATGGGCATTGTTGTACTTCGTGTGATGGGCATTGTTGTACATCGTGTGATGGGCATTGTTGTACATCGTGTGATGGGCATTGTTGTAAATCGTGTGATGGGCATTGTTGTACATCGTGTGATGGGCATTGTTGTACATCGTGTGATGGGCATTGTTGTACATCGTGTGATGGGCATCTTCACCGATGAGAGAAAATCACGGCCACCTCACAAAATATTGACCAGAGGCTGGACGGTCAGAGGCTGGACGGTCATAGGCTGGACGGTCAGAGGCTGGACGGTCAGAGGCTGGACGGTCAGAGGCTGGACGGTCAGAGGCTGGACGGTTTAAATAAGAAATTGTGCGAACTCTGACTTGGTTGGGTAACACCTGTCGGACACAACATTCGGACGTCAATGCCAGTCTTCCATCACGCCAGTCTTCCATTACGCCAGTCTTCCATTACGCCAGTCTTCCATCACGCCAGTCTTCCATCACGCCAGTCTTCCATACGCCAGTCTTCTATCACGCCAGTCTTCCATCACGCCAGTCTTCCATCACGCCAGTCTTCCATCCATCACGCCAGTCTTCCATCACGCCAGTCTTCAAACACGCCAGTCTTCTATCACGCCAGTCTTCCATCACGCCAGTCTTCCATCACGCCAAGCCAGTCTTCCATCACGCCAGTCTTCCATCACGCCAGTCTTCCAACACGCCAGTCTTCCAACACGCCAGTCTTCTATCACGCCAGTCTTCCATCACGCCAGTCTTCCATCACACCAGTCTTCCATCACGCCAAGCCAGTCTTCCATCACGCCAGTCTTCCATCACGCCAGTCTTCTATCACGCCAGTCTTCCATCACGCCAGTCTTCCATCACGACAGTCTTCCATCACGCCAGTCTTCTATCACGCCAGTCTTCCATCACGCCAGTCTTCCATCACGCCAGTCTTCCATCACGCCAGTCTTCCATCACGCCAGTCTTCTATCACGCCAGTCTTCTATCACGCCAGTCGTCCATCCATCACGCCAGTCTTCTATCACGCCAGTCTTCCATCACACCAGTCTTCTATCACGCCAGTCTTCCATCACGCCAGTCTTCCATCACGCCAGTCTTCCATCACGCCAGTCTTCCATCACGCCAGTCTTCCATCACGCCAGTCTTCCATCACGCCAGTCTTCCATCACGCCAGTCTTTGGCTTCACATCTTGTTTGCCCGTCATGGTAACAAGTCGCCTTAAAATTAAATTTTGAAAGTGTAGATTGGCAAAAGGAGAAAGAGGGATGACCTGAATGTGCTTACAGGTCTGCTAAATTTGGCGTGTCGTTGGGCGATTTGGGAAAAGTGCAGCTTTCATGTCTGCTGTCAGTGTGCCGGTTTTCGTGTCTGAATTCTGTATACGGGTTTCATATCTGTCTGTTTACCGGCTGTCATGTCTGCTGTCTGTGTACAGGCTGTTATGTCTGCTGTCAGTGTGTACCGGCTGTCATGTCTGCTGTCTGTGTACAGGCTGTTATGTCTGCTGTCAGTGTGTACCGGCTGTCATGTCTGCTGTCTGTGTACAGGCTGTTATGTCTGCTGTCAGTGTATACCGGCTGTCATGTCTGCTGTCTGTTTACCGGCTGTCGTGTCTACTGTCTGTGTACCGGTTGGACACAATAATGTGGAAGTCGTTTTAATGTAGAGGCATATGTTTGAAAAAATACATGTAATTGGTGCTGTTTTCTGCCTCCATATGCTACACTGGGCATCTGACTGATGTTACACTGGGCATCTGACTGATGTTACACTGGGCATCTGACTGATGTTACACTGGACATCTGACTGATGTTCCACTGGGCATCTGACTGATGTTACACTGGGCATCTGACTGATGTTACACTGGGCATCTGACTGATGTTACACTGGACATCTGACTGATGTTACACTGGACATCTGACTGATGTTACACTGGACATCTGACTGATGTTACACTGGACATCTGACTGATGTTACACTGGGCATCTGACTGATGTTACACTGGGCATCTGACTGATGTTACACTGGACATCTGACTGATGTTACACTGGACATCTGACTGATGTTACACTGGACATCTGACTGATGTTACACTGGACATCTGACTGATGTTACACTGGACATCTGACTGATGTTACACTGGGCATCTGACTGATGTTACACTGGACATCTGACTGATGTTACACTGGACATCTGACTGATGTTACACTAGGCATCTGACTGATGTTACACTGGACATCTGACTGATGTTACACTGGACATCTGACTGATGTTACACTAGGCATCTGACTGATGTTACACTGGACATCTGACTGATGTTACACTGGACATCTGACTGATGTTACACTGGACATCTGACTGATGTTACACTGGACATCTGACTGATGTTACACTGGACATCTGACTGATGTTACACTGGACATCTGACTGATGTTACACTAGGCATCTGACTGATGTTACACTGGACATCTGACTGATGTTACACTGGACATCTGACTGATGTTACACTGGACATCTGACTGATGTTACACTAGGCATCTGACTGATGTTACACTGGACATCTGACTGATGTTACACTGGACATCTGACTGATGTTACACTGGACATCTGACTGATGTTACACTGGACATCTGTCTGATGTTACACTAGGCATCTGACTGGAGAAGAACAATCCAATTCAAACAGGATAGTTACGATCACCGCCAGACACGAGCGTTATAATCTCAACCAATGTGTTGTAATCATTGTCGCATTGTTGTAATCATTGTCGCTTTGTTTTAATCATCATCACATTGTTTTAATCATCATCACATTGTTGTAATTATCATCACATTGTTGTAATCATCATCGCATTGTCATAATTGTATCACCATGAGTTATAATTGTATAATTTAAAATAATTATCCGTGTTATAATCATCATGCCATCTCATCTTCTGTGTTTTATAATCACCATACCATCTCATGTTCTGCGTGTTATAATCATACCCATCTCATGTTCTGCGTGTTATAATCACACCATCTCATGTTCTGCGTGTTATAATCATTCATACTTTCTCTTGTATCTATTATAATAGTCTCATTCACTCCCCTCACCCACCCCCATTCTCCACTTAATCCCATTCTCTTGACTCACCAGGTCGTTGTGACATATGTACTATTTGCTGATGTATAAATTATACACATTATTGGCTGATGTACATATTATTGGCTAATGTACACATTATTGGCTGATGTACATAGTATTTGCTGATGTACATAGTATTGGCTAATGTACACATTATTGGCTGATGTACATAGTATTTGCTGATGTACACAGTATTGCCTGATGTACACAGTGTTGGCTGATGTACACATTATTGGCTGATGTACATAGTATTTGCTGATGTACACAGTATTGCCTGATGTACACAGTATTGCCTGATGTACACATTATTGGCTGATGTATACAATATTGGCAGGTGTACATAGTATTGGCCGGTGCACACAGTATTGGCCGGTGCACACAGTATTGGCCGGTGCACACAGTATTGGCCGGTGCACACAGTATTGGCCGGTGTACACAGTATTGGCCGGTGCACACAGTATTGGCCGGTGCACACAGTATTGGCCGGTGCACACAGTATTGGCCGGTGCACACAGTATTGGCCGGTGCACACAGTATTGGCCGGTGCACACAGTATTGGCCGGTGCACACAGTATTGGCCGGTGCACACAGTATTGGCTGGTGCACAAAGTATTGGCCGGTGCACACAGTATTGGCTGGTGCACACAGTATGAGGGTGTTCCTTTACACAGTGTTATTATTTGTTAGATTATCGTTAAACTGCTCTGAAATGTTAAAGTCTGTGTCACACCTGCGAATTTAATGTTAAGTTTGTCTGCTTATAAGGGCAGCTCTTCACTTTACTAACATTACACATCTTGTCTTAAGGTTTGTGATTGATGAGACACGCGTTCTGTTGTGATGAGTGAGAAACGTGATGTGTTGTGATTGGGAGGACACATGCTCTGTTGTGATGAGTGAGACACATGTTCTGTTGTGGTGAGTATTACCTCAACAGACCTAGTCTCAGCTCAGAGGTGAGACACACGTATTTGTAAAAAATTATTACCGCTGACCTCATGCGAGACACACTTACTGGTCAGATCAATGACGTATTATTCCCGCTGACCTCATGCGAGACACACGTACTGATCAGATCAATGCTGCAGTATTACCGCTGACCTCACCTCATACAGAGGTGAGACAAGCACAAGACCTGACCCACATTTGATGAGGCGAGCGCCCTGTTGCGACCAGACGGTCGGGTCGGTCTGCTGTGATCTGGTCGTATGTGCTGTGGTCTGATCGTATGTGCTGTGGACTGGTCGTATGTGCCGTGGTCTGGTCGTATGTGCTGTGGTCTGCTGGTATGTGTTGTGGTCTGCTCGTATGTGTTGTGTTTGAAAATTTAAATCATATCACGTTTGAGACGATCATGTGTTGGTCCTGCCTTATGTCACTAAACTAGATTGTTAAAATATTTGTTATATACCACATGATAAACCTTTTCTTTCGCGGTCTTACTGGCCGTCTAGCATCCCAATTGTCTTACTGGCCGTCTAGCATCCCAATTGTCTTACTGGCCGTCTAGCTCCTAGTTGTCTTAATGGCCGTCTAGCATCCAAATTGTCTTACTGGCCGTCTCGCATCCCAATTGTCTTACTGGCCGTCTAGCATCCCAGTTGTCTGACTGGCCGTCTAGCATCGCAATAGAAGTTTGACAATAGGGACATATCATACTGTCAGGACATACCCTACTGTCAGGACATACCATACTGTCAGGACATACTCATCATACTGTCAGAACATACTCACCTTACTGTCAGGACATACCATACTATCAGGACATACCATACTATCAGGACATACCATACTATCAGGACATACCATACTATCAGGACATACCCTACTGTTAGGACATACCATACTGCCAGGACATACTCACCCTACTGTCAGGACATACTCATACTGTCAGGACATACCCTACTGTCAGGACATACTCACCCTACTGTCAGGACATACTCACCCTACTGTCAGGACATACTCACCATACTGTCAGGACATACCCTACTGTCAGGACATACCATACTGCCAGGACATATTCACCATACTGTCAGGACACACTCACCCAACTGTCGGGATGCCAAAGTCTTGTGATTAAAAATTGGAATGGAAAATTTAATTTTCAAACTTACTCAAACTCATGATGGTGTCTACAAACTTCTACAAACTGAAAAGTTTAATTGAATAAAATAAAATGAAATGTGTCCTACTAAAGTTGAGCAAACACGATTAGATGTAAAGAAATAATATATTGTGTGAATTAAAATACATACAAATAAATATACGTTCTATTTAGCAAGTGCCAATCAATATAAATTGATGAGATAAATAAGTATAATTAAAATCAATAACTTTTTTATATTTATTTTTTATTGATTTAAATCGTTTTATTTATTGGTCCGATTTAAATAATCTCAACTCTGTAGGATACAACCATCAGTGTATGATACAACCATAAGTGTCTGATACAAACAACCAATAATAAAGCTATGATACAACCGTCCGTGGTGTATACCGTTGGATATTTCCAGACCCAGTGAGCGGGCTGTCAGTTCGCCCCGCCTCTTCAAACCACACCCCCCACCCCCCAACTGTGTCACGGAGCGCATGGTGTGTAACGGCGAGACGGAGGTGAGGGCAGACTGCCTGATGCAGTCGCGTGTGTGTGTTTCAGCGTGCAGTTGTGTTGCGCTGCTAAAAGCTCTTACGACAAGACGGAGTATCCCAAATTACCGCACCGACCACCAGGATATTATACACCACATTATTATCGGTAGGTCGGCCGTGTTATTCGTGGACGTTATCTCTTCACTAAATAATAAAAAAAAAAATTCGATCTCCAAGTGAGCTGTGGTTTAGATTCGGCTGTGGTATCATCAGACAGTTTAAACACACTACGCTTGTATTATCTACCATGGATTGATGATGGTCTAGTCTGGTTGTTCGGCGCCGCCTGAGGCTAGACGAGTTTAATCAGATAAATGGTACAAAACTGGGCCTTCTGCCGATCGAATTTTGATGTTGAACTATTTGTGGACGTTCCATGCAAATAATACCGCAGCAGACGTGATCACTTGGGTTGTGTGTTAACGCTGCTGTCACTTGTCAGTCAGTGTGTGGGCAACGTCATGTCTTGTTGGAACTAACTTCCGCTGAAACCTCTAGTCTAGCCAAACATTCACACAAGTGTGATAAGTAAGCTACCAAATTATAGTGTTTTATTTCAATTCTGGTTATATTATATCTTAATATGAAGGATGTTGTTCAAACTATCAGCATTAGTTCGTTCTCCGGGTCTTGCTGTGATGAGCCTAGTATATATATCTTGTGTTATTTTTATGGCTGTACTCGGTTCAGCAGATTTTTTTATGAAGTATGATGGGATGTGCTTAGCAGGTTGTGTGAAGAATGACGTGACGGGTTCAGCATGTTGCATGAAGAATGTTGCTATGTTCAGCGGGTTGTCAAACGGATTGTGTATTTTGTATCCCCTCGTAGTGTAATAGTTTGAAAGTACACCGTAGGCCTATACTATACTATAACTTAAAGCACAGTGACAATGTGGGCCCTTACCATAACTTAAACTACACTTTAGGCCTGTAACAAAACAGTAGGCCCTACTGTATAGCAAGGAGTTTGTGATTCAGGACAGCGTTCCCGTTGCCCAAATGATGGTCTGCGGACCGGCACCAGTCCACGGACTTGACGTTGCCGGTCCGCAGACCACACATATTGATTTTCCAATTTAAAAAAAAAAAAGAAATCAATTAATAAATATAACGCTGGTCTCACGTGCAGTGTCGAAACTAGTCCACCGGTTCTTGTCCACCGGTCCGCCAGAGTCAAAAGTTTCGGAAACCCTGATTTCGGATAGTTCTACATTCACAGACTACACTTTTATGTTCTTTAAATAGATGAATGTCAGAAGTTCATTGAAATAGATGAACGTTATAAGTTCATTGAAATAGATGAACGTCAGAAGTTTATAGAAATAGATGAACGTCAGAAGTTCATTCCAATAGATAAACGTCAGATTCAGAGAAGTTCATTGAAACCCTTATTTTTTTCATACAAATTAGGCCAACGCAGAACGAAAATGTAGACATAATAAGAAATCTTAGATTGTGACGATCTTATATACGTTAAATACAAATGCGTATCTGGGGGGAGGGGCTTAGGGTCAACAGATGTCCCCGGCTCCAGACTAGTCAGATGCGCCAAAATGGGCTACGATGATATTTTATAGGTGAAAATAATGGGCTTCAGATTTTAAGCGAAAAACATAAAAATGAATCTTGCCCCCCCTTCCCCCCCCCCCCCCCGGGTGCCAATCACTCGTGCTACGCCTCGAGCTAAATATTAAATTGACTTCTATAAGACAAGATAATCCTACAACGGGCGTACTGACACCACTGACGAATGTAGACACCATTGACTAACGTACTGACACCAAACTGACAAACATACTGAAACCACTGACTAACGTACTTACACCAAACTGACTAACGTACTGACACCACTGAAGAACGTACAGACACCACTGACGAACGTACAGACACCACTAACTAACGTAGACACCACTGACTAACGTAGACACCACGTACTAACATACAGACACCACTGACTAACGTACAGACAACGCTGACCAACGTATAGACACCACTAACCAACTTACAGACACCACTAACTAACGTACAGACATCACTGACCAACATACAGACACCACTGACTAACGTACAGACACCACTAAGTAACGTACAGACACCACTGACTAACTTACAGACATCACTGACTAACGTACAGACACCACTGGCTTACGCCTAGTTTCTACTTTATATCGATAGTTCGATCACCCAAGAGCAGCGGTTCCTGTTTTATCAAGTGAGTGGTTTCCTTAAAATTGGGCAGTACCGACAGAACAGGAAGTACAACTTTTATTTTAATTTAGAATTTAGACCTTCCTAATTAGTTCGAGTCTGTTGAAGGGTTCATTTTTTTTCACTTTCCTAAGCCGTGACACAAAATTAAGTACTCTTTTAAAAAAATTTTTTTTTTTTTTTTACTTTGACTGCAACTTTGCTGAGCTCGTGTAAACTTTTTGATAATATAATATTATTTTAGAGCTGGGGGTGCAAGGAAACGTGGCTATGAGAACTGGGTATCTTTTGATTTTCTAAGATATTATGTAAATGTTTATAATATGTTGTATTTTAACATTTCTTTATTAACATTGTATTCAGTTCTACAGTACTCTTTGTAATTGTGAGTCAATTTTTTAAAAATTAGTTTAGTCGAATCTTTTTTTTTTCTCCTAACTTTATTGTAGGGGGGTACGGCGGCGAGACTTATTAAAACAATTAGTTTTGTGTTTTGAATGTGTTGGGAAAAACTGATTATAAGAAATGCTTACATTTATTTCTGATACACGTTCTAAATTGTATATATGATATCCAAAAAAATTTGAATTTGATGTAGCCCAATTCTTGTTGTAGTGTATACTACTGAATTGACTGACAGTGTATACTACTGAACTGGCTGACAGTGTATTATTATTTTATTAAATCACATATTTTTATTTATTTATTTAATGATTTTTTTGTCAAAGAAAAATTATAATAATTAATAAATGCGTCACAGGTCTGTGGTGTAATGGGTAGCTTGCCCACCGGTCCACTAAATTTAACAGTTTGGAAAACCATTGCTCTACCGCATTTCAAAACATCCGCAACTATATTTAAACACCTCACATCAATATAGACCCCAAACGCTTCCATACTATACACCCACTCACTTACTGCGTCATATGACCCGAATTCACAATTTATTGCTGTCTGTCTTGTAAGTGGTTTCCGGAAATTTGTTTGAAAGAAATTTCGTCGATGGAAGTTTGATCGAACGGAAGTTTGGTGGAATTTTTTATTTTTTTTTCCAGTTCAAACGATCAAATTTTCGTCAAATTTATTGTTTGAACGCATCATACTGTATAGTATACATTTCCGTTCGACCAAACTTCAGTCGATCAATTTCTTTCAAACAAATTTCCGGATACGGTTATAAGTAGGATCGTTTGTTTTCTGACTATTTTGATGAGCTAACAAAATAACGCTTTAACCACAAGAAAGATTTGAAGTTTCGGCCATCACCATAAGGTGTAAGCCTCGTAACAAAATCGTTTGTGTTGTCAAATTTGAGCAGTGCTACGGTACACCGGTAGCCCTTTCATTTGCCAAACACGCGAACGGCGGTGTGTGGGGGGTGGGGGATTGACGTTATCGCCGATGTCTAGACAGGTCACCGTGTCGACCCAACACAAGTACATGGACGGGGGTGGGGGGGGGATCGATTTTTTTAAAATTTTTTAAAATTATTTTTAAACCAGACAGCCAATTGTCACGTGTGTACTAAAAGCGAGATAAGGCGAAAGGTTGGATGTGTCGTGGTCATTACATTGTGTACTGTGCAGTGTAGTGGTTTGTGTATACGTCACGCGCTGTGGCTGTGGTATGGTATACGTCACGTTATGGTGTCTGTAGAAAAGTTTATTTTGAGTGCGAGTACCAAGTTACAAAATAACATGTTCTTCTTATTTTTTTAAATGCTTCGGTGATTTAAAGTATTTTAATAACAATCCAATAACGTATGTATATGAATATGTGACAATTAAGTCAGTTATTTATTGCAATCCAGTGAGGTGAATAAGTCAATCCATTGAAAGATCTGTTTAAGAATTCTAGTGAACGATCTATAGAAAAAATATTTGGATAGAGATCTATTTATTTAATTAAAGACTGCTCTGTGCAAATTTTACAACATACATATTATGATTCCCCGGACCCCCCCCCCCCCCCCAAAGAAAAAAAAGAAGAAAAAAAACAGCACTTAACCCCAGCCCCATGCACACACCAACCGTTATTTACAAGTGCAAGATAACCTTTGAACTACTGAGCACACCGTATCATTTGGAATTGCATGCTGCATGCTAAGACGCAAGAGTCCCCCACTGGGAGTCACAATTCTAGTTACAACCGAGAGGCGCTCGTCTTGCATAACGTGTGTTTCTTAAAAAAATGTTGAAGCTCTTGTTTCTGGAGATTGGTGAAGTGTCTTTCGTGGTAAACAGCCTCCAGGATGTCATGATTCGTTGTTTTTTTTTTTTTAAACTTTCCTTCCTAATGCATATCATGTACTCTTAGTATTTGGATTGGACTTGGTGTCAAGAGTGCATATCTAAACGGTTCCAGAATTAGTTGAGTTCAGTTGACTCGGATCCCGACCAGATGATGCCCGGCATGTTTCGTTTTACTCTCTCTCACATATGTTTTAAATAAAAGTTGAATGTTGTTTTATCTGGACTGACATGTCTAGACCAGGGCCGGATTTACAGACAGGCCGACTAGGCCGTGGCCTAGGGGCCCCGCGAAATAAAGGACCCCAAAATTGGGAGTAGTATATAAAAAAGATATATTAGCAATATTTTTTTATTTTTCAAAATGGGGCCTCAAATATTTTTTTTGCCTAGGGCCCCTAAAATTGTAAATCCGGCCCTGGTCCAGACCAGTGGTTTGCGGACCGGCACCGGTCCGCAAGCCTTACTTTGGCGGTCAGCATAACATGAATGCTTATGGTCAAATGTAAAGAAATTATAATTATCAATCTTACACTAGTCCCTGGTGCAATCTCAAAAACGTATCACCTGGTCCGCCAAGCTTAAAAGTTTAATCATCATAAAATCATTATAAAATCATTATAAAATCATCATAAAATCATTATAAAATCATTATAAAATCATCATAAAATCATTATAAAATCATCATAAAATCATTATAAAATCATTATAAAATCATCATAAAATCATTATAAAATCATCATAAAATCATTATAAAATCTTATAAAATCATTATAAAATCATCATAAAATCATTATAAAATCATCATAAAATCATTATAAAATCATTATAAAATCTTATAAAATCATTATAAAATCATTATAAAATAATCATAAAATCATTATAAAATCATCATAAAATCATTATAAAATCTTATAAAATCATTATAAAATCATCATAAAATCATTATAAAATCATTATAAAATCTTATAAAATCATTATAAAATCATCATAAAATCATTATAAAATCATCATAAAATCATTATAAAATCATCATAAAATCATCATAAAATCATCATAAAATCATCATAAAATCATTATAAAATCATCATAAAATCATTATAAAATCTTATAAAATCATCATAAAATCATTATAAAATCATCATAAAATCATTATAAAATCATTATAAAATCTTATAAAATCATTATAAAATCATCATAAAATCATTATAAAATCATCATAAAATCATTATAAAATCATCATAAAATCATCATAAAATCATCATAAAATCATTATAAAATCATCATAAAATCATCATAAAATCATCATAAAATCATTATAAAATCATCATAAAATCATTATAAAATCATCATAAAATCATTATAAAATCATCATAAAATCATTATAAAATTGTGTAATCATAAAAGCTTATCCTATATTGTTTTATCTAAACAAATTGTTTGTGTCTTATATGTTGTGTCTTATAAAGCTACTTGAACGCTTTATGGCAGTTCAACAGCCTTATAGTGCGTTAAAAGTTTGGGAGACGCTGGTGTATAATATAATTTTATCTAGGGACAAAGTGAAATTAGATTTTTTTTTTTTAATTAAAAAAATTAAAATTGTGGTCCATATAGTATGTCACGCTTTGGGAGGGGGGGGGGAGGAGGTGTGGTGTCTAAGAAAGTGGTGCAGTTTGTGCCACGAAGGTTGGGGGGATCTTGTGTGGTGTCAAACATTTAAAAAATATATAATGATACATATAATACATGAAATTGTACGGGATGTTGTGATGGATGTGTTCTGTTGTGATGGATGTGTTCTGTTGTGATGGATGTATTCCGTTGTGATGGATGTGTTATGTTGTGATGGATGTGTTCTGTTGTGATGGATGTGTTCTGTTGTGATGGATGTGTTCTTTTGTGATGGATGTATTCCGTTGTGATGGATGTGTTCTGTTGTGATGGATGTGTTATGTTGTGATGGATGTGTTTTTTTTTAATGGATGTATTCCGTTGTTCTGGATGTGTTCTGTTGTTATGGATGTGTTCTTTTGTGATGGATGTATTCCGTTGTGATGGATGTATTCCGTTGTGATGGATGTATTCTGTTGTGATGGATGTATTCCGTTGTGATGGATGTATTCTGTTGTGATGAATGTATTCTGTTGTGATGGATGTATTCTGTTGTGATGGATGTATTCCGTTGTGATGGATGTATTCTGTTGTGATGGATGTATTCTGTTGTGATGGATGTATTCTGTTGTGATGGATGTATTCCGTTGTGATGGATGTATTCCGTTGTGATGGATGTATTCTGTTGTGATGGATGTATTCTGTTGTGATGGATGTATTCTGTTGTGATGGATGTATTCCGTTGTGATGGATGTATTCTGTTGTGATGGATGTATTCTGTTGTGATGGATGTATTCCGTTGTGATGGATGTATTCTGTTGTGATGGATGTATTCTGTTGTGATGGATGTATTCTGTTGTGATGGATGTATTCTGTTGTGATGGATGTATTCCGTTGTGATGGATGTATTCTGTTGTGATGGATGTATTCTGTTGTGATGGATGTATTCCGTTGTGATGGATGTATTCCGTTGTGATGGATGTATTCTGTTGTGATGGATGTATTCTGTTGTGATGGATGTATTCTGTTGTGATGGATGTATTCTGTTGTGATGGATGTATTCCGTTGTGATGGATGTATTCCGTTGTGATGGATGTATTCTGTTGTGATGGATGTATTCTGTTGTGATGGATGTATTCTGTTGTGATGGATGTATTCCGTTGTGATGGATGTATTCTGTTGTGATGGATGTATTCTGTTGTGATGGATGTATTCCGTTGTGATGGATGTATTCTGTTGTGATGGATGTATTCTGTTGTGATGGATGTATTCTGTTGTGATGGATGTATTCTGTTGTGATGGATGTATTCCGTTGTGATGGATGTATTCCGTTGTGATGGATGTTTCTGACTGATGTCACTTTTATCAATTTAACAGTTTAATTGTGACGTTTTTTTTTAAAAAATTAAATTTTAATAATTTTGTAACAATTTTTAATTCTAAAGTGTGACGTATGTTTAGTGTTGGGGAGGGGGGTATGAGTTTTTTTTTGGACAGATTGTGACAGTTAGTATGGAGAAAGTTTAAAAAATCGTCCAAAAATAGCGTGACGTAATTTATGGAAGGCCCCTGGGTAGAAATTAAAATTTATATTTACATATGCACACATAAAGGTATGTGTATGTTCGTTTTAAACCTATTATTACTTAAAAATTATTTTGACGTTTCTTGTTTTATAACCAGAAGCCGAGCAAATAACAAAAACTCTCAGCAGATAACAAACCATCTACCCCCCCCCCCTCCCACCATTTTTACCCTTTTTTACACACGCACACAAAACTTATACTGTTTTAAATGTTTGAGGAAAAAAAATTAATTTACGCTCTAGTTGGCGCAGCATCTGCTTCTACTAATCTACTTCTACTAATCTACTTCTACTAATCTACTTCTACTAATCTACTTCTACTAATCTACTTCTACTAATCTACTTCTACTAATCTACTTCTACTAATTTACTTCTACTAATTTACTTCTACTAATCTACTTCTACTAATCTACTTCTACTAATCTACTTCTACTAATTTACTTCTACTAATTTACTTCTACTAATCTACTTCTACTAATTTACTTCCACTAATTTAATTCTACTAATTTACTTCTACTAATTTACTTCTACTAATTTACTTTTACTAATTTACTTCCACTAATTTACTTCTACTAATTTACTTCCACTAATTTAATTCATCTAATTTAATTCATCTAATTTAATTCTACTAATTTACTTCTACTAATTTACTTTTACTTATTTACTTTTACTAATTTACTTCCACTAATTTACTTCCACTAATTTACTTCTACTAATTTACTTCTACTAATCTGCTGCCACTACGGTAGAATATTTTGCTAATGCACGGCCACGGTGATACTTATCTGACACTGACAGGCTGAAAAGTCTCAGCATCTGAACAGGTGGTCGAAAAGTATGTGACCGGCAAAACATGAAGGAATAGTTATAAAAGAGTTTATTTTTTGCAAGGACACTGTTTTTGTGGTAGAAATTGTAACGTTATGGACTCAAAATCCTTAAAATATAGAATTAAATCTACATCACCCTCGTCAATACAACTATAACTTGGAACACGCCTTCCCAGCCTTTTCTACGCTCGCCACTCGCCACCCTTTTCTACGCTCGCCACTCGCCACCCTTTTCTATGCTCGCCACCCTTTTCTATGCTCGCCACCCTTTTCTATGCTCCCCACTCTTTTCTATGCTCGCCACCCTTTTCTATGCTCGCCACCCTTTTCTATGCTCGCCACCCTTTTCTATGCTCGCCACCCTTTTCTATGCTCGCCACCCTTTTCTATGCTCGCCACCCTTTTCTATGCTCGCCACTCGCCACCCTTTTCTACGCTCGCCACTCGCCACCCTTTTCTATGCTCGCCACCCTTTTCTATGCTCGCCAACCTTTTCTATGCTCGCCAACCTTTTCTATGCTCGCCACTCGCCACCCTTTTCTACGCTCGCCACTCGCCACCCTTTTCTATGCTCGCCAACCTTTTCTATGCTCGCAAACCTTTTCTATGCTCGCCACTCGCTACCCTTACGAATTCTTTGACTTAGTCTCGCGCGCTTTTAAAAAAAAAAATGAATTTTAAAATGAAGAGAAAGCGGGCCTTCTAGTGTTGTTGTTGTTTTAATTGTTACTGAATAGCAGAGACAGCTGTAGAACTTTGTAGAAGAGAATTTTAAAAACAAAAGACTTATTTCATGAAATAAAATGTAAATGGGGTAAATAATAAAATAAAAATGAAAACCCACACATTTATGGTCACAATTTAAAAGGCAATGGCTGCTTTGTTCTTATAATCACTTTTCATCGCCTCCCCCCCCACCCCACTTTTTTCTCCAATGAATTACTATCTCGCACCCCAGATGATGCTGGAAAACTCCTTTCCTTTCTGGGGTTTGGGGGGGAGGGTGACTAAGACATTTTATTATATCACTGAGTCCACCCTCTTAAAGGCTGTGTGGGAATGGCAGTGTTT
The DNA here is from genome assembly GCA_964017045.1 of Omphiscola glabra. Taxonomy (NCBI): domain Eukaryota; kingdom Metazoa; phylum Mollusca; class Gastropoda; family Lymnaeidae; genus Omphiscola; species Omphiscola glabra. Next base: position 12,790,982 of record OZ024800.1, read on the forward strand.
ATTGCGATCTGGCAGAATTCCTTTAGTCTTTAGACCAGAGAAGCTTGCTTCAGGGTAAGTCCATCGCATCGTGTTGGCAGTGTGATTCATTCTATAGTGTTGGCAGTGTGATTCCATGCCATCGTGTTGGCAGTGTGATTCCATGCCATCGTATTGGCAGTGTGATCCATGCCATTGTGTTGGCAGTGTGATTCCATTCTATAGTGTTGGCAGTGTGATTCCATTCTATATTTTTGGCAGTGTGATTCCATAGTGTTGGCAGTGTGATTCCATTCTATAGTGTTGGCAGTGTGATTCCATTCTATAGTGTTGGCAGTGTGATCCATTCTATAGTGTTGGCCGTGTGATTCCATTCTATAGTGTTGGCAGTGTGATTCCATGCCATAGTGTTGGCAGTGATTCCATTCCATCGTGTTAGGATTCCATTCCATTTTGGTCGCAGGGTGAGTCAGTTCCCTTGTGAACGCTGTTAGGGGGGTTTGGGGGGGGGGGGGGGTTCATGTCTTTGTGGTCGCAGGATGAGTCCATTCCGTTGTTGAATCGACTCGCGGAACAGCTGAGAGCTACGTGTAGCCACTAGGGCATGTTGACCTGGGCTCATGACCGCTCGTTTTTTTTACTTCTCTCTCTTTCTCTGTTGTCATGGATTCAAGGCCAGGGACGGGTTAAATAACTAACTGCGAACCTATAGGTGCTGTGCCGGTAGAAGCAGTGTCGGTGGAAGCAGTGTCAGTAGAAGCAGTGTCGGTAGAAGCAGTGTCGGTAGAAGCAGTGTCGGTAGTAGCAGTGTCGGTAGAAGCAGTGTCGGTAGTAGCAGTGTCGGTAGAAGCAGTGTCGGTAGAAGCAGTGTCGGTAGAAGCAGTGTCGGTAGAAGAAGTGTCGGTAGTAGCAGTGTCGGTGGAAGCAGTGTCGGTAGAAGCAGTGTCGGTAGATCAAGTAGACAGACGGGCTGGTCATTTCGGAATCTCTCTTATGTTTTCGGCCATCTCCCTACTCGGTCAGCTATCGGATCGTCTCTATTTTGAACCGGAAGCATAATATTTAATGAATATGATATAGAGCAGCGGTTCTCAACCTGTGGATCGCGATCACATACATACTTTTCTGATTGCGGATCTCCACAACACGAGGATCTGCATTAAGGGGTCGCGGCATTGGGAAGGTTGAGAACCACTGATATAGAGGGTAAACGTAAATTAACGCGTCTCTAGCCTTTCTTTGTGTAGTTATTTTTCTTTCTGTGGTCAATTAAATATTTGTCCTTATTAATTTATTTTTTTAGAGGGGGTGGGGTGGGGTAGGGGGGCACTCATGATTTCAGGTCGCATTTTAAGGTTTAGTCAGATGTAGGAGATTCCAATGTCTTCTTATCCTGTTTGCCTTGCGTCTGTTGTACTTTACGCATTCTACTTTACATCGCGCCTGACTTTAATGATCTACCGTAGTTATTTATCCGTGCCCAGAAATATCCGTTTTAACCTCGCAGCTGACATGAACGCTCGTCAAAACATGTCACTCGTTGATTTATATATATATATATATATATATATATATATATACACACAAACACACACATGTATAAATGTGGATTTTAGTGCACGCAGTGGGAACAGTGATTTTAATTGCGATGTACATGTACTGAATTGTTTAAAGGCGTTGACTTGTTCCGGTGGCAAGTATCCAACACGTCCACTAACATCATGTACCGTTTCCTTGTGCCACTACCAAAAAATGTAAATGGCTCATCGTTATCCCCGACCATTCATCTCTCCCGGTGTCTCTAATTAACTAATTTATTCTTTCAGTCCGATCTTCATTTGCCACCCCTCCCCCCCTCCTTCCCTTTCCGACTAAACATTTCTCATGCACTATTGTATCTTTCAGACGTATTTTGTCTCACAACCTTTAACCACTACACCATCAAACCTTGTCTTTTCACGTGTACTTTGTACACACTCTTGGCCAATGCTCAGATAATAAATTTTTCCCAAATATTATGCAGTATATTTTTTTTTTAACATAGGCATTCGTAAGAAATTTCATTTGGTTCTTTTTGTGAGAAATCCGATGTGACATCTATCGTTCCTCTTAAAAAAGATATCCCATCCCCCCCCCCCAATCTTTTTTTTTTTCTCTGCCAAATAGGACCCTCTTTCAAGTAGGGCACCTTTCAAATAGGGCCCCTTTCAAATAGGGTCCATTTCAAATAGGGCCCCTTTCTTACAGGCCATAAGCCCATATACTACTGACCTAAGTACAATTCATTATTGACTATAGGTCAACTGGACAGGTTGACGGGTATTAGGTCGATTCCTGGTGGACAGTGAGTTGGTCAATTCTTAGTGAAAAGTTACATTCCTGGTAAGCAGGCGAGCATTATTCGTACATCTTTTTGACATCCCGTGAAAGTCCGGGGGGGGGGGGGGGAGAATTATTTTGAATTGTGCAAATAATTCCTAGCCTTTTGGAAAAACAATTAGGTAATCTAAATTAAATTTCTGATTGAATTTGTTTTTGAAGTAGACTTGCATATTTATTGATTATAGTTGCGCTACCTGGAAGCAGTTCTCTTAATGAACGATTTTTTTGGTTACTTTTAAACAGTATGTCATTAATTCCCATGACCAATATATCACAGAACCACGTGACCAACATTTTACAGAACCACGTGACCAACATTTCACAGAACCACGTGACCAACATTTCACAGAACCACATGACTAACATTTCACAGAATCACGTGATCAATATTTCACAGAACCACGTGATAAATATATCACATAACCACGTGATCCATATTTCACAGAATCACGTGACCAATATCTCACAGAACCACGTGATCCATATTTCACAGAATCACGTGACCAATATCTCACAGAACCACATTACCGCTGTGCTGTTTCATAGAACAACGCCACCGATGTTTCCAACCCATTTTTTTGATGTTGATAGAGTACGTCACATATAGCCTCTACCCAAGATGCCTTAGTTAGATCACAGCCGCGTAAAATGTCTGTCATGTCCGTCACAGTTTGTGGATTTCTTGTTTACTGTTTTGTTTCGCTGGTAAAACGTGTGCTTTAAAAATAACAGGGCTTTTAATTTGAGGGACGAACAGAAATTTGGTTGCGCGAATTTATTTCAGTTTTAATTAAATTCTTTTTTTTTTTAATTAACTTCGCTTTTGTGTGTATAGGGCAAAAATCTTCGGACGGCTAATTGACCCACTTCCCGCCAGCCTATAGAGCAGAAACTTTGGCACATAGTCTCTTTGCCGATGGCAACACATTTTATCACATTTTTTCAGAAATTAGTTTTTCCTGTTTTTTTTCCTTACGGGGAAGAAGATAAAGGAAATATGATTTAAAAAAATTCCCGATAGCTACGCTAAATTTTCTTTGAGAAGAGAAATATCGTAAGTTCCTTCGGTGCTTAATATATTTTTCCTAACTGAGTTGGTGAAATACATCTGCGGTGCAAAAGAGGCTGGGACATTAGAATAATAATATATAAGAACATCATTTTAAAATCCATGTGCATTATAAAAGATTCATACGAAAAACTTTGATTTTAAGGGTTGCTTAATTATAGTGTTTTATTTAATGTCTTTCTAACTGAGGCAGGTTGTTCTTAATGTATGGACAACGACCCCATTGGGTTTCCTTGAAAAGGTTCAGTTTCCTTTATAATTATGTTATATGCATTAAAAAAAAAGTATTCAAGAAAGTTCCGTGGCCATCCGCTGACTGTCAAAAGTGTCCATTGAACAAGTGTGGCTGAAGTGCTGTCACAGTGGTCCATAGAACACGTGTGTTTGAAGTGCTGTCATATAGCGGTCCATTGAACAAGTGTGGTTGAAATGCTGTCACAGGGTTCCATTGAACAAGTGTGTTTGAAGACCTGTCACAGGGTTCCATAGAACAAGTGTGTTTGAAGTGCTGTCATATAGTGGTCCATAGAACAAGTGTGTTTGAAGGGCTGTCATATAGTGGTCCATAGAACAAGTGTGTTTGAAGTGCTGTCATATAGTGGTCCATAGAACAAGTGTGTTTGAAGTGCTGTCACAGGGTCCATTGAACAAGTGTGGTTGAAATGCTGTCACAGGGGTCCATTGAACAAATGTGGTTGAAATGCTGTCATAAGGGTCCATAGAACAAGTGTGTTTGAAGTGCTGTCACATGGGTCCATTGAACAAATGTGGTTGAAGTGCTGTCATAAGGGTCTATAGAACAAGTGTGGCTGACGTACTGTCACAGAGGTCCATAGAACAAGTGTGGTTGAAATGCTGTCACAGGGGTCCATTGAACAAATGTGGTTGAAGTGCTGTCATAAGGGTCCATAGAACAAGTGTGGCTGACGTACTGTCACAGAGGTCCATAGAACAAGTGTGGTTGAAGTGCTGCAACAGGGGTCCATAGAACAAGTGTGGTGCAGCCCAAAAAAACATGTATTTGTCGCACGAGTGCCAAGACTCAGATTGAATCTGAATGCAGTGGGCAGTGTGGATCTTGCTAGAAAAACATCAAATAATCTCGCGTGCCAACGTAGAAGGCTCAGTGTCAGCTGCGGCACGCGTACCATATTTTCTCCGCCACTACCGTCTTATATCTACCAACACCACGGTGTCTTGTCTGTATCTGATTCTAGAATATCGGCCATATTTCCATGTTACCTGTCACATGTTCATCTATAAGCCATATTTTATTTTACCCTACATTTCCGGTAATAAAAAGAACCGAAGATTTTAAAAAAAATAATAACACACAATTAAGGTCAGTGTGACATATACGTGCCACCGCCAGACTCAATCGGTAGGCCTACCAGGTCGAAGTGACATTTGTCACCAAAACGGAGTTGCCAGATTTTATTGGACAATGCGCCATATTGTTTGAGTGATAGAGCTGGCATTTATTTATAGGTAGATGATCTAGCGCGCGCCGGGGTGGGGGTGGGGTGGGGTGCTTTTGCCGTTCTTAACTCCAGGGGTGGACGTCCACCTATTACCCACCTGCATGAACGGTGGCAGGAAGTTCATTGTTAAGACCACTTCCGTTTGACACTTAAAACAGCTGTAAGTGGGACATTCTAAAAAAAAACAAAAAAAAACACAACAGTAGCTCTGTTATGCAATGACGCTTGCAGTGCTTGAGTCCTGCTTGCTTGTAAAACGAACACCTATCAAACAATCAATGACAATTAACAAACAAGACCAAACCCACGGAACAAAAACAATGAAAAGTTGTATTTGTTAATAGTTGACACAGTGTTCTCGTCTTGTATTGTCGGCCAGGAATAAAATCACAATTCAAGAACATTCTAGAAATATAGGGTGGGATTACTTTCGTGAGTGGCTTTGGTGACGGGGCGCATGTTAACATCGGCTGCGTTGACACAAGCATGGTGAAGGGGCGCATGTTGACATTGGCTGCATTGACACAATCATGGTGAAGGGGCACATGTTGACATTGGCTGCATTGACACAATCATGGTGAAGGGGCACATGTTGACATTGGCTGCATTGACACAATCATGGTGAAGGGGCACATGTTAACATCGGCTGCATTGACACAAGTATGGTGAAGGGGCACATGTTAACATCGGCTGCATTGACACAAGTATGGTGAAGGGGCACATGTTAACATCGGCTGCATTGACACAAGTATGGTGAAGGGGCACATGTTAACATCGGCTGCATTGACACAATCATGGTGAAGGGGCACATGTTAACATGGCTGCATTGACACAAGTATGGTGAAGGGGCACATGTTAACATCGGCTGCATTGACACAATCAGTTTTTTAAAAGTGTTGGTGTAGGCAATATCAGGTCCAACGAAAAATAGCTTACGTCCCCTGTCGAGACGTACTACAATTATATATATGAAAAAAGAAAGATTTGAAAACAAATCACTTCCAAGGTTTCCGGTTTATGACAAATATTTTTCTTTATTTGCTAATTTTCAGAAGATGAAATCCGAACTGGAAATGCTGTGTCCAGCTGCACTGCTTGAATCCGCTTAAATGTCTGGACATGCAACAAACAGCGTGACCTCCAAACTCAGGTTTAGTGTCACCAGGAGCAGGGGAGACAATTAACTACAAACATGACCTTAAAATTTCCTAAACTAAATGGACCGAGAAGAATAAAGTGTGAAAAGAACCATTAGAAAGGTAAGTTAATCTCATACTTTGTCAACTTTGTGCCCCGAATACTTTGAATTGGCTGACCTTGGCCTGAATTTGGTGATGACCGGGAATCGTGTGAGTTGACCTCTGTAACCTCTGACCTAAAGTTTGATTTAGTACTGATTTGACCCGGAGTTCACAAAATTATCATTTGCTTGTCCTGACCTTGTGACCTTGCGTTGACCAGGGCACTAGCAAGCACAAAGTTCTTTTCTGTTGTGATCAACTATGGCACAAAGTTCTTTTCTGTTGTGATCAACTATAGCACAAAGTTTTGATCTGTTGTGATCAACTATGGCACAAAGTTCTTTTCTGTTGTGATCAACTATAGCACATAGTTCTGATCTGTTGTGATCAACTATAGCACAAAGTTCTGATCTGTTGTGATCAACTATGGCACAAAGTTCTTTTCTGTTGTGATCAACTATAGCACATAGTTCTTTTCTGTTGTGATCAACTATAGCACAAAGTTCTTTTCTGTTGTGATCAACTATAGCACAAAGTTCTGATCTGTTGTGATCAACTATGGCACAAAGTTCTTTTCTGTTGTGATCAACTATAGCACATAGTTCTGATCTGTTGTGATCAACTATGGCACATAGTTCTGATCTGTTGTGATCAACTATTGCACATAGTTCTGATCTGTTGTGATCAACTATGGCACATAGTTCTGATCTGTTGTGATCAACTATAGCACATAGTTCTGATCTGTTGTGATCAACTATAGCACATAGTTCTGATCTGTTGTGATCAACTATGGCACATAGTTCTTTTCTGTTGTGATCAACTATGGCACATAGTTCTGATCTGTTGTGATCAACTATGGCACAAAGTTCTGATCTGTTGTGATCAACTATGGCACAAAGTTCTTTTCTGTTGTGATCAACTATGGCACATAGTTCTGATCTGTTGTGATCAACTATGGCACAAAGTTCTGATATGTTGTGATCAACTATGGCACAAAGTTCTTTTCTGTTGTGATCAACTATGGCACAAAGTTCTTTTCTGTTGTGATCAACTATGGCACATAGTTCTGATCTGTTGTGATCAACTATGGCACAAAGATCTGATCGGTTGTGATCAACTATGGCACATAGTTCTGATCTGTTGTGATCAACTATGGCACAAAGTTCTGATCTGTTGTGATCAACTATGGCACAAAGTTCTGATCTGTTGTGATCAACTATGGCACAAAGTTCTGATCTGTTGTGATCAACTATGGCACAAAGTTCTGATCTGTTGTGATGAACTATGGCACAAAGTTCTGATCTGTTGTGATCAACTATGGCACAAAGTTCTGATCTGTTGTGATCAACTATGGCACAAAGTTCTGATCTGTTGTGATCAAAGCTGTGTCATGCTGTTAGTTGTTTTTTTTTTTTGTTTTTTTTTAAAAACATCAGCCAAAGCCCTGCTAGTCATTTCAATTTCAATTATTTAACTAACCTCAATATTACCTAATCGTCTTTTTAATTAGTGTGAGAAAATAGTAGGACAGGGTATGTGGAGGCTTGACTCTACATAGCTGACAATAAGATAAGAATGTTTCGGCCAAGAGCCTTCCTCTGCAGACAGGACAATAAGATAAGAATGTTTCGGCCAAGAGCCTTCCTCTGCAGACAGGACAATAAGATAAGAATGTTTCGGCCAAGAGCCTTCCTCGGCAGACAGGACAATAAGATAAGAATGTTTTGGCCAAGAGCCATCCTTGCAGACAAGACAATAAGATAAGAACGTTTCGGCCAAGAGCCTTCCTCGCAGACAGGACAATAAGATAAGAACGTTTCGGCCAAGAGCCTTCCTCGCAGACAGGACAATAAGATAAGAATGTTTCGGCCAAGAGCCTTCCTCGCAGACAAGACAATAAGATAAGAATGTTTCGGCCAAGAGCCTTCCTCGGCAGACAGGACAAATGAAAATATGACAAGAAATAATGGCTATTTGAAAACTTAAGTAGTCGCCATTGTTGTAGCCAGAAGTTTGATTTTTCCAAAACCGTTATTATTTTCTTCACACATCCTGAACGCAGTCCTTCATTTACTATCCTGTAATTAGTATATAACATTATAAATAATAAGCATATCAGTACATTTTATAAATTAATTTTATTTTTAATTCGTTTTATTCTTATTTTAAACCGCTGTGTTTGACTTACCATCGGGTGCGTTATAAAGAGATGTAATTAAAATTTCCTGTTAGTTTTAATTGATATAAGGAGAAAATTTTGCGCTGATTTTTTTTTAAAATGTCTTATCTAAAAATAAAATTATTCTTTTTTTTTAGGCAAATAAGATCATTAGCATTGATCAACCCAAAGACGGCACAATATTCATTTGGCATAATTGCTGATGTTGAAATGACCCATGAATCTTAACTTGTGTGCTATTTTTCTTGTGGCTATCAAGGTTCATGCGACACCTGACGGGGCTGAAATCTAGAACTACATCTTGGCGACCAGGGCTGCATGTGTGTTGGGCTGCATTTACTCATCGTTTGCCCCGTGTTTGCAAGATCAAAGCAGGACAAGATTGAATTCAAAGGAAAGAACAGCTTGGAACTGCCATCATTGGATGCTGACAGAGACTTAAAACTAAAAGTTATAATTCTTTTGGAGATGATCAGACTGTATACTGGCTGGTCCTAGTGTGTACTGGCTGACCCCGGAGTGTACTAACTGGTCCTAGTGTGTACTGGCTGACCCTGGTGTGTACTAACTGGTCCTAGTGTGTACTTGTGTTTGTCCTCAGTGTGTATACCAGCTGATTGCAGCAATACAACATGAATTGATCTTTTCTATTTCTTGAAAATGAAGTCACGTCAATCCGGCAATTCTTGTATATAAGAACCAGAAAGAAACTTGTATCTGCCCATATGAATGGTTTCCAAAAGAAATTGGTGATATTATTCCCCCCCAGTATTTATTCTCATTAAACTTTGTGGATGTCGAACTCAGTGATTGGATTTTCTGTGATTTCTTATTGTGATACATTGTCCACTTTATGTACCGACCACAAAACGGATTTGTCAAGGTGTGTGGTGGGTGGGGCGCTAGGGCGTCGCCAATCGGGAACCCATGAGTGGATTGACAGAGGATGATCAAAACCTCTGCTCATCTACAGGCCATCTGCTGCTGCATCTCTATGCTGCTGCTTTCGGTTGCCTTCAACTCCACATCTTCATATCCAACACCTGCGTCTGTCACCCAGCCAGTGAGAAATACATTTGACGAGTCTTCACCCAGAGGTGAGTCTGAAATGTGGAGATATCTAGCTCACAGCAGCCATAGTGACTCTTTTATTCCAAATGCTAATTAATTAGTGTGACGATTTTAACCAGGCTTACGCAGTTTTTCATTTATTTCTATTCTTCCAATGTTATTTTTTTCTACCGACAGGTAAGTGCCAGTTTGAACTCAGTGACCCCAGCCTGTCGTTGGAGGCTGAATCCTTCACCTACCAGCACCAGGGATGTCACCAGAGTGAATACAATATCCGAGTGCCTGGTAGCCTTTTCATCTTGCTCAACTTCACCGACATCCACAGCCTGACTGACATGCCAGTGGAGCTGGGCCTCCAGCGTCAACAACAACACGAGCAGGCGGCCACTCCAACCACAGCCACGACAATAGAAAACGCCCACTTCCGAGCATTCTCTGCTGGCAAACAAGAAAACTTTACTTTCACAACCCCAGGCGGCATAAAGGATGATTCGAATGCCACAAACTATCTGACTGAGCCAGTCACACACCAACATTCTGAGGCTAACATCACTGCAGACGACCCAAGCGGGAGTCTACAGGACACAGAAAAAACCCATTCACTAAGTGAAACACTGAAAACTAGTCGAACATTCAACGATAAGGACATAAGTCCTTTACAAGATACTACAAGAGCGGATTTTTCTAAATTTCAGTATTCGGAATCAGGAGTCGATGAAAGAGGATCTTTTTGTAGTTTAAAGGTGAGGGAATTCCCAAAGGATCTTCTTTTTCTTTTTATATCTATCAGGCTTTTAAGCTATTTCCATTCATGAATGTTTATTACTCATTAAGAACTATTATAAATGTAGATCATATTGTCCCAGGAACTCTCTCAGCAAAAAATGCATGTGTTTTTTGCTGGTTTTTTTGTTTGTTTGTTTGTTGTTTTTTTTCAAATCTCACAGAAAGCACTTTAACCCAATATCTTTAAAAAGAACTTTTGAAACATTTGGTTAGATCATGTGACAGAAATTTACTTTTCATAGATACAGTTTTTAACATATTATTGCAGGAAGCCCTGTCTTAAACATAGTGGAGGGAAAAAATTTAATCAATTTTCTATCAAATCTGACTTGAGGGCTTAATAAAGGGTTCCTGTAATGATATGATCTTTGTAGAAATATGAAAAGTAATGAACTGCTTTGGCAGTAAAAAAAAAAAAAAGGTTATTATGAAAACCACTGTAATTAAATCTGTCAGTCATCACTTATGACCAATGCAGTACAACTATGCTCCATTCTGAAAACACAGTAATTACATTTACTAAGTGAATCGTCTTAAAATGTTAAATTAAGTAAATTTAGTGAAACAATCTTAAATTTTTATAGTTAAATTTACAACTATACAGTTAAAAACACTAATTTAATAAAACATGAAAATGTACACAAATGATTTCTCCCCAGCTTATAATAGAAGTCGCCAACGCCAGCCACAGCACTGAACGGCAGGTGATCTGCTGGAAGAAGTCCTGGCAGAGTCGCATCCCTTTGGTCTACCGTTACAGTGTCCCCATCAAAATAACCTATATATGGGAAACCCACAGTCACAGTGGCTTCTCTCTGCAGTTTAGGTTCTTACAGTCAAAAGGTGAAAACATAAACCCAAGCGTGGCGTGGCCAGCTTCATGTGACATGTTTCCTATGTTGTGACATCAATAAAAAAAATAGTAGACAGCACACATGCTAAGACATCGCAGATTCTGCAGGGTGGATCTTGGAAGAGTAGCCCATTTCTGGCAAAATTATGACAAGATGAAGGAAAAAGTGGATTGATTTTATTCACTTACCCACAAGTTCCAGCAGAGCATGTGACCACCATCATTGGTCTTAGCATCTGCTTTAAATTGTCATACTATCCACAGAAGCAAGCTACCTTTTCATACATTAATCACCTGCACCACCCCTCCCCCCTCAAAATTTATGCTCTTGTAAAATTAAAAACAATTATGACACAGCAATGCTTTCAACAAAGATACATTACTTTTAAAGTTTTGTAACTTAATGACACAGCAATGCTTTCAACAAAGATCCATTACTTTTAAAGTTTTGTAACTTAATGACACAGCAATGCTTTCAATAAAGATACATTACTTTTAAAGTTTTGTAACTTAGTGACACAGCAATGCTTTCAACAAAGATACATTACTTTTAAAGTTTTGTAACTTAATGACACAGCAATGCTTTCAACAAAGATACATTACTTTTAAAGTTTTGTAACTTAATGACACAGCAATGCTTTCAATAAAGATACATTACTTTTAAAGTTTTGTAACTTAGTGACACAGCAATGCTTTCAACAAAGATACATTACTTTTAAAGTTTTGTAACTTAATGACACAGCAATGCTTTCAATAAAGATACATTACTTTTAAAGTTTTATAACTTAATGACACAGCAATGCTTTCAATAAAGATACATTATTTTTAAAGTTTTGTAACTTAATGACACAGCAATGCTTTCAATAAAGATACACTACTTTTAAAGTTTTGTAACTTAATGACACAGCAATGCTTTCAACAAAGATACACTACTTTTAAAGTTTTGTAACTTAATGACACAGCAATGCTTTCAACAAAGATACATTACTTTTAAAGTTTTGTAACTTAATGACACAGCAATGCTTTCAATAAAGATACATTACTTTTAAAGTTTTGTAACTTAGTGACACAGCAATGCTTTCAACAAAGATACATTACCTTTAAAGTTTTGTAACTTAATGACACAGCAATGCTTTCAATAAAGATACATTACTTTTAAAGTTTTGTAACTTAATGACACAGCAATGCTTTCAATAAAGATACATTACTTTTAAAGTTTTGTAACTTAGTGACACAGCAATGCTTTCAACAAAGATACATTACTTTTAAAGTTTTGTAACTTAATGACACAGCAATGCTTTCAATAAAGATACATTACTTTTAAAGTTTTGTAACTTAATGACACAGCAATGCTTTCAATAAAGATACACTACTTTTAAAGTTTTGTAACTTAATGACACAGCAATGCTTTCAACAAAGATACATTACTTTTAAAGTTTTGTAACTTAATGACACAGCAATGCTTTCAATAAAGATACATTACTTTTAAAGTTTTGTAACTTAGTGACACAGCAATGCTTTCAACAAAGATACATTACTTTTAAAGTTTTGTAACTTAATGACACAGCAATGCTTTCAATAAAGATACATTACTTTTAAAGTTTTATAACTTAATGACACAGCAATGCTTTCAATAAAGATACATTATTTTTAAAGTTTTGTAACTTAATGACACAGCAATGCTTTCAATAAAGATACACTACTTTTAAAGTTTTGTAACTTAATGACACAGCAATGCTTTCAACAAAGATACACTACTTTTAAAGTTTTGTAACTTAATGACACAGCAATGCTTTCAATAAAGATACACTACTTTTAAAGTTTTGTAACTTAATGACACAGCAATGCTTTCAATAAAGATACATTACTTTTAAAGTTTTATAACTTAATGACACAGCAATGCTTTCAATAAAGATACATTATTTTTAAAGTTTTGTAACTTAATGACACAGCAATGCTTTCAATAAAGATACACTACTTTTAAAGTTTTGTAACTTAATGACACAGCAATGCTTTCAACAAAGATACACTACTTTTAAAGTTTTGTAACTTAATGACACAGCAATGCTTTCAACAAAGATACACTACTTTTAAAGTTTTGTAACTTAATGACACAGCAATGCTTTCAATAAAGATACATTACTTTTAAAGTTTTGTAACTTAATGAAAGAAATCTGGTAAATATCATTAATGATAAATTATGTTCAGTCTGATAAACCATTTGTTTTTTTGGGGTAGATGATTGTGTTATATAAATTTCTGGCTATAAAAACGTCTATGGTCCATTGACTCTGTTGTTTCCATCTCAGCAGACGTTGACTGCGAGTTCCGGTGTAACAATCATCTGTGCTTACTCAAAGACCAGCTCTGTGATGGATTTGATGATTGTCCAGACGGATCTGATGAGGTGAATGGTTGTCCCCGTGAAAAAACTGAGGGAGATAATGGTAGGACATTATTTTATAGAAGATTGACTGGATATGATTTCTCATATGTGCGGAGCCGTTTACCCTTAAGATTTTGGTGTACAATGTAAGATTAAGAGGTGTATACATTATACATTACTGTATGTTTATTTTTTACTATTAAGATAATTTATTTGAAGGGATTTGTGATGATATAGTATGATTTTAAGAGCTTGACGGTAAACAGGTCTGTGTGTGTGCACGGTAAACAGGTCTGTATGTGTGCACGGTAAACAGGTCTGTATGTGTGCACGGTAAACAGGTCTGTATGTGTGCAAGTTACAACAGATTGATGGAAGAACATTGTTGTGGTAGTAGGGTTTATAATCAGCACCAAATAAAAAGGGGGATTGATGTCATACAGTAAGTGTTGCCAAAGCTGAATAGAGGGATGTTTGGTGGCACCAAGTGGAGTGGTGTTTAGTTTGGTTGGCACCAAGTGGAATGGTGTTTAGTTTGGTGGCACCAAGTGGAATGGTGTTTAGTTTGGTTGGCACCAAGTGGAATGGTGTTTAGTTTGGTGGCACCAAGTGGAATGGTGTTTAGTTTGGTGGCACCAAGTGGAATGGTGTTTAGTTTGGTGGGATCAAGTGGAGTGGTGTTTAGTTTGGTGGTACCAAGTGGAATGGTGTTTAGTTTGGTGGCACCAAGTGGAATGGTGTTTAGTTTGGTGGCACCAAGTGGAATGGTGTTTAGTTTGGTGGCACCAAGTGGAATGGTGTTTAGTTTGGTTGGCACCAAGTGGAATGGTGTTTAGTTTGGTGGCACCAAGTGGAATGGTGTTTAGTTTGGTGGCACCAAGTGGAATGGTGTTTAGTTTGGTGGGATCAAGTGGAATGGTGTTTAGTTTGGTGGCACCAAGTGGAATGGTGTTTAGTTTGGTGGCACCAAGTGGAATGGTGTTTAGTTTGGTGGCACCAAGTGGAATGGTGTTTAGTTTGGTGGCACCAAGTGGAATGGTGTTTAGTTTGGTGGCACCAAGTGGAATGGTGTTTAGTTTGGTGGCACCAAGTGGAATGGTGTTTAGTTTGGTGGCACCAAGTGGAATGGTGTTTAGTTTGGTGGCACCAAGTGGAATGGTGTTTAGTTTGGTGGCACCAAGTGGAATGGTGTTTAGTTTGGTGGCACCAAGTGGAATGGTGTTTAGTTTGGTGGCACCAAGTGGAATGGTGTTTAGTTTGGTGGCACCAAGTGGAATGGTGTTTTGTTTGGTGGCACCAAGTGGAATGGTGTTTAGTTTGGTGGCACCAAGTGGAATGGTGTTTAGTTTGGTGGCACCAAGTGGAATGGTGTTTAGTTTGGTGGCACCAAGTGGAATGGTGTTTAGTTTGGTGGGACCAAGTGGAATGGTGTTTAGTTTGGTGGCACCAAGTGGAATGGTGTTTAGTTTGGTGGCACCAAGTGGAATGGTGTTTAGTTTGGTGGCACCAAGTGGAATGGTGTTTAGTTTGGTGGCACCAAGTGGAATGGTGTTTAGTTTGGTGGCACCAAGTGGAATGGTGTTTAGTTTGGTGGCACCAAGTGGAATGGTGTTTAGTTTGGTGGCACCAAGTGGAATGGTGTTTAGTTTGGTGGCACCAAGTGGAGTGGTGTTTAGTTTGGTGGCACCAAGTGGAATGGTGTTTAGTTTGGTGGCACCAAGTGGAATGGTGTTTAGTTTGGTGGCACCAAGTGGAATGGTGTTTAGTTTGGTGGCACCAAGTGGAATGGTGTTTAGTTTGGTGGCACCAAGTGGAATGGTGTTTAGTTTGGTGGCACCAAGTGGAGTGGTGTTTAGTTTGGTGGCACCAAGTGGAGTGGTGTTTAGTTTGGTGGCACCAAGTGGAATGGTGTTTAGTTTGGTGGCACCAAGTGGAATGGTGTTTAGTTTGGTGGGATCAAGTGGAATGGTGTTTAGTTTGGTGGCACCAAGTGGAATGGTGTTTAGTTTGGTGGTACCAAGTGGAATGGTGTTTAGTTTGGTGGCATCAAGTGGAATGGTGTTTAGTTTGGTGGCACCAAGTGGAATGGTGTTTAGTTTGGTGGCACCAAGTGGAATGGTGTTTAGTTTGGTGGCACCAAGTGGAATGGTGTTTAGTTTGGTGGCACCAAGTGGAATGGTGTTTAGTTTGGTGGTACTAAGTGGAATGGTGTTTAGTTTGGTGGCACCAAGTGGAATGGTGTTTAGTTTGGTGGTACCAAGTGGAATGGTGTTTAGTTTGGTGGGATCAAGTGGAATGGTGTTTAGTTTGGTGGCACCAAGTGGAATGGTGTTTAGTTTGGTGGTACCAAGTGGAATGGTGTTTAGTTTGGTGGCACCAAGTGGAATGGTGTTTAGTTTGGTGGCACCAAGTGGAATGGTGTTTAGTTTGGTGGTACCAAGTGGAATGGTGTTTAGTTTGGTGGGATCAAGTGGAATGGTGTTTAGTTTGGTGGGATCAAGTGGAATGGTGTTTAGTTTGGTGGCATCAAGTGGAATGGTGTTTAGTTTGGTGGTACCAAGTGGAATGGTGTTTACTTTGGTGGTACCAAGTGGAATGGTGTTTACTTTGGTGGCATCAAGTGGAATGGTGTTTAGTTTGGTGGCACCAAGTGGAATGGTGTTTAGTTTGGTGGTACCAAGTGGAATGGTGTTTAGTTTGGCTTACTGGGAAACAAACAGAATATTATTATATTTAATCTAAAAGAACATTTTTAAAGTATTTTGTTATGTTATTATAATTATTTATATTAACTTTGTTTTTGCTTGTGGGTGGGTGGGTGGCTGGCAGGCAAAATCTTTGGATGGCTCATTAACCCACTTCTTGTCAACCTATTGAGCTGAAACTTGGCACAAACACTCAATTCAGATGAAATCACATTCCATCAAACTTTCAGCCCCAAACCCCCCCCCCCTCACCCCCAATATCAGTTTTTCAAGGGGAAGATAAAATACAATTCTTGATAACTGCTCTAAATGAGATTCTATATTAAAAAATGGCGCAAGTATGTTTGGTTTGTAATCTTTTTTTTTTTTTTATATTTAAATTGTTGTAGTATAAATCTGCAGTGTAAAAGCGGGTGGGTCATTAGAATATTAATATAGTTCAGGGTGTGAAAAGAATCTGTGGTTGCAAGTGGGGGAGGCACTAATTGGGATTAGTATAAAGTGCATGTTTTGTCAAATTTTCAGCCCCACCCCTCCATTGCTCGATATTATATTTTAAAAAGGATTTTAAAATTTAAAAAACTTTGTATTTAGGGGTTGTTTAATTATCTACCAACTTATAATGACTTCTCTGGGATATATGATAAACATTTTTGGTTTACAACTTAGCGCTCTCCTTCAAATTTCTCCCATTTCAGGCCATTCTCATATGAATATACTGGTCGTGATTTCTGTGATCCTGTTTTGCATCTTACTTGTTGTCATCATTCTCATGATCAGCCGACGCAATGGTGCGCGGCGTGGACGGGACTCACTGCTGCATCCCCCCCACTCACAGAGTTCAGAGGTCAGTCTGTCTGCACGTTGTTCTCTCTCCTCTTTCAAATTTCTCCTGAATCAAAATCATGACGTCTTCAGTACAATATCCAGAAATCAAAGCGCAAGTGCTACATTTAAATCATGCTCATCTATCTAACATACCACTGCATATTAGTTTTACAGACCTGTTTACTCTTACGATGTTGGCGTAAAATGTACGATTTTGAGGTGTATACATTAAATATACTGTATGTTTATTTTTACTATTATGATGATATATTGAATGATTTTGTTATGATATTGTACAATTTTTAGAGTTTGATGGTAAACATGTCTGTTTTAGTTTAGAGATGATGCGATTCTACTTTGGTGAATGAAACTTTAATTCATCAAAATTTAAAAACCTTTTAAAAGTGAAGTCTACAGTTACGTTTTTAAAAATTTTGTATATTTATATTTTTATATTTTAAAATAAAATTAATATATGCGTCATATATTTTTAGTTTGTCCATAGAAAATTATCATGACCATTTTAGACAATGGATTGGTGCTGGGGCTGAATCTGTCTGTGGTTGAATCTGTCTCTGGTTGCACAGATGGCTGATCAGGCCAATTTCTGGCATGAAATGTTCTTGTGCAGAAAGTGCATAGGAAGGATCGGTCGACTCTGGTACAGAGTTAACTCTTGCTTTTTGGGCTTGGCTTTCGTGCTCTGCAGCAGCTGTTCTTTTGCCTCATGTAGGGAGGAGCGCCACGAGTCTCAATCTTGTCTGGACTCTTCACACATTTCCAGGTTAACATTTTACGCTTTCAAAGATGCTTTCAGTGTGTCTTTAAAAACGTTTCTTCTGTCTCCTGCTTGATCTCACAATAAAATATTCTTTTGGGCCATCGGTGATCTGATATTCCTGCCCAGCGAAGCCGTGGCTGCATTAATAAACTGGCGGTATGCTAGGGACACCTGCTTGTGTGAGTACCATGGTGTCTGGGACCTTGTCCTTCCATTTAATGTTGAGGGTCTTCTCAGGCTTGTCCTGTGGAAGTGGATTAGCTTCCTAGCATTGCATTTATAGAATGTTCATGTTTACATGGATTAGTAGCGTTGGGAGCACAGCCGCTGTGTAAACTTTTATTTTGGTCTGGGTGCTGATTTCTCTCCTTGTCCATACATTCTTAGTTTTTTTGCAAATGTGGCTTTGGCTCCTGCAATTTGAAGGTTTGTTTCGTCATTGATTGTTAAGCTTTGGGACAGTGTGCTGCCAATGTAAGAGAAGCTTTTTACCACTTTAACCCTTTCCCCATTGACTGAAATTTACAAGGAAGGTGGCAGCAAGAGACAATACCACAAGGTTTCAAGGACGCATCCATTTTTCACTTGTGCACATGTAAATGTAAGAACCATCAATTCTGTGACAACTACTGAGGCATATCTTTGCTCTCTATCGCATGCAATATATTTGCTAGAATCCTTCTAAACCATCTAAATTCTCATCTCAAGAAGGGTTTACTGGCAATATATTTGCTAGAATCCTTCTAAACCATCTCAATTATCATCACAAGAAGGGTTTACTGCCAGAAATTCAATGCTTTTTTCGCAAGGATCTTGGAATTATTGATATCGAGTTTGTGGCCTGACAGCTGCAAGACAAGTGTCAGGAACAGAATGTTGACCTCTTCTTCACCTATGTCCATTTAACCAAGGCTTCAACACTGTTAGCAGAAAAGGTGTCAGAAATATCATGGGCAAATATGTCACAGAACAGATGTTATAATGAGGGTGTGGCCAGTACATATGGCCAAATGGTATTTGTGTTATTGTGACTAATACATGTCCGCTACCTTCTGTGATGGTTTATTGGTCCAGGCGTTGAAGATAGCAATTAAGAATACGCAGTACACAAATCATCAAAAACAGTTATAAAGAAAAGATGTATTGATGAATATTGTGTAACCAATCCAGTAATGGCTCTTCCCTGTCTCTCTAACTCTTGATCTATGTTTGACTACAACTGATACTAATGCATCTGTCACTTTATATTGACTGTCCAAGTATTTCTAACTCTACTGTCTATGTCAGACAAGAACTCTATCTAATATATAATTCTCTACCTCTATAAGTGTTCAAGGAATGTGAACTATTAACACATCTCTGCCCCCCTCATTTCCTGTCAATAAGGAGCTTCCGTCATTAACCCCAAAATTTTCAAGTCTGGATGGCCCAAAATGTAAAGACACGATTCCCCCCCCCCCTCTCTCTCTCAAGATGAGACATCAATTAACCTTAACCTCCCTTCCCAAAATAAGAGCAATATCTGTACGCCCCACAAGTAACCAGAACAAAAAATGGAGCTCTTTTCTGTCATTCGCCCCAGTCATTTGTGACATGTGGATGCCCCAGAAAGTTCATTTCAATGTTGCTGCAATTCTATGATAGTATGCAAGCTAGCGTCCTGGAAAATGGAGCGATGTCTCAACCATTCCCTGTTGTCTAATGGAGTCAAACAAGGTTGATGTCTCAACTATGCCCTGTTGTCTAATGGAGTCAAACAAGGTTGATGTCTCAACTATGCCCTGTTGTCTAATGGAGTCAAACAAGGTTGATGTCTCAACCATGCCCTGTTGTCTAATGGAGTCAAACAAGGTTGATGTCTCAACCATGCCCTGTTGTCTAATGGAGTCAAACAAGGTTGATGTCTCAACCATGCCCTGTGTCTAATGGCGTCAAACAAGGTTGTGTCCTGGCACCAACACTTGTCAGCATTTTGTTCTCTGCCATGCTGTCTGATGCTTTCAGATAGGGAGACATTGGAATTGGCATCAGATATAGAACTGATGGTAAAGTATTTAACCTCAGGAGATTACACACTAAATCCAAGGTCTGGACAGACATCATCAGGGACTTTGTGCAAGCCAACGACTGTGCACTAAATGTTAAATTAGAGGCCAATATGCAAGGCATTGTTGCAAACTTCTCAGATGCCTGCACAAACTTTGGTCTTACCATTAACACAAAAAAGACTGAGGTCCTGAACCAATCAGCTCCATCAGTCCCAACATACAAGGCAATGGTATTATATATTTATATATATAAGGAAAGATATTTGGTGGGTAAGCAGGGAGGTGCCTGGGTTCCAACTGAATGTGCCACTGATCTCATCAGGAAATTTACATTAAATTTAATGTTTTAAAAAAACAGTCATAACCTACAAACCTTTTTATCTCCTCAGGTTTTTCGCTCAACTTCAAATTCAATGCAAGATAGTGGACAATATGAAGCTTTGGTGCAAGATCGTGCACAGCGACAAAGTTCAGTTGCTGCTGCCAATCCTCATGGCTCTGAAAGCCACAGATTACTTCAACCACCGCAAGGTATAGAGCAACAACAGTCAACTCACCACCATCCAAAACATCCCCAGCGCTTTAGTCAAACTAATATGGCGAAAGAAGGCGTCTTATCTGTTGACGATTCACGGATGGCAAAGTCTTGGCGAATACCACCACATCAGCAACAACATCATAATTTGCAAGTTCACCAGCCACGGTACCATAATAAACCTGCATATAAAGAGACTAGCCCCGATGAGTTTTACCCTCCACACATCCCTGTGTCGGCAGATGGAGAGGAAGGCTATGCTAGTGAACAGAAGTCACTGCACTCCAAGCAACAGTTTTTAAGGAACTTGCAGGAGGAAAATGGGGTCTTCCGTCCCCCTCCAAACAGGACCATTTTTGACCGTGATAGTCCCCCACCTCCTTACTCCCTAAACCCCCCAGGAACAAAGAGTTTAGACTCTCTGGTCCCCCCTGTAGGAGTGGTTAGTGTGCTGCGGCCGGCCCGTGGTTCCCTCACGCCTCAGAGCACTCCCACAGGGGTCCCTCGGAGTCACAGTCTGTCCTGCCACCATTAAGCCAGTATTCTCCCCTTCCAAATTACTGGTTCGTCCTTATTAAAGAGGATGGCGATGAGGGGATTCTACTTGGAGCACCTGGAAGATGCCAGCCTGGTATCATGTGGTCCAGTGAGAGGCAGCCTGGTATCATGTGGTCCAGTGAGAGGCAGCCTGGTATCATGTGGTCCAGTGAGAGCCAGCCTGGTATCATGTGGTCCAGTGAGAGCCAGCCTGGTATCATGTGGTCCAGTGAGAGGCTGACTGGTACAGATCAACTTTGACTTGGTAGGGGATTATTGTGTAAGGTTATTTCAACCAGGCTGTTTCCGTGTGATGATGGGCTTCATGAAAATAAAATAATCTTTTGTAGCAGGCCAAGGAACCTGTCAGCAACCTCTACCCAGCAACAATGGCTCATTGCTTCAGTCTCTGACATAAGCTCCATAGTCGTCTCCCCTAGCAAGATTTCTCCTCCATTATTCAGTGATAAAGCGTTTCATCATCATATTGAATTTGTCCAACTGTTTTCAACCTCATCTACTCAATTATCTTCCCCGAGTGCAAGCCTTACACGAGGAGAGCAGAAAATAAACCAAAAAAACTCTAGGTACTCATAACAAATTGGGAGTTTAAACAATTACACAAGTGTGCATGATGTTGAGCCAAGTGAATGTGATTTCTACAAGGATAATTATACATGCTGCAAGGCCAACAGCACCATTGTTGTCATCCTCATTGATGTTAGCACCAACACTCCAGGCCAAATTAAGTAGGGGACTTTGTTGCCAAATATTAAAACTGTAGTTTGCAATTACAATTTGTAGAGTTTATTCTTTGAAATTTTTCTTTTGTTTTTTTTATTTTTTTTGAATTTCTCGTATAAAAAAAGATTTCAGCAAAATGAAGCATTAAATTTGTTCAATTGAACATGTTAAATAATTAAAATTTGTGATAGTGGTAGTAAACTATAAGGTCATCTTAGAAAGTTTTTGGAATATATACTATATGTAAAATGTTACTTTTAAAAAAAAAAGGAAGTAGGGCCTAGACACTATCCAAAGTTAACTATAGTTGACAGGTTCAAAGAAAAACATAACTTTTATTGAATTTCTAGTTTATAAACTCCATTAAAACCTTCAAATTAAAAGTTATTAGGTTAGAAAAGCACTTGGCTCCTGAATTTTACATGAATTTATTTTTCCCGTCAAAACTTTTTCTTGTTTAGTATTGAAGTATTGCTTACTATCTGGAATGTAACGCTGCTGTTTGTAGCAAGTGGGTCTGACTTCACTCAAAATGAGTACTACATAATGAAACAATTGGTTTTATTTTGATTTTTTACATATCGTGGATTTTATTCTTTTGGTTTTCATATTTTGTATACCCATTGGTCAGAAATCCAGGATTCCCTAGTCCCAACACGTTGTTTAACAGATTGGAAAGTTTTCTATTTTCATAAATATTTGTGTACGATATCTAAGATCAGTGTT
Source organism: Omphiscola glabra (assembly GCA_964017045.1). Lineage (NCBI taxonomy): Eukaryota > Metazoa > Mollusca > Gastropoda > Lymnaeidae > Omphiscola > Omphiscola glabra. The sequence goes on from OZ024800.1 coordinate 12,813,313, forward strand.
AACCACCTATGACAGCTGTGTGTTTATTTCTATAGCTATAACAATGTTGCCAACTAAATAGCTCACCCATGGGAGATATCACAGAAACGTTATATGATTGGAATTTCTAACTCTGGAAATGATAATTCCAGAAAGTGTCATTTCACAAGATAGGGATAGATACTGTATTAAGAACATTTATTTTCCTGGTAAATCAGCAGTTGTAGAGGTAAAAATTGTTTCAAATTTTTCTCTTAGCCTAAAACATTATGTCCAGCCTTGCTCGTAATTTTTGTGATGTTTAGTGCAAGTACACCAACAGCCATCCAGTTTTTGAGGCTAATTCTCAAAGCTTTTTAAAAGAATCTATCATTTCTATTCTCTCTTTGGTTTTATTTATTTTAATTTTTTTGTTTAAAGTACGACTAGTTACAGGCAGAATCAATTAATTCCTCTTCCTTTATTTTCCCAGGTTGGGGAATGATAATTTCTATAAATTTTATGCAATATTAGGATTTTTTTTGAAGTTTATTTTGTTGAAAAGCAACAAAAGGCCTTTCATACATTCACTTGCCGATAAACCATTTCTTGTAACAAAATTGGCCTGAACTACCAAAATGCTTTCAGAATAGTGGTATGCTGCCGATATCCCAGCAGCTGTTTTTTTTTCCTTGATTGTTTATTAATTTATTCTCATTTTAATGGATTATTGTTATCATGACTGTAATTATGAATCAATGTTGTCCAGTGACGCACGTCAGCTGACTAGCATCAATGTTAAAAATAATTGCATTTGTGAATGGGGATAATGCCATGTTGTTTGTTTTTATTTCCTTGTTGTAAAACAATTTGTTAAAAAGATAAAAATTTGTGATGATAATTTTCACATAGATATTTCTATTATTATTATTATTCCTTTTTTTAAAAATTCCCTGGAAATAGATATGGACTATATGAGTGGCCTTTTTAACTAGTGAAATATCCTCTTCAACACCATGCACAGAAACATTGCAAATCCCCTCTACATGCATAGGAGCCAGAATGATCAATAAATTGATTGTGGGCCCTTAAAATATAGAAGAAGAAGACTATTTGGATTATATTTTATATAATATGTGATCTATTTACTATTTCAAGTATAAAATTAGGATTGTTGTTAATATTTGTATACATCATCAAGTGTTCAATAAATAATCTGTTTTCTTTTATATAAAAAAAGCAAGATTTACTTGCCTAGATCTTGTGGAGAAAAATTATTATGCATGGTATGTCAATTGTAATTTATTAATTTTAGAAAATAATTTTGTATTATTAGTATATTTTTAGGTTCAAAGGAACCAAAAATTAAATTTGTATTAAAACATTTCATATAAAATATAAAGTTTCAAAACTTAAATAACAAGGAAATTAAAAATATTGATATGTCTTATCTGGAATTCAGTTTCAACCAAATAACATGATGCTTGTCAGCTGACTTGTTTCAGCTAGATCAGTTAGATGTAGACCTGAGTTTAGATTCTCTCCCCTTAAGTTGATGATGAATATTGTGCCTATGCCTAGTTGGTTGTGATTTTCCTTATGATAATAGTATGTTATAACTTTAATCTTATTCATTCTATCCTTATTGCTCTTGCATGCTTCCCGACCATGACTTGATTATGGCCTTTGTCCTTTAGTTTTGTGACAAGGGACAGGCCAAGACTGTGAGGAACATAAATGAATCAGTTTTAGTTTATTCAGTAAATAGAAATCATTTTGAAGGATATATTTCATTAACTACGAGGTATAAAAACTATAAAAACATTTAATAAAAAAACAAAAAAGTGTTTTTTAAACGTTTGGTAATTTAAAGCTCCCAAAAATAGCTTATTTTCCTATTGTTTTGTGTCAAAAACTTTGGAGTTTGGTGAGATTTTTGTTTTTTAATGATGTTTGGAATCCTTCAAGATTTTTATACATTTTTCCTAACTTCTGCTGGGAAAAGAATAATATGAAACTATATTTATATCTTATTAAATTTTGGAATCATTTTTTGAATAAAAATAAACCTAAAATACATAGTGAAATACCTATAAAGCAACCCATAGATTTAAAAATGTGTTTCAAATAATAATCAAAGACATTTAGTTTTACGATAAATTATTTTGTACATGTTTTCTCTTCCCTTGAGACCAAACTTTGATATTTCAATGCTAGAAAAGTTCTATTTCCTGCAATGTATATCTGCTTAAATTAAATTTATCTGAAAAGGTATGTTTATTTATAACACGGTACATACTCTTTAAGCTCAAAAACTTTGAAATAATAAAAAATTCCTTTTAATTAAAAATTCTAAAGAAACCATTCTAACATATGTTGTTGTAGAAGATTTAGTGAAAGTGTTGTTCATTTTTTTTTTAAAAATGTACCTAAGTTTGATGCTTTATTTGTGAGTGAGTAGCTACAAGTAATGAACTATGTGTGTTTGTGTGCTGACAAAACTGTGCATAAGTTGCTAAAACTTTTTACAGCCCAAAAGAGGTCATTGGTTAAAAATCGTCTGTTGTTATAAGAATATTTTATTTTATATACACAAAATCCTGCAAAGTTGGATTTGCTCATAAACCTTGTAATGGACTTAAGCATTCAATTGTATTCATTTTATTTTATTCTCATTTTATTTTTAAAAATTAATTTATGTACTTTGCACTTAATCTGGTCGAAATATATTCATGAAAGATAATACCAAATACTCAGAAATGGCCACAGATTATATTTCTCTACCAGCATCCCAGAAAAGGTGTGTAGCAATGCCTCTGTCGGCCCAATAAGGCAAGAAAAAAAATGTTTCACTGATCACGGGCGGCCATCCCTATTTATGCTGAATACAGTTTTCATCATTTCAACTTGCCATCTGCTGCACCTCTATCTCTCTGTCTTCCTCACCTGATGGTCTCCTGACCTGATGGTCTCCTAACCTGAAGGTCTCCTCACCTGATGGTCATCTGATGATGAATTGGTCTGCAATAACCTTCAAGTTACCGGTACAACTTTTTTAATTGTAAATCAGATAACGCAACAGTGCTTGATCAGATTTCATATCACACCATAATTATATCAATGTTCCTAGCTTTTTTATACTTTGATTTCTCTGACTTGCACTTCATGATCCAATTTAACTCAATTTTAAAAAAGAGAAAATCAATGCAGTGATGTACCCATTAATATACTTTTATTATGTGCATTTAAGTATTGGGGAAAACAAAACAAATTGTACCGGATTTTACATGTTCTTCTTTCATGTTGTTCAATATTTTAAAAAACCAATTAATAAAATATTGGTTCAAATCGAGATCTTACTGATTTAACACTTAAAATCCTGAATGTCTTTGTTAAATATTTTTCTAAGTTCTTGTTGAAAATAGGGCAAATATTGCAACATAGTCAAAGTTTTGCTGTACAAATATTGTTTTGCAAAGAGGGCAAAATGTTTTGAATCATGACAAAACAGCTATGACAAAACTAGCTGTGCTAGTTTTAAGTCTGGTGAAGATACTTATCAGGGCATGTTTAATTAATTTCTATCTATAATGTTTTATGTCCAGGCAGTATTCAGCCATCAAGTGGTTTAGGCAATGACTACTACTATTGAAAATAAAACCTGAAGGATAATCTCTGAGTAAAGAGATTCAGGAAATTCAGCAACTTATCATCTCAAATTTAAAACAAAATTGTTTTATTACTTTTAAAGATATCAGTTGATGTGCTGGTTGATACAGAAAACTAGAACGAGTCAATTGTCATTCACACCCCTCTCTCGAAAAGACTTTTTCACCATTATACATTATTAGAAATAAATTCGTAATACTTAAAACATTTGTGTAGTTTTAGCATTAGCATTTTTTTTTTTTTTCTGAAATGTTTCTACACCACATTTTAACGTAACTTAATTTGATTGTTAAAAAGATTTGAATTTGATTTGCAATTATTAACTTTCTCTTAGTAAATGTCTGGAATGAAAAGTTATTTTAAATTAAATCATGTTTTAAAAAAAAGTTGAAATTAAATTAATAGTCCATGTTACTCAGATTAGATTATGTATCTCTTAACAATTTTTTAAGTCTTAAAATGTATTCACCAGCATTTGGATTAAGGATGTGCAAGATGGACTTGTTAAATTGTTTCACACACATAATATTTAAATATTATTTAAAATGGCATAAAGATTGGTTGATGTGTTGTCCTATTAAGCACATTGTTTCTTTATTATCTTTTATTTAATTTATTCACCTGCTTAATAATATTTTTTACCAGTTGGTTAAGGAAATTTTATGTACTGGTAAAAACAAAATCTGTTTGCTTCTGTAAAAAATTAAAATCAAATCAGAATAGCTTTTCCCTTTTTTTCCTTTTCACAAAGTCTTAGAAGTAGTTCAACAAACCATTAAGGTTAAGTTTTTGTTGTGTGAAACAATGGAAGCTTTCAGTGGACATCAGGAATTGCCAATTTACTGAAAATTGTAAACATTAAAAAGAAAATGCTGGACAACCCTTGGATAAAGGGACTTGATGACATTTGTCTAACTACCCTTGTTTTTATTGCATGCTATTTATAATAAATAATAATTGTTGATGAGATGATATCCTAACCTTTAACTACATCGGGTCTTTGCATTAATTCAAATGCTTGATACCTTGTTCAGATATGCTAGTTTTGGTTGAAATATTACTTCATTTATTTTTTTTTACCTTTCATTTTGATGTTTTTGTTACCATTTTTAATCCAAGCTTTGCATCACTGTATGATCAGTCAGTTTTTTGTAAATAATTATTTTATAGCTTTGCAGATCGCGTGGACCTGCAGATAGTGTGGACCTAGCATATCTGTGCATGAGTGCTTTATATGATGATTTCAAACAAAACCAAAAAAAACCAAACTCAATGTTAAATGAGCTGGGTAGATTGTTGTGCCCGGTACGTAATTGTGCCAGGTACGTTTTTGTGGTGTGTAGAATTAGACCTGACATTTGTGCATGAGAGTTTGCTTGATTTGAATGTATATAGATATTAGACAATGTCACCCCCCCCCCTCCAGTAAACTGTGATGATTATTTGGTGTAGATGAGCCCCATGGCGTGTGGGATACCTGAGGCTTGTTGGCCCACCAGGCTCAGGCGGGTGGGACACCTGAGGTTGTTGGCCCACAAGGCTCAGGCATGTGGGATACCTGAGGCTTGTTGGCCCACCAGGCTCAGGTATTCTAGTGAGGTATTTGTATGCACTGAACGAGGATAATTTATTTTAATGTGTATTTATATGATTAAACTGAGAAATTCTGGCATCAAGAAACTACCTAGCTACTTGCCCTTGCACTGTAGCATATTTGTGTACATATTCTGATTGATAGTGATGTTGTTTTTTTAAAGTTGATTTCCCCCCCCCCCCCCCCCCCCCCCCCCCCCAAAGTATTTATTTGTTGAAAAGGAGGAGAGATGGTGATTTTCATTGGTTGAGTGTAAACAAAACAGATAATGTTCTTTTATCTGATCTCCCCTCTCAACATTTTTTTGTGTCACATAAGAAGTGGTAACAGTATGATGACTAGGTGTCATTGAATCAAATGGATTGTGTGCATAAATGAGGGTATTGTATGGGTGTACATGTCTTTTTAAAAGTGATGAATGTAGTGTTTAACTTGATATGACATCACACATTGCTTTATCTAATGTACCATATTACAGAAAACATTGAATACATTGATATCCTGCTCCACCTGACTTGATTTTGTTATTGCACAATGTCATACGTAAGGAGTCATACAAAGAAAGTATTGTGCAGTTTGTGTTTTGTCATTAGAGGCAATTCTATTCAAATAATCACTCCTTTGGGAGCGCAGTGGACAAAAATAATTCATAAAGTTTAGCCAACTTTCTCATTTTCAGTCGGATCGTCCTTTTTAAACAAAACATAAAATGATCCTTGCTGTCCACAAAACCACCTTCTTTGGAAAGGAAATGACTTCTTTAAGATGGGAAGGAGAATATAAAAACACATTAACCAATTGTAAAGTTCTATGAATAATTCTACATCTCAACTTTTCCTTGCTAAGACTAAGTTTTTTTGTGATTAACTTAAATCATGGGTTACACTACTATTTTGCATTAATGATTTACCAGGTATGTTTCAGAGACAGCATGACACAGAAATTGTTTATAAGCCTTCTTTATTTATTCAATTTTACATTTCAATCAACATCAGTAGCTTCGACAGGAAGCAAGCAAATAACAGAAAGGACACAGCAACCAAACACAAATCAGGAAGTGCCAAATTTTTTCTGTTTGAATGATGGTGGCAAGTTGTCTTCTATGTCAGCCGGAGGTCTCTCCACAACAATGAGCATACCATTGGAAGTGATGTCCACAAAAAGAAGATACTGAAAGACGATGAAATTTTATTGTTAAAAATTACCAAGTATTTTAAGTCAGTGCCTTAAAACTGTGCCTCAACATTACAGCACAAAGTTAGAACAACGTGACCACTCTTGGGCGTTGGATACACTGGAAATTTCAGGGATGTCATTCAAAATCCAGCTAAAACTAAATTAAAAAAGTCTCAGGGTCTTCATTGCAAATTTATCAAAGCAATTGAGTTGATGTATTATTATCCATGATGAAAACTATACCTTGTATTTATAACAGCTCCTCACTATAGAATCCACGTTACGAAACATGTGGTTTGGTTTTCCATCTTGTTCTTTAGTTGTTAAAGTCTGGAAGGATTTAAAAATGATTACACCAGCTGTTGATGGATTGGATGTGAGATTGTGTGTCCATGATAAAAAACAATGGGGGGGCCGATCTTTGGCAGCTGTTTCTTTCCACCTTAGAGATAGATGTAACTATTTAAAGGGGTTTGAGGAGAAGTTAAGGATGTTAAATACATCCACCACCACTCAATGTAGATGAGAATGACTATGAAACCAGTTGTCTTGTGAATAAGAGTAACTAAGAATCAAGTTCAGTGAGGTAGTGAAGGACTGGTGCTTCTGTCAGCAGTTTTTGACTTTATCCCCAAGCTGGTTAGGAATTTCCTAATTATATTAGAGAGGACTTGCTTCATGAGATTTCTCCCACAATAAATTACAGATGCCATAGAACTTGCTAGCACAAACTTGGGCTTTACAGTCACATCCAGGCATGCAAGAGACTTAACACCCAATTATCTTTGGATACAAATATAAAGCTCTATTAAAAAAATATTGTTATATAAAATTTCTCTACAATACCAGTACCTTGGACTTGTCCAGTACACACAAAGTCGAACTGGTGTGGAAGATTATTTTGTTGGGATTATCAGGGCAGAAGCAAATGTTGATTATGTGCCTCAAGGGCTTGAGCCAATTCCGAGGTATTTGTGGACTTGTCTCACGACTCCAACTTGTGAATTCCATCTTGTTAACATCAAATTCATAGATCTGATCAAAGAAAATAATCATTTATTACCAAATATAACCATGTCTTTACCTGGCGTGCCACTCATTCATCAACTAGCATGAGCCTATCTCAACCCAGTGGTCTGGAACATCATAGTGGCCAGAAGCTTCTGTGCCAAAATGATGTGCCAAATATAACTCTTCTTTTAGGGACCTGTGCAATGTCAGTGTGTAAATGTTATTGTTACACAATGTTAGAGAGAAAATAAGCAGCTAAAAACCATGAATGATAAAAACAAAGTTTTGGATTAAAGTTCCAACTATGAGATCAACTTACCGAGTGGTTACAGTATGCTATGACCAACACAGGGGAATGGGGAGAGAAGGCCAGAGCACTGACTTGGGACACTTGTATAGGACAGGAACAAATGTGCTGCAATATATATATTTAATTGGAAATTTAAAAAAACAGGAAAATTATTAGTGAATAAATTAAAATGGGATAATACAAAAAAAATTATCAATGATTCTAATAAAAAAAATATTCCAATTATTTAAAGGAAAACTGACAGACAGTGACAGGTAAAAAGTTGAAGCATGTTCTATAACATGTAGGGCTGATCAATAAAAAACACATTAGTTCACATTACCATGTAGTAAAAATTTATACAAAAAACATGAATGTGTTGTGCACTAAGCTGCTAACAAAGAAATATTAATAAAACTATATATACCTGTATGTATGTATAACAGCTAAGTGCATAAACTAAAGAAATAATAAGCAGTAGATGTACTGACCACACTGGTCAGCAAGTTGTAAATGTGAACTCCGTGGTCCACAGTTGCTATAGCTAAGTGTTGGTTGTCAGGACTTGTAACAATCCTGTGAACTTGTGTTGCTGAAAGAATTGTTAAAAAAATTAACTAACTTCAGATAAAATTGAGGATGTTACTTTAAATAAATGCAGGCAAACATTTTTTAAAATCTGTAAATTTCCAATAATCTCCATTTACTTTTTTCTATCTTTCTCATTTGTTTGTGTACTAAATAACAGTAAGATAACAAAATAATAGGAAATAAAAAGCCTTGCTCAGTGAGAAAAATCAAAACTACTTTAGAACAGTGAGCCAAGTAAAAAAAAAATTATTTATTTTTGTTTAAAATTTAGTTACTGACCTGAAATATTTTTTATTGTATTTTTTATTCTCCCAGTAGAAACCTCCATGAGCTGTATAGTTCCAGTTGTGAGGACAGCCACAAGATACTTCCCATCATGACTAAATGTCATCAGACGTGCTGGGTGTGCATAGTTTGCATCAATCTTCTCCAGTGACCCCACAGGTTGACTGGTGCTTATGTTCTCCTGGTAAAAGAGAAATTAACATGGAGCCATGAGAGATGCTATTGAGGAAAACACTTTACTAAACACAGAAAATTTTGATAAACCAAGCTGGGACTGGAACAAGCCTTCAAAAGGAACAGTTGAGGCGACAACACTTGACTCATTTGCGTCTATTGACTCAGGCCTTCCAACCCCCAGTGCATGATACCCTCACTCAGTTACTCTTGTAACCAGTGAAATATCCTCATCAACACCAGGCACAGAAACTTTGCAAATCCCATCTACATTCATAGGAGCCATAATGATCAATAAATTGATCGTGGGCCCTTAACCCTTTACAGTCCGATGCGCCCGAAATGCGCCGATTTTTTCCTTAAGCTTACAGTCCGTTGCGGCCAAACCCGCCCGCTTCGCCCCGCTGCGAGGTTGTTTACTTTCGTTCTTAGCACAGCGGAAATCCATTGCGCATTACTATTTATAGTTCTACCGGAAGAAAGCCTCGTTGTCGGCATTTATTTTGATACTAGTTTGACCGCGGTGTCTTTAGGGGCTGATTTTCTACGATTTTTTTAAAAGTTGCGATTTTTTCGCTGTAAAAAATGGCTATCGAAGCCATGGATAAAATTTTGAAAGAACTTAGGACTAATGAAGCTTCACTATTTCATAAATCTAGTGTCCCTGAAACTGTTTTTTGGTGCAACTTTTGCTTTAATCATTTCTTTGTATTTAGGTATTTTTTATTTTATTTTCTTGCTTATAGTTTATTTTCTGTAAATTAATTAGATAAAGAACCTTCATTTAGAATGGAGTTATGACCCTTTGCTTGGTCGCTAGGATTAGAAAAGGCTGAATAGGCTTGGACTGTAAAGGGTTAATATATAGAAGAAGAAGAAGTAATGAGTAATGAATTTTTTTAAGATACAAGTATAAACTGTCATGGTGAATTTCTCCAAAATAAATGATACAGTGATAGAAATCTTTAAATTTCACAGTTTAAGTAAGCTAGCAAGGTAACAGTAGTCGTATTACAGTTTATCAAAGCCAACAAGGTGGTATACCTATTACAGTGTATCAAATCAAAGATAACAAAGTACTCATAGAAGACCTATTACAATTTATCAAAGCTAACAAGGTGCTCATAGAAGACCTATTACACTTTATCAAAGCTAACAAAGTACCTGTAGATCTATTACACTTTATCAAAGCTAACAAGCTGGTATACCTATTACAGTGTATTAAATCAAAGCTAACAAAGTACTCATAGGAGACCTATTACAATTTATCAAAGCTAACAAGGTACTCATAGCATATCTATTACAGTTTATGTAAACAAACAAGGAAGTTGCTCTATTACAGTTTCTGGGAATTCGTGAACATAAGACATTGTGACTTTATCAATACCTACCACAATTAAATTGAAGACACGAACACCTTTGGTATCAGAGAATGCAATGGTTCCTCCGTGTGATATAGCACTACACAGTATGAGCTGTCCTTCTCTTGCCTTTATTTTGGCAAGCTTGATTCTTTTTTGCGTCAGTGGCAGCATCCCTTTGGCTTCAACTGAAACACACAGACAAGACTTAATGAAATATAATATATCATTGTTGGTACCAAAGACTGGAGTTTATACAGGTCCTCTCATTTGTAATTAATCTTAGCATGATACCAATGAAAAGTCCAGTTGGATTTTATATCATTAGTTATAAGTATATAATTTACACAACATAAGAACACTTACCGAAATGAGCATCGGCAGCTCCCAAACGCCAGATTTCAATGTAATCCTGGTACTGAATCTGAACAAAATTTTTATCTTTTGCAATATGGATCAAACCAGGCTGTAAAAGAAAGACAAAAAGGGGATATCCAATAAATGTTTAAAAAAATGCATTTTAATAATAATTTATTACGGTCATTTTCATGGCTTCTTTTATGTATCTGTCAGATACCATTGCTCACCAAGCTAAAAGTAACTAGGACTTACATAAAATGATGACAAAAATTTAAAAAATAAAAACAAGGTGAAATCATCTCACCGGGGGAACTGGAGACACTTCCAACACTGACCGCTTGTCCTTGAGTTTTGCCACATACAAAACTGTGTCAACACCTATAAAAAATAAATGACTATTTTATTTTCATTCTTAAGGGTATTAGAATTAATAATTATGTAAGTTTCTTGAAAAAGATGTGTATTAAATGCATAAATGTCAATTTAAGACAGAAATTGTGTATTATAACTGGCAATTGAAGTAAATTTAGCATTTGGGGTCAAAAGAAGAGGTCCATTTTGTATTCTCTATGTGTGATACCTCCTGATGCAAGAAATCCATTGACATAGGCCAGAGCTCTGATGTCATGTGTGTGTCGTGTGTGTAGCAACTGATGCACCCAGCGCTTGCGTTCTGATGTAGGATCAGCTGTGTAGAGACTAAATTGAAAGAGGGAAGCATCAACTCCTCCTGTATAAACTCTTGTCTCATCCTGAACAAATACAAATATTTATTGAGAAAAAAACTGATTCCCATTCACATTCTTCCTATACAAGCATATGAAATGATATATACATAATTAAATATAATCAACATCAGATCCTACATTTTACATTTATAGTTTGTAAAGCTCATCTCCTAAAATATATAAAGCAAAGCTACATGTACAAAGGCAAAATTCCCACATTTTTATTTACCTCACTCAAACACAAACTTAATATGTCTGCCTTGTGACACTCAAATGTCTGTTTGGGAATGAAAGAAAAAAGAGTAAGATTTGTTTCAAATTAAGATAATTGATTCTGCAGAAAATAATAATTTCATATTGCTAGAAAAAAGGTAAAATATTTGAAGAAAAAGCTTATTGCCTTTCAGCAGGGTTTGCAACAATAACAAAAAACGAATGCCATAAAATCCACACACATGGCACGGGGTGAACTCTTTTAAACCAGTACTCTGGACAAGACAAGAAAAGGGATATTTGAAAAAAAAAATATTTGCACATACTTTCAGTTGTGTTGATTCCTTCCCATTCCAAAATGTTACCACACCCCTCGAATCACCACTAATTATTGTAAAATCTCTGTGGACAAAATGATTTACTGTTAAGCATTTCAACATACTGAGATTAATTGGATTTGTGAATGATAAGCCAAATTTTTAAAAATATTTTGTAGTTGTCTTATTTAACTTTAACCATGGCATACATACTTTGTTACTTTTAAGCACCATACAATAGTATCCTTTCGATTTCTACACCCTAGTGTCATGCGGCTGATTGGCTGCCCTGATTTGTTACTCCACTGCCGAATGTTGTTGATGCCACCAGTAATAATCAGATTCTCGCCATCTCTGTTATACCATGCCATAGAAATGATTCGCCCTGTGGAAGATTCACATTAGTTATTTTTAAAGCTACGCTACAATACCCCCTTTTCAAAATAAATAAAAAATTTAACTTTTTTAATGCTACTTAAAATTTTATTGTATACATCACAGCACTCACCCTCTTGTTTACAGAACCCTCGCAAAAACTGCAATTCATCTGAGACATCATACAACGCAACACATCCATCCTCTGTACCAGCCTGGAGATATTGTAACAGAAACATGAAAGACTTATTATTTATTTTTATGACATTGATTCTTTTACCATGGTGCAACTTATTTCTTGTTCTAATTGATCCAACTTTTTAAGTTTAATTTCTCAGTTGTTTGAGAAATGAATACTTACTGCAATTTGATTTCCTTCTGCATTCTTAGCCAAACACCAAATAGGACCAGCATTTGATGAAATAGAATTCTGAGGGAAAAATCAATAGACTAACATTTCAGACAAGGACCAAATATGATGGATTGAATTTTTATTATTCATACCTTAAAATAATGAGATCATTTCAAAGATTTTGTCATTGCAAAACCTGATTATACATACCTTGACCTGTTGTGTGGTCAAATCAAGTTCCACAATATTGCCACTAATGCCACCAGCGAAGAGACGACCATTACACCATAAGAGAGCTTCAACTGAGGCATCTTTTTCTCCTGGAAAAAACTAAAAAACATCTTCCATTTTAATAAACTTTGAAAAATGTGCCCATGACAATGTAATTTAGTGAAACATGTAGTTCAATTGATTCCAACCTGTTCTTCGTGTAGCCTTAAGGGCAGCTCCATGGCTGCTACTACAGGAAATTAACCAACACTATATTAACTTGTAAGACACAGGGTAGGCCTAAGAAGCCAAACCTCCCAGATATCAATTCTAACTCAGGGCCATGCAGGTCAAAAGGCTGGAATCCACTAATGCATTTCATTTAAAAATTATAAGCCGCATGCTATCAATTATTAGATGGAACTTTTTCATCAAATAAATTATGGGTTAAGAAATTCTAGTCTACTTTTAATTTTTATAAATTTTTATCTGCATACTAACCATTTCTTTGCTCCAGTTGTCTTTGATACTCAGAATTTCTACAGAGGCATCAGATCTATAAGAAATGTTAATTATTTAAAACTATAATTCATTAAACAAAATATAAACTACAGCACAATCCACATATTTGTAAAAATTGTAACTATAAAGAATAACAATAAAAATATAAGAAATGTTAACATTTGTGAAAGAAATGACATTACCTGGAAAGCGCAACTCTCTGTCTGGTTTCATCATGAACAATGCAGTTAATAGTCTGAGGCTGATACTCAAAAAATCTTATATGATGAACTTGAAATTGCTCCTGTGCTGCCATTTTCCATTAACTTCACAACTGATTAACTTTTAATATCTACTTTGAAACATACATCACACTGTAGAAACAAAAATAATGTCATGAAGTAATATATTTGGATGTAGTTTGTCATAAAGAGACGATGGTGTAATCTTTCTGTAAGATCTCAAGGAAAAATACAAAGCTGTACTATATAGTAAAACAAAATAATGCATTCAAAAAGAAATTTGATGCAAAATTTTAATGTGTAAACTAAAAAAAAATTAGACCAAATTTCAGTTTGATTAAATTTCGGTTGATCAATTTTCCGTAGACGAAATTTCTTTTGATCAAATTTCCGGTAACCATTCTTCACCGAGCATTATTCTCAACAAAAATATAATCTGATAATTGATCCAATTAATATGAAATAAGTTAAAATGAAATCTTCCATTCGGTTTTTTATTCAAATTCAACTTACAAGGTTCAAAAGAAATAAAAAGGGAAATTTATCCTGGCTGATACTCCAAGATAAACAACGGAACAAAAGATGGGTCATGGTTAAAAGTGTTGTTTTTTTTTAATTGGTTGAAAACAAAATACCTGTCTTCTATTCATTAATATAAATTTACAATTTAATGGGAGATTACAGCATAATTCTCTAGGGAGGGAGGGGAGACCCCTACCACTTCTTTCATGAAACAAATTCAAAAATGAGAAAAAAAACATATCAAATAAACATAGAGCTAAATTTTTAAATCTTTTTGAGAAACAACTATGGCCGTTAGTTGCCCTGTGGAACCTCCATGACCTATTTTCTGTGGAAGACATCGCCTACCCTGTTGCTAACTGCATTGATAAATTTATGCTATCTTCGCCATGACATTTACCATGGCCACCACCTTAGATGCCATGACTGTTCTTGGCATCCAAGGTGGCCCACGTATAAAAAAACTCTCGTCTGCTAAAATGGGGAGGGGACAGGGAGAAAATGTGCTGGTTTAGCTATTTATGGAAAGAAATAAAATAGGACAAAAATGTTAAAATTTAATGAAAAAATTTCTGCTGGTACATAATTCAGACCTGCCAACCTGCCAGGAAAAAAAATCTGTAGGGGAGTTGCATGCAAGGGGGGCTGCTACCCCCCAGGGGGCGTTGGTTTAAGATCTATAAACTAATGCACAAGCCCTTTTTAGTAAATAAAAAAATATAAAGTTACCTCCATTGTCTTTGAAGAGTCCACAGAACATGGGAAAACATTACCGGAAATGCTTATATACAGATATATACAGTACAGGACAGAAGATCCATTTTATTTACATATGAATATGTACACAGACTATTAGCAGTCACAAGACAAGGCTGACGGACAAATATCTCGTTCAACTTTGTTACGCTGGTCATTTAATTTGGTCAAATATATAGTAGCCAGATGAATATCTCGAGAACTTATTCGTCCAGTCGCCCGACATGTAGACACTTTGTAAAAACCAATGCAAGACTTCCTATCGTATCCTATTAATTTTCTTTTTGGGTCGCTTTCGGATTTTTATGACGAGTGAAAAATTATAGAGTTCGAAAAATCTGAATTTTAAGGGGTTTGTCAGAAGGTCGGAATGAGGGGTAAAAAAAATCTGTATAATTCCGACAAAATCAGAATGTTTGGCTGGTCTGATAATTTTCATAATGAACGTAGCTACTTTATTGTAGCCCACTAGATATTTGGCAAAAAATGTCAACTACCACACGTGTCCCAAACAACAGAAAAAAACAGAATTAAAAAATAGCACTTAGCTGAGTAGTATCCGAGAGCAATTCTTTGCTGCCCTCACAACTTTTCAGCTATGTCGTCGTCGTGCTATTTTTTAATTTAATTCTGTTTTTTCTGTTGTTTGTTTGCCTATGAATGCTTCCTGCCGACACGTTTTTTGTTTTGTTGCGTTCCTTTTTTCAGGTTTGCCCATAGTTTGTTTTACTTATTTCCTTTTTTGCTAACCTGATTGCAGTCTCTCCCCTTATTACCATGAGTCATGAGTAAAATTAGCATTATTTTACCATCAATTTTCAAATTCAAATTGAACCCCAAAATTTCTTTTTGGAACTAAAGTAGGTACTTCACTAAAAATTTCAAAGTTGTTATATATTAATGAAACTTATATCATTAGAAAGGACTTAGTATTTCCTTTCCATTGATACCAAGTTTATGTTTCTATCTTAATTAGAAAAAAAAAGTTATTGCATTTTTAGTGTCATAACTTTTCCTTATATAGCCTTAGTAAATAATTTCTTAAAGTCTGTGACCGAAAAAAGACATCTTTGACACTCAAAATGCGATAACTTTTTATTCAGCAAAGTTAAAGCTCTGAAATTTGCAACGCATTTCAATTAAGTATTGGGCTTTAATAATAAATAATTGTTATGCAAATGCTACAATAAATATATTAATGCGAGGGAATTGAACAACAGAGGGTAAGTAAATTTCATTAAACATTTAGCGCCTGTTCTCAATACTCAAAATGCCATAACTTTTTTATCTGTAAAGTTAAAGCCCTCAAATTTTCAGCTTAGTTTAATTAGGTATTGGGCTTTTATAATAAGCCTTTTAAATATTAATACATCAATAAATTAATTAAATCAGCCTTTTAAATATTATACATCAATAAATTAATTAAATCAGCCTTTTAAATATTATACATCAATAAATTAATTAAATCAGCCTTTTAAATATTATACATCAATAAATTAATTAAATCAGCCTTTTAAATATTATACATCAAGAAATTAATTAAATCAGAGGCATTTGAGCAACTGAGCGTGAAGAAATTTAATTTTAAAATGTAGCCTGTTTGTGCATTAAAAATACAAATTGCATAAATATTACTATTACCAATTCAACCTATCGTTAATGCATACAATCATATAGTGAATTAATATTAATACTGTGAATAAACAGAAAAGATTTATAAAATTATTTATAATAATGGATAAGTCGCATTGAAAAAAAATGATAATCACAAATGTTAAATCCAATCATCCATGTTCCAATCCATGAAATTGACAATCCAAGTAGCCATGCTAGTGCTATTAGTATTAGAAATCCACAGTAGAAATGGTGATCACGTTTATGACATAGATGAATGGAGTCCTAGTGTAGATTCCATTTTTAATAAACAGTTTCTCAAAAATGGTTTACACTGTGTCAATATTGTTGTTCCACCCATAATGATGATAAATAGGAGTCCTGAGTGTATAAATTGCCAAACAAATGCAGTTGGTGGTGAAAAATATCAATAGCTGCTAAGATTATGCTCTGGTAGTCCATACTGTGGTGTATTGTCCAGTTGTTAAAACAGGAAAGTCCAATACAACAAAGTTAAATTGTTCACGCAGACACATTTTGGCAGTAGAGGCCATATCCAAGAGAAGTATCCAGAGAAGTATCTAGAAAAGTTTTGCAGAAGAAACACTTGGTACAGCTAGTTAGTCAGTACCTTTAAGCAGAAGAGGCACTATCTTCCACTTCATCGCTATAGAAACGCCTTGTAATTAAATGTTGGTCTTGTAGTAAAGACAAACTGAAATAGAGATAGAAATAAATTCATTTAACTAAACACAAAATAAGCATATTATCATAAGTAACAAAAGGTACCATCTATATTTCATTTTTATATATATTTAATTAAGTAAAGATTGTGTATTTCCATGTTCATGTAGTAGTTTTGTAATTAAATTATTAATTAATTAAGGCAATGATGATTTAATTTATCCTGTCTATCCAGTATAGATAATATATTGTGATGTTCTAATATTATTGTTATTCAGAGTAAGCCAAGTATTTATTACATATCAATTAGGGAACATTATTCATTCATCGGATATAAATTTACTTATATAAAAAAGTCTGGTAGTCGAGTCCCCATTACAGCTTGTCCAAATGGAATGAACAGGTGTGAATCCGAGATACAGGTAGTACTAGAAGCACAACTTTTCACAGCTCCTCCAAAAAGTGGTGGTGACATGGCTGTATATTTAAAAGAAAGAAAATGATAAGACGTTTAAGAAATGTTAACACCAATATTTGAATACAAACTATGGGCTTAGCTGTTAATGTTATTTTACAAATGACTTTATTCAATGACCAGAATTCAGACTGGACTAAGCCTGAAAAGTCAAATATAATAGCTTTGAACTAAAGCAAAAAATCTTAAAAAGGCAAAAAAGGGTATAAAAAAAGTAAAATTAAAAAAAGGGATACATGTTATTTAGAAGATAAATATAAATAAAATTATGTAACTTAGTAAAAATTGACAATGAAGTTCAGTAGATGCCAAGCCTACAATTCATTGATTATATAAAATGAGTTTAATTATATCAATATCATTAAGGACATTATTATCCATTACCAAAAATATAATTTACAATTGGATATTTTGATAATTATTACAATTAAAACATAGATTTAAATGACTAAAGTTGATTTAGTTATGACATGGTTATCATGAATATAAATTTTATTACCCCGGTATTAAAAAAAATAATGAAATTTTATAAAATATGTATAAATTTGTTTTCAGTCATAAAATTAAAACAAATTAAGTAATATTAATGAACTGGATGGCTTTTAAAAACAATAGATTTTAAAGATTTTAAATACTTCTTATGCAATAAGAATAATAATAACTTTTAAATAACAGAGAATGGCTATCACTTCCGGTTCATTTGGCCAAATCGATAACTGGTTACGATTTATGCTCAAATAACAGCCCTGTCTATACAATTTACGACCTATCTAAATGTCATCATGTGTCTTGTTTCAATTAGTTAAATCGTTCTTACACTCAATACAAAAGAAATTAATTGCAACACTATTATAGTTTCCGAAATATAGTGCTAGCAAACTTACCGGTTTTCCCAACGAAAGATATCTGTTACAAGCCCTGTCAGTCCGGTGAAAAGGTTTATGTTGTAATGAACGTCGTCCTCGTGTGCACAAAACAGACTATAGTAAGTTCATTGTCTCTCCCTTACGTGGACAAAGGAAACTAAATATAAATACGACCCCGTGACCTACCGGCATTGACCGGTCATCGGTTTATGGTCTGTTTCCTACATCCGAAAAATCGATCGGCGCGCGCCGCTTAGTGAAGTACCTAACTAAAGTGTCAAATAAAAACACAAAATATGTCTACTCTAAGATATGGGCAGAAGTAGAATGTGTATCATATTATGATGTGATATAATTGGCAAAACAAATTGTAAACAATGTGACTCTGTAAAGTCTGTAAATTAAAAAGTGGAGGTCACCATTTTGACAATGAAATCACAATATCCAGTTTTGGCATTTCCTGGATCTTACTGATACTGACATACAAAAGCTTGTTAATTTCGAGCCTACGCCTCAGTTCAAATATTTATATTTAGTAAATTTAGTTAGTATATATTTTATATAGTAGTATTAACATAAAAATAACAATAACAGCAACCGGCAACTGGCAAAGGCCAAGTGAGGCAATTGTGGGCTAATCGTGGATTATTCTAATATCAACGTACTGTAATTTTTTATTTAGCAGTCTAATAGTTTAAGTACGGTACTAAGTACCGTGGCGTAGTAGTGTAACAATGCCATTTTTAGTGATTTTGTCAAATTGAGAAATGATTCAGAAATGGTCAATGGACCCACCGTTCACAACTCAAAAAAGACCTTTAATTTAACAAGTCAGTAAATTTCTCTTCAAGTTAGACTAATTCTAAGAAAATTGGGGTTATCACTAACTTACTTCAAACAAATAATAATAGTACTATTTGAACAGAGTTTCTTAGGTTTCTGTCTTGATACGTATGGTTTTCAATGGGATAAACTGTACATGTTGTTGCCTAATGGAAGTCGCCATGTTTGTTAATTAACAGTGAATAAAGGTCTTCGTTGGATTGGTCAAAAATGAACACATTTTCTGTAAAAAAAATTGCGCGAAGAAATGAAAACGAAAGAATTAAAGTTAAAGTTTTGGTGTTAGATATATTAAGTGAAATTGACAATATCAAAATGTAACCATAAGCAGTGTTAAATATTACGGTACTTAGAAATAAAAATAGGGTCATTTAAATAAAATGGTCCGAATAGTCATTCAGATGTAAGTAACTGCGTTTCTTTGTTTTGCCTCTTAACTCTTCATCCACATAAAATTATAAAATTAACTTAATTTACTAATTAGCCCCCCCCCCCTTTTTTTTTAAAAAGCCTAAGCTGAAACTTTAATTGGTTTTAACAGTATTACTATTACTTTATTACTAAAATGCTATAATATTAATATAGAATTATTAGTAAATATAAGTAGGTCTACTCTAAGATGTCCTAGCCCTGCCTAGAGCCAGTACAGGCAGTAGGTCTGAGTAGAGCAGCGTTCCACAAACCCAAATCACAATGAGGAAGATGGGGGTCCACGGGCCGGCACCTTGCGTTGCCGGTCCGCACAACATGAATTTCATTCACATAAAATTAAAATATAATCAATAAATCTGTCACCGGTCTCTGATGCAATTTCGAAATTTATCCAACGGTCTGCCAAACTTAAGCGTTGAGTTAAGTCGTTAACTTAAAAGTTTGAGAAACGCTGCAAAGTGCCCTACATCATGATACATGAGTTACAGCACAGTACTTGAGGCTGCAGTTAAAACTACAGCACTAGTACAGTTGAATTGATGAGTTTCTTTTATAACAGTACTACTGTCATGACGAGATTGAAGAAAAGAGTCTGGTCCAATGCCAAGCTCACAAGAACTAAGCTGCAGGTATACCAGGCCTGCGTACTGAGCACACTTTTCTATGGATGTGAGTCTTGGACCACATACAACAGGCACGAAAAAAGGCTCAATGGCTTCCACCTCAGATGCCTGCGCCGCATCCTTGACATCAAATGGCAGGGAAAAGTCCCCAACACGGATGTCCTGTCTCAAACAAATATGTGCAGCGTCCCAGCCCTTTTAATCCAAAGACGCCTCTGCTGGCTTGGGCACGTCAAGCGAATGCAACCTGGTCGCATACCTAAGGAAGTGCTGTACAGCGAGCTGGCGATAGGGAAAAGGTCAGTTGGACGGTCTCGTCTCAGATACATAGACATTTGCAAAAGAGATATGAAGGCGGCTAACATCAACATCTCAAATTGGGAGGACTTGGCGGAGGATCGATCCACATGGCGGGGCATCGTGAAGGAAGGATCACTACGTGCCGAGGAGGTCTACAGGGCGGAAGCAGCTGTGAAGAGAGCGCGGAGAAAGGCAAGAAAACACTACTCCACTGCATTCGTGTGCGGGACATGCACAAGAGACTGCCATTCAAGGATCGGTCTCATTAGCCACACGAAGAGCTGCAACCAGACAAGATAATCTATCGTCTCTCGTAGACGGAAAGATGCCATACCATACCATATACTAGTACTAGTAATATAGTACTGAAAATAAAAGTACTGGCTAGTGAGTGAGTGTAGTCTTCTGAGGACCACAAAGTCTAATAAAGAGAAAGAGTGTTACTTAGTACTAACTTAGTGTAGTTAGACTTTAGCCATCTTGGTCTTAGCCAAGCATGCTGTAAGTAAGTAATGGGCTAAGTAACTAAGTAAGAAGTTGTAGGAGTAGGCTCACCACCGGTACTTTTTTACTACTAACTACTAGTTTAATAGTAGTACTGATATAAAATAGGACTTATACCTATAGTTTTAGGTCATAGGTCGGCAAACTCATTAGTCAAAAGAGCAAAAAATCAGCAGCAGGACAATTTGAAAATTTTTGAGAGGCAGAGCCAAATATCTTTTCAAGAACCATGTTTTTCAGAGTCAAAACCAATTTATGACCGACTGGCGGACCCGCACTCAAGTCGCTAAAGAGCCTACTGTACTATAAAATATTGTATTAACTGTTACATTTAGTTTAGACTTTGCAGTTAGCTAAGCTAGTAGTAATAAACAACAAATGTGTCAGTGACTGTAAGTAGAGAGTAGAATATTCCTTGCCCGTAGCCGTAGAGCCAGTGGGGTAGGAAGGAGAGCGGGGAGCATTTTATGCCAACTGCAGGGTTTTTTTTATGGAGTGGGGTGTGAAAAAATATTATTTCCTATAAATATATTGAAGGGCAGAATTTTTGGCCAACTTCAAAGTTTTTTTTTTGTGTGGTTGTATATATGCATTTAATTTATGCTATTTTGAACAAAATTTACCCCTCACATCTTTACAAATTCATGGACACCCCCACCCCCCTCCTTAGAGATGTGGCTTCATTTATGAATGCACCACTGCTATGCAGTAAATTAATGATATCCAAAATTAATATATTCTATTCATGTTAATTTTATATTTTAGCCCAGGAGAAGGCAGCTGCAAAGAATGGGCTATAATAGAGCTTCAAGGAGATCTTGAAACAAGACATCCAGTTCCACTGAGCAGCAAATTTATTGGAGATTTGCATTTTACCCACAAGGTTTTTACAAAAAAATATTATGTGGGAAATTTATTCTGAAATATTATATTTTTTACTAATTTTACATTAAATTATTTATACTGTAAAAATTTTTTAAAATTTAAGTCTTTATTTAATGTATGATTTATCAAATATAATAATGGTCACTCACGAATAAGCATTTTGTAATGTTTTGCCTAATTTCTCCAATATGTCTTCTTATTTGTTTTATTCTTATAATACTAATAGTTTCAGTTCAATGCTAAGGAGAAAAAACAATGCTGTCATTTAATTACCTGAACAGTACATTAAAATGATTACTGGATAAATAAAAAAAAGAAGCTTTATTTGATGCTATCCCTAATGGCTAGGCCTGTCATGTTCTAAATAATGTGCCACATAGGTCAATATGGTGTGGGGGGGGGGGGGGGCCTTAATTAAATATGCCATACATAATAAATTTAGTCATTTGATTTATTATTTAAGATATTTTTAGTTTAAAATTTAAAGATTTTTGTTGCATTTAAAAAAATTACTAATTGCTATTTTCTTGCAAAAACTGATTGCCCTTAGTGTTATCAACAGTTAATTAATTAAAGTTAAAGGGAGCGTGGTAGTAGGAGCAATTGTATTACCATTTGTCCATGATAACAGCAACATGTAAGGAAGCAGCGATATCTAAAGGAGCAATTGTATTACCATTTGTCCATGATAACAGCAACATGTAAGGAAGCAGCAATATCTAAAACTCATGTAGTAAGAAAAAAGTCTTATGATATCAGGTAATCATCGGTTCTGTGCAAATTTTCAAAAACCTGTAAACCAGTATCTCAAACAGAAGCCATTTGAGCATGTGCTATGCAAACTAAGGCTATGGTTAAAAATCTGCAGATCTTCTCAAGTTCTGTTTCTCTAATCTTGCAATTTCAAAATATTGTTTAGGTACCGGTATATATCTTGTGCTGGAAGGAGTGAAGTGGTCAATTTGGTATTCTGTTTAGTTTTAAACTGCTGAAGTGTGAGTTTAGATATATGGGATATGCTTAAAGGCAAAAACTTATGACCTTTTTTTAGTCTTTGAAGGGAATTTACAGGGTCTTTGGGTTTTTCTCCAGACAAGTGTGCTCATAGATCTTCCATTTAACTTACCCGCTGTTCTGTTTACAGACATGATTTGTTTTACCATGTTTGGTGATGCAAGTGCATTTGGTTGTTTGTTGGAATTGGATGCCTTCAATTTATTTGAATTCAAAATTAACAAGTATTCAAAAGCTAAACGTTAACTTATTTTTATTAATGGCTAAATAGTTTGTTTTTTTAAATGTATTCTGTCCAACTTTATATTTTCTTGTGTATTTTTTATAAAACTGAACTATGTATTGTTGTATTTATTTTGTACCCAGGATGCACCAGTGCTGATAATTGGCCACCACATTCTCCATGGCAAAGTCTTAACTCTTGAGAAGCCTTTAGCAGTGTTAACTAAATCTCTTGACCATGCCAAAAGTGTTGCCGATGACATGGTAGGGGAGGATCCAGAAGTTTTGCCAGCAGCCGACTCTGACATAAAGGCACTTTATGAAGTTCAAGCCATTATCAGGAAAAAGATTTTGTTCAAGACCAGACCTAAACCAATCATAGCACATGTACCCAAAAAGTTGTGATGCTTGTGTCAACTTTAAACTTGTGTTTTGATCACTTGTGTCTATTCATGGAGTCACTGTATTAGATTGAAATGGAGGATTCTCTGCCAATCGAGGATTATAAAATGAATGTGTCATCTTGTTTTACTTGTGCACCAGAAATTATTTTAAAGACTTTAAAAGACTGGTGGAGCACATTTTATGTAATGATAAAGACCATAAAACAAAATAATATGTAAATAAATCATATTCCAAGTTAAATATAAAATTTGTTATTCGTAACTTTCTCAACTCAAAGAGTTGTATTAGTATCTTTTTTGGGACCATATAAGTATAAACTTTCTTTACTGGTTCATAAATAGAGTGTAATAATTGCTACACAAAAAAGTTTATAAAGATTTATGTTGTTTTTTTAAAGTAACAATTACAGATACCAAATTTTATTCATCTGATCTGGTGTTTTTTTTTCTCTTCAATATTCTATTTCTATACCAAATAAATGAGCGAATTGCTTTATGTCTGTTACATTAAGAAAGATGGTCTTTCTTATGGACAGATTTAATCCTCAAGGCCAAAATCATAATCTGGTTTTCCAGCTGCATATGACTGGAAGAATTGTAAATGCGTCTTGACATCCCACATGGTTTCCTTGACTGCTGGCACTTGATACATGGCATCAAACCATCCAGCAAGTTTAGGGAACTTTGCCTTGTCCACACCAACCCTGGAGTCAATGGTTTCAAGGACAGGTATTCTCTCCAAATGGGGCCATAGGAAGAAGTCTATCATGGATGGCTTGTTACCTGTGAGAAGGATTAGTTCATTTTTGTTAATGGTTGGCTTATGATAAATGAGTTTTGACTTAGGGAGCTTGGTGCTATCTAATAGAGTAGGCAAGAATTATTTGAAATACTCTGTCCCCCATATACAGAAACAATATAGGGTGGTGGGTGGTTTGAGTTGACAGGGAGAATTGACAGGGAGTGTGTAGCTTATTAAATAAGTTTACAAATTAACAAGTAAATAAAATTGCTCTTAAGTACATCAGTGTAGGGGAGCATGCGCTGGAGGGCAGGGTGAGTGTCATTAAAATAGAGATAGCAGGAAGATAGTATTTAAGAAAAGTGGAGGGAGAAATAGATATACAAATCTTTAAATGTTTTTGGTTAATTTCTGTACAGTAATATTATTCTTAAAATTGCTCTCAACTCTCAATACAGTTTTTTGTTCTCGTTTTTAAATTACAAAACATGGAAGGGCCAAAAGAATGGTCTTAAGATATGACCTTAGTGAATTTAACAATAAAATCCCTTGAACTTCACAAAGAAAAGAAGCGCCTATTTTTACTGGTCCAATGATATGTAGCGAGTTCACTTGAGAAAACACATGGCAACATGACGATACAAAACATGGTGTGGTACATCTACTAAGTTCTACACCATTATAGTGTTATAGATTTATGCAATTTTATACTGTGAAGAAATATATAGCAGAATTTATGAATAAATTTTTGTACGGTACTTTCTGCTGAGGCCTCTAATTACCCTAAATAGAAAACAGATATACAAGATGTACACAAAAGTTCTATTTAATAACATTGGAGGTATACTCACCACCAAACAATGGGCCCCCTCTTTTGGCAAGAATATCTTCATAAAATTTATAGTGCTTTTGAAACTCATCAATAAGTTTTTCTCTCTCTTCTGGCTTTCGGTTGAAGGTATAAAATAGAGTGGTCACCTAAAATTGATAAGTGATTGTAATTATAGATTTGAGTTAATACTTCAAGGCACATTAAATTCCTATATTTAATAATGTTACCTGGTATACAAAATTCTATGCAGTCCGACTCATTTAGTAAGGATCTCTGAGTTAGGTGATCATAACCCTATCTGACGTAAGTATATGGTAATGGGGTATCAAAGTGGTTAACTCATTCCTGACAGTAGCAACTAAACACATCCTTTGGGGGTTTCCGGCGAATGGGTCCCCGCACATAGCAACACACCTTTGTGATTTTTATTTTAAAATAGTAATCTGGCATCCCTTGAGACTTCTGGTGATGGCATGATTCTGTGTGATTTCAATTTAAAAACAAAGTTTGTTTTTCTTTCAATCTATGTGTGCCATAAATCGACTTTTCAGTCATTGCTTGTTATTTGTTCACTGTTAATGCTATATTTTTTATTAAACCTGATTAATTTCTGGATGGATTTATCATTAATATTAATTAATATTTAGCAGCTAAAAAAGCATTTTACAAATGTTAATCAATTGCAAAAAAAGAGTTACTTCCCTTTGTTCAGAAATATAAAATTAAGTTCGGAAGTATCACAGCCCTAGGAGTAGGTAACAATAATCCAGGCATGTTACGGTAACATGCCTGGAAACATGGTTCATCTGTCTGTTAATAATTGCAATAGAAAAAAGATCTCCTGCCTTTTTGTAGAGATCATAAAATACCTACTGACCTTTCCAAAATATTCCAGAAGAATCCTGTCCCAAGCCCTAATGTAAGGGTCACTTGGCTGAAGTCTGTTCTGTGGGAAAACATCATCCAACCAATCACTGGTTGCAGTGGATTCATAAATTATTTTGTCATCAAGTTCCAAAGTTGGTACTAAGCCAAGAGGATTCTTTTCAAAAAACCATTCAGGCTTGTTCTGTAGATCAATATTGATTGTTTCATATCTGTAGATAAACAATTATAAAAAAAAAATTAGAACTTAATTCAACTTTTGTTTATTAGTATATCCATCCATCCATTCCTGTGGAGCCACACTCAGACCTAACTAATGCTTTTCTTTTGCATGCTTAGATTCCCAGTTGTTGCAGATCTTTTTCCGCATCAACCATCCATCTAAGCCGAGGTCTGCCTTTCAGCCGTTTTCCTCTGGGGTTTTGGTGATGCACCCTCTTCACTCCTCTGTCATTCTGCATTCTCTCTAAGTGTCCTGCCCAGCGTAGCCTGCCCTTTTTATTTCTGCTACTATCGTGGGATCCTGATATAGAATGTACAATTCATGGATGGTTCGTATGCTCCATCCATATTCATCCTTTGTTGGTCCATATATTTTCCTGAGAACTTTCCTCTCCCATGTGTATTATAGGTTTTATGCCATTTTTGTTAGGGTCCAAGTTTCACGTTCATATGTTACAACTGGTCTGATTACAGTTGTATAAATTTTAAATAGTTTTATTTTTTTCTCTTGTAATGTTTTTTCTTTTGATTATTTTCTGACTACTGAAGTATGCCTTGTGTGGAGTTTCTGATCTCCCATCAAGCGCCTCCCCAGGTGGCGGGTAGGGGAATGCCCACCAGATATGGTAGGTACTGGGGAAATCAAATACCCAGGGTGGACCAAAATCAGAGCCTGCTGCCTTGCAGGGAGTGGACGAAACCACAAAGGCTAGGGTACCCTTCCCAAAATTAAGGGCAGCTCTCCGGAGAGTTGCGAGGGGCATCCCCCCCAGACGGTTGTGCGCAGGGCTAACAACTCTGCTGCGTAAAAACCCTTTGTTAAAAAAACGCAGACAAGAGCAACAAAAGACTTTACGGTCCTGGGAGAAGATATATTCCCAGCCGCGGAATGCATGACGCCAAGTAGTGAAAGCCAGAATCTGGAAACTACTAGGCCGACGACCATCATCTCCACCAGGACCACCACCGCCATTGGAACATGGAATGTACGCACCATGTATGGGACAGGAAAGACTGCACAAGTAGCCGCTGAGATGAGGAACTATAACCTCACCATACTAGGAATCAGCGAGGCAAGATGGATCGGGTGCGGACAGAAGAGACTAGCCTCAGGAGAGATGCTGTTATTCTCAGGGCACGAGAGTGACGATGCACCACACACTCTGGGCGTGGCCCTGATGATATCCAGGGCAGCCCAAGGAGCACTCATTGGATGGGAGGCGCATGGGCCTAGAATACTCACAGCAACCTTTCGGACCAAAAAACACAGAATCAATTTGGATGTTATCCAGTGCTACGCACCAACAAACGAAAGTGAGGAGGAAGACAAAGATGAATTCTATAACAGATTGCTTACCATTACCCAGGGTCGCCCTCATAGGAGATCTCAATGCCAAGATCGGCAGTGACAACACGGGCTATGAAGAAGCCATGGGGCGACAGGGGATAGGAGAAATGAATGATAACGGAGAAAGATTTGCCGACCTATGTGCCACAACAAATCTAGTCATAGGCGGGAGCTTATTCCAACACAGGAGGATACACAAGGCCACATGGGTTTCACCAGACCTCCAAACGATGAACCAAATAGATCATGTGTGTATTGGGAAAAAATTCAGGCGATCTCTCCAAGATGTACGTGTCAGCAGAGGAGCTGACGTTGCCTCAGACCACCATCTTCTAGTGGCCCGGCTGAGACTAAAACTGAAAAGGCACTACACTGAGCAGACATCATATAGGTTGCGCTACAACACCCCCCTCTTGAAAGATAAGGCCAAACAGGAAGAGTTCAGGATCACTCTGTCCAACAAGTTCCAAGTCCTACAGGAACTGCTAGGAGACGAGACGATCGATGGAAAGTGGCAGGGAGTAAAGAAAGCAGTCAAATCAACATGTCAGGAAGTGTTGGGAAACAAGAAACATACACACAAAGAATGGATAACAGCAGATACATTGAAAGTGATAGAAGAGAGAAAAGGGAAGAAGGCAGAAATTAACAACAGCCGTACACGAGCGCAGAAAGTTAGGTTCCAAAAGGAGTACTCAGAGGCAAATAAGAAAGTAAAGAAAAGCGCTAAGAGGGACAAAAGGAACTTTGTAGACATGCTTGCCAAAGAAGCGGAAGAAGCAGCCTACCAAGGAAATATGCTGGAATTGTTCGCTACCATCAAGAAGTTGTCTGGAAAGTTCAGGAAGCCAGAGAGACCAGTGAAGGACAAAGATGGTAAGAGCATACCAAATGAGGAGCAACAGAGAGCCAGATGGAAAGAACACTTTGAGGAACTTCTAAACAGGCCAGAGCCAAGTAACCCACCAGATATTCAGCCAGCTGACAGTGACCTGGCTATTGACTGCAACGCACCCACCAAAGAAGAGATCCGTATTGCCATCAAACAACTTAAAAATGGCAAGGCTGCAGGACCGGATGGCATCCCAGCAGAGGCACTGAAGGCTGACGTGCACACCAGTGTAGATATGCTTCACCCACTGTTCTTGAAGATCTGGGAGGAGGAACAGGTACCTTCGGAGTGGAAGGAGGGATATCTCATTAAAATCCCCAAAAAGGGGGACTTAAGCTCCTGCTCCAACTATAGAGGGATCACCTTACTGTCCATCCCAGGCAAGGTTTTCAACCGCGTACTACTCAACAGAATGAAAGAAACTGTTGACCCCCTGCTGCGGGACCAACAGGCTGGCTTCCGGACCAACAGATCCTGTACTGACCAAATTGCAACACTGCGCATCATCCTAGAACAATCCCTGGAATGGAACTCACCCCTCTACATCAACTTCGTTGACTACGAGAAAGCCTTTGACAGTGTGGATAGGCAAACCCTCTGGAGACTGTTGAGAAATTATGGAGTCCCGCGGAAAATCACGGACTTGATCAGAAACTCTTACGAGGGGATGACCTGCCGAGTGGTCCACGGACAACAGGTGACGGATGCTTTCCAGGTGAAGACCGGTGTGAGGCAGGGATGTTTGCTTTCGCCTTTCCTGTTCCTATTGGCCATTGACTGGGTGATGAAAACTTCCACACAACAGAAGCGGAATGGTATTCAATGGACCTTGTGGGACCAGCTTGATGACCTCGATTTTGCTGACGATCTTGCCCTTCTCTCCCATACCCAACAACAGATGCAGGAGAAGACCAGAAATATTGCAGACACTTCTGCACGTATTGGTCTTAATATTCACAAGGGGAAGAGCAAGGTCCTCAAGGTCAATGCCGCTACCAATACAGCACCCATCAGGCTCAAAGAGGAAGCGCTCGAAGAGGTAGAGAGCTTTGTCTACCTTGGCAGCATCGTGGACAAGCAAAATAAGGGTAGGAAAGGCACGGGCAGCCTTCCAACAACTAAAAAATTTCTGGGCCTCCAAACACCTAAATACCAAACTGAAGATCAGAACCTTCAACACAATGGTGAAACCGGTTCTACTGTATGGTGCAGAAACATGGAGAATCACTGCTGGGAATATGAAGAGAATCCAGTCCTTCATCAATAACTGCTTAAGAAGGATTCTCGGGATTCATTGGCCCGACAGAATCAGCAACCAGAAACTGTGGCAGCGGACAAAGCAAGAACCTGTAGAACAAGAGATCCTCCAGAGAAGATGGAGATGGATTGGCCATACGCTCAGGAAACCTGCCTCCAGCATAACTAGACAAGCCTTGAATTGGAACCCTCAAGGAAAACGGAAAAGAGGCAGGCCTAAGAACACTTGGCGCCGTGAAGTGGAGGCGGATACCAAGAAACTTGGCCACACTTGGGGGAGGCTGGAGAGATTGGCTCAGGATCGTGATGCCTGGAGGGCTCTTGTAGGCGGCCTATGTCCTAATCACAGACGTCGATGAAGATCGGCTGCTGTTCCTCGAGGACGAAAAGGCGAAAGAGACTGAAGTATGCCCTGTTTCCGGCTAAAAAAATATTTCTTTTATTTCTGTTAGTAATTTGTTTCTTTCATGTGATAAAGATCCTAAATATTTGAATTGATTTACTTTTTCAAAAGTCTGGTTTCTAATTTTAATGGCTTCATCTGTCTGTTCTTCTCTTATCATAGTCATGTATTTTGTTTTTTCGTTAACTTTCAGCCCTGCTTGTAGTGATGCGTCTTCTAATTCAATAAATTTTCCCTAGCAGTGCTATGTCATCAGCATATGCAAGATACTGAAGGGGTTGATTGTAGAGAGTGCCCATTGGTTGTGGGTCTTGGGTTAGTTCTCAATCCTGGCTCTCACACATTTGCAGTCTGGCTTGGTATCCATCCTTTTCATCTGTTATCTTCATGTACATTCCTCTGTTTCCCTCTCTTAATAAGTCTTATATTTATTTTAGTTAATTTAGCTTTTTCCCACCCCCTCTCTTTCTTCCTACACATTTTTGTGGCTTTCCTTCTGGCTTCCCTTTGTAACATGATCATTCATGCTTTGTTCCTTTCTTGGACAGTCTCTCTGCATTCATTATCAAACCAGCCTACTCTATTGTTAGTTTGCTGGAATCTACTACTTTTTCTGCTGATCTTTTCATAGCATTTTTATCCTATCCCACTGTTCATTTATGTTGTTTTCCCTGTTCACTTCCTCCTGTGATGCTTCTAGCTGTGCTTCCACTTCATTCTGGTAAGCTTTTGTTATTAGTATATCAGTTAAAGGTAATAAGCCAAAAGAGTTAATTTTCACATAAGTCGTAACTGTTTACTATTATGATTTTGACTTACAATTTCAAAATGTGTCTTTTACGATTGTACGCCGAGATGGGCAGAGAAATACGATTTGACTGGGGACTACTTATACTTATAATTACTGGTATATTATGTATGCACTGAAAATGTAAAGGGGGTGGGGGGGGCGTATTGACTTGGAAGTGCACAGGATGTTCATGGGAGGGGTAGGGATGGTGTCTAAATGTTTTTAAAGGCTATAAAACAACACAGCCACAATTTGTAATGATTGTCATATTGTGTTTTCACAATGAACTTGTCAGATAAAGCAACAGTAATGTTTAGCTTATTTGCCCTAGTCACAAGTGTAGAGTGATGCAAAAAAAAAAGTGCATCCTTGCATTTTGAATTGAAAAAAAAAATCTGGAAATGGGGCTCAGCCTCCTCCCTAAACCCCACTCTCACTTTTACTTGGGTGAGCTTTTTATTTGCAATAATGCACTGTATATTAATACATAATCGTCAGTGTCTACTTTGAGAAGTGACCTTCATTAGACATGTGATGCGAAAAGTTATTGTATATATCATTCTGTACGTAAATTTATTTACTACGCTTTGAGATGGTAAAGTACTATTCTGAGACTAACTAAAGCACATATTCAGGTGTGCTCAGTGTGCATCTGTGTCACTAGACACTGCTGCCTGCGACCTAACCCTCACTATGGGTCTTGTCTCCCAAGAATCGGCAAGTTAGCAAAAACACCTCTGGCTGTCGTGTTGTCAGCCCACTGCCTGTACCATTTTGTTCTGAGACTATTTTTTAATATATTGGGAGTTCCAGTGTAACCAGGTCTGATAAGTGTTAACTCATTTACGAAAGATGCAACTAAATGCGTCCTTCTGGATTCCGACAGATGCATCCTGGCATGTAGTGACACACCTCTTTAAGTTTGATTTTAAAATAGCAACCAAATCTCACGTACCTCGGGATCAGGTGATGGCGTGATTTAAATTTTAAGAAACATAAGTTTTTATCTTGTTTCACTTTCCATCTATATGTTCTTTAGTACGGTGCGAGCATGAGTTCATCTGAGGTGCCAATAATCTATTTTTTGGTAATAGCTTGTTATTTGTTCACAGTTAATGTTATATTTTTATTAAACCTTATTCATTTCTGAATGCATTTGTCCTTAACTCATTAATATTAATTAATATTTAACAGCTTAAAAAATATTTTACAAATGTAAATCAATTGCGAAATGGAGTTACTCCCTTTGTTAAGTAAATTAAGTACAGAAGTAGCACTGGCATGAGGAATGAGTTAAATTTCCCTTCCTCCAGAAAACTTAAATTCTAACTTACGGAATACTTTTGTGTGCCAAGACCAGTCTTGTCCTCTGAGCATAGGGACAGAATCTCATGCTGTACAAGCGAAGAACTCCAGGCTTGAGTGGAGGGAATGCAGCGCCTGTAATGTAAGTGAGTTAAAACTAAAACAAAACAAATACTCTTAATAGTCTGTTCACAAATAGAGTTAATTCCATTTAGTTAGTGTCATTTTTTTATATGGAAAATATAAAAAAATGTGTACAAAGTAGGCCTACAAATAAAAATATTTTAATTTATAGAATTAGGGAGATCCGGGAATGATAATGTTGCTGCGAAAGAATATTCAATCACTCTGTGATGGAGTTAAATTAAGTACAGACTGAAAGATTTTCTCCTGTTGTACGAGAAACCTTTGGAATTCCTAACAGCATTTCAGAATTTCTATTTTCCCAAGTTGGTCGAAAATCTTTACTTATAATTATACCATAGCAATAAAAAAATAAGCAACCGATGACTACAGAGGCGTAGCGAGAGCGTTTGGCGCCCGGGACGCACTATCTATATATACAGTAAAACATAAAATATAATAATAATGCTTTCAAAAAGAAATTTGACGCAAAATTTTAACGTGTAAACTAAAAAAAAATTTCAATCAAACTTCCGTCTATCAATTTTCAGTCTATGAAATTTCTTTCGATCAAATTTCCGGATAGTCGTAATTTTTGGCACATACACTCCCAATTCCCAATATAGGGATAATAATACATGCCCGCGCATGGTTCTGCGCATGTCTCAAAATGAGGCATAAGCCTTTGACCTTCTTTTTGAAGAATGCTTTCGTTGACATCGGTAAATAGCCTCGAGCATCAAAATTTGCATAAAAAAGCTGTGTTTTACGTCACCATTGTTGTGTTGATTGGTTTCTGCACACGACACTATAAGTTACATTACGGTTTGATACTGCTACACTACGCTGTTGTCAAAAAACCACCGGTAAGTGAATAAAAGCTTAAATACTTTTTTTGTAGAAACGCGACGACTAAAAGAGCATAATGGACAATATTCTAAAGTATTAATTGATTTTTATAGCTTATTATAATTAACGAGACTGCGCTCAAGTAACCGCAAAAAACTCCCTAAATTGGTGACCAAAACTCCTAATTCTCTTTTCGCCCATTTTCCCGCCTCGGGATGGCGGCGCAGTTATCGATAGTGGCGGACATTAAATAATGAATATTTCGGAAATACCGGTATTTGTTATTATTATTCAATACTTTAAACAGTTAATTGTATCAAATCAAAGCAGAATTTGAAATATTTATTCATAAACATTTAATTTACTGTCATTTGTGAATTAAAATTAATTAAATAAAATTAGTCCTTCAGACTTCAATTCAGTTAATTCACTAAGAGTATAAGACTAAGGCCTAAGGCTAAGGTAATACTAATACGAATGCTACTAATACTAATAAATACTTAATCTTAGTCTTAGTAATACTACTAAGTAATAGTAATTATACCAGTAATATTACTAGTATTAATTAGTTAATAATAAAATACGTTTTTTTGTAGGTTTGTCATTTATTCTACATTCAATTAACAAAATAAAATAAACAATCGGTAAACAATCATATAAATTATTATAAATATAGTATAAGTATAGGCTAATTGAAATATAATATAAATAATAAATTATTATAAAATTGAAATATAAACATTTTCATTATAATTATACTATACTATATTTATATAGACAGTTATAGTTATAATAAAAGAGTAGTTAATAAATAAAAATGGTCTGCACATTTTGTTAATTTTATTTTGTTTTTTTCTTTTCAGTTTGACTTTGTAATTTCTAGAAATGTCAGTGACAATGAGGATTATAACCTGTATCTGGCAAACTTTTTCCAGGTTACAGCCGCATTTGTGAAAAGAAATGGCTATGCTATCTATCTGTATAGTAGCATACCAAACAAGACAGAGGGCATGAAAGCGTCTGTTTCTGCTCTTGATGAGGCCTTCCAACAAGAGGATAGCAACTATGTTTCTTACAAGGTTACAATATATATAAATGCAGACCTGTTTACCCTCAAACTCTTAAAATCGCACAACATCATCACAAAATCATTCAATACATTATCTTAATAGTAAAAAATAAACATACAGTATACCGGATATATAATGTATACATCTCAAAATCATTCATTGTACGCAAAATGGTAAGAGTAAACAGGTCTGTATATGTGTCAAGATTATATAAAAAGCTTTCTGTTTTTTAGAAAGGAATTGAAACTAATTGGAATAGAAGCCAAAATCTTTTGTTGCAGCCAGTTGTAGTGCCTATTAACAAGAAGAAGAATCTGTTGCCTTCCAACGGTATTGATGCTACAACTATTGTAACACACAATGATTGTTTCCTTCCACAGGTATTTGAGCACCAGGCAACTCCAGGGACTCAAGATGTAACCAATGTTATAATTAAAACAGCATTGATTTAATATGTGTTGGGTATCATTACTTTAAATGTATAAGCCTCTGACTTTTTCTTTTGGAATAAAGGAATACCGAATATCGGTACATTGAAAAAAATTATTTTACCCCTTTTTTTTTCTTTTCAAGTCATAATATTTTAAATTCTTCATCTCATACTGGCAAATGTTAATATTATTAGTATTGGTTTAACATTTATTGTCTGTAACTGTAATTTATTTACAAACTAAGTATGAACCATTTTGTCTATATTTGAATAATTTATTAACATTTCTATTTCTATATTTCTTTTCAGGACGTTATATTTGAATAATTTATTAATAACATATCTATATTTCTTTTCAGGGTCCCATCAATAAAGTAGTAGCACTGATTTATTTCATGTAATTAGTTAATTGTATGGACCTTTGATTTAAAAAAATTAATTTAACATTTTAATTATTTTTCTTTTCAGGTATTTTCAAATTCCCTACAGAACATAAAATGACTATAATTAAAATATAAATTTGATTTGATGTTGTTGTTACTTTAAAATGGAATAGACCTGCAATTTTTTTGTTTTTCGTGTAAAAAAAATAATACATTTGACCAAAAAAATATTTTTTTACAGATATTTTTTCAATTTCTCTGCAAAAACAATTTTTAAAATAAATATTTATTATATAATGTGAAAGTTTTGTTGTTCATTGTGTTGTATATTGCATTGAGAATATCTACTTAAAATTTGGTTCCATTATCTTTGAAAATAAAAAAGTTATGGGTCAAAAAGTGAAAAAATTTCAAAAGTGGGTCACAAGTTTTTTGGGTCGAATATATAGCTTATATAAGGGGCATAAAAATTTGACAAAAAAATTAATAACTCAAGTTATATAAAAGATAGAAAGATGAAATTGGTGTTGTTATAAAGCTTATAGCTAACCCTTTAAAATGATGTATCATTCATGGCAATCGGACCATATTTAAATTTTGTGTCAAAGTACCTACCCAATAGACTCCGTCCCAAGAGGTTTAATGTTGAAATTTGGTAATGCTGTGTGTTTATAACTCAATAATAATTTGACATAATAAAGCCACTATCATGCATGTTTAATACCAGTATATTTGTAATTTACCTTTTGCAAATGATTTCTGTGTCATTTTTGGCCTGATATTAGTCAAATTAGTGCAATGTGTACTAATAGCTGATAGACGCAATCCTGCCAGTTTACAAAATACTGAATACTTGCCGACCGTTCGTCCAATGATTGTTATATATCGGGTTCAAAGGTTACCATTTTACAAAATGCCTGTCATCGTGACTGCATAGAAAATATTTGTAGTGTAAACACTAGCAGTAAATACTTAAATACACATTTGAGACTGGTGATAGTATTTTTTTTTTTTTTTGAATCGTTTGCGTGTCATCTTGAACTTTGCTTCTAATTTAATACCGGTTAAACTGTTGGTTGTGTTCAGAACTTGGACCCATATTTAAAAAAACATAATTTAACATGGGTCAGGTTTGCCACAATTTTTACTATTAATACTATTAATAATAAACATTTTGGAAATCCTCCGAAGTCCGGTCCAAAATTATTTCCCTTTACTCCTTACTTAAAAGTCTTAGGCATCATATTGTTTTGAAATTCATGTTTGCGTTTATTTGAATAAATTTGTAAAATTATGGCAGGTACACCAGCCGCACCGATAATCATTAATTCGATTTTATTATTTTGCCTGCAGCACAACTGGGCGGAATTGAAGTAACTCCATGTGAGTTGTATGCTGTAGTGTCATTGACAAGCGTGAATGGTTGGAGTGGCTGGCCCGACAACGCTTGATCAGAAACAGCCTTAATTGCACATGCAGCAGGCACCCAGTGGCGTTAGTCGGTTGAGCGGAATACAACGACAATTTTTCGTATCGTTGTCGCCCATGCAACGCCCGCGGGTAGTGTTCGAACCGGGTAATTCTTTACCAACTGCGATTTACAGTGGCGTAGTGAGGGGGGGCAAGGGGGGCATCATGCCCCTGGCGCTACTCTCAAAGGGGCGCCAAATGGTATATTTTACTATAATATTGTATGGTTTTCGAATAAAGGGGGCGCTAAAAAGGTATTGGGGGCGCTAAAAAGGTATTGTGCCCCGGGCGCGAGTTAAGCTCGCTACGCCACTGGCGATCTAACAACTGAAAAAATAGTTATGATCATATATTATTGGGCTTTACGAAGTCAAGTGTTAACACGTTATGTTGTTCGAGAGTCTGGTTAGCTTGGACACTTTCGTCAACTGTAATAACTATCTTCGTCAGGAATGCTGTCAATGTATGCTGACAACCAACTATCTTCGTCACGAATGCTGTCAATGGATGCTGACAACCAATCAACTGTTGTGAGGCTTCGATGCAGACGGCCGGTCTGTTTTGGTTGAGATGGATGAGAGTTACTTTTTCCATAGAAAATGTCGGACAGCGACGCGTTGGTAGGTGGGTTGTCGGCTTGGTTGAGCGTGGTAGTGGACGATGTTGGATGGATGTTGTTGGCCGTCGAGATGCACAAACACTCGAGCGCATTATCACTAAGCATGCGTTACCAGGGGCAACTATCGTCACAGACGCTTGGCAAGGATAACAAACTGTCTCTCAGCTCAACAACGGGATTTATGCTCACGCTGTCATTGTGCACGCGCGTGACTTTGTTGATTCAGTAGACCAGGACATTCACACAGAAACGATTGAAGGACTTTTTTGATTCAGTAGACCAGGACATTCCCACAGACACTATTGAAGGACTTTGTTGATTCAGTAGACCAGGACATTCACACAGAAAGTATTGAAAGACTTTGGATGCAAGCGAAACGTAAACTCCGCTATCAGCATGGTACTAGTCGCGGTCTGTTTGCCAGCCACTTGGGGGCCACTAGTCGCGGTCTGTTTGCCAGCTACTTGGGGGCCACTAGTCGCGGTCTGTTTGCCAGCTGCTTGGGGGCCACTAGTCGCGGTCTGTTTGCCAGCTGCTTGGGGGCCACTAGTCGCGGTCTGTTTGCCAGCTACGCGGGGGCCTTGTAGTGGCGCAACTATCACAAGCAGAACGTTCTCGGCTGCTATTTGCTAATGCTATGCGCCATTTACAACATTTTAGTATTTACTGACTGGTTTGTAAAGTGACAGTTATTTGCAAAAGCTATGACTGACACTTCTGATGTTTTCTAACAATACACACTGTGCATTGCAATTTTTGTTTCATACAAAATAATTTGGGACCGGACTTCGGAGGATTGCCAACATATTTTACTGACACGTTTAACTTTTTTAAAAATAAACGTGTACTGTTGAAATGATAAAGTCTTGGTATAATTTAAAATTAAGCTAAAAATTAAAAAGAAATCAAACATCCGTATGAATATGATAATAATCATAATAATGAATAATAATGATTACCGGTAAATTAATAATAATAATAATATGTATGTTCTTTGTCAAAATGAAATAGTTGTGTTTCAATGAGTATGACTAGTCTATGACTACCCGGTAAAGGCATCTTTCACTATAAATATAATAAGTGAGTAGCCTGCCTATGTCTCTACTACGATTAGTATTATCATGTCATCATATTATTGACATGATACCATTTTTTATTGATTGAGCCCATGTTATTTTTTAACCATTATTTTCTTGCATGACATTCTCATCAATGTGGAATGAATGTGTCCTCATTACGATCTTACACTTACACTTACACATTTAATGAAGCAAACAAAGCCATATCCTAAGTGCTGAGCTTTCCCTATTAATTTATTCATAGTTAAAAAATATTTTGTACAAATTCTCATTTTTTTTTACATACACGTCATTTTATGTCAAATATTTAGGGACTATCCATTAATTTGCGGACAGCTGGCAACCTTGACCTGGGTTACCACTTAGGGGAACACGAATGACTGATTCATGGTAATGTAAGGTGGTCCTTGAATATTGTGGGGAAAAATAATAGTCTACATCTGCGACAGGGTTTCTTTCAGGCATTCCTGGACTATATATTTGTAAACTTAATTCTTCAGTTTAACTAAAATAAACTACCACCAATGAAATCCGAATAGCATTTAGTCAAAATGGACCCGGACACGCATCACCGCCATTCTGACCCGGGTCCCATTAGAATCAATGCTATTCGGATGTCATTTGTGGTAGTTTAATTTAGTTAATCCGAATAGGTAAGTTTACAAACGTATAATGCATTCAATTATCCTTAATTTGATACCAAATTTTGTCTTACAATAAAATTTTAAATAGTTTTTTTAATCCTAACCTCTCACTTCTGGTACCCGGGTGCTAATAGTCGCAGCCGTAATTAAATGATTTAGTTGTCGTTGTTTTATTTCTTTACGTCACTTATTACAAAAAAGGGAAAGAACTACCAAAACAAGTACATGTATTATTAATGCCCAAACAAAATTGACCAGGAAAATATTTACTGCTGCTAATCAAAATGCATAAAATCTGCTTTTAAAAACAAAAAGCAACAGCTAGCAATGGGAGCAAATGCAATTTTCTGGTTTTCCACACCTCAGGGCTGGGGAGGTACTTTTACCCCGGGCTAAGAACCACTGTTATATTGAAATGTTTCTGACACTGGTGTAGTAATTTGATATCCTTGAATGGTGAATTTCTTAAAGGACTGTAGTGGACTGGGGGAATTTTTTTAGGGGGGGGGGCGGGGTGCAGAGATTTGTGACGTTATATTTGAGAGGGGGGGTAAGGTCTAACTTTTTGTGACGATTTGTGACGAGAGGGGGGGGGGGGTAAAAAATCGGCAAAATTTGCGTGATGTCATTTATGGATGGCCCCTAAGTGTATTTATTTTATTTCTTCAAAAGCCATTTCACGCCATTCTAGCTACCCTATCTTCAATTTCATGCCAATAGTAGGTTCGTTTGTTTGTTTTTCCACCCCTCGAACTAGGTCCATAATATTTAGAACTTGGCCTATTTTGTTATTTTATCTGCCGTAATCTTTACAACACACAAGTGTAGTCCTCAAAATTCAATCACAGTTGAGCTGATTGGTGTCACACCATTGGCCCTTTTTGTGTGTGTGTTTCCTATATATTTTGTAGCAGTCTAAGATATAGCCAGTGACGTCACTGGTGGGATGCGCAGTGCACCAGATGGCACCCTCACAGGGAGTGAACGAAAATCGAAAATTGCTGATTTGATGGAGCTGGCTCTAGTCGGTTTCCTTACATATCTAAGTTAAATACAAGAGTGGGGTGCCACTAAAACATAGTACCACAAGAACAGGTTGCCACTAGAAAATGATACCAAAGGGCATTAAGTGCGTTTTTCCATAAGATTAGTGGCTTAGCTTAAGTCTGTGATCCCCGAAGTGGGTCATGATTAGCGGGATTCACTTCAGAAAAAAGTTCAACTCGGATGTTGATTACCATTATATTGTATTTTTGAATCATGTTCGAAAACCCATCTGGCCAGATATTGACATTGACCAGATATCTGAGGTGATCAGATGTGTGAAAATCCATGATGGGAAATATGAAGTACCGTAAGAGAAGTGTTTCTAGGGTGGAATAGTGTGTGGGGTGGGGGGCATCAGATCCACTTAGTTCTGAAATTCTTTAAAAATTTGAAAGTGATGGACTGGACGCAATAAGATAAAGCTTGCACAGTGTCTGGAATTCATGGAGGTGTACAAGTCCTACTTTAAAAAACAAGAAAACCATTTTTTAAAAATTGGATATGTGAATAATTCTCATAACTTGTTTGGTCAACATTTTGTGGCACTCATATGAGTCTCTTTGGTCAACATTTTGTGGTACTCATATGAGTCTCTTTGGTCAACATTTTGTGGTACTCATATGAGTCTCTTTGGTCAACATTTTGTGGTACTCATATGAGTCTCTTTGGTGGTACTCATATGAGTCTCTTTGGTTACGTCATGAACATAATGTGTATTCAGGCTAACCCCGCGGCGACCCATTTAGTGTGTTTGGGGAGGGGGGCCTCCTGGTTTTGATTCTGGTACTAATGGTTACAAAGGTGGTGACACAGGATCAGGAGCCGCACTGTCCATGAGTACCTGGCTAAGGAGAAAAACTCGCCCCACTACAACATTTTAAGCAATGGTTGGGTCCTGTATCACAATGGTTGGGTCCTGTATCACCATGAACCACCTCTGTAAAGGCAGGCTAATTATTATTATATATCGGGAAGCTCATTCAGCTCAGGGGTTCCTCCTTGAATTAAATCATTAAGGATAATTCCAGTACCGTTTTTTTTTTGCGTTTAAGAACCAGTTCACATGAAACGCTAAAAATTAAAACAAATAAAAAAAACCGGTAGGATACCACCATTGGTTTTAAGCTTTGGTTACTTATAACTTTTACACAAACTGGTGTGATCCAAGCAGGGGCAACAACTCTTTTATTTAAGAGGAATATTCCTACAGGAAAGATATTACTTTATCATGCATCATAATCATAGGCCACCTTCTATTGTCTCTGGGTTATACAAATAGAAAAAAGTCTTTACATTATATTTAGATTAAGGACCAACCAGGAAACATTTGAAACTATCCTTGGTAGATTGTATGTGGAAGTCCAGTGGGTACACATTATGTTTTATGCTTAATTTTAAAAATTAAACTTGAAAACAAAAAAAATGTAAATAATAAAGTAGAAAAGAGTTGTAAAATTTTTATTTAAAGAAAAACGATTATCATTTGTATAATATAAATTGTATCAAAATATTACAAGATGCTAACAAACAAGTCTAAGAAAATAATGTTTTAAAAATAACAATTAGCTATGTCTACAAAAACAGTCTAGAGAACTTCAGCCTTTTAAAAAGCAAAGTTTCTAGGTTGCTTGTTTGACATGTAGCACTAGAACCAGATTGTACTGTAGAGATATAACAAGATGTAATTGAAAAAAAAAATTGTTTTCTTGGTATGCAAAAATATAAAGAACAAAAATTTACAAATAGTGAATGGTCAATGTAACATAAAATTTGTGCTAACATTTTTCATTGAAATGAGATCCATTAAATGATATGATATAAATGTCATGGGACTCTGAAGAATAAATTCAAGTTTTTAAGGTGTGTATAGGACACCTAGGTAAATACAATTTAGATAACAACTTATGTTTTTAAAAAGATAATTTCTGTGGACATTATTTATTTTGTGACTTGCACCTATAAAACTTGGACAGAATGATGTAAATTAGAGGCTCGCCCGTTCACTCTAGTGAGGAAAATGTTTAAAAAAACAGTAAGTGTAAAATATTATTTTTAATTTAGTTGTTAAACTAAAAAAATAACGGTATATAATTCTAAAATTTGCTAGTTCTTAAAATCTATAATTGAAAATATCCCCTTTTGAACAAGATAATGTGACAAAAATTAAAGATGCTATCTTCCAATTCGAAATCATGATTTTTGCAAGGATTTTAGAACAATTCTGTTCTTACAACCCAAAATCATAATCAATTTTTCCAGATGCAGATGAATTGAAAAATCTGAGATAGTCTGCCTTCTCCTTCATAGTGGCCTTCACAGCTGGGACTTGCTGTATGGCCTCAGACCAAGCAGCAATTTTGGGGAACTTGCTTTTGTCCACATCCAGCCTGGCATCCCAAGTGGTCAGAGCAGGTATTCTTTCAAAAACAGGCCAAAAATAGAAGTCTAGCATTGATGGAGCTATACCTGAAATTTTTTGTAAAATGATTTTTCAATGAGAAACATTATTAGGTTATTTCTAAAGTATTTAACTTAAGGAACCTAAATTATTGAAATAGAGGTATTGTTTTACTTTTAGGCATATTGGCTGGACTATGGTAAAGCTGTTTTTAAAAAAAAAAATTAAAAAAATATATATATAATATAACTATTTCCTAAAGTTCTGCTAAGAAGGGTAAAAATGTATTGTTTAAATTTTAAAAACTTTTTTAAAGGTTCAAAATTTTTAATAATTACCGGTATTTTACACAGTACATTCACACACTAAACTAT
This sequence comes from Omphiscola glabra, assembly GCA_964017045.1. NCBI lineage: Eukaryota > Metazoa > Mollusca > Gastropoda > Lymnaeidae > Omphiscola > Omphiscola glabra. The sequence goes on from OZ024800.1 coordinate 12,856,025, forward strand.
AAATTTAATACCTCCAAAGAATGGACCCCCTCTCTTTGCCAGGATGTCATCGTAGAATTTTAAACCCTTATTAAACTCTTCAAAAGCTTTAGTCCTGTCTTCAGCTTTCATCAAAACTGCATAGAATGCTGTAAATATCTATAAAATCAGAATTAAAAAAATTAGTGATAATTTTTTTGTCTTTCTTAATTACTAGTTTCCAAGCAAAGAAAAAGTGTATTGTATTTTATTTCCTGTAGTTCTTTTAATTTATCACCAGCAGTGTGTCCTTAATAAATTTAGAAATTTATAATTTAAAGTTTTAAGAAAAGGTGGAAATTAAATAAAATATGAACATCCCTATGCAATGTTTTATCAATTTCTCCAGTTGATTCATCCAAAACATTGATTTTTTATAAAACTAGAAAACCCACCACAATGGAAATCAAGTAACAATATAAGGGGAGGTTAAAACTAGGGATATTGATACCATTGTTTTGTTTCTTTTTGGTAAATTAGTTATCTGTTTTAGAAATCCCTTTTTTAAACCGGTTTGGGTTTTTACAATCATGGCAGGAATACATGGTGATCATTGAGGGGGGTGCGGCTCTATTTTTGGGTACACTTCATGTACTTAAAAAGGCTTATTTTTCTCTTTATGTATTCTCTTTACATTTTAGTTTTTGAGTTTTTGTTGAATAGTTTGGAGGGAAGGGGGTGGCAAAATTTATGGGAGAGGGCAATGGGCCAACTTGTTAAAATCTTTGGCACAAGTGCTTGCCATAACAAGGTGAACAAGGTCAGATACCCTTAGAATGAGCAGCCTGCCAATTATATGCATATTTATTTTGATAGTATCTATTTACTAAATAATAATAAAAAATACATTTACTATTGGTTTATTCATATTTTTTTTTTTAATCTGAAATTTTTTTTCTCCTTATTTATAATATACCATGATAAGAATAATTCAAAAACCAGTTTGCTGATTGCAGCTACCGGTTATTGGTTTCAAAAACCAAAAAAGGAAAATTTTGTTGTCGTTTAACAACTTTAGTTAAAATATTGGACACTTTCTCAATTATTTATTTCACAACATGATCAGGTCACACCATTACTTCACTCACATCATTGCCTCACTGTACAAGCACGGATTGACTACAAACTCTCTGTTCTCTGCCACAATTTTTTTCTCGAACTCCTGACCTTCCAATCTAACCAAACTTCTCTCTGTCAATTCACCCCTTCGACTGCTTCGTCCCTCTGTAGACTCCCTTTTCTTTCTGTTCCCAAGACACGCACAAAAACATACTGTGAACGATCTTTCTCTTTCGGTGCCCCCAAACAATGGAATTCTCTTCCACTACACATCCTCAATATACCGACCATCACATCCTTCAAAACTGCACTCAAAACACATCTCTTTAAACTCTACTATCCTGACTGATTTCCCCCCTATAACTGATAAATGATGCTGCCATCTATGGCTTGACATGTAAATAGTTCTGGAATGGGTGGAGTGAATATACATTTGTTTTGTTTTTTATGCAATTTTTTAATTTTTCAATGTATGTTATTTTTTAAGTTCATGATTATGTTTGTTAATTGTATGTACCGTGCGGTGAGCCCAACCCTAGGCTGGGTACCACGCTATATAAAACCTCTAATAATAATAATAATGACATATGAAACATAATGACCTTTCCAAAACCTTCCAGGAGAATCCTGTCCCAAGCCCTAATGTAAGGGTCACTTGGCTGAAGCCTGTTCTGTGTGTAGACATCATCCAACCACTCACAAACGGCAGTGGACTCGTAAATAACCTTGTCATCGAGTTCTAGAGTGGGCACCGCACCCTGGGGATTCCTCTGTAGGAACCATTCTGGTTTATTTTTTAAATGGACATTGATGGTTTCATACCTGCAATATGAACACAAGAAACAAACTTATCAATTTAAATTAAGTGATTTAGCAAGAGACCAATACTTTTTAAAAAAGTAATATTTTTGTATTAATGTTTCATCCTAGGGCTGCTTGGAGCTTTCAATATACATTTTTTTGAAATACTTTTGAATAGCGTTATGAGTTTTATTTTGAATGCATTAATTCATGCGTAAAAACAGAAAATTCCATGCATTGCTCTCAGAAAATAAAAACGTACTGAATGTTTTTGTGTGCTAGCACGAGGCGAGCTCTGTGAGCATAAGGACAAAATCTCATGCTGTACAGACGAATTACGCCAGGCTTGAGGGGTGGGAAGGGAGCACCTAAAAATAAAGGAAAACATTATTTATCTTATATTAAGATGTAATTCAGAAGTATTTATGCCACAATAACAATATGTTCCAGACCTGAAAAACTCTGATTAGATTGAGATGCCACATAACTCAGGACGCTTCAGATTTGTCATTGTTTTACACAATCCAGAAAATATCATATCAGACTATTTCATTTGGTACATTTTACTTTTACTCATTAATTGGAATGAGCTTAGGTTATAAATATTTATCTAATTGCACTTATATTGAATGAGAGACATTTCATCCTGTTTCAGCACTGGTTTAAGGTCCAATTGAAATGTGCGTTTTTATGTATCAGAATAGTAACCAGTAAGAAAGGAAAATGCTTTCTTTCACTAATTTCTTATAAAAAAATGGAGAAGCTTACAAATTTCATTAATACATAATCATCACATTTGATATAATTAAATAGAAGACCGGCTGAAATCTATGATACACAATGGCTTTAGCTGAAACTCAACACCAATGTTGTTCCTTTAAACTGGTAAAATCCCCCCAAATATGTTTTTTAAAGAGAGACTTTCTTCATAACAGTAACATTAACAATTATGGAAGTTTGCATTTTAGATATACATCGACTTGGATAGATTCTGACTCACATTTATTTGTGCTTCACTAAAATACCCTGGTATTTAGGTATGTAATGTAATGGTAGGGCTACAATATACTCCAATTTTGAGTATCGGCATGTAATAATACTAATATTTATTTCCATGTTGAATGTACTGGTTTCTATTGCTTCAAGGTGACTATCAAAATCTCCAAGGGTAAGTTATACTTATACCCTATAGTTGGTTTGATAAAATTTGTATCGTGTGAGTGAGAGACAATATACCCTATCTTTCAGTACCAGTAATAATGAATGTTTTCTTTATTTTACATGGCAGAATCACACAAAAATATAGTAGGTCACATACTATTTCTAGATCAATAAAATAAGAGGAAAAAAATCAAAGAGATCCAACTATGAAAATTTGTTGTACTATATTAATCCCAAGGAAGGGTGGAAATTTGAGTTAAATTTTAACAAACTAATTAAAATTAAATCTAAAACACACTTCACCATTAAAATTAAATACTACTAAGTAATATATTCTATCAGAATTCATCCAGCACAACAGAAAGTTAAACATCACTGTCATTTTCAGCTTTTTTTTTTAATGTATGATAAAATAAATGTATCAATGTAAATTTGTGATGTTACATTTGAACTAACTCCCATCCCCCATCACAAATTTCTACACTTTCTTAGACCTCCCTCCTGAGCATGATGATGTGGCTCATGGATGAACCCAATCAGCTCTGCTACCATGCAGAGTTGTGCAAATTGGGGGGGGGGGGGGGAAGGTACTATGCAGGTGCCAAATTTGTCATCACTCAATAACCCATCATACAGCAACTTAAATGACAATAGTAATAGCGACAATATAATTATAATACACTATTTCTATTCCTTTCTTAGTGACAATTTTAATATTTGTGTCACTTTCTTATCCATTGATGTAAAAAATAAGATGAGGCACCAGGTGCCGCACCTGATTCAGAATTCAAGGTTTGCCAAAGATGACTTTTTTTTTTTCTTTGCAAAGTCCAGATAAGACTCTGAGTACTCTGACTCTGACTGTCTGTAGTTACATTGCCACAAGTAATTGAATAATCCTCAAGAATATAATATAAATTGTTGATTAGTTTCAATTTTGACTGTTTATTTAGCTTGGATTTTATTTTTTTGTGCTGTGGAAAGTGTAGGCTTACATTCATGGTGCTGTGCAACTCTTTCAGTTAGTTCTGTTGCACATTTCTTCCCCAGGCCCAAAACAAGAAAGTGTTTTAATTAAGTAAAATTGTTGCCACAGGATTAAGTTAAGATTTATTAAGAAGGTGCTGGAGGCGAGCCATTCTGTTCTAATACTAATTTACCAAGACTACCGGGTACGGTACTTATAAAGGGCTTGGTACGGTACTTATACAGGGCCGGGTACGGTATTTATACGAATACAAGGCAAAGATTTTGAAAATTTGGTGAATTATAATTATATAGAGCCTATTGTCATTGTGATTGTCACTATTATTGGATAATTATTAATATTATTAATTATTATTATTACATTAATTAAAATAATATTTTACTAACATAATATAACGTTCATTAAAATTAAATTTAAAATTGTAATTTACTTACCGGCTTCATGGGTTTTTTGAGTCATTGCGAGTAAGTTGGTTTGTTTTTGTTTTAAAGTGAAGTTGTTATTTGTTTTTGCCGGAATAAGTTATAGAGTGCCGACTCTCGTAAAATAAGATAACAAGAATTGCCGGTCCCTTCGCCTTTCTTTTATATAGGGCAAAACTTTGGCCGACCTGAGCGAACTCATCATGACTTGCTGATTTATTTTTGAGCTACGGAATTCCCGTTTAAAAAAATTTCCAGGCCACGCCCACATCCACTTGACTTTCACATCGCATTGATCGTCTTCAGGGGATGTCATTAAATAAATAAAATTTTCTAAATTAAGATACTTTCATTATTTATATTGCTGGAAGATATGACCATGTGTTACCAACAGTGCCGTCTTATAAGGCATGGGCCCGGTGGGCACTGGCCCAGGGCCCCGCGCTTGTAGGGGCCCCGCGTTCCCAGGAAACTCACTGTTATAGAGGCATCATTCATGCTTTACATATTGTTAATACATTTTGAAATATTTTGACAATTTAATTGGATTTAAAACGCCCAATTTCCCAATTTTAACCAACGATATATATATTAACACATTCAAAAATTAATATTATAAATGCGAATCAAAGTTGGGCAATTTTAAAACTTTTAAAGTGGAATATTTTATATTAAAAAATTTATTCTATCTATTTGTCATAATGTTTAAAAACTATTATTGATTTTAAATGATCTTGTTTTTTGTATCAATAAATTGAATTCATCGAAGTTTAACTTTTTTAATGTTTATTTTTATTTTACATTTTTATTCCTCTCGGTGAGTTGGTGGGGAACAGGAACTGTTTCCCCCCCCCCCCCTATCTGTTTGAGCATGGGGCGTGTAACCCCCCCCCCCCTCACCCTCCTCTTCTCACGGCCCAGTGTGTGTTGTGTTGCAAGGGGTGTCCAACTCATTGCTGTGCCCAGGGCCTCCTATGTTCTTAAGAAGACCCTGGTTACCAACCGGGCTAAACAAGGAAGGCATATTCAATGCGTTACTGTTACTTGAATACTTGCAATATGCTATTTTGAAGTATCAAAATCTACTAACTACCGGTACACATATTTATGTAGGTCCCTATGCCCTATATGCCTATATAACTGAAATGGGTTTTGATTTTGAGATATTATTGTATCCTCAAAACAAACAACAAAAATTTCACGTCATTGGAATATGTATTTAGTAAAACGTAAATCAGACGTTTCCTCATTTAAAGAGTAAAGAGATATTTTGTATAGTAGGCCTATAGATTATAGACTATAGATTATAGATGTTCACATTTCTAAAGTCACGTCATTCATTGGGTTTTGAGAAATATTTATAAGCCTAAATTTATATTCTATTTATAACGTAGGCCCACCCAACCTTTTTTCACGCTCCTGAATCACATAGAAAAGAATTATTATATTGTATTTATTTATAAAAATAATACTTACATATTTAAAGATTACTTAAAATGGCATAAAAGCAGATATATTTTATCATATTTAAGTTGATTCGATTTCTGTGCAATAATAGAAACCACTTTCGTTGTTTTTTAAGAATCCAAGAAGAAGAAAAATATCTACAACTGGCCGTAAATGTAATATAATAAGAAGGAATTAAACCCGGGGCGCACCACTCCTTCACATCCCCCATACCACTGTGATGAAATCCTTAAGCGTGCATGATATGGGGCGGAGTAAGGACTTCGTCAAGGCCGTGGGTTGGTGCCACCCAGCGTAGCAAACTCATGGTGTCCCTCTCCCCCAGACTGCCCCCATGAACCCCCTCTGAGTGGAGCCCTACTCTGGTGGCGCCCTGCTCTGGAGGCGCCCTGGTCTTGTATTTGAATACGATCGGTTATGAAACAGTCTGGAGTGAAACTTGTTTTAAATTTGCAATTTTCCATTTTGGTGCCACCCCTGCCCCTTGTCATGCTGTCACCCCTGCCCCTTGTCATGCTGTCACCCCTGCCCCTTGTCATGCTGTCACCCCTGCCCCTTGTCATGCTGACACCCCTGCCCCTTGTCATGCTGTCACCCCTGCCCCTTGTCATGCTGTAACAAAGTGCAGTCCTGAACACTATCAACGCCACTGTATACGATTGTGTTATGCACGTTTTGGGAATGCTACAGAGTCATGACCCGCTCGTGGCGTAACAAACCCCGGCTACGCCAGTGATCTTTTGAAGAACACACTAAGCACCAAACGCTCTGGTCAGAGTCTTTGCGTGGGGCCTGCAACTCACGCGTCTTCATGGGGGCTCCGATATTTTAGGGGCCAAAAAAGGGCCAGAATTTGTGATGAGGGGAATTTTTTTTTAGACTATCAACTTTGAAAGCAGGGGGCCACACAAGAGGCTCTGGTGACACATGTAGCCACACAAGAGGCTCTGGTGACGCATGTAGCCACACAAGAGGCTCTGGTGACGCATGTAGCCACACAAGAGGCTCTGGTGACGTATGTATCCACACAAGAGGCTCTGGTGACGCATGTGGCCACACAAGAGGCTCTGGTGACGCATGTATCCACACAAGAGGCTCTGGTGACACATGTACTTGTATTTAACTTAAATCTCTCGTGAATCCAACAACAGCGAGCTCAATCACAATTGCAATTTTAATTTGGTGCAAACCCTCCCCCTTTTCTGTGAGGCTGTCAGCCGGTGCAGTACACACCTCTCGGCCTTGAACCTCCAGTGACGCTACTGAGACAAACTTGCTTGACTAAGGGTGCGTAAACAATGTATTAAAATCAAATAATCTGTCAACATTAAAACATATTGCAAGAGATTTTTTTTAAAATTTCATATGAATAAATCTTTATAAATGTAAATCAAAAGTGAAGCGTTTTCAAGACTCATGGCGAGTTTATTTATACACTGCTATCTAACATAACTAGGACGTGTAACATTACAACGTGCGACTGGATACTGTGCTATGGGTAGAGGTGATGAATACGCATAAAATACAATTTTTAAATAGTTTTTCCTTTAAAGGAAAGTAGAATGAACATACATGGGCACCACGCTATATAAAACAAATAATTGTTGTTTTTTCTCAGGAAAAAAGGGTGTGGGGGTGGGGTGGTAGTCAACCAACTTCGATCATCCTATTTCATAATAATATACACCCATGATTGAAAGCTGAAGAGCGTAGGGTTATGTATTGATAGTGGCCTACTGTTTAAATTAGATTTTTTTCACAAACATGCAACAGTCATTTTGAAAAATATTTACATATAATTATTAATCTATACAACAACGCAAAGTCTACTGCTGGGAAAGTCGATTGCTGTTGTTGTGGGAGCCTCATCGACCGACCGGATGTCTTTATGCTGATATGGCCACCATAAAGTGGTTCAAACGAGTTATAAGATACGTGTGGGGGATGTTCTAACAGGAGATCTACAACGTGCCGCTTCGAGGCCCAGTAGGTAAGAGATTTTTCGGGCTTGAAAAGGGAGGGGGGCGATCTTTTGAGGAGGGCATTATTCTGAAGACTTTTCCTAATGTATACATTCAGTACATTATAGACTCACACATTTCTTGATCATCTTTATCTCCACTCTTTGAAAATGAATTGGAGTCGTCGTTTAATATTTCAAATAATTTCTGCATAAACTCTTTATGCCTATATTATGTTCACACTTGAACGATGTACACTAAGCAAACACATTCCTTAAGGACGACCATCAGTCATTGTCGAGGGAAGCCAAGTTTTGACTCGCCTGAGGGTACTTAAGGAGCGCTCCGCGGTGCATGTTGCTGGTAAAGTAAGTGCAATAAGAAGAGCTTGGCCAATTGGTGGGGAAAGTCTGTGCTCGGGAGAGAGTAGATAAGCTGCAAGTCATTTTTTTTTAAAATCTTGTGTTTCGTGCTGAAAAAAGTCAAACCAGTTCATTGAGCCAAGCTCAGAGTTGTCGTTTGAGTACAAACTAGTAATGATATCAACGTTCTTCTTAAACTAGACACGATTAAGACGTGGCTGAAGTCTGGACAGCTGGAGCTTGGGACTGTATTTAGACGTGGCTGAAGTCTGGATAGCTGGAATTGGGGACTGTTGTCTCAAAAGAAATGGTTGGTCGGAGATGATATTATAGAATCCAAGTACGGAACAAATATTATTCGTCTGAAAAATCTTCTCAATCGCGGGATCTTAACTCTTGCCATTTGTGTTGCTAGTACTTGTTGTCCACAGATAAGAGTGTTCTTCGCCTAAATGTTGACTAAAGCTTCCAAGATCCATGACTTGTTCATCATATTTTGCTTAAACTGAGTTTCCACACTCTTACGATGTTCGGGTAAATTCTCCGAAATTTACTGATACTTTTATGTACATTTACCAAATCCAACTGTATGGCTTGAGCAAAAAAGTCGCGCGTACAAAGCCCTCCATGATGACCCAATGTCAGCAGCAAAGACAGCTGCACTGAGGAACATCCGCAGCAAGGTCCAATTGCAACTGCGCCAGATGCAAGACTCCTGGCTGAGTGCGAAAGCGGATGAGATTCAGGGATTTGCAGACAAAAAAGACATGAAAAACTTCTACAGTGGCCTGAGAGAAATCTATGGAGCTACCACCTCAGGCTCCTCCCCTCTCCTTAGTGCAGACGGTTCTACACTCATCACAGACAAGGAAAAAATCTTGGAAAGATGGGCGGAACACTTTAATAGTGTGCTGAATACGCCTTCCATCATTAATGATGAGGCCATTGAAAGACTGTCTCAGGTCCCAACGAACAAGTCACTGGACGCTGTCCCAACTTTGGTCGAGATACAGACAGCAATCCGTCAAATGTCCAATGGTAAAGTACCTGGCTCCGACATGATTCCTTCCGAAATCTACAAAGAGGGTGGACCAGCGCTGACATGTAGGCTATTGCGTCTATTCCAGATCATCTGGCAGACGGAAACTGTATTACAGGATCTCAAAGATGCCTCAATTATCCACCTGTACAAACACAAAGGAAACCGCCAGGCCTTCGACAATCACCGCGGAATTTCACTGCTGTCCATAGCGGGCAAGATCTTGGCCCGAGCCCTTCTGAACCGCCTGAATGCACATCTGGAGCTAGGTTCCTACCCGAAAGTCAATGTGGTTTCCGAAAAGACCGAGGAACTAACGATATGGTGTTAGCTGCCAGGCAGCTCCAAGAGAAATGCCAGGAGCAAAATATGGACCTATATTCCACATTTATTGACCTTAATAAGGCTTTTGACAGGGTCAATAGAGGTGGCCTGTGGAAAATCATGAAGAAGTACGGATGCCCAGAAAAATTCACCAACATCATCCGTCAGCTGCATGATGGCATGATGACCAGAGTGCACGACACCGGTCAGTCATCTCAAGCATTTCCTGTCACAAACGGTGTGAAGCAGGGCTGTGTCCTGGCTCCCACGCTCTCTTTAGTATTGTGTATTCTGCTATGCTGTCTGATGCATTCAGGGACTCCACCACGGGCTTGCCAATCCGTTTCCGCACCAATGGATCTGTCTTCAACCTAAAGAGGCTTCAAGATAAAACAAATGTCAAACATAGCACCATCAACGAGCTTCTGTTTGCAGACGATTGTGCCCTCAATGCTGACTCTGAAGCCGCCATGCAAAAAAGAGTTGATATTTTCTCTGAGGCCTGCAACAACTTTGGCCTAACAATCAACGCGAAGAAGACTGAAGTGTTGTATCAGCCAGCTCCCAGTAGGATGATGCAAACAATAGAAAGTATACACACTAGGACCTTGAAGATGATGCAAACAATAGAAAATATACACACTGAGACCTTGGAGATGACTGGGAATATGCAAGCCACGGGGAAAATATAAATAACTATAATCTTTATAAGGTAATTATTTATTTATCTTCTCATTAAAACAAATGGCTAATATGAATAATCACTTATTGGAATAGATGACGATGGACCATAACGTTATCAGAAATATAATGAATATAACTAATATGGACAGTATGTGTTTCAATCTCTCACATGCAGAGGCGTAGCGAAGGGGAGGCAGGGGGTACAGATGTCCCCGGACGCCAGCTACTAAGAGGCGCCAAAACGTGCTTTGATATTATTTTATTGATGAAAATAATGGATTTGAGAGTTGAACAAAGAAAAGGGGGCGCTTTAAAATGAATCTTGTCCCTGGGCGCGAAGCTTGTCGCTGGGCGCCAAACGCTCTCGCTACGCCACTGCTCACGTGTCAGGCTTTCAGTGGTATTTTATCTTTTTTTTCCGAATTCTTATATTAAAACAGTCTAATCTTAAAACAATGACGTAGTTGAAAGAAACAACGACCTAACTATATTATATTGTACAGATTGTAGATAAACCCCCAGTAGGTACAATAAAGTTATGATAATGTTGACAGTCACGTGATCAACTTTTTCTGCGTTATTTTCAATATAAAGAAGAAAAAAAAAATCTTGATATCCTGTTAGTGTACATAGTACAAGAACGTATTACATAGCATAATAACTTTTTACATAACACAGTAACTTATTATATAGCACAATAAGTTATTACATAGCACAATAGCTTATTACATAGCACTATAACTTATTACATAGCACAATAAGTTATTACATAGCACAATAAGTTATTACATAGCACTATAACTTATTACATAGCACAATAAGTTATTACATAGCACAATAAGTTATTACATATCACAATAAGTTATTACATAGCACAATAAGTTATTACATAGCACAAAACTTATTACATAGAACAATAGCTTATCTTTATTTACAAAATTCTTAACGTTGAACGGATTACATGGCGCAATCTTTTCTCGCGAAAAATCGCTTCTATATAAATTCATTTATTTCAATAATCATACAATAAATAAAGTATTATATTTATATAAAAGAAATATTTTGTTTTAATTTCTTTATAAGCTATCTTACATTCGTAGGGATCAAATGAAAAGTGTAATATTCTAATGAACGAGCTGCAGGGGCGTCATTTCAGGTTTTTTCAAAAGGGGGCGGGGGGGGGGGGGGGGGGCAAAAGTAAAGCTTGCTCGGCTTGTCAAGTTTATTACTGAAGGCGCCACAGTACATAGCAATTTAAATAAAACCTACAAATTTGGGGTAAGGGGGGCTATTGCTCCACCCTGCCCTACCCAAATGACGTCCCTGGTGAGCTGTAGCAGAGTCAATGAAGGCGCAGAGGGTAGCGCCCCCCCCCCCCCATGGGAAAATTTTTCAAGAAAAAAATAGGGCGTCTTCAAGGATAAAACGTTTTTCCCCGTTAGCTGATAAACATTATATTTTAAAAATTAATTATTTTTTTTTTCAATTAAATAAACAATGTTATTCATCGTTGTAATGCTGAGGAAATATACAAACTATAAGATACTAAAGATAACTTTAGGCAACATTAACGAAATCTCACTTGTCTCCCCTGCTCGCAATTTCAATTCATGAAGTGTAGCGGAAATCAAAAGGAAATGACGTAGATACGAAGGAAACGCGCTATACGGGAGGGTTTCTATTGCCAGAAGGCTGCACCTATAGATACACGGGTACCGAAATTGAGAGGTTGGGATTAAAAAACGATTTAAAATATTTTTGTTGGGTTTGTAAGACCAAATGAGGTATCAAATGAAAGATAATTGAATGTACTATATGTTTGAAATCTTAATTCTTCATTTTAAATTGACACGGACACGCAACCCCCCCCCCCCTTTTTTTCGGACCGGGGACACATTAGACTAAATGCTATTCGGATGCCATTTGTGGTAGTTTATTTTAGTTTAAATGAAGAATTAAGATTTCAAACGTATAGTACATTCACTTATCTTTCATTTGATACCTCATTTGGTCTTACAGACCCAACAAAAATATTTTAAATCGTTTTTTAATCCCAACCTCTCAATTCTGGTACCCGGGTACCAATAGCCACTTCGTTTCCAGAAAGTTAGTCACCCGTTGTAACTGTTCACATGTGTGTCCTTAAAAACAACGCCGAGACCCAACGGGCGTCTTGTTGTAGACAGGGCGTCTTGTTGTAGACAGGGCGTCTTGTTGTAGACAGGGCGTCTTGTTGTAGACAGGGCGTCTTGTTGTAGACAGGGCGCTGAGAAAGGGGGGGGGGGCTTTTTTCTGCTTTAAAAAAAATTAAATTAAAAACAGAACCAATAAATCCATTTTTAAAACTAAAGAAGTAGTTTTTAAAAAAATGAATATTTAAATCAATATCATAACATGGCATTACTGTTAGGTTATGGTAAAAACTCACTGTATTTTAATCATCTTGAAGCACAATCTATTTTTTGTCAATTCAAGAAAATTATTTTAATTACCAACACCAATGGCATATTTTGAAGATAAAAAGCTGCTGTACAGTCAATTTAATCGAAGATGGATCAAAAATCGAGTGCTTCAAAGACTCCTGAATGAAACTGAGGGTCCGGTCTTGTTGAGCGAACAGAGCCCCTCTCCTGAATTTATTTCTGCATCACTCTACACTTATTCAGCGACCAACAGATGCGATGCTAGTAGAAATGTTGGTGTCCCGATACTTGATGTGTTTATATGATGCCCCTAGAAGCGTCAGCCAACCCCCCGTAGAAGCGTGATCCAACCCCGCCCCCCATAGAAGCGTGAGCCAACCCCCCCCCCCCTATAGAAGCGTGAGCCAAACCCCCCCCCATAGTAGCGTGAGCCAACCCCCCCCCCATAGAAGCATGAGCCAACTCCCCACATAGAAGCGTGAGCCAACCCCCCCCCCCCCCCATAGAAGCATGAGCCAAACCCCCATAGAAGCGTGAGCCCCCATAGAAGCGTGAGCCCCCAGTAGAAGCTTGAGCCAAACCCCCATAAAAGCGTGAGCCCACAGTAGAAGCTTGAGCCAAACTCCCATAGAAGCGTGAGCCACCCCCCCCCCAGCCCCATTGAAGCATGAAGCCCCCCCCCGCCATAGAAGCGTGAGCCCCCTCATAGAAGCGTGAGCGCCCCAATAGAAGCGTGAGGCCCCCCTCCCCATAGAAGCGTGATGCCCATTGTTCTCGTGCCTTAAGATGGCACTGGAGGGACACTCGGCACCCTTTTATTTTTTAAAGATTACAGTTTATAAAAAAATAATTCATATGTTTAAAATGTTTGATGTTAAGGTGTTTCAAGTACGATTAAGCTCACACAATCATAATCAGATTTTATTAGCTCAACTTATGATTATTTTGTTGTGTAGGGTATTTTTTAATAATTGAAATTTTCGCCCCCCCCCCCCCCCAGCGTCAAAACCTCGCTACGTTACTTGTGGGTTGCACCAGCCCTAGTAGCGCCACTGCTTACCAGGTTCCCCCAGTATTACTGTCTTTAGTCCTTTTTGCTAACGTTAGCCCTGCTTCGATCACACGGGGGTGGGGGAAAGGGGGGGGGGGCTTGACTTTCAATATATCCCTTATAGAACTTAAGATATATATTTTTTAACCAAGAGTAGAGACCAAAAAGTAAACCGAGTGGCGTCCCTTTTGTCAAGCCAACCTCGGGACACCTGTCCTTGGTGCGCCAGACAGAATGAATACGAACTTTGACCTTCTTTAATAAGTATGGACGATTTGGTCTTGATCGGAGAACTGCCCCCCCCCCCCCCACCCCATTTTAAAAATACTTTTTACTCTTATCAACATGAACAAATAGTCTGTTCTAGACGTCTGCACCTGAAATAATTACATTGGTTGCCCCGTAAATCTAAAACGTAGATAATGGATTACAGTGGGAATAAAGTTAATCACAAAATTACCTAGCTCTTCTTATTTATTTATTTTGTTGAAAGAATTTTTGGGATTTTCACACAGTCCTTAACCCAGCCCGCCTGGCCACCTCACCGCCTGACCACCAGACCGCCTTAACGGTACCCAGCTAGCAATGACAAATATGGAACCTGATATTGATCAACTCATTAGCCAAAAGCAGACCCATACTTTCCATCGATATACTAATAGCTTAATATTGATTCAAATTGTTCTTTGTGTCAAATACTGTATTGCTTTCTCGTGTTCTCTTGCACTACAAATAAGATATGTGGAGTGTGCCTAGAGATTCGTTCATATTTATTCAAACAATAGTCCGGCCCGCTACAGTATCTGGAGGACAGTGAAGCGACCTCCTGGTTTAAAAAGGTTAAGGACCATTGTTAAAGACGATCATCGGACTTAGGCTACGGTTCCACTGGCTCCGTATTTCATCAGGATCCAAGACTGGTGTACGAGACCGAATTCGGTAGAAAGAACAGATGCAACTACAAAGTGAACATGGTTCCATTTGTTCAGACGACATCGGTGACATTCGATGCTTTACAGATGTCTACTAATGAGTGCCGGTCGACAAAAGTTTTGTTTTTGTTTTTTGCGTCAGAATTGTCCGAGTGAAAATTCAAAAGCAAATATATCTATATATTAATGTATGTTAATTTTAAGTTCATGATTATGTTTGTTAAATTGTATGTACAGCGTGGTGAGCCCAGTCCCAGACTGGAAATCGCGCTATATAAAACTACTACTAATAATATATATACATATATATTTATATATATATATATATATTTATTTATTAATTATTATTTTTTTTAATGGCGGCTTGATTCGAGTGTTCATTCTAGCATTTCATTGTAAAAACTTTAAATATTGTATATAGCTACAATTTATAATCTTAATTTGTAGGAGAAATAATGAATTGGTAGCCATTAATAATGCTTCATTCTCTAGGGCTGAGATCACTCTCTTAGAGCCCTGGTAATCACTTTGGCGGCTTGCCCCATCTGTTGGGCGTCACCGTAAATTAACTCTTCAAGGCAGGCCTCTGGGTTACGACCCCCGGCCCCCACACCCCCATCGGGGCAAGCGACCACCAAGTGGGCCACTGTCTCGTCGTCCTGGCCACAAAACCTGCAGTTGGGTTCCCTTCGGTCATCGAGTCTATGGAGGTAGCTGCGCGTCGCACAGTGACCTGTCCTCATTTGGGTGATGAGACTCTGTTCTCCTCTCTTGAGTTTCCACCAGGGGTCGCTTTTGCTCGGTCGTGGCATTTTCCGGTACAGCTGTCGTCCGGTTTCTCCTGCGGCCCAGCTATTTAGCCACTTTTCCCGGAAGTGGTCTTTGATACAAGCGATGGCCCCCAGCTGGGTCATTGGCTTGTTTGGTTGCGGCTGGGCTGCGCCCTCTTTGGCTAGGAAGTCCGCCCTGTCGTTCTGCGTCACCTCAACGTGCGAAGCGATAAACTGTAGGATTACTTTGCCGCCTTTTGCGCTGATGCTACCTACTGTTTCCAGAATGGTATTAACCATTGTGGTCTCCCTAGAGCCCCTTTCCACGTGCTCGAGAGCTGAGCGTGAATCGGTGAAGACCACTACGTCGGGGAAGATTTTCCTCTTAGCAAGGCGTTGGTGGACCCTCTTCAGAGCTACCAGTATCGCCTCGATCTCCGCATCGAGGCTAGTTCTTAGTTTTCCGCTAGGGCCAGATAGCTCCTCGGGTGGAGCCATCCCCTCTGGATACTGGATGAGGGCGCCGTACCCACTTCTTCTTTCTGTTGGAAAACATGAGCCGTCTGTGAAGACTTTGACCAAGCTGTCCGGGTAGGCGTCAATCGTTCTTTGCACAGTCTCTGATAGTTCTAGTTGAGAACTGGCATCTTTTGCTTTGGTGGTAGTCATGTTGAGTCTAATTTCAGGTCGGGTTAGGCTTTCATGTGGTCCTCGAGTTGGGATCACTTTAAAATTTTCACTTGTTCAGTTTGCTACCCTGAATACGATTTGGCTTTTGCTTAACACTAGTCATAAAAAATGGTCAAGGTTGTTGTCATGATAAACAATAAATGGATGGAATGCAGAAAATTTAAAGTTGATTAACAAGACAGTGTAAGTGGACTTACAAATTATATTACAGCTATTAAAGTAGTCCTTATCTTTATTTATTTATGTTATATTATGTTAATTAATAGCGTATATATATATATATATATTAGGGCTGCTAAATTTAACGATTAATTTTTTTTAACGATTAATCGACCCATCACTTAACCCATCACTTACAAATGTACCGGAAGTCTAAAAGTCAAAAAATGGCGGCCGAGAAATATAAACAAATCTCCGGACGATTACACGAACATTTTGGTTTTAAACTATTGACTGACGGGAATGTTGAAAATGTAGATAAAGTTTATTGTATACATTGTGATAAATCGTTTGCCTACCATGGTTCTAACACTTGGCTTACTTATCACCTGCAAAGCAATCATCCACTACAGTATCAGAAACTTACGCCGAGACGGTCTACATCAGCCTCATCTACTTCATCTACTTCGAAGCAGGGTACTTTGAGTCACTTTTGTCGTTCACCAGATCGTCCAGTGAGCGTTACTTTACAGCGTGATATTAAAGAAGCTCTTGCAAATTGGATTGCTAGCAGTGGCAGGCCAATATCAATAGTAGATGACGACGGCCTTCAGGAAGTATTACGAACAGCATTGCAAAATGCCGAATATAAGATACCTTCCCGCGGCACTATTGACAGACTGTTGAACGACATGTATGACAGTAAGATTCACATTGTTAAAGAATCGGTTAAAAACGCAAAGGGAATTGCGCTGACATCTGATTTTTTGGACATCTTTGGGCATCGAAAGTTATTGTGGAGTCACTGGCCATTGGATTAACCACGACTGGACATTGAAAAGTGTTGTTCTTGAGTGCGTGAATGTTGTCTAACGTCACTATTCTGATAATACTGCTGGGTTATATAAACAGTTTGTAACAGACTGGGATATAACAAACAGAATTCAGGCTCTAGTTACTGACAATGCGAGAAATATGGTTTCTGGTGTTAATAAAACTGATTTTGCTCATATTCCATGTTTGGCTCATAGCGTACAGCTGAGCATCTTGCGTGGATTTAAAGCCGCCGATATTGAACCATTGTTTGGAAAATGTCGAAAAATTGACGGTCATTTTAAACATAGTGCTGCGAACACAACTGAATTGCAAAATTGTACTGAATCCTCATTGTGTAAGCTGCAGCAAGATGTACCAACAAGATGGAACAGTATTTTTACTATGCTGCAGAGTCTTCTGCAGGCCAGAGAAGCACTAACTGTTTACATGTCAGATGAAAAGAAGCAATACAAAGGACCAAAATTGACTGATTTGGATTTGAAGAAGATTTCGAAATATGTCAAAGTTTTGGACTTATTCTGTCAGGCCACGGTTCTGCTTGGTGGTCAGGATTATGTTTCATGTAGCTGCGTATTGCTGCTGCTAAAATCGCTGAAAAAACACAGGACTGTACGTGATGGTGATCCAGGCTACATAACTAGATTCAAGGCAGCATCCATTAATGACTTCAATGAACGTGTAACTGGTATGACAAGTGTAGCAATACTACAGGTTGCAACAGCACTTGATCCACGCTACAAATTCCTAAAGTGTTTGTCAGAAGATGCAAAAGAACGAACCTGGTCACGTATTGAACAACAAATAGAAGTTGATACTCACGATGAGCACATGGAGACAATTGCAAAAGATGGTGATGGCATTGACAATGAAACTATATGTGAACCAAATAAAAAGCGTATTAAGCTAATGGAGTCTGACTCAGACACAGAAAATGACAATAACTCTTCTGATGAATTACTGCGTTATAAAATGGAGATGAAAGTTCCCGAATCCGTTGACCCTCTACAATGGTGGAAACTTAATGAACACCGATATCCGAAATTGTCGTTCCTTGCCAAGACCATTTTGTGCATACCAGCTACCTCAGTTCCATGTGAACGATTGTTCAGCTCGGCTGGTTATATTGTCAATTAGACACACTCATCACTTGAACCAAATAATGTCAACGAACTTGTCTGTCTGCGTAGTTGGTTCAAAGATGACATATAAAGGAGACATTCCAGTTTTATTTCGATTTTCGACAAGTATGTTTAATAAATGTTACTTATGACACTATAAATTTTAATTTTTGGATTTAATCGAAATTAATTATTAATTAATCGTTAATTTTTCAAAAGTTAACTATTAATTTAAATTAATCGTTAACAGCCCTAATATATATATATATATATATATATATATATATATATATATATATATATATATATATATATATATTTTTTTAAAATTGAGTTGGTAATCAATTAGGCCTACTATTTATAACAGGCAATGAAGATTTGTATGCAATCGGTTGCAATGTAACAAGGGCCGACCCTAACAATTGCGGGGCCCTATGCGAAACATAGTGCGCGGGGCCCATTCTGGGTAGAGGATAAGGATAATAAGTGAAAATTAAGATTTTGAATTAGAAAATAAATTCGGAGCGGGGCCTATGAAAGTGCGGGGCCCATTGCGGCCGCATAGGTTGCAATGGCCTAAGGCCGGCCCTGAATGTAACCCCAGTGTCAGACGAATTTTCTCCACCCAACTATCGGTCGCGTACGTCAGTCTTAATTGACGGTGAAATTCGGAACCAGTGTAGCCGTAGCCTAAAGCCGCGACAAAGTCAACGTGAAATATAACTTGGCCAAACTCTGTTGTCAAGCAATGTTTCTTACCCTTTTTTTAGAAATCAGTTGGCCTACTTTATTTATTTGGGATGTTTTTAGTACTATGAAATGTATACATGTCTTCTTCTTCTATATATTAAGGGCCCACGATCAATTAATTGATCATTATGGCTCCTATCAAAGTCAAAGAATTTATTCTTCTATGACCTCCTTAGATTTTCAAACACATATTCAGTGGTCGGTAAAGGGTTGTATGCTATTTTACTACAGCACCGGGCAAGCAAACAACATAGAGTGGTGGCTCCGATTCAATAGTTTACTACATCACCGGGAAAACACTCAACATAGAATGGGGGCTTCGAGACAATATTTTACTACAGCACCGGGCAAGCAAACAACATAGAGTGGTGGCTCCGATTCAATAGTTTACTACATCACCGGGAAAACACTCAACATAGAATGGGGGCTTCGAGACAATATTTTACTACAGCTCCGGGCATACACTCAACATAGAATGGTGGCTCCGAGACAATATTTTACTACAGCACCGGGCAAACCCTCAACATAGAATGGTGGCTCCGAGACAATATTTTACTACAGCTCCGGGCATACACTCAACATAGAATGGTGGCTTCGAGACAATATTTTACTACAGCTCCGGGCAAACCCTCAACATAGAATGGTGGCTTCGAGACAATATTTTACTACAGCTCCGGGCATACACACAACATAGAATGGTGGATTCGAGACAATATTTTACCACAGCTCCGCGAAAACACTCAACATAGAATGGTGGCCCCGAGACAATATTTTACTACAGCCCCGGGCATACACTCAACATAGAATGGTGGCTTCGAGACAATATTTTACTACAGCTCCGGGCATACACTATACACTCAACATAGAATGGTGGCTCCGAGACAATATTTTACTACAGCACCGGGCAAACCCTCAACATAGAATGGTGGCTCCGAGACAATATTTTACTACAGCTCCGGGCATACACTCACCATAGAATGGTGGCTTCGAGACAATATTTTACTACAGCTCCGGGCATACACTCAACATAGAATGGTGTCTCCGAGACAATATTTTACTACAGCTCCGGGCATACACTCACCATAGAATGGTGGCTTCGAGACAATATTTTACTACAGCTCCGGGCATACACTATACACTCAACATAGAATGGTGGCTCCGAGACAATATTTTACTACAGCACCGGGCAAACCCTCAACATAGAATGGTGGCTTCGAGACAATATTTTACTACAGCTCCGGGCATACACTCAACATAGAATGGTCGCTCCGAGACAATATTTTACTACTGCACCGGGAAAACCCTCAACATAGAATGGTGGCTCCGAGACATTAGACGATTGACTAATGGAGACTGTTTTATTAAGCAAATTTAATGGTATACTCTCTAAAACAAAAATTCTATACTCGTGACACTCTGAGGCGATTCAGACACACTTACATAGTAATTTATTCTATTAATCAAGGGCACAATGTTTAGTTAATCAAGGGCACAATGTTTAGTTAATCAAGGGCACAATGTTTAGTTAATCAAGGGCACAATGTTTAGTTAATCAAGGGCACAATGTTTAGTTAATCAAGGGCACAATGTTTAGTTAATCAAGGGCACAATGTTTAGTTAATCAAGGGCACAATGTTTAGTTAATCAAGGGCACAATGTTTAGTTAATCAAGGGCACAATGTTTAGTTAATCAAGGGCACAATGTTTCACTTATGACGAGCTTCTATAATTCTATATAAAAAATTACCTAATGTCATACATTTGTAGACTTTATATAGTGAAGTATAAAGTAAAATATCATTAAAAATATGTTATTATTTAGATAATACATTCCCTGACCGAATGGTAGCCACACGGTGTAGCCACACGGTGACTACTGAAGCAAATTGCTAACATGCAACAGGGATCGCCAACCCAAATGGCTTCACGGGACATTTAGATCGTGAGTTAACTCTTAGCAGGCCGCTAAGTATGGCATAACCAGGGCCGTGAGAGGGGGGCTAATGGGGCGCCAATGCAATCGTTGAAAAGGCATTATATAGCCTATTTATATATATATTTCAATATAAATATATCATTTCAATATCACATTATCATTTCAATATCACATTATCATTTCACTATAACATTATCATGATACGATTCTCAGATGATGACACTTCTGCACGTGCCGCTTGCACACGTCACACTGATAATAAAATCAATGAACAACATGGAGGCAAGGTTGGCAATACTGGTGGATGAATTCAGTCAGTAACGTTATAAGAAGGCTGGACCCATAGATATAAATTAATGTAAGCAGTACTGGGGCTAGAGTTTGGGCCATCCAGGGAGACCCTCGACTTTGTAGTGAAGGGGGGCAGAGGGGGGACGTATGTCCCCAGGTGCCTGACTAGTTGGGGCGCTAAGATGGGCTGTATTTTATTGATCAAAATATTGGATTCCAAAGCCGAAGGGGTGGAGTGAAAATAAATCTTGTCCTCGGGCAAACAACACTTTAGCTACGCCTCTGTATTTTTCCGCCCCTGCCTCCCATAAAAATATAGGGCTTTCTTTTATTCCCCCCCCCCCCAATCCAAATTTCATAGTTTCGCAACAAGGCCAAACGATAACATTGTTTTCGAGAACACATTTCAACGGAAGACTTACAGTAAAAATGTTGACATTAAAATGCTAAACTCTTTCATTATTTACTGCTGGTTATGTTCTATCAATATGTTCTGTTGACATGTTTTATCAATATGTTCTGTTGACATGTTCTATCAATATGTTCTGTTGACATGTTCTATCAATATGTTCTGTTGACATGTTCTATCAATATGTTCTGTTGACATGTTCTATCAATATGTTCTGTTGACATGTTCTATCAATATGTTCTGGTGATATGTTCTATCAATATGTTCTGTTGACATGTTCTATCAATATGTTCTGGTGACATGTTCTTACAATATGTTCTGTTGACATGTTCTATCAATATGTTCTGGTGATATGTTCTATCAATATGTTCTGGTGACATGTTCTATCAATATGTTCTGGTGACATGTTCTATCAATATGTTCTGTTGACATGTTCTATCAATATGTTCTGGTGACATGTTCTATCAATATGTTCTGGTGACATGTTCTATCCATATGTTCTGGTGACATGTTCTATCAATATGTTCTGGTGAAATGTTCTATAAATATGTTCTGGTGACATGTTCTATCAATATGTTCTGGTGACATGTTCTATCAATATGTTCTGGTGAAATGTTCTATCAATATGTTCTGGTGACATGTTCTATCAATATGTTCTGGGGGCGTGTTCTATCAAAATATTCCGGTGACATAATATGTTGTTATTTTTAATCCAAATTTCGGAAAACATCAGAATCAATCATCTATTTTGTCTAAATGTCTGAATGTCTTAGATCAGTGGTTTCCTGCCCCTTTTTCGATTCTCCGCGCCCTTGCTGAATCCTATATTTCCACCCTATGTCATATTATAAATAGTGCACTCAGAGTGAAAAAACGGTTTATATAATAATACATAAAATTTGATAGACTGCATTGTCATCGGAATCGAGTCTATGTGCCAAGTTTCAGCTCGATAGCTTGACGGGAGGTGGGTCAATGAGCCGTCCGAATATTTTGCCATGTAAACACCCACAAACGAACGCGAAAAGAATGAAGCAGCAAAAACGAAAGCAATAATTTGATAATTCCAACTCCGCCATGGCCGGTCCTACAGCGCGCGTGCAATGGATGGGTGGAAGGTAACTGTGTCAGCCAACTACCTCACGTGTAAAGAAAATTCTAAGAATCGCAATCAAGAAAAAAATGAAACACTTAACAATCTCAGATAAGGGAGAGCTCTTATTTTCCCTATGAAGTGTGATGAAGACTTGCGGGCCAAAACCAGGTTATACTGAAAGCCTCTCAAAGTCGAGGACCCTCCTTTCAAAGGCAATAAAAGAAAGCACAGGAAAGATATATGAGTGGACAGCACAGGACAGATATGATTGGACAGCACAGGACAGATATAAGTGGACATCACAGGACAGTTATGAGTGGACAGCACAGGACAGATATGATTGGACAGCACAGGACAGATATGAGTGGACATCACAGGATGATATGAGTGGACAGCACAGGACAGATATGATTGGACAGCACAGGACAGATATGAGTGGACATCACAGGACAGATATGATTGGACAGCACAGGACAGATATGAGTGGACATCACAGGACAGATATGAGTGGACATCACAGGACAGATATGATTGGACAGCACAGGACAGATATATGAGTGGACATCACGGACAGATATGATTGGACAGCACAGGACAGATATGAGTGGACATCACAGGACAGATATGAGTGGACAGCTCAGGACATATATGAGTGGACATCACAGGACAGATATGAGTGGACAGCACAGGACAGATATGATTGGACAGCACTTTCCCCCAGGTGCTGTACAAGGCATGAGTAAGTCAATAATTGCACAACCAGCCACGTCCTGATGCTATTTTAACCAAAACCTGTCGCATGAGTTGACGGCGCTTGTGAAGGAAGTGACGTGTTTAAACTCGCGTTGCCATAAGGAGTGCCAAGTTTTCCACCTGGTGGCATCCATCAAATGAACGAGACGCGACGTCAAGGCTGTTATCAAAGCAAGAAATCCTTATCATCAACTGAGCTTGTTTGATTACTGATCAAGAAAATATTTCGAGGTAGCAATCGGGGAAAAACCTGCGAAAATGCTAGGAATGGATCGAAACAATCGCCGTCTAAAGGTGATCCAGGATCATAGGTTAGCTTACCCCTATTTACAAAAGTTGGTCGAGTAAGCAAGGAAGGGGGGCCGGGGGGGGGGCAGGATTTATACTAGTAAAAAATTAGGGTGCGTGAAAGGGAATCAGCCGTCTAGTAGGGAATAAGTATTCATAAGTTATGTACGCTAAGGGGCCATCCATATAGTACGTAGTACGTGCGCAAAAAGTCAAATATTTGACCCGCTCCCCACTTTTGAGCTTTTGTACTTTTTTTGGACACCACCATGGATAAGTACAAACCGCCCCCCCCCCGACCCCACCCAAATAAATAAATAAAATAAATAATAAATAAATAACAAATACAAAAATAGAACGCATAAATCAATTTATTTATAGACATTCATGACGCATGTTTTTACCGCTGAATGTTTAGCGAATCCAGTGGTTCCCAGAAAGACGTCGCAGAGCCATCAAAGCAGGACGAAGAGGACAGTCGCCAACGTCATGGGGGCTCAAAATCGTCTTTAGATAGGACCTAAATAGTCGTTATTAAACTATAAAATAATGTAATTCCTAAAGACATGGGGGCGACAAAAATTGTCATTTTACTGGTCAGTACCAGGGGGATGCTTTTACTATATAATGAGGGTCGCCATTTTACGTTTTCATCCCGGGCGCCGCTTTTCCACTGTTGCGCCCTGGGGGGCAATTTTTTTTCTTTAAATTGTGTGTCAATTGCAGAGTATTTAATTTGTTATGAAAGGGTTACTACAAACTTCGTGGTCCACCCCATGAGACACTAACCTTTGCTACGCCACTGCTCATGCATAAATTAAACATTCGTGGTAAAAAAATAAAAAAATTAAAAAAACAAGTATAAATTAACCAATGTATCTTAAGGTATAAATTAATGATCAAATATACAAATGAACTAGTGCATGTATTTAAAAATGTAAGCTTCGCTGGACAGGACACTTAGAAAGATGTTACTAAAGAAAGAATGCCACGTGACAGAGGAGTGAAGAGGGTGCACCACCAAAACCCCAGAGGAAAACGGCTCAAAGGCAGACTTAGGCTAAGATGGATGGATGATGTGGAAAACTATCTTCAGCAGTTGGGAATCTCAGCATGGAAAAGAAAAGCATTAGTTAGGTCTGAGTGGAATGAAGTAGTAAAGTAGGCCAAAGCCCTACATGGGTTGTAGCGCCACAGGGATGGATGGATTGGATGTATAAATTAACCATGTAATTCAATCCGAAAAATAACATTAAAGTAATAAATTATATAATTCAAGTTAAAAGTTTAAGATATAAACCAGCCATACTATCAATAAATTAGCATAAATGGAGTAAATTACATAATTCAAGTAATAAATTAAACACTCGAAGGTACAAACTAGCTATTCAAGTTATACATTTTGTACATGTATTCAAGAGAGGAACACGGCACACTAATGATTGCGTCAAACGAATCCCCTGACCTGTGGTCGGAACTTCTAGAGACGCAGTAGTCGAAATCGAACTGCTTCCTGAGTATGACGTCCGTGCGTTTCGGTATGGGCACCGGCAAGCCCTCAAACTGACCCTCGGTCAAGGGGAAAACATCAGATTTAAGTAAAACGAAAGTGCGACGGGTGTACTGGGTGATGGCGTAGATGTACTCGCTGTTTTCCGTGTAGAAAAAAATGTCGATGAACGGGTACCAGTTGCCGGCTTCGAAGAAAACCCAGTGCATGTTCGTCCGGACCAGCAAGGACCAGCCCTCGATGCACGCCAGGGTGTCCCGGACCTTCCTCCAGTCCGTGACGTTGACGGCAATGTCGATGTCGTCATCCCACGGGATGAACCCGTGATGGCGGTGCGTCCCGAGCAGAGATCCGGCGCGCAGGAAAAAGCTGACACTGGCGCTCGTCAGCGCCTCGGCCAGAATGAGGTACAAGCGGAGCGCCGCGGATTTCTCCTCGGGCGACAGGACCGGGTAGAAGTGCACGTGATTATCTTGGCGCAGGTGGACGGCGGACGACGCGACGTCTTCATACGCCTCGACGTCGACCACACGCGGGTCTCGTTTGGACACACCGGGTCTGGCCAGTGAGGGGCAGCGGGTCATATTGCCGACGTCCGATGGACCCTGGGTCATCTCCATGATGAGCAAGTCAAGACTGCCGACCGTCCTCCAGGCTTTGGGCCACACTGGACGGAGTATGTTATTTCTCAGCGGCGGTGTGAGCAGCGCCGTAATGCCGACGAGGATGATGGCCAGGAGATACCTGTAAATAACGTGGCACCGTTTGTGTGGGAACGAGCGCGTAACACAGGCCGGAACTAACCAACCGGATTTGACTTTCATGTTCACCGTAGTTGGATTGAAGGGGAGACAACTGCATCAAACCACGAACCGCAAGTGCGTCAACCAGTTCGTTTCTCCTTGTGCTGGAAAACAAGAAATTGACTTAGGTTGATTTAAACGGACCATGTTTAAAATCTGAGTTTTCTGCTGTTTTTTTTCCCTAAGAATCATCAAGTTCAAGGTCCCTTTCGCTATAATGATCTTGAGCTTTGCCACTTGTTCTTCGGCCACGGTGAAAGGTAACGGAGTCCCGCATACGCCATAAGAACTCTAGTCTCTGAAATGTCATTATAAAAAATAAATTTTAAAAAGTTAGTTTAGAAGAATAGTGTATCAGATATTGTATCATCGGATGATATGGGAACTTATGGCTGGTTAACATGCAATAATTTGACCACGTGGCGAAATTCTTGTGTCGTTGACGAGAATTGTTCTATTTACAACCGCACGTTTCGTGCATAACTTAAGTCTATTTTTTACACATAGCAAGGATTTAATGACTGACTTCTGGACTTAACCCCGAATGGTTTATTGTTTAGTCACTTTTCTTCAATTAAAAAAATAGCTCTCATGGCCTGACAAGTTTTGTGACTTTATTCAAAAGGTCTCAGGGCCTGACAAGTTTTGTGACTTTATTCAATAGGTCACAATCCTGATACGTTTTTAACTTTTTCAATAGGTCTCAAACCTGATACATTTTTTAACTTTTTCAGTAGGTCTCAGGGCCTAAGAGGTTTCAAGACTTTAAGCAATAAGTCCCAGTTAGACCTAATTCAATTGAGATAAGGTTTTGATATACACTAACTCCAGATCGGATTACGGGCGCCTATCCAAAGAATAGATGAGTTATTACGGACTAGCAATAAAAGAATGACAATGGCCCCTTGAAAAGAATCAGTCAAAATGTATCGAATCGTTGAATCGATGCCTGACAACTGACCTGTGTCAATCGAAGTTTCCCAAGTTAGATTTTTAAGTATATCATATTTTTTATATAATGAAACAGTAGTATAAATATAGGCTACACCACATGATACGATGTGTTTGTTTTTCTTTCAGATGTAGCAAAGTTTTAATGACAAACTTCTTCACCGAACCCCAAATGATGTATTGCTTTGTGACTTTATTCAATAGGTCTTAAGGCCAGACAAGTTTTGTGACTTCATTCAATCGGTCTCAAGCCTCATACGTTTTTTGACTTCATTCAATAGGTCTCAAGGCCTGACAAGTTTTGTGACTTTATTCAATCGGTCTCAAGCCTCATAAGTTTTGTGACTGTATTCAGTGGGTCTCAAGGCCTGGCAAGTTTTGTGATGAAATCAATTTAGCTGAGAAGATTAGATTTTGTTAACACAAGAATAACGAACATCTTTTATGAAGGGTAGATCTATACTTTTTTTCCCTTCAAAATTTAAAATAATATTAAATGTGGATTCAAAGGCAGACTTTACAGGACAAGGCCTGAAGAGGAGAAAAAAAAACTAAAAGAAAACAAAACATGAATGCGAATTTTTTTTTTTAATTCCCTTTCCGTGGAGCATGCGCAAGGCAATTCCGAAGGAAAATTAGATATTTTATAAAGAGGCATATGAATTACCTGCGGTATTTCGGATATTCTTGTATAGTGAACCAGAGCTTCTTTCAGCCACCTTTCAAGTGCCACCCCCCCCCCCCCAGCCTGGGAGCAAAACGTGTACAACAATATAATGATTATATTTTAAAAAACGACTAAATTGTGATTTTTTAATAGATTTAAAAATAATAGTATCTGGTGCCTTTAAACGATTTCAAATGGTGGAATCTATGAAATATCGCTACGCTCGATATATTTGATATTCGTATTTATAAGGCAAATATCCTTAAGGGCTTACAGTATTCGATTTTAAAAAATCGTACTGGCCGCTCCTGATTATAAGCCGATTACTTACTTCCCGTTGTTTGCACTTATCAGCATTTTGTATTCATTTTGTTTTTGCAACTTCACAAATTTAAAGACTTCAAGAACACTGTATAAAACTACCTTTACATCAATATCAAGGTCTACAATTCTAATAATAGTTCTTGCTAAGTATAAAACATACGCAATCTATTTTCAGAGTATATTTCATTATAATAGCATTACTTTTAAAGTATGGAAAGATGTTGAGTTAATTATAAATTGTATGATTGCATTAGGTTTTAAACAATATTTTTATTAGAATACCGTAATTGTAATTGTACTCGATTCGATGAATGTTGAGTTATATAAAATGGAAACTTCAAAAAAATAATTGAGATCTATTTTTTTTTAAATTATGAATTTAACGGTCGCATGCAAATAGTGCATATTACATCAATTATTATATCAAAAGCATTTATGTTTTCTTTAATTTGTTAATTTAGTAACAGATTTTCCTGAATAACAGAGGCTTTCAAAAAAAAAAAAAAATAGCCTACATTTATTAGATTCACAACTGCCTATGTCTTTTTAATATCAGAATAATTATCAAACAGTCTAGTTTCACGGATTTAAAAACATTAAAATGTTTTTTTCTAGATGAGACTATGAGAAAAAAAGAAAGAAAAAAAAATTAAAATTTAAAAAAAAATAAAAAATTGTGAACTAGCGTTTTGATTATTATACCAATGCCATTCATTTTTTTGTTCGTACTTGTTTTGGGGAAAAAATTATTATTCCTAATTTGTCAATTTAAAATAAATTCTGCGGATTTGAGAATAAAAAGTTTTAAAGTATATCTAAGTGGCAATTTGTAATTTAGCTTTAAAAAATATAGTGGTTTGCAATTCCAAATAAAAATTTCAATCAACTGAATATTGGGAAATGTATACTTTATTTTGTAAACAAATCGTGTCTTCTTTACATAATAATGGCGTTCATATAGACTACGATTTATAAGAATGACTAGTTTTGATAACCTATAAAAATGTATAGACCTTTCTTCTTAACAGTTTTTTTTTCTATTTGACTCTGGTAAAAGCTGGTAATATTTAGCAAAGGTTATTATTACACGTAACTTATTATAAGTTGTTTTTTTTCATATGCGTTCAACATATGAAATGATATTAGCAGTGCTTTTTGTGGTGGAAACCTATTGGTTTTTTTTTAATTCATTTATTAACTTTGTTAATAAAAAGGGTTTAAATAAAAAATGAAAGCCACATTACCATTTAGTAATATAAAAAATAATTGCATAGCACAAGCTGGTCAGGTAGAGCCATCGCTCGACTTTTCGATGCCCCCTTTAGCCAATTATTTGTTTTATTCTCCCCCACCTTGCAGTGAAAGAAGATAAGTAAGAAAATATCCACATCACATCTTTAAGACCCTAAACTGCAGTCATAAGGGTTGTTGCGCTCACACAATGTTTCTAAGGTTAAGTGACACCTACATTTTTTAACCAGCATGTTTCGTTGCTCTACAAGGGTAGAATGTTGCAAAACTAAATTAAAATATTTGCTATAATGCTTTCTTTTATTTTGAATTTATCAAGACTTTTCTGGGGACTATAATGATCAAATAGGCGATATTAAGCTAGGGAGAATCAAACCCTCAGGGGCGCCATAACAGAATGAATTTAGTTCATGTTCCCCTGGTGCGGCGAAAAAAGATGTCGTTGATCATTATTATGGCTAATTTTAGCGCTTCCCACACGAAAGTTTGAAATGTCACCTCAAAATTGTCTGAAAGAAACATTGAATTAAAGTATGCGCCAAAATGCACGCCTGCATTTTGAATTTGCATGACTGTCTTCGGCACCCTCAATTTCTGCCCCCCTTTCTCTCACGATGATCAATGTTACAGTATGAGGTTGAATATAATCTTGTGCCAAATGATTACCCTGCGGCACTCCACAACTAAAGTGTATTCAGTATATGTATGGCACTGGCACCATAATGCCTCCCCAGACCCTTAAACATTTCCTTCCCCTGATCAAAAAGTCTAAAAGAAACATTTTAATTCAACTATACTCTAAATTTCACCTCTTGTTTTTGAAACAATAAAAACACCTTTTCACCGCTCAAGATTCATCTTACTTACTAATTCGTGATCTAATGCAAGTGTTTATGAAGGTCTGTACCTTCAGCGAAATGCTCGCTTTTCAACAAGTTTTGGATCCTTATAGTAGGACTGTTTTGACATTTGTATTAAAATTTCTGACTTTGGTTTGAAAAGTCAGCTCCTTTGAGTCTCATATTTTCTTTAACAGCACACATGCTGACCTATAGTCTTTCCAATTCTAGTCCTGACATTTGCGTCGGATCCAGCATTTAAGTCAATGGTGCTGCCTAAGTATGTGAAGACCTCCACTTCTTCCATTGCATTTGCTGCCAGAGAGATTTGCTCTTGGTTGGCTGAGTTTACCTTCATGATCCTTGTCTTGATTTTATTTAAATAAATAAAAGCAAGATTCATCGGCGCCCTAAATTTATACCCTACACCCCGATGGCTACGCCCTGGAATGGGCGTAGCTAGAGAGTTTGGCGTCAAGAGGGACATGATTCATTTTTACGCCCTTCACCCTCAACTCCGAAACGAATTATTTTCAACCATGAAATATCAATAAAGCCCATTTTGGTGCCCCCGCTAGTCAGGCGCCCCGGGACGTATGTCCCATCTGCCACTCCTTAGCTACGCCTCTGGCAACTAACACTGCCCCCGCCCCGAAAATCTGAAATGCCCCCCCCCCCCCAAATCTGAAATGCCACACCCCAAAAAAATCTGAAATGCCACCCCCCGGGGAAAAATGTCTGAAAGAAACACTGAAGTGAACGCCTCTTATTGTATTTTAAGTCTGGCAAGAAACTGTTTTGTAAACTGTAACTTTCATTTCAACTATTTTTAACGACGAATCCTTAAAATTGCCAAAATCAGATACAATAAGATATCAGAACAAGGATTCTCAACCTCCCTAATGCCGCGACCCTTTAATACAGTTCCTCATGTTGTGGCGACCCCCAACCACAAAAATTATTTTCGTTTCTAATTCATAACTGTAAAGTATGTGAAAGGGTCGTTCGACCCCGAAAGGGGTCGCGACCCACAGGTTGAGAACTGCTGGCCTATGTCGAGGAAAGAACCGTCAAAATGTGTTGTGCCCAGGCTGAGCTGTGTACTGACGTTCCGTTCTCTAGCTACCATGGAACAGCACGGATGGTGACACTGGCTCTTAGTGCTAGCGTTTAAGCCTAACAAAGAGATTTGATATCGCAAAAGAAAGACTTATAACATATTCAGGATAAGGCGTCTTTGTTATATTAAACATTACAGCAAATTCATTATGAACGGGTTTACTCAAATTTGTATTGACACCCCCAACCCCCTTCCCCCCAGCCTTCCCAAGGCTTTGTGAATGTAAAATACCAGATGAAGTCAGCGTGATTCAAACTGCGCCGGATTAAGATAACCGGCGCCCCCTAGGCAATCGATATTTTTGGACCCCCCCTTCCCCGCTCGAAATATTAAATCTTATTATCACTCAGTGGCGTAACTAGGGCTGCTAGCGCCCGAAATGGGTCAATCTTTTTTCCTTCAACGAGCGAACACAGCGGTCGGCCTATGATGCTGCTCCTGAATATAAATTTTAAAAAAGTGCCGCCCGAGGTGCCAGTGGTGTGGGGGCGGGGGGGTAGGGGTGGTCCGCCCTCTAGTTGCACTTTAATCTATTTAGGGGCGGACGGCATTTTGGGCCAAGTGTAACGAAAAGAAAGGTATCAAAAGACGCAATGCGTACATTTATTTGACTATCAATCACTAGACATACTATGAGATACCGTAACGCTGACAGAGAGATTAACTCAATTCTAGACAGTGTATTTAACCTTATGTCACGACCCAGTTAAATAGAAACAGTGGGTGGAAAAAAAATGGGGAGCGAAGTAGAAACAAGTTATCAACTAGGGTGATAGTCATCCAAGGGCAAAAATTTGATAGATATTTTCTTTTGATAACGTGAGGTGACATGAAATAACAAGTTCACTGCAGGGCTATGGGACAGCTGGAATAATATAGGACTGGATAGATTTTTTGTTTAATTAAAAGAAAGCCAGAATTGACAAACCATTTCTTCAGCCATTCGGCCTTGGTCCTAATTTTACGAATATATCCTGGAGCCACAACTCAATCGACTCACCCGGCCAGCAGTGTATATAGTCCCAGAGCCTCACTTCACTTCACTCGACGCACCTGGCCAGCATTGTATATAGTCCCAGAGCCACAACTCACTCGACGCACCTGGCCAGCAGTGTATATAGTCCCAGAGCCACAACTCACTCGACGCACCCGGCCAGCAGTGTATATAGTCCCAGAGCCAGCAGTGTATATAGTCCCAGAGCCACAACTCACTCGACGCACCCGGCCAGCAGTGTATATAGCCCCAGAGCCACAACTCACTCGACGCACCTGGCCAGCAGGAGACTATTTATAGTAATATAATAAACGAGACTTTCGGCCGAAACCAAAAGTTTAATGAGACTGGCTGAAACCGAAGCCGAAACCGATAGATTTAAATATTTCAAAACTCGCTTTCGCACCGCGAAAATTGACTTCACAACTTTGTGGCAATTCTATTTGTCTCAAGTGACTCTCATACAATTTACACAAGGAAGGGAACCTCCCCACCGCACACATTTTTTTGTTGCAGTGTCTCATTGACCATCGGTCAGCTATAAACGTATTTACTACTTCTATTATTTTTTTTAGCCAACCGAACTCATTGGGACCTAAATATTCTTGTCTACCATCCAAATTGGATCGAGATAAACTTTGAAACAGTCAATTTACCCGTTTCCCTTCAATGTTATCCCTTTTAGCTTATCACACACACTCACACACACGCACAACCTTCCATACACACACTCACACACACCCTTCCATCCATCCACACACACACACACACTCACACACACGCACAACCTTCCATCCACACACACACTCACACACACGCACACCCTTCCATCCACACACACACACTCACACACACGCACACCCTTCCATCCACACACACACACACATACTCACACCCTTCCATCCACACACACACTCAAACCCTTCCATCCACACACACACACTCACTAATATAAAGTGTTTTCGGGGAGTGCGGCAAGCTCAAAGTCGGCGCCGGCTGGCACAATGCCTCGCTACGTCACGGCCAGGGGCGGACAATCCCCCTCCCACGGACACCCTGCCTACGTCACGGACAGGGGCGGACAATCCCCCTCCCATGGACACCCTGCCTACGTCACGGCCAGGGGCGGACAATCCCCCTCCCACGGACACCCTGCCTACGTCACGGCCAAGGGCGGACAATCCCCCTCCCACGGATCCCCTGCCTACGTCACTGCCCGGGGTGGACAATCCCCCTCCCACGGACCCCCTGCCTACGCCAGTGCTCGGGGTGGATAATCCCACTCTCACAGAACCCTTGCCACGGACCCCCTGCCACGGACCCTTTGCCCACGTGACTGCATATCACTTACAGGTACTTTGAGTTTAAATAAAACTTTTTAAAAAATGACCATGCCGAGGAGGGGTGGCGCATGGGGTGAAGTCAGAAAATTGAGAGAATGTACGGGGGGGGGGGCGAAAGGGGGGCAAAGCCATTCTCATATGCTTTGGATATTCAAGGGGCCCAAAGTTGTGATATGGAAAAAATATTAAAAGACTTAATTCAGATAAGTATATAGTTTTATCTTCAAAAAATATGTTTCTATCTGCTGTTTCCGTTGTGGGGGTTGGGCCGCAAACAGCAGAGCTTAGTGACGCAAATGCGCACCGAGCATTGCCCCATAGGCACATACTTCTGGCGGCTAGATAGCAACAAAGATCCCACATGCCGGCATTGCAGTCTGGTCCCGGAGACGCTAGCGCATCCGTTGACCGAATGTCCCTCACTAGATCTCCCGGGGGAAGCCAGGGCGGTTGGGGAACCCCACGTGAGGAAAATGTTGTATGGCTCAGCTCGGCAGATGGAGCTGGCAGCCAATTTACTAGCCGGGGTCATAATAGAGTAATCTCAGACCTTCACCAGAATATGTGTGTTAGTTAGTTTCTACCTACTGTAGTGCCAATGCTTTCAAACATTCCACGACCATATTTCTAGTTTTTATTTAGTATTATGTTTCTTCAACTTGTTGTGATTATACAGTGGAAGGTTCCAATGAACTATTTTGTTTTCTTTTTTTTTTTTTTCTTCTTTTTTTTCAATCTTCATTCATGTAACTTGAACTTTTGGTTTTAATCATATCTCCAGTTATGACTGTTATCACTGTTATCACACGATGATAGTCGTGCTAAGCTGTCATTTGATGATAACCACACAAGGAAAACGTTCGGCGTGTGTTATTTCTCTTACTTTTATTCTTCTCCACTTCTTCACTTATTTTGTGTATATATTTAGATTCTTTCAAGATCACAGCAAATAAAAACATTAGGCTTCTTTGTCGTGCGGCCCATACAAGGTTTGGGGCCCCTAGGCACGTAAAATCAATAGCCTTTAGCTTAATCAAGCACCTCCCAAAGACAATCAGGAACTGGAACAGCTTCCAAAAGGAACAGTTGAGGCGACAAAACTCACATTTGCGCCTATTGCCTCCTGCCTTCCAACCCCTAGTTCCTAAGAGCATCGCTGCGCAGCCCTTGCAACCAGTGAAATATC
This sequence comes from Omphiscola glabra, assembly GCA_964017045.1. Classification (NCBI taxonomy): domain Eukaryota; kingdom Metazoa; phylum Mollusca; class Gastropoda; family Lymnaeidae; genus Omphiscola; species Omphiscola glabra. The sequence goes on from OZ024800.1 coordinate 12,890,802, forward strand.
CTCTTCAACACCAGGCACAGAAACACCGCGAGCCAAATCTACGTAAATAAGAGCCAGCATGATCAATACATTGATCGTTGGCCCTTACGCTTTAGAACAAGAAGAACCTGTGAAATGCACTACTGATTTACCCTGTGAAAGGCCCTACTCATGTTCCCTGTGAAATGACCTAGTATCTCCCTGTGAAATGACCTAGTATCTTCCCTGTGAAATGACCTAGTATCTTCCCTGTGAAATGACCTAGTATCTTCCCTGTGAAATGACCTAGTATCTTCCCTGTGAAATGACCTAGTATCTTCCCTGTGAAATGACCTAGTATCTTCCCTGTGAAATGCCTTACCTATCTCCCCTATCAAATGCCCCGTGACACACACACACTTTTTTTCTGTGTGAATTTCCCTACTGATATCCCCCGTGAAAATGCCCCGCTGATCTCCCTTGTGAAATTCCCTACTGATCTCCCTTGTGAAATTCCCTACTGATCTCCCCTGCCAAATTCCTTATTGATCTCCCCCGTGAAAATGCCCTTGCTGAGCTCCCCTGTGAAATTCCCTACTGATCTCCCCTGTAAAAAGCCCTGCTGTATCTCAAATACAAGTTTGTAAACAAGCACTCAGCTGATAACTCTTGGACGACAATTCACTGCACACCCAGACTAAAGCTGAGTAAAGGTGAGACAATTGATGGAACCAGAAAAAACAAAATTATTAATAATGCATGGCCATATTCTTGAGCTAAATTCCTCCGTATATACTTGTTGTTGTGGATCCATCTTCTGACTTATGATGTTAACGTCCCGACGGAACACAAAGAACGCGCGTTCTCATTAAACCTTTTCACATCCCAAACACTTTCCTTGGACCATCCGGACCCAGGCATTTCCCATGGCCTGAAATACGTATCCGAAAATTTGTTTGAAAGACATTTCGTCGACGCAAAATTGATCGACGGACGTTTGATCGAACGGAAGTTTGGTCGAATTTTATTTTCAGTTCACACGATTAAATTTTTCGTCAAATTTCTTTCTGAGCGCATTATTTTGTTTTACTTTATAGTATGGTGCGTTCAAAAAGAAATTTGACGAAAATTTGAACGTGTGAAGTGAAAATTAAATTCGATCACTTTTCCGTCGACGAAATTTCTTCTAAACAAATTTCCGTTAACCCCTGAACTGCGTTCTTCCACTCTACCACAATCTCACAAACATATCTATCAAAAACATTTCACAATATCTTTCATAATAATAAATATTATTATTAAAATGGTCTTATATAGCGTGGCACCACCAGCCTATGGCTAGGCTGACTGCGCTTCACATAAAAAGTAGCAAAGAGATTTTTGTTTAGAAATTGATGAATAAAAAGAAACATGACATTAAAAACAGCTACATAAAATTATTCATTTAAAAACAGCTTTGTAATAATATTGACCTCGCCCATCCTAGAACTAATAGCCCCTGTCTACCCATGGACGGCACCCAGCAGCATCGAGCGTTGTTTATCGGTCATAGGGCGTGAGAATGAGTTGTAATAGTTGAGTTTTAAGACATGTGTCTTGACTGTGCCGTTTTGAAGTCTTGAATGGTCGGTATATTGCGAATGTGTAATGGGAGAGAATTCCATTGTTAGAAAAAAAAAAGGGGGGGGGGCACCTACATCTCACCACTTATAACAAATACTAATACCATTGCATGACTACAATAAAGATTAATCTATATTCATTAATTATAATATTTGATGCATATACATCGAGTAGAGTATGAAAAAAGGGGGGGGGGCGGATGCGGCGGACTCCACGGGGCGGCACAGGGAGGTAGGGCATTTTCGATAAACTGTACTCACCTTAGCTACGCCCCTGGGTAGGCCTACTTAATTTTTTTCTAAAATATTCCGTTAATTATGCAAATAATTCGAGAACTGCTACTTAAATTATGCAACCGTTTGATTGCGCATAATGATGTAAACAAAAAAGTTGGATCTTTTTTTTTTACGTGAGACAATTGATTAGACGTTTAACCTTTAATTTAAGAACTATTAAAGGAAGTGTTTCCACTACAAGTGAGTACACACACCATAATTTCGTCACATAGAAAATGTATCAAATAGCTGGCGTAGATTTTGTCATAGTCATAGGGCGCAAGTTCTAAAACTGAATCTTAGATAACACTTTCCAACACAAAACTGTTAGTGTGACGCTTTAGCAAGCACGTGCATCCATAAGAACTGTGTAATCCCCCCGGTGATTTACCTGTGGGTCACCTCAGGTATCGAGGGTCTCCAGCCCTCTTCAACGTCAGCCGCTCTGATGCAAGCGTGGTTCAGCGTTCGTCTTGATATGGGCTATATGGAGCGAGCCTGGTTGGGTGTATAGATTCCCTTATCTTGACAACTAGGTCATCTTATTGGGACACGGGACGAGCTAATCGAGTCTCCAGTCGGGGCACAGTTTTCCCTGATCATCCCGCACCCCTCTGTTATTAAGGCCCGTCCTATCTTTCATCGTCAGCGGGCCAGCGCTCAATGGAATCCCTTCTATTATTAATCTACTGGCTTTAATTCAGGATTCCCTGTTATGGTTAAATCTTTATCGACGTCTTAAGCATTAGCTCTTCTTTGGTGTTTTTGTTCTGCGTTCTTCATACTCCAATGTCTGTTTTGTTCTTCATACTCCAATGTCTGTTTTGTCGCCCCCACACCCTTTTATTCACATTGGCATAAGATGAGGGGGTGGAGAGGTAGTGTGGATACAGTAGTCGGAGACCTTAACTCCACCCACAATGTACCATCTTGTGGATACAGTAGTCGGAGACCTTAACTCCACCCACAATGTACCATCTTGTGGATACAGTAGTCGGAGACCTTAACTCCACCCACCATGTACCATCTTGTGGATACAGTAGACAGAGACCTTAACTCCACCCACAATGTACCATCTTGTGGATACATTAGGTGGTGGCATCAACTCCACCCCCACCATGTACCACCTTGTGGATACACGTCGGCCTCAACTCCACCCACGATGTACCCTTTTGTGGATACACGTCGGACTCAACTAAACCCACAATGTACCATCTTGTGGATACACGTTGGCCTCAACTCCACCCACCATGTACCATCGTGTGGATACAGTAGACGGTGGCATCAACTCCACCCCCACCATGTACCACCTTGTGGATACACGTCGGCCTCATCTCCAGCCACGATGTACCATCTTGTGGATACACGTCGGCTTCAACTCCACCAACAGTGTACCATCTTGTGGATACACGTCGCCTCAACTCAACCCACAATGTACCACCTTGAGGATACAGTATACGGGGGCCATATCTCCACCCACCATGTACTCACTTGTGGATACGTTAGACGGCGGCGGTGCAATTTGTTAAACCTTTTTACCTCCTGTAATGTTGCACATTGATCACAATAATAACCTTGTACTTCAATAGAAATAGCCAGTCGTCGATCTATAAGAGTAGGGCCCTTTTAAACCTGTAACTGTTCAGCTAAATACACCTTTATTCATCTCCGTCCTTCGATCCGAAAGGTAATAAAAAAGTGTCAACCTATAAAATAAAATTACAAACATCTAAGTCAAGCCGTCACAAAATGGGAGCAGGATTACCCGGTGGTTAGCTAAACCAAACTTCTCAGAGAACTGACTTTCTCCACCCCCACCACTCAAATGGCCAACACTTCGTATGGTGCTCTACCAGTAAACCATGGCCAACACTTTCTATGGTGCTCTAACAATGAAACAAGGACAAGTTATGCCCTACCACCCACCTGGGGACAAACACCAAACTATTAAATGTAATAAAATATTATATATTTTTTTAAATCTATTGACTGACGTCTTTACAAATTGTAATGTCGCTTCCGTGACGTTAACATTGTGGACTATTCAAACATTTCTAAGCCAAACCAAAGGTTTTCTTTGGCCACTCAAATGGGCGGCCATACATTAAGAACAGTAACATACACACAAATTCAAGGCATTAATACTCAATATTCAATCTTCACGGTGTTCAAATAGTATGTATGACATTCCGGTAGGCGACCAGGATGTTCACGCTTAAACTTGAACTAAAAAAAAACCCAGCAAACACCAAAAACTGAACATAGTTAACACCTATAATGACTAAATATAGCTACAACCTCCTATGACTAATCATAGCTAACACCTGTCATGACTATCATAGCTAACACCTCTTATGACTAAACATAGCTAACACCATTTATATAATCACAATAGCTTTAATCATACATAGACTGACCATAGGTACCTTCATAGACTGACCGTTGCAAACATGTCTTGAGCAGACTGAACCTAGCTAACAAAACAAGGCAGACTGACCATTGCTAACATTGTTTAACATATGACATGGCAGACTGACCATAGCTGACATATGACTTGGCAGACTGACCATTGCCGATATATAACATGGCAGACTGACCATAGCTAACATGACATATTGACAGTTTGCAACATAGACTTAGAGTTGCTAACATTATGATTTTTGTCACAAGAATATTTTCAACCACTTGGAATAAATGTTTTTAAAAAACACTATCAAGATAGAAATAGGAAAATAACATTCATAAGCTGGCTTTAAAAGAAAAACTGGCTTTAAAAGTAATGGAATGGCTTAAGAATAAGTTCAATAAGTAAATACAGTAGTCAAGTTAGGCCTTTTAGTTAAAAAGACAAGTCTGAACAAACTTAATTTTTTTTTCCAAATGTTTAATTTAAATAAACCTACAGTTAATGTCATTTGTAGTAAAAAAGAGTTTGATAAAATGAAATAGTCCTCAATTTTTAATTAGCTCTCGTCATCAAGGTCGAGGTTAATACTGGTGCCAAACTTAGCATAGAGTAAAGTCTTGAGGTTATTGAGTGTCTCTTTGTGAGCTTCAGCCTTCACCTTGAGGGCAGCGATTTCTTCAAGGCACAGTTCTTTAGCCTTTTCTAAAGATGCTTGAGCTTCCTCTAGGCTCATCTCCACCAAAACTTCTCCTATCTGATATGTAGCATTTGGTTAAGGTCAGAACACAACAAACACCTTGCTGGTATTATTTAGCTGCATAGTAAACTTAACAAAATGATAAAATGTTTGGCGATTGCTTGTAACTATGTTCTATTAGCATTATATGGATATCTTTATCTTAGATGGAATGGACATGGTCATGTCCAATGAATGATAGCCAAAGAATTTTTTTAGCACAACTTTAAAAAAAAACGGTTAAAAAATGTTAGCTCTTCAATTTCACAATTATTGTCTTTCATACAATAGTACACAGAAGCAAAGTGACCAGTGACCCCCCCCCCCCCCCCCCCCAAAAAAAAAAACAACACCAAAATATTTTGTAAAAATACAATAAAGAAAGGACATTGAAAATAGAGATTTCAAATGAAAATATTATGAAATTGTCAAACTTTACTAAGTCACAGATTAACATATTACTGTTTCAGCCATTAAACCCAATGAAAAGCCTCTGTGACCCCCTTTTTGGGTACATGGTTAAAGAACCAGGGCAAAAGCAGCCTTTTAATTAGTTCCATTTATAAGTCTTCCATAAATAGGGTAATGATACATAGTTGTTTTTTGTTGTTGTTTTTTTAATTTGAAGTATAGTTCTTTAAAATACACTCAAAATTATTAGTACAGCAAAAGTATAATAATGTTATAAATATTATCTTGTGATAAAGAGAAGACAATCTTCACACCAACATTTTTTCTATATTCCAACATCAAACATGCTGCTGGCATACAGATTTGCATTGAAGTTGTAGGATACCGGTACTAATGGTACTATAATATAAATATAACATAACACCAGATGGATGTTTCTAGAGCCAAGAAGTAAAGAAATGACTCAATGGATTCTGCATCTACTCTTTTCCATGGAAAATGGAAAAGCCAAAAGCAATAATATTAAGATGCTTAGGAGATGTTAAAAATGGCTCTGGTAGACAAATGTATTCCAGTAAAAGGATATGGTACAGAACTTGAATCAGCCTCAGCAAGCACCAGCTCTTCTTCAGCATCTGTTAGATTTTCAAGTTCCTTCTTTCAAAAGTAATAAATAAAAGCTGTTAATCCCTCATCATTAATATAAATGTCAGTTGGGCGAATACACATTTGTTTTGTTTTATTTAATTTAATGTATGTTAATTTTAAATTCAGGCTTATGGTTGTTAAATTCTATGTACAGCGTGGTGAGCCCAGCCCTAGGTTGGGGTACTACGCTATAAAAACGTCTTATAATAATAATAATTATTAATTTATCAAGGTATGAGGTGGTCAGTTTACAAATCACAGCGAAGTGTAGATAGCCTGAACTACCCATGGCTGGGGGTGATTCTTGACAACATCAGACCTGCTATCTCTTGTCAGAGGCATAGTAATGGGGGCGACAGAGGGATGACAGTTGCCCATGGGCATGAGGCTAGTTCGAGGTGCCAAAATGGGCTTTGGTGGTATTTTATTGATGAAAATAATGGGTTTCATATTTGGGGGGGGGGGGGGGGGGATGTGTTAATATGAATCTTTTCTCTGGGGGTCAAACACTCTAGCTAGGCCCCTGTCTCTTGTTCCAGAGCTAGGCAACATTATTATTGTGTTACAGAGCCAACATTTAAATATCTATGCTGCATTATTGGAGATTATAATGATTTTACTGTATTGTATGGCATCTTTCCATCTATGAGAGACGACAGATTTATCTTTTCTGATTGCAGCTCTTGGTGTGGCTAGAGAGACCGATCCTCGAGTGGCAGTCTCTTTTGCATGTCCCACACACGAATGCGGTGGAGCAGTGTTTTCTGGCCTTTCTCTGCGCTCTCTTTACAGCTGCTTCCGCCCTGTGGAGCTCCTCGGCACGTAGTGATCCTTCCTTCACAATGCCCCGCCATGTGGATCGATCCTCTGCCAGGTCCTCCCAATTTGAGATGTTGATGTTGGCCGCCTTCATGTCTCTTTTGCATATGTCTAAGTATCTGAGACGAGGCCGTCCAACTGACCTTTTCCCTGTCGCCAGCTCACTGTACAGCACGTCCTTAGGTATGCGACCAGGTTGCATTCGCTTGACGTGCCCAAGCCAGCGGAGGCGTCTTTGGATTAAAATGGCTGGGACGCTGCACATATTTGTTTGAGATTTTACTGTAGCACACAATAAAGTGGCTTAGAATAGTTTAAAATTTAATAAAACAGTTTATTCTGACCAACCTCTTTAGCTGCCAGTTCTTCCTTAAAATCCATGAGGCGAGCATTTGTGCGAGCAAATCTATTAATCTTCTCTTGATCTTCAAAGGTCACTTGCACATCACTCTGCGACTGAAAAAAATTAAGGATCTTGAAATCTATGACTAACAGAGCAGAACAATAAATGATGGAATTATAATCAGTTTTTTTTTATTTTGATAATTGGGATTAGATTCCTGGAAATAATATGTTGGCCAATAATGGGTTGGGTGAGAATGGCCATAAACATAACATAGGCCTAAGGCTGCGATAAAATAGGAATTGGATATGTATTTCAACAATATTTTAGACTGACATACAAGTAATATATTTCGGTCGAGAAATTTTGCCTGATGCTGTGCTCAAATTTAAACTGATTGCATCTGGTTTTAATCAACCATCTTGATCGCTTTAACATTACGACAGCCTTGACCCTGTAGCTCTGTGACTAGGCATTGTCACTGGACATCTGCTGCCTGCGCTACTGTAAATTATTGTAAATGATCTCATTTTTGAGCTGAACAAAATTATCAAGCAAGAAGTAAGAAAAATAGGTATTGAGAAAAAGAATTAAAATATTTTAAATGTATTACGCAATAAAGTAACAACAGTATGTACAAATTAAAACATAATACAACAGGGTCACAAGGTAGAGCAGTGCACTCCACACTACATACAGCAGATGCAGGGTGGCCGGGAAATCTAAACTGAGTCAATCCCAAGCTGGTAAGCTGGAGATCAATCTGAGACTAGTTAACATTGGATGGTAACTCATCTAAGAGAAGGCAAAATCTGAAATTAAACCCGGATATCGAGTCCCTTAGGCAGTATGACATTGACACTATGAAAATTCCGAATACTACTGTGACATCTAACACATGCACAGCTGGTAATCTTCTGCACCATTAGATCAAATAGGCAACGACAAGAGAGTGAGGCTGACAAATTGAGCAGCTCTACTTCACTTTAAGCAAAATACAGCAAGTTAAGGCTACTATTCAATGAAAATTGCCTCTATACACTATGCGTGCAAAGGACAAATATCCAGTAAAAAAGGACAAATGAACTCGAATTTTAAAGAACTCATGGTAAATTTGGACTATCCGCACCATGAAGTTTCACACGGTCGCCATGTTTGTTTGCAACGATCTGTGAAAGGTCACAGGTCATGGAAACCAAGGTGGCTGCCATGGAAAAATAACATGTCTGCTAAAGTGAAGAAGGGAAAGGGAGAAAATATACTGGTTTAGCTATTTACCGAAAGAAACAAAAAATAGGAACAAAACGTTAAAATTTAATGAAATAATTTCAGCTGATACATAAGATCCTGGGGGAACAAAGCTACATTATTGTATCCATCTAGATATTCAGCAGGAAGTGTCGTCAATGACAGTTACACAATGTGGTATGTAAAAAATTAGGAAAAATAATAAAACTAATTTTTAAATAATGAAAATCCAGCTTACAGTTTCACAGAATACGATTTAAGACACATTATTTCACGTGCCACCAAAAAGAAAATTCAAAAGTTGTCAGAAAATCAACACATGCACATTTTCCTAAATGCCGAAATATTTAAATATTATAATTGACCAACCCAATTGTCTGATAATTAAAGAAAAGTTAACTCTAGTAACAACAACACAAAGGGGAGGGAATCCACCACAGAAACTTAACATAAATGACGTCATGGCACCAATTGCCTATTTTAGCCTTTATTTATTGTTCAACAACTACTAACACAATCACAAAGCTAGTTGATGTTGGTTACATTTTTTAATCTAAAGTATGCTCAATACAATTGTACCATTTTTAATTAATTTAATATATATAATAAATTTTTTCAGAAGCTGCTAAGGCTATTTGAACCAGATATTCATTTATTAAGCTTAGGCCTATGTGAGGAAGGAAACACTATGCTATACCCATTTCGACTTGCAAATTATGGCTCAAATTAGGGGCATTAGGACGTTTCTCATCCTATGCGGCTACCAACACCAGCCATAAATTCATAAACTAAATGAAGTGACTAGATGGGGTGAGTTGAATAATTGTGGCTTCTCAGGGCTCAATCAACACTTTCTGTTGACACCCTTTTTGACAAAAACACACCAGTGTCACCAGCAATATGTTCAAACTAATTTTTATTCTTTTTCTTCATTTCTAATATTTATTTATATATGCTTTCCCATTGTCACCACAAATGTAACTAGCACACAAAGAGAGCTGAGGTTTAGTTATACTCAAGGGAACGACTTATGGGGAATAGTACAATAGTACATTGTCTAGGAGTAGATTCCTTTCATATGACTACAAGAAACTACGTAAAAATATAGAACTCTGTTGCTGTCTCCTAGCCCCTACATGACCAATATGTGTAGTGTCAAGTAAAATAATCATGAGATGGTTACATGTTCAGATTTCCACAAAAAGCCTAACAAATAATTACTGACTGGCATTCAAATTGGAAACATGTGCTTAAAAAGAATCTAAGATGCACTCCACTCCAATTAAAAATACTAAAATGCACTTGTAGCAAAAAAAATTAAGTCCTTTAGTTACTATCTCGCTCTCATAATGAACACAGCTTTTATACCCAAGTTTTTAATCATCACTCAGACCCGGTCATAAATGGCTGAGTTAAATTCATGATTAAACAAAGAGAAAACATAAAAGGAAAAAAGTACTCTCGTTCACTCACAATATACCAATGTTTAAGTAGTAGGCCTATATTATATTCCATAATTATATTATTATGGATATTATAACAAATTTTACATTATAATTATAAACAGTGAATCAATCAATAAAATATGTCTCTTATTATTAAACTCTCATCAGTTATAATTAAATAAAACTTTAAAAGATCTTCTTCCACTCTACTCTTTTTATTTTCTTTCAGATTTATTCAATTGAAGTGGCTATTCGGACGCGGAAAAGAGTGAGTCTCAGTGAGAGGTTGGTGTTGCGGCCTTCTTTCATTGTCTAGGGTCTATAGATGCATGTGAATTATTTATTACATCTATGATTACTACTATTGTTACGTAGTACGCTCGCTCAAGTATGTCCTGGTACGCCCTACTGGGCTGACTAAAATGCACCACCAATCACACAACAAAGTCCATGAATAGTAGATATTTCATAATATATTCCTTTAAACCTCATAAACACATGCAGTACTAGCAAGAGTCACTAATCCTATAGAAGCACATAATCAAATCCTTATCAAACTCAAACAGGTATGAAGTAACCTCGCACTACCACAGGTGTTCCTCACGATCTCTCTCTATCACACAGCCCTCGTTCCTGAACCTCCTACAACTCTCTTGTCTCACACCTTATATCCACTCACTTGTTTATTAGTATTTCTCTGTCATCCAATGACCATTTAGCCACAATAATACAATTCATGACATAACTCATGAACCAAAAAGTGTTCACACTAACAACTGTCTTTGTCATACAAAACTCTCACCATCCATGAACAACTTTTCATACCAAAACTTCACGCTAATAAATCTAGTTCACAACACAATTGGGTTTATTTTAAAAATATTTAAATTTAAAATATTATATTTATTGATTGTTGATTCCCCTGAATTCGCTTGTAAACTGAAATTAAGATTGACGTCATGGCACCAATTCTCTGCATTGGCCATATTTTTTAATAAAATATCTCACTCTTTTCCGGGTCCGAATAGCTAGGTACTCCAACTCAAATTTTCAAATACATCAGACATACACAAAGAGCATATCATTGGAAAGAGCTGGCTTTAAGCTTTCCAATGACACCAAGATAATCTTTCTATGACTTATAGAAGAAAAGTTATGAATTTTTTAGTGATTTATTTTTCCCCACTATTCGGCTTTGTATTTAATTTTTAAAACTGTGATCGCATTATTACACTTTTTGTACTATTTTGCTTGTATCTTTTTGGCTATTAAAGTTAGAGCTCTCAAATTTGGAGGAGACATTTACAATACAGTGTTTAACAAAACAAAATACATGAATTGTGAATTAACTTATTATATTTTATTAAATATGACTTTATGAGCATATGGCGTGGATAACGACAATTAGCGGAAAATTTAATTTTCAAAAAGTGACATAATTACTAAACCAATAAAGCTACTGCTATAAAATTTTCAATACAAACAGATAATGTCCATCTAAAAGTAAGGCACATTTAAAATAAATGAAATACAGATCAGAAAAATTTATGCAATTTTAGACAAAATATTTGAGGAAAAACAACCACGGCCGAGACATTTTTACATTTAAATACATAACTTTTAAACAAATAAAGCTACGGCAATCAAATTTTAATTTAATAATAGTTTGTGACAATCCAAATGTAGCAGAATATTCAAATATTGCAAAGCAAATAAAATTATGCTATACAAAATTCAAAAATGTCATATAATCTTTCGACATTGATGTCCGTTTTCAAGCATAACTTTTAAACTAACAATGCTAATTCAATAAAATCTTCAGTAAAAATAGACAGTAACAATGACAATCTAAATTTAATAAAGTATTTAAATACAAAAACAATAATTCAGAACATTTTATATAAAAGATATTATATGAATTTCCATCATCATTATTGTACAGGTGCATTTAAATACTAAACATAAAAACATGCACGGCAATATTGCAATCCACGGTCCACAGCAACAGATAGTGTCCTAGTCCACAGCAACAGATTGTATCCTTGTCCACCTGAAAGTATACAAAATGTTAAAAATTAAATTTTAAAATGAGTGAGCTGAAAATTTAAATAAATTTCATCAAAACACACAATTAAACAAAATAAAAATCTCCCGAAGAACATCAGAAACTAAATGTGACAATGTCGTCCACCTGAAACTATACAAAAACATTAAAAATTATCCTTTAAAATAGAGCGCTGAAAATTCAAATAAATTTCATGTAGGATCACCAGATGACATCTTATGCCTGCAGAGGGGAAAAAAAAGCACAACTGTCTTTATGTGCTTACAGCAAAATGAACATCTTCAGAGAACTATTTATTTAACTAAGTATTAGTAATTAGGTACTAAAAATAAGTCATGTGCAAAAAGATGAAAATTAAAGTTACCTCAGTTTAGATATAGCACGGATAAGATTAGCAGCACTCCCATCTTGTCCAAAGGACAGTCTGGTTATGCCCCATTTAGCGTCCAGAAATTTGCTCTGCTTACGAGCTTCGGAAGCCATTCCTTCCAGGGGGTGCAGATTGCATTTCAGTTTAATCAACCTCTTGTTCAACCAATCACCCAACTGCTTTGAAACACATTGATTGACCTTTGCCCTGTCACTCAAAGTGGTACTGAAAGACTGAAGGATGCTATGCAATACAACATGCTGATCCGCCTTGTTGTATACAGAATACATGGTGGCTAGATCTTGAAGGGAGTTAACGAACTGGTGCAGGTAATCCTCTGTTTTTCCTCCAGAAACTCCAGCCACTGCAATGGTCAGGTTCTGTTCGCCTGAAGAAATGTGGCAAGCATTATAGTGCTGACCATCAATCGGCGTAGAGTCCCAAGAGAAGGTGAGGTTTTCTGAATGGTACATGACATCAGCTACAAGATCCCAATCTCCAAAGCCATGTTAGCAGCCGTTGAAGATCCTGGGATGTCGGTCAAATCCTTTCCCGTTAACTCCTTCACTGCAAAAGCTATAACAGCCCCAGCTCTTTCAATTGGCACTTGGTTTAAGAGGCAATTATAAATGCATTTCCTCATTGGTGCACTGTAGGTCTTTCTCTGTAGTTTCTTTGTAGACTGAAAAAAAAGATTTTTAATTAAATTAAACAATTGTCACTAGTCCTAGTGTTTAATCTATTTATTTCATTAATTTAATTATAGTATGAATATTGGTCTATAGTAGTCTTAGTTTATCTAATAATAATAGCTAATAAATACATCGTTATTGTCATTGTTGAAGAAGAGTAATTCCTATTGGCAAATTGATCAATGTTCTTATTTTGTAAAGAATAATTGTACAACAATTATTTTAAAACAAATGATTATTTTTTGTATTTATTTATATCGTTTAGTCATATTAGAATCAAAAAGGTTTGTTTAATCAGATGTTTACATGATTTAGACATGTTTTATTTAAAGCGTTTATTTCCAAATAATTTCACCTCCCTCCGATAAAAAAAAATTATATAAAAAAAGATGGCCGCCGTATTTTCATAACATGTCGATTTTTTTTTAAAGCTTGGTATCATAAATTCTAGACACAGCCAGCAATGTTAACAATAAATGCTTTTAACGTTAACGTTAAAGTGATCAAGCTTGCTCTACATAAAGTTGTTACCTATCTATACCCTATACAAAACCCAGGAACATAAGATTAAACTTACCCACAGTATGCGCTCCAACTGTTCGTCCGAGACCGGTCAGAATGACACAGCATTTATATCATCGTGACCGGAATTCTTCAGCGAATAGAGTTTAAGACGGAAACTTATTTATTTTTTGAAAATGACGCATAGGAAGACAAAGCCCGACATATACCGAAACGCGCCGTGCACGGCTCGTCACAGAAATTTACCACACGAAGCCGGCGGTTTTTTTGCCCGCGAAGCCCGATATTGGGGTACCTAGAATAGCAACTTCGTTATATTTTTGACATTATTGTTATTTATAATTAATAAATAATTATTATTGAATGAATTGTCTTGAGATTGACTCATGACAGATTTTGTTTGAGGGTTCAGTTTATTCGGCGGCTGATTCCTAATTGTTTATCCATGATGTCATTTGCGTGGATTCACTCCCCTTATTTTTTTTATTAGAGTTACATTTTCCTTAAATTACGATGGCATGTTTTTTTAATTAAATTTTTATTGGTTGATTAAATATAATGATAAAATTTGATTGGTTGGCTGATTTAGTATTTTATGTCGTCTGCCATTTCATAAGATTATTTTAGAGGATGACCACACGTGTTTTATTCGTGTTTCATTAATTTTTGGATATTCTTTTCGTTGGAACCTGAAATAAAGTGTGTAAAAGTGTATTCCATGAAAATGTAAGTTGGGTTTTCATTACTTCTTTATTTTATAATTAATTTTGGCCACTTTTCTTTGTTTTTTTTAATTTTCCTACTTTTCAGGGTCAAAACCCAGCGCCACGTTAGGCTAAGGCGAGAGTGTCAAAACGCTGGTTCCGATAGGGTCAAAACCCTGTTATGGAGAGGGTCAAAACCCTGTTAGGGAGGAATTTAGGGTTCAGGTTAGGGTGAGGGATAGATTTAGATCATTTTTTCATTTTTAAAAACTTTTTATTCGTAATTTTAGCAAAAAACATGAGTTATTTTATTTTTCCATAGCCGCCATCTTGGTTGTCCCGACCCGTGAATACGTAAAAGTTCGCGGGTCGGGGTAACCAAGATGGCGGCCATGGTAAAAGACGCGGATAGATTACTCAGAATTTACCAATTCGGCTAGATAGTACCGAGTTTTTTTACCATGGCCGCCATCTAGGTTGCCTGAACCCTAAATTTATCCCTAAACCTAACCTGAACCCTAAATCTATCCCTAAACCTAGTGATGAGGTACGATCTATCTGAATTAGCCGAGGGTTCTTCTCAATGTTGTCTTACTAAACTAATGTCATGGCTCCTTTGCATTGGCCATAATCTCTTTTTTCATTTATATAAGATACAGCATACACAAAAAGACAACAACGCAGAATAAATTATAACAAATATTGTTACTAACGTCTTTCATGGTGGCTGCCATCTTGAATTTGTTTTCTGGATTTTAGATTGTTTACTTTTCCTGCTAAAAAAAATAAAACATTGTTCTTTTAAAGAAAATTCTTTTCTTTTCTTGAACCTTATGAAATATTTTACTTTCTATGCACTAAATTTTAAAAAATGTGATATAAAATTTAAACGTTCTTGAAAATATTATTAGTGTATAGATTTTGATATTTAGTGTTCGTAAAAAAATAGTTAACACATTTTAAAAAATTATTTCGTATTGCAAGAATAAATAGAAGTACTCGATAATTTAGTAGGGAAGAACCAATGATTTCCCCTGAATTCACTTGTAAACTGAAATAAAGATTGACTTCATCCGACACTTATGTAAATAATTACCAATTTATGTGTTTGACATACGAGTGAGTGATATGAGAGACTGGAAAATGATTACACAACTTTCCAGGTTTTCTCGACAAATCCATCGAGAATGTGTTAGAGTTTTGTGTCTAACTAGAAATTTGCAAACCACAACAAGTGCGGATCATGCTTCATCAACACCAAGCGCAATAGATGCAGATCACGCTGAAGGTGGTGGTACTCTAACTCTAAGTTTTCTAAGACTAACTACTAACGTATTATTTTCCTTGTATTGTACATATAATATAGGCCTATAGATCTATATTCGTTCCAGAACAAAATGTAACGGCTAAGTTTAAAAAAATATCATTTGCATGAAATCATTTGAGATTTCAGCCTCACGGGTGCCATCTTCAATTGTGGCATATCACAAGGACAACACCAGCAGCAACCTGGAATTGGAATAATAATTTGCTGGATGCTGAGGTGACTTTCTCAGACTTTCTGTAACTGTTTACTGCTATGCAGCACAGGCCCACCCAAGGCCCTTCTGTCTTTGGCCTTGAGGGTATCTGTTTAATGTGCACAGCCCATTGCAGAGTTGGGGGTCTGACAAATTTGACAGTAATAGTGTGAGTGTGGACAACCGCCATATTTCTTCATTGCGTATCTGATCAGTAAAAAAAACTTCATGCATCAGCACTATTGTTGTCTCTCCTCTCTTTCTTCTTGTCATATCCTTAGCTTATTAATAATTGTTTAAATGAATTCTGCTAAATAACTTTAAACGGATGCAGAACTATTAACTTTAATAGACACCAATATAAGAGTTTAAATAACATTTCAAACTGGAAGAACTGGAATTTTGATTAGCCAACGCTCAAGTCCAAGTGGTAGATACCGAACTAAGGCTAAGGATACTAAGAAGAGACTAAACTAAAAGACATAACTAAGACAGACGAAGTTCATGTAGTGGTAGTTAATGAGTTACTAGATTTGTAGTTGCCACTTAAATGATTTTTAGTGATGAGGGACTTATTTGAGCAAAATTTTATAATTATTATGGTTATTAATTGTATCATTATCATATAAAAGAAATATAAATATATAATAAAATACCTAATTTTGTAAATTATAGCATACAGGCCTAATCATTATTTGTAATAATTAATTAATAATGATTATTAATTAAAGCATTGCTATCTTTTAAATAAGGCAGTGTCTACACATCCGGCGACCCCACAAATAGTGCAGGGGATATTCTTCTGGCAGGTATGTCACGTGACCGCCGGACGACTATTATGTGTCATTATTGCATGATACATGTCATGTGACAAGAGGTCGCTAGCAAAATTCAAAAAAAAAAAAGTCTGTTATCTTGGTTTAAATATCTTATAAAGCTCTACCTAGTTGCCTAAAATTAAAATATGAACCTTAAGAAAATAAGACCAATACGTGCCAGTTGACTGTCAATAGACTTACTGTCAAAAAAGTTTTATTTTAGGCTATTAATATTGTGTGAGAAGTAGGCTACCCCAACAGCACACTATATTGGTAGTTGACCCTATATTAAGAAGTAGGGTCTATTTATTTTTGAACTTTCGACCTCACCGCCTTAATTATTTATCACCCTCACTATCATTTTTATCCTTTCTCTCTCCCTCTCAGGATTTTTTCCTTCTATTATGCATTGCTTCCCCCCCCCCCCCCTATTTCTTGTAATGAAGTGTATACTCGTCGCCCCCATGCATCTCTGATGCCAGTTTTATGATCTACTATTAGCAGTCCAGTGACAAGGCTAACGGACAGATATCTCACGCAACTCTGTTATGGCGATCATGTGACCTGGTCGACGGACGAATATCTTGCCGGACATGTAGAATGTAGACACTTTGTATAAATAAAGTCAGTAAAGCATGAATCATCATGGAAAAACTAGGCTCTAAAAAAATTTCAAAGTGAGGTGCAGTACAAAAATATATTCCACACCTGAGAATATTGAAACCTTGAGCCTGAATCATGAGCATGACTCAAGACAAGCTGGACCACACAAGTCAATATGACACCACATGAAAACATTGTTGCTATCTGCTATCTCAAAAAAGAGCTCCACGTTGTAGCCTCGGTAGATGCAGCCTTAGAACACTTAGTGCTTAGCCAGTTAGGTCCAATGATTAGCTATGTGGACTGCAGTCTTTGGTTTATTAAGTTTACAGCCGTCGTGGTTAACATAGTAACTTAGTAACAATTTTGAAATAATTATCTTAAAATGGGAAATGCCTAGCCTAGGACTATTGGCATGGGTAATAATATAATTATAACTTTGGCATGGTTATAAAAACATTGGCTAAGGTCAAGAACTTATATTAAATATGCTACACCTTATACAGATTCTGCAACAAATCAGGTAAAGAAAGATTTGCCTGCAAAGGACATGAGACCACTTTACCTTGATGCACAAGCTACCACACCTTTGGTAAGGCTATACATTTTAATTATCTTTTATTGTGATATACTGTTAACCGAAAACAGTTTTTCTTGCTAGTTTTCATTCAGTGAGATTGATATCTTCTAATATCAGTCATTCTAACGTCTGCAAAACTGTTACTTTTATAAAGAGTCCAAAAAATTTAATTTGCTACTAATTTATTGTAACTGCTGCTTATTTTTGCTATCAGTTATTTCTTTTTTTCTTCTTTTGAATTAAGTGCGTACCGGGTAGTTATATTTTCTTTATGTCTCCTATTTGCATTATTGAGGTTTGAAAACCTATATTCAGACTCTGAATTAGAGACTCACAAATTGTGATTAAAAATTGTGTCAATTCATTACAGTGTGAGTAATAAAATAAATTATATAATTCTTGTTTTCAAGGATCCTAGAGTCCTGGATACAATGATGCCATACTTGATGAGTCAGTATGGTAATCCACATTCACGAACACATGCATATGGTTGGGAAAGTGAAGCAGCTGTAGAAAAGGCAAGAAAGGTAATTTGAGTACCTGGTACCAGTACCATGGACTTTGTGGATGAGAAATTAATTTTTTAAGGTCAAATTTTTTGTTAAAAAAGAAGTTTTTATATTTTCAGAATTTGTTTCATTGGTTGTGAATGAGCCTTACAAAATATAAAAATATGATATTACAAAGTTTGAAATTACTATTAAAAATTGATTCTGTGTAGAGCGCACTTCAAAACATCATGCATTTCCAACAAAATAAATAATTTTACAGTCACAAAAAATAATAATGATGTTGTCAAATGATTTGATTTTAATTTTGCAATTTATGAGTGAGTTGTTAGTTCTTCTGCATAAATGTACCCAGACAGAGAATCTGATCTGGGTAATTTTATGCCAAAAGTTGGATATAAACGTACAACCTAATGCTACCGTAAACAAGTAAGCTAAACTTGAATTATCATTACCCGCCTTAGAAATTCCTTATAAAATAATAAAATAAATAAAGTGATATTTTTATAATTTTACTTGTCTTAAGTATATCATATCCCGCGATACATATTATTAAAGATTGTAGTTGGTTTTTATTGAGTTATTAATATATCAATAGCCAAGCATTGTTATGCAAGACATATTGTCTAAAAGTGGCAGAAAACTCTTGAGTTGGAACTCGTGTAGTTATAATAAATGTAAAGTTAACGTCTTTTTATTTATTACCTGAATATTTTTCTTTTAAATGTGTGACTGCTATGAATCATTTTCATAATTGGTTTATCTTGCATAGAAGAAATAAGTTTAATTTTAGTCATCACTGTTAACTTGTAGAGACTTTAACTGGTCAGGTTTATGTACGGTATTCAATAACAGTCCAGTGACTCTGCTGGCAATGAACGAGAGAGAAACGAATCAGATAACTGAATGAAAGATTATATATGAGAGACTACATTCAAGCCATGTAATAGTGGAACAAGATATGTTTGTGATAGTAAATAAAAGAGAAAATTCAGCAGACTTTTCGGTTACATCAACGGTTATCAACCTGTGGGTTGCTACCCCTTTGGAGGTCAAACGTCCCCTTACACAGGGGTTGTTTGAGACCATTGGAAAACACATTTATGAAAAAGCAACAAAAATAATTTTATGGTTGGGGTTCACCACAACATGAGGAACTGTATTAAAGGCTCGCAGCATTAGGAAGGTTGAGAACCACTGCGCTAGATGCCTTCTTCACCAGACAATTCAATAAACAACAGATGAATTTAAATAAAAAAATAAAACTTATTTTTTCGAAGATCTCAGTCAAGTCAATGGAGCTCAATGTTCAGAACAAGAAGCGCTCTAGGTTATTGCTAGAAACGGAAGTTGAGTTGTTCAAAACGTGTACCCCACATTATTTTGCGGTGCATACTATAACGGTAATAGAATTTAGATATTAATGTAAAATTTTAAACAGCAAAAATTGAGAATAGAAATTTAAGGGAAATAAAAGATCACTAGTTAATGAGTATTTGATTAATTCTATTTGGTGATGCTCTGCAGAAAATCTGAATTAATTTGTTTTCATTCTTCACACTCGCTGGTGTATGGGTGCAAGAAATTAGAGCAGTGATGGATACATCTGATGTGCCCTTGTGTCCACCTCTGTTGAAATCGGGTGAGACGAGGGATGGCTTGTTTTGTTCAATTTCCCGAAGATGTTCACTGAACCTATCAGATAGCCTTCTTCCGTCTCACCTCTATAACAGAAGCTGCATCTTCGGCAAACCATCACATAGATCACATTTTGACTAAATTTGTTTAAATGAGATTTATAAGCCTCATTATTTGTGATTGTACTGATAAGATTGAGTTCCCAAATAAGGACACTCTCTGGATCTGGAGTGGAAGAAGTCCATCATTTTATTTGCACTATCTAAAAAGTCTTCATCGGCCTGGCAGGGGCGATCTAGTGTAAGAAGTAGTTAAAAGGGTGTGGAGACTTTGAATGATATGGGGTAGGAAGATGAATACAATAAATACCGGTAAGAGTTGTCAGTAATGTATTTTCTATATATTATGATGGTTTAATTTTAGATTAATTTAGTAATATAAATGGTATACTTTCTTTACTTATAGCCTACTTTTATCGTTACCAACCAAATCAACCAAATTTTATTTCACAGGTTCATTTTTGAGTGATGAAGTAACATGCTACCCATTCTTATGTGGATATCAAGTCCAGAACAAGTTCTAATTTAATTTATTTATCTACAATTTGTTTTTAAAAAATGCATACTAGTTTTCAGAAATAATACAAGTTCATTGTTCTTAAAGATAATTTAGGCTTATTTAATTTTAACAGCCTATGTTAGTTGAGGATTTTTAACAAAGAAATATAGGAACATGTAGGGGAGGGGGAGAGAGAGAAGATATATACGATTTGATGGCAATGCAAAGGTACTGGGAGATAGTATTAAATTCAGCAAGCAGTAAACTGAAACATTTTAGATAGTGTAAGCTCAAGGATTAACAGTACATTACAATATTTTAAAATCTTGATTCTGTTTTTGAAGAATTAATATGGTCTTCAAAATGTATTCAGTTATATTTTACTCAAGAATTATTAAGGATGATCTTCAATATCTTTCTCCGTAATGGCACTTTTTTCCACATATACAATCCAAATTTTAAAACATTTTTTCATAGAATGTTTGTCATGTTTGACTGTGGTTTGTGACATGATGTATTTTATTTTAATAAATCTTAAACTTATGCAGTGAGCTTTTTTTCTTCTTTAAAAGCAAATTTATTCTGTGTGAAATTTTGTCAAAATTACACGTCTAATGAAAATAATGAATCCAATATTTTTTATGTATTTTGTAAAAACTAAGTAATCAAAGCATATAAAAAATATATGATGATAGATAGCACTTCAAAGATTAACAAGTTAAAAAAATAAAAATGTTGTATATAAATATACCTAATGAGACAAAACATATTTCAGGTGAAATATTTAATTAACAAAAATGAAAAAAAAAATAAAACAGAAAGTTAGTATAGAATCACTTATATTCACACGAGATGTTGGGTATTGGAACAAATTCATTACTAATGAAGGGTAAAATCAAAATGTCATAGTTCAATAATCTGGTGCAGTGTCCTTTCATTAATACAATATAATTACTGCTCATCACAGCAAGTGGCAAACTTAATTGGTGCTGATCCTCGAGAAATCATATTCACAAGTGGTGCAACTGAGTCCAACAATATATCTGTCAAAGGTGTTGCTAGATTCTACAAAGAAAAGAAAAAGCACATAATAACAACACAGACCGTAAGTGGGTTTTTTTTTGTGTGCATAATTTATATATAAGTATGAGACTCTCTCTATAATTTTATCATTAAGATATGATATATAGCGATGTTAATTTTGGAATTATCTTTGGCAAAGCATTTATTGGCCTAAGGAATCTGGTTTTAAACCAATTATCTGTTTTTACAATGCAAACTGTACTGCACAGCTACGTCAGATTGATAGATACTTGATAAGATCCCAAGCGGCAGTTAAGTTTATCTGTTATTCAGAACTGACAAAGCAACTCTCCTCCCTGTTCCATGTGATGCCAAAGTTTGGGACTAGCATATGAAAATTCTCCTTAACAGGTTTGAAATATTTTTATGTTTCTGAGTTGATTTTTAGTTTCAGTTATCTTTTTTTTTTTTTTCCTTTTTCAAAAATGAAACTGTTCTTTACTTTCACTTTCAGGAACATAAATGTGTCCTTGACTCTTGTCGAGCTCTGGAGGCAGAAGGTTTTGAGATTACCTACCTTGGAGTACACCACAATGGAATCCTTGACTTAAAGGTCTGTGTTGTAGTGTGATATAAGCACACTTCTAGACTGTATGCTTAATGCACATTTCTTTTTTGACTCCGAATACATATAATATATCTATATAGTTTAATTTTTTACTCGGCATACAGAGACATATCTAATTAGCTAAGCTTTTGACCATGAGTACAGAGACATATCTATTTAGCTAAACTTTTGACCATGAGTACAGAGACATATCTATATAGCTAAATCAATTAAAAGAAGCACACCACATTTTTTAAGCTTAAAATATGTTTATGCTTACCATGACTTGAAACTTTTAAATGTGCTGAGCCAACACATTTTTGTTTTGTGCAAAAAACATGTTTCCACATATTAAATCATATTTTTAAAATTATTTTCTCCTGGTGGGCAGGAGCTGGAAAAGAGCATTCGTCCCGAGACTGTGTTGGTGTCTGTTATGGCAGTCAACAATGAAATTGGAGTGAAACAGCCAATATCAGAAATAGGTACTTTTGATTTTAAGCACAGTCTTGATTTTCCTAAGGCTAATAAAATGGCATCATTGCCTAATTTGAGTTCCCTGTAATGAAAAATACATTCAAATTATGAAACCTGTTTAAGAAGGCGGACAAAAAGGAAAAAAACAATCAAGCTATATCTCATTTTCAATATCCTGACTTGACATAATCCAGGTCTTATTTAATGTAAAGTTGTTTTTATTCCCCTTATGATCTGACAAACCAAGAGTCAGATGTGCATAGTTTGTTTTTATTGTGGGTATTTGGGAGTCATAAAGCCACATATAATATTCTGACCACTTGTCAGGAATTCTGCAGTGTTTTTTCAAAGTTTGTTGCCAGGCCTGCGTAGTTTGGTTATATCTGGTTGCTTTATATTTTTATTCAGGGTTTTTAACTCCCAATAGTGTCTGCCTTGGTTGACACCATTCGGTTTGTCCTTGTGTTTTTTCCCTTTCATTCCCTTTAGTCTTTCCCAAGTCAATTGCAAGCCATTTTGGCTACATGCCCATAATTGGGGTAACCCAGGTCACACATTTAAACTTACAGCCTCCTGTTTTATACAATGATCAGCCGGAGCAAATATGCTTTGCTGAAAAAAAAAAGATAAGCAATAAAAATTAAAACCAATCACTGTTAGACTTAGTCACTGCCAGAGATCTATATCTGTGTCTTTGTCACTAATATCCAATATCATGTTTCTTGTTTTTAGATTAATTAGACACGAACAATCTGTGTCAATATAAGAATATATATATATATATAAGCTTTAATGAGAATTTTACATTACACATAAACAAACGTTTCAGCACACGCCTTCATCAGTACAACAACAAGACATAGAAATAAGTATAAATCAAATTATTATAATATATATATATAGCTATATCATACCTAAAAAAGAGCACCAATTAAGTTTGCTTTATCACATTCCAACACTTTTATAATTAGTTCATTCTTGTTTTTAAAAGACAGTTAAGACCTTTGTGTACACTTGTCCCTTTAGGAGCTCTTTGCAGATCAAAGAAAGTTTTTTTCCACACTGATGCTGCTCAGGCTGTTGGTAAAATACCCATTGATGTGAACAAGATGAATATTGACTTAATGTCCATCAGTGGTCACAAAATATATGGCCCAAAAGGTAATCTGTTTCATTATACTTTAGTGGGATGGAGAGCTTTGTATTACTAGGGAATCACTGATATGTTATGGCACAACCTGTTGATCTGTCCGTTATTTTATGTTATGGCACAACCTGTTGATCTGTCATGTTATTTTATGTTATGGCACAACCTGTTGATCTGTCCGTTATTTTATGTTATGGCACAACCTGTTGATCTGTCGTGTTATTTTATGTTATGGCAAAACCTGTTGATCTGTTCGTTATTTTATGTTATGGCACCACCTGTTGATCTGTCATGTTATTTTATGTTATGGCACAACCTGTTGATCTGTCGTGTTATTTTATGTTATGGCACAACCTGTTGATTTGTCGTGTTATTTTATGTTATGGCACAACCTGTTGATCTGTCATGTTATTTTATGTTATGGCACAACCTGTTGATTTGTCATGTTGTTTTATGTTATGGCACAACCTGTTGATCTGTCATGTTATTTTATGTTATGGCACCACCTGTTGATCTGTCATGTTATTTTATGTTATGGCACCACCTGTTGATCTGTCAAGTTATTTTATGTTATGGCACAACCTGTTGATTTGTCATGTTGTTTTATGTTATGGCACAACCTGTTGATCTGTCATGTTATTTTATGTTATGGCACAACCTGTTGATTTGTCATGTTATTTTATGTTATGGCACAACCTGTTGATTTGTCATGTTGTTTTATGTTATGGCACAACCTGTTGATCTGTCATGTTGTTTTATGTTATGGCACAACCTGTTGATCTGTCATGTTATTTTATGTTATGGCACCACCTGTTGATTTGTCATGTTATTTTATGTTATGGCACAACCTGTTGATCTGTCATGTTATTTTATGTTATGGCACAACCTGTTGATTTGTCATGTTGTTTTAGATGGCTGCAATGAACTGGTTTTTGTTAGCGTGGTCGGGTTGTGGATGGAATGTGATAAGTTAGTGGTGAATTGTTCACTTAGGGCTGGTTGTGTGATTGGGCCAAATGTAAATGGCAATAAACAAGTGAGGTGAATTAATGCTGTGTGAACATGGGTCGCAAGTAGTTATCATCATGGTGTGGCAAGTAGTTATCATCATGGTGTGGTAAGTTATGTTGAGGCCGGTGTTCCTGGGTTTAGTTAACGGATGGTCGTGAACTCACATTTGAGTGTCAGCCATCTTGTTTGCGGTTAGCAAGTAGTTTTCATTGTGTGCAAGTTGTTGTTTTGAACACAGCGTAATATTGAAGAAGAACCTGTATATAAAGAACTGTGCATTATTACTTAGTGTTGTCATCCTGTGTGGATGAAAGCATTCATTGTACAGATTTGTTCCCTAGACATCAACATACCTGCTGCAGGAGTTTGCACCCGGTGAACTTGTCCTCAGGAAGGAAGTTCGCCAAGACAATAAAAAAAGAAACTTGAAAAAATTGCTCTTAATATATTTAAATGTGTTTACGAGTCATTTAAAAAACCTAATGTGTTTACGAGTCATTTAAATAAACCTGATGTGTTTACGAGTCATTTTAAAAACCTAATGTGTTCCGAGTCATTAAAAAAAACTAATGTTTTTACGAGTCATTTAAAACGTCTTAGAGTGTGTTATTTTTTAAATTCTAAATACAAATAGAGAACGGGAGGTAAAAAAAAAGGTGCAAGCTATGAACATTGTTACCGTATTTCATCCCTGTACATTTTGGTGTCATAGCTTTGTTACCTGTATATTATCCCTGTTGGTGTTAGTGTCATTACCTCATCTGTATATCATCCCCATAGGTGTTGGTGCCCTGTTTGTCAGGAGAAGGCCAAGAGTCAGGGTTGAAGCCTTACAGAGTGGAGGCGGCCAGGAGAGAGGCATGAGAAGCGGCACAGTGCCAACACCTTTAGTTGTAGGTCTGGGAGCAGCATGTCAGCTGGCACAGGAGGAAATGGATGTAAGTCTTCTTAGAAATGCTTGTAAAAGGATTAACTTTGAGATGTACAATTTTTTTTAAAAATGTTTGGTGAATATCAGTAAATATGTTGTGGGGGGGGGGGGGGCAAATCTGATTACTATTACCATTTAAATTCTCTGAATTAATTTTTATTTTTAAATTTATCAAATCACTTTATAGTTCCAGCTGTTTATTACAAACCATAAAATATTTTTTGGCCCTTTTAAAGTATGATGCCAAAAGGATTGGTGCATTATCAAACCACTTGGTCGACAAAATTATGGAGGCTTGCCCAAAGGTGATCAGGAATGGTGACAGCGAAAAAACCTATCCAGGTGAGTCAATAGAGCACAGTGTCTTAAACGTGTTACTCACAAGTTTAGTTTCATTGAAAAGATATGTTAGGGATCTTCTTATTTCCTCCAGATCTGTTTGGTGATTTGGGCAGCTATTTCCATGGATGATGTTCATTTCATAAGCAGACCTGCTAACCCTTCCGATTTTGTCGGAATTTACAGATTTTGTACCCCTCATTCCGACAAACCTGTTTAAATTCAGATTTTCCGAACATTATAATTTTTCACCCGTCATTAAATTCCGAAAGGACGAAAAAAATACAAAATTGGGTATGACAGGAGTTGTGCATTTAGCTGATGCCACTTCCTTTGTTTTTACAAAGTGTCTACATGTCCGGCGACCAGACAAATATGTTCTCGAGATATTTGTCCGGCTATTATATATTCGACCAAGTCACATGACCACCGTAACAAAGTAGCGCGAGATATTTGTTGGTCAGCCTTGTCGCGTGACTGCTAATATATCATACCTGTTTACTCTTACGATTCTGGCGTACAATGGTCGATTTTGTGGTGTGTACATTATATATACTGTATGTTTATTTTTTTACTATTAAGAAAATTTATTGAATGATTTTGATGATATTGTGCGATTTTAAGAGTTTGAGGGTAAACAGGTCTGATATATATGATAGTCAATCAGTCCGGTCGCTGGACGTGTAGACACTGCCTTGTTTTTATCAAAGCAAAACCACGATATCCAAATCATTCTTCAATCATCAATTGATCCGATCATGATTCATCCTTTTACTAGGCTAAAAAATAATTCAGTTGTGTTGCGCCTTTTTTTTTGTTTTGTTAAAGTGAAGCTTTTCTTAATTAAATGGATAAATCTATTGAAAGTGGTGGGTACAGTGATATTAATAAACATATTTTAACCAAAAAAAACTACAACTGCAGCTAAAAGCAGTGAACCTACGACATCCATGTCTAATTTCTTTGCTAAGGAATCGGAAGTTTTATTTACCACCTCTCTTATTCAAGGAAATATTTCTCTAGCCAACTCCGATAGTTTTAATGCCAGAGTCAAAGAAATGTTTCCAGACTCGCAGATTGCTAGAAGATTGTGAAGAATTACAATGCTAACGTTCAGTCATCCAAAGAGCTGTTGGACAAGTGCAAAAAGGCCACTTGGGATACGCTGGAAAACTGAACTCTTAAGAGCCTGTGTACATATGGAAATAAAATGGATCTTCTGTTCTGTATATATCTGTATATAAACATTTTCAGTAATGTTTTTGTCATGTTCTGTGGACTCTTCATAGACAATGGAGGTAACTTTATATTTCTTTATTTACCACCCCGAGCACACCCCGCTACAGATTTTTTTTATTGGCAGGTCTGCATAAGGCCTTTTTGAAATGTCTCCCTCCCAGTCTTTTGAGGCATTCTTCTTTCCCTTGGGTGGTATCCTGTGTAAATATGCTTTAGTTTTGCATCCACAGCTTGTGCCCTGCAATTAACCCTCTGATAACAACTGACATAAACAAGCTCATTTGTCTGCTCCTTCTTGTGACTGTTTCGTTTCATGATAGTGATAGCTGTAGCTACTTAACTATTAACACAGGCTAAAGGGCAGGAACTCGCTGTTGCATTTTTAGGAGATGGGACTTCGCTAAAGTTCTATATTTTAACAATTTTATTTTATCGTGAAAAACTACCATATATTATTATTAATATCAGAGGTAGTTGAATTCATGGCAACCTGTGGTTATGATGCCTGAATTTTTTTTCAATCTGTCCCCTGATTTTTTTTTTTTCAAAGTAAAAAATATTTGTAAAAAAAGAAAAATTACTGGCTGCTGAGAAAAAAAAGGGATGGCTTTTAATTTTAGTTTTGTCAACCCCTGACTTTATAAAAACCAATTTTATCCAGCTAAAGCCTTTTAAATCTGTCCCTCAGGGTGTGTGAACCTCTCCTTTGCCTATGTTGAGGGTGAGAGTCTTCTTATGGCGCTTAAAGATATAGCGCTATCATCAGGAAGGTATTTACTGTTTCATTTAAATTAACTGGTTTCAAGAACTTGACAATCTTAATCTTAAAGACTTTTTAACCTTCAAATGTGCTCAACATTGTTTTTAAGTCATGACCTCTGTCCTTTTATATTACAGCGCATGCACCTCAGCATCACTTGAACCTTCATATGTGTTACGAGCGATTGGAGCCGATGAGGACTTGGCTCATTCATCAATCAGGTTAAGATTGTTTTGACCTACTGAGTTTACTAGATTATTTATAGCTAAAGTTGTTGCTGTGAAAATTTATTCCCTGAATTTTAATTTTTTTTATGAGTACAGCTCATAATAGTTATATTTTGTTATTTACTCATTTAGATTTGGAATAGGGAGGTTCACAACAGAGGAGGAAATAAACTTCACCATTCAAAAGTGTGTTACACATGTCAAGAGGCTAAGGGAAATGAGGTAAGCTTATAAGATTATTGCCCTCTTGGTCCATTCATCTTATTACTAATGTAAACTTATGGAAAATTCATATTTATTTGTTAATTGTTACAGTTGTACATATAATGTTCATAGCATGTCTTAAATAAATGTCCATCAGCCAACCCTTACTTTAACAGCAGGCGTGAATGCAGTCGTACCTGATACCTTTTGCTATCAATTTATACAAATTTCAATTTTATTAATTTTATTTATCTCTATAAAAATTAAAATACAGAAATTGATAATTATTCATTTTTATGTTTTCCAAACTTATTCCTCAGTCCCCTGTGGGAGATGGTTCAAGATGGAGTTGATCTGAAATCTATTAAATGGACACAGCACTAATACGTCAGCAAGATAGAAATTCACCAACTGGATATACACACCAGAGTTTTTCTCACCATTGTTGTCAATAATTTGTGAAGGAGAAATTTTTAAGAGATATTGAACATTTATTGAGCCCCTTACATATTCTATGATAGCTTTTACTTTCTTATGGTTACCTTATTCCAAGCTTTAAGAGGATAGATGTGTAAATACATGCATTGATGAACTTTGGTTCCACGACAGTCAAGTTTTCTCATTACTTTTGTTCTGACGTGTCTCTCTACACCTGATTGACTAGTATGCCACATCACATTTTAATACTTAGTTATAAATCCTAAATTGAATAACTAAAAAATAACTAACAGCGAATGCATTATTGAGAAAACCAAAAGTGACTTTGCTGGTCAGCTTCAACTTTAAAACGTTGGACAAAACTGCTTAAAATTTTTCTTAAATATATTTAGTCCACTGGCGAGAAGATTTACCTTTGGATGTTATGAAAAAAAAAGTTTCCTTACCGGTATATACATTTGATATATCATATATTATTCATAATCAGTGAATATTTAAAGTTATTCTTTAAGAAATAAGGACTGTGAGATTGATAAAAGATGAGATGAAAAAACATGCTGATTATTGTGAAGAATTAGACCTGCTGTTTCCCCGGTGGATAATAATGAAGTTTCTCTACAATAAATTAATTGTTAGATGTGGGAGGATTTCTTGGTACTTCAGATATATTTAAATTCAAACCACTTATTTAAATGATATGTTGAATGTCTGTCCCCATCAAGTTGCTATGAAATACTCTCCTGTAAATATTTTGTATTTGATATAAAAATAAACTTTAAACAGTGAGTCCGCCTTGTTTAACTATTATTAAATTTAAAATCTCCAGATTTTTTTTAATATTATATGCTAGGCTAGTTTTGAAGGCAAAAAAATGTGATCACGTCACACCACTAATTCATTCACTTCATTGGCTCCCTGTACAAGCACGGATTGACGATAAACTCTCTGTTCTCTGCCACAACTTTTTCTCTAATTCCTGCCCTTCCTGTCTAACCGAACTTCTCTCTGTCTATTCACTATTCACCCCTTCGACAGCTTCGCTCCTCCGCAGACGGGCGTATTCTTTCTGTCCCCAAGACTCGCACAAAAACATATGGTGAACAATCTTTCTCTTACTGTGCCCCCAAACAATGGAATTCTCTTCCACTACACATCAGAAATATATCAACCATCACAGCCTTCAAAACTGCACTCAAAACAAATCTCTTTAAACTCCACTATCCTGACTGATTCCCCCTCTGACCGTTAAACGATGCTGCTGAGTGCCGTCCATGGCTTCACCTGTAAACTGTTATGGAATAGTTGGGCGAATACACATTTGTTGGTTTTTTTTAAAATAAATGTAACTTAATTTTTAAGTTCATTTTAAATTGTATGTACAACGTGGTGAGCCTAGCCCTAGGCTGGGGTACCACGCTATAGAAAACTACCAATAATAATAATATAACCAAGGAAAATGAATGATGTAAAAAAAAAATTATAAATACATCACACTGTTTTCAGAAATTCACAATACATTCCAAATATTTTATTTTAATAAATTAATTTAGCAGTGACAATCAATACAATTTCTTCAAGTATAAGGTGTTATGAAAATTTTACTGCCCAATTCTAATACATAAAGTTTTCATTGAATCCTTCAGGGCAAAGTGAGTGTGTATTTAATTTTACGTAAACACTTTCTTCCTAATGGATCATATATATTTAATGATGAAACTTAATCCTACACTTTCACAGACAACATTTTAATAACTTTTCTATTCAGAATAGGACAGAAAGTTACACATGAAATATGAATTACAAAAAATTGTGACAATTTTACAACTTTAAAGCAGCCATTGCTTGGCCACTTAAGGAATAAATTAATCTTCGAACATGATTCATCAATTAAATAAGCTACTACTGTTAAAATATCCTTTGATCCGTCAAAACCAGGGGAATGGTGTCAAAAAATGGGAAAATGGCTTAAGCGCACATGAGGTTAGTCTGTCTCGTTTTTAGCATTCACACAAATTAATTTTTAGGAATAACCCAGTCACATCATAGATTGAAATTGTTCAACATATCCTGAATGAATGATATTAATACACAACTCACTTTCATACTTCATGTTGTGTGCTTAAAACTTACTCAAAGAATGTAATGAAACCATAAGATGACTGGTCACTCTCATACACTCAAAGAATGTAATGAAACCATAAGATGACTGGTCACTCTCATACACTCAAAGAATGTAATGAAACCATAAGATGACTGGTCACTCTCATACACAAACAAAAAGGTGGGAAAATCATTTTTAAGATGCAATTATTTTTTTTGGAGACATTAATCTAACTTTGCAAAGTTGGTAATTTGAAGTTTTTCATAAAATAATAAACTTGTTTTTGCACGTTTAGTACAAACAACAATAATAAACAAAAAATTGCCCAACATCCAAATCTGAATGCTGTTGTACAAATGTATGGAATATGGCATAATATTTGGTTTGTTTTTTCCTTTGTTTAAATAAAAAAAATTGTTTAACTCTTTAACTTTGTACCATTGGTTTCTTATGGACTGATGTAGGTTATCCAAGTAATTTAATTGAAATAATTCTTTGTTAACTTAAAATTAACATTGTTAATTTTTGTTCCCAATAATTGACTTAATTAAAAAAATCTCCCAGCATAAGACATCACTGGGTGTAAACTATATTTATAAACAAAACAAAATAATGATATTTATAACTGAAGGTATGTATATTTCTATCACAGCTATTTGTACTAACATTTCTCATCTAACCACCTGTTGCCTTTTCATTTTCCTTTCCATTTTTTTCTGTTTCTTGTCATCAACTTTTTTCTCTTCTGCTGGTGAGAAAAACCATGGACCCAGAATGTTCACCCATAGCATATAAAATGCACGCACAGGGGCCTGAAAATTGAATATGTGATTATAAGGATTAATATCATCAAGGAAATAATATATGACCTACATAATAATATAACTTGTGCAAGGAAATTACTGCATGATCAGTATATAGTTATTTTCTTATATTAGATAAGATGCTGACATGAGACAATTTAATCCTAATGAATAGTTCTGGCCGAGCTGGATACTTACAAGCAACAACAGAAGCCAGAAATAGCCAGAGAGTAATGACAAGGCCTGTACAATGGATGTCAACAGGATCAAATCTTTTGTGTGTCTGAAAACCAAATAGGAACTCTTTTAATGATTGAATAGAATTTAAAACTGTCCTTATCCACAACTACAAAGGGGTAGTAAAGATATTGTAATTATACATCTTTCCCAAAGTATACAATCATAATTAAACAATTTTTTTACTAGTAGCAGTAAACATGATTTTTTTTTTATTTTAAAAAAAAAAGATATATAAAATTGATAAAAAAAACCACTCACTACTTTCAATCATGCCATGAATTATAAGATACAAACTACAGGTAGACCTGGTATTTATTTATTACCCAAAAGATTCAAAGGTTGGTAAAAATTTAAGGTGCCTTGAAATTTAATCTCCTTATTTTCCTTCATTATATTGCTTATATTATGACCCGAATTCTGTATTTTTTGCATCTGATGATATTATTTCACATGAGGTGTTTGAAGCAAAACTTCAAGGCGTTGGCAAGGTTTTCATAATGGAGAATCAACTGTTTCCCAGTCAGCAGATCTCCACTCTACTCACAGAGTGGTGAGCCGAAGGGAACATCTTGTATTTGATACAGCTTGGAACCTGGGGCCTAGCAGGAATAACAATTTTCATTGAGTACAATGTCACTCCACCCATAAGAGATTTTCGGATCTTTCTGTCAAGGCTAAATCCCATTAGCCTCTAACCATAGGTTTTGTAGCCACAAAGCAGTGGAGGTTTGTAGTCAGACGTGCCACCATACAAGGTTGGCAAGTCTCATCTACTTAAAGATGTCAGGTTTTTGTGTTGCTCTCTTAGTCTTGACTGGGTTTGAACTTGACAGTGGTGTTGACCAACTTTATCAGACTGGGTTTGAACGAACTTGACTGTGGTGTTGACCAATTTTATCAGACTGGATTTGAACAACTGAGGTGTTGACCAACTTTATCAGACACAGCATCCTCAATTTACACCAGTACCATAACATGGCCGTAATAGTCCTTTCATCTCCTTTGTATTGATATAAATAGATGTGTCTAATAACCTCGTTTTAAAATATTTTTCTAATCTAAAGACATTCCTTCATTTAAAAGCTGACGAGAAAATATTTACTCTGCCATGCCAGCTTCCATGTTGAGGTCAGTGCCTGCATCAATGAGCTGACCATCCTGATGCACTGTTTTTGCCATGCTGGCCATAAACTGGTAACTCCCAAAGTATATCCCAGCAGAGAGCAGAGACAAAAACTGAAATGGAAGAAAAAATAGCTCTTATTTCAAAGATAAACTCTTTTTAAAAAATGTATTTTTAAATAGTTGGTATCTCGAATACACCAGTAACTTAACTCAATTATTATTTAAAACTAGTTGAATTATTATTTTATTTTTGTGAGCAGATGCATTTGCCCTTTTTCTTCTTTTTTCTTTATTAATTGTATGCAATGCACTTCAATTCAAGTTTTATATATTTTGTATATTCAATATTAACTGATTAAAGCTTTGAGCCAAAATGTTTTACTTAGTATTTTATTTTATCATACCCAAACAAAGCTTCACTCTGCTTTTACTTGTACACACTTATAGTTTGTGACTTTGTATATGTAAGGACTAAAATTCATATCTTAGATATGAAGCAGCCAGGAGGGATATTCCATAAAATAAAAGGAGAAAATAGCTGCCTGTTTTATGAATTAAACATACCGGTATAAGGAATCAGAATACCGGTACCATTTAAAATTTATAAATTCTTTGTATAATTAAAGAAATTACTTATGAAAACATGGTTTGAATTAGCAGTTAAAAAAAAATCTTATTTACCGATATTTAAAAAGACTTACTATAGGACCTGTTGTGAAATCTTCCCAGTAGAGCAATGACCACACACCATAGTAAATTAGCTGAAATGTATTAATTACTTCTTTAGAGAGAAATTGGTTTCCTCATATTCATATCTTCAAATAATAGGATGAGTGAGTATAAAAAAGCTATGTTGACTAGATAAATTACTGTCAGGCCTTCCATCTCTGGCCTTCTTACCCCGAAGCAACCTTTTTTTTTTGTTTGTATGAGAACACCAAACTCTACTCTTAGACTTAGCACAATTGAATTGTCCAGCTTCTGCTTACTTTTACACACATCATATTAATCATATAACATATAAGGCCCTGACTCATGTTCATTCAGAGCCTTCTTATGTCTCCATGTAATTTTAAAGCAAGGTTGGGCTAAAAATCTGTAGCATTAGGTCATTAAGTGGAATATGGAGGTATTGGTAAACTCTTTACAAAGAATGGACAGAAAGAAACTTACATTCACTCCAGAGATAATATAAGTGTAAAACTTAAGGGTTGATTTATTCTCCTCTGCTATTTGTTTTTTGCCTTTGGTACCTTGCTTTCCTTTTGGCTGGTTTGAATGAAATGAAATAGGATAAAAAATAAATTATTTTTCATAACTGTTTTAAAACGATAAAAGATTAAACCAGGATTTAAAAGAAAAACACTGAAACTTACTATTCATTGGTAGGCCTATTTTTTTTTTCAAATATTTTTCTTTCTTTATTTCCTAAAGTTATATAGAGCTAGATAAGAGTTGTTTACTAAATCAAAGAGTCAAAATCATGGAAACTATACCAAGTTTTGAGGCTTATTTCAATAATTGAGTTTTTCTTGTGGGCATTTTAAAAAGTACCTAATTATGTCACAAGATTTTAATTTTTTTAACTGGCTCAAGTCAGCATTAACTTGTTAGGTTAAGGATACTGATAAAATACTCTGTCAATTTAAGTGTAGGATTCTCTCCCCTTTGTTTAGTTGTGGATTGTTATTAGAGTTAACCATTCTCTTTTTTATATTAATTCACTGATGAATTGTTTTTAATTAATGGATTTTAAAATTAATATTTGATAGCGTAGTTAATTAAATTTCAAAACGAGGCTATTTTGTCTGTGTGATCGACTGATCATTTTGAAAAATTGATTTTGACTTTCTGACAATGTTTTGATTTATATAGTGTAAAAGTGTATTCAAAGAAACTGTAAGTTGGGTTTTCATTATTTGGAATATTTATAAAAATAATTTTAATCTCTTTATATTTATTCAAATTTATAATTTTATCAGTACAGTGTGTAAGTATAACTGTAGCAAACAAACACACAGATTTAGGGTTCATGTTAGGTCATAGAATTTTTGTGAATTTATGCTAGAGTTAGGGATACTGACTTAGCATTCAGGTTAAGCAGAGTTGGAGATTTAAAGTTTGAAGGCTTTTCTAAAAAAATTATTGCATTAAATGTGCATGATTTTTAAAGGTCTTTTTTTTCTTTAAAATTTGTTGAATTTTTCACTTTTTCAAATTATTAGATGTTCTTTTTTATCATTTTTATGCAAATTTCAAAAAACCTCTGTCTTTCAATCTTTTTTTAAAAAAAAAAAACTATTCTCATCACTTCCCTTAGAGGCCATCCATAAATGATGTCACACAAATTTTGCAGATTTTTTAACCCCCTTCCCCCCATTGTCAAAAAGTTATACCCCCCCCCCCCCGCTCAAAATAACGTCACAAATCTCTGCACCCCTCCCTATAAAAAATCCCTGTGTCCACTACAGTCCTTTACAAACCCCTTAATAAATTCACCTACCGTGGATATCAAATTACTGCACCCGTGTCAGAAACATTTCACTAGAACAGTGGTTCTTAACCAGGTGTTAAAGTACCACCCCAGCCCTGAGGTGTGGAAGACCAGAAAATTTTATTCAGTGATGTAGCTAGGGGCGGTTGAACCGCACCGGTCGACACCATCTCAGGGGGTGACACCAAATTGAAAAATTGCGTAATTTCAGCGCACACACTGCTCAGTCTAACCAAAATTCATAAAAGGATAACAGATGACACGTACATTTTCCACCCATGTAACCAATCAAAATGCGTGTTTTATTAAAATTTCAAGATTGATGCATCAGCAATTAGGTTACCTTATTATTAGGCACACCGTTTTGACCATGTTTCAACACCGAATGAAGTGTTCAGTAACTTTTGTAAGTGACATGAAGCTATATTTATCTAAATTCTGAGAAATAAAACTATCCTACAGTTCTTAAATACATTTACTCCCTGATCTTCAAGTAATTTGTTTTTCTTCTTGAATTTGTTCTATATTGGACTAAGTTTAACAAGAATGATTACATCATGGAAAAGGGGGGGTTGGGGGTGTCACAAATAGTGTAAATTTAATAAATATTCTGAGTTGCAAACAAAGTAAATAAGCAACTCATTTGGGGATTTGAACGAAGTAGAATTTTGCCAGCATTAGGATGAGAAATTTTTTAAAAAATTGACAATCAAATTCAATGATACATAATTTCAACTTAACTGGACACAAATATATATTATATATAAACTGCATAAATTTATAAAGGGTTAAAAAATATATATTCCAGAGAGAGGTTAGTGGTGAGAGGGATTGTGGTTTTGCTCCTGGCACTCCTTTCTCTTCACCATGATGCTGGACTCAGACTGTACAGATGACAGTCAGTATGGTACCGGTAGACTATAACTTTAACTGCAGGTCTTTTTTAAAAAGGGGTGGGGGGCGTGTCGCCAAAAAGTGTACCTATTTCTCTAATCTCTCTTATTGAGGATTATTGAAAAGGACAGAAAATCATTTAGGAAACATATAAAGACTTTTTTGTTTAATAATTTAATAGATTTGATGAAACCAGAGGCAGTGAGCATGCTAAAGTAGCATGGATACCAGCGCTATAGAAGTATCCAATCAATCAATATAGTCAGTCTAGGGTAATTGAACGCTACTGGTACCGCGTTTTTAACATGGCCGCCATCTTGGTTGACACGACCCGTAAAATTAAGAATAAAACGTTTAAAAATAATGAAAAAACTTCCTAAATGTATCCCTCAACCTAACCTGAACCCTAAATCTATCCCTCACCCTAACCTGAACCCTAAATCTATCCCTAACCTGAACCCTAAATCTATCCCTAACCTGAACCCTAAATCTATCCTACCTAACCTAATGAAATGAGGTACCACAGATTAGCATTAGCCCAGTCTAGTGATTACTGATCAGAACTCTCGACTTTTCAGACTCTTGCTGAGTACACACAACTCCTCTATACACACCGACACGGAGTAACAACAGATAAACACTTCATAAGTCGTGACTTCACTTTCAGACTTTCACGCATAATCTCAATCATGTCACAATGGCAAACAGTCATTTAGATGGTATGACAAAAAGTGGCTGGATTAACTCAAGACACTTTGTTCTACTCATATATGTTGTTTGTTTAAATGTAACATACAGGCATTTTCGTTACTGTTTTATTGCAATACTCGCATGAAACAGCTGCAAATGTTTATTCGTGGCACCGTGGATTTGTGGAAAAAGTAAAGAAACGAAAGAGAGAAATTCGAACTTTTTCCCAAGAGAGCCATTGTTAAAATGGTAATATGTTAATATAAGGTAGGTTTGGACTTGGATGTAAGTTTTATTTGTTTTTTATTTAAATAAAAAAAATATTTGCAAAAAAACAATTCTATAATTATTTGTACACTTTTTTATTTTAAAACTAAATAACATCTAAATAAAATTATTCGTCTAAAATAATTTTATATTAAAATATTGTAATTGACTGACCTTTCACCTTTATTGTTTGACAACACGACATCTCTCCATTTGCCATTAGCCATCAGAGTGTCAGACTCCATCTCACCACATTCACAATCCATTAAATGAGAAATGGGCTATAGCATGTTTTACCATGTCATGACTGAATCATTTAGCCTCTAGCTTAGTGATTAAATCATATGATGTACGTTTGTATAATTCTCACGCAATATACTACTATTGTTACATTAGTTAGAGACTCTAAGAGAGGGATACAATTATAAAATCATTAAAAAAAAATGCTACCGTAGTCGACACTTCAACTTATTTTATTTTAAGGATTTTTTTTTTTAAGGTTTAAACTTGTATAACCAAATACTGGTAAATTCGAATAGATCGTACCACGTTTTTTACCATGGCCGCCAACTTGATTGCCGTGACCCGAAAAATTAAGAATAAAACGTTAAAAAATAATGAAAAAATTTCCTAAATGTATCCCTCTAAACTCTAAACCTAACCTGAACCCTAAATATATCCCTAAACCTAAACTAATGAAATGAGGTACGATCTATCTTAATTAGCCCAAATACTATTTAGTACGGTATAGTAATGACTGTGTTAATAAGTTGTATCACTTTTAATTTTAACTATAAATATTTGATTATGACGGGGTCAGAGGGGCTCCTACTTCTAGCAGTAGCAATCAGTGATATTATCACTCAGGGCCGTTCAGTAGCGGAACCCCCTGGGCCTGGGTACCATCTACAGAGGGCGAGGGCGTTAAAATCCGACTAACTAAGCCCTTCTAAGACTACTACTACACTACAAAAGCTTTCCATTCATCTCCCTCCTGTGCTTTCCATGCCAGTTGATTTCCAGTCTGTGTATCACATACTTTGTTGTGTCTGCCTCTTTGACTTTCCTCTCTTCATGTTTTCATTGTGGGTTCCATAATGATAATGAAAGGGATAATATTGTAATATTTTCTGGTGGTTTACTAAAAAGTTTGCCCTATCCACCTCCACCTAAATCTTTTCCTTGTTATGTCTTCAGTAATACTAAAATTTAAAAGAAGCACTTGATATATCCTCAACTCAATGCAGTAAGTCTTTGTTGTAGATGTTGGCCATTTTATGTTCAGGGTCTTTTTCTGGCAAGTTTTCGTCTCTACTTTTTGCACAAAAAGTGTTCTTTGGTTTCAAATTTTTAGCTAACATTCTATGGTTGCATGACAATGTATCTACAGACATTACACCTGCATCATTTCATTGACAGACCTTTCGCATACTGACATTTGATTTATTTGCCTTTGGTCCATAATGATATTGATATTTTGTCTACCATGACTTTTGGTCTATTAACGTTTTGTCTAAACTCTAAGGACATTAAGCTATTTAGCAACTGCGGATGGTTGCCCTCAAGTATTATTGCAACATTACAATTCTTTAAAAATGTTAATCTACATCTTTAAATGAGGATTCCAGAGGATTTGTGGAAAGAACTGTTTACAGCATTTCTGAACTCAAGAACATATGTACAAAAGGATTTAGTTGAGTTTTGGAAATGGGTAAAAAAGATGCTAACACAAACCGCTGTCAACCTGTGGATCAGTATCGGAAACAAATAGGTATTGTTTTTTTATTTGCTCTAATTTGATTTTTGAAAAAAAAATTCCTTATGTTATATTTATTTAATATTTAAATTAAAAGCTGTTTTAAATGGATCATATGACTTCCATCAAGTAATATATATGTTATGTACTGTTATCAATATAGAGAATTTAATCTCTTATTTAAGTATATGGCTAGTTGAAAAACAGTACACAACAAAAGACGATACCATAAATTAAATACAATAATAAAGAAACGATACCCAAACTAGGGCTGATTACAATGAATAATTTTATTAAGTTAATAATAAATTACAAAATCAAAAAGAGATAGAATTAAAGCTTATGACTTGCAGTATAATGATGGCTTATACGGTTACAATGTTGAAGAAGATACAATGTTGTAAAAAATACAATGTAGAAATAGGAACATTCACACACACACACGGCAAAATATTATTAAACAAATCTCTGTCTCACATAGCAAATCTCTATCATAATAGTGATCCCAAAAATATCTCTCTTCCATGTATTTATAGTTTATTTTACTGATATTTCTAGAAAGGTCTTAAACATTGTATAAGCGCCTCGACCAATCTAGTATATTCTAAAGGATTCTAATAATACAGATTGTATTTATTTGTAATTGAGGTCAAGGGAGACTATTTTTAATTAGCCACACCCTAATAGTGCTGCCGAACTTGGGGTCAGCTTAAGTTCATTCACGAGAAAAGATGAATGAAAGTAAACGAGATGCCTGCACTGTAATATATATATATATATATGACACCTGCACTGTAATATATATATATATATATATATAGAGAGAGAGAGAGAGAGATCTTACTCTTTTTTTAAAAACAATTTTTTTTTCTAATTCAGGAAAGCAAGACTGGAAGAAGTCTAAAAAAGAAATAAAATCTATGAAAGCTAAAGCAGAACAACACAATGAACTTTCACCTCAGGTAATTATTTCACTTAATTTATGATTTATCACAGAAATACATACCAATCAAATTATGAAAAGTCGGTGACATAACAATAAATAATTTAGTTCACTATTCACAAAATGTTTTTATATTTATTGGAAGGATATTCATTGTTTTGTATTTAAATTTAAGCTTTGCAAATATGTTTTGAAATTTGATCTGTATTCAAATGCTTTTTACATACCTCTACTGGATTGGAGAAAATAATAGTCAGTTCTTATAAAATAGTGCTTTTTTATCTATTTACATATGTCGCCCAGTGAATTTAGGTAAATGTTTTTTTTTATAAAATCTGATGCACCTCAGATACAAACGGGCATCAGAGAAAACAATCCGGAATG
Source organism: Omphiscola glabra (assembly GCA_964017045.1). Classification (NCBI taxonomy): domain Eukaryota; kingdom Metazoa; phylum Mollusca; class Gastropoda; family Lymnaeidae; genus Omphiscola; species Omphiscola glabra. The sequence continues at coordinate 12,931,394 of OZ024800.1, forward strand.
GACACATTTAATTTAAATAAGCAAACACTTTTTGTATAGTCTTTGAATGATTATTTTATTTCTAATATACAAATATGAAGGAAAGACAAATGATTTAAACTGATGTTATTTTGTTCACAAACATATTAATTAACATGACATTTGATATAGACCATATTCTTTTTTAAAAAATATTTCAGGTTATAGTTTTATGGATTGGCACTGTCATTTTAGTTTGTTCTTCTACATACATGCTGCTGCTCTGGTACCTAGGGGCTGTATCATTGGAGAACGTCTCAGAGATGCCACCAGTATGAATTGTGAGATCTTGCTTAATATGCAATAGCATAATTCTCAGCAGTTTTTTTATAGAGCTGAGATTCACCATGCAGAAATGTTATTTTAATTGAAATGCAGTGTTATTATTATAAACTTACCTAAACTTTGTGAGAATAAAATGGAGTTATTGGGGGCCTTAGTTAAATCCTGATAATTTTTGATATTGTTAAACAATAAAACAACACAAATGTTGACAGATTTTAAATTTATATTTATTTTAGGAGTAAATGCACAAGTCCATCAATATCCCAGAAAATGTAAAGGGTCTACTTAATTAAAATTATGTATAAACAACTTTCCTTGTAGTATTAGTTCTATTTTAATACACATCTTTGAAGTTATATCTATATTGCATTTTGAGTGAACAGAACTAATGATGTTAGATTCAATATTTTTAAGTGATCTGGAGATAAACTAGACCTTGATAAATGTATGTTACTATGCAAATCTGATGTTAATATGTTTTATTTTTCATAGTCTGTGATTTATAAATTTATGTTCAACTACAGTTACTTGCAATAAATCTTGTCCTGCCTACTGCCTCCACCCAACCCAGACATATTAACAAGTAATTTTATATTTGTTTTGGAAAATAAATGCCTTTCACTTTCACAGAATTTGAAATATGCATCAGGGTTACTTGCCCCTCCTTGTTGAAATCCATTTTTTGTCCATTTCTTAGAAATATATTTTATGGTGACAAACTTACATTATTTCAATTTTTGCTCCTCTTATAAATAACCCTTCTCAACAATCATGAAATCTACTGTTAGAGGCTGACCAAATAAATCTGAGTTTGAAAACAAATGATGTTTAATTATAAAATATCATCTGATCTCAAAAATGGCTTGGATTGTTACACTTTAACTTTAAGTAAGCACGATAATATAAAAATTTTCATCTTTTCAGCATTGTATAAATATTGAAACCAAGGTGGGTTGGATGCGTTATCAACTGAAGGCATTACATTCTGAAGGCATTACATTACAATGTCTGTCATGTTTTCTGCTATTGTTTATAATCTGTCCCTGCAGGCAAAAGATTCTATGCATAATTGCATGTTCCAGTGACATGCAAGAGTAAATTAATATCTGAGTCTTTGCCCAATATTTCAAACTTGTACCGGTACTTAACAATTTTTTTTCTTTCTTTCTGTTAAACATTTGAAATTCCATGCCAAAAACTTTATTATTTTTAAGATTGTGCCATTGTTAAAATTTCATTTGAGCTAAGACATCTATGTATCTAATGTGCCTATCACATCTTTGATTACATATTTAAACACCATGTGGAATAAGCATGTTTTAGGAGAATATTAATCATTTCAATTACCTGTCATTGTGTTCCATAAAAACCTCAAGAAACTATTGTTACAATTAAGATCAGCAGCATCTTATTTCACTGAATTTCAGCTATGTTATGTCGGTAGATATTACTTTAATTTTTTTAAAATTTGTGATAGTTGGCCAAGCATACACCTAGAATCATTCGGGTCAAGTCACAAACTTTGTATACGGTACCCCAGATAATAGATTATTTAATGTCTTTGACAGTCAAGCTATAGAGCTCAACATCATGAGTGATGTCATTAACTGGCATTGGTTAATTTTTTCACCTTCCTTATGTAGAGAGAACATCAGTTCATGTTTACAGTATTTACAGACAACACAATAAATCCACAAAAAACATTGGAATGTTTGGATAATCTTTATTGCACAAGTGTTGAATCTGATCATGAAATATTGCTACATCTTTCTTTTCCCAAATAGCTGGACAGCACAAAAAGGTCTTTGAACCAATTTTATGAAAATGGATGTTTGTTTATTTAAATCTATAACAATTTACCAAATCACTTTTTAACATCATTCGAATACCAAAATTACTAGCAGATTTTTAAAAAATCAAATCTCAATGCCTCACTATTGGTTTTACTGAAAGAATTATTATGTACTGAGAACGATTAAAAGTTGATTTACTATACTTCAAAAACCATTTTTCTTTTACAAATAATATAGATTACTGTGTATAGTTAGAGGCCAGGGTTAAAAAAAGATGCAGCAGAGCTTGCATGGCAACAATGACATCAACACTAAACATTACATGATATTGTTCTCTAAACTGGGGGTTCTCATTTAGGAAATCTGATGCACCTCAGATAGAAACAGGCATCGGAGAAAAAATTCCTGAATTTAAATATTTTATTTAAATAAGCAAAGGTAAATGATGGTAAAAACACTAAAATTTTACAATAACAAGGTTTACATAGTTCCACTACGAAACCGAAATTTAAACACATTGATTTAAGACTTATCTAACCTCGAAAGCTCATATTGTCAACCCCTAATTATAAATTTGTACTTGCCAAGTAAAAAATGTTGATTCCTGACTGAGGTGCATTCACCAAGTTTATAATTTAATATAGCGCAGCAGCAAATTGGAAATCTTTCAGATTCTATGTTTTCTATTGTGGATTATGGGAGTCCACTTGGGCACTGAGCATCACCAACAGTTGGACTTCTTTTCCTGCTCACATACATCTGTCTTTAGAGAAGACAGTTGTTCAGTTGGAAATTAATAAATGTGAAGTGCAAAGAAAATATTTAAAACGAAATACAGAATAAGAGTAACTTGAGGTTAAGTGAACTCACTCAATGGATGAGTTGAATATGAGCTGTTTTTTTTCTCCACATGTCTCGGGCTCTTAAAATTAAATGTAAAAAGGGTCAAATATTTTCCAAAAAAAACTTACATGCTAATTTTTAAAAAACAAACAACCAAAGCCTTTAAGACTACTAAGGATCTGAGAGAATCGCTGAATTGAAGTTTGTATTCAAGCTTTAAATTTACATGGAAAAAAAAAATCCTTGGGGCTCAGATAACACCAGGCAATTACTACTGGGGGTTAATAAAGGAACTGGAGTGGAAAGAAGAAGGAATGAGAATTTAAGTTGCTCCCCAGCATTGTAGACTTTTTAACCAAAAGCTTTAGAAATCAATCAAAGTTATAAAAGCTTCACACATACCCAACAACTAAATAATCAGCCAGCACGTGTCAAATGATCAAACACAATGTCAATAATGAGAAACTTTTTTTTTTTTTAAATGGTCTAAATTCATGATTAAACAGACTTACTTGAAACTTTATCTACAACTCATAGACCGTGAATCAATCACTCCATTACAACTTAGAACAACCAGATTTCACCATGCACACAATAATCTCAAAGAAGAAACAACACCATTAAAGCATGATCAACACAATGAGGACACAATTCTGGTTGCAAAGAAACAGCACCAGACTCGCACAAACACGATAGGAACTATTAAAAGCTACAAACATTCCTAAATGCTAAGTATACACATGTTCATTATTCATACATGTTTTTTTAAGTTAATATATTATTTTGTACTCGTGTTTTTACAGCTCAGAGAGAATTAAAATAAGCGTAATATTTTAAAGAACTTCTCACAATCACAATATGGTACACAAGAATAACTGAATGTACACTCATTAGCCAAGATTATGTTCACATGTTAGATTCAACATCAACAACAAGAAGATGAACAACTATGATGAAACAACAAAATAAACTGTCACTTGTCCTCCTACAGCTGTGGACACAGTGACATGGATTTTTTTTTTTTTAAATACACAGAAATCTATTCAGTCTCTGGGGGCCCATTATTGTGTGACAATGTTAATGAAAGTAAGAATCACAGTGCGTGTTGCTTCATTACAAAATATGTTGTCCACCCACCATTTTTTTAAACAACAAGGGGAGAGACCTCAGTAATGAGGGAATAGTTTTTGGCAATTTTGTACGTTAGCAATACTTAAGATGATGTACATGTAGAGATGGGTGAAAGTGATACACTAGAACACAAGACACTGGATGTGATTGTCCACCAGTTTGTATGTCATGGGATTTCATGCTAACTGATGGCAGGCTATGGCTCAAAACAAAAGCTACTTTGTACAGGAAGCAGCATGCTGCATCGTATGGAACAGTGAGTTCAAGTACATGAAGCAGGGAGCTCAGTGATCTGAAGCTTTTTATGAAGGGGTATGTAAAGCAGTAGAGATTGGAATAAATGGAGTAATTACATTTTATTTCTCAGCATTGGTCTAGCCTTTATAAAAATCATTTTTTAATGATAAAAATTCCTGATAGTTAACTGGCATTGGAACTTTATAAACAGTAACCTGTATCTCAGTCAAATAAATTGGTATACTTTTACTATATCTTTAAAACTAAAAATTTATGAACCAGTTACCAGTAGCCCATATGTGACATGCAGATTATCAAAAGCTTCACGCTCAGATCAGTTCTTAATGATATCAGAAAAGATGCAATATTCTGTACTGGGTTATATTATGTACACATAAATAATTTCCATAGTTTGAACTGAAGGCTTTCTTTACTACCCGGTATTGCAATAAATTATTTCATTTTAGATACCGGTACTTCTTAGAATATCATTTAACACTGACACTAATACATTTTTATATGAACTTATTTCAGATAAACAGTAAGATGTAAGTGGCCATAGATGTCATTACTTTGGTACAAGTGGATGTGTAATAATAGAAGCATTACTAGAATTTGCTATTTATAAAATATGAAGGGTATTAAGTATTGTACAAAGATATTGTATTGTAATTGGACTTAAGCAATCTGCTTTGGAAAAAAAAACTTCTGAATCAGATGAGAAAATGACTAGATTACTTTAATTCACAGTCCCTACCAAAAAAAATTTATTAAAAACTTAATCACAACTTTAAAAAAAAAAATTCTTTCATCTTCTTCCACATTTTCCATTACCGAACACAACTCTTGCATTTTTTAAGGCCTGAAATAGGATTATTACTTGACTATTATTAAAAGAATATATCTGGACTTTTAAGCGAAACAATGAATGGATCATTAAGATTTAGTTAAAAAAACAGAACTGCAGTTAGGCTGAGCTATCTCCACCACTAATTCTTCAGGTGAGGCAGAAAAAAACAACAGCTAAGTTATAATCCCCATTTGGTCTGGCAATTGTGTGATACATATACAATTTAATCATTGTTGGCCTTACAGTTACAAAGACACAATCACTAATCATTGGCCATTCACTCCTCTGTTAACTAACAAAACATTGGCCATTCACTCCTCTGTTAACTAACAAATCATTGGCCATTCACTCCTCTGTTAACTAACAAAACATTGGCCATTCACTCCTCTGTTAACTAACAAATCATTGGCCATTCACTCCTCTGTTAACTAACAAAACATTGGCCATTCACTCCTCTGTTAACTAACAAATCATTGGCCATTCACTCCTCTCTTAACTAACAAATCATTGGCCATTCACTCCTCTGTTAACTAACAAAACATTGGCCATTCACTCCTCTGTTAACTAACAAAACAAGACACATACAAAAAATTAAAGAATAATCCTGTTATGTACATGTGTCACCCCTAGATTAACAAATCAGCATTACATACATGACAACACCATCCAGGCACACCATTCACAACACAACTACATATAAATTAATGAACAAACAAGGTGTGAAGATAAACCTGTGAGGTTACAGCTGGAATAATGCCCCACCCACCTCCACCAAAGCCTGGCAGTGAAGGGGGAAGAGAAATGGGAGGATGGGAAGGACATGAAAGACCAATACGTACCAAAGGTGATGAGAAAGAGAATTGAGGAATAGTTTTGCTTTATAAAACTGCTAACAAACAAAGCTGTATTCAAGTCAAGTGGTTGCCATGGTTACACAATAATGATGCAGGTGAGAGATTAAAAGGAAGACCAAGCCCCTTAAAATTAGATTTCATACAGTAACAAGGGCATCACCGAAAGAACAAACATCTACAACTATGAAGTGCTGGTTTATTTTTCAAGGCCTTATCTTATACAAATAAATAATTCATTGAAACCCAATTCCAAATTGAAATCAGGTTCTACTTTCTAATAAAATGTGCCATTACCAAATGAAATGTCATAGGGCCCAAAGGAGAAAGTAACTAATAATTATTGATACTGCTACACCTGCAATAAATGCACGGATACTTGAAATATATTCAACAGCTAGACAGTTTCCAAGCGAGAACTAAAACTCTATAATTTAACATAAATTTGTAATCAAATTAAGGTGTCAAGATAAAAATGGCACAAAATAACCCAAATGTTTCACTAATTTTCATTTTAAATGGACAAGGGTTTTGAAACTGACTAAGATCAGTAAGCAATCTTAAAAATTAGTTATTTAAAACATCAAATCAACATAACAAAACCATGGCAATGATCTAAGTGAGAAGGGTTATTGAAACTAAAATGGTATTGTTAAAAAAATAGAAATCTACAAAAAAACATTGTTTATATAATTATAATTACTTGAAAGCTAAGTATATGTTAAGAATTTTACATATTAATTGCAATGACAGAAGTACTTTCCATTGTAATCTGAAATTACCAATTTTTGCTATAAGACCACCCCCCCTCTCCACCCAACTCACTGTTGGAAGAAATCTGTTCATTGAGTGCTGTCCCAGCCAGCCACTAGTCATCAGTTTTCATTCATTAGGTTGAAGCAAATGGCACCACATAAGCAACACTAAGTTGGACCGCGTTCATTATAAGCTTGACAAGAGAAAATTGTAACATTCTTTTTGTATATTGGTGCATAACTTATTAATATTTTTTTAATGTGTTTAGATTGGAAGTAAAGGCATTTTAGTTAATCAACCTTATACGAAAATTATTTTAAATTAACCAATTAAAATAGGGATATTAAGCGGTTTGTAAAAGATAGTTTTTAAAAAATAAAAAATAATTATTAATTTTTTTAAAATAAATATAAATGATTGAAGTAAAAATATTAATAAGCATGAATGAATCTTTGGCCAGCGTGCCAACTGTAGCCAGGTGCCGACTGAAGAAAGGAAGAATTCTAGCCCGGTGTCTGATATGGGTGTTGGCTTGTAAGATAAAACAATGGCCATGATGAGGTCATCAAGAGGGTGATCCCTGGGAATCTGTTGATGTATTGTTGGAGTCTATGGTCTTCTTGCCCCTTGTCATGCGCTCCAGTTCAGCTGCAGCATCTCTGGTCACAGCAGCTTTGTCTGGAATAACATTTTATGATTGTCAGCCAGGGTTAATGTGCCAGGATGCAAACAAACAAAAAAGCAATTTTTTTACAAGAAATATAAAGACCACATAAATTGCAAACAAATAGAACATTGCAGCTAAAAAAATCAATAGACATTTAGAAATAAAACTTAAGAGCATTCACAATAGAGAGAGAGAGAGAGAAAGAGAGAGTAATTGTAATATTTTGAAGTTCTTCACATCAAAAACAACAAACCCCAAACAAAACATTTAAATTTCAACCAATACAATTTCAAAATAATTAAACTCTACTATTCTACTATAGAGGGGGAAAAAAAACAAGTCCTACCAATATGCTCTGCTCCACTCATTGATGCTAAATGTTTGGAGAGATCAATGATACAGTGTTAATTTCTACAGGATGTTTAAAAAGAGTGCTTTTCTATTTGTCCCACAATTCTAAACCTACATTATATTATGACATAGAAAATAAAGGAACAAATGATAAAAGAAAAAGAAACTGTTTCACTGTGGAAAAAGTCCCCCTATTTTTGAACAGATGATTCGTGAAAATAACACCAGCGCAAGCAACAAAAGTAATATGATAAAAGCCGTGACAGGAATGAGAACAACATTAAATGGAGAAAAACTGTGGAACATACTTGGACCTGCTTGTCCTGGTGTTTTACTGAGAAGACTGTTGAAAAAGTTAGCTAACATTCCTTCTGTTGTGTTCCCTGCTTGAGGCTTGCCATCCTGCCAACGACAGAACAAACAAACAATACTAAATTCACTTCAATTATAATTGTTTAACAAAAAATATGAATTAGAACATTTAATGCCAAGTGGAATAAAACAATATATAGTTTTTATGTATTATTTAAATACATGTAGATTTTTTTCAAATTTGTATCATCTAAGGATATGAATACAAATAAAGGGCTAAAACATTTAAAAATATATATGCAAATAAAAATATTCAGGAAACTTTAAAACATACTTTGCCTCTAATAGGTGTTCCAGCATTAGCAGGGGCAGGTGTTCTCTCTGGTGTTTTATGAACTTGAGGCCTTGGTTGTCTTGGAACAGGTGTTTGCTCCTGTAACGAGAAGTCAAATATATTTTATTTTTAAAAAGCCACAGAAACGCAATACAACCCTTACCTAATAAAAACAGTGAGAGATGCTTTTAATTAATATTTTAAACTCTCTAAATCACAACTCTATGTTAAGCCAAACCGCAACACAACTTACAGCTGGTGCAGGTGATGTCCCTGGCACAGGCTGTTTAGAAATCTGTGTCTGCTGTTTCATAAGGAAAACTTGTTCATCTTCTGCAGTGATCTCGGCATCCCGCTGGACAACCTAAAACCAAATGAAAAACACCATTTTAATACTAACAGATGGATAGACCATGGCATAAATATCTAAATTAATAATACCAGAAACTGGCATCAATGACAAAAGGTAAAAATTGTCTGCTTTCTTTAGACCCACTAGTGCATATTTATATTGAAATGCATTTTTTTTTTTAAAGATTAACCCTTCCAGTACCCAGCCCGTCTCTTTGCAGTGACTTCCGGTTTTCCCTGTGGCCCTAGCGTGTCTTTTTGCAGTGACTTCTGATTTTCCCTGCGGCCCAAGCGCGTCTATTTGCCACATAGAGGGGTATCTAATATAAACATAGAAGGGTATCTAATAATAGTAATATAAACACAAAAACTAGGATATAACCTTTCACCTTTGTCTCGGGCAGAATGTTTATTCGTTAGGGGAATAGTCAAATTTTATTTGGCTTTTTAAATTTTGAAAATCAACCAACTATTGAAATTTTTTGTGCTGATCTGTAAACTATCAAATTTTGGCTCATTTCAAAATACTGTCTGGGCCACAGGGAATAGATAGCAAATTATTAGCCGGTATTGAGAGGCTATTAGAGCAAAAAGTAGGTTGGTACCAGAAGGGTTAAACTAATAATCATAAGTATTATGTGTAGATTTAGTACAATAATTTTCTTGATCAAATCATTAGCAAACTAGCTGTCTAAAAGGAAATTATTTCAATTCAGAGGAAGAAGAGGGGTGCAACTAACATCTAAAAATTGTAACAACTTTAAAAAAAAATAGAGGGCTGCAACTAACATCTAAAAATTGTAACAACTTTTTAAAAAAATAGAGGGCTGCAACTAACATCTAAAAATTGTAACAACTTTTAAAAAAAATAGAGGGCTGCAACTAACATCAAAAAATTGTAACAACTTTTTAAAAAAATAGAGGGGTGCAACTAACATCAAAAAATTGTAACAACTTTGTAAAAAAATAGAGGGCTGCAACTAACATCTAAAAATTGTAACAACTTTTTAAAAAAAATAGAGGGGTGCAACTAACATCTAAAAATTGTAACAACTTTTAGAAAAAATAATAAAAATGATTACTGAGAATGAATTTAGAAAAAAGTTTATGTAAATAAAAAAATAAAAAATTTCAAAATGAATTTTTCTGCCTATCTCTGTTATTATCTCTAGTGTTAACATGCTTTTAACAGGGCTTTTTTAGTGATAAATCGGGTGCGATATTTTCTTTCACAGCCATGCCTGATACCAGAAAGTCTCCCCCCTAGACTGCAAAATCAACATAGAATTTCTTTATTGGAATTATTTCAAATGGATTAAAATGAAAGCAATGATTTCAGAGATATTCCATGTGCTAGTAATGACAGCATTAGCTCTAGCAGTGATGGCGACATAGGAGTCAGATATTGACAATTTTAGCCTTAACCTTAGTCGTATTATTACAGACAAATTCATTTGGGAAAACTGAACAGAAAATTTGCCTAAAGAGATTCAAAGACATTTATGTTTATGTATGTTTAGGAGTATATGACCAGATATGACTAATTTTTTAATCTCTTGTCTTTTGAGAGTTTAGATATCACAGCTCAAGTACCTTCCTTGTAGAAGGTTTGTTGATGACATCTTCGAAAGGATCATCTGGTTTCATCGAGGTCATATTTTCATACAGTATGCTAATCTTTTTCTCATTGTCCCATCCTGATGGCCTGGGGATGATGGGAGTAAACTTGGTGTAAGAAGGTGACAATGTTTGTAGAAAAATATTAAAATAGTTGATCAAATCATTAGCAAACTAGCTGTCTATCAGTAGGATATCTATTCCAAAATTTATCTGACATCAAATGAAATTCATAATTAAAAATTAAAGATTGAGGTCAATTAGACAGGAGTAGGGATAAAGAATTAATACCATTTCATATTTAAACTGTAGTAGTGAAAATAATTAATAAATTGACATAAAGGAAGAGACTAAATTTATAACAATTATTTATTAAAAAAACACAAATCGCAGCTGCAAAAAACTAATTTTAAAAAAATGTACCTTAGTAATGCTTAGAAAATAGGAACTTACACAAATACAGAATCTTTGTCCACAACCAATGCTGGTGATGTGAAGGGAAAGCCATATATCCTGTGAACCAAATATCTATACAACAAATCACAATTTCTCTCATCTTTGACTGACGTGTAAAACATGGCAGCACCATCTTTTGGTATGGGTTAAAGTATGGTAAGCAAAACTGAAATAACTATTTACCATTTAATCCAGGGGTGGGCAAACTTTTGTCAAATGTAAAGCTATTGGGGGGTCGCATGTATATTATGTCAAATTTTTTTTTTTATTTCTCTATATTAAAATCAGTAATTTCTCAATTTAGCATTACATGACAAAAGTCAAGGACAGTTTGTAAAAATTGAAAATTAAAAAGAAATTTGATCAAAATGTTAAACAATCATGACGGTACATGAAAATCTGTAAAATTCAACAAAATAACTTAAAAACCAAGTAATTTTTTAAATAACTAAATGCCTGCGCATCGTGGGCCGTAGTTTGGCCACCCCTGATTTAAACAAAGACCATGATATTAAATAGGCTCTAACAGATAAATGATTTTTGATGTGATTGACGTAAATCTTTATCATATCTTACTCATCATTTAAAAAATAACAATAATTAAATGACTTGTGTTTGAATAGAACAGTTTCAATGGAAGGATACGCTTCAAACAAAATTTCCTTATGTGCTGTTGAATAAAATCTAGATGTTCATCTTTAAAGTCTAACTCTTTTTCTAGCATAGAGATTGCATCACTCTGTGGAGTCAAAAAGATCATGCAAATTATACAGGTCAGCAACAAAGTTTGCTCTCACAACACCAAAGAGCAGCAGAGGTTTTAAATACTTTTAATTGCAATAAATTAAATGAGTTCCGCCTGCAAAAGAAAGCTTAATTTTTTACACAAAAAACTGATCCAGCCTTGAGAAATCCCAAACCAGGACTTATCCAGTTTAAGTTAAGTTTATTTTTTCTACTGATCCAGCATACCTTGGTTACTACAACTACTATAGGAATTCCAAAGTTTCGTGACAGTGTTAGCTCCCCTAAAGGTAGAACATGTTCCTCCTCTGAACCTGCAGCAGGAGGATGTAGTGGATTTATATCCCCTCTGGGAGGGGCCTGTGTGGCTATTGGGCCATCTCCAGGTTCTGTATATGCTTGATATACCCTGATCACTGACGAGTTCAAAAAAAAAAAAAAAAAAAAAAAAAGTCAATATGAAAATTTGTAAGCCACACCTGGATTAGGTTTAGCTCGTATGAGTCACACAACTCTAATCATTCAATTCAATTACCATGTGAATAAAAGAAAGAATTTTGTTCAGGTTTATGATATGGTTTAGAGGAAATGATATGTATTGGACTCAATTCAAAATAGTTACATCTTACAACTAGTTTATACTACTCTATGCCAATGCGGGGGTGGGGGGGGGGGGGGGGGGTGTTTGTTTCCAACTCTTTTAGGAAAAGAATATATTATTTAATCTTCTTTTTTTTCAAACGAAAATAAATCCCTGAGCCTATCAACCTGGCTAAAGATCTTTTGTAGCCATGATATCCTAAATCTGGGCATAATGAGAGCGACAGGTAAAAAATGAATAAGCCATAAACAAGTGATAGAGTTGTGAGCATGTGTTACAATGTATTGACCAAGCCACTTTAAAACATTTGACAACTCACAAACTGTTGCATCAAGTGAGTAAAATCAATATCTGATTGTAAATATTGCCACGGGCAGGAAGAAAGTGGTTTTATAGCCTGGGAATTAATAGGTAAGGGGCTAAAAGAAGGGGGTGACTGGGCCAAGAAATGATTAGTTTAGTACACAACATAAAAGAGATTTCTATTTACCAACTCTGTCCTACACTCATACTGCTTAGCTGGGCAGTCAGTTTATTTGATGTTGAATTCCTTAGAAATCTATCAGTCAATAAGGGTTTCTCTCTCTGATAACTTGTACCCTGCAGCCCCTATAATATTACTGTAATTCACTGTATGCCCTCTGACTTAAGTTGTGAGTTATGATAAATTAACTTATAAGAAAAGTAAACTAGTATTCTTTCTGCTGTACAGGTATATCCCCATATGCAATGTTTTACTTCTATATTGTTGATAAAATTTTCTTTCCTATCTTTTTGGGTGGTGACTTTCTTGGTGACAATACTAATTTTTGTGGCTATATAAAAAAAAAAGACAACAAACGCCTTCTTTTTCACTTCACTGTCCTCTTGCACTTTTATTCAAATTATCAAAGTGCATCACGCCATCAATGATGTTTGGGTAATGATTTATAAAGTTGATTCAGCTGATGCATTATACATCTTGAAAACATGCACAAGGTTATAGGTGGTACTAATGTCTGCTATGTTTTTCTAATAACAAATGATATGTAGCTTTGCATTAGGCTTAGCGAGTGGTCATACATAAAGAATGATTAATATGATTTGTTTTTTTTTTAATGAAGACATCTTTGAACATCAAAAATATTCATATACTACCTCACTATTAAACATAGCATGACTGAAAAATAACATTCAACCATTTTTAATGTCACTAACTACTATTAACCACTGAGACTTATAAAAATATATTGAATTTCTCTGTTCTGTTATTATCTGTCTCAAAGAACAGGTGACTTGAAATGTTAAAAATTCTTTTATACTTACAACTTTGCTCATATTCCTGCATCTTGTCTGTAGGGATTCTTAATTTGTCCACATGATCCCTAAGTACATCTGACCATTTGTTGAGTGTCTCAATCAAAGCCCAAGGCTGGGCCATAGACACAACTAGCATGACTAGAGTATCACTGAAAGTATCCTCCTTGAGGGCATATTTCAGTAGTCCTGTATGATGTGGATCACCATCTAAGACCCATACATTTAGCCGGGCTTGTTCTGAAACAAATTAAACATATTTCATAAAGGCTTAATGGAGTGAATACTTTTTTAATCTTATGTTATAAATGGAGACGTTTTAAAATTAATGTCTTCAAGATTTTTGTAAAGCCAAAATAAATATGAACTTTTAAAATAAAACCAATGATAGCTCTAAGGCACACAAAGCCATTCTGAGAAATTTCTCTTATTGACACATCTTGACAGCTGTAATGCACCAAGGTCATTGCAAATTATATAGTACCCAATCCCAAAACTTTTTGTAGTTAACAACTTAAATTTGCAGCAAGCAGCTTTGTGATACTATCCAGTGCAGCAGAACACATGTTCAGGTTCCATGAATTCACAGATCAATGGTTTATGAACAAGCCACAGTACACAAAACTTTATAATCAATGTGCAATGAACCAAGACATTGGAAAACCACAAACAATAATTTTAATTTTTTTAAAATGCTTTTTATATATGCAGAATAAAAACAAAGGATAATAATTAACATTTGTAGCAATTGTCTATTCTAATAGATCAGACAATTTATTTAGTATTTTTTAAAATATAAGTATAAGAGAACATTATGTAATATATATCAAAACTTTAAATAAAAATAATATTCATAACATATAATTTATGGGTGATGCATTAAAAAACATACCAGCTCACTAACAGTACCCTGAATAAATAAAGTTGTAAGCCAATTAAGGGATAGTTGTACTTCCCATAAAACAATCTTTTCTTACCATCCCCTGAAACAAAAGATCTTTTAAATAGTTTTGAAAGGAGATAATCACACTGCAATTGTGAATTTTATGGCAATTAAGGGAATCAACCACTACCCAGTTAGAATCTGCTATGCGTATGAGATGTAGTGGTACTTAATTACTTCTTATGATCCCTAAATTTGGTCGTATTCCACTTGCCCCCCCCCCCCCCCCCTCACACAGGAATACTGGGAAGGTCAGCTCAGCTTTGCACGGGGACTGCTGTGCTATGTCAGTGTGAAATAAAATGACATACAATTTTAGGTGCTTACCATCTCGATACTCGTCTTTTACATCAATGTAATAATATTCCAGGCCTGATCCCTTTTTTGGCTCTTCTAGACCTTGAAGCTTTGCTATCAATGTGGTTTTCCCAGATTCATTATCACCTTATTAAAAAAAAAAATTGAGGCATAATAAATTAAAAATATGTGATTTAGACTTTAAACATTTTCAAAGAGAATATCTTATTCCTCTTTTTTAAATGATATAAAATATACAATGATTTTGGAATAATACAATACATTTTTTTAAAATCTTTAAATTAAGGTTCTTATGAATTTAAGCTGTATGAATAGCTTACTGCTAAAATTTCAGAAATAAAAATTAAAATCACTGCTGTTAATATTTTAGCAGTGACCAAAATTACCTAAAACAAGAACAGTACGAGTAGTTGGTAACTTGGAAGCTGATCCTGATTGCACCTCACTGAGGATGTCAGCCCTTAAAACAAGAAAACATTTTTTTTTCATTTACTAGAAATAATTTCAGTTTTTAATTAAATAATATATTTTTTTATAATAAAGACAGTGCAGTTTACAATAAAATGAAATGGATCTGACAAAGCACTTAAAGATGCTGTATTCACCAGCAATAAAAATAAAAAATGCATAAAATAGTTACGTACAAGTAAAAAGTTTAAAGAAGCTTGCACAATTTAATAGATAAAACATTATTTGCAAACAAAGCAAAAAGTTTATGGAAAAGTCTGAAGGCAGTTTCTTTTTTCCACTATGGTAAACAATTAAATCAAGTTTGAATGGATGAGGTTTTTGTGGTGTCACATAAAAAGCTCGGTATGTTACACTACTGCAGGAAAACATACACTTACAATAATTGAGTTGGAGGAACTAACTAATCAATAGAATTCTTTCTAATATGAAAGTTTGATAGTTAAATATATAATATTCTCTTTCAATGTAAAGCCAAAGGTTCTTAAAATACAAATAAAAACAGGCTTTGTTTAATGAAAATATGTTCTATACTATTATGTATATTATTGCTCTCTTTCAAATAATAATAAATGGTATGGACGTAGTAATCCGTTACACACCCCCCCCCCCTCGGGTTTAATGAAAATAAAATTGTACATTAAGCACTAAAGTTTACTTTAATCCTCTGTACTTACCCCTCCCTCCCTATATAATAAAAATATTAGTCACCCACAGAATACATTGTCACAAATTTGTGACACCCCCACCCTATTATTGTCCCTATTATGGTTATAACATCTTTTTTTTTTTAGTTATCATGACTTGTTGAGTGATTTGGTTGTATGGCAGTGGTATCTCCCTGCCTGCATTGCCATTAAGCAAAATTTGCCAATTAATGGCAGTACTACCTCAGAGTTTCATTCATAAGAGTTTGCCGTGTGCAAAACTATTCAACCATTGGTCAGAGAAAATTTTAATTAATTAGTCATGTGCCAAAGTTGAAAGTTCAAAATAAGTAGATCCCAAACAGTATTTTAGGGGATGCATTGCCTTATATAGCTTGGCTTATACTTATAGTGGTATAATGGACACTGTAGATTTGGTAAACAGAAAAGCCTTATATTAATACATTATATTAAATTTACTGGTATACAAAGTGCATAGTTAGATAAATTATAATTGTATAACATTATTTTTTAATACAGCATTAGTTCTGAAAATAAAAGTCGTATAAAATTATCATTAAAACGAGAGTTATTTAGCTCGTGACGCGAACAGCAGAATTGGGTCACAGAATGTGGCGATGCTGTCCATGTGCCATGTTAAAAAATGACAAACTAAGTCGTACTTTAAAAATTCATAACTTTAAAACTACAACAGCTAAAAATATGATTTTGGTGTTATAATTCTGTTAAAAATTAGCTATATTCAACTATGCCATTGGTTTATTTTACAAAAATTGTTGAATTTTTTACCAAAGTATCTAAACAGGGTCATCAATGATCTACAATCACAAATCAAACCTTTATTTCAGTATTAATACTGAGTTGAGCATTTTAAAATTCTCTAGTAGTTAAGTCCTATTGCTTACTAAGTAGTTAATTTTATATTAGACCTACAGTTCAGATTTGTCAACGAAACGAAAAAAACATAATAATTTTCTTTGCCAAAACTATTCACTAATAATAATGAGGTACCTAATGTTTTTTTTTAAACATATCGAAACTAAAATAAATGCTTTCTCTTTTATCCATAATTGCAAATTAGGAACCAAATATGTACTGTTCACGAACCATAAATTTTCAGAGTCATCAACATTGTTTTCGTCTTTGAAATTACCCATCTTGTCTTCCTTCTCAATGATGGGCGCCATATTGGATAAGTGAAGGCCCGTACCAGAGAGTGACAGCGCATGCGTGTTGACACGGAAAGAATCTACGAGGCAATGATTCATTCATGATGTCACCGAAGTAATATGCAGAAATCAATAACTATTTTATGTCTATGTACTTATACTGGCTTATTTTAAAAAAAATCAAAATGGCATGAATAGCTTTTAAAAATCAAGTTAATGCATTTTAATCTCTATGCTCCTGTCAATTGCAATTAGCCTTAAGGGCCATCCATAAATGACGTCATGCAATTTTTGCCGATTTTTGACCCCCCCCCTCCCCCATCGTCACAAATCGTCACAAAAAGTTAGACCCCCCCCCTAAAATATAACGTCACAAATCTCTACACCCCCCCCCCTCTATAAAAAGTCCCTGTGTCCACTATTGTCCTTTACAAACCCTTAAGAGAGTCACCTCCCGTGGATATCAAATTACAGCACCTGTGTAAAAAACACTTCACTAGAACAGTGGTTCTTATCCAGTGTTAAAAGTACCTCCCCAGCCCTGAGGTGTGGTAGACCAGAAAAGTGCATTTAGTGGCGTAGCTAGAGGGGTGCAGACCGCAAGGGGGTGAAACCATCTCAGGGGGTGACATCAAATTGAAAAATTGCGTATTTCCAGAGCACACACTGCTCGGTCTAACCGAAATCCACAAAAGGATTACAGATGACGCGTACATTTTCCACCCATGTAACCAATAAAAATGCGTTTTTAATTAAAAGTTCAAAGTTGATGCGTCAGCAATTAGGTTACTTTATTATTAAGTCAGAAACACGTCGTTTTGACCATGTTTCAACGCCGAATGGAGTGTTCGTTAACTTTTAAAAATGTCTGTAATTTAGCGTTATTAAGTGCATTTATTTGCTACAATATTCTACTTCTACATATTCTCATGTGACGTCACATTGCTCCCCCTCGTCACACATCGTCACAAAAATCTGACCCCCCCCCCCCTTTTTTTTTTTTTAGACGCATGACGTCATTTATGGATGGCCACTTATTTAAATCATGTAAGATTGTAATTTAAATGGCTCATATTTTTAGTAGACTCCACCCACCGGAGCCTGCGCCTACACCTTTCAAATTCTCACGCAAAGTTATTAAAAAAGCTAGTTCTAATAAATCGTTGCATTCTTTTTCTAAATTTCTTAAATAATTTATCCCATGCGATACAAAATTTAACCAGCCCTATGAATGAAAAGGGAGGCACTATAACAAATTTTAATACGAAAAAAAAGTTAAAAGTTATTTCCCCTACTTGACTGTATGTTTTTTTTTTTTTTTTAATGTTTATTAAATCTGAATCATGTTTCCACACTCTGGTCATTACTATTATGGCATTTCAAAATAAACCACCCACCCACACACACACAAACGGATCAGTAGTAGTCAATAGTGGATTAACTCTGGTAATTAATAGTCTACCTCTGGCCATTAAGGGTCGCAAATTACGTCACGCTCGGGGGGGGGGGGGGGGGATCAATTTAATTTTTTTATAAATCTAACATTTTCTAATTTTGAAAAATCTTTCTTCAATAATTTTAAAAATATTAATTTGAGGTAAAAATTGCCACACGTATTACCGTATAGATACCGTGAAAATATACCGTGGCATATTGAAAAATGACGCAAAAACTGTTGTGGCAATTTTACATTCCGCTCGGGGATGACTTCGTTGTTTTGCGTTTTACGTCACAGTTTTCTAATAATAGAACATCTTTATCCATTATGGGAAAATGTAAAAGAATGAAATAAAATCTTAGCTTAGTTATGAAAATTTTATGTATCTTTTGAATTTTTTTTAGGTGTGACGTGACACTAAAGGAGGGAGGGGGGGGGGTAAAGAATTGTTGACTGGGGTCTGAGAAGGTAAATTGTTTGTGTGACGTAATTTGCGAACGACCCCTTAGTGGACTACATCTGAACATTAGTCTTTTAGACTATTCATTTGTGGAAGTGGACCACCTCGGGTTATTAGTGAACTAACTGGTAACTATTGGACTAATTAGTAATTGGTGGAGAAACTCTGTTCACGGTAACCATCACCTATAGTTTGGTGACACTACACAAATTTGCAATTTTATTATTGGAACACTTTCGCCGTTAGCACATGATTCCTAGGAGCACCTCATTCCGAGGAGTGCCATTGCGACTTAAATGGTACAGAATAAACGATGTGCACGGCTTGGTGACAGTTCGCCGTTAGCACATGATTCCTAGGAGCACCTCATTCCGAGGAGTGCCATTTCGACTTAAAGGGTACAGAATAAACGATGTGCATCGCTTGGTGACAGTTCGCTTTGTTAGCACTAAACAAAACAGGAAACCATGGTAACGGCACACTACAGTAAAACTTTGGACATGAAAGGGCGTATTGTTTTCATTCGAATAAAGAAGATGAGATTTATATGTGCAATCAATGACAGTTTTTTTCCCCCTTCTTCTTCTGTTTTATGATTCCTCAGAATTGATGCTACATTTCACCGATATTAATTTGACCAGCCTCGGTCTGGAACCGTCGCTCTGTTTCTGCACGCGCTGTCGCGCCCGCGCGCTCATTTCCTCCATGACCTCCCTCACACCCCCTCCCCCGTCAATAAACGCATTATTAGGAGGTAGGATGACTGAGGATAGCAAAGCGGGAGGGGGGGGGGGAAATTCACGCTCTCACAGAGATGATTGCTACTCAGTGGATCAGCTGAAAGTCCAGAATATTGCCGGGGACTTATATTCTTCGAATACAGAACAGGTTGTGTCCGTGCGTTTAGAGTCCCTGGTGCTGGAGTCGTAGGGCGTTGTTCCAAGTGTGGCCACCCGATGTTCAAAATTGTGGCGTGTCTGATCATGATCTCTTGGTGATGACTTCTCGTGTGTGGACGTTACGGGGATCTCAGGCTGGTTGAAAATGTGAGTACTATCTTTGTTGATAGGTGAAGGCTTTAACTTTAAACAAATTGTTTTACGTTCCGGTGACGTTTTACTGACGTCAGATATGTGTATGCCGTGGGTGTTTTACGTGCCGGTGACGTTTTACTGACGTCAGATATGTATGCCGTGGGTGTTTTACGTTCCGGTGACGTTTTACTGACGTCAGAATTTTTTCTTCTTCTAATTATTGTAAATTAATTTTTAAGTTCATTATTATTTTTGTTAAATTGAATGTACAGCGTGGTGAGCCCAGCCCTAGGCTGGGGTACCACGCTATAGAAAACTGCCAATAATAATAATAACAATAAATGTATGCCGTGGGTATTTTGTATTTAAACTTAAGGTTATTATGTCAACACAAGAGCCAAGAAAAGGGGAATATGTGGATATTTATTAAGCATATAATTTATGAAATTTGCGTCAATGAAAAATGAGATATTGAGGGAGGTGGAAGAAAATCCTTTGCGTCGTCGGGACAACGATTGTCATCGGGCGCCATGTCATGCCCTGCTTATCTACACTGCCTCTGGCCTGGCAATAGCCCCCTATCATTATCTTGTGCGATATTGAAGGCAATGGTGTGCACACAAGGGGAACATTTATTCATCACCACATGCAGTAAAATATGCATGCTCAAAATCTAATAGTCTTTGAGATATTTGATATCTTTTTTCCTTGGCACTTGCGCCGTAAGAGTCAACCATGCAGCAACTAATCTTCGAGTTTTTGGTTAATTTATATTTTAACACAATTCTTATAAACAATGGACACGATTTAAATATGAAACCGAAACATGTTAAAATCGGAGTAGTGTGCTTATAGTTTACGTATAGTGTACTTATAGTGTATCTATAAAGTATATAGTTATGTGGCTATTTGTTTAGATTCGACTCGAAATTTTTGAATTACTGGGACCTATATTTACGATAACCTCTCAACACCTGAACCATGTTACTTAAATACAACACCTTGATAGGTTAGCTATGTAACAATGGATTAACACCTGGACCATGTTACTTTAACAAAACACCTTGATAGGTTAGCTATGTTGCAGTGGATTAACACCTGGACCATGTTACTTTAACAAAACACATTAATGTGTATAGATATGTAACAATGGACTATCGCCTGGACCATGTTACTTTGACTCAATAAATTGAGAGAGTCGCTGTTTATGAAGCATATTTCAAGGCGTGCCAAATAAAAATAACAAATTAAAATGGGCATCATTAGTCAAAAAACTGATCAATGTCTAATCATGACTAATTACCTTTCCTAAACAATACCTTGCCTAAAAATTACCTTTCCTAAATATTACCATGACTAAATAACACCTTACTCAAATATTACCTTGCAGTTGCATAGATTTTTATCTATATTAAATATTACTAGCCTAAAAAAACCTGCCTAATTATTACATAGCCAAAACATGACCTCGCCTAGTAATTACCCCGCCTAAATATTACATTGACACTGCGCCACGCTCTTAAAGCAGCACAGACTTAAGTTAGAGACTGCGACTTTTGAGTTGGACTAAATTCAACTTAATCAAACAGAAAACGACCATTATCGAGTTATTTGGGCAAAGTCCATCGGGAGCAGGCCACAGTCATCAGAGTTTTTATATGGGGAATCGTGCGCTGTTTTCAATGGGTGATTGTGATTACCGATTTCTAGTACTCTCCGCGATACTTCAAGGCTAATTGAGACATTTAATGAACTCGTTCTTGTCCACTTTTAGCGTTCGATACCAAGTCACTGGAGATTCAAGGAAGAAAAGCTAGACGCTTTCTTGCGGCAGTCCCACAGAAGGAAAGATAAATGAATACCCGGGGGGGAATGAGCCGGGGGGGGGGGATAGCTTTTTGTATCCTGTGCAACTTATGACATATATTTAAACCCCATTCTTACTTACCGGTATTGTGTAAACTTTTTATTATCCATTCAAAATCTTTCTTTTTTTTTATATATTACAATTACATATTTGTGACCCAAGATTTGAACAAAAATTAACCCTTATATGCAACACCGGGATGCAAGCAAAACTGCGCGGCTCACCATGGTTGACAGTCAATCAGGGGCGTGACAAGGAGAAGCAGCGCCCGGGGCAAAGCCTAAATTTAGGCACTCACGTCCCTCTAAAGTATTTAGTCATACACATACCTTGCATGAACAAAAAAAATCACAATTTTGGCGCCCTCTGAAGACGGCACACGGGATCTGTTGCTAATCAAATCAATAATTCTTTGACCATTCTTTTCTCAGGATTTTGGATTTGAAAAAAAAATATTTATACTATACTATAAGCTCTGCTATCAAAATTGAATTCCCCCCCCCCCCCCAAATCCGATTCGGGGGGGGGGGGGGGGGCAAGGACTTTCCAAATTTCTCAATGGAACTACCGGTATAAGTAAGATTAGTAAATAAATATATATATATAAAAATGAAACCCGCCTCTGATACAAACGTTTATATGAGTGTTATGAGTGGTATGAGTGTTATGAGTGTGGGTACAATATTTTAGGATCAAATATCAAGTACTATACGACGTGACGTAGCAAGGATCCTCATTCATCTCTGGACACCTCACTTATCTTATCCCAGAATAAACCATGAAAATAAATACGACCCCCACCCCAACACACACACACACACACACAAATCCCCGACAGATGGCAGTGCAAACCGGAAGTCGCACTCACATTGACTCCACCTACCCGAGCTCGTTAATCCTAATTCAATTGAGATGGGAGAAAAGGGGGGGGGGGATATTGTTGCATCTCACGCAAGTCTGTTTGCATGGAGGACGATCTATAAATCAAGCAAATTCTATATCTTAGCAGAACTCTGATGGTGAATACCACGTTAAACAACTGCCGAATTCTTATTTCTTGGGCATTTAAATTTACACATCAGGGAATCTTTTTTCCCAAGTAAAGCTTCATGGTAGAATCTTCCAATTGCATTGCTTATGTAGGTCAAACTGACACAAATGAATATCTTGTAGCTAACTTTTTACCAAACAACAATAACTAACAGATATAGATAATCTTTGACTAAACACTAACATCTAACTGTTACAGATAATCTTTGGCTAAGCACACATATCTGTTGTTTGGTCTGGAGAGAAAAAAAGCTCTCCAGAAAATATATGGACCAACAAAGGATGAATATGGATGGAGAATACGAACCAACCAGGAATTGTACAGTCTATGTCAGGATCCCACGCTAGTAGCAGAAATTTTAAAAAAGGGCAGTCTACGTTGGGCAGGATACATACTGAATGCCAAATGACAGAGGAGTGAAGAGGGTACATCACCAAAACCCCAAAGACAAGAGCGGCTCAAAGGCAGACCTAGGCTTAGATGGATGGATGATGTGGAAAAATATCTACAGCAACTGGGAATCGAAACATGGAAGAGAAAAGCATTAGTTAGGTCTGAGTGGAAGGAAGTGATGAGTCAGACCA
Organism: Omphiscola glabra; assembly: GCA_964017045.1. Classification (NCBI taxonomy): domain Eukaryota; kingdom Metazoa; phylum Mollusca; class Gastropoda; family Lymnaeidae; genus Omphiscola; species Omphiscola glabra. Next base: position 12,954,887 of record OZ024800.1, read on the forward strand.
ATGCTCTACATGGGCTGCATTGCCACAGGGATGGATGGAAGCACCAATATCTAACTTTAGACTAAACGCCGATATCTAACTCTTGTAACTAATTTTTAGCTAAACACCATTATTTAGCTTTTGGATAAACACCAATACCCAACGCTAGTAGCTAAGCACCAACCAGGGCCGTATTATCCATACGGTAGAGCCAAGAGCTGGATCCCATGCAACCTTTGGTCATGCCTTTAAATTGTAGGAAAGGAGAGTCCAAAATTCGCAGGTGTTGATGTCGAGGAACCCAAAGAAGCTTAAAGCACTGGGGCCCTACCATGGTTTAATACGACACTGTACCGACACTGTACCCACACTGTATCAACATGGTAAAATACAGTGATCACCATACTCTAACACGTGCGCACATCTTACTCTAGCACACGTGATCACCCTACTGTATCACACACGATCACCCTACTCTAGCACACGTAAACAAACCACTATAGCACACGTGATCACTCTACTCTACCACACGTCGTTGCCCTATTCTATCACTCGTGATCCCTTTTCCCGCTACTTGCGTTAGATTCTGATGTTTAACCAAAAGTTATCACCGAACCGAACGCGAAATTATAAATGAGGGTTCGTTTAACAACTCTATTCTCATCAGCAGGGCCGGCCTTAGGCCACTGCAACCTATGCGGCCGCAGTGGGCCCCGCACTTTCATAGGCCCCTCCCCGAATTTATTTTCTAATACAAAATCTTAATTTTCACTTATTATCCTTATCCTCTATCCAGATTGGGCCCCGCGCAATCCGTTTCGCATAGGGCCCCGCAATTGTTAGGGTCGGCCCTGCTCATCAGCATCATTCAGATTCAGTGGTCATTTGGCCACGTGTCATCCGGTCTCCATCTCTGGTATAAAGTTATCATTTTTTTAAAACTATTGACATACAATTGATCTTTAAGAAGACGGTGGATCTGGCAGCAAGACTCAACGATAAACACCAATCTCTGAAAATTTGAGCGTCGCACATATCTCCATATTTTCTGGATGACATATTGTCCATGTCGTATGGTATATGTGGCAGTGGGTGCCACAAATCAAAGCATAAGACACAGTCGTGGCATTTGACCCCGGGGGGGGGGGCAGGCTCCATCAACATCTCGCTAGCTGCTTTTCTCTCCCATAAGGCTTAGATAGGGACAACATTAAAAACTCGTTATTTGTACTTTTTGAATAATTTCAATAATTAATTCCTCGGAAACAGTAGAGAAAATGTTATGAATTATATCTTGCAGGAAAGGGTATTTTATTCTCTATATTTTAGTATGTATGCATGTCAAAATATTTTTTAGAGCATCTGTTCTCAACCTGAGGGTCGCGACCCGTTTTTTTTGGGGTCGAACGACCCTTGCACAAGGGTCGTCTATGACCATCGGAAAACACATATTTAAGTAGTAGCAACAAAAATAATTTTATGGTTGGGGGTCACCACAACAATAGGAACTGTATTAAAGTGTCGCAGCATTAGGAAGGTTGAGAGCCACTGTTTTAGAGGATACTTTGATATTAAGCAATAAAGAGTGTGTTTTACATTCATCAGTGGGGGCGTGCCAACCCTTTTGTCAACTCCTCTGTTCTACTGGATTGGTTAATTTATCAAGGTCTTTCCCACGTTGTAATACGTCGTACTAATATTGTATCCAGTGGCGTAGTGAGGGGGGACAAGGGGGGCATCATGCCCGGGCGCTACTCACAAAGGGGCACCAAATGGTATATTTTACTATAATATTGTATGGTTTTCGAATAGGGGGGGCGCTAAAAGGTATTTGGTGGGGGGCGCTAAAAAGGTATTGTGCCCCGGGCGCGAGTTAAGCTCGCTACGCCACTGATTGTATCAACTCAAGTCCGTTAGCACAATAAATGTAACTTTAATATCTAATTATATACACCGGCTGTCAATTCCATAAACACATGCGTATAGCGCAGCTGGCTATCAGACATAAATAAAACACAACCCCCTTCCACAAATTCCATTGACATCATCCCAGGCGAATAAAACGTATGTCACAATACAGTCTAGACCAGAGGTCGCCAGACCTGTAGTAACTGAGAGCCATTTTTAAAATAAAAAAATTGTTGAGAGCCGCTTTGAAGCACTATGGGTCACGACCCCACTCGCAATGAAAAATGCCTTTTGTGATTTATTTTTAAAAATTACTTTTTATCCGAATTTAATGATTTAAATATTTCAATTGTTTTAACCCTAACCGTATGTTGAAGAAATATATGCGTTACAGTTACACAATTGAAGAAATATATGCTTTACAGTTACACAAGTAACAAATATGATTCTGCTGAGAAGCCTTTGAACTAGCAAGTTTCTTTAAATATGGTTGGTAGCTAGTAGTTGTGGTGCGAATAAGTTCTGTCAGATGCTGGTTACTAGTTACAGCTCGATGCTTTGATTTTATGAACTTCACTGTGGAGTACAAAGATTCACAGCAGTAGGTTGTACCAAAAATGGATATAAGTCGGCAACTAGGTTTCTTAAGTTGAGGATATTTTACTTCTGGCACGAGCTTCCAGAAATCCATCATTTATTTTTGATATTATATATTTCAAACGAAAAGTTTTAATTTCATAAATTGTTCGCGAGCCGCAATGTGAACACAGAAGAGCCGCATGCGGCTCGCGAGCTGCGGTTTGGCCACCGTTGGTCTAGACAATACGTCATAATGAACATAAAAATAAGTCAAGCGCGGGAAGAGCGTTCACTAACTAATAAAACTCTCAAACACACACCGCAGAAATGAAACAAAATATTCATTCGCAACAATTATGAATGAGCTTCGATGCTCGACACCCTTCAAAGACAATTTAACCTGCATAAATTCATAACTATGTATAAAAATGTATCTCCTTATTCACGATCACAAATTATCCTCTTACTCAGCCCCCCCCCCCCCCCCCAAACCTCATTTCAGGTAGGTAACTCCGACATACAGATTACATCCTCCGCTAGGAATCTTGGTTCTATTCTGTCTAACAACATGTCTTTCGATAATCATATCCCTCACATGTGTCGCTCTGCATACACCGCTATCCGTCAGATCAGCTCCATCCGCCACTACCTAACAATTAGTGAAACAAAAACCCTAGTCTATGCTCTTGTTCTATTGACTATTGCAGCTCTCTTCTGTCAGGTTCACCTAAAAACGTCTTAGAAAAATTACAAAAGGTTCAAAACTCAGCTGCTAGGCTAGTTCTAAAGGCAAAAAAACATAATCACTTCACACCACTTCTTCATTCCCGCCATTTGCTCCCTGTACAAGCACGGATTGATTAAAAACTCTCTGCCACAACTTTTTCTCGAATTCATGCCCTTCCTATCTAACCGAACTTCTCTCTGTCTATTCACCCCTTCCACAGCTTCGCTCCTCCGCAGACGCGCATATTCTTTCTTTCCCCAAGACTCGACACAAAAACATACGGAGAAAGATCTTCTCTTTCTGTGCCCACCAACAATGGAATTCTCTTCCACTACACATCCGCAATAAAACAACCATCACAGCCTTCAAAACTGCACTCAAAACACATCTCTTTAAACTCTACTATCCTGACGGATCCCCCCCCCCCCCCCCGACTGATAAACGATTCTGCTGGGTGCCGTCCATGGCTTGACATTTAAATAGTTATGGAATGGTTAGAGTGAATATACATTTGTTTTGTTGTATTTAATTGATGTATATTAATTTTTAAGTTCATGATTATGTTTGATAAACTGTATGTATAGCGTGGTGAGCCCAGCCCTAAGCTGGGGTACCATGCTATAGAAAACTGCTAAATAATAATAATAATCCCAATAAAGCCGAGACTAAAGTAACAAACACAAATAAGTCTTCAAGGGATTGGTCAGGCATCTTAACGTTTATTCGGGTTGGAGTTCTAAAGATTGTCAATTTTACCAAAACTACCCGCTGTCAGTCTGCCCAGATACACGGTTTGTCTGCAATGGCGTAGTTCCTCTCCAACGGTGTCCGCGGAACACTACTCATCTGTCGCGTGGTGCACCGCGCGTTTTTGCATTCAAATTTTGAATTGCAGCCTTAAGTGCGCGATTGTTTCGCTGACACCGGCTGGGCGCTTTTTACATTGTCCTTTTTCGTTTCGCCTTTTTCTCCGAGATTCCTATTTTATAACAGTCTAAGCACAAATAAAAGAAGGCTATACGTTCTCAGAACCGTAATTTCTTGAGTTTCTAGCGAAATATTTCAAACTGTCCGTCACTCACTACTCACATAAACATGTAACATAAGTATAAAAGTTATACGCCAGAGTGTCAGTTGTATACGATCCCAGTCATTGGGTCGGAGAAAAGTAGTCCCCGAGACTATATTATTTGAACGTTTTCAACAATGGATGCTTAATTTAGCCAATGGATAAAATAATGGATGCGACTATTCGTACCCGGGTACGGTACCAGAAGTGAGAGGCTGGGATTAAAAAACTATTTAAAATATAATTGTTGGGTTTATAAGACAAAATTTGGTGTCAAATGAAAGATAATTGAATGGACTATACGTTTGTAAACTTACTTCTTCAGTTTGACTAAAATAAACTTCCACAAATGACATCCGAATACCATTGAGTCTAATGTGACCCGGGTGCAAATGGCGGCGCTGCATGCCTGGGTCCATTTTGACAGACTCTCACTTCTGGTACCCGGGCACGAATAGCCTTTTCGAATTGCAATTTGTTTTTTAATGACTGTGCCTTGTCTGTGACGTCATGAAATATTCAGTGGTTGAGCGAGCAGAAGCACCCTAGGATTCCAGCACACTCCGATTAGAGGCTATTGAATGCAAGTAAACATCTCACCGCCATTTTCCTGTGCCACAATTCTTTTTTTTTTATTTTGCGTAAGAAAAAAACCCTCTACAAATCAATAAAATCATTAGGTTTTGATGAGAAATGTTGCCATTTTCTTAATGCCGGGCAGATTGATGAGCAAAAAATGTTTTTCTTATCGATCAGTCTCGTGTCTGCTCCCACATCATTATGATGCTACAAGTACAAAGTAAGTCAGAGCCCCGGGTGAATCGCAAGGCACGCAAATTTTGAACCTCGAATATGTGGAAGATGTAAGACAATGGGGTAAGGCAATCACGTGTGGTAGAGTAGGGTGATCACGTGCGGTAGAGTAGGGTGATCGCGTGCGGTAGAGTAGGGTGAACACGTGTGGCAGAGTAGGGGGGATCACGTGTGGTAGAGTAGGGTGATCGCGTGTGGTAGTGTAGGGTGAACACGTGTGGTAGTGTAGGGTGAACACGTGTGGTAGTGTAGGGTAACGACGTGTGGTAGAGTAGGGCAACGACGTGTGGTAGAGTAGGGCAACGACGTGTGGTAGTGTAGGGCAACGACGTGTGGTAGAGTAGGGCAACGACGTGTGGTAGAGTAGGGCAACGACGTGTGGTAGAGTAGGGCAACGACGTGTGGAAGAGTAGGGTGATCACGTCTGGTAGATTAGGGTGATGATGTGTGGTTGAGTAGGGTGATCTCGTGTGGTAGAGTGGGTTGTTCACGTGATATAGTAGAGGGATCACGTGTGGTAGAGTAGGGCAACGATGTGTGGTAGAGAAGGGTGAACACGTGTGGTAGAGTGGGTTGTTCACGTGTGCGAGAGTGAGTGAACACGTGTGGAAGATTAGGGTGGTCGTGTGAGGTTGAGTAGGGTGATCTCGTGTGGTACAGTAAGGTGTTCACGTGAGGTAGAGTAGGGCAACGACTTTTTCACTTGTCATACTCACGTCCATCCTATAAGTGGATGTGGGCCCTGCCATTCCGACGGCTGCAGGGTGCCTCGGTAATGGATGTGGAGAAAACAAAACTATTATCTTTTAATTCAGGGGCAAAAAAAAACGAAAGGGGGCAGGGGGCTCCAACGGTGCTTTCTCCAGACATTGCCACTCATCGCCGTATCTTAATGAAAGGTAAAACAGAAAATAAGCGTCGTTTTTTATTTGAATGAAATTTTGATATCTGAATGGATCACTCAATAAACAATTATAATAATCGGAGAATTAAAAATGAATTAAATTTTCAATACACTCTTGACGAACACATTACACAATTTACAAAAAATATTATTATGTTTCTTGAAAGTGAGTCTACTACAACAACGTATCCCAGAATTTTAAATTTGGCGGACCGGTAGATACATTTTGAAACTACATCAGGGACAGTTGGACACATTTTGAAACTACATCAGGGACCGGTGGACACATTTTTAAACTACACCAGGGACCAGTGGACACATTTTGAAACTACATCACGGACCAGTGGACACATTTTGAAACTACACCAGGGACCAGTGGACACATTTTGAAACTACATCAGGGACCAGTGGACACATTTTGAAACTACAACAGTGACCAGTGGACACATTTTGAAACTACATCAGGGACCAGTGGACACATTTTGAAACTACATCAGGGACCAGTGGACACATTTTGAAACTACATCAGGGACCAGTGGATACATTTTGAAACTACATCAGGGACCAGTGGACACATTTTGAAACTACATCAGTGACCAGTGGACACATTTTGAAACTACATCAGGGACCAGTGGACACATTTTAAAACTACATCAGGGATTAGTGGACACATTTTGAAACTGCATCAGGGACCAGTGGATACATTTTGAAATTACATCAGGGACCAGTGGATACATTTTGAAACTACACCAGGGACCAGTGGACACATTTTGAAACTACATCAGGGACCAGTGGACACATTTTGAAACTACATCAGGGACCAGTGGACATATTTTGAAACTACATCAGGGACCAGTGGACACACTTTGAAACTACATCAGGGACCAGTGGATACATTTTGAAACTACATCAGGGACCAGTGGATATATTTTGAAACTACATTTGAAACTACATCAGGGACCAGTGGATATATTTTGAAACTACATTTGAAACTACATCAGGGACCAGTGGATATATTTTGAAACTACATTTGAAACTACATCAGGGACCAGTGGATATATTTTGAAACTACATTTGAAACTACATCAGGGACCAGTGGACACATTTTGAAACTACATCAGGGACCAGTGGATACATTTTGAAACTACATCAGGGATCAGTGGACACATTTTGAAACTACATCAGGGACCAGTGGACACATTTTGAAACTACATCAGGGACCAGTGGATACATTTTGAAACTACATCAGGGACCAGTGGATACATTTTGAAACTACATCAGGGACCAGTGGACACATTTTGAAACTACATCAGGGACCAGTGGATATATTTTGAAACTACATCAGGGACGGTGCCAGATTGATTAATTACATTTTCTTTTTATTCGCCCATAAATATTAATGTTGTGCTGATCGGCAACGTAAGGCTATCGTACCGGCGCCGGCCCGCGGACCACCATTTGGGAAGCACTGTGATAAAACGTTCAATTTTTGTACATGCTGGTAGTACTAAACAGTGCCGGCTTTATGTATAGCTGGTAGTACTACCAGTGCCGGCCTTATGTATAGCTGGTAGTACTACCCAGTGCCGGCCTTATGTATAGCTGGTAGTACTACCCAGTGCCGGCTTTATGTATAGCTGGTAATACTATACACAGTGCCGGCTTTATGTATAGCTGGTAGTACTAACCAGTGCCGGCTTTATGTAGTACTACCCAGTGCCGGCTTTATGTATAATTGGTAGTACTACCCAGTACCGGCCTTATGTATAGGTGGGAGTACTAACCAGTGCCGGCTTTATGTAGCACTACCCAGTGCCGGCTTTATGTAGTACTAACCAGTGCCGGCTTTATGTAGTACTAACCAGTGCCGGCTTTATGTAGTACTAACCAGTGCCGGCTTTATGTATAGGTGGGAGGCTGCCTAGAGCGGTATCTATGAAGGGTGGAAAATTGCACTGGAAAAAGGAGGGGGGGGGGGGATATTGGAATAAGTGAGGAATTAAAAAAAAATATGGAGAAAATTAAATAAATAAAAAGATGATGGTGACTGTTTTGAAATTGTAAGGGATGCGGCGCTGAGAAAATGGATAAGAAAGTCTGGTAAAGGGTTAAGAAAGCCTGGTAAAGAGTTACATAAGCCTTGTAAAGGGTTAAGAAAGTCTGTTAAAGGGTTAAGAAAGTCTGGTAAAGGGATAAGAAAGCCTGGTAAAGGGTTAAGAAAGCCTGGTAAAGGTATAAGAAAGCATGGTAAAGGGTTAAGAAAGTCTGGTAAAGGGTTAAGAGAGCCTGGTAAAGGGTTAAGAAAGCCTGGTAAAGGGTTAAGAAAGTCTGGTAAAGGTATAAGTAAGCCTGGTAAATGGTTAAGAAAGACTGGTAAAGGGTTAAGAAAGTCTGGTAAAGGGATAAGAAAGCCTGGTAAAGGGTTAAGAAAGCCTGGTAAAGGGTTAAGAAAGTCTGGTAAAGTGTTACATAAGCCTTGTAAAGGGTTAAGAAAGTCTGGTAAAGGGTTAAGAAAGTCTGGTAAAGGGATAAGAAAGCCTGGTAAATGGTTACATAAGCCTTGTAAAGGGTTAAGAAAGTCTGGTAAAGGGTTAAGAAAGTCTGGTAAAGGGATAAGAAAGCCTGGTAAAGGGTTACATAAGCCTTGTAAAGGTTTAAGAAAGCCTGGTAAAGGGATAAGAAAGCCTGGTAAAGGGTTACATAAGCCTTGTAAAGGGTTAAGAAAGTCTGGTAAAGGGTTAAGAAAGTCTGGTAAAGGGATAAGAAAGCCTGGTAAAGGGTTAAGAAAGCCTGGTAAAGGTATAAGAAAGTCTGGTAAAGGGTTAAGAGAGCCTGGTAAAGGGTTAAGAAAGCCTGGTAAAGAGTTACATAAGCCTTGTAAAGGGTTAAGAAAGTCTGTTAAAGGGTTAAGAAAGTCTGGTAAAGGGATAAGAAAGCCTGGTAAAGGGTTAAGAAAGCCTGGTAAAGGTATAAGAAAGCATGGTAAAGGGTTAAGAAAGTCTGGTAAAGGGTTAAGAGAGCCTGGTAAAGGGTTAAGAAAGCCTGGTAAAGGGTTAAGAAAGTCTGGTAAAGGTATAAGTAAGCCTGGTAAATGGTTAAGAAAGACTGGTAAAGGGTTAAGAAAGTCTGGTAAAGGGATAAGAAAGCCTGGTAAAGGGTTAAGAAAGCCTGGTAAAGGGTTAAGAAAGTCTGGTAAAGTGTTACATAAGCCTTGTAAAGGGTTAAGAAAGTCTGGTAAAGGGTTAAGAAAGTCTGGTAAAGGGATAAGAAAGCCTGGTAAATGGTTACATAAGCCTTGTAAAGGGTTAAGAAAGTCTGGTAAAGGGTTAAGAAAGTCTGGTAAAGGGATAAGAAAGCCTGGTAAAGGGTTACATAAGCCTTGTAAAGGTTTAAGAAAGCCTGGTAAAGGGATAAGAAAGCCTGGTAAAGGGTTACATAAGCCTTGTAAAGGGTTAAGAAAGTCTGGTAAAGGGTTAAGAAAGTCTGGTAAAGGGATAAGAAAGCCTGGTAAAGGGTTAAGAAAGCCTGGTAAAGGTATAAGAAAGTCTGGTAAAGGGTTAAGAGAGCCTGGTAAAGGGTTAAGAAAGCCTGGTAAAGAGTTACATAAGCCTTGTAAAGGGTTAAGAAAGTCTGTTAAAGGGTTAAGAAAGTCTGGTAAAGGGATAAGAAAGCCTGGTAAAGGGTTAAGAAAGCCTGGTAAAGGTATAAGAAAGCATGGTAAAGGGTTAAGAAAGTCTGGTAAAGGGTTAAGAGAGCCTGGTAAAGGGTTAAGAAAGCCTGGTAAAGGGTTAAGAAAGTCTGGTAAAGGTATAAGTAAGCCTGGTAAATGGTTAAGAAAGACTGGTAAAGGGTTAAGAAAGTCTGGTAAAGGGATAAGAAAGCCTGGTAAAGGGTTACATAAGCCTTGTAAAGGGTTAAGAAAGTCTGGTAAAGGGTTAAGAAAGCCTGGTAAAGGGTTAAGAAAGCCTGGTAAAGGGTTAAGAAAGTCTGGTAAAGGGTTAAGAAAGCCTGGTAAAGGGTTAAGAAAGCCTGGAAAAGGGTTAAGAAAGTCTGGTAAAGGGTTAAGACAGTCTGGTAAAGGGATAAGAAAGCCTGGTAAAGGGTTAAGAAAGCCTGGTAAAGGGTTAAGAAAGTCTGGTAAAGAGATAAGAAAGCCTGGTAAATGGTTAAGAAAGTCTGGTAAAGGGTTAAGAAAGTCTGGTAAAGGGATAAGAAAGCCTGGTAAAGGGTTAAGAAAGCCTGGTAAAGGGTTAAGAAAGCCTGGTAAAGGGTTAAGAAAGCCTGGTATAGGGTTAAGAAAGCCTGGTAAAGGGTTAAGAACGTCTGGTAAAGGGATAAGAAAGCCTGGTAAAGGGGTAAGAAAGCCTGGTAAAGGGTTAAGAAAGTCTGGTAAAGGGTTAAGAAAGTCTGGTAAAGGGATAAGAAAGCCTGGTAAAGTGGGGGGGGGGGCCTTCGTTTAATAGCCGTATACATCATTATTGTCTATAATTAAATTGAAACAGGTGTGTAGCTTTGTGTTTTTTAGGGGTTGCCGGGGGGGGGGGGGGGGTATTTGAGGTTTTAGAGAAGTAAGGAAGAACACGTCCCCGTCGAACTCGCTATTCGAAATGACACACAACCATCGAACACATAATTCAAGTGTTGCTGATAGCAACTTGGCGTGTTCGTCATCAGAGGTATCACAGTCTTGTATCCCATTCAGAGGTATCACAGTCTTGTGTCCCATTCCTCAGATATGTTCGTCGAATCACGACAGTGATGATGTCATTAAAAAGACCAATGCTTTGCAAGAGGCTGATGATGTGACTGTTGAGCAGTATTCGAATGCATTGATCAAGATTATATGACGATATCATGGCGTATCCTGCTTTAAAATGGCCAGATATCAACGATAACATTATCTGTTTTCTTACCCAGAATCGTCCAGTGAGAGTCAAATTAGAGTTCAGAGTAAAGTCTGTGCATCCAGAAAGTTAATGGAAGGGAATTTCATAATTACCTTTATATACGCGAACTGGTTAACGGTGAGACTTTAGAAGGGCCATGGTTAATGGGTAACGGAGCGACTTTAGAGAGACCATGGTTAATGAGTAACGGAGCGACTTTAGAAAGACCATGGTTAATGGGTAACGGAGCGACATTAGAAAGACCATGCGGTTAATGAAAAGGGGTTATGAGAGGAAAAAGAAATAATAACACTATTGATGACCTTAATAAACGCCTTTTGAATAAAGAAGCAAAATATTGCAAAGATATAATAGGAAGAATATGTTCAGTAAGAAATGCATGCTTTTCAAAATTTACCACTGAGAGGGCATTCTGATCGGTTAGATTATATTTACATTTAAAAAAACACAAACATCACCTAACCCTATTATAATAAACTTGCCGATTTAAGAATGTGAATTTAATTTTTAGTTAGGCTTTTTTAAAACTATAATTATAATAAAAACGATCAATTAATATTATTTCCGTAGTACTTCAAAACTGTAGAGTATATGTGTTTTCCGATGGTCTTAGGCTACCCCTGTGATAGTGTCGTTCGACCCCAAAAGGGGTCGCGACCCATAGGTTGAGAACAGCTGTTATAGCACAAAACCTGCCCAGGCCGGCACGACTGATAGCGTAATATAAATGCGTGGTCATTTATATTATTCATGGTTAAGGTACTTTACATACGTCCATTTAACTTTGTGGCTTTCGGAAATAAATTGTTTCGTAAGCTCTGGTATAGATAGAGAATTATTTTTTTTAAAAAAATATTTTAATTCTTTAAAGTTTAAATGAATTTTTTAAAAAAAATGTATGTCAATTATTTTTTTTTTGCATCCAAAATATATTTTTTTACGCGCACGTTACATCCGATTTATAAGGGAGAAAATAAAATATTTAAAATCAAAACGTTTATATATATATATATATATATATATATATATATATATATATATATATATATAGGATGCCCTCTTGTCTCCAGAATAGGGTACCACCAGTGCAGGATGTCCCCAGAGAAGGGTGTCACCAGAGCAGGGTGTCCCTAGAGCAGGGTGTCACCAGAGCAAGGTGTCACAAGAGCAGGAGGACTCGGGGGAAGTCCAAGGAGCAATCTAGATGGGATGACACCATGTTTTTACCCCCTGGGTGGAGCCCAATCTAGTGACGCCACTTAGCTTAAGATAAAATGGGCGACTGGGCAAACATTTCGTATACAAGGCGATGATAAATTTATTTATGTCAATTAAGCCTTTATCACCCATAATATTTAAATTTTCACCTAATTAGATGTCATTTGCCCCAGTTCGCCGACAATTGGTATAGATGTATGGTTTATAAATTGTATAAATGTTTAAAAGCACTATTTCAGGCTGCGCGCTTGGCACACAGGTCAGTCTAAAAAGGGGGCGTTTAATATGGCAAAATGAGATAGATGCTTCATTTACCATTTATGTAAATATGCTCAGCGGGCACAATGGACAGTTAGGATCCCAGGGACATTCTGGCGCCACCGATCCATACAGTAAGCGTCCGCCCACAGGGGGGCTTGATATTAGATTTATGGATTTGAAGATATTTATTATAACGTATTTTTGCATTCTGGAGAATATTTCATTGTATTGTACCACTTAAGCGCGGGCTTGTCAGAGAACATTATTGAGGTTTTGCTGGTATGTGTTTAACTTAAACAAAATAAAAATCACAAGGAAAATACGCCACCAACCCCCATGTGGCGGACCACCCCCTTTTCTTGATCACTCAAATGTTCCATAGTCATTAAGTAAGCTGTATACAAAACTGCTGCTGTTACTACTTGAAGGTAGAAATGGGTTTTAGACAACAGTACGCAAGCTTGTACATGTGTACAGAGTACAGAGCCGTGGATTTGAGCCGTGTAACTATATTGACATAACGTCCCAGTGGACGGCTTAATCTGGGATTCGCTTCTCTTGCCAGCACATTTTGGAGTCTTTGTGGAATAAACACACATTGCACAGAGCAGGGGTTGATTATTTCAATGAGGTAGACCAATCACATGCTCAGTACAATTTGGATTGGACAAAATTGAAGTGCGTCACAACAGAGGGTGGTAAAACATCGTGATACCCGCTATCACACTGTCCACCCGGTGTCTCCCTGCCTTCCAAGCTATCTTGTCTTCCCTTAGCTAACATAAACTCTGTTGATATCGGTCAGGTTAACTACTCCGTCATCTATTGTACGTTAGTACGGTACCTACGCCCATCGTTTCCCGTCTCAGCCCTGGTAATTTGTGACATATAAAAAGGAATACTATTTATTTGTACTATATATAAACTGTAAAAGTATAACTTTTGTGTGCTGATTTGAAGTTACGTAGAATCAAGGAAGACAATGAGAAGATATATATATATATATATATATATATTTATATATATATATTATATATATAATGGATGAGTGTAGATAAACATTCATAGGGACAAAATGCAAATATTAATATTTTTTAGTATACATTTATATTTTCTGAGGGGGGTGGTGTGAACACCTCGACCCATACTGCGGGCGCCCATGGTCTCAAGGCTGTGGTTCTTTATTGCATGATTATTTAAAAATATATTTTTTTCCCTGGCATCCGTCCGTCACAATGTTACGATGGTCTAGATTTTGCAGGACGAAATCACAAGGTCTGGGATTTTTCTTTTGGAGGATAAGCGGGTTTCCTAGACCGCAAATCATCTCTCTCCACGCACCTGGCAAACACAAGGAAACATCATATTTGGATGATACATCTTGGCGCCAGTCAGTAACATCGAAGGAGTTGCCGGAATATTGATTTTGTCAATGTTATCTGCCTACGGGACTCCATCTCCGTGTTTGAATTTAGAGTTTGCCTTCTCGTAGATGAGTTGCCGTGTCCAAAGTTAACGAGTCCCATCCACCATAAATCATCAACATGCATTTGGGAGTGGGGGGGGGGGGGGAGAGATAACTGGAAACATTCTGTGTCAAGGAACCAATGTATCGTCAGTTCCAAGGTTGTTGTTTGTTATTAGAAGCGGAATTTCCCGACTTACCCTCATACACTTCTGTCCGGCACAAGGCCGAATTTAGACTTGCTGAGGCCCTAAGCTATACAAAGTCCAGATGCCCCCTACCGTTTGAAATTAAATGAGGTGGTCAAAGATAAAAATAAAAATATATAGTTGGCAGATTGTGAGGCCCTAAGCTGTAGCTTATTTAGCTTATACTTTAGGTGAATCCGATACTGGTCCGGTTGCACAGCTGTGTGAAAGTTTTGTTATAATTTATTTTTTTAATACTGAGAGCCGAGATTAAGATTTTTCAATGAAAAGAATCGTCCTGAAATGTTACCTGCAAATAGCGAATGGTTCTGGAACTTAGCCTTTCCTGCAGAATTGACCAAACATTTCAAGGGATTGACTATCATATCTCAAGGGAATATCAAGCTTGTTTGCTAAATCTACGCCGACGTGAAGGCATTTCATTATAAAACTAAATTTCCATGCCGTTAAAAAAAAAAGAAACAGGCCCAGCCCCATGTGAGTTTGTGCAAGAAGTTCTTTAAGACTTGAGATGACGTTTCATGAGTTCTTTAAGACTTGAGATGCTGGAGATGAAGTTTCATGAGTTCCTTAAGACTTGAGATGCTGGAGATGAAGTTTCATGAGTTCCTTAAGACTTGAGATGCTGGAGATGAAGTTTCATGAGTTCTTTAAGGCTTGAGATGCTGGAGATGAAGTTTCATGAGTTCTTTAAGACTTGAGATGCTGGAGATGAAGTTTCATGAGTTCTTTAAGACTTGAGATGAAGTTTCGTGAGTTCTTTAAGACTTGAGATGAAGTTTCATGAGTTCTTTAAGGCTTGAGATGAAGTTTCATGAGTTCTTTAAGACTTGAGATGCTGGAGATGAAATTTCATGAGTTCTTTAAGACTGGAGATGAAGTTTCATGAGTTCTTTAAGGCTTGAGATGCTTGAGATGAAGTTTCATGAGTTCTTTAAGACTTGAGATGCTTGAGATGCAGTTTCGGGAGTTCTTTAAGACTTGAATGTAGTTGCAATTCCGTGTTCAGTGCACGTGAGCCAGCGCAACACAAATGAGAATCTCACAAAAACTCATTCGGTCGTGTTGTTGATGGGCGGCCTGCTCAGCTTCAATTGTGAGCGTTCAATCTGGTCAATCAATGATTTGTTGACCTTCGGTTGCACATAAAAGGCAAAACTGATGGACTGTTGTAAGTGGCTCTTAGGGGATCAACATGATCATTTAAAAGCGTTTGCTCGTTAATTCATTTCAGTCCATGGCACTACCGGTGTACCAGCAGGTGTGAGGAGACAATTTAAAAAAAAATGAAACAAGTGAAGTCTCGTTACAGAATAGTTCTGTTATCTGATGAGGGATCGCTAGCTATCTTATAATAAAGAATCACAAGCTGTCTTTTAACAGGCGGTTCTAGTGTTGCGAACCCGATCTCACCGGGTCCGATAGCTTCCTTGTCTGTGCGGTTACAATGGACTACGATTAGTCACTTCTTTGTTTTGTCACGTGATATGTGTAAGCCTTCGGTAGCCTATGCTACACATAACAACACATAACAACGGATAACAGCTGATCAGCCATTATCATTAATTTTTAAGCAAAATGTTTGTCTCCAT
Organism: Omphiscola glabra; assembly: GCA_964017045.1. Taxonomy (NCBI): domain Eukaryota; kingdom Metazoa; phylum Mollusca; class Gastropoda; family Lymnaeidae; genus Omphiscola; species Omphiscola glabra. Next base: position 12,970,518 of record OZ024800.1, read on the forward strand.
CAGCGCTTCCCCAATGTTAGTTAAAAATTTTACTTTTCAAAATATTCTTGAGTACACGTGTTTTTTAAATGACATTCATTAAATGTGACAATAATTATAATTCAGTTATGATTAAAGGAAGAAAGTTGTTTGAAGAAAAATTTGTGAGCGACTAGTGTGTTGCAGACAGCCTACCGGAAGTCTTACTCGAACTTACTCTTATCACATGACAAAAAAATCGACTCATCGTAGTCCATTACTAAATAAACCATTGGACTCCTAGAATAACGTATCTGTATTTACTGTACAACTCTAAAGCTAAACTACATTGTCCACATCATTCCTGACACTGCTGCCATTACTCAATCACAACACGCTACACAATAATACGTCATTAGCCCTTACGCAAAATACGTCACGACAAACCAAGCATATTATAGCGACATCTATACCCAAATACTCTCGGAAGCAACAAGCCATCACAAAATACACACAAGTCCTTAACACTAGCTTTGAGCCTCAACACTATTTCCTGGCAGACAAGCGACAGTTTCACGCTTCTAACTGATGGGGGAAATAAGATTGTAGAACTTAAATGTGATTTAAATAATTAATTTTTGCATTTCTGATTAGTTAACATGCTACGTCAGGAAAGCACAAATTTCATTTCGACAATAAAGGCGTGTCTTACAAGTTATGATAGTTTGGGGTGAAGTGGCGTAGGGAGAGGGGGTGGAGGGAGTGATCCGCCACGAGCGGCACCTTTTGGCTCTATGTAGAGGGGCGGCATTTTCTGATAACTTTCTTATTTTTTTGCTTTGGAAATTAGCGTCAAAAAACTGAGCCCGCTCCGGGCGGCACCGTCGCTAACTACGCCACCATTGACATATACTGATAATAGTTATAGGTCAGCTTTATTTTAAGACATATCTATCCGACCCTGACCCCTGAGTCCGTCGAGATCCTCTAACCCAGATGTTCCCAAATTTTTTTGTCTCGTAGACCCCTTGCCATGTTTTTCGGTTTTGTGTAGACCCACTGCTAACCTGATATTACCTACTAGTTTATATATTTCTTAAACAGTTTTATGTTTTTTTTTTTTAATTTTTACTTCATAGGTACTTCTTTTATTAATGTAGGAAGATATATGTCTTTATATTATAAGGTAATATTATGCTAGTAAATAGGTACTATCTGTGTATGTGAATCATTCCATTCATGGAATGCCAAAAATAGAATTCACGGCCTGCTTACATGAGATCCACTATCGTTGACCCCCATTTTCATTTCACGACCCCCAATTTTTTTTCTTGCTGACATGGACCCCTTGCAAATTGTCGTCGACCCCTGGGGTCGATATAGACCACTTTGAGAATCACTGCTCTAACCGGACTTCTGCATGAAAGTCATGTATGAATATTGTCTTCACTCAGGTCAATAAAGTGTGCGGTGTTCTGTGTGCTGTGTGTGGTGTGCTGTGTGCTGACCTAGGGTTTTTTGTGTAGTACGCATAGTGTACGCATAGAGTACGCAATAATAAATAATGGAAAATTCTTAAGTAAATGAGTACACATAAAATACAAACTCATATGAAGGCGTCGATCTAGATCTATAGCACGTACGGTGTATTATCGTGGCCTTATATCGATGAAATGGAACACAGGACACAGGCGTATCCGTAAAGTATAGTGTGTGAGTGGTCATGAAAGAACGTTCATCGTGGAGAGTACACAATATCCTCTCAACCAAATAGCTGGCGAAATTGTTATAATAGCGTAGAAATACTCTCTCAACCAAATTGCTGGCTAGATAGTTAAATAAGCGTAGAAACACTCTCTCAACCAAACTGCTGGCTAGATAGTTATATAAGCGTAGAAAAGCGGCCCTTTCGTTTTCTCTTCCTTTTGAGGGTGGCATTTCGGTCCGTTGCAGAGATGACAGTTCATTGTTCATTTATTTTTTCAACTAACAACGCCAAAATTGACTGATGAACAGAAATGTCACATTAGGAAATGGCGTCAGTGGCCCGTCGAGCTATTCCTCCTTATGCCCTCCCCAAAGCACCCCCTAAGCCCGAAAATCGGGCCGCGAAGCGACACGTTTGAGATGTCCCTTTGCCAGGACGGCCCCTACCCGATTCCGCTCGATCGGGATCTCTGCTGGAGGCTGCCCCCAACCTAAGGACACCTGGTCGGTCCGATACTGTGCATACACACAGTGCACACGATCGACTTTCCTAAGAGCTGTGATGGTAAATTTACGTCCTAATATCTTCCCCCACCCGTCCAGAGGAAGCGTCGCGCGCCCTTTAAGAAGGGGGGGGGGCGATGTATTTGAAAACCTGATATTTCAATGACGTTATTTAAAAAATATAACATATAACCATTGAAATGAAATATCTTGGTTTCCCTTTCAGCCACGCTATACTGAATCAACGGCTCTGACATGGGACAGCGGAACTCTGGTGACTAGCCCGGCTGTTAAGAGTTTAACCAGGAATGACCCATCATTATCTGGGCTAGACGATCCTGCACTAACCACGAGCTAACATCTCATTCCACACCACTGACCCAAGCCCAGCAGCTATTTGTCTGACACCCCCGCCCCATCAACCCCCACCCCCAAAAATGTCACGAGGACCCATCATGGCGAAACTGTGCCGGTTCGTTAAGCTCAATGACCGGTTCAACGCCCAAGTGTTCACATTCATGTTACCTGGTCGGATACTGCGTGAGTTTACTCCAGACATTTACTCCAAGGTAAGAGTGTACGCAAGATACTTTAATCCGGGACTGGTGCTCACAGAGTTATTACGTCACAATTACTTCCGCGTAAACGAGTTGTGATTGGAGTAGAGCAGCAGAGACACTTAAAGGTCAACTAGAGGGGTATGTGTTAAATCAGTGGATCTCAATCTTCCTAATGCCGCGACCCTTTACTACATTTCCTCATGTTGGGGTGACCCCAAAAACCTTAAAATTATTTTCGTTGCTACTTTATTAATATGTGTTTTTCGATGGTCTTAGCAACCCCTTTGTAAGGGTCGTTCGACCCACAGGATGAGAACCGCTGTTTTAAGGTAAAGAAAATTCACCAAAGGTAGGCAATAGGGGAACGTGTTAAGATAAATAAAGGTGCAAAAAGGTGAATTTAGCAAGGAAAGTGTTAAGGTAAATAGGAGACCAAAGGTAAGAAAGCGGGGAGGGTGATAACATGAATAAGACAGAAAAGGTAAGAAAGCAGGTGGGTCTTAGGGTATTTCAGGTAGCAAAAGATAAGTGAGAAGGTATGGTGTCAAGATAAAGAAACTGCACTTTGTGATTCGTATTCACTTGCCGTGTTTGGCAATCTCAGCACACTTCTGACGTCATTCAATGCTCAGAAAAGGAAATAATATACAAATTGCATAAAGTCATCTATTTTATTCCCCACCCTCTGTTATCCCCACCCTCTGTTATCCCCACCTTCTGTTATACCCACCTTCTGTTATCCCCACCTTCTGTTATTCCCACATTCTGCTATCCCCACCTTCTGTTCTTCCCACTTTCTGTTATCCCCACCTTCTGTTATTCCCACCTTCTGTTATTCCCACTTTCTGTTATCCCCACCTTCTGTTATCCCCACCTATGACATCCCCACCTATGGTATCCCCACCTATGTTATTCCCAGCTATATTATTCCCACCTATGTTATTCCCACTTATGTTATCCCCACCTATGTTATCTCCACCTTTGTTATTCTCACCTATGTAATCCCAAAATGTGTTATTCCCACATTGTTATCACAACTTCTGGTATACCCACCTATGTCATCCCCCATATGTTATCTCCACCTTTATTATTCCCACATTGTTATCCTCACGTATGCTATTTCAACCTATATTATTCCCACCTTTGTTATTCTCACCTTGCTATTCCCACCTTTGTTATTCTCACCTTGCTATTCCCACCTTTGATATTCTCACCTTGCTATTCCCACCTTTGTTATTCTCACCTTGCTATTCCCACCTTTGTTATTCTCACCTTGCTATTCCCACCTTTGTTATTCTCACCTTGCTATTCCCACCTTTGTTATTCTCACCTTGCTGTTCCCACCTTTGTTATTCTCACCTTGCTATTCCCACCTTTGTTATTCTCACCTTGCTATTCCCACCTTTGTTATTCTCACCTTGCTATTCCCACCTTTGTTATTCTCACCTTGCTATTCCCACCTATATTATTCCATCCAAGACACGTTGCAGCTTTCCCTCATTCCAAAACCCAGTGTCCCACATCCCAGAGTAAAAAAATTTTTTTTTCAAAATAGATTAGCAAGAGTCGAACTCGGTGCATCCTGACTAGTGGCTGTGGTCTAAGAAAACCTTAGCAAAGCATCAAAGTTGTAGCGCGGTTTTGTAGATAAATTGATGAAATGTTACGTACACGACATTTTAATGTATCCATATCTCTCTTAGGTGACTGACTGTGAGTCGCAAGTACACAAACACGATGAATCTACTTTGCCACCACTATTGTTCCCACCACTGCCACCCCTCCATGTCGCCGCGTGTGTTAACGATTTCTGAATCATTGGCGACATGGGACTTTGTTTTTCATATTCTACACATTTTTGTTCATTTGCCACCGCTCAGACGTCACTTCCGCTCTTTTTTTCCCCCCACCGTGTTGTCCATATTCAGTTTCCTGAGAATTAAGCTTAAGTTGTTCTGCCCGATCATGAACGCCAATCAGCCCCCGCATGTCGATATATCTTGTCACTTGTCACCAGAGCCGTCGCGTCGGCCCCTCAAACCCCGTGGCTGCCGGGGCCTCGGATCTTCAAGGGGCCCAGCGCTGCGATGTGGAAAAAGAAAAAAAAAGTATCTATCAAGTTTGAATGCAAGGGGCGCAAACCCAAAATGTGTCAGGGGGGCCTCCAAAAGTCACGCGACCGCCCTGCTTGTCACGTGATGTTCTCTTTCAAACCTACCCATGCGATGACTATAAGCAGACGACCTGAGGCCAGCATCTGTACGCATCTAAACGCATGCGATGACCATAAAAAGAAGACCTCATGCCGGCATCTATACGCATGCGATGACCATAAGCAGAAGACCTCATGCCGGCATCTATACACATGCGATGACCATAAGCAGAAGACCTCATGCCGGCATCTATACACATGCGATGACCATAAACAGAAGACCTCATGCCGGCATCTATACGAATGTGATGACCATAAGCAGAAGACCCCATGTCAGCATCTATACGAATGCGATGACCATAAGCAGATGACCTCATGTCAGCATCTATACGAATGTGATGACCATAAGCAGAAGACCCCATGTCAGCATCTATACGAATGCGATGACCATAAGCAGACGACCTCATGCCGGCATCTATACGAATGCAATGACCATAAGCAGATGACCTCATGCCGGCATCTATACGAATGCAATGACCATAAGCAGATGACCTCATGCCGGCATTTATACGCATGCGATGACCATAAACAGACGACCTGATGCCAGCATCTATACACATGCGATGACCATAAGCAGAAGACCCCATGTCAGCATCTATACGCATGCGATGACCATAAGCAGACGACCTCATGCCGGCATCTATACACATGCGATGACCATAAGCAGACGACCTCATGCCGGCATCTATACGCATGCGATGACCATAAGCAGACGACCTCATGCCGGCATCTATACGCATGCGATGACCATAAGCAGGCGACCTCATGGCGGCATCTATACGAATGCGTTGACCATAAGCAGATGACCTCAAGTCGGCATGTATAGGCATGTGATGACCATAAGCAGAAGACCTCATGCCGGCAACTGACATTCCCACTTCTAATTTAAGAATGATCAAAATAAAGCACTTGAAAGAATGAACCGTAAATAGGATCCGGTCCACATTTGTTTAATATGCCCAGAAGATCTTTGCTAACTCAATTTAGTGTGTTGTTTCATCTCGTGATCCTTTGTGTGGCGCGCATGCATGCGCGTCATGTGTTTATTTATAAAGTGACTTTGAACAAAATTGACGTAATGTTTTATTTGTAATACAAGAAATAACCCGCTGAACAATGGCGGTGGCTGACAATGCGCGAACGTCCCATTCACAAAAGTTACTTGACAAAAAATGCAGCACCAATTCGTGCGAACCCGTGGGGATTTTATTTTGCGCGCCTATTGAACACAGCGCAACAGCCAGACAGACATACCTAGAGAGTTATGATTTGTGATGAAATGATCTTTTGACTTAACGTTACTCAATATAGTGTATTTTAACTATGTGGTCACTTCTATTTCTCTTGTTATGTCTCATATGCCATATGTCCTGTTTTCCCCAAATCCCCATATGTCCTGTCCCCATATATCCTTTTCTCCATAACTCCATATTTCTGGGTCCCCATATCCCCCGTATTTCCTGGTCCCCATATCCCCATACTTCCAGCCCCGCGCCCTTTTTCCATATTTCTAGATCCCCATAGTTCAAGGTCCTTATGTCCCCACATTTTCAGGTCCTTATGTCACCATATTTCCAGGTCCTTATGTCCCACATTTCCAGGTCCTTATGTCCCCACATTTCCAGGTCCTTATGTCCCCATATTTCCAGGTCCTTATGTCCCCATATTTCCAGGTCCCCACATTTCCAGGTCCTTATGTCCCCATATTTCCAGGTCCTTATGTCCCCATATTTCCAGGTCCCCACATTTCAAGGTCCTTATGTTCCCATATTTCCAGGTCCTTGTGTCACCAATTTTCCAGTCCTTGTGTCCCCATATTCCTAGGTCCCCTCATCCTTATATTTCCCGCCAACCACTGATGAACCTTTGACTTCTGTCTGCTGCCAGGACTTCGTATACGGCTACCAGAGATGGAATGTAAGTTTCGTGCGCACTGACAGACACATCGGGGCCTTCCTTAAGCTCCAGACTCCATCACAAGGGCTACGCTGTCGTATGGATTTTTCTTTCACTGTCGTCAACAGGTTTGTACGTCTGTTCATTTTTAGCTACCAGACATATCTCTCCGCCCACCCACTCTCTAACACGTTCTATCTATCTATCTATCTATCTATCTATCTATCTATCTATCTATCTATCTATCTATCTATCTATCTATCTATCTATCTATCTATCTATCTATCTATCTATCTATCTATCCATCCATCCATCCATCCATCCATCCAATTATCTATCTATCTATCTATCCATCCATCCATCCATCCATCCATCCATCCATCCAATTATCTATCTATCCATCCATCCATCCATCCATCCATCTATCTATCTATCTATCTATCTATCTATCTATCTATCTATCTATCTATCTATCTATCTATCTATCTATCTATCTATCTATCTATCCATCTATCCATCCATCCATCCATCCATACATCAATCCATCCATCCAATTATCTATCTATCCATCCATCCATCCATCCATCCATCCATCCATCCATCTATCTATCTATCTATCTATCTATCTATCTATATATCTATCTATCTATCTATCTATCCATCCATCCATCCATCCATCCATACATCAATCCATCCATCCAATTATCTATCTATCTATCCATCCATCCATCCATCCATCCATCTATCTATCTATCTATCTATCTATCTATCTATCCATCCATCCATCCATCCATCTATCCATCCATCCATCTATCCATCCATCCATCCAATTATCTATCTATCTATCTATCCATCCATCCATCCATCCATCAATCTATCCATCCATCCATCCATCCATCCATATATCCATCCATCCATCTATCTATCTATCTATCTATCTATCTATCTATCTATCTATCTATCTATCTATCTATCTATCTATCTATCTATCTATCTATCTATCTATCGATCTATCTATCTATCTATCTATCATGATACTGTACTTTTTCTATTCACCCCACTTCCTTTCCCTCGCTCAAACCCACTCCTCTCTTTACTGGCGTGTCGTCCATTTTCTCGAGGCTTCGTCCACATTCCTGTTTTCTCCACAGCTTTCTCTCAATGCTTTTATTCCACGTCATATTTTTTTTTTTTTACAAAATTGTATTTGTCGTGCGATTTCTGTTCTTTTCCTCATTTAAAAAAAAAAAAAAATGAAAATTCTGGTTTGGAATGCATCACGTCAGAACAATGATTACATCCAACTCAACATCCTGCAAGCCGCCACCCTCCCCCCCCCCCCCCCCCAAACCAAATTCTTCACATTCATTCTTCCACAATAAAGGAAAAATCGATGTGTTCAAAAAAAATAAAACATTTTTCTGCTGCGACGGGCAACGACCCGAGTCTACATAGGAGGGAAATAAAATTGGATCCTCGCAGGTTTCCAAATATCTATTGATGACCCATGACTACATTCATGCTCGGTTCAAACGATCAAATATTCGTCAAATTTGCGCCCAATTTCTTTTTTTTTTTTTTTTTTTTGAACGCATGATTTTAGCTTACCAAGTAGTGCATTCAAACAGAAATTTGACGCAAGTTTGATCGTGTCAACTAATCGTGCATACATTACTACATTACTACATTATGACAAAGTGCTTCTTGAATTAAACTATGGTGAGACGTGGGGTATTATTTTCTACGCACGGCTGCGCTATTCTTAAATAATCGGAAGTACGGCCACACTATTATTTTCTTTCTAGCTTTTTTCCCCACTTCCGAATTAAACCCAACCAAACAAGAACAAATAAGTAAATATCTCAATAAAAATCACATGTTCCATACTCATATAAAGTGAATTTATTAAAAAATTACATTAAGAAAGCGGAAGCTAAGTTAACTGTGAGCAGCGATGTTGAAGACGTTGCATGCCCAGTGCGTCCTCCAAATAGTGCTCGAGTCAGATGACATTTGACACATGCGTCACGTGTCGTGTGATTTGATGCATGTACTCTGTACCACGTTTTTTGTGTTAAGTTTTCACTTTCAAAGTTATCGAAAGATATATACAAGTTATAAAAGGGCTTTTACTACATTCATCTGTCATACCTAGGTATAGCAACATTCACCTGTCATTCCTAGGTATAGCTACGTTGAACCGATAGACCCAGGAATATCAACATTCAGCTATAAGACCTAGGAATATCAACATTCAGCTATAAGATCTAGGTATATCAACATTCAGCTATAAGACCTAGGAATATCAACATTCAGCTATAAGACCTATAATAGGCATATCAACATTCACCTAAAAGACCTAGGCACATCAACATTCACCTAAAAGACCTAGGCACATCAACATTCAGCTATAAGACCTATAATAGGCATATCAACATTCACCTAAAAGACCTAGGCATATCAACATTCACCTAAAAGACCTAGGCACATCAACATTCAGCTATAAGACCTAGGCATGTCTCTATTGAACTGTTAATGTTTGCAGGTTACATTCAACTGCCACACGTGGCAAGTAAATATTCAACCATTAGACCTTGTAATGGCTCCACTCCACCACTGGAAGACTTACTGATGTCTCCATGACACAGATCCCTCCTAATGACCCTCTTTTTTGCTGGCAGATAAACACACAAGTGTCACGGTCTGTGCAACCCAATTCTATAATTATTTTTATCGAACGTCTCTCCAAGCGTTGCCTCCCTTTGGCAGACAGAAAAGAAAAGCATCATTCATAAGGGGGCGATGTGCTGAACATGATTTGAACTGTGTAGGATTGTTCGGGTAGGATTGTATGGGTAGGACTGTATGAGTAGGATTGTACGGGTAGGATTGTATGGGTAGGACTGTACGGGTAGGATTGTATGGGTAGGACTGTATGAGTAGGATTGTACGGGTAGGATTGTATGGGTAGGACTGTACGGGTAGGATTGTATGGGTAGGACTGTATGAGTAGGATTGTACGGGTAGGATTGTATGGGTAGGACTGTACGGGTAGGATTGTATGGGTAGGACTGTATGAGTAGGATTGTACGGGTAGGATTGTATGGGTAGGTCTGTACGGGTAGGATTATATGAGTAGGATTTTATGGTTAGGATTGTACGAGTAGGATTGTATGGGTAGAATTGTATGAGTAGATTTGTACGCGTAGGATTGAACGGATAGCATTTTAAGGGTAACTCCCTTGACTCTAAATCAGTTTTACCCTTGACACTTGAAGCTGCATCATTGGCCTTCATTTGCGAAAAGTATCCCTAATTTGTCCCGACATATCTTGTGCTTATCAGGACAATATGTCCGGTCATGTTCACGTCCCCTTTCTCCTCCCCTTTCTCCTCCCCTTTCTCCTCCTTTGGATTTAAACGATTAGGATCCGACTCCGCTCACCTGACCGTTGCAGTTTTTAAGTAGTTTCGGGGCTGTGGCGTGAAGTGAGCTTCCATTAGACAACCCCAGCCACATGGGGTTGGACGCGGTTCTTGTCGGTTGCTGTTACTAATGCTTGGGATAAAATACGGAAAACACCCGCGCTGCGAACTAGTCCAGGCAGAAAGTATGAAGATATTGACGTTAAAGCAGCGATCCACTGTCGTCAGGGCCGTTTCTACCATTAGGCCAGACTAGATGGCCGTCTAGGGCGGCAACATTTTAGGGGCGGCAAAAGGGTGGAAAAGGTTTTAATTTGAAATCAAAAAGCGAAAAAATTTATCAGACTGGGAGACAATAAAATAAAATAGAGGAAATATTGTAAAAATCAAATGATTGATGTTGAATACAAGTTCTTTTATATCTAATGAATGCATTTTTCTAGCCTGGATGGCTGGGGAAGAGAGTGATGGTAGCAAAAGGAAGAGGTAGCAGTTTTCGATTCTCGCCTAGGATGGCAAAATACAGAATAGAAATGGCCCTGGCTGTGCTGTGCGTTGTGGTGAAATATGGAAAGGGACGAAAGCTCCGTTACCTCATCCCCAATCATTTGGACTCATGGATTGGGTAAATTTTGAAGATTAAAAAACGTACATTGGGGGATCAAACTATTCTGAAACATGAATGGGGTCAACTCTATTTTATTCCTTCAAATTGAGACATTCTTTATATAAATTTTATCACAAACCGCTCATTTCACACCCTTTTTTAATATATATATATTTTTTTGTAATCGATTTTGTCCTACGTCTTCCAATACAGTGTCAATTTTCGACATGTTTGTTTCTTCCCATAGAGATCACTTCACCAAGAACGTGAGCTTCATTGAGAAAAGCTGCGAGTTCTCACCGGAAGCCAACATCTTCGGCAGGAAGACATTCACGGAAATCGACGACTTGCTAAAGCGAAATTTCCTGCAAGAATCGGGCGACCTGCTTGTGGAGGTGGAGATGAGGAACATCCACAGCATCTATGAGTGCTTCATGAGGGTGCCCAAAGACGGCGGCAGTACCGGGTCCAGGCACGGGTACGGCGACAGGATGGAGTCGACCTACTTCATGTTCGGCCTGTCCGACTGGAGTATATCTCTGTTCCCGGACAACAGCGTGGCTGAGGCCGACGGGAGTGTGGAGGTCCAGCTCCAGCGCCACACCAGCTTCGACCACATCTGCTACGTCAGGTACCGGATCATCCTCGGGGATGAAGGGACGTTCGACTCCGGGGACCTCGAACAGGTGCTCGACGCCTCGGGCGTGGGGGAGCCCTTCACGATAGGGGCGTCGGTGCACCGGCTTTCCAGGGGCAGATCGACGCTGAGGGTCAAGGTTGAGATGATATCCGTGGTGTCGGTGAGCGAGCTGTACCTCGGCGTGCTGACCAGGAACAGCAACCAGTCGCGCGCGCACTGCTACGACCGAGACAAGCAGGCGTGGATGCTGGAGGCGGACACCACCGGGAAGTACCTGACCTTCAGACTTTACTACACAGACATCTCGCACGTGCCCCGGAAGTTCTCTCGCTACGTCGGCTGGAACATTCGGCTGGTTTCTAAGGCAACGAACTCTCGTCCGAAGCGTACGCTTGACGGTCCACACAGCAAGTACTACGTCCAGCAAGAGGTGGACGAAGGGTGTGTCATACGAACGGATGTGTCGCTAGAGGAGGTAAGCAAAAAACCTAATACATTATTGTTGTCCTGTTCTTGTGTCCCGTTATTGTGTCCGGTTATTGTGTCTAGCTCTTGAGTCCTGTTATTGTGTCTAGCTATTGTGTCCGGTTATTGTGTCTAGTTCGTGTGTCCGGTTATTGTTGCTAGTTCTTGTGTCCCCTTATTGTGTCCCGTTATTGTGTCTAGCTCTTGAGTCCTGTTATTGTGTCTAGCTCTTGTGTCCGGTTATTGTGTCTAGTTCTTGTGTCCCCTTATTGTGTCCCGTTATTGTGTCTAGTTCTTGTGACCCGTTATTGTGTTTAGTTCTTGTGTCCCATTATTGTGTCCGGTTATTGTATCTAGTTCTTGTGTCCCGTTATTGTGTTTAGTTCTTGTGTCCCGTTATTGTATCTAGTTCTTGTGTACCGTTATTGTGTATAGTTCTTGTGTCCCGTTATTGTGTCTAGTTCTTGTGTCCCGTTATTGTGTCTAGTTCTTGTGTCCGGTAATTGTGTTTAGTTCTCGTGCCCCGTTATTGTTGGCGCTTATTCGGATGGTCTAGAGAACATATTTAATATTTATGTTCACATAAAAATTTATTAAATCGAGTGGTCCACTATGTACTGCAATATAAGGTGGCATCCTTGTGAGTTATAAGTAAAAATAGAGATCGCTATCTAGACCTATGAGTCAAAACACACACTCATTATTAACAGCTCATTGGGTGGTCAAGTTGAAATCGCTAATCAGATACATCTGATACCTGCTGATTCTCTGCATCTCCTCACAGAAAGGACTTAGCTTGGTTGGTTTTGTACCAAAATAAATACTTTTTTAAAAACCTATATTTAAAGATAGTATTAAATGTGGTCTGGACTGTAAAGTAAAATGAAACGTCTGATTGGATGCTTCTGACGTGGTAGAATCTACAATTAGGGTCAGAAGCTATTGAATAACCAGTGAGATATGTCATAGTCGTCTTCAAAAATAGTGTCATAAATTATTGACATGGACAGCCAGTGCCGGTTTTACAGGCAGGCCGATTAGGCCGTGGCCCATGGGCCCCGAGAAAAAAAGGGCCCCAAAATTGGGAGTAGTATATAAAAAAAATATTTTTTTGAATAGAATAACTTAGCAATATTTTTTATTTTTCAAAATGGGGCCTCAAATTTTTGTTGGCCTGAGGCCCCTAAAACTGTAAATCCGGCCCTGTGGACAGCAGGGCCATGGGAGAATTCACCGACATCCCTGCGAAGACAGAAGTAACTGTTGGCCAGTGGCCCGTATGGGAATCAAGATGGCTGAAAGGAAAACGCGTCCAACAAAAAAAAAAAAACAACAAAAAAAGTTAATTGAAATTCTGACTCAACTTTTGGCCCTCCTTCCGAGTTATATTAGAATCCTGAAGTTGGCCGCACGGGAACTTCGGCTGACGTTAACATTTTCTCTGTTATTTTTAAACATATCTATTTTTTTTTAATGAATGTCCCTCTTTAATGAATCAAAGGACGCTTTTTTTTTTTATAAAAGAAACTGTTTTTAAGGCTCTCTCTCTCTCTCTTACTTTCTCTCTTTCTCCCTCCCCTTCTCTCTCTCTCTTTAGCTAGATTTTCTATACGTTATTAACTTTTTTTTTTTTTAAAAGCAAGATCAGACTTTAAATGGCTTCTAAATGTCTAATGTTCTCTGTGTCTTTCTGAGAAATGTTCTCTGTGTCTTTCTGAGAAATGTTCTATGTGTATTTCAGAGAGATATTCTCTGTGTCTTTCTGAGAAATGTTCTATGTGTCTTTCTGAAAGATGTTATCTATGTCTTTCTGAGCAAAGTTAAATGTGTCTTTCTGAGGAATGTTCCATGTGTCTTTCTGAGAATTTTTTTCTGTGTCTTTCTGAGAAATGCTCCCTATTCAGACTTATCATTATAATATACCTGCGTCGTACTCATTGAAATCATTCAATGTTTTTGTTTGATTTCCTCGTTCTGTGTGCTCCCGGCCCCAGGGGACAATTTTGTGTTATGGTATTGAGAGTTATACAGCAAGCTAAACATACGTCAATTGATGGCATTGGAAGTTATTCATTGACTGCCGGTTTAGATCAATCAAATTTGACGCCAGAGAGCGGCATGGTTACAACCTGACGTTAGCGAGGGGCGTGGTTACAACCTGACGTTAGTGAGGGGCGTGGTTACAACCTGACGTTAGAAAGAGGCTTGGTCACAGCCTGAAGTTAGAGAGGGGCGTGGTCACAGCCTGACGTTAGAGAGGGGCGTGGTCACAGCCTGACGTTAGAGAGGGGCATGGTTACAACCTGACGTTAGAGAGAGGCGTGGTCACAACCTAACGTTAGAGAGGGGCATGGTTACAACCTGACGTTAGAAAGAGGCGTGGTCACAGCCTTACGTTAGAGAGGGGCGTGGCTACCACCTGACACTAGAGAGGGGCGTGGTTACAACCTGACGTTAGAAAGAGGCGTGGTCACAGCCTGACGTTAGAGAGGGGCGTGGTTACACCTGACGCTAGAGAGGGTCGTGGTTACAACCTGACGCTAGAGAGGGGCGTGGTTACAACCTGACGTTTGAAAGGGGCGTGGTCACAAAATTTTCATCTTATGAATCGGTATAAAAAAAATGAATATAGGTTCTACGATACGCTCTTCATTTAATTGTTTAAAATATATCTGTTCTTTTGGGAGAGGTATGCAATCATTGCAATATTTTTATTCTTTATCAGTGTCTACAATACCGACTCATTCTCAACCCGCCCCCCGCCCCCCCCCCCGGCCCTACCCTCCCGACTGATGAACAACGCTCGATGCTGCTGGGAGCCGTCCATGGCTGGGGTAGAAAGTACTTGGGTGGCCGAGTACTTGGGTGGCCGAGTACTTGGGTGGCCGAGTGCTTGGGTGGCCGAGTACTTGGGTGGCCGAGGTCAAGCTTTGTACAAAGCATTCTTTTTAACATTAATAATTATTTTTTTATGTTTAACGTCCTTGTATTTGTGATTGTGTAATGTTGAACGCCCTTCTTCTTTAGTGGCTTCTTACTTACAACTGTCTCTCTGGACCCAGCGTTCCTAATGATTATTACGATACTAAGAGTTTATGGACACACGAGGAGAATCCAACAGGTAGCATCACTTAAATTTATTCACAGAAATCACAATATGGAAAAAAAATCTCCATATTGGAGTAAAATAATTGTCATAACTTTCTATACTTCATTTATATCATAAAATACTCAAAATGGATACTGGCTAATCAGATGCCATGAGATATATATATTCCAATCAATGAATGAGCAAACAAATACGGCCCCCTTTCTTTATGTGTGAATCCCCTTTCTTCTTGTACCTCTGCGCATGACATATCTTCTTCTTTTGCTATATTATATTAAGGGCCCACGATCAATTTATTGATCATTCTGGCTCCTATGCATGTAGAAGGGATTCGCAATGTTGTCTGTGCCTGGTATTGATGAGGATATTTCACTGGTTCCAAGAGTTACTTAGTGAGGGTATCATGCACTGTGGGATGGAAGGCCTGAGGCAGTAGACGCAAATGAGTCAAGTGTTGTCGCCTCAAATGTTCCTTTTGAAAGCTTGTTCCAGTCCCCGATTGTCTTTGGCAGGAATGAGCAGTTCCTATACTGGCTTCTCGCTGGTATTAGCCTGAACTGCCTGTCATGACCTCGTCGTTGTCTATGGGGGAGAAGGACGAGTTTCTCTTTAATGGCAGAGCAGTGGAATAGCCCATTATTTATCTTGTAAATCAAGGAGAGCCTGGATAGTCGTCGTCGTTCCTCCAATAGTGACCAGCCCAGTGTTTCCAGCATGCTGCCAACACTAGAGGTATTTCTGTTGCGATTCAGGACAAAGCGTGCTGCCCGTCGCTGTACTGCCTCCAACCTGTCGATGCTTTTCTGGGTGAATAGGTCCCAGACCGAAGATGCATAATCTAAAAGCGGCCGGACAACGGCTTTATAGGCTCTTTCTTTCACACAGGAATGGCTGATCTTTAGAATACGCCTTAAGAATCCCAGTGTCTTGTTTGCCTGGTTGCACAAATTGTTAATATGCTCGTCCCAGCGGACCTCTCTTTGAATGGTAACACCCAGGTACCTTACGGAGGAAACTGGCTCAAGTAAATGGCCATGCAATTCATTTTGATAGAGTAGAGGAGTACAACTTCAAGAGACTGACAGTGTCTGGCACTTGGCAGGATGAAATTCCTTGTCCCAGCTCATATCCCAATCAGCCAACCGATTGAGATCCTGTTGTAGCTGGTCCTGGTCAGATCTATTGGCGATCGTCCTATACACCGCCGTGTCATCCACGAACAGTCTTGCTGGGGATGTCAGTTTCTTGGGCAGGTCATTGATGTATTCTAGGAACAAACAGGGGCCTAGCACCGAGCCCTGGGGGACCCCTGACTTGACACTGACAAAAGAGGAGCGTGTACCGTCCACCACTACTGCTTGACATCGGTTGCCGAGGAAGCTAGATATCCACGTTTTAGTGCCTAGGATCCCATATCTCTGAAGTTTGTGTAGAAACAAACTATGATTGACACGGTCAAAGGCCTTTGAGAAGTCCATCACCAGCACATCAAATTGCTTGCTGTTTTTCCAGATTTGTCATCAACTCTTCTACAAATTCAAGGAGCTGGGTCTCACATGATCTATCGACTCCGAAGCCATGCAGACAGTCATTTAGTTATAATAGCTGAGCTGTTACAAAATTCATATATGTAAAAAAATCACACACTTGTAACCATTGTGACAAACCAGACCCATCAAATCAACATCCGACTGTAATGGAGAAGTTTTTTGTTGATTTAAACTTTGATACTTTATTGAAGTAATTTTTTTCTGAATCCGGGTCACAGGCGAACAGCAGTTGTAATTTTTTTTACGCTGTCACTGTCATACAACATGTCGGCCTGTCGTAAAACGTTAGCTGCATGGATGACACACAGAGCAATATCAAGTTTTTATCTTTAAGGTGTGGGGTGGGGGGGGGGCGCTGGTGGGAAACGAAATTATTTATTTGATATGATGATTGATTGAATACTTTTATAGCGCTGATGTCCATGCTATTTTAGCAGGCTCAAAGCGCCCTGATGTCATAAATTCTATCTAATGAAGAAATGCCTTTAAATGTTTCATAAACGTTTTTTTTAATATCATTTTTACAGCCCCTCAAAGCCTGAGGCAAACTGTTCCGTAATTTAGGTGATACTGCTTCAAAAGAGCTCACTCCGTATGACTTATTTATGTGTCCTTCCACACTGGGAACTGAGAGCAGTTTTGTCATTTCCCAAGAATGATACTGACCTAATGTAAATAATTGATTACTACAGCTTTATACAAGAACTTTGATAGATTTATACAAAAGCTTTGAGAAATTTATCCTGTAGGTTTGATAGATTTATACTACAGCTTTGATATATTTATACAACAGGTTTAAGAGATTTATACTGTACGTTTGATAGATTTATACTAAAGCTTTGATATATTTATACAACAGGTTTAAGAGATTTATACTGTACGTTTGCTAGATTTATACTAAAGCTTTGATATATTTATACAACAGCTTTGAGAGATTTATCCTGTAGGTTTGATAGATTTATACTAAAGCTTTGATATATTTATACAACAGCTTTGAGAGATTTATACTGTAAGTTTGATAGATTTATACTAAAGCTTTGATATATTTACACTACAGCTTTAATATATTTATACAACAGGTTTGAGAGATTTATACTAAAGCTTTGATATTTTTATATTACAGCTTTTGTAGATTAATACAACATCATTGAGACCTTTTTAGAGCATTGACATACTGACAGAACCCCATTGTAACTTTTCTAGAACCGTCCTATAGGCATCATCAAACAGTGTCCTTTGGCCAAACACTACACCCATGTTTATCTTACAACCCGGCATTGTGTTCCTAACATCACGCAATTGTTGTCCTGCATTTGTAAAGCGCGCTTCCACCGCACCTGAATAGCGGTATGAATGGGCCCGGAGTTATTATCGATTATCGATCACTGTTAGAGCCACTCTTTGTAGGACTGTGCTCTTCCCGTGTAGATATGAGTATGGGTGGATGACGGAGCGCCCGTGTCACAGTCAATGTGTATGTCTGATTGGACGTGATGGACCCACGGCCACTAGGAAAAAAAACGTAAGATTCTGTGCCCACTAAGACCATAATTCTAAATGTCCGGATGTGTTTCAAAGATAATTTGACTCACAAAATTGTACCGGTCTGTGGCGTCATTCCTCCTTTAATTTTTAATTTGATTCCGCAAACTCTTGCGGGAAGAATACTCCTGAAGGAAGAAATCGGTTTCCAAAAATCCAAGCTCCGCTGCCAATGTTGTAGGTTGAAACAACGCTTCTGGCCATAGAAAACATGCCTATTTCCTGTGACTATGGCACTATGGAGTAGTGATACATTATTTATTCGGCTAGTTACTTGATGACGTCAATGGGCACACCACGCGCTTTGCTCATTTGATAAATTAGACAGTAATCCATAACATGTTGGAAATAAATCCATAACATGTAGGAAATAAACCCAAGACAAGTAGGAAATAAACCCATGACATGAAGGAAATATATCCATGACATGTTGGAAATAAATCCATGACATGTAGGAAATAAATCCATGACATGTTGGAAATAAATCCATGACATGTTGGAAATAAATCCATGGCATGTAGGAAATAAATCCATGAATAGTAGGAAATAAACCCAAGACACGTATAAAATAAACCCATGACATGAAGGAAATTTATCCATGACATGTAGGAAATAAATCCATGACATTTAGGAAATAAACCAATGACTTGTTTAAAATTTTGCCTTCGCGACTAGGACATCGGGAAACGAAAAAAAAAGAGTGCACTAATGCTATACACTTGGTATATTAGTTTATAAGGACATAAATACATTTATATTTATAAATGAAAGCCAAATACAACTCACTGACTTACTGATCGCGTGATCTCAAGAACAACAGGTTCTATGAAGGTGATTTTGTCCATTGAGATTCCACTTATACTCCAGGCGTGCACTAACAATTTTTTTTAAATGTATCTTTTATGCGGCCTTGTATGACCAAAGTCCAAAACATACATGAAAGCAATTGTTTGCTCAGTTAAAACAATGTACACGAGGTAGAAGAACACACGAAGAAGGACAACAATCACGTGGACATACCTTTAGATTGTATAGATATGTAGTCAACTAAACATCTATGCAACATCTATACACGCTAAGTGACCGTCTCTGCATTTTTAGGCAAACAAAGTCTTCTTGGCCGAAACGTCCACTTTTTTTTCTTTTCTTTTTTTGAGTGTGTGTGTGCGTATTGTCCTTCTCCTGGTTTTTTCTCTAACTTGTGTGGATTGTCCTTCTCCAGGTTTTCCTCTAACTTGTGTGGATTGTCCTTCTCCTGGTTTTCCTCCAACTTGTGTGGATTGTCCTTCTCCTTGTTTTCCCCTAACTTGTGTGGATTGTCCTTCTCCTGGTTTTTTCTCTAACTTGTGTGGATTGTCCTTCTCCTGGTTTTCCTCTAACTTGTGTGGATTGTCCTTCTCCTGGTTTTCCTCTAACTTGTGTGTATTGTCCTTCTCCTGGTTTTTTCTCTAACTTGTGTGGATTGTCCTTCTCCTGGTTTTTTCTCTAACTTGTGTGGATTGTCCTTCTCCTGGTTTTTCCTCTAACTTGTGTGGATTGTCCTTCTCCATGTTTTCCTCTAACTTGTGTGGATTGTCCTTCTCCTGGTTTTCCTCCAACTTGTGTGGATTGTCCTTCTCCTTGTTTTCCTCTAACTTGTGTGGATTGTCCTTCTCCTGGTTTTCCTCTAACTTGTGTGGATTGTCCTTCTCCTGGTTTTCCTCTAACTTGTGTGTATTGTCCTTCTCCTGGTTTTTTCTCTAACTTGTGTGGATTGTCCTTCTCCTGGTTTTTTCTCTAACTTGTGTGGATTGTCCTTCTCCTGGTTTTTCCTCTAACTTGTGTGGATTGTCCTTCTCCATGTTTTCCTCTAACTTGTGTGGATTGTCCTTCTCCTGGTTTTCCTCCAACTTGTGTGGATTGTCCTTCTCCTTGTTTTCCTCTAACTTGTGTGGATTGTCCTTCTCCTGGTTTTTTCTCTAACTTGTGTGTATTGTCCTTCTCCTGGTTTTCCTCTAACTTGTGTGGATTGTCCTTCTCCTGGTTTTCCTCTATTTTGTGTGTATTGTCCTTCTCCTGGTTTTTTCTCTAACTTGTGTGGATTATCCTTCTCCTGGTTTTTTCTCTAACTTGTGTGGATTGTCCTTCTCCTGGTTTTTCCTCTAACTTGTGTGGATTGTCCTTCTCCTGGTTTTCCTCTAACTTGTGTGGATTGTCCTTCTCCTGGTTTTTCCTCTGACTTGTGTGTATTGTACTTCTCCTGGTTTTCCTCTAACTTGTGTGGATTGTCCTTCTCCTTGTTTTCCTCTAACTTGTGTGTATTGTCCTTCTCCTTGTTTTCCTCTAACTTGTGAGTATTGTTCTTCTCCTTGTTTTCCTCTAACTTGTGTGTATTGTCCTTCTCCTTGTTTTCCTCTAACTTGTGCGTATTGTCCTTCTCCTTGTTTTCCTCTAACTTGTGTGTATTTCTTATTGCTTCAACTGCAAGGCAGACCTTCCAGTTCTTCTCTTTTGTTTCGCAAAGCGTTTTTTAGTTTGTGTTTTGTTAACATATTTGTCGTATCAGGTACAGCATTTGCACATGCATCATTTTTATTTTTTTGGCGAATGTTGCGCATTCAACAAGAATCTCGAACTTTTTAAAAAAAACTAGGCATCTAAGGTTACATATCACCAACCGATGTAGAACACGTCTACCTTTCAATAACTTTGGAGCATTCTGTCATATAGTAGATGTCATTATCTCTCTCAACCATTAACAATGAAGACTTCGTGTTATCTCCGTATTGATCAAACAGTTATGCTGGAGGTCTGGTGCCTTTTAGCTTCATTTTTTTCGTGTGAACGATGTAAAAAAAAAAAAAAAAAAAAAAACAAGGACCACCAGAACCAGTGGTGTAGGAATGATGGTGTAGATGGGGCTGTTCGTCCCTGATGGCACTTTTTTTTTCCTTTTATGGAGGGGCGGAATTTTTTTGCTAACTTTGGATTTTAAGAGTTTTTTTCGTGGAAGGGGGGCGACAAATATCCCGGCCCTCCCCGGGGTAACCCTGGCTACGAATAATCGATGACACTATTTACATTATAATATTTTTTTTTCTTAAATAGGCCACGCTCTTTGTGTTAGCATCAGGGGCAGACGTCATTCGATCCCTTTGATCGTGACCTAACGTGATTATGACATCCACGTGACTTCGTCATGGCCCATGAAATATTAACGTATATCCACAGTAACTGAATTATACAATTGTCCCATCTTGTTAAACCCATCTTCATTTCATTCAGTTCTGAACGCCACCTTAAACGATTTTGTGAAATCGTGCTACAGTTGGTTAAAAAATATAGCCATGGACATTCATGTTAAAACACCAGCCATCGACTTTCATATTCCAACACTGGCTGCTGACATTCATATTCCAACACTGGCTGCTGACATTCATATTCCAACACTGGCTACTGACATTCACATTCCAACACTGGTTACTGACATTCATATTCCAACACTGGTTACAGACGTTCTTATTTCAACACCGGCTGCTGACATTCATATTCCAACACTGGCTACTGACATTCATATTCCAACACTGGCTACTGACATTCATATTACAACACTGGTTACTGACATTCATATTCCAATGCTGGTTACTGACTTTCTTATTTCAACACTGGCTACTGACATTCATATTCCAACACTGGCTACTGACATTCATATTCCAACATGGTTACTGACATTCATATTCCAACACTGGCTACTGACATTCATATTACAACACTGGTTACTGACATTCATATTCCAACACTGGCTACTGACATTCAAATTCCAACACTGGCTACTGACATTAATATACCAACACTGGCCACCAAAATACATAGTTTATTTAATGCCATCGAATACGCCCTCCATCACTGACCCCCCCCCCTTACTGCCGCATTGACCAGCAGCATTCCGTCGATAGCCACAACTCAAAATTCCATCGTAAGTCAAATTTCCACGACAACCATGGTTCCATAAGTCAAATGTCCACGACCAACCATGGTTCCATAAGTCAAATGTCCACGACCAACCATGGTTCCATGTCATCTAGAGATAGCACAGAGTAGACGAGGAGGAGACGAGACGTAAAACCAAACTGTCGAGAACGTGACAAAACGTTTTGTAGACAATCAAGGATTTAGATCAGTCGCTCTCCTGTCATCCCGGGACGACAACCGAGTGGGCTATTTGAGCTAATAGAAAGAAGTGTTGAGATGCTTTGATAGATTGAACGCTAGGGTGTAGAGATTGTTCAATTGACCAATGGTGGGTGTTGGTATGTAGGCGATCTACCACTAACTTGTGATGGGTGTTGCTATGTAGGCGATCTACCACTAACCTGTGATAAGTGTTGGTATGTAGGTGATCTACCACTAACTTGTGATAAGTGTTGGTATGTAGGTGATCTACCACTAACTTGTGATAAGTGTTGGTATGTAGGTGATCTACCACTAACTTTTGATAAGTGTTGGTATGTAGGTGATCTACCACTAACTTGTGATGGGTGTTGGTATGTAGGCGATCTACCACTAACTTGTGATAAGTGTTGGTATGTAGGTGATCTACCACTAGCTTGTGATAAGTGTTGGTATGTAGGTGATCTACCATTAACTTGTGATAAGTGTTGGTATGTAGGTGATCTACCACTAACTTGTGATAAGTGTTGGTATGTAGGCGATCTACCACTAACTTGTGATAAGTGTTGGTATGTAGGTGATCTACCACTAACTTTTGATAAGTGTTGGTATGTAGGCGATCTACCAGTAACCTGTGATGGATGTTGGTATGTAGGCGATCTACCACTAACCTGTGATGGATGTTGGTATGTAGGCGATCTATCACTAACCTGTGATGGATTGTGGTATGTAGGCGATCTACCACTAACTTGTGATGGATGTTGCTATTTTAAGAGTTATGTCTCATACAATGACAATCCGAAACAGATGATAATCCTTAAGGGGGTGGGGGCAGGGCCGGATCAATTACTTAGAAGCCCTATAGGCAAAGTAATTTTTGAGACCCCTTGCCCTCGTCCCAAAACCCTCTCATCAAGAGCGTCTCTAAATTACTTTTTTTTTAAACCTTCAATTGAAGTGCAAAAAGTTCTCAAACATATTTCTTATTTATGTATAGTTTTGCAGAATTATGACAATAACCTAAATTATTTATTAGACCAAAAATGTATCACAACTCCTAAAGACCAAAAATGTATCATAAACGCAACTCTTTGTCTTATATTATTATTTTCTTGCAAAAGATTATTGGCTTGAAGTCTGATTTCACTCTTTCCATTAACATCGGATTATAAATAACTAAGAGCATCAATAATAGCGATATACTGTAGCCATCAAAATAGTTCCTGTGTCTTTCGCACGTGCATCCCAGACAGTTAGTGACAAATATTTTAACAATTTGTGAATGAATTGCAAAAAGGATTTTCTTTTTAAGGATGACAATAAATGTGAAGGTCCCCGTGTTGATGATAAAACGGCTGACTGCATCAAGTCAAAGATCAACAACTGACTGGTCGATTAAATTGATGGAGAGCTCGCCCTATGGAATATATTTGGCAATGTTTTTTCCCACGATTTTTTTTTGGGGGGGAGGCTTAGATTTTGCTGTATACCATTGTTGTATGACTACCTTTGACATTTTTCAAAAACAATTAATAAAAAGACCAGAAGAGGTATATTAAGTTTCATTCAGCGCACCTTTCTCCCGTCAAGTACTTTTAACAAATATTTTTGTTAATAGCAAGAGCCGTCGCTTGACTTGTTTACCCCCCCCCCCCCTTTTCGCAACCACTTTTCGATTTTTTGCTATTGCCCTATTCAACACAATTCAAATTAATGTCAAATTTTTTTTTGACATCACAACTGCTTGGCCCACTTAAATATCCGAGGGCCCCAGGAAGTCGCAGTGTTAGTAGAGCCTCGCGACGGCTCTGTTAGTATCACCCCAATGTGCATTATTATATTTAACGAAAATTATTTGTCATACATTTTTTTACATAATTTTAATGTGTGTATTTTTTAAAAAGTATTTTAGTTTTAAACGCAGGTATATACATTATTCACTTTCTTCAATTTTGAGGTCCTTGATGTTGGACGCCCTAGGCTTAAGCCTACTTGGCTTATAGGTAAAGCTGGCAATGTTTGAAAGTTCCTTTATTGATGGAAACATAATATTGTACTTGCTGAGTTATATCCCCTGGTTACGTAATCACGATGAGACCAAAGCCTTGAAACACTTCGGGTAGAAGGGACTCGCCAAATTGGAATGGTGGCTCACTAACTTGGGATGGTGGCTCGACAACTTGGGGATGGTGGCCCATCTAAGAGAAGGTAAACTCTGATTGCAAAGCTCCGCTGCCTTGAGGTCAGACACCCCACGGTTAAAGGTAACTGGAAGATCCCAGGATGAGGTCCCGGACAATGAACAATGGCTGTTTGACTGCACGACGTTCCCCTGGGCTGACTAGCTGCGTGGAGTGGGGTGGGAAAAGGAAATAATTGATTCTCCATTGTAAAAAAAATTACCCCCGTTTTAGCGAAGGTGCACAAAGGTCTCTTGAAGACGAGCGCGCATACAAAATGTTTGTTTTTTAAAATTTCGTCCGGTAGTGATAAACGCATTGACTGTGTCATCAGAACAACAAATTGTTTAGACAGAGCCGTCACGTGACTTTTGGAGTCCCCTGACACTTGTTCTTTTTGAAATTAAGTTATTCAATGCAACTTAAAATACGTTCTAATATTTTTCTCCACATCACTACTTTGGGCACCTTCCGAGACACCACTGAAGCATCAGGGGTTGCCGGGGCCATGGACGCCACTCACCTTATTTAGCTTATACTAACTTTTACCATAGCAAATTGAAATAAATCAAAGACTTTGCATCAGAAAAGCTGACCAATCAATGCAGCACTGGAGGACTTCAACTGTGGAGGACATTCTTCCTGAACTCTTCAGATTTTATCCACTTCGGAAACATAACAAAGGGCATTAACGCCGGTTGAAATTTATTCACAGCCCTTGCTTTACCGCAGCACTGAGAGCTCTCGACACATCCACGCAAAAAGACATCAGAGACAAAATCAAAGACCAACACCACCAATAACCGAATGTTCTTGACATTATTTTACCGAGATTCATTTAAAAAAACTTCTCTATTAAGTGGTCATAAATTAATCTCTTATATTTATTTTGCTTCCGGTGTGTCCTGCTTCCTCTTCAAAACTGCCCCCACACTAAAAAAAAGTCAATTTTTAAAAATTAATAGGAGCAATGTGGAAAAACGGTCACGCAGCGAGCTTCATGCGTGACGTCTGAACTTAAGTAAAAAAGTTTTATTTTCTTTCTTTAGGGGGGAGGCGATTATTATCCGGTGTTTTATTGTTCGTGTTCCTCCGTCAAACAGCTGACGTCATGCGCACAGCGTCTTCGCTGTTCTGGGATAAGCCAACTGCCTGTTCTTATCAGCAAAGGCGTAGCTAGAGTGTTTGGCGCCCGGGGACAAGCTTCATTTTAAAGCGCCTTTTTTGTCTTTTTTCAACCCTCAAACCCATTATTTTCATCAATAAAATAATATCAAAGCACATTTTGGCGCCCCTAACTAGCTGGCGCCCGGGGACATCTGTCCCCCCTGCCCCCAACCCCCCTTCGCTACGCCTCTGCTTATCAGTGAGTTATTTCAAATTTCTTGACACAAACGTTGGCGAATGCAATACACTCTCACTACGACATAGGACAATCCACTCTCACTACGACATAGGACAACACACTCTCACTACGACATAGGACAACACACTCTCACTACGACATAGGACAACACACTCTCACTACGACATAGGACAACACACTCTCACTAGACATAGAACAACACACTCTCACTAGACATAGGACAACACACTCTCACTACGACATAGGACAACACACTCTCACTACGACATAGGACAGTAGTTTTCGTTTCTTATTATAGAAAATGAGACGATAATTATTATAATTTTTTTTTATTTTTTTTTTTGAGGAGCTCTTGGACCCACCGGGTATTTTCTCAAAAATAACCGGGACTGGTGTAAATACAATGCAACCGGTTAAGCCTTATATATCTATATTAGATTTAAAAAGCATTATCATAATAAAATTTTCTGGCTACCCCAAGCAATGCTTCTATGTCTAAACTGGCTACCCCAAGCAATGTTTCTATGTCTAAACTGGCTACCCGATGTAATGTTTCTATGTCTAAACTGGCTACCCCAAGCAATGTTTGGTATGTCTAAACTGGCTACCCGATGTAATGTTTCTATGTCTAAACTGGCTACCCCAAGCAATGTTTGGTATGTCTAAACTGGCTACCCGATGTAATGTTTCTATGTCTAAACTGGCCACCCAATGTAATGTTGCTATAAGCCTGATCATGCTACACTATGTAATGTTTATAAACCTGAAGCGGAATAAACTAGAGTACCATACATTTCCCTACAAATGTAAAGGTTTGCACCTGTACGCTGATGGGACTAACTACCGTGTTAGTTTGGCCTAGATCTACGCTATTAAAAAAAAAAAAAGTTAGTTTGGCCAAAAGATATAATACGCTGTTTTTTTTTAAAAGTTACTTTGGCCTAGAGCTACGCCATTTTTTTAAAAAAGGAAGCTAAACCATTAATAAAACAGAATTTTAATGAGCACTTGAGCAACTTTGTACTGTTCACTTGAGGGTTGTTGTTGTTTTGCACACAATTGCAGCCTTTTTGAGCTTGAACAACAGTAACTGTATTTTTTTTTAAATTTATTACCGGAAAGTTTCCTAGCTTCTATACTGGCAGTGGAGGTCTATCACAGGTATGGGTCATAGCGTCTATACTGGCAGTGGAGGTCTATCACAGGAATGGGTCATAGCGTCTATACTGGCAGTTGAGGTCTATCACAGGAATGGGTCATAGCGTCTATACTGGCAGTTGAGGCCTATCACAGGAATGTTTCATAGCGTCTATACTGGCAGTGGAGGCCTATCACAGGAATGGTTCATAGCGTCTATACTGGCAGTGGAGGTCTATCACAGGAACTGTTCATAGCATCTATACTGGCAGTTGAGGCCTATCACAGGAATGTTTCATAGCGTCTATACTGGCAGTTGAGGCCTATCACAGGAATGTTTCATAGCGTCTATACTGGCAGTTGAGGTCTATCACAGGAATGTTTCATAGCGTCTATACTGGCAGTTGCGGCCTATCACAGGAATGTTTCATAGCGTTTATACTGGCAGTGGAGGCCTATCACAGGAATGGGTCATAGCGTCTATACTGGCAGTGGAGGCCTATCACCGGAATAGTTCCTAGCGTTTATACTGGCAGTGGAGGTCTATCACCGGAATAAATCCCAGCGTTTATACTGGCAGTGGAGGCCTATCACCGGAATGGTTCATAGCGTCTATACTGGCAGTGGAGGCCTATCACCGGAATGGTTCATAGCGTCTATACTGTGGAGGCCTATCACCGGAATGGTTCATAGCGTCTTTACTGTGGAGGCCTATCACCGGAATGGTTCCTAGCGTCTATACTGGCTAAACAGTGGTAAGCGCTTAAACAATACAAACACATGAACCAAGAAACTATTCGCAAATTATGATGGACGACGTGTCGACCCGTCTTACGGCTCGGCTTAGTTAGATGAGACTTTCATGTGATATATTTTAGTTTCTAGACGCAAAGAACCGCAGAAATGACTTCATGTCATCGAATGCTCATTTTCTGTTAAGCCCGCAAGTTACCAAATGGCGTCGGTCATCTAAAGATGCCACGAGTTCTATGAGTGTCTACGGCCTGTCATCCAAACATGTCATGTTGGCATATGTCACACAGAGCTGGCTATTTTCCCAGGAACCATCACTCGTGTTAAATCGGGCGCAATGACACAGTTAATGCAATAAGAACTATTTTGGGTCTCATTTTTTCCACATCTTCAAATTTAATCTTGCGACATGGTCTGCTCAATAGATGGGATTGACATCCCGACCCCCACAACTCCCCCGTCCACCCACCCCTACCCCTCCCACCCCCCATCATCCCCCCCCCCCCCCATAATGTTTCTTTGAATCACTACATATTGGACGGCTTGAACACACCAGGCTGGAAGAAGTATTTATTCCATTCGATGAATCCTGTTCGGTCAAAGATAAAGAGACCGAATCGTAATCACAGCACCCCTTCCCTTTCCCTCACCACCCTCACGTGACCACGTCTGGTTATAAAGGGAGTAAAACGCGTAAGTGATGGAATTAGTTAACGTTCTGTCTGACCTTTGAACTGTACAAGAGTAAGTGATGGAATCAGTTAACGTTCTGTCTGACCTTTGAACTGTACAAGAGTAAGTGATGGAACGAGTTAACGTTCTGTCTGACCCTTCAACTGTTATCAAGAGGCTTTCTTGAGGGAGTTGAAATCAGATCAAATATCAGTTTACACATTGAGTTTCAGTTTGTAGTCATGGTGGTGATGGGTGGTGAAGTTAAATCATAATACACATGACATCTTTACAAACATCAAAACCATTCATGACTTCACTACAACCCATGACACAAGACACGTGAAGACGCACAATATATTACATTACACTACCACACATGACATTATACATCAATCAAACACAACTGATATCATCATCATCATCATATCATCCAACCGTGCATAACATCATCCCATCCTACCGTGCATAATATTATCACATCTAACCATGCATAAAATCACATCCAACCATGAATAACATCATCACATCTAACCATGCATAACATCATCACATCCAACCATGAATAACATCATCACATCTAACCATGCATAACATCATCACATCCAACCATGCATAACATCATCACATCTAACCATGCATAAAATCACATCCAACCATGAATAACATCATCACATCTAACCATGCATAACATCATCACATCTAACCATGCATAAAATCACATCCAACCATGAATAACATCATCACATCTAACCATGCATAACATCATCACATCCAACCATGCATAACATCATCACATCTAACCATGCATAACATCATCACATCCAACCATGAATAACATCATCACATCTAACCATGCATAACATCATCACATCTAACCATGCATAAAATCACATCCAACCATGAATAACATCATCACATCTAACCATGCATAACATCATCACATCCAACCATGCATAACATCATCACATCTAACCATGCATAACATCATCACATCCAACCATGAATAACATCATCACATCTAACCATGAATAAAATCAGATCCTACCATGAATAACATCATCATATCTAACCATGCATAACATCATCATATCTGACCATGCTTAAAATCAGATCCTACCATGAATAACATCATCACATCTAACCATGCATAACATCATCACATCCAACCATGAATAGCATCACATCCAACAATGCATAACATCATCACATCCAACCATGAATAACATCATCACATCCTACCATGAATAACATCATCACATCCTACCATGAATAACATCATCACATCCTACCATGAATAACATCATCACATCTAACCATGCATAACATCATTACATCTAACCATGCATAACATCACATCCAACCATGAATAGCATCACATCCAACAATGCATAACATCATACCCAACCATGCATAATATCTTCACATCCAACCAATCATACATATCAACATATCAAGCTATACATCTTCACCATATACAACGATAAATATCACCATATCCAACCATAGATATCACCACATCCCAGCCCACCAGACATCATCACAATCCAACCATACACATCAACTCATTCAACCATACATATCACCACATACAACCATATATATCACCGCATCCCAGCCCACATGACATCATCACAATCCAACCATACACATCAACTCATTCAACCATACATATCACCACATCCCAGATCACCAGTCATGATTATAACATATAAACTCCCAACATATAAATCAGCACAGACAACTAGCCACATAATCTTATTTTCGTACGTACGTACTGTAACGGAACCACATCAAAAAGTCACTCCACTAAATCAACGACAAACCAATCATCGATCAAACATTAGACACGTCGAACTAGATGGTGGGCTTCTTTTGGTTGACATACAACTCATCACTCAGTCACTCTCTCACTCCCATTAAGTGGGGCAATGCACTCAGTCACTCTCTCACTCCTATTAAGTGGGCCAATGAAATCAGTCACTCTCTCACTCCCATTAAGTGGGGCAATGCACTCAGTCACTCTCTCACTCCCATTAAGTGGTCCAATGCGCCCAGTCACTCTCTCACTCCCATTAAGTGGGCCAATGCACTCAGTCACTCTCTCACTTCCATTAAGTGGCCCAATGCACCCAGTAACTCTCTCACTCCCATTAAGTGGGCCAATTCACTCAGTCACTCTCTCACTCCCATTAAGTGGGACAATGCCCTCGGTCACTCTCTCACTCCCATTAAGTGGGCCAATGCCCTCGGTCACTCTCTCACTCCCATTAAGTGGGCCAATGCACCCAGTGACTCTCTCACTCCCATTAAGTGGGACAGTGCCCTCGGTCACTCTCTCACTCCCATTAAGTGGGCCGATGCACCTAGTAACTCTCTCACTCCCATTAAGTGGGCCAATGCACCCAGTAACTCTCTCACTCCCATTAAGTGGGCCAATGCATCCAGTAACTCTCTCACTCCCATTAAGTGGGCCAATGCCCTCGGTCACTCTCTCACTCCCATTAAGTGGCCAATGCCCTCGGTCACTCTCTCACTCCCATTAAGTGGGCCAATGCACCCAGTAACTCTCTCACTCCCATTAAGTGGGCCAATGCCCTCGGTCACTCTCTCACTCCCATTAAGTGGGCCAGTTTTCATGGGGAAAAATTAAATGGATTAAATAGAATGTACAAACTAATTTTACTTTCATTAATAAAACCAGCGGTTCCCCAATGGTAGGCCACAGAATGGTACCGGTCCGCGAGCCTTGATTTGCCGGTCAGCAAACATAAATATTTATGGTCAAATAAAGAAAATGTGATATATAATAAATGGGAATGAGTCCGTGGTTCATTTTCAACAGTTGTCCGCTGGTCCACTTACTTGTCCGCTGGTCCACTTACTTGTCCGCTGGTCCACCGGTTCACTTACTTGTCCGCTGGTCCTCTTACTTGTCCGCTGGTCCTCTTACTTGTCCGCTGGTCCACTTACTTGTCCGCCGGCCCACTTACTTATTCGCTCGCCCACTTACTTGTCCATTGGTCCAATGATCCCCCAAACTTATACTATTAGAAACGCTAGCGTAGACAGGATAGTGAAGAAGATGAATACATTAAAGTTGATAATTGATTAAAGGAGAGAAAAAAGTTTGAAGGTTTGCCATTTGAATTTTTAAAATGTCTTTCTTTATCTTTGTCCGGTCCTACATTCACGGACTTGGGGGAAAAAATCTCTTTTTCTCTATGTAGAAAAAAAAACGATTGTGTGACTTTGCTACCTACGCTAATGCTCTAGCCAAAATTCTGTCAATAATAATAATTAATTTTTAATTCCTTCTCGAATGTTATTGCTCAGATGCAGGCCGTTCATATAGAGCAGTGGTTCTCAACCTTCCTAATGCTGCTGCCCTTTAATACAGTTCCTCATGTTGTTGTGACACCCCGGGCATAAAAAGTATTTTCGTTGCTACTTGATAAATAGGTATATTCCGATGGTCTTAGGCGACCCCTGTGTATCGGTCATTCGACCCCCCCCCCCCTAAAGGGGGCAAGACCCACAGGTTGAGAGCCGCTGCTTTAAAGGCGTGCGTTAAACAATGATCTAACTCAGCGGTTCTCAACCTTTCTAATGCCGCGACCCCCTTTTTGCAGTTCCTCATGTTTTGGCGACCCCCAACCATAAACTTATTTTCGTTGCTACTTCTTAACTGTTATTTTCCTTCAGTTATGAATAGTAATTTAAATATCTGATATGCAGTATTTATTTCCATGGTTACAAATTGAACATAATTCAAGCATAGTCATTAATCACAAAAAACAATAGGTAATTATATATATTGTGAACTACAAATAAATGAGATTTTGTCTTGAAGCATAGTGTAGCATGAGTAACAGTCTTAACATAACAACAGTAAATTACATTGCTACAGTTTGCGACAGTATGCGTAAAAATCCAACGTCCGTGCGAAGGTTGAGATTGCTTCTTACCAGATCAGAAATGCTCGGGGCAGTTTTTGCAAGCGCACAACGAAGATCATATTCCACAACAATTCTACTTCTGTATTTAGACCTGATTACCATGGCATCTATTCTTCTGCGGAAAGTGTCGTTAGATAAGGAAATTGTACTCAATTTTGTAATAAATTCGTTTCCGATCATAACGCGAACAATGTTTTTGGCAGCTGGCAACAATAAATCCTCAGCAATGGTGTGAGGTGTCATAGCTCTGGCGATTGTGAGTGCCACCAAATATGAAGCTTCAACGGCTGCTACGTTTTGTTTGTGGTACTTGCCACCAGTGTCCAGTTTGGCTTTCTGGAGTCCATCAGTTTTACTTCTAAAATAGTTGGTATCCTTGCCGGCAAAGCTCGGCTGCTTGCTGTCGAAATGGCGTTTTAGTTTGTTCGGCTTCATAGATTCGGCTGATAGAACTTCACAACAAATAACACATTGGGGTTGCTCAATACCTGTTGCCATTATTTAGGTAGACTGCAAATAATCCTCACTGTATTCCTTTTCTTAACGTTCTTGTCTACACGATCCATTGTCTTGGGATATTTTGCTAAAACATGGTATATGGAAGATTTCATGGTAAAAAACAGACATGTAACATTTTGAAGAGTTTGAGAAAATGGCATTTTAAAGTTTGAAAGTATCCAACATTGTCCCAAGTAAAAATACAATTCTATAAATTGACTGTATTTAGTGATACCATTTTAATTTTAAAATATATCAGTTACTAGGTATTTTGTGACAGATTTTTACAGCTTATTATCAAGCTGACTCAAATTTGTGACTTGCCAACTTTTTCCACTTAAAATTGAATTTTTTTAATTTAACTATATTTTATGGTTTTTAAAAGCTAAGTACATCTCTTCTACATCACTTATGAAACTTAAGTGACCTCTCTAAATAAAAAAAACTAATTGTGACTGAAATAAAAAACAATTATTTTTCAAAAAATCTTAGAGTTTTTATTTAAACTAAAGCAGTCTACAAGCCAATGAGATCTTGTACAAGCCACTGGGATCTTGTACAAGCCATTGAGATCGTGTACAAGCCATTGAGATCGTGTACAAGCCATGGAGATCTTGTACAAGCCATTGAGATCGTGTACAAGCCATTGAGATCTTGTACAAGCCATTGAGATATTGTGCAAGCCACTGAGATCGTGTACAAGCCATTGAGATCGTGTACAAGCCACTGAGATCTTGTACAAGCCACTGAGATCGTGTACAAGCTATTGAGATCATGTACAAGCCATTGAGATCGTGTACAAGCCACTGAGATCTTGTACAGGTTGTGTAATTTCCGTGTAATGACTTAATGATAATGTAACAAATTATATCAAGTTTATACTTTCACAGTGCCATTATCATTCAGCTTATTATAAATTATAAGTGACAAATAAGTAATATGACTCATTATGACCTTGAACTGGTACTGAAATTTATGGATAGGCTTATTTTATGCTATTTTGCACATACACATCAGTCATTACTCAGTTCACTGTAAGACTTTCATTAAAACATCAAAGATAATGACCTGCATTTTCAATAACAATGAAAACATGGAGATATTTTATAACGTGTTTAACACTACAGCGTTTAATCAGGTGGGACTAAATACAATTGCTTAAAAAGATTGACAATGACTATGTTGTAAATCATTGTAATGCTCTCATCACTCAGTGGTCAGATTCAAAAGAAGGTGTGAAGCAGTAGACGAGCATACTTTTTATTTTACGTATATTTTTTTTTCTTTTTTGCCTTTATAAGGCAATCGTCATTCATCAGGGTTAATTTTTAACAGAGCCGTAACTTAGTACGACAGCATGTTGAGCTTGGGCAAAATTGTACTGACTGACTGCAGGTGAGGTCTACGGAAACTGATTAAACTTAATCCTAAACTTTCCTCTCAGTGCACTGATTCTAATCACATAGAACATGAACAGTGACTATCTTTACCCCATGTATTATGACAAGAAAGTCTCTGCTTCCTAAACCGATATTTACTTTTGCCTTTAAATTTTCACTTTAAATTCACCGTAGATAACAATAGTTGCATTTATTGTTCGGTGTAATTTCAGCATCTGACCTTTGACCTATATTCTTTATTTATTTACGTTTTCCTTACTTGCCATTGGTTAAGCGCATCACTTGATATTAAGGGAGGCAACTTTGAGTTTTTTCTTCTACATTTTCACTGGACTTTTCTGATTCGTCTATAGCAGGGGTGGGCAAACTACGGCCCGCGGGCCACATGCGGCCCGGCAACTGATATTATGTGGCCCTCGAAGGCATTAAGACATTTTTTTTTAATTACTTAGTTTTTAAGTTATTTTGTTGAATTTTACAGATATTCATGTACCGTACCGTTATGATTGTTTTAACAATGTTTGATCAACTTTCTAATTCTCTATTTTTTTTAAACAGTCCTTGACTTTATTCATGTACGGCTAAAAAGCGAATTTACCGATTTTAACATAGAGAAATGTTTATCGGCATAAAATTGGACATAATATACATCCGCCCCCCCCCCCCCCCCACAATAGCCATTACATTTGTCAATGTGGCCCGCCGCACAAAAAGTTTGCCCACCCCTGGTCTATAGTATGCCCTATTTATAATCCGCGATTACCCGTAAACGAGCTGATTTATGCTGTAGTTTTTACTGTCGGTTGAAGCTTTATTATGGGGTGAATAGTTCAAGGGGGATATCTCACAAATAAAGATGTGCGACCCACAGGTTGAGAACCGCTGATCTAACTCAACGTTTTGTTTGTCGATCCAATAAGCTGCCCCCTAGATTTGTGAGATTTAGATTGTGTTATTATTTGTTGTTGTTGTTTAGAGAACCCAATCTCGTATGCCTTACACCGTACAACCCCCCCCCCCCCCCCCCAACCCATTTCCCATCACAACACTATTCGGCAAACTATAAAATTTCATCCAACCATCTCCCACTCCCCACGGTTTGCATTTAGAAAATAACCATTGCGCATGCGCGGGTTTAAAAGAAAAAAGAACTAACAATGGCAAGAGCAGGAGACGGAACAAAACAAACCTGTCTGGCTAAGTAAACACTTCGATTTAAAAAAAAAAAAAAAAAAAAATTGTCTCCAGCAAAAGTACATCAGCAAATGTGTTGCGATGAACTTGAAGCAGCAGTTGTGGCCCATCGGCTGATCAACGTTGATTGTATCCGTAAATCTCATTAAATGAAAATGACCAAAAGCTCCGTCAAGCTAATGGCATTAGCTAGAGCAGTGGTTCTCAACCTTCCTAATGCCGCGACCCTTTCATACAGGTCCTCGTGTTGTGGCGACCCCCTTACCACAAAATTATTTTCGTGACTGCTTCATGCCTGTAGTGTAAACGTGTTTTTCCGATGGTCTTAGACGACCCCTGTGAAAGGGTCGTTCGACCCCCCCCCCAAAGGTGTCGCGGCCCACAGGTTGAGAACCGCTGAGCTAGAGTGACCCTTGGTTGGAGCAAACCTGTTTGCACTTTTTGCCGTCTGCTCTAATGAATATTTATAAGCGTTACTATTTCAAGTGGCAAACGCTGTTATTTTTTCAATTAGATAACAGTCAGTTTTCGTTCTGTGACGTCAGTGACCCCAGTTCGGTGCCATAGTTTCACCATTACACTTGAGAAGGAGCCTGGGGGGGGGGGGGAGGGTGAGGCGTGACGCCTAAGGGACGTAGCCCCTGAAGGAGGATACCATTGAGCTTCACTGGCCTGGTATGGCAATGTCTTGTATTGATCTACGGTTTGTTACCACATACAGTTAAACACATTGTACCTAGAGTTGGATGAAAGAGTAGTGTGCGCATCTAGAGTAGAAAGCGTTTGAAGACTGGTTGATGTCACCTCGAGCAGCTGTTGTGTTTACAGTGGTCTGTGTGTCTAGCGCAGCATATGTGGTCTTTGGGTCTAGCGCAGCATAAGTGGTCTGTGTGTCTAGCGCAGTATATGTGTTCTGTGTGTCTAGAGCCTTTTCC
This sequence comes from Omphiscola glabra, assembly GCA_964017045.1. NCBI lineage: Eukaryota > Metazoa > Mollusca > Gastropoda > Lymnaeidae > Omphiscola > Omphiscola glabra. The sequence goes on from OZ024800.1 coordinate 13,006,937, forward strand.
ATAATATATGCCGGCCTTTAAACAATAGTCCTACAGACAGTCCTACACCCTACCTGCCGGCCTTTAAACAATATACCTACAGATAGTCCTATGCCATACCTACCGGCGTTTAAAATATAGGTCTACAGAACATTCCGACAGACAATACCACAGACAGTCTTACACAATACCCATGGCTCTTTATTAATTGATATAATAGTCACCTCCCTTTAAATATTTTTTTTTGACCTGAGTTCACACGTCACGCATGATAGCCGTTTTTTTCTCTCAGGACGATTAATATAAATAAAATATGTGGAGTTGAGGGAGGGCAGTTTCGAAAAGGAAGCATGACACACCAGAAGCTAAATATATATTAGAGATGGTCTCAGTCTTTATTGCTGACCGTTCTTACTTTATACCTCCAGAATGTTAGATTTTTTTTTAAAATAGTAAATTCCGTCACTGAGCCTTAAGGCGTATCCCGGTCACGTGACTGTCGAAGAAAAGTTGTAGAGGAGCGTCCGTCTTTATTTGGAGAGTTGGAGTGGCCCACAACTTGAATTCACGGCCCACTCACCCAGCAACCCGTGTCAACGCGTCGTGTTGGCCAAGACGACTAAATCTGGACTGAACATACACGGGTTTCGGGTTGGCTTGGGGTTGATTTGGGGGGCTGGTGGAGTGGCTCTGCGAGAGGCCCGACTAACGGCTTGGAGATTGCCGTTAACTGAATAAATACGGCATCCGGTAGCATCACGGCTGGGTGATGGCCTCTTCCCTCTGTAGCACAATACCGACTATTCCGTCTCACAGGAGTTGAATGCGGGGTGTGCCAACTTTGTGTGCTCGCGCCACTGTGGGTGCTGAAATGACATTTCAGGGGGTGGTGGGTAAAAGTGAAAGCAATGTAACGTATGTATTTTAAAACGCGTTTCTGGTTTTTATGGGATGCGGGGCAAAGTCAGACAATTGGTAAGGGTGAAGAATATTGTACATTTGAGATTTTAGAACTAATGACCTACTGATAGAAGTAATGACCTACTGGTAGAAGTAATGACCTACTGGTAGAAGCAATGACCGACTGGTAGAAGTAATGACCTACTGGTAGAAGTAATGACCTACTGGTAGAAGTAATGACCTACTGGTAGAAATAATGACCTACTGGTAGAACTCTGACAATAAAAGATAACGAGCGGTCCCGTTAGAGACAGGGGACAAAACCTGAGGTAAGTCGTGTAAGGGAAGTAACAGAGTAATCCCTTCGGAGCGAGATCCCTAGGTCGTTTATCACCATCTGGGTGACATCACACCCCGTCAGGAATACCAGCTGTGACAAATGGTTTCCTTCCTCTCCAGCCACTGTCACACGCACAAACACACACACACAAATTGATACTCACACCCTTACACTCACATTCGCGCGCACACACACCCGCGTCAAACAAATACTCACACACAAGAGTAGATGTTTTACTTGGCTAATGAGCACACTCCATCCGGTTATCCATCCGTAGCTGGAGACAACCCCAGTTGAAATTTGAACCCTTAACGCTTTGGTTTGGATGCTGGCGGAACCTATAAACTATTTGAACCCTTAGCGTTTTGGTTTGGAGGCTGTCGGGCGTGATAAACTATTTGAACCCTTAGCGTTTTGGTTTGGAGGCTTACGGGCCTGATACACTATCAGTGGTGTAGTGAGGGGGGGGGCAAGGGGGCATCATGCCCCGGGCGCTACTGCCAAAGGGGCGCCAAATGGTATATTTTACTATAAATATGGTTTTCGAATGGGGGGCGCTAAAAAGGTATTGGGGGCGCTAAAAAGGTATTGTGCCCCGGACGCGAGTTAAGCTCGCTACGCCACTGTACACTATTGCATTTCATTCATTTTTGCGCTATTAGCATTAAATTTAAAAAAAAGAATACAATTATGATTTTTTTTGGTCTCCCTTATCAGTTTATATTTTGACTACAACGGTTTAGTTTTTTGTTTTGTTTAGTTTTTGTTTTGTTTTTTGTTTTGTTTTGTTTTTTGTTTTGTTTAGTTTTTGTTTAGTTTTTGTTTAGTTTTTGTTTAGTTTTTGTTTAGTTTTTGTTTAGTTTTTGTTTAGTTTTTGTTTAGTTTTTGATTAGTTTTTGTTTAGTTTTTGTTTAGTTTTTGTTTAGTTTTTGTTTAGTTTTTGTTTAGTTTTTGTTTAGTTTAGTTTTTGTTTTGTTTATTTTTTTTATTTAGTTTTTTTTATTTAGATTTTTTAAAGTTTTTTTTGTTTAGTTTTTGTTTAGTTTTTTGTTTTGTTTAGTTTTTGTGCTGTTTAGATTTTTGTTTAGTTTTTGTTTTGTTTAGTTTTTGTTTTTTTAGTATTTGTTTTGTTTAGTTTTTGTTTTGTTTACTTTTTGTTTTGTTTAATTGTTTGCTGTTTTTTTTATGGGTTTTTTGGGGGTTTTTTGGACCTGCCATAGGCAAAAACATCCAAGAATATGTTAATGTGTTCTTTATTAAATTAGAAATCGCGTGGAAACATACAGTTGTACACAGAAAATGACACAGTTACACAAAAAGAAGTGAAGAGACACAACTCTTATTAAAAAATACAATTGCAAAGAAATCTGGTCAGTGTAAAAAGGAGGAAAGAATCAAGTCTCCTGACACCATCGGTCTATCCTAAAACAGTCCGAAATCTTGAACTAGGAAGGAAGAAAAAAATCTCTTCCGTTTTCACATCTCAAGGATGTGAGTCCCACGGGATTCACGGACTCCCACTCCGACCTGTTAAAACCCCAGATTTGTATCTGCCAGGGATTTGTTTTCTTTTTTCTTTCAAGCCCAAAAATAAAAGTCTGATAAATGTGATCCTATATTTTGTTAAACAGACAAACATGTTTTTCGTCTTTCATAGAAACTAGATTGTTTCTTAAATACTTTAGGCAGTTAGTCCCTTTCCTATGGTTTTTTAAATTGTGTTCTTAAAATATGCGAACTTCATCTATTTTAGAGTTATGGATTCGAGGATCCACAACAGTTCAATTGATGCAAACTATAATAAATAATCTCAGTTGTTGAAATGATCTCAGAGGTGGATATAATCTCAGAGGTGGGTATAATTTCCGAGGTTGAAATAATCTCAGAGGTTGAAATAATCTCAGACGTCGATATAATCTGACGGATGGGAATATTCACAGAGGTGGATAAATCGCATAGCTTGAAAAAATCTCAAAGGAGGATAAATTCTCAGAGACCAAACTAATCTCAGAGGTGGACATAAACTTCGTAGGTGGAAATAATCTCAGAGCTTGAAATAATCTCAGAGATTCATGAGAGATATAACAAATCTAGCTGAGACCTGGACGGAAGCAAAGACACAGAAACATAACACCATCGAAATTAACATATAACAGTACCGATTTAACAAATCCTATCCAAGAAGTAACATATCCCACCACCTAATATGAAAATGATTTCAACTGTCAAATGTATCCACGAAGACCATTCAGTGACAAGACGTTCACAGTGGAGTAGAGAGGACGGGTGCACCAGTAAACTTAAGATGGTCACTCGATTTCAGTTGCTTTCAAAAGGCGTTATTTGAAATCGTTAATTTTTTTCCTAACATCACTGGAGAGACTTTATTTAGTAGGAGATCCATCATGTGTCTGTCACCATCATGTGTCTGTCAGCATCATGTGTCTGTCACCATTATGTCAGTCACCATCATATGTCTGTCACCATCATGTGTCTGCCATCATTATGAGTCTGTCACCATCATGTGTATGTCACAATCAAGTGTTTGTCACGATCAAGTGTCTGTCACCATCATGTGTCTGTCACCATTATGTGTTAGTCACCATTATGTGTCAGTCACCATCATGTGTCTGTCACCATTATGTCAGTCACCATCATGTGTCAGTCACTATCATGTGGCAGTCACCATTATGTGTCAGTCATCATCATGCGTCTGACTGCAACAGGAATGGTTACTTGCTTAGTTGGTAACAATTTAGAGAGTACACCCCCCTTTTTTGTTTTGTTATCTAAACGGTTCTCATTCCTTTAGTAACTATGTAATATGGAGTTTGATGTCCCCTATAATAAAGTTGTTTGTAATTTATACGTCAATATTGTTTTCTTTCTTTGCGTTTACATTTGAAATTCTGTCGTCTGCATGTGTCAGATTAATCTTGAAGGACCCCTGTGGGGATGTTGATATATCCTTCCCAAAAGTTTCTTTGCGTACAAGTACAGGGGCAGGAAAACGTCTCAAGACATTTGCGTACAAGTACAGGGGCTGGAAAACGTCTCTAAACATTTGCGTACAAGTACAGGGGCAGGAAAACGTCTCAAGACATTTGCGTACAAGTACAGGGCAGGAAAGCGTCTCTAGACATTTGCGTACAAGTACAGGGGCAGGAAAACGTCTCAAGACATTTGCGTACAAGTAAAAAGGCAGGAAAACGTCTCAAGACATTTGCGTACAAGTACAAGGGCAGGAAAACGTCTCAAGACATTGGCGTACAAGTACAAGGGCAGGAAAACGTCTCAAGACAATGTACATTTAAGCTATTGGAAGAATATTTTGCTTCCATTTACTCTTAAATACCAAAATTATACCAGGATATCTAAGTAATCAAAAATTTCAACACAAAATCTATGCTTCCTTCAACTTCAAGTCGCCATCTTTAGCGCTCAAATAGTCATCTTTAGCACTCAAATAGTCATTTTTAGCACTCAAATAGTCATCTTTAGTCCTCAAATAGCCATCTTTAGCACTCAAATAGTCATCTTTAGCACTCAAATAGTCATCTTTAGCGCTCAAATAGTCATCTTTAGCACTCAAATAGCCATCTTTAGCACTCAAATAGTCAACAGCTAGTTCAACAGCAGTTTTTTAAAATAAATGTATAATATTTCTGATAGACGTCATCTCGGGAGTAGTTAAGAGGGTATGTCTATAACACAACACAGCAAAGATAGGTCTATAACACAACACAGCTCAATTAAGATAGGTCGATAACACAACACAGCAAAGATAGGTCTATAACACAACACAGCAAAGATAGGTCTATAACACAACACAGCTCAGTTAAGATAGGTCGATAACACAACACAGCAAAGACAGGTCTATAACACACCACGGCAAAGAGAGGTCGATAACACAACACAGCAAAGACAGGTCTATAACACACCACGGCAAAGATAGGTCTATAACACAACACAGCAAAGACAGGTCTATAACACACCACGGCAAAGATATGATGTCTACAGTCTTAGAATTAACTTGTCGCTTACAGACAGCAGCATTAACTAGTCTTTTACAGACAGCTGAAATAACTAACTAGTCGCTTACATTAACTAGTCGCCCCAGATACTTATTTACACATTGCTTAGATAGAACCGAGGCGGACTCAAAGCAAACTGTGGGGGAGGGGAATGTGGGGGTGGAGGAGATGGTGCCAGTACTCAAGACCACTCTGCAAGTCGTTTTCTTTGAGAGTAAATAATCGTGAAGATTTCGAAGACCTTACAGACCAAAAGAACCATTTAACATAGGGGCGGTGAGTAGGGGCTGGGGGGAGGGGGTAGCGGCCAAGGGGTTTGGTGGGTGGGGGTCATGTGCGTGCCGTTTATGTAAAAGAGGAATTCTATTTGTCCCCTGGTAGATTATATCCTATCAAGTGCGATTAGTGTCACGTGGTTTGGGCAGCACCAGCTGCAGACGTGAGTTATTATAGGGGCTGGGTACACCTCTCCCCTATGCCTATGACGTCACTGGGTCATGCCAGAATGTTCCAGATGTTCTTTTAAACGAATCCCACCCCCACCCCATTTCCGTACTGAATTGCTTAACGGCAATGGTTCCCCAATTTGTACGTTCCTAAGTTCCCCTCAGAGACTAATTTTAATTTAGTATTGTAAAGTACAATGTAAACCATCAAATATTGAATATTATTTACAACATAAATTCTATTCTAAAGTTTAAAAGTTTAAATTAATTAAGATTTATTTATTATTAAATGTGGCTTAAAATTTCGAAACATAGTTCGGGGGACTTGGTTCCTCGCGTGAGATTAGTTGAAATTTCAAATGAAGAGTTTTCCACTTTCATGGGTCTCCCACTGATAGCATCGATACTGACTTTAACAAGTTACACGGGTCCCCCACTGAGAGCATCGATACTGACTTCTCCAAGTTACGTGGGTAACTGAGAGCATCGATACTGACTTTAACAAGCTACAAGAGTCTCCCACTGAGAGAATCGATACTGACTTTAACAAGTTACGCGGGTCTCCCACTGAGAGGATCGATACTGACTTTAACAAGTTACGCGGGTATCCCAATGAAAGCATCGATACTGTCTAGAAACTCAAAGATCTCTCTTCATCTCTCTAACGTGTTCTTTGTATCTCTCATGATATGTTCTTTGTATCTCTCAAGACATGTTCTTCCAACCCCCCCCCCCCCCCCCCCAATTTTTCTTAAGCCGATAGCCAATATATTTTTGAGTTAACATTTTTTAATGAAAGAATTCAAACAATGAACTCTGTACTGTTTTCGTGTTAAAGTAGTTGAGTTTTTATTTAACTTTCCACATCTATCACTGCCCGTTACCTGAAAATAAAACACCCAATGGTGCTATACCGGCTTATGCCACCGGTTCTCATCCTGTGGGTCGCTACCCTTTTGGGGGTCGAACGACCCATACACAGGGGTCGCCTAAGACCATCGGGAAACCCATATTTATGAAATATTTGGGGGGGGGGCGTCACCACAACACGAGGAACTGTATTAAAGGGTCGCGGCATTAGGAAGGTTGAGAACCACTGAATTAGACAGTCGATATTATCCCCACATTGAATTGTCTTTTTTCTATGATTTCGATGGTTGAGTTTGTTTTGTTTTTTCACTCAAGGGTTTTCACCTGGTCAGGAATAAATGCCTTGCTGGGTTAACAGTTTCACCTGTCCAGGAATATATGCCTTGCTGGGTTAACGGTTTCACCTGGCCAGGAATATATGCCTTGCTGGGTTAACGGTTTCACCTGGCCAGGAATATATGCCTTGCTGGGTTAACAGTTTCACCTGGCCAGGAATATATGCCTTGCTGGGTTAACAGTTTCACCTGGCCAGGAATATATGCCTTGCTGGGTTAACAGTTTCACCTGGCCAGGAATATATGCCTTGCTGGGTTAACAGTTTCACCTGGCCAGAAATATATGCCTTGCTGGGTTAACAGTTTCACCTGGCCAGGAATATATGCCTTGCTGGGTTAACAGTTTCACCTGGTCAGGAATATATGCCTTGCTGGGTTAACAGTTTCACCTGGCTAGATACTATTTAGATAGCTGGGGTCTACCCTTGCCGAATTGAGACCCGCACTTCTTGGACAGGAGGAAGACAACGTCACCATTTGGCCACAGGTCCGGCATTGACCCTGGATAACTTGGGAACCCAAAATGATTGAAGTGTCCTGTCCTCAGCCCAGGGGTCAGTTCCTGGCAATCTCATCCTTTGTGTTAGCATGCTGACGACAACCCCGGGGGTTAACCCCATAGTTGTGATTGCTTTGTCGTTATGGCCTCGTCCATTGTCTGCTTGGTGTTGACGACTGATTTGTCTTGTAATGAGGTCTGTGGGGCATTGGACTGACAGGGGAGATAAGTCTCGCAGATCGACGTGTTGAGAGTTATGTGCTGGAAAACGAAAGTTTCTCGACATCATACAAATGTCCTTTTTGTCAAAAAATACAAATGTCCTTTGTCACATCATACCAATGTCCTATTGTCACATTATAGAAATTTCCTTTTGACAGTCAATAAAAATGTCCAACACGTCGACAAAAAATATTTTCTTCTACACGCCAACACACGACACGCTTGGAACAAGATAGTGACCTTAAGATGAAAACGCTAATTGCTTCAAGGAAAAGCACACGAACAGCACACCATCAGAATTAACAGCACACCATCAGCATATTAACAGCACACCATCAGAAATAACAGCACACCATCAGCATATCAACAGCACACCATCAGCATATCAACAGCACACCATCAGCATATCAACAGCACACCATCAGCATATCAACAGCACACCATCAGAATTAACAGCACACCATCAGAATTAACAGCACACCATCCGCATATTAACAGCACACCATCAGAATTAACAGCACACCATCCGCATATTAACAGCACACCATCAGAATTAACAGCACACCATCAGAATTAACAGCACACCATCCGCATATTAACAGCACACCATCAGAATTAACAGCACACCATCAGCATATCAACAGCACACTATCAGCATATCAACAGCACACCATCAGCATATCAACAGCACACCATTAGCATATCAACAGCACACCATCAGCATATCAACAGCACACCATCAGCATATCAACAGCATACCATCAGCATATCAACAGAACACCATCAGAATTAACAGCACGCCATCAGAATTAACAGCACACCATCAAAATTAACAGCACACCATCAGAATTAACAGCACACTATCAGAATTAACAGCACACCATCCGCATATTAACAGCACACCATCAGCATATTAACAGCCCACCATCAGCATATTAACAGCACACCATCAGCAATATGAACAACATGAAGCCGGTACGATCAACATGACGCCAATATGAACAACATAACGCTAAAAGGAATCAAATGAAGCTATAATGAATAACATGAAGCTAAAATGAACAAAATGAAGCTAATATGAATAGCCTGAAATAACATAAAGTCAATATGAACAACATGGCACTAATATGAACAACATGAATCTAGAATGAATAACATGAAACTAATATGAACAACATGACGATAATATGAACAACCTGACTTTAATATGAACAACATGTCGCTAACGACACACAACTAAAACCACGCTAACCAGCCCCCCCCCACCCCACGCCCCAAAATCCCCACTGAAATTATCAGCTATCTTGCTGATGGTTCGGATATCGATGAAATGCAGACACACAAAGAAGCATTGCTCAACTGTTGCAGGAAACACGCAAGTAGGATAAATGATAGGATTAAGATGTTATTGAAATGGGCAAGCGGCACCCTCAAAACGAAACAAAAATACCAATTAACAGTTATCTAAATGAGCCTGGTTTTGAGGGGGGGGGGGGGGGATTTGTTTGACAAAGTTGTATAACAATGACCGTTTGTTCGGTTGACGGGTGTTGGGTAGTGACCAATGGGGGTGCTTGTCAAATTAGTTTACCGCGCCGTCATGCGTTTGTTTCTGTTAGTCTAAATCAGCGGTTCTCAAAGCTTTTAGTGCCGCGACCCCAATTTATAAACATTTGCCAGGTTGTGGCGGCCCACGACCAGACTTATACCTTGACATTGTGAAACGGGTGAGGAGAAAGGGGTGGGGGTGGGGGCAGAGCTTTATGTAGACAAGAAAGTTGTTGGTACTGGAATTTTGATCGGGGGGGAGTTGTCGGGTATGGGAGTTCATTAATAATTGTTGAGACTGAATATTAAGTTTTATTACTGGCGCTGTGCGTGTTAGAGAGTTTTATTAGTTAGTGAACGCTCTTCCCGCGCTTGACTTGGTGACGTATTTTTATGCTCGTTGTGACGTATTGTCTAGTCTGCATTGTGACGTTTTATTCGTCTGGCAGTTGTCAATGGAATTTGTGGAAGGGGGTTGCGTTTTATTTCTGCCTGATAGCGAGCTGCGCTACACGCACGTGTTTATGGAATTGACAGCCGGTGTATATAATTAGATATTAAAGCTACGTTCATTGCGATAAAGGACTTGAGTTGATTCAATATTAGTACGACGTATTACAACGTGGGAAAGAACTGGATGAACTCACCAATCCAGTAGAAACGTGGCGTTGACAGGGGTGGAGGGACGCAGAAATAATGGCTAGGAGGGATGGAGGGTTCTGTAGAGGGGGCGATGTAAGCCGATCGAAAAAAATAAAATTTTATATTTAGTTGGTTTTTATAAAGTGAAAAGAAACGACCAAAAATATTTATATTAAGTAAGCTGCCGATATCTACATCTTAGTTTCTTTGGGTTTTTTTGTGTAGCTATAGTGTAGTAATAATAAAAACCTAATCCAATCACTGCATATAGTATTAAATTTTTTTTATGAATATTCAAATAATAAAAATGCAAATTTCTCACAAAAGCCCCCTTCCCACTACCCATTTTTTCACATTTCTGAAATTCTCAAGCGACTCGTGACATTTGGGCAGGCCACCCCCTAAAGGGATCGTGACCAACAGATTGAGAACCACAGGTCTAAATGGACGTCAATGTTTCTTTACTTTCTTTGTCAAGTCTCTGCGCATTCTTTTTTTGGGGTCCCTCCTCATCGCTCTGAGTTGTATTCGCCGCTAGATGATGTCACCACCAGATGTTGTACACTATTGGATGTTGTAATTATCATATGTCACTATTGATGTTGTCACTATCAGATGTTGTCACTAACAGATGTTGTCACTAACAGATGTTGTCACTAACAGATGTTGTCACTATCAGATGTTGTAACTAATAGATGTTGTCACTATAAGATGTTGTTAAGGTTAGGTGTTGTCAAATGTTGTCCTTATTAGCACTAGACCCTACTCCGGTTCACGGACAGTGGAGCCAAGGCCGCCAGCCATTCATGTGGATGACGTCCTCTAACAAACTTCCGGTCAGGCCATAATTGAAGTCTGCTCAAGGGACCACCTTGTATTAACTGATCACTAAGGCGGGGGAGACAACTGGCTCTGAATTGATAAATATGTACATCGTTAAATAGTTATTTCTCACTTCCTCTCTCTGTCTGACTGTCTGTCCTCTCTCTATCTGTCTGTCTGTCTGGCTGTCTGTCCTGTCTCTATCTGTCTGTCTGTCTGTCCTGTCCTGTCTCTATCTATCTGTCTGATTGTCCTGTCTCTATGTCTCTACAACGCTATGTCTCTCTCTCTTTGTGTCTGTCTGTCTCTCTCTCTCTCTCTGTGTCTATCTATCTATATGTCTGTCTGTCTGTCTATCTGTCCCATCCATCTATCCTTAATTTGATTGACTGATGTCAGGATATTTTCTCCGTGTTTCTGTCACATGCCCCCCCCCCCCACATTAACTCCACACTTAACTTAAAACAGCCTCACGTTTTGGTGACCATTGAGTGGACGCTTTTGTGTGTGTGTATGTGTGTGTTTAAAGTTTGTTTTTAACATGTGTCTATTTTTAGCTAGAATAGACTCCCGATGAATGACCCCCTGTAGACGTCACAGATTGGGACCTAGTCCCACAGACTAGAATTATTCAGAGGTCCACCAAAACAAACTCGTGTTTCTTTTTTAAGGTCAGGTGTTCTCAATTTATTTTAATCACGTTGACACCTTGATAACATTGACCAAGTCTTGGCAACCAGGAGTATTCATAGAAATAGATGAAGCGCCTTTGAGAAGTCAATGGAGGCCGGGGGGTGTGTATTGACTGTAATTACATCCTCACTATATGATAATTGAAAGTTTTTCTCCACATTTTCATGTAGACAGGATAATAATCTCACAATTAAATCATCAAAAGTTTCTATTTATTTTTTGGGTCTGTGTTTTTCAACTCAACAACAACAAAGAAATGTTTACTTTTCAATGTTTACCTTACATTGAACGATTCATTCAGAGTTATACAATGTCTCATTCTTTCAATATAAGGCAACAAATAAGATAATGTCTCATTCTTTCAATGATATAAGGCAACAAATTAGATAAGAGAGGCAAATTAATCCTGCTGTTCTCAAGCGATACTTGGTTTTTAATACTAGCTCTTTCCTTTTTCTCTTTATATGTCTCTTACATCACACCATTACATCACACCATTACATCACACCATTACATCACGCCATTACATCACACCATTACATCACACCATTACATCACACCATTACATCACACCATTACATTACACCATTACATCACACCATTACATCACACCATTACATCACACCATTACATCACATCCTTACATCACACCATTACATCACACCATTACATCACATCATTATATCACACCATTACATCACATCCTTACATCACACCATTACATCAGGCCATTACATCACACCATTACATCACGCCATTACATCACACCCTTACATCACGTCATTACATCACACAATTACACCACACCATTACATCACACCATTACATCACACAATTACATCACGCCATTACACCACACCATTACATCACACCATTACATCACATCCTTACATCACATCCTAACATCACGCCATTACATCACATCATTACATCACATCATTACATCACACCCTTACATCACACCATTACATCACGCCATTACATCACACCCTTACATCACGCCATTACATCACACCATTACATCACATCCTTACATCACATCCTTACATCACACAATTACACCACACCATTACATCACACCATTACATCACACCATTACATCACATCCTTACATCACATCCTAACATCACACCATTACATCACACCATTACATCACACCATTACAGCACATCCTTACATCCAACCATTACATCACACCATTACATCACATCCTTACATCACACCATTACATCACACCATTACATCACACCATTACATCACACCATTACATCACACCATTACATCACACCATTACATCACATCATTACATCACACCATTACATCACACCATTACATAGCATCCTTATATCACACATGCACAAACACTTTAACACGAACACAAACATATGATTATGAACAAACATTGATGATGAACAAACCCTGATATTTTCAATCTCTCTTTTGATTTAAGCTTCTCAATAAATTGACATAAAGCCATGCACTCTAGCCATAGAGCCATGCACCCACTTTCTGCGCCTGAATTATTGAAATTGTCAAACGTGTCTCTCCGTCTGTCTCCCCCACATGTTTCCTTATCTGTCTTTCTGGGTGAACTTCACCACTGACTTTGTCTCGCTGCTATAGCACTCATCTTCTCTCTATCTATGAGAGTGTCTATACGCTCTCTCTTTCTCTCTCTCTTTCGCTGTCGTTTCGTCATCCCTGTTTCTTAGGTACCCCCATTTTCTCTCTTGATCGCTCTAGTCCCTCCCTCCCACCCTCTCTCTCTTTCTCTCTCTCTCTCCAATTCACTCTTCTGTTCTCCAATGTTAGTGTTGTTTTTTTCTCTTGCTCGCTCATCCTCCTTCTCCCCCTCTCTCGTTTCAAGTCCTTCAACTGTTGGTACTTGATATAGAAGCCAAACACTCATATCTTGTGTAGAGCCAGTTAATGGCATTTAAACGAAGCCCCCACCCCCTTTCAACCCCTCTCAAACCCCCCTCTTTCACCCCCCCCCCCCCCGGGATCTGAGCCGCTAGTACAGTCATCCCGATCAATACCCTGCATAATGACAACAAGTCAATGAAGTAAGACGGCGGACGACATTCTACCAAGGTAAGTGGGGCGGGGCACAGTCATTCAACGAACTCTCCAAAATAAATGGTTTAAATTGAACTGAATTTTGGCAGCGTTCTTAGAGCGGCATTAATGTACGAGGCTACTTCTTATTTAATCTAATGTCTTTTAGCGAGGGATTTAAATAGTGAAGTATCTAGTAGGCTTTCGATTACTTTCAGCTATATGTATGTATGTGTGTGTCTGCTTGTATATTGGTATGTACATTTGTTGTATGTGTGGCGCATTTGTATATTGTGATGTGCATAATTTGTTGTATGTGTATATGGCAAATGCCTGCTTGCATAATGTACTGTGCATAATTTGTTGTATGTGTGTGTGTGTGGCGTATGCCTACTTGCATGTTGTACTGTGAATAATTTGTTGCATGTGTGTGCATGGCGTATGTCTGTTTGTATATCGTTATTTACCTCTGCCTCTAAATTTTATGTGTATATGTATTTGAACCGTATTGGCATGTGCATGTGGTTTTGTATGTGTGTAAGTGGGTGAGTGTGACTGCGTCACTATCTGAGAGATTCTAAGAATTGCAGTGATAACTTTCTCATAGTCCTAGCCGTCTGAGCCGTAATGGCGACATCACAAAAATTTACAGTAACAGAAGGAACAGGAACTGGGTTTGTGTGTGTGTGTGTGTGTGTGTCAATTCATGTTCTATGTCAAGCCATGTTCTAAGTCAAGTCATGTTCTATGTCAAGTCATGTTCTATGTCAAGCCATGTTCTATGTCAAGTCATTTTCTATGTCAAGTCGTGTTCTATGTCAAGTCATGTTATATGTCAAGTCATATTCTATGTCAAGTCATATTCTATGTCAAGTCATGTTCTATGTCAAGTCATGTTCAATGCCAAGTCATGTTCTATGCCAAGTCATGTTCTATGTCAAGTCATGTTCAATGCCAAGTCATGTTCTATGCCAAGTCATGTTTTATGTCAAGGCATGTTTTATGCCAAGTCATGTTTTATGTCAAGTCATGTATTATGCCAAGTCATGTTTTGTGTCAAGTCACGTTTTATTTCCAACACAAGTATGGACACGCTTATATCATTGAGTCCCTAGTGTAAGATTACTTGAAACATATCATTGAGTCCCTAGTGTAAGATTACTTGAAACATATCATTGAGTCCCTAGTGTAAGATTACTTGAAACATATCATTGAGTCCCTAGTGTAAGATTACTTGAAACATATCATTGAGTCCCTAGTGTAAGATTACTTGAAACGTTAGAATGTTTTCTGCACGCCACGACGTCATCCATAACTTAGCTCATCCACAAGGGACGCATCACCCCCCTCTCCACGTCATTACGAGAGGTTATCCAATCATTTCTTATTTATTCATACCATGTGACACACCACATTGTTGTATACAGCATTCTCTGTGTCATCCATAATGTAACATGGTTATGATTCCGTGCCATAAACGGGTATTCCATTGAAGTTTTCCGGCACGATAACTGGGGCAGATCGCGGCTCGCGAGCCGCATGCGGCTCTCTAGCGACGTGAGTGCGGCTCGGCCACAAATCGATTCTGTCTCCGAAAAACATGGTTCTTGAAAAGAAATGTGGCTCTCAAATTCTTTTTTAATCGTCCTGCTGCCGATTTTGGCTCTTTTGGCTAATGAGTTTGCCGACCACTGGACTAGGTGATTTCGTTTTTGAATCTCTTGTGGTTAGTGCGCGACGTGGTGTTGTAGTTGGACTATGTTTAAATGAATGTTGCGAATTGTTTTGTACGAGAATAGCATTAGATGTATATTTATTTGTACTCTTTTTATAAAAAATTAACTAAAATGTATCCGAATTCGCGTCACAGTGACGGTGCGATACAGCCGGGTACCACTGTTGACCACTGTATATAAATGTACTTATATGGCATTATGGTCATCTATATTGTTAGGGAACCATCCATTAATATCGTCACGCAACTCAACAAAAGCGGGGGGGGGGGGTGGGGGGAGTGAATCTTCCAAAGAAGCGTGACGTCATTTATTGGTTGGTGCCTAATACGCAAAGTGCGTTAAAATTTTCATTTTATAGGAATTCCTGATTATCTTAACATGCCGAGTGGATGCACATAGTTAGATCTGAATAACATTCATGATTATTCCCTTCGCCACGCAATGTAAGCTTTGAAATATTGTTTCGCTACCTCTGAAAAAGATGATTTTATTCAGTAAAAACAGTGGGGGAAAAAACTTGCGTTGTGAATGGATTTTTAAAAAAATAATTTTGGTGCTGTTCATCTCTTTTCTTGAAGACTCCGCCGTTCGGTCCACATGAAGGAGACAAGAGAGAAAAGCAAACCTAAGCAGAAATAAAATATGCTGTCATTATTTTAGATATAACTTCATTGTTAAATAAAATGAACCACTCTTGTTTACCTTTCCAGAAGAAGAAAATGAAATGGAAAATCCGTCAAGGGTCTCATCACCCCATTCAAAAGATGGCAATCGAATCACTCCGCCATTATCTTTATTTCCCTGCCGTGGCAATCTAAAGTTGCGACCCGGGTCAATTCCTGACTTTAGGCGCCCTCTTCCCCCAAAACGTATACATTAATAAACATATTTTGAAAGAAAAATGACGACTGGTGCACCCACTCAAGGATGGCACGGTGGGTGGGTGCACCCGTCACCCCCCCCCCCCTTTTTACTTCGTATGGCCTTGTCTTTATGACGTATCCAAGGGGTCGTAAACTACGTTCGGATTTTGAAAGATAGCCTCCCCTTCCGGATCTGTTTCTCGCCGTCTCGCAAACAACTGTACTCTAGATCCTAACTTCACATCAATTACTAAACGTGTGTGAAGGAAGAGAGAACATTCATCGCCTGGCTTGTGCTGTCTTTAATTTGCCGCACAAATTGCCTTCCATGTCAAAAGTCTTTTTATCTCGTATGGGTGTTGTTGTTGTTTGTTTTGTTTTTTTTTGGTTTTGTTGAAATGTGTCAATATGATTTCTTTTAACTTAAGACAAAACCAATACCTCTCGAGTTTAAAAGGCTGGACGACAGAAATAGCAAAATAGAAACGAGGACGATTAAAAATGTTTAATTAATTTCCTCTTTTTTGTTTCGGGAATGGAAGATCGAAATTAGCCGACGCTAAATTCATAGATATCTGATAGTGCAGAAAGCAGGGACGGTGCGTCCCATACTTTTTTGCCTCGTGCCCCACCTGGACACCTCAAGGGTGTAATGCCCCTTCCAACCTTTTATTTTTCAATAAACAAAACAAAATTGATGAGTCCATGATGGCACCCAGATGCTACCCAGATGCCCCCCCAGATGCCACCCACAAAGAGATTGAATATTGATTCCACTGACTGCTGTCTTACATATCCCTCCATCTTTTTTAAATATAATAGCATTTACTATCTCAGAGAATTTAAGCCTCCCCCCTCCACAATAATTTTCTACCCCCCCCCCCCCCGTGAGATTTGCCAATCAAACTGTCGTGTGTTGTATGTAGGGAACAACTTTTCCTCCTATAGAAAGATCCCAGGCCTCGTGATTTTGTCCTGAGTTTCTACACCATCGACCCATTGTGATGGACGCCAAGTCTTACACCATCGACCCATTGTGATGGACGCCAAGTCTTACACCATCGTCCCATTGTGATGGACGCCAAGTCTACACCATCGACACATTGTGATGGATGCCAATTCTACACCATCGTCCTATTGTGATGGACGCCAAGTTTTACACCATCGTTCTATTGTGATGGACGCCAAATCTTACACCATCGTCTCATTGTGATGGACGCCAAATCTACAACATCGACCCATTGTGATGGACGCCAAGTCTTACACCATCGTCCTATTGTGATGGACGCCAAGTCTTACACCATCGTCCCATTGTGATGGACGCCAAGTCTTACACCATCGTCCCATTGTGATGGACGCCAAGTCTTACACCATCGTCCTATTGTGATGGACGCCAAGTCTTACACCATCGTCCTATTGTGATGGATGCCAAGTCTTACACCATCGACCCATTGTGATGGACGCCAAGTCTTACACCATCGACCCATTGTGATGGACGCCAAGTCTACACCATCGTCCTATTGTGATGGACGCCAAGTTTTACACCATCGTTCTATTGTGATGGACGCCAAATCTTACACCATCGTCTCATTGTGATGGACGCCAAATCTACACCATCGACCCATTGTGATGGACGCCAAGTCTTACACCATCGTCCTATTGTGATGGACGCCAAGTCTTACACCATCGTCCCATTGTGATGGACGCCAAGTCTTACACCATCGTCCCATTGTGATGGACGCCAAGTCTTACACCATCGTCCTATTGTGATGGACGCCAAGTCTTACACCATCGTCCTATTGTGATGGATGCCAAGTCTTACACCATCGACCCATTGTGATGGACGCCAAGTCTACACCATCGACCCATTGTGATGGACGCCAAGTCTACACCATCGTCCCATTGTGATGGACGCCAAATCTTACACCATCGTCCCATTATGATGGGCGGATGCAAAAAAAAAAAAAAAAAAACTAGTTGTCACAAGTTCCCAGCCTGAGAACCACTCAGTTCTGACATCGTCAGATGTTTTCGTATTTCGAGACTCTAGGGTTTATCATAAAGTGCTTCGAATCTTGTTGGTCAACTCTGGTGAGTTCATATGAATTTGATATTTAGTGGTTTTATGTATTACTTGTTTTGTTTAAGAATCCTTGATTCCTTTTTTTTTTCAAAACTATCCTCGATGTCGGTCAGATCGATACTTCATTTCAAATTCTTCCTTTTAGATTTTCTTGGTGAATATTTTATGACGACAGCCGTCGTGTGTGTCTCACGTTTCCCTTTACTTGGTTCAGTAAACATCCACCCTCAGTACCATCAACTGGCACCCTCAGTATCAATAACTGCCACCCTCAGTACCATCAACTGGCACCCTCAGTATCAATAACTGCCACCCTCAGTACCATCAACTGGCACCCTCAGTATCAATAACTGCCACCCTCAGTACCATCAACTGCCACCCTCAGTATCAATAACTGCCACCCTCAGTACCATCAACTGGCACCCTCAGTATCAATAACTGCCACCCTCAGTACCATCAACTGCCACCCTCAGTATCAATAAATGCCACCCTCAGTACCATCAACTGCCACCCTCAGTATCAATAACTGCCACCCTCAGTATCAATAACTGCCACCCTCAGTATCAAGAACTGCCACCCTCAGTATCAATAACTTCCACCCTCAGTATCAATAACTGCCACCCTCAGTAACATCAACTGCCACCCTCAGTATCAACAACTGCCACCCTCAGTATCAATAACTGCCGCCCTCAGTTTCAATAACTGCCACCCTCAGAACCAACAACTGCCACCCTCAGTATCAATAATTGCCACCCTCAGTACCATCAACTGCCACCCTCAGTATCAATAACTGCCACTCTCAATACCATCAACTGCCACCCTCAGTATCAATAACTTCCACCCTCAGTATCAATAACTGCCACCCTCAGTTTCAATAACTGCCACCCTCAGTACCAAAAACTGCCACCCTCAGTATCAATAATTGCCACCCTCAGTATCAATAACTGCCACCCTCAGTACCACCAACTGCCGCTCGCAGCATCGTCAAATGCCACCCTAATTACAATCAAATTTTAACCTAAGTCCTATCAACTGACACCCTTCATGTCATTAACTGCCACCCTCAGTATCAATAATTGCCACCCTCAGTGTCGTCAACTGCCACCCTCAGTATCATCAACTGCCACCCTCATTACCATCAAATACCACCCTCAGTACTATCAACTGCCACCCTAAGTATCATTAACTGACACCCTCAGTATCATCAAATGCCATTTCAATATCATCAATTGCCACCCTTAGTATGAGCAACTGCCAACCTCAGTATCAAAACTGCCACCCTCATTATTTTAACTGCCACCCTCAGAAGCACTGACACCCCAAAGGCAATTATGTGCCACCCAAATTATTATTAACAGGCACCCTCCGTGCCATTAATTTGCCACCCCATTGCCTCTAAGTAATCACCCTCCGTGCCATTAATTTGCGATCCCATTGCCTCTAAGTAATCACCCTCCGTGCCATTAATTTGCAACCCCATTGCCTCTAAGTAATCACCCTCCATGCCATTAACTTGCCACCCCATTGCCTCTAAGTAATTACCATCCATGCCATTAATTTGCCACCCATTGCCTCTAAGTAATCACCCTCCATGCCATTAATTTGCCACCCCATTGCCTCTAAGTAATCACCCTCCATGCCATTAATTTGCCACCCCATTGCCTCTAAGTAATTACCCTCCGTGCCATTAACTTGCCACCCATAGTGCCTCTAAGTACCACCCTCCGTGCCATTATCTTGCCACCCATAGTGCCTCTAAGTACCACCCTCCGTGCCATTAACTTGCCACCCATAGTGCCTCTAAGTACCACCCTCCGTGCCATTAACTTGCCACCCATAGTGCCTCTAAGTACCACCCTCCGTGCCATTAACTAGCCACCCATAGTGCCTCTAAGTACCACCCTCCGTGCCATTAACTTGCCACCCATGGTACCTCTAAGTACCACCCTCCGTGCCATTAACTTGCCACCTATAGTGCCTCTAAGTACCACCCTCCGTGCCATTAACTTGCCACCCATAGTGCCTCTAAGTACCACCCTCCGTGCCATTAACTTGCCACCCCAGTGCCTTTATGTACCACCCTCCGTGCCATTATCTTGCCACCCATCGTGCCTCTTAGTACCACCCTCCGTGCCATTAACTTGCCACCCCCAGTGCCTTTATATACCACCCTCCGTGCCATTATCTTGCCACCCATAGTGCCTCTAAGTACCACCCTCCCTGCCATTATCTTGCCACCCTCAGTGCCTCTAAGTACCACCCTCCGTACCATTATCTTGCCACCCACAGTGCCTCTAAGTACCCCCCTCCGTGCCATTAAATGACGTGCTTGATGTCACTCTATGACATTGGAGCGTGTGGTGTGTTTAACAGCCACCCCGTTGACATAAACTGTCACACTCTGTTTCCATAGTCATTACCAACTACGTTCAGTCATAAACAGACACAGGCCCAGTGCATCCTCTGTCTCACTAACTGCCACTGTAAATTATCATAACCTATCAGACTGTATGATATTAGCAGCGACCTATGTGGTTATGAACTCACCCGTCATGTCATCAACGGCCATCCGTAGACAACAACCAGAACGTGTGTCACGACAGCCACTCTCCCTTAAACTGACTTCTTCCTATGCCATTATCCGACATTCTCAGTTCCACTGACAACAACTGACGCGTTATGCCGCTAACTGCCATAGTCAAAGTCGTGACGTCAGTCTGTGTCATCAACCAATGTACCAATCGCGTCGTCTTCTTACAAGCCTGCCATGGAAATAGTTGAATGTAGTCAACTGATAAAGTTTCAGCTGAGGGCATCAAGGTCATGTTAGGGAGATTGCACGATGCACTTTCTTCACTCACTGCTTTAGTTCTTCTGTACAGCAGTGTTTGCTCTGGCGATAATAAGATGTATTCTTGGTTTTGGAAAGCACAACTTCCGGCAATAACAATGGCGATATCTTGCGATTTTAACTAGCTTCTATTGCATGTCGTATTTTCTTGTGTCCTGTCTGCTGAGGCAGGCTCTGGGCTGAAAAGTTCTTATTTTATTGTCCTGTCTTTTGATTCAAGATTCCTCATACCTTGTCCTACTATTTCCTGTGCTCTGACGGTAGCTTTCATCTGTATATTTTCTCAATCACCCAGATCTAGAATATGAACTGCATGTAATAATGTCAAAGAGTCTATAATAATATGTAATAGAGTAATAGGGCCTAGATCCAATAATGCAACAGGGTCTATATGTTATAGAGTTATAGGGACTACATGTAATATAGCTATTAAAGCAATAACTGCTCTCTGTTCCATTCATCTTTTAGAGATTTACCTTTCTGGATTTAGACCCAGCAACTATGTGAGCCAGTGGCGTGCCCATAAATGTGGGCTACACAAAACTACAAACTTGTTTAATTAAACCACAAAATAAAAACTGTTTCATTATAACATTTTTCTTTGGTTTTTTTTAGGGTGATTTGTTGAGCGGTTGCCCTATCTCCACCCGCGAGATACGCCCCTGTTAATGGGGTGCTTTCATCATTCAATTAGGAAATAAAGTGTGCTACGTCTGCTCACGGCTCATCAAGGCCAATGGGCCGTTTCCACAGCCAGCAAGATCATATTGCAGCCAACCATTGTCCTGTGACCGGCATCAAAGCTGTTGTGTTGGTCATGAGATCAATACGTGTGTTTCTAACGATCGACGGGCGCCCGTAAATTGTCTTTTTTCATGCATTATAGTGTGTCAGCAATGACTCCACCAGCTTTGACTTCCAGTTTGTCACTCTTTAAATGTTTGCTCCCAACTCCATCCCACCCTACTAAGGGGCTGTCCATTAATTATGTCAACTAAACAGGGTGGAGGGGGGGGGGGTCTGAAATTTTTTGACAATTGTTGACAAGGGGGAGAGGGGGGGGTCAAGAAAAGTTGACGTCAACAATGTTACTTTTTTAAAAATAAATTTAATTTCATAAGTTAAAATTTTATTAAACTTTTTTTTCTAAACATTTTACTTTTATTCACTTTTTTGTTGTAGTTGTAAACTAGTCTATTTAAATTATTGTTTCCCCCCCCCCCCCCCATTTTATCTTTATTTTCAGGGGGGGGTTATCAAATGTTGACGTAATTTTATAGAGGGGGGGGTCTCTGGAAGTTTGACAAGTTGTTGACAAGGGGGAGGGGGGGAGGTAAAAATCGCCAAAAATTTGTTGACATAATTAATGGACAGCCCCTAAGGGTCGTATCTACTTAGGGCCGTTTGTACCTAAGGCGGCAGCGTCATAACTCCTGAAAAACATAATTGTATATACAGTAGCTGGAAAAGTTGATCAAATAAGAGGTAAATGAAGTGAATGCCATAATGTTACAACATAATTTAGGAAAATGTACAAGGTTAATAAATAAAGGGTGAAATGATTAAAGGTATCTAAAAGAATTGAGAGTTTTTATTTGTTCCGTTGCTTTTTGTTGGCCCCTCTGAACAAAATTTTAAATATTAATTCTCCCGGTATTTCTTTGCATTTGTGCCCCTTTGTTAATATCTGCATGACGTCAGAATCTCAGTTGTAACTTACAATCAACAAGACAACATAAATAATGGTGTCACCAAACAGCTCATCGCTGGTCTCTCTGTGGGGCAGCTAGACATTTAAGGGACGGCTATTACGTATATCACGCGATATTGGTTGGGGGGGGGGGGGCAGATTTTACTAAGGGGTGTCATTTTGATACCAAACAAAAAATTTAATACTAAATTCGGGGGGAACTTTAATATGGTATTGTTTATTCACTTTCAGGCCACTCGGCCTAAATTTAAATTTCCACCTCTTCTGTTGCTCTCCGATTACGTGTAGAATGAAGAAATACTAAATTCCTGTATACGCCAAAACGCGTTCCTGCATTTTGAATTTTATCAAAACTTTACTGGGGAGCCACCTCCACAGATCCCTCACTCAAATTATTTCCCATGAGCCTTCGGCTCCCTCGATTTCTACACCCCCTCCTCGCTACAGTCCGGGTACCCTTTCATTTTAAACAAGTTTAAAAAATAAACCTGTGTAAGCATAATCGATTTTAATTGTTTAACTTATTATTTTTGTGCTTGGACCTTTTTTTCCATCCATCCCTGTGGTGCTACAGCCCATGTAGGGCTTTGGCATGCCTTATCACTTCCTTCCCCTCAGACCTCCCATCCATCCCTGTGGTGCTACAGCCCATGTAGAACTTTGACCTGCCTTACCACTTCCTTCCCCTCAGACCTCCCATCCATCCCTGTGGTGCTACAGCCCATGTAGGGCTTTGGCATGCCTTATCACTTCCTTCCCCTCAGACCTCCCATCCATCCCTGTGGTGATACAGCCCATGTAGGGCTTTGGCATGCCTTACCACTTCCTTCCCCTCAGACCTCCCATCCATCCCTGTGGTGCTACAGCCCTTGTAGGACTTTGACCTGCCTTACCACTTCCTTCCCCTCAGACCTCCCATCCATCCCTGTGGTGCTACAGCCCATGTAGGGCTTTGACCTGCCTTACCACTTCCTTCCCCTCAGACCTCCCATCCATCCCTGTGGTGCTACAGCCCTTGTAGGACTTTGACCTGCCTTACCACTTCCTTCCCCTCACACCTCCCATCCATCCCTGTGGTACTACAGCCCATGTAGGGCTTTGACCTGCCTTACCACTTCATTCCCCTCAGACCTCCCATCCATCCCTGTGGTGCTACAGCCCTTGTAGGACTTTGACCTGCCTTACCACTTCCTTCCCATCAGACCTCCCATCCATCCCTGTGGCGCTACAGCCCTTTTAGGGCTTTGACCTGCATTACCACTTCCTTCCCCTCAGACCTCCCATCCATCCCTACGGTGCTACAGCCCATGTACACTTCCTTCCCCTCAGATTATCCATTAATGCGGCGCTGCAGCCCAAGTAGGGCTTTGGGCTGCCTCACTACTTATATCCACTTCTGTATTTCATTTTAGTTCTTTAATATCATAGTTGATACTGCAATTAATTATTTGTCGAAACGTTTCCAGCAAATGAGAAAACAAAGCAACAAATGTAAAAAAAAAGTTTCCAGCAAATGAGAAAACAAAGCAACAAATGTAAAAAAAAGTTTCCAGCAAATGAGAAAACAAAGCAACAAATGTAAAAATACGTTTCCAGCAAATGAGAAAACAAAGCAACAAATGTAAAAATACGTTTCCAGCAAATGAGAAAACAAAGCAACAAATGTAAAAATACGTTTCCAGCAAATGAGAAAACAAAGCAACAAATGTAAAAAAAAGTTTCCAGCAAATGAGAAAACAAAGCAACAAATGTAAAAATACGTTTCCAGCAAATGAGAAAACAAAGCAACAAATGTAAAAATACGTTTCAAGCAAATGAGAAAACAAAGCAACAAATGTAAAAAAACGTTTCCAGCAAATGAGAAAACAAAGCAACAAATGTAAAAATGATTACAAACATTCTCTTGTAAGGCTTTGTTGAAAATTTGCAGTTTTAAAAAATTTGCAGTTTTAAAAAATTTGCAGTTTTAAAAAATTTGCAGTTTTAAAAAATTTGCTAACAAATATCTCAGACATGCGAGAAATCCCAAATTAATATTCTTACATTTTTGCACTTAAAACAATGTCTGGATGGCTTCTTTCCAAATATAGTCATTTCTTTTCGAATATTGGGGACAATTCCAGTCTACGTGGGAACTGGAGAAAGAAGGTTTGTTTTTTAAATTCTCAAATTGAATAAAAATCTATTTACGAGCGTCTGTGAATCAGGAAACACCTCTAGTGTTGGCAGCATGCTGGAAACATTAGGCTGATCACCGTTGGAAGAACGACGACGACTACCTAGGCTCTCCATGTTGTACAAGATCAAAAATGGGCTGGTCCACTGCTCCAGTATCAAACAGAAACTCGTCAATCTCCCCCCTAGACAGCGAAGAGGTCACGACAAGCAATTTCGACTTTTAGAAACAAGAACTCAGTACAGGAGCTCCTCATTCCTGACAAAGACAATAAAGGACTGGAACAAACTTCCAAAAGCAACAGTTGAGGCGACTACACTTGACACATTTGCGAATATTGCCTCCTGTCTTGCAACCAGTGAATTATCCCCTTGAAAACCACACACATTAACATCGCGAACCCCTCTGAACCATAGGAGCCATAAGGATCAATTCATTGATCGTGGGCCCTCAAAACATAGAAGAAGAAGAAGAAGTCTCCTATATTTTGCTATGCTGTCTATTTAAAATGATGCTGCCAGTCGATTCGACAAGTCGGGATTTTTTCTTGTAAGTGTTACTACTCTGCTAATAAAAACCAGTTTAATTTCAAACAGATTAATCTTAAATTTTCTATTTAAAATCTGTCCTTTTTTTATTGTTTATACTTGGAAGATTAATGTATCGTAATTTTAGGACTTTTTTCTTTTGTCTTCTCAAGTGGTCCCTTTTTAAATTATCAGCGGTTGATATCTACCTGAAAATGTGCTGGGGGGTAGGGGCGCCAAGATTTAAAACTGCTATTGGCGCCACAATTGCTACGGCCGGCCCTGTCCCCGTGTCACAAGCTGTTACACTTTCTTATTCTTAGAAACCCTCACCCCCCCCCCCCCCCAAGCCCCCACCCCCACCTCCGGAGCCTGACATACATTAAGGACGGTCTCTAACATTTCGCCTTATTATTTCATGTCTGTGTTTTGCTATGAGCAGAAGTAGAATTGTGCGTTAAGGGTGTGTGGTGTGTGCTTTGATATTTCTCGTAAATTTCCGCGAAGCTTTTATTACAAAGTAGCTTTCTCGTGGAGTGACTAGAGAAAAGGGAGGCAAGGACCATAACTATCGTCGTCTGCATGTGACCGACAGGGTGGTTTAAATGCCGCGAATAACGGATAAACAATGGAAGGAGAACGTTGCAGTTTATCTCATGAGCTCAACCGTGAAAACTACAAGGAAATATTTCGTAGTGTGTGGTTCTTATAAGAGTTCTTTCCCCCCATGATCTTTGATGTATGAATGAATCGCACCGTTTTCTAACACGCATGAATAGTACCAATGATTTCGTGTGTCTTGTTTGCAGCTCAAGGAACCCGAATGTCCATTACTAGAAGCAGACGAGCACAAATTGACTATACATATAGAGTGGATGGACTCACATCTCCTCGTTAGTCCCAACTACACAAATCTTGATGACGTCACCAGGCTACACAAGCACCAAATGTCGTAAGTGTTACGTAAGAGTGTGAAATAATTATTTTAAAAAAATAATCATAATATTTGAAATAACTGTTATCTCTGAGTTAAACATTTGGGTTGGGGTCGAGGGAGGGAGAGAGAACCAATATTTGACATCTCTAGAAAATCTAGTCATGGGGCAAGTAACAACCGATTCATGCAAAAGGTTGTCCTCCAAAATTAAACAAAATTTAATACCGAACTTCTTATCAAAAGTAGTATTTAAATAAGTACGGTAGGACGAAAAACACGAACAATACAATGAATAAACAAGCACAGAGAATTCCTTTAAGTTGTTTTTAAAAAATGAAACAAATATCATTTGACATATGTCAGGGATCGGAAAACTTGAAGTGTAAAAGATAAAACTTTTCGATGTCTTTGGCGCTTGCTGGCCAACACTCTAATTTTTGTTAAGGGTAGTGTGGGTCCTGAAATTTTCCTTAGCGTCCTTATTATTGGAAAGTTGATGGCTTGAGACGCGCGTTTCTTCCTCTAGTCTATATATTCAACTAATCATATTTTCACGTGGAAGTGCTAATAGCAGATGTCATCTAGTATCAATTTGAATGAAACGCTAGCTTTGGGATAGTCGTGACGCGTGCTTTTCCAATTGCGCCATAACTTCGCACACATAACACCTGTAAAGCCTTATACATAAATAGTATATCTTAGTTCGCGGACCATATTAAAAGATGCCGTGGGCCGGATTAGGGCCGCGTGGACTGTTGTTTAGAGACCCCTGACCTAATTCCAGGCCATCCTTCTCTGTTATGATTAGAATGTGCAACTCTGACTAGTGCCTCCGGGCATATTCCAGATATAAAAACTTTGATAATATCTCAACACAAACTTAAAAAGGTTGTCCACCCCTTGGTCCATGTCTGTCAGTAGTGATTTGCGTTGGTTCAATATTTTAGGATTTTTCAATTACTTTTCACTTTTCAGGAACTCTCAATAAACTTTTGTTAATCATATTACCGCTATCTTGATTTTAATGTAAAATATTTGCTTGCAGTTTGTAATTTAATTGATTTAAGTCACTCACATCATTAGCCCTACAAATGTCTCATCTTATAACTCGAGAAACTACTGGTACACAATATGAAATTGCTTTATGAAATAACTAGATGCTTGTTCTGTTTCAGTGGCCTCGATGGCAAAATGCTGCCCCCCCCCCCCCCCCACCCTCTTTGCGAATAAATGCAGCTCTTTTAATTATTAATTTAAAAAATTTTTTTTTATGCCATTTAGACTTAAATTTATCATTAAAAACTCTCCAAGATCTTGTTGGATTTATCAACACTTTCTATTTGCATTGCCTGGTGTAAAAGCTTTAACAGAAAATGCTTTCAAACCATCCCTTACTCTCTTAGACATTAGCTGCCACGCTTACACTTAATTCAGTTAACCATTTAAATAAATGCGCTGTCGGACAAATAAATTGCCATAAAAATTATGATTATGTGATGAGAATCTGTATAAATTTATCTGCAAAATTCGATTTGTCCCCCCTTTTCTTTTCCCAGTAGAGAGATCCTTGCCCTTCAGGCTGAAAACTATGCACTTGAGAAGCAACTGTACAGTTACCAACAATCTCTTGCCAAGAACAGTGCCAAGGAGCCATCAAGTAGAAACACAAGCCGAGCCAATAGTTATGATGCAACCAATAGACTTTGATTTTAAACAATTTAATGATTCTTCCAATGATTGGTCAAAATTGTTGATTCTTTAAACAAATGTTCTTTTGCAACGTTTTATTTTAAATAATTTTTAACATTTAATGAATGAGGTAAACCCATGTTGTATAGACCTGGTATGTTGACATTTAGTGTGACTTGTTATATAGACCTGGTATGTTGACATTTAGTGTGACTTTTTATATAGACATGGTATGTTGACATTTAGTGTGACTTGTTATATAGACATGGTATGTTGACATTTAGTGTGACTTGTTATATAGACATGGTGTATGTTGACATTTAGTGTGACTTGTTATATAGACCTGGTATGTTGACATTTAGTGTGACTTGTTATATAGACATGGTATGTTGACATTTAGTGTGACTTGTTATATAGACATGGTATGTGGACATTTAGTGTAACTTGTTATATAGACATGGTATGTTGACATTTAGTGACTTGTTATATAGACTTTTTATACAGATTATGTTGACATGTTATATTGAGATGACACATTATATAGAAAGTTCACTCATTGATGCACGAGATTTCACCAGAGTAGGGATTTCACGTTAGTTACTAGACTGACTGATGCTAGAAATCGTAATTTGTAATATAACGGAATATGTCAAGAGGCTAGATAAAGTGATGCCACTAGCCCGAGTGACTATGACATTATTCAGAAGTATCAGATACTTTACTGTCTCAGTGCTAAATCCATTTAAAAACAAAAGGAAATCATATTTCTTTCTTGAGTAAGTGAGAAAAAGTCTAACTTGTAAAATGTGAAGGGTGAGCTTGTGTTCCTTTTAAATGAATATCATCAGTAAGCAAGATTAGATATGAAAATATTCATCAAACTAATTAATGTGTTCATTTGTTCTATTCTTTATGATAAATTATAGAACTCTTTGTTAATAATGTTAATGAAACTGTAACCCTTTTCAACTATCTATGAATTTAAGTAGACCTGTCATTGTATTATAACATTAGACAATAACTGTAGGTAAATGTGAAGTTTATTGTGGGAACAAATATCTTTTCCCCATAATTTAACTTTTAAGATACATTCATCAACACTAACACTAAAAAATTAGATTGCATTTATTTGGCACAATTTTGCCCTTGCAGCAGGGGAGGCCATCCATTCAAGCCATAACTGTTTCCAACTTATTTTTTTTTTAACCCCGAACCACACCATTTCCAATTAAATTTTAACTCGGACACAAATGAACTTAGTAGAAATTACATTGCCATCAGAGTGTGGTATTAACACTATAAGCTAATACTAATAATTAAACTATCACACTTTTAATAAATGAATTGAAAGTCAATGAAGAAACATGAATGAAACCTCTAACTTTTAAAATTACTTTTCAATTTTTAGTTTGTGAATAACCCTTGTGGGTTATATATTTCCTGTACTTTATGATTTCTTTTTCATAAATTTTCATTACCTATGACATTGTCGTTTCTCTTTCAGATTTTTTTTATTCGTGAAATAACGCAATGTATAGTCCAAGGTTGAGATACCAGTAATGACAATTTTTTACAGTTCAGCACTGATTTTGTATGTTCCTTGAATATAGCTTTCTCCTTTCTAATTAGTACGTGATTATAGGGGCTTGTGATTATATGTTTTTTTAATTATAGTGAAGTAAGGCCCAGCTATAAGTGATCACTATTGAAATGTTGAGGTGGTCTTTCCATTTTGTTATGCGTAACAATTTATCATCTTCTTGAACAAGTTGATCATATTTCATTGAATGGCTTTCAAATAATTTAACCAGTATGACAGAGTTAAGATTTGACTGATTTAGTGTGGAAAAGGATGAGTGGGGTAATTTTAAGTTATTCACTGTTGACATAAAAGTAAAAAAAAAAATTCAGCTCATGAAATGTTCACTTTCTTCTAGTGTAGCTTTTTAAATAAAATAATCCAACCAAATAATGAAGCTTGTCCGTCATGCATATTTTAAACTATTTTAATTACACAAATTGTATTTCTGCCACAGTACTTACAGATTTACCAAGACAATAATCTGACTTAAGTGGTTGACCATGTTTTCTCCTACCTGAGGTAGATACCTTTCTCGGATTTTTATTAAATGGGGAAGAACCCTGACAAATTTGAATCCACCTTCACTCGGTCCAACAGCAGACCTTGCTATTGGCCATCAACTATTAAATAATAAATCTTGGCTATAGCATTGCAGCTTTTTTCGTACCAGGGAGGGTCATTATATTCAGTGTATCGTAAAATAAAAATAGAACTTAATAAAAAATTTTAAAGCGAAACAATTGTTCAGTTACATTATCTGGCAAACCTTTAGCACCTGTGATTAATAATCGATTTTAAAAGCTGCTGTAGTTTAGTTTCATCAAACACAGCAATTTATTCTCTGTTAATTAAGAGATTGTATGATAAGGATTCAAACATTGTACGGTATTATCAAGTTGTGGTTAAGCTGCACCTTTTTCACAAAATTTTTGCCACTGACTTACTCAAGACAAATAAAATAAATTTCTTATAATTTCATTTTTATGATACAACTTTATTAGACCCTCAAAAATAATTTTGATATAAAATTTCAAGAGTTTAAAATTCAACATGAGCTAAACATCAAAGCCCACAGTGAACTGAACAAAAAATCAAACTCAACATCTCCCTACCCTCATTTGCACCACACAGTTTTAAAACCCAGCAATGATCATCCATTGTGAATTGGAGAGGTGATTTCTCTTCAGTCTTGTTATCCACAAAACTGAATTTATTAAAACATTCCATTTATTCAACCCTACGTAGCTGTAAATGGTCATCATCATAGGCAGCCAAGTAGGGCCAAACGAAGTCACAAGAACTTACCTGAAACAAAAGAAAAAAAACTGTGAGATAAAAATTGACATTTATGTAAGGACACTGAACATTTTTGGTTTTTGAAAAAGTTCAGAAAATTGCAGTTGAATCAGGGTTTCCTGCATTAGTTTCAAAAGTTTCTTTAGTTTTTTTTATTAAACCAAATATGTTATTATGATGTGTCCTACGAATGCTGAAAGAGAAAATATATTTGAGGATGTACTGCTTATCAAAGAGTGGCTAGCATTGTTTCAAACAATTTAGAAAACTAGAATTTAAACAAATTAACATTTATATTTTGATAGAAGTCTCATATACATCATGTATCAATATATTTACAAATCATAAATCTGTGAATGGAGTTCAGGTTATGTTTCAATGTATACATTTTATAATTACTTGTTTTGACAAGTTTAATTTCAATCAGCGGGTGTTTAATTTAGGATGTTTTCATGTGTCAAGGTACTGAGTGTACACTTTATGTTATAACCTTTAAATGTGTCTCCTGTAGTCAGAACAACTCTACGTCAACCTAGAAAAAAGATGAGACAAGTTTAGTAACAAAATACAGCTTCATTCAGTGGGGCAATGGGGTTTGGAATGAGATAGTTGATGCAATGTCGTCTAAAATTATTGAAAATGGGGCGCAATCATGTTGACCACTAAGTTGCATTTTTGTATTGCCATGTTAAACTGACAACATTTTTAAAAAAAAGTATTTCCAACTGCATAACTCAATCAACAAATTCAGTTACTTCTGTTGTGTTTTGTGAAAGAGATTTCTAACAACTAGGAATAAAATGTCAAATCTATTAAACCATATAGGAATAAAATGTCAAATCTATTAAACCATATAGGAATAAAATGTCACATCATATATGAAACTACGTGTTTCCTCTGCCATGTGTTTAAAACTGTGGATTAAAAAATGAGTTGAAATGTAACTACAGCAGAGATACAATTCTTTATGCTTTTCTTTAGGTATACAAAGAATCACACTAATTATTAAGCTATTGCAGCTCTCATCATTCTGCACTGCTAAAATTTAGTTGCATGGTCTGTTGATAATTATGGCAACCAAAAAAAAAATGAAATGAAATTACGCAAGAAAAACCTTTATTATAAGCTGGTGATGAAGAAGGTGCAGAGACATGACCTTGAAAATCAAATTTCATTGTGACCTTTCCAGTAGCTGGGGGTCATAGGTCGGGTCAGACATAAGGCTCCATTGGCATGAGGAAAAAATGAAGAGGAAACAAACACAATAGAGTTAATTTTGAAAATTTAATACAAAATAAATCAGGTACACGTATTTCCCAAAAATCAACTTTTTTTCCCCACATCTCTTCCTTTACATAACTGCAATCATCACAGAAAACTCATATGGTCAAATATTGAACTAGATTCTTTTTTAATGGAACAATTAATGGTACTAGGACACTAGACAAATAAAAGTTTATGGGAGATATCTAACAAAAACCATAACCCTGAAAAAGATAACTCAAAAAGGGCTGAAATCTGAAATTCAAAACATCACACTGGCTTTATATTAATTATATTTGTAAGTCAGGCTACAGATTTCTGATTGTGAATTTTTTTAAGCCATTGAGATTAATCCAACATGTCAGCCATATTTTGGCTATGAGTGTATTAAAAGTTTGATTAATAATCATAACATAGAAATTTGATAAGGTTTATGTTTATAGCCTATAAACCAATAAACTCACAAGAATACATATTTCCACTAAGGAAACTAGGCATAATCAACTCTACTCTAGTAATGTATTAAAATAACTTTTCCAGTTTTCACATAGTAAAAAACTGTATATTTTAATATTTTTGTTCATGAACACTGAAACTTGTTTTATTGAGAATGAACCTTTCAAAGTAATATGCCTTGCTTCATTGAGTTAAGCTGTAAAAAGTCTTCTTTTTTTTCAGTCTTTCAAATTTTCTCAGTAATAAATGGATGAGCTAATGCCTGGTTGATGGGAATTCTTTTGGATGGGTCAAGAGCCAAGAGTTTGTCCAGCAGGTCCTTGAGTTGAGTAACCTTCCTAAGCTGGTCCTCGGGAAGTCGGTTGTAAGGGACCATTTCTGCCAGCATGTCCTTGGTGGCATTGATTGAGGACATCACAGTAACTTTTTCCTAACAAGCAAGGGAGGGATAAACATTGGCTGTAGCCTATACATTAACTCAAAGGAGAAAAATTTGTGTGAAAATTTAATATTTTTAAAAAAATCAATTAAATTGAGGAAAGAACAATTTAATCTTAGCTTTAAGATTAACACTGATAACTCCTTTAGGTTAGAAAACACATTAAAAAAAGTATTTTCTTCAGATTTTGTAGTATGACAGATATTAATTCGACTTAATTTTGTTCATTTTGCCTATTATTAGAAAAACACCAGACAGATTATGCATCATTTGTACAAATTCTGTCTCATCTTCTCAAAATTGCTAAAAACTTCATTGCTTACTTCATTTAACCAGGAAGCAGATCATTTGTGCATGATCTGTTTTTAAGGGGGAAGATGAAAGAAATATGATGCAATGATTGCACTAATTTATAAGAAATGGATATAAAGGATTTATAAGAAAAACTTTGTTTATCATAAAGGTATTTTATTATTCTTAAAAATTAATTGTTTGGAGCATTTGTCCTCTTGATTGCTATAAGGAATTATAATTTAACAGATCCATCAGCCCTGTCATGGGTAAAATAATACTCTGAATGTAAACCAACAAGGCTGTTATCATTTTAATGAAATCTTAAGAAAACTTCCTACCCGCTGGGTAATTTTGTCCATCTCATGATGACGGAAGTTGTAAGAAGAATCAAAATGTTGATCTTTGAACATCCCTTTCCGAATCATTTTGTTGGGTATCCTTCCCTTGTAGTCCATAACTGTTTTCAGCATGTCATTATTGCTGGTGCCTGGAAAGAGGATCTTGCCTGTGTACAGCTCAAATAATGTGCAGCCCACGGACCAGGTATCAATGTTGTGATCATAGCCTAGACCTAAAACTATAAAGGAAAGACAATAAAGCCATAAAAAAACCCACCTTGTGGTGATAGAGGTATCCTACAAGAAATAACTTGTATAAAATTACTGTTTAACATACCCAGATCCATCAATCAACTTAAAATAAAACAGGCTTAAAATTAAATAAGCACCAATTCAATTACAGTTCAATTACTTAACTACATGAACTATAACAAAACATGATTTTGGGGCTTATAGTTATATTAACAGGACAAATATGAGACATGTCATAGAAGATTAAAACACTAAGATGTCATGTAAGATTAAGACATTAAGATGTCATGAAAGATAAATACATTTATGATGTCATGAATATAGATATACAATAACAGATAAATGATCCTGACTGTGGTTTGACCCTGTCCTGATCTCAACAAATCCCAATATTTTAGTTCGTATACAAACGTGTACATATTGAAGTCATGATTTACTACATGATTTGTGAAAGGTTACTTTCATAGCAGGCCCTATTAACATTTAAAAAAAAAATGTTTTTTAGTGGTTTTTAGAGATGTATTCACTCTAAATTGTCTTGTTATTCTTGCTCCCCAGAAAGAAAAAAATTAACAATTAAGCAATCCCGGCTTTAGATGTTCCTGATATTTTACATCTTACTGTAATCACAAAATTGTGTGAGAAAAGTAAAAGCAACTTACTTATCTCTGGAGCTCTGTAGAAACGGCTGACTAAATATGGTGTGATGTCATTCTCAGAAACATGAGAGGCTGAGCCAAAATCACACAACTTCAGCACCATTTTGGACTCATTTACCTTTGAAATAGACAGAGCATTGGAAAGAAGAAAGTCCATTATTGAAAGGAAGGGAAAAATTAATATGAAGAAAAGTTAAAAATATCCAAGTTTTAGTAACTAGTAACTGGAGTTTGCAAGAGACAAATATAATGGAATGACCCACCAGTATGTTAGATACAAATATAATGGAATGACCCTCCAGTATGTTAGAGACATATATAATGGAATGACCCACCAGTATGTTAGAGACAAATATAATGAAATGACCCACCAGTATGTTATCAGGCTTTATATCTGCATGGAGAATGCTGCACTTTCTGAGAAGTTTCAGAGCAAGCAACAGTTGCTGGCTGTACGATCTGACGGCCTTGATGTGGAGACCAATGTCTTTCCCATACTTCTTCAGCACCTCACGTAAATTCATACTTTGAAATACAAATACAATGTTAATCTTTAAAATACCAGATGTGTAGCAAAAGGATTATCCAAAAAGACTTCACAGCACGTAAGAACTTAGCGCGAAAGATTTTTCATCATACTTACTGAGCACTTACAAGTAAATCTTAGATTGTTGGGTTTTTTTTGGGTTTTTTTTGCTTGAAACCTTATCAAATCAATTTATAGAAATATGCATATACAAATAATATAATTAATTTGACTCTGTTCATGGATCTTTTTCTTGCACAAGGACAACATACTATATTATTTAAAATAAATTATGTAAGCACTCATTTGCTTAGAATTAAAATTAAGAGAAAGAGAATTTCTTTGACCCTTAAAACATTCACTATCACAAAATAATTCAAACTGGTTTATGTCAAACAAATAGGTAATCAACAGCACATGATCAACAACAATAAAAAAAAACAGTACTCTTTAACTCATTCCCGATGGTTGCGACTAAATGCGTCCTTTAGGGGTTTGGACGGATTCCGACGATGGCGTGATTCTGCGTGATTTATTATGGCGCGTCTATATCTAGCATGTGATCGTCCGAAGTGCCAAAAATCGATTTTTTTGTCATTGTTCATTAGTTTTTGGTCGCTAATGTTATATTATTTCTGAAACCTTATTAATTTTTTGATGCATTTGTACTTAATACATTAAATTTAATTAATATGTAACTGCTGAAAAAAATATTTTACAAATATAAATCAATTGCAAAACGGAGTTACTCCCCGTTCTCAGACAAATAAATTAAGTGCGGAAGTAGCACTGCCGTAAGGAATGAGTTAAATAAACAAGTCAACACAACCAAGCTGGTCAGTAACAATTAAACAGACCCAGCTGGTCAGAAAACAAACAGCTAACCCACCTGAGAGGTTCAAACACAAGGCACAAATGCTGCTTATGGTAGAAATGTCGAAACAGCCGCAGGCAATGAAATTTATCATCAGGGTCAGCATCATTAAGTTTCCTGAGAAATTCCAACTCTTTCATGCCTGTTTTCAACCTGATGAAAGGGATATTTTGAAAATAAACCACTGCAAGCTGTTAAAGATGATCAATCCAATATTTTTCATGACATTTTAGTCTTTTTATTAATCCAATATTTTTCATGACATTTTAGTCTTTTTATTAATCCAATATTTTTCATGACATTTTAGTCCTTTTATTAATCCAATATTTTTCATGACATTTTAGTCTTTTTATTAATCCAATATTTTTCATGACATTTTAGTCTTTTTATTAATCCAATATTTTTCATGACATTTTAGTCTTTTTATTAATCCAATATTTTTCATGACATTTTAGTCTTTTTATTAATCCAATATTTTTCATGACATTTTAGACTTTTTATTAAATTTTAGTAACTAAAGAAACTATTGATTTATGTTTTTTTCTGGAACCTTTCCAGCTTTAAAAAAACTCATTGGTTTTCATAGACAATAAACATGCACATAACCCAAAATGTAAAAAATTAATTATCTTAAGAGATAAAAAAAAATTAGGGTCCTCACATCATTTCATTGTTTCTGATAACTTTGATAGCAACATCAGTATTTCCCCTTGCAGCATCTCGACACATGACTACATTACTGAACATGCCCTGACCTTTATAAGCATACACTGAATAGCGCTTGTCCAGAGTTTCACCAATACGTACACCTGAAGATGGTAGTGAAAATTTCAAATGGGTTTAGCATACCATTACAAGTCATCTGTTAATGCATGCCTCATATTATTATTGTGTATGAATTTTAATTTTTTTAAAAATCTTATGAGAGGAGATTTTACATCTAATTTAACCAAGCAGAAGCTGAAAGCCCAGCCAAGAAAGGACTATTTCAAATGAAAGCATTTATGAGTAGTCTAACCAACAATTGTATAATTTTATTAAGATATCTTAGAAAAATAATGTACTTGTTTTGCTATATTCTTATATTAGAACTGTAACCCAAACCATCTATCCGAATTATCTCAGTTTAAAACACATATGATGACAAGCAATGAAACTTACGGTAGTATCCCTCAGCATCATCCCAGTTGTCAGTGAGATTTGGATTTTCAGCAACACCCATCAGTCCCCTCCTCAAACCAGGACTCTGTAAAAGCAATGCTCAACTTATACAACTTGAACTTTCCAATCAAATATACCTGAAGAAAGTACTCAAAGACAGAAGTTAATGATAGCTTTCAAGTGTAACAAAGATCTCCTAACTTCGTCAAAAACAAGTCCTTTTTCCTAACAAGTGAAAAAAAATAAGCTTATTTCAAAATGTTTTTAAGTAGTTTTATAAGTATGGCAGTCAATATAATTTCTATCAGAATAAAGATCAGCTTCAGAGCATAAGCATATCAAGATTAATAGTTTAACGCATAAGTCTTGTAAATAAAATTTTTAAATGGGAGATTTGAACTTACATTGTAATTTTCACTAAACATGTCCTCTGTGTCTGCAAACATGTCAACACCATCACCTTCTTTTCTTATTTTCTTTCCATCTAGACAAAAAAAATGAGTTATGACATCATTAATAGAGCCTATTTAAAATAAAATATTGAAAGAAATAAAATCAATTAGCACCACATGTACACACAAATAATAAACCCTTAGCTGGTGTTTTTTTTTTTTTTAAATATTTAACAAAATCTTGATTCCATTAAGAGGGTTAAAAAAGAAGGGCTAAAATGTAAGACGTATCTATTGATCATATCGGTGATCTATGTCAGTGATCTCCAAATAATTTGTGTGTGCAGTAATCTGGAAACAATGTGGTGGAAGTTGTGGTTCATTGTTCAGTGATGTACCCACTGTATATAGTCACAACCCCAGTATAGGAGTACTTTACTTTCATGACATTTAGATATTAGGGAGCAAGTGTAAGTTATCAAAATATTCTATTTGTTTGTGTAGAGGAAGGATGAAATTTGTTGCATCACATAATATGTTGTGTCAATAAATCTCAATGAAAAATTAACTTGTACCCTGACATAAGTTGTTTCATTTTTTTTAAAGTTTACTGAAAACTTAGGTTTGAGACCTATTACCAGGCTCAAAATACAGAAATATCAGTAATACATACCTCCATCTTTCTGCTGATCACCACTCTCTTCAGCTGTGCCCTCTTGCTCATTCTTCTCTCCATTAGTTTCTTTTTTATCTTTTCTTTTGTCATACTTTGCTGCAGCCTCTTCATCATCTGAACTGCTTCTACTACTCTCAGTATCAGAGCTACTAGATCTGGTTCACAAAAGCATTGCAGATAATTTACGTCTTTGTTATGAGGATCTAATAACCTTTTTTTAAAAATCACATAACAGAAAATAAGAAACATCAGCAAACTATGTTTAACTTTAAAAACAGTTTTTACCTGTTACTATAGCTTGAAGAGCTGCGGCTGCCACTGGAACGCTGTCGTTCTCTGCCTCTTTTTTCCTCACGCCCTCTGCTTCTACTGCGGCTGTGCCTGCTTCCACTTTTACTTCTACTGTCTCTCTTTCTGTCTCTTCTGCTCAAAGACTGTTCATCGTTTTGATGTTCTTTACTAGCACTACTCATCTGGCTGACACTTCTACGTTGTCTACCAGGACTGGCTGTGTTAGGTAAGCTGCCTTTATTGCTACAGGAGCAGATAAAATTGGAAGAAAAAAAAAGAACTACAACATTTATTTTGATTGAATGCCATACCTGTACTCTATATATAAAAATCCAAGCACATTCAAAACTCATTCAAATTAATGCAGCAGCTTGGTTGAGAATTACAGAAACATATATCCAATCTAAAATGTAGATTTAAAAATGCTGAACTTTGATCTCAACTTTATTATTGTGGGGGACCTGATTAGACAAACCTGATCTTGGTCAGGCAATAATATCCACAAATAAATGTACAAAATGCAAAATACATTTTATCAATCAGCAGTTAACTTCTTTAGCTTTCTAGACGGTCACCTTTGCACACCATCATCCTCGTATTCATCCCCATAAAGTTCTCTCATCTCTTCATTATCCTCAAGACTCTTTTTCCTTGCATCCTCCTCCTCTCCTGCTGACCTTTGATCACCTGACCCAGAGTTGGCCGGTTCCATTCCTACACTAGAAGCACCCACTGAGTTAGAGTCTTGAGCCTCAGTGGACAATTTCAATTTCTAGAGAGAAAAATAAGCAAAGGAGAGCTGTAAAAACCTGGCAAACGTTGAAACTGACAATTTCACAAATTAAAAGTAAGTTTTTTCAAAATTTAACAGCATAACAAAACTTGTAGAGGTATGTAAAAATAGGCAGAGAAACCATAGTAAAATAGTTACTGCAACTAACTTAACTATTTCTCAAACCTCTAATAAGGCTTGTCTTTCTTTTCTTCTCCTCTCAATAATGGCATCTGCATCTTCCTCGTCATCCTCCAGGCTGATGTCAAGACTTTTATTTATCATGACATAGTAATGCAAGTTATTAGCCAAGATGGAACTTATATTGTAAACAAAGGAATGGAAGATATTCAAAATCTTCAACTATTCCAGAGCTATTAAAGTACAAGTCACTGGTAAAAAATTTTACTCGCAGAGTGGTAATTTTAACCAAATAAAACAACAAAAGATACAAATGCAGTCAAAAGCATAAGCAAATACTTCAGTGTAACATTAAAATAACAAGTTATCCTAGACTAAATACACAGAGATGGAAACCTCTTCTGGATGATTTATATATTTATTTTTTTAAATTAGAAATCATACAGATGATCTTAAAATTTAGACACTAAAAATCCCAGTTGGCACATAGTCTTATGGAATAAATAAGCCTGAAGAATCAGGTATATCAATAAGTTAAACTTGTGGTAACTAATTGGTTAATGAGAGAGATCTTTTGCTATTCTTAAGTTCTTAAAGACTTACTCTTCATCTTCGTCTGAATCTTCCCTCTGTAAAGCAAGACCTTCTGACAAACTATCTTTAAATTTATCTTCAGGGCCTTTCGAGCCTCCTCTGTCTTTATCTCTTTCAGATGATCTCCCTCGGCGATCATTTTCTCTATTTTTATCTGGCATCTCACGATAACTGAAAGAAAATGTGAATGATACATTCAGTTCTTAAACTTTCTAAGATAGTCAAATAATACCTTAGGAAAAAAACAGTTTTTAATAATAATAGAAATATG
This sequence comes from Omphiscola glabra, assembly GCA_964017045.1. NCBI lineage: Eukaryota > Metazoa > Mollusca > Gastropoda > Lymnaeidae > Omphiscola > Omphiscola glabra. The sequence continues at coordinate 13,047,175 of OZ024800.1, forward strand.
CTCACTATTAAAAGTTTTCAGCAATACAGCTTAACCCCCTTCACTTACTTTCTGTGGCGTTGAAAAGTTTTGAATGGTACAAGGCAATACAGCAAGTCAAAAATATTAATTTAAAAATATGATTGTGATTTTTATAGTATAAATAATGTATTGCACTCCTAAAGTAGTTGAGAGTTAAAGTTAAAAAAACTCAGACGATTTATGTCTGAAATTTAAGGAGAACTTCATGTATCAACTTTTGAGTTATGAAGTGTAACTCTCAATGTTTTTAATATTTTGTTTTTGTATCTTCCACATTTGGACATTAGAGAGTCATTGGACTTAAAAGAAATTTAGCATCTATGACATTGGTTGTCATCAAAGTGTGAAATTTTTTTGGGATTTTTTACCGTCTACCAATAAATGGACTGGGCGTTCGCCTCCTTCCACCTCTATCCGCTGGCCTTGCTTCATCTCTTCTACGATCAGGACGATCTAATCTTTCAGGTGGTCTTCTGCCTTCTGGTCGCTCTGATCTTCCTTCTGATCTTTCTAATCTGCCTTCTGGTCTTTCTAATCTGCCTTCTGGTCTTTCTGATCTGCCATCTGGTCTTTCTAATCTGCCTTCTGGCCTTTCTAATCTGCCTTCCAATCTCTCTACATCTCTTCTATCTCTAGCTTCTAGTGGTCTACGAGTATCATCCCTGCGGCGATCATCCACAGGTTTCCTTTCATCTTTCCTTGGATCCTCTCTCCATCCTTCCTCTTTTCTATTTTCTTCACGCTTTCTTCTGCTGTCTTCCGTTTTGCGTACATCATCTTTCCGTGACCGTGAAGACTCTTTATCACGGAGAGATTTTGACTCTGATCTGTCATTTAAACCACTTCTCCTGTAAAAAAAAATAATTGCACCAATCTTTTATTGTCCACAAATTTTGATTTATAAAAACATGGGTTTACTATTGTCAGTGTTGCAATAAAACCTCAGTTAAGAGTATTTAGATTTTTACACAACAAAAATACCCATAGTTCAACTATAATCTATAAACCCATACTAAAATGTCATTTTCAAATCATTGCAAATCCTTTTTTGGCATACCTTTGTGGACTTTTCCTGAGCTTTCTATCAGATTTCTTTTTGGGAGATGGACCATGAGATCTTTCTTCTACAATGGCAACATCTGGATCCAGCTGACTGGACCATTTCCTGTGCTTGGGCTGTTTTCTCACTTCAATGACATCATCATCGTCTATTTGAATGACTTCATCTTCATCCCGCGCTTCACCCTCCTCCTGGTCACTGTCAAGAATCTCTACTACTCTATTTTCTTTTTCTTCTCGCTCCTTTCTTTGATGTACTGAGGATCGAGATTCTTTCTCAAGGGATCTCTGCTTTTTTGACTGGACTAGACTCTGCACTTTTGCTCTAACTGCACTAACCTCTGGTCCAAGCCTGGCTGCCAGTGATGGTGTTAACCTATTTGTAGAGGAATTTGGAGCAGATGGAATGCCAACACTATCCAAAAGCTCCAAGCCTTCATCTAACAAATCTGTGGACTCAATATCTGGTGTATTTCTATACTCCCCTGATTTTTCTTGCTGCATGCTTTGCTCACTAATTTGTGAAATTTTCCCTTCTAAGTGCCTCCCACCACTATCTGAGTCATTACCCCCGATGTCATCTCTAGATTTAGAAATTCTAAAGTCCTCAAAATCTGTAAAGTCATTTTGGTTCCTGTCTGTTAAATGGGATTCATCATTTTTTTTAAAGTTAGAAGCCTGAGAATCCATCCTTGCAAGAACCTCCCTGGCTCTCCGGAGCTCTTCTTTCAAATTTTCATGCTCCACTTCTCCTTCCTCTTCCTCAGAATCAGTAACATAGCCCTGCACACACAAAAATTATCCAAGATTAAAGAAAAATATGTAACAATTTACAATCATAATCCATCTTTTACAGTACAAAATTAATAATTATCAACTTGTTTACAAAACACATTTAAACTAGGTGAACTTTAGTTTATACCTCAGCAATTAGAGTAATGGCTCTGAATGCATCATCACCACCTCGCCCATTTAGTTCCGCTTTAAGAGCTTGACGTGCTGCTTCTAAACGTTTTAGTTCAGGATCCTCATGATTTAAGCGTGGCTTCTTTATGTGCTCCACTAGTTCAGATTCACTGTCAGATGAACTGTGTCGCTTCTTCTTATGTTTACGTGAGCGGTCACTACTGCTGTGCTTATGCTTATTTTTGTGTTTGTGCTTGTGTTTGCGTTTCTTTTTGTCTCGTTTTTGGCTGGTGGCTTCATCCCTAAAAAGGAATATTACAAAGTTATTTTCATTGACATAACATGGCCTATTCCTGGTACATTATTAATGGTTATAGATTAAAAAGATTATACTAAAGATGTTATTATGTTACCTTTTTTAGTACTTTCAATGAAACCAATTGAGTAGGTTAGTCAAGAAAATAATAATAATGTAAAAAAATGAGTAATTTTATAGTCCTAATTGCAAGAGGAAAAAGCACTAATTTTGGAACTTAAAAAATTGTTAACAAGTTAAAGGTTGTTGACATGCTGAATGATTTAGAGATCCTACATTTGCAAAATGTTACCAAAGGTTGCCCCCCCCCCCCCTCACCAATAAATGTAAAAGTTCATCTAATTTTGGAGATAATATTTATCAAGCTTTGCTTTGTCATATTTCATGGCAAGTGGCTAAGTCTGTTAGTCGCCCTAAAATTACAAATAAAATAATCTAACAACTAATCACTATGACTATGTAATTATGTAACATTTAACACTATGTATTATTATATTATAAATGTTACTAGTTAATAATAATAAGATTTCTATAAATGTTGGTTTGGTGCGCCACTCACATCCATCGGTCGCCATATTGGCTTTTAGTTGCCATGACCTCAGGTGATGACCTGAGGTCATGGCAACCAAGATGGTGATGGTGTTGTATAAAATCACCGAGACGAATGTTAAAATGGCAGCACAAGTTTTGCGTTATTTTTCGTTATGCGCAGACCGCATGCGCGTGAGACCTTCGATATCCCTACTTATAGCTAGCCCTTTAAAATGATGTATCATTCATGGCAATCGGACCATATTTAAATTTTGTGTCAAAGTACCTAATACAATAAAGTAGCTACGTTCACCACATAATGTATGTACCGGTGTACATTTTTTAATTAAATTTAAACTTTTTATTCCTAATTTTAGAAAACGTGAGTTATTAGATTTTTACACTGCCGCCATCTTGGTTTCCACGACCTGTAAACCTGTAAAAGTTCAGGGGTCATGGCAACCAAAATGGCGGCTGTGTGATTTTGCATTTACCCAAAATTAGCCACCCAGCGAATTAAATTATAATTTTTAAAAAAAATTAGCTTGAATTACTTGAATAAGAATCCAACTCCAAGACTAAACAAAAGGGAGGGAGTCCTACACTAAAACTCAGGCTGATTTTTACAAGCGTATCCGTGACGTCATTTGCGTGGATTCACTCCACTTATTTTTTTTATTAGAGTTATATTTTACTTAAATTACGATGGCATGTTTTTTAATTAAATTTTTATTGGTTGATTAAATATAATGATAAAATTTGATTGGTTGGCTGATTTAGTATTTTATGTCGTCTGCCATGATGACCACACGTGTTTTATTCGTGTTTCATTAATTTTTGGATATTCTTTTCGTTGGAACCTGAAATAAAGTGTGTAAAAGTGTATTCCATGAAAATGTAAGTTGGGTTTTCATTACTTCTTTATTTTATAATTAATTTTGGCCACTTTTCTTTGTTTTCCAGCGCCACGTTAGGCTAAGGAGAGTGTCAAAACGCTGGTTCCGATAGGGTCAAAACCCTGTTAGGGAGGAATTTAGGGTTCAGGTTAGGGTGAGGGATAGATTTAGATCATTTTTTCATTTTAAAAAACTTTTTATTCATAATTTTAGCAAAAACATGAGTTATTTTATTTTTCCACGGCCGTCATCTTGGTTTTCCCGACCCGTGAACACGTAAAAGTTCGCGGGTCGGGGCAACCAAGATGGCGGCCATGGTAAAAGACGCGGATATCTTTCTAAAAATTTACCAAAACTCAAAATGGTGCGCTGAACCAACATGGCATTAGCTTAGTGGCTAGTGTTACTTAGCCTAAGGCTAAGGTTTCATTTGGACAAAAAATTCCAATAATAAATTACTTTTTTTAAATTTTTAAAATTTTACCCAAGTACCCAATAAGTTTAAGGAAAGAGATAAGGCTTACAACTGAGTTAACTGATAGGGCTTAAATTATGCTGATGTAATTAATATGGCCGAGGTCCAGAGGCTAAATGTCAATATCAAATGAGGTCCAACAAAAACATACGACAACCACAACTGATACAAAGAAAAGCCAATTATCGACATTAGGTTATATGAGCTATAATTTAATATAATTTTAACTAAAATTAAGGCACATTTCCTCAGTTCGAAAATAAAATTTCAGAAAATACAATGGTCGAAACTCCAAAGAAATAAAAAAAATAAGGTACGCCTAAATCGGTTATGTATGGCGATAGCATGATTAATCTCACAGTCATTACCGTGATTTCATTCTAACGTCGGAATGTCGCCTTGAATGCTCGATGCGATCCGCCATATTTGTTGAGCTATGATGTCATTTGTTACACCGCTCGCTACCTATTTCAACGGACCTTGGCGCATTACTATGGATAATGCTATATACCCTGTTACGGCTCTTGAATTCTAGCATAGAGTTTAAATTGGAATTCTAGTTGCTGTAGGCTATATTAATTTATATTTGTAAATATTTCAGAACGAAATATTAATATCTAAAATGATAAAATATTGTTTAATTTTTTTCGTGTTATATTTGAGGGGTGGGGGTTCCATCGATTGGGGGAAAAGAAAAGGGGGGGGGGGGGGTGTTTCCATGGATGAAAACTTTTCTTGACAATCAAGGCAATCCCCACGGAGTTTCAGTGTGAGCATAACTGCCGGATGTGGGCATAGAAAAGAATATCTGGTTTCCGAAAGTGAATTTTTTATGAATTTGCAAATGGCGTTGGGAGCTTTTCCCCTGGGTTTGAGGCAATCATATATTTTTAAACACGGGATTGTGGGCCTATGTTTGCAAAGCTGTCACCAGATCCCACTTAAATATATATATATATATATATATATATATATATATATATATTTAAGTGGGATCTATATGTATATATATATTACACAGCTTAGTTTTAAGCTCTAAACAATTTTTTAAACCTAGAACTACTAAAAGATAAAAAGTTGGATCATTGATTTTTACCAATAATGAAAATGTATTTAGTAGTAAAATTTCATAGCCGAAGCAAAGAAAGATGGCAACAAATTAAATATAGAAAAGACTATTAATAAAGATACAGAATTTGGTACTTTAAAAAATAAAGTTTTTCTGTTGCTGCAAGTCTCTCTTATGAATTGTTGGTTATATTCCTCGTGACCAGGCCCGTATGAAGGGGGCACCCGCCCCAATCTCTATCTTCATCAAGAGGGCACCAAAATCCTTAATTTTTCATGCAAAATGCTACTTTTTAAAGAAGAGGATGCCTAAATTGAAGCTTTGCTCCAGGCGAAGCTTTTGTCTAATGAGTCTAATGGGAACCGGGTCCGAATGTATGCGCTGCATGTCCGGGACTATTTTGACTAAATGCTATTCGGATGTCATTTGTGGTAGTTTATTTTAGTTAAACCGAAGAGTTAAGTTTACAAACATATAGTCCATTCAATTATCTTTCCTTTCATACCAATTTTATCGTACAAACCCAACAATAATATTTTATTTCACTTTTGGTACCCGGGTGCGAATAGCCACTTCGTTTTACAATTTCAGTTTGTCAATTAAAAATCCAAAAGTGAAAAGCTTTATATTAAAATACATTGAACTGAAGGCTACTATTATTCATAATTTATTTGGGAAATATTATTTAAGAGACAGACATAATTGTATTGAATTACACTAAATTACAGTGACCCAAGGCGGATATACGATTTGTTCTACGGCAGCAAAAATTGGAAGAGGCGGGGTATATTTGCCTAGGCCAATGGTCGGAAAAACTCATTAGTCAAAAGAGCCAAAAGCAGCAGCAATGGCAATACGATTAGACTACATATTTTTTGAGAGCCACATTTCTTTTCAAGAACCTGTCAAAAACCATGTTTTTGGAGTCAAAAGCAATTTGTAGCCGACTGGCCGAGCCGTACTCATGTCGCTAAGAGCCGCATGCGGCTCACAAGCCGCGATTTTCCGACCTCTGCGCCACTGGCTTAGATTATATTTTAATAAGGACTCGTTCAATGCCATGACAATGGGTGCGTCGATTTATACATAATATATATACCAATTTTGTAATCCCCAAGGCAGTGTGAGTTCGCCATCATCGTCATAGTGTTCTCCCAATGACAAATAAATGAATAGGTATTTACATCCTGACATGCAAACTACACAAATTCGTCATTCACATTCAAACAAGAAAAATAAAGTTTCCTTTAAAGTAACATACTTTACATACATTACATAGTTCATACAGACAGCTGGGGGCGATGGCACACAAAGGAAATTACTTAATTTTTTATCTAACTAGCTGGTTATTAAAAATATCATTAGAAGAATCTAATAAATATAAAAAAAATAGTTTTTTCTAGTGACCAATGCTGCACGTCGATAGTACTGTTGAATGCGTGTAAACAGCTGATGTTGTAAACAACAGTTACAGCAATGACCTCGCCAATATCACGTGATAGAGATTGCCCCGCCTATTTGTAACTTTATGGGCTAGCGGAAATACAAGCAGTGCTATATTTATAAATATAGATGTGTGGTTTATACTGAATTCAGTCTCAGTCTACTTCAATTTAATAGTAATCCGAATTCGACGACCAAAAAAAAATGACAGACAGCTCGTCAGGAGAAGGTAAGTTGTTTGTAAGTCCAAAGTCCAAACTTTAGGGTAGGCTTATTTAAGTAAGGAGCCTGTTGTGTTAACAAAATGTCCACGAGTCACAGCAGACGACCTGCTTCCTGACTGAGACTCTCTCCTCTCCTTGGTGACTTTCACTTACGTTGCACAATGTTTTAATGCATCAAATGAACCATCTATGTCTCAATATGTTCAGTGCTTTTTTAACACTAGACTAGTAGACTAAAGGTGCCTAAAAATTGTGATTTTATTAATTACAAAAAGAGTTAATACGACTCCAACTTACACAATAAATTATAAGTATAGACTAATAGACAGTATAGTTACTAGTATAGTCCTGTATATTATTACCATTTGCATTGGCAACTTATTCAATTCAAATTCATATAAATGTAGGCGTAGGATATACACAGTCACACAATGAAATCAATGTGACATGATAATTAATTAATAAAAGCCCAAACTTAAACTGATAGTCTGCATATTAAATAAATTGACCATGAATTACACTATTATCACTATTTATTACCAGCCATAATTCATAATAAAAAAAATATAAATGTCTTGTCTTAGTGTAAACTTAGTTTGATTTTTTAGAGATTTCACTTTAAGAAGATAAAATAATTGTTGGAAAATTGTCTTTACTAAGAAAAAGATGACATTAAATTTAATCAAACTAAAAATAATAATAATAAATGCAAAGCAGAATTTTTAATGAAGTATATGTTTAATTACAAACAAGTACAAGCAAGACAACTACAACTAGAAAAAGGGCCTTTAAAGTATGTCATGCTGTTTTCTAATAATGTTTACATCCCCATCAAAATCAATCACAATTCTCCATCCCAATGTTTGTCACTTTAAAAGTAAATAGTTGTTAAACAATTAACTATTTAAAATTTATTATAAAACATACTTCCTTATTAAATTTAAGAAAGTAACATCTTCTGACAGACTATATTCATAGCAACAGAAAGTTTAACATCACTGATAAAAGAAATGTGAGATATCACAAGGATTCTCTCCCCCCTATTTTTTTTCAAATGGCAATCAACTATGACCACCTTAATCATCGTATATGATAATAATTTTTTGTGAAATAGGCTGGGACGTACTTTATGGATGGCACCTTTATGATATCTTGCACTGCCAATTATACTAGTTATTGGATTTTTTTCAAGAAGATTTGTAACAGATGATGATAACTAATGTTGCTTTTTAATTAGACTGGACAAGACTAATTAAGAACACAGCAAGTTTTTCAAAACAAAAAATCCAAAGAACAATATAATTATGATTTAATACAAATATGGCATCATTCCATCTTTGCGAGATGATGGAATAGCTATGGAAACTTCATCAAATGGCTTATGAGGCCGATCCTGGAAAGGCAGTCGGCTGCATTTCTCATAGGATAATCTTGACTCCTCGTTAAATTTGACCTTCTGTAATGCTCTTTTTGTTGCAAGGGCTTTGTTTTGCACAACATCTGCCTTTTTGCCTCATTTGAGTGGTGGAGTCTACCTTATATTTACTTCCCTTGCTTTACAAAAAAATATCTGCTTCTCTTGAAGTGTCATTACCAGTGCAGGTACTTAACCTGGGCAGTGTTTTAAGGAGACCAGCTGCTGCCCAATGCAGCAGATCCCCACTCTCCACACAGCCAGTGGATCCAAGGCTATGACAACCATCAATACCACTTGGTACTAATTGTGTCACAGGAGTTGCTGAAATGACATTGGTATCAGCATCAGATCGACTTCGGGACTCCATCTCTGCATTTTACAGTATGGGTTACCTGTAGTCTGAACCTAGCTTCCCGCATTGATTTTATTTATTTATAATGATATTCATTTAAGGCTTTCCCATTTTTCATCAATTTTGGTACACACACAAATTTGTGAGGTTACCATCTTGTTGCTAACTGGAAGCATATAGCATCCTTCCATCTTCATGAGACCATGGAGTAATGGACACTTCATCAAATAGCTTACAAGGTCGATCCTGGAATGGCATTCTTGTCTGCAGAACCATAACACCTTGTTAATTTTTACAAAATGCTCTTTTTTTTGTAAGGGCTTTGTTTCCCGCATCTTCTGGCTTTTTGACTCCTTCATACACTGCTGTTTGCCAGCTGTATTGATGCTCAGCGATGAACTCACATTCGCTACTTTCTATGTGGGCTTCCCTCATGCTCCTTTTGCAAACATCCTTAAATTACAGCCTGCCCGTCCATAAGTCTTACCCCTTCTGCCAGTTCTCCATACAGCATATCCTTTGGAATATGGCCTTCCTCCATTCTCCTTAGATGGCCAAACCAGCAAAGGCATCTCTTGCTAAGAGCAGAGAATATGCTACACATCTTGACATTTTCCAAAACCTCTGTTAGGCGCCTTGTCTTGCCATCGAATGCTCAAAATGTGATGCAGACATAAATATATATATAAATACAGTTAAAATTACTTAATATTTATAATTAAAAATTAGTTTTTAAACTAGAAAATATAATTACGTTAAAGAGAAAAAAATGACTGCTACCTCAGCATCATGATTGCATTAGAAAAAGTTTTGTGTCCACTAAACAGGGATGTCATTTGGGTAGGGCAGGGTGGGGCATTTGCACCCCCCCCCCCACCTGAATTTGTAGGTTTTATCTAAATTGCAATGTACCGTGGTGCTTCCAGTAATAAACAACTTAACAAGCCGACCAAGTTTTGCTCCTCCCCCCCCCCCCCCCCAAAAAAAAAAAACAACTGAAATGACGCCCCTGCCACTAAATGATTTTCAAATACAAAAGAGCTTCTAAATCTTTACGATTGGCTTATTGAAATAAATTGTTGAGTGAGGGTAATATTAAGGCACATATGTTTTGTTAAAATGAATGTATCAGATGACTTTGATGTGCAGTATCTGGAAATTTTACTCTGGAACTTTTTAGTATTGTATTACTTAACTTTAAGTTTAAGATTATTTAGTCAGCGCTTCCCAAACTTTTACGTTTTAGGCTATTGGATAAGTTTCACATTGCACCAAGGATCACTGCCAGATTGATTTATTATTGTTCTTTTTATTTGACCTTAAATATGTCATAAAATATTTTTTAATCCGTAATCCGCCATTTCAATAGGGCTTAATTAACTACTACTTACCATCTAATGCTAGAAGTTAATAGTTTTTGTGTGAAATTGTTAAGGTTATTTTAAAAGATTTTAAAAATTATTATAGTCTAGGCCCTAGACTGGAGAAAACTTTCTCTCTTGATAAATAGTTTCTACATGAAAGGGGATTTAGCTATGGTTTTTATCCTATTGTATGCAAAATTTTGAAGAGGATAATCTCCCTTGACAAATTTAGATTTAACACTTTCAGTTAAAAGCCAGTGAGTTAAGGTTCAGATGTGTGCCCCCTTCAGTATGCATGAAAACAAGTGATACATACTTGCATCATTTTTTTGGACTTCAAAGAAGATGAAATATTTGGCACACTACCTCTTTCCCCTTCTGTTATTTTGTTTGCTCCATGAAAACAATAATTGGGGTTGCCAGTTTATGCATGATCTAGTAACACCAACAATTTTTTTTATTCAATTGGTTTGGCCATGTTTTTGTTCGGTCTTTTAACTAATAGGTTTCACATTTTTTTAAATTTTAACTAAGCACATAGCTTTCCAGACTCTTCTTGAATGGTACAATGATGAGTATTTTTCTGCTAAAGACAATCCCAGAGTTTTGAAGTTTTGTTTTGAAACAAACTAAAATATGTAACTTTTCCAGCAGTTTCTTTGTTACTGTTGTGCTGACCGGCAATGTAAGGCTCTCATGGCGGCGCCACTCCACGGACGACCATTTGAGGAACGCTGATTAAGTCACTCCATCTAATGACACCCTAGCATCAGTTTAATGTGTCAACTTCTAGCACCAGTGAAACAAAGCTCATCTGGTCTCCAATAGCATTCAATTATCTCAACATCATCACTCTGTCAATAGAGCCCCTATATTCTCATAATCATCCATTCTAGAGCTGGTCAGTGGCAGGATTCATATAAGTTAACAACCGGTAGTTTGCCCTAAAGAATGTTTTAGGTATAAAAAAACAATATACAGTGCACATTTTATTATTTTATACAGTTACTTACATAAATAAGAACACTAAAAGAGGTACACACAAATTTATGAGGAAGAGTTTTAAAATGTAAATTAACTATACCTGAAAAAAACAGTAAAACTATTATTTAAGATATTGGAATTTTTATTCTTGATGTCATTTCTCTGATTACTAAGGCTATTTTAATCACTGGTTCACACAAACTCAACAGAAATTTTAGTATTGGTTCTGCAAAAACAAGTGCTAACCCGCTGAATAACACCCCTGTCTAGTCACCCCAAATTTTGAACCAAAATTATTTTCTCCATGTGTTTAGAAACAAATTTTATTAGCTACACATAAGAAATTTTTTGAACATGTTAAATTTGATTTGCTTGATTTTAAACACAGGACATAGATTAATGGTAGGCCTATTAGTGTTAACAGTGATAACATATTAATGGTTTTAGTAGTGACACATAAGCAGTGATTATTTTGGTGAGTGCAATAGGTACTTGATTGACAAGGGTTCAGAACTGCTGATGAACAACATTCCATAGTAAAATTTTAAGTAGTGTTTAGGAATTTAATAAAGGAACAGTGGAGTTGGTAAATTTATGATACTGATAACACAAAGCAGTGGACTGATGGGTACAATTTTGCCAGGGCACACCAGGTGTCCGCTCGTTACTGCTATATCATATGAGTTACCAATGCACACCATGAGGTCCGCTCAGTACTTTAATATCATATATGTAACCAGGGCACACCAAGAGCCTCGCTCAGTACTGTTATATCTTACAGGTAACCAGGGCACACCAGGGGGCCCGCCCAGCACTGTTATATCATATATGTAATCAGGGCACACCAGGAGCCTCACTCAGTATTGTTATTTCATGTAATATAAGATTCTTTATTGATCCAAATCAATGGAAATGTTTTTTTTTTTATTGCATTGTACATCTTCATTTTCAGCACATAAATAAATACATATTTAAACGAAGACAACATTTTAACTATTTCAACTATTTAAACACAGGACATCTAAAGTATTTCTCTAGCGTAGAAATCAGTCATCACTGAACTGCCTCAGTGGCACATAAAGAATAAAGACTTTTCTATCTTTCGGTCCTAGCTTTTAAGAGAAAGAATTCACCCTCATAGTGCTGAACTGAGTTATCTGTGATGAAGTGGGTGCGATGTATCATCCAAATGTATTTTAGCTTTACATCATTTTTTTCTTCAAATTATTCTCATGTGAAGGATGTTACTTTTTGAGATGTTATCAAGGCGCACCTTTCATTCACAAAATAATAGGAAATAAAGGTATTTGTAAACGGTTTTTAAAAAAAAAAAAACATTTAAGTGAAAGATGCATGATTGTTTCAAAAATTTTCTTCTTGCATTTTAATTTCCAAATGGGCCGTGTATTTACAACTATGTTAATTGTGTGTAACTTGTTTTGTTTTTTTTTAATTTGTTTTTTTAGTAATAATTATCAGCAAACAACCGTGACACTAAATTGTGTATAAAACATAATCTACTTACTCTTACCATTTCATACCATCATAATGCACCTGGTCAAGTCTCTTCTCCCCCCCCCCCACCCCCCACCCCCCCCCCCCGTGCACCTCTAAAGCCCCCCAACAAAGATCGTGTTTATAGTTTGATGTTGTTGGTTTTCTGCACACCGGTCCGATCTCAGATTGACGTGGCTAAATTGTCAAGACTGCGTTTCGAAAAATCGTACTTCCACGACTTTTTAGTATACTTTTTTAAAGAATGTCTCACTTAAGTTAGCGGAATTAAATTAACGTCATAGGCAGTATGTGGAGGTTGTTTTTTTTTTAGGAATTTAATAAATGAACAGTGGAGTTGATAAATTTATGATATTGATAACACAAAGCACGTTTTTCTTCTTCGGCTCCTGCTTTGCATGGCATGAGCTGGTCTTTACGGTGTTGTCTTCTGTAGTGCACAATCATGACCCACTAGAGTGAGTTCTAGCAGGTTGTGGCACCAATCACTGTCGGTGTTTTCTGTAAGGTATCATATGAAAGAATTTTTTTTTTAAATATTGGACGATGTGCAATCAAAATCCATCGATAAAAAATACTATTTTTTTTGTTTGGTTTTTTTTTTTTTTGGGGGGGGGGGGGGGGGGGGGGGGAAGAAATGATCTCCCGTCGTGTTGGTAAAAATAAATTTGTTTTTGGAAATTTTCTAAGTTTTCGCTCCCTTATTGACTTATTGTTCCAAAATAACCTCTGCAAGTCACTGCAAATTTACCAGCATGATGTACAAATAGGAGTGTGATTGATTCTATTCTGTTGCCCGTCTTCACAGCTGTAGCAAATGTGACTAATATGAGGTTTTCAATGGGCACGGTCACGACTTTATGATCAGAACTAGTTCTAGCGCTGTTCACCGATTTTTTTATTATGTCTTATTTGTTGAAGTTGAGCATTCTTTTGACAGTGAAACAATCCTTTTTATCTGCGGAGACTTTTTTTTTAGGAACATGATCATGTTTGCAACTTTAGCAAGCTTGTCCGTAAAGTTAAGCCGTAAAAAATTTGACTTAAAATAACTTGTCCGTAAATTTCCTTAAAAACTTTAAGATCCGTTTTTTTTTTTTTTATAAATGGTTTGGGGGGGGGGGGGGGGGAAGGGGGGAGCTGGCACACTGTACACATCTTTCGAATCGAAACACAACGATAAGTCTTGGCGTTTGGGATTTCTTTTTGCATGCTTGAAACAATCAGCATAAACAGGGATAAATTTAACACTGCAAAGTGTGTCTTAACAGTGAACTAATGTTATGAAATGGGATCACGTAACACAGAGACACGTGACAGTCATAGGAACATAGTCCTACGGATGTGTATTATTTTTTTTAAAACTTCATAGTGTCCCGTAAAAACTGTGCGCTGGTCCATAAATTAATATTTGACTGGGTTGGCTACCCTGACATGTAACCTAGGCCTACATCTCTAATATTATTCTAATAGAAACCCTTTTAAAAAAAAAAGAAAAAGATAAGCCCGTGAGACTGAGTCAGCAGACAAACCTTGTAGCGGCATGGCATAACTAACTGTGAAGGTCATCTCTATAATAACGTGACCAGTGGTCTCCACTCTCGGAAACAGCCTTACACACGGCCATGTTGAAAAACTTTAATAAAATTTAGACATTAGCAGAAATATAAGAATAAATTTTAATTAAACTGGAACGATATCAATTCATATATTCATGGTCATAATGCACTGTCTTTCGAAAGTTATAATTTATATTAAGGTGATCATTTGTACTGAACTGTTTTTTTTCCCATCACAGTAGGCCTACTGGATTTTCTTTTTTTTTTTTTACGATTGATCATGGTTAGTCGTAAGTGTACACATTACACTTAGAACACGAAATTTAAAAAAAAATGCTTCCTTTCTAAAAAGATCAAGAGCTGATATCCAGGGATAAATAAATTTCCGTTCGATCAAATTTCCGTCGATCAATTTTCCGTCGACGAAATTTCTTTCGATCAAATTTCCGGATACGACAAATAATTACATGAGTTTATTTTTGGACACTCAACAAATCAATAAAAAGCCTTGATCTACTGTTTAAGTGTTCAATAAATGTCAGCCATTGCTTTCAATACAGAGATGTTGGCCTTTGAAATAGCCACTTTTATAAAGAAAACATTATTTTTTAGTTTATAAGTAAAATATATCTTGTAATTATTTGTTATTGAGATTGCATATTTGTAATCCAAATTTTGCTAAATTTTTTACCCCCCCCCCCCCTTACCCCTCAGCTACAAGTTACTTCTTCAAATTTTAATTGTGTACCATTTTATTTGGTACGAATAAATTATATTTTTGAGCTCGATTTTTGCATAGAAATTTATTGATCTATCTTGTTCATTATTGTTGTGTTGATCTATCTTGTTCATCATTTTTGTGTTGATCTATCTTGTTCATCATTTTTGTGTTGATCTATCTTGTTCATCATTGTTGTGTGCAGTGAAAGTGAGTTGTGACGGTTGGTTGTGGTATGTGTTTGTCCTTGAATAAGAAATGTGTGTCTTGAGCGATTGCGAGGTCAGAACTTTAATTTGAAAGAGAAAGAAAACAAGCACACCATCTCTATGAGTCTAACTCTCTGAGTCACTTACATTCACCGTAGTTATGGCAGCCATCATGTGCGTGGGTTTATCCCAAGCGCGTGCCTCTTTATTTTGCCCTCATGTGACTGTCATCAGGAAATTGGTCAAGGGTGTGCTTGTTATGGTTGGCGACTGAAAACAGCGTGCTGCGCAGGGGAGGGAATAATTATAGACTTGTCAGCTGCAGCTTCCATCCCCTTTTCCCAGCTCCATTAAAATCGAAAATACAAAGTTGGTCTTGTTTTTCATTCCCGTCGGACCTACATAGGCACATCGTTACTACAGGGCCCTAGTTCCACAATCGGCTCGTGTATTTCTAAAAGTAAATTTGGGACCATGGGCGCGCACACGCCCTATAGAAACCTGGGCGAAATGCCAGCGCCAGCAAAAAATGTTAGTTGTCTGTGGTTTGACATCATGCAGGGATTGACTTCTTTCGTCATTGTTAATGACGTCACCATTCAAAATGACGCATTTATTTCAAGGTTTTCCCTGATTTTATCCGGGACAATTCAAACGTAACAATCGAACTTGAAATTTCTGATTATTCGATTTTTACCAATCCTTGTAATGGCTAAGATGGAATTTCTTAAAGTAAAAGCATTAAAATGTATTAACAGATTATGTTGTTGAGAATTTACCGAACAAATAATTTTCTCTCATAAGTCACCAAAAAGAGCTTTTCAAATTGAATGAAATCTCGTCACAAACATTATCTACTTTAAAAAAAAAACAAAAAAACCATGAGTTAATCTAAATGTGATGTTACTTTAAAACTCACTGGTTGAAAAAAAAACCAGTCCAAGATATTGTAAGCTATATTAATTAAACAGGTCAGCGGTAGCGACAACTTAAATACTAAGGCAGACTCACTTTTTATTTCAAGTTTCTGGGAATCTCATTTTGTCGAGTACACCATTAGTTGACTGGTGTTTTAAATGAATGACTTCGAGGGGTCCAGGGATCATATTTTCCTTATGAACCTTTTAAAAAAAAACTGACTCCAAAAAGAAATTTATTTTTTTAAAGTTAGATAAATGCGTTCGAATCTAGCTTGCCGACCCTCTTCACAGTCTGTTGAAAGTATTTTCTAGGGTCTTTTCACTATAAAGTGTTACAATACGAATTGTTTTTTAGGAATTGTATGAACGTAAAAGCTTGCAGTGTGCATGTTATCGTCTTGGAGTCGGCGTGCAATGTGTGTGGTATCGTCTTGGTGTTAACTTGCAATGTGTATGGTATCGTCTTGGTGTTAACGTGAAATGTGTACGGTATCGTCTATGAGGGGGTCAATATAAATATATATGTTGATTTATTGCTATCTGAGTGTGGCGCAACCTTTACGACGAGGTTGACTTACTCTCCTTTGACTATTGTATTGAGCCAAATAAGATTCTGTGTATGTAGGATCAAACAATTCCCTCTCTTTTTTTTTCATGATATGTCGACTTCCTTCCGCTAGTCTGTTCTCTCAAGTTTGTTACTATGACGTGTTTGAAGCAAGTGGTTTGTCATTCATAGACGGAACTGAAAACTTGGAAACCTTAGCTTTAAGCTTTATTTGTTTAGCTGTGTTCCACGTAATGAGTAGAGAAACGTAGTCTGTTAAATAAGCAAGAGTTGCTATGTTCCACGTAATGAGTAGAGAAACGTAGTCTGTTAAATAAGCAAAGGTTGGCTAGTAAATGGGAATACGGGGGAGGACTGCGTTCTGATTGAAACAAAAAGAAATATTCACGGGGTATAGAGAAAATCTAACTTTCTTTTCTTTTCCGTTCACTTTATTAACGGGTAAGGATTGGTTCATAAATGGGTACGGTTAGGTTGATGGTAAAGGGTTGGTTAACAAATGAGGAATGGTAGGTTGATAAATGGGGAAGCGTCGGTTTAAAAACGGGGAAGGGTTGGTTTGATAAATGGGTAAGGTTAGGTTGATGGTAAAGGGTTGGTTAACAAATGAGGAATGGTAGGTTGATAAATGGGGAAGGGTCGGTTTAAAAACGGGGAAGGGTTGGTTTGATAAATAGGTAAGGTTAGGTTGATGGTAAAGGGTTGGTTAACAAAGGAGGAATGGTAGGTTGATAAATGGGGAAGGGTCGGTTTAAAAACGGGGAAGGGTTGGTTTGATAAAAAGGGAAATATTTGTAAAATAAATGGGGAAGGTTTTGTTTATAGCAGCGGTTCTCAACCAGTGGGTCGCGACCCCTTTGGGGGTCGAATAAACCTTTTCCAGGGGTCGCCTAAGACCGTCGGAAAACACATACACTATACTGTTATGAAGTAGCAACGGAAATAATTTTGTGGCTGGGAGTCGCCACAACATGAGGAACTGTATTAAAGGGTCGCGGCGTTAGGAATGTTGAGAACCAATGGTTTATAGCATGTTGCAGAGTTGGAATGATACATAAGGAAAACTTTTTTTTTCAAAGGAAATGTTAATTTTTGAAATTTTGAGTCGGAGGTTTTAAGTGAAAACCGATGACATGGAACTGTTTGTTTTTTATCAGAAAATTTGTTGGCTTATCGTAGCGGGTGGTTGGAAAATGGGGACACCTCACAAGAAGAACACCACCATCAATTGTTGTAGTCAGGAAGGAGAAATATCTTTATCCATAACATATCTCATTGGGGCTGCTTCCTGAAATTGTCGTTAATTAGCTGAACGTGAATGACAGAGGTTACACAAGGAAACTAAATGTACAAACTGGACAGAGGTTACACAAGGAAACTAAATGTACAAACTGGACAGAGGTTACACAAGGAAACTAAATGTACAAACTGGACAGAGGTTACACAATGAAACTAAATGTACAAACTGGACAGAGGTTACACAAGGAAACTAAATGTACAAACTGGACAGAGGTTACACAAGGAAACTAAATGTACAAACTGGACAGAGGTTACACGATGAAATTAAATTTAAATGTACAAACTGGACAGAGGTTACACGATGAAACTAAATGTACAAACTGGACAGAGGTTACACAATGAAACTAAATGTACAAATTGGACAGAGGTTACACAATGAAACTAAATGTACACACTTGACAGAGGTTACACAATGAAACTAAATGTACAAACTGGACAGAGGTTACACAAGGAAACTAAATGTACACACTGGACAGAGGTTACACAATGAAACTAAATGTACAAACTGGACAGAGGTTACACAAGGAAACTAAATGTACAAACTGGACAGAGGTTACACAAGAAAACTAAATGTACAAACTGGACAGAGGTTACACAAGAAAACTAAATGTACAAACTGGACAGAGGTTACACAAGAAAACTAAATGTACAAACTGGACAGAGGTTACACAAGAAAACTAAATGTACACACTGATCTGCCTTTGCAAGCTTTAAAACAGTATAAAAAAAAGAGTGTGTCTTAATATAATGAAAAAAGCAATAATTGCTTTAAATGTTACACATATTTACCAGTAATATGCATATTTAATAAGACATCGGTCTATTTACAGACAGCATATACGTATATGTATGCCATCAAAGATTGGACGGGATTTAAACTAGGCGATGCTATGCGTAGTGCAGAAGACAGAGAGGAATGGAGAAGAATAGTTTTCATGTCATCTGTGGCGTCCCAACGGTCCAAGGACTTAGGGACAGGACGATGATGATATACATATTGGGTAGTTGATATCTGTCATCTAATTTTATTTATATTTTAATTAGTATTAATAGTAATGCTTTTTATTGTGAGGGAACTGCTGGGGGTAACTCTTGTGTAAATTAATTGCTGGGGTAACTCTTGTGTAAAGTAATTGTTGGGGTAACTCTTGTGTAAAGCAATTGCTGGGGTAACTCTTGTGTAAAGCAATTGCTGGGGTAACTCTTGTGTAAAGTAATTGTTGGGGTAACTCTTGTGTAAAGCAATTGCTGGGGTAACCCTTGTGTAAAGTAATAGCTGGGGTAACTCTTGTGTAAAGCAATTGCTGGGGTAACTCTTGTGTAAAGTAATTGTTGGGGTAACTCTTGTGTAAAGCAATTGCTGGGGTAACTCTTGTGTAAAGCAATTGCTGGGGTAACCCTTGTGTAAAGCAATTGCTGGGGTAACTCTTGTGTAAAGTAATTGTTGGGGTAACTCTTGTGTAAAGCAATTGCTGGGGTAACTCTTGTGTAAAGCAATTGCTGGGGTAACCCTTGTGTAAAGTAATAGCTGGGGTAACTCTTGTGTAAAGTAATTGTTGGGGTAACTCTTGTGTAAAGCAATTGCTGGGGTAACTCTTGTGTAAAGCAATTGCTGGGGTAACCCTTGTGTAAAGCAATTGCTGGGGTAACTCTTGTGTAAAGCAATTGCTGGGGTAACCCTTGTGTAAAGCAATTGCTGGGGTAACCCTTGTGTAAAGCAATTGCTGGGGTAACTCTTGTGTAAAGCAATTGCTGGGGTAACTCTTGTGTAAAGCAATTGCTGGGGTAACTCGTGTGTAAAGCAATTGCTGGGGTAACTCTTGTGTAAAGCAATTGCTGGGGTAACTCTTGTGTAAAGCAATTGCTGGGGTAACTCTTGTGTAAAGCAATTGCTGGGGTAACCCTTGTGTAAAGCAATTGCTGGGGTAACCCTTGTGTAAAGCAATTGCTGGGGTAACCCTTGTGTAAAGCAATTGCTGGGGTAACCCTTGTGTAAAGCAATTGCTGGGGTAACCCTTGTGTAAAGCAATTGCTGGGGTAACCCTTGTGTAAAGCAATTGCTGGGGTAACCCGTGTGAATTTACAGAAATAATCAGTTAGTAATAGAACATGAAGTAATTATTTAAATTACTTTTTACTGTATATTAAATGACGCGCAATTTTGTTTCCGTTATGGATGGGGTGTACTTGAACGGTTGGCTAATATACCGTGATTCCGTTATGGATGGGGTGTACGTGAACGGTTGGCTAATGTACCGTGATGACAGTTGGTAAACTCTCATGGTTATAGAGCATGTACAGTGGTGTAGGTACACTGACAGGGTGGAGGTGTACCCTGGCGTATGTGCACTTACTGGATGAGTGTACCACGGACAGAGCGTGGTTTATGTACACTGACAGATTGTGGTTTATGTATAATGGCAGAGCGTGGTGTATGTACACTGACAAAGTGTGGAGTACCGTGGTGTATGTACACTGACAAAGCGTGTTGTACCGTGGTGTATGTACACTGACAGAGCGTGTTGTACCGTGGTGTATGTACACTGACAGAGCGTGGTGTGCCGTGGTGTATGTACACTCAAAGCTTGAGGGTTCTGGAATAATAAAATGCATAAATAAATTCTAGGCCGTGGAACTGTGGACATGCGTGCGCACTCTCTCGCTCCCTCTCCTACTCACTCTGATTTTACACTTAAACACTTTTAAGCAGACACACCGAGATTGGTATGTCATCCCATAACTGGCTGAGTGAGTAGCGCTTCTGCCACCGTGATGAGTGCCCTCAACGTTAAAACAAGTGATAAATAAGTGAAGTAAAAACTAGAGAAATACCCGAGCAGTTGACCACTTGTTGGGAAATCTAGATCTGACATCACTTGTGCGCTGCCGACTCATTGTCAGTTCTTGTGTGACACCGACTCAGTTCTTGTGTGACACCGACTCAGTTCTTGTGTGACACCGTGACAGTGATTGCGGGGCGCGTGACAAAGGATCCACAACTTGCCTTACAACAAACACTGAAGGAGTCGTACGGTGCCGTTCTTGTCGTGAAATTTTCGCCCGGTAGATCTGCCACGCGTGAGTTGGACGGCTATTGAGAAAAGGATGCACGTTATGATGAGTTCACCGCCCGTCAACTACCCACCCTGCTGTCCACCCGCACAGACGCCGGTCAAGGAGGAGTGGGCGTGGTGTAGCGGTAAGTCGCTGGAAACTTTTCTCATGTTGCCGAAGGTTGTTTAGTACTATCTTTTTCGTTCAGAATTACCTTTCTGGGCTTGCACAGAATTCTATAGAATGGTTATTTTATGTTTAAACATACGGTTTGTACATCTGTATAATGTACTCCATGGTGACTTTATGTTGAAACATACGGTTTGTACATCTGTGTAATGTACTCCACGGTGACTTTATGTTTAAACATACAGTTTGTACATCTGTGTAATGTACTCCATGGTGACTTTATGTTTAAACATACAGTTTGTACATCTGTGTAATGTACTCCATGGTGACTTTATGTTTAAACATGCGGTTTGTACATCTGTGTAATGTACTCCATGGTGACTTTATGTTTAAACATACAGTTTGTACATCTGTGTAATGTATTCCATGGTGACTTTATGTTTAAACATACGGTTTGTACATCTGTGTAATGTACTCCATGGTGACTTTATGTTTAAACATACGGTTTGTACATCTGTGTAATGTACTCCATGGTGACTTTATGTTTAAACATGGCGTGTACGTATGTGTACTCTACTCTATGGTGACTTATGTTTAAACATACGGTTTGTACATCTGTGTAATGTACTCTATGGTGACTTATGTTTAAACATACTGTTTTTACATCTGTGTAATGTACTCTTGGATACAATAACATATTTACGAGTACACACATGGGCAGTCAACCACGGTTGAACATCAAAATAAGTCAAGTTTTTATTGCAGTTAAAGTTAGGTTTTGATTGCCGTTGGGATGGCGGGCGAGTGACCTGAGAACTCAGAGGTAGAGTCTGAACAAAAGGAAGACAGGCTACAATTTGTCGAAGTATTGGGGAGGGTTTATTTTGTTCCTTGGATCACTACACTATTGGTGACCGCTGTAATTTGTTGTTATACCTGGTCAAGGTGTGTGTCTGGTGGGATGCCTGGTCAATGTGTGTGTCTGGTGGGATGCCTGGTCAATGTGTGTGTCTGGTGGGATACCTGGTCAATGTGTGTCTCTTATGTGATACCTGGTCAATGTGTGTCTGATGTGATTGGTTTGACAAGTGAGAACCGATCTGTGTGCACACTGACATTGTTGAAAGTCCCGGACATTATACTTTCTCTTTCAACTCACTGATAACATTCAAGTCCCTGAAACTAACTCGATTCCCTATTGCGTGACACACTAGTCATGTTATGTCTCCCAACAATCATTCAAATAAAAATAAACTAACATCTTTAAAAATGTGTCACCTTAAACTATAATTACCGAATGGGCGTTGCCCGCCCCGATGCACACCGCGATGCGCTCTCATTCGCTGCTTCCCAGGTCGTGCGCACTAAATGCACAAAGCAGAACATATTCTCCAACCTTCTTTATTTAAGCATGTATTTCTAAAAGGTATTTAGTAAACTCTTAAGATTACATGAGTCAATACAACCAAACGTTGGTGGATATATAGGGGCGTCGTGGGGAGTTATTATTATTAGAGATGATGCACCTCTCCCCGTATTTTACACGCGCAACGCGGCCTTAAGTACGACACTAAGCCACGCTTTGCCTTGGTCAGTTCATAACCACATGTTTTATGTTCAGTCTTAGATTTGCATGACTAAATAATCGTTGTTTAACATAAAGCAAGGGCTACGTTTTTCCAACGTGCTGCGCCCGCACCCCAGGAGTGCAATATACCATATCAAGGGGTTAAGGGGGGGGGGAGTTATTACAAGAACGGAGGAGCCGTTGATTTTTAATATATAAATGTTGTTTTTCTTCATTCAAAGTCCAGTTCATGTAACACGTCTGACGTTTTTCTTCATTCAATGTCCAGTTCATGTAACACGTCTGACGTTTTTCTTCATTCAATGTCCAGTTCATTTAACACGTCTGACGTTTTTCTTCATTCAATGTCCAGTTCATGTAACACGTCTGACGTTTTTCTTCATTCACTGTCCAGTTCATTTAATACGTCTGACATTTTTCTTCATTCAGTGTCCAGTTCATTTAACACGTCTGACGTTTTTCTTCATTCAATGTCCAGTTCATGTAACACGTCTGACGTTTTTCTTCATTCAATGTCCAGTTCATGTAACACGTCTGACGTTTTTCTTCATTCAATGTCCAGTTCATTTAACACGTCTGACGTTTTTCTTCATTCAATGTCCAGTTCATGTAACACGTCTGACGTTTTTCTTCATTCAATGTCCAGTTCATTTAATACGTCTGACGTTTTTCTTCATTCAATGTCCAGTTCATTTAACACGTCTGACGTTTTTCTTCATTCAATGTCCAGTTCATTTAACACGTCTGACGTTTTTCTTCATTCGAAGTCCAGTTCATGAAACACGTCTGACGTTTATTTTTAAAGTTGTACAGTTCTCTCTGTAATACAAGTTCTTTTATTAAGTTCGTTTTTTAAATAGGTCAAATTTTCCCGACTGTTCAATGCATTGTTACTTTTGTACGGGATGTGAGACTTAGTCAAACAAGCCGTAGGTGGTGCACAATGCATAAAAGGTTGGTAGACCCCAACCTAAGATTTGCCATTGTTTTCTTTATTTGAGAGAGTGGGGTCTGGTGTGACTGCTTCTTTTACTGGGTCGGGAAGATTGCTGTGTTAAGTATGGGCCCATGTTATAATAAGTGAACTCGCCTGATTGCTCCTAAAAATGTGGACCCCAGTTCTTGTTACATATAGACAGGAGGCGGTTCTTGTGATGTTCGTTGGCTTCAAAGAAATCCGTTTGAGGTAAAAATGGGATATGGATGTGCTACAGAAAACGGTTCAGTGGCGGTACCAGAACAAATCTTCATCGCATGAATGAATGGATTTTGTCATTGACGCAATATCTGAACACGAGGGGGTACTGTCCGTTTTCGGTCAGTGTTGCCTTTTCGCATGGTTTGGTAACCCCTGCACCAGGTGACAAACTGTATCGCGCTCTCGTTCTTGCGGTGCCCCCGATGCTTTATTTATAGTCAGCTGGTTCACTATATAACAACACAACCACACACCCCCCCCTCACTGGCTGTCCATCTGTGTATGTGTGTGTTTGAAGTCGTATGTTCGTTTTCAGTCGAAGCAGTTTAATTTCCAATTACCCTGGAACAGCTGAGGATTTGTTATCCGCGTGTGGAAGATGATTATTTTGTTCAATTTCAATGTGTGACTACCAGCGGCTCTGCTGGTTGATTGATCTTTCCACTACTTTTAGTTAGTGATTGACGCTGCACGTGTTGTTTATTGTTAAGGGCTCTAATTAAACATTTAGGACCGGGTAAATAAGGTATCATTGTGTGACGCAGATCATCATCATAGAGTTATCATTGTGTGACGCAGATCATCATAAAGTTATCATTGTGTGGCGCAGATCATCATAAAGTTATCATTCTGTGACGCAGATCATCATAAAGTTATCATTGTGTGGCGCAGATCATCATAAAGTTATCATTCAGTGACGCAGATCATCATCATAAAGTAATATTGTGGCGGCGCTCGTCACGCAGTTGTGTGGGGTCACAGGGTGCGACACGCTCCTAGCAGCTGAGAAGTGCTCTTATATGACTCGGCCGTGGGTCACAGGGTGCGACACGCTCCTAGCAGCTGAGAAGTGCTCTTATATGACTCGGCCGTGGGTCACAGGGTGTGACACGCTCCTAGCAGTTGAGAAATGCTCTTATATAACTCGGCCGTGGGTGCCATCATTGTCTTATAGTCACCCCCCCCCCCCCCCCGTTATTTTGTGTAGCGTTTTTTTTATTTGATGCTCATCTCTTCTTATATATATTTTGCTTCTGGTGTGTCCTGCTTCCTTTTCGAAACCGCCCTACCCCCCAACTCCACATTTTTATGTTACTATATCTATTTAGGGGAGGCGACTATGATATTAATCATTAAGCCCCCGGAATGTTGAAGGACTGTCCGTAGGACTATTGTTTAAAAGGCCGGTAGGTAGGGTGTAGGACTGTCCGTAGGACTATTGTTTAAAAGGCCGGTAGGTAGGGTGTAGGACTGTCCGTAGGACTATTGTTTAAAAGGCCGGTAGGTAGGGTGTAGGACTGTCTGTAGAACTATTTAAACTCCGGCAGATAGGGTTTAGGACTGTCTATATAGGACCAGTTTAAAGGCCGCCGGGTGAGGGCATAGGACTGTCTGTAGGCCAACTGTTTAAAGGCCGGCAGGTAGGGTGTAGGACTGTCCGTAGGACTATTGTTTAAAAGGCCGGTAGGTAAGGTGTAGGACTGTCTGTAGAACTATTTAAACTCCGGCAGATAGGGTTTAGGACTGTCTATATAGGACCTGTTTAAAGGCCGCCGGGGGAGGGCATAGGACTGTCTGTAGGCCAACTGTTTAAAGGCCGGCAGGTAGGGTGTAGGACAGACTGTCTGTAGGCCAACTGTTTAAAGGCCGGCAGGTAGGGTGTAGGACAGACTGTCTGTAGGCCAACTGTTTAAAGGCCGGCAGGTAGGGTGTAGGACAGACTGTCTGTAGGCCAACTGTTTAAAGGCCGGCAGACAGGGTGTAGGAAAGACTGTCTGTAGGCCAACTGTTTAAAGGCCGGCAGGTAGGGTGTAGGAAAGACTGTCTTTAGGCCAACTGTTTAAAGGCCGGCAGACAGGGTGTAGGACAGACTGTCTGTGGGCCAACTGTTTAAAGGCCGGCAGGTAGGGTGTAGGACAGACTGTCTGTAGGCCAACTGTTTAAAGGCGGCATTTAGGGTGTAGGACTGTCTTTAGGACCGTTTCTCAAAAAACCCGGAACCGGTGTTAAAAACGTGCACCCGGTTAAGCCCTCGTATTCTTCTAGTCTTATAAGATTAACGATACATTAAACAGACAGGAATTATACCAAGTGTTTGTGTAAATATGAGGCAAATTTCACTGATGTCATTTCAATGAGGTAAACCTTTATGGTTATTAAGACTTAGGCTAAGTGCACTTTCTCTCTCTCTCTCTCTCTCTCTCTCTCTCTCACACACTTTATCTCTCTCTCTCTCTTTCTCTCTCTCTCTCTCTCTCTCTCTCGCTCTCTGAACTCAGCGTAAGACGTAAATGTAAAGCGGGGTGGGTAGAAAACCGGGGTCCTCAAACTAGGCCTGACAACCCGACTTAACCCGTCTCCCTACCATCCTCCTTCTGAAACCCAAATAGATGGATATTATCACTTTAAATGATATGTACATGTGTATCACTTACTTATGTTTGATCAGTGACGAAACTAAATATCATGATACTTTTAAAAAAAATTTATTTGTTTATAAATGTAGTTTAAGGGATGGTTTCCCAAACTGGGGTGTGAGAAAGCCAAGAGTTTGCGAGCTGTCATGTCAGGGGGTGTGGGCTGGCATGTCAAGGGTTGTGTGAGCTGGCATGTCAAGGGTTGTGTGAGCTGGCATGTCAAGGGTTGTGTGAGTTGGCATGTCAAGGGTTGTGTGAGTTGGCATGTCAAGGGTTGTGTGAGCTGGCATGTCAAGGGTTGTGTGAGCTGGCATGTCAAGGGTTGTGTGAGTTGGCATGTCAAGGGTTGTGTGAGTTGGCATGTCAAGGGTTGTGTGAGCTGGCATGTCAAGGGTTGTGTGAGCTGGCATGTCATGGGTTGTGTGAGTTGGCATGTTAAGGGTTGTGTGAGCTTGGCATGTCAAGTGTTGTGTGAGTTGGCATGTCAAGGGTTGTGTGAGCTTACATGTCAGAGTGGGCTATAGCTGGCATATTAGAGGGTGCTAGCTTGTCATGTCAAAGTGTGCTAGCTTGGCATGTCAGGGGGTGCTAGCTTGGCATGTCAAAGGGTGCTAGCTTGGCATGTCAGGGGGTGCGAGGAAATGATTATATGAACAGAATAGTTTAGCTTTTAAATTGTGATATGATCTGTTTATGTGTTTGGTCAAACAAATTGTAGTGTTGGTGTGAGACTTAGTCAAACAAATTTTAGTGTGGGTGTGCGACTTAGTCAAACAAATCGTAGTGTGCGTGTGAGACTAAGTCAAACAAATCGTAGTGTGGGTGTGAGACTTAGTCAAATAAATCGTAGTGTTGGTGTGAGACTTAGTCAAACAAATCGTAGTGTTGGTGTGAGACTTAGTCAAACAAATCGTAGTGTGCGTGTGAGACTTAGTCAAACAAATCGTAGTGTGCGTGTGAGACTTAGTCAAACAAATCGTAGTGTGCGTGTGAGACTTAGTCAAACAAATCGTAGTGTTGGTGTGAGACTTAGTCAAACAAATCGTAGTGTTGGTGTGAGACTTAGTCAAACAAATCGTAGTGTTGGTGTGAGACTTAGTCAAACAAATCGTAGTGTTGGTGTGAGACTTAGTCAAACAAATCGTAGTGTAGGTGTGAGACTTAGTCAAACAAATCGTAGTGTGCGTGTGAGACTTTCTACAAAAATGTATAGGGGGTTCGAGAATGAGTGAAACACTTTGTTATGGGTGCAGAATATAGAAAAGTCCGGTGAACCCTGATATAAGTACGTCATTTTCAATTACTCCTATACCTTTAAAGTACAGTTATTTATTTATTTATTTTTTTGATTGAAAAGTCTAACGATCTGTAACATAAATGCTATGATAATGAATACAAGTACAAGCTATCATTATGATCCCCCCCGTGTTTTTGTTGTATGCTGCTGGCTTAAACTAGTCAACATTTGCAGACATATCTAATAGGCGTTTTTTTTGTGTGTCTTTAATGAGCTGAAATATGAATGGAATAATGATGAGGACGTTCATCGCGTGGGTAATGTGATCATCGGTGTTTTACCCCTGAATTATGGATGTTTGGGACAGCCTGTCGTCGTGTGCTTATCCCGGACTAATGGGCTGGGCTGTCGCATGTGATAAGTTGAACGGTTGGTTCTTGTTTTTTTTTATTAAGGTAGGGTGTAGCATGCATATGATGTGATGATGTGATGATCTTCCAGCATATGTTGAATTGACTAAAGTTATATTTATAGTGTAAAGAACTTCTTTAGAAAATCGCGAAATGGACTGGAGGTCGTGTCACTGATACAACAGAAATCGTTGATTGGACCAGAGTTAGTGTAGTGGACTTCGAATAAATTCAATAATTGTTGAATGGACTAGATTTATTATAGTGTAAGAGACATACGGGGAGGACTGCATTCAGGTTAAAGCAAAAGAAACATAAAAAGGGTAGAGGAAACCTGACATAGGTCAATAAATTTCGTTTCAACCAACAGCCTGGGACAGCACAGAAACACCGAGACAAAGAAACACAGAGACAAAGAAACACAGAGACTAAGCAACACAGAGACTAAGAAACACCGAGACAAAGAAACACAGAGACTAAGCAACACAGAGACTAAGCAACACAGAGACTAAGCAACACAGAGACTAAGCAACACAGAGACTAAGCAACACAGACTAAGAAACACAGAGACTAAGAAACACAGAGACTAAGAAACACAGAGACTAAGAAACACAGAGACTAAGAAACACAGAGACTAAGAAACACAGAGACTAAGAAACACAGAGACCAAGAAACACAGAGACTAAGAAACACAGAGACTAAGAAACACAGAGACTAAGAAACACAGAGACAAAGAAACACTGAGACAAAGAAACACAGAGACAAAGAAACACCGAGACAAAGAAACACCGAGACTAAGAAACACCGAGACTAAGAAACACCGAGACAAAGAAACACAGAGACAAAGAAACACAGAGACTAAGCAACACAGAGACTAAGCAACACAGAGACTAAGCAACACAGAGACAAAGAAACACAGAGACTAAGAAACACAGAGACTAAGAAACACAGAGACTAAGAAACACAGAGACTAAGAAACACAGAGACTAAGAAACACAGAGACTAAGAAACACAGAGACTAAGAAACACAGAGACTAAGAAACACAGAGACTAAGAAACACAGAGACTAAGAAACACAGAGACTAAGCAACACAGAGACTAAGCAACACAGAGACAAAGCAACACAGAGACTAAGCAACACAGAGACTAAGCAACACAGAGACTAAGCAACACAGACTAAGAAACACAGAGACTAAGAAACACAGAGACTAAGCAACACAGAGACTAAGCAACACAGAGACAAAGAAACACAGAGACTAAGAAACACAGAGACAAAGAAACACTGAGACAAAGAAACACTGAGACAAAGAAACACCGAGACTAAGAAACACCGAGACTAAGAAACACAGAGACTAAGAAACACAGAGACTAAGAAACACAGAGACTAAGCAACACAGAGACTAAGCAACACAGAGACTAAGCAACACAGAGACTAAGAAACACAGAGACTAAGCAACACAGAGACTAAGCAACACAGAGACTAAGAAACACAGAGACTAAGAAACACAGAGACTAAGAAACAAAGAGACTAAGAAACAAAGAGACTAAGCAACACAGAGACTAAGCAACACAGAGACTAAGCAACACAGAGACTAAGAAACACAGAGACTAAGCAACACAGAGACTAAGCAACACAGAGACTAAGAAACACAGAGACTAAGAAACACAGAGACTAAGAAACAAAGAGACTAAGAAACAAAGAGACTAAGCAACACAGAGACTAAGCAACACAGAGACTAAGCAACACAGAGACTAAGAAACACAGAGACTAAGAAACACAGAGACTAAGAAACACAGAGACTAAGAAACACAGACTAAGAAACACAGACTAAGAAACAAAGAGACTAAGAAACACGGAGACTAAGAAACACAGAGACTAAGAAACACCGAGACTAAGAAACACAGAGACAAAGAAACACTGAGACAAAGAAACACAGAGACAAAGAAACACTGAGACAAAGAAACACCGAGACTAAGAAACACAGAGACTAAGAAACACAGAGACTACGAAACACAGAGACTAAGAAACACAGAGACTAAGAAACACAGAGACAAAGAAACACAGAGACTAAGAAACACAGAGACTAAGAAACACAGAGACTACGAAACACAGAGACTAAGAAACACAGAGACTAAGAAACACAGAGACTACGAAACACAGAGACTAAGAAACACAGAGACTAAGAAACACAGAGACTAAGAAACACAGAGACAAAGAAACACAGAGACTAAGAAACACAGAGACTAAGAAGCACAGAGACTAAGAAACACAGAGACTACGAAACATAGGCGTTTTTGCCTACACGTCCGCTTTTTATTCAGCTTTTCCTCTACCCTTTGTATATTTCTTAGAGTTAGTGCTGTGGCCTTCCAACAAAATTATTGAATGGACTATGATGGTTTTATACTTTCGGAAAATGTAGATGAATTGGATAGATTTAACCATTCATCCCTGTGGCGCTAAAGCCCATGTAGGGCTTTGACCTGCCTAACTACTTCCTTCCACTTAGGCCTAACTAATGCTTTTCTTTTTGCACGATTGGATTCCCAGTTGTTGAAGATCTTTTTTCCACATCATCCATCCATCTAAGCCTAGGTCTGCCTTTGAGCCGTTTTCTTATGGGGTTTTGGTGATGCACCATTTTCACTCCTCTGTCATTTGGAATTCTAAGTGTTCTGCCCAGCGTAGCCTGCCCTTTTTATTTCTGCTACTATCGTGGTATCCTGATATAGAATGTACAATTCATGGATGGTTCGTATTCTCCGTCCATATTCATCCTTTGTTGGTTCATACATTTTCCTGAGAACTTTCCTCTCCCATGTGTTTAATAGGTTTTCTGTTGTTTTTGTCAGGGTCCAAGTTTCACTTCCATATGTTACAACTGGTCTAATTACAGTTTTATAAATAGTTTTCTTTGTTTCTCTTGTAATGTTTTTACTTTTGAGTATTTTCTGACTACTGAAGTATGCACTATTTCCTGTTGATATTCTTTCTTTTCTTTCTGTTAGTTATTCGTTTCTTTCGTGTAATAAATATCCTAGGTATTTGAATTGATTTACTTTTTCAAAAGTCTGGTTTCTAATTTTAATGGCTTCATCTGTCTGTTCTTCTCTTATCATAGTCATGTATTTTTATTTTTGGTTGTTGACTTCCAGCCCTGCTTGTAATGATGCTTCTTCTAATTCAAATAAGGATGTTGATTGTCTTTAGTACTTTTCCCTAACAGTGCTTTGTAGTCAGCATATGCAAGATACTGAAGGGGCTGATTGTAGAGAGTGCCCATTGGTTGTGGGTCTTGGGTTTCCCTCAGAAAGTATTCTGTTATTGTTCCTCGGGTGTCAATATGTATGTTTCTCACAACTCTCTCTAATGTTAGGTTAAATAGCATACAAGACAGTGAGTCTCCATTATAGAGTTGATGTACTGGGATATTATATTCATAACATTTCTCTAATAGGCATCTGATAATGAAAATCTGATCAGTCGTTGATCTGTTTTGCCTGAATCCACTTTGGTAATCACCTAGTATTTCTTCGGTGTACGGTTCTTTTCTTTTGGCAATTAGCTTCATCAGTATTTTGTAAGAAACATTTAATAGGGAGATTCCTCTGTAGTTTGTGCACTGAAGTTTGGAGCCTTTCTTGTGTAATAGGGTTATTAATACTGTTTCCCATTCTGTTTGAATTTTTCTCTTCTTGTCAAATTTTAGTTCTAAGTTTATGTATCTGAGTGTGTCGTTCTCTTCCTCCATATTTAATAAATTCCGCTCTGATGAGGTCTTCTCCAGGGGCTGGATAGATTTTTAATGTGACGTTAAATATTTATTTACACGTCTAACGTAGCATTTATAAAACTCGTTGATATTGTCCTTAGCTTATGCCCCTAATGCTCTAACTAGACTGCTGTTATGATGGGGTTTCTGCCCAAATAGGTTTGATAACTCTTGCCATAGTGATTCATGTAGACGTGTATGCACACATGAGCTGATAGAACTCTGTGAATATGATGAACGTGTCGGTAACCCCCATCATGCCACGCTTAACCGATCACTCGTGGCCCAACGTTACATGCCCTAGATCCGTTTTTTTTTCCTTTCCAAAATGGTTATCGCGGACCAGTCGCTCTTTGAGTCTTACATTGCCGTTCAGCGAGTCTTATATTGCCGTTCCGCGAGTCTTACATTGCCGTTCCGCGAGTCGTAGGTTGCTGGTCCGCAAAACATGAATATCTGTGGTCAAATATTTCTTTTTAAATTAATAAATTTTGCACCGGTCCCTGGTGCAATTTCGAAACGTGTACACCGGTCCGCCAAACATGAACGTTTGGGAAACACTGCCTTAGTAGATGATAATGGATATTTCCATTGTCAACTGATAAAACAAAAAAAGTTCAAATTCTATGTATTCCTTCTTTTCTTTCGTACATTCTTATTTTGTTGGCCTTTTCTCATATATTCGCTTCCTTTTTTCCTCCAGATACTTTCTTTTCTTTTCCTACTGCGTCAAGTCAAATTGGACAAAGGTTCATCACACGGACAGGCCCCCATCGTTGAAACTTTGTACACAAACCAAATTAGCTAGCAGCCCTGATGCATGCCTGTCACTTGTTTAGCAAATTGAACTTGTTTATTGAATGGTTATTGATCCAGCCGGTGTTGTTAATTAAATGGCCATGGTGTTTCATTTCACTAACTGCTGTTTATGTAAAATGCTGATCGACTGTGCTAAATGAAATAATGAACAGTCGTTTTGCGATACAACGACAAATATTCGGATTGCTCCGTGCGATAGTAATATGTGTAATCAAATTTTTTTTTTAAAGTTACACATAGAAGTGGTAGCGAAATAAGGTCAGATGTAGCCACCACCTCCAAGGTCAGCTTTATCTAATGTCTTAACTGTGTTTTTTTCCCCTCTTATCTCCCAATTTTTGAGGCCGAGTTTTTTCAGACTCATCGTGTTCACAGCGCCCTCTAGCGCAGGCACACACAAAAATATTTTAAAATGTCGGTTAATTTGACCTTTTGACAAATTTCACGACGTTGCAAATTCATAGTTCGATGCGCCGAGTTTAAATTTTGATGGTTCATCATATCTTTAAAAAATAATTAAACATAAATTAGAGGAATGCGACCAATTATTTTATAATTAAATATGACGTGATACAGATACGATATTGGTAAGAAAAAGACACGTATCGGCTTCTGAAATAAATAATGTACACGTTTAGTGTTTCTAATGAATAGCTGTCACGATTCTGTTATGCACTTATTCAATCTCCATTTTTGGTTTTCCATTCGGTAAATCTAATGTTTAGGATTAACAGCACATCGCACAAGCCTGGGTTGTACAATGTACACTTGCCATTAACAGCACATTGACCAAGCCTGGGTTGTACAATGTACACTTGCCATTAACAGCACATTGACCAAGCCTGGCTTGTACTGTGTACACTTGTCATTAACAGCACAATGACCAAGTCTGGGTTGTACAACGTACACTTGCCATTAACAGCACATTGACCAAGCCTGGCTTGTACTGTGTACACTTGTCATTAACAGCACATTAACCAAGCCTGGGTTTGTACAATGTACACTTGCCATTAACAGCACATTGACCAAGCCTGGGTTGTACAGTGTACACTTGCCATTAACAGCACATTGACCAAGCCTGGGTTGTAAAATGTACACTTGCAATTAATAGCACATTGATCAAGCCTGGGTTGTACTGTGTACACTTGCCATTAACAGCACATTGACCAAGCCTGGGTTGTACAGTGTACACTTGCCATTAACAGCACATTGACCAAGCCTGGTTTGTACTGCGTACACTTATTTTTAACAGCACATTGACCTAGCCTAGGTTGTACTATGTACACATGCTGTATTTTGAGACGCATGCACAATACTTCACATTATGATTGAAGTTGTGCATTTATGAAAGTTACAGTTTGAGACTTTCGTAGGTAAAATAATGAGGATAACATAGGGGAAAACGTGACAGTTGTTTTTTCACCATTAAGAGGTTAAAGTATGTCACATTATGAGAGTTATGGACCTCGCATTATAAAATTTATTGTACCTCCTGGATTGGTATGTTAGTCACATCAGACTTGTTTTTGTTTTACATGGGTTGTATGTGTCACATTCAAAACAGGTTGATTATCTGCAGCAGGCCTGCACAACTCAAAATGTAAGGCGGGCTGTAATACTTTATGAAAAACTTCTGCCGGCCGAAAAAAAATAGGACAGGGGGTAAAGCTATTTAGTATGTAATAATAAAAGCTATTTAGGATGTAATAATAAAAGCTATTTAGGATGTAATAATAAAAGCTATTTAGGATGTAATAATAAAAAAAATACTTCGTTACTTCTCGGGCCGCAAAGTGGGTGTCCGCGGGCCGTATGTTGTCCAGGCATGATCCACAGAAAACTCTATATTCCCCGTCATTTTGACAGGCCATTGCCGGTAGTTATTAAAATATAAGGGGATCCCTATAACCGGAGAAAATTGACGTGAAACGTTTGCCGTGTTTGTTCATAATAACCGAATTTCTATGACACAAACATGACCATAGTTCTCTGTTATCTTATAACAGCCTCATAGGAGAGCAACCAGACATTGGAAAAAGTCTAGCTTGTATCAGACTCGTTTTATAGCGGCATTGGAATGAGCTATAAGGTCTCTAATGGGTAGCATGAAAATTAAACAAGCCTTTAGGCTGGACTAGAAAAGTGCATATTCATTGTCATGATTAAAACTGTGCCTTTCCCGAAGCAGAGTGGGGGCTACTCTTTAAGTCATAGTGGAGTCTACTCCTTAAGTCAGAGTGGGGATACTTATTAAGTCAGAATGGGACCTACTCCTTAAGTCATAGTGGGATATAGAGTGCTAACCTGATTGCAGTGCTAACCTGATCGCAGTGCTAACCTGATCGCAGTGCTAACCTGATTGCAGTGCTAACCTGATTGCAGTGCTAACCTGATTGCAGTCTCTCCCTTTATTACCCTTGGGATTACTTAATGAGAGCGTGTGGTTCTCTCTAAATTAAAGTGGGGCTACTCCATTGTCAGTGTGTGTGGACCTCGATGTCGGGGAGGATCTACTCTAAAGTTGCAGTTGGGTACCCTGAATCAGATAATAGCTACTTCAAGGTTTGAGTCCTTAGCTCGATATTGAGCCGGAGACGCCTATGGGGTAAAGATGAGCCACGCATGAAATGTTGGTGTT
Organism: Omphiscola glabra; assembly: GCA_964017045.1. Lineage (NCBI taxonomy): Eukaryota > Metazoa > Mollusca > Gastropoda > Lymnaeidae > Omphiscola > Omphiscola glabra. The sequence continues at coordinate 13,082,283 of OZ024800.1, forward strand.
ATTGTCACTTGCCTGGTTCGAATCGAAAAGTCTTCTTTTATCTCAATGTCTTATTAACACTAGCCATAGGCTGATAAGCGGAGAATAGGGTTCGTCGGTGAGATATGGGTGGGAAGATGGCACACATTCGCAATGTGTACCAAAGTTTTGAAATCACATCAAGTGCGATTGGCTCCATATAATAGATCACAAGTGATTTATTGACTGTCAGAAAGCTGATACTGTTTGGATCACTTTTTCACATGACACCCCGTACTATCACATCGATGTTCGAAAATCGTCCACTTATATCTAATGTGCGCTGTTATCGCTGTGAATTGGGTTACATGCAGACACTGGTTTTATTGACTATCTCAAGTTAAGCACAGAGTCTTCATGTTCACACTGATGTCCGGGGCACGAGGTGCACACAAGTAGCTGACCGTAGTAGCCAAACGCCTGACTCAGCTGCGACCGCTTCTCCTAACCGTAAAGAGTTTGAGCACATGCCTAACTAATGTGATCTACCGGAGAGTTTGAGCACATGCCTAACTAATGTGATCTACCGGAGAGTTTGAGCACATGCCTAACTAATGTGATCTACCGGAGAGTTTGAGCACATGCCTAACTAATGTGATCTACCGGAGAGTTTGAGCACATGCCTAACTAATGTGATCTACCGGAGAGTTTGAGCACATGCCTAACTAATGTGATCTACCGGAGAGTTTGAGCACATGCCTAACTAATGTGATCTACCGGAGAGTTTGAGCACATGCCTAACTAATGTGATCTACCGGAGAGTTTGAGCACATGCCTAACTAATGTGATCTACCGGAGAGTTTGAGCACATGCCTAACTAATGTGATCTACCGGAGAGTTTGAGCACATGCCTAACTAATGTGATCTACCGGAGAGTTTGAGCACATGCCTAACTAATGTGATCTACCGGATTAGATTTGTGTTTTTTTTGTTTATTTCACTTGGCCCGGTGGTCGTTTGTTGGACACAACTTCCAGTGTAGATTTGTGTGTAGGAATCCGTACATTACCAACTTCGTTTAGATGCTTGTACAGTGGCGGGTTCATACATTAGTCAGAAACTTTGGCTTTTTTTTTTTTGTGTGTGAATTATTGTTGTATTCAGTCAAGTTGACTTATTGGGGAAGACTTTTTATATTCAGTCAAGTTGACTTATTGGTGAGGACTTTCTGTATTCAGTCAAGTTGACTTATTGGGGAAGACTTTTTATATTCAGTCAAGTTGACTTATTGGTGAGGACTTTCTGTATTCAGTCAAGTTGACTTATTGGTGAGGACTTTCTGTATTCAGTCAAGTTGACTTATTGGTGAGGACTTTCTGTATTCAGTCAAGTTGACTTATTGGTGAGGACTTTCTGTATTCAGTCAAGTTGACTTATTGGTGAGGACTTTCTGTATTCAGTCAAGTTGACTTATTGGTGAGGACTTTCTGTATTCAGTCAAGTTGACTTATTGGTGAGGACTTTCTGTATTCAGTCAAGTTGACTTATTGGTGAGGACTTTCTGTATTCAGTCAAGTTGACTTATTGGTGAGGACTTTCTGTATTCAGTCAAGTTGACTTATTGGTGAGGACTTTCTGTATTCAGTCAAGTTGACTTATTGGTGAGGACTTTCTGTATTCAGTCAAGTTGACTTATTGGTGAGGACTTTCTGTATTCAGTCAAGTTGACTTATTGGTGAGGACTTTCTGTATTCAGTCAAGTTGACTTATTGGTGAGGACTTTCTGTATTCAGTCAAGTTGACTTATTGGTGAGGACTTTCTGTATTCAGTCAAGTTGACTTATTGGTGAAGACTTTTTGTATTTAGTCAAGTCGACGTTTTTGGTGAAGACTTTTTGTATTTATTCAAGTTGACGTTTTTTGGTGCATACTATTTGCATTCAATACCGCTGACTTTTTATTGTCAGGTCAAACAGTGTTGTTGTTTTGACTTACGCCGCAATGGATTTCTTGCATGAAGTGTTCGGTTCAGAAGAATGGGTTGATGGACACCCCCCACCCCCAAAGGATGGTCGAATATTCTAGGGAAGGGGGGTTCGGGAAGCTTGATTTTTAAAATATGTTTAATGAAAATACTCCAATAGATATATGGTTTTAAAGGTTTTCAAAACTGCCATACCTGAGGGAATGGGCCTTTTAATTATTTTTTTTGGGTCAAAATGTGACATTTGTGCTATTACCCTATGTGGGGGGGGGGGGGAATCTCTTTGAACACTTCTTTTTGGCAGATAAGACTTGACACGTGATACGAATTTGATTTGTTAAAGTAAAGACAGATTTATAATCTGATCATGTATGGTGAACAATTGTGTTGGTTTTATTCACTATTTCCAAGGAAATGTCAAATTTATTGTATCCATTTTACTTTGAATATTTCAAAATTGGGAAGTGGAAGGACCACTAGGTATATCGGCACCAAACACTTTTGTTTGGAGAGAATGAGGCACTGATTCGTTGAGCCCTGTCCTCACCGTTTGGAGAGAATGGGGCACTGATTCGTCGAGCCCTGTCTGACTTGGGCAATAGAGGACAGCAACCTTTCTCGTGACTCTAACAGACTAGGTCTTTAGGCCGGATAGATTAGGTCTGCAATCAGGATAAAAAAATTCCTGCGATCAGGATAAAATTGGGTTTGCAATCAGGATTGATTAGGTCTGCAATCGTGATAGATAAGTTCTGAGGGCAGGATAGATTCTGTATGCATTTAAGAAATAGCATGTCTGAGGGCCGGACAGAAAGCTTTTCACGTCGAATCCATCTGATTACAGCCGGTTTATTGAACCAAGGCGGTTTTAGAAGTGGTTGAGTTTGTTGAAGATCACCTCGTGAGTTTTGCATGTTAAAGACAAGCAACAGTCAAATCACCTCCGTCCATCATTCTGGACCAGTGGTCGGCAAACTCATTGATCAAAAGGTGGTCTGAAAACTAATTGGTCAAAAGGTGGTCGGCAAACTCATTGGTCAAAAGGTGGTCGGAAAACTCATTGGTCAAAAGTTGGTCGGCAAACTCATTGGTCAAAAGGTGGTCGTCAAAACTCATTGGTCAAAATAGCCAAAAATCAGCAGCAGGACGATTAAAAAAAAATTGAGAGCTAAATTTCTTTTCAAGAACCTGTCAAGAATCATGTTTTTCGGAGTCGAACCCGCTAAAGAGCCGCATGCGGCGTGCCGTGATTTTCCGACCACTACTCTAGAGTATAGTGGTAGATGGCATACAATGAACAACATCCAACGACTCATCTTGTATTTTACTTTTCCTATCTCATGTAAAACCAAGATGTTTCATATCTTAAATATGTCAAAGATTCCCTCTCACACACACACTCAGAGACCCATTTTTTTAACATGGAATTCTCTGAAATATTTCGGTAATCAAAACAAGATTCCCTTCCCCTTAAAATGGAACAAGTTAATTATTCTTTCATTTATCTGTACTTGAAACTCCAACTTTTAATTAAACCTCGTGCAAGTTAATTGATACTGTGATGATCACGTGGCTCTCAACATTGTTAAGTTCAATGAAACAACACAACACCAAAACACTTGTACAAGTAAAAAAATGATGTGTTCTTAGTTGGCCTTGAAAGTTTCTCCCAGAATTCTTGATAAGGCATGCTTTATAAGTGTAACACATTCTAGTTATCAGCATTTCCCTATCAGTCTTGTACTCCATGTTAACACAAGAGATATGGATGGGAAAGGGGGGGGGGGGGGTTCTTTTGACAAACTTTTTGTTGTTGAATAAACCATTCAGTAGAGCATTGTTTATCTTTTAGAAGCCGGTAGTTAGCCTAAAGCGATTTTTTAATTGGTTACCATGACTACTTACGTCATCTCCGCTTGTTAATGATCTTGTCAATTGACTTCATTAGAGGCTGGGTTTTATCCTCCGTAAACCACATTATCTATACAGACGTTGAAGCTGTTACCATTGGTGACGGAGAGTAGAGGAACAAGATAAAGATCCAATCGATTCATTAAATTCACGTCCGGTCTAACTTGTTCATTGTCAAAATATAACATTTACAGTTTCCGCCAAGTTCCGGCTTTGAGAACAGTTGCGTTGTTGGATTATCACTGACGCACGTATGTTCCCAGGGCTACATGGGGCCCAGGGTTACAGGGGGGCCCAGGGTTACAGGGGCCTGCTAATGTTTGGCTTTTTTAACCAGAGATTAAATATAATAAACTGTTGTATTAAATAAATAATTGGTGCATGCGTCCCAGTGTTGCTGAGATCACTCGAGTGGCTTCTTTTAAAACATAAATATTGTAAGGCTGTGGACGGTCTTTTCAATTAGCTACTAATGCTCTTTTTGGCTTAAGTTAAGAAACTTTTTAACGTCTTTTTTAATAAGTTAAGTTATACTTTTTAATTTGACATCCTAGTTTGTTTGTTGTTTTTTTTTTTAAAAGATTTTATACAGGTGTCCTATAATATGTTTCCGTGACCCCTGAATTTCTTTTCAATAATCCCCTAATGAACTTTTAGCTTAAGTTAGATAATTTTAACAATCTTCGTGAATAAGTTAAATTATACTTTGTAATTTTGCATCCTAGTTTTTTTTAAAACATTTTATAGAGGGGTCCCATTATATGTGTCCGGAACCACTCAATTTCTTCTAAGGTCTTTTCAATAATCCCCTAATGAACTTTTAGCTTAAGTTGGGATAATTTTAACATTCTTCGTGAATAAGTTAAATTATACTTTCTAATTGAGCTTCCTATTTTTTTAATGTTATAGAGGGTCCCATAATAAGTTTCGGGACCCCTGAATTGCTTCTAATCCAGCTCTGGTCCAAATATACAAGAATGTGTTAGCATTAGCATGCGAACCAGTGTTAGTCGTACGCTACACTGGCAGTTGTCGTGTGATACAAAGTCCGAGCAAGGTAGTGATACTGCTCTTATATTCTCCCACTACTGATATAAACACTTGTCAATCCTTTATTGTCTGTACTTTAACTGTAGAACATTTCTACATGTACCTTGGTCTAGAGTAGCACACAGTTCCGTGCCTGGACATACGCAACCTCACGCTGTTACTGTCAATGAACCCGTCAATACAAGGTTAACTCTGACACGGCTACTGATGTAGACATGGACATTCATTAACACTGAAATTAATCGCAATTTGTGACCACTTAACACCATAAGCTGTCGCCATCTCCGCTTTGCTTAGCTTCTCTACGCCTGGACAGCTGTGCGTTTTATTCGATACAACAAAAATGTGTGGCCGTTTAGTTCATTTAGCGAGGTTTTTTGTGTTTTTCTTTTAAATTATCGATGTGACTTCTGATTATGTGTTGACCGAAACCTGATCCAGAGTTAGTGTACTTAGACCTAATCCAGAGTTAGTGTACCTAGACCTAATCCAGAGTTAGTGTACTTAGACCTAATCGAGAGCCAGTGTAGTTATATCTAATCCAGAGTTAGTGAACTTAGACCTAATCCAGAGTTAGTGAACTTAGACCTAATCCAGATTTAGTGAACTTAGACCTAATCCAGAGTTAGTGTACTTAGACCTAATCCAGAGTTAGTGTACTAAGACCTAATCCATGAGAGTTAGTGTACTAAGACCTAATCCATGAGAGTTAGTCTACACAGTGCTCACCGATACTGTTATGTTTACTGATTATTGTGTGTTTCTTAGATTAAATTGAGACTTTATAAAGCTGTAAGTCCATTATATAAACTTCAAATTATTTGGACGATGGTTCGGACTTGAACAGGACGTTGAATTTACTTTCTGCTGGGAGTCATAAGAATGTGATGTGAACTAAATTATCCGTGGAACTGAAAATTTGATTCTAGTTCCGTGTGCCTTGTACCAGAGCTCAATACACCATCTCAACATGCCGCTGTTTGACTCCATCGTGTTGACGGAGGTCAGTAACATCGGTGACGTGGACCTGGCGTGCGGCATGACCTCTCTGTTCGAGGACGGCATCTCCGTCCTTCACGGCACGGTCTTCGGGTCGCCCAAGCGGGAGATCGAGGAGACCCTGGACATGTATTACGAGGACGAAGACGAGGGCCGGCCGGGGGACAAGGACTCGCTGGAGAACGGCTTCGGTCTGGGTCTTGACTTGAGTTTGGGGTTCTCCGAGCGCATGAACGTTGGGATCACGGCCGACAAGAGCTGCTCGACCGTAGAGTCGGATTACGGTAAGTCTTTGAACACATAACGCCAAGGGAAGACTGTGTCTGATCGTGATCGTACCGGTACTTATAATGTGACCATATCCTTTTTTGGCTAAAGCAGACCATTCGCGCCATGAAGCTATTTACGTGTTTATTAACTTAATGGGTCTAGGGTTCAGGTTATGTTTAGGAATAGGTTTAGGGTTCAGGTTAGGTTTAGGGATAGGTTTGTTGTGATCTTTCGCGGGTCGTGGCAACTAAGATGTCGGCTGTGGCGCGGATTGTCTGAATTTACCCATTTTTAAAATCTCTCTGAAAAACACAGCCTCGGTTTCTCCATTTCATCTCATTCTGTAATCTGAACTCTGTCTATCGGAATAAGTTGAACTGTTCTTTTATAAATATAATTAACGTTGGGGGGGGGGGGTGCTCTTTGGGATTATATTTAACAATTGTAAAATTAAAAGCGTTCAAAAAACGACATTGTGATCCTTGCTAGGCTTTCTTGTCAACCACTCGATAATCCAGTTAAACTAATTTGATGAACCACTTTCACCTGTATCAGTATTCCATATATCCATCCACTCACGCGTGTGTCTGTCTGTCTCACTCTCCCGCTATAAAAAAAAAACAACCTATCATTTATCATTTAACTGTTTTTATTATACATGTGTAATGTCCGTACTTACTTGTCAGTACATGTGCTTAGTTCCACGCCGTAGCGTAGACTTAGTATCTTTCCCGGTTATAATTGTAACAACTCAAAAAGCTGTATTCATTCGCACCATTTATTCGAGTGACTTACGCTGCCGTGAGAAAGCCGCTCCTAGGCAACCGTTTCGTCCCACCTTAACGTCCCGACCGAAAGACTCTCGGGGCGGTTTGGGGGGCTGGTAACGCAACACCTTCCATCTGGAGTGGAAGAAAAGCCGTCCAGACCCTCGGAGAGTGGACTGCCTACGCTTTAAACGCAGCGTTCTCGGTCGACCGTACGTCCCCCAGACCAGGGAGGAAGTTCCCGGCGTGCCGCCGCACGGTCTGTCGACGGGGAGACCCGGTGTCTGGCCCATGTGGGTGTGGGCATTAAGAGCTCATGCTCGACGACCCACCAACATCTCCTGTGTGACGTTATTCGAGTGACTTAAAAAGACTCATCCGCCTGGGTTGTTTTTATACACTAATACAGATTGTATAACTAAGTAAATTTGTTTTAAATCGAATCGTTCTTCAATTATTTAGTATTAGTTTTTTTCCTTAGATGTTTAAGTAACACCGTCAAATTTTATCGAAATATTTGAAAACAATATAAAAAATATGCTAAAGAAATTTGAATCTGAACAGGAACATATTGAAAATGAAGCGACTGGGTAATCTCAAAGTTGTCGTATGATTCCTAATGAATACAAGCATCAGATTGTGCGGAAAAGAAATAATTAGGGACACATACATTTCCACTTGCATCTCTTCTGTTTTCTCCGCATAAGTGTAGTATGGTGAATACACAATTTTGAAAAAAAAAATTATATTAAAAAGACTTCTTATGAAAGACAAGTTTAAATGCACTAAAAAGTAGAAAATAATTAACAATTTCTTAAAATGCAATAATGAAAAGAAAGACTGCACAGGTGTAGATCAGAACTATGAGCAGCAAAAGGATTCGAATTATATGTAGACGAAACGTAAATTTTTTAAAAATATTTTTTTTTTAAATAAATATTTTCTGCACAGACTTTTTTTTTCCTTAAACAAATTTCTATATTTTTTTTCTACCTTTTAGAATTAAAACTTAATTTTTTTAAATTATCGACAAAAGTATACTTATTTACTTTTTAACGACTTTCTCAATCCGCCTCCGTCGACCTAGTTTTCTTGCCGTTCACCGGGTGAACACTGCACAAGAAATCTTAAAATGTCACGCATGTAAACAACAACAAAAAAAAAACAACGTCCCATCCACATATCCACTCACGTGATGGAAATCGACTAGAAAGTCTTTAAAAACTAGATTCAGGTATGTGCCAAAATGCATCCTTGCATTTTGAATTTATTGAAAATGTTCTGGGAAGGGGCTGAATGAGGCCTCCCCCCCCCCCCAAACCCCACTTACCTCGGGAGTCTTCAGCTAACTTTCCGATGAAAGGATCAGTCCACTTATTTTTTAAAAGCTTTGTATTTATTTATTTCATATATTATTTATTGATGAATCCGGGGGGGGGGGGGGGGGGGAAGGGCGGAATAAGCCATGTTCAGGTTTCGCCCCCGGGCGCAGCTTTTCCTTTTTTATTTTTTTTTTATTGGTGTGCTTTTTTTATTTTATTCGCTCCCTTCCAATTTTGAATTATGGCTTCACCGCTTTCGCCCATTTCATACATATCTTTACATATATAGCTAACTTGAGTTCAGGACATACATTTTGATTTGTTCAATCAATAAATGAAAAACTCACACGTGATAGCGCACCATGATAACACCATTAAAGGGTGGATCGTTTTCATCCTAGACACCGGTCAGAAACTACAAGCATGACATTTAAGTATATTATACATTGTGCCTCAAACGGCTGCATTATTACAGTTCTCAGCAAGCGACGATAGCGATTTACGGGTAATTGCGATTCAGTAAACAGTATTTTATTTCTTATTATATGCAAATGTTAATTTAAATAAAAAAATTACACTGAAATCATAGTTATTTGTCTACGTTGGTCATATCACCATCACGACCCAAAGACGTTTTTGTAAGAATATGGAAACGTGTTGGACGGGCCGGGGGGGGGGGTAATAATATCCCTACTGTCTAAGTTAAGCCCAAGTTTTTCGGCAACAAATGACTCAAACCGATAAGACTTGAATAGGGTGTGCAGCTTATCTGTGCATTCAGTTTTCTTGTACCACCGTACTGCTGTACAACCGCTGTACCTGCGGCCCTGGTTTACTTATCAGCCCTATTTGCATAGCCCATACTCGTGTCATTAATTGAAGGATAGCCGGTATAAAGCACAATGACCTGTTGAATGTGCTTGATTGGGTCATGTTAGACTTGTGTGTATGCGTGTGTGGGGGGGGGGGGTTATAGAGAGGTTCAACTATAGAGAGACGTACGCACAGGAACTGTGTTTAAGCACATGCGTCTCTAACCTATGGCACGCGTGTCAGACGTGACGCGCAGATCGATTTTCAATTGCACGTTTAAGATCAGCAAAATCAACAACGGCTTAAACCAAAATTCGTCTCATAAGATATACTTATAGTTGTTGGCACGCTGAATGAAGTAAATTCCCTTTACCACAGAGTTGCCTATCCCTGATACTGATATAGCACATTATACATAACACAAAATTGGTATGTTCATTACATAACACAACATTGGTATTTTCATTACATAACACAACATTGGTATGTTAAACGACAGAACACAACATTGGTATGTTAAGGACAGAACACAACATTGGTATGTTAAGACATAACACAACATTGGTATGTTAAGACAGAACACAACATTGGTATGTTAAGGACATAACACAACATTGGTATGTTAAGGACATAACACAACATTGGTATGTTAAGGACATAACACAACATTGGTATGTTAAGACAGAACACAACATTGGTATGTTAAGACAGAACACAACATTAGTTGTATAGCAATAAAAATGTTAAATCTCCCTTGTATTAGTTGTACAGCAATAAAAATGTTAAATCTCCCTTTTATTAGTTGTATAGCAATAAAAATGTTAAATCTCCCTTGTATTAGTTGTATAGCAATAAAAAATGTTAAATCTCTCTTGTATTGCAAAAAATATGGTCCTCCTGTTTTATAACGTCCAAATTGTATCATGAAACGACCATGGGATTAAATCAGCTGACTTCCGCAGTAATAATAATGAAAGTCGAAGGGAAACAACCGCAACTAATAAATCAACTTCAGTTAATTCCCCTTACGAATAAACCATCCAAATGCTAAAGTTATAGGCGCAAATATGTTTACATGCTGATCTAATAACAGGTTCATTGATTTCCTTAAATGATAAAACAAATTGTTGGTGGACTACTCATTTTGTCGACAAACAGATGGTATTATACTATTATTACTATTTTTATTACAATTTCTAAATTTTGTGAGCATTACACAATAATTAAGAGAAATTAATAACAGTAAATTAACGTATGTTAAAAAAAAGGGTTTTATTTTGTTGCAGATTCAGACAGCGGTGGTACAAGGCGTAGACGATCAGGGGCGTCATCTAGTAAGTCAATTGTCAGTGACATCTTTTCTTGTCTCATGTGAAACTTTTCATTTTGACACATCTGGTGTACTCTATACAATTCAAATGAAGATAAATATTTAACTTTTCATACGACAGTGCTAGTATATTGTTGGTTAGTGCTCAGTGACGCGGTGAAAGTTATACGACAGTGCTAGTATCATTTTATTTTTTGTGGCTATTCGGCAGGGGCGTATCTAGAGTGTTTGTTGCACGAGGCCAGGATTCATGAAATCCATTGTTTTCATCACTAAACACAATCAACGCCCATTTCTTTGCCCCCCCCCCCCACTTTTCTGGTGCCCTGGGACATCATGTCCTCCTCTTCTCCCTCCCCCATTATCTACGCCTTGGCTATTCGGTGACCTTGAATTTAGATTTAGTGCAGATTTGCGGTATCAGTGGAACATATCTGTTCAACATCCCAGCCATCTTGTCCCAGGCCTCTTAAATCTATTTGGACTATGTTGTTGTGTATTCTGGTTATTTGAGAATGGTTGCCCAACTTAGGACACAAGCTGGCATTTCAGCAGAAGGTGCCAGGAAAGGGATTTTAACGTTGTTGTTTTTTTTTTTTTTGTTAAATGTTAAATTGAATCGTTTATTTTGTTTTAAAAAACAAAAAATTAAAAAAGGAAGGGTGCTATAATTAAACAATTCGTTGAGGTGCAGATTGGAGCAAAGTTTGGCAGAGCCTGCACTAGAGCTTTGCTCACATACCTCTGACACTGTGGGTGCACGCCATTGTTGGAAGGGTTGTGAACCAAAGCTTTGATGTGAAGAGTCGGGCACTTGAGAATATAGTGTGCGTGTGGTGTGTTGTTGTGGATGTGGTCACGCTTCTAGATTGTCATTTTTATCTAGGGCAGAAGGCGAGCGGTTGAAAGGCTAAACTTTTCATACCAACACGCAGATACGCCATCACACACAAACGTTCTGACACTCTAAAAATCACCAGCACATCCACCAACATATTTTCCAATATACACACACCAACACACAGATACGCCATCATACACAAACGTTCTGACACTCTAACAATCACCAACACATCCACCAACATACACACACCAACACACAGATACGCCATCATACACAAACGTTCTGACACTCTAACAATCACCAGCACATCCACCAACATACACACACCAACACACAGATACGCCATCATACACAAAAGTTCTGACACTCTAACAATCACCAGCAAATCCACCAACATACACACACCAACACACAAATACGTCATCATACACAAATGTTCTGACACTCTAACAATCACCAGCAAATCCACCAACATATTTTCCAATATACACACACCAACACACAGATACGCCATCATACACAAACGTTCTGACACTCTAACAATCACCAGGACATCCACCAACATACACACACCAACACACAGATACGCCATCATACACAAACGTTCTGACTCCAACAATGACCAGCACATCCACCAACATTTTTACAACCTACACACACCAGCACACACATACAAGATTTGACTATCACACAGAGAATGAAGACTACATGAGTAAAGACCACTTTGGCAAAGACTTCTTTAGTCCAGTTTCTGCCAATAATTGACATGTGAACTCTAGTCCTGATACGCTTACAGGTCTCCACTGAGATTGTTTTAACCTGAGCAGCTAACAGCCGGTTTCTTGAACATGGAATGATATTCTTGGCCTTAGGGGCAATTAGGAAGCTGCCCATTTTAACCGGTTAAATCTGTCATTTTTATTTTCTATTTTCAATTTTAGTGTTGCCGCTATGTAATTCAGGTTGTGTCTATGTAGTTTAGGTTGTTGTCTATGTAGTTTAGGTTGTTGTCTATGGAGTTTAGGTTGTTGTCTATGTAGTTTAGGTTGTTGTCTATGGAGTTAAGTTTGTGTCTATGTAGTTTAGGTTGTTGTCTATGGAGTTAAGTTTGTGTCTATGTAGTTTAGGTTTTTGTCTATGGAGTTAAGTTTGTGTCTATGTAGTTTAGGTTTTTGTCTATGGAGTTAAGTTTGTGTCTATGTAGTTTAGGTTTTGTCTATGTAGCTTAGGTTGTTGTCTATGGAGTTTAGGTTGTTGTCTATGTAGTTTAGGTTTTTGTCTATGTAGTTTAGGTTTTGTCTATGGAGTTAAGTTTGTGTCTATGGAGTTTAGGTTGTTGTCTATGTAGTTTAGGTTTTTGTCTATGGAGTTAAGTTTGTGTCTATGTAGTTTAGGTTTTTGTCTATGGAGTTAAGTTTGTGTCTATGTAGTTTAGGTTTTTGTCTATGGAGTTAAGTTTGTGTCTATGTAGTTTAGGTTTTTGTCTTTGGAGTTAAGTTTGTGTCTATGTAGTTTAGGATTTTGTCTATGGAGTTAAGTTTGTGTCTATGTAGTTTAGGTTTTTGTCTATGGAGTTAAGTTTGTGTCTATGTAGTTTAGGTTTTTGTCTATGGAGTTAAGTTTGTGTCTATGTAGTTTAGGTTTTTGTCTATGGAGTTAAGTTTGTGTCTATGTAATTTAGGTTGTTGTCTATGGAGTTTAGGTTGTTGTCTATGTAGTTTAGGCTTTTGTCTATGTAGCTTATGTTTTTGTCTATGCAGTTTAGGTTTTTGTCTATGGAGTTTAGGTTTTTGTCTATGGAGTTTAGGTTTTCGTCTATGTAGTTTAGGTTTTTGTCTATGGAGTTTAGGTTTTCGTCTATGTAGTTTAGGTTTTTGTCTATGGAGTTTAGGTTTTCGTCTATGTAGTTTAGGTTTTTGTCTATGGAGTTTAGGTTTTTGTCTATGTAGTTTAGGTTTTTGTCTATTTAGTTTGGGTTTGTGTCTATGTAGTTTAGGTTTTTGTCTATGTAGTTTAGGTTTTTGTCTATGGAGTTTAGGTTTTTGTCTATTTAGTTTGGGTTTGTGTCTATGTAGTTTAGGTTTTTGTCTATGTAGTTTAGGTTTTTGTCTATGTAGTTTAGGTTTTTGTCTATGTAGTTTAGGTTTTTGTCTATGTAGTTTAGGTTTTTGTCTATGTAGTTTAGGTTTTTGTCTATGTAGTTTAGGTTTTTGTCTATGTAGTTTAGGTTTTTGTCTATGTAGTTTAGGTTTTTGTCTATGTAGTTTAGGTTTTTGTCTATGGAGTTAAGTTTGTGTCTATGTAGTTTAGGTTTTTGTCTATGTAGTTTAGGTTTTTGTCTATTTAGTTTAGGTTTTTGTCTATGTAGTTTAGGTTTTTGTCTATGTAGTTTAGGTTTTTGTCTATGTAGTTTAGGTTTTTGTCTATGGAGTTTAGGTTTTTGTCTATTTAGTTTAGGTTTTTGTCTATGGAGTTTAGTTTTTTGTCTATGAAGCTTAGGTTTTTGTCTATTGAGTTTAGGTTTTTGTCTATGGAGTTTAGGTTTTTGTCTATGTAGTTTGGGTTTGTGTCTATTTAGTTTGGGTTTGTGTCTATGTAGTTTGGGTTTGTGTCTATGTAGTTTAGGTTTGTGTTCATGTAGTTTAGGTTTGTGTCTATGTAGTTTAGGCTTTGCGACAACGTAACAACCTTACTAAAGCTACCGACCAATCTGATGCAGTTATGACCACGTTTTATCGCGTGTCCAAGTACCACGCCCTGCGATGAAGGTACTGTGAAAGTGCAGGTCATCGAGGTGACCCCCGTTCATTAGATCGCTGGGAGAATCCACTTGTTTGTCAGCTTACATTGAGATTGCTCGCTCACCTGGAGTAACGGTGCCCTTTATTGTTGACCTGTGGGGACGCACTAAAGCTTTGTATCTACCGGCATAACTAGTCTTTGAACGAGATTGTCAGAGCGCTATAGCCAGACAGATAGGATTCCTCTTGTTTTGGGGGAAATTGTGGAATACATCCAATCAAGTGACGTCATGAGATGGGCGATAATGCAGTGGTTTGTAGAGAGTACAGTGTTGGTCAGCATCAGATGGTTAGTTGACCCCCCCCCCCCCGAGGATGCGTTTAGTGCTTAATAATCAGCCGGCCGCTTTTCATCTAGCTCTGTGTTTTTGTCGTTTGTTTACATTGTTGTGCTCATAGTCATCATTCGGAACGATGTCACTTCCTGTTGTGTTCAGAGCTGGCGAGTAGAGTAGGATGTTTTTTTATAAAACTGTGTTTAGGGAGTAAATGTGTGTGTGGGGGGGGGATTTTTTTGGGGGGGTGGGGGAGAGACGTCATCCGTTATTAGTTGCCTGCTTTAGGTTGTTGGCATTGTTGGAATCCGCCTTGAGGGGAAACAACTACCTAAAGCTTTATGCCGAGTCGGAGAATCACCTCCCAGGACGTCAACCATGTTCAGCTGTGAACTGAAATATGTTCAGTTTGATCAGCATGTTGGCATCTTTTGCCTTTTTTTGGCACTGCGTGTCATCTTTTCTCACGTCTTCTCATCGTTGAGATAAGCACAAGGGCGACTGTCTATCTGTTAGATTTACACAGGAGAGCCAAGAAGAGTTATCTCTGTGAATTTACCTAGAAGAGTAAGAGCTTCGGGAATGACACAGATTACGCTGATCCCACTGCTCCTGATCATTTTTATCTTATCTTTCGATTGTAAGGTTGTCTCACAACACTTGTCTGTGTCTCAGCTCACACGCATATCCTGTGACGCTGTCTCAGGGCGTTCGCCGTGTTTGGGTCTCTCTGATTTCCGACAACACCAACAGCCGCGGAACAGTCCTATTATGTATATGGGCCAAGGGATACAGTAGTCCTATTATGTGTGTGGGCCAAATGATACAGTAGTCCTATTAGGTGTGTGGGCAAAATGATACAGTAGTCCTATTAGGTGTGTGGGCCAAATGATACAGTAGTCCTATTAGGTGTGTGGGCCAAGTGATACAGTAGGTCTATTATGTGTGTCGGCCAAGTGAAATAGTAGGCCTATTATGTTTGTGGGCCAAAGGAAAAAGTAGGCCTACTATGCGTGTGGAGCAAGTGAAAGAGTAGTCCTATTATATGTGTGGGCCAAGTAAAACAGTGCCGGTATTGTACGGACAAGAAATCGCTACTTGCTGGCTACTAATATGACATGCACGGAGAGGGGCGGTGAAAACGGTAGACTATAACACCCCACTCCCACCACACACACACGCCTTTTCCCCCTCGAACCGACTTGAACTTCACTTGAACTTCATTAAAAACCTACACGTCTCAAATTGGATTTATTTTATTTGAGAAACATTAACATTCTAAAATAGATTTATTTAGAATGATTCCATTATGTACGGTTATCTTTTAATGAATTTTTTTTTTAAACATGATGTGTGCACCAACCGAAGTGAGTTAGAACAATTTGCCCTAAAAATGCCTAGCACGTAAACAAAAGACCACGTTCAATTCTTCAGCCAGTCTAGGGCTCCAGTGTTTGTTTTGAATGGAACGACTTCTCGGTTTAAAATTTCATTCCCATGTTGAATGTTTTTGCAAAGACGGCCTGTTACTGTTTCATTTTGATACACTTAACAACACCGCCCAAGTCATGTTACCAGACGGCCTGTTTCATTTTGATACACTTATCAACACCGCCCAAGTCATGTTACCAGACGGCCTGTTTCATTTTGATACACTTAACAACACCGCCCAAGTCATGTTACCTGACGGCCTGTTTCATTTTGATACACTTAACAACACCGCCCAAGTCATGTTGCCTGACGGCCTGTTTCATTTTGATACACTTAACAGCACCGCCCAAGTCATGTTATTTGACGGCCTGTTTTATTTTGCTTCTAAAGATACACTTAACAACACCGCCCAAGTCATGTTACCTGACGGCCTGTTGCTTCGTGGTAAGTAATTTGGGGGCTGGTTTATTGGCTGTTGACCCAGCAGTTGTCTGATCTGTTGGTGGACCAACGCCGCTCTTATCGTTCAACTGCTTGCACAGATTAACTTCTCGCGCCTCCGGGCTCTGTTTTATCGCCCGTAACAAAGGGAGGGTAAGACCTGCTTGGACTCGTTACGGAACACAGTTATCTGATGATGTTATTCAGAGTTATCCTAATTCTGCCCCCCCCCTCTTCCCCGGGCCGTGTTCCCTAATTCCCCTCCCCCCCCCCCCCCGGGCCTTGTCCAAACCGCGGGCTATGATCCAAAACATAGTTTAATGACATTCTGCTCATCTAGTGGTATCTTCAGTCTGACTTACCGGTTTCACTCACAACACGCCCCACTCTCTCATTTTAAACACGCATTCAGCTTGATGAACAGCGTCGTTTGAACCGTTAGTATTATTTTAAAAACGTTCGGGGGAAATCTCACAGAACTATTTGATTAAAACCGATTGTTTTTTCGGAATCATATAAATATATTGCTATCCCCGTATGTCTCCTCCAGTAAGGACCAGTATCAAGAGACCTCCGAATATCGCCTGCAGGTCTTGAGAGCCAAATCAGAGTTTCTTTCAAACCACATGAGCCCCAGCATTTGCGCCTGCAGCATAGGTCGAGGAGGGTTCCGCCAGCCCCACCGCCCCTTTTGAAATTAACAATTTATTAACTTTTTTTTAGAAGAAAAAAAAATCATGCATTTTTTTTTAAAAAGTGAAATTTATCATTTTTAAATATTTATGCTTCTTTCATTCGTCTGTTAAATGTAAAAAAAAGAAAAGGGGGGGGGGTATACAGTTTAACATTTCCTTTTTCCATTAACACTTAAGTTATGCCTTATAATTATTTGACCACCCCACCCCCACCCCCGCCTGCAAAAAATTATCATGATGTGCCCATGACCTATAGCAACACTTGCACACCCTTAGAAAATTATTTGAGTCGACCATACCCCCCCCCCAGTCCCCAGTCTAATTCAATAATTTTTGTCTCCTTCTAACAAAATATCCCAAAATCTTACAACAGGATGGCTATCTTTTGACCATAACACTCTTACAACACACCCCAATATCTCTTGTCCCGTTGTTTAACACAACACCTAAACAATCGTCTGCGTCCCTACCTTTAATTAGCTTCTATTTACAAACGGTAGATGAAAATTTTCCGGTGCGAGGAATTCAGTCATTAAAAATCCGTTAAGGGCCGTTGATCTGATCTCCTCGGTGTTACCCCCCCCCCCCCAATCCCCGCTACCTGTTGCGACACTGTGCTGGTAACGACAATTGTTCCATGCATAATAAGTTTGCAAATTTATGTAAATGTAACTGCCAACCAGTGATGGAATATTAAGATTTGGTGAAGTGTGTAATAGGGAGTACCGTGTAGTGATTGGAATGGGAAATAGATTAGAAATATGGGAGGACATCGGGTGGAGGGTAAGTCAGGGGTATGCAAGGAAACACATAAAAACTCGAGTCAATTAATTGTCGTGTGTGCAGTCACAGTTTTGGTTTCAAAGTGGGCGGAGTTTAAAACCATGACGTTATATAAGTCAATGGTGTTTAAGGGTACCGTGGGCGGAGCTTTGTATCGACGATTTTTTTTTCAGTTGGCGACCTTCATGTACAAGTGGAAGGCGTCATGTAAGTAAGTATAAGGGGGACGCAATCGTCGTAGATTGTTATCTCCCCTGAAGTGAAGCAGAAACCAGGCTTGATTGGGCAGTGGACGGTTTCAAGCTTACCGGTTATCGGAAGGACGACACTGTTCATCGAAGTGCACCCAAGCCGGGCGTCATTTTGAGACTGTCAATCGGAGTCACCGGGCGGGGATCATTGAAAGTTTGGAGTCACGGAACTTAAGGCGAATCTCAACAGACGACAGCGAGGTAGCTCGACTCTCACCGGACCTTTCTGTTCTCAGCATCAGATGGAGGATTTCGCTTTGGATCAGACCTGGAATACAAGTGTTGAATAACCCGCTTGGACTTGTCGTTTCGGTGTATCTATTTATAGGCGTTCATGCACCACTCACCCCCGGTGCTTTTGTTAGGTTGCAAATGGTAGCGCACATCAGTGATGTCAAGATGAAATTCCTGGAAGAGAGGCCGAGCTGCAGGTTCGCGTATCCCGGGATTCCCGGCAGGGAGTGTGTGGTGAGTGAGACGTATCACATGGAGCAGTACGTGGCGGTGTCGCACCGGACGCAGGAGTTCACCGCCGCCAGTTACCACGACTCCATTCTCAACAGCTCCAATCTCTACGCCCTTGTTGAGGGGCTCCCCAGTTGGCGTCTGTGTGGTAGGTGTTCACTTCATATAGGCAGAGGCGTATAGATCGGTAGTAAGATTATACCCCACCCCAAAATATTTTTTTTAAAAATAGATTAAATACAAATTTAAATGATTTTATGATTATAAAGACCCACCAAGCAGTAGACGCTATACAATTTAGAGGTTAATGTGATGAGCAAAAAATAAATCTATAAATGATGTGTTCTACTTACTTCACGTTTTAATTCTCATTTCATATTGAATAATCTCTAACCATGGGTTAATTTTGGTTCATATTGAATAATCTCTAACCATGGGTTTATATGGTTCCTATTGAATAATCTCTAACCATGGGTTAATTTGGTTCCTATTGCCGTTTTTAAATAATTAAGGCATGATCGCGATGACTCGGGTCCTGCAACTAACAAGAAGGATGCACATGTGATCTTTGGCCGTTGCCCTAGTTATGCGCTCGGTGTCCTAGAAACGTTTGCAGGGTGCATGTAAAGACTTTTCTCGTAACTATGCACTCGGGAGTATTAGTAACAGGTCTAGATTATAGATGTAATGGGCGCTAGTAATGTCTCTTGGGTCCTATTAGCGTGTCTTAGATCCTAGTAAATTTTATTGGGGCGTAGTAACGTGTCTTGGGCCATAATATTGTGTCTTGAATCCTAGTTGTTAGTAGCGTGTCTTATATCCATATAGTTACGTTTATTGGGGGCCTAATAACATGTCTTGGGCCATAATATTGTGTCTTGAATCCTAGTTGTTAGTAGCGTGTTTTAGATCCATATAGTTACGTTTTTTGGGGGCCTAATAACATGTCTTGGGCCATAATATTGTGTCTTGAATCCTAGTTGTTAGTAGCGTGTTTTAGATCCATATAGTTACGTTTTTTGGGGGCCTAATAACATGTCTTGGGCCATAATATTGTGTCTTGAATCCTAGTTGTTAGTAGCATGTCTTATATCCATATAGTTACGTTTATTGGGTCCTAGTAACATGTCTTGGGCCATAATATTGTGTCTTGAATCCTAGTTGTTAGTAGCGTGTCTTAGATCCATATAGTTACGTTTATTGGGGGCCTAGTAACATGTCTTGGGCCATAATATTGTGTCTTGAATCCTAGTTGTTAGTAGCGTGTCTTAGATCCTAGTAACGTTTATTGGGGCCTAGTAACATGTCTTGTGTCTGGAATCCTTGTAAGAAATACACACAGGGTAGAGAAAAACCTGAAAAATCAATTTTGAATTTTAAAAAGTTCACGTAAGTTTGGAGAAAGCTTCTTTCCCTTCCGTCCTCTTTGTTTCGCGTGTTCATTTCTTCTCTAACTAAATCCACCCCTTTGTCGTCGCAGTGTCAAAAACACTAACATTTACAGAAATTCTCCTTTAAAATAGGGTCTTGTTTTAGTTGAAGTGAAAACTCATCAGAATAAGTGTTTATCCAGCCGCGGCTTTCACAGCAGAACGTCACGCAGTAAAGTCTGATGAGGTGATGTCGTCTTATTGCAGTCATGTCATCATCATTCAGATCCAGGCGCCAATTGGGGCATGTGTGCCCTTCGGCCTAATTGCATTTATTTAAACGCGCATTTTGAGCTTGGGATCGAACGACTCATTTTGACTTTATTTATATCTCGTGTTTTTGTTTTGCTTATTTATGTTTTTCGACATCTCAATAGTTAAATGGTTGTGTTTGACATAATGCGCTAAAACTGTGCTACATTTAGATAACTAAATGGTAGTGTTTGACATAATGCGCTAAAACTGTGCTACATTTAGATAATTAAATGGTAGTGTTTGACATAATGCGCTAAAACTGTGCTACATTTAGATATTTAAATGGTAGTGTTTGACATAATGCGCTAAAACTGTGCTACATTTAGATAACTAAATGGTAGTGTTTGACATAATGCGCTAAAACTGTGCTACATTTAGATAATTAAATGGTAGTGTTTGACATAATGCGCTAAAACTGTGCTACATTTAGATAATTAAATGGTAGTGTTTGACAAATGCGCTAAAACTGTGCTACATTTATTTTGCAAAATTAAGCATATCTTAAAATGATGATAAAAGTCCATACCCCTGCCTCATGTAAAGCGCACATTCACGTGAACTTCATACCCAAAGTATTTTTAGTAGGGCTTAAAGTTTTGTTTGGTTTTTTGTTTTTAATTTGTACGAAAATCTTATTTTTAAGACAGGTTTGCAATCAAAATTTTTTTTTTTTCTATTTAAGTTTTTTAAGAAGAAAAGATTGTATTTTATATATATTATCCATCATAATTATGACTTTTTATATTGAAACCAGTAATACAGACCTGTTTACCCTAAAACTCTTAAAATCGTACAATATCATCACAAAACCATTCAATACATTATCTTAATAGTAAAAAATAACCATACAGTCATGATACAGTATATATAATGTATACACCTCAAAATCGTACATTGTACGCCAGAATCGTAAGAGTATTTCTGATGTTTCTGTCTGATTTTGGTCTCGATTGATTTTTTGTTGTACCTACCCATTTAAATACTCAACACTTCGCTAGCATGAACAAATGGTGTCCTGTTGGGTTTATTTTTTGGGTGGGTGTATTTGGTGTGCGTAGTTGGTGTATTTGGTGTGCGGAGTTGCTGTATTTGGTGTGCGTAGTTGGTGTATTTGTTGTGCGTAGTTGGTGTATTTGGTGTGCGGAGTTGCTGTATTTGGTGTGCGTAGTTGGTGTATTTGGTGTGTGGAGTTGGTGTATTTGGTGTGCGTAGTTGGTGTATTTGGTGTGCGTAGTTGGTGTATTTGGTGTGCGTAGTTGGTGTATTTGGTGTGCGTAGTTGGTGTATTTGGTGTGCGTAGTTGGTGTATTTGGTGTGCGTAGTTGAGAAGGCAACAAAATAGTATCTCACTACACCATATATATTTATATCTTTTTAGATATCGTTTGTACACATGTTTAATCAAATAGTTAATTTCAATAGTTATGGTAAATGGAACAGAGAAAGTGCTCAAATCTCATTGGGCTTTTAGTCTCACCATTGGACAGGCGGGAGAAGGTCGGACGGACAATACTGATTTTTTTTAATGGATGAATTCGTAAAGTTATTCGTAAAGTGTGGCGCAAAGCGCTTGCAAGTTAACACACCAAGAAACTTGCGCGTGGAGTAGCTAGCTAGCTACTAGCGAGGCAATCGTCTGATAACCATTTGATAAGTCGGATAACCATTTGATAAGTCAGATAACCATTTGATAAGTCAGATAACCATTTGATAAGTCTGTCGCCCAAATGTTTTGAAGCACGGCTATAATAGGATATCGCAGTCCGAGCCCGAGCGTCGTGACGTCATGCTCGACATGCGTAGAAACGTCGTCGCCCCCCCCCCCCCCCTGCGGGGTCCTACTGTCCATCAAGTCAGACAAGTGGTAGGCGGTACACGTATACTTGGAAAGTGATGATTCACTTCGGAACGCGTAGGATCATTTGGAAGAACCTCCGCCACAAAAGCCCACTTGTTGATCGCTAAGTGAGTGTGTCACAACTTGTCGGAGGGGGGCTGGAATTTCCATGTTAACAAACACTCACAACGCTGCCTCTACTCGGGGAAACCCACTTACTGAACTATCAGCTCTTTATGGTGTGTGAGTGCAATCATCTTATAGACGAGTCACTCGACAGTACTGTCTTGGTTCGTCAACTTAAAAAATAAAAAAATATTGAATGACGGCGTGTGCCAGCCAGGGTCAAGGTCAAGTTTCGCTGTAAATTTTTTAAAAAATTGTGTCTGAAGTAATTAAGTCACTGTAACACAACAACCGTGTAATGTTAATTTGTAGTTTCTAGCTTGTTCATCGGCCACGTGCAAAGGTTTCTACTCATTAAGACAACAGACATACGATCTCCCCTACCAAATATAAAATAAACTTTACCTGGTTTCTTCCCTCCCTCTCTGTCGCCCCCCCTGCCTGTAACGTTTCAAACCCTGCCTGTCACTATTCAAACCCTGCCTGTCACTGTTCAAGCCCTGCCTGTCACTATTCAAACCCTGCCTGTCACGTTTCAAGCCCTGCCTGTCACTATTCAAACCCTGCCTGTCACGTTTCAAACCCTGCCTGTCACTATTCAAACCCTGCCTGTCACTGTTCAATCCCTGCCTGTCACTATTCAAACCCTGCCTGTCACGTTTCAAACCCTGCCTGTCACTATTCAAACCCTGCCTGTCACTGTTCAAGCCCTGCCTGTCACTATTCACACCCTGCCCGTCGCTATTCACACCCCGCCTGTCACTATATTCAAACTCCACCCGTCACAGATTCTTCGACTGGAACGAGGACAACTCTGTAAGACAGCGCTTCGATTTGGCGTCACACTTTATAGCATTTCATCATGTTCTTAATACTACTTCCAATTGTGATTTCTCCCAGAGAGATTTTAATAACTTCTTTATCAAATGCGAGCCGCAGCGTTGTTCGAAGAATATCACAGCAAGACTGTGGCAGTGGCGTGTCCATCGGTTTTTGAACAATAGTTCAATCAACAAAGTAGATTGTCTCATGACCTTCCTCGGTTGTCTTCATTCTTTTGAAAGATGATGCAGACTCCTTTTTATCTTTTAATTTTGACGTTTTAATGAAGTTTTCTCCCAGTTTTTGTGACAAATTACTGTGTTGTTATGTAAAATGACATGTTAATGTGTTGGGTACCGACAAATTACTGTGTTGTTATGTAAAATGACATGTTAATGTGTTAGGTACCGACAAATTACTGTGTTGTTATGTAAAATGACATGTTAATGTGTTAGGTACCGACAAATTACTGTGTTGTTATGTAAAATGACATGTTAATGTGTTGGGTACCGACAAATTACTGTGTTGTTATGTAAAATGACATGTTAATGTGTTAGGTACCGACACATTACTATGTTGTTAGGTAAAATGACATGTTAATGTGTTAGGTACCGACAAATTACTATGTTGTTAGGTAAAATGACATGTTAATGTGTTAGGTACCATATTTTCATTTGCAATTATATTTCATCAAGCTAAACACTTGGGACCAGGAATGTTTTTACGACAGAAAATATGAACTTCAGTCTCCAATATTTCTCACTGTATAAACGAGGCTTGGGTAAACCATCTTGGATAAATGGTACTTCAATTTTAATTCACCCGCAAAAATTATTATTATTCCCACTTCCAATAAAACAAATGTTTGTTTTTTTTAATAAATTTTTTTAATTCAACGCAAAAATTATTATAGATGACGTACATTATTTCACATTTCCATTAAAACCAGTTAGTGTGGTGGCATCTCCAACGATCCTGTCGGTTATTCAAGGATAAAATCATGTTATGGTTGTTGCCACATCGTCTGACAGCATTTATAATACCGTGTTGTTGTAGAAGTTAGCACATCGTCTGACAGCATGTGTAATACCGTGTTGTCGTAGAAGTTAGCACATCGTCTGACAGCATGTGTAACACCGTGTTGTTGTAGTAGTTAGCACATCGTCTGACAGCATGTGTAACACCGTGTTGTTGTAGAAGTTAGCACATCGTCTGACAGCATGTATAATACCGTGTTGTTGTAGAAACAAGATACTACTGGCTTTATCGTGAACTAATGCAGAAATTGTCAAAAAATTCAAGGCGTCTACAGTAAGCAGCTGTATTTATTAAACCGGATATCTATAGCTGCAGAGATTAGAAAAGCAGTAATGATAATTTTTTGCAGTGACTTAAAATTGAAGTACCAATTCATCTTGTTACACTTCTTTCCTAATAGAACAGACAGTTAAACACGTGCTGCTTGTGTAGCTTCCTCTTATGTATTGCAACTACATTTTGTTCATCAAAAAAACGTCAACTTCACCAGAATTTCTTTTCTTAATTACAAACATAACCTTTTTGATGAATCAAATGCTTTTTTTTAAAATGTATTTAAACGTCAATATCTTTTCACCAATTCTGAAGATGACATTTCAGATGACATGTCAGAACAATCCAGCTTTGTGTTCAGGGAAAAGCCAGGGAAATGTGAGCCAAATTAAAAATTAAGATAATGCCATATCAGTCCAGAAAAATATGACTTCAAAACAGTTTGAAATGAAATGCAAAATTTCAGTTTGACAATTAAAAGAATCTGGCCCATTAAACCTTGCACGGACCATATGTCTGTGGTGTCAAAAAATGTGTGGATGTTGCTATGACTATGGTTAATCTTCACGGACACACCTACACCCTTCTTTGCAACACACTACGGTGTCTTGGACACAGAGTTTGGAATGGTCTTCTATAAGAGAACTAATAGACATTACTGCTCAAAGTCCCTGGAAATAACACATTTTAGCACAGCAACATAAAATATATTTAAACAAGTAAAAAGAGTTTCTCTATCTCACTATAACAGTTGATAATATGTCTCTTTGAACTTCACATGCTGTGAATTTGATAAAAGTTAATATTATGTCTCTGTGCAGTTAATGTCTTATGTATTTGATGAATGGCATAAAGCAGTGCTTCTCAAACTTTTTAGTATGGCGGACCGGCAGGAATTTTTCCATTGCACCAGGGACCGGTGCACTATTTTTCTTGTACTGACGTGGTAGCGAAATGAGTTTTCTTGAAAACTTCTGCGGACCGGCGGATGATGGCCCACGGACCGGCACCGGTCCGCGGACCACCACTTTGAATAGCACTGGCATAAAGGACAACTCCTTTTTAATTCTCACCAGAATCCCCTGATGCAGACGCACAAACCTTTGCTTACGGTCCAGCCAGCGGGAGGTCCCAGTCATCCCAGACCCAGGTTGGTTCACAGGAATGCGCCATCTGTCGGGACAAATCCACGGGCAAGCACTATGGTGCCTTCAGCTGTGATGGCTGCAAGGGCTTCTTTAGACGTAGTGTCAGGAGGAACCACGTGTACGCGTGCAGGTTTCACCGAAACTGTGTCGTGGACAAGGACAAACGTAACCAGTGCCGATATTGTAGACTGAGAAAATGTTTCAGAGCCGGCATGAAAAAGGAAGGTGAGAAGTAGTTTAATGTTTTCCCAATAACAGGTGAACACCATTGGCCGGTAACACCAATGACCAGTGACACCATTGACCAGTGACACCATTGACACCAGTGACACCAATGACCAGTGACACCATTGACCAGTAACACCATTGACCAGTGACACCGTTGACCAGTGACACCATTGACCAGTGACACCATTGACCAGTGACACCAATGACCAGTGACACCAATGACCAGTGACACCATTGACCAGTGACACCAATGACCAGTGACACCAATGACCAGTGACACCAATGACCAGTGACACCAATGACCAGTGACACCATTGACCAGTGACACCAATGACCAGTGACACCAATGACCAGTGACACCAATGACCAGTGACACCAATGACCAGTGACACCATTGACCAGTAACACCAGTGACACTATTGACCAGTGACACTATTGACCAGTGACACCAATGACCAGTGACACCAATGACCAGTGACACCAATGACCAGTGACACCAATGACCAGTGACACCAATGACCAGTGACACCAATGACCAGTGACACCAATGACCAGTGACACCAATGACCAGTGACACCAATGACCAGTGACACCATTGACCAGTGACACCATTGACCAGTGACACTATTGACCAGTGACACTATTGACCAGTGACACCAATGACCAGTGACACTATTGACCAGTGACACCAATGACAAGTGACACCAATGACCAGTGACACCAATGACCAGTGACACCAATGACCAGTGACACCATTGACCAGTGACACCAATGACCAGTGATACCATTGACCAGTGACACCATTGACCAGTGACACCAATGACCAGTGACACCAATGACCAGTGACACCAATGACCAGTGACACCAATGACCAGTGACACCATTGACCAGTGACACCAATGACCAGTGACACCAATGACCAGTGACACCATTGACCAGTGACACCAATGACCAGTGACACCAATGACCAGTGACACCAATGACCAGTGACACCAATGACCAGTGACACCAATGACCAGTGACACCAATGACCAGTGACACCATTGACCAGTGACACAATTGACCAGTTACACGTTACAGCTGCCAGAGGGTGCACACTTTTAAAGGGGGGGGGAAATTTCAAAACAGAGATGTAAAAAAATAAATAAAATATTTGACTACTGCATGGAAAAGACTCAGCAGGTGTGGAATGTCCACCAATTAGGGTGCCCAATAGGTCAGCACCAATGCATTTATACACAATGACAAAAAGTTTTAAATTAAACTATTAAAGTGATAGAACTAGAACTTGAATAAAGTTAACATTTTTTAAATTAATAACAAGATAATAAATTAATACTTTCTCAGCAAAGGGCTTGGTTAAGATAAAATGAAAGAAGAATGCATGTGTTTTATTTGTAGACTTAGCTCCTGTGTTGCCACCTGAATTGCAGATATAACAGATTTGTGTGGAATGATCTACGACAAGGAATTTACACCTTTAATGGTATTTAAAAAATTATATTGTAATTATTCTTAAACACTTCAAAAGACCTTTTTTTTTAGATATGTGTAGTTAATATTTAATCTTGTCTGATCCAGCTGTCCAGAATGAGAGAGACAGAATCAGTGTGAGGCGGACCAGTTACGAAGATGTAACGCAAAGTAATTCTTTGTCAGTCAGCACCCTGCTCAATGCAGAGACAGTGTCACGACAACAGGTGCGTGAGTATGGGGTGTTCTCTAGGCGGAACCCTAATGGGGTGTCTGTAATCCTATCTTTTTAATAGACTCTTTATCACTCCTTCCCAGTGGGTTACTTTGACTAAATGCTGCCCGGGGCGAACAGCAAAAATTATCTGTATACACAGTAGAGCAGTGCTGCTAATACGAAATATTATTAATTTTAAGCTTAAATTAATGCCCAACATAGCTCATTACGATGCATGTATCAAAAAACGCCTCAGTCAGCTCAAAGCCTCAAACATGAACTAACTCAACATAGGATTGAAGTCGATGATATTTGCCATTAAATATGTATTTTTTAAATTGGTGTCTACTGAAGAGGAATGATATGTAATGGCTGGAGGAATGGTATGGAATTATTAAAAATGAGAAAGTATTTAGGATGGTGTCTCACCTGTATTTCTCATCTTTTTGCTCAGGGAGTAACGGCATTAAAAAAAATCATTTCTTTTTATAATGGTTAAAGGATATGGACTTGTTAAAAAATTTTTTTTTACTTCAACGTTCCTTGTTGAGAAATTTATTGAGAAATAATAAACAATAAACGTTGGTAGTACAAAAAAATGTGTGTTTATGTTAGGTCTGAGTGGAAGGAAGTAGTGAGGCAGGCCAAAGCCCTACATGGGCTGTAGCGCCACAGGGATGGATGGATGGTCAATTTTTACCCTGCAAGTACTTTATTAAGAAACAATTAACAAGAATTGCGGCATGCAGCTCAGCCCGTAAACTTCTGCTTAGCACTGACCACTTGTTAACTGCATTGGGGCAAATGCAGATTGATTTACAGATGGCGCAACAGATGGATTACAGAAGCCGTCGTTCTGCCACTCTGGAAGATGTGGTGGAGTCCATGAAACAACAGCTGCTGGTACTTGTTGAGTGGGCCAAACTGATTCCATGCTTCAGTGAGCTGCCGCTAGACGATCAGGTAAGGCTGTTCACCTCACTGTGGTAGGTGCGCGTGTGCACACAATTATCATGTGATTCATCACACAATGTACACAAGCCAAGTGCTAGAATGCATGTTTGCACACAATTATCATGTGATTCATCACAAAATGTACACAAGCCATGAGTTAGAATGCATGTTTGCACACAATTATCATGTGATTCATCATACAATGTACACAAGCCATGAGTTAGAATGCATGTTTGCACACAATTATCATGTGATTTATCATACAATATACACAAGTCATGTGCTAGAATGCATGTGTGTTACCGGTATGTAAACTTACAAAGCTTGTGTGAACCCAAATTTATGTTGGGGTAATTTCATGTCAGCAAGCACATGTATTAGCTTGTCAGCAAGCACATGTATAAGTATGTCAGCAAGCACATATATTAGTTTGTCAGAAAGCACATGTATTAGTTTGTCAGCAAGCACATGCATTAGTATGTCAGCAAGCACATGTATTAGTATGGTAACTTGAAACAATGTCAACACTTAAGGATTTGTCTAGAAATACTCTGTAAAATGACATCTAATCAAGACTTTCCAAAGTTCGCCTGAGATGTAGCTGCCTTGAGTTGTACAAAATATACAATTAAAATACTCAGAACCAGTTCATCTTTCACATCTTTGAATAAAACATAAATAATAATGTGTTTCTCTGTCTCTTGTTTTCAAGGTGGCGCTACTTCGAGCCCACGCTGGTGAGCACCTGATATTGGGTGTGGCTAAACGGTCAGTTTCCTTGACCGAGGTATTGTTACTGAGCAACGAATCGATTATCACAAGGCAAAATGCGGACCCGGATGTTGGTCACGTTGCAAGTAGAATTCTAGATGAGATTGTTTCACCAATGAGGGAAATCCAAGTGGATGATTCTGAATTTGCCTGTCTCAAAACTTTAGTTTTTTTTGACCCAGGTACTCTTGGTAAAAATTAGACAAAAGTTATAATGTGTGTTAAATTGTCAAAAACTAAATCTGAACAAATTAAATAACTATATAGTGCCACTGCACTAAAAAAAAAAAAAAGCTATAAGCATATCTACGAACTGCTGATGGTAATCATAACTATACTATAAACCTTTTGCATATCTATAAACTGACAATAGCTAAAATTACAAATTACCACATCTGTTTTTAAAATACATGCCATTTAAGTATGATAATAAACTATTACCATATCTGCTAACTGTAACTCCTAACTATAACTAAACTTAGCATAAGTAGAAACTAAAGTTATGAATCACTACCATATGAATTAATTACTTACTGTAAACTAAACTATTGCCATATTTATAAAATAGAACTAATATAGAACTAAGTAATTAACATGTTTATAAAATAGAACTAAAGTAGAACTAAGCTATTGACATATTTATAAAATAGAACTAAAGTAGAACTAAGCTATTGACATATTTATAAAATAGAACTAAAGTAGAACTAAGCTATTGACATATTTATAAAATAGAACTAAAATAGAACTAAGCTATTGACATATTTATAAAATAGAACTTAAATAGAACTAAGCTATTAACATATTTATAAAATAGAACTAAGCTATAACATATTTATAAAATAGAACTAAAGTAGAACTAAGCTATTGACATATTTATAAAATAGAACTAAAGTAGAACTAAGCTATTGACATATTTATAAAATAGAACTAAAATAGAACTAAGCTATTGACATATTTATAAAATAGAACTTAAATAGAACTAAGCTATTAACATATTTATAAAATAGAACTAAGCTATTAACATATTTATAAAATAGAACTAAAGTAGAACTAAGCTATTGACATATTTATAAAATAGAACTAAGCTATTAACATATTTAATAAAATAGAACTAAAATAGAACTAAGCTATTAACAAATGTATCAAATGTAAACAATAACTATTGCCATATCTATTAAAATTAAACATAACTTAAATATAAATAAGCTTTAGACTGTAATAATAACTATTGCCATATCTAAAGACTATAGCCAATAGCTCTAACTCCATATAATGTATTGCGTCTTTCAGTGGCCCCAGGTTTAACCAACATTGCCAAAGTTAAACAGTTTCGCTACCAGGTCCAGGTCAACCTTGAAGACTACATCAATGACCGGCAGTACGACAGCCGTGGACGGTTCGGTGAAATCCTCCTGTTGTTGCCATCCCTGCAGAGCATTTGTTGGAAGATGATAGAGCAGATCCAGTTTGCCAAGTTGTTTGGCATGGCCAGAATCGACAATCTGTTGCAGGAAATGTTGCTTGGAGGTCAGAACCCATCTGTTTTATCACCCTATGTTTCTTTAGCTTTAGGAACTGTCATCAGCCCTATGTGGTGTTATGGCCGATTATTATATTATATTATTGCAATTATTTTGCTTAACTGTATATTATATTGCGTTCAAAAAGAAATTTTACAAACATTTTAACGTGTGAACTGAAAAAAAGATTCGACCCAATTTCCGTTCGATTCAATTTCCGTCTATCAATTTTCTGTCTACGAAATTTCTTTCGATCAAATTTCCGGTAACCATAAGGAAATATATAGGTCTCCGATGAAGTTATTTGTTTAAATTTCCAATAACCGAAATAATTGTATATTTTCCAAAACTTAAAATAATATTAATATTTTATGGGTTTGATAAACTTATTTAGATGATAAAAAAGGACCCAACAGTCAGTGTGGGTGTGAGATGAAGAAAGATCAACACTAGCACAATTGTACTCACTGTTGAATTGTCAAGATCATATTAACCTCATGTCACACAGCTCGCATAACTCCAATATTCACACCACATGCTTCCCTGTCAAACTTACCATCAGAATATTTACACTCATAACTTCTATTGGTCCATGGGTTTATTATCTATCAGTTTTTTTTTTTTTTTGTTGCTATTTTAGTTTTAGTGATACATATCAAAGTTGCTATAAAAAAGTGCTGACACCTGCAAGAAATGTTAGGGGATCGAGTCTTTCCATTACTGGGGCAGCAGTGTGAGAAATCTCATTTTTACATACCGGTATTATGATTAAATTATTTGTCATTATATATATATCTGGTATTACAGATATCTGTCCTTTGTTTTTTTGCACAGGCTCTAATGCAGCTGAAGCCACTGACCCTGTCAATAATCCTGTGTTGAACAGTCCATCGGGGGCCATCGTCACCTCATCCCCAATGGATGACATGATGGGCATCGGGCCGGCTGGAGAGGCCTTGAACCTGATGGCAGGAGCCACCGGCAACGACTACAGTGACCTTGCCAGCAACCCCAGCCTGGAGGCCAGCCACATCATGCTGAGCCTGGCCGAACAAACACTGTCAAGGACGCAGCTCATGTCAAATTCAATGGATGGCATGGGTCAGGTCGGCATGTCTCCCATGTTGATCAAGTCTGAGCAGGTTCACCACATGCAACCCTCTCAGGCCTCCATCATAGTCAGCGACGGAGACGACTTGTGTGTGGTGGGCGGAGATGACCTGCGGGTAGGAGCCACCACCAAATATAAAGGGACAATACCACAGTCGTCCAGAGCTGCCCACTTCAAGCAGGAGGCCATTTAAGTTGTTTGGTGTTCTTTTCCGGAGGGTGCTTGGTTCTGTCAAACCAAGCTGCTTGGTTTGTTTTTAGAACGCACATGATGTTGTTTTAAAATGGTTGGGCCCTAGTGTCCTAATGGCACTCAATTAGACTGAGTTACAGCGTTATTGTTGTAAGTCTGAACAATAGTGTCCAATACAAGGATATTTTAACTATTGTGAATTTTGGGGAGAAATTTGTCCAGAGGAAAAGTACGGCATTCGAATAATGTTTCCAAATATCTTTGTTGGACAATACCTATTAACATATAAATATAAAACTATGGAACTGATAGCAATTTGTTATGGAATATTTGCATATAGTATTGTTTATAATTTGTTGGTGTTTTTTTTTTTTTTGTTTTTTTTTAAGTTGCAAAACGTCACATGAAACTGTGATGAGCCGAGCCTGCCATTTATTGTATCGATGAACATTTTTCATGTCAATTTTTTGAACTATTTTAACAAAGATGCCCTTGCTATGCTGCTGCATTCTCTGCTGCCCAAAACACCGCCATACCATGGCTGTAAATAGAATCAACTCTGACTTCTTCATAATGTCCATTTGATTTTGACACTTTATCTGGTCAAAATGCACATTTTTTGGGGTGGTTTTCATCATAAGAAATTATAAGTATTTATAAGCAATCAAAAGCATGTAGATGATTTAGGGTGGAATTGCACCACACAGTTCTTGTCTGCTTATGGACATGTGGCGCCCTGTAAGAAATGGTTACAATATGTGTTTAAAATGAGTGCTGTTCT
Organism: Omphiscola glabra; assembly: GCA_964017045.1. Taxonomy (NCBI): domain Eukaryota; kingdom Metazoa; phylum Mollusca; class Gastropoda; family Lymnaeidae; genus Omphiscola; species Omphiscola glabra. Next base: position 13,114,849 of record OZ024800.1, read on the forward strand.
TTAATGTCAGCATTTATTGTAAGAATCATGTTATTTACTGCAGTACTGCTCAAAATTAGTGAATCTATCTATTTGCTGCTTCCATGCTAAACTTTTTTTTTATGGAGTGTAAAATATTTAAAACTCACATTTTGAGTTATACCAGTAGTTAAATCCCTGGCTTAGTAAAAAAAAAATATCTACTATATGAAAAATAAAATATAGTCTGAAAGTTTTACTTTTAAGTTTCTGATAATTCCACCTGAAATGTTACTGAAATAAATATTGTAACACTGGAAAACTAAATAATATTGATGTTGGTCATTTTCAGTATTAAAAAATATTATATGAGATGTAACATAATTGACACAAATTTATTACAAAGGTCATACTAAAATTATTAGAGCAAAAAAAATTTTTTTAATACAAATAATAGTAATATAATTTCACTAGACTGGAAGGAATATTTGTCTTTTTCAAAGTTTAACAAAATAAGCATTATGAAATATTGAAAAAAATATAAAGTAGACCCTTTTATAAATATGTATATAAAATACGTAAGCCAGATATAAAAAAACAAAAGCCTTACATAAATTGAAACACATCAGCCTATTTATATATTTTCCTAAATCTATTCATAGCCCTCATGTTAAATGTAATTGAATGCAATATTTAGACAAACACATTTTGTACCAGTTTATTGGGGACTTCCTTCACTGGGTCATTCTAACAGTTGACCATGTTAATTTCAGTAGCGCGATCTGCCATCATTCTATACATTGAGTATTTACAACCAACAATTTCATCTAGATGGCATGTGTTAATTTTCCACACAGCTTTAGAAGACTTCAACTTCAACAATGATTGTCAAATCAAGACTTGATTTCACATACAATTTACTTAAAGCAGCATTTAAACACAGAATCCGTCATGGCTTGATATCTCTGCATGTGAATTTAAGATCAGTGTGAAAATGATGCATCAGACCTAATGTATGTGTGTGATGTATAAAACAACCTTGCCAGAAATGACAGAGTCAAAGAGTACTTAACACTGTGACTGTCTCACAAAGTCATCTTCTTATCATTGTTTATTTCATCATTACTGAATACCCGGTACTCTTCTTTTTCAAAATTATTTCAGTTTTAGGTAGATTGAACTTGTAAAATACTTGTTCAATTAATAATTAATTTAAATGTTATATTTTATAATACATTTTTTTGTATTGAGTAGGATGTTTCAGACTTGTTGATGTAAACACAAGGGGAGTAACCTCTTGTGTTTAAATGTTAAAGTTTTTTCGATGTGATTATTGTGCCTTAATTGAAAACTGCTCAAATCAATGTTAAAATTGCTTCAGCTTATCAACATGGGGGCTGTAGATTTTTCGCGTTTTCCTTGAAGTATTCAATTTCAAATCAGCTCCACATTACCTACAGGGGTATGTTCCATTCATTAAGGCATAAAGCCAACCTCTTGAACGCAAGGCCTTTGACACAGATGACCTAAAACTACCAACAAGTAGATCAAACTATGTCCTGATTACACCTAGCCAACAGTTGGGGTGTACTTTATTGTCAAAGTCAGACTGTAAAAAATTGGGTTCAGTTGAATACATCGTATTAGACAGGTTATATAAAGAGTGGAAGACAGAATGTAACAGACATTGCTTTCAATGCTGTCTGAGTACTGCACTATTTTATCCCCAACCAGTTAAAGTCGATCTTAACAATCTTAAGCAGGATCATAAAAAAATGTATATAAATATAGGATGTGCCAAATACATTCTCAGAGCAACTCCTCAAAATTTTAACTCACGTCTAAGCCTATTCAAAATTATTCCTCCAAATACCATACATGTCGGCACAAGGAAACACAAATCTATGATTTCTATTCTGTGCTGTCACTCACTCATGGTCCAGTCATACCAAAGGGCCGTAATTATCCAATATTTCTAAGCTTTGCAGTTATCCAATGTCTCACTGCTTCTTAGCTAAAATTGTTAAAATGTCACAGTCAGTGCAACCCTACTGACCAAGTGAATGTTTGGATGCTGTAAATGTCAGTCAGTGCAACCCTATTGACCAAGTGAATGTTTGGATGCTGTAAATGTCAGTCAGTGCAACCCTACTGACCAAATGAATGTTTGGATGCTGTAAATGTCAGTCAGTGCAACCCTACTGACCAAATGAATGTTTGGATGCTGTAAATGTCAGTCAGTGCAACCCTACTGACCAAGTGAATGTTTGGATGCTGTAAATGTCAGTCAGTGCAACCCTACTAACCAAGTGAATGTTTGGATGCTGTAAATGTCAGTCAGTGCAACCCTACTGACCAAATGAATGTTTGGATGCTGTAAATGTCAGTCAGTGCAACCCTACTGACCAAGTGAATGTTTGGATGCTGTAAATGTCAGTCAGTGCAACCCTACTGACCAAATGAATGTTTGGATGCTGTAAATGTCAGTCAGTGCAACCCTACTGACCAAATGAATGTTTGGATGCTGTAAATGTCAGTCAGTGCAACCCTACTGACCAAATGAATGTTTGGATGCTGTAAATGTCAGTCAGTGCAACCCTACTGACCAAATGAATGTTTGGATGCTGTAAATGTCGGTCAGTGCAACCCTACTGACCAAATGAATGTTTGGATGCTGTAAATGTCAGTCAGTGCAACCCTATTGACCAAGTGAATGTTTGGATGCTGTAAATGTCGGTCAGTGCAACCCTACTGACCAAATGAATGTTTGGATGCTGTAAATGTCAGTCAGTGCAACCCTACTGACCAAATGAATGTTTGGATGCTGTAAATGTCAGTCAGTGCAACCCTACTGACCAAGTGAATGTTTGGATGCTGTAAAAAAGAGACTGAATGTACCAAAATTAAACACAAAATATTGGTTACACTTGGCATGTTAGCTAATGAAACTTCACTGGATATAAAATGTTGTTGATAATTTTGATGTCTTTTGAACTTAGGGTGACATCTTATGTGATCATCTTGCTGACCCTATGTGTCATTTTTGTCTGAGGGTGACATCTTATATGATCATCTTGCTGGCCATATGTGACATATTTGTCTAATGCTTTAAAATTTGTTCTGGTTTTGTTTTTTTTGTTTTTTTGTTGTTGTAACACAGATTTAATAGAGGCAAAAAATATTTTCAAAATCTCTATTTCATTCTTCTGAAAGATTTATTTATATATCTGGCAATAATGGCGTAATACAAAACTCATTCTCAAATGTTGATTTGCTTATTTCATCTGTCTGTGTGCTAATACAATCTTGCAAAAATATTAAAATCTTACTAACTAACACACATATTCTGGTGAGGGCCTGAGATCACAAGAGAGTAAATTGGCAATCAGCTCCATCTGCTGAGCTGTGCCATACAACATTTTCCTCACATAGGGTTCCCCCTCCGCCCTGGCCTCCCCCGGAAGCTCCAGTGAGGGACATTCGGTCAACAGATGCGCCAGCGTTTCTGGGACCAGGTTGCAATGCCGGCAGGTGGGATCCCGATTGTTGTCTAGACGCCAGAAATTAAAATCTTACTAAATGATTCAGTAGATATGCGTGACTTGTTTTCTCTGGCTTAGACCGGCCATCATTAATGATCTGTTAAATTCCCAAAACAGCTGTGAGTTCATTTCCTGTTTATTTTAAGGCCGATTCGTTACTTGTCTACATCATATGAGGCTGACAACCACTCATGGGGAAGTTAAATTATTTTGTTTTTTATTAATATTAGTATTAGACTTATAAAACTATTTCATTTTTAAAGTTTGTAATGGTATTAGATTTTTAGAAGCCATTTACTTCAGGGTTGAATATTTTCTTCCTCTTTTAGAATGTACCGGTACTAGATGTTTTTTGTACCGGTATTAGATGTTTATTTTTATTTTTTTGCGTTACGCTTTTTTTTTGTTGGGGGGGTCTGGAGGAGGGGGTGAATGAGAGACAGCCATGTTACCACAATTCGTTAGCCATGAATTTCCTAACTTGTGGAAACTTACCATTAGGGCTGCCTTCCCTTCTGTGTTCTCTATTTAAGTTAATTTAACATAAAATGAGCTGCAACTGCAAGTTTCTTGTTAGCATCAACTTAGCTCTGAACTTATTCCTTAAGCCTATTTCCAGGCATCTAATGATAGGGGGGGGGGGGGGGGGGGCAAAGGAGATGCAATGACTGAATGTGTTGTCAGAATGATGTTCAGGTCCATTGGATTGTGATAGAATGGGTTGTCACAATAGTGTCTAGGTCCGTTCATTGGATTGTGACAGAATGGGTTGTAACAATAATGTCTGGGTTCATTGGATTGTGACAGAATGGGTTTTCACAATAATTTCTAGGTCCATTGGATTGTGACAGAATGGGTTGTCACAATAATGTCTGGGTCCATTGGATTTAGTGGATTGGAAGCTGACTTGCTACAAGCTGGCATGAGATGTGAAATGAATTAACAGTGGCAGGAACTCTATTTGATACCAGTGTGCTTGGGACACCCTGACTTCCTGCCTGCATTGTGTTGTATACCATGTACAGTACATGACTAAATTCAATATGTTCAGTCTTTCATTACATGTTCATGTTAATATCACAAGTGTCGCACTCAATTTCTTTGCCAAGTACTTTGTCCAATATTGTGTCGCACTCAATTTCTTTGCCAAGTACTTTGTCCAATATCGTGTCGCACTCAACTTCTTTGCTAAGTACTTTGTCCAATATTGTGCCGCACCCAACTTCTTTGCCAAGTACTTTGTCCAATATTGTGTTGCACTCAACTTCTTTGCCAAGTACTTTGTCCAATATCGTGCCACATTCAACTTCTTTGCTAAGTACTTTGTCCAATATTGTGTCGCACTCAACTTCTTTGCTAAGTACTTTGTCCAATATTGTGCCGCACTCAACTTCTTTGCTAAGTACTTTGTCCAATATTGTGTCGCACTCAATTTCTTTGCCAAGTACTTTGTCCAATATTGTGTCGCACTCAATTTCTTTGCTAAGTACTTTTTCCAATATTGTGTCGCATTCAATTTCTTTGCCAAGTACTTTGTCCAATATCGTGCCACACTCAACTTCTTTGCTAAGTACTTTGTCCAATATTGTGTCGCACTCAACTTCTTTGCCAAGTACTTGGTCCAATATTGTGTCGCACTCAACTTCTTTGCTAAGTACTTTGTCCAATATTGTGTCGCACTCAACTTCTTTGGTAAGTACTTTGTCCAATATTGTGTCGCACTCAACTTCTTTGCCAAGTACTTTGTCCAATATTGTGTCGCACTCAACTTCTTTACTAAGTACTTTGTCCAATATTGTGTCGCACTCAATTTCTTTGCTAAGTACTTTGTCCAATATTTTTTCACAAACAAGCAGATCATGTTGTTTTTTATTCTACAGCATTCATTTTTTTGGTTAAACCTTTGCCCTGTAAGCAGCTATTTGTACTATAAGTGTGTTGTGATCGGATTTTGTTTGTACAATTGTTGTGTGATCAGATAGCTAGTAACACTAGCATGTTTGTAAAAAAAATATTGTGTAATCGGATAGCTAGCAATACTATTACTAGCATGTGTGTGTGTGATTTGATTTTTTTTTAATAAGCAACCATTCCAGATTGACAAATCCAAAGCAGGAAAAATTATGAAATGGAAATAAATTAAAACTGTCCACATTTTGGATTTTAAAAAAATAATTTTATTGCTGGTGGCAGTCTGTAATTTGTACATTGATAAATATGTGAAATAGTTTTGCTTGAATTGGTTAAAGAAAAAATAAATCACTAAATCTTGTCACTAAGTGAAATAAAAGTATCTGATTGTTCTGCAAGTGTATGTACATATCTAGGAAGAGAGTATGAAGAAAAAAAGCTGAAAATTTGCTTTGAGCGTTCGGTTCTTTTTGAATAAGAACTGATGACTGTAGATTGAACGAAAGAAAACTTTTAAAAACATGTGATTTGATAATTTTTTATATACTATATCCACATATACTCTTTTTTTTTAGTCATCAGTTGTATACCTGTGACTATATCTTATCTGAATAAAGTGTATAACTACGAGAAAATTATATCTAAATAAATTCTATATGTTTGACAAAAATATGTAACCCATGATAGCTTGATGAAACTATGGCATGTATCCTTTACATTTTATGGCTGATGTCGTGCACACTAGAGTTTCTCTCCAGAGATCCCTGGATCCCTTACAACAAATGACCTCCCTGGTAATTTTCCATCCCAGGTACATACTTTTAGAATAAAATTCTCTTGTTTTTTTTATTTAAGCAAGTGACAGATTCTCACAAATTGTCGCTATAAGCCGGGACCTGTAAAATATACTTAACTAAGATGATTTAATCAGTTCAAAATAACTATTTCACAGGTTCTCAAGTCCTGACCACATTCATATAGAGCCTAGGGACTTTTACCACTATAGAATATGTTGGAAAAAGGGACTTCTTAGAAAGGAAAACATTAAAACTTAAATTCTCCAATATTATGGAATTGTCGACACATTTAATGCCATGATTAAAATGTTAACTCAAGCTTTATGACACCATTTACAAAAGAAAACTATTTAAAAATCGCTCCTGCTCTAAGTCTGTTAATTCTGCCGGCAACCCCACATAAATTCCTCGACAATTCAATGTAAGGTCAACTCCCATCACTGGGAGCATGTGCCTTAGTGACGTTACAACCCAATGTGAGGTCAACTCCCATGGGAAACCTGTGCCTTAGTAACTTGATTATCCCAAGACCTCATGTGTCAAACTACCTTATCTTATTATTTTTTTCCTCTCCAAAATCAACATAGCAAGACATAAACAAATATAAATTTATTAACACCCTAATTGTTTTTTTCTCTAAAAAGAACCACTTGTTACAAGTTGTTGGTAATGTTAGGAACATTTTCTTGTAAATATTTCGTGACGGATTTGAAACTGGAATTAGCGACCTGTCAAAGAATGCAAAACTCACAACATGTTGAGTTTTTTTTTCTACAGGCGGTTATATCCAACTTTTGCTTAACAAGCGTGTCATTAGCTAGTTATCCATTACTAAGGCTAAGCAGTGGAGAGTTAAGCAACTAGTAGCAAGTGACCGACCTCTCTCAACTGACCTTGACTTTGTTGTTTTTTTAATTATTAATATATTAATAGACAATAACAATTAATAAACAACTATAAAAATCGAGTCTTTCATACTTTAATTCAGTTCATAATAAATTTTTTAATAAATTAATAATTATCCCGGGATGAGGTCAACTCTATTCCCTGTTTTCCTGGAATAAGCCAAAACATGAGATATGAGGAACACTAGTCCAAACCAAGTCATCTACACACAGGAAGTGGAAAGTTCATTTATCTGTCCTAAATAAGATGTTAGTGCTTGTTATTCTTTCTATGCATCTTTTTAATGTCCATGATTTACGCTTACGGTAATGAAAAAAAAAACACCTTTTTCTTTCGTTACTTTTTTTTTTTTTTTTGAACCATGTACATTTTTTGTACACTTGTTGAACATTTTATTTTAAAAATCAGATTTTACTTTTATGAAGTGTTGTGTTCTCTTTTTATGTGAAAACTTTGTCCATAATCGTGTTGACATGGAAAGTATCTATATGTTATATCCATGTTTGAGATAGATCCATGGTTGAAAGTATCTAAATAATAGATCCATGGTTGAAAGAATCTCTATGATAGATTCTTGTTTGAAAGTATCTATATAATAGTAATAGACCCATGGTTGAAAGTAACTGTATGATGTATGATAGATGTTTGAAAGCATCTATATGATAGATCCATTTTTTTAAAATATCTATATGATAGATCCATGTTTTAAGTATATACATGATAGATCCGTGTTTGAAAGTATCTATAGGATAAATCTGTAGCAGAAATTATCTATATTATATAGATCCATGATAGAAAATATCTATATGATAGATCTATGGTAGAAAATATATATATGATAGATCTGTGGTAGAAAATATGTATATGATAGATCCATGGTAGAAAATATCTATATGATAGATCTATGGTAGAAAATATCTATATGATAGATCCATGGTAGAAAATATCTATATGATAAATCCATGGTAGAAAATATCTATATGATAGATCTATGGTAGAAAATATCTATATGATAGATCTATGGTAGAAAATATCTATATGATAGATTAATGAATAGAATAAGAAGACACTTTGTATGTTTTTGGAGACCAATATTCTCTTTACTATAGATTAATTCGTATTAATGTAAAACAAATATGGCATTTATATATTACCCCTTTCAATAATTTGCACACCCGCGCCTCCACCTCCCCCCCCCCCCCCAATTGAGCAAGGGTGGTATGCCAATCAGTATGTGATTATATTAACTCAATATATTACATTGGGAAATGGCGTCGGCGGGCCGTCGAACGTAAGCTCTTAATCCCCGACGCACCTCCACACAGCCCAGACCCTGTAGGTGCTGTTTTATTTCCGGCAGGTACCATGCGTGTCCCTTGTCTGCCCACGCAGTAAACGCAATGGTGGCAGGTACCATGCATGTCCCTTGTCTGCCCACGCAGTAAACGCAATGGTGGCAGGTACCATGCATGTCCCTTGTCTGCCCACGCAGTAAACGCAGTGGTGGCAGGTACCATGCATGTCCCTTGTCTGCCCACGCAGTGGTGGCAGGTACCATGCATGTCCCTTGTCTGCCCACGCAGTAAACGCAGTGGTGGCAGGTACCATGCATGTCCCTTGTCTGCCCACGCAGTAAACGCAGTGGTGGCAGGTACCATGCATGTCCCTTGTCTGCCCACGCAGTAAACGCAATGGTGGCAGGTACCATGCATGTCCCTTGTCTGCCCACGCAGTAAACGCAGTGGTGGCAGGTACCATGCATGTCCCTTGTCTGCCCACGCAGTGGTGGCAGGTACCATGCATGTCCCTTGTCTGCCCACGCAGTAAACGCAGTGGTGGCAGGTACCATGCATTTCCCTTGTCTGCCCACGCAGTAAACGCAATGGTGGCAGGTACCATGCATGTCCCTTGTCTGCCCACGCAGGACAACGCAATGGTGGCAGGTACCATGCATGTCCCTTGTCTGCCCACGCAGGACAACGCAATGGTGGCAGGTACCATGCATGTCCCTTGTCTGCCCACGCAGTAAACGCAATGGTGGCAGGTACCATGCATGTCCCTTGTCTGCCCACGCAGGACAACGCAATGGTGGCAGGTACCATGCATGTCCCTTGTCTGCCCACGCAGGATAACGCAATGGTGGCAGGTAATATGCATGTCCCTTGTCTGCCCACGCAGGACAACGCAATGGTGGTTTTGTTACCGGGTAACGGCGATTGGGTCCGGTGGCCGGCGCCTCCTAATCGGCGAGCCACCACGGATTTGACAACCGGATATTTTCTACCATGGATCTATCAGTACTATCCCCTTTTCGGCTAATTCGAAGAGATATCACCATGACGTCATTTGCGTGTTTTGTCCCTGGTTCCGATAGGGTCAAAACCCTGGTTCCGATAGGGTCAAAACCCTGGTTCCGATATGGTCAAAACCCTGGTTAGGGATAATTTTAGGGTTCAGGTTAGGTTTACGGATACATTTAGGACATACATACGTTCGCGGCAACCAAGATGGCAGTCATAGTAAAAAAAAAAGGCAGTGATATCTCTTCACATTTACTATTTACAATATTTTCTACCACGGATCTATCATATTGAACTAAATAATTTAATTTCCTCAGTTTCAAATCTCTTCTAATCGGATTCAAAAAGAAAAGAGAGCCACAAGTGTGCACGTGTCTTCCATTCGCCACAGATCGTTTGGCTACAAGCCCCGCCCTTCATTCCTCAGTAGCACAGCATAGTCTCTTGTGTGACCAGACAATGTACCACGTGGTTCCGGTTCACTAAACACCCATTTACTGTTTCGCAGTTATTGTAACGCTATACCCCTCCCCCTCCCCCCTTCAATCCACTTATGTATGCACCTTAAAACAGCGGCGTAGCTATGATTTGTGCCGCCAGGGGAGATCCAAGATTTTTGCCACCACCTCCACGAAAAAAAAATGCAGTTGGCCGAAAATGCCGCCCTCCATAGAAAGGAAAGAAGTACCCCTGTGACCGACCGCACCCTTTTCCTACTCCATTGAACAGCAATTATATGTTCTTCCTCCTCCCCCCCCCCCCTTGTTTGGAAATAGCAAAAATATAATAGTTTTGCTATGCATAGTGGCGTAGATAGGGTTGGTGTCTCCCGGTGAGGTAAACTCAGGGTGTCACCCGGTGCGGTAAACTCAGGGTGTCACCCGGTGCGGTAAACTCAGGGTGTCTCCCAGTGCGGTAAACTCAGGGTGTCACCCGGTGCGGTAAACTCAGGGTGTCACCCGGTGCGGTAAACTCAGGGTTCCACGATGGATTTATTCTTGTTAAAATAAGTCCACAATATGACAAGAATTAAAATAAATTAAAGGTCATGAGGTTTTGGTATTTAGGAACTTTTACAACGTTAAGTTATAGTTGTTTTTACATTAAATTTAATGTATTTAAAATTTTCCTGGTCTTCGAAGCTGCAAACCTGTCAATCACCTGATCTAAATCAATATTCTTCAACGTATCCCTTTCAATTGATTGTAGAGCCAGGTTATAAAGCTTTGACTGTTGGAAAGTAAATAGTTCTTGATAAGCCTTAATTTTGAAAAGCACCGCTCACATGAAGCCACAGGCACACAGATTGTATGAACCTTATGAAGGCTTAACGAGAGTATTGGAAGAGATTCTAGGAAATCCATTTCAGCTATGAATTTCAAAACATCAATAACTGACCAGTCCGTACTTTGTGAAATTCAATATCAGCTGCCTTTAGGTGTCTTCTAAGACACGACATTTCCTTTAAAAGTTCATCTTCTGATATTTCAACATAGAAAGAGGGTAAGTTTGGAACGGACACCAATAACTCTTCTTCGCTTGCTGTATACTCCTGGTTTGAACAGCCCCAAACATATCTGCTACTTCCTTGTTCGCTGATGATCTGATCTGGAGCTCAGAATGAAAGCGATCAATACACTCCAGCATCTCCCTACTGTTTTCTTCTCACAGAGAGAGTCCAGCATCTATTAAATGTCCACCTGCCATTCTATCTTTAATATTCTCTCTACCAAAATTCCATATTGGTCTGATTTGAAAAGTGCCTTTTCAATAGCATGTTACACCAAGTGACAGCGCTTCTCGTGCAGAAACAATCTTAAGGCCTCTAGGTTGGTCAGCACTTTATCAAGAGGAAAGCCTAGGAAAGCCTTTAGTCTGAAGATACTGCTGTGTAAGATTAACTTCCTCAAGTAGATCAGCCCGTAAAGGTAGTAGTTACACGGGAAATCACATGCAGCATGTAACAGACCGTGTGCTGTATGACAATCATGCTCAAATGTGAAGGGACGGCGCTAGTGACAATCGGCGAATATATTAATTTTTGAGTGTGTCTTGTTTTCGATATATTTGGTTTCAAAAACTTTAAAAAAAAATAAATACATTTAAATTAATTATTGAAAGATGTTAGAACATTTTGTAAAATATTATTTTGTTAACCCTATAAATGGGTAAAAATTCATTTTTTAAAATGTGTTTAATTTTTACCGATTCGATTCATGTACATAGAATACCCAACAATATCGTTTTGGTATCAACAGAAAGCTTTATTACTCAGAATTTAGATAAATATAGCTTCCTGTCACTTACGAAAGTTTCCGAACACTTCAATCGACGTTGAAAGCGTTGTTCGGCATCAACCTTGAACTTTTAGTAAAGCCCATTTGGATTGGTTACACTTGTGGAAAATGTAGGCCGAGCAGTGTGTACTCTGTAAATATGAAATTTATCACTTGGTGTCAACCCCTGAGATGGTGTCACCCGGTGCGGCGACAACCCCCCCCCCCCCCCGCTCCTCCCTATAGCTACGCCACTGGATATGCACATTCCTTGAAACCACGCGCGTACAGATAAAAAGATTTAGTTTAAATTAAAAAAAATTGTACTCATTGATAGTTCGCACCCGAAATCTGAGATTACGTGCTAAAAACTGGCTATGGTCCCTTGTATTGCACATTTTGAGAACCAGTGTCAGCTCCTCTCAGCCATAAAACTTTCAAAGGAGTTTCTGTATTGCTTTATGTAAACATGATAATGTTCACAAAACGTGGAGGCGGAGGGCCTGACTTATTCCATTTAGCTTGTAGTGTGTAGTCATGACGCATTGCAGGAACCAACAGGTTGTGTTAACCATATCGGCTTTATTTGAACTGATCGCAAGTTGGCTGGCGTCAGAAACTCACTTCAGTGGCAGCGGGCGCTGACCTTATGAATACACAAATACAAGATGACGGCACACCAGCATTTTTTTTTTTTAATAAAAAGCTTGCTTGTTTTCAAGGATACCTGGATACCGTTGGTATTATCATGACGTTTGGATACCGTTGATATTATCATGACGTTTTTGTTATCATATCGTTAATAGAAGCCAGAGTGGTCGGACAGATCAACGGTGCTGGCGAATGAATTTGACACAGGACAGATAGTGACTCGATGCTATGTATTCCAAGTAGGTACCCAAGTTTCAGCACTATGCTGTCGTAGGCCTAGTTTATATAATAGGTACGTGCTTAGTTCATTCGGCACTTGGGTGGATTCTTATTTTGGCATTCTATAGTGCACATCCTGCTATCATATTTGTATTTTTGGCTTGATAGAGATCAGAGGCGTAGCTAGGATTAGTCCCGCTAGATTTTACCGCCTCCCCCCCCCCCCATTCACGAAAAAAAACCTCTGCAGATGGCCTAAAATGCCCCCTCCATATGTGTATATACATAGAGAGAAAAAAGGCCCACCCGGGGCGGAACGACCCCTCCGTACCCTCTTTAAAAAATAGTTAACCTAGAAAACTTTTTAACTGACCTGTCGATGACAGTGGAAAGAAGGGGGGGTCGTCAAAAAAGACACGTGTCTCATACAAGAGTCAGGGACGTCATTTTTGGGAGGGCTGGGGGAATTCCCCCCCCCCCTTTCCCTGAATTCATGTTGCTATGTACTGTGTCGCCTCCAGTTATAAAAACAAAACAACTCAACAAGCCGGCCAAGTTTTAGGTCCCCCTTAAAATTTTTTTTTTTACTGAATGACCTTCCTAATGTCTATCGGCTCAATACTATAAGTCAAAACTTTTGCCACCAATCGAAAGCGGTTTAAATTTAACATATATATATATATATATATATATATATATAGGAATGCAACGTTGAGCGGTTGAATGACATGTTAAAATCACAACAAACATTAAGATCCTGTTATTCTGTACATACGATACATTACTGCTAATGGTGAAATAAAGCCTTTCATTTTTAATTCTCACGATCTATGTTAAATTTAAACTCTTTACAGATCCACAAAGAAGTCTGGCTGCTCGCGGCGGCAAACCCCGGTTCAGGCCGCCGTTGTTATCATGTTCTTCATCTCCGTCTTCGCCAACATCGGCATCCTCTTGACGATCCACGCCAAAGACAAAATCCCGGACTACGACTACGACGTGCCACCGGAACAACAGGAAACACGTGATACGTCCGGGAAAACCTTGGACCTGTCAGAGCTTGGTGCTGCCATCACGGGTAATCAGAGCGCCTCGAAGCAAGACTTCGTCAAGGCGATGGTCGCGTGCATCAGGGAGAAGATGCAGAAAAAAGGCAAGTCGGGTGACCGGTCTGGGGCAATGTCCAAAGTGTTATTACCTTCGTACGATAAAATTTTTCTCCAACCCTCCGGTATCGACGCTGACGTTGTGTCGTCGATGAATTGGACACTGGACCGAGAACTCCAGCAGCGAGTTTCTGTGTTTAAATTCCTGTCCAAACCAGCGCTAAGGACGCATGACTTCCCTTACATTCACAACCCAAAAGAGGAATGCGCCAAGCGGAAAATAGACCTCGTTCTCGCGGTGTCGTCTGCCCCGGGTAACTTTGAGTTTCGGATGAAGACCAGGGAAGGGCTGAAAGGGTCTTACGCCCACGAGCGAAGCAACAACGCGACGCTGTTATTTTTTATCGGGAGGTCTAATCACCACAACAAGTCGAAGCGATTTCAAGTAGAGATCAACATGGAGATGAGGAGGTTTGGCGATATTGTGCAGGAAGACTTCGTGGACTCTTACAGAAACCTGACACTGAAATCCATCTCGGTGTTGAAGTGGGTCAGCACCTTCTGTGCGAGAACCAGGTACGTCATTAAATCGGACGATGATGTCGGATTAAAAGTGGCCTATGCGGTGGCGGCACTGCGGCGTTACCATCAGCGGTTCGGGAATTTTTTGCTGGGTAGGTGGAATACGATGACTATCGTTATGCGGAATAAACAGGCCAAAAACTATGTCTCCGTAGAGGATTATCCGCACCCCACATTTCCACCCCACGTTCTCGGGGGTGCCATGGGGTTCCCCGTGAGCACAGCTAAACTTCTTTTCCAAGCTAGTTTGAGAATCCGCCTGATTGAACTGGAAGATGTTTACATTAGTGGAATGTGCGCGCCTCGCGTCGGAGTCCCCGTGTTCATGGATGCGGATTTCGATTTCAAGCATCAACAATGGACGTGAATGACACTGTTCAATGAATGGGGATGTGAATGACACTGTTTCAGTCAATGGGGATGTGAATGACACTGTTTCAGTCAATGGGGATGTGAATGATACTGTTTCAGTCAATGGGGATGTGAATGACACTGTTTCAGTCAATGGGGATGTGAATGACACTGTTTCAGTCAATGGGGATGTGAATGATACTGTTTCAGTCAATGGGGATGTGAATGATACTGTTTCAGTCAATGGGGATGTGAATGACACTGTTTCAGTCAATGGGGATGTGAATGACACTGTTTCAGTCAATGGGGATGTGAATGATACTGTTTCAGTCAATGGGGATGTGAATGACACTGTTTCAGTCAATGGGGATGTGAATGATACTGTTTCAGTCAATGGGGATGTGAATGACACTGTTTCAGTCAATGGGGATGTGAATGACACTGTTTCAGTCAATGGGGATGTGAATGACACTCTTCGTTCCCTTCCAGAATCAACTCATACACAGACAATTCGGCTGAAATTTTAATTTTTGCTTAGCAAACTGAACTGTGGCAGGTTGTGGGTACCGTGACCAGGTTGTGGGCACCGTGACCTCTATCACAGAACGTTTAGTTTTGTTTCATCCCAATTCGTACTGGTCCTTGTTGTTTTTTCCACTTGCTAGGCGTACGTACTCCTGCAGATGTGTCGAAACTGTTGAGATTCTTTCACTTGCTAGGCGTACTTCTGCAGATGTGTCGAAACTGTTGAGAATCTTTCACTTGTTAGACTACTCCTGCAGATGTGTCGAAACTGTTGAGATTCTTTCATTTGTTAGACTTACTCCTGCAGATGTGTCGAAACTGTTGAGATTCTTGCACAGAAAGCCCAAGTTTAACACTACCCCCTACCCCCAAGTTGACTTCTGTCTTTCGAGGACAATGTTTTGTGGACGGCACTCAGGTTACCTCCTCCTCCTCAAGACGCTGATCTAGTACAAATGCATATGGGGAAATAACTCATTCCATCTATGCATAATAGGGTGAGGGTGAACAACAGTTTAAATATAATTCATCTATCTATTTATTATGGGTAGTGCATCTTTCTATATATTACTGGTAGTATATTTATCTATATATTATGGATATTGCATCTATCTATATATTACTGGTAGTATATCTATCTATATATTATGGGTAGTATGTAACTCCTTAATAATCGTCATAACTTAGGGTTAGAATCTTTTGCTTGATTAAGTTGGTAGCAACCATCATCTATCATTGATTAAGTTGGTAGCAACCATCATCTATCATTGATTAAGGTGGTAGCTACCATCATCTATCATTGATTAAGTTGCTAGCAACCATCATCTATCATTGATTAAGTTGCTAGCAACCATCATCTATCATTGATTAAGTTGCTAGCAACCATCATCTATCATTGTGAAAGCTGCTTAATTATATATTTTTAACTTAAGATAAATAGATAGCAACAGACAACAATAAAGTAACAGACAACAATAAAGTAACAGACAACAATAAAGTAACAGACAACAATAAAGTAACAGACAACAATAAAGCAACAGACAACAATAAAGTAACAGACAAAAAGTGATATACAAGTACAAGAAATCTTGTTCTTGCCATGCTGAGAAATGCACACATTACATCAATCAAGTGTAATCAGCCATGTAATGGAGTAAACGAGGTAAGGTTGTGGGGCTGAGTCAAACATCCATCTTGTTACCATGTCCACACATACCAGTCAGGCTCGAGCAAGGGTTCAACAATTAAATTATCTGCCACCAACCAACCCCCTCAAGACCCCCAACTTCTGGTCAGTTTATGAGTCTCAAATTGTCTTTCTCGTTCACAGGTTCGTTTACTCAAATATATGTAAAATGTTTTAATAGGTTATTTTAAAGCTGAATAAAATATGATTATTTTTGGGATGAATTTGTTGAAATTACAAGGGTCACCATAAAGCATATGTAAAACATTTTCTTTCAATCCAATCATGAACAGTAATGAGATTATTATGTACAAATTTGTTTACTAGCCATTCATTTTAGGCTGGCTGTTTAATCTAGGCTCAAGTTATCAATACAAAGTTATACTGTTGTACCATATGAAAGAATGTATCAGGAAATTTGTTTGAAAGAAATTTCGTGGATGGAAAATTGATCTATGGAAATTTGATCGAACAGAAATTTGGTTGAATCTTTGTTTCAATTCACACGTTAAAATTTTGCGTCAAATTTATTTTTTAATGCATTATTTTGTTTTACTATATAGTATAGTGCGTTCAAAAACACATTTTATGAACATTTTAACGTGTGACATGAAAAAAAGGTTCTACCAAATCCCAGTCGACGAAATTTCTTTCAAACAAATCTCTGGTAACCATGAAAGAACTCTACAGTTATACCCTATGAAAGAACTCAAACATCTGTTAATGATGAGCTCTGCACTAAAAATATTGGAAGAGCATTTTTTTTTAATCAGCCTCTGACTTGTGGAAGAAGAGTGTAAAATTGTGCCCTGAATCTTCTTAGTGGCTACCATATTTTTGTTTTAATAAACAAATCACGAGAAATGATTGATCTCTTTAAAACAAGGAAACAAAAGAATAAAAATTGAGTCTAAAATATCAAAACAGAGTACAAGTAAATTCAATAACAAATTTTTTGATTTGAGAACATTTGAAAGACTCAACAAATCCTGCACACAATACAATCATTGACATTTTTAAAACAATTATACTGAACTCTTCTAAATTTAAATCTACATGCCACAAAAAAAAAAAAAAAAAGTTGTGAACGCGGCTTGACTTCCACATCTATGATACCGTTTTTAAAAACTTTTTGATGAACATTTTTCAATACTTGGTGAGTATTCAAAATGTTGAGCAAGCAACATTTTAAAAAACCAAGAGTTAACAAGCTACTCTTACAGGACTGATGTCATGCAATGAAATCAAATTGTTCTCATCATAAAATAAACCTTTACAAGTAGCAATTAGATGATCTCTTACAGGAGGTAGGAATTTCTTGAAAAAAATGCAGGCAGCTAATTAAGAAGTAGATAACTATTTCAAACAAAGTTGTTTTTTTTTTAAACATTAAATCCCTGAATTGAACGACTTTTTTTCAAAATACCACTACTTGTTAAATTTTAAACTTACTAGGATAAAGGTCTTATAACAATGTAAAGGGTAAAAGCTAAGGTCCGAGTTGGATATAGGTCAGAGACAGGACATTCTGGATGGAGATATGCTCCATAGTTCTCATAAGGCACAATATCATCCAAGTTGTGTCGCTGATTTCTGCCATCAAAAATACAAGTGTGACGCCTGCAGCATTCGAAGAAATAGCATCCTGGCAGTGTGGGATTATTGGCTTGGACTAAAACGTTGACCTCAACCTGTCCAATAAAAAACATTGATGCACTCAGGTTCATAGGTATTAACAAATGAAAATTATGATGGTCCCCGGCAACGTCATTGACTCATCACCAATAATATAGTTTTTAAAATGACAAAATATACTGTACCTTGAGTGGCAGCTCTTGTGGGGATCTTGACATAACAGACAAACGAACAGTGTGGATATATGACTCTTCAATAATTTTACTGCCATCCTGCTCCAAACCAATGAGAACAGCTGGAGGAAAGCGAACACCTTTCGGACTCAGCTCCACCTAGTGATTACACAATCTGTAAGTTAACAAGATAGTCTCTACTCTATAACGTCAGAACAAAAATGTTTAACTCAGTTTAATTGAAGAACCAAAATTAAAATAAGATGACTGAGTAAATGTATCATGGCCTCGAGGGATAGTTAAGGATTTAGAATTAGTAAGCACCATTTGAAAACTTGTTTCCTTTCTTGGATTTAATTTTAATTTCTACTTTTTTAAAATAAAGTGTGAACCACAGAACAATGAACACATTCAAAACATATTGTAAGTATGTAATTTTTGATATCCTACTTTCATGATTCTCACTTTCAACCAACAAAAAAATTTACACGTACAAAATTAAATTTTGCTTACAGTCCCCATATTTTGACAATGAACATACTTCTTAATTGAACAATTTGGCACCCTTTCTTCATTTGTTTTAAACATGATGGTCAACATTGTCAGCGGTGTTTTAAATGGTCAACATTGTCAGCAGTGTTTTAAATGGTCAACATAGTCAGCAGTGTTTTAAATGGTCAACATAGTCAGCTGTGTTTTAACTATAAGAAAGGCTAATATTTCAAGTGTTCCCACAACAAATTTCAAGAGTTACACGTATGCAAACTAGGGGGCACAGTATATTTTACGCTGATATATATTTCACTTACCTCCCAGTCTAAAAGTTTTCCATTGTCTAGTCTGTCTCCAGACTGAGGAGTTGAGAAGAAGAATGTCTGTGTGGCATATTGAGGGAAGGCAAGGAAGTTTGAGACTGTTAATTTGGTGCACCAATAATCAGAGAAATAAACCCTGGGCATGTAAGCGTTCTTCTTGATTTTGTCTGATGCCAGTTTCAACTTTGAATGTCTGGTTGATCTCACTTTGAACTCACTTGACCCAAGTAAAGAAATAGCGTGAATTGAATTGTAAGGTATCTCCTTTGAGCAACCAAGTAAACTGTCACACATGTCCCAGCGCTGAGAGCACAGCATGTCTACTGGGGATGGCAACTCACTCTGGTCTGCAGGAGTCAGTAATAAACAGGGATCCAAATCAGGTGGTGTGTCAGGCAGGGAGAGGAAAGACCTGTAAGTCTTGACAAATTCTTGCACATCTGAACATTCTCGAAGCCATGCAACTTCTTCTTCATTCATCATTGGCCAACGGATATGGCACATCAATCTTCTGAATGCATCTTTAGCCTCCTCGGCTGTAGGATGACGTAGATCCATGAAATCTTTAAGCCATACCACAACACTAAAGAAAATTAAGGCTTCATAATGGATAACAAGTCGTGAACTTGTGATAAGCTTCTCTATGGTTTCCAAACTCGCGTTGGCAAAGTCAGGAAGGGCAATGACCTTATCAAAGTTGCATTCAATATAACTTAGAATGAGAGCTTCCAGCTCTGTATCATTGCGCATGTTGGCAATATGCCACCATTGCAAGACACAGGAAACTGCCACGGGAGCATCCATGTGCTTCCGCATATATGTCCTGCACAGTGGAATCATTTCTCTGACATTATATTTGTCAGCTAATGTAAGCATGGGACCTACATTACTGTGTGAGAGATAGAGTTGGCCACTGTAGATGTAGTGCAGGAATCTACCAAAAACTGATTCACAAACTGGTTCTTCCACTAAAACCACAGACTGTTTGGTAGCCTCTGACCATTTTTGATTGGTCAACATAGTCCTAAAAACGTCGCTGCAGGAACACAGTATCAATTTGTGGGCATCAAATGTGTGTTTTCCAACAAGTAACTGCACGTCAAACATTTCTTTAGACATCAGTAGATTTAGCATTCTGGTTGACAGCTCATTACAATTATTAATCAACACTTCACCAGTCATAACTGGTGCCTCCATCATGGCTCTCAGTCATTAGCAGCTTTAATTTGACATTAGGATCTATATCTTAAATCAACCTGTTAATTATAAAAAAAATATTAAAAAATTAATTATCATTCAATGTAACACAAGTGATTTCAAAAATTCAAATCCTACGATGGCATTCAAAATTACTAGGCCTTTAATATAAAATTGAGAAGATTGATGTCTTTTAAGCCAAAAAGAACAACTCTGCAACATTCCCAATTCAAAATGGAAAAACTGAATTTAATTTTATTTTATCCTAAAACTAAGACTTCTACTAGAACTTTAAAAGTCTTCATATCATAATACAACAAAAGAAAACGAACTAAATGCTAATGTACTATCACTAGAGCATTGTGAATTAAAGTTATTTTACCAGAGATAAGATATTGTAAATGGCCCATGGTCTACTTGGCATTAAAAAGGGAAGAGAGAGAGTAGAAGACCAGAGATTTAGTGTATTTAATTATTTACTAAGTATCTTCCCTTTCAGGAAGGATTCACAAAATGCAAGCAGATTTTGTAACAATGTAGTACTATTTGATTTTGTAGCAATGTAGCACTATTTGATTTTGTAACAGTGTAGTACTATTTGATTTAGTAACAATGTAGTACTATTTGATTTTGTAACAATGTAGTACTATTTGATTTAGTAACAATGTAGTACTATTAGATTTTGTAACAATGTAGTACTATTTGATTTTGTAACAATGTAGTACTATTTGATTTTGTAACAGTGTAGTACTATTTGATTTTGTAACAGTGTAGTACTATTTGATTTTTCTAAAGTGAATTTCATGAAGAATTCAAAATAAATAAGTGAATTATTTTTAAAAATTCATATAAAGAAGGGCATATCTAAGGTCCCGGCCGTATACTGCCTTACAGACCACAAATGTAGCTGTAAATGACAAAACATGGGTTAACTTTTTTTGCTCTGGTTCAATTCATTAAATATTTGTTGTTTTGTTTAGGCAAAGAACTATGGTAATTTTAATAATAGAAGCCCTATACTAAACAGTACAGACTAAATAATGAAATAAGTTGATTCTTTTAAAAAAAATATATTAAAACATTTAATTAAAGTATGCTAGCCAATTTCATTTTTATTAAATTTTCCATGCTAAAATATGATTTTACTGCAGGCTAGGCGCATGAATTATATAAAATATAGACCTAGCTATGCTTATTTAGAAAATTATCCTAATGCCCCTAGCTTAGGTAATAATGGGGGAGGGGGCCTTAACATTTCTTTACTACATTTTAGGCCTACTTATTAAAAAAGACTATGCCTATTATTTTTGCCCCTAGCCTCAGTAGCGAAGCCAGGTTTTGACAATAGGGGGAGCGAAAATCTAAAAAGGGTCACAAACCAAAATAATAAATTCACAAATAAAATTGATTACGATTATATGGGTTTATTTTTGGATTTGAAACACCTTTACATCAAACCTGTGAGAAACAATACATATATATAATTAAACAACCCCCAAAAACAACTTCTACTACTTGCTACTGATTGATATAGTAACTAAGATGGAATTAATACTAAGAAAGATTACAATTTTTGAGGCTGGCACTATGTACACAGTGGTGGTGTACCTAGCAAAACCATGGACTTTGGCCTGAGTATACTGCAGCTGTATATGCGGCAAAAGCATGGTCTTTACCAGTCTTTAACTCTTTGGCCTAACCAATACCTATAAAATTAATGATATACTGTCATTAGAGCTAATATTTAAAAAAAAATAATTTGATAACTTCAAATTTAAACAAAAATAGTACTTGTATCATAACTTGTGCTGTACCCCCACAGGGAGGAAATCTGTAGATTATAGGAGGACATATAATAGTTTCTGGGAGAGTGGCATGTGATAATGTGGTTGTAAAAGTGGTCCGCCCTGTGCATCACTTTTTTTTCTTGAAATAGAGGGGTGCCATTTTTAGATGAATGGAATGCTTTTATTGGCAGTGGGTGGCTAAGATATTGGCCTCCCTGGGGGGGGGGGGGGGGGCCCACCTAATTTATGTGGGTTTATTTTTGTGGTGGGGGGGGGCATTATAAAATTTTATGTGATCCGGTGGGGCGTGGGGTAAAAAATTGATTGGGAAGCACTATCATTAGAGTTTTAAAATTTGTGTCGTTGGTCCTGACACCTCTTTTTTTCACCAGTGTATCTATTTGGTTCAGTCCAAGAAATATTGACGTTACAAATAAGTAACAGGCACAGAATCATGTACAGCAGACTTGAAGTTAAAGTTGTCTGAGGCTAACCATTACTATTTTGATATCAAGGGATTGTAAACACAAAGCAACAGTATGATGATGAATACAAAAGACTGCTGTGATTTTTCTAAAGAATTTTTAAAATAATTATATATCATTGATTTCACAGATTTTTAGGTTACAGTTGGCTTTATTTAGATGCATCATAGATTATCATGATAACTATTAAATGTTTGTTCTTTCTGCCAAACCCCCCACCCTCCCCTATCTGATGAGGTGAGAATACCAGATAATAGATAATAATTGGTTTCATTGTAAAACACTTTGGGAGCTGCAGCTATGGCTTAAGTTTTAAGGCCAGCACATCTTTTTCACGTTTAAACACTTATTAATCAAAATATTATGTATACTGTATTTCAAAAGTATGCTGCCTAAACACTAATTAATCGAAATATTATGTATACTGTATTTCAAATATTTAAATTGCTACAAAATATTTCAAAATAAAACTGCTGTTACAAATGAACAAAATAATTTAATTATAAAATATATTTTCAATTAAGATGAAAAAAAACAGAGTCTACCACAAGATCATATCAAGCAGCTATATCTTAAGACCAGTTCCATAGCCATAGTTTTGCTAGGTACATGGCCAGTGTACACAGGCCTATGTCCATGGTTTTGCTAGGTACACTACACCGCCGTGGTGTACGCAGGCCTAGGTACACCACTACGACCACGGTGTATGCAACCACTTTGAATTTTTTAATTAGTTAAATAAACCACACTACCCACTTTCTAAACTTTCTTTTAATGTTAAAATAATTTATTTAATGATAATTTAATTTTTTTATATATAAAAGTAAGGCAAGGGCATATTTAATCATAATGTAAGTTAGTTACAAATATTAAAAGTATTTAAGTGCACTCGAAGTAAAGTCGAAGTCAGTCTAAGTCCTAAGTTCGGCTAATTCAGATAGATGGTACCTAATCATTAGGTTTAGGGATAGATTTAGGGTTCAGGTTAGGGTGAGGGATAGATTTAGGGTTCAGGTTAGGGTGAGGGATAGATTTAGGGTTCAGGTTAGGGTGAGGTATAAATTTAGGGTTCAGGCAACCAAGATGACGGCCATGCGCGGCATGGTAAAAAAACGCAGTACAATCTATACGAATTTACCCTAAGTTCTAAACTCAAATTGATGATTACTTAATTTATCTTACTTATTAATATTAATATTCAAATAATTTCTGAATATATAAATAATATAATATATATAAATATATTGTGATTGTCTCTACCACTTTGTGACTTTACTGAAACTTAGAATATATATATATAGTATATAATAATATTATTATTATTATACATTATACATGCACAGGTTTTGAGGAAAATTGTAATTAAAAGAATGCTTTACTACTCATATAAATAAATAAATAAAACAAATGATATAATAATATCAAGATACCTCATAGTTATTTGTTGTATGCTTTCAGCAATGATGTTATGAACTGTACGTTAAAATGCTAGCTTTAAATTCACACGAATCAAAACGTATTTTATAAAATAAAGTCTCTTATTTGTTGATCATAACGAAATCCAAAAATATCTCCGAGATATAAATCTTTCATTGTCCACCCCACCCGCTCCCTGTTACACACACACACACACACACACAAACAAAACGTTAAAAATTAATCCCTTTGAGACCTTTGATCGATTTTAAAGTAAAGAAGTTTAAAATTATGATTGATATTCTATTAAGGTACTAAGACATACAGAAAAAGTATAGGCTACATTACCGAATTACCGGTAAATAAGAAACACTGTAACTGTGCTGCAGGGCTGTCTTAAACTTAAATAATGAATGGCAACCGAGGCACTGGGAGAATTAATGTTCTCGGACCCAAATTTCCTCTCCTGACTCCCACCCCCCCCCCACCTGGCACCCCAAAAAATATTATTAAAATCATTGGATTAAAAAAATAATAAAATTACGACTCATTTAAGAACTAGCACCAAAAAAGAAGCATCGATTTGAAAATCGAACAACTTGCTCAGAAAAACTTAGAAACGTGTTTCATACTGCAGTATTAAAGAATATGAAATTACAAGGTATTTCAATATTAATGATAAATATGAGCATCATGAGGTCCCTAGAAGCGTGAGGCCCTGTGTTACTGTCCAGTGTGAGCCCATGCCTTAAGACGGCACTGCTGTGCTCTCGTTAAAGCATGATTTCTTTTTATTCTTTGTATTTATTTAGCATCGTAAATTTAGTGTTGAATTATATTTTTTTTAATTGACAAATTATCTACGAAAAATAGTGCTCATTTAATAGTACAAGAATGAGTCGTCAAGGCAGCGTTAGACAATATTCAAAAGTATGCTGCCTAAAATGCCCCTAAACATTAAATGGTATTGCTGAAATTATATATTCCAGTGGACTACGCTTTTAGTTTTAGACAAATTATTTATGTTTCCTAAATTTTTGGCCGTTGACTTCCTACAGTCATTTAGAAATTCTTTACCATTCACTAATTGTTTTAGGACAACTGTGGTCAGATTATTTTTTATTCCTTCCCATATTAGGGAGTAGAGACTGTCATTCCAAGCTGACGAGTCTATTCTACTTGAAAGCTGTTCGGGTGGTTTGTTGTTGTTGTTGTTGTTTTTGGGGGGTGGGGTGTTAGGGGTTGACGACTCTAGTCGATTTTAGCTCGTTTTGAGATCGTTTTAATGATAATGATGATGATTGAATACTTTTATAGCACTTGCGTCCATGCTATTTTAGCATGCTCACAGCGCCCTGGTGTCCTAAAATCTATTGAAAGGAAAAAGTCTTTAAATGTTTCTTAAAAGACTTTTTTTACATTTTCAATTTCCCTCAAAGATTGAGGCAAACTGGCTGTTCCATAATTTAGACGCAATAGCTTCAAAAGAGGGAACTCCGGGTGATTTCTTTCTGTGTCCATTCACGCTGAGAATCCCCAGTAAGGACTGTGTTGAAGAGAACAGGTTCTGCAAGGATACATGTTTAGATATCAGTTTTTGAAGATATTCAGCTTTCAATACAGCTGTTTGCCAGGGACAGAATTTTGTGGTCAATGCGCTCACTCGCAGGAAGCCAGTGGATATTTTTAAGAACTGGGTTGATGTGGTCAGATTTCTTTTACGCGATACAATGCATGCTTCAGTATTTTGTATCTTCTGGAGTCTCTGAATTTGGTTTTGGGGTAAACCACACAAACAATTGTTACATTAATAAAATCTTGATTGGATTCGAGTGACTGCTATGGCATTGCCTGTTCTCTTATTAAGTTGAGAACGCAGCTGACCCAGGGCGCGTAGGTGACAGAAACAAGCTCTGACAACAGAACAGATATGAGGGATCATCGTAAGTTTGCTGTCAGTGTAGAAGCCATGGTCTCTAACAGTGTTGGACAAAGGGATCTCAGAAGCACCAACTTTTATTGATGCGATAGCAATCTTCCGAAGATTGACATCAGAACTACATATAATTGCCTCTCCTCTGTTTTAACATTATATCCCAATTTGTTAACATAACTATTATTAGAAAAAAACTTAATGTTTTCAGCTTTCAAATATAAACTGATTATCCTACGTATTAAAAAGGTAGCCTTTAATTCAATGCATTAATTTAATTAAACTTTGTTATTGTGACTTTTAATATAATGATGGTTGGTGGTTTTTAGTTAGACCGAAACGCAAACAAAAACAGCACGCTAATGTTCGTATTAAAATGTTGGATCATATATTTCGTGAAAAGAAAACGGCCCAATATTATTCAAAAAAGCACTGTGAATGGTTTAAATTAAAAGATAGTGGCAAATAAGAAAACATAAGTAGCTATCTATGGCTGACGCTGAAGATTACAATTCAGATGAATATCCTGGGGTAAGCAAGCATGCATGCATAGCCAATTTAAGCCAATTTTATTGTCATTGTCTTAGTTTCAAGCCTAATAAATACTAACTAAGTAAACTGAAGAAACTCACTAAACCACTAAACTAAATCAGTAAACTCTGAAAAAACTCTTTTGAGTCTTAATTAATCATAATTAATGAAATGATAGTGATAAATAAGTAATAATTTAAATTTAATAAGTATTAAGTTATTGACTATACTATACTGTACTAATATAACTAACCTAATAATAATTATTATTAACAAATACTACTAATAATATAAAATAGTAAATTTATATTCTACTAACTACAGACTAAAGTCAAGTGAAAGTGAAACTGATGTTTTTCAAGTTCAAGAATTAGGCATACTAAAAATTAATCATTTTAAGTTCATGTGACATGATAATGTAACTTAATAATATGAAATTGTTGTATTTATTGTATAAATTAATGATTAATGATGATCATGTCATCAACATCATAGTTATTTCATTATATCCCAATTTTTATTTGGGGGGAGGGGGTGCTGGGGTAGGAGGTGTTAATTATTTATCATTCAGATGAACAAATATTAATTTAGTCCTAACTTTTTAATTTTCCAAATTGTAAGGGATCTTTATATAATATTATATAGACTGTATAGTAGGCCTGTGACGTTAATGTTAAAATTCACCTATTTTATCTTGGAATATTAATTATTTTTTTAGGTAATATATTATTAATATAACTTTAGAGATTCTTCAAAAGCCCTATTTTTAAGTGTATGTATGGCTACTTTTACTGCATGTAAAAATAAGGGTCAAAGTTCTTTTTTCAAAGAACAGCCCCTTACTAATTTTTTCCTTTCTAGTCTCCGTCATATAATGAAGACAGAGATGAAGATGTCGTGGATGATGAGGAGGAAGAAGAGGAAGAAGAAGATGCTGAAGCTGTACAAGAAGAATGCCTAGCTTTGTTTTCCCAGCGCGATTTTATTATGGAGTCCAATATATTAAGTGTTCTTAAGCGGTAGGCAGATCCTGTTTTTATTTTTAATTTTCCTGCTTTCAGATTTTTTCCTTAAAATTCTGGATGAATTATATCAACCACTGTAACAAATGACATATTGAACAGCCACATTTGAAGATGGGGCAAATTTTTGAACTTTTAATGTGAAAATATATATAACACATTTATATGTATTTTCACATTAATAGTGTGCCAGAAAATTTAATTTTATATTTCATGTATTACATGTCTGACCAAAAATATTGTTTCTTTTATTTCTAAGATATTTACAAGCTGGTGGAGCTCCTTCGACAGTTGTAGAGTTATTATCAGTCAACTTTACCTCTATTGCAGGGATGGTAAATGTCATGGCCAGCTGGTTAATTCATACAGGTATCCATTTTTGCACTAAACCCTTATGTTCCTTTTTGAAATATACATTAATCTTTTTCTTTAGATCAGTGGTTCCCAACCTGTGGGTCGCGACCCCTTTTGGGGTCGCACGACCCTTTGACAGGGGTCGCCTAAGACCATCTGAAAACATATATACACTACAGCTATAAAACATCAACGAAAATAATTTTGTGGTTGGGGGTCGCCACAACATGAGGAACTGTATTAAATGGTCGCGGCATTAGAAATTTTGAGAACCACTGCTTTAGATGTTTCCCACTTTTATTTAATATTCCCTTTTAATTCAAACATATCACTTTTTAAATTTTCAAATTGTTTCCATGGACTTGAATCATATTTTTAATTGCTCTGCTCATTAGGTGTACCTCAGAGTGAAGTGACACACTTGGTGGAGAATCACATGACAGACATGGTCATGAAACACTTTGACCCAAAGAAAGCTGACTCCATCTTTAACAGTGATGGCAATGTCAGTTGAGTCACTCTTTTAACCCATGAAATTTATTCATGGCAACAATAATCCAACCTAACAAGTGCACCTCAGTCTATGTTTGTTTTAAATACAGTAAATACTGTTGGTTGAACCTCAATGTTTTTTTAGCATAGATGAGTTTTATTTTGTTAATAGATAATGAATACACAAAATTGTTATTTTATGCAAAAATTTATAACCATTATTACAATTTATTGGCTGATTTGAATTCATTCAATAATGCCTAAATTTAATAAGTAAGTTTACAAAATTTAAAATATTTTGTTGTTGTTGTTGAAAATCAATTAGAAATTTTCTCTTCCTCCTTAGTTTAATTTTAAAGAGACAGCTAATAATAAAATCACTGCCAATACAATATCCAACATATATTTATTGATATCAAAACATTTTGTTATATATTAAAAATGTGTTTTATTCACTTTTAATACTGGCAGCTTCAATATTCTTCAAACTAACAGTTAACACTTAAAAAAATTTCTTTCAGATGCCTGAATGGCTACCAGAAATGATACAACAGGCTACATGGCGGTCGGTTTTTTACAGACTCGCTGAACAATACCCAGACTGTCTCTTTCTCAACTTCACAATCAAGGTAGTGCAATAGATTTTAAAATTTGACTTTCTTAAAATTTAAAATTATTTTTTATTGTAAAAAAAATAAAGTTTTAGTTTTAGTTGGATCTATTTGCAC
The DNA here is from genome assembly GCA_964017045.1 of Omphiscola glabra. Classification (NCBI taxonomy): domain Eukaryota; kingdom Metazoa; phylum Mollusca; class Gastropoda; family Lymnaeidae; genus Omphiscola; species Omphiscola glabra. The sequence goes on from OZ024800.1 coordinate 13,143,727, forward strand.
TGTATTTAACGTAGCCTTTATATTTGGTTATCACCATAACAGATGATCTCTGATGCTGGTTTCCAAGGGGAGATCACCTCAGTGTCAACTGCCTGCCACCAAATTGAAGTTTTCACTAGAGTTCTAAAAACATCCATAGCTACATTTCTAGAAGGCGGTGAGGAAGCCTTAGAGAAACACTTGCCCGAATTCACGGTTTGTAAATAATTAAAACATTAACTGATTCCCAACGGATTCATCCAAATGCGTCACTGCACATAGTGACGCACCTCTCTCATTTTTATTTTAAAATAGCAACGAAATCTCATGTCCCTTGAGACTAAGGTGATGGTGTGATTTTGTGTGATTTGAATTTAAAAGCACAGAATTCTCTCTCAAATGACTGGTTCATATTTCTTAGAAAATGGTTTGTCATGGAGAGCACACCTACCTGTACAGCCAACTTCTGATGCATCTAACCGCTGAAGAGCCTGAGGGGGGACCAAACATGAGAAGGTTATGTCAGGAGTTGCAAAAAGCTGCTGTGGCTAAGTGAGTCAACCTTAACATCATAACTTGTTCTCCATCATCACAATTTAATTAACACTTTTATTAAAATAAATCTAAAAAATTAACTTAACCTTAAAAATAATCAAATTGACAAAAACTAATGAATTCAAAAGCAGAATATCATTTTTTTGCAGATTCAGGGCCATATTTTTCTACATATCTACACCCATCTAACCATTTTGTTCTTTTCATAATTCATGGTTAGTTCAAATCTCATTGTTAAATTGTTTTCTTGCCATGCCAGAGGTCTTGAGGTCACGCCAATAACAGTTGCATTAACACATGCAAATGAATATCCTCGTGCCTGCCAGGCCCTTTCTTCAATGTTGTCGAGACAAGCTTTGAATCCTGCAGATGTTTCTGTGGTGTGTAAGCCTTATGATATAGAGCTTTTTGATTACTGCTGCTGCCACAAATATTCTAATTTCAGAGTTTAAAAGATGTTTTTTTTATACATTTTGAATTCTTCACTGATTCCTGTGATATTCAAGTTAATCTTTAGCATTAAATAAAAATATTAAAGAAGTTAACTTAGGAAAAAAATTGAATTACATAAATATTAAGTTTTAAAATGTAGGTATTCTATACTTTCAAAGTGGTTGCCACACAGTTACTTCAATGGGTTCCCAAGAAACATGTTGTGGAATCAAAATCTTGTCTGTTAACAGACATTATAATTGGCATGGTGTGCTTTGTGGGCCACTTGGAAGATAGAAAGAGCCAATCAGGTGTTTGAATCACAGAAAGCATTTTTATCATTTTTGTAGATATATACGTACGGTAGTTGTTGAAATATTGTTTTGTCTTATTTCAGCTTTATAAAATGTATTCAGAAGGAGAAGGGCCTCCCGTGGCACTCATCAGAGTTCCAGAGTTTCTTGGTAAGTTATATTTGTATAAACTCAAGTAATGTATATGAATGTGACATAATCTGTTTATTTTGTTAATAATGACAATCGACTGACTAGATGACTATGCAGATAACAGAACATGACATACTCGGAGTAGATGGGGTTTTTGACAACCTAAGATGGTAGCTCAACTAAGAGAAGGGAACTGCCTTGTGCCTACAAACCCATTAGTTAAAGGCGAAGGGAGAAAAATCGGGATATGTAGTACCGTAGGAAAATACAAATTTGGCTACGCCTGTGACAGCCGTGGTGTCATGCTGTATCAAAAAAACTCCTTGCTTTCAGTGAAAAACAAAGGATCATCAGGGCTCACCAGCAGCATGGAGAGGGGGGATCTGCCGACCTGTGATTTTCCCATTTTCCAATGAAAACCACACTATCATAGAGATAAAATAATGACAATAAATAATACTTTTATCAAATTCTTCAAAAATCTTAAATCTTTATCAAGTGGTAGCTTTGTGAAATAAGAATTATCTGCCCTCATTATATTATTCACACTGCTTTTATACCCTCTGAACATGTACAAGTTTTAAAAAACAACAATTTTATGAAATTTCCTCCGCCATTTTTGTTATTCCAGATCTGCTAGTTGATGCCCTATACAATCCCGCTAGTAAGATTAGCCCTGAACACAAGTCAAAGTATATTTTTCTCTTGGCTTATTCTGTTAGTGTTGTTGAGTCGTCACGAAGAGGAGGAAAAGGTATCCCCTAATAACTGAGATTTCAAGTTATTTACAGCCTAAATGATTTTCAAAATCTATTTTACCAAAATGATTGTAGCCAGTTAGACCATTGTGATTTTTCAACAATCTCAATATTTAATAATCTTATAGTTATAGCCAACTGTAAATGATATACTTTATGTCTAGGAAATATTGACTTCTCATCACAGTGACTAAAATCATGTTTTGTTTTTTTAATAGGTCGAAGGTTAAACAAAGAAGAGCTAAAGTCCACTACACAAGCCATTGAAAAAACTCACACACTTTTAGCCAATCACAAAGGTTCATCAGAGCTGATAGCAGAAGTGAACACATTATTTTCTTGTATTAAGTATGTCCCTGCAAAAATTGTATTTTTTAACTTCTCAAATAAGTTGCTGACAAAAATGTTCAAAACAATGTTGTTTGTTGATGAGATTTAATAGGCTATTTCTTTCTTTTAAGAAAGGTGTATGATGTTTCTGCAGGTTTCCTGTGGTGGGAATGGGCGTCCTTCATTGGGTGGACCTGACTGTCTCAGAACCCAATTTTTTTAAACTCAACACAGATCACACACCACTCCATTTGGTTCTTGTGGACGAGGTCAGTTTATGGATTACTTCCTATCTGTCCTATGTTATGACAAAGATAACTTTACCTGGATGTAAATTGAGAACATATGCATATATAAATTATATTGTAATTATAATAGTGCAATTATTGTGTGCTCATGTCAAGATCTCTTTTGTATTACATTTCTTTAAATTGTATTCCTTTCCATAATTTTTTTGCTATGTTATATAATCAGAAAGTGAAAGATAAAACTGCAAGTCTGCAAATTACTTATTAATTTTTCTACTGTGTTCTCTCTTGTAGATTGTATCCAACCACCCATTGCTACATCATAAAGCTCTTATACTTTTGACACGACTTTTTGAGAACTCCTATGATGAGCTGGATGTTCTAGTCAGAGTAGGAATCATATTTTATAACCATGTACCCGGTGTTAAAATTTAAAACAGATTCGAATACAGATTACATTATTTATGCAAAATACATGCATTATTTATGCAAAATACATAATAAATTAATGAACGCAAAAGTCAGAAGGTTAATCATGTTATTAATTTAATATGAAATCTAGTCTACAGAAGCAGTTGAATACAATTCTTATAGGTACCGATTGTGGTGTTCTGTAGATTTCTTACATCATCATTGTACATATTCTTGTTGAATTCTCTCATGTTCCAGCTTGAGTTGAAGAAGATGGTGCTGGACCGCATGCTGCATTTACTGCACAAGGGCTGTGTGATACCTGTTGTCACTTTTATAACAAAATGTGTTGATGACACAGATATCTCATTGGTCAGACATTTTGTTACTGAGGTAAGACTTTTCATCTATTTGGTCAGACAATTTGTTTCTGAGGTAAGTCTTTTCCTTCCAAGTTAAACCTGCTGATGAATATGATCTGTGAACTCCATAAATTCCTGGGCTTGTGAACTTTACTTAATGTTATTCAATGTTTAAAATGCATTATTATTAAATTTATCCCTTTGCTTATCCAGTCCTGACAAAAGCAAATTTTGAATAGAAATTCTTTGGGCGTTTAAGGGAGGTTTTTTTTTTTTTGGGTAAAGAAAAGGAATATTGAGGCCCAGGTTTCGGCACTTCTATTTCAGATTAAAGATATCCTTTTTTGGTTGCACTCCTATGCCTTAGTGTTGTAAAATGTTCCAATTTGACTTTGCAGCTGCTTGATATGATTGCTCCCCCTTATACAGTAGAATTTGTACAGTTATTACTCCCCTTGATAGAAAACAAGGCAGTGACAGATACTTTACGCACCAGTGATGGGAAAGATCCTGTTTCGGAGTTTATCAGTGAGTATTTTGGGCTCTGTAACCCCCTTCTTTACCTTCTGTTCTGTGTGAACCGTATGGCATTATTCTGCATAATGTTTTGTTTTTTCAGATGTCTATATACATTCACTCACAATGCCTCATTTAAAATAAACTGTTAACATTCCATTTTAAATAAAATCAGAATGACAACTATCTTGACATGTTTTGGAATTACCTTGGCTGAAAATGTTTTTCTATAAAAATCAGAACCTAGAAGTAGAAGTAATAAAAAAATTTAAACATTGCCAGTAGTACGGTAATAATTAGTTTTTGAAATAAAAATTCTGAAATTCCTGCTTATAATGATCATTCCAAATTATGGTTGATTCCACCATGCATTTGCAACCCCTGGCTTCCAAAAGCAAAGGAAATATATTAATAGTGCAGATTTTCCATCAAGGGAAATATGAATATTTTAGAATTTCTGTCTGTAGTTGAATTTATTTTAATTAGTTAATAAATTTTGATTCTAACTCAAAAATAATTAGGTTGTTAAATTTGGCATTCTGTGATTAACTACCAGCAAGAGTTTTCAGTATGCAGTTAGTTTTCCCCCAGTGAGGTCTATTGGCTATGGGCACTAAGTTTAATGTAAAATATTGAACAGGACTTATCTATTTTAAAACTAAAAAAATTAGTAATTTTTGGCATTAAAAAAAATAAGTACCGTATTTTCCGGCATATTAGACAACTTTTTAATCCATGAAAATCTTTTCAAAAGTCTGGGGTTATCTTATACGCCTGGCGTTGTCTTATAAGCTGGTATACGGCATGCAGAAACCTCAGGGACAAGTGCCCTCTAGTTCCAGCTTGGTTGGCAGCTTAGAAAACAAACAGCATGGCAGCTCCCATGTCTTATCCTTCCTTTCAGCTTTAGAGTGAATTAGGAAAAGTTTAATCCACTTGCACTGTTTTATGTTTACAACAGCCTTATGTTCATAAGTGACAGTTTTCCAGCTAAGTACCTGCTTGCTGCATGTCATAAGCATTTGAATTAAAATTACCATATTGAAATCAAATCTGATGTTTTTACATTTTATTTGTTGTGTGTCGGAAGGGGGGTAGTCTCTTATACAGCAAGTATAACCCAAACACACTATTTTAACAGGGAAAGTAAGGGGTCACCGGAAAATACGATACTCTAACAGCTAAAAGAAATACGAATTTTATAGCTAAGATTTGATATGAGAGATTAGTACTTTTTTAAATTAAGCAGTTAATACATTTAATTATTATCTTTCTTTTCAGGCCACTGTCGAGCAAACTTCATGACCCAAATTTAAGTCTGGAATCTATGATTTTAAAACACATTATATAGATAACACATTTGTTTGTACCCAAAAACAATGTTTACTGGATTTGAGCACTTGTGAATCATTCATGCCCTCACATCTTCATAGCAGGACTGCTGGGAACAATAATCTAAAATTATGTATAAATTTAAGGACTGTGTTTCTGAAATGTTAATGTATATAATTTTTATGTATATAAATTTTAAATTTAAAAATAATTTACTAGGTGTGTGGAATTTATTTATTTCATTTTAATAATAGTTTTAATTCAGCTACTTCACAAAAGTGATTAATTTTACATTCTTGTAATCGTGTAACTTGTAAAACATTGCATGTCGTAAACATATTAATCAAGTGTATTCCAAAACCACATATCAAAATTTGCCATCCTGGTGTATTATCTCAACATAATATTTATTATGATTGGGAAACATGCTGCTGTATCATCTAAGCTTTGAAATAATTGAAACCAGTTCTTGGTTACTTAGATGATGATTTCAATTTCCAAAACAAGGTTTGATATAGACACTGCAACCAAGTTGACAATAACTTGTTCTGCTATTCTCTCTCTGGGATTCCCTATCATTTTTTAATTTTTTTACTTAAAGTAAACTTATATAATTTATATTCCCATGTTCATCTAAAAACAAAAGAATAGTAATTTACAATTAAATATCCAGAATAAAATTTGGCTGATCTTAATTCTTATGGAAAAATGAAACTGAATTTTTTTTTCTACCTTTGAAATTCCATGAACACTAAATATTTAGTGGGCTTTTTCCTCATCAATAACAGCTGATGAAATGGTGAACAGTTAAACTAACCTTACTATGTCTTTCTTTATCCTTTTGCACCTCTCTACTTATATAAAATTAGCTAACAAGATGCATGCAGTTCACTTTCCAGGTGATAATGGACTTGTCATTCATGTGAGGGAGTTTTTCTTAAGGGTGGGAAAAGAGGGAATCGGCAGCCAATTAGGCATGGGATAAAAATTGCCTGTCCAAATAAAAAATTAATTAAGCGTAATTTAAATGTAAACAAACTCAATTATGTTTTTTTAGTAGCATTTGTTAAACATCTGACCAAAACAATAATTTGATTTCAGTCACTTAAAAAAAACTAATTGTTACAACTTCATATCTGTTACTGTTTAATCCGTTGCTGTCTAGGGTTAACGAATATACTCAAAGGTTCACAATAAAGAACAATACAACAGCATCCAATGAAGATAAAATGATAGTACTTTTATTATATGATTTAATCGCAGCCAATGTCAATTTATCAATGTAGATAATAATAACTCTATTCTCTCTAACTACTCTCGACTAGACTAACGATCTACTCTGGCTCTACTACTGGCTCTACTCTTGTCAACTACCTCCTGGGTCTACCTCTTGTTAACTAACCCCACTACCCAGCTCACAGCTCTTATCCCCTCCGTCTGTTCACCCCCCACCCAGCTACACTAATTGCTCAACACGAACCAATTTCACCTCTGACCCCACAATATTGCCCTAACACAACATCTCACAGTCGCCATCCGCCAGACCAGAATTAATTAACGATCCAGGTCGTAACACTAATTACATGTTGACAGCCAAGTGCTTATTATTAATTAAGTCAGTTTACATACATAATTAAATTTGCAATTCTCAAGGCTGCAGTTACAAATGAATTGAAGTTCCATGACATTATTAAGCGAGGCATCATATTCCACATCCATATTTAATACAGAGTTTTTTTTAAGCCATAAAATATGCAATTTGTCAAACTCTGCAGTAATAGTCCTAATTAACCCTGTGATCCAGCAGCTTTATAGGTCTGTGAGTTAAAAATCCAAACCTGCCAGACTGATATTTGGTCTCCCATACCTTAAACTAGATCAACAGTACCTAAATGAAAATGTATTGTAAATACTGAGATCAAGTAATGTGCAAAAGGTCACATAAATCGTGGTGCCCATTCATGAATGCATTGTAATCATTATGTTTTAGTAATGCTTTCTATGTTTAGACATGCCGAAAATGCAAAAATTGCTACTCTAAAGGACTAAAAACAGAGTAAGTTGATCATGTAAATGATTCAAAGGATATTTAACCTACTCAACATGTTTTGAAAAAGGATTATAATAAAAGCAAATGGACATTGATAGTGATAATTAATGGACTTAAACTAGTGATCAAAAGTAAAGAAATGGTAAGGTCTATATTGATAGTTTTTATGAAAATCAGTGGCATGAAAGTGAGTCTACTATGCCATTCAACACCTATAGTAATCCAAACTTAAGTTGTTCATCCACACACGAAGATGACCAAAGCAATTTTTGGACCTGAGTAGTAGTTTTGAGTTTAAAGTGAGGGAGAGTTGCTCAATTTGTCAGCATATATGATATTGACAACTAACAACAAGTGTTTTGAGTTAAAGTGAGGGAGAGTTGCTCAATTTGTCAGCATTTATGATATTGACAACTAACAACAAGTGTATATAGAAATCAATCAAATTTATATAATTTTATAATCGTGGAATTTGTTAGTTTTCCCCAGCAGCATGGATATTTTAGAGGGCCAAGGGACCAATGAGTTAGTCAATGATTCTAACAGAAAAGATTAAAACATGTCAGAAAATGTAAGCCTTAAGTTTAAAAAAATTAGTTATTAATACTAATTGAAATATTACACAAAATGTAAGATTAAGTGGACAAAATAAAATTAACCTGCACGTTTGTCTGTCTATATATATATATATATATATTTAAAATCTTAAACTTCATATTTCACTGAATTTCAGATCACAAGTTCAATAAACAAGAAAAATTTATATACAAATTACCGGTATTTGTCATGGACAGAAATAAAAAGTAAAAATATTTGAACACAAACTTCATGATTTAATACCAACACTGCAAATAAATGAACTCAATGATAAAAGAAAGAAAAAAAAAACTAGTTAAAAAAAGAGATTGAACAATTTATACATTTTTCAAAAAGCAGAACTGATTAAATTTGACACACAACAAACATGTAAAAGCTATCTGCACCTAGCAAACGTGAAAGCCTTATTCGCTGGCGGCCCCTGCAGTTTTCTCTAGCTCAACATTTTCAATCAGGTCACTGTTGTCGGTGACAAATTCTTTATCTTCAATTTCAACCACCTGGGGGAAAAAAATGGACAATGTTCATTAAACAAAACAATATGATAAATTAAGGCTTTCCTTTTTTCATCATTAATTAACTTCCAATAACTTGTACTGATGGTATGAGGAGTCTGTGATACTTTGATCAGTCATGTAAAATTTGACGATGCTGACAATCTTCTTCATTAAAATTTTAATGTGTTGCTTTAGAACTATTATCTCTTATGCAGCCTTCTTTAAAATAAAACTCTCATTGTAAGTTTTAGATTTTTTTAACCCTTGAACTGTGGTATAGAATCATGCTGTATTGTGGGAGCTTTTGGAGTGCCTTTTGAAATCGCATTAAATGACATAGAAATATTGATACAAGACCCCAATAAGTATATATTTTTAGAAAGGTAAATGGATGGGGATAAAGTTGGCTATTTTGCCCATCTTATAAAATTTTTTTTTTTTGGTCAGTGACCTTGACATTGCAGTGCTCAAGAAAAAATAAATCAACAAAATGTCTTGCTTTCAAGTGCTCATAACTCTAATACAAATAAGCCTCTAAAAGCAATTATAGTAGTTTTAGGTCATTTATTACTGAAAAAAATAAATTGCTACGAGAGCTAAAAGAAAGTACAACACACAAAATCTCAGGCAAAAAAATTATTGACAAGTAAAAATTTAAAAAGTAACTGTGGAACTGATTTGGGTTGTCTAACTAAAAAATGTATTAGTTCTCATCAATAATCTGTAGTTTCTGTGACTAAAATCTTGCCCAACCTCAGGGCCTTGCTAGAAGTCCAACAGTAGGCCTACTTCAGTATCGCCAGGACCAGTATCAGATTCACTAGAAGAATCTAGTCTAACAGAAGGCCTACTTCATTATCACTGGGACCAGTATCAGATTCACTAGAAGAATCTAGTCTAAAGTAGGCCTACTTCAGTATCACCGGGACCAGTATCAGATTCAATGGAAGAATCTAGTCTAACAGGAGGCCTACTTCAGTATCGCCAGGATCAGTATCAGATTCACTAGAAGAATCTAGTCTAACAGTAGGTCTACTTCAGTATCACTATGACTAGTATCAGATTCACTAGAAGAATCTAGTCTAAAAGTAGGCCTACTAAAGTATCACCGGGACTAGTATCAGATTCACTAGAAGAATCTAGTCTAAAGTAGGCCTACTTCAGTATCCCTAGGACTAGTATCAGATTCACTAGAAGAATCTAGTCTAACAGTAGGCCTACTTCAGTATCACCGGGACTAGTATCAGATTCACTAGAAGAATCTAGTCTAACAGTAGGCCTACTTCAGTATCACCGGGACCAGTGTCAGATTCACTAGAAGAATCTAGTCTAACAGTAGGCCTACTTCAGTATCACCGGGACTAGTATCAGATTCACTAGAAGAATCTAGTCTAACAGTAGGCCTACTTCAGTATCACCAGGAACAGTGTCAGATTCACTAGAAAAAGACTCCAAACTGAGATCGTCATGGGGAATGTGAAAATCATCATCAGTATCACTTACATAATCTCCTAATAAGCTTTCAAAAATATTTCTATTAGTTCTCATACTTTTATCTTAAGGCCCAGCCATAGCTTCATCCATTTTAGCTTAAAAAAAACTGGGACAATGAACAGCGATATAAAACTCAGATTAAAAATTACTTATTGTTAAGTTATCAACAAACAGCTTGACCCGGAAGATGATTTAATTATTAATAAAAGGAAGTGGCAATAATTCCGGTTAAATATTGGATTGGAAGTTGCTATCTGACCGTGTTTTTTTTATCGGCAGCTGCAGTACAGAACGAAAATATCTGCAGATTTTTTCGGTCGACCACAGTTCGTGGGTTAAAATACTTAAAAAGAAATTAATATTCTACTAGTTACTGACAAAAAACAATGGTGGCCACCATCTACTACAGTTACTTGTCAAATCATGCATTCAAATAACGCATTTTACAATTTACATCATTAAATCAAATTATTTACCGGTCCTTGGACTAAGTACTATACAATTGCATTTATGTACATTTACTATAAAAAATGTTATTAACTCATTCCCGATGGCAGCGACTAAACGCGTCCTTTGGGGGTTACGACCGATGCGTCCAAATGCGTCCCGGCGCATAGGGACACACCTCTTTTGTTTTTAGTTAAAAATAGCAATGAAATCTCGCATCCATCGAGACTTCCGGCGATGGCGTGATTCTGTGTGATTTCAATTTAAAAACCGGATATTTTTATCTTGTTTCACTTTTAAACTACGTGTGCTTTAGTACGGCGCGTCTATATCTAGCATGTGTTCGTCCGAGGTGCCAAAAAGCCATTTTTTGGCCATTGTTCATTATTTTTTCGCCGCTTATATTATATTTTTATTAAACCTTATTCATTTTTTATGCATTCGCCCTTAATTCATTAACATTCATTAATATTTACCAGCTTTAAAAATATTTTTAAAATTTTTTGAGAATCTCAGCGCTGTCTGGTAGTGTTAGTAGCATTGTTACATAGAGAATTATGTATTTTGATTGTTTGAAATCCATGGTTAGACAAACAGCTTGACATCCAAAGCTTATAAAATTACAGCGTTTGACTGCATAAACTATTTGGAGCGTTTCATAACAATGATATTTGTAACATCAATCAATACATACCTTAAATAGTTTGTTCTGGCAGTTGATGGTTGCAGCTTTCCCTTTCGTCCCTTTTCCTTTTTTAATTTTAGGTGTTGTTGAAGGTAGTGAAATCTCATCTCTCTTTTGTTCATTTGTGTTTCCTAAACCTACAAATTAATAAAACTAATTTTAAAATTGAAAGCTACCCAGGGTATTTGTTATTTCGGCTACAAAGATAAGGGATCTATGATTTAAAAAATTGATTACATTAAAGGGAAATTTGAACCTCAAAGTGCAAGCCCTCAATTGCTTTAAAAACAATTTTACCGATCATTTTTATTATCTGTGTATTTCCTTATAAAAATTTGAAGACATGATATGCTGGGCTATATGTCACATAAGAGATGGTGTCGGTGGGCCGTTGAGCGCGAGAACGCTGCGTTTAAAGCGTTCGCCATCCACTCTCCCAAGGGTCAGGGCGGGTTTGCTTCCACTCCGGAGGGAAGGTGTTGCGTTACCACCGCCCAGGGAGTCTTTCGGTCGGAAAGCTGGGACAGAGCTCTGCTATATAACTATATTAATGCAATGATACTCATTCATCTTGGACTAATTATCATTTGCAAAGTTTAAACGCTGTTTTAGTTCAGATACATTGTATGATGTAACTTTTTTTTTTTAAAAGCGCACCAACAAAATTTTATAAAACAAGCAAACATACTCATCTGCCATTTCTCATACAGATCCGATCTATCAAGGAGAGATTTTAAATCAGCATCATTGATGACAAAATCTGTTCCATGTACTTCTACATCATGATCTTTTGACTGCAACAAATCTCGCAACTCCTCAGAGCTGATTGGCTTTGATTTAGACATGAAGTTTCCCTTTTTGAACTTCCCTAGAGATGAGATGGAAAATCTGGATCCTCAAATAATAAAGTTAGCTTCTACATATCTTTGACTTGACATTCAAACATATCCAAGCTTACTGAAGTTCAATTAGGTGATTATTGATACCAAACATAATGCCAATATCTTCCTAAAACTAACCTTTGTGAATGACCATTTTCTCCAGTTTCCTTTTTGCAGAAGCCCTTTCTATTATCTTCTGATCAATAGTGTTGGCTGCCACAAAGCGATACACAACAACAGGCTTAGTCTGACCAATACGATGACAACGGTCTTGTGCTTGAAGGTCACATTGAGGATTCTGGGGGAAAAAACGGTGGTGGGGGGGTAAGAGGTGAACACTACCGGACAGGAGAATCTAAACCGCCTTCTTCAGAGAATACAGAAACTAATAAATTAATGGAAATCTTACCAGTGATACATTTGGCCACTACCAGACCTGTTTACTCTTACGATTTTGGCGTACAATTAATGTACGATTTTGAGGTGCAAACATTATATATCATGTATGTTTATTTTTTTTTACTATTTAGATGATGTATTGAATGATTTTGTGATGATTTTGTTAGAATTATACCTTGTAAACATAACTATTTTTGTTTATTCGAAGCTATCTGTAAAAACGTACACAAGAACCAGTGTAAACTTTGTGCTTTCTATTAATCATTATTAAAGAAACTGTTTCTGGCGGGTATCAGAAATCCTGTCTACAAATTTCTTGCTTTAAATATTTCATACAATTAGTTACCACCCCAACCCTTAAAAACATACCCAGTCACTATCATACAGGATGACTGTGTCTGCCCCTATTAGGTTGATGCCAAGACCACCAGCTCTGGTACTCAGTAGAAAGAGAAATTTGTTGCAACTAGCATCATTGAACATAATCATCTATAATAATGAAAACACAGACAGTATGTTATAAGATCATACATCCAATTATCTTTTAATAATTAGACTAATCCAAAAGTGAATGTTGAATACAAAAGTATATAAACAACTTTTTAACGAATATTATACTGACAGGTTTAAACACACTTAAAACTAGAAAATAACTTCTTTTTTTTTTTTTTTTTTACAAATGCATTACACAACGAAAGACTGAGCAGAAAGGTAGTGAGACACTTTATGAAGACAAAAGTATGGGATTAATGTAGAAAAAACTTTTAGAAAAAATTAAAATATTTTCTGCACGTACTTCATGAAATTTTAAGTTATTTTCTACTTTTTAGTGTGTTCAAACTCATCTTTAAAATAATTATTTTGTAATACTTTTTTATTTTCTACAGTTTAGTATGAAAATTTTAATCTTTAATAATCAACAAGAGGAGATTTTTTTAAAAACACAAATGCTTACGAAATCCAGGTTAAAGTGGTTTAACCTTTTACCAAGGACTAACTCAAAAGTAGAATTTAAAACCCTGGCTGCTTGCCATCCATTTATCCAGTCTAATAGCTGAAATCCGCTGCTCTTACCCATCCTAAAAGTTAGGACCCATGGTTATTGGCGGCATGGAGCTCTTTTTTAAAAATCACCTTTTCTTATTAACCCCCATCGTTCACCATCCCAACCACCCCTCCCTGGACCCAGCATACAGGAGCTGTAACACTGTGTCAACAACTCAGATAGACCTTTCAGGTCATCATGAGGCAATTGTGGTACAACAAAAAATATATATGCTACAAACATTCTCCAAGAAAGGAAGTCTTTGAAAAGGTTGATAATCATGGGAAAAGTATGCAGGAAATGCTATGAGTAATGATCATCGAAAAAATATAATAATAGTTCAGAGTAAAGCAGTCCTCGAGGTACGCACTTTGAACATCAAATGTTCTTCATTCAGTCCCAGTGTGTAGGCTGGTGCTTGAAGTAATGGCCAAAGAATGCCACTGAATCAGCTGCTTCTATGGTAAGTCTCCACTGGGTCATGAATAAATTCTGCAGATCCTTCTCATCCAGTTCTTTCATCCATTGTAATTGAATTCCTTGTAAGATCTCTGAATTTGAGACACTTGAGAAATCCATTCTGTGTCCCAAGAACTTTCGGTATCTGCTTCAGGGTATGTGGAATGGTCAGGTCAACCACCTTAAGTATATCTATGCAGATACTGCCACCTCATGATGAATAGATATTTTTTAGCTGACGTTTGCCATTAGTTGGTCCCAATGCGATGATGGTGTGATTCTTGCTGAAAGTTACATCTCTCTCCTTGTGTCTATTGCATTGCTGAGAAGTTACATTGCACTGTTCTTTTATTAGCTCTTGTGGATTTAGCGTTGATAGTCTCAAATTTAGAAATTTCCTTTCTTCAGTTTTCCCCCCTATATCTTGGTCCCAGATCTACTCTTAACTCTTTACCATACATCCCAGGTTATCCTCTCTTGCAGTAAAAAAAAATTAAAATTAACCAATTGAAATAATCATCATAAAAATATATTTTACTTACACCATCTTTGCGGTCATCTAAAAGTGTTGAGCCATCGAGCCTGCAGAAGTCATAGCCTCGCAAGAAGCAATAGTCTTCTATTAAGTCCAGCATTCTAGTCATCTGACTGAATATAAGGACCTGAATGTGAGAGGAAATATATTTTTAAAATTATTTTAAACATGTTTATTTATAATTTAAATACAAAAGAGAGAATTAATTTTACATAATGAAAACATGATGCTACCTACCTTATGTCCCCCTTTTTTCAATTCTTTTAACATACGGTCCAAGATTAGCATTTTCCCAGACTCTTTCACTAAACATTCTGTAATTGCAAGATCTCCAGTCTTTGGATCTAGAGGGTGCTCCAAAAGATAAGGATGATTGCAGACTTTTCGCAGTTGCATCATTATATTTCTCAACTTTATGGAGGTCTGAGAGGTCTTTTGTTTTATAACCTTGTCCCTTGAAGAATTGAACGTAGACAATCACCCAAATACATTTGGTAATCATTCAAAATTTGATTGAAATTAATATTAAAGTTGATCTTATTTCGTGTCACATTGCAAAATGTTTAAAGAATATTGATAATATTCATTTTAAAAAAAAAACTACACACAAATTATATAACACAATTATCACTCATAGACCTACTTGGTAGTGGAAGAGAAGTTGTCATTCATAGAGTAGACCCAACTCTCTAGCTCCATTTCTTCCAGCTCCAAATCTTCCTCAACGCCTTTCACCCCTCTTTTCTTTGCATGTCCTGAAACATTAGATTTCGCCTCAGACTCCATCATCAGCTCGTAATTGACCTTTCTACATGTGCTACGCTTGGGCCTGCCGCTTAAATTTCTCTCTACTTTTTCCTCCTCTGCTGCATCGTCCTTTTCAATAAAACTGAAGATGCTCTTGTCAACTACAGCAGTGTAGAAATCTTTCTGCAGTTGTGTCAACGGAGCGTACACAATGATCTCCTTCTTAGGCGGAATCTTTAGATCAACATCAGACTTAAGGCGCCGCAGCATAAAAGGTGACAGAATCTGATGCAGCATGCTAAGAATGTTATTGGATTGCTCTTGGTGAACAATTTTCTCATTGGACTCGGCGCCGTTGATAAAGTTTATGTCAAACCATGATTCAAAACTGCCTAAATCGTCAAAGATTTCAGGAAGAAGGAAGTTCAGCAAGGACCAAAGCTCTGAAAGATTGTTTTGTAACGGGGTGCCTGTCAGTAAAAGTCGATGTGTTGATCTATACATCCGGAGATCTCGGATGAGCCGACACTGAGTATTTTTAATTCGATGACCTTCATCAACAATGAGATACTTCCAATCATAATTGGCCAGCGTCTTTCGGTCAATCATGACCATTTCATATGATGTGATGACAACTGGCTGAACAAAGACACCTTCTCTTATTTTACATCTCCGGTGCATGCTTTTTCTAAGTTGAGCACGACTGTCTTTTGTACCATGGTAAAGAAGTGTGGGAACTTTTGGTGCAAATCGTTGGAATTCAGCAAACCAGTTAGGAATTGTAGACAAGGGTGCACATATTAAAAAAGGCCCGGCGATTCCCATGTATATCAGATGGGACAGAATAGCAACACACTGAACTGTTTTTCCCAAGCCCATCTCATCAGCTAGAATTCCGTTAACCCCATTTTCATACAAGACTTTTAACCAACTGTATCCTTCTATCTGATATGGTCTCAACACCCCACCCTCCATAAGTTTAGGCTGAAGGAAGGAAACCTCCTCTCCATTGATCAATCGCTTTTCTTCTACTTCATCAACACCAAATGTTAATGCCTTCTCTTTAAGTTCAGGCTCCTCAAGAACTGTTTGCTCTTCATCTGTCTTATTATTATCGACTGGAGCCTTTTTTGCATCAAGGTTGATACAACTATCCTCTTGTCCTCGTGTGCTTTGAGCATTGCCCGAATGTGATGCTGCATTTTTCTTTTGACGTTTAGACTTAGTGGGGGGATCATCTTTATCGTCAGCTTTCCTTTTATTGATACCTCTTTTTTGCCTTGTGTTTCCCCGTGTAATATTTATGCTTCCTTTCTCTTCGGCTGTAACACTTCCAGGATTTCTTGCTGAAGCCTTTTCTTGCTCTTCTTTCTTCAGCTTCATCTTCTGCATCCGTGCTCTTCTCTTTTCCTCCTCTTCTTTCTGAACCTTGATACGCCCTACTAAGTACTCAGTGTACATGGTGCTCTTACTTAAAAGAAATTTCAGGCGTTCATACTTTAAATCTCGTGACTGATCTGTCATTTCTTTAATAAGCATTGCCTCCTCCTCCAGTCTTTTCTCTTCTTCCTTAGCACCGAAGGAGTACAAACGCATTTCTTCTTGAAGCATTTCATCTGTGATAATCTTACTTGGATCGACCAGGCCATTGTTTACAGTATTATTGTTACTGTTGTTCGGGTAAGGACTTGTGCTATCAAAAGAAGATATTTCTTCATCTTCAATCAAAGCACTTGAAGCCTCTTCTTCTGGAATATCCGGAACAAGCATTACATTTTCTGGCTTTGAAGGTGAACCGCTTGATGGTTCTCCTGGGTAAACGTCACTCATCTTGATGATCTATTATAGAATAAATTAATAATTTGCAAAAAAAAACCAAAAAACACTGATCTGCTTAGAGGAGGGGGAATTTTCTAATATTCAAAGGCAACATTAAGTTACCGATACGTGTAACCACATAAAAGAACTACTATTACATGCAATTGACGATTTTTAAAAAAATCTGTACATGGGCATTAACTTAAGAAAAAAAGACATTTTCACACATCCCCTGTCCCATCAATGCATTTTCAACGCCCCCATATCACTTTAAACCACTTGTTTCAATTTAATTATAAAATATAAGAAAATTATGATGTACCAGTACAGGACAATTTAAGTCAACATAATCAGGTGAAAATTATTTCAGTTTTTACAAAATGTCATGTTTCTCCCCTTTGGGTCAATGTCTGTTTGGCACAACTATTGAAGTATGAATTGGCAAACTTTGGAACAAAATAATCAGCCCAAATTACGTCATGTCATGTGCACAGAGCATTGAGGTACTATATTTCTATGAACTGTCAGAATAATTATTGCAGAACATTTGAATTATGTACATACACATTATCAGACCTTTTTACCCTCGAACACCTAAAATTGTACAACATGGTCTCAAAAATCGTACAATACAGTATTGGTATCTAATATAATTATATAATAATAATAATAAAGTTCATTTTAAAAAAACGCTTAATCTCTAATTAATATATAATGTATATAATACGTCTCACATTGTGTGTCTAGTGGGATCGAGTTAAGATGGCATAAAAATGGTAACTTCTTAAAGAAGATGACTGATGTTTTTATTGCAATCTGCAGTCACTTTGTTTTGCAGGCGTGTTATCTGCTATAAGCTAATAAAGATATCAATTAATATTTAGGTGAATGTGCAGAACATATTATCACAGTCTGTCACTGGTAAAAATAAAGTTACTGGTGAAATTTAATGTAGTTCAAACTCGAAGTCAGATCAGTTAAACTCAAATTTATTGATATAAGAATCAATGTCCATTATGCCCATTTCCTGTTAACATATTATAACAGCCTGATAATTATCACAAGCTGTAAATGGGTGAAATGAAAGAAGGGTATCAAAAATCTTACAGCAGGTTTTTGTGTTCTAAAAATGTATTTCAAGGCGTTCTCATATTCATATATCATATACTATAAAATATGTTGAAATCTAATAATATTGCTGCACGGAACAGTTGAGAATGCATTCTCTAGTTTTCTGATTCTTTACTCTGCGTGGTCAGAAGTAAGAAATAATTATGTCACAAAATTACATCATACAGCACCGAAGCAAACAAATGTGAGGAAGGGCCATCTGTATAGTACCTATGTATTCCAAAACATCAAATTTTCTAACCCTTCCCCCTGTTGAACACATACTTTTGACAATCCCCCAAAAATAACACCAAGACTGTAGACCCACAAGGCTTTTTCCGATTCCAGGTGTCCAGGCGGCCCAGCCCACCTCAGATTCTCATCTAAAACACAGTAACACACTGACTTAGCGAATGTACTCAATGCACTTGTGTGTAACTCAATTGACAATTGTGTCTGTGCTGCTAGTCCTGTGTGATTAATTACATCAACACATTTTTCATAAAGTATTACGGCCCGCCTTACATTTTGAGTTGTGAAGGCCTAAATTACAAAACATCATCATCGTCAATATTAATATAATATAATAATCATATAATTTATAATATAATTTACCGATAATTTAATATGAAGTGAAGAAAATACTGCAGAACAGAGGACTTTAACTCTTTAACATGACCGATTTCAAATAGGCCTGATTGTATTTTAAAGAGCAATGACGAAATAACTTACAAACAACTTTCTGGTAACAACCTTTTTGGGTTACCACCTTTTTTTATAATTTATATCATAAAATCCATTTTAGGCGTAACTATGAAAGATGAAAAGTTTGTGCTAACTGCAGCAAACCAACGAGTCGCCTGCATCAACTCTTTTAGAAACAAGTTTCATAACGTTGTAGACCTGCCACATTGGGTCTAATTCCCGCCAAAAGTTTGCCAGATACATGTCAAACTAAACAGCCAAGCAGTACAATCTATTTAACGTTGTGATCTATGTGACCGCAGCCGTTGCAACAATTGCCTTTTTGTCATCCAGACTCAAAACATACATTTCCTTAAGCGTGGTTTTCAGATACACGGCGGTTTCCTTTGGACTAGCATTTGCTGGCCCAACCATTTGGAACACCCTTCCTGACGCTCTCAAAAACAGCCAGACGCTGGAGTCGTTCAAAACAAATTTAAAAACTCATCTATTTCGCAAACACCTGCTGGAATGATGATGTCTACAATCTTTTCCAGCTTGTTATTTTCTCCCAGCTTAGTTTTTGTACCGCGCTTCGAGCCTTTGGGGATGAAG
Source organism: Omphiscola glabra (assembly GCA_964017045.1). Classification (NCBI taxonomy): domain Eukaryota; kingdom Metazoa; phylum Mollusca; class Gastropoda; family Lymnaeidae; genus Omphiscola; species Omphiscola glabra. The sequence goes on from OZ024800.1 coordinate 13,163,159, forward strand.
CGTGATTTTTCAAATGAACTTTATTATTATTATTATTATTAATGTTATCTACGCTATTGTTTGCACCACTGTCAGATGTCATACACTGGGGAGAAAGGACGCCGACTCTCTCAGGTGTATTGAACACCTCCGTAATAATACACAAGATAAACAGTGTCCTGTCTCCAAACACTTCAATAGGGCCGACCACCAGGGCAAGGTGGACTTTTCAATTTGTGCGATTGTGGCCAGCACGAACACACCCAGCCGGGTGAATTTGGAGCACAAGCTTATTCTGACCTATAACACCTTGTACCCACATGGTTTGAATGTCATGTCTCTATTCACTGTTTGAACCTGGCCCCGCCCCTCCACGTCACGACCTATCGCAGTGGACTTATTTCTCCTCTTTTCTTTCCCTCTTCCCTATTTAACCTTTCTCCCACTTACTCTCTGTCACTTATCGTTTGCTGCCCTCTTGGATACTATTTCTGAGCTAAGTGCTATATTATATATTTTTTATACATTTTTTAATTTTATTCGTGTTTCTGTTTGTTCGCTGATGAAGGCTTCCTGCCGATACGTTCGTTGTTTTGTTGCGTTCCTTTTATCAGGTTTAACCTTACTGTGTTTTACTAATTTCCTAAATGTTGATTACCATTGTTTTGCACGCCACATTGTTTGTTGTGTAGTGACGTCACGTTTTTATGCCGTTTTGTCGTGCTCCATGTTAATGGTGCTCCATGTCGTTCTCATGAAATATTTTGAACTAACCTCGATGCTTGTTTGATTAACTTCCTTGTGAAGTAACTTAGCAATTTGAAGTATTTTAAACACTTTTAGTTTCAAGTTAACAGATTATTTATTCCCTGTTTCTTCCTTTCGTGAAACGATTTGGTTTGCTGAAATGATTACAGGAGAAAACGTGTGTATGAGGGTATGGTAAAAAAAAATTAAAAACCTAACAGTAACAGGCTTTGAGGGAAACATTTCTGACAATGTGAAGAGAGAGATGTTGAATTTTTATTTTTTTCCACAAAATCTTCACAAAAAATCCTGAATGACATCTCAAAATTGTTGCTCCATATGTTGTGGGAGAGGCCAAGGCGGTTAGGCTCAAAGTTATCTTAATCACCAAACAACTGAATTCCTTTTTTAAGAAAAACGAATTCCTTTCATGAGATGGTTTAGAAAAGATTGAATACATAACATTCAATAACATTTTGTTACCATTTTACAAGTGAATTAGAAAAGTAATAAAATAAGCAAGACTATAAGTAACCCATGTCTAATCCATCATGTAGGCGATGGTTTGCTCTAGAGCTCAGTGGTCATGGTCCTGTTCAAATTGAAGAGATGTACAGCTCACCTGGATTCAGCCTCAAATACAGATGATAACACAAAGATAAACCTAACAATAGAGCCCAGGAAAGCGTGGGAATACTGCCAAAAAGCATAGCTGGAGAAAGAAAAACCCAGAACTCGTGCCCCCTAAGACCAAATGCCATGGAATCAATCACAAATGACTTAAAACGGACACAGGCACCGAACAAACACTTCACAGAAGTGAGCAAAAAGAAAATCAAAACTAAAACTGGTATCTCAATCAATAGAGAACGGAAAAAAAGGAGAAAAACATAATCATAGAACAAAGCAATAAATTAATGTAATCACAGCTCACAATCAATGAACTCGAAAGGGCTCTTGCAAACAGTGGCGTAGCTAGAGTGTTTGGCGCCCGGGGACAAGATTCGCGCCCGGGGACAAGATTCATTTTAAAGCGCCCTTTTTTCCTTTTTCCAACTCTCAAACCCATTATTTTCATCAATAAAATAATACCAAAGCACATTTTTGCGCCCCTAACTAGCTGGCGCCCGGGTACATCTGTACCCCCTGCCCCCCCTACGCTACGCCTCTGCTTGCAAAGTGCAAATGTGGAATAGCAGCGGGTGCAGACAAAGATATCCATGGATATGTTAAGGCGCTTGAGCCCATTGGCAAAAAAAACCAACCCAACAACACCCTACTGCAGTTAATAAAAAAAAACATTGGAATTTAGGGCAAATCCCAGATGCTTGGAAAATTGCAACAATCCCCCCGATACAAAAAGGTGGAAGACAAGCAGACGAACGTGACAGCTACCGACGATCTCTATAACGTCGTGTGTTGGGAAAATAGCCGAAAGGCCGGTAAACAGTAGACTCTACTGGCACCTGGAAAAACAAGGCCTAATTGACCCCTAATTAAGGTGGTTTTAGAAAAAAAACAGACAACCAATCTGATAATGGACCAGGTAATCAGATTCACGCAAGTAGTAATGGAAGGTTTCCAGATGCAAGAAAGCACCACTGCTGTCTTCTTGGACCTTAGGCAAGCGTACGATACAGTCTGGAGAAAAGGTCTAATGCGTAAGTTACACAAAGTAGGTGTAACAGAGAACATGTACTGGTGGTTAAAATATTTTCTAACCCACAGAGTGGTAAGAACAAAATTCGGCCAGGCAATTGGAAATTAAGGAAAATTAATCAGCGGAGATGCAGAGTTGACAAACCCAATAAAAGAGGTCAAGGTGATAGATATCATTAACACAACTCACTCGACAACATCCACGTATATATAGACGGATCTGTTAATAAGGAAGGTGCAGGATTTGTAATGATCATCAAAATTCCTGGAGTAGAATAAGGCACTGAGATCAAGGGTATGTGTGGTAAATTCACATTCCACGTAGAGGTGGAGGCTGACGTCATATATGCTGCTGTAAACATGCCCCGGAAGGCTTTTGAGGACGGGTAAATAAACCACGACCTACTAGAACTGTACTCTAGTGGGTCATGAATAAACTCAGCTCATGTACTTTTGTATACAGATTCCAAAAACAACACTGAAACACTTGAAGCGAAACCCCAGCAGCAAGATGGAAAACACAATAAAAGACATAGAAAAATTCATAAGAAGATGAACATATCGGAAGGTGGTTACCCGCCAATGGATCCCAGTACATACAGACTCAGTTATATACAATAACAGAGCGGATACCCTAGCTAAAGAGGGAGCTATCGTACTGGATTAACCCGTATCGATGACAGCAGTAAAATCCATATTGAGGAAACAGTACAAGGACAAAATGGACGAAACGATGGGAGAAGGTAAAAAACAGGGAGAAAGGTATGGGCATGGGAAAACGCATTTGCTCCACATTCAATGATAACGATGGATGGAGTCAGGGATCGGTGAATGTATGAATGAATGGATCGATGGATAGATAGATCGATAAAACTCAAATAGAAGTGGCACATTTTCTGCGTTAGTGTTAGCTATAGATTAACTACAAATCATCATTGTTTTCAAAATATTACAGCTGCATTATTAAATTACTTTATATATTTATTTCTTAATCTTTTACTAAATAATATATTTTTTAAAAACATGACGTAAGGAGGTGGCCCCCAGTCTGAAATCAACATATGCAACTGATAGAGAGGATTTTAAAGATGAGCAGATTCAGATACACATTTATATTGGTCAATGAAACATTGATTGCCGATACCTGAATGAGATGAATATTCCTAACAGTAGTAACAGGAGATAATCATGTTCGTAATCATTTTTATCATCAGCATACTATTACTAAGCAGTCGTAAGGGGGCCATCCATAAATGATGTCACACAATTTTTGACAATTTCGGACACATACCCCCCACCCCTTTTTTTTTTCTTCAAATCATCACATCATTATACACCCTAATAATAGATCATCACAAATTCATCACCCCCGCTTACATCATTTAAGGTTCTCTAAATCAAGTCTGCTTAACTCAAAATGTAAGGCGGGCCGTAATACTTTATGAACAACTTGTGTGAGCTGAAAGAAAATAGGACAAGGGGGAAGCTATTAAGATGATTATAATAAAAAAGAATATTTCGTCACTTTGCGGGCCGCAAAGTGTGTTCTGGCGGGCCGCACGTGGCATGCGGGCCGTATTTTGTGCAGGCCTGCTCTAAGCACCTTTTCCCCTGGATTGGACTGCAGTAGCCTCCTTTTGGCCACAGGATAATAGAAATAATAATCTTTAATTTTGTTTGGTTTTCTTTGCCTTACGTTTTTACAGCGTAGTTAACAGGTGCTAGTGGGAATTTAAAAGGCGACAGTGGGCGCTATTGGTAGTAGAGGGTCAAAATAACATTTTTATTTAGATTATTTTCATTAAATCGTTTTTTAATGATTTAAAGAATAATTTCTCGAGTCTTGAAATTGGTTACCGGGGTACCCGAGAAATACCCGGCAAGTTTTCCTCGGGTGGGTACCCGTTGACCATCCTAACATTAACCTTGCTAAGCAGCTGCTACTTTGAATAACTCTTTATGTTAAATTTTAGAATCATGTGCCGGCATTTAAAGTTATTTTGCCTTAATGGGCTGTGTCTCGTTGGTATGGTAGTACCAGCCCTAGGACCTGCAGCCCTAACCATAAGATTCTGCCCTACCGAAGCAACATTCTTCAACAGAGCCACTGTGTGAGTGAGCCCTGAAACTGCAGGGGGCTTTGAATATTTAAGGGTTCCAAAGTTGTGATGTAGAAAAAAAATATAATCAACTTTGAATGCAAGACAAAACCAAAAAGTAGTAAGAGGCTTCCAACAACGGTTCTGGATGTGTACGAAAACAGTTTTTGGATGTGCTATCTCTCATTTATCTGTCTCCCTTACCTATCACATCAACTCATACATTTTTAAGCAATGAAATCACACCGACCCTTTAAGAAACCAAGATTTTGTATGTTTTTAAAATAAACAATTTAAAATAACCTGGTTGTCCTCATTAAGTTCTGTGTAGGGAATTGTATTTATTTCCAAACCCATGGGTCATGAAAGGTTTTCTGTTGGGTCACAATCTGACACGGTTAACAAAGTAAAAAGAAGATTTGAAACAAATGTTCATTTAAAGAGGCATCTTTCATAAAGTTTAAGCAAAATCATATTTCAATTTGCTTATATTAGACGCATCAGAGATCGTCTCAGTGAGAGTGGATTTTCTATTCCTCTTTATTTGAAAAGCCACAAAAATAAATAAATTTAAATGTTGAGCATGATATTAGGTTGATACAGACTTAACAAAAACTAAACAACACACTTTGAAGCTTGTTTATGAGTTACAATTTAATTACCAAATTACGGCATTAGTTAAAAATTATTTGTAATTATATTATATTTTACTGTTTTTGGAAGTGTTTGCTCTTTTTTAAAATGTATTAGGTTTGGCAGGTATCTTTGTTTCTATAAAATGGGGTTGCAGGTCACTACGATACCGGTACTACAAAATGGGGTAGCTATTAAAAGTTATAAAACTTATTTGAATACAAAAATATAGTGTAATGACTCAATAGAACACACAAAAGATGGCAATATTTGGTTGAAAACTATTTTTGTTTAATATTAAATCCTCTTTGGCTAAACCTATTTTTTAATTTTCACTCTTTTCTCCTTTTTGAAAGTTCTATTCTTTTCATCAGAGCTTTCCAAGTGGATGTCCTTATCTTTCCTGCGCTTCTTTTTTTTCTTTATGTTACTTCCTTCTTCTTCAATATCTAAGGGGTCACTTAAATTTTCTGTATTGCGAACAGCTCTTTTCTTTTCCTTCTTTCTTTTTCTCTTATTTTGCCGCATTTCATCATTTTCAGATAATGAGCATAAGCTTGGCTCTGATTTAGGGCTGGTCTCTTTCTCTAATGTAAGATCAGCATCACAGTCCTTCTTGGGATGTTTTAACTTGTTGCCAGATTTTTGTAATTTTTCAGTTTTATTAACTTCTGTGGTCTGAAAAAAAATAATACAAGGTTAAAAACAAAATACATAAGAGAATTGAATCTAATTTTGCATTAAAATATTGTATCCACAAGTTATTATCATATTAATTTTTACCATTGGATGAATGTTTAGTCCAGTAAAAAACTGAGGTTTTAAAAATATATTTCTTCTGTCTTTTACAAAAAGAATTCAGTTCTCTGTCACTAAAACTTTTAAATGAATATTTTCAATATCATTTTTAGAACTCTGAATTCTTTAAAATAAATAAAAAAATAATAAAAAGTTTGAACAATAGCATGTGGAAATTGCAGTGAGAAAAATGACATACTTCAAAGGAAACATTTTCAACATGACTTTCTGGTTTGTTTTTTCTCTTCTTTTTGTTACCTGTGCCTGAAATGTAGTTAAAAAAACTCCTTTAACCGTACATAAAGGCACCAAAAATGCATTTTTCTTTTTTTTTTGTAACCATATTCCTCAGTCAACATAAAAGCTTAAATTAAAATAATTATCAAATAATAAAAAGGAACTTTCAAGTTTTCGGATTCACTTATGTTTTGGAATCATTTTAGTCACAAATTTAAAAATGTACATATTCTGGGGGGAGAAAAATCCCCATTAAAATGTTAAATTAAATAACTCTTGACAAAATTAATATCTTGAAAAAATTTACTATTTTATTTAAATATCTTTACCTTGAAGAATGTTTTGGAGCAACTGTTGTTTTTTAGAACTTGCACCTTGAATATCAAGCCAATCTTTCCTGCGCTGATTGAACTTATGCAAAGCAAAGTTGTTGTATGCAAAATGTCCCCACTGGTCACCCTCTAATCGCTCTTGGCTCTAAAATGAATTTCCAGGAAAATATCAAAGTAAAATAAGTTCAGCTGCTTTGCCAATAGTTGAGTCAAATATTTCCATCTAAGGACGTATTAACAAAATAAAAATCATAGATAATAGGCTTTAATAAAAAACATTAACATACATTTTATCAAAGACTAAGAGCCAAATGTTAGAAATCAAACAATTAGTCCCATTTAAAATAACATTGATTTTTAAAGTAAATAAAAATAAAAGCTTAAATAAATTATTTTTAATTTACTTTCATTATTTCATAGTATTTTAAAATCATAATGCCCCAATAAATTTCTAATTCTATAACAATTTATTGAAATGGTGATAGTTTTTTAAGGAATATTAGAATAAAAAATGTAGCACATTTATAAAAAGCTGTCTTTTCAGTAAATTCCTTTTTGTCTACTTACCTTTGATAGCTCCTCTGCGATCATGATTCTTTGATTCAGTGAGCATAACTTCCAAATATTTTCTAAACATCTGGATCCATTTCTGTTGCATGCAATATTCACATACACCCCCTAAAAATGAAAAAAATATAAACAAATACACAAAATGTATCTGCACTATAGGTGAGAGTGAACAGTTGTATTTCAGATTCATAAAGAATGCAAATATCCTATCTACTGAATGGTAGCATGATGATAGCTCATGTGTATGTCAAGGTATGGAAATCAGTGTTTTGGGTGAACGCCTTTGGATTGTGAGGTATGAATCTGAGTGGTATTATTATTTCTAAATGTGATCAGTCGGAAGGGAAATGATAATAAGCAAGTGAGTGAGGATAAAAAGTGTGAGAACAAGAAGGTTAGTTAGTTCTCGATAGACCCAGTGTAGTTTTGAGAGTTCTTGGATTAATATTGACTTGAAGTTGTTGCTCAGTATTCCCAAGTGTTGTCGTTCGTGGATACAGCTAGAGCTCGACTTACGACCTATGCAACTTAAAACCATTCAACTTTATGACCACAATCACTAGCCAGACTGAATTAGATTTCAGATTTATTTCTGCCTTAATTATCAGTTGAACGGCATTGTCTGCAATCATCGGCGGTCGTGAACATAAAAAAATTATGATTTATAACAAAATAAAAGAAATTTATGATATAATTTAACTTAAATATTTTTATAACATCACTTCACATTACTGTACACACAGCATACTCAACTTACAACCAAATTATGTTACGACCGATCTGTCGGAACCGATCGTGGTCGTAAGTTGACCACTAGCTGTAGTTGTGAACTAAGGTTTGAGTTTCAGTCATTCTGTTAACTGTCAGTAAATGATATTTCATTATGTGCAACTTGCGGTATTTGAAACGCTGAGTAATATTGAAGAAGATCAATAGTTACTGCGCATAGAGATGTTGGTGTCACTACTTATGAAAATGTTTTCAGCTCTTGTTACAGTGTTGTTGACTTTAGAGACAATGGAGCCTCACCCTTGACAAAGAGCAAGAATGAGTATTGAAGGGATTTGTCTGGACCTAACCAGAGATCAAATTTCTATACCCCGTATTTATTTATTTTTTTGGTACAAATAAAAAAGAAGTGATGTAAAAATAAATATCAGCTATTTCACACTTAAATAATTAAGGTTGATTACACATGAACAAAGCAAATAATATGACTTGAATAATATAAATCAAAATATGAGCGCTATGTCCCAGAAGTTGAATTTTCACATAAAATTTCTCCAGTTTTGAATATTCACATATGACCACAGATTGAAAACAGTTCTGAAGGAATGACATTAAATGTTTAAGAGGCTAACCTGGAGATGCTTGAGAAGTGCACTCTTGTATTTGTCAGCAACAGTTTTACTCTGGAAATATACATCAATGATATGACTGCCGCACTTATCACAACAAAGGCCAGCCAGCTCTGTGGGGGACAGGTCCAACAGACTGGATACTACCTTTTTGGTGTGGCTAAACTGCAACAGTTGTTGTAGAAGAAGTGAACCGTGAATGTTGATGGTTCTCAGGAGGCTACTTGATGACTGAGAATGGAAGTTTAAAATTATCAACAATTATTGCATACTTAGTTCTGTATATTACTTACTATTACTAGACATCATAATCTGTCTCTTTGTGGATTCATTGTTTCTTCCACCAATATTTAAAATGAAAGTAATAAATTAAAAAAAAAATATATTACCATTGGTTGAGCAATATAAAAAGAAAAAAAGAAAACGGGGCTGGATAACCAGATTTTTGGGGAAAATATTTCATTATCGGCTGTATCTTTATGTTTTATAAGAAGACAAACTCTGAAATCAATCCCGGAGATTGAGTCCCGAAGGAGTTAAGACAATGACACTGTGAAAAATTCCGACAACTACTGCGACATATAGAATGCATAAAGAGCACAGTGAAACACACACAAACTGCTGGTCATCTACTGCATCATGGTCTATTTCCAGTCGTTTTGTCATTGCATTAAATAGGCAAAGAAGAGAGATTGAGGCTAAGAATTTAAAAACTCCCTCACTTTAAACAAAATACAGCTCAAGTTGAAAATTGTCGTGGTCATCTTCGTGTGTGAAGGATGAACTATATATATGTATAATTTAAAATTTTAAAAAAGGAAAAGTAGGAAATATTGTCAGGCTCCTACCCCAACTATACTTTTATTTAGCGAAAACACCAATCAATTCATCATTAAGAAAATAAATCTTACACTTAAGCCCCCAGGAAATGGCCACCATACCTCATTGACGTCCTTTTCTGTGGTAAAGAAGATATCATAGGTCTGCAGGCTTGCCAGCAAAGGGACAAGCTTAATTTGGTGTGATTCTGGTTCAAGGCAGTGAAAAGCTTTCATTAAAGCCTGAAGAATAAACAAATGCATAATAATTTGTTGAATGAAGTTATGTGCTGAGAAATACTACAAATTAACACTTGATATTATTTTATTTATAACAAAACATTGTTATTATTTAGTTATATTTATTAAAAAAAAGTATAATAATAATGTTATATTTATATGAATAGATTACCACATAAAAATATAATTTAATTTTAAGTTGGTAACTTTTTAATTACCCCAGGATGTGTATGTACTTAAATATAGTGGTTCTCAATATTTATATATATATATAAATACACATAAACACACATGTATATAAAACATATATGTATCTCTTATATAAATTTTGCTTCAGGTGTGTCCTTCCTTTTCAGATACTCCCTCCACCAACTCCATGTTTTATATTAATAGTACTGAGTGAAAAAAAAATTAATGTAATCCTATCTGAGAACATTTAAGTAGTATATATAAAGCTTACAAGCGATATATAACAATAATATGTTTAACAAGAGGACTGCTCTCAACTTACTTGAACAAAATCATGCTGACCTTGTCCAGTACGCTTGCAAGCTTCTGCAAGCTTGGTGATAATTCCTGTATGATTAACAGCTAAAATGTCCTCCATATACTGAATTATGTCTTTTGACAAATCTTCAAACTATTTTTTTAATTAAAAGGAAAACAAAACTTTATTAATAAAACATGAATGTCTATCGCAGAAAAATAGATGAAAATGGATGCTTTCAATTACAATGTAAAAGTGACATGATATGAACAACTTTATCCAAATTATTTATATGCAAAAAAACAACAAAAAAACAAATATGCAGGAATTAATGATTAAAGCAATACTGCTATACTAATTATAAGCTTTGATATGAATATTTTGGAGGGACAAATATGAATGTTATCATTAAAGTAACCCCTAAACAGAGTCAGTCACATATTTCATATTCCTTACCATTTCTGTTTCAGACACACAAGTCAAGAACTTCTGTAAGACGTAGTTGGCATAAGGATGAACGGCAAAGTAAATCAGTTTCCCTCTAAGTAAAAGATCATACATGGCTCTCATCTGTGACTCACTGGCCAAAGAAATTAGCAGCTCTATGAGATAGGAGCCCACTTCATTTTGGACAATATCAGGTATCCTGTAGGCAATAGAAACTGTACAATCAAATCAAGAAGACTTAAACACACCCACAAGTTATTCTATGCATGTTTACAACAGAAGGGTGACTTGGTATAACCTGGGTAAAAATTAAAGGGATCTTAAGCAAAAATCCACCAGCTATTGGAAGTCTTGAATATGCTTGTACAAATATTTCACTGATTCTAAACTTGTTGCCTTCCTCTATCATCAATCCATGCTCACCACTTATGATTATCAATAGTAATATCCTAAAGCACAAATATGTTACACACCCGAAATAGGTGAATAGAGGGCTTTAAATCAAATAAAATAATGGTTTTAAAATTCTTCCAAAAACATTTCTGTGGGAGGAATTGCAAGGATATACTTTTGCGTAATTTTAGATGTTATGACTGCACAATATCATGTAAAAGGTAGCGCCATATGCCTTTGATTATTACCCCGGAAACACAGGGTCTTATCTTCTAGTAGCTTAATAAAGAAAGGCCAAAAGAAAAAAAAGATCTAGTTCATAGAATTAACCAACCTCTTAGTGATATCATCAGGACCAATCTCTGCATTTGTAACTATTGTGCATGATTTTCGTAGTATTAAATCTGACAGCTGTTCATATACAGATGTTGCTGTTTTGTGCAATATCAGCAGAACTGTTTGCAAAACTGGGCAGTAGTTAGCATCACTCAGGTGGTCTAGAAAAAGTGTATTTTACAAGTAAAAAAAAAAGTAGATTTTGAAATGCAAGACATGTAAATAATATTTTTATATGAAAGATAGGTAAATAGTTACATTTTAATAAATTGATATGTAAATAAATACATTTTCATATTGCATTATTCAGATTTATTAATACAGGGTACAACTAGAGGAGGAAGAAGAAGAGGAAGACAGAGAAAAAGATGGGAAGATAACATCAAAGAGTGGACGGGATTAAAACTAGGCGATGCTATGCGTAGTGCAGAATACCAAGAGGAATGGAGAAGGAAAGTTTTCATGTCATCTGTGGCGCCCCAACGGTCTAAGGGACATGATGATGATGATTAATACATATACTTAAATGGACAATGTTAAATCAGTCACAATTGATCAGACTTAGTACCTTCAAAATTGCAGAGTTTTACTATCTTTTCCTTCAAGAGAATAAAAAAATCATGAAAATCCTGGGACAGTGATTTGTCAGTGCTTGTTTTCTTAGGTGTTGCTTCAACTACAAAGAAAGAAATCAAAATCACATTAGCAAAATTAAAAATTAAAAACAGAAAACTAAAATAAATGTGATATGGATTACATTTCCAGCAGTTGTTCTGAGTTATTCATTAAATTAATATTGTAACACTGAACAACAAAAGCTTCAAACAGAAGGAAAATAAGTTTAAAGGTCTAGATATATGGGGGAATCCATATATTATGAATGGTTAAATGTAATCCGAGCTAATAAGTGCATTAAATTATTCATTGAAAATAATTCATCATTATGAAATACAACAGCAAAATCATGTTGGTGTATGTAACACACGTTTAAAAGAATAAAAGTAAATTTTAGTGCAGTTTTAATTTTAACTAATTTGTAATGCACCAGTGACATCAATTTTTTTTTAAGCTGAACACGTAACATAAGAAAAGTATTATTTTGGTTCTCAAAGCAATACTTCACATCAAAACAGGATTTTAGAGAACTTAATAAAAGATTGATGGGCTAACTGACAATCTACTAAAAAATGTTGTCCGTACTTTATGACAGCAATTGTTAAGGATTGTACTTCATAGTCTGTCTTAAAGCTGCACCCTGATATCCCCTCTAGTCTAAACACCCCGTCCTCCCCTCATTGTGTATATTAACTGTATATATAACATATGGATTCATATAAGGCTAACAAAATACAACTTTTAAAGCAATAAACTTCATGACATATCACCTTTGCGATGGGTTCGAGATACTCGACTGCGTACAACCTCCTCTTTCACTTGTGCACCTCCTAAAGCTTCAAGAAATGATCTCAGAACATGACTAGCATAGGTGTGAGTCATAATGTCCCGCATATGAGACTCCATAAATTTACAGACTTGTTCAATAGCTCCCTGTAAAAAATATGTTAAAAGAAATTATGACAGGGGTGACTAGTGAGTGAACAAATGATGTTCCTGGAAAAGCAGAATTTATCAGCAAAATAGTAAATTGAACCAACACCACTGAAATACAAGCCTCACATCCCACTTAATTATTATTTTGGCTAAAAAATTTAGATCAATGTATGGCTATTCAAATTTACACTGTGATTATCCTAACATTTCTAATGCATAGAAATATGTAATATTTCAATTACAAAGAGTTTTGCTTTGGTACATCAAAGATCTGCAAAACATCGTGCAAGACTAAGCTGTGTGCCAAGTTTTAGCTCTCCAAGTAGGCTTAGTAAAACCTAGAAAAACTTTGGCAAAGAGATGGTGAAAGGGATGAATCCGGCTCATGTCAAATAAATAAAAAAATTAAATTAAAAAAAGGCAGGCCAGTTACATTAGCGTTATAATAATTGTGTTTTTTATATGAATATATAAAGACTATTTTTGAAAATCGCTTTAAAAAATGTATCTTTACACAAAATTTTACTTTATAAACTATGAAACTGATTTATGAAGGGTGAAAATTCGACCAGTTAAACTCTAATACCTTTAAACTAGGTGGGTTATTCTGTCTGTCCATATTTTTGTCTCGTATTTCATAAATCGCCGGCAGATACTGAACCAAGGATTGGAAAACATGACTAGCAAAGCGGTCAAAGGTAACAATGGCCAGCTCCTTGGAAAACATGCAGAATAGATCTTGCATGTGATGTGGTTTACTGTGAGAGAATAGCACTTCCAAGATCCGGCTGACCGTCTGGTTTTGAGAGACCTGTATTCCTTCATCTTTTAAGGTGGTGTATACATTTGACAAGAACTGATCTGAAAATTCAATTCAAGGCATTGATTTAAAGTTGGACAATTATCCTCTCTTGTAACAGTAACATTCAAATATGCAGGGTATCTCATAAATTATGCAATGTTATTTGCTTCATAGTTGCCTTGATGACTATATGCAATGAATGTTTTTCCCCATTTTTCAAGAGAAAGATAAAATAAAAGTTGAGTAAATAAAAGCCATAATAACTGTGCGATTTGAGATTCTTGTCAAAAGCTTTCTCAAGTGCATTTTGTGCATAATATTTTCTTTTGTTTGTTGGTGAAATAAATCTGCGGTTTAAAAGCGGGTTTGATCATTCGAATATTAATATAGTTCAGGAATGTGAAAAAAATGTGTAGTTGCGAGTCTTCAGGGGGCAAGCACTATTTCGGATTCTTATGAAGTGCGTAACTTGTATACCAGTACATGTTTTGTTAAAATTTTAGCCCCAACTCCCCCTATTTCTCAATATTATATTTTATATAGGATTTATATGAAAAACTTTGTGTTTAAATGTTGTTTAATTAGTATTAAAATTGTAATCTTTAAATTATCAATAAAAGTAGAAATAAGAATTATTTACTTTTTTAAACATTGAATGCTTACAAAATCCATGTTGAAGTGAATTAACTCTTTACATAGGCATAAAACAAACAAAAAGTGGATCTGAGCTCACCCATCCACCAACCCCTTCACACAGCCCTCCCAACCGCCCCAACCCCAATTCTCTTCCAGCCATTGCCCACATGAACACAGCATGATAAATCTTAAAATATTACATGTGTAAACAAAAAAATAGACAATCTGCGCCATGATGTCATTAACGTGTTTATGCTAAGTTTCTGTGTTAGGTTCACTCCCTTTGTGTTGTTACTAGAGTTAACTTTTCTTTAAAAACATGATGAATGTTTAATTTTTTTAATTAAAATTTTATCGGTTGGTTAATAACAATATTTAAATTTTCCAACATTTTGGAAAATGGGTATGATTATGTATTTTATTGATTTTCAGACGATTTTTGAATTTTATTTTTTTACAGATGAATCCTGGCTTAGGCCAATACAATTCATTGAATTACAAGGGAGCAAGTAATGAGCTTTACCCATCACACATTATATATAGGGTGCTTTGACTAATTTATCCAACTGTTGCCAACTTTAAATTAAATAAAGTATAAAGTAATAAAAAATAAAGTCAAGCCCAAGCCTCATAATGCCTAAGCCTAATTAAAAATTAAGTGTGATTGTAACTTGTAACTAAAACATCTAAGGCCTAAGGTTAAGAACAAAACCTTTCAATACTGCGTCATCAAAATCACTTTCCAAAGATGTTGAAACATTGCGATAATATGATAGAACGTTTTCTGGTAGAAAGCCAAGTTTCATCTTAACGGCAGTGTTGTCATTTTCATGATCGTAGCCATCATCTCGGCCGTGGCGATCATCCCCTCCAGATGCATAATTACCGCGGCCGCGGTTCGAATGACCCCGCTTGAAAGAATTGAATCCTCTACCTCTAGGCATTTATGATTGTAAACTAACTATCATTGAACACAATATTTGTATTTTATTAATCAATAATATTTTTATCAGTATATAACTTCTCATGCTTGAAGCTAGTGCTTTGGTTTCAACAGGAAGGACAAAATGCAAACCAGTTGAAGCAGTTAAAATAATTAAGGTTTACATCCGCGGTAAACGTAGCCAAACCAGAGACCTAAAGCTACGTTTCCCCATGCTGTACCTGATCTCAAATTGAGGTTTCCGTGACATGTGCACATGACAAACATGCATGTGGTAATCACACACCAAAAATTCTAATGAAATGAGTAAAATTTAAATAAAATGAGTGGTAGTGACCTCGTTTGCAATACACATTATCCAGTTTTCAATTCAAAGTTACTTTTTGCCCTAAGAAAAATAATTAAAAAAGAGATATTTAAAATATATTTTCAGGCCCATTTCACCATAAAAAGTGAATATATTAAATTTTCCATTAAAAAAATGAAAAACCATAATATGTGTTTCACCATGATAACCGATTTTTGGACGTTGCTGGATTCGTATATGAGGAAACAACTGACCAAAATTGGAAAGACATCAAAGAGATATTCACGACTACCTGCGAAGAAATGTTGGGCCCTAGGCAACAAGCGCATAAAGAATGGATTTCTGCTGAAACCATGGGGAAAATCCATTATAGGAAAAAGAAGGCAAATCTAAACAATAGTCGCACCACAACCGAAAAGGCCAGAGCATCAGCAGAATACGTAGAAGCAAATAAAGACGTTAAACGTATTATAAAGACATATAAAAAGAACTACAAAGAAGGATTAGCATGTGAAGCAGAAGAGGCAGCTTACAATGGAAACACAAGATAATTATTCAGTACGATAAAAAAGTTATATGGGAAGTTGAACAATCCAGAGAGACCAGTTAAAACTAAAGATGGGAACTCAATACCTGATGAAGAGGGTCGGAAAAAAGATGGACAGAGCCCTTTGAAGAACTCCTCAACCGACCAGCCCCACAACACACTCTCAACATAAAGCCAGCGGAACAAGATCTAGAAATATATTGCAGCACACCCACAAAACAAGAGATATGCAGAGCAATTAAACAACTAAAGAAAGGTGAGGCTGCAGGTCCTGCACAGACCAGATTGCCATACTAGGAATTATAGTGGAACAATCCCTAGATTGCAACTCGCCACCATACATCAATTTTATTGACTATGAGGAGGCTTTTGATAGTGTAGACATACAGACTCTGTGGAAGCTGCCACGACACTACGGGGTACCATAAAAATTGACAGACACAATTAAGGCTTCTTACGAAGGACTGTCGTGTAGAATTGTTCATGGCCAACAAACAACTGCAGCTTTTGGGGTACAGACCGGTGTCAGACAGGGGTGTCTGCTTTCGCCTTTCTTATTCCTGCTGACCATTGATTGGATAATGAAAATTTTTACAGAGCATAAGAGAAATAGTATCCAGTGGACACTATGGAAACAGCTTGATGACCTGGATTTTGCCAATTATTTGGCCCTAATATCACACACACAGCAACAGATGCAAGAGAAAACCAATTATGTAGCACAGTACTCTGCTTGCATCGGCCTCAACTTCCATAGAGGAGAAACAAAGTCCTTAATATAAATAGATCAAGCAACACACCTATAGCACTGGAAAGTACAAACCTTGAGGAGGTGTATAGCTTTACATACCTCGGCAGCATCATTGACATACAAGAAGGGCAGACGTCGACATAAGATTGAGAATTGGCAAGGCAATAACTGCATTTAACCAGCTTAAAAAAGTCTGGAGCTGCAGCAACTTGACTCTCCAGACCAAGGTCAGAATATTCAACACCACACTGAAACCTGTCTTGCTATATGGAGCAGAAACATGGCGAACAACAGCAGCTGGTTCAAAAAAGCTACAGACATTTATCAACTCAAGTCTCCGATGATTCTACGAATCCGCTGGCCCAACGTCATCACCAACGAGGATCTCTGGCGGCGCACAGAACCAGTAGAGAGCTAGTCTGCCAGCCCAGATGGATTGGCCACACCCTCAGAAAGCCCACATCCAGTATCACGAGACAAGCCCTCACTTGGAACCCCCAGGGCAAGAGAAAAGAAGGTCGACCCAAAATGACTTGGAGAAGGGAACTAGAGGCAGATACTAAAAAGAGTGGGCACACCGGGAGACAGCTGGAGAGACTGTCCCAAGGCCGGGATGTCTGGAGAGCCTTTGCTTGTGGCCCATGCCCCAGACGGGACGACAGGCGATGATGATGTTTGGATTCGTATTCATCATTTGAATACCATTTTCGTAAACGTAGCCTTTCAGTATATTAGGTGTACCTCCGTGGTAAACATATTGAATTAGCTTGTTAAAATGAATTGCCCAAGAATGAATTAATTATAGCTTACAAGGTAAATAATTTAATGTTTTAATAATATTTCAAATGTCAATTGACGTAAAATATAAGTTTTTGCTTGTAAATAATAAAAATGGAAGTACTTAAATATTATTAAATCACCGAAATTAGGTCCGAGTTAGGTGAATGTCTAAAAATTAAACGGAACTCGGCAACAATAAGCTTTCATAGTTTCAGGTAGCAAAGAACGCGGGCCCTAAAATATTAGGCAATATGTGTTAAATGCAATTTGTGATGCTTAATTGCTAATATAATAATAAGGTCACATTTTAAAATCTTGACTTCTTTTTACGTAATATTTTAAAACATTGTCATGTTTTCTCCATATTTCTTATGTCATGTAGAAGATTAATAGTATTAGTATTATATTATTTATGGGAAGCGTTATCCGCACAGCTCTGCGAATAATGCCAAGTGTTATCGGCAGACCGAAATCTTCGAATAATGCCGAGCGTTATCGGCTGACCGAAATCTTCGAATAATGCAGGGCGTTATCGGCAGACCGAAATTTTTGACAAAATTTCTAGGAGTAATTAGGATCATAGTCCAAGTGCTGGGGTGGGGGGGTGTAAGTGTGGATACATTTCGAGAGATGGGTCCGCGTTATTTACTATGGCCGCCATCTTGGTTGCACCGACCGCGAACTTTTAAGTGTTCACGGGTCGGGACAACCAAGATGGCGGCCCTGGAAAAATAAAATAACTCATGTTTTTTATAAAATGACGAATAAAAAGTTTTTAAAAATAAAAAAATGACCTAAATCTATCCCTCACCCTAACCGCTAACCTGAACCCTAATTTCTCCCAGGGTTTTGACCCTCTCCCTAACCAGGGTTTTGACCCTCTCCCTAACCAGGGTTTTGACTCTCTCCCCAGAATTTTGACCCTGAAAACTAGGAAAATGAAGAGAAAAAAAAACTGAAAGGGGCCAAAAATAATTATACAATAAAGAAATAATGAAAACCCAACTTACAGTTTCATGGAATACACTTTTACACATTTTATTTCAGGTTCCACAGAAAATAAAAGCCACAAAATGAATGAAACACGTGTGGTTATCCTCTAAAATAATCTTGACGACATAAAATACTAAATCAGCCAACCAATCAAATTTTATAATTATATTTAATCAACCAATAAAAATTTATAAAAAAACATGCCATCGTAATTTAAGGAAAATGTAACTCTAATTACAACAATAAGGGGAGAGAATCCACGCAAATGACGTCATGGCTACATAACTAGACATTAGCCTAAGTGTGATTTCATTGAATGAATGTTTTGACAAAAAATAATGTCCGGCACTACTAGCAAAACCACTGTCGTTGGCCTGCGTACACAGCGGCTGTAAAAGCAGCAAATCCTTGGTCTTTTTTGCCAGTCTTTAACTCTATGCGGTACTTGTAATTTTAATTTTAAACTCTTGTTAAAACTGAAAACTATTTATTTAAAAATTATTTAATACCTGCAAGATTAAACAAAAGTAGAACTGATATTTTCATTGTGCGCAGGGCTGGAGTCCTGCATGAACGCAAGGGAACGGCGTTCCTGTAAAACTTTAATAGTAATATTTTTTTTAAATTTGATAATATACATTTTATTTATTTTGGGGGTTGGGAGGAAGATATTTGGGTAAGTTCCACACTTTTGTAAAGGGCGAGCATTTCTTAGTATTTAATTGGTCGTATATCTGGCTTCTTAGTAAGTGAAACGCATTTTATATCATAATCATAACCTGTGGCGTACCCCCACAAATGTTATTGATTGCACAGATTTTTAGGTTAAAATTAGCTTTAATTCTTTAATAGATGTATTTGAGTGTAAAAAATGCAAGATAATGATTAAATGTATGTTCTTTCTGCCGAACCCACCTTCCCTCCGACAACTGTTATACGCACCAGTATGCAAAATATCCAAAATCAACAACCTCCTCCTCCTTCCATAGTGCGTAAATAGAAGGAAATTAGTAAAACACAGTAAGGTTAAACCTGATACAAGGAACGCAACAAAACAACGAACGTGTTGGCAGGAAGCCTTCATAAGCGAACAAACAGAAAAACGAATAAAATAAAAATGTATCAAAAAAATATATATATAATGTAGCACTTAGCTCAGAAATAGTATCCAAGATGGCAGCAAAAGATTATTGACAGAAAGTAAGTGGGAGAAAGGTTTAAATAGGGAAGAGTGAAAGAAAAGAGGAGAAGTAAGTCCACTGCGATAGGTCGTGACGTGTAGGGGCGGAGCTAGGTTCAAACAGTGAATAGAGACATGACATTCATACCATGTGGGTACAAGGTGTCATAAGTCAAACCTTTCTCCCACTTACTTTCTGTCTCTCCCATGTATTGAGCAGGTTCTCATTTGTTATTGCATAATATTGTAATTTTAAAATTAGGACTTTGACTTTGAATACCTAGCATTTATGATTAATCCTGAAAATAAAAGTTTTATAAAATTATCATTAAAATAAAAGTTATTGCAAGTGATACTATCAGCGGAATGGGCTCACAAAATGTGGAGGTGGAGTCCATAGTAAAAAATACCCAATAAAATCGCACTTTAAAAATTCATAGCTCAAAAAGTACTAAAGCTAGAAAGTTATTTCTAATTGCTTTTTTAAATTTGAAGTTGGCTCAATATTAATATTACTATGATATTGTAATAATTTGTTTGATTTTTAAATTTTTTTTAATGAAGTACCGATCCTAACTCATTGAGAATCGGCACACATATACATTATACATCAATATATACATCAATATATAATGCTGAGGAAGATTTAATTTGAATGACATGTTGTTTTAATTTCTTCAAAAATGTTTGAGGGATAGATGCCTAATATAAACTTATAAATGTCCAAAATTAAAATCGATCATAAAAGGCAAAACAATATATAAGTATAAATCAAATTAACATAATATATATATATATATATATATATATATATATATATATAGATATATCCTACCTAAATTTGATTTAGACTTACTTATATGTCTTGTTGTACTGATGAAGGCACGTGCCGAAACGTCTGCCTATGTATAATGTAAAATTATTATTAAAGCTTAATATATATTGTTATATTAACACAAATTGTTTGTGTCTAATTAATCTAGAATTATTCAATAGTATTCACCTTTGCCTTTGACAACATTAATGAGCATGATATTGATAAATCAAAATGAATATCTCAAATGAAGGAATTGAATTAATCTAGGATTCCAAATTTTTATTAAAAATAATGATTTAAATATTACAATTCCATTAGTTTTTCAACTGTTTACATTTGCCCAGGCCTAATTGAAATTTAATTTTTTGGAAATATAAGACAAGTAAGTAATCAAACAGCTGTGAGCAGTTTTTGCAGAGTATTAATCATATAACATACGATTACAGCAAGCCGTCGAGCAATAATGAATATCGGATTGCCGGCAGACAGTCTTGACTTCTGGTAGATGACCAAAAACCTCAGTCACCTTCCGCCAAAACCGAAATTAAACCGAAAAATAACTTTTCAGTTTTGGCCAAAACCAAAATTAGGTAGAAAGTGATCAAATGGCAACTTTCTGCACCGAAACTGAAGCCAAAATTCGGTTCGTCTCTAGTTGGGATGTAGGTCAAGATGTCATCATGAACATTTGGAAGAATACCACAATTTTACGACAAAATAGTTCCTTTCATTATTAAAAAAAGGACCAATGTCCAAAGTTTAAAACTGATTCTTTTGCACCAAATTCCATTTCCCATACAAATTTTGAAGTAGTCTCCCTTGATTTACAGATGTGCCTTGTTAGGACATGTCAGCCATTAGTTATGCTTGTACAAGTAACCTGCATTATCATAAGGTGACTCAGTCCAATTTTGACCACATACATCCCTGGGGCGCTAAAACCCATGTAAGGCTTTGGCCTGCCTCACTACTTCGTTCCACTCAGACCTAACTAATGCTTTTCTTTTCCATGCTTGGATTTCCAGTTGTTGTAGATCTTTTTCCACATCATCCATCCATCTAAGCCTAGGTTACGAAAGCTAATTTTGACCACGCCCACTTAAAATAGCTATTACTTATGAAATATTCAATTATTACCACTATTCGCATTAAAATATTTGATAACTTGTGCTAGACCAAATATTAGTTAATAATTGTCTCTACAGCAGTAAATTATAGTCTCCACTTGGCCTAATCATATTAATATTACTATGTTATAGACTAGGCCAAATATTAGTTATAATAATTTTCTCTACTGCAGTAAATTATAGTAAATACACTCAACACTGTCTTTTAATCGCTTAGGCTTACCTTACAATAGATACTGACTATTGACTGGTTTACTTACACAAACATGTTAACATGGACATTTCCCTGACAATTGCTTTTAAACTTTTAAAATTGGGTAGATGGGTATTTAGCTAAGTGGGCTTGAGTATTGGGATTGTTAACATAACAAGAAAAATTAAAAGTTAAATTAATGTTTTCATAAAATAATGATTAATGCTTGCTAAGAAAGAAAAAAATTATAAAAATACTGACAAAAATGTAAGGTAAAATAATCTTCTGTTTCTGCCTTTTTTGATAGTTCATTTCTAGTATACAATATACATAAATTGTCATATTTTTTATGTTTTTCTCTGCAGAAAATATGGGATTTTTAACAGATGAGAAGCAGAGAGGTCGTCTCATAACATTATTGGAGAGACACCATCATAAGCTTTCTCTGGTGTCATACATCATTGGACTTGGTGGATTCTTGGCATTAGCATATCAACCTCTCAATGCTTCCACTTATTTTTCAGAGAATGCCCTCTTACCTGGTTTGTGTCATTTTATACAAATTTATGCATTAATTTTATCACATGCATGTTTATTTTCACAGTTCCAGTTACTAAATAATAATTTTAATTAATTTTAAATCAGTATAGTAATGTATACTATTAATAGAAGATGCAACATTCTGTGACCCAAATAAAAGGCAGTGCTAACCATGTGAAGATAATTGTATGTGAAAGTAATTGTGTAGGTAATTCATAAGTTATTTTCAGGATAAACTGAGGGGATGAATGAAAAAAACTGTTTGATAAAAGTAATAGAAAATGTCAAAGCTTGAAATATACAAAGTTAAACAATGAAAATATTGGTTAAAAGCCATTTTATGGGGACAAAAATGAAAAAGAAATTTTATGATTAAATGAGAGAACCAGCAGAAGTCACTATTAAGGGACAGAAAAAGAAGATGCAAAAGGCACGTACGAATATACCAACTAGACAAAATGTCCCAGATCTGCCAGTCATGTAAAAATTAAACACTTCCCTTGACACCATCCCAGATCTGCCAGTCATGTAAGAACCAAACCTACCTTGCATACTTAACCTTCTGATGGGAGCATGTTTACATTCCCCATGAAAAGTGACACCAGCATGGTTATTAAAAAAAACAACAAATGAGACTGTAGCAACTCTCATAATTTCCAGAGTATTTCACAGCATTGTCAGAAAAGCATGTGTCCATGTTGCGCATGTGGATTTTAGTCTCTGTCATAGGACCTTAGTCCCAGTGTGGCTTCCCAGCTGCAACTTCAACTGTAGCATGATTTCTCTCAATTCGGTTTGTGGGAAAAGTTAGAAGAAAAGCTGCTGCCCTTTCATAGGTTTGATTTAGTCAACTGGAGCTGAGTTTTCATGTTCCTGCAAAAATGGGTTGTCTACCACATATTCTTCTTGTCATTATGTTGCCCCATCCACTGCACAGGATTGATTTGTGTAACATTAGAGACCTTCCCAGTTAGCAGCTGGGTAAAAATACATTCTTGCAGTTTTTCCCATCATCTTTTCTGGGATCCTGCAATATGTCTTCAGGGACTGAAATGAGTGAGTCTACATCCCCACCAGATCTGAAGGTCAGCTGTGCAAAATTGTTTTCCTGAGTGCCAAGATTCAAGACTAGTCACACAGATTCTAATATTTGTACTGTGTTCCTCTCACACCTGCAAGAAGCTGATCATTTGACAAACCTGATCATTAGCGAGTAGAAGACACAAGCTGAGACACAAGAAGCAGACTCCTCATTTCAACATCACCATCAAAGGCTACAACCTTAGGTCCACTTTCTCCAGCTTGCTCTTCACTGATGAGAGGTAAACATCTGGGTTACCCAAGCAGCAGCAGTAGTGTTCATATTAAACAGTGGGTCTAGCACAACTCAAACCTCTCAGCTGATAGAGGAGGCCAAAGTGTGTGCACTCTTCCACAGCAGCTTGACATTAACTCAACACCTCACATCTACACTATGTCCAAAAAACAACAACAACAACAACGCCCTTTTTAAAATGATGAAAACATTAGTCAATTTTTTAAGTTCTAAAACTCATTTTAATTCTTACATAATGTTAAATTTAATTAAACTATAGTTCATGTTCAAAGTGTCCACCATTAGCTTCAACACAGGCTTGAAGGTGCTCTCCCCATTGACCAATCATTATCAAAAAGGTCCACCTTTTTTTTCCGGACACAGGGTATGTTGAATGCTATGCATTTTGGAAATTTATTGGCAGGAAAAAAGTTTTCAACACAGAGGACGCAGATCTTGCCAACATGTGCATCTTGTTCTTCACTCCCAGTGAGAGGCATCCTTCATCATCATCATCATCATCATGTCCCTTAGTCCTTGGACCGTTGGGGCGCCACAGATGACATGAAAACTATCCTTCTCCATTCCTCTCTGTCTTCTGCACTACGTACAGCATCGCCTAGTTTTAATCCTGTCCACTCTTTGATGTTATCTTCCCATCTTTTTCTCTGTCTTCCTCTTCTTCTTCCTCCTCTAGTTGTGCCCTGCATGATTTCTTTGGCGAGCCCTTGTTTTCTGGTCATGTGGCCATACCACTCAAGTTTGCACTTTTTTACAGACGCCAGGAGGTCATCGTACTGCCCAATTGCTTGACGAATCCTTTCTTTCACTTTTTCATTGGTGACGTGGTCTCTATAGCAGATGCCAAGAATGCCTCTGAAACATCTCATCTCCATCGCCTTTATTTTCCTTTCAAGTTCTGCTGTTAATGTCCAGGACTCACAAGCTTACAAGAAAATGGAGAGGGCTAGTGAGCGCATCAGCCTGATTTTGGTGCTGGGGTCTATATTTTTGTCGTTCCATATTTCCTTGAGCCTCTTTAGTGCTGTTGTGGTCTGCGCAATCCTGGCCATCAATTTGGGCTTGGAGCCTTCTTTCGAAACAATTGTTCATAGGTATTTGAAACTGCCAACTGTCCCTAGTCTTTCCTCCCAGACCTTAATTTCAGTGGCAGTGCCAGTGGTGCTTTTCGTCATCATTTTTGTCTTTTATGCACTGATTTGCATGCCAAAGGACGCTGAAGTCTTGTCGAGACGCTTTACAAGGTTGGCTAGCTCTTCTTTGCTTCCGGCCAGTCCGTCTATATCATACGCAAATCGTAGGTTGGTGATTGTTCTGCTACCAATGCTGACTTGGCTGCATCAAATGAACTGACCTGACATAGGACACAGAACTTGCCAACATGTGCATCTTATTCTTCACTCCCAGTGAGAGGTGTCCTTGGCTGCATCAAAAGAACTGACCTGACAGAGGACGCAGAACTTGCCAACATGTGCATCTTATTCTTCACTCCCAGTGAGAGGTGTCTTTGGCTGCATCAAATGAACTGACCTGACATAGGATACAGATCTTGCCAACATATGCATCTTATTCTTCACTCCCAGTAAGAGGTGTCCTTGGCTGCATCAAAAGAATTGACTAACCTGACAGAGGATGCACAAGAAGGACATGGAGGCCCCCAGGATAAAGACCATGAACTGGAGAGAATGTGCCAAAGATTATACTGGCGGGTGCCTTGCTGTTAAACATTGTTAGACATCCATCTGGGTGTGAAATAAATGAAACACTTGTTGAAAGAAGAACCAGTAGGAAGGCTAAAAAATACCCACTGAATTTTAGTAATTTATTTTTGTGTGCCCTGACCTAAAAAAAATTTGTTTTAAAACCCTAGGTTTAATTCTGTTTATGACGTCACAATAATTATTTAATCAGTTGATAAAGAACGCCAGCCATTTCAGGACTTTTTAATAGTTTTGTATGGCATTTCACAGCTATGTTTAATAAATTTTTAACATCGATTTGAAAATATTTTAATAATGTGTCAAAGAAATAATTTTTGACAAAAAAGAGTGGAAAGGATTGGAAAAAGATATGTTTAGATTATACACTTGTATATTTTGACAAATTTTAGGTCTTGTGGAAACAGAACTGCCAAGGACACTTGATTCTGCCACTGTGTGCAAAAGGGAGTTGGAGGAAGTGATGAAAACAGATACAAAGTAAGAGTTGTAGTTTGAGTCTGCAGCTTTGATTCAAATAATAGGACAGGAAATTTGAAAACTGGAAAGCTTTGATTGATTTTTTCTTTACACCTGAGACTATTTAAACTGTAGCTCAGGTGTGGCCAACCTTTTCAGCAGATAGGACAAATTTCAGAAATATTATTTCCTGCCGGGTCAGACTATTTAAAATGTAGATCAGGGGTGGCCAACCTTTTCAGCAGGTGGGCCAAATTTCAGAAATATTATTTCCTGCCGGGTCAGACTATTTAAAATGTAGATCAGGGGTGGCCAACCTTTTCAGCAGGTGGGCCAAATTTCAGAAATATTATTTCCTTCCGGGTCAGACTATTTAAAATGTAGATCAGGGGTGGCCAACTTTTTCAGGAAGCGGGCCAAATTTCAGAAATAATATTTCCTGCCGGGCCACACAACTAATTTTTTTTTCTAATTATAGTAAACAAGCTACAGCTTCGACCACATCTTCACTTCCCCAGTAGTTGAAGTCGTGGTCAAAGGCTTGCCTGGTTTAATGTAAAAAAATGTAACCTCATTATAATCTGATTTTAAAGACTTTAGACATTTTGGAACTTACGGTGATTCAATCCATTCGACTCAATGAAGATCACCATTTTGACGACACCTTTCATGATACGGTCCATTTTGACAACCACTTTCATGATATGGTCCATTTTGACGACCACTTTCATGATATGGTCCATTTTGAACGTAATAATGTAATGAAAATTTAGCATTGAAGTATTACCAACTTTGGAGGCCTCGTGATCAATAAATTTGACTAAACCTTTGTGTTTCCCAACCATTGCTGGAGCACTATCTGTTGTTAAGCCAGATAAGTTGTTAAGTTGTAACAAAAAGCAATTCAATGTCGATGTAACTGCCTCTAAAAAATCATGTGACTTAGTAGTGTCCTTTTTAAAATTGACATCAACACTCTTGATAAAAGTTGCCAGTTGGGCAGTATCTGCCATATCCGTTCTTTCATCCATTGCTAGAGTTGGGCAGTATCTGCCATATCCGTAATTTCATCCAATGCTAGAATTGAGCAGTATCTGCCATATCTGTGCTTTCATCGAGCAGTATCTGCCATATCTGTACTTTCATCCAATGCTAGAGCATAAAATATAAACTTGGATGCTCGACTTTTCAAATTATTTTCAATATTATTATGTTTTTCAGTGTCGTCCACACACCTAGCAATAGTCTGACGAGACAGACTTATTTTAGAGAAATCCTTCTTTTCTGAGCACAGAATTTCAACGACGCTCTCCAAACATTCCTTAATCATTTCACCATCTGAATATGGCTTCCATTTTTTGCTAGCATCATTGCTAATGCATAACTAGTTTTTACATCTGCAATATACCGACTATACCAGCCTTCAAAACTACCCTCAAGATCCATCTCTTTAAACTCTACTATACCGACCCATTCTTACCCCCCGCCCCTCTGAATGATAAACAACGCTCGATGCTGCTGGGTGCAATCCATTGCTAGACAGGGGTAGATAGTACTTGGGTGGGTGAGGTCAAGCTTTTTACCAAGTTTTGTTTTTAAATGTATAGTTTTCTGTAATTGCTAATTTGTATGTGAAGCGCAGTGAGCCTAGCCCTCTATATAAAACAAAATTAATAATAATGTTGACTCTGAACCCGCACTAGTAAATATCTTTTGTTGTTAAGAATTTATTTTTTTAAAGTCTTCACTTGGTTTTGTTGAAATTGCCCTTTGTACTTATCAAACTTTTTTGCATGTTTAGTCTCGTAGTGCCATTTGATGTTATACTCTTTCAAAACAGAAACAGACTCGTTGCATATAACAAGCATATTCGCTTTGTTTTAATTTCCATGAAAAAATAGTTTTTATATGCCACATGTCTTGAAAACTTCTTAATTTTAAAGTGGCTCAAAACTGATGAATTTTTCAAAAATTGCGATATATTTCAAATTTCTCTTAGCTATAATTACAAAATATAAGAAACTAACGACTCATAGTGTAATGTTCTTTTGGTGATATTTACAATAATGTTAACATTTATGTTCATTTGACCTAGCTCCGGGGGCCGCAACATGACACTTTTTTTCATTTACTTTCTTTAAAAGAATTTTCTTTAAACTGGGGGGCATTACAGAGTGTTATCATGATAAAATTGTTCTGTGTTGCAGACTATCTCCTCATAAGTGGATATATTCCAAGTTCCGGGACCTTGGCTTGGAAACTTTCACTCAGAACTTTTCAGTTGTTTACCCCTTCAAGTCAGTTTCTGCTAGGGTAAGTTTCATTGTGATCTTCTTATTAGTTACAGATCCAGATGAACAAATGTTGAGGCTGTAGGACGCTAAGATATATATATATATATATATATACAAAGTTGATAAAATCCTGCAAGGAATTAATATTTTCAGAAGGGCAACAGAATTAGAAAAAATGTATCTATTTTCAAACCAGCACTAGATCTAACTATGTAGCTGAAGTGATTATATTACACCTAGTGCTTTGTATAGATTGATAAAATAATGTGTGATAATATTAAGACTCTGTAGGATTTGTTTGTGACCATTTGAATTTGACATCAGTATTTGGCATTCAAGTAAATTAAATATTAAATGGGTAAACTTTGTTAAATATAATTTAGACATAGAGCAATTTATGCAAACATTTGAGATAAAGTGTTTATTTGTTGGTAGAGTTTAAACTCACTCTAAAATTTAAATTCACTCTAAAATTGAAACTATCTCTAGAATTTAAAGTCTCTCTAACACAGCGGTTCTCAACCTGTGGGTCGCGACCCTTTTGGGGGTTGAACGACCATGTCACAAGGGTCATGTAAGACTATCTGAAAACACATATAATATCTACAGTTATGAAGTATCAACTAAACTAATTTTGTGGTTGGGGGTCACCAAAACATGAGGAACTGTATTAAAGGGTCACAGCATTAGGAAGGTTGAGAACCACTGCTCTAACAGGTTAGGTACATAGAAAACGATGGGGATGAGTTTTCATCTGGTTTCCTATACAATTTTCTGTTTTCTTATCCATAAGAACTATGAGGTTCTTATTTAAAAAAATCAAGTCAAAGTCTTGAAATATCTTTAAGGATCATCTTATATCTTTGAATAGAATAAATTTCAATAAACATGTCTGTACCTACAAATGAATCATTAACACCCAGACCATCTTCAGGTTGTAGAAGGAGAAAATGTTTACTCTATCCTGAGAGCCAGAAGGACAGCCAGCACTGAGGCACTTGTTCTGTCCGTCCCACTGAGGCCCCTTGCCAACAAGGCAAAGACTGGAACTGGTGGAGGCATTGCCCTGGCCTTAGCACTGGCAAAGGAATTCAAGCGTGAGTAACTTGCTCTCCAGAACACTTTACTGGTTCCATCCTGAGGAAAAAAACTTAGTTTCTTAATTTTTTGTATGTCTTTATTTAACTATTTATTTTCCACTTCTCTGCATTAAACTTTATTTAAATATTAATGAAATTATTTGACTTCCATAAAATATCTGCTTCTATCATGTTTCGCTCATTTGTTTCCTTACAGAGAAACCTTATTGGAGCAAAGACATTATTTTTCTGTTCACTGACTTTGATGAAATTGGAGCAATGGCTTGGCTTGATGGTTATCATCAAACTGATTCTCAGTGTAAGTTTTGGAGCAAAATTGCTGGGAGCTTTTCATACAAATAGATGCGACAAAGCTTAAATGGACTCATACATAGTCACAGAAGAATTGCTGGGAGCTTTTCATACAAATAGATGTGACAAAGCTTAAATGGACTCATACATAGTCACAGAAGAATTGCTGGGAGCTTTTCATACAAATAGATGCGACAAAGCTTAAATGGACTCATACATAGTCACAGAAGAATTGCTGGGAGCTTTTCATACAAATAGATGCGACAAAGCTTAAATGGACTCATACATAGTCACAGAAGAATTGCTGGGAGCTTTTCATACAAATAGATGCGACAAAGCTTAAATGGACTCATACATAGTCTCAGTCACATATTGTTTTTTTTTTTTGTATTTTAGTCTCGGCTAAGAAAGCATATGCATGTAATTGCAAACTGTCTTTAAACTTAAACACTCAGCAGTACAAATGACATGAAAACTTTCTTTCTCCATTCCTCTCGATCTTCTGCACTACGCACAGCATCGCCTAGTTTTAATCCCGTCCACTCTTTGATGTTATCTTCTCATCTTTTTCTCTGTCTTCCTCTTCTTCTTCCTCCTCTAGTTGTGCCCTGCATGATTTCTTTGGCGAGCCCTTGTTTTCTGGTCACGTGGCCATACCACTCAAGTTTGCACTTTTTTACAGATGCCAGGAGGTCATCGTACTGCCCAATTGCTTGACGAATCCTTTCTTTCACTTTTTCATTGGTGACGTGGTCTCTATAGCAGATGCCAAGAATGCCTCTGAAACATCTCATCTCCATCGCCTTTATTTTCCTTTCAAGTTCTGCTGTTAATGTCCAGGACTCACATGCATATAAGAAAATGGAGAGGATTAATGAGTGCATCGGCCTGATTTTGGTGCTGGGGGATATATTTTTATCGTTCCATATTTTCATGAGCCTCTTTAGTACTGTTGTGGTCTGCGCAATCCTGGCTATCAATTCGGTCTTGGAGCCTTCTTCCAAGACTATTGCTCCGAGGTACTTGAAGCTGCCGACTGTCTCTAATCTTTCCTCCCCGACCTTAATTTCAGTGGAGATGCCAGTGGTGCTATTCGTCATCATTTTTATCTTTTCTGCACTTATTTGCATGCCAAAGGACAATGAAGTCTTGTCGAGACTCTTTACTAGGTTGGCTAGCTCTTCTTCGCTTCCAGCCAGTCCATCTATGTCATCCGCAAAGCGTAGGTTGGTGATTGTTCTGCCACCAATAAGATCAACACAAGGCTAAAAAATGTCCCAACTATTAGTTAAAAATGAATCAAAACATGCCATTGAGAGGAAAGATAATAATTGATGGCAGAACATCTTCGGGGTATTGAACAAGGTAAACTTTCCTCAGTCTCTTCACACGTCAACAGAGAGCAACATAAAGTTGCATTAGGTGTAACAATTACGGCACTACTTTCTTGCATTAACACAGCAGACAGAGTGAAAGTGGTCCATTAATATTCTCTACCTTATTTTTCACAGTACCAATGTTTATATTCTTTCACTTCCCGTTATCCTACTTCTGGCATCAAGAGGAAATCTCAAAAGTTTTTAAAGTATCTCTGTTACTTGTCATACTTTATTTTTGTCTTGTTTGCTGATGAAGGCTCTAAGCCGAAATGTCCAAATCTTTTGTCCTGTCTATTAATTCAAATTCAGCAAACCTTGTTCTTATATTTCATTGAGAGGCACAGTGTTGGTAAGAAGGCAAATTCTTATGTGTTGGAATAAACTTCTTGAGTTGTAAATAAATGAAGAACATTCTTGAAATTTTTTTTTTAATGAGGAATACTGGTCGAACATTGAATGGACAACCAACTAATAATGGCTAATGGAATTAAATAGCACAGAAATTGCCTATGGCA
Source organism: Omphiscola glabra (assembly GCA_964017045.1). Lineage (NCBI taxonomy): Eukaryota > Metazoa > Mollusca > Gastropoda > Lymnaeidae > Omphiscola > Omphiscola glabra. The sequence continues at coordinate 13,194,551 of OZ024800.1, forward strand.
TTTTGGAGAATTCTGTGGATTTTCTTGAACACTATTTATTCATTATGTTACATCAAGTAATGCATCAAATCTATTCCCTTTGTTTGACAGATATCATAGCAAATGATTTGGAGGGCAGAAGTGGAGCCATCATTGCTGCCATTAATTTGGAGCTGCCATTAGAAAATGTCAATTACTTTAATGTCAAACTGGAGGGGCTCAATGGTCAGTTGCCCAACCTTGACCTCGTCAATCTGGTCGTCAAGCTGTGCAGAAGGGAACGTGCCCAGGTGATGCTGCATCATATGTCAGTAAGTCAGGTCATATGTCAGTAAGTCAGATAATATGTCAGTAAGTCAGATCATATGTCAGTAAGTCAGATCATATGTCAGTAAGTCAGATCATATGTCAGTAAGTCAGATCATATGTCAGCAAGTCAGATCATATGTCAGTAAGTCAGATCATATGTCAGTAAGTCAGATCATTTGTCAGTAAGTCAGATCATATGTTCCGATTTCAAGATTAAACATTTTAAAAAAGTTATTGGACTGGTATAATGTATCATGTCATTTAGATTTTACCAGTGGAAATTAATTATTTTTACTGGTTTCACAACTCAATTTTATGACATAGAAATTCTACATTTTGATAATATTATCTAGCTCAGATATTAAAAATGTAGACTAAAAGGCTCAGAGTGCCATATTCTTGGATATACTAAGCATGCCATTTTCTTGGATATACTCAGTGCCATTTTCTTGTATATAGAAAGCCATTTTCTTGGATATACTCTGTGAACTTCTTCTTGTTTAAATAAGTCCACAGTATGACAATGACAAGAACACAAACAAATTAACTGAATGTCAGGAGGTAAATGTATTTAAGAACTGTAACCTGGCCATATCGTATTTGGTGTCAATTGAAAGCTTTTATCTCAGAATTTAGATAGAAAACGATTCCTGTCACTTACGAAAGTTACCAAACACTTCAATCCGCTTTGAATCATGGTGAAAACAGTGTGATTGGTTGTCCTTTTATGAAATTTAGTTAGACTCTGTAAATATGCAATTTTTCAGTTTGGTTTCACCTCCTGAGCTGGTTGCACCTCCCTCACCCCTCTAGCTACGCCACTGCTAAGAGTGCCATTTTCTTGTTGTTGTTGAAGACAGAAGCACATTCAAGAGTACATGATATATAGTCATTCACAGATACTTTGATTGATTCTTACTCTGCCCATGAAAATTTCACATACTTCAGAGTTTAGATAACCACTTTGGTCGAACTGTCACATACATATTAGTTGAAGTCAAATTGTCTGAATAATTCCTAAGAAAGTCATCAACACTGGTTATCATTGATATGTTTTACAGGAAGAGAGAGGCTACATCCACAGTGAGAACGGTGATACATTTAAGGACTATAAACAGGCCTTGTCTACCATGTTAAAAATGATGTGGTACCAGGCCAGTGGAGCCCCCTCTGGCAACCATGGCTTGTTCCAGAAGTTCCACATAGAATCTGTGTCTCTAGAGGGTGTGGTGAAGAAAGGACAACGTCAGAGTGACATACACACAACAGCCAAGTAGGTCACCACCATTACTTGAGACTGAAATTTGCTTGACCTACTACTTCTTTATAGACAACATCTTTTAAAGGCAACTGAATGAAATCATATCAAGAAACCGGGCCCTAGATGCAATTCTTCAATAAAACTGGAGTCATTGTTTACATTTTGACTCATTAGCTTACTGTATTACAACTTACACTACTGTGAAGTGGGTGATGTATTGGCACATCCGAAATGAACACCTTATAAGCCCTCACATTTCTCAAAATTGTATGACATGTATTACTAACCTTTCCCTTATTCTACACCCCCTAAAAATTTTTTACTAGGCTTAATTTAAATTATTATTAAAATATATTAAAAATTGTGTAAAATATAATTTTTTTAACAATAAAAGTAGGTTAAAAGTCAAAATGTTTTTAATTTTTACAGATTTGATTCATGTTCTTAAAATCACCTGACCACATGATATTTGGTATCAACAAAAAGCTTTATGTCTTAGAATTTATATATATATATATATAGCTTCCTGTTACTACCAAAGAAATTGATCAATTCAATTGTCGTTGAATCATGGTCAAAACAGTGTTTTCTGACCTAATAATTAGTCCACCTCATTTCTGACGCATCAACCTTGAACTTTGAATAAAGCACGCATTTGAATTGCTTACATGTGTGGAAAATTGACTTGTGATTGGTAATCCTTTTATGGAATTCGATTAGACTGAGCAGTGTTTGCACTGTAAATATGCAATTTTTCAATTTGGTTTCACCCCCTGAGATGAAGTCACCCGGTGCGGTCCGCACCCCCCTAGCTAAGCCACTGTGTATATCATAATTTCAAACTAACTTTTTAACCTTTTTTTAAAGCACTTCTCCACGCACCCCCTGATATGTCACCTTGCACCCCCTGATATGTCACCTTGCACCCCCTGATATGTCACCTTGCACCCCCTGATATGTCACCTTGCACCCCCTGATATGTCACCTTGCACCCCCTGATATGTCACCTTGCACCCCCTAATATGTCACCTTGCACCCCCTGATATGTCACCTTGCACCCCCTGATATGTCACCTTGCACCCCCTGATATGTCACCTTGCACCCCCTGATATGTCACCTTGTACCCCCTGATATGTCACCTTGCACCCCCTGATATGTCACCTTGTACCTCCTGATATGTCACCTTGCACCCCCTGATATGTCACCTTGCACCCCCTGATATGTCACCTTGTACCTCCTGATATGTCACCTTGCACCTCCTGATATGTCACCTTGCACCCCCTGATATGTCACCTTGCACCTCCTGATATGTCACCTTGTACCTCCTGATATGTCACCTTGTACCTCCTGATATGTCACCTTGTACCTCCTGATATGTCACCTTGTACCTCCTGATATGTCACCTTGCACCCCCTGATATGTCACCTTGTACCTTCTGATATGTCACCTTGTACCTCCTGATATGTCACCTTGTACCTCCTGATATGTCACCTTGTACCCCCTGATATGTCACCTTGCACCCCCTGATATGTCACCTTGTACCTCCTGATATGTCACCTTGTACCTCCTGATATGTCACCTTGTACCTCCTGAAATGTAGGTTGGGATAATGTGGTGTTTGTGTTTCCTGAATATATATGACTTTAACCTGCCCCTTTCCTACCCTGTGGAAAAAATAGTCACCCTTTTAAAAGGAATGTGGTGACAAAACTGCTGGCTTTGATCACTCCCTTCAGTGCCTGAGAAGCACATAGCAGTGATTTGGAACAGAGCTTGTAGCTCTGGTGTAAGGTGTTTTTGCTCCGAGCTAAAAAATTAATAAAAAATTAATATTAAAAAATAATAATACACTTTTACCAGCATTGTTGCACCTACCAGCCTCCACTCTTCTACCAGCTATGTTGCACCTACTTTACTACCAGCTATGTTGCCATACTCTTCTACCAGCAATGTTGCCATACTCTTCTACCAGCAATGTTGCCATACTCTTTTACCAGCAATGTTGCCATACTCTTCTACCAGCTATGTTGCCATAGTCTTCTACCAGCTATGTTGCCATACTCTTCTACCAGCTATGTTGCTTGTAGATGCATTTTTATCGTCTAGCTAATGGGATGAGTTAGTGACAATAATAAACACGTATTTAAACACTTAGTACCACCCCAACCACCCCAACCACCCGTCCTCCCTTTTTAATTTCTCGGAGCTGGAGCGGAGTGGAGCTGACAAAAATTTGTCTGGAGTGGAGCTGGACCAAAATAATCCTGCTCCGAATCCCTGTTGCATGGTCGTCATCTCAATTCCATTAACATCAGATGTAATCATGGTCTCTAATCTAATCTGTGCCTAATTTTACATTAAATCTGCAAAAAGCTGAATCACCCATTGGGAAATGTGAATCTGCGCATGCCAGATGTGCACTATAGTAGATTTACCCCACTGCGCTTCAGGAAAAATGTGCTGCAATAGATGACCTGACCAGTATCCTTTGTGGGGTCGTGAGACAACTACTAAAATTGGTTTGGTTATTGATTCTTTGACATGGGGTAGAAAATAAATTTTGATGAATTTTAGTGCTCTCCTGAGGGTTAACGAATGTGTGAAAGATGAAGTGAACGCAGTTCATTTTTTAAAATTTTAACTATTTAAAGAGGTTTATTTTTATCCACAGAATTATTGAAGGGATTTTCAGGAGTTTAAACAACCTTTTAGAGCGATTCCACCAGTCTTTCTTCTTTTACCTCCTGCCTTCAACCAGTCGCTACATTTCCATTGGGATGTACATGCCTTGGTTCGGGCTCATGGCTCTAGCAGGACTAATACAAATATCCTTTAACTAAGTGTGCCTATCAAAGTTGTATGTTTAAAGTTGGAGATTTTTTTCTCTTCATTCTTGCTTAGTTAAAACACTGCCTGGTTGGGGATGTGGCATTTGGTTACATGACAGTTCATTGACAGTTAATCATTGGCAGTCAATCTTTAAGGTCATCATCTTCTGTGAAATAATTTCATTGAAGGATTGCACAAGCAATGTAAAATGATCTCAAAATATTGAAGAGCTCTGGCCATCACTCAACTAACTGAGGGGAAATAATTCTTTATAACACAGCTGATGGATTTTTGATGTCTTTGGAAAATATCTGGTTCAGACAACCATGTTTTTGTATTTGTCAATGGTTTGGCACATCATTTAGATGTAAACAAAAGAGACACAATGCTGTTTCATTAATTATACTTTTAATTACTGGTTTGGTATTGGTTAAAGATCTAAAATGATTTCGATTGATTATACAAATAATTGCTAAATTTGATTCATTTTATTCTGTCAATGAATTGTCAGTCGATGAATATTCCATGTCAATTTTCTGTCTGTGGATGAAATTCCATAGATGAAATGTTTTGTCAATAAGTGTATTTGTCGATGAAGTGTCTGTCAATGAAATGTCTGTCCATGAACCGACATGTTGTCATTAACTATTGACAGAAAAAAAAAATCAAATATTAAAATTTATTTATTTTTATTAATGAAGACATTTTTAAAAATTCTTGAATATGATGGGACATCAATTAGTTTTGTGACCTAAAAATAGCTGGTTAGGGAAATTACCTGCCATATTTTAAAGTAGCCAAATAAGTCTGGGAAACGTTACTTAATAAACTCTCTCACCACATGAACCCCTAATGTGGGTGTAAGACTTGAACCAATTTAGGCCAGAACTGGAAAGTTGTCCTTAACACATGACGGTATTGTCCTGTGGCTGGCAACTGGTGAGGTCCCTAACAAACAAGAAGGAGAGCCTCTGGCAAGCTCTAAAGCAATTAGTGCTGCCACCCTAGAAAACAAGGACAAGGTTGATGAATCTGTCAGTCAAAGTAAGTGTTTTTTTAATATGTCAGTCAAAGTAAGTGGTTTTTTAATATGTCAGTCAAAGTAAGTGGTTTTTGAATCTATCAGTCAAAGAAAGTGGGTTTTTGAATCTATCAGTCAAAGAAAGTGTTTTTTTCCTGCAAACATAACTGCCAACATTTTTATTTATTAGACTCATTCATTCAAGCATTTTTGTGTGTTTTGTTCACTGATTAAAGGATGCACATGAAATGAACTGTCAGACTTGTGCTGACGTGCCGGGTAATGGGCCATCTCCGTCTGTCTGTGACCTTGGTTTTTTGGTTTTACACTGGCATCATAAACTTATTATACTTAGCACGTCTCATTAGTTTCATGAAGTCAATGCATTTCAGCTGCTTATTATTAGCATGATACCTTCTGTACACAAAGGCAGCTCCACACAACATGAAGCCAACAGAACAGTGTCTGCAGAGCACAAAAGACAGGCCAGAAAAGCCCTGGGTTAAATCTGCACCCGGAGATTTCCCATCAATCCCCTGCACTTACTGCACAAGAATATTTTGTGCCAGAATCGGTCTCATCAGTCATCTGCGCACCCACAGCAGATTTCACAATTAGCATTTATGATGATAAAACGTGACATTGTTGTCTTCAACTGACGAACTACATATAATAGCAGGATAACAACTAGACATTGTTGGTTTCAACTGACGAACTACACATAATAGCAGGATAATAACTGGACATTGTTGCTTTCGACTGACGAACTACATATAATAGCAGGATAAAAACTGGACATTGTCGCTTTCGACTGACGAACTACATATAATAGCAGGATAAAAACTGGAGTTGTGGATTCAAATCTTTTTACACTTATATCAAGGACACATTATTTTTTTAATTATTCCCAACTAAAAATAAAATATTTAAAAAATCTGAAAAACATATTTTATCTCTGATGTCACATTCTTCAATGATTATAAATATTTGAAAGAGGCATCTTCGTCAGTGCTACTACATTTATTCAGAAATAATTTTTAAAAATTAAATTTGCATAACTAACACCATTGTTCACTTTCCAGGAGAAAAAGATAACAACGATACCACAGGAGAAAGTCCAGGTGCTTTAGGGGATGACAAAGTTCAAGACAGCGGAGACACAAAAGATATTAATGAGGATCACGAGGTAGAATAAAATTATGTAGACTTTTCAAGTGTAACATTCTAATATGTGGAGTCAAGTCAATAGATAATCACATTGACAAAGTTGTATCAACCAACTTTAATCACACTATGATTATTTGGCTTAGTCCTGGTTGCATTTGCTGTTTTGATGGCTTTTATAAGAAAGTAATGCAGTTTTAAAACTATAGTAAATTGTGTTGTGCTTCTGACTATTTTCACATGCTGGCCAGTATTGGTGCTAAAGTCAGGGGTGGGGGTCAATGCCACAGCCTTAATCATTCAGGTCGTCGTCAGATGATATTTAAAGTTATGTTTTGGTCATGATTTAATTGTATGTTTTTTGTATCTATACCAAATAGTCATACTCATGAACCACTTCTTCATCAAGGTGGAATTGATGGGGTCATATAGGGTTAGTCATTTAATGGTGGATATCTATTAATAGAATGGCTGTAGAGAGATTGGCTACACAATGCCCAGACATATGCTGAAATACATTGATTTCATCCAGCATTCAAGCATTCTAACAGTGGGAACATAACGTAGTGCGTTGTGACATTCTTAAATGAGGATGATTATATTTCCTACAAATTTGATTTTTTAACATCCTCTCACGAATGAAGTTCCTACAACTGTTGACATAAAAAACATGCTAAACTCCCAATCTTAAATATCATTTTATGATTTCAATATACAATCTATGAAGGGTCTGATGTCAACTACCTGTTCTACAAATGAACTATGAATGGCTTCTATTACGACTTCATTCTATCATCAAGTAATTTACCCGAACTTTTAGTTGTTTGAGCACACAATCAAAACATAATGCCTTGGATAACCTGTGTGTGCATGAGCTGATAGCATTTTGTTTTTTTCATGGAATATTTTATTGTTCTGCTTTTTAGTCAGTTTTTTTTGTTTTTTTCTGATGCTAAAGTCATATATTATTTTTAGTTTTTTTCTGACGCTAAAGTCATATATTATTTTCAGTTTTTTCTGATGCTAAAGTCATATATTTTGTTTTTTCTGATGCTAAAGTCATATATCATTTTTAGTTTTTTTCTGATGCTAAAGTCGTATAACATTTTTAGTTTTTTACTGATGCTAAAGTCGTATTATTTTTAGGTTTTTTCTGATGCTAAAGTCATATATTATTTTCAGTTTTTTCTGATGCTAAAGTCATATATTTTGTTTTTTCTGATGCTAAAGTCATATATCATTTTTAGTTTTTTTCTGATGCTAAAGTCATATAACATTTTTAGTTTTTTACTGATGCTAAAGTCGTATTATTTTTAGTTTTTTTCTGATGCTAAAGTCATATATTATTTTTAGTTTTTTTCTGATGCCAAAGTCATATATTATTTTTAGTTTTTTTTCTGATGCTAAAGTCATATATCATTTTTAGTTGTTTTTTTCTGATGCTAAAGTCATATATCATTTTTAGTTTTTTTCTGATGCTAAAGTCATATATCATTTTTAGTTTTTTTTTCTGATGCTAAAGTCATATATTATTTGTAGTTTTTTTCTGATGCTAAAGTCATATATCATTTTTAGTTTTTTTCTGATGCTAAAGTCATATATCATTTTTACTTTTTTTTCTGGTTTTATAAATGAAAACATTTATTTTGTAAGAATCTTTTGTTTACATGCAGTGTGGCATGGCCGGGGTAAGAGTCGCCTGGGCCTCCCTCCTTATAAAGAAAAAAACTGCTGTCTTGGTCATGTTGCCCCCCCCCCCCCTGTTTACATGTATAGCATTTCTATTATTGGAACACATGGCAGGGGCCTCTGTTAGCCACAAACGTTACTGCGCGTTGCTGGGTATTATTGGACCAGGGGATTTTTTTTGGTCATAATTGTCTGCGGAATTTTTCTTTAACCAGAGGATACTTTGACATAAGTGTTGAAAAAGGTCGCTCTCCAACCCCCCGCACCTCACCCACCCCCCACCCTATTATAGCATTTAAAAATTTTATTATGACTAAACATTATCAATGTTAGTGGATAGTTTGTCACTTTAAATTTAATGCTTTGGTCTGGTACAAGATTAACTTGGACGGGGTTTGGAAAACTACGGCCTACGGGCCACATCGGACCAGTGAGTCCGTTTTATCCGGCCCGTGAAGTCAAGAGGGATATTGAAGTTTGTGCATAGTATGCATGGAAAAAACAGTAGAGTACATGAAATAAGAGATGGAAAATACATTGCTCAGTACAATTTACATTGGATAAAATGGAAGTGCTTTACAATAGATGGTGGTAAAACATCTGATGAGTAAGGTTGAGTTTTGCAATTTTTCAAGGCTGTTCAATGCATTGCCCGTTTCAAGCCTATTCTTCATTTTGTTGCATCAGATAATCTATTGTTTATCACAGTGAGCCTCATTTGCTCCCATGATGCCTCAGTCGTCAGTTTCATGAGTTTTTGATGTCAGATTGAGTTTTTGACATCATATTCATGAGTTTTGATGTCAGATTCATAAGTTTTTGACATCAGATGAGTTTTTGATGGCAATAAAAGTGGAGTTAATCTTCCACCCTTCATTCAGATGGCAAAGTTTGTGGGAACATTTTAACTGGTATTGTTCAGGCGAACTACCGCCCCCCAACTGTTACTCTGAAATTGCAATTGGTTTTGGAAATTAGATTTTTTTTTTTTTTTTTAGACTCAATCGTACACTTGAGGAATTGAAGGGCGGATTACCAGGCAGAGTCAAACTAGTATCTGCCATGACTACTGACGTGAAGGCATTTCAGCAAAAACTTCATTCCCGTTGCCATTGAAAAGGGAAAGTGGCTCAATTCCTGGCGAGTCTGTTTGAGGATTTCTCCAAGACTTGAGGTGGCAGTTTCATTGCCTTATTTCTTATCTGGTTGCCAGGGCAACAAAAATAATAAGCCACCAGTTGATACTCAAATAGGATTGGTTGATCTGCAGTCCAATGATCTTTTGACGCAATGACACAAAGAAGGGAAACTGATTGACCATAATAAGTTTCTCCCCGGTGGATGGATTAGTGAGCTCATGTAAGAGCCTATGCCAGGTGCATTCATTTCAATCTTTGGCTCTGCCAACTAGTGTCGGAAGAAAATTTTCAAAAACGAAAGAAGTGAAATCTGGTGAATCAGCTGTATCTGATGATAGTGCTAAATTTGAGCCTAAGCTAAATGGCAGAAGGGCACCAGTTTCATGTGTTATCACTTATGGGGAAATAGATTATTATACAATCCAAATTGGATTTGTTGGACGCAAGGAGGAACCACTAGTTGGTCGACGGGCAGAAAGGAGGAGACAGCAATGCGATCTGAATTGCTTAGAGCATAGCAAGACACATAGAGCACCATGTTCATTCACTGAACCCATTTCCATTCCCAGCCGTCTTCCTGCTTTGGTGTGAGAGTGAGGTTGACAATTTGCTCATCCCTTCCCCACTTAAACCCAAGCTGATAGCGCAAGTCATTTTAATCATCCATCCATCCACGTTATTTTATCATCTACAAAGTCATGTGGCCATGGTAAATGGCGAAACTGCAGGTGTGGGTACACTGGCCGTGGTACTCGCAAACCTGGCTCAGGCCATAGGGTTGTTCATCACTGAAATGGAGCAGCAGTGGTGTCCGGCAGCTCCATGAGTGACCATCCTTAGGAAAACACTGCTCATGTCCATGGCATGAGGAGGGGCTAAAAAAGGTGTCCTAAAAATTGTCTGCTCCATCCTTCTTTATCCAGCCTACTGCAGTTGGAGGGGACCCAATTTATGCAGTCAAAAGGTAAATTACATTTTTTTTTATAAAAGCTCAAAATGAAGAACCGGATCAAAACTTTCCCAAATAAATCGATGCTTCAAATAAAATGTGTGCTCTCTTCAAGACAAAGAAGCAGACAGCCTGCAGGAAAGAACAGCCCTTCTTTGAAATAAACTGGCCAGCTAAAAGGTAGATATTGCAACCCTTTGCTAGACCTGGCTTGCATGAGATTGTGAACTCTGCAAAAGGTTCTCTGGATATACTGGGTTCCTTCTTTTAGAGTGGAGGAGCAGGTGAAGAATGTCTTGAAGCTGGTGTGTCAATGATGGGAAAATGACAGAGAAACTCCTTATCTTATCTGGAAGAAAACACCTCAGCATCATTACCAGGGGATGAAGATCCCCAACTGTCTGAACACCACAAAAAAACTTTTGGGGGATGCTCTGGAAGTATGTCTAGAATCCCCATCTCTGGAAAATTACAATATCAAAACAAATTGGCATTTACACGGAGCAATGGGGCTTATGGATTTTCTGGGACCGAGCTTAATAAACCCATCAAGACAGGTTCAATGAAAACTGTGGTGTTATCAAGCAGCTGCTGTAGGAAAGATAACGTCTTTGCCACTCCTTCCTTAACAACCCAAGGTCACCTCCCAAGAAAGACTCATAACAGAATATAAGGAGAATGGTGTAGGAAAAGCTGCTCCAAATGCAGGATAATTGGTTAAGTGACAAGGCTGATGCTTTTCAGCGCCATGTGTTTACTATCTGAAAACATTCTACTCCACTTTAAAGAAGTTTATGGTTCCACATCATCCAGATCTTCCCTACTTCTGATTGCCGATGAGAAAACTCAGATTACTCATAAGAAAAAAAAAATGATTGAAGTTTTTTTTTTTATATCCATCAATTATAAATGTATAAATCCACTCCCACAAGTGCCAATCAATATATAAAATAAATGGAAGACACCCCCTTCCCCCCTTTTAACTGAGACCCAGCAAGCTTTACGCCTGCTCTCGGGTGGCAAAGCTCCAGGTGATGACTCCATACTAGCTGAAATATACATGGAAGGTTGCAGGGCTGTGCTCTTGATGCTGAAACCAAAGACCTAACAGGCATCATCAGGGACTTTCTGTACACCAAATGCTGTGCCCTTAATGTTGAATCAGAGGCCAATATACAACACAGTGTTGCAAACTTCTCAGATGCCTGTACAAACTTCTGTCTTACCATTAACATGAAGAAGACTGAAGTCCTGCACCAACCAGCTGCTTGAAAACCTTCTTTTGAGCCCAACATTCAATCCTATGGTGAAAGGCTTAAAGTGGTCAACAGCTTCTCTTACCTTGGCAGCACCCTGTCCTTAAGGGTAACCATCAATGATGAGGTGAACCTTGAAATTGCAAGATGCAGCGCAACCTTTAGTAAAATGTCTTTTTAAAAAATCAACAAGTGGGGCTGTGCTCCCTATGTTTATCTATGCATGTGAAACGTGGACAGTCTATCAATGTGGACAGGCTACCAACGTGGACAGTCTATCAAGGCCATGAAAGAAAGTTGAACCACTTTCATACAACGAGCCTCAGAAAAATCCTCAACATCAAAAGACGGGACAAGGTCCCAGACACTGAGGTACTCCAACCAGCATACACATCTTTTTAATGCAGTCCCTGCTTCATTGGGTGGGACATGTTGCAAGACGACCGCTTGCCCAAAAGAATATTTTATGTGAACTCAAGCATGGCAGGCAGTTTGCTGGGGGACAGAAGAAACCCTGAAAGCATTATTGCAAGTGTTTTACATAAACCCGGACATGCGGGAACAGTCCATAAAGGATTAAGACTTGTAGCATTTCTGCCAATGCAACAGCACCATACCACATGACGCCAACATAACAGCTGCTTTAGAGCACAAAAGGCAATCCAGAAAAGTCAGAGTTAACTCTGCATCTGGAGATGTCCCATCCATCCCATGCACCTTCTGAGCACCCACAGGAATGAAAAGACCCAATGCGAAACCATGATCGATTTCAATGGATGAACTAACACAACAATGTATTATGGCAATCTGTAGCTACTGAACTAAAAATAAAATCTGACTGTATCACGATTCCTTAACTAATATACTTTTTATACATCATTCCATTGATTGCTGTACTTGAGATTAAATATGCATTGTGCATTTTGTGCTCAACCATCGTAAACATAAATGTTTATTAACACTATAATAATTATGTATTTTTTAACTCCAGGAAAAAAGTGGCAAGAAAGACTTGGTTAGCATTGTTCCAGTCGTTCTGGTGGCGATGCTTTTGGGCTGGATGGCCCACCAGGGACCTGAACTGTTGACCAGGATCATGCCCAGATTCCGCATCCAAACTGAGGACATGATCTTATACAGCCTGTTGGCCATATTCACTGCAGCTCTTGTATATCCAAAACTGATGAAAAAGTAAGTTACACAAACTGTGTGGTCTTTTAAATGGAATTTTGCTTCAACTGTAATGTTAATATGGTTAAGAACGGTGCTGACACCCCAGTAATGTTAAGGTGGTTAAGAATGGTGCTGACATCACAGCAATGTTAAGGTGGTTAAGAGCAGTGCTGACAGTGAATTGAATTTTATTTTTTAAGCTGAAGTAAAACAGGCCACGCACAACATGTTTTGAACATTTCTTATTCCAGGAAAGCCAGCGAGTCAAATATATTAAGTCTGAATTGGAAACTGCTGAAATCTGTGGCACTGGTCCTTCAGACTCTAGCTCTCACCAGTCTCTCACTCATGAACATATCGCTGGCATTCTTTCTGACAGCTCTGATGGTGCCTGTGACAACCCTTGTGCGGCCATCTCACAACAGGTGAGCTTTTCTGAGAATTCATTTTGTCCCAGTAAAACAGTTGCCCTTTTCTTCACTCGTGTCAACAGGACATGTCTAGTTAAATAAGTTCTTCTTTGTATTATTCTCTGAGTTTTATTGAAGACATGGACAAGAAAATACAACAGCTGTCTGAAAACGATCACTGCTCTGGGTTTTGTACGTCCAGGATTTTCAGATAAAATATTTTAAAAATCACATGTTAAAATACTAAACGAGAGCTGAACAGGCACATGGTCAAAGTCATCTAAACCTTTGCTCATTATAACTAAATATTATTGGCCGTCTTGCCTCTTCATGCTTGGCAACTAACATCGTGCAACTAACATCATGCAACGGTTCAGCAAAATTGAGCATTTTATCTAGGTAGGTAATGAACTCTGATAATTTATCGTAAACTCTCAAGAGAGCCATGAGGTTTTCATAAAAATGTTTTTTGTTCACTGTTTTCAAGCTCTTGGTACCTACCACTGTGTTATCTGGTTGCACTAGGCGAGATGTGGTAACGGTTATAAAAAGTTCAAAGCTGTACAACTTCTCAAACCTAACCTAGTTTTATTGCAGACTGTAGAATTGCCATACACCACAATTTCAATTTGTATTTCCCTCTGTTCCAGCCAGGGCCTGCCTTAGGCCATTGCAACCTATGCGGCCGCAATGGGCCCCGCACTTTCATAGGCCCCGCCCCGAATTTATTTTCTAATACAAAATCTTAATTTTCACTTATTATCCAGAAAGGGCCCCGCGCAATCCGTTTCGCACAGGGCCCCGCAATTGTTAGGGCCGGCCCTGATTCCAGCCATGAGACATTGATGAATAATTTCAGACATTTCAATGAAAAATTTTTTTTACCACATGGAATTTTATCCAGAGCTATCTGAATTGGTATGACATTCTTAAATTTCAGATTTCTCCGCTGGTTACAGATGGCAGCGCTAGTGTTGATATCTCCAATGTCTCTCATGTTGATGGTGGGCGTCATCTCATCTTTGCCACAAGACTCCCCTGTAGAACTCATCACTCAGGGTTTTGCCAACAGCAAGGAGCTCATATTTCTTGGTGTGATGGATGCCCACCTCTTCAATGCATGGACAGAGACGGTCATCACAGCTGTTGTGTTTCCTGTGTGGCTCATGTTTTGGGCCATCCCATGGATTGATGCCAATTAGTGATTCAACAATTAAAATGTCATGTTTTGGGCCATCCCATGGATTGATGCCAATTAGTGATTCAACAATTAAAATGTCATGTTTTGGGCCATCCCATGGATTGATGCCAATTAGTGATTCAACAATTAAAATGTCATGTTTTGGGCCATCCCATGGATTGATGCCAATTATTGATAAACAATTACAACGTGTTTAAGGTTTTTTGGAGTGAATTTATATGGCTTAGTAGTCAATAAATTCATGTGGATTTTATTCTCTCAAATAAATCTTTTTTTTCTCACATAAATATTTGTTGAACCATCGTTAAAGGACAATTTTAACTGTTTCAAAAACTGCTTTTGGTGTATTTTGATTTTTTTATTCCTGTAATTCCGACAAATTAGATCTGTATTCTATAAGTAGTAATGATCTTTTATGGAAATAATGTTAGGAAAACAAATTTACTTTTATTCTCAATAACTGTGTTTCAATATTCATATTGTTTAGACATTTGCCCTTTTTCCAAACTTTTGCTTGGACCAGTGCTGTCCAAAATTTTTGACCACGTGGGCCAAAATATGTTTCAGTTTCAGCTAAACCAAGGGCTGCACATGACATCTCAAAAGAAAGATTTTTTTTTTTTTACTTTTTAGAAAATATCTCACATTGTTTTAATACTTGTGACCTTATGCAGAAAGAGTCAGATCTCTAATATCATCGGCTCATCAAGAATATAAATAATTTTTACAATGACCAAATAGCCACACGTTGGTTTCCCTATTCATCTTTCCCCAATGCCGTCAGCAATAATACCAGATACCCTGTAACGGCTCCCCTTGTACAAGCAACAGAAAGAAGGAGAAGATAGTATCCGAGTTTACATCACCCAGGTTCCTAAATGGTTGCTCTGCTGATGTGCTTAACATAAATTACTGTCACCCGTCAAGCCATCTCACTCTTAAGCTTTTGTGACCTCCCCCCTTTCCTATGTTCCTACTTTTTCCTTAGCTCTCACGTGATTTCCCGGCACCCTTTTCTATGTTCCTACTTTTCCTTAGCTCTCACGTGATTTCCCAGCACCCTTTTCTATGTTCCTACTTTTTCCTTAGCTCTCACGTGATTTCCCAGCACCCTTTCCTATGTTTCTACTTTTTCCTTAGCTCTCACGTGATTTCCCAGCACCCTTTTCTATGTTCCTACTTTTCCTTAGCTCTCACGTGATTTCCCAGCACCCTTTTCTATGTTCCTACTTTTTCCTTAGCTCTCACGTGATTTCCCAGCACCCTTTCCTATGTTTCTACTTTTTCCTTAGCTCTCACGTGATTTCCCAGCACCCTTTTCTATGTTCCTACTTTTCCTTAGCTCTCACGTGATTTCCCAGCACCCTTTCCTATGTTCCTACTTTTTCCTTAGCTCTCATGTGATTTCCCAGCACCCTTTTCTATGTTCCTACTTTTCCTTAGCTCTCACGTGATTTCCCAGCACCCTTTCCTATGTTTCTACTTTTCCTTAGCTCTCATGTGATTTCCCAGCACCCTTTCCTATGTTCCTACTTTTTCCTTAGATCTCACGTGATTTCCCAGCACCCTTTCCTATGTTCCTACTTTTCCTTAGCTCTCATGTGATTTCCCAGCACCCTTTTCTATGTTCCTACTTTTTCCTTAGCTCTCACGTGATTTCCCAGCACCCTTTCCTATGTTCCTACTTTTTCCTTAGCTCTCACGTGATTTCCCGGCACCCTTTTCTATGTTCCTACTTTTCCTTAGCTCTCACGTGATTTCCCAGCACCCTTTCCTATGTTCCTACTTTTTCCTTAGCTCTCATGTGATTTCCCAGCACCCTTTTCTATGTTCCTACTTTTCCTTAGCTCTCACGTGATTTCCCAGCACCCTTTTCTATGTTCCTACTTTTCCTTAGCTCTCACGTGATTTCCCAGCACCCTTTCCTATGTTCCTACTTTTTCCTTAGATCTCACGTGATTTCCCAGCACCCTTTCCTATGTTCCTACTTTTCCTTAGCTCTCACGTGATTTCCCAGCACCCTTTTCTATGTTCCTACTTTTTCCTTAGCTCTCACGTGATTTCCCAGCACCCTTTCCTATGTTCCTACTTTTTCCTTAGCTCTCACGTGATTTCCCAGCACCCTTTCCTATGTTCCTACTTTTTCCTTAGCTCTCACGTGATTTCCCAGCACCCTTTCCTATGTTCCTACTTTTTCCCTTAGCTCTCACATGATTTCCCAGCACCCTTTCCTATGTTCCTACTTTTTCCCTTAGCTCTCACGTGATTTCCCAGCACCCTTTCCTATGTTCCTACTTTTTCCCTTAGCTCTCACGTGATTTCCCAGCACCCTTTCCTATGTTCCTACTTTTTCCCTTAGCTCTCACGTGATTTCCCAGCACCCTTTCCTATGTTCCTACTTTTCCCTTAGCTCTCACGTGATTTCCCAGCACCCTTTCCTATGTTCCTACTTTTTCCTTAGCTCTCACATGATTTCCCAGCACCCTTTCCTATGTTCCTACTTTTTCCCTTAGCTCTCACGTGATTTCCCAGCAGAATTAAATCAATGAATGTGGTTAACAATATTTTCACCGTAAAATGTTTGATTTTTTTTTTACACACTTACAAATTTCTCAAGCTGTGTCGGGCTATTTAAAATCAGCTCTTGGGTGTGTTGTACAGCACTGGCTCAGACGGTAAAAAAAATGTTTCATTCCATCATTCATGGTTGTCAACCCCCTCATTATTATTAGTATTATTATTATTTGTTGTCTTATATAGCGTGGTACCCCAGCCTAGGGCTAGGCTCACCGCGCTGTACATACAAGGTACCCCAGCCTAGGGCTAGGCTCACCGCGCTGTACATAAAAATATTAAAAAAGAGACATAATGGTGACATTAACATAAAATACATATATATAATAAAGAACAGATGTATAGAGACATACCACCCTGCTCACATGAATGGCTTATTGAACAAAGATCATGAGCTCTTAGACTTCATTGTTATTTATTTGAAGGAAGGGCTTCATTCCATTTAGGCCTCGAAAGTACTTGAAAGTGAAATGTATTTTTTATATATATATTTAAAGTTAACAATCAATTTCTTGTTGTATTTTATATGTTCAACTAATTAAAATACAAAATATAATGTTCTGGTTGTCAAATTTATTAATCTCCATGGTGTTTAGGGCAATGGTACAGTTCTCTGCCTCTTAACCAGAAGGTTGTTGTGTTTTAGTTTTGTCTGGGGCTGTCCCTAGTTTTTTTGCACTAAAAGCCAGGTGGGATTAATTTGTTAGGTGGTACCCAAAAAAAACACTTACCCCAACAAAGCATGGAATTAAAAAATGATTGTCTATGTAAAAGTAGCCGTAGCCTTACTAGATGAGATACAGTTGGAATAAATGATTGTCTATGTAAAAGTAGCCGTAGCCTTACCAGATGAGATACAGTTGGAATAAATGATTGTCTATGTAAAAGTAGCCGTAGCCTTACCAGATGAGATACAGTTGGAATAAAAACCTGGAAAACAAATATCAACCTGATGGGGTTTATAATGATTATAAAGGATCAAAAAGAAAAAAAAGAAACTATTGAAAATTTTAAATATTTTTTTTATTAGTGATTTAACTGATTATAAAAGAAATAAATAACAATTTCTTGAATGTATAAGTTTTCAAGGCAGTGAAATTTCAACACATGTATAAACACATTTTTGTTGTAAAATAGTAAACATTTTGCTAAGTGATAACAAAACAAACCACACATTAAACTTAAGTATAACCACCAAAGGCATCGAGACAAATGGTCTGATTATGCATCTTATTTCATAAAACTTTAAATGACAGAACTATATAAGATTCCCTGAAAATACCTGCTATGTTGACTGGTTAAAAGTCTTAACATTAGGTCAATGAATAAATTATCCATATCATTTGGTGGTCTGGGCAATGCTCCAGCGTAGCACATCATTACAGCATGTACCAAGCAAAGCTTGATATAAAAAGTACTTTGTAGCTGCAGCACCTGTGAATTGTGCATGTCCAGTACGGTACAAATAACGGTCAAGGCATTTATTAAACATTTCTTAAATGACAATGATGTGAGCAATTGTAATACTTGTTTATGAGTAAAAGATGAAACAAGAGATGAAAATTGACATCAAAATGACAATGAACTTGTGATCACAAAATGTTATCATACAAATTAATTTAGCTTTCCCTGGCTTTATGTACTTCAACTTTTTTCATTAATTTAACATTTCAGTTACAAAACAAAAAAATAGAAAAATGAAATCATTTATAAAAATAATGTTTTCTCTAAAATTAAAAGCTTTTAATAATTGTTATATTTTTATTTTATTTCAAAGTTTTTATTATTCTCAGACTTGGATTGTGTTTCTTACTATCTGCCCAATTACTTATAAAAAAACATTTAACTTGATTAACAGATTAGAAAGTATCGAAAATGAAACCAACTTGATAATTTGTACATAAAAAAAGTAACTCATCAAAGAATCCACATATTAAGAGTGAAATTCTATGTATTAATGACTAGCCAAAATGCCCAGCTTTGCTTGGGTTTGTATAGGGAAAAAAAATTCTATCCAAATCATCATCAGCCTACACTTAAATTTAGGGCCCTATCAACACTTCCAGATAAAATGGTACATTTTCTCCTATAAAAAGCTACCGTATAATTATAATATAATAACTCTTGTTAACATTAAATTTGGGGACCACCCATTTCAGTTAATGTTCAAGTTGGGCACAGCCAAAAACCATAATTTAAAGACTAATCTAACTTTTCAAATCGGACGGAATTAGCAAAGATGATGCTTTTTAAATGTTTACTATTAAGCCCCAGCGCAAAAAGAAATTAGTCTTTAATATTTTACATCTGTGAATATTTTAGGTTAGATAACGAATAGAATTTATTTTAAAAATCTTCTAATTAAAATCAGTTGCAAATTCCAAAGATAAATCGTTTTATCTAATGTAAACTTGGGGACCCCCCCAGGACAGAAAGATGTGGATATTATTAAAATCTATCTATATTTTTAAAAGGGCTTACAAAACGCATATTTACAAAGTTTGGCCTAGATGCAACAATTAACATAGAAACTTGCATTGTAACCTAAGCCTTCTAGTGTAAATTTTGCTATTATAAACAAAATACATTGTAGAACATTCTACTTCAGTGTTGTAGTTTTACTAAAAGCTGATTTGTCGCTAAATCACAAACTTAAGAATCTCCCTTCCTTACACACATATACTTTTATATAATAAAGTCGGCAATAAAAATTGATAAAAGAAATCCTCATGACTGCAAACCTTTAGGTAACCCCAAAGCACCCTTTATGCCCACCCCTCAACTACAGGATAATTTCAATATAATGTTCAACCCCCTTAAAGAATGCAATGAACTGCAGATTGCAAACATTTTATTTAAATTGCTTGCACAAAACAAAAGTGCACCAAAAACCTTCATTTAATCGATGTTTCAAAGCACACATTTTGAATAAGAGGCTTATTGAAAATACACAAACCAAAAATAACTCAACGTCTCTCAAAGCCATTTGAAAAAAAAAATCTCTCTTTACCCTCTAAATTTTAAGATTTTTTAATAATAGCTTTTGGAATAAAGGGATTATGAGCTAACTGTCCAGGGACCATCTACAGGTCAGGAGGTATGACCATGTCAATTAGGTTGCCATCAATTGTTTTGATTTCTTGTGATTGATCGACCCATTAACAAACAGTCGTACTGAGCTTTATATAGTAAGTTATTATTAAGGTAATTTTAGAATTATGCTCCATATGTGAATTCTTCCACACAAACTTGTGAAACTTTAGAATGATGCTGCAAACATGTGATTAACCAGAATAAAGTTAAAAATAGTAATGTTTTGACACAAAAATTTGAAAATCTAGAAGTGGTTGTATAAATTTTAGAAAATAAAACAAAATGCGGGCTCAGTTCTGGCATGCATTAACACTCATTATAAAATCATAGTGGATTCTACAGGAATGTGTCGCACTTGTCGAACAGTTTCCATGAATGATTGAATCCTCAAGGGGTCCAGCTCCTCTTGCCAGTGACCAGATCTTTTGAAGTGTGAACCTACAATCAAAGCATGGGCCTGCTTGTAAAGGTGGAAGTTATCCTTAGTTACCCCAGATCCAACCAGAACAGGGATATTTACACCACCTAAAACAGCTACGGAATGGAGAAATGAGACAATGTTGAACTGAGAAATGTGACAATGTTGAACTGAGAAATAAGACAATGTTCAATTACTTGAATGGAGAAATGAGAATTTTAAAGTGAGAAATAAGACAATAGAGAAATGAAACAGAGTTGATAGAAGCAGTTGCCGATACAAAATAAAGTAAAAAATTATACAAAATATTTATGTCTTGTTATGGATAATAAATTTAGGTCAGAGAACTCCAAGTGTTTTGAGTTCAGTAATATTCTAGACAGCTTCCCGGGTGTTGAAACTCATGTGTGATGCTTGGCTGTGGAATTTCTTGGGTGGACGAGTGGTCTAAACTGAGGCAATCTGGAGTTCGACTTGAAGAAATCAAAAACATCAGCAGCACCCCGGGTAGATGGGACTTGTTAACCTTGGATGGCAACTCATATAACTGAAGGCAATCTCGGAAATCAAACCCAGAGATGGAGTCCCATAGGCATTATCCAATGGATACAATGAAAATTCCGACAACTTCTGCAATGTAGAATGCGTAAAGAGCACAGTTAAAGACATGCTGGTGATTGATTGCATCCTGGTCTATTTCCAGCCTGTCATGACTAAGTCTTGCCATTGGATGTGAAAATTGAGCAACTCTCCCTCACTTTAAACAAAATACAACTCAAGTCAAGGCTGTTGTTACTCAAGTCAAGGCTGTTGTTACTCAAGTCAAGGCTGTTGTTACTCAAGTCAAGGCTGCTGTTACTCAAGTCAAGGCTTTTACTCAAGTCAAGTAAATTGTGTCAATCTCAAGTTCAATTGTGTCAATCTTGAGGCAATTTCCGTCAGCCATAAGAAAATCCATACTTGAAATGCCAAGTGGGGGTCTGAAGGCAAATTGATGTTGAGTTCAAAATCATTGAAACAGGTGCATGGTCCCAATCCATGGGTAGAATTAAGGAAAAAGGATGGGCTCCACAAATTTTTTGAAGCAACAGGGGGATATCAAAAACACACTACATTCAGCATTTAGAGAAATCTGTGGACAGTGCCTCGTTTGACTTTAGCTCTCACTCCTCAGTTGGCTACCAAGTGAATGAACATTCAAGGCCTTCCACCACTTGGCAACACACATGCAATGAACACCCAAGACATTCCATAGTTAGGCATCAAACATGAAATGAACACCCAAGACATTCCATAGTTAGGCATCAAACATGAAATGAACACACAAGACATTCCATAGTTAGGCATCAAACATGAAATGAACACACAAGATATGCCACAGACAAGCATCACATATGAGTTTAAACAGCCGGGAAGCTATCATGGTCCATACAGGTGTCAAAGTCCCATTGGCGTCTGAAATTTTCAGGGGTGGATACACATACAATATCATACCCTCGACCTTGCCTCCCCCGAGGGCATCCTTAAAGGGATTTTTTTTATTTGACACAAACACCAATTTGGTGTCAGGTGTAATGAAATTGTTACCATGGAATGTTGGCAGTTGGGATGAAATTATTACCATGGAATTTTGGCAGCTGGGATGAAATTATTACCAGGGAATGATGGCAGCTGGTGTGCAATTATTACAATGGAATGTTTCCTTCGTATCGCCTCATAAGATTTTTATCTTTAGAGCGCAACTAGCTTACACCTAAAATTTGCTCATAGACAATTGTAATAGCTTTCAAAAGTTCGTGTATGTTCAGCCAGGTTTGCAGAATTTCCTATGTCAGAGAATTTTCATGCATATACAGTTGAGTAAGATCATTGTTCATCCATGCATCACACTGTACCTTATGTAATGTAAGGGATCTGTGTAGCAACATCTCCAGACTAATGTCACTTCATGTGTTTGGGAACTGGCAACATCTTCAGACCAATGTCACTCCATGTGTGTGGCAACTGGCAACATCTTTAGACCAATGTCACTCCATGTGTGTGGCAACTGGCAACATCTCCAGACTAATTGTCACTCCATGTGTGTTGGAACTGGCAACACCTCCAGACTAATTGTCACTCCATGTGCATTTTTCCAGAGCTCAAGGATCATTGCATACTATTTATATAAAATTAGAGAAATCAGAGAGAGTAAGACTTGTGCTGTAATTTACCTTTAACTTCTGTACTGCTTGTTGCTTTTCCTGTAGCATCCCCTGTAACAATGACGCCAT
This sequence comes from Omphiscola glabra, assembly GCA_964017045.1. Taxonomy (NCBI): domain Eukaryota; kingdom Metazoa; phylum Mollusca; class Gastropoda; family Lymnaeidae; genus Omphiscola; species Omphiscola glabra. The sequence continues at coordinate 13,217,289 of OZ024800.1, forward strand.
CGCTCAGGAAAAATTCTGCAGCTTGGGCTGTATTCACAATATCCACATCATTGGTTATAGCGTGTGCACTAGAAAATATGAAAGACTTTGAATGGATATGCTCGTATGTAGTTTTTGTAATGCTGCATTTTGTATTTAAATGTGGTAAGATATAGATTGTTTCATTTCTCTTTTAATATGGTTGACTTCGTACAGCGCTTTGAGCCTTTGTGGATGAAGCGTGATTTTTTCAAATAAACTTTATTATTTATTGTTATTATTAGTTCAGGGATGAGGAAAGTATAGTCCATGAGGTGAGTGCAGCCCTTGTATATCTGTTAAAATTATGTTTTCTTCTCTTCATGATTTTAAAAATTTAACTTAGGTTAATTTGATTCAACAAAATAACATTAAGCATTAGAAATCTTGAGTCCTGAATATGGAAACACAAATTACACAAATAAAAGTTTGGTGCTAGGCCTCTGTTTGTTCCTAGCATACATCTGTGACGTGTCCAAGATGCTGACCTCCCATTCAAGACTGTTTGAGGACGGCACAGCAGTAGACAGGACGAGCACCAACAGTTCTGACCAGGACCAGCTACAACAGGAACTCCATTGGTTAGCTGAGTAGGAGATGAGCTAGGACATGGAATTTTACCCTTCCAAGTGCCAGACCCTGTCAGTCTCCAGGAGTAGAACCCCTCTAAACCATCCTTATGAACTGCATGGCCATATACTTGAGCCAGTTTCCTCCGTAAGGTACCTCAGTTTAACCATTCAAAGAAAGGTCCGCTGGGAAGAGCATGCTAACAAGGTGTGCAACCGAGCAAACAAGACCCTAGTGTTCCTAAGGTGAAATCTAAGGATCAGTACCTCTAGCGTGAAAGAAAAAGCCTATAAAGCCTTTTTCTGGCTGCTTTTAGATTACGCACCCTCAATCTGGGACCCATTCAGCCATTCACCCAGAAGAGCCTCAACAGGTTGGAGGCAGTCCAGCAATGGGCAGCACACTTTGTCCTGAACCGCTACAGGAACACCTCAAGAGTTGCCAGCATGCTGAAAACACTGGGCTGGTCACCATTGGAACATTGGAATGATGTTCAAGAAAAAAATGAAGTGGTCCACTGCTCCAATATTAAACGGAAACTCATCATTCTCCCGCCTAGACAGTACCAAGGCATGACAGGCAGTTCCGGCTCATAACAGCAAGAACACAGTACAAAAATTGATCATTCTTGCCAAAGGCAATCAGGCATTGGAACAAGTTTCCAAAAGAAACAGTTGATGGGACAACACTTGACACATTTGCATCTATTGCCTCCTGCCTTCCAAACCCCAGTTCCTGATACCCTTGCTGTGAAGCCCTTGCAACCAGTGAAGTATCCTCATCAAAACCAAGCACAGAAACATCGCAAACCCGCTCTACATAAATAGGGGCCAGAATTATCAATATATTGATTGTGGGCCCTCAAAATATAGAAGAAGAAAAAATAAAGTTACTGATTTGTCTGTTGGAATTGGGAGAGAGCGTTGGGGGCGGCTGCCATCAAAGGAAGGTGTGGCAGCGACATGCAACACTTAGTTGATGAAGGATTCTTTTAATCCCAAAACTCCCAGTTGATCAAATTCCTAAATAGAGTCAAGTTTCTGCAACACTTAGTTGATGAAGGATTCTTTTAATCCCAAAACTCCCAGTTGATCAAATCCCTAAATAGAGTCAAGTTTCCAAACTTAAAACAATGAACTGAATGGTGGTGATGTTAACATTGAAACATGTGTGACATCAGACTTTTTCTGCCATGAAGCAACTCTGTGAAATGCCACATCAGAGAAAAAATATTAAAAGGTGCAAGAGTCAATTCAAAAAGTCTCACTTTTTATATTTTTTTAAGTCAACACCTTAAGGTAAACATTATTTCATCCCATTTTCACTAAACTTATTGTGTGTTATTGGCCTGTGGTTTTGGTATGTTACTGGCAGTGGCATTGAATTAAGTTTGAGACGTGGATATAAAAAGAACATGTATTAAAATGCAGTGATTGGTATTACATTCTTTGTTTTATTTGCAAATCAAGCTTAAAAATAATTGCATAAAACCCTGTCCAAAAAATGTAAAAACTAACCTGTGTTTTTTTTTAATATCTGTGAAAACCATTATGTTTTCTCCATCAATTTGTCTTCTGTAACGCATGAGCTCTCCTGCACATGAATTCATCAATCCTTCATCAGCTACATGTGCATATACAAAACCCTCAGCTCTAATAAACTGAAGCCCAGCGGCTTTTGCTATAGCCAGAGCTTCTTTATTAGCTCCTGCTAGAACCTGTATGCCCACAGGTATGTTAGGAAAGATTCGCTTTACTTCATGACAGACAACAGTTAAGACAGATGTCACTTCAGGACCAATTTTTGAACTCTGAACATAGGGAATGTCATGCATATTCTCTAGAATCACTGCATCCTGGAAGAGAGAAAGAGGGTGTCTTAGGCAAGATCTAGGTTCAGTATTAAAAAAAGAAAAAGAAAATATAAACAACATTAAATTGAAATTAATTATAAAAGGTATGTTCGAGTTTGATAATTTAAGCTCATCATTCAAGAAAAGTGTTAATTTGAAAAAAATCTAATTAATGATCATAAACAGATACAACAGTTGAGTCAACTTACTACATTAGCATTTTTGTAAAGTGTTGCTTCCTGACATGCAATATTAACAATATCTTGGACTGAATGACTGTTTTGGGGAGTACCTGTCATAGACAGACATGGAGCGATAAAGATATACAAATTTTAAAACGTTAATAATTCATTTAATCTTAGTTTTGATGCAGTCTCATGTCTGACTACTTATGAGACTAATAATGAAGAGCTGATAAAAGGGTTCTCAGTAGCTAGCTGGTTACATATTAGGTACTTTGACACAAAATTTAAATATGGTCCGATTGCCATGAATGATACATCATTTTAAAGGGTTAGCTATAAGCTTTATAGCAACACCAATTTCATCTTTCTATCTTTTATATAACTTGAGTTATTAATTTTTTTGTCAAATTTTTATGCCCCTTATATAAGCTATATATTCGACCCAAAAAACTTGTGACCCACTTTTGAAATTTTTTCACTTTTTGACCCATAACTTTTTTATTTTCAAAGATAATGGAACCAAATTTTAAGTAGATATTCTCAATGCAATATACAACACAATGAACAACAAAACTTTCACATTATATAATAAATATTTATTTTAAAAATTGTTTTTGCAGAGAAATTGAAAAAATATCTGTAAAAAAATATTTTTTTGGTCAAATCAATTATTTTTTTTACACGAAAAACAAAAAAAATTGCAGGTCTATTCCATTTTAAAGTAACAACAACATCAAATCAAATTTATATGTTAATTATAGTCATTTTATGTTCTGTAGGGAATTTGAAAATATCTGAAAAGAAAAATAATTAAAATGTTAAATTAATTTTTTTAAATCAAATGTCCATACAATTAACTAATTACATGAAATAAATCAGTGCTACTACTTTATTGATGGGACTCTGAAAAGAAATATAGATATGTTATTAATAAATTATTCAAATATAACGTCCTGAAAAGAAATATAGAAATAGAAATGTTAATAAATTATTCAAATATAGACAAAATGGTTCATACTTAGTTTGTAAATAAATTACAGTTACAGACAATAAATGTTAAACCAATACTAATAATATTAACATTTGCCAGTATGAGATGAAGAATTTAAAATATTATGACTTGAAAAGACAAAAAAGGGGTAAAATAATTTTTTTAAATGTACCGATATTCGGTATTCCTTTATTCCAAAAGAAAAAGTCAGAGGCTTATACATTTAAAGTAATGATACCCAACACATATTAAATCAATGCTGTTTTAATTATAACATTGGTTACATCTTGAGTCCCTGGAGTTGCCTGGTGCTCAAATACCTGTGGAAGGAAACAATCATTGTGTGTTACAATAGTTGTAGCATCAATACCTTTGGAAGGCAACAGATTCTTCTTCTTGTTAATAGGCACTACAACTGGCTGCAACAAAAGATTTTGGCTTCTATTCCAATTAGTTTCAATTCCTTTCTAAAAAACAGAAAGCTTTTTATATAATCTTGACACATATACAGACCTGTTTTGGCGTACAATGAATGATTTTGAGATTTATACATTATATATCCGGTATACTGTATGTTTATTTTTTACTATTAAGATAATGTATTGAATGATTTTGTGATGATGTTGTGCGATTTTAAGAGTTTGAGGGTAAACAGGTCTGCATTTATATATATTGCAACCTTGTAAGAAACATAGTTGCTATCCTCTTGTTGGAAGGCCTCATCAAGAGCAGAAACAGACGCTTTCATGCCCTCTGTCTTGTTTGGTATGCTATTATACAGATAGATAGCATAGCCATTTCTTTTCACAAATGCGGCTGCAGCCTGGAAAAAGTTTGCCAGATACAGGTTATAATCCTCATTGTCACTGACATTTCTAGAAATTACAAAGTCAAACTGAAAAGAAAAAAACAAAATAAAATTAACAAAATGTGCAGACCATTTTTATTTATTAACTACTCTTTTATTATAACTATAACTGTCTATATAAATATAGTATAGTATAATTATAAGGAAAATGTTTATATTTCAATTTTATAATAATTTATTATTTATATTATATTTCAATTAGCCTATACTTATACTATATTTATAATAATTTATATGATTGTTTACCGATTGTTTATTTTATTTTGTTAATTGAATGTAGAATAAATGACAAACCTACAAAAAAACGTATTTTATTATTAACTAATTTATACTAGTAATATTACTAATATAATTACTATTACTTAGTAGTATTACTAAGACTAAGATTAAGTATTTATTAGTATTAGTAGCATTCGTATTAGTATTACCTTAGGCCTTAGTCTTAGTGAATTAACTGAATTGAAGTCTGAAGGACTAATTTTATTTAATTAAATTTAATTCACAAATGACAGTAAATTAAATGTTTATGAATAAATATTTCAAATTCTGCTTTGATTTGATACAATTAACTGTTTAAAGTATTGAATAATAATAACAAATACCGGTATTTCCGAAATATTCATTATTTAATGTCCGCCACTATCGATAACTGCGCCGCCATCCCGAGGCGGGAAAATGGGCGAAAAGAGAATTAGGAGTTTTGGTCACCAATTTAGGGAGTTTTTTGCGGTTACTTGAGCGCAGTCTCGTTAATTATAATAAGCTATAAAAATCAATTAATACTTTAGAATATTGTCCATTATGCTCTTTTAGTCGTCGCGTTTCTACAAAAAAAGTATTTAAGTTTTTATTCACTTACCGGTGGTTTTTTGACAACAGCGTAGTGTAGCAGTATCAAACCGTAATGTAACTTATAGTGTCGTGTGCAGAAACCAATCAACACAACAATGGTGACGTAAAACACAGCTTTTTTTATGCAAATTTTGATGCTCGAGGCTATTTACCTATGTCAACGAAAGCATTCTTCAAAAAGAAGGTCAAAGGCTTATGCCTCATTTTGAGACATGCGCAGAACCATGCGCGGGCATGTATTATTATCCCTATACATATTATGTAATTTACCACCTGTTAGGGGTTGATCAAGTTTGAGTGTCGGTTATTAAAAAATTGGGCTAATGTGCTTCTGTGGTCCCCTTATTGGGAGTCACTTCCCTTTGTTTATGATAGATTTAGGGTTCAGGTTAGGGTGAGGGACAGAGGGACCAGTAGCGTGCAATTACCAAAAATTGCATTGTTATGCTTTGAAGTGCTGGTTATTAAAAAATTGCATTGTTATGCTTTTAAGTGCTATTTGATTTAAAATGTTATTCTTTTATTGATAAGATAAAATTCTATTATCAGTCCCTCGCCCTCAAATATCATAGAAATATATATTGACAAATATTGACATTCAGCATTCATTTCAATGTTCAATTTGACTGAATTGTCATTTGTCAATAAGAATAGAACCGTTTCTGAAGATTTATAACGATGGCTAATGAGTTCCCATAATTTTATGATCAACCCCTAACAGGTATTCTACGATAAGGAAACCTGGAAGTGCTTTTATATGAATCATTCCAATAACATTGCCGGTTTTGTGCTTAAAAACTCCCCAAAATTTCTCCAAAATTAAGGAGGCCATTGTTGTTGATATAAACAAGGAGGTGTGTCTGCTTTGACCAATCACAATAGTTATAAGTTTAGACATGCGCAATGAAGAACAGAATTATGGAATTGATAAATGTCTCCCGTTGGGTTTATACCCCGTGAATTTAACGTAATATTCAAAAAGATAAATACCGCTTAATGAATTTTACGTGATTTTATGAAACTTCAAGATAAAAGCTATCGATTGATATGTCATGTCTTTGAAATCGATGACTTATATCGAACTTTGAAGCCTCTGAAAAGCAGACTCTACGATTGTTTACAATTTGACGAGTTCCACGTGCGACCTATTAACAATGAAAACAATGCTGAGACACATGTAAACTCTGTTTTTAATATTTGTTTTAAGATAATTTTTAGAAATAAATGAATTTGATCAATATTGTTTTTGTAAAATTTACGTATTCGCGCCCTGTATTTCGGCTGACCTCGGAAATCTTACTTTTTTACCCTTCTTCCCGCGATCCGATGACCGATTCTGCTGATAAAGCATTGTCAATCCCTTGACACGTTGAAAGAAACCAGATGGAATTATCATTTTAGAATAATTTGAATGGTTTATTTTATCGATTTTAGGTATGAAATGCATAGATTTGAAACTTCTTTATGCAATGATATAAATATCAAATAAAACAATTGAGATAATATTGCTTTATGTTGACCTCGATTTGGCGGGACGAAGGATATAGGAAGCTTTGTGAAGGTATTCGGCGGTAAAGTCCGGCGGTTTTGTGCTAGTCATAACCAAGACAGTAAGCTTTCGGAAGGATTGTGCAATATGGTTAAGGATTTCTTTTTCGTGCAATTATAATTATATAGGAAGGTTTGTTAATTGAAATTTCTAAATCGCATAAGAATTCTTTAATGAACTTAAGTAGTGACGTATCAATGGATAACCCGATGCAGGCTAGGCTAGCTCGACAGGTCGTGAGATTTTGGTTTTAAAAAAAAAGAAAAACTTTGTGTGTAGGCGAACTTGATAAAAATTTTTGTCAAAGGAAATACTTAAGTTATTCAATTTTCAGATTTACGGTTGATTTCAAAATTTAAGTCTTCTAGGACCAAAACTTGTATTTTAATAAAATTAGGTTAAGAATGAATGAATGACCCGGTCTAGTCAGCTCAGACAACTCAGCTGATTTTTCTTCCATTTCATTTCAGTGAGGAGTGAGGACACTTACTTCCCGAACAACGTAGAAAAAAAAATGTCAAGAAAAGGGTATGCTTATTTCTTACAATTACATTACTAGAAATTATCACTTTGCAATATTAAAACCATCTTAAAAGTGTCAACTTAATAAAGTGGGGACTAGACATGAATCATTCTATTCATTATGGATCTTGTATTGTCCACATGGTCATCGCGATGGACCTGACTTGTGCAACAGATTGAAATTGATTTTTACAAAGAATTAGGCCTTAAGCTTTCTTTTCAAATTAATTTTTAAACGTCAAAAGAAAAACAATGTTATGTTTTATCTTCAGTAAAAGGCACATACGATTTCATGAGTAGTATATAAGAAGGTAAGCACTGATGAGGGTGAGGCTGAAGGCCTGCTTGGGTGGTGGTAGATGTGTTATGCTCAGCTGAATAACACACTTCACAGAAGACCTAGCCAGTAAAGTAGTCAGAGTAATATTTTGTTTGTTTAGCCAGCAACAACATCATTATTATGTTGACTTTGTTAATATTATATTAGTAGCAAACACATCAAATTAGGCCTAAATTCTATTCTAAGCTACTGTTTCTAATGTCTAAAACAGAGAGTTGGCCTACTCACGGATGTGGCTGGCCTATCTCAAGGCTTATTTTAAATTACATACTAACAGCTGGTAATAATAAGGCTTCTGTAAGTTTTAAAATGAAATTGTGTTAACCCTTCTGTCTACATTATTGACAGGTTCTAATTCTCTATTTTGGTATTGAATATTGCCAATAATATTGGGCAATATTGCTCAAAGTAAAAGTAGATTACTATTAACTTTATGTCTCTTACGATTTAGTTTGGGCACATTGATGATTGACATGAATAATTTAATTTCTGTTGGTAATTAAAGATTTAAAATCAGCATCATTTATGTTTATGCTTATAATTTATAATAGCTACACGTGATCTCTTTTTTTTAAAGGTAGATTCTTTAAACCATAATAATCCGCAGTGGGCGCTCTTACTATTTTTTTAGTGTTGGATCTCCTGATTATGCCTTACAAAGACTAAAACTTTACAGTTTTATTGACTATGAGTCTTAGTCTCATTTCTAATTGATTGTGTTCATTTCTGTCACACTGCCCCTGGCCATATTATTAAGAATTTTGCTGGTGATTTGTGCTGACCCTCTAACTAATCATTATTTTAAAAATTATTTTTCACTACTTAGTGCTTCCAGTGAATGCAGTTAATATGGGCTACATCTGTGAAAGGCTAATTCAGTGGATTTTATGGTTTGGAAGATAGTCAAATAAAAAGAATTTAAAATAAATATGACACCATCACCGTGGTCCACCTTTTTTTCCATTGAAAAAAACATGAACATTTATTACCCTTCTTGTTTATCATGAGATGGAGATTTTTAGTAAGCTTTTTTTCAAGACATGCTTATACTTTATTAATTATTCCTTTTCAGAACTTTTTCAAAAAAAAAATGGGGGATGAGTAGCTCGTTATTAATCCTGGGCACAAGGGTTTAAGTTGACTTAAAATTCTACATTCTGCATGTTTCAAAATCTTTGTCTTAGTGATTCCTTTATGTCTTTTAGGCTGAGGCATTCTCTGAGGTCAAGGTCATTAGAGAATGATGATGATTTAGCACATCAGGGATCAAAACGAAGGAGAACAATGGATGGACAAGAATTAGAAACAATTGTAAGTGTATTATTTCCTTTTAAAAAGAAAAATTATAAAAACATTTTTTTTCCAAGCTTACCAATAGTGGATATTTATTGAAACATTTGGGACATTTTTAGTCCCACTATTTCTTTATTTCAAATGAATTTTGCAAAGAGTAATTGATTGAACAGCTAAAATTGGATACCAAACCTTTAGCAACATTAAAATTATAGAATTTATACAAAAACAATTATATGAGTGAACCATTGCAGTTTATAGGTTAACTAATTATCTAAGTAGTTAAGCCCACATCTAGAGGCACAAGTGAACTCACAAAATTTCTATTTGCTAACATTGGTTACATTTTTAAATTTATTAAGTGCCATATCCCCCTTGAATTATAGTTGGAGTTTCAGTTCAATTTTTGTCAATGGACTTTTGCTGATTTTTTTCCTTAATGGAAATAGCTTGTTTTGATAGGGGTTTCAGGGCATTTTAAGGTATTAAACTGCTCTTTTTGTGTAAATCACTTCATATTCCACTTCTTAGGAATTAAATACAAACAAATGTTTCTTAAATTGTTTGATAAGGTTTAGCCTTCACTGCAATCAATAATATTTGCCTTGGCGCTCTTGCGCTCAACTGCACGCTTTCATTTTGTTATAAAATGAAATCTCTGATCCATCAGTTTGGTTTTGAGTTTTTATTAAACCAAGACTTGTTTATTTCTATCTCAAATTTTTTGTTATCAGATGCAACACTTAACACATATTTAAAAAAAAAAAAAAAGTTGCTGTTCTATTGTTTGTCAACTGTTCAGTATGAATTTCAATATTTAATGGTTAAAAAAAGTCTGAATAGAACCTAACATTAAATTGCTTTACAGATATGATAGATACATATACTATCTGCCTTTTTTTATTTTTTATTACTCTAAATGTAAAGTGAGGATTGACCCTATTTCTACTAGATTATTTGCATGTTGCTTAAATGTCTGTCCCTATTTCTGTTACATAAAATTGAGTTCCTTGATTAAAATAAACTTTTGTCATTGAATACTCTGGTGTCATGGCACATGATTAAATGTACGTAATATTCCCCTTGATTCAAATGTGAAAAAACTGATCTGGGTGTTCTTTTAATAACTTTTAATTGAAAATGTCAGTGAAGAATGAGTGACTCCATGATTTAAAGAGCATGTAGTGAGTTGTAGAAGATTAACTTTAGGTTAACGGGGATCTTAAGTTTAAGTGTTTCATAAGAGAAAAGATCTCAGAACAGTAGTCCTGTCCCCGGTGAATAGACACATTTTATTTTTGTTGGAATGAGGATTTGTTATTCCAACAGTAACAGTAAATAAAACTTTTAAGACAAAATGTATTTTAAGATTGATCAGTGAGTTGTCAAGACTTGTTTTGTGTCTCTGAATTGGAGATAAACAATGGACAGATTATATTTGCATGTGCCAGAACAGGTTTCAGTTATCCCTTGAAATGATCCCCCAGTTCAAGTGTATTGTCTTTGTTATGTCAAGTAATGGCTGCTTCAGATAGTACTGGGAGGGATCGGGGAGGAGGGGCGGGGTTACACTGCCATGATAGTTGTGGTGGGGGGGGGAGGTACATTTCACTGGCTACAGTTAACTCTTGTACCTGTTATCTTTGAATATTTTTAGAACTTAAAAAGTTGATGTCATGTTGCTGCTGACCAGACTTGCCATGAAACACTTAAACCACTTTTTTTTCCACACTCCTTTCCCTGAGTTGCTACTATCTCCTCTCTTTGAGATTAGCAGCTTATTTTCTAGCCTACTTAAAAGTAAAGATTTGCTTTAATTAATTACTTTTTTTCCCCAGAATGAAAATCAGACACTTGTAAGACAAACAAACAGATCCCAGAGTAACAGACATTATAGAATACAGGTAAAATCTTAAACACACCCCCCCACCACATGTGGCATGTCATGACATTTTAACATTCCTATGATAATAACTGACATACCAAAATATTTTAATTGGAATTATTTTTTAAATAGGTCAAATTTATCAATGACATCTCGTTGTCTTTGGTCTTTGAAAAAAAAATTCAAATATTACTGCCTATCTGTCAGTGTTCTTTTTAATACGGTACAGTGTACTTTTAGCATCTATTTTGTTTTGATTTTTAAATCTGTTATTAGAAAATTTTATTGGTGTATGTTAATGACAGAAGTAGTTCTAGAACTTATGTTCTCTCCTTTTGGAAATAATATATATACATGTTGTGGTGTATTCAACCACCTCTTGTCCACCCCTCATGCTCGGCAGAAATATTTTGTTGGTTTGCGAACAAAATTTTTTGGTGTGCCTGGATCATGCAGCAGATTTTTAAAATATTTTAAAATAAAATTGCTCTATTTGTTATTTTTCTTTTCTCTTAATTAACTTAAGCTATAGCACTTTGATAACAAATTATTATTATTTTTTTTATCAATTATTATACTAAAATACACTCTAGATAATTTTAACAATTTCTACTTTAATGGCCCTCGAGTATTTTTATTTCATTGGGCCCGCAGGTGTAAAAAGTTGGATGCCACTGTATTGCATAAGACATGGTGGGTCTCTCTGTGGGGGACTGGCCCATTTACATCCACTGAATTTACTGGCAGAAAGTTACTGAAAAGCTAGGGAAGCATTTATTACTGGAGGAAAACATTTGAAAAATAGTTCTAATTATTTAAAGACACTGTGTCTTGAATCGAAATTCCAATTTTTATTTGTGACTTTTTTTTTTTCTGAGACATTGGTTACTGTCAACTCCTATGTCTTCGGGATTGAGTCATTCATCAAGTTCTCACAACACTTTGTAATAGGTCTTACTATTTCCAATTATTAGTGAATAAACTCAAGTCTTTTCGTACTAACTATAACTTTAATAATCAATGAGGAATACAGGCTGAAGAAACATGTCTTTTTTCCACTATGTTCCACACAATAACTAATCCTCACTTCTCCTACCCAAATATGTCAACATTCTCACATAATATATAAAGCTAAACATATACTCTCTAACTAAACATGTTTTACGTACCAGCTTATCTACATTGATTTCATACCATTGACAATTGCCTCAGAATGGATGTGTTTCCCAACTAAAAAAAAATATATTTTTGTAACAGCACCCACCCACCCCTTAAATTTAACTAAAATCTAGAGCAGAAAATAAAAGTCAAAGCATAATACTTGCCTCTGCTGCATATAGTTTGATTTGAGATGTTCTTATTTCAAATTAACACATTCTTTTTTTTTTTTTAAATCCAGTAACTTTTATTTAAGGAAGCAAATCATCACTTACATGACATATCCAGCAGGATATGAACACTGTAATGGAAATAGAAAGATTTGGGTATCACTTACATGACACATCCAGCAGGATATGAACACTGTAATGGAAATAGAAAGATTTGGGTATCACTTACATGACACATCCAGCAGGATATGAACACTGTAATGGAAATAGAAAGATTTGGGTATCACTTACATGACACATCCAGCAGGATATGAACACTGTAATGGAAATAGAAAGATTTGGGTATCACTTACATGACACATCCAGCAAGATATGAACACTGTAATGGAAATAGAAAGATTTGGGTATCACTTACATGACACATCCAGCAGGATATGAACACTGTAATGGAAATAGAAAGATTTGGGTATCACTTACATGACACATCCAGCAGGATATGAACACTGTAATGGAAATAGAAAGATTTGGGTATCACTTACATGACATATCCAGCAGGATATGAACACTGTAATGGAAATAGAAAGATTTGGGTTCTGTTTGGATATTTGTCTCTGTCTCATCGTCACAGAACTATGCTACTGGGTTTATTCCATGCTAACTAATGTCTTAATTGAGCCCGGCATGTCCCAATATTTTTCTTGATATTTGAAGTCATCAAGGTCCAGCAGAATTGAGTGCTTTATCAATAGTTGAAACGCATTTCATTCAGGTCAGAAAAATCTGTTCCAGACAATTTTGATGTGATGATCCGTAGCAACAGCCGCATGAGTTACTTCAGTCCTTTGTCCCCAAAAATAAGTCAAATTTTTATGTAAAAGGGGTTGTTTTATTTTGGCATATCTTCAGAAATTCAATGAAGGCAAATATCTTAGTTCTTGCATCAAGGGTTTTGTTAGCTCATGCTGGTTCAGGACATCTGTAAGGAACTGACATGTGCTTTACTCTGAGATTTTGGACAGAGATTCATTTCAATATTTTTTTTATCAACACTCATAAGAATATCAAATGGTTCCTTGAATCTTATCAAATGAGGTCCTTGCAGTGTGGTCAGCATTTATATTCCAATGAAGCTGGAAATCCTGTTTGACTTTGTGGTTCAAACGTGGACGGCGCTGCAGGAATTCCGGTAATCAAGGGAAAAAATATGTCTTGTGTAAGCAGTTGGTCCAAAATGATGTCATATGTAACCAGATAGTCAAAGATGTCATGGGCAACCCTGCCGCCCCTTCTAATGAGTCAGAGAAGATGTCATTGGCAACCCTGCCGCCCCTTGTAACGCAAATGCATCTCTTTAAGTCAATATGCCTACACAGGCCCAAAAACCCATCACCTCAAAAATTGAAGGGTGCCAAAGTTGTGATTTTTGAAAAATTCAAACCTAGAATTGATTTTGTGAGGGGTCTTTAAAAGTCATGCGATGGCTCTGCTTACACCCTCCACCTTCAAATTGTCCCTCTTTGTTGGGTAGCCACAGATGTCACCATTTGACCATCAAATTGCCCGCATGTGGCCCATTGGGTGGTTTGAATTAAACAGTAAGGGAGGTAATAATCATACATCTTTTTTTCCTCGAAAATATCATGAGTTACCTTTCTTTCCGCCACTATCTATTAATGTTATGTAAGAATATTGGGGTATAATAAGTTACAGATACGTATCTAATGGCGTCACTCATTTCTTATTTTTCGTAACCTGTCTAAATTTAGCATACAGGATTCGGTGCGCGACAGCACATTGACGGTACAGGCTGTTATGGTTTCCTATTCATCTCTCATTCGCCTCTTCCCCCTTTCCATTTCCGACCGTTTATTGGAAGTGACTGACGTACTCTATCAGCTCAGCACTTGGTGATGGTCGCCGGTTGGAAAAGTCGTCTGTATCACATATTTCCCACATTTTACAAAAAATAAATAAATGCCATCAGGCCGTTTATCGAGTGCAACGCCCCACATACTTTTCTAGAGCTACTGTGCGACGTTATACTAGAGCTCCTGTGCAACTGTATTTTAGAGCTGATGGGCAATCTTATTCTAGAGCTCCTGTGAAGTCTTATACTAGAGCTCCTGGGAAGTCTTATACTAGAGCTCCTGGGAAGTCTTATACTAGAGATCCTGGGAAGTCTTATACTAGAGCTCCTGGGAAGTCTTATTCTAGAGTTCCTGTGAAGTCTTGTACTAGAGCTCCTGGGAAGTCTTATTCTAGAGTTCCTGGGAAGTCTTATACTAGAGCTCCTGGGAAGTCTTATACTAGAGCTCCTGGGAAGTCTTATTCTAGAGTTCCTGGGAAGTCTTATACTAGAGCTCCTGGGAAGTCTTATACTAGAGCTCCTGGGAAGTCTTATACTAGAGCTCCTGGGAAGTCTTATACTAGAGCTCCTGGGAAGTCTTATACTAGAGCTCCTGGGAAGTCTTATTCTAGAGTTCCTGTGAAGTCTTGTACTAGAGCTCCTGGGAAGTCTTATTCTAGAGTTCCTGGGAAACCTTATTCTTGAGTTCCTGGGAAACGTTATACTAAGAGTTCCTGGAAACCTTATTCTTGATTTGATTATTTTTGTCCTTGATTATCCACGATGTCAAAACTTCTGTAAAGGAATTTTTACTTTTCATTTTCATGTACATTCTTACCTCACCCAGAACCGAGCACGCCCCCCCCCCAACTATTTTGACGTAGTATTTCTAATAAATATAGAGAGCCCCTCATACTATCATCTCACCACCCTGGGCGGGTTGTGATATAGGATTGTATACACTCTATCAGCTCAGCACTTGGTGATGGTCGCCGGTTGGAAAAGTCGTCTGTATCACATATTTCCCACATTTTACAAAAAAAAAATTAATGCCATCAGGCCGTTTATCGAGTGCAACGCCCCACATACTTTTCTAGAGCTACTGTGCGACGTTATACTAGAGCTCCTGTGCAACTGTATTTTAGAGCTGATGGGCAATCTTATTCTAGAGCTCCTGTGAAGTCTTATACTAGAGCTCCTGGGAAGTCTTATACTAGAGCTCCTGGGAAGTCTTATACTAGAGCTCCTGGGAAGTCTTATACTAGAGCTCCTGGGAAGTCTTATTCTAGAGTGATTGTAGTGTGCCTTTGTGTCTCACGCATTCCCGTGAACCGGAGTTCAGGAATGGAGTCGGTTAGCGTTCCATTCTCGCTCTGACGACCTTGGACAATGCTTTTATTGTTGGGACTTTCTGGCCACCTCAATGGCCTTCACCATTTATAGTGATGTCATGTGTTGATTTCCCGTCTTTTCAGATGGAGACCCCCCCCCCCCCTCCACACACTTTGTTTTCTGATAAAACCATTAGGATTTCGGTCAGTGTGTTTGTGTTGAACCGCTTCAGGCAACATCAGGCTTTAGATACTAGTAGAAGGGTGGCGGGCTTTGAGAATGACCATTGGAGACCTTAATTTGTTTTTCAAACACTCTGGTTACCGAGTGTTGTGTGTATAACACATCCGCCTTTGGTGGTTTGAGATGTTGGTGACGTAATTCTATGAAATACTTGGTAATCTTATAGACACACATTTTCTCTCGGCCTCTTTATAAAATGTTATGAAATATGTAGACGGGCATGTGACAATCTTTTACATTAGCTAGAGCACTCAGTTTCTTCCCACAAGGTACTACAGCAGCGGATCAGTCTTTTCCCACCACCCCACCGTGATTTGGGTTGTGTTTTTTTTTTGGGGGGGGGGGGATGCTTGAGTGCAAGAACGTCATGGCGGTTTTCAAAATAACAAAATTAGAAGAACCGGTTTGGCTTCAAAACAGAGACTACGACATTTGTTGTTACTCATTTTTGATAAGGCTAACGGCTCCTAAAATATCTTCTCAGATCATGTAAACTATCCGGTAAAGGGTTTTTAAAGTTAAGTTGTTGGACATTTGAACTTTCCAAAAGAGATATGCTCTCATTTTTACACATTGACGTAGGCTCTCATTTTTACACATTGACGTAGGCTCTCATTTTTACACATTGACGTAGGCTCTCATTTTTACACATTGACGTAGGCTCTGATTTTTACACATTGACGTAGGCTCTCATTTTTACACATTGACGTAGGCTCTCATTTTTACACATTGACGTAGGCTCTAATTTTTACACATTGACGTAGGCTCTCATTTTTACACATTGACGTAGGCTCTCATTTTTTCACATTGACGTAGGCTCTCATTTTTACACATTGACGTTAACACCTTAGCCTTAACCCTTAATGTATGCAATATTTGAACTAAAAATGTGGCAGGCTGTGGGCCGCTGTTACTGTTAGCATTTCACGTTGACCCGGGACGTATCATTTAGCCCGGGCGATAAATCCTTCCTCTCAACATTTCCAATCAATTATCTCCCTATTGTTAATGCCGCCATCCCAACCGTACCCTGATATTTCTGGTTGATTGTTGTCCAACAGAGCGGTCACGCTGTCTTGATTCTGACCAAGTTTAATGGATTCTGGCGGGAAGCTTATCGAATCGAAGGTCAGTAGCCCAAGGATGGGCCCTGATTAGACCATCGCGGGGGAAGATCCCTCTCCCTGCCGCCCCCCCCCCACACAACACACGTCGTCTGGTCATTAGCCCGTGTCCGGCTGAGTTCAGACTTGTCTGTTCACCTGACCGCTGGCGATGTTCGTTATGTGATGGTCAGAAAGCTGGAGATGCGGCGACGTTTGCAACGAACTGTAATTATTGACACACTTTTTTTTTTCACGCTCTGTTTGGTAATGTGGTGATGTACCGCTCTGTTTGGTAATGTGGTGATGTACCGCTCTGTTTGGTAATGTGGTGATGTACGCAGCATCAGGATATTGCGATGTTGAATTTTGTATATAAAAAAAGTGAAAAATTGTTGTGAATCTGTGACGCTATGGACTATGGGTAGAGTCGATAAGTTACGTGTCAGTTTCTTATTGTGAACCCAGGCTTGATTTCTTAAGGGGACAAAGGACTACTAGTCTCAATCAGACTTGTTGATCAGGAGGTTTGGCTTTAAAGTGAGACGGACATCATAAGCTATATCGTTACGGAGCAGGTGTAGATAAACAAGTTATGGTCTTGATGTTGCGTGTGTGAGTCTACACAACATATTGATATGCCTATAATAGCTAAAGTCAAACATTTTACTTCGACGTGTGCTCTTCCCCTCATTCATGTAACTAAATTGATAAGCTTTTTATGGCTACCCAAGAACGCCCCCCCCCCCCCCGCCCTGGCAACCCAGCAATGGCAATGCCATCTTTCTCTGCCTACCCCCTCTTTCTCTGGCTACCCCCTCTTTCTCTGACTACCCCATCGCCTCAACTGGATTCACCTTACCCCCCCCCCCCCCCCGGGCCAGCTACTCCAATGATTATGACACCAATACCAATACATCTTCATCCCCCTGCTTACTCCAACATCTTCCTGCCACTAGACTGATTTGAGAGTGACCGCTGTGTTGTCCACCTAATGTCATTCCTGGGGTCCACCCAGTGTCAGTCCTTGTTGCACAAGACACCCGAACAATGGACACCACCATCCCATAGGAGTGGCTTTGGTTTGGCTGCGCAGTAAGGTCTACGAAGATTGATACTGCTGGACACAGAGTGATGCTGTGCTCCAACGTTTGAGTTTTATCACAGCTCCTATCTTCCCTTGTACATGTGTGTACTTAGAGTTAGTAACGGTCATTATGTGGCGCTTACACCTTTAGATTGGGGGGTGGGGTGGCGCTTACACCTTTGGATTGGGGGGGGGGTTGAACTCTCCATAACACAGTGTCTGCTGTCCAGTTTCACTCTGTCACACAGTGTCTGCTGTCCTGTTCCACTCTGTCACACAGTGTCTGCTGTCCATTTCCTCTCTGTCAGTGTGCTGTCCAGTTCCACTCTGTCACAGTGTCTGCTGTCCAGTTCCACTTTGTCAGTGTCTGCTGTCCAGTTCCACTCTGTCACACAGTGTCTGCTGTCCAGTTCCACTCTGTCACACAGTGTCTAATGTCCAGTTCCACTCCGTCACAGTGTCTAATGTCCAGTTGCTCTCTGTCACACTGTGTCTAATGTCCAGTTCCACTCTGTCACACAGTGTCTAAAGTCCAGTTCCACTCTGTCACACAGTG
Source organism: Omphiscola glabra (assembly GCA_964017045.1). Taxonomy (NCBI): domain Eukaryota; kingdom Metazoa; phylum Mollusca; class Gastropoda; family Lymnaeidae; genus Omphiscola; species Omphiscola glabra. Next base: position 13,235,709 of record OZ024800.1, read on the forward strand.
TCTAATGTCCAGTTCCACTCTGTCACACTGTGTCTAATGTCCAGTTACTCTTTGTGTCAAACTGTTCAATAACAACCCAAGAGCATGACTGACCACGGGATTATCATATTCAACCGTGACAAGCTCACAACTTGCCCGGGTCATCCAAGAAGAGCCAAGTCTGAAAGATGACTGTGCCTTGCTCCAAGGTCAGATGGGCATGACATACAGTCATAAAATGTCATATACGTGTACCGGTACCAATTCCTCTGTCCAAATCGCCTGGCTCGACCAAATGTTTATATATACCGGTACACAACGGAGAAGCGAGATGAGTTTACCTGGGGATGGTGTTGCATGATGGGTGGGTAGATGGTCATGATTAGTATCCGAGACTGTTCATTACAGCAAGAAGATTCCAAATCATCTAAATCGGTGGTTCTCAACCTGCCTAGTGCCGCGACCCTTTAAATATAGTTCCTCATCTGTTGGCGACCTACAACCACAATATTATTTTCGTCTCTACTTCAAAACTGTAAAGTATATGCGTTTTCCGTTGGTCTTAGGCGACCCCTGTGAAAGGGCCATTCGATCCCCAAAGGGGTCGCGACCCACTGGTTGAGAACCGCTGATCTAAATATATGTCTACGTTTTGATATTTTCCAAGCGTCCCGATTGGTTGGTTGTCATGACAATACACTACGTCACGTTGCCGCCCATCTTGTTTTTTTTTTTGGTTTATGATTGGTGACGCATCGGATTTGGGATTTGTGTCTTGATTATGACATGCGCTATTGGGAATCATTGCGTTTTAATGACTTAATATTAGTTGCCGCAGCTGCTCCCCCCCCCCCCCGTTATTTATTCCCCCACCCCGTCAGACGATTTGGGCTCACTTCCGAACAGCACGGCATAGTAGACCAGCCACCTGTAGTGTGCAAGTGGGCCCCCTCCCTTTTTCCCTCCCCCATTTACTGTGGCTCATGCTGTGACGAAACTGTTCAAGAGTTATCCCTATGGCCTATGGGGGGTACTTCCTCCGCACATCGCCTGGAACACATGGAGAATGGAGGTCAATGGTGGATTGTTGGTGTTGCGTAACGTCCATCTTTGGTGCGAAATATGTAGGGGGCGCGTAAACGAAATATGTGCCTACTTGGATTAAACAAATGCAGCATTGAGCATGTTTGCTAAATGGAATGGCCATTTATTATATTTTAATTAATTTTTTGCGACAATCCACCAAGTCCATCCCCATTTGAAAACTTTTAAATTTAGCGTTTGTTTTTTATTTCCACTAGTTGTCAAACGTGTTGGGTGGCTTACACGTGGGATAGTACTGTGTATGGAGGGTGTTGGACTACACGTGGGATAGTACTGTGTATGAAGGTTGTTGACTGACACTTCTGATAGTATTGTGTATAAAAGGAAGTAATTACAGACGAGGGGTTTTGGACTCGAGGGTGTTTGGTGTAAACATTAGACCCCAAAAATGGTCTCACCTCATCACTTTGTGGGGGTGGTGGCTGGGGGGAGGGGGGTATCTGAGCCTGTTGAACACTGACACAGCATTGGCGGGAATTTGTGGTGGTCAGTCAGTCATACATGTGTTGGCGATTGGACCTGACGGAGAACTCGCAATCTGGTTTACACATTTTTTAGTGTTCTTGACATTGTTGGATTGCGCTCTGTGTTTTTGACATGAAATGTTGGATTGCGCTCTGGATTAAATACACGCCATGACTTAGGTTGTACGCCTAGACAGTAAGGCGAGAAGTAATGCATAGGAGCATCTCAGCTGACGTCTCCGTGTCTAAGGACAGCGTGGTACTTGCACAATTTAATCAACAACCGGATACACGAGATCAGAGTCCACATAGAATCGTGACTAATCTAGCAGTCTCAGTCAGGCTGTTCGCAGAGTGAAAACCCCGGACATTGCTGATTTTTCCTGACTTCATTCAGTTACACCGGGATAAAATAGTTAATACTGGAGGTAGTTGATTAGCAAGTTAGCTTGCAGTTTTGGCCTACTGTAGCAAGCTAGCTTGCATTGTAGTGTTGTCCTACTGCAATGAAGAAGACTTTTAGCTGCAGGAACAAGCCTGCTCTGGTCTCGGAGAGCGATGTTGATGAAAAAGTTGGCAGTGAAGGATCTTCTAGGGTATCGGTGTCCGATAGTGATGCTGACGACGAAAGTGTGAACAGACCCGTTCTGGTCTTAGATAGCGATGATGATGAAAATGTTACAACTGCTCTGGCCTCCGATGATGACTCGAGTGATAGTGACGATTCATGTTCTGCTTACTGCTGGTCTCCAGGCAAATTAGAACAAGCTTATTTTGAGGCAGGTCAACCCTAGTCATTAGCTTTCTTTATACATCCTGACTGGGGTTCTATGGCCTCCCCAACCTAAGTCTACACTGTCCGGTAAAAAACGAAACCCTTATTTATGATGATTGGACAATGGATAGGGCATCTTGAAGCCTGCGTTGAATCTAAAATTTAAAAAAACATTGACCATTAGTGGTCATCATAAAAAGGGTTCTCTCCCCCCCCCCCCCCCTCCCCCGGACACATACTCATTGTAGATGTAATAAAGGCCACTGTTCCAGATTGAGACATTTGGTAAATTCAGACAATAGGTGCCATGACATATCACACGGCTGCCATTTTGGTTGCCACGACCGTGAACTTTTATAATTCACTGTCACTAAACCTAACCTGAACCCTAAATGTATCCCTAAACCTAACCTTAACCCAAAATGTATCAGTATCCGCCTAATGGCATCAATAGTCTGAATTAGCCAGACATTTTGTTAGCTTTAAACATTGTAAATGACATATCAGGGTTGTCCCCCCCAAAATGGAAGCCTTGATTAAATACAACATTTTAGTATTTAAGAAAAAAGTATATACTCATGTGTTTATTTGAGGAGTCCTTTATCTTAAGTGATGGAAACTTTTCTTTGGGACAGTGTTGAAATAAAACATTTAGACCTGCTAGCTTTATTACTTTTGTGTGTGTGTGGGGGGGGGGTGTTTAACCTAATTAACATAACAGCTTAACATTGTTATTAATCCATTCTTGGTAATGTCTTGGGTTAACATGTATTATTGGTTGTAATATGTGGATCCATCTTGTCCCCCCCAAAAAAACCCATATAAATATAATATATTCTAATTATATTAATCTAATTTTGTTTCAATGCCATTGTTTGTCCTGAATGTGTCATGTCACCATTTTTCCTGAATGTGGTCAGTTTATCCTCTGGCAGAATTGGGATCCTTACTACCCCCCACGCCTTTCTTTTTCTCCATTTAAAAAAAAAAAAGTTACATCACTAAATCTCAACTAAATCGAAACCACACAGCACTTATTTGTGTGTGTGAGTTATTTCATTTTTGAAGTAAATTTGTGATTAATTTTGACTCCATACTAAGATACCGTACTAAACAAGCCCCCTGTATTTTGTTTTATAGAATCAGTGGATCTCATCAGCTTTGGAAGCAACATCGGATGGTGGGGATGATGAAGTGGATGGTGACCACAGTGGACCTGGCAACAGTTTCAACAACTTTCGCTCCCTTGACTTCCAGCTTCGGTTTCAAAATGTTTTCACCACCTCCCCTACCTCCGTGCGATCACCTTTGCCTGCTTTCAAGTAAGTCGGATGTCTCGCAAATATTTTTCTGTCCCTAAATTTTCCTAATTCCACTAGACATTTACTTATTTTGTTTAATCTTTGCTTCATTTTTCTTAACAATTTCCCCCCCATTCAATCAACAGCTGGGCAGACTCACAAGAAGTGTGGAAGAATATGATAAAAAAAGAGTTGACTTTTCAGCGAGACCCTGGAATGTTCGACAACCACCCTGAACTCCAACCAAGAATGCGCTCTATTTTACTTGACTGGTTGTCTGAGGTTTGTTACAAACTTAATTTTTTAAAATTTCTAAAGCAAGCCTTTTCAAACCTTGCCACGAAAAGTTATAAAAAGAATGTTTTAAAAAATTGTTTCAAACAAGAAATGAGATGTTTCTGAAAATTTTGCCTATAGGTCAGCGGTTCTCCACCCTTTTCCCAGGGGTCGCCTAAGACCATCTGAAAACAAATATACTCTACAGTTATGAAGTAGAAACAAAAAGAATTTTAATAATGGGGGTCGCAACAACATGAGGGACTGTATTAAAGGGTCGCGGGATTAATAAGGTTAAGAACCACTGCTGTAGGTGAAGGGCTTTTTGAAGTAAGATGGCACCTATAATTCCTACTAATCTAGTTTTTTTTTATAACTTGCTTGGACTCATTGATGTGGGCAATTTTAATTTGAGAATTAGTTGTAACCCTGCAATAAATTGTTGTCCTCCAGGTCTGTGAGGTGTACCGGTTACACAAAGAGACCTTCACATTGGCCCTTGACTTCGTAGACAGATATCTCAGTGTTACCAAGGACGTCCCAAAAACTCAGCTCCAGCTCCTAGGAATCTCAGCCCTTTTTGTGGCAGCAAAGTTGGAGGTAAATCCTTTCAGTGTTCTGAAGAATAGAGCAGCAGTTATTTAAAACCTTTTTTTACACAACCCATAAAAAAAACAGTTTGTATATTAACACTGCTTTATAAAATGTAATATATATCGAGCAATGGGGGCTGAGTCTGAAATTTTGAAAAAAAAACAATGCACTATATAAGAATCCCAATTAGTGTTCCCCCTCCTCCTTACACCCGCATATTTTTTCATGCACCACACTAAGTTAATTTTCTAATGACCCACCTGCTTTGACACCGCTGATTTATTTCACACAAAAAAAATACAGTATACACCAAATGCACAATAGATTTTTTTTTTAATTTAAAGAATATCAATTGGCACAGCTATCTGGAATTTTATTTGGGGAATTTGGCATCATTTCCTTCATCTTCTCCTTGCATAACAGGACATATGATTGTTGGGGGCGGGGCTGAAAAATTTGATAGAATGTGTAGTCATCGGTGTGCTAAGTTTCAGCTCGCGTCGATAGGTTGATTGAAGTGGGGGCAGTAAGCCTTCCGAAAATTTTTGCCAGCCAGGTATGAACAAAAGCGAAGTTAACATTTTTAAAATCTAAATTTTCTATGTAAAATTTTATGAGCTACTTTCCAAAATATTTTCGTTTAGTGTGTTAAGATGTTGTTTCTTTCCTTAGGAAATCTACCCGCCCAAAGTAACAGAGTTTGCTTATGTGACAGACTCTGCTTGTTCGGAACAGGATATAATTAGACAAGAAATGATCATTGTTAAAGTAAGTTTATAACTCGTTAAGTTTTTATTTAGCGTAATTATGAATTATGCACTGTTTGCTTGACTAAAAATGTCCATTTTAAAAATATGTATTATCTGCCGTCCCCCAGGGATTAAAGTGGAACCTGTCACCCATGACAACCAATGCCTGGCTGGGAGTGTATCTTCAGGTGGCTAACATGGATCACATCACAGATCAGGAACTGGGATTTGTCTTCCCACAGTTTTCTACACACGCTTACATCCAGATATCCAGGGTGGGTACCTAAGCAATTTTATGTGTAGTGATTTCTTAAATTATATTTGACATACTGTGTCCCTCAATTTGCCCGTAGGACAGTGGCTTTTAACCAGGGGTGCGGGAACAATAAAGAAAATTAGCTTCATTAGCATTTTTTATTGTAGGGGTTCTGGAAATGTTATCAAATATGAGGGGGGGGGGGGTCGCTGCAAAAAAAGGTTACGTACCCCTGATCTAAGGAGTCATTACTGTGGTTAGTATTGCCTGTGTTCTATTTCTGTATCTTGTAAAGCATTTTCCAATCAAGTAAATGAAATTTGCCCATTCTTCCAGTTGTGTGATCTAAGTCTCATGGATGTGGGCTCCCTTCAGTTCCGTTACAGTATCATTGCTGCTTCTGCTCTTTATCATCACACTAATGATAAGCTGGTCATGGAAGTGTCAGGTGAGAAATATTCTCTCAGTTAAACATGAGTTTCTTTAGGAATAATATCTGATGTCTCTCATTATTGGCTGATGAATAATTTGGAAAGGACCTAGTATGAAAAAATAAAAATTAATTGATAAATCTTGTCTGGCTCCAAAAACATTTCATTTTTGTTGTATAGTTCCAGACCTGTTTACTCTTACTATTTTGGCGTACAATGTACGATTTTGAGGTGTATGCATTATATATACTGTATGTTAATTTTTTCATATTAAATATTAAGATAATGTATTGAACGATTTTGTCATGATATTGTACGATTTTAAGAGTTTGGGGGTAAACAAGGTTCATGCTTCAACTCAAACACATTTTGAGTGAGATCCAATTATTTTCATGTTATAATATAACTGAATAGAAAAAAGCCTTCAAACGATTGAATAGAGAAAGCCTTTATAACTATTTGTTTTGCATCAACATTTCAGGATTTAATTGGGCCGACCTGTATCCTTGTGTCAAGTGGATGGCCCCCTTTGCCAAGGCAATTTTAGAAGTTGGCCAGTCTCCAATCAAGTTTTTTCAAAACATCAACTTGGAAGATTGCCACAACATCCAAACACATAATGTTGACATGGCACTGCTGGTGAGTAACCCTTTTCTTGGACGACTTCTGATTTTGGAATTTTTTTTCCCTTCTAGTTTGGGTTCTGCTTTGCTTTCCTTTAAATTACTGCCCTTGAAAATTTTCTAAATTAACTTTAATTTTTAAAAAATTTATATGTTTATTCTGTTTTAAAAATTTGTGTACGCTTTTGGAAAATGACATAATCCTTGGTTTATTCAGGATCGTGCTGCCGCCCACCAAGTCGCTTTTAAAGAGAAAGAAGATTCTTCCATGTCACTTGATCTCTCGGCTCAACTAGTTTCACTCTTAACTCCAAGCAGTAAGACGGAAACTGTGGATGAGTTTATAGATGAGGAAAGGGGCGGTAGTTAGCAACAGGAACTACCAAAAAAAAAAACAAAAAAAAAAGATTGAGGTCTTTCTTAACCACACATAAGCTTAGAACAATCGGGTGATTTAAACAATTTGTTGTCTTTGTTTTTGTGTATGTATGTATGTTGGGGAAATTCCCACTACAACTGGTTTTAAAAGGGGGTGGGGGGGTGGGGGGGAGAGTCAGCCACTATATTACTCAAACATACAATTTCAAGATGAGAGTGCTCAATAGAATAATTGTATAAAGTGACCTATTGAGTTATTTCTTTTTTTCCTTCAATTGTTGACTTTTTAAAAATGGTATTTTAAAAAAATGTGTTCAGATATATAGTGTTCAATTATATAGTGTTTAATTATATAGTGTTCAGATATATAGTGTTCAATTATATAGTGTTCAATTATATAGTGTTCAATTATATAGTGTTCAATTATATAGTGTTCAGATATATAGTGTTCAGATATATAGTGTTCAGATATATAGTGTTCAGATATATAGTGTTCAATTATATAATGTTCAGATATATAGTGTTCAGTATTTTTCAATGGTGAAGATTGATAACTTTAGCACCAGTATTTGCTTTGATAGTTAATCACACAAAAAATGGCTGGTGAAATAGTTTGATGGACAGATCTGAATCCTAAACTTGTTTTTTTCTTTGTCTCTAATTTGCAACATTGCCGTCGTACACACCAAATCAGACATTTTCATTCCTTTGGAGAATAAAACAACAGAAAAAATGTAAATACTTTATTAATTTGATTGATAACACAAAAAAAAACTTTGAAATTTAAATGCTTCTGGCTATTAACTGCCTTCATCTTTAACTACCCCATTGCAAGTGATGGAATTGTTTGTGTGTTTGTTTATTGTCATTACAGAAGAAATCTTTATTTGTGAGAGAACGTCATTACAGAAGAAATCTTATTTGTGAGAGAACGTATATGCTGTAAAATATACTCTGTAATAAAGTTAAAACATTTTTTTCATATTCTATTTCTAATAAATGATGTGCAATTTTTCATGTCCATTATCATCCGCTGAAAAGGGTAATGGCCATAATTTAGATTATATTCTTTATTCTCATTTTGGTCATGCCGAACCTGATTGATAAAATACAGTTTTAGACATAACCAGGTGATTTCAGTGACTTTAACCTACTTCATCATATTCATTTTTTTCCCTCAGACTTTCTTTTCAGACCTATCCAGATCCATATTTTCCTTTTAGTCTGTCAAAACATGTTTCAATGAGATATTAATATAATTGTGCTCCCAATTGTAGAAAAAGAAGAAAAAAAATGTGTAAAATTGTTTTATCTTATAAAATGTGTTAAAATGATCCAATTTGTATCCATGCTGAACATTTATTTGAGGTACCGGTAACTCATATGTATGATTTGAATTAATCAAAACTGAGAAATAATTCTGAATATATACAAAAAATTAAAACTTATCTACTCTAACTTGAAATAAAAATCTAAAAATGTTGATCACAAAGGATTCACTTAACAATTGGAATTTTTTTTGGGAAGATCAGATAATCATGCTTTAAAATATATTTTGTTTTATAAACTAGCTGTAATTTAAAGTCAGTATTTTCTCCCATCCAGTGCCTTACATTTTAGTTATAAGCTCATTATGCATGTCCTCGGTTTTTACCCTATTCTTGTCAATGCCTTTTGCTCCAGAATCATTTAAAATTAAGTAATTTACATTGTTCAAATTTTCTTTTAAAGTTCTGTTGACCACTCTATGACTATCTTTAATTGTATTAGCATTTTTTTGGGACTTACTTCTAGTGCAACTTGGTTTCAATGTCTGAATCATATGAACTTATCACTCACTGATTCAAGACTTTAAAATGTATGGCCTCATTTTCTGCTGATCCTAAATTACTATTCTTTCATTTCAACTCAGTTGTTTTAATGTGATGCTTTTAGTTTTGCCTTAAAGTCAAGGAATGTGATGTTGACTTCTATAAACTCATTTCTGTTCTCTCTAATTGTTTATGACTTCTGATCCTCTTTTTGCTACCAGGTTAATTATAATGCTTCCAGCTGTTGTGTTGCTGCTCTGCTCAAACACTTTCTAAGTGTAAAGAAATGTTGGTAACGCTTTACACTTTCAAGAATCGCCCTTAAAAAAAAATAATCATTATACTAGCGTTATATATCAGTGAGACAATTTGTCCATCAGAATTGGGTCAAGCCTATGTCATATCAATAGGCAATTGCACAAATCACCAAGGAATTTGCTATGTCAAAAAATTAATATGGACTCAACAAGGGTGTAGGATTGGAAGGGGGGGGGGGGGGGCTGTACTTTTTCTTAACATTGAAGGAATGCTGACATTTTTGGCCATACAGTTTTGTATGGAAGGGAAGGGGGTCATAAATTGTCCTCCCCCTTATGGCACTAACCCTACCTGGGTCACTTGGCATCATCCTTCATTTCCTCCCTCAACACTTCTAAGGTGTGTCCCCCACCTTGCAGGCCACCTGATTGTTGCCAAGTCCAGTGTATATTGTTTCATTTATATTATATCATTTGAACTTAGTTTAATGTACAATTTTCTGACAAGTGAGAGATTTTGTGATTATTTTGTTGCTGCTAGATTTTGTCTGTTAAAAAAAATATCCCTGTAATGAAAATGTCATGAATCTAAATGCTAGCTTCTTTTTTTGTGTTACTTTGATCATAATGAAACAAATTTTCATAATGGCATGATCATAATACCAGAACTTCTTTCCAATGTAAATTTGTATATGACTTGTTAGGCAAAATGTCACATGTTTTAATCAATAATAACTAAAAATATTTGGATTATTCAGATTTGAGAATGACTTTTGCAAACATACTTGGGATTTCAAACATCAAAAAAAAAGTTTGAAAAAGTATGTTTCCAATAGTCATCAAGTTTGAAAAGCCAAATATTTTGTTAACTTTTCATTGATGTAAAGTCTTGTTAAATTTCCTTTTTATTCAATGTTACATTTTTTGTAATGATTTTTTTCAATATATTTACAATACTTACAATGGCTGAGATGTATGGGACCACAATCAATGCTAATGAAATTTGTATTCATGGTATGTTCCATAAATATGTCTGTATCAATGTACTCACATTTTTGTATATGTTTTTGTTAATTTCATAGTAACAGCCCAGCTGCTGGGATGCTGTCAAAGACGCTTGGTTAATTATTTTCAGTACTAAATTTTTTTTGTGCGTCTTTGTGTCTTCAGGCCTATGCTTCAATTCATCTGGATGATGTCACTTCACATAAAATGCTTAATACAATTTGTTTTACAAAATAAGAATCATGATTGGTCAGCTCTGTGAATGAAATATTTATGTGTGTGAATGTATTTATTGACATTTTTCTCAGACTGGCAAGAAACTGAGTCGTGCAATCAAAATAACTGGAGGTTGATATTACACTGTAGTTACGAGTGACTTGCAGAGGTTCTCAACGTGGCACATGAGTTTATGTTTAATTTATACACCCAATGATTCCCACAGAGCAGACATTGAACCCCCACTTGACTGACCTCCACCCAAAAATATATATATACTTTTTTTTACAAATGGATAGATCTTAATGAAATAAATTATCTGGGTTTCAGTTTCCAGTTTGAGAAGATTAATTCATCTCACTTGGCAAAGTTCCAAGATTAATTCATCTCATTTGGCAAAGTTCCTACCACAGTGGAATGAATTGGTGCTTAAACTGTTTCTTAAATTATGATGTTACATATTAAACTACTGGATTAATGAATAAAAACAAATGTATTTGCAATTCAAATGTTTTACAATTTTTTTTTTTCTTTTAATAAATTGAATTTTTACAAATCTGATTAGAAATTTCAACTTGATAAGATGTAAAATGATAAATAAGGATGAACAGACTTATGAACAATATTGCAGCCTACTGCAACTTTATTATTTAGCTAGTTACCTTTTATTCAGAGAATATATGTGATACAATTTTATAGTGGCTATAAATAATAAATTAGTTGGTGAATGCTTATCATCTTGTTATAAAACTTATCATATTCATCAGTAATCTATCCATTGAAATACTTATTGTTGCTTATTTAAAACTGGGACTGTGTTCAAACTTGATGTGTTCTGATATGGTAACCAGCTGATGACCAAGTTTTCACTTAATGAAACCAATTGTGTTCTTCTTATTTCAAGATTTTCAAATACTTCTTCTTCCAAAATAATTATTTTCACTACACTAACTATAGCAGTATAAGTCAATTCAAAACACTTGTGGACCATATATACTTTTTTATATTTTATGAAGAAAAAAAAATTAATTTACATGTATTATTTTGTTTTCACCCTACAGATTTTAAAACATCTGTGGGATCCCAAAATATGTTCATCTTGAGCAGAAAGGATTTGTAACTGCCAATTTCTTAAATTTTTTAAAAATTATTAATTTTCTTTTTTTTGGACAGTGTAGCACAAAGTAATGATACATTGACTGAAAAATAAAGAACCTATGAGTAAAATTGGATGGTTGCTTTGACTATAATAATACAAACTTTAAGAGTGGATGCATTTCATTGCAAGTATACAATTATTAAAGGTAAATGTGCACATCTTAATTAATGTTTCCATCATTTTTCACAACAGAATATTTGTGTGATACTGGTTTAGGTAATACATATTCTGACATATTAATATAAAATTAAAATTGGGAAAGTAGTCTTTCTGCAAATTAATCTTTCTGTTGGAGGATACCGGTATACAGGGCCGGCCTTAGGCCATTGCGGCCGCAAAGGGCCCCACACTTTTATAGGCCCAGCGCGAATTTATTTTCTAATACAAAATCTTAATTTTCACTTATTATCCTTATCCCTACCCAGACAGGGCCCAGCGCAATCCGTTTCGCATAGGGCCCCGCAATTGTTAGGGCCGGCCCTGCCGGTATAGAAAACATGAATAATTGTCCAGCTGAATTTAAAAGATGCTATGATTTACCAAACTTTTAATTACATCAATGTAGATATTTTGTGATATATATAAAGTGAAAAAAATACTTATGGAGTTTTCAGTAAATAGAACAAGTGTATCTTTCCTCTTGTCGCTTTTTGTATTGTATATAGTTATAAACTTGCTGCTATTCAAACTAATGTGCTACACTGTGCTGTTAATGAAACAAAAATGTGTAAGTGTTTGTGTCTTCATTCCACACGCAATATGTAATAAATATGAAATAAATTAAAATATTTATTTCCTGCAGTGTGTTGTGATATTTCTTGATATTGGTAGATCGTTGTTAATTAATGAGAAATGTGTTGGAGAGAAACAGCACAAAAGTCAATTCAGTCAGTTTTGGCTCATTCAAGTTAGTCAGCCTTGGCTCATTCAAGTCAGTAAGCCTTGGCTCATTCAAGTCAGTAAGCCTTGGCTCATTCATAAGTAAGTCTTGGCTCATTCAAGTAAGTAAGCATTGGCTCATTCAAGTCAGTAAGCCTTGGTTCAGTAAGTCTTTGCTCGTTTAAGTTAGTAAGCCTTGGCTCATTCAAGTCTGTCAACCTTGGCTCATTCAAGTCTGTCAGCCTTGGCTTATCCAGGTCAGTCAGCCTTGGCTCATTCAGGTCAGTAAGCCTTGGTTCATCCAGGTCAGCCATAGCTGATTCAGGTCAGCCAGTCTTAGTGCACTATGTTGCACATTGATGTTCGTATGACATATTCAAATAAACAAGTTACAATTGTTAACTGACAAAAACTCTTGAAGAAAATGGATCTCGGTAGGGCTGAGCCGGGTGCAGTTTTTTTTGTCCAGGGACTGGGTCCGGGTATTTTTGAGTCCATGCCCGGAGGATCTGTCCGTGTACTACAATTCAGGAATTAACTACGGTATAGAAAACAAATGTGTTTATTTTTTACATTTTGGGTCCTGTTAATAAGATAAATGAAAGATGATTGAAATAAAAAATTTTTTTTATTGTTTCACATGGATATAAAATAATTCATTCACGACCTTGGATCTGAATGATACCCGAAGTTTTGACCTAACAGAGTGTTTTCTGCAAAATTTGCCACCAGTGGCTGGTCAGTTTTCTATTATGTACTTAATTCATGAATGGCACAGGTACAAAAAATTATGCAGGAATACCAAAAAACTTACCACTGATTTCCACCAATGGTAGAAATTGTTAGTTTCTGACATTTACATGAATTAAGCACTGAATATCTGGCGTCTAACATTGTATGAATCACTCTTGGCATTTTACATTTTAAATTATTGATGGTAAAATAAATATCACAATATTCAAATTATACGCACAATGCTGAAAGTTGCTTTGTGGCATCAATTGTCCATTTTTTCCCTCTCCTGAAGTCCAGTAGACTTGATATAAACATTGTCGTCAAGAAGCGCCAGTGGTTTAAGCTTCTCTGTGATGTCTGTCACATTGTTCATGTGGGCGAACCCATTGCTGTCATATTTGTATCCCATTGTCGTGTAGTCTGCTTCCTGGAGTCTCACCTGTCCTGTGTGGACTACGCTGTTTTGGTAGCTGTAAGAAAGGGGGCTTGGAAATGACGGTGGCGACAGCGGAGCGTCGCTCCACCAGTTTGCAGGGAACCGATTTCCCGGGGCCAGCCCCAAGGGGATCAGAATGGGAGGGTAGAAAAATTGCCCCGGGAACGGAGACGTAGGCAGCTGCAGGGGTGGGGGAGGAGGTGGTGAATGTGAAAATCCTGTTAAGTCAGTTGATGTGAGAAGGTCAAGGTTGGAGGGTGAAATCTGTGATGGTAGTTGACCCGTCACCATAGGGTGAGATTGGAAACCATCATCATCCAAAAAAAATGTCATTAACGGGTCTCCTGTGCTGCTCTTTACGGGCTCCACGATTGCCTTTGATACTGCGATGTCACCTTGATCTGCAACGAATGGGATGCTGGGTTCAGCCTGGTTCTGAGAAGAAGCAGCTGGTTTTTGTGTTGTGTTGAACGGATTTGTCAGGCTGCTGGACACGGAAAGAAAAGAGGACGAGACCGGGGTTATGTCTGAGGATCTTCTGCGTTTGGTTAGGGAATTGTTCACGTCTGGAATGCTCATGTACAGATCACTGACACTTGAATGCGTGCTCCCAACCAGTTCTTCATTGCTCAGGGACTTAACAATGTTCCTTGGGGGGTTAAGGGTTGTCGTTGCTCCTCCGCAAACAACACAAGCGACCATTTCTGGGATGAAGTAATGTCTATCGGACCTGATGTCATCACATGTGCACTTGTTTGAATTCATGGCCTTTTGTGGGCCATCTTTCTTGATTTGAGACAAAGGTCGTTTGAAGGTAAAACGTTTCTTTTTCAGGGTGGAGAAGTCCAAATTCTGATGGCTGAAACTCTTGGAACTGGGTCGTGCAGGCAGTTCAGGAGGCGAATCGGTTTTCTTCGACCTAATTATTTTTTGCACAGAAGCCCTCAGCTCATCCAGCTCTTCATAATCATTCTCGAATTTGCATTCTGCTGTGCGGTGTCTACGACGGCCCTGAATATCCCCAGTACTGTTTGACCTCCTTCTTGTTGAGTCAATGGGCGAGGATGTCGGCTTGGCCTCATTTGACTTTTCAATCCCGTGAGCATGTGGCAGAGATGATATGTCATCCGAAGTCCTTGGAAAAGTCATTGTCGTGAACGGAGATCCATTATGTTGCTGTTTATACCGTGAATATCTGTCGGATTTACTCAGTTGGATGGAACTGTCGAACCGTGAATCAATGTCATCAACAAAAAGTGAGTGGTCACTAGTGACCTGTTCTTGTTTAACGATGGTGTCGTCACCAGAGTTCTCTAAAGACTGGGAGCTGAAGGTGTTTCTCCTGACATTTGCAGGCAGCCCAACATCTCTGATAACGCTGTAGCCACCGTCTTTTATCAATTTATTGGGGTAAGAGTTTTGCCTCCTGTGCCCGCTCTCCTTCTTCTCAACCTGATGTGAGCTCGGTTCACTTCCGGCAACGCTTCCGTGTGAAGTCTCCTCCCCTTCCACCAGTGCTTCTAGCTCAGAGCCAGATCTCGCGGTCACTGAACTGGACTCTGCTGAGCGCTGACGCAATGAGTTGTTATTGTTTACCATCTCCTGCTTCAACATCGCAGGGGAGACTAAACAAGTGGGGGAGGTGCCCGTGTTTGTGCAAGTGGTGGAGTTTGAACTGTCCGACCCGGATCGATCTCTTGAATCAACAAAAACGGGATTGTTTTCCAGAAGGTGCTGGAAGCTCTTTTCGCTGACTGTGACAGATATCGCCCTCTGTCTTGGAGTGGCTGCTTTCCTAGCATTTTGTTTTTGTACTAAAGCCAAGCAGATGGACTGCCGGATAGCACTCAGGATGTCTTGGGCCTCATCAGACACGAACCGAAAGCAGCTTTGGCCAGTGGGTGAGTTTCTGTTGGGGAAATATTTTAAGGTAAAGTGAGCTGATCATGGAGATTGAGAGACGGAAGACGAGCGTTGGTAAGGTGAATTTGTCACTGAGACACACAAGCATCAGCTAAGGACTGATAAACCAAAATTTTTTTTATTTTTATCTCATTATGGAAATTTTTGCAAACAAAACAATCATATATAAAATTTAGCTTTTATTATATTTATATTCTCATAGGAATAACCTATTTCAAAGATCTAGCATCACATCCTTGAATAATCAAATTCTATATCAAAGATCTAGCATCACATCCTATATCAAAGATCTAGCATCACATCCTACATCAAAGATCTAGCATCAAATCATATATCAAAGATCTAAAATCACATCATATATCAAAGATCTAGCATCACATCCTATATCAAATATCTAGCATCACATCAATGAATCAAATATCTAGCATCAAATCCCATCTCAAAGATCTAGCATCACACCCATGAATAAAAGATCTAGCATGACATCTTATATCAATGATCTAGCATCACATCCTATATCAAAGATCTAGCATCACATCCTATATCAAAGATCTAGTATCATAAAATAAACCTTAATTTCATATCCAAGGACATCACAGGAACAAACTACATGAATCTGACGAGAACGCTTGATATAAACTTTGCTATATCTACTGCACTATAATCCTAAATCTACTTACAGACCACATTCAATATCTAAAAATGGTGAATCTACTTACGGACCACATTCAATCACTAATATGTTCATCAAGCCAGTGATAGATTCCTTTTGTACATCAAATTTCTTGAGAGTGCTGAGTCCCCAACTCAGGGTGCATACATTCATCTTGTCTACCAGACTGATACACGTTGGGGACACTAGCATGGTCATATCACCAGACAAACTCCACTTCTTGGAGTGGTCATTACCTGATACAGTCACTTGATAGCATTCTAGGGAAGGCAGAATACTATTTTATTAGTTTTTTGAAAAATATAATTTATGATAAATATATATATTAAAACATGCACCATTTCACACTCCATTTATTATTATAATATATTTCCGAGTACTAGAACAATATTTTATTTTGCTTTTAAAAAGTATAAAATGATAAATAAGCATTTTAGTTACAGTAGGCTCAAATTAATATGAATAATTAATAGATAGGCGAGTTGTAGAGGATGAAAATTAGTAATTCAGGAGGGAGGTAACTTGCAATTTTAAAAAGTTACTTTAACTTTTATTCTAATTACATCCCTTTGATTGAAAATTTAATCTTTTCACCAAGGACTATTTAATTTGAATTTTGCTGTCCCCACATACTTGTATGTATAATATACATAGGGGCAATCTATCTTGACGTCTCGCTATTTCGGTCGATGTTTTGCCTCCCTTTCCCCGAATCGTCACAAGATTTAGAAATCCTACATAAAATGTCATAAAATACATCGTCATAAATTTATGACCCCCCCCCCCCCCCCCCAACCATCCTAGAAGATGCGTATCGTCATTTATCGCCCCCCCCCCCCGGGCCTTTTAATCATATTATGTGAAATCAAAGTTACAGCACATTTAAATCGATTAAAATGTCTGACAAAGACAAAGCTGTTTATTGAATTTTATTTCTGTCACAAAGGAAGTTTAATAAAAAAATACCGCGAATAAGTTTCATAAGTTGAAACAAATAGATTTCATAATAAAGGCCAGATTTTAAAATAAATTAGATAAAAAAATATACCTTTCTTGACCTCAATTTGATCCGGAGTCAGAATCTGCTGCAGTGTCAGCATCCAACTGTAGGACTCCAAGTCCGAGCACCCGCTGAGAACAAGCACAGGGTGGCGCTCGACGATCTCGAATGCGTTCCTGTGGGTCTTTGACCGCGCGGGCTGTATGGACGTCACGTTCTCCAGCATGAAGGTCGTCTTGTCGGAGGACTGATTTCGCCATCCGGTCTCGGTTTCGTACAAGTCAAGCTTGGCCGCGAACTCATCACTGGAGAGGTTGCTCATTTTGGTCACAACTATCCATCGCCTCCGCCAGGACTGAAATGTAAAGTAGCATGTTTTAGTATCGACCGACCGCATGACTCCCAACGCAATGGGAGTAGCAGTGTCTAACATGATTACTTGTTGTCGTTGATGGATATGAGGCTTGGGTAGCGGTCAAGCCCATGCCGATGATTTTAGCTACGCGGCCATGAGAAAGCCGCTCATAGGCAACCATTTCGTCCCAGCTTTCCATCCCAACCGAAAGACTTCCTGGGCGGTGGGGGTGGTAACGCAACACCTCCCCTCCAGAGTGGAAGCAAACCCGCCCTGACCCTTGGGAGAGTGGACCACGAACGCTTTAAACGCAGTGGTCGGTCGACCGGACGTCCCCCAGGCCAGTGTGCCGCCGCACGGTCTGTTGGCGGGGAAACCCGGCGGCTGGCCCGTGTGGAGGTGTGCCGGGGGATGCATTAAGAGCTCGTGCTCGACGGCCCACCGACGCCATCTCCTATGTGACATTTTCAGTATCGCCTAGTACAGCGTATGTGTACAGCTATTTTTATCCGCCACCAATTCTCTCCCTTTAGTGTGGCCTTGATATTGACGTCACCGCGTAAATGTGCTGTGTCAGTCATTCCTTGCCAGCCCCTTTCCGGTCGGGAAAAGATTGTTTACATTCGAATACGTTCTATTTCTTTTTTTTTTTCTAAAATTATTGGGCGGGATTTTCGACCAAATGCAGAGGCGTAACTGGTTCTTTGACGCCCTTGGCTAATTTTATTTTTGGCGCCCTTGATATTCAAATAAAAATTTAAAAATTACAGATTTAGCGCGCCCTTTTGAACTGGCGCAGGCCGGCGCCCTTGGCAACTGCCCCAATGCCAAGCCGTTGTTACGCCTCTGACCAAATGCACCGTTTTTTCCTTGGACATGGGGTGGTGGGGGGCGCTGTATAAAGCTTGGCTCGCCCCGAGTGGTACTAACACCAAATACGTCACTGTGGGTAATAAAGATGTTTCGAAAAACAACTAAGGGCAATTAATCCAAGACACTGTATCTGCATCACGACTGAAGCGCACACATTTTTGGAAAGTCGCATTTGAAAATTACATTACACCATTTCTTTTATCGACCACCGACTAATAATTGGGAATGGGGGTACGTCGTGATCATTTTTAAATTCAATACCAGATAAATGCAAACTTGTTGTTGAGAACAGCAAAAGCACAATATGTAACTATAGATGACTGTATGCATGTATGTATGTATGTATAAATGATCTGTTATATAAGATATAGCTGTAAAATTACGCCCATACCATTATATAAAACAAAATGACATCTCTCGAGCAGGACAGTCTTTTTATATAAGTTTTCCATCAACATGGTTATGAACTGCGCCTACTCAGCGACTTAAAGACGCAGCAACCATATTTATGAACCGTACCAAAGCATGCCTTTATGCGTCTTCAATTTTGTGAGGCTGAAATATTAATCAATGCGACACCCTTATGGATCTGCCCCCTAGGGTGACGACCCTCATCACTTTTTTTAAGGTGCATATTTGGGTCCGCTACCAGCGCACACCCATGTGTACGACTCTGGTGGTTGTATGATGTGTGGTATGTGTTGCTGCTAAAACCGGCTGAAATACATTTAACCTGTGTACGGACCAACTCTTTAACACATGTCACAACGCGAGCTTCACAAAATAAGATTACCTTTAACCTGTGTACGGGCCAACTCTTTAACACATGTCAGAACGTGAGCTCCACACCATAATATTACCTTTAACCTGTGTAAGGACCAACTCTTTAACACATGTCAGAACGTGAGCTCCACACCATAAAATTACCTTTAACCTGTGTACGTGCCAACTCTTTAACACATGTCAGAACATGAGCTCCACACCATAATATTACCTTTAACCTGTGTACGGACCAACTTTTAACACATGTCAGAACGTGGGCTTCACAACATAAGATTACCTTTAACCTCCTCCCTTTCACGGACGACGACTGTTTGATATCCAGGTAACCGTACTTCTGTGTCGGTGAGTCGTACGACATGGTGTCGGCGACCGAAACACTGTCAACAAACCAAACACTTGCACCAACCGGGGCTCCTGAGCTGGGCGCTAAATAGTAGGACATCGAGTCATTTCAGAGTTGTAAGTAGTTTCCCTGTGGATATTGTAGTGCATTAGCATTAGCTATTAATCGAGTGTAGACAGAAACAAATTCAAAGTACCATATTATGCCAAAGTTAAAAATTTGCACGCAAAATAAATAAATTAGAATGGCAATGTCAGCAAAAAATTAGCCTTAATTTAGTTGAAATTTCGACGCGTCATGTATAACCGATAATCTAGGCGCTGGAATGCGGCGGGGGTCTCAGCCGTATCAGGAAATTTGATCGAAAGACATTTCGTCGACGGAAAATAATCGACAGAAATTTGATCGAATCTTTTTTTTAGTTGACACGTTAAAAATTTGCGTCAAATTTCTTTTTGAACGCATTATTTTGTTTTACTATAATATAGTATAGTGCGTTCAAAAAGAAATTTGACGAAAATTTTATCGACTGAAAAAAAGATTCGACCAAATTTCCGTTCGAGCAAATTTCCGTAGACGAAATTTCTTTCGATCAAATTTGCAGTAACCGGTGTCAACACTGCCGAGTTGGTCTTAGGTTTTCCATCACAGAACAATATGCCAGTGCTGCTCAACCACCCCCGCCCCTCACGGCGTACATAGACCCTTCCCAGATTTCCGCGACACGCCACAAGAAGGGGAAAAAAAAATGGTTTACTGATGTTAGCACGTGCCAACATTTTAAATGCGCCCCCCCCCCCTTTTTTTTTTTTTAGAAGTAAATTTAACATTAGCCGGTAGATTAAAAAAAAATACAAACTAATATAGCTTAAAATAGTTTTTACTTTTAAAGAACAGAAGTGTGGTATAAGCAAATTGTGGTGAATTCATTATTTTGGAAAAATATTTAAAAAACTGCCTTTTAACTTTCACAGTTTTTTTAAATTATACGCAAACGCTTGTATCCATGTTTAGAGGGCTCATTTTATAACTAAATTTAAAAAATTAGTATACAAAAAAAAAAAAAAAAAATAATGTTTCCATTCCCTAGTACTAGTATTTTTGTCCACAATACTGTTCACCTTTGCCTATGAAAACATTTATGAGCATGGTAATGATCAATCAAAATGAATGTCACAAATAAATGAATTGATTAAAGCTAGGGTCCCCAAATTTAATTTTTGAAAAAAAAAAATTATAATAATATAAACATTACCTTTTTCTTATTTTTTTCAATTTATTTTTGCCTAAGCCTAATTATAATTTAATGTTTGAAAATATTGGACAAGTAGGTCATCACGCAGGTGTGAACAGTGTTCGCATAGGGTTAGCCATATATCATACGATGACAGCAAGACGTCGAGCAATAATGGATAAAAGGATTGCCGGCCCACTGACACGGACATTCCGTGCCGGCGCTAGACATTTTTAGGTTAGGTGAAAAATAGGCAATTGTCGTCCTCTGGAAAATTATAGGAAGAGGTTCAGAATTATTTTTTTTTTGCCGCCCTATGAGGTTTGGGCGCCTTGGCGCCTGTGTGATGTTCACGCATCATACCCGCCCTCAGCCGGCCCTGCGGATAGTCTAACTTCTGGTAGACGACCGAAAGCCTCAACCACTTTCGGCCGAAACCGAAAGTGATCAAATGGCAACGTTCGGCACCGAGACCAAAATTCGTTTGGCCTCTAATATGATATGGAGAATTTTCTCGCGAAGAAAGGTAAGTTACTAAATTTATTAAGACGTCACAGCCAAAGAGATAACGTGTATAAACTATATAATCTACTGATGCTTGAGCGAATCATTTTGAAAGCGTGTGGAATAAAAAATTTTTAAGCAAAGTAATTTATAGGCCTATAATATATATATACATAAGATATAGGTCAACAGTATATATTAATAATATTTAGGCCTACAGTAGGCTATATATATTACTAACATATAGGCCTACATTATATATTTATATAAATAATATATAGGGCTAAGGTTTATATATATATATATATATATATATATATATATATATATATATATATATATATATATATATATATAAGTATAACTTTAGTGCATTTAAATAACATTAAACAAAATCTTTATTACCGGGAATTACAAAGTTTAAAAAATATTTTTTAACAAATCTAGTCTAATATTTTTTTAAAACCACTGCGAAGTCTTCAAGAATTTTAAACCTTGTGTTTCATGTTGTGACCATGGGTGTTCATTGAATTGTGACAATGGGTGTTCATTGAATTGTGACCATGGGGGTCCATTGAATTGTGACCATGGGTGTTCATTGAATTGTGACCATGGGTGTTCCTTGAATTGTGACATGGGTGTTCATTGAATTGTGACCATGGGTGTCCATTGAATTGTGACCATGGGTGTCCATTGAATTGTGACCATGGGTGTCCATTGAATTGTGACCATGGGTGTTTATTGAATCGTGCCCATGGGTGTTCATTGAATTGTGACCATGGCTGTTCATTGAATTGTGACCATGGGTGTTCATTGAATTGTGACCATGGGTGTTCATTGAATTGTGACCATGGGTGTTCATTGAATTACTTTATCTTCTAGTGCAGTGGTTCTCAACCTTCCTAATGCCGCAACCCTTTTATACAGTTAAACATGTTGTGGTGACACCCCCCCCCCCAACAATAAAACTATTTTCGTTGCTTTTCATAAATATGTTTAAGGATGCGTGCCTAAAATGTTATCAAGTGCTTGGAATTTTCTAATCTAATTCAAAACTTTAAAACTAGTTCGAAATGAACTAATGACCTCTAACCTAAATCTGTCCAAGGTTAATGAACTCATGTATGACGTCATTTTATTTTTATTTTGCGTTTAATGCGTCGCTGGTCGCGTAATAAGCTGCCGAGGACGGCACTATGCATGCGGGCCTCCATTTAGACCAGTGGTTCTCAGCCCCTTTGGGGGGTTGAACGACCCTTACACAGGCGTCGCCTAAGACGATCGGAAAACACATGTTTATGACATAGCGACGAAAATGTTTTTTTGGTTTGGGGTCACCACAACATGAGGAGCTGTAGTAAAGGGTCGCGACATTATGAAGGTTGAGAACCACTGATTTAAACAGTCCTGGTCCATACGCTACTATACGTGGTTTGCTTAAGTTTGAAATTAATCCACCGACTTAAAATAGAAGATCATAATTCCTTTATAAAATTTAAATCTTATTATATTACTCACAATTGAACAGGTCTCAGAATAAATGTTCATGAACTTCGGAATTGAAGTAATCCATTATTATTCCAATGTCTGGAAAATCACTTGTTTAAAGCAAACTCTACGATGATTGATATCCTTGTCAGGTACAAAGTAGCCCACAAGTAACTGGCCAGCTATTACCAACCAAGTTCACGTACAAAGTAGCCCAAAAGTATCTGTCCAGATATTACCAACCAAGTTTGGAGAAATGGACACACGTAATACA
This sequence comes from Omphiscola glabra, assembly GCA_964017045.1. Classification (NCBI taxonomy): domain Eukaryota; kingdom Metazoa; phylum Mollusca; class Gastropoda; family Lymnaeidae; genus Omphiscola; species Omphiscola glabra. Next base: position 13,258,587 of record OZ024800.1, read on the forward strand.
TTTTAAAATTAAAGCTTAGTAGACTCGTCCGAGTAATTGCAACTCTGGATAAATGCAAAGTAGCTTTATTCCACTCGGACTATTAGTTTATAAGAGATTCGAACCACTCTTTAGCAAGTACATCACGACTGTACCAAGCCATGCTGTGATATGAATTATAGGCTACATGGCTCCGTCCGGATAAAGTCAAGCTTGTTATCATTCACACAGACGCAGTGCGCATAGTTGGACGGTACCATCTGGTGAAAGGGCGCTCGTTTCGTTATCTTCAAACAGGTTATCATTAGTGATGTGCGAAAATATGCCCCACTTATGGGAACTTCGTCTACAAGCACCAACCTAATAAAGGAAGACTGATGAATCCGCTGTCGTAATAACATTGCAGTTTCGTTTGCAACAACCAGTTTAGAAGGAGTGCGATTAGGCGAAGAGATGGATGACATGAGGTGGGTGTACAGTTGGACAAAAGACTAGCAATATTATGTTCTTATCGTAATTTGAATGTTGTCAAACATAAAGAAATGATAAAGGAAGCAAAACTCACCGTAAAGTAAACCTGAGGTTGGGAAATGTATAGAGCCGTCGCTTGTAAGTGCACGGAGAGTGTGAAGACACTAATTAAAGTCTTACATAGGATAAGAGCAAAATAACACAAACAGATATCAAGAAGTGGCCTAGCCGCGGCCCTACTCAAATTCGAATGCTACAGTTAGAATGTAAGGAATTTCTAAATACAGCTACTGTGATGATTTCACCCCCTGCATGTTCAGACTCTTACACCAAGAACACAGACCTTACAGAACTTACTAAAACCTTTGGATATCTGCAATTCCACTCTAAAATGGAATCATAGAGTTTTTGTTGTTGCAATTTGCTACTTAATTGGTAAACAGAGGTCAGTCTAGGAGGCCTGTGTCATCCAATAAGGCCGGCTAGCCTAGGAGGTCAGTGCCATCCAACAGGACCGGTCAGCTTACGAGGTCAGTGCCATCCAACAGGACCGGTCAGCTTACGAGGTCAGTGCCATCCAACAGGACCGGTCAGCTTACGAGGTCAGTGCCATCCAACAGGACCATTAGTTTCTTGGTATATCCACCCAACGTTTCCCTCCTCTGTAAGGGCGGAAAGTTAAAACAACATAATTTTTAAAGTTTAAAATTAAAAACATTAATCAGTCAAAACTTTTTCGTGGATAATTTCACGTTGATGCAGAGAAAAGTTATTCGCTTTTGATGGTACCCCAAAAAATGATAGCATATGTGCTGCACCTCTTACAACAGCATGTCTTGGTGCTGCACCTCTTACAACAGCACGTCTTGGTGCTGTACCTCTTACAACAGCACGTCTTGGTGCTGCACCTCTTACAACAGCACGTATTGGTGCTGCACCTCTTACAACAGCACGTCTTGGTGCTGCACCTCTTACAACAGCACGTCTTGGTGCTGCACCTCTTACAACAGCATACGTCTTGGTGCTGCACCTCTTACAACAGCCCGTCTTGGTGCTGCACCTCTTACAACAGCCCGTCTTGGTGCTGCACCTCTTACAACAGCACGTCTTACGACATAAATTCTCACACCAGCAATTCGTGCAGCTTCACGTCTTAGACCTGCTTAAGATGCCGCCCTGGTTAGTAAAGGAATGTCTTAGACTTACTTGCCGAAATATGCTTCTCATCAAATTGTTTGACTGAGCATTAGTCAACATCTAACATCTTTCTAGTGAAACTCCCCACCCCAGCCCCGACCCCAGACCCAACTCCCCCCCCCCTCACCCTCAGTGCTCAGTGTTGAGTTACTTTGGGTGCCTAAATAATTTTAAAAAAAATCTTAGTTATTGTTTGGGTCATTTAAAAATTGTATAAAAAATAACCTAAGAAACGATATTTTGATACAGCTATTGGTTGTTTAAATGAAAGATTACACTAATAATACATGATGATAAACCTTCAATGGCAATCCAAGGAAAAAAATAAAATAAAGTAAATAGTTTTTAAAAAAAAGAAATTTTCTATACATATAAGCATAATATAACATGAACAAGGAGACATAGGTATAGGCGTGTTTCATCTTTGTGCTTATTATATCCCATTTAGATTAATGAACGTGAGCGACACACATACAGTTTTGGAACAATTTGTGACGATTGCAGCACCGTGTCGTTATAGTAAATAGGCCTCTTTCCAGGACCCCAAAACACGTGTGTCCTACGTGCGGGAAACCTTTCCAAATACAAATAGGACCGACAGGCCACCTGCGCACTCACCATCCAGTAATTCCATGGGTTATCTTCGCATGCGAAGGGCGAACAACATGGTAAAAATTTCGTTTAATGAAATGTCTACAAAATATTAAATATCCTATTGTCTTCATTACAAGAAAAGACATTTCAAATCTATTAATTAAAAGCTACTAACACAGGGTTCTCAACCTATGGGTCGTGACCCCTTTGGGGGTCGAACGACCCTTTCACAGGGGTCGCCTAAGACCATCGGAAAATACATATACTCTACAGTTATGACGTGGCAACGAAAATAATTTTGTGGTTTGGGGTCGCCTGAACATGAGGAACTGTATGAAAGGGTCGCGGTATTAGAAAAGTTGAGAACCACTGTACTAACAAAACACAATAACTGCAGCATTGTTTTACAATCGCTCATTCAACTAATTAGTGTTTATGGGAATAGTAAAAACATAATTTATTAAATGTCAGGTTCAAACAAAAGAATTCCCCAACTTCTGTTGATAACTAAAGATGGAAAACGATAAATATCATCTCACGCAAACATGGTTGGAACTTAATTTATCTTGTATCTATTCCTAAATCTGGGGCAGATTAAAGTTGACTGCTTGAGTGGCAGACACAATGAGAGACACATTTACTCTATTTAATAAGAAGGACATTTAAAAAAAAAATAATTCAGGTCTTGATTGTTTAACGAAGGAATAATGATAAGGAAGCACACAGGAGCGTAATAGGGTGGGGTGAAGGGGGGGGGGGGTAACCAGAAGGACGGTTGCCATGGGCGCATGTTTTTTAGGGGTCTGAAATTTTGTTTTAGAATGAAAATCAGTTAAAATAAATAAACAAATATTTTTTTTATTAATCATTAAAAAAAGAAGATAAATCTGTAATTTCTCAAAATACCACACATGTACTTTAGTTTATTGGGGAGGGGGGTGTGAAGAGGCCCAATACAAATTCGTGGAAGGCGTTCACAGTTAAAGGGGTGCAACATTTGCTCCTGACCCTGTAACCCACGCTACGCCATTCATGGTACCTTGTGTTAAAATTCTATTTATGATTATAACATAATAATTTTTTATTATTTTTAAAAAGAACGTTTTAAGAAAATAACTAGCGAGCGTATACTAAATCCATATCCATAAATATATATATTTTATATATCCATATCTATATCCATATCTATATCATGTAATAGTTGATTTTTATCTGTCCAACTTGTGCAGTTTTAGATTAGATGCCCCGTACTGTAATTGCGTGGGCTACATTGATATCTTGGAGCTCATCGGAGTTGAAGTTTAAGATGATTTCCGTCTTGCCTTCTTTGGTTGGCGATATGGGCACAGTGTTATTGAAGGTACTGTTTGGATTCACATTGCTGGGGAAAAGACAATAAACATGGCGATATGGGCAAAGTGTTATTGAAGGTACTGTTTGAATTCACATTGCTGGGGAAAAGACAATAAGCATGGCGATATGGGCAAAGTGTTATTGAAGGTACTGTTTGGATTCACATTGCTGGGGAAAAGACAAGAAACACCTAAGAATATCAAGAATAAAAGCTAATGAGATTATGAACCTCTCAGATTTAAAGAAATACAACAATTATAAGCAGCCAACACTTGACCACCGTGACAAAAAGCCTTATTATTACCACCATGACAAACAGTCTACTTATGACCACCATGACAAACAGCCTTATTATTACCACCATGACAAAAAGCTTTATTATTACCACCATGGCAAACAGCCTACTTATGATCACCATGACAAACATCCTACTTATGACCACCATGACAAACAGCCTTATTATTACCACCATGCCAAACAGCCTTATTATTACCACCATGCCAAACAGCCTACTTATGATTACCATGACAAACCGCCTACTTATGATCACCATGACAAACAGCCTACTTATGACCACCACAACAAACAGCCTACTTATGACCACCATGACAAGCAGCCTACTTATGACCACCACAACAAACAGCCTACTTATGACCACCACGGCAAGCAGCCCACCTTTGTCGAAACTTGAGTGAATGTGCCAGGCCGTCCACTATAATGAAACAGTTGGTCAGTGATGTGTTGAGTGGGTTAATGAAGGACACTTCCACTTTGATTTCTTCACCGACTTTGGCTTCTTTTGGGGCCTGGAAGAAAATTAAGATATCAATTTAATCTTATAATCACAATTTATTTAGTGCACGACTTTTCAAGCTGTACACGAGCAGATTCTATGTCCCACCACCCAATTCCCTCGCAGATTCTGTGTCCTACTATACATTTCACAGTAGATTCTTTGTCCCACTCTCCAATTCCCTCGCAGATTCTGTGTGCCACTACACATTCCACAGCAGATTGAGATTGTCTGTAGCTACTTTTTACCGTCAAAATTGGAAAATATATTTCTAGTGAAAATGCATTGATCGACATGCAAAGATGGTGGATGTAGCTTGTTTCCATAACAAAGAGGCAACTGGTCTTGAAACAACTCATGTCTGTTTCAAGTTTCAGCTTTTAACAGAATATTTTTAAGTGATAAAATCGTTGTCTCACTGTCTCACACGCAGCCTAAAATAATTAGTCACGCCACCTATGATTATGATTGAGTACTTTATGGCGCTTGTGTCCATGCTATTTCAGCGCTATGATGTCCTAAAATCTATTTAAAGGAAAAAAAATCTTTAAATGTTTCTTAAATGATTTTTTATCATTGTCAAAAACTGATGCAAACTGTTCCCCATTTTAGGAAGAATAGCTTCGAAAGAGCGCACGCCATATGATTTCTTTCTGTGTCTATTCACAAACAGGGGAAATAAAGTGGAGCCCCTTACCTGGATTTGGAGATGTGGTTTATGAAGTCTGTAGTCTCCCTTTTTGATGAAGTGCTGGTTCGTCTCTTTGACCAAGGCCCAGATAGAAACATCCAGCATGCAGAAGTCTTTCAGTTTCTTAAAATACTCGTCTTGTGTAACGGTGACCACTTGGGATAATTCTACATAAACACACCAAAAAAAAAAAATAAAAAAAAAAAATAAATCATTGTAACATGTTAGTAAACTTACTGAATTTTGAAATAGCTAAATTCCACCAGCTTAACCTAAACATGGCTACATTTCTCAGTCTGTAATGGCCACTAAGAAAAATTCTCAGAATAAACCTTTTATAAGTTTATCAAGTGGCTCTGACGCGTATGTCTTCGAGCTTTTAAAAGAGTAATTAAACTTAATGACTCAAACAATGGATTGTAATTCCGTTTAAATTATGTATACTCTCTAACACTAGCGTAGCTAAAGTTGGTGTCACCCGGCTGTAAATAAGTCCACATTATAACAATGACAAGAACAAAAACACATTTATTATACTGTGAGGCGGTAAATGTATCTAAGAAATGTAACATGCACTTAGAATCACCCATTGGTATCGATGGAAAGAACTGTAACATGTACTTAGAATCACCCATTGGTATCGATGGAAAGAACTGTAACATGTACTTAGAATCACCCATTGGTATCGATGGAAAGAACTGTAACATGTACTAAGAATCACCCATTGGTATCGATGGAAAGCTTCATTTCTCAGAATTTAGATAAATACAGCTTCCTGTCACTTACGAAAGTTACCGAACACTTCAATCGGCCTTGAATCATGGTCAAAAAGGCGTTTTTACGGCCTAATTATATGGTCACCTCATTTACTGACGCATCAAACGTGATATTTTAATAAAACACGCATTTGGATTGGTTAAATGTGAGGAAAATTTAGGTGTCACCCCTGAGATCGTGTCATCCAATGCGGTCCGCAACCCCCCCCCTCCCCGGAACACCTTGCTACGCCACTGCTCTCTAACAATGCGTTAAGTTGTGAGGGGTTTGGCGACTTATTTGTTTTGCATCTGAAGAACAGATCTCACATATGTTAACGATGGACAACGATATCATACATGATAAATGGTAAACAAAAGTATCCCTTACGATGAATGATAAACAAGAAGCAAATGTTGAAACAATTGACATTTCCCATTAACAATGCCAAAACTAAGAAAACGAAATGTAACACATACCTATTGTAACACACAACCAGTGCAACACACACACATCAATTGTAACACACGCTTGTTGTAACACACACACACACACACATAAAAACACCCACCCACTCATTACTGATGAGTTTCGAGAGATTTCGTTGACTTTTTTTTTAAACAAGTTTTTCTAGGTCAGACTTTTTGCAAACCAAACAGCACGGGCAGACTAATACCCATTACAGGGAACCAGGATTTTCTTTCAGCCATCTCTCCGGGGGTGTAGGGGCACTGCCCCACGGGAAAAGTCAAGTGCATAACACAAGCAGGTAAAGCACTTTTCCATTTTGCCCCCCCCCCCCCGCTCCTTTTTTGCACACTGCATTGAAAAATTATAATCAAGAAAATATCCTATACACATCTTTAAACCCCAAAAATATCCGAGGCACCCAGCATCGTAAGGGTTGCTGGGTGGACACGATGGTTCTAAGCAGGTTAAGTAACGCCTACAATTTTAAACTAGGATCTCTTGTGTTGCTTTCCAATTGGGTTTAGAATGTTGCAAAACTAAATTCAGATAGGTTAAAAAAATGCATTCTTGCATCTTTACTTTATCAAACATTTTCTATGGACTATAACGATTTAATAGAACATCGGTCTACAAACAGCGGCTTGCGAGCCGCATGCGGCTCTTTGCGACCTGAGTGTGGCTCTTTAGCGACCTGAGTGTGGCTCGGCCAGTCGGCCACAAATCGGGTTTGACTCCGAAAAACATGGTTTCTTGACATGTTCTTGAAAAGTAATTTGGCTCTCAAAATTTTTTTGAAATCGTCCTGCTTCTGATTTGTTGCCTCGTTTGACCAATGCGTTTTCCGACCCCTGTAATAGGCGATATTAAGCTAGGGCAAAAGCTTACCCTCAAGGCTGACACAACTAGAATGAATATAGTTTACATCACACTGGTGCGGAATTTAAGATGTCTTTAATCATTATTATGGCTAATTTTGGAACTCTCCAACCGAAAGTTTGAAATGCAGCCTCAAAATTGTCTGACAAGAAAGCATAAATTCAAGTATGCGCCAAAAGCACCCCTGCATTTTGAATTTGCCCGACAGTCCTAAGCACCCTAAATTTCTACACCCCTTCGCTCACGCTGATCACTGGTACAGTATGGGGTTGATTATAAGCTTGCGCCTAATGATTACTCGGGGGGGGGGGGAGGGGGGCACGTCACAAACGGAGTGAATTCAGTTTATATATTACACTAAACGCCATAATGCCACACACTAAGCCTTAAAAATGTCCTTCCCCGTTAAAAAAAAGTATACTAGAAACATTGAATTAAAGTATACTCAAAAAAACAGACCTCTTGATTTTGAAATAATCCCTTTATCGATCAAGATTCATCTGCGCCCTCAGTTTCCGCCCTCCTTCCCGATATATATAATCGCCGAATCCTCTTTAAACTTTACCAACCTGACTGATTCCCCCCTCTGACCGATAGACGATACTGCTGGGTGCTGTCCATGGCTTGACATGTACATAGTTATGGAATCGTTGGAGCGAATACACATTTGTTTTGTTTTATTCAATTAATGTATGTTAAATTTTTAAGTTCATGATTATGTTTGTTAAATTGTATGTACAGCGTGTTGAGCCCAGCCCTAGGCTGGGGTACCACGCTATAGAAAACTACCAATAATAAAAATAATAATAATAATAATAATAAGATCGATAGATACACTGCCTAGTGGCGCAGCTGTTACTGCCACCATGGGAGGGCAACATTTTTTGCCGTACTCCCTTTCACGATACAAACTCTGCAGTTGTCCGAAAATGCCACACCAGCATATAAAGAAAAAGTGACACCTGTTTGGACCACCCCGCCCGTCCTATTTCGACGCAACTAGCAGGGGCGTATCTACTACAGTGTTTGGCAAGATTCATTTTTATGCCTCCCCTAACTATGAAACTGATTATTTTCAACCATTAAATACCATCAAGGTCCATTCCCCACCCTGGAGTAACGTCCAGGGCACATGCCCCGTCTGCCAGCCCTTAGCTACGCCTATAGTGAACTGGCAAATGACACAGCCCCCCCCCCCCAAATTTGAAACGCCCACCCCGGGGAAAATGTCTGACTGCAGGAAACACCCATAACAAGGAACACCCATAACAAGGAACACCCATTACAGGGAACACCCATTACAGGGAACACCCATTACAGGGAACACAAATTACAGGGAACACCCATTACAAGGAACACACATTACAGGGAACACTCATTACAGGGAACACCCATTACAGGGAACACCCATTACAGGTAACACCCATTACAGGTAACACCCATTACAGGGAACACATATTGCAGGGAACACACATTACAGTGAACACCCATTACAGTGAACACCCATTACAGTGAACCCACATTACAGTGAACACACATTACAGGGAATTCATTACAGGGAACACCCATTACAGGTAACACCCATTACAGGTAACACCCATTACAGGGAACACATATTACAGGGAACACACATTACAGTGAACACCCATTACAGCGAACACACATTACAGTGAACACCATTTACAGGGAACACCCATTACAGTGAACACCCATTACAGGGAACACACATTACAGGGAACACCCATTACATGGAACACACATTACAGGGAATACATTACAGGGAACACCCATTACAGGGAACACCCATTACAGGGAACACCCATTACAGGGAACACCCATTACAGGGAACACATATTACAGGGAACACACATTACAGTGAACACCCATTACAGTGAACACCCATTACAGTGAACACCCATTACAGGGAACACCCATTACAGGGAACACCCATTACAGGAAGTCACGGGAATAGGCCATGCTAAATATATCCACTCAAGTGTATATTTATTTCTATACTAAAAAGTAGCCAGCACTTCGTTTCTTACCTTGTTGAGGTTTGATGACAATGTTGTTAAAAGGCGTTGTCTTGACCTTGTCAGCCACTACACCTGTGTAGTACATAGAGTGGACATCTACCTGACCGCACACTGTCCTGTCCTTGTCCCCATTGTTCTTCATCGTGAGTGACAGAACAAAGCTGTCTCCGACAAAAGTATGATCCTGGTCTTGATTAACTTTGAATTCGATGTCCTGTGGTGGTGGACGTTGGTCATTTAATGTTTGGGTCAGCACTATTTTTACAATTAAAGTTGCATCTCTCTTTCTCGCTCTCTCTCTCGTTCTCTGTCTCTCGTGCTCTGTCTCTCGTGCTCTGTCTCTCGTGCTCTGTCTCTCGTGCTCTGTCTCTCGTGCTCTGTCTCTCGTGCTCTGTCTCTCGTGCTCTGTCTCTCGTGCTCTGTCTCTCGTGCTCTGTCTCTCGTGCTCTGTCTCTCGTGCTCTGTCTCTCGTTCTCTGCCTCTCGTTCTCTGCCTCTCTCTCTCAGTCTTTGTCTATCACCCCCTCTCCCTCTTTCTCGCTATATGACTTCTCTGTCTCTCTCTTGTTCTATGCTTTTCTCTCTCTCGTTCTCTCCCTCTCTCTGTCTTAATCCCTCTCCATATTTCCCTTTCTATCCATTCTCTTTAATGTCCTATAGTACTCACACGTAGTGGTCTTCACTTGAACATATACCAACTTACCCACCCTATCCCCACCTCAAATATACTTCTCCCATATTGTTATGACATTTACCGATGTACAGACGCAGAGAAGTTCTTACATTGCTCGTAGCCTTGTACAAGTTGGAGATTTCACGTTTAGATCCCCTGCTGTAGGCATTTCTCACAACCGCTCTCTCTTCCGGGGAACCTGGGGATATAAACGATGGAAAAGTGCGTCTCCTGTGTCCCATATGTCTTATATGTCCTCTATGTCTTTTATGTCCTATATGTCTTAAATGTCCTATATGTCTTATATGTCCAATATGTCCTATATGTCTTAAATATCCTATATGTCTTATATGTCATATATGTCTTATATGTCCTATATGTCTTATATGTCATATATGTCTTATTCGTCCTATAAGTGTTACATAATAATTAAACACAAAAAATTTGGCATTCATCTGTTTGCGTGCTTACATGCCTCAGAATTACGCCATCGACAAGGGTATGAGAATCACTATTGTACATGTTGGGTTAGAGTGAGTTGTGTTCACTAGAAGGAGTGCATTAGTGAACAAGGTGTGAGGTTGTCATTGATGAAGGGCGGGCGGGTGTGTATATAGTGTGTCAGGAGAGAGACGAAGGGGTGTGATGAGTACATGGAGTAGTGTGTCAGGAGAGAAACGAAGGGGTGTGATGGGTACATGGAGTAGTGTGTCAGGAGAGAGACGAAGGGGTGTGATGGGTACATGGAGTAGTGTGTCAGGAGAGAAACGAAGGGGTGTGATGGGTACATGGAGTAGTGTGTCAGGAGAGAGACGAAGGGGTGTGATGGGTACATGGGAGATAAGGGATTATCTGCCTGTTGTTATTAAGGATTTTATTATGTGATTTTTGAACTCGAAAAAAGATTATTTGTTACTTTTGATAGTACGGATTTTGGTATGGGATTTATCGGATAATAGAGTCTGATATTTGGTGGGTGGGGCTGTCTCAGGGGCGGGGAGCCCTCGGCATGCTGCTTCGCGGCCTGACTGGAATAAAGACCACGGGGGGAGTGGTTGAATGCCAGTTGGGGGCGGTGGAGGTGTGTTGAGGAAGACCTTATGAGCCTTGGCTCGATGGTCTGCTGATTTTCTTAAGTATGTTAGTTAGTTAGTCCGATATTTGACATCTAATACTCAGGACTTTTGTGATTTGTAATGCATGGCTGTCAGCTCAGCACGGAGTACCAGAGCGTAATTGTGCAAGTGTGTTGCACAATCCACAACAAATGTACGTAGTAGCAATAGTAGCACTGGTAGTAGTCTCTAGACGAAACATTGAGGGCCCGTCCAAAACTAGTGATGGCTTAAGACAGGCCTGCACCACATACGGCCCACGGTCTGCACGCGGCTCACCAGCACCCACTTTGCGGTTCCCGAAGTAACGAAATATTCTTTATTATTATTATTATTTTCTTAACAGCTTTCCCCCTGTCCTAGTCTCTTTCGGCCCGCACAAGTTTTTCATGAAATATTACGGCCCGCATTATATATTGAGCTGTGCGGGCCTGGCTTAAGAAGTAGCTGTCTTGTGCGATGTCAAGACACAGTTAAGTAAAATATTTAGGGACATAACTGTTATTATTATTATTATTATTATTATTTAGTAGTATATTATTTATCTAGTAAATATTGAAACGCTGTGTATTATTAGAACCTATATTTTGTTAGGGGTAAAGAATTATAAATTGAAACCAGAGGAAAAGATGACAGAACCGCATCGGAAATAATAGCCGAAATTCTGGATGTGGCACAAAAAGACCTCAGACTTACGGGCAGGAGCTAGAACAATATGCAAGGGAACAATGGGGAAGAAAATAGGAAGAGGACCGGGAAGAAAAGAGAAGAAGGGAAGAAGAGGAGCGGGAAGAAAAGAGAAGGGAAGAAGAGGAGAGGGAAGAAAGGAGAAGGGAAGAAAAGAAAAAAAAGGGAGAAAAGAAAAGGGAAGAAGAGGGGCGGGAAGAAAAGAGAAGAAGGGAAGAAGAGGATGAGCGGGAAGATAAAAATAGAAAACATGAAATAGAGATTGTAAGATTGAGAATAGAATTAGAAAAAAAGTAAGCAAATAGGAAGAGGGACAGTAACGAATAAGTGACCCCACAAAAAATAAATAAATAATAAAACAAATATTTGTCTTCGGCAACAGGAAAATAGGGGGTGGACACAGACCAGAACAGGGGAAAACAGATGGGTAGACTTAAAAACCAGAGAGAAGACTATAAACACTTTCCCCTCTCCCTACAGCGATACAATACCAGATGACTACACAGTCAGGATAAGGCATGGAGAAAACGACAGTATAACGGGAATAGGAATATGCCTAAACAGTTGTGAGGACAAATGTATTCAGTTGGCATGGCAGAAGACGTGCAGGGGACCTCCATTAGAAAAATAGAAATTATTTGGGAAAGGAGGTTTCCATCCTCAGGGATACAGGATGCACAGTCGTTGGAGGGAGGTTTCCATCCTCAGGGATACAGGATGCACAGTCGTTGGAGGGAGGTTTCCATCCTCAGGGATACAGGATGCACAGTCGTTGGAGGGAGGTTTCCATTCTCAGGGATACAGGATGCACAGTCGTTGGAGGGAGGTTTCCATCCTCAGGGATACAGGATTCACAGTCGTTGGAGGGAGGTTTCCATCCTCAGGGATACAGGATTCACAGTCGTTGGAGGGAGGTTTCCATACTCAGGGATACAGGATGCACAGTCGTTGGAAGGAGGTTTCCATCCTCAGGGATACAGGATGGACAGTCGTTGGAAGGAGGTTTCCATACTCAGGGATACAGGATGCACAATCGTTGGATGCAGAAAAGGGTTAGCACCTAGGCAGCAGGTAACGGATGTAAATTATAAATTGAGACTTATAGACGGGACAATAAAGAATTACAAAACTGCATACGTGGATATAGGTACTAAATATTTAAAGAGCACATTTTTGGCCGCTCTATTCGAGAACCCAGTTGCCGATCTCATTGTAGGGAATGTAAGAGAAGAAACAAAGAGATCATTTTATCAATAAGGAAATGTAGTGACGAGAGCACATAGTAAAAGAGAAAGGGAGAATGATAAGACAAAAGAAAATTTCATCGGGGCAGTACCAGTGTTACCAGAAAATATAAACTTGAAAGAGGAGCAAATAAAAGACCAGGAATTAAATAAATATTGGGATAAAACAAGAACTAATAGCGTGGAGCATATAGGGGCTCATCACATTTCAAAGCAGAGATGGGCTCCTGTATAGGAGATTTACCAACAAGACTAATAGTAAAGTTAACAGAAAACTAGTTGCGCCTTTGAAATGCCGGCCGGTAGTATTAAAAACTGCTCATGGGTCAGCTTTAGCTGGACACATGTTCGTCAGGAGGACAAAATACCTTATTTGTTAGGAATTTTTTTGGCCGAACATGAACAAAGAAATCACCAACTATGTGAAAACATGTCCCATATGCCAGGAAGCTCGACCTCCTGGTAGTTTTAAACCCTTAGAGTTAGTACGGATGCAAGTCATTGGGGTACCTTTACAAAAAGTAGCAATCGATATTGTGGACCCTTAAAAACGAGCACTAAGAAAAATAGATATATACATGTACTTACATTAATTGAAATGGCCACCCGCTGGCCCGAGGCAGTTCCATTGAAAAATCGAATGGAAAGGTTAAATGGCACTTTAAAAACAACGTTAAGAAAAGTAGCTAAAAATGAACCCGAAAACTGGGATATCGTTTTACCGGCTATACTTTTTGCCTACGAGGAAGTTCCCAATGAGACCACAATAATGTCCCCATATGAATTAATGTTTGGTAGAAAAGTAAGAAGGCCCAATGTCCATACTAAAACATTATTTACAAAGTAATATATTGAGGAAGAAAATAAAACCATAAATGAATCCATTATTGATTTGAGGAATAGATTAAAAAACCGGTTTGGAGGAGGTCCAGACCAACACAAAAGCCAAGACAGCAAAACATAAAATGTATTATGATCGTAATACAGTTGTCAAAGACATTCAAATAGGAGACAAAGTATTAGTACTGAAGTCAAGAAAGGGAAACATCACATTCAGAGGGACCGTATGAAGTAGCAGGAATGGTATCAACATTGAATGATGAGATAAAAAGAGGGCAGAAGAAGAAAGTGTATCATCTCATTAGGATTGTCAAGTATTTTGACAGAGTGGTAGCAAAAAATGATAATAAGGAGAACAAATTTAATGTTAGTCATTGCGGGGGTGACTTTAGTGATAGCGGAGGACAGTACAAACACAGACTTAGTGATAGCGGAGGACAGTACAAACACAGACTTAGTGTTAGCGGAGGACAGTACAAACACAGACAGTGGGGGACAACTGTATGTGCCGACAATACACGTAGCTGAGTACACGGAGGTGGACTTTAATAAGGAAACAAATGATAAAGAGATGGAAGAAATAAAGGAGATTTGCATGAATTTAAAGAGGTAATTTCTGATATCACAGGCAAAACAACACTAGGAGAACATAACATAGAATTTTTAGAGAAAAAAAAACGATAACATTGGAACCCTACATTATCCCAGCTCATATGACGGGAAAGCTAAAGGAAGAATTTAAAGGGATGTTGGACCTGGGAATCATAGAAGAATCAAACTCACCATATTCTTCACCTTTAGTGTTAATAAAGAATAAAGATGGCTCATTAAGACATTGTGTCGACGATAGGAGACTTAATGCGGTGACTAGAACCATCGCTGAAGTGATTCCAAATCAGGATGACACATAAGCCCACATGGAAAAGCAACGTTTTTTTAAGCAAGTTAGACTTAACTAAGGGGTACTGGCAGATGCCAATACACGACAATAGTAAAGAATATACTGCTCTTAAGGGGCCAGAGGGATTATACCAATTGAAATATACGTCGTTCGGATTAGCTTACCCCCCCCCCCCCCCCACGGGAACATTGAACAGGATAATAAGGAAACTCCTCGGGCAGTTAGATCACGTAGTGACATATTCTGATGACATTTGCTTACATACAGAGGACTGGGAAACTCTTCGGGCAGTTAGATCACGTAGTGACGTATTCTGATGACATTTGCATACATACAGAGGACTGGGAAACTCATGTTGAGATCCTAAGGCAGGTCTTCACTATCCTGAAGGAATCAGGATTTACCGTTAAACCAAGTATGTTGGAGCTGGGGAAAAAGTCTGTTA
Source organism: Omphiscola glabra (assembly GCA_964017045.1). NCBI lineage: Eukaryota > Metazoa > Mollusca > Gastropoda > Lymnaeidae > Omphiscola > Omphiscola glabra. The sequence continues at coordinate 13,273,708 of OZ024800.1, forward strand.
ATTTTTTGGGATACACGGTAGGAAGTGGACAATTAAAACCGGACGACAACAACTTAAATAAAGTGTTGACAATAGAAAAAACCCGAAGACCAAGAAACAAGCTAGAAGTTTAGTGGGTCTGATTTCCTAATACAAAAAAAGTATACCCAACTTACCTACACTAATGTCACCTTTGACGGACCTTACACAAAAAGGTAAACCGAACAATATCAGTTGGACGGGCGAATGCCAAAAGACAGTAGACACAATCCAGAATTATTTAACTAGTAAGCCCATGCATTTTAATATTACCAGACAATAATATACATTTTACAGTTAGAACAGACGCTTCCACGACAGGTATAGGGGCGTGTTTAGTCCAAACTCTAGACAATATCCTCCACCCAGTCAAATTCTTAAGGCGCAAATTAATGGACTAGGAAAATAAATGCTCAACGATCGAAAAGGAATGCCTAGTGAATGAGCACTACTTCAGTTTATGGTCTTAGCTTTATATATTATACGCGCTAATTCATTTGATGATTAAAATCGTTGTAGCTACAATTTTACCTTCTTTTGGCTTGTAGTGGTCAGTAAGGTCCTCCCTTTCATCAGAGTCAACGGCCTTTGTGCTGATACTTTTGCCGATTCTGAGAAAACATACAGTCAATAATATATTCAAAACATTTCACGGAGCCATTGGCATCAACTAAAATACTGCGTGTAATTAGAAGAATTGTCATTGACAGAGTTAAAAAAAAAATTATTTGTATTTAAAGTATGGACAAACACACATGTTCTTCAGCCACACGAGTCTCATCTGTGGCTCAGACTTGGCAGCTTTCTTCGGTAAGAAAGGTTAACGTTGAAGACGTTAAACGGATAACGAACAGTAAAATTAAACTGCCTTTTTATTGGCGGAATTCCTTTAGTTCACTAATGCCGATTTTCCCACTTACGCGTCGCATATGCGATCGACACACTGCAGTCTCCCTACGTCGTCATGTGACCAGAAGAGAATGTCGGCGTTGACCTCGGCGACTATGAAAGGTCCATCGTAGGCAAGTTCGATCCGACCCTCTCTGATGGCACGCACAGATGCCGGGCCACAGCAGCGGACACCTGGAGATTATAAGCAGGGATGTATATATTTGAATCTAGTGATAACTTACAGGAAATGCTAGTTTCCTATAGTATTAGTTACAGGAAATGCTAGTTCTTATAGTATAAATACCATCTGAGGCCTCTTGTGGTGTGGCATCAAACGCCTGCCAGCCACCGTAACCAGCCGGTAGGTCTGGCCTGGACATCCATACCTCATTCCAAACGTGGAAGTTCCTATAGAAGTATTTAAGAGAGTCATCGGTCTATCAATACTCTATTACAAGAGTAGGTGATCTGTAAACAATAGCTTTAACTGTACCAAAATGTCTTATTAAAGAAAGATCATTGCTAACATACCAAAGGCCGTCTTAACGCATGGGTCCAGGTCATTGATAACATACCAATAGTCGTCTTAACGCATGGGTCCAGCTCATTGCTAATATACCAAAGGCCGTCTTAACGCATGGGTCCAGCTCAATGCTAACATACCAATAGTCGTCTTAACGCATGGGTCCAGCTCAATGCTAACAAACCAAAGGCTGTCTTAACGCATGGGTCCAGCTCAATGCTAACATACCAAAGGCTGTCTTAACGCATGGGTCCAGCTCAATGCTAACATACCAAAGGCCGTCTTAACGCATGGGTCCAGCTCAATGCTAACATACCAAAGGCCGTCTTAGCGCATGGGTCCAGCTCAATGCTAACATACCAAAGGCTGTCTTAACGCATGGGTCCAGCTCAATGCTAACATACCAAAGGCTGTCTTAACGCATGGGTCCAGCTCAATGCTAACATACCAAAGGCCGCCTTAGCGCATGGGTCCAGCTCAATGCTAACATACCAAAGGCCGTCTTAGCGCATGGGTCCAGCTCAATGCTAACATACCAAAGGCCGCCTTAGCGCATGGGTCCAGCTCAATGCTAACATACCAAAGGCCGTCTTAACGCATGGGTCCAGGTCATTGATAACATACCAATTTCTCCCATCTCACAGGTCAATTCCTCCCATCACATACATTAATTCCTCCCATCTCACAGGTCAATTCCTCCAATCACATACATTAATTCCTCCCATCACATACTTCAATTCCCACCAATTCCTACCATCTCACAGGTCAATTCCTCCCATCTCAGAGATAAATTCCTCCCATCACATACTTCAATTCCCACCAATTCCTACCATCTCACAGGTCAATTCCTCCAATCACATACATTAATTCCTCCCATCACATACTTCAATTCCCACCAATTCCTACCATCTCACAGGTCAATTACTCCCATCACATACATCAATTCCTCCCATCACATACATCAATTCCTCCCATCACATATATCAATTCCTCCCATCACATATATCAATTCCTCCCATCACATATATCAATTCCTCCCATCACATATATCAATTCCTCCCATCACATACATCAATTCCTCCCATCACATATATCAATTCCTCCCATCACATATATCAATTCCTCCCATTACATACATCAATTCCTCCCATCACATACATCAATTCCTCCCATCTCACAGGTCAATTCCTCCCATCACATACATCAATTCCTCCCATCTCACAGGTCAATTCCTCCCATCACATACATCAATTCCTCCCATCTCACTTTCTATAATCATTATTTTAATGTAACGCGAGTTGGATTTTAAATTGTGTGAATGTTTTTTTTTTGGCGTCGTTGGACCTCTTTGTTAAAAGAAGTGTAGGTAGATCTGATACCCATGCGTAGCCAGTGAAATTATCTCGGGTTCTAAAAAGGGAGAGATAGTGGCATGTTTGTCAGCATTACTCTAAAAATGTCACCAGTTTGAATGGCATCGAAGAATTTGGGGGAATCACCAAACTCTAATTAAGGATTTCAAACAAGAATTTGCTCATCGGGTTTTCCCCATTACCAGACAGAGTCGCGGTGAGTCGTCTCCCAAGAGTTCTTGACCTTCATGTAGTCGATGCTGACTGAACCGTCAGAATCGTGGGCTGATTCAAAATTGGTCACACATCTGACGGGGATACCCAGTGTCCGACAAACTAATGGAGGACATCAAATAATTATTTTAATACTTACATTTTGTGTATAATATATATTATTTACTTAAAATGTACAAGTTACTTTAAATATTACAAGTTACTTTAAATATACAAGTTACTTTAAATATACAAGTTACTTAAAATACAGTCTTGTCGGAAAGTAATAATTATGATTACGGATAAACAGATAAATCACTTGGCTTCTAAAAAAAAGAAATCACCACAATTCTTCAATGTTTATTCTTTTGCTACTGCGTGCAATGGGTGAGGTGGACTCGTTTCACGCGTATTTATACTTCACATAACTTTGTTGTTGTGCTGGTAAGTAGTTCCGCTCTCACATATGTGTTTGGTATTTCCCTCGTTCATGGGTGGCAGATGGTCGAGCTAAACCATTACAGCTAGGCCTACTGAAGACATAAATCACTAACTTGCTGTTGACAGTCCAGAGAAATGAAACCATTACTACCAGTGTTTCCATCAGACATTTACCCCCTGCTAATGGCGTCGAAATAAGGCAGACCGAGGTGTCACTTTTTCTTTATATGCTGGTGTGGCATTTTCGGAGAACTGCACAGTTTGTATCATGAAAGGGAGGGCGGCAAATATTTTCCCCTCCATGGTGATACTAATAGTAGCTACGCCACTGGGCAGTTTATCTATCGATCTTAAAATCAGTGATCATTTTCATCGTGAATTAGGGCGGAAATTGAGGGCACCGATGAATCTTGATAGGTGGAGGTGTATTTTTGAGTATACTTGAATTCAATGTTTCTATTATACTCTTTGAACGGAGAAAGACATTTTTAAGGTTCATTTGGGAGGTATTATAGCGCCCAGTGCCATACTTAATAAACTGAATTCATCCAGTTTGTGGCGTGCCCCAGAGTAATCATTTGGGAAAAGCTTATAATCAACCCCATACTGTACCAAGGATCAGCGTGAGTGAAGGGGGTGCAGAAATTTAGGGTGCTAAATACAGTCGGGCAAACTCAAAATGCAGGGGTGAAGTTTGGAGCATGCTTGAATTTGTTGTTTATTTCAGACAAAAATTGAGGTTGAATTTTAACATTTCGGGTTGGAGAGTTCCAACATTAGCCATAATAATGATTAAAGACATCTTAAATTCCGCACCAGTGTGACGTAAACTATAATCATTCAAGCTGTGTCACCCTTGAGGGTACGAGTTTCCCTTAGCTTACTTTAGCCTATTAAATCTTTATAGTCCACAGACAATTTTTTATAAATTAAAAATGCAAGAATGCATTTTATCACTTATCTGAATTTAGTTTTGCAAAATTCTACACTTTAATCGAGAGCAACGGAAGATATCCTAGTTTAAGTGTTTAGGGTTCACTTAACCTTAGAAACATCGTGTGCGCCAAGCAATCCCTACGATGCAGGGTGCCTTGGATATTTTAGGGATTTAAAGATGTGATGAGGATATTTTCTTAATTATCATCTTTTCATGCAGGGTGCAAAAAAAGTTGGGGAGGGGGGCAAAACGGAAAATTGCTTGACCTGCTTGTGTTACCTTGACCTGCTTGTGTTACCTTGACCTGCTTGTGTTACCTTGACCTGCTTGTGTTACCTTGACCTGCTTGTGTTATGCAACAATTTTGTAAATTACTAAAATTGTAATTTGGCTTTTATTTTTTATTTACATCATTCTGGGGGGGGGGGGGGGGGTGGCGATTGCTACTTAATTAATAATTGAATTTTCAACAAACAAAGAAAAATAATTAGAAAGGGTTCCACCACTAAAAACTGAAAATATTATTTTATACGCTGAACGCAAATGAAAAAAAATACAAACTTACGTATACTAATTAGACTACCTTTTCTGAATATTTCCAAATTTTACAAGAGTCAAAACGGAACAAAAAACCTGTTAATTAGACAGGTCTATAAACCGTAGATGTACGAAATAACTATGTAAGAAGACATAAGTTGTTGACAAAAGACATTATATATTTATTAATGTGTGTTTTTTTTTCCTAAGGGAAATCGTATGCAAACAAAATATATATTTCCCAATATTCAGTTGATTGAAATGTTTATTTTGTAAATTGTAAATGCTATAACTTTTGTTTCAGATCAGTTACAAACTGCCTCTTATAAATACTCTAAAACACTTTAAAAAAAAAAAAAAACAAATCCGCAGAAATAATTTTAAATTGAACAAATTAGGAATAAGAGTTTTTTTTACTTTTGAAAAAACTAGTACTAACATTGTGAAAAAAGAATTGACAATCAAAATTCTAGTTCCCATAAATCTTGTTTTTTGTTTTTGTTTTTAGCTTTGTATTCTGTTAGATTTCCATCTAGAAAAAAAAATATTTTAAAATTCGAGCAAATAGGTGGGGCATAATAAATATAAGCTACGTATTTTTAAAATATCTTTTATGCAAGAAACATTGTTACAAAAGTAGCGCATTAAAAGTAAACACAAACGCTTTCGATATCATAATTGATGAAATGTGCACTTTTTGTATGCGCCCGTTAAATAATTTAAAAAAAAAATTATCTCATTTTTTAATTTTCCGTTTTACATAACTCAGCACACATCATCATCATCATCATCATCAGGTCCCGTAGTCCTTCGACCGTTGGGGCGCCACAGATGACATGTACACTATTCTTCTCCATTCCTCTCGGTCTTCTGCCCTACGCATAGCATCGCCTAGTTGTAATCCAGTCCATTCTTTGATATTATCTTCCCATCTTTTTCTTTGTCTTCCTCTTCTTCTCCCTCCTCTAGTAGTGCCCTGCAAGATCTCTTTGGCGAGCCCTTGTTTTCTGGTCACGTGGCCATACCACTCAAGTTTGCGCTTTTTAACAGACGTCAGGAGGTCATCGTATTGCCCAATTGCCTGACGTATCCTTTCTTTTATTTGCTCATTGATGATGTGGTCTCTATAGCAGATGCCAAGAATACCTCTGTAACATCTCATCTCAGCACACATGGAATCGATTAAATTTATTTATTTTTTAAAGACCAATGCCATTATACCATTATTAATTACCACCTTTCCTTACTTTAAAAGTCTTGCTTTTGTGATGAAATATAATTTGAAAATAGATTGCGGATGTTTGATACTTAGCGTCAATTCACACGATCAATTTCGTATTAACTATCGCGTCAAATTTGTGTATGAACGCACTATTTTGTACGTTTTTTCTTTTTTTTTGTGTGGACAAAAATGCGTTATTTAAATCGAATACTATATGACTTTAACAAGATTAACCTTAAATATACATATTATGAAATATTGCGAGCGCAGCAATATTTCATAGATTTCACTAATTGTAATCGGTTACAGGAACCAGATACTAATCTTTTAAACACTTTTTAAAATACAATTTAGTCGTTTTTTAAATATTTAATAAAAAATCTTTATATTATTTTACACATTGTGCTCCGGGGGGGGGGGGGAACTTGACTTTCCCGCGGGGCAGTGCCCCCCCACCCTCCAGGAGATATGCCCCGGAGAGAAACCCTGGTTACAACTAGGCCTACCGAAGAGTCAAACCACTAACGTGTTGTTGACAGTCCAGAGAAGACCCAACATTGGCCATATTTCACAGGACTTTTTGTTTTCCAATACTTCTCTAGAATTGCTGATGAGCCAGTCCAGGACAGGGGGGACCGTCCACCCGTGTAGTTACTTGACCAGTTGCCTGCTAGCACGCCGTTATCATCTGAAGAATTTACCTGTATACCCATGATATAATCAAGCTAATGTATTATTAATATGCACATAAAATACCCACGTTTTACATATATTCACACAGCATACACATGATATAGACGCGCATGAAATAATAACTTCGTTAGGACCGCGCCCCCCCCCCCAAACACCACCACAAAAAAAAAACAATTAAAAAAAAACTATGCTTGTCTTTATTAGAGATCGACCGAAAGTGATTTTCTAATTTCGACCGAAACCGAAACTACACCGAAAGTTAAACATGACTTGCCGCTGAAACCGAAGCCGAAATTCGTTCAAACTCTAGTCTATATTACTGTCCACTCTGTGACATGATAACAGTAAGAATTGATTACTGAAACATAAGGGGGCCGTCCATAAAGTATGTCATGGTCCTGCGGGAGGGGGGAGGTGTTAAACATATTTTATTACGTTACCAATGCTTTATTATCGTACATAGTAAATCGTGAAATTGAAAGAGATGCTGAACTTTCTTTTGTTATGAATGTAATCTGACAGAAGAAGTCCCTTTTATAAATTTAACTATTTAACGGTTGCAGTGTGTTTTAGATTAATTTTTAAATTTGTTTTAAAAAAAAGTTTTTGTTAGATTGTCAGAGCCTTGTGACAGATTGTGACATATTGTGACAGATTTTGACAGATTGTGACTGATTGTGACAGATTGTGACAGATTGTGAAGGGGGGTAAGGAGGGGGTAAAATTAAAAAAAAAATTGCTTGACGTACTTTATGGACGACCCAAAACCTGGCTACTACAGGTGAATGTGGTACAAGAATATTCTTGAAGAACCTATGAGATTGGTTTTAGAGACGCATGGCCCTGGTCTGTGTGTATGTGAAGTCTTGCAATTACAATCAAAATACCTATACATCAATAGAAATTTTTTTATAGCGAGTTGAAAGCGAACCATCCCTCACATGACCAGCTTTTAAAAATCTAGATTTCTTACCAAAGCAGACAGCTTCCTGACGACCAGAACGGGATTTCCCCGAACTGACCAGCTGAGCTCAGATGTGTCCAGCAGATACATGGCGCAGTCCAGCACGCACGATTCGAACTGGAACATTCCATTATATGGATGATGATTGATGTTAAAAAAAAATTAGTGATTTGTTTTTTGAATATTTTACAATGACTGGGTATGATTCCGTCAATTTAATTTTGTGAGTGCATTTGTTTGTTTGTAAATAAAATGATTGATAATCAAAGCATAATTCCATTCATAGTCCATGAATGGAACCAATTTTTAAAATGAGAAGCACACATTTTTTACGACTAATCTGAATTCAGCATTATAAGAGACTCGCCTAAACACCCGGCTTTTCTAGGATTTGGATTCGGAAAACATCTCAAAAAGCGTTATAAGCGAACACATTGTCAAAAACAGTTCATTTAAGTAAATATTACAATTAAAATTATGGTTTATAATAACTCATGTTAACATTGTTTTTGGGCCTATCCCGTTTTGGTTAATAATCCCGAATCAGGAGTGCCTGCCATTGTACTGAGTGCCTGCCATTGTACTGAGTGCCTGCCATGGTACTGAGTGGCTGCCATGGTACTGAGTGCCTGTCATTGTACTGAATGCCTGCCTTTGTACTGAGTGTCTGCCATTACTGAGTGCCTGTCATTATACTGAGTGCCTGCTATTGTACTGAGTGCCTGCTATTGTACTTAGTGCATGCAATGTACTGAGTGCCTGCCATTATACATTTGCAATGCAGTTTGTTTGAAAGTAGGTTCCCAATGTGGGACCTACTTGTTTTGCCATCAGCTATCCTTGAACTTCTCATCTCTCAAGGGATTATTTTTCTCTCGATGTTTTTTTTAAAACTTTCATTGTATTACCTGGCCAAAGTTCCATGGTTTGAACAATCAGTCAGTGTATTACGTGGCCAAAGTTCCATTGTTTGACATATCTGTCATTGTATTACCTGTCCAAAGTTCCTAGGTTTGACTTATCTCTAATTATTTTACCTGTCTACGGTTTGACTTATCTGTCATTGTATTACCTGGCCAAAGTTCCATGGTTTGAAAGTTATGCTTCTCTTACTGCCATTATAGATTCTACCCTTTTCATTGAGAACGTATTCACCAAGTTGTCTTTCATTGTCCAAGTAGACGTCATCATCTGGTAGAATGTGTACTTTACAGTAGAAGAAAGCGGCGTACACACATAATTTACATAACGTGTACAAAGTGTACATATACATGAGAGTGAAAATACATCATATTGAAGTCAAAAAAATCCTTCAGGTACATAACTCCCGTTAAAGCATATTCTGTACATTAGAGAGTACATGTTTTTCATTAAGTTGTTTAAACATTTGATAAGACGTTTGAGTCAAGATTTACAGTCTGATGTCTTGAGTGAAGGTTTGCGGTCTGATGTCTGGAGTGAAGGTTTGCGGTCTGATGTCTGGAGTGAAGGTTTACAGTCTGATGTCTGGAGTGAAGGTTTACAGTCTGATGTCTGGAGTGAAGGTTTGCGGTCTGATGTCTGGAGTGAAGGTTTGCGGTCTGATGTCTGGAGTGAAGGTTTACAGTCTGATGTCTGGAGTGAAGGTTTACAGTGTGATGTCTGGAGTGAAGGTTTACGGTCTGATGTCTGGAGTGAAGGTTTACGGTCTGATGTCTGGAGTGAAGGTTTACGGTCTGATGTCTGGAGTGAAGGTTTACGGTCTGATGTCTGGAGTGAAGGTTTGCGGTCTGATGTCTGGAGTGAAGGTTTACAGTCTGATGTCTGGAGTGAAGGTTTACAGTCTGATGTCTGGAGTGAAGGTTTACGGACTGATGTCTGGAGTGAAGGTTTGCGGTCTGATGTCTGGAGTGAAGGTTTACGGTCTGATGTCTTAAGTAAATGCTCACTGTCTGATGTCTAAAAATATCTGTTAGGCCGAGTCGCACTTTTAAGATGGGTGGATGACCTCGCAATGTAAACGATAAATTCTTTTGATGGAAAGGAACTCTTTGGTGTGCGAGCGCGCTTACGTGTGCATGACTTTGTGTGCGGTGTGTTACATAAATAATTAGATGTTTAATGATTCCAATGTCTTTAAAGGGATTTAGAGCACATTCATGCTCAGTTCACACGATACAATTTTATTCACATTTTCGTCTAATTTCTTATTGAACGCACTATATTTTGCGTTTTAAAATAGTACTTTCAAAAAACAAATTTGACGAAAGTTTGAAGAAAAGTTGATTGTGTGATCTGAGCATAAGAATCAAACGTTGCTTTGCGTCACGTAAGGGAGCAGCGGTCACATAAATGAATGGCATATATATTGGCCTTGACAAATGGAACAAGTTCAAATACAGACTCTGGACTCCAATACACGAACCAAAGGCGTATTTTTTTTATTTTTGGGGGGGGGGGGGGGGGGAGAGAGGCAAACAGGAAAGCTTACGACGTGAAAGGACCTTTTTTGAAACCCTGACCCACATTTCCAAAACGATGCAATTGTTACACTAAATACGCCTCTGTTAAATAGACATAAAACATGTATCCAGGGGCGGCAACCTTTACACCAGGGGTTGAACAGGACGTAGATGGCGTCTTTGTGTTGATATCTGTAGATGTTCACTGACGTATTCTCTTTCTTGACCACGTCCAGCTTCAAGGTCCACTTCCCCACAAAACATGTCGGTGGCGTAAACACGGTGATGGTCAGTGAGTTGCCCTGGGATTAACAGAAATTGAACGTTAGAGATTTATAGTAATGGCTTACGGGGACAGGACGATGGGGTGGAAATGGTGGTCCATCCCATGTGGCACTTATTTTTTGGGTGGCATTTTCACTCCACTTTATATAGTATTATATAGCTTGATTTAATGGGAATTTTGTCAGCATTGTGGTTTTCATTAAGAAGTTTAGGAGAAATCAAGGTCGGCCCCAGGCGTCTGAAGGTGTCATGTACAGCACAGCCTGCACCAATTAATTGATGATCCTATGGATGGATCTTAGAACAACTGATTAACCTCCTGGTTTGTTCGAATTCTCAATCCATCATTTTATAACACGCATGGAGAGTATTTTTTTCTGAGGTATTTCCTCTCCCATGTACTGAAAATGTTTCCATCTTTTTTTTTTCGAGGAACCAAGTCTGACTTGTGTAAATTACAGGGATTAAGTCTGACTTGTGTAAATTACAGGGATTAAGTCTGACTTGTGTAAATTACAGGGATTAAGTCTGACTTGTGTAAATTACAGGGATTAAGTCTGACTTGTGTAAATTACAGGGATTAAGTCTGACTTGTGTAAATTACAGGGATTAAGTCTGACTTGTGTAAATTACAGGGACGAAGTCTGACTTGTGTAAATTACAGGGATTAAGTCTGACTTGTGTAAATTACAGGGATTAAGTCTGACTTGTGTAAATTACAGGGACCAAGTCTGACTTGTGTAAATTACAGGGATTAAGTCTGACTTGTGTAAATTACAGGGACCAAGTCTGACTTGTGTAAATTACAGGGATTAAGTCTGACTTGTGTAAATTACAGGGACCAAGTCTGACTTGTGTAAATTACAGGGATTAAGTCTGACTTGTGTAAATTACAGGGATTAAGTCTGACTTGTGTAAATTACAGGGATTAAGTCTGACTTGTGTAAATTACAGGGATTAAGTCTGACTTGTGTAAATTACAGGGACCAAGTCTGACTTGTGTAAATTACAGGGATTAAGTCTGACTTGTGTAAATTACAGGGATTAAGTCTGACTTGTGTAAATTACAGGGATTAAGTATGACTTGTGTAAATTACAGGGATTAAGTCTGACTTGTGTAAATTACAGGGACCAAGTCTGACTTGTGTAAATTACAGGGATTAAGTCTGACTTGTGTAAATTACAGGGACCAAGTCTGACTTGTGTAAATTACAGGGATTAAGTCTGACTTGTGTAAATTACAGGGACGAAGTCTGACTTGTGTAAATTACAGGGACCAAGTCTGACTTGTGTAAATTACAGGGATTAAGTCTGACTTGTGTAAATTACAGGGATTAAGTCTGACTTGTGTAAATTACAGGGATTAAGTCTGACTTGTGTAAATTACAGGGATTAAGTCTGACTTGTGTAAATTACAGGGACCAAGTCTGACTTGTGTAAATTACAGGGATTAAGTCTGACTTGTGTAAACTACAGAAATCAAGTCTGACTTGTGTAAATTACAAGGATTAATTCTGACTTGGGTAAATTACAGGGATTAAGTCTGACTTGTGTAAATTACAGGAATCAAGCCTGACTTGTGTAAATTACAGGGACCAAGTCTGACTTGTGTAAATTACAGGGACCAAGTCTTTCTTGTGTAAATTACAGGGACCAAGTCTGACTTGTGTAAATTACAGGGACCACGTCTGACTTGTGTAAATTACAGGGAACAAGACTGACTTATGTAAATTACAGGGACCAAATCTCACTTGCGGAAATTACTACTGGTGTTATAATTGTTGCGTATATGGATTTCTTTATCTTCCTTGAGAGATTTGTACTTCCTGGAAATCTTTTGTAGGTAAATACAAACTTAAGCTCATGAATTTTGAAATTAAGAAAAACCCACACATTTTTGTGACATAATTTTTTAAAATCACATTTTGTGAATGTATTTTTAATCACCTTCTGTGACTGTACTTTTTAAAGCACATTTTGTAACTGTATTTTTTAAATCACCTTGTGTGACTGTGTCTTTTAAAATCACCTTTTGTGACTATTTTTATCACCTTTTGTGACTGTATTATTTGATCACCTTTTGTGACTGTATTTTTGCGCCCCATTCTTTCGGCATATCGTCGTCTGACAGGATGAAGTCAACACTTGTTCCCTTGTTGGCTTCAGGGCTGTCACCTGCGCAAAAATGGGAAGTTTTTTACAACAAAAATGGTTTAATGACAACAACAAAGACATCATAATTGGAAGAGAAAAAAAACAGCAAAATATTGGACCAAAGAACATCAGCAGATGCACTATTATCAACTTTCTGTGGAAGTCAAATTAAAAATATTTTAAAACCACTTTATATATAAGGAATCCACATAATTTTTATAGATTTAATGCAACCTTTGTGATAAGCTGTACCCCAGCCTTTAGCTATGTATATCTCTACTAACTATAGTCAGCCCTTAGCTATACATTTCATTACTAACCAGAGACAGCCCTTCATCATCATCATCATCGCCTGTCGTCCCGTCTGGGCAAAGGCCACAAACAAAGGCTCTCCAGGCATTCCGGTCTTGGGCCAATCTGTCCAGCTGTCCCCAGTTGTGCCCAATCTTTTTGGTTTCTGCCTCTAGTTCCCTTCTCCCAGTCATTTTGTGTCGACCTCTTTTTCTCTTGCCCTGGGAGTTCCAAGTGAGAGCTTGTCTCGTGATACTTGATGTGGGCTTTCTGAGGTTGTGACAAATCCATCTCCATTTGCACTGGCAGACTAACTCTTCCACTGGTTCTTGTTGTGTGCGCCGCCAGAGATCCTCCATATAGCAAGACAGGTTTCATTGTGGTGTTGTATATCCTGACCTTGGTCTGGAGGGTGAAGTTGCTGTAGCTTCAGACATTTTTTAGCTGGTTAAATGCAGCTCTTGCTTTGCCTATTCTCCCTCTTATGTTGGCGTCTGTCCCTCCTTGAATGTCAATAATGCTGCCGAGGTATGTAAAGCTATCCACCTCCTCAAGGTTTATTCCTTCCAGTACTACAGGTGTGTTGCTTGATGTGTTTATTTTCAGGACTTTGCATTTTCCTCTATGGATGTACAGGCCGATGCAAGCAGATTACTGTGCGACATAATTGGTTTTCTCTTGCATCTGTTGCTGTGTGGATGATATTAGGGCCAGATCATCCGCAAAATCCAGATCATCAAGCTGTTTCCATAGTGTCCACTGGATACCATTTCTCTTCTGCTCTGTAGACATTTTTATTATCCAATCAATGGTCAGCAGGAATAAGAAAGGCTAGAGCAGACACCCCTGTCTGAAACCGGTTTTTACCCAAAAGCCGCAGTTGTTTCTTGGCCATGAACAATTCTGCACGACAGTCCTTCGTAAGAAGCCTTAATTATGTCTCTCAATTTTTATGGTACCCCGTAGTGTCTTAGCAGCTTCCACAGAGTCTGTCTGTCTACACTATCAAAAGCCTTCTCATAGTCAATAAAGTTGATGTATAGTGGATTGTTCCATTATAATTTTCAGTGTGGCAAGCTGGTCTGTGCAGGATCTGTCTGTTCTGAAACATGCTTGTTGGTCCCTAAGATTGGTATCTATTGCCTCCCTCATTCTGTTTAGCAGCATTCTGTTAATTGAATACTTTGCTGGGGATGGACAGTAGGGTTATTCCTCTATAGTTCGAGCAAGAACTAAGGTCTCCTTTATTTTGGAGCTTAATGAGGTGTCCTTCTTTCCACTCAATCGGTATCTGTTCTTCCTCCCATAGTCGTAATATCTGCTGTCAAGGCTTCTGCAGGTATTCTGTCTCGACCTGCCGCCTTGCTTTTCTTTCGTTGTTTAATAGCTCTGCATATCTCTTGTTTTGTGGGTGTGCTGCAATCTATTGCTAGATCTTGTTCCGCTGTCTCTATGTTGAGTGTGTGTTGTGGGGCTGGCCGGTTGAGGAGTTCTTCAAAATGCTCTATCCATCTTTTTTTTCTGACCCTCTTCAGCGGGTATTGATTTCCTATCTTTAGTTGAACTTACCAGATAACTGAATAATTCTCTTGTGTTTCCATGGTACGCTGCCTCTTCTGTTTCATTAGCTAATCCTTGAATGTCGTTCTTTTTATCTGTCGTTATACTACGTTTAAATTCTTTATTTGCTTCTGAGTATTCTGTTGATGCTCTGGCCTTTTTGGTTCTGTTGCGGATATTGTTTAGATTTGCCTTCTTCTTTTTCCTACATTGGATTTTTTCCATAGGGCCCAACACTTCTTCGCAGGTAGTCGTGAATATCTCTTTGACGTCTTTCCAATTTTGGTAAATTGTTTCCCCATTGCCTAGTTCTTGTAGGATCTGGAACTTGTTGAAAATAGTAAGTTTAAACTCATTTAGTTTGGATTCGTCTTTCAAGAGATTGGTGTTAAAACGTGGACGCTTGCTTCCCTCGCTTGTCCAGTTCTTTTTCAGTTTAATACGGTACTTAATTTGGCAATCAGTAGATGATGGTCTGAGGCTACATCTGCCCCCCTTTTTACCCAAATATATCGGAGAGAGCGTCTAAACTTATTGCAGATACAGAAATGGTCAATTTGGTTAGCCGTTGACATATCTGGTGATATCCATGTCGCCTTGTGGATATTTCTAGCATGAAGAGGCTTCCTCCAATGACCAGTCCATCTGTAGCACACAGATCTGCTAGTCTTTCACCATTTTCATTCATCTCTCCCATGCTGTGTGTTCCCATGCATTCTTCACAGCCTTTATTGTTGCTGCCTATTTTCGCATTTAGGTCCCCCATGAGTATAACCACATTGCTCTTTTGGACAAGTGTTCGCAGTCTGTTGTAGAAGTCCTCTTTGTCCTCTTCTTTACTATCGTTGGTAGGAGCATATACCTGTCGGATGTCCATATTGACTTTTCGTTTTTTTGGTCTTAAATCTTGCAGTGATTATATGGGGGCCGTGAGCTTCCCACCCTATAAGTGTGTTCTGCGCAGTTCTGAAAAGCATGAGTGCCACTCCTTGGTTGTGAGCAGCATTTTCATCTTCGTGGCCTGAGTATAGCAGCAGTTCCCCTGTGCCATCTTCGTGGCCTGAGTCATAGCAGGAGTTCCCCTGTGCCATCTTCGTGGCCTGAGTCATAGCAGCAGTTACCCTGTGCCATCTTCGTGGCCTGAGTATAGCAGCAGTTCCCCTGTTCCATCTTCGTGGCCTGAGTCATAGCAGCAGTTCCCCTGTGCCATCTTCGTGGCCTGAGTATAGCAGCAGTTCCCCTGTGCCATCTTCGTGACCTGAGTATAGCAGCAGTTCCCCTGTGCCATCTTCGTGGCCTGAGTATAGCAGCAGTTCCCCTGTGCCATCTTCGTGACCTGAGTCATAGCAGCAGTTCCCCTGTGCCATCTTCGGGACCTGAGTATAGCAGCAGTTCCCCCGTGCCATCTTCGTGGCCTGAGTCATAGCAGCAGTTCCCCTGTGCCATCTTCGTGGCCTGAGTCATAGCAGCAGTTCCCCTGTGCCATCTTCGTGGCCTGAGTATAGCAGCAGTTCCCCTGTGCCATATTCATGGCCTGAGTATAGCAGCAGTTCCCCTGTGCCATCTTCGTGGCCTGAGTATAGCAGCAGTTCCCCTGTGCCATCTTCGTGGCCTGAGTATAGCAGCAGTTCCCCTGTGCCATCTTCATGGCCTGAGTATAGCAGCAGTTCCCCTGTGCCATCTTCGTGGCCTGAGTCATAGCAGCAGTTCCCCTGTGCCATCTTCGTGACCTGAGATTAGCAGCAGTTCCCCTGTGCCATCTTCGTGGCCTGAGTATAGCAGCAGTTCCCCTGTGCTGAGCTTTATCTGACCTGAGCCTGTCCATCAAGACTCACTTATTCCTAGGATGGCTAGTTTGTATCTCTGCATTTCAACATCAACTTGGACAGTTTTTTGAGTTTCGAAAATGGTCCCAACGTTCCATGTTCCTAGACTGGTGGTGGTCCTAGTGGAGAGGATGGTTGTCAGCCGGGTGGTTTCCAGTTGGCTTTGGCCACCCAGCTTCATTGACTCTCTGTTAGGAGACCCATCCTTTCCAAGGTCCGAGCTTCCTTTTTAATCTTTGTTTTTGTTTTTGCAGCAGGGCTTTTTTTTTACAGGGAAGGGTTGCTAGCCCTTCGCCCAACCCTCCTCCTTTCTCGCCCGGGCTTGGGACCGGCTATGGCGGAGTTGAGTCAGCCCCTAGCTATGCATCTATCTACCAATTAGCGTCAACATAACACGTAGTTATGCATTTCTCTACTAACTAGAGTCAGCCCTTAGCTATGCATTGTTCTACTGAAATAGTGCATTCACTGTATGGGACCGAGCTATTGACGTAGCTAGGATTAGTTGATTTTTTTTCCATATCCAAATAGAACAGTTGTACACACACTTTTCGTCAGTTTACAACGTCTATTAATATTACTTTGAATTTCTGTTAAGTGTAAGAAAAGCCCATCTACTGACCTGCCTCAAAGACCAGCCTCAGGTCGTCTTGTTGCGCATCGTATTTCTTAGAGAAGTCCACGGAGATGGTGAAGGGCTGACCACGCCTCACAACGAGCATGGGTGCGGTCTTCGACTTGCAGATTTCATAGTCAGCTGTGTGGTGGTCCTTGGCATTGACTGACACCTGTAGGTCCACGCCCACAACTGTCAATATCTCGTTGGGGTCAGGCCCTAAAGAAACATTTCGTGATCACATTGTTGGGATAGACCTGTTTAAATATGTTAGGGGTAGTGATATAGGCAAATTAAATCTGTGCGCTGGTGTTGGGGAGCAGTGAGAAAGGCAGATTAAAGCTCTGCAAGCATACGCTGGACACATTTTAAAACACTTGAACTAAAGCGGACCGAAACGTTGCATATAATATCACTGACTCGTTTAAGCTAGAGTTGGCAGACTACGTTCTTAAACTTGGTCCCTGTCGTACCCATACCCATATTTGATCATTAAAAAAAAAAGAGATTGCTTATTTCCACGTAAAATTAAGTAGTTTCCCTCTCATAAAAAATTAGCAACGTCCTTGACCTTACTTGGTGGCGTGGTTCCGGACGAAATTTCCCCTCTCTGTGGAATTGTTCCTGGAGAGCCGTCAGTTGTCTGATTGGTGACATTAGGCTTGAATGACTCCTGGTTGTTCACGCCCCTCGCGCCATAGACGTGGTAATTAATTGTGTCAATCAAATTTTCGAAAAAGCTCAAAGGGCGCCTGTGTTTGTGTTTGGTCAAATAAAGCAATGAAGATTCGCATTTAAACGTACATTTATTTAAACAGAATGAGTAAAGAAAAAAACTGAAATTAGCGAAACGAAGTATTGGGAAAATCTTAAGAAAAAAAACAAGAACGCAAGCAAAACAACGAACGTGTCGACAGGAAGCCTTCATCGGCGAACAAACAACAGTAAAAACGTAAGTAATTAAAAACATAAAACTGAGATGTAATGTAGTATTCGAGAGGACAGCTAGAGAAATATAAAGAAAAAAAAAACACGCACTGGTTTTCTTATGAGCTCAATCTGGCTTGTCTCACTTTCAAGCCAAGGGCAAGCGATTTAGATAGCAAAGCTAAAATTCTTCTAATTATTCCGCGATTGTGTGTGCGGGTTGTTTACCCTGTCAGGGGGCATCACCGTGATGTTCATCCCTATTTCTATCTTACGAGTAAGACGTTCAGAATCCCACCTTAACCACAATAGTCTGAGATGGTTTTAAGAGGAATAACTTACCCAGAACGATTGCCTTGTGAAGTCCTGCCAGGACCAAAATTTCCTCGCCGGATCATGATGAAAACTTTCTGTTCCGGATAATAGAGAAATAAGTAATTAGCCTAGACTGCCTAGACTGTAAGACTGCTTAGACTGCCTAGACTGTAAGACTGCCTAGACCAGGGGTGGGCAAACTTTTTGTGCGGAGGGCCACATTGACAAAGTTAAAGCTATTGGGGGGCAGCATGTATATTATGTCCAATTTTTAAATATCGATAAACATTTCCCTATATTAAAATCGGTAGTTTCGCATTTTAGCATTACATGACAAAGGTCAAGGACTGTTTTAAAAAATAGAAAATTAGAAAGAAATTTGATCAAAAATGTTTTAAAAATCATAACGGTGCATGAAATTCTGTAATATTCAACAAAATAACTTAAAAACATAGTAATTTTTTTAAATTTCTAAATGCCTTCGAGGGCCACATAATATCAGTTGCCGGGCCGTAGTTTGCCCACCCCTGGCCTAGACTGTAAGACTGCTTAAACTGCTAAGACTGCCTAGACTGTAAGACTGCCTAAACTGTAAGACTGCCTAAACTGTAAGACTGCTTAGACTGCCTAGACTGTAAGACTGCTTAAACTGCTAAGACTGCCTTGACTGCTTAGACTGTAAGACTGCCTAAACTGTAAGACGGCCTAGACTGTTACGACTACCGGGACCTGCTGGTCGTATAGTAATAAAGAAAGTAGTGATGAACATGCAGTAGGACAGGTTTCACAGTTAATGACTGTTCGTGTGTGGGTGTTGGCTTGTAGGTATTGGTGTCTGGGTGTTGGCCTGTAGGACTGGGCGATGGTGTTTGGGTATTGTGTTGGGTTTTTTTTCATAAGAATTTTCCATTGTTATTCTTCGTGGCTTCTCATTCGGTGGTTCTCAGAATTTTTGTCTTTTTGTGTATTTTCCAATTTAGTGTCGTTTTTTGTGTGTGTATTTTTGAAAAACTGTATATTTTGAGAGTCTGGTTGGGTTTAATTTTGAGTGGTTCTCAAGCTAGTGTTAGGGAGTGAGTAGCCATACGGGTGTTTTTTTTTTAAAATATTATTTTTGGAACTACTTCTTTTGTAGTAGGATAATTCTATTTAAAGTTATTGATTGGTTCTCAGTGCTTGTAGTATACGACATATGTTCACATATTCACACATTGTTAGCATCTATCTTTTAGATCTCCAACAGCCGTCCTGACAGTTCGTATCTATCTCTCAGATCGCCAACAGCTCAGAACTAAACTTTGAGCTAATCAGAGGATGAACATTGCAAACCTCGTGCTAACTTAATTTGTGTACAGTCCTCTGCAGGAGAAAGATTGTTTGTAAAAACTGTCTCCATCTTTCTCATAACGAACAGCCTTTTGTCTCCATTCCTTTTTTTTTTCCCCTTGGTAACATTTTCTTATCTAAACGATGCTGGTTATACTTTGGATGTTCTGGTATTTTAATCAATTGGCCTATTTAATCGACTTTTTAATTGTTAGCTTTAAAAAATATTAACTACTAAAGTAGCCGTGTGGTGACGTGGCATATAACAGTTTAAATAAACAAACAACGAAATGCAGGTCTGAGAACTATAGCTTTTATTCTTGAGGTACCAGCCGTTGAACAGACAGTCGAATCTCACACACGTCAGCCGACTCGAAGTAGCCGTTTTCACGCACAATATCAATGTCCACACTCCGTAACACAGATCGCAAGTACAAGGGCCCCCGGGTTCAAATTCCCCTGGCCTATGCAGTCACAATTTGTGTCCACGTCATGAGCTGTTTTCCAGTTACCCGTGGGACTGGCGTACCCAGGTCAGTGAAATCTGAGAACCAGTTCCCCGGGGGACCAACATACCCAGCTCAGTGAAATCTGAGCACCAGTTCCCCGGGGGACCAACATACCCAGCGCAGTGAAATCTGAGCATCAGTTCCCCGGGGGACCAACATACTCAGCTCAGTGAAATCTGAGCACCAGTTCCCCGGGGGACCAACATACCCAGCTCAGTGAAATCTGAGCACCAGTTCCCCGGGGGACCAACATACCCAGCTCAGTGACATCTGAGCACCAGTTCCCCGGGGGACCAACATACCCAGCTCAGTGAAATCTGAGCGCCAGTTCCCCGAGGGACCAACATACTCAGCTCAGTGAAATCTGAGCACGCCACGCCTGGCTGAAAATCCTCCCTGCCACCTATACAAAATGATACATACATCCCGGCACATTGCCACACTAATTTATAACTAAAATGTCAACAAGCAGATTTTTAAAAGGTTGTAATTCCCTCCAAAAAAGTTAATTTGATCGGACGTTTCATATTTGAAATTTGAAAGTCTGGTGGGGATGAGAAACCACGTGTCTTTATGTGTTCTGATGTGTTGTCTTTATGTGTTATGATGTGTTGTCTTTATGTGTTCTGATGTGTTGTCTTTATGTTTTCTGATGTGTTGGCATCCAATGCTATAAAGCGTAGCAAGTTAAAGAGACACGTGGAAA
The DNA here is from genome assembly GCA_964017045.1 of Omphiscola glabra. Taxonomy (NCBI): domain Eukaryota; kingdom Metazoa; phylum Mollusca; class Gastropoda; family Lymnaeidae; genus Omphiscola; species Omphiscola glabra. The sequence goes on from OZ024800.1 coordinate 13,294,455, forward strand.
CGAAGCATCCCTGATCAATGAACAAAGATGTCGACTTCTTTAAACACCAAGCCGAACTATTGCACAAATAAAGGCTTATGACAATGGGATGTTTTCGCAGAACATTAAGTCTTGACTATAAGCCTCCTATGCAGTTTTAAGGACACCAGCTGCCGCCAAGAAGCCCCACAGCACCGGAGAACAGTTGATATTACCTGGCTGCAAAGTTAGCATATCGAATGTGCTGGGGAAGTTCTAAACTTGACAAGGTAAAGCAAGTTTTCCTGTCAAACGATGCTGTTAGGAGTCGAATAGCGTCTATGTCCGATAACACACTGTCGAAGTTGATATTGAAGATTCAGAATTTCATTTTCAACTTCTTTGTGATCCAGCTTTATGAAACAAAAGATGTCGCCAACTCAGCCCAACTTTCCGTCTACGTACAATATAATTTGTCCAACAGTCACAGGTGCATTAGAAAACTTTCCGACAGGTCCCTGGTGTATTAGAAAACTTGACAACTGGTAACTGGTGTATTTGAAAACTTGTCCACCGGTCAATGGTGCATTGGTACACTTGTTCACCGGGAATGTAAATACTTGTGGAAATGAATGGAAATACGTGTGGAAATGAATGTAAATACGTGTGGAAATGAATGTAAATACGTGTGGAAATGAATGGAAATACGTGTGGAAATGAATGTAAATACGGGTGGAAATGAATGTAAATACGTGTGGAAATGAATGTAAATACGTGCGAAATGGATGTAAATACGTGTGGAAATGAATGTAAATACGTGTGGAAATGAATGTAAATACAAGTGGAAATGAATGGAAATATGGGTGGAAATGAATGGAAATACTTCAAAGAAAAGGGATATCAGTGCTTCATTGTCATGCAACATTGACAGCTTTCAAAATGAAGCACGAACTGGGGCATGCAAAGAGAAGAAGGATATTGCCATCTTTCCACAGTTAAACACATATAGTGATAAATACGAGCTTAACGTCGTTGACGACATCTTTGATGTGATGAAAAAACATGTATCAATTCTTAGCTGTAAAAATTTGATAAATACTATTGATTCATATGAACCCGTTTGTACTTACCATTGGCATTAGTGATCTGCCTTCAAATGACAATTTAATGCAAAATCAGTTTATTGATTAGATAAGAGATATTGGTGCAAAGATGTTTTCCGTGAAATGTGTTCTGGTTCTGGTAGGGTACGTTGCTTCATCCATATACGGGCATATGTGCAACGGTTGGAGAAGCAATGCTGCTATCCTAACTGCACCTAGCAGATGCCAGGGCAGCCTTGCAGCTTTTGATAGATGTCGAGTTCACGGCGGTATTGTCCAGGTAGTTGCAAGCGATTATTGTGTATGGAAAGAAGATTGTTTATGTTGCACTGTGTTACTCCGAGGCACAGTGAAACATTTGCGATTGTTCCGGGTGTAATTTCTCATGGGGTTGTCAGATGTTAAGTCAGTGTTAAGTGACTGTTTGGCTCTGATTAATCGGCCTGGCTTCTGTGGGGTAAGATAATTGTTTGCTGGGATGGCCGGCACTAGCCCCATGACCACTTTATATAAGAATGTTAGGCGGATCTTTTCTCGTCTGTCCTTGAGGCAGGGGATGTAAAATCTGTTTAAGAGGCCAGTGAAGTAGCCAGAAGTGGTGGTTTTGTAGTCACGTGCTATGAAGCGCATTGCGTTAAGTTGGATTCGCTCCATCTTGTCCACGTCTTGCTTGAGGTATGGGTCCCAGATGATCGCACATGTTGTAATGATTTTTGAATTGAAATGACACAGACCTATCCCGGTTTTCAAAGATAACTCTAAGTTTGCTGATTCAGTTTGCAACCACCTATGAGTTGTGAGACGGCAAACAAACAAACAAACAAACAAAATCTCGAACAGATTAGACGGGAAATATAACATAAGACTTGCACTGGCAAATAAAAAAGCCAATTCTAAAAGAACTGGTTAAGGCAAAGCAGATGCACAAATACCATTAAATTTCCATAGATTGACTATGTTTTGGTAACAGTAGCCTATATGTTAACTGTAACAGTAGCCTATATGTTAATTGTAACAGTAGCCTATATGTTAACTGTAACAGTAGCCTATATGTTAACTGTAACAGTAGCCTATATGTTAACTGTAACAGTAGCCTCTGTGTTAATTGTAACAGTAGCCTATATGTTAACTGTAACAGTAGCCTCTGTGTTAATTGTAACAGTAGCCTCTGTGTTAACTGTAACAGTAGCCTATATGTTAACTGTAACAGTAGCCTATATGTTAACTGTAACAGTAGCCTATATGTTAACTGTAACAGTAGCCTATATGTTAACTGTAACAGTAGCCTCTGTGTTAACTGTAACAGTAGCCTATATGTTAACTGTAACAGTAGCCTATATGTTAACTGTAACAGTAGCCTCTGTGTTAACTGTAAAAGCAAGACATCCTTAGAATGACAGTGCCACTAGTTCAGCTCACGGAATGACAGTGCCACTAGTTCAGCTCACGGAATGACAGTGCCACTAGTTCAGCTCACGGAATGACAGTGCCACTAGTTCAGCTCACGGAATGACAGTGCCACTAGTTCAGCTCACGGAATGACAGTGCCACTAGTTCAGCTCACGGAATGACAGTGCCACTAGTTCAGCTCACGGAATGACAGTGCCACTAGTTCAGCTCACAGAATGACAGTGCCACTAGTTCAGCTCACAGAATGACAGTGCCACTAGTTCAGCTCACAGAATGACAGTGCCACTAGTTCAGCTCACAGAATGACAGTGCCACTAGTTCAGCTCATAGAATGACAGTGCCAATAGTTCAGCTCACAGAATGACAGTGCCAATAGTTCAGCTCATGGAATGACAGTGCCACTAGTTCAGCTTATAGAATGACAGTGCCAATAGTTCAGCTCATAGAATGACAGTGCCACTAGTTCAGCTCATAGAATGACAGTGCCACTAGTTCAGCTCATAGAATGACAGTGCCACTAGTTCAGCTCATAGAATGACAGTGCCACTAGTTCAGCTCATAGAATGATAGTTCAGCTCATAGGATGACAGTGCCACTAGTTCAGCTCATAGAATGACAGAGCCACTAGTTCAGCTCATAGAATCACAGTGTCACTAATTCAGCTCATAGAATGACAGTGCAGTTCATAGAATGACAGTTTAGCTCATAGGATGACAGTGCCACTACTTCAGCTCATAGAATGACAGTGCCACTATTTCAGCTCATAGAATGACAGTTCAGCTCATAGAATGACATTGCCCATAGTTTAGCTCATAGAATCACAGTGTCACTAGTTCAGCTCATAGAATGACAGTGCAGCTCATAAAATGACAGTGCACCTAATAGAATGACAGTGCAGCTCATAGAATGACAGTGCAGCTCATAGCATTACAGTGCAGCTCATAAAATGACAGTGCACCTAATAGAATGACAGTGCAGCTCATAGAATGACAGTGCAGCTCATATAATGACAGTGCAGCTCATAGCCTTACAGTGCAGCTCATAGAATGACTGTGCAGCTCATAGAATGACTGTGCAGCTCACAGAATGACAGTGCAGCTCATAGCATTACAGTGCAGCTCATAAAATGACAGTGCACCTAAAAGAATGACAGTGCAGCTCATGGAATGACAGTGCACCTAATAGAATGACAGTGCAGCTCATGGAATGACAGTGCACCTAATAAAATGACAGTGCAGCTCATGGAATGACAGTGCACCTAATAGAATGACAGTGCAGCTCATGGAATGATAGTGCACCTAATAGAATGACAGTGCAGCTCATGGAATGACAGTGCACCTAATAGAATGATAGTGCAGCTCATGGAATGACAGTGCACCTAATTGAATGACAGTGCAGCTCATGGAATGACAGTGCACCTAATAGAATGACAGTGCAGCTCATAGAATGACAGTGCACCTAATAGAATGACAGTGCAGCTAATAGAATGACAGTGCAGCTCATGGAATGAGAGCTCTCAATTTCGACACATGAAATCTCTTTGTCTGGTTGCCGCCCGTGTTTCAAGTTTTTAGCTATTTCATTAAAATAAAGAAATTCTTGTCAAACTCGTTTCGACAGCGAACCCATTCATTGGTGTCACCAAGACTCCTCTGTGTGTTCAGTCTACTCTATCCTAAGTACAATGCCTGTATTGCTGTAACCCTGTCTCCGGGTCAACTCCCTTGACAGATCACGTTTTTGTCAGATGATAATTAAAAAGCTGAGTGTACTGTCAAGGAATGATAACACAGAGCATTCCTCATTGCTCCCTAGACGTGACTGAGCAAACAGGTTTTCACATTGAAATTGGACATAATTTTAGAACATGTTTTGTGTGTGTGTGTGTGTGTGTTAGATCTACTTAGCTGTAGGAATTTTCCGAATGTGACGTGTACAGTTAACAACCAATTTCATCTTTTCAAACAAATACACCGTAAAAGTGTTTAATCCGGTGTTTCCCAACGTGGGGCCCACGCCCCACATTGGGGGGGGGGGGGATTTGATGTTTTAGAGGGGGCAATTGGATAATGAGCCGTCTAGAATGTGAAAACAAGCGTTCTAGGGCGTGCTATGTTTTAACTTGAATTTTGAAACAAGAGAAACATAACATACTCTGTTTACTGCTCATACTCCAACTGCTCATACTCCAACTGTCAATCGTTCTCTTGAGGCTGGTTAGGAAAGGTTCTTACTCATGGCTAAATCTGGGAAAAATCATATTGTAAGAGAGATTTTAATCAAACCTTCCATTTCAGCAGTTCTTAAAACGGTTTTGGAAACTTTTGACAATGACGTGCAAACTATGCCACTCAGTAACAATACTGTTAGCAGAAGAATAGACGAAATGAGTGAAGCTATTGAAATCCAACTTGTTGAAAAGATGCAAACTTAAAAATTCTCAGTGCAAATGGCTGATTATTTAGTCGATATCTTGGAAAAACTAACTATATTAAATAACGAACTTCAAGGAAAAAATAAAACTCTTGTCGATGCAAAAGAGAAAGATATTTGGTTTCATTACCTTTATTGAACTGTGTCAGAAATATTTTTGTAAAAAAATGTTGAAAAGTTTTCTTGACTCCAAAAAATTTGAAGTGATTGATACCGCTCTACTTGTAAGTGATTGATACCGCTATGCTTGTAATTGCCAATCATCTAAAACTTTTGTCAGAGGATTTAGATCAAAGCTTTTTTTAAAATTAAAAATAAATTGATTTTCCAACTTGGATGATGCAGCCAATGTTAATGGATTTGTCTGATATTTCAAATGCAGAAATCAGAAAATGCTGAGTCAGTCAAAACTTTATTCAATATTAAAGGGGCGATGACGTCATGGCTGTGTGAGGAAACAGAAATAAAATATCCAAATTCCACCAGATGTGCAAGAAAACTATTGTTACCGTTTCGATCTTCACATTTAGCTGAATATGGATTGAGCGCCATACATTTATTTTTCGTTGAAAAAAAAAATATAAGAATAATATATAGACTTGATACAACGCAGCGGGGAGACTTGAGAATGAAGCTAATTAAATAGAACCTGACATAAAATCTCTTTGCAGCAAGCATCAAGCACAAACATCTCACTAAATTTAAATAATAAATAATTACTAATAATTAAAATAATATAGAAAAATATTTCATTAAAATTATTCCGTACATGAATTTCAGTTCTCCATTATATATTTTGAAATTTTACTCTCTATGTTGCTCCCCCGATTTCTTGTGATTTCTTCCTAACACCTTTCAATTAAGTTTCTTCAGTGAACAACCCTATATTGCAATATTGATTATTTTGAATTTATATGATCAGGGCCGGCCTTAGGCCACTGCAACCTATGCGGCCGCATGGGGCCCCGCACTTTCATAGGCCCCGCCCCGAATTTATTTTCTAATACAAAATCTTAATTTTCACTTATTATCCTTATCCTCTACCCAGAATGGGCCCCGCGCAATCCGTTTCCCATAGGGCCTCGCAATTGTTATGGTCGGCCCTGTATATGATACATGGGGGACATAAGAATTTTAGAAAGGCAAGGCACAAAAATGGTTTGGAAACAATGGTCTGTTCCTCATCTGGACGACGTTTAGTCCAGGCTTGGTCAAGACTAGCTTTTGTCAATGTCTTTATGATGCTGAAAACGAGGGCGTTAAAATTACATTGACAACAGGGGCGGCAACGGGGGCGGCAACAGGGGTGGAAACAGGGGTGGCAACAGGGGCGGCAACAGTGGCGGCAACAGGTGCGTCAACAGGGGCGGCAACAGGGACGGCAACAGGGGCGGCAACAGGTGCGTCAACAGGGGCGGCAAATTGGCTACCAGCTCCATCTGCTGAGCTGAGCCAGGTATGCCAACTTACGCACATATTCTTGTGAGGCTCTGAGGTTACTCTCTTATGACCCCGGCTAGTAAATTGTCTACCAGCTCCATCTGCTGAGCTGAGCCATTTACCTCACGTAGGGCTCTCCCGCCGCCCTGGCTCCCCCCCCCCCCCGCAACATCAAGTGAGGGACATTCGGTTAACAGATTCGCCAGTGCTTCCGTGCTCAGGCTGCAATGCCGACTCGTAGGGTCCTTGTTACGATCTAGCCCGTATCCGTAAATTTGTTTGACAGAAATTTCGTCGACGGGAAATTGATCGACGGAAGTTTGGTCGAACGGAAATTTGATCGAATTGAATTTTGGTCGAATGGAAATTTGATCGAATGGACGTTTTGTCGAATGGAATATTTGGTTGAACGGAAATTTGGTCGAACGGAAATTTGGTCGAACAGAAATTTGATTCGACGGAGCTGTGGTCGAACTGAAAATTAGTCGAACGGAATTTGGTCGAACGGAATTTCGGTCGAACGCAGTTTGGTGAATTTTTGTTGTTGAGTGTAAATTAAATGTTGCTAACGTTCAGTTGACACGATCAAATTTTCTTAAAAATTTCGTTGTACGCACTTTATATAGATTGCAATATAATCCGTTCAAAAAGAACTTTGACACAAATTTGATCGCGTTAACTGAACATGATAAGTCCAAGAAGAGTTGCGAGTGAGAAATTGTGAAAAATCTATTCACCCTAAATTTTTAATTAGTAAATTAGCATAATTTTATTTTGATGTTTTTATTCCATTATTAATAACCGTTTTAAAAAATATAATATAATGCGTAAAAATATATAAAAAGTTTAATTTTTTTTAATAAAGTATCATTTTTTAAAAAGTTTTACCTGTCTACATTACAACAGACTAACTTTCAAATCTATTACATTAAATGCTACCAACAGAACAAAATAACTGCAGCATTGTTTTATAATTGCTCATTGCACAAATTTGTGTTTATGGGAATAGTAAAAACAAAATTTATTAACGTCAGGCTTAAACCAAAGAAGTCCTCATCTTCAACGTGCTACTGAATGTTGTTAGGTAAAGATGGGAAAAGATAAATAAATATCACCTCAAGCAAACATGGTTGGAACTGAATTTCTCTTGTATCTATTCCTAAATGAGGGGGCAGATCAAAGTTGACTGCTTGAGTGGCAGACACAATGAGAGACACATTTACTCTATTTAATAAGAAGGATATTTAAAAAAAATAATTAAGGTCTTGAAAGTCCAATGAAGGAATAATGTCAAGGAAGCACTCCGGGGCGTAACATGAAATGTGTGGGTTTAAAATAGAAGGGTGGCTGCCAAGGGGGCACAATTTTTAATAAGTGTTATTTTTAAAACAAGAATGTGTTAAAACAAATAAAACATATTTCTTTAAAATTAATCATTGTTTTAAAAAACATGATAAATCTGTATTTCTCAAACTACCATACATGCACTTTAGTTTATTGGGGGGGAATTGGGGGGGGGGGGAAGCTCCAATACTGAATTGGTGAAAGGCGTTCACAGTTAAGGAAGCGCAATACTTGCTCCTGGAGTTGTAACCCACGCTACGTCACTCATGGTACAATTTGCAAACATAAATTTAAACCATAATAATAATAATAACTTTTAATATTTTTAAAAATAAATTTTCGAGAATATAACTTGTGTGCTGTGAAACGTATAATAAACACATATCCATATCTATATCCAAATCTAGATCATGTAATTGTTTAAATGTATCTATTCAACTTGTGCAGTTTTAGATTAGATGCCCCGTACTGTAATGGCGTGAGCTACATTGATATCTTGGAGCTCATCGGAGTTGAAGTTTAAGATGATTTCCGTCTTGCCTTCCTTGGTTGGTGATATGGGCACAATGTTATTGAAGGTACTGTTTGGATTCACATTGCTGGGGAAAAGACAAAAACACCTAGGAATATCATGTATTAAAACAATTGAGATGATGAACCTCTCAGATTTAAATAAATACAATAATTATAAGCAGCCAACCCTTGACCACCATGACAAAAAACCTACTTATGACCACCATGACAAACATCCTACTTATGACCACCATGACAAACAGCCTACTTATGACCACCATGACAAACAGCCTACTTATGACCACCATGACAAACAGTCTACTTATGACCACCATGACAAACATCCTACTTATGACCACCATGACAAACATCCTACTTATGACCACCATGACAAACAGCCTACTTATGATCACCATGACAAACAGCCTACTTATGACCACCATGACAAACATCCTACTTATGACCACCATGAAAAACATCCTACTTATGACCACCATGACAAACAGCCTACTTATGACCACCATGACAAACAGCCTACTTATGACCATCACAACAAACAGCCTACTTATGACCACCACGGCAAGCAGCCTACCTTTGTCGAAACTTGAGTGAATGTGCCAGGCCGTCCACTATAATGAAACAGTTGGTCAGTGATGTGTTGAGTGGGTTAATGAAGGACACTTCCACTTTGATTTCTTCACCGACTTTGGCTTCTTTTGGGGCCTGGAAGGAGATAAGATATCAAGTTAATCTTAAACTCACCATTTATCTAGTGCACGACCTTTCAAGCTGTACATTAGCAGATTCTGTGTCATACTAGCCATACCTCAGCAGATTCTGTGTCTCACTAACCATTCCCCAGCAGATTCTATATGCCACTACCAATTCTTCAGCAGATTAAGTGTCCCCTTAGCATTTCACAGAAGATTCTGCCACGATGGCTTTCTTCTTGTTACAATAAGTCCACAGCATAAAAATGATACGGAAAAAAAACGACAAATGAATTGAAGGTCGGGAGGTAAATGGATTTTAGAACTGTAGCAACGTTAAGCTGTAAAACTGTCAAACACTTGATGAAAATCAAAATCCTTCGCCCTATCACTTTCAATTGTTATAGTTTGAATAGTTCTCGTGCCATTATCTTCTTAAACCTTAACCTTCTATCTACCGAAATCTCCATTGGTCCGATTTTAAAAGTATATTTCCAATAGCATGCCCCACCAAGTGACAGCGCTTTTCGTGTAAAAACAATCTTAAGGCCTACAGGTTGGTCACGACGTTGTTAAGATGAAAGTCTTTATCTACAGTTTCTGCTGTATAATATTAACTTCCTCTAAGAGATCAGCCCAACTATAAAGGTAGCAGATAAACGTGCATTCACAGTCAGCATGTAAGAGACCCTGTGCTGCATGACAATCGGGGTCAAACGTTAAAGGGCGGTGCTAGTGACGAATCGGCGAAAAAATATATTTTTTAGGATTTCTTGATTGCAATATATTTATTTCAAAAAGCTTTTTTTTTTTTTTTAATTAAAAATAATAATTAACAAAAAAAGTGTTTAATTAATACACTTAGAATCGCCCGACACTTCTATCCATATTTGGTAACAATGTAAAGATTGTTTTCTCAGAATTTAGATAAATATAGCTTCCTGTCATTTACGAATGTTACCAAACTTTTCACCTGGAGTTGAACAGTGTTTTTCTGACCTAATTATAGTGTCACCTGATTTCGGAAGCATCAAACTTGAACTTTTAATAACGCATATGTATTGATTACTTGTGTAGAAAATTTACGTGTGATCTGTTATCCCTTTATGAAATACGGTTAGACCGGGCAGTGTGTGCTCTGTTAAAAAAAATGCAATATTTCAATTTAGTTCCACCCCTGTGATGGTGTCACCGGTGCGGTCCGCACCCCCAGCTACGCCACTGCCACTACCCATTCCCCAGCAGATACTATGTACTACTACCCATTCCCCACCAGATACTATGTACCACTACCCATTCCCCACCAGATACTATGTACTACTACCCATTCCCCACCAGATACTATGTACCACTACCCATTCCACAGCAGTTTCTTTTTCCCACTACCCATTTCCCAGCATATTCTATGTACCACTACTCATTCCACAGTAGATTTTGTGTCACACTATCCATTCCCCAGCAGATTTTGTGTCACACTACCCATTCCCGTTGTCTATAGCGCGACCAAATAATTTGTCACGTCACCTACAGGGGAAATGATGTAGAGCCCCCTTACCTGGATTTGGAGATGTGGTTTACGAAGTCTGTAGTCTCCCTTTTTGATGAAGTGCTGGTTCGTCTCTTTGACCAAGGCCCAGATAGAAACATCCAGCATGCAGAAGTCTTTCAGTTTCTTAAAATACTCATCTTGTGTAACGGTGATCACTTGGGATAATTCTACACACACAATAATTCAATGTAACATAATAGTAAACTTACTGAATTTTGTAATAGCTAAATTCCCCCCAGGTTAACCCCCCAAAATTGCTAAATTTCTCAGTCCGTAATGGCCACTAAGAAGAATTCCCGGAATAAGACTTTTATTAGTTCATCAAGAGGTTCTCACGCATTTGTCTTCGAGCTTTTAAAAAATAATTAATTATTAAACTTAAGGACATAATGGAATATAATTCCAACTAAATGTGTTGTACTCTTTAACACATTGATCTAGTTGCGAAGGATTGGAAGATTCATTTGTTTAGCGTTTGAAGAAAAGATATCACATATGATAAATGATGAACACATTTATCACAAAGGATAAATGGTGAAAATATATATCATATATAAGAAATGGTGAACCAAGATATCCAATATGATAAATGGTGAACAAATATATCACTGACGATAAATGATAAACGAGAAGCAAATGTTTAAGTAAATTGACATTTCTTAGATAGTAATGTAAGAGCTATAAACAAAAGTCAGCACACGTCAACTTTTACACACACCATTTCATTACAGGGACCACCCATTACAGGGAACTCCGCTTACAGGAAACACACATTACAGGGAACACACATTACAGGGAACACACATTACAGGGAACACCCATTACAGGGAACTCCCCTTACAGGAAACACACATTACAGGGAACACCCATTACAGGGAACTCCCCTTACAGGAAACACACATTACAGGGAACACCCATTACATAGAACACACATTACAGGGAACACACATTACAGGGAACACCCATTACAGGGAACTCCCCTTACAGGAAACACACATTACAGGGAACACCCATTACAGGGAACACACATTACAGGGAACACCCATTACAGGGAACACCACTTACAGGAAACTCCCCTTACAGGAAACACACATTACAGGGAACACCCATTACAGGGAACACACATTACAGGGAACACACATTACAGGGAACACACATTACAGGGAACACCCATTACAGGGAACACCACTTACAGGGAACTCCCCTTACAGGAAACACACATTACAGGGAACACCCATTACAGGGAACTCCCCTTACAGGAAACACAAAATACAGGGAACACACATTACAGGGAACACCACTTACAGGGAACTCCCCTTACAGGAAACTCACATTACAGGAAGTCACGGGAATAGGACATGCTAAATATATCCACTCAAGTGTATATTTATTTCTATACTAAAAAGTAGCCAGCACTTCGTTTCTTACCTTGTTGAGGTTTGATGACAATGTTGTTAAAAGGCGTTGTCTTGACCTTGTCAGCCACTACACCTGTGTAGTACATAGAGTGGACATCTACCTGACCACTGACTGTCCTGTCCTTGTCCCCATTGTTCTTCATCGTGAGTGACAGAACAAAGTTGTCTCCGACAAAAGTATGTTCCTGGTCTTGATTTACTTGGAATTCGATGTCCTGTGGTGGTGGACATTGGTCATTTAATGTTTGGGTCAGCACTATTTTACAATTAACAATTTCCTGTATATCTCTCTCTCTCTTTTCTCTGCCCTTCTCTCTCTCACTCTCTCTCTCTCTCTCTCTCTCTTCTTCCTCTCAGCCTTTCTCTCTTTCTCCGCCATTCTCTTTCTCTCTTTATATATATTTCTCTGTCTATCCACTCTCTTTAGTTTCCTATATACTCACATGTAGTAGTTTACACTTGAACATATACCAACGTAAATTCCTCACCCCATCTTAAGCATACTTCTCCCATATCGTTTTGACATTTACCAATGTACTGCATCTGAGAAGTTCTTACATTGCTCGTAGCCTTGTACAAGTTGGAGATTTCTCGTTTAGATCCACTGCTGTAGGCATTTCTCACAACCACTCTCTCTGCCTGGGTGCCTGGGGATGTATTCGAAGGAAAAAGGGCGTCATCTTCTATGTCCTATATGTCCTATATGTTTTATATGTCTTATATGTCTATGTCATATTTGTCCTATATGCATATTTACAGAGCACACACTGCTCGATCTAACCGAATTTCATAGATGGATAATCAATCACACGTACATGTTCCACACATGTATAAAATCCAAATGCGTGCTCTGTTGAAATTTCAAACTTGATTCGTCAAAAAATGAGTTGAAAATGTAATCAGAAAAACACCGTTTCGACCACGATTCAACGCCGATTCAAGTGATCAGTAACTTTTCTGACAAGAAACTTTAATTATCAAAATTTCTGAGAAATAAAGCGTTCCATTGATACCAAATTACGATGTAGTCGTGCCATGCTAAGTACGTTTTACCCATTTTATAGGGTTAATAAAATAATATTTTACCAAATTTTCTCATGTAAAAAATATGTTTTTGAAACCAATTTGATTGAAAACCAGTAATGTTTAAAAATTAATATTTACGCCGATTCGTCACTAGCACCGCCCCCCCCCCTTTTAACATATAAGCAAGATTGACAGGTTTGCAGCAATGAAGACCAGGAAGAGAACATTTTAAATAAAGTAAATTTAATGTAAAAATAGCTATCACTTAACTTGAACTGATCTTCAATTAATTTGTTTTTGTTCTTGCCAATGCTATTCTGTGGACATATTTTAACAAGAAGAAATCCATCGTGGGAGTCGGGGGGGGGGGGAGGAAAGGGGTGACACCATGAGTTTACCGCATCGGGTGACACCAACCTTAGCTACGCCACTGCAGTAAAAGACACACATACTGCTGGTCATCCACTACATCCTGTTCTATTTGCAGTTGTCTTGACAAAGTCCTGGCTGTGGATCACATAGGCAAGGACGAGAGAGTGAGGCTGACGAATTTAGCAACGTTCACTCACTTTAAAACAAAATACAGCTCAAGTCAAGGCCACTACTCAAGTCGAAAATTGCCTTGGTCATCTCGGTGTCATCTTGGTCAGCTTGGTGTCTTCTTGTTACCTTGGTGTCATCTTGGTGTCATCTTTTTATATTGGTGTGATCTTGGTGTTTTCTTTTTATATTGGTGTCTACTTTTTATATTGGTGTCATCTTGGTTAGCATCTTCGCGTGAGAAGGACGAAAAGTAAGCATGTCTAACTGTTACTGGCCGCATCTACTATTTGAAACATCAAACGTTCTTCAGGGTGTCCATGACTCTGAGTCTTACTAATGTCTATCCATGACTCTGAGTCTTACTAGTTTTTATCCATTAATGGTGCTCAATGTCTACATTCAAAACAGCATTTAAACTTTTTTTGGAAATATTTTATAATTTTGGCAATAATAAAAAAAAAATATAAAAAATAATTCTGATATAATTCACCACCGTTCTCTTAGGTTGTCCCAAATCTCCTAAATCTCTGAGCATTTTACTATCCACCTTGGCTATTCCACTGACCCCCTCCTCCTTTTTGCCGCCATTCCAACGCTCCCCGTGGGTGGTGCTACCCACTTAGCTCTATAAATATTTTAAGCACTAATTCAGTAGATGTTCTTAGCTCTCTATATATTATTCGCGCTACTTCATATGATGATCAAAATCATTGTGTCTATAATTTTACCTTCTTTTGGCTTGTAGTGGTCAGTAAGGTCCTCCCTTTCATTGGAGTCAACGGCCTTTGTGCTGACGTGTTTGCCGATTCTGAGAAAACATTTCAGTCAGTAATATATTCAAACATCTCACGGAGTCATTGGCATCAACTAAAATACTGCGTGTAATTAGAAGAATTGTCATTGACAACGTTTTTAAGCAAGCACAACAAGTTGTTCAGCCAGACGAGGCACATCTGTGGCCCCGAATGTGACCGAAGGTACGCTGTCTAGGAGTTAGGTCCCTTCACTATAGCCACAGACAATACTATCGAGTCCAAAGAACTCCTGTCCTCCAGCTCCTGCAGAGCTGATATTTGGAAATTTAATTAGCTCCTAAAGTGCCGATGGGTTGAAAGGAAAAACACAAAGTTTGCTAACAGACATCAAAATATGTTTAATTTCTTTTTGAGGTATAAGTGTTCAAAGGCATCAGAAACCACAACTACTGTATCCACATTTTTAAAAAAATCACATCCTACTGCATAAAAACGAACTAACCACACACACCGTTGGACTCTACTCGTCAACAATATCCTCTCTCTCTTGAATAATAATCTCTCTCTCCTTTTATATCCTCACAGACCATGTACTCGTGATATCAAAAAATAGTTCACGTTCGTTCACCACTCCCATTTTTCCCCAAACTCACAACACACACTTCCTCACCTGGGTTTCCCCCCCCCCCTTTTTTTAAAAAAAAAACCAAGACGGTCATACTTGCCTGAGAAAACTCGTGGCAAATACAGGCAATACCACGAGCACTCTCTTACCGTCATCCAAACATACACAGAAAATGTAATGACATGATCTGACCGTGACACCGACTTCGGCAGCTTCTTCGGCAGCTTCTTCGGCAAGAAAGATTGGCGTTGAAGGCGTTAAACGGGAAAAGAACATTAATATTAAACTGCTTTTTTATTGGCGCAATTCTTTTAGTTGACCGATGCCGACTTACGAGTTGTAATTAAGGTCAACACATTGCAGTTTCCCGACGTCGTCTTGCGACCAGTAGACTTTGTCGGCGTTGACCTCAGCGAAAATGAAAGGTCCGTCGTAGGGAAGTTCGATCCGACCCTCTCTGATGGCACGCACAGATGCCGGGCCACAGCAGTAGACACCTGGAGATCATAGCAGGGAGTTATAAGTTACAGGTAAATACTAGTTACAATAGTATAAGTCAAAGCTACTACTAGTTCCTATATTATAAGTTGAAGGTGATACTCGTTACAATAGTAAAAGTCAAAGGTAATACTAGTTTCTTTGTATAAGTTAAAGGTAATATTAGTTCCTATAATATAAGTCAAAGGAAAATCTAGTTCCCAGAGTTTAAGTCAACGGTAATTGTAATGTAAACGTCTGATTTGCGCAGTGAACCTCGTGCGTGAAATTTGGCTGAAACCACATTTGGCAACACGACCTGATGTGGTTTAATTATAAATTGTCTCCCTTGACCTTGACTATATGTAAGCATAGTCTATAGTTGAATTCTTTAAAACTTACGAGACGTGACGAGATACAGATACAATGCGTAACACCTTTCTGGAAAAGTCTCTATGAAATACTATAAATAAGCCGATCGACAGATGTGCTAGAGAGTGGCTGCTATACAAAGAGAGAGAGAGAGAGAGAAAGAGAGAGAGAGAGAGAGAGAGAGAGAGACAGACAGACAGACAGACATAATTTGCGATTACGATACAAGTCGAAAGCGAGACTAATGAACTGACACATTGTACTGATTGTTGATATTGTACATTATATTTACAGTGTATGGGTGTGCATCTTCACAACATTGTACCGGTACCATTTCATGACTGTACTGCAAGTGAATAGCTTTAGTTTTGTTCTATTTGATTTTCTCTTGTAAATTTAACTTAAATAAATTATTATTTGTAATTAGATCTACTGAGAGGATCTCGTTTTTTATTACTGTATTAAATAAATGGTATCGTCCTTTGTTGTGTACTGTTTGTCACGAGCCATAGAGTCTATTAACAGATTAAATTCTCTACACATTATAACGGTACGTAACATAATGCTAGTTCCTGCCTATAGTTTAAGTTAAAGGTAATACTAGTTTTAATAGTATAAGCAAAAGAAAAATACTACTTCTATATTATTAGTTAAAGGTAATACTAGTTCCTATTAGTTTAAGTTGATACCATTTTATATATTATTAAAGTAAGATCTATAAATACCATCTGAATCCTCTTGTGGTGTGGCGTCAAACGCCTGCCAGCCACCGTAACCAGCCGATAGGTCTGGCCTGGACATCCAGGCCTCATTACAGACGTGGAAGTTCCTATAGTATTAGTTACAGGAAATGCTAGTTCCTATAGTATTAGTTACAGGAAATGCTAGTTCCTATAGTATTAGTTACAGGAAATGCTCGTTTCCTATAGTATTAGTTACAGGAAATGCTAGTTCCTATAGTATTAGTTACAGGAAATGCTAGTTTCCTATAGTATTATCTACAGGAAAGGCTAGTTTCCTATAGTATTAGTTACAGGAAATGCTAGTTTCCTATAGTATTAGTTACAGGAAATGCTAGTTTCCTTTAGTATTAGTTACAGGAAATGCTAGTTCCTATAGTATTATTTACAGGAAATGCTAGTTTCCTATAGTATTAGTTACAGGAAATGCTAGTTTCCTATAGTATTAGTTACAGGAAATGCTAGTTTCCTATAGTATTAGTTACAGGAAATGCTAGTTTCCTATAGTATTAGTTACAGGAAATGCTAGTTCCTATAGTATTAGTTACAGGAAATGCTAGTTCCTATAGTATTAGTTACAGGAAATGCTAGTTCCTATAGTATAAATACCATCTGAAGCCTCTTGTGGTGTGGCGTCAAACGCCTGCCAGCCACCGTAACCAGCCGGTAGGTCTGGCCTGGACATCCAGGCCTCATTCCAAACGTGGAAATTCCTATAGAAGAGAGTTATCCGTCTATTATTACTCGAATACAGGCGTCAGCCTACTGTATACAACATTTTTATATGTACCCACAAAACACATGAGTAGCGAAACCCAGTCTTAAAGCATGAGTCCATGGGTCATAGGGCCTCTTAATCATGTTGTCAAAATCAAAATAATTTCGCATAATTATCTTAAATTTTTGTTTGAGTGTTATTGAGTTTTGACCATGCTTTTATAAATAAAATAAGACTCGTTCCAATCCTCCCATCTCCCAAGTCCAATCCTCCCATCTCCCAAGTCCAATCCTCCCATCTCCCAAGTCCAATCCTCCCATCTCCCAAGTCCAATCCTCCCACCTCCCAAGTCCAATCCTCCAACCTCCCAAGTCCAATCCTCCCACCTCCCAAGTCCAATCCTCCCACCTCCCAAGTCCAATCCTCCCATCTCCCAAGTCCAATCCTCCCATCTCCCAAGTCCAATCCTCCCATCTCCCAAGTCCAATCCTCCCATCTCCCAAGTCCAATCCTCCCATCTCCCAAGTCCAATCCTCCCATCTTAAGTCTAATCCTCCCATCTTTCAAGTACAATCTTCCCATCTCACAAATCCAATCCTTCCATCTTAAGTCTAATCCTCCCATCTTCCAAGTCCAATCCTCCCATCTCCCAAGTCCAATCCTCCCATCACAACTCCAATCCTCCCATCTCCCAAGTCCAATCCTCCCATCACAAGTCCAATCCTCCCACCTCACTTCCATTTAGTCATCTTTTATTTATATCGTGAGTTTAATTTTTTGTTGTTTTGATGTTTTTTTTGTGGGTTTTTTAAAACGGGTTTTTATGTTTCGTCGTTGGACCACTTTTTTTATGCAACCCAAACATGCAGTGCCAGTGAGATGATCATGGGTTTTTAAAGGGGAGAGAAAGGGGAATGTTTCTCATAATTACTTTTTAAAATTGGATTAAGTTGTCGCCAGTTTGAATGGAGACTTCTTCGTACTACACTAGAGATGTGTCTGCTTAGCAACAATATGGCATCAAAGGGGTGGAAGGATTTGGGGGAATCCCCAAGTTCTAAGTAAGGATGTTAAACGAGATTTTTCTCATCGGGTTTCCCCCATTACCAGACAGAGTCGCCGTCAGCCTTCCAAGAGTTCATGACCTTGAAGTAGTCGACGCTCACTGAACCGTCAGAATCGTGGGCTGATTCAAAATTGGTCACACACCTGGCCGGGATGCCCAGTGTCCGACAAACTAATGGAGGACATCAAATAATCATTTTAAAAATTAAATTGATTTATAATATATATAATTTACTTAAAAAATACAAGTTACTTAAAATACAGTCTTGTCGGAAAGTAATTATTATGATTACGGATAAACAGATAAAACACATGGCTTCTAAAAAAAACGACAAATTATTCAATGTTCATTATGCTGCTACTACGTGCAAAAGGTAAGGTGGACTGGTTTCACGGGTATTTTTACATCACATAACTTTGGGATTGTGCTGGTAAGTAGTTCCACTATCTCATATGTGTTAAGCATTCCACTCTTTCAGGGGTGGCAAATGGTCGAACAAAACCATTACAACTAGGCCTACTGAAGACATAAACCACTAACTTGTTGTTGACAGTCCAGAGAAGACCCAACATTGGCCATATTTCACAGGACTTTTTGTTTTCCAATACTTCTCTAGAATTGCTGATGAGCCAGTCCAGGACAGGGGGGACCGTCCACCCGCGTAGTTACTTGACCAGTTGCCGGTTAGCACACCGTTATCATCTGAAGAATTTACCTGTACGACCAAGAGACAAACATGCTATAGATTAATAATATGCACATTGCATACACATAATATAGTAGTGCATGATTAGTAATAACTGCCATAGGACCCCCCTCCCCCACAAATCAACAAAAAAAGACAATCTATGCCTTTCGATGGCATTGTCCACTCTGTGGCATGATAACATGCAGAAATGATCACTGACACAAAAGGGGGCCGTCCATAAAGTAAGTCATGGTCCTGCGGGAGGGGGTATTAAACATATTGTGTTACGTTACAAATGTTTTATTATCAAACATATAAATTCTGAAATTAAAAGTGATGCTGAACTTTCTGTTGTGATGGTTGTATTCTGACAGAATATGTCAATTTTATAAATTTAACTGTTAAACGGTGAAGTGTGTTTTAGATTATATTTTAATGCGTTGTTAAATTTTCAAAAACAATTTTTTAGTTCGAAGTGTGACGTACTTTAGAGGGGTGTGGGTTGTCTGAACTTTTTGACAGATTGTGACGGATGGTGACAGGGAAAGGGAGGGGTAAATTTAAAAAAAAATAGCTTGACGAACTTTATTGACGATCCGAAGCCTGGCTTCTACAGGTGACAAGTGTAAGACTATTCTTCAAGGACCGATGAGATGATTTTAGAGACGCATGGCCCTGGTCTGTGTGTATGTGAAGTCTTGCAAATACAATCAAAATAACTATGTATCAACATAATTTTTTTATAGCGATATGAAAGCGAACCATCCCTCACATGACCAGTCATTAAAAGTTAGATTTCTTACCAAAGCAGACAGCTTCCTGACGACCAGAACGGGATTTCCCCGAACTGACCAGTTGAGCTCAGATGTGTCCAGTAGATACATGGCGCAGTCCAGAACGCATGATTCAAACTGGAACAATCCATTATATGGATGATGATTAATTTAAAAAATTCATTGGTCAGGAATTGGGGCTAACTTTTAAAATAAGAAACAAAATTGTTTTTTTACGACCAATCTGAATTCAGACCAATCTGCCATTGTACTGAGTGCCGGCCATTGTACTGATTGCCTGCAATTGTACTGAGAGCTTTTCATTGTATGGAGTGCCTGCCATTGACTTAAATGCCTGCTGCCATTGTATTGAGTGCCTCCCATTGCACCGAGTGCCGGCCATTGTACTGAGTGCTTGTTATTGTACTGAGTGCTTGTTATTGTACTTGCCTGCCATAGTACTGAGTGCCTGCCATTGACTTGAATGCCTTCTGCCATTGTACTGAGTGCCTGCCATTGTACTGAGTGCCGGCCATTGTACTGAGTGCCTGCCATTTTACTGAGTGTCGCCATTGTACTGAGTGCCTGCCATTGTACTGAGAGCCTGCAATTGTATGAGTGCCTTTCATTGTACTGAGTGCCTGTCATTGTACTGAATGCCTGCCTTTGTACTGAGTGTCTGCCATTACTGAGTGCCTGTCATTGTACTGAGTGGGTGCTATTGTACTGAGTGCTTGTCATTGTATGGAGTGCCTGTCACTGTACTGAGTGCCTGCCATTGACTTGAATGCCTGCTGCCATTGTACTGAGTGCCTGCCATAGTACTGATTGCCTGCCATTGTACCGAGTGCCTGCCATTGTACTTAGTGCTTGTCATTGTATAGAGTGCCTGTCACTGTACTGAGTGCCAGCCATATGTAGTGAGTGCTTGTTATCGTACTGAGTGCCTGCCATTGTACTGAGTGCCTGCAATTGTACTGAGTGCCTGCCATTGTACTGAGTGCCTGCCATTGTACTGAGTGCCGGCCATTGTACTGAGTGCCTGCCATTGTACTGAGAGCCTGCCATTGTACTGAGAGCCTGCCATTGTACTGAGTGCTTGTCATTGTATGGAGTGCCTGTCACTGTACTGAGTGCCAGCCATATGTACTGAGTTCCTGTCATTGTACTGAGTGTCTGCCATTGTACTGAGTGCCTGCCATTGTACTGAATGCCTGCTGCCATTGTACTGAGTGCCGGCCATTGTACTGAGTGCCTGCCATTGTACTGAGTGCCGGCTGCCATTGTACTGAGTGCCTGCCTTTGTACGGAATACCTGCCATGGTATTGAGTGTCTGCCATTGTACTTAGTGCCTGCCATTGTACGCTTGCAATGCAGGTTGTTCAGGCTTTCTGAACATGTGTCTAGACCAATTCATTTGTTGTTGAGCCATATATTGGCTGATTGGGATGGCACCAACCATTTGTTGAGCCATATATTGGCTGATTGGGATGGCACCAACCATTTGTCTTTATCCTGGTTTCGAATGTGGTCGCTATTTGTTCTGCCAGCAACTCGCCCCAAACATCTCATCTCGCAGATGACCATTTTTTCTCTGGAGACTTTTATTCAGAGCCCAGGTTTTACATTCTAACAATACTATGTGATAATCTGATGTCAGAAATAAAATT
This sequence comes from Omphiscola glabra, assembly GCA_964017045.1. Lineage (NCBI taxonomy): Eukaryota > Metazoa > Mollusca > Gastropoda > Lymnaeidae > Omphiscola > Omphiscola glabra. The sequence goes on from OZ024800.1 coordinate 13,315,787, forward strand.
GAGTCAAAAAATCATTTTGTCTTTTATTTAAGAGGATTATAATAAACGTACAAGCAATTTAATTTTAAAAGTTTAATTATATGTGGACTGAAATTGTTCCGCGTGTAACAACTGATGCCTTTGTTAAGGTGGTAGTAAAAATTAATGGTCCCATCCAAGTAAACTGAATTCAAAACCCGGAGTTGGAGTCCCGTAGGCGGATAACATTGGCACAATAAAACATTCCAACAACTCCTACGATGCTACTGGTGCCGAGCTGTATCATCCACATAATGTTCCCTTGGGTTATCCAGCGGCGTGGAGAGAGGCGATTCGCTGTGTAGGGAACCAGCTTATAATCCTAGGCCTTGTGGTTTTCGCCCCGCGTAGTCTACACCATCTTCACATTGCGACGGACGGATGCCAGCAAAAAAAAAAAAAAATTTAAAAAATAAATAATAATAATCAAAGAACACGCATGACAGAAAACCCCCAGGTACCATAAAGCACCATTTATGCACGCACCTGAACATGGGATATTTCTAATGTACTATTTTTCGAAAGCACGTAGAAAAAGGCTTTAGTTAAAATCTATGCACCAAACAAAAGCGTTTGATTACCTGTCATTGTATCACCTGGCCAAAGTTCCTTGGTTTTACCTACCTATCATTGTATTACCTGGCCAAAGTTCCTTGGTTTTACCTACCTGTCATTGTATTACCTGGCCAAAGTTCCTTGGTTTTACCTACCTGTCATTGTATTACCTGGCCAAAGTTCCTTGGTTTTACCTACCTGTCATTGTATTACCTGGCCAAAGTTCCTTGGTTTTACCTACCTGTCATTGTATTACCTGGCCAAAGTTCTTTGCTTTGACCTACCTGTCATTGTTTCACCTGGCCCAAGTTCCCTGGTTCGACTTAGCTGTCATTGTATTACCTGACCAAAGTTCCATGGTTTGACTTATATGTCAATGTATTACCTGGCCAAAGTTCCATGGTTTGAAAGAAATGCTGCTCTCACTCCCACTGTAGATGCCACCCTTTTCACTGAGAATGTATTCACCAAGTAGTCTTTCATTGTCCAAGTAGACGTCATCATCTTGTAGAATGTATTCATATAATTTGTAGTAGGACAGAGCGACGTACAAATATAATGGAACAGAACGCGTACAAAGTGTACATGGCTTCAACAGTACTAATACAAACTATCGGAGTAAAAAAATACTTTAGATACAAAACTCCGGTTAAAACAATTTCTGTACATTAGAGAGTTACGCATTTTTCATTAAGTTGTTTAAATATTTGATAAGACGTTTGAGTAAAGGTTTACGGTCTGATGTCTGGCCTGAAGGCCTGCGGTCTGATGTCTGGCGTGAAGGCCTACGGTCTGATGTCTGGCGTGAAGGCCTACGGTCTGATGTCTGGCGTGAAGGCCTACGGTCTGATGTCTGGCGTGAAGGCCTACGGTCTGATGTCTGGCCTGAAGGCCTACGGTCTGATGTCTGGTGTGAAGGCCTACGGTCTGATGTCTGGCGTGAAGGCCTACGGTCTGATGTCTGGCGTGAAGGCTTACGGACTCATGTCTTGAGTGATTGCTTACGATCTTACGGTTATGCCGACACACACTTTTAAGATGAGTTAGTGACCTCGCAATGTAAACAGAAATCCTTTTGATGGAAAACCTCTCTTTGGTGAGCGAGCGCGCTTACGTGTGCATGACTTTGTGTGCGGTGTGTTGCATAAATAATTAGACGTTGAATTATTCCAAAGGGACCTAGACCACATTAAAATCCAACCATTGCATGACGTCACAGATTTCAAGACGTCACACAAGTGAGAAGCAGTGAGATAAAACAATGACATATATTATAGCCCTTTATAATGGAACAACCTCAAATACAGACTCTAGGCTCCAGTACGTGAACTAAAGGCGTATCTGTATTTGTAATTTTTTTTTTTTTTTTTTTTGGGGGGGGGGGGGGGGGGTGACAAAAAACATTTACAATGGCATCACTTTAATTTACAAGGACCTTTTTTGCCTACCCGCCCACATTTCCAAAACAACGCAATTTGTACCCTAAATACGCCTCTGTTAAATAGACATAAAAAACATGTGTTCAGGGGCTACAAACCTTTACACCAGGGGTTGAACAGGATGTAGATTGCGTCTTTGTGTTGATATCTGTAGATGTTCACTGACGTATTCTCTTTCTTGACCACGTCAAGCTTCAAGGTCCACTTCCCCACAAGACATGTCGGTGGCGTAAACACGGTGATGGTCAGTGAGTTGCCCTGGGATTAACACAAATTGAACGTTAGAGATTTATAGTAATCGCTTACGGGGGTAGGACGAGGGGGTGGAAGTGGTGGTCCACCCCATGTGGCACTTATTTTTTGGGTGGCATTTTCACTCCACTTTATATAGTATTATATAGCTTGATTTAATGGGAATTTTGCAAGCATTGTGGTTTTCATTAAGAAGTTTAGGATATATCAAGGTCGGCTCAAGGTGTCATGTCCAGCGCAGCATGCCCCAATTGCTGCTACTATGGATGGATCTTAGAACAACTGATTTACGTCCTGGTTTGTTCGACTTCTCAATCCATCATTTTATAACATGACTTGAGAGTGTTTTTTCTGAGGTATTTCCTCTCCCATGTTCTCAAAATGTTTTCAGCTTTTTTGGCGCGGGACGATGTCTGACTTGTGTAAATTACAAGGAAAAAGTCTGACTTGTGTAAATTACAGGGAATAAGTCTGACTTGTGTAAATTACAGGGAATAAGTCTGACTTGTGTAAATTACAGGGAATAAGTCTGACTTGTGTAAATTACAGGGATTAAGTCTGACTTGTGTAAATTACAGGGAATAAGTCTGACTTGTGTAAATTACAGAGAATAAGTCTGACTTGTGTAAATTACAGGGATTAAGTCTGACTTGTGTTAATTACAGGGAATAAGTCTGACTTGTGTAAATTACATGGATTAAGTCTGACTTGTGTAAATTAAAGGGATTAAGTCTGACTTGTGTAAATTACAGGGATTACGTCTGACTTGCCTAATTTACAGGGACCAAATGTCGCCTGCGTAAAATACTCTTTGTGTTATAATTGTTGCGTATATGGATATCTTGTATCTCCTTGAGAGATTTGTACTTCCAAGTATCTTTTGTAGGTAAATACAAAATATAGCTCAGAAATATTGAAATGAACCCCTTTATGTGACTGAATTTTTTTATCACCATTCGTTAATGTATTTTTTATCCCCTTTTGTGACTGCACTTTTTAATTAGCCTTTTGTGACGATATTTGTGTAATCACCTTTTGTGACTGCACTTTTTAATTAGACTTTTGTGACGATATTTGTGTAATCACCTTTTGTGACTGCACTTTTTAATTAGACTTTTGTGACGATATTTGTGTAATCCCCTTTTGTGACTGCACTTTTTAATTAGACTTTTGTGACGATATTTGTGTAATCACCTTTTGTGACTGCACTTTTTAATTAGACTTTTGCGACGATATTTGTGTAATCACCTTTTGTGACTGCACTTTTTAATTAGCCTTTTGTGACGATATTTGTGTAATCCCCTTTTGTGACTGCACTTTTTAATTAGACTTTTGTGACGATATTTGTGTAATCACCTTTTGTGACTGCACTTTTTAATTAGACTTTTGCGACGATATTTGTGTAATCACCTTTTGTGACTGCACTTTTTAATTAGCCTTTTGCGACGATATTTGTGTAATCACCTTTTGTGACTGCACTTTTTAATTAGCCTTTTGTGACGATATTTGTGTAATCACCTTTTGTGACTGCACTTTTTAATTAGACTTTTGTGACGATATTTGTGTAACTTCCGGTTCACGAGCGCTTGACAGGCAGCTGTGTAATCGCTCTACATTTTCTCATTTTCGGATTGTTTTTCTCAACTTTTATTCCTGGAATAATGGATATGTTTGAATATGAAAGTCTCCTGGACGTATGAATATAATTTATTTCGAAAATAACTAGGAATTGGTAGACTTATTCTAAATTTTTCCATTCTATATTCGTGATTAATGTAAACAAAAACAGTCGACGTCATTAACAAACACTTCCGGTTCACAATTCGATGTGCTGCACTGAAATATCTCCACATTTTCTCCTTGTTTCTCTCATATTTTTATTCCTGGATACAGAACGAAGTAGTCATCTCTTGAACTGCACTTCGCTGGTTATGAACACTTCCGTAAAACACTATTTAAACTGTTGTGTGGCGATCTTTTAGGCCACAATAGTGTATGTATATTTCACATTGTTTTGATAGACTTGGAAATTAACTTAAAAGATATGCCCCGCCTTCAATATTCATCTACTATCCTGCGTCGTCTGTGTACCCCTGATGGCTATCTCCTTAGTGATGATGTTCTTTCACGATGTCGATCATTATGTTTAATAAAAAAGAAAACTGCAAGAGGTTTTCGTGGGGGAAGAAGGAGGATGAGATCTCGACATTCAGCTCCCACGACAATAGTGCGTCAAAGAACTGATGATGTTACGCTCATTAATGTGCAGTCATCTGTCAAGACATCATTGATCATCAATGACCTTTTCACTGAGAAAAAAACAACAACAAAAACTCAAACTCATGATTTCACACCACCTCGACGGGGCGTGAAGAGATCAAATCTAATTGATGTTGACTGCCAGCCTGTTGTGAAGCCACAATCACATAATTTCGGGGTACTGTATTTTAACTCCCAGTCATGCAGGAATAAGACATTTGAGGTGTGCGATCTTGTTTTAGAGAGCAAGGCTGACCTTGTATTCATTACCGAGACGTGGTTTAAACATGTTGGAGACGAGGTCAAGCAGCAAGAAATTACACCTCCCGACTACCTCATTCACTCTTGCCCAAGGCAATCGCACAGTGGTGGTGGTATTGCTGTCCTTTATAGGAGCTCCTTAAAGAATGGTGTGGCGTTTTCAAAATCGGACGAGTTTGTTTCATTTGAGATGTGCAAGATGCAACTTAATTATGGTGAACAAGCGATAACGTTTCTATGCATATACAGGCCACCTCCTAATAAGCGAAATAAGTTGAAGATCTGTCAGTTTACTGCTGACTTTCTTCGGCTTCTGGAAACGTACGCCTCCACAAACAAAAACGTCGTCATAATCGGCGACACAAACTGTCATTTCGATTCCACCACCGACAGCTATGTCAAGACCTTAAAATCAGCTCTTGACACACACGGAATGACTCAGCTTGTCAGTGTCCCGACACAAAAGCGGGGTCACATCCTAGATTGGCTGGTTGTCAGAGAGGATCGTGCAGCTATGATCTGCAACCTCATAATTGAGGACAAACTGATCTCTGATAATTTCCCAGTAACCTTTGACTTTGATTTAAGGAAGCCAGGGCGCCTTCTGCGCACAATCACATCCCGTGACCTCCGAAGGATAGATCGGGCGGCCTTTAGATGTGACGTCGCCGCCCTCAAGTATAGCGAAGATGATCCTGCAACAGACTACAACAGTGGCCTCAGAGTTATTTTAGACAAACATGCACCTCTGTCTACACGGCGCGTTACGGACCGCCCTTCTGCCCCATGGCTCACACCAGAAATAAAGGACGCGAAGCAGCAACAGCGACGTGCAGAACGCAAGTGGCGGAAGTCTGGCTTGACTGTGCACCGACAAATCTTTGTTGAAAACAAGGAACGCACTAAGCAGATGGTCCTTGCAGCTAGGACTGAATATGTCAGTCACCGGATTGTAGATTGCAGTTCAAATAGGGACTTATTTCGCATTGTCGGTCAGCTGACCGGTAAACAGAAGGACACATCTGTGCCAAACAATATTGCTTTGGCCGAGTTACCAGACGCTCTAAATGATTTCTTTGTTATGAAAGTTAAGAAGATCAGGGCGAGACTTGACATTTGCATAGATGCTCCCGAATTCTTGCCGTTTAATGGCACTCCTATGAGCGAATTTTTGGAGGTCACTGAATCGCATGTGAAGAAAATCCTGGTTGACTCCCCAAGAAAGTCATGTTTGCTTGACCCTCTTCCGGCAGGTCTGTTGTATGAATGTTTAGACGAAATTGTCCCTATCATTACTAATATCGTAAATCAGTCTTTGAAAACTGGTTTTGTTCCATCCTCTTTTAAGGAGGCGGTTGTAACTCCACTGCTAAAAAAAGCAAATCTCGACCCTAATCTGTTGGAAAATTATCGCCCCGTCTCTAATCTACCATTTTTATCAAAGATTTTAGAGAGGGTCGTTCTTCGACAGCTCCTGGATCACCTCACTCGGTGTGACTTGTTTGAGCCTTTTCAGTCAGCATACAGAACGCATCACTCTACTGAGACAGCCCTGTTGCGCGTCGTAAATGACCTTCTGTCGTCTTGTGGTGAGGGCCAGGTATCCCTTTTGTCGTTACTGGATCTATCGGCAGCGTTCGATACGCTTGACCACGGCATACTTCTCCAACGTCTGCAATATACGTTCGGTTTCACCGATACCGTCCTGAGATGGTTCCGCTCATATCTGACAAATCGGGTCCAATCAGTTATCACAAACGGCTTGACCTCCAAGAAATCCATTATTGAATTCGGAGTACCCCAAGGCTCGGTCTTAGGCCCGGTGCTTTTCACTATGTACGTTCAGCCCCTGGGTGCAGTGATCAAGCAGTTTGACATGGTATATCACATGTTCGCGGATGATACCCAACTTCAGAAATCCGTGATCCCCTCTCAGCTCCCTCAGCTTCTTAAAATGACACAGAAGACAGTGGAGTCAGTTAAGCACTGGATGACAATAAACAAGCTCAAATTGAATGATGAAAAGACTGAGGTGATCCCCATTGCTACCGCTCAAAAATTAAAATCTTTAAAAGATACACCATCCTTTACTCTCTCAGGCGTGCAGATTGAGTTTGCTCAAACAGTGCGAAACCTGGGTGTCTACTTAGACAGAACACTAACTATGGAAAATCACATTAACATGATTTGCAAGGCGATTTTTCTAGAGCTACGCAGAATTAGTCATATCAGACCCTTCTTAACGTTGGGTGCATCAAAGAGGCTGATGTCTGCATTCGTGCTATCACGCATGGACTACTGCAATGCTCTCATGGTGGGTCTTCCAGCTACGCTCCTTGATAAAATTCAAAAGGCACAGAATAATGCGGCTCGAATTGTTCTTCGTAAACGCAAATTCGACCATGCTAAAACTCTTCTGATAGAATTGCATTGGCTGCCGGTCCGCGCTCGTATAGAGTACAAAATCGCAACTCTGTGCTACCGCTGCTTGCATGACCTGGCGCCGTCCTATCTCCAAGCGCTCATGACGCCTTATGTACCCACTAGACAACTCCGCTCATCCGATAGTGGCAAACTCTCGATACCGCGTGTTCGCCTTGAAACTTACGGAAAGCGCACGTTCGCATTTGCTGGCCCAACCATTTGGAACACCCTTCCTGACGCTCTCAAAAACAGCCAGACGCTGGAGTCCTTCAAAACAAATTTAAAAACTCATCTATTTCGCAAACACCTGCTGGAATGATGATGTCTACAATCTTTTCCAGCTTGTTATTATCTCCCAACTTAGTTTTTGTACCGCGCTTCGAGCCTTTGGGGATGAAGCGTGATTTTTCAAATGAACTTTATTATTATTATTATTATTAATCACCTTTTGTGACTGCACTTTTTAATTAGCCTTTTGTGACGATATTTGTGTAATCACCTTTTGTGACTGCACTTTTTAATTAGACTTTTGTGACGATATTTGTGTAATCACCTTTTGTGACTGCACTTTTTAATTAGACTTTTGTGACGATATTTGTGTAATCACCTTTTGTGGCTGTCTTTTTTTTCACATTTTTAAATTATTATTTTTTTTTAAATCACCTTTTGTGACTGTATTTTTGCGCCCCATTCCTTTGGCTTATCATCATCTGACAGGATGAAGTCAACACTTGTTCCTTTGTTGGCTGCAGGGCTGTCACCTGGCCAAAAATGGCAAGTTTTTTAAATGACAAAAAAATGGCTTGATGACAACAGCAAAGACATTATAATTGGAGGACAAACAAAACAAAATAATACAAAAAAAAAACCGATGCACAAGAATCCACTTTCTGTAGAATTCAAACTAAAATGACTTTCAAACCGTATTATGTATACGGAGTTGATGATGCCTTTTAAAAATCCACATAATTTTGTTAGATTAAAAGTAACATTTGTAATTAGCTGTGCTTCAGTCCTTGGCTATGCATTGCTCTTACTAACTAGAAATATGAACAGTGGCGTAGCTAGGATTAGTTGATATTTTATCCATATCCAAATGGAAAAGTTGTCGTAGATTACAATGTCTATTAATATTACTTTGAATTTCTGTCAAGTGTAAGAAAGCTCCATCTACTGACCTGCCTCAAAGACCAGCCTCAGATCGTCTTGTTGCGCATCGTATTCCTTAGAGAAGTCCACGGAGATGTTGAAGGGCTGACCACGCCTCACAACGAGCATGGGTGCGGTCTTCGACTTGCAGATTTCATAGTCACCTGTGTGGTGGTCCTTGGCATTGACTGACACCTGTAGGTCCACACCCACAACTGACAATATCTTGTTGGGGCCAGGCCCTAAAGAAACATGATCACATTTGGAAAAGACCAATTTAAATATGTTAGGGGCAGTGGTATACGCCCATTAAATGTGTGCACTCTTGTTGGGGGCATATGAGAAGGGGCACCTTAAATATGTGCTATTTTGTTGGGGGCAGTGAGAAGGGGCACCTTAAATCTGTGCTATTTTGTTGGGGGAAGTGAGAAAGAGGAACCTCAAATCTGTGCTATGTTGTTGGGGGCATTGAGAAGGGGCACCTTAAATCTGTGCTCTCTTGTTGGGGGCATTGAGAAAGGGCACCTTAAATCTGAACTCTCTATTCCTGGGGGCAGTAGGCTTTTCTCGTTTCATTTTTGTATCATTTTTCCCGTTATTTGTCAAATTAAAGGTCTCCAAGTATATGCTGGATACATTTTAAAACACTTTAATTAAAGCTGACTGAAACGTTGCATATAATATCACTGACTCGTTTAACCTGGAGTTGGCAGACTACGTTCTTAAACTTGGTCGCTTTTGTACCCGTGCCCATATTTGATCTTTAAAAAACAATTAGATTGTTAATCTCGCATTTCTTTTGGTAATTTTCCCTCTTATATAATTAGCAACGTCCTTGAACTTACTTGGTGGCGTGGTTCCGGACGAAATTTCCTCTCTCGGCGGAGTTGTTCCCGTAGAGCCGTCAGTTGTCGGTGACGTGACATTAGGCTTGAGTGACTCCTGGTTGTTAATTCCCCCCGAGCCATAGATGTAGTAATTGATTGCGTCACTCAACAGGGAATTGTGGAAGATGTTCAACTGGCGTCTGTTTTTTTTTGTGTTTGTTCAAATTAAGCAATACATATCCACAACTAAACTTACATTTCATTAAACAGAATGACTTAAGACAAAAAAGGAAATGAGAGAAACAAAGTATGCGAAACCCCGTGGAAGGGGTGGGTGGGGGTGGAAGGGTGAGAGAACGCGACAAAACAACTAACGTTTCGGCAGAGGCGTAGCTAGAGTGTTTGAGGCCCTGGGACAAGATTCATTTTAAAGCGCCCTCTTTTCCTTTTTTCCACCCTCAAACCCATTATTTTCATCAATAAAATAATACCAAAGCATATTTTGGCGCCCCTAACTAGCTGGCGCCCGTGTACATCTGTACCCCCCTGCCCGCCCTACGCTACGCCTCTGCGTTCGGCAGGAAGTCTTCACCGGCGAACAAACAACAGTAAAAACAGAAATAAATAAAGATAACACTTATGCTCAGTTCACACAATAAAATTTGCGTCAAATTTTTGTATCTATACTTTTATCTTACGAGGCTAAGACGTTCAATCTCCCATCTAAACCACAATAGACTGAGATCGTTTTAAGATGATTTACTTACCCAGGGCTGCCAAATATTAAACCACGATGGCTGTGGGAAGTCCTGCCAGGACCAAAAGTTCCTCGCCTGAACATGATGAAAACTTTCTGGTACGGTAACAGAGAAACTAGCGATTGCCTAGACTGCTAAGACTGCCGGGACCCGCTGGTCGTATAGTAATAAAGAAAGTGATAAACATGGAGTAGGACAGGTTTCACAGTTAATGACTGTTCTTGTGTGTGTGTGTTGGTTTGTAGGTATTGGTGTCTGGGTGTTGGTGTCTGGGTGTTGGTGTTTGGGGTATTGTGTTGTGGTGTTGTGTGTGTGTGTAAGACTGACTTTGCACATATTTAGCTGTGTCAACAGCAAAGATAAGAAGAATTCTCTCCTCCGAATATATTTCTGATTTTTTTAAAAAATAATTCTTGCATACATATTTGTTAAAAAATTTATGTTGTTTTAATATAGAGCAGTGGTTCTCAAACTGAGTTCCACAGTTCTCTAGGGGACCCCGAAGTGGTTTCAGGGCGGGGGCATGGAGGAATCTCATATTGAAATTTTGAGCTATTTGCGATTGTCGCCACTGGTTGCTACGTCACGTGGAGGCATCCAATTAAGCTCATTGGTTTGTCCACTATATTTTGAGATACACTAGTATAGAATTGTTGTTTAGGCACACTGCTTTCTAGGAAGCCAGCAGCTCATGCGGCGAAGTTTTGGGCCCAGTGTTTTCCCAGAAATCTTTCGCATATTGTGAGGCGTCAATAATCTGAGGCGTTTATTTTATGTTTCTCGAAACTCTCAGCATCGGAAAAACCTTCAAAATAATGAGTTGACAATGTGGGCAGATTCTTTATGGGACATGGCATCAAGGAAAAAACCTTCAAAATAAAGAGTTGACAATGTGGGCAGATTCTTTATGGGACATAACATCAAATTGTAGAATATTTCAGCTATGCCTGATTGCCGATCAGGTTTTCAAATTTTAGTTAAGAAAAAAATACCCAAACATTATTGGTACACGCTGCACCATTCATCGCTAAGACTTATTGGTGAAAATCATGCTTGATGAGTTGAAAATTGTCTCAATGATGTGATTACACCGGTTTATCAAAGTGAATGCACTCAATTCTCGTTTTTTTCCCTGAGTTATGAAAAGAAATTAGTTCCGACTTTGAAACATTCTTGTTGCACTTTCGCGTGATGTGGCTTTCTAAAATGGAAATGTTTTGAAGAGAATTTTCATACCACGTGAAGAACTGCAGCAATCTTTACAAGACGCTAAACCAAACATACGATATTATCTGACTTATTGCTTGAAGGAAAAGGGACCTGAGTGTGCAGCCATATGTCCTGAAAAATGGACAGCTTTCAAAATGAAGATAGCAACATGTCGTGGAAAGTTAGAGATGAAGGGATTAGCTCCCGATTCCACAGCTAAACACATACGTTGATGAAAATGAGGTTAGGGTCAATGACGACTTCCTTGAGATAATGAAACATTTATCAATTCTTAGCGAAGAAACTTCTCACATTTTTCCTGACCTACAATGGTTTGAAAAATACTATCGGTTCATCAACCATCCGTTTGTACCCTCCATTACATTGATCTGCCTTAGGAGGACAATTTAGTTCAAGAACAGTTAATTTATTTGATAAGTGATGGAGGGGAGCAAAATATGTTTTCCGTGAAATGTGTTGTAAGTGTAAGGATTTTTGGATTTTTAAAATTTTATCCCGATGTTGCAAGGATGGTTGTAAGATTGCTGATTCCAATAGCAACCACCTATGAGTGTGACATGGCTGTCTCCGCACTTTTTGATATCAAAACAACATCGCGAAACAGATTAGACGCGACAAATGACATGAGAGTTGTCAAAACAAAGCCAAACCAAAATCACTAGTAGAACTGGTTGAGACAAAGCAGAGGCACTCACCCCACTGACAGAAGAACTGGTTGAGACAAAGCAGGGGCACCCATCTCATTGACAGAAGAACTGGTTGAGACAAAGCAGAGGCACCCACCCCACTGACAGAAGAACTGGTTGAGACAAAGCAGAGGCACCCACCCCACTGACAGAAGAACTGGTTGAGACAAAGCAGAGGCACCCACCCCACTGACAGAAGAACTGGTTGAGACAAAGCAGGGGCACCCACCCCACTGACAGAAGAACTGGTTGAGACAAAGCAGAGGCACCCACCCCACTGACAGAAGAACTGGTTGAGACAAAGCAGAGGCACTCACCCCACTGACAGAAGAACTGGTTGAGACAAATCAGAGGCACCTATCCCATTGACAGAAGAACTGGTTGAGACAAAGCAGAGGCACCTATCTCATTGACAGAAGAACTGGTTGAGACAAAGCAGAGGCACCTATCTCATTGACAGAAGAACTGGTTGAGACAAAGCAGAGGCACCTATCTCATTGACAGAAGAACTGGTTGAGACAAAGCAGAGGCACCTATCTCATTGACAGAAGAACTGGTTGAGACAAAGCAGAGGCACCTATCTCATTGACAGAAGAACTGGTTGAGACAAAGCAGAGGCACCCACTCCATTGACAGAAGAACTGGTTGAGACAAAGCAGAGGCACCCACTCCATTGACAGAAGAACTGGTTGAGACAAAGCAGAGGCACCCACTCCATTGACAGAAGAACTGGTTGAGACAAAGCAGAGGCACACATCCCATTGACAGAAGAACTGGTTGAGACAAAGCAGAGGCACCCACTCCATTGACAGAAGAACTGGTTGAGACAAAGCAGAGGCACACATCCCATTGACAGAAGAACTGGTTGAGACAAAGCAGAGGCACCCACTCCATTGACAGCGGAACTGGTTGAGACAAAGCAGAGGCTCACATCCCATTGAATGAACCTTTGATGTCTAAGATTTGCGATTATCCGAATTAAAAACTGTTTGTCAAGAAATGTTTTGGGAACAGTAGCCTTTATGTTAATTGTTGGTAGTAATTAAAGGGTCCGCGAGCAATCTAAAAAATTGTAAAGGGACCGTCACGCAAGAAATCATTTAAAAGTTTAAGAACCACTAATATAGAGGAACTATGGAGAATGCCCCCCCCTTTTCCCAGGTTCGCTGTTACCACTAATCCTTAGGTCGTTGTCTTTTTAATTGTTTTCTTATAACCCGTTCACTTTTGGAAGTTGACTGCTGTAGTTGAACAAAAAAAACTTTAAAAAAAAATATTATGTTTTTTTTTGTTTTTTTTAATATAATAATAATTACAACATGACACAATCGAGTCATCAATATGACATGACCCACTCACCCGCGCTTCAGTCAGAGGGTCGAGGAATGCATATTGTGCGTGCTTTAGATTGTGTTGCCTTTTAGGCTGTTCAAACAAATCTAAATTTAAAATGATTGGGCAAAGACTGTGATGACGCCATTCAGGGATCACCATTTTGTGATGCACTGAAATGTCAGTACTCTATGAAATAGAATTTGTTTGCATTGACATGTTAATGAGTGAGCCTAGCGTTATGTTATAGTGGCTGTGTTCCATAGATTGACCCCTCACTGACTTAAATAAAACATTGATGGTGGAACATTTTTATCCAATAGGAACAAGAATTTGTATTCGCCGCCTGGGGCAATTGGTGGCAGAGGCGTTGCTGGGGGGGGGTGAGGGGTACATATGTCCCCGGGCGCCAAAAGCACAGGGGCAAAAAAAAGAGGCTAACAACGTTACATAATAATAATAAGTAAACAAGGGTAATAGATAGTTCACAGCGGCTGAGCAGGCGTGTCGTCTGATACGTCTGCCATTCACAGTGATGATGTTGCCTGCCAACCACTTCAACCAGCGGAAATACGGATTCTGAGTACAGCTGGCTCCGTCTGCACGTGACGTTTTGAGCGTTGATAACAATGTGCACACGTGAGGCACTTGATATTGTGGCAGAAAACAAAGATAGCTTAAACTCTATTAAGGTAAATGTAGGCTGCATGTTGTGTACATAAAGTTCTTATTAAATTAGTAGCATTTGTTCAAGTATAAAGCTGTCCATAACTGCTGGGTAACAATGTGTGATTAAAATTGAATTTTTTTTCCTTATTCATTGTTATAGAAAAATGTGATTAAACGGGGCGGTGGGCTGGGGCGCCAATTTTATAATTCACCCCCGTGCAAAAAATATCATAGCTACGCCTCTGGTTGGTGGACCTCCAAACACAATCTCTGTACTTCAGTTTAATTTAATGCTCTTGCGCGAGTCACCGCCGTTGTAAACGGAAATGTTAATGACCGACATCCTCAATAAAAAAAAACAACCCGTCACAACAAGACAACATCCATGTGGTGCAAATAGGACAATGGAATGTTTTATTTTAACGTCCGATGAGTGTGCCGTGGTTAGGGCTCTCAGGGCAGCAATGAAAGGGACTGCGGTAAATCACGCAACAAGTCACTGCGTGGCTAGGGCTCACGGGGCAGCAAAGAAAGGGACTGCTTTAACATCGTGGTATATCTCACAACAATTCACGCAGTGGCTAGGGCTCTCGGGGCAGCAAAGAAAGGGACTGCTTTAACATTGTGGTACATCACGCAACAACTCACTGCGTGGAGTTAAGACGAAATAGATTTTACGTATGCTGAACTTCTATTTTGACTCCTGGGGGTGTTAGAAAACCTTTAGATCATCATTATCTTGAGATCATCATTATCTTTCGATCATCATTATCTTGAGATCATCATTATCTTTCGATCATCATTATCTTGAGATCATCATTATCTTGAGATCATCATTATCTTTCGATCATCATTATCTTGAGATCATCATTATCTTGAGATCATCATTATCTTTCGATCATCATTATCTTTCGATCATCATTATCTTTCGATCATCATTATCTTGAGATCATCATTATCTTTCGATCATCATTATCTTGAGATCATCATTATTGTTAGATCATCATTATATGTCTTTAAAAATATTTTTAAAAATCAATAAATGAACAGATGAATGGGGTGACGCTGTTTTTAATCCGATGAACATTTTGAAATGTCGTACCCGCACTCAGGTAAATGTCCACTACCTTAGTTACCAAACTACGTGCCCTGCACCCCGACCCCCCTCACCCCCGTAACAGCTTAGGAAAGCCCCCCTGTTTACATAAGCCAGCTAGTTTACGATGTTTGCACGCTGGGAGAAAACAGACGTCGTGGCGTATTGCTCTGTGGCGTCGTGGCAGGACTGAATAAAATATTACATCGTTTTTTTTTATCTTTCACCCCCGCCTTGCAAACACCGGAAGGCAATATCGTATCTTGGATTATAACAGCAAACAAGGTGCTCGGTTTAAAAAATAACGTCAAAGATTGTATATAAAACATGTAGGGCGAAACATTTAAAAAAAAAAAATCAGCTTAGTTTATACTAAGGTAGCTATTCTTACTGTCCTTAACAGGACGGTACCGGTATGTTGGAATAGTGTTCTGATTTGTCCTCTGGACTGAAACTGTTTAAGACGACACATGTAAAAATAAAATTGATTAAGTAATTTGTCAAAAGATCCAGTAAATCTGATGTCCAGGCATAATAAATAAATGACCGAGCTAGAAGAAATATAATTAATCTAAGTCGGCATCAAGATATGTTCTTTATTTCTCAAAAGAACTCCTCACTGGACTAAGGGCTCTCCGCGTAATCAAAATATTTTTTTTTATTTACACACATGGCGCCAAAGAATTTAAATGTTCTGTTTGAAATTTGAAAAATTGAAAATCTATGCTTTTTTGATGTGTTTTTTTTTTACATTAACAAAAAATGGCCACTCTGGTTAATGATACAAGAAAACATTTGAAGGGCCGAGTAGAAAAAGTACTTAAGTTACAATTTTTAAAAAATGAGTTAAGACAGGCATTATATTTGATTGCTTCCCCTGAATCATTCATGTTACCTCGGGCAGCTTTTAATGTATTTAAAAAAGAATTTAAAAACTTTAATCTCATTTTTCTCAAAACTGCAAAAATACACTTAAGTACTTTTTCTACTCGGCCCTTCATTTGTGCTAAGACATTTGTGTCAAGACATTTGTGCTAAGACATTTGTGCTAAGACATTTGTTCTCTCCTATGAGAGTTTTGTCCAATGAAAAAAACAAAACAAAAGTATAAAAATAATCTTTTATTGAGCGTTGCCTCAGCCTATTCGAGCAATTAGACTCATTAGACCAGCAATTTCGAGGCAAAAGTTCCTCCAACTGTTTAATGCAGGGAACTAGATTGAGACATCGAACATTTTTATTCTAGCTCCAGCCAAACTCCTTGGCACTGCACTTTTACTTTTCATTTTCTAATACATTTTGATTTAAATTAATTTTTAACTCGGGATTTCCCGGGATGAGGAAAACCACATTCCCGTTTTCCAGGGATAAGCAAAACCCCCGGGATATGAGAAACCCTATTTGCTGGGCCAGGGATGAAAAACAAAATCATTGATGTGTATTAAAATGTCAATTAAAGTGTCAATTAAAGATATTTCAAGTTTGAACAAAGAAAAAACAAACTATCTACATGTCTGGTAAGACAAAACTAGCCCCTCCCCCCTTCCCGCCCCCACCTTTTTATTGTACCTTATTTCTTCAATGTGCGTTGATGCATCTTAAAACATAGTTAGAAGAGTTTAAAAACAGAAATAGTTGAGAACATCACATTTTAAACAGACTGCATATGATGTTACCAGTCGGTTATATTTCCATAGCTGTGGAAGACTACATTACATCCTAATACACTGTGCCATATGACCGGCTGATTGAACGATAATTTATTCATATGTTTTATATACTGCGCCATATGATCGGCTGATTGAATTATAATTTATTCATATGTTCATTGATATGGTAGAGTTAAAGCTCGATTAAAAAAATATATATATTATAAGTCGGATAAAAAAATCTTTGCAAAAGAAAATTCCCCCAAAAGATATTTAATGCATAAAAATATTGTACATAAAGTTAAAAATTGCAAGACCCACTCACCTGACTAGTGCCAGCAGACAAGTGGACGGATTTACGACCTTCGAACTGCAGACGTCGCTACTTCGGTAGATCAAATAAATGCGATATGTCAACTCAGTGATTCTAAGATAGTTCTCTAATAGGCCAGGTTTTTTACATCACACGTTTAAAGCAATTTGTAGAAATATGTCACTGAGTTGGTGTAATGATCATATTTTCATTAATCTGCTTTAAATATTTATAATTTTTAAAAATCCAAACGAATGCTTACATAAATTTATGCTACATCTTAGTTTTAGGAACACATTTTTTTTTAATTATTATTTGTCTTTTTTTGCGATTCAATAAGTTTGAGAGCCGCTATATTCCCCAGTTAAAAGACTGCCATTGTAGAAGAGATTTCTTTTGTAAACAAACTTGTTGGGACGTATCACTAGGCATTGTTAGCTTTCTTGAGAACTCTCCACCCCCGGGGGGGGGGGGGGCAACACCACTCCTAGTTTATGCTTAGAACTAAGTAAATGTATACTACTTGACCCATATTGTCTGGGTCATCCCCTCGAGATCTTTGTGTAGTGGTCTTCCCAGAAAGGGAGTGCAGGGGAGTTGTGAGAAAGTCAGAGAGGGAGTGTCGGAGGAATCGTGAGATAGTCAGAGAGGGAGTATCAGGGGAATCGTGAGATAGTCAGAGAGGGAGTGTCGGGGGAATTGTGAGATAGTCAGAGAGGGAGTGTCGGGGAAATCGTGAGATAGTCAGAGAGGGAGTGTCGGGAAAACCGTGAAATAGTCAGATAGGGAGTGTTAGGGGAATCATGAGATATTCAGAGAGGGAGTGTCAGGGGAATCATAAAAGAAATAGTTATTTATCTAATTCCTTTCTGACATGTACAATGGTTCGTGACCATTGGTAAAGGAATAGCCGTGCCATAGGGTCAGGATTTAGGGGGCCCTGGGCATGGATCATAGGTAGGGGGCCCCTGAAGGGTGGATGGGGGTGGAGCTACCCCGCAGCTGAGGAGAAAACAGAATTGTGAAGTTGCAAAATGAACCTCTGACGAGACATTTACATCCCACTACCTCGTCACCTCGACACTCGCGTGTACACACTAACCATATTGATAATTCCGCCAGTAGAGAAAATGTGTACTTATGAAATATATGGACTTGCAAGTTGTAGGCTAAAAAAAAAAGAGCCCGGTGGGGCCTCCTTGGTAGTGGGGCCCTAGACGGTCGCTTGGTTTGCCTATACCTAAAAACGGCTCTGCATGTGGGCATAACTAACAGTGACAATGAGGTATGACTAACAGTGCCCATAGGGGCATGACAATCAGTGCATACAGGGGACATGACGATCAGTGCCCTCAGGGGGCATGACTAACAGTGCCCACGGAGGCGTGACTAACAGTGCCCAAAGGGGCATGACTAATTGTAGCAATTTGTGCAGCGACAAAAGTAGTGCCATATTAACCTAAACACTAAGTAAGAACGTGCCCAGGGGCCCTGTGCCGTTTAGAGCCCGGCGACAAAAAAATTATTTGTTGTAATCGCTTTGATCTTGAAAGAAGTCTAAATATCTACACAAAAAAATTTATAGAAGGGGGAAGAGAAAGAAGTAATTGAAATAACACTCGCCTAACATTATCAAATGGCCAGTCGCGTAGCGATGGGGGGCAAGGGGGGCATCATGTCCCGGGCGCTACTCACAAAGGGGAGCCAAATGGTATACTTTACATATAATATTGTATGATTTTCGAATAGGGGGGGGGGAGCTAAAAAGGTATTGTGCCCCGGGCGCGAGTTAAGCTCACTACGTCATTGCAAATGGCAGCTTTTGAGCGACTGTGGCCGTGTGATGAGAGTCACATGACGAAAGTTAAAGTTTGAAAAGAGACAACAAACGATGTCATTGAAACCTTCACTTGTGTAATCAAAACCATTTGAAACACGATGCTAAAATTGATTTGTAGAGGTTTGCTCTGGCAGAATTCTAAAATACTGGGGGCCGCAGGCTGTGGCGTAGCTAGAGGAATGCAAGGGTGGGGGGGGGTGCGGAAACCGCACCGGTGACACCATCACAGGGGTCACACCAAATTGAAAAATTGCATGTTTTACATAGCACACACTGCTCGGTCTAACCGAATTTCATAAAAGGATAACACGAAAAGCGTAAATTTTCCACACATGTAACCAATCCAAAGTGCATGCTTTATTGAAAGTTCAAGGGGGATTCGTCAGAAATGAGGTGACCCTTTATTTAGGTCCGAAAAACACAGTTTGACCATGATTCAACGCCAATTGAAGTGTTTGGTAACTTTCGTAAGTGATAGGAAGCTATATTTATCTAAATTCTGAGAAATAAAGCTTTCCATTGATACCGAATACGTTGCAGTCGGGCGATTCTAAGTACAAGAATCGAATCGGTAAAAATTAAAAAAAAAACATTTTAAAAATATTTTAAAATTATTTCTTTACCCATTTATAGGGTTAACAAAAAAATATTTACAAAATCGTTTCATGATTAATTTTAACTATTTTTTTTAAAATTTTAAATGTAAAAAAAAAAAAAATGTTGTTAACTACTGATCTTAGTCTCTCTAAGTCAGTGGTAGCCAGACTTGTTCGATTCATGCGTCATTGCTGACTTCAGTTTTTCGCTACGCAATTTGCCACCACCGCCTCAGATCCCACACACTGCCTCCGTTCTTACACACTGCCTCAGTTCTTACACAATGCCTTAGTTCTTACACACCGCCTCAGTTCCTACACACCGCATCAGTTCTTACACACCGCCTCAGTTCCTACACACCGCCTCAGTTCTTACACACCGCCTCAGTTCTTACACACTGCCTCAGTTCTTACACACCGCCTCAGTTGTTACACAATGCCTCAGTTCTTACACAATGCCTCAGTTGTTACACAATGCCTCAGTTCTTACACAATGCCTCAGTTCCTACACACCGCCTCAATTCTTACACAATGCCTCAGTTGTTACACAATGCCTCAGTTCCTACACACCGCCTCAGTTCTTACACAATGCCTCAGTTGTTACACAATGCCTCAGTTCTTACACACTGCCTCACTTCTTACACACTGCCTCAGTTCTTACACAATGCCTCAGTTGTTACACAATGCCTCAGTTCTTACACAATGCCTCAGTTCCTACACACCGCCTCAATTCTTACACAATGCCTCAGTTGTTACACAATGCCTCAGTTCCTACACACCGCCTCAGTTCTTACACAATGCCTCAGTTGTTACACAATGCCTCAGTTCTTACACACTGCCTCACTTCTTACACACTGCCTCACTTCTTACACAATGCTCAGTTCTTACACATTGTCTCAGTTCTTACACAATGCCTTAGTTCTTACACACCGCCTCAGTTCTTACACAATGCCTCAGTTCTTACACAATGCCTCAGTTCTTACACACCGCCTCAGTTCTCACACAATGCCTCACTTCTTACACAATGCCTCAGTTCTTGCACAATGCCTCAGTTCTTACACAATGCCTTAGTTCTTACACACCGCCTCAGTTCTTACACAATGCCTTACTTCTTACACAATGCCTCAGTTCTTGCACAATGCCTCAGTTCTTACACAATGCTTCAGTTCTTACACAATGCCTCAGTTCTTACACACTGCCTCAGTTCTTACACAATGCCTTAGTTCTTACACAATGCCTCAGTTCTTACACACCGCCTCAGTTCTTACACAATGCTTCAGTTCTTACACAATGCCTCAGTTGTTACACAATGCCTCAGTTCTTACACACCGCCTCAGTTCTTACACAATGCTTCAGTTCTTACACAATGCCTCAGTTGTTACACAATGCCTCAGTTCTTACACAATGCCTCAGTTCTTACACACTGCCTCAGTTCTTACACAATGCCTTAGTTCTTACACAATGCTTCAGTTCTTACACACCGCCTCAGTTCTTACACACCGCCTCAGTTCTTACACAATGCTTCAGTTCTTACACAATGCCTCAGTTGTTACACAATGCCTCAGTTCTTACACACTGCCTCAGTTCTTACACAATGCCTTAGTTCTTACACAATGCCTCAGTTCTTACACACCGCCTCAGTTCTTACACAATGCTTCAGTTCTTACACAATGCCTCAGTTCTTGCACAATGCCTCAGTTCTTACAAATTGCCTCAGTTCTTACACAATGCCTCAGTTCTTACACAATGCCTCAGTTCTTGCACAATGCCTCAGTTCTTACACAATGCCTCAGTTGTTACACAATGCCTCAGTTCTTGCACAATGCCTCAGTTCTTGCACAATGCCTCAGTTCTTACAAATTGCCTCAGTTCTTACACAATGCCTCAGTTCTTGCACAATGCCTCAGTTCTTGCACAATGCCTCAGTTCTTACAAATTGCCTCAGTTCTTACACAATGCCTCAGTTCTTACACAATGCCTCAGTTCTTGCACAATGCCTCAGTTCTTACACAATGCCTCAGTTGTTACACAATGCCTCAGTTGTTACACAATGCCTCAGTTCTTGCACAATGCCTCAGTTCTTACACACCGCCTTTGTTCCTACTCGCCGCCTCAGCTCCGTGATGGCAGAATTAGCTGCCAGAGATTCTCAACATCTATATGCCATATAGGCCTTATAAAGCCTTATAATGCCTTATAGACCTTATAATACCTTATATGTCTAAAGTGCCTTATATAGCTTATATGCCTTATAATTCCATATATGCCTTATTTGCCTTATAATGCCTTATAATGCCCTATATGCCTTATAATGCCTTATAATGCCTTAGATGCCTTTTATATGCTTCATATACCTTCACCGAGACATAAGTCGGCCCCTATTAACAAGAGCAGACATATCCCTCACATTTATGTGATACTCCTATCCTTGCTACTTTCTTATACAACTATCCTTGCTATTTTGTTGTACAACTATCCTTGCTGTTTTGTTGTACAACTATCCTTGTTTTTTTCCCTTATATTTCTCATTTTATTTTATTTTTGACATGAAAACAGATACGATACTGATAATTGAAATATCCGTGCGGGCTACATCTTCACCTCATGTGGGCTATATCTTTATCTCGTGTGGGCTGTATCTTCACCTCGTGTGGGCTATATCTTTATCTCGTGTGGGCTGCATCTTTAACTCGTATGGGCTCTATCTTTACCTCGTATGGGCTGTATCTTTACCTCGTATGGGCTGTATCTTCATCTCGTGTTGGCTGCATTTTCACCTCGTGTGGGCTGTATCTTCATCTCGTGTGGGCTGCATCTTCACCTCGTGTGGGCTGCATCTTCACCTCATGTGGGCTGCATCTTCACCTCGTGTGGGCTGTATCTTCATCTCGTGTGGGCTGCATCTTCACCTCGTGTGGGCTGCATCTTCACATCATGTGGGCTGCATCTTCACCTCGTGTGGGCTGCATCTTCACCTCGTGTGGGCTGCATCTTCACCTCGTGTGGGCTGCATCTTCATCTCGTGTGGGCTGCATCTTCACCTCGTGTGGGCTGTATCTTCATCTCGTGTTGGCTGTATCTTCATCTCGTGTGGGCTGTATCTTCACCTCGTGTGGGCTGCATCTTCATCTCGTGTGGGCTGCATCTTCACCTCGTGTGGGCTGCATCTTCACCTCGTGTGGGCTGCATCTTCATCTCGTGTGGGCTGCATCTTCATCTCGTGTGGGCTGCATCTTCACCTCGTGTGGGCTGCATCTTCATCTCCTGTGGGCTGTATCTTCATCTCGTGTGCGCTGTATCTTCCCCTCGTGTGGGCGTTGTTAATTATAATTAAAATCATGGACACCCGTTACCCTTGGTTAATGTTCATTGTGTCTCATATTTTCAAACACAAAATAACGGGTTAAATCGATAATATTGGTGTCAAATGCTCCACGTACCGTTTTATTAAGTCTACAGCTCTAAGGAAATAGAACCTAGTATTTTGGAGTTGGATATCTTTACTTGAATTATGGGACTTTAGTTTTCATACACATTTTCGTATTCGTAGCACGGCAATGAGAGTGCTTTTCTTTTAATTAATATTTCATGTAAAAACAAACTCATTTTTTAAAAATGTCGCTTGCACACACGCACTATTAGATTTATTTTATTTGACAGAGGCAATAAAAAAGAAGTCCTACGAATTTTAATTAAAAATTTGAGGACGGCTCCAGAATTTTCCCCTTTTTTTTGGACATGGGTAGACAACATATTTTCATAACCAGACACATTTATGGCCAAAATTCGCCACTCTCTTGTTTGAAGAAAAGAAAATGGTGCTTTAAGTCTGAAAATTTAGGTTTCTTTTTCATCTATGCCTTAAAATTTCCAAAAAATAATTCAGTGGTCCATTCGCAAGACTTCAGAGGTCCATTTGTCTAATTCAGTAATCCATTTGCCTTGCCCCGGGGCTCTAGTCGGCATGTCCGTCCTAAAAATGGCATGTCGATAAAGCGGTGTTTGCCACAAACCCCCTGAAACGTTACCCGGGGTACAAGATCACCATGTAGGGGACCTGCGCTTAAAGGCAAAGGTAACGCATGGAAACAGCGTTAGAAAGTGCACGGCTGCATGGTTTCCTACCAAATGCAGTTGAAAATAACGCAGAAACAGGTCGGGACATGATTACAGTTGCCGTTGAGGCGAGGGAACGTGGCGACCCTCGCCGATGATTGCAAATATGCAGTCTTTTAGGGTACTGCTCCTAATCAACCTCTTTCTTTCCCAGCTGTGGTATAAGTTAGTCATATCGCAGAAAACAACGTAAAAACCCTATTAGAGGGCGTCTGTAAAACACCTACTTATCCCCCCGGGGTGGTACGGGGATCAGGGACGTAAAATATATCCACCCCAGCCCTAGAAAGTCCGGCTCACCCCGGTCGGTCAGGCGTTCCTTCTCTGGTGCCGTCTCACTCACATAGTCAATTGAGTGAAAGGGTGGGTGAGGCTGTTTCAGGGGCGGAATGCTGGGGGAGTAGTTGATGGCCAGTTGGTTTTAGCGGAGGGTGCGTTGGAGACGACTTCATGAGCTTCGGTTCGATAGTTTGCTGTTTTTCTAAAGAAGATTAGATGAGCGGTCCATTCGCCAGATTTCTGTGGTCTTTTCGTCAAAGTTGATTGGCGATAGTGTTGCCCACGCCGGCTTTAAGATTTCTCTGACGTCAGTCACACCAGTATGAACTATTAATAAGGATTCTTGAATTTAGGGAAATATCAAAAGGGGAGACAACGTATGTTACAAAGGTTATTCCCCACCCTCTGACGTCAGACGTGTTTGTTTATGAACTGTGGCCTTGTCCGTAACCCGCTGACTTCAGTGTATCGATTCGGTCCATTGACTCCCGATCGACGTAAACGACTGGGCGCTTAAAAGTGCTCCGCGAGATTTTGAATATGGTCTGCTGGTTTTAGTATCGATCGATTTCAAGTCGATTCCCTTTTCAACGATTACTGAAGTGTGTTAAATGTATCCTCTCACCACACGACCACACCTTGTAACCATGTGTGTGTCTGTTTGTTTACATCGACATAAATGGACACATCCGTGTACTTATGGCACGCTTTCATTGTAGTTGGTTCGATTCCATCATAAAGATTTTTTTTTCTCCATAAGGTAATTATATTAGTCTCAACTCTTTAATTTTATGAAAAGGTTTGAGTGAGATTAGTCAGGGTTTTTGAATAATTTTTTACAAAATTTTAATGCTTTAATTTTTTTAAAGACATCTTCCCAACCATTCATTACGTTTATCAATTAGGGGCAGTTTCAGAACTTAGAAACGGCCAACATAAGTTGTATTTTTTAATGTAAAAGCTTTCTCAGATAATCTCCAAATGTGCATGTTAATAGTTATGACATTGTACGTAGAAATTTACAATCATTAATGGTTTGGCGTCGACGTGGGGGACGAGGGATATGTTTGCTCTTTACTTGACAAACTATTGATGATTGTAAATATGTACATACATTTAATTTTCCGTGGAGTGCTGCATACAGAAATGGTTAACTATGTGATTTCTGGGGAACAAAAATATTGCAATATTCTTATAATATGTAATTAGAATAATTATATGTAGATAATTTATCCTAATTATATTTGAATGGAATAGCCTCAGGCCCAAATGCTCCCACGGGAAAGTGTTTGTGTGTGGGAGAGGGGGGTCTGTGGACGTGTCTGGGGAGGGTAATCAGTGAGCCCACCCTCTGGAAAGTTTTGATCAATTCAAAATGCAAGGATGCATTTTGGCGCATACCTGAATTTAGTTCTGCATCATTCTACATTTAATATGAGAGCAACAGAAGTGATGCTAGTGGACGTTTCTGTCCTCTGGGTAAACAGTTAATCAGCTGTCCACTGCCATGAAAATACTTTTCACATTCAGTTGACTTCTCATCCTTTTAGTATCGAAAATATAAACAAATTTTATGGGTAATAAAATAATTTTAAAAGTTAGCTATTTGTGGATTTTTTTTAAAAATCTAGATTTTTTTCTGTGTATTTTTTGGCGCCCCCTTTCACCCGATGCCAAAAAGCACGTGCTTACATTGCTATATCCTACATTACCTAATGCTATATCCAGGTCTGAATAACCTACTACATATTTTATATGTGGTTATATATATATCATTGTATTATTTTAGATATTATAGTATAGCTCATTAAAATTAGGCTAAGCATGTGGGGGGGGGGGGGGGGGTAATGGAAACTTTTGGACTTATGTTTTCTTCGATCACACGTTAGAATATAACACAAGCTGGTCAACGTAAGATCATTATTGATATGGCTATCTCCGTGGTTGCATTCATTTTTCAATGAACTCTACAACGGCTTGATCAGGTCGAACAAACATGTCAGGAATTATTTATCAATTGGATAACGTTCGAGGAGCACTGAGGTAGAAATCAAATGATAGCAGACATAAAATAGTAGTAAGTCGAACTTGTCTTGTCTGATCCGATATCCAACTTGTCTTTGACAGGGTATTGTCTTGTCTGACAGGGTATCCAATTTGTCTGGTCTGAGATGGGATCAGGAGCAAGCATATGTGGAAGTACGCATGTGCAGCCGGACACTGGACGCTGGGTGCAGCCGACCGATCGGAGAGACTCTAACGTTGATGTTATCATAGGTAGGACTGCTACTTATCATAGGTAGGACTGCTACTTATCATAGGTAGGACTCTTGTGTTTTTAAAAAACGTATTCATATATCATATCATAGAAATTTCATTCCATAAATCTCATGACCATCCTCAATATCGAGAAAACCTCAAGTCTGACATTTAATGAATTTATATTGTATCATATCCGGTGCCGCCTTAAAAAATGTTGCATCACCCTTGACCATAACCATTGAACAGATTTCTATTTTGACTTGTTTTAAGGAACTAAATATACTATTCCTTTTGAAGCATGAATCCAAATAATATAAATTTGCAATATGTTCATCGGGAAATGGCATCAGTGGGGTGTCGAGCCGACGCTATTAATACCCCATCAAAAGCACCCCAATTAGGCCCGAAAAGCACCCTACTATCGGGCCAAGGAGCGGCACGTTGGGTGAACCTCCGTCGCTGGAAAAACCCTCCGCCCGCCAGTGGCGTAGCGAGCTTAACTCGCGCCCGGGGCACAATACCTTTTTAGCGCCCCCCCCCATTTTCGAAAACCATACAATATTATAGTAAAATATACCATTTGGCGCCCCTTTGTGAGTAGCGCCCGGGGCATGATGCCCCCCTCACTACGCCACTGCCGCCCGCAGCTTCACTCGATCGACTAGGCATAACAGGTTCAGCCCAACCAAAGAGCCCCCGAATGCCCACACCGGGGGGGGGGGGGGGAGGAAGACAACCATGGCACTTGTCAGGGGCCAGAACTTCCAAGGTGTGGGCGACAGCGCTATATGTTATGAGCGCTAGCCCTAACCCTAAGCAATCTACTTTCCAAAGTATTGGTATGGAAGCATTAACGTTATGATATCCCCCCACCCAAACCAGCGAGGCGTCAGACATCCTCTAATAGGGTTTCCACACTGGGTTTCTGCCTCACAACCAATTTACGAAGAAGCTGGGACGAAACGGTTAACTAGGTTACTGTATAATAGAATCATTGGCACGAAGCTGTCACGACCAACCCCATGCCTCATATCCGTTAACTAGGTAATCGTGACCCCTACCCCGTTTCGACCTATATTTCAACTGCAGATAGAGCCACAGTTGGCAAAGGCTACGGTTTGCACCTGTAGTTGCCTGATTTTGGCACAAACAATGCATGCCCTCTGTCTGCCCACTCAGGTCCACCCACGGTGGTGATGTCACCAAAGTAGCGCCACTTAATCAACCATTCCACAAAAGACATGTCGACCAGAACACCGTTTTTGGTGGGGGGAGGGGCGGACACAAATGTGTAATTAACCTTTTTATTAATGATATGTATATATATATTTATTGCCTTAATTAACTTAAACGCAAATTGTTAAATTGGTATGTTTATGACAGATTTAAGTATTTTTATATTTAATTGTTGTTTTCAATATACACAAGGATTTCTTGCTATCCGGACAACTTAATAATATTTTAATCTATTCTATTTTTTTAAAAGGTAATTTCAAATTCATAAATTAATTGTTAGAGTATTTAATTATTAACCGTCTTTAAGTAAAGTGCTGAACTATTTCTGTTCATATGAAAGCTCTTCTGTGTTCGTTCTTTCCACTGACACTGTAGCTTAACCAAACAACGAAGTCGTGTTTTTATTGAAGTTTTTCTATTTACTCGCATTTGCACCTTGCAGCGTTTTTTTGTTTTTGTTATACACGTGACTGAGCGAGCTCAACCGGTTCATCGTCTGTCCATTTACCGTTATTCAACGCCGATTGAAGTGTTGGTAACTTTCATAAGTGACAGGAAGACTTTATATATATAATCTAAATTCTGAGGAATAACCCTTTCCATTGTTACCAAATACGATGTGGTCGGGCGATTCTAAGTCATTGAATCGTCTTGGTAAAATTAAAAACATTTAAAAAATTAATGTTTACCCATTTATATGGTTAAAAAAGAATATTTTACAAAATTTTCTAATATCTTTTAATAATTAATTTAAATTAATAACAAAAAAGATGTAGGAAGCCAAAGATATCGAAACCCAAAAATACTCAAAATTAACATTTTCTCCGATTCGTCACTAGCACCGCGCCTTAAAATTAGAGCACGATTGTCATACAGCAAAATGTCTTTAACATATTGTCTGTAATTTCACGTGTATCTGCTACCTATACCTTTGGGGTGATCTACTTGAGGAACTTAATCTTACATAACAGTATCTGCAGAGAAAGTCTTTCGTCTTAACAACGTGGTGACCAACCTAGCTTTAAGATTGTCTCTGCACGAGAAGCGCTGTCACTTGGTGGAGCATGCTATTGAAAAGACACTTTTAAAATCAGACGAATGTGGAATTTCGGTAGAGAGAATATTAATGTTTATGAAGAGAATGGCAGGAGAGCAATTAATAGAGGATGGACTCTCTCTACGAGAAGAAAACAGTAGTGAGATGCTAGACTGTATTGATCGCTTTCATTCTGATCTCCAGATCAGATCATCAATGAAGTGGATGATATATTTGGGGATGTTTAACCCAAGAGTATCCTATCAGCAAGTGAAGAAGAGTTATTGGTGTCCGTCCCAAAATTAACCTCTTTCTATGATGAGTTATCAGAAGATGAACTTTTAAAAGAAATGCCAAGACTTAGAAGACACCTTAAGGCAGCTGATATTGAATTTCACAAAGCCATGGACTGGTCAGTTATTTATGTTTTAAAATTCATAGCTGAATGAGACTTCCTAGAATCTCGCTAAGCCTTCAATTGTTTCCTACGATCTGTGTGTCAGTGGCTTCATGTGAGCGGAGCTTTTCAAAACTAAGACGTATCAAGAACTATATACGATCCACCATGGGACAGTCAAGGCTTTCTGATCTGACTTTACTATCAATTGAATGTGATGCGGATGGAAATTGATTTTGATCAAGTGATTGACAGGTTTGCAGCTTTAAGGATCAGGAATGGAAAATTTTAAATAAAGTAAATGTAATGAAAAATGACTTAACGTTGTAACTGTACTTAAATACATTTATCACCCGACCTTTGCTTAACGTGTTTTTGTTCTCGTCATTGTTATACTGCGGACTTAAGAAGAAATACATCATGGAAGTCGGTGGATTAAGGGGGGGGGGTGACACCATGAGTCTACCGAACCTGGTGACACCAACCCTAGCTACGCTACTGAATGCAGCCTAACTCTGAACATATCTATAGATTGTCTAATACAGAATAACTCTGTACATACATAGTCTAATACAGCCTAACTCTGTACATACATAGTCTAATACAGCCTAACTCTGTACATACATAGTCTAATACAGCCTAACTCTGTACATACATAGTCTAATACAGCCTAACTCTGTACATACATAGTCTAATACAGCCTAACTCTGTACATACATAGTCTAATACAGCCTAACTCTGTACATACATAGTCTAATACAGCTTAACTCTGTACATACATAGTCTAATACAGCCTAACTCTGTACATACATAGTCTAATACAGCCTAACTCTGCTCCGGTAGGGTACGTTGCTGTATCCATATACTGGCATATGTGCAACGGCTGGGGAAGCGATGCTGCGATCCTAACGGCTCCTAGCAGATGCCAGGGCAGCCTTCAAGCTTTCGATAGATGTCGAGTTCACTGTGGTATTGTCCAGGTGGTTCCAAGCGATTATTGTACGTGGGAAGAATGATTGTTTATATTGCAATGTGTTACTCCGAGGCACAGTGAAGCATTTGCTATTGTTCCGGATGTAATTGCTCATGGGGTTTTCATAGGTTAAGTCCGTGTTTAGTGTGTGTTTGGCTCTGATTAATCGACCTGGCTTCTCTGAAAATACACAGTCTAATACAGCTTAACTCTAAATATGCCGCTCTAGGCAGCCGCCTATTATGGCCTATATCACCTATGCCTAAAGCCAGGCACCCGCCAATATCGTCTATCATCATCTTGTCCCGTAGTCCTTCGACCGTTGGGGCGCCACAGATGACATAAAAACTATTCTTCTCCATTCCTCTCGGTCTCCTGCACTACGCATAGCATCGCCTAGTTTTAATCCCGTCCATTCTTTGATGTTGTCTTCCTATCTTTTTCTCTGTCTTCCTCTTCTTCTTTCTCGTAGTAGGGTTCATGTCTTTGGTCACCACTTTGTCCAGAGTAAAGCCTTTAGTCTGCAAATACCGGAATATATTGGAAGAGATTATAGGAAGTCCCATTCAGCTATGAATTTCAAAACATCAATCTATGTTCATGGTATCTCGTCTATGCATGAAGCCATTAAAATTAAATTTAGTCAACAAAATAATAAATGCCTTTTATAATGAAAAGTAAAACCTTCTAAGCTACTGCTCTTTCAGATACTGACCCCAAAACGACCTTGACAGCAGTATCGGTGGACCTGAACATCAAAGATAACACCGAACTCCATCACACCAACAGATACGCCCTATCTATCGCAAAAACCAAACTTATTGTTAGGAGAGGTCAGCCATTTGTCATTGATGTGGAGTTTTCAAAAGATTTCAATGAAAAGTCAGATGGCTTAAAAATCATTTTTGAGACCGGTATGTTCTACGTTAAAACACTTCATTTTTGGATAGAACTTAGTCTTGTAGAAGATTGACTTTCAATGTAGTCCTTGTAAAATAATTAAATATAATGACTAGTACTTTTATCCATCAAAAAAGGCAGCTTTTACATTTTTCTTAAATTTGGTTATTTTAGATTTCAGCAAAACTCAATAAATTCTACAAACAAATAAGAAATGAATTTTTTTTAAAATTTAAAACCAGCTCTCACAAACGATTTCCTTAATACATAATCAACAAACAATTTTAAGAGAATTGAAATGAAATTGTAATGTAGGCCTAATGATACTGCAACTAACAGTCTGACTAACAAGTTAACAAGATTAATTTATTTAACTATTCAATGCAGGCAAGAAACCACTAGCAAGCAAAGGAACAAGTGTAGAAATTACACCAGACGACGAAGACAGGACCAAAGAATGGAAAGCTTCAATAAAGTCTCAAAAAGTAGGTGCACACTTTTAAGATTTATTGAGGTTATCAACACTTTCTGACTTTCTGGATTTTTTTTATTCCAGGTGACAAAATTTCTCATTGGTTTTCTGTACAGTACATTTGTGAGTACATGTTAACATGTATCTTATAAGATCTTGTTCTTATTATTTAGATAAATATAATTTTTGACAGCCTGTCAAATCATTAAAAAAATACTGATATTTGATATAACTATTTTCTAACAGATTATTGCCAAAAAATTTT
Source organism: Omphiscola glabra (assembly GCA_964017045.1). Lineage (NCBI taxonomy): Eukaryota > Metazoa > Mollusca > Gastropoda > Lymnaeidae > Omphiscola > Omphiscola glabra. The sequence continues at coordinate 13,347,076 of OZ024800.1, forward strand.
TTTATAGGACAAGGCTTTGACAGTGTCCATTACAGCACCACCATCTTGTTTTGTTGGAAAATGGAATGTAAAGATAGATGTTGTCAAAGACTCCAAAATCTACAAATTAGAGCTTGCAGATCCCATCTATGTCATCTTTAACCCATGGTGTAAAGGTAACATCAATATCTACTGCATGAAATAGTTTTTTTTTTTTTAGATGTAACAAATTCCTGATCATTTAACTAAAAAGTCTAATTTTTCATACTTTAAAAAATGATATTGGAAGTCAAAGTTTAGTAAATTTTGGCAAAACGGTATTTTTCAAACAAACGAATTGCTTCAAAGTCATTTAGTGATAACATAAAGTCTTCTCTTATGCATTTTTATAAATGTGGCTTTTCTCATTGAAGTTATAAAAAATATCCACTTTTGTCTTCCTTTGATCCAGAATGTATAAAATTTCATTCTTTTATTACAAACAATTATTAAGTGATCTTCTAAGGATGTCCAGACATTTAAATTGATTGCAATCTACCCTATAACAATGACAGGTCACATTCACATTATTGCTTTGTCCCATATGACTGGCCTGACCCCGTATTATATTGGCTTTTCCCCATAATAACATTTTGTGTATTTCTACAAGATGACACTGTGTACATGGCTGATGCTAACCTCCTCAAGGAATATGTGCTCAATGAGACAGGACAAATCTATTATGGAAGTCAAAGTGCATTAGCTCCAAGACCCTGGAACTTTGGCCAGGTAATCAATGTCTTCAAAGATCAAATCAACACTGTTCCCATAATATATTTTAATGCTAATATCTTATTGCGTATTGATTCTCCATAAAAAAATTTCAACCACACACTATTTGAGGCTTCGACATTGTCATAATTCCACATGTATGATGTCATTAAACCATATATTTGATGCCATAAAGCCATATATTTGATGACATAAGGTCATATATTTGATGACATAAGGTCATATATTTGATGCCATAAGGTCATATATTTGATGACATAAGGTCATATATTTGATGCCATAAAGCCATATATTTGATGACATAAGGTCATATGTTTGATGTCATAAAGCCGTATGTTTGATTTATTAAAGCCACATTTCTAAAGTTTAGAGAAATATATTTAAAATTATTATGGTTTTGTGAGCTTCTTTTGAGGGCTTGTCGTTTAAAGGGGGAAATCTATTAATAGAAATGCTGTAATCATCCGGGTACTCAGGTCAGAAAAATGTAAACACTTTTCAGTATTACTATGTTAGCGAAATGGCCCTTAACCTAAATCAAAACTTGTTTACAACTATATTATAAGAAATATGTTACACAATTTTTTTATACTGTTATTGCTATATTCAAGGTTATAAATTTTGTGAAATGCAACTTCATTGTGCGTAATGCACATGTAACAGTGAGTCTATATATTTTCTGTTTTAAATTTTGGTAATTTCATATAAGGAGTACCGCGATGTCTCACACGGCTGCCATCTTGGTTGCCGTGGAAAAAGAAAATAACTCATGTTTTAGCTAAAATTATGAATAAAAAGTTTTTAAAAATGAAAAAATGACCTAATCTATCCCTCACCCTAACCTGAACCCTAAATCTATCCCTCACCCTAACCTGAACCCTAAATCTATCCCTCACCCTAACCTGAACCCTAAATCTATCCCTCACCCTAACCTGAACCCTAAACACGCAAATGAATTCAAGGTACGACTCCTATGAATTAGCCTAAATTTTGAACATTTTGATCTAGTAGGGTACATAAATGAACAGCGCTCTTTCTCTTCTGCACCCCCTCCCTTATTCCGCACCCTTGAACTTTCTCCGCACCCCACCTCTTCTCCGTGTACCCCTTCTCCTCACCTCGCCCTTTCTCGGCCCAAACACTTTGTCATCCAACATGCTAAAAATAGTAACATTACGTAGACTGCTATGCTAAGACATTTTCCGTCTGAGAAATGACAAACCTTTAAAATGTTGACCTTCTCAATAGAAAGGTCTTAAAAAGTTAACTATTTACACCCAATTTCAAAATCTTTTCTCTCTTTCATATTAAAAGAAAATAAATCTTTGTAATGTACTGAACAACTCTAAAAAAAAAAAACTTTTATTTTATTTCTTTTATTAGATTCTCATTTTGACATAGTAAGAAATTGGTCTTTTTTTTTTTATAACTTTACCCCACAGTTTGAGTCTTGTGTTCTAGAAGTGGCCATCTACCTTTTGGACAGCTCTGAGCTCAACTGGGCTGTTAGAGGGAGCGCTGTATCTGTAGTGAGAAAAATCTCTGCATTGGTGAGCTTACTATGAAGCTGAAATCTAGATAATCTCTTTAGTACTGTGCATGATGTACAATACATTCTTGGGTGTGAAGATGACTCTGCTAGTTTGTAAAAAAAAATAATTGATTTAGAGTTTTTCATTTATCCTTTCTCTGTTTGATGAAAATTGTATTTAAAGGGGTTTGTAGATAGTTCAAATTTTAAAGAAAACCATTTTTCTAAATGTATTAAATTGCCTGAAATGTAATGTACAGGTAAAGTAAAGTAAGGAATGTCTGCTAATACTGAAGCTTATTGAATTTCTTACTTGTTATCTAACGAAATTTCGCAGTTTCTAAGCCATATTCCAAGGATAAATTTAGCTCAAATTAAATTAAACTTTAATAACTTTTTTTCTATGCTGCTTTATATCAAGGTGAATTCAGCTGATGACAGTGGCGTGTTGACTGGCAACTGGTCAGGTAATTACTCAGATGGACGGTCTCCTTTATCTTGGACAGGCTCAGCTGCCATTCTGGAGGAATTTTGGAAAAGCAAACGTCCAGTGAAATATGGCCAATGTTGGGTTTTCTCTGGCTTATCTACTACCAGTAAGCTTATATTTAAACTTTTTTTTAACCACAAAAAACATTAAAAGCATTTAAAAAATGAGAAGTCTTGTGTACACAATAGTAGATTAGTATAACCTTTTCCCAACCACTGTCTAACCTCTGCTTAATTTGGTATGACGCAGTCTGTCGCACACTTGGGATTCCAGCACGAAGTGTTTCCAACTTCCAGTCTGCCCACGATTCAGACGGTTCCATCACAATTGACTTCCACTACACCAGTAAAGGGGAACTTGATGATTCAGTGAAAAATGACTCCATATGGTATTTATTTATTTATTAAAGTGCGGTAAACTAGACATAATTTATGCAATGTATTTGTAACACGAAATAATGGAACTTTAGTTTTAGACTAGAAACTAAAAAAATGTCACGCACACATTGGTTAAGCCAAAGGATGACTCGATCATGTCCAGTGACAGATACATTGGATTGGGAATTAGTGGCTGTATTCCTACTGTAGATCTTCCACAAAACATGTAAACGCTATGAAACTAATTTTAAGTTTATTTTTAAAAGCCACCTTAGTTTTCATTTGTTGGTCTCTTCTCTGTCAGTTTTTTTCCCTGAATCCACTTGCTGCCCCCAAGAGACATTTTGCACCATAATCCCACCGCCCACCATTTTAAAACATCTTGAACTTGTCACGTTCACATTCCCCAGGAACTTCCATGTGTGGAATGAAGCCTGGATGTCTCGACCTGAACTCACTTCTGGTTATGGTGGCTGGCAGGCGTTTGACGCAACACCACAGGAAACTTCAGAAGGTGTGAATTAGTCAGAGGCTGATCTTTTGTTATAAAAAAAAATAGTGAAGCATTGTGTCATTGGATTATGTTGAGCTGTGCAATTTCTAGTTTTTTTTCTTACAACTTAAAAATTTACCTTTGCAATAACGGCAACTTTGAATCAGATCTATAAATAACATAAAGGGTAAGAAAGGGCTGGGGCAATCTTATTCAACCAAGAAGGTGCCCTGTTGACAGATGCTGTGACCTTTGTAAAAATGATGGACTTATATTAACTTATAAGTATGGCCTATTCTATTAAATGCTCCTGACTTCTAGAGCACTTCAATGCTAATTCATCCTTTTAAAAATGTTTCTAATGACATACTTGCTTACTATTTCCTTCCAGGTGTTTACTGCTGTGGACCTGTTCCAGTGGCTGCTATTAAGCTGGGAGAAGTTACATTGCCTTATGATGGCACATTTGTGTTTGCTGAAGTAAATGCTGACCGTGTTCATTGGAAGAAAAACAAATTGGGCCAGTGGGAGTGTATCAGTATAGACACAAATGCGTAGGTTCTTGACTTAAATTCAATGGGAATGTATCAGTATAGACAAAAACAAATTGGGCCAATGGGAGTGCATCAGTATAGATAAAAATGCATAGGTTCTTGTCTTAAATATAGGCCTATCTCTTGTAAAGAATTCATAATTTATAACAAATATTATTAACTGATAACAATTGCAGTAAACTGTCAATAAGCAATTAGCTTAGTTAGACATTGTAGAGGAAAATGTTAAATAAGAACAAGATTATTTCATTGAACAAACAGTTTGCAATCTCCTCCAAGAAACACACACACACCTTCACAGCTAAATCAACCTGCGTCTATCTTGCAGTTGATACTAAGCAATACCGGTACCTAAGGTTGATTCTAGAATTTGTCATTTTAATTTATTTCGGGATATTCCAAGGGCGACAGGTAAAATTACTTGGTTAGCCTTTGGCATATAATAATGAGATGACCTTCCAATCATGATTCAGTAATGAATAATTTTTTATGAAGTATTATTGACTGTGGAAAATTAGAAGGTTTATGGTATTATCTTGAATTTCAGTAATACACTCTCAAGAATCAGTTTAAAAATATTATTATCTTCAATCATTCAATAAAAATTAACTTGGTTATCTTGACATCAATTTATTAATATTTTATGGGATCAATAATAAGTTGTTTTTATTGGATTTTCAAAGGGTTGGTAAAATGATGAGTACAAAGGCAGCTAACTCCAATGAAAGAGAAGATGTAACAAGTAATTATAAACCAGAAGAGGGTGAGTTTGATTAATGTAGTTGTAGACTTGTCATCATCGCAGTGTTATTTCAATCATGTCAATGTTATCTTAGACTTAGACCCATCTCTAGTGGCGTATTTGTTTTGTCAAATACTTATTGTGACTGCATCGCCAACCTGTGATGTCAATTGTGTCAAAAAGAATAGTGGAGAAATGTTGCAGATAAACATACATAGCTGTTGTGGGGGTTTTTTCCTGTTTGGTTTTTACATTTTACTTCCACCCACTTCCTTTCCGTTCTACTTAGCTTTTTTTTTTGTCATGGTCTTGTGCCCATTCTTATTATTTTCTTTCATTGTTAGATAGGATATATATAAATATTACGTAAATTTAATTTATACTTATATGAATTTTTATATATTATTTTAATTATTTGTTGTACTGATGAAGGCGTTAGCCAAAATGTTTACATTAGTATTCTATGTAACCATTGTTAAAACTTAACCTGTATTTTTTTATTTACACAAATTGTTTGTGTTTCATTAATTCAAATAAAAATAAAAATGACAAAATATAATTTTTTTAAAATGAAAACTTATTACTTACAACTTCTCTCAGGATCTGCAGAGGAAAGAGCAGCTGTTCTTAAAGCGAACCAAACAGGTTCAAATAGAAAAGATATTTACAAGCAGAAACCTGGTGTATGTCACATTAGTAATATATCAACACTTTGCCATCAATCATTATGGATTTTATTTTAAATGTGACTTATTTAGTGTTTTGTATTTTTTAAGATTTGAATCAACAATACTAGATTCATAATATTGTTATTAGTCTTGCATTTATAAAATGTTAAATAATTTGTTTGTTACAATAAACTGACATTTTTTTATAAAATTATGACACATTTCTGGTAGTCTGATCATTTAAAATTACAAGTTAAATATAGACAATATAATAATCTAATACTGGTCATCTTCTCTAGGATGTTGATTTCAATCTGGTTCAAGATAAGAAGGACACACTTGTAGGTGACAACTTTCAACTGAAACTCAAGATGAGCAATAAAACTTCTAACAAAAGGACAGTCAGTGGTAGAATGGAAGTGAGGACAATGTACTACACTGGTGTGTTGGCCGACCTGGTCAAATCTGTGGTATTCACCGACGTTGATGTCAGCTCTAACCAAGGTAAGACATGTTTGTGTTTAGATAAATGAGTGACCCAGCGTGTGAACTTGTTATATCAGTTTGATTTTCCTGGGTATCTCAAAATGTCCGCCTGTTTTATATTATAATTTTTTTTTAAATGGTCATTAAACAATGTTAAGGTAGTTGCACAAATGATATATTCTAAATTGGTTATGTAAGCTTTGTTATGGGTTTGATGAGAAAAAAATATGAGATTGGTCAAAATTTTGAAAAAAAATAATAAGACAAGACCAAAGACTGGGGGCTTAAACAAAGACATACACAATTTTATAAATGTTATTGCCTAAAATTTAGTCTTATAATTCAATATTTTTGTCTATAAACTTACTTATGGTAGATTTAAATAGAAAATGAAGCACAATTATTCTAATTGTTTTGTATGAGTTTGTTTAGTAAGGATGCATTAAGTTGGTAATATTAGTAATAAACATTGCTCAGATCAATTTGGATGATATCTGTTTGTTTGATGTCAGTTTGAGTGATAACAGTTTGCTTGATGCCTGTTTGTTTTATATCTGTTTGTTTGATGTCAATTTGTGTGATGTCAGTTTTTTATGCCAATTTGTTTGATGTCTGTTTGATGTCTGTTTGTTTTATGTCAATTTTTTTATATCAGTTTGTTTGATGTCTGCTTGTTGTTTGTCAATTTGTTTGATATCAGTTTGTCTGAGGCTCAAAGTGTTAAAAAATCCAGCTTCCCAGTGGATTGCAAACCTGGACTTAAAATCATTAAGATTTTCTTGTCCAACAATTCTCCATTATTCAAAGAAATTGAGATTGAAGCTAAAGAAGGAGACTACTCTGCTAAACTCAGAGACTGCTGCATGCTGGATGTCACCATCTGGGCTGTGGTCAAAGAAACTGAACAATATTTTGTTAAAAAGGAGGACTTTAGACTACTCAAACCAAATCTTGTCATTAAGGTAACACAAATGTAGAGTTGACTTATTTCTGAAATAATATTAATATAATGTTCATTTAGCTCCATGTCAATGTCGGACTCGTAAGCATTGATAAACATTTTTTGTTTTACAAAATACCTGATGCCGTTTGGTGCCTAATGCACCTCAATTTCTGTACATTTTCTTTCAGGCTCCTTCTAATGTCAAACTAGGTGAAGAATTTGATGCTGAGGTTTCATTCACCAACCCACTGAACCAGCCACTTACAAAATGTTACGTTGTTGTAGATGGTCTGGCACAATCAAGAGAAATCTCTCAAAGGTTTGTATAAATTATTGTATTTTATAAGTTCAGGAGCTGTTCATTTCATGACTTAAGGTTGATCCATTGAAATATTTGTCTGCCAAGTAACAAGTTGTCAAATAATTAAAGTCTCCCTGAGAGGAAAATGTTTGCCCGACAAATTACATGAATGATGCCAGCAACTCTAAACCAGCTCAGAATGGGTTCATTGCAACTGATCCAAAAATACTTATTTTGGTTTGTCAGCTTAAAGCTCAAAAGTTAAAAGGAAATATTTGAGATATCTAATATATTTTGTATAAGTAACATCAGAAACATAGTAAATATTTTGAAATGGGTTATATATATATAACTGTAATAAAGGTCTACAACAATTGTTTTTCCTCTCTTCAACAGCAAAGTATCTGCCAAAAGCAACTTTACAGCTAAAATATCTATTAAACCTACCAAAAAAGGGAATTGCCAGTTGATTATTATATTTAATTCACAACCATTGGAGGATGTTCATGGATCACATCAAATTAAGGTCACTTAATTCATGGCTAAACTACCATGGTCTTGTCATTCAAAGTTACAGATTCTAACAATTTGATTATTAACTCAATTAGTATAAAACTAAAAACTAGAGTTAACTGGAAACTGAGACTGATTGGAGAAGTTTTATTGAATCTTTTTTTTAATGATGTGGTCATACAAACTCTAACTTAAATTGTACTTGATGTTTTAAGTTTTACATGGAAGATGGAGTGTTCATTTAAATTAGACGTCTAAATGCTCACAAAATGTTACTTTAAACTTGTTTGAATTTTTTCTTTGATGAATATTAAAAAAATATTCCTTTCTTCTGTTGACCCCTGGGAGTGCTTTACTAAGATAAATTTGTTTACAAAATATTTTGTAATTATTACAGTTATATTTTTATAATTGTGTGATCTGACAAACTAAGCAACCTTCACTTGAAGAACTATTTGAAGGAAAATGCTGTTGTGGAACTAAATATTTTTTGATGATACATCCCACCCACTTCATCACAGATACCTTGATCAGAGTGAATTCTTTCTCTCAAAGTTAGGAACAAAAGATATAAAAATTATTTTGTTCCCCAGTCTGTACGAATTTACACCTCCTTCCCCCCATTCTGTCACTACCAAATCTAAATGATACCTAATTAAGTCATTATTGTCACAAAAGGAGTTCATTGATGGCTGATTTTCTATGCTAAAGAAATACTTTAAATAAATGTCTTGTGTGTAAATTGTTATATTTGTAAAATGTTGTCTTGGTTCAAATATATATTTATTTATGTGTTTAAAATGAATATTAAAATATTATACAATGTAATGTAATCAAAAAACATTTCCTTCCATTTATTTGGATCAATAATGAATCTTATCATTCCTGGCAGGGCTGCTTTTAATATACATTTGTAATTAATGGTTTTAAATAGGTCTTAACACATGTTATGAAAATTTCTTTTTAGAATCTATAATATTGTTGAATATATTATATGAAAATAAACATACCTTTTTATGATATTATCCCATTATTTATATGTTAATAATACATCTATTTGCATCACATTTTCTAAATTGTTTTTTTTTTATGTCATTGAAAATATGTGTATTGTTTTGTTTTTGTTTTTTTTCTTTAAAATATATTGAATGATTACAGATAAGATCTAATTCAATCTTTTAAGTAATTATAATCTCAGTTTTAATAACTTTCTATACTTTTTATATAATACTAGTATTGTAAAAAAAAATCACCTACTAAGAGTATTAAACATATACATATATATATATAATAAATAGCTAAGTAATGCATAAATAAGTTCTAAAAAATATTATTTTATATTTAAACTTTTCTAACTTAAATTTTCTTTTGTTGAAAAGCAGTTTTGGAAAAAAATAACATTTCCTTTCTCATTTCACAATTATTATTGCAAATTTCTTCTCCTATATTTAAAGAAATAATTAATTTTCAAAAAATGAAATGATTTAATTTGAAATATCCCTAGTTACGGGGATTATAACAGTGCCTCATGAAGTCAATCAATAAAATTGCCTTGCCTTTTTAATACCTGATATTTACATGCCATAGGCCATAGTATTCAATTAAAAATTTGACAATGTTAAAAACTGATTTAACAATAGCATGTATGGTAATGGCCAGTTTGGTATAAGAATTGCATGAATGATAATGGTCAGTTTGATTTCCTTTAATGTACCTAAGAAAATTTTATTTTATGAAATAAAATACTGCTACTTAATAATCCCTCATTTGTACGCTTCTTGCACAGTGTAATTTTGTATTCATAAAGTACAAAGTAAGTCAAAGTCTAAAATTAATTAAGGTACCTTCTTGAAGAATAAAGGTATTATTTTTCCATCCAGCTGCACACATGATAATAATTTTGGGCTAATGCAAGGTTGTGACGCCATGACGTCATATAAATTTTTTTTTTTTTTTAAAGATTCTTTTAGGAAATTTTCCTAAAATTAAGAATAACAAATTGCAAACCGGACTTACTCAAACTTTCCAAGGACGAGATGCCTGAACATTGTTCGTATTAATTGTTTGTCAGTGAAAGTCAGTTATTGTAATTGATACTAATTCTAGTAATTGTAGGTATTCTAAATGAAAATTTCATAATGAAATTAAATAAAAGTGAACTATTCCCCTAAATAGAGCTTGCCTTCATCAGAACAGAACCACACATTTTAATGCTCTATCTCCAATATTTATAAAGATATGAATTTTTTAAAAAAACAGTGGCAACAGCGTCAATTTTTAGACGCCAGGAAAGTGTAGTTTTGGCACCCGCTATCTTCTAAAATAACTATGCTGGAACTTTCAAATATCTTGCACACACAACCAGTTATACATATGACAAACTCAATTTTTTTCAGGGTTGTCACTAAATAGCAAATACAATTTTTATTTATTTAAAAATGAGCCGAAGCTCAATTTTACAAAATATTAAAAGGGAGACAAAAAGTCAATTTTAGTTCACTTTCAAAAAATCATAAAAAATCAACCAATTGAGCTATTCTAAATATCCAGGAGTCACGTAAAAGTTAATTTAAAGCACAGCAATCTCAAATCATCAGGCAAAGGTGAAAACAACCAACTATTTTACAGAAATTATTTCAGCAAGTCATGTTCACAAAAACTAAGAAATTCATAGATTTCTAAAAATTCGTAATAAATTAACAAAATGAGATATCTTAACAAATTTTACACGGCATTTTAGAACATGCAAATCTTTTTATAATAAAGCAACATACTAAGGTTTAGAAAACAAAATTCTGCTCAATGAGTATTATAAAAATGGGCATTTTTTATCACCCCTTGGCCTTGGTACCAAAACAATCACAACTTGTTTTTATAATTCTATTAGTAGCACTTTCAGCTACAGCAGCATAAGATTTTAAAAGTTTGTCTTCTTCTCGCCCTTAACAGTGTGAGAGTCCCAACAGCAAATGGACATTGCAATATACACAATTTATAATTGTTTTCTTACCAAGTTAAGATGTAAGAAATTCTTCAAATTTTTTGTCAAATGACTTCATAGTTGCTGCCCTATCAGACAGTCATTTTTATTAACATAATTTATAAGTATCATCAGATTTAAATTTATGGCAATTATGGATTCCTTAATTACATATTATTTTTTTATCAATGAATAAAATCTTTAATAAGTAGGAAATCAATTTTTATTCAGTGAATCCGTAATTTAATGAAGTTCTTAAATTATAATAAAGGTTTGCTAAATAAAAAAAAACAGATTTGGCTTTCAAATTATTCTTAATCGCCGTAATGTACATATTTGGCTCTTTGGCTAATAAGTTTCCCGACCCCTGGCTTAAACGAATCAATTCCCCTTTTTTTTTTCCCTTGTAGCTTTTAGTCAGCAGAGGTTTAGTAAAAATATGGAAACATTTTTATACCAGTTATATTGCTAATATTAAAGTGGGGTTTAAAATTCCTTTAGAGTATTTTAAAACTTAATAAAATAGTACACAAATTCAATTAAAGTTTACAGCTACCGTCTTTCCAATAATGTAAAATAGTTTAATAGTCGTGCTGAGTTCTCGTGTGGAGTTTCTGATCTCCCATCAAGCGCCTCCCCAGGTGGCGGATAGGGGAATGCCCACCAGATATGGTAGGTACTGGGGAAATCAAATACCCAGGGTGGACCAAAATCAGAGCCTGCTGCCTTGCAGGGAGTGGACGAAACCACAAAGGCTAGGGTACCCTTCCCAAAATTAAGGGCAGCTCTCCGGAGAGTTGCGAGGGGCATCCCCCCAGACGGTTGTGCGCAGGGCTAACAACTCTGCTGCGTAAAAACTCTTTGTTACAAAAACGCAGACAAGAGCAACAAAAGACTTTACGGTCCTGGGAGAAGATAGATTCCCAGCCGCGGAATGCATGACGCCAAGTAGTGAAAGCCAGAATCTGGAAACTACTAGGCCGACGACCATCATCTCCACCAGGACCACCACCGCCATTGGAACATGGAATGTACGCACCATGTATGAGACAGGAAAGACTGCACAAGTAGCCGCTGAGATGAGGAACTATAACCTCGCCATACTAGGAATCAGCGAGGCAAGATGGATCGGGTGCGGACAGAAGTGACTAGCCTCAGGAGAGATGCTGTTATTCTCAGGGCACGAGAGTGACGATGCACCACACACTCTGGGCGTGGCCCTGATGATATCCAGGGCAGCCCAAGGAGCACTCATTGGATGGGAGGCGCATGGGCCTAGAATACTCACAGCAACCTTTCGGACCAAAAAACACAGAATCAATTTGGATGTTATCCAGTGCTACGCACCAACAAACGAAAGTGAGGAGGAAGACAAAGATGAATTTTATAACAGATTGCTTACCATTACCCAGGGTCGCCCTAGGCGAAACATTGTCATCCTCATGGGAGATCTCAATGCCAAGATCGGCAGTGACAACACGGGCTACGAAGAAGCCATGGGGCGACAGGGGATACGAGAAATGAATGATAACGGAGAAAGATTTGCCGACCTATGTGCCACAACAAATCTAGTCATAGGCGGGAGCTTATTCCAACACAGGAGGATACACAAGGCCACATGGGTTTCACCGGACCTCCAAACAATGAACCAAATAGATCATGTGTGTATTGGGAAAAAATTCAGGCGATCTCTCCAAGATGTACGTGTCAGAAGAGGAGCTGACGTTGCCTCAGACCACCATCTTCTAGTGGCCCGGTTGAGACTAAAACTGAAAAGGCACTACACTGAGCAGACATCATATAGGTTGCGCTACAACACCCCCCTCTTGAAAGATAAGGCCAAACAGGAAGAGTTCAGGATCACTCTGTCCAACAAGTTCCAAGTCCTACAGGAACTGCTAGGAGACGAGACTATCGACGGGAAGTGGCAGGGAGTAAAGAAAGCAGTCAAATCAACATGTCAGGAAGTGTTGGGAAACAGGAAACATACACACAAAGAATGGATAACAGCAGATACATTGAAAGTGATAGAAAAGAGAAAAGGGAAGAAGGCAGAAATTAACAACAGCCGTACACGTCGCAGAAAGTTAGGTTCCAAAAGGAGTACTCAGAGGCAAATAAGAAAGTAAATAAAAGCGCTAAGATGGACAAAAGAAACTTTGTAGACATGCTTGCCAAAGAAGCGGAAGAAGCAGCCTACCAAGGAAATATGCGGGAATTGTTCGCTACCATCAAGAAGTTGTCTGGAAAGTTCAGGAAGCCAGAGAGACCAGTGAAGGACAAAGATGGTAAGAGCATACCAAATGAGGAGCAACAGAGAGGCAGATGGAAAGAACACTTTGAGGAACTTCTAAACAGGCCAGAGCCAAGTAACCCACCAGATATTCAGCCAGCTGATAGTGACCTGGCTATTGACTGCAACGCACCCACCAAAGAAGAGATCCGTATTGCCATCAAACAACTTAAAAATAGCAAGGCTGCAGGACCGGATGGCATCCCAGCAGAGGCACTGAAGGCTGACGTGCACACCAGTGTAGAGATGCTTCACCCACTGTTCTTGAAGATATGGGAGGAGGAACAGGTACCTTCGGAGTGGAAGGAGGGATACCTCATTAAAATCCCAAAAAAGGGGGACTTAAGCTCCTGCTCCAACTATAGAGGGATCACCTTACTGTCCATCCCAGGCAAGGTTTTCAACCGAGTACTACTCAACAGAATGAAAGAAACTGTTGACCCCCTGCTGCGGGACCAACAGGCGGGCTTTCGGACCAACAGATCCTGTACTGACCAAATTGTAACACTGCGCATCATCCTAGAGCAATCCCTGGAATGGAACTCACCCCTCTACATCAACTTCGTTGACTACGAGAAAGCCTTTGACAGTGTGGATAGGCAAACCCTCTGGAGACTGTTGAGACATTATGGAGTCCCACGGAAAATCACGGACTTGATCAGAAACTCTTACGAGGGGATGACCTGCCGAGTGGTCGACGGACAACAGGTGACGGATGCTTTCCAGGTGAAGACCGGTGTGAGGCAGGGATGTTTGCTTTCGCCTTTCCTGTTCCTATTGGCATTTGACTGGGTGATGAAAACTTCCACACAGCAGAAGCGGAATGGTATTCAATGGACCTTGTGGGACCAGCTTGATGACCTCGATTTTGCTGACGATCTTGCCCTTCTCTCCCATACCGAACAACAGATGCAGGAGAAGACCAGAAATATTGCAGACACTTCTGCACGTATTGGTCTAAATATTCACAAGGGGAAGAGCAAGGTCCTCAAGGTCAATGCCGCTACCAATACAGAACCCATCAGGCTCAAAGAGGAAGCGCTCGAAGAGGTAGAGAGCTTTGTCTACCTTGGCAGCATCGTAGACAAGCAAGGTGGGACAGATGCTGACATCAAAATAAGGGTAGGAAAGGCGCGGGCAGCCTTCCAACAACTAAAAAATATCTGGGCCTCCAAACACCTAAATACCAAACTGAAGATCAGAACCTTCAACACAATGGTGAAACCGGTTCTTCTGTATGGTGCAGAAACATGGAGAACCACTGCTGGGAATATGAAGAGAATCCAGTCCTTCATCAATAACTGCTTAAGAAGGATTCTCGGGATTCATTGGCCCGACAAAATCAGCAACCAGAAACTGTGGCAGCGAACAAAGCAAGAACCGGTAGAACAAGAGATCCTCCAGAGAAGATGGAGATGGATTGGCCATACGCTCAGGAAACCTGCCTCCAGCATAACTAGACAAGCCTTGAATTGGAACCCTCAAGGAAAACGGAAAAGAGGCAGGCCTAGGAACACTTGGCGCCGTGAAGTGGAGGCGGATACCAAGAAACTTGGCCACACTTGGGGGAGGCTGGAGAGATTGGCTCAGGATCTTGATGCCTGGAGGGCTCTTGTAGGCGGCCTATGTCCTAATCACAGACGTCGATGAAGATCAGCTGCTGTTCCTCGAGGACGAAAAGGCGAAAGAAAGAAGAAGTCGAGTGAGTTATAGTTTAGGGTAATGATATTTCTTTACTTAACTTCTTTGGGACTTAGTTTTTCTCGGCTTTTAAAGCATTTTTTTTTAAATCTGTAAAATTGTGTAGGCTTATTACTTTATCTTTCAACAAGGTAAGACAGTTGGCAAAGAATCCTACAGTTTCCTAAACAGTTATATTATGCTTTAATAACTAAATAAACATGGCTGTACCGTACCAAGAAAAATATTCACCCCGGGCCAATTGCGTCACTAGGGGGGCAGACCGCACCCTCACAGGTGGATGACACCTTTATCGAACCGGCTTCATAACATAACTGAGTTATATACAAAAATATGGTGCAACCAGATCAGGGTGCCACGAGAGCGGGATACCACTAGAATGGGGTACCATCGGAACATGGTGACACCAGAACAGGGTGTCAGAAGAGCAAGTGCCATTAGTGCAGTGCTTCACGGGTGCATCAGGCCCACACACAGGAAATTCTGGGCTCCAGGCAGCTGACAGAGTTCGGGCCCCTTTCGAGAAAAAACACGCCGAAAAGGGCGTGCCCCTATCTAGCTCGGGCCCCTGACAAGTGCCATTATTGCCCCCCCCCCACCAGGTGCGAGCCTGAGTGCATTGTGCTACCAGATCAGGTTGCCACCATAACAGGGTGTCACCAGAACAGGGTGTCACCATAACAGGGTGTCACCAGAACAGGGTGTCACCAGACAGAGTAGGGTGCCATTAGAGTAAGTTGCAGACAGAATTGTGCCAACTGAGCAGTACTTCACCAGAGCAGGGTGTCACCAAGCAGAGTGTCGCAAGAACAGACACCCTCGGAGGAAGTTCATGGGGAAGTCTAGAAGTCGTGAAGAAAGTGGCAGTAATGGTCACATCAAAAGCCATAAAGGCAGTAGAGGATATTGTTACGTGCTGTTATCTGTATGGAGAAATTAATCTCTTATTTATTATGTTTATGGCTCGTTCTAAAAACAGTACACAACAAAACACGATACCATATAAGTTAAACAATAGAACAAAGAATACGGTACTCAAACCAGGTCTAATTCTTTCTGTCCCCAAGACTCGCACAAAAATACGGTGAAAGATCTTTCTCTTACTGTGCCCCCAAACAATGGAATTCTCTTCCACTACACATCAGAAATATATCAACCATCACAGCCTTCAAAACTGCACTAAAAACACATCTCTTTAAACTTTACTATCCTGACTGATTCCCCCTCTGAAAGTTAAACGATTCTGCGGAGTGTCGTCCATGGCTTCACATGTAAATTGATTTGGAATGGTTGGTTTTTAATTTATATTTTTTAAGTTCATTTTTAATTTGTATGTACAGCGTGGTGAGCTATAGAAAACTACCCATAATAATAATAATAATGATAAATAATTACAAAATAAAAAAGAATTAAATTAAAGCTATCGACTTACAGAATAATGATTGGCTTGTGCCAGTACAATGTTGAAGAATACACAATGTTGTAAAAATGTACAATGATGAAAAGGCATCTATGCAGACACAGTAAATAAACCACTTGTCTCGTAGCCGTAGCAAAAATAACACACGCTCAAAATATCTCGTGATCAAATCATAGCACACCATCCTCTCCACACGTTCCTGTCGCTCAATATATATAGCCGGTTTCAAAGACATTTCGAGAAACCGGACTACGCATTGTAATCGTCTCTCAAACCTTTTACCTAATTCTACAAAGTTCTAAGAATAAACATACCATAGATTGTAGTTAATTGTAACCTAGATCACCTACTAATACTTTAAATGTCTTGTGTTTAAATTGTTATATTCGTGAGGAGACTATATTTAGTAAACCACACCCTAGTAATAGCGCAGTGCAGCCGCCTTGGGATCAACTAGAGTTCATTCACGAGGAAAGACGTCGTCTACATAACAATATGTTTGTACTGGAGTTTTCAAACTTTTTAAACAAGTGTTCGCCGTCCATCAGACAATGTAGGGGGCCGGACTGAATTTTTAAAAAAATGCATTCGGAATTCCTATGCACATACCTGCTTTTTAGCGCACAAAAGAGGGGGTAAAAGGGCAATATTTTTTAATGAAGAACAATTTCATCAATATAAACTCATTAGTATTTCAATGAAAAGTTTGGTTCTGCTTTTGGTTTATAAGATTATTAATGTCCGGTTAAATATTTTTCAATGCTGCCCAGCAAAGCCGTTCTTGGGATTTTGGGGGCCCTAGGCATGTTGCGTAGGTAGGGGGGCCCGGAAGTGGCTGGGGGGGGGGGGTCTGGGGGGCGGAGCTCCCCGAAGCCGAGGAGAAAACACCGCCCACTACTGCGTCACCTCCAATCTGCCTTCGTCACTGTTTCCTCTTTGCTCTCACTAACCATATTGTTTTGAAATTCATAGCTAACTAGAATCTCTCCCAATCTTTTCAGCAAACCTGAAATTATTCCTTACGATCTATATGGCTGTTGCTTCGTGTGAGTAAAAAAAAAGGAATGTGTGTGGGGGGAAAAAGTGGGGGTGGGGTGAAAAGTGGGGGTGGGGGAGTGGCGATACCATGAGTTTACCGCACCGTGTGACACGAACAATAATATCTGCCCGGGGCACCCATTGAATTATTTCGCTCACATCCTTTTCAAAAGGTATATATTATTATTAAACACATTTTCTTTGCAGCATGAATAACGACGTTTTTTGACGTTCTTGAATTTGGTACCAGAGAGCTTTGCACCCCACTTCCCTTAAACGTGTGGTTAAGAGGTAGTTACTTTGCTCCTACTATGATTAATGATCATTAAATTTCCTTGTTAATTATAAAAACGAAACATAAAAAATCCACAAAAAATGAATTGTAACATTTTCTACTGTTTCTTTTTGTAATTATTATTTTAATGTTATTATTATCATTGTTTTAAAAGTGACAATAGTAGCATGATTAATAATTTAATACTTTCTTTTTAATAAAAGGCGAAAATAAAGTTAAGTTTTAAATTTCTCCATGGTAATAATGTGACACAATATGGCGGATGCGCTTCTTCTTCTTGCTCTGAAGGGGCATTCTAAACATTTAACATTATGCAATAAAAATCTTGAAAAAATCCCCAAAATTATTGGGAAATTAGATTTTATATGTCAACTTCAACTGAAAAATAATAAAATTAAGACTCTTCCTAAAGAGATTTGCAATCTTCATAATGTAGGTCGATTCAAAAGTCTAAACTAAACGACTAAAATAAACTAATAAAAATTTGTCAAAATCAAATACTGTCTTCTAAGTACTCTAAGTCTAAGGCAAGAAAGTTGTAAGTAGTATCTAGGCCTAGACCTATAGATTTAATTAGTATAGCTACATTACTAGTCAATACAGCTACATTTACATGCTCTATTCTTCATCCTACAACGTTTTTAAATTAGGATTTAATAAAAAATAAAAATGATTTATCATTTGGCATTTTGAATCTTGAATTTTCATTTTCGTTCAGTTTTATTTTATTAATAAATAAAATTGGGATAAAAAAGTACACTACTGGTATTTTAAGTTAAATTTTATAACTGATAAAAAGCAGCTCTCTGTCTAGTTATCAGAATCAGTATCAGTCTTAGTCTTAGTTATTTATACCTGGAAATCTCATTTTAGCGCAATAAATTACATATTAATAAATGTAGGTACTTCAGAAAAAAAAATTCAAAGTAATTTTTTGGCTAATGCTAAGTTATTGGGTCATGACGTCATTTGCATGTTTTGATATGTTGCTGATGACTTAAGTTATTACTCTTAAGGGTTCAGGCGGTTAGGTTTAGTTTAGGGATTGGGATAGATTTAGGGTTCAGGTTAGGTTTAGGCGTATAGGGATAGATTTAGGGTTCAGGTTAGGTTTAGTAGGTATTTTAAAGGTCACTGGCGCATACCTTTTGCACATATACAAAAATGTTGAAAAAACGTATGGCTACACGGCACACGGTATCATTGGAAAATTGCATGCTACGTCATGTTTGTTTATTAAATAATTGCTTTTCTCACCAGTGATGTATCAGTTTTGTGTTCCGGTGATATATTGATTTATGCTATTAGATTTTTGGTGTATCACTAGGAATAGGTACTTGGGTAAATCAGTTCTCTGCTAGTGTCATTTCCTTGCAGAGTTACGTGCCCCTTGTTCAACTTTTTGTCCACTTTAAAATGTAAACATTGCATATGCATCTGGAAAAAGTGTGGTATGCATTCATTTCTTTGTTAAATAGCTTGTGTAATATATCATTTTATAGAGAATTGTATCCCCAACAATACTATGTCTTTCAATTTTTAATCTGGAATTTCTTTGTAAAAATACATCAAGTTAAAATTAGCTAAATCTACTATTTTATTTCTCATAGAAACCGCCACCAGTGTTATGGTTATCTTCATTAATTCCTTAAATAACTTCAATTTACTGCCCTCTTTCAACATCTCTCTCAACTCTCTGCCCAATTTTTATTTTAGTCACTTTTATATTTTCCTATATGTCTCAATTAACAGAGTTATCCCAAAATAATTCACAGAAAAAATCATAACTTTTTTCAGAATCGACCTACAAACATAAATTTAGTATCAATGAATTGCATTTTTCAGGCCCAATCTAACCAACTAGCTCTTAAAGCTGTAATATCATTTTGAAAATTTTACCCAAGTACCTAACGTGTACTAAACCTAATTCTAATATTTGCTAATAATATAAATATATATATAATAATAAACTAGACCTAGACAATTATTTAACTATTATGACTTATACTTTTGACTATGTTAATCATATTATTATTATTATGGTTACTATACTATTCTATGCTATATATACCATACACTTATTCAAACGTGTCATAGACTATAGACTATGACTATACTATAGACTACAACTAATAGGCTTAGGGGTTATAGGCTACATTAATTTTAAGTATTTGTAAATTTGTTTAGCTCTTAGTCATTTGCATTATGCTAGGCCTATTCTAAAGACAACATTTTTTAATATGAAAATTATGTCATAAGATTTAAATTGTAATTACTTCTTAGAAAAATTACAGTTTTTATATTATATAACTATATTCATAAAAAATGTCAACACAATATTAGGCTAGGCCTAAAAATATGAATATCTATTTTTAAAATTATATTTTTATAATTATAGTTTTTGATGGACTAGGTACTTTAAATTTAACAAATGTTGAATTTTAAATCATTCTTCAGGGAATAAAGTTAATACTAGACATTGCCAAAGATTATCAACCACTATAATATATTTACAATGGTACCACAGAAGTAAGCATTAAAACTAATTTTTATTCCAATTATGTTATAGCTACAAATTCTCAACTTGGGTAACAATTCTCTTGAAGAATTTCCTTCTCTTCTTCAACACCTTCAAAGTCTTCAAAAGCTTCACCTATTTGGAAATAGCATCAACCTTATTGATGGGAATTCTCTCGGTAAATAATACATATTTAGGCTCCCTTTTACAGCTTGCATTCATTTAAATAACATTCATAAAAGAAAATAAACCAACAAATCAACATTAATTTTAAAAAATTTCATATATTTTATTTTGTTTCTACACCAACTCAAACATTGCAGATTACAACACTGATGTGCTCTTAGATCACACATATAATTATAGTTTGGAGGATACTAAATATGTTAACTTTTAAAAATTTCTCCAGATGGTTTTAAGGAGTTGAAACTACTAAATCTGAATGGGAACAAGTTAAAAACATTGCCCCCAGAAATTTGCAAGTAAGAGGGTAATTGATAAATATATAATCTAAAAATAACCAGGGTTATATTAAACATTTTAAAAAACACGTATCATTAATAACAATCGTTTCAACTTCCATAAAAATAAATACCGTATTTTACGGACTATAAGATGCAACTTTTACTTTAAAAAATTGTCTCCAAAATTCAGGTGCGTCTTTTACTTGAAATTAATATAAAAATGGTAAAAATTTTATTTTTAAAAAAAAATTGCTTAAAAATTAAGGTGCGTCATATATTCCATAGCGTCTTATAGTCCGTAAAATACGGCAGCTAAAATCTCTAACTGTTATGTTTTTTACAGACTTCAGAGCATTGAGCATTTATCTATTGATAACAATCAACTTAATGAGTTGCCTGTAGAGTTTTGTGCCTTGATAACATTAAAGGAATTTCATGCTGCTGCCAATTGTCTAACATCTTTACCCCTGGAGATGGGATACTTAATCAACCTGGAAAGTCTATACATACAACAGAATAAAATCAGAGAGCTTCCAGAGGTTACAAACTTTTTTTTCCTTTGCTTCTGGTGGTAATGAAGAGAGAAAGATACTGTGATAACAACATTACTCTGCATTATACTCTCTGCACCTACCTTGACATCTTCAAAAACAAATCAAATTTAATGGAATGAAAATGTTTTGTTTCAGTTATAATAATTTATTAAACATTAAAGTTAAACAACACAAAGCTTTCTCTTCAATTGTGAACTACAGGCACAACAACTAAAAATAAAATAATTAATTGATTTGTACTATTCCATAGGCCTGCTAAGTGTTTTCAAAATTATAACCTCAAATCATTTGTTGTACTTGTAACTTGTATCTATACCATGTATTCATTAGAGCCTGGGAAAGTGCTTCAGATTAAGATACATTGATGTAGCAGCAAATGAGCTGAGGATATTTCCAACAGAGGTGAATCCATATTTGTTTAATAATTATAGCAGAGCTAAATACATTTTTCTTTTTAAAAATAAAAAATCTGAGATATTTTATGTCACTTTGTGCAGTGTGTTAAAAATACATAGTTTTATAAAAACCTGACAACTTTAACTGAATTTTAGTTTTAGATTAGCATAATTTATTTTGTTATATGCAATTACTTGTGACGTTTTTCATGTGACTTAAAAAAAATCACAAATTCTATTATTGAAAAATTAAATATTTAAAAACTGCCTCACATTTATCAATAACATAAATATGCAAAATTGGCTACACTACCATACATTTTTTTGTTGCAGTTGCAGTGTACAAATAAATCAATATCATGTTATTCATGAAAAGTAGCTTTTACACATTTATGAATATAGTTTTTAAGGCCGTGTTATAAGTTTTCAATATTCATTTTTTTATTGACATTTTCTTTCAAATTAATACCTTATTTCTAACATTCTTTTTCTACACAAGACACGAATTACATAAAATAATATTAGAAAACACAAGTTACTTTTGCACATTTTTTAAAATTTAGGCGACATAACTATAATCTAAAATAGTGTTCCCCAAACCATTCTTGCCCCACATCTCACCCCTTAAGTGGAAATGTTTAAAAAAGGGTGTCTCCATGCTGCCACCAGGAACATTAAATTTCAATTTCACTGCCTGTTTAGAACTGGAGACGGAGATTCAATGTTGTTGGATAAAGCGTACAATAAGTGAAATATCTTTGAATGTCAATAAATGACTTAAGATTGCTTAACTTAAATCAATTCCCCTTCTTTTGAAAACCTAATAATTTCCTCAGAGAATAAATGTCCCAGCATAATATTCAAATCGCCCCACTGGGGTTATAATCCCCACGTTGAGAAACACTGACTCAAAGCATATATTTTAGACATCAATTAGAATCTTGCAATATATATTTTTGTCAGTTGTCAAGCCTCCCTTTAAGGGAACTTTACTGTGAAGAGAATCCACTGTTGCAAAACTTACCTGTGTTTTCTGTACAAGAAGAGGAGATTCTTTCCCTTAAGGTAATTTAATAAAGTACATTTCTAAATAAAAGATTCTAAAGGGCAAGTGCATTTTAAGATCATTTTGCTATTAAATAATAAATTTAAAAAATCATAATTTCTGTGAATCCTCAACCAAATAATGCTATTTGATTAATTATTGACTGTCACATTATTTATTTATCATGTTTCAGGAACTTTGTGCTAGGTTTGTTATGAAAGAGCTGAAAGACAGGTATACGCTTTATACATTTTTGAATGATTTAGAGAAAATATTAATGTCAATACAAACTATCAAATTTAAAGAAAAATTTCAGGTTATAAATATTTGAATAATTTTATTTTCAATTTCAGAGGTTCCAATATGAGGAGGAACATTCGCTCCTACCCAGATGTACGCAATATGTTGGCTCAATCGAGCAAGTGTGCAGTGTGTAATAATGCATTTCTCAACACATGGTTAGAATGTGTCAAGTTTGTTGATGTCAAGAAGGTATCATATCATTTTTATTATTATTAGAATACTCTGTGTCATAAATTCTTCACTGAAGATGAAGCATTTTAAAAAATCTTTTTGATTCTTTTATTGTATCATGGTTCAAATGCAAATCATCATGGAATAGGATGGAGCATGATTTCTTTGAATTAAAACCAAAGAAAAATGTCTGATTATCCTCTCCTTGACATGCTCATCTGCCCATTCCACAGGATTTGAGACTAGTTTCAATGTCTGGACTCATCCCAGTGAGAGCTCTTCTGTGTTCCTACAAGTGTTTTAATGCAGCTGGGCACAGTTACTATGGAGTTGCCTTTCCATAGCACATATTGAGTTTATTACGTTTGTGATGTGAATTGCTGGATTAACAAACATCTCTCATCTAAGTAAACGCATTAGTTTTCTGAGTATCTGTATTCAAGTGAATCTTTGAGTCATAAAATCCAGAAAACCCAAAAAGTTCAGTGTTAGAGATGTAAGCTTTTAGATTATAAAAGGAGTAACATAGCTATAAAGTTCAAATCAAGGATTTCCACCCAAGGACAATGACTTTTTCCACTGTAAAAAGTAAATCATGTTTATAATTTTTAACGTTGACAAATAGGGCAAGAAATCTTTGAGTCGTACACCGGACTGGTACACAAGAATAAGTTCAAATAATAGGACAGGTTGTCGCTGTTTGTGCAAAAAAATATGTTTAGCCCATTTGTTCTTTAAGAATTAAAATTTTTCTTTTGTTTAAAATATACACACACACAAGAATAAACTATTTGAGCTATTGGAGAGTGGACAGAAAAATATAACAAATGCATTATTTTCATGTTATTACTCATTCAGTTATTGTCATTCTTTTTGAATCCTTAAAAAATAAAATATTTTTCAAGTTCCAATGACTGGTTTATGAGAATCATATTTATATACCATATATACTCGCATATATATCAGGGGTGTGACCCATACTCTCGATGTTGCAGGGATTTTTGAAGTAAATTGGGCACTTACCCTTCTGCTCAAACATAACCAAGAGCAAGGGAGAAAACTAATTTTTCCAGACATTTTGATTTTATGCTAGTCAACCCCACACACTGAAATTTAAGTGCCGCATCTGCACAGCTCGTATTTACCATTTATTATCTGATACATGGCGAAAAAGACTACCACTTCCAAGTGATTTTTGGACTGCAGCGATTATCTGACCAATAAACGATGCTGCTGGCCGCCGTCCATGGTTTGACATGTAAAAGTTCTGGCGTGGATGGGTTGAATATGCAATTGTTTTTGTTTTGTCTCTATACAGCTGTTCTTTATTACATAAGTGTATTTTATGTTATTGTCACGATTATGTCTCTTTTGCTAATATTTTATGTACAGCGTGGTAAGCCTAGCCCTAGGCTGGGGTACCGCGCTATATAAGACAACTAATAATAATAATATCCAAGTAATCTTTTAAACAGAGCAGACCCGCACTCAATAAGGAAATACCATGCCATTACAATCTATCACAAATTTGCTTACCGTTATTCACTAATGCAAAATGTTTTAATATTCTTAAGCAAATTTTGAAATAAAGATGAATATTTGATCGTCTTTCACAAATATTAGTTATATCTACGTTTAAAAGGGGCAATGTAACTCCCAAGATTATAGTGCAACCTATTTGTGAGTCAACCGCAAATACCCTCTTTGACAACCACAAACTACTATAACTGGGACCTATATACTGGCGCGAACTATATGTAACTATATACATGATAATCCAAATGCTATGATTTGATCTATTCTGTTCACCATGTCAAATAAAACAAATTTTTTTCTATTGAGTATGGGAAGTTCAACTCACTGATTGACCCAATGCCTTTGAAGTACGCCTGTCGGTTGAAATGTTCTTTGTATTCCAAGCATTTATATGCCAGAGGAAAAAAAAGTATCTGCATTTTCAGTCATTTTAAATACCAACATCCAGAATATTTTGTTTAATTCAAATGTATTGTAGTTGTCCTAGCATTTGCTGTGTGTGTGTTGACCATTGTGAAATTTGCTATTAAGTGCTATCACTTATTGACTTATTGTAAATAAAATTATTATTAAAAAATCCTTCAGAATGTTTAAATCTATTTTAAAGGAATAAGCATAGCGGCCATCCATGACATCAAACTATTTTGTACCCCCGACCCCCAATCAAAAAAGTTGCACACCTGAATAAAACATCCTCACAAATTCGGGACCCTCCCCTTTTCACCTTAGATGAGTGGTATCATTTATGAATGGCCCATAAAAACTAATTAGCAGTCATTTTAAATAATTTAACATAAATTTAAATAAAAACAAACTACCCATTCCCATGCAATTTAAATGCAAAACACAATTGATTTGAATATTTATTTTATTGTCTTTTCAAAAACAATGTGTGTACTGTTTACATATCAAGGGTAGCATGTAATAGTGATAATAAGTTAAATACTTGCTTACATGGCATCACAATCTCTAGGTTAGTTCATGATTTCTACCACTTACATGGCATCACAATCTCTCGGTTCAAGATTTCTACCACACACACAGAATGTATGATCTGGCCATAACCATTTCATTTTTCTAGCACAAAACTCAATTTTAGAAACATACACCCCCCCCCCCCCCCTTTTTTTTTTACCAACATGAATCCATTCACATGACATTGTCAAATTTACATATTTAAATGACTCAGATCTAATATGCATGAAATTACAATATATATAAATCTGCTTGTGTATACATCCGTACACACAAAGAAGCTCATATTTATTTACTGTCACTAAAACAAAATTCTTCATTATTCACAGTGCTACATCTGCCCTCAATCAAAATAAGGTACAGATGCTGAAGTCACCAATAAATAGTTTTGACAAAACAAATCAACAATTCCTGAAATGGGCACCGGCTAGATTGCATAATATTGTAGTACAGGTGCACACAACAGAACTGTGCATTAGTTTGTCCCATCTTAAGTTACTGGGAATAGGGAGATCACAAGAATTGTTAGATCAATCAAACAATATATATGAGCACATTTCTATCTCTCAAACAACTGTAACCTGTGATGAGGTTTTGACAACTCTAGTTGATGGTTGAAAAGATATGTAATTAATTACTCAGCACAATGTTACTCAGCACAATGACATGTATTGCAATTGATTATGGGATATATCATTACACTCATTCAAAACATCATCAATAGCTAATTCAAGGAGGAATATTATTAAATTGTCATAAGAGAATAAAATACAAACACTCTGACCACTTGACCTAAAGAAAGAAAATTACAAACTAGGAAACCGGTCAGCTACTGTTAATAATCCTGCAGCAAACACACATTTTAAAAAGTTAATCATAAATTACAGGAACCATAATAAATATAAATGGATAATAACAATGTCTGAAGGCAACTGAAAAAGAAGCTTTTGTTTATCAAATTATTATGTAATCCATTTCTTTAATGAAGAAAAGAAAGCTGAAAAATTCATCAAGGAAATATCAATTAAATTAATCATTAAGGCTTTTGGGGCTTCACACCTGGCAGTGGTTTAGAGAGAGAGAGAGAGAGAGAGAGAGAGAGAGAGAGATAAAAACAATGATGGAAGAATTAACTAAATGACTTTTTATATTTTAAAAATGTGTTTGACTGAATGAAATGTCTGCTTAACTTAAGCATTTTATAAAACATTTTAAATTTGTAAAATTAACAAAACTCAAATGAAAGGAACAGTATTTTGAGTGAAAATAAAGGTTTAAAAACAAGAAATAAGCTTGTCATTACACTACATGTCTTGTCTGTGACAGCAGCAATAAAGGTAAATTACTCCCACAACAGGTTTATAGATGGTAATAAAGCTTCAGTTTAATTTTGCGAAAATGTTCTCTTTGAATGTTTCCTTGCCACAAGAGCCCCGATGCTTTAAATCTACCATTAATTTTAAAGCAATAAATGAACAACACGTTATGAGACCGCTGAGGGTAGAGTGAGAGTTTGGAAGACAATTATAGGGTATATACTCAAGTCACCTAGTAATGCATAAATTGAGATGAAGCAAATTGCTTAAAATTTTTTTAAAAACCAGGAAGAGTGAGAATATTGGGAGTACATAATATTTCCAGGGGTCATACAACTTATTCTCTTATAATAAACATTCAATGTTTGACTAACCCTGAATTGATGAAGAGACAAACCAGATCTTTTGTTTAAATTTTTGTACATTACCCACAGGTCTATGTTACAACTACACATTTTTTGTACTTAAATACCAGTACCATTGATCAATAGTACAATCAATAAAATAGACATCACCAAAGGCCAAAATATAATTTTACCACAAATTAACTGTTGACATATAAAAATACTTGAATGGAGGATCAAGTCTTCAAAAACTCAAACCCTTAGTTAATAATGTATTTTTCCCCACAATCTCCAGACACAGGGTATGATGGTACATTTGATAGCTTGTGGTGGGTGGAGATCAACTGTTGGGAAAATAGCCATAAGCTTATAAATAAATAGAAAATCTGTCATCTGTGGGAATGAATGCTGCATGGAATATTCAGCTTGTAAAATAAGTTAACGATAGAGAAATGTATCTAATGCAAGCAATAGTTAAATAGTAGTATTTTATCCATTCCAAGAAACTTGACATTGAGAATATTGTGAAATGAGTGCACTAGTTGTAATTTAGACAAGCTCAAATTGTAAAAGCTTAGGATGATAAGAGGTACAAATAATGCAGAATGTAGTAAGTGGTACATCATCATGATTTTAAAACAGTACCCTGTGGTCAAACCTAACTCTACACTTCTTTACCATGTCCCATCCTATTCTAACCTCTTTTCCTTTTGCTTTTCGTGATTGATTTCCCCTTGTGGGTCTGAAAACTATTTAAAATAAAAAACAAATTAAACTGACAATTACAAATCAGCTTTAAAATTAATGCCCTCTCTAAAAAAAATATATTATAGAGCTAAAATCATGTTTAAAAAACATAGACTTTATTCATAAATTTTTTAAAAAAAATCAGACTTGCACCATAAACAACAATGGTAGTTAAACAATTTATGCGAATATTTCCAATATTTACAGCTGATTTTAAAATATTGGTACAAAGTGTATAATCAAAATAGTAAGATGTTAATGTAGGTCACTTTTTCTAAACATCAAGCATAAAACTTTTTAAATGACCTATCTTAAAATTCCAAAATTAAGCAGTCTATGATTATGGAAAAGGAGTGGCCATGGCCCATTGTACACTTTTAAGTGCTTTTCAACTTTCCATCACTTTACTTTTACAACTTCGCCAAACTGTTATGAAGTATCTAACAATTTTTTTTGAAGACCAATTATAAGATATACCATTGTTATTAAAATTGGACCTCTTCAACTTCATTGGTTTACCTATTAAGATGACACACATAAGTCTAATCAAAGTGATTTTCAGGCAGAAACCTAGGGGCTGGCGGCTCACCGGTCGACCAAGACTGAGATGGATTGACGATGTAAAGAAGGACTTACACCAGCTGGAGGTCAGCAGAAAGCCATGGATAGAGCTGATTGGAAAGATGTGGTGGAGCAGGCCAGGGCCCTACATGGGCTGTAGCACCACTGATGATTATGAATTCTAATCATCAGTTACCTCTGTCTTTCTACCTTAACAGCTCAACTATCACATAGTTTCATTGAACTTTAAGTTTAAATATCTATTATAATGATTTGTTGTACATGACACTGAATTACTTCAAGAGAAAATGCATCAATACAACAACATGTGTATAAAACTAACAAATCAGAAGACGTATCTACTTTTCAATGTTGAAATAAATGCAACGATATCTGACTGCCAGTTTCATAATATTGTTAGAAACGTTTCTTCTATCAATCCTTCATCTCTCTTGATGCTATCCAAATAGTTGGTTCCTGACTCCCATTGCACGAACATATAAGTTATTTAACCTTTTGATTTTTTATTTAAATAAGTGTACAATTGAAGTGCATGATGCCTCTGTAAAAAAAAAAAAAAGACAAATACTTTCAGACAGGATGTATCACATGAACTAAAATATCATCAAGCTAATGCAGTGCTAACACAATACACTTTTCTGATAGAATCATAAATAAGCACACAAGGCATAATGTACTGATTGGATTAAGTTTAAACATGATCATAATCAAAACAACCAGATACATTTCCTTGCATAAAATGAGCAGTTGTCTTGATATATAAATTAATCATTGTTCCACAGTTGGCATCTGACCAAGCAATGCAAACACTCTCACAGTCTGTGTGCTGCCTCTGAATTCGATGCTTGACCATGCTCCTCGTTGGGACACAATGGAGGCAATGGCTCATTTTTCTAGTAATGCAAGTAAACACTTTGATCTTAGCACTCTGGACAAGAATAAATACAAAATGCATGCTGCTCAACTTTTATTGTACATGCTTGTTACTGCATGATTTGCAGTGTGTTCACAACATTGAAATGTGTCCAAGAACTCAAATAAATAATCAATTATTTTGTGCTTGGGAATGCAAAGCAAACAAAAAAAAAAAATAAATCAAAGGGAATACTCTTATGAGAACTTACAACATGGTTTAATGATAGCATTACAAGAAATGAATAAAAGACGCCAACAATTTAAATAGTTTAGAGCAGCAGAGATATGTGTAAAAATGTGTCTTGATCGATGTATACAACCTTACAGATGTAAAATTTACAAAGATGACAAGATTTTTAAAAAAAAAAAACTAATAATGTTCAAACACAAAAAAAACAACAATGAGTTCATAAATCTGGTGGACTTAAAATTTTAAAAATCTCATTTAGTGGTTTTGAATGTGAAAAATATTTTAGATGTTCCGCCATCTCCATTTCTTAATTTCAGCCAATCTTCTTTTTCTAATGACCCAGGGTCACAGTGCAGTAAAAAGGGTTTATTCCAATTGAAAATCAGAATCAGATTTAAAAAAAAAATATATATATGAATAGTTTAAAATGTTTAAAAGAATTGACAGTGAAATGTAAGATTTGTCTACACAAGTCTATAGACTATCACTTGGTCTAAGCCTGAGCAAAGAAGAAATGTTAATTTAAAAATAAATAGTTCAATCATCAATGAAGATTTTGCATTAAAGAAATACATCTGAAAAGTACTCAATGTTGACTCACATTTTCCTGAATAACCTATCCATCAGAATCACAACCTAGTGTCTTGAACTTCATCATCAGACTCAACATCTGCATCCGTGCCATCATCTGTGTCACCCATGGCCCATTTCTCCTTTTTTTTCCTCAGTGACTCCAAGATCTGCTGACCCTCTTCTTGACGTGAGAGTTCAGTTGGCAATTCCTCCTGTTCAAATGGAACATCGCTATGATTGGCCAGCCACATGGAAACCCTGTCGGTCATGCCATGGTGGTAATCCTCTTCTATCCCCATCAGTTGGGATTCTATGGCTGCTGCCGTCACAGATTCGGGTTTCTCCATCAACTGAAAGTGCACAGGAGAGCTCGCTTCACTGTGTCTGCGAGAGATTGGGGGTTCAAGTCTGTTTGGCTCAAGGCAGGAGTGGTGTGATGGTGGTACGAGGTCATGGGAAGACACCAACAAACAGCTGGCTTTGTCACCGGTGTCACGTGACTTCAGAGACTGACTCGGCAACGGCTCTTCACTCATTAGGTTGGCATTTGTGAGAACGCAAGCCCATGGTGGTGGTATGACAGGCACGGCTGATTCACTGGGTGGAGGTGAGCTGGGTGGGAAAATGTCAAAAACAGCACGTGGATGGGACTCCTTTGGCACAGCAGTGATGGTGTTGTTTGGGGAGTTATAGGGTGACCCGGTCTCAGTCAAGTGACTGTATGCAAGGTTATCTGCCCACGACGGAGCTTCAGACATGAGCGGATTTTCATCATCTGGAAGACTCAAGGACACAGATGAAGGCACTGGCGGCAAAGATGTCGTGCGACGCCAGGGGAGGGAGCTCTCTGCCAGAGTCTCCTCATGGTTGGATCTGCTTTCATCTTCATCAGACTTGTGGTCTGGCTTTGAGTCACCAGATTCAGAGTTGCTTTGATTGGATGCTGGAATGATGGAGTTGTCATCTCCCAAAGTTTTACACCTGGTAGATGGAATGTTAATAGGCTCAGTCCTGGTTACATTGAGACCACTTGATGTATCAAATATCTCTTTTGTTGAAGAAAAATAGGATGATATGGGAATAGTGTTCAGTGAATTTGGTGAGCTCTCAAAGTTTGTTGATTTGTTGGGTACATTAAGATTCGGAGGTGTCAGATCCGACTGGGGTGTTGGGGTAAGTGGGGGAGATTTGGTAACTGCAAAATAAATGAATATTTTCTTTAGCAAAACCTCAAAATATAAACAAATCAAAAATATAAATCTTTTATTAATATTTTTAAAAATAATAGAATTAAATAAAACTATAAAAATGTGTTATATTTCAACAACAAAAATAAATTTAAAAAAAAAATAAATTATTTTCATATATTTATTAAAGAACATTTTATTTTCTAATTGCCGACAAGCATAAAACAATAATATTACAGTTGACATCATACTTTAAATTTCAAACCTCTTTCAAATAAAAAAATATTTATTAAAAAGTGTGATTGTATGAATAACCCAATATTGGCTTTAAATTTTAAGCATTTCTAAGGGTTACAATTATATATCCTTTTCCTTCTTAAAGAATAAAAATAAAATTCACATGCCTCCAACACCATACTTTAAAGGGTTAAAATAAATGAATTAAACTTTGATTAATAATGCTTTGGTTAGAATGCTTGAAAGTCGGGGATATGTTCATGTAAATAAATATATGATAAATAACCAATTAGTCACTGGTACTAGCACAGCACTATTTCATTAAATAGTGTTTAGCTTTGGCTAGTGCCTGGCTAAGAACTGCAGAAGCGGTACCTAGCGATGGTTCTTGACCAACAACTCATGAAGAGCCGGATCCCCAGAATGTGAACTGCCTTCATTTCTGTTAGTACAGAACTCGGCCCGGGGGGCCTTCATGCAAAGTATTTTTGAGGCAGTGTGATAGCCAAGCTCACAGCGCCCCACGTAGTTTGGCAACGTTTGTAAAAATTTGCCAGGAAACCCACTAGGCTGGGCATAGAAGCATTGCTTTACCAACTCTAGTGTTTAATACTCACTCTCAAACCTGTCAACTTCTTCATATATTTAAAATTGTTTTTTTGGTCTATCTAAATATATTATGTACTGAAAAATTATTTTTAAGAAAATGTAATTGTTCAATAAGGAGATTGGTGATCTCAGACAAGACTAAATAGTATTGTGCTCCCAAGGATAAAACAGTAGGAAATAATGTTCAAACACATTGCTAGGGTCTTATAAAATAAATATTGGAATTTTGTTAATTTTTCAATGCTTTCCATTTATAAATTTCAATCTTCAATGTGGCCTTCATGTTAAAGAAAAAGGTTGACAGGTATTCCCTCATTCCACATCAAAATTCTGGGATATATGGTTGTATATTTTCATTACTCCCTACCTTTTGGAAGCATTTGAGGGTGGTTACTAGTTCCCTACCCTTTGGTCTAGTGCTATAGATTCCCCTGAGCTTACTATGAAAACAAAGAAGTAAAACACAAAATAAATTTGAGGATCCCAGGGGGGTCGATAGGCTACTAGCTCAGACAATTCCAAAACGCTCCAGTAAAGGAACAATGTGTTTAGTCAGAATTTATCAAAATATACAGAAATATTTAATGACTGTAAGCTACAAATTTAACCCTAGCTTAACAGAAAAAGGATGGGGGTTGGGAGGATGAACCCAACTACATGACAACTGATGATATTTTTCAAAGAATAGGAAAATAATATAACCTATAAAGTTTTTAAAAATTAATTTGCTAAAGTATTGGTACAGACTAGAGTTTAAATATATATTTATTTTTTAAAACTAAGATGAACACATGAAAATGTACAACTTATAACCCAATGCAGTTATAAAGGGAGATTGATCAAAATTTTTAAAATCTCATTTGAAGTTTATTTCCTTAGCATGTATATGGACATAGTTATAGAAGTAATGTTAAATTAAAGTAAACTATTGAAACATTTCTCTTAAATACTATTTGTGAAATTTTGACAGGTGAAAATAACTGGCACTAAACATAAGATCAGTCACAGTTGGAGCAGCTATTTATGAAAGTGTTTTCTACCTTTAGAACTTTTCTTTGCTGGGGCTGGCATCCCAAGAGTAAACACAACTTCAGAGGCAGTGGGCCCTTCATGTGCTTTGGAACTTGTCTCTTGCTGTACCTGACAAGCTTCTGATGATGTTTCCAGTGGGTTGGAGGTTGTCTCTTGGGCTGCAAATTCAATAAATAGCCAGTTATTCTATTGTTTCATTGGGTAAATAAATCTTCTGCAGTCTTAAAGCTGAAGAATTGCTCTTGGTTTAAAACAGCACAACATGGCAAAGTTGCTGCAATGAGTATCGGTTTAGATCAACATATTGATGACATGGAAAATGTTTTCTCCCATCTATCTATTTAAAACAAATATCAGGTACACTAAGATCAACATATACTCAGCATATACACAATGACAGATATATGTGTTTCCAACATGTGTGAAATGAGGTCTAAAATGTCTGGTTCATAAGAAAAGGAAATAGTGCCAAAAATCTGATGGGATACCATAGTAAGCTAATGAATTAATGTGTATTTAGTAAAACTGAAATGTAAAAATCCCATACAGTAGTGGTAGCATGCAACGCATATGGTACATCTGATGAATTAGACAGTGACTTTTTTTCACTCACACAATACATTTATTGCTCTCTAGGCAATGATTTCTTGGCCTCCAACCAATTGAGAGCAGTTATCATTACAAAAAGATAATCGAGGTTTTTTATCTAGAATTTCTTTTCATGAAAAGAAACATTAGACTTTGAATATTGATGTGCGTGTATTGATCGTCAAGCAATGAATAGCCTCCTTTAAAATCTGTATAGATTAACCTTTCCATGAAAGCACCGATTGAGCCTTTGGCTTTGGTATTGTTAATGTTCACCATTAAATGGCTATGGTCACTACTAGACAACAAATGCTGATCATTAAGTAGTAATAAACTAATTAATTAGCGCAATCTTTTGGCATATTAAATATAAATAGCAATCATATTTTTTAATTAACCAAATAAAGCAACAAATGAACAGGGGTAATATAAAATTGTACCCACACCCCTCTTTTTTAAAAAATATTTTCTTTTTAAGACATTTAGTACAATTAAGGAAGTGAACTTCTCCAATCTTATACATTTTGTAATGCCTTTAAATTAGTTATTTTATATAACTACTGAAATTATTAGATACAAAATTTCAAACTTCAGAGAAAAAGCCGGCAAGCAAGACTAATAAAAATGCTCATAGAACGTCAGGGGGGAAAAAACAAATGGCAAAAAAAAGCACCTTAACAAACTAAAACCACGCAAGAAGACCATGCATGTCAAGCTAATTGAGTAGAAGGCACCCAAAAATCTAGAACACAGCTCTGGTAGGAACCAACCAAGGCCTAATGCCATATGCACTGAATGGCTAGGTCATTAACATAAGGTGCATAAAATACTGCCATGAATGGCAAATAAAAGCAGAAGAAGAAAACAAATTTCAGTATTGATCTGTCCTATTATTGTAACTTGAGAATGAAATAAGTGTATAGTGAATAGTGTTCAATGAACGGCTGCTTTCATTAGTGAAAAAATATGTTCTCTAACAGCATTACTAAGAATGCTTAATATTTGACTATGCTCTCAAAGGATTTATAGGTTTTATGTTGGAGGGCATCAATATTTTTAGA
Source organism: Omphiscola glabra (assembly GCA_964017045.1). Lineage (NCBI taxonomy): Eukaryota > Metazoa > Mollusca > Gastropoda > Lymnaeidae > Omphiscola > Omphiscola glabra. The sequence goes on from OZ024800.1 coordinate 13,381,993, forward strand.
CTTACTAGTCAATCAAATGGTTAGTATTAGACAATTCCCTTTTTTAAACCTACAACACAAAGCAAATATTTATACGAGTCTTGATACATGCAGAATGGCAACTCAGTTTCTAATTCACAGTTCACATACAGTGAATTATACACCAAGGTTTACTAGAATGACTAGATCAATAAACTGTGACTGACATGAAGTTCCCAGTTGTCTATGTTGCCTACTGTGTTTCAATGAGACCAATAACATTGTTTATTTTTTTTCTTACTTGTTCTTTAAAGTAAAGGGCCCACTAAATTAGCCAAGAGTTCTGGTATAACTAAAACTTGAGACTCAATGAGAGAGCCATGAATATATTCTTGTACTCAACTAAAAAGTTGAGTTTGAGATGTAATGCATCCAGCATATTACTAGCAACTTACAAATATTGATATAAATACTAAAGGCCATTTAGCAACATGAATAAATCTGATTTGAACCCAATCAATCAATGAAATCAATCAAGTTGTGTGGAAGAGGACTCATAGTAACATAGTCATAGTCTAATTTAGTCTTGAATAATGAATTTCTCCTAGTCCGAGTATGGTTCCCACAATACCAATATAAATAATACGAGGGGCCATTTTATTTTCAAAATTAAAATAATTTGTTACAGCTGTAACTGTAATTGTAATACCCTTGAATTTGAGCATGAGTGACAACTAAAGTACAATTCTAAAGCCTAATTAATACTAATGACTAATAGTATTAGTATTAATATAGGTCAATTTTATTTGTACTGCAGTAATAGTTTTTAGTAGTATTAGTAGTAACATAAATTAAATTAACAAATACTTACACTTACATATAGTATAGTCAATATATAAACTCCCTAGTTCACTTACATTTACATTGTCTACATAATACATTACAGACTAAATATTTTTACAAGGTCAGTTAGGCAAATTAATTATTAATAGTTAATAGTGAGTATAAGTATAATTAATACTTAATAATAGCAATCGAATAAAGACACACAGAGTGTCACAGAGAAATCCATCAGAACAACGAGGTAGTAAGGTCGGTTAAAGTGCAGTTCAGGTGCGTATATTATTTTTGATCGTATTTCGTATTTTTTTAGTGTAAACTTATGATAATTCTTTATAAAAGTATTTTTAAAAATAAAATATCATCTTTTTGTTGGAAGTAACTATTAGTATTACTGCCTGGATTTAATTAATAAAGAATACATGTAAGTTTACTTGCTAAAAAACGAAATGCGTTAAGAAATAATATACGCACCTGAACTGCACTTTAACCGTAAGGTCCTCGGAACATTACTTTAAATTTAAAAGGAAATTTAAAAAAATATATATATATATAATACTAATAACTAATAATAATAAACTAACAAAGAAAAAAAAACAAGCTGGCAACAGCCTCAACGGGCAATGTCAGTCGGCCAGCATTGTTTGACTTTATTTGGGTCAGTTAAAGTTAACATCAAGCTTACTGTTCAGTTTTGGTAGTGGTCGGTAAAAGTGTTGGAAACTGAAAAAAAAAAAAGTGACAACAAAGGAAAAATAAAAGCGTTCTTACCAGCCCCAACAGACAGTGATATATGTACCATCCTAACAGGTGGACAGAATACGTTCAACTGAAACTCGGCCAGTTGTTCGTCTCAGTTATTTGGGTAAAACGAAAGTGGGTTCTGTGTGGGATCCGGTTACACGCATCCGCCTGACGCAGACGACTATATTTACGGTGTATGGTTAGTGCTTGACGTATTTCCTCTAAAATTATCTCTTTGTGCTAGTGGCGCAGTTTCACCCGTTTAAAATAGGGGCGGGGGGCCATAAAAAGGGGGGGGGGATCGGAAGAAAGAGAGAGAGAAATAGGAGCCCTCAACAATAATATTATCATTGTAAACGTTTTTGGTCCAACGGAACATTGGCTGGGGGAATAATCTACTCGACCTTAGTGCCGTTCAGTAGGTTACTCAAAGTGGGCGGAGCCGAGATGGTGTGCTAGTGTTGAGTTTGTTCCACTATGTTGTCTAAGTAGACCCAATATTACGCCATTTGAAAATAAAAGTAAAAAAATTATCATCAATTGAAGGCTATTACTATAAGTAATAGTTATTATCTATGCAGTTGATGCAATGAAATATTTAAAAATTCTGCTATCATGGCTCGTCTTAGAGGTTGTTCACCCTACTGTCCCTACTTACTTGCTAACCTTTAGTGCAGTTCAAGTACAGCTACACTTGCTAGTCACGTGAAACAATTCACAGTACTTCTGAAGCGTAAAATACGGTTGAGGGATATAGCCTGGAAGACACGACCAGTGAGAGAATAACACCCAGTGGTGTTGGAAGTTGGGTGCGGAGAGTGGCACTTTTTATTTTTGAGGGCGGCATTTTCGACCAGCTGCAGACTCTTTTTCGTAGAGGTGGGCGACCGTGGTGGCCTTAACACTAGCTACGCCACTGATATCACCCAATAACACGAGCGAGTAACACACCAATATCAATAACGCACAGTGATGACATCGAATAACACAAGCAATCCCATATTAGAGTTAGAGGATATTTGCCCAAATCCTTAGTCTTAGACAAATGTGTAGGCCTATTTATATTGAGTCGGCCTACACGCAATATTGACAATGTCTTAATAAACAGAAGAATGCATCTACATAGTTTAATTATAAAGATCCTAAGAGGACACACACCCCCCCCCCCCCCCCCCCGTTAAATGTAGACAGACATGTCACATACAAAGCCAAGGCAGACAGAAAGGCAGACTGATAATGCATTTTACAATAAGACCATTGTTATACACGACTGGCGAACTAAGTATTTATTGCCGAAATAAAACATTTTTTAATATTATAAAAGGAATTGTCAATGAGAAAAAAAATTCATCTTTTTTTTCGCCAGTGATGACCAGAAATAAACTAAAAATATATTAATATTATAATTTTTAAAAAATCAATATATTACCGCCCTTTCTTTCCCTACATTCCTTTGACAGACTCTTTGTTTCCCCCTATTCATTAAATCACTTTTTGTTGTTGTTGTTGATATGATCTATTCGACGAAACAGTCACAGTCTCGTCATAGAGCACACTCCACTCTGCCACTAACACCGTCTGTCAACGATAGGAGAGATATCTAACGAATAACTGTCACAACTGAACCGCCAGGGTCATTTGTTTATGTTTGTGGTTAGGAGTGATCGCCGCTAGTAGCACTAGTAGTAGATACAGTCGTGTACTACGAATAAGCGGGGTGGGTGTGCGGGTGCAGATGTGAGGGGCGGGGGGGGGGCGGCTAATAGGAGAACGTATGACTGAAGTTACGTTTGTTTTCTTCTTTGCTAACCAGACGACCAGTTGAAGAGTGGAATAGTTGGTGTCACTGTAGTGTTCAATTTTAATTGTCAATAAATCGGCAGGCACGGTATGGTTATGGGGGTCCAAACAGTATCAGAGTATCAGTAGGCAAGGGTTGGGGGGGTCCAAACAGTATCAGTAGGCAAGGTTGGGGGGGGTCCAAACAGTATCAGTAGGCAAGGGTTGGGGGGGTCCAAACAGTATCAGTAGGCAAGGGTTCGGGGAATCAATATTCCCAAATGTTTTATCGGTGATGTCAATAAAATCAATCAGTGTTGTATATATAGACAGTCTTTAAGACAGTGTCACGTGTGACAACAAAAACAACACACAATCTGACCAAGTCATAAACAACGAGGTGTGCTGTCGATGAGGATCGAATAAATACAAACATTTTAATTTTAAGCCATGTTTCCATAGCAACATTATAATTTGTATAATATTGGCCGAATTTTTATTGTTTAACGAATTAGTTCTTGTAACCTATAATATAACATCAAAACTGACAAAACAGCAGCGGCCGTTACACCGACAAACACAAATCTACTAGAAAACCCTAACTTACATGATAACACCATCATCAGAATACACATTTCGACTCCCAAAAGTCACCGGTGAATTTTAAACTGCACATTGCCGTATGACGACAGTGTTGCTGTTTTTATTTTTTTTTCTCCGGGGAAACACCAGACACCTCCTCGGATATATATATATATATATATATATATATAAATATAAGCTCTATTAGGAATAACCGGCCTCAGTTGTGTGGGTGTCAGGTTCTGCGAATGTTCAAACCACAAGAACTGTCGACCGAGGGAACCAAACCATTGATAACAAAGATACGTTCACCGCCGACCACCGCCACCTCTCGGCACTAGACTGGCGATTACTCAAGTCTGGGACCGACTCGGGCCAGTACGGCGGGTAGGCGCGCTGACGTCAGTCAATACACACGGGCTTGGTTGGGCGAATGTGGGAAAAAAGTATCCTACAGCTGTCCAGATTCGGGGGCCAATCGGGCTTTCCCGGGGAACTTGAGTGTTTACAAAGGTTGCGTAACGGATTGCCGTAAATTTAGCCACTCTATCGATGTCAAAGTCAAGTGCTTTAGAGTTAGTGGGATAATATTATTAAGCCGTAAAACGAGTCAAATGAGATGTTACGTTTTGTATAAGGCGGCTGAGCTGTCGCACTAAATAAGTAGACAATGCAACAGACCCATCAAGGCTTGCAATTTCAATCAATTTGGTATTTAGAGAAGAGACATAGTAGGATCAGTGGCATAGCTAGAGCAGTGGCATAGCGAGAGCAGTGGCATAGCTAGAGAAGTGGCATAGCTAGAGCAGTGGCATAGCTAGAGCAGTGGCATAGCGAGAGCAGTGGCATAGCTAGAGAAGTGGCATAGCTAGAGAAGTGGCATAGCTAGATCAGTGGCATAGCTAGAGCAGTGGCATAGCTAGAGCAGTGGCATAGCTAGAGCAGTGGCATAGCTAGAGTTGGTGTTGCCCGGGGCGGACCAAGATTTTCGCCACCCCACCCCCTCCACGAAAAAAAACAACAACAACTCTGCAGTTGGCCGAAAATGACGCCCCTCCATATAAAGAAAAAAGTAGCACCAAGAGCGGATCACCTCGCCCTATTCCTACGCCACTGTATAGGATGCATATGACAAATATAGAACGTGATAGAATCTAGTTAATTAAACACAATATTTTTTTTTAAACTGTAAACCCCCCCCCCCCCCCACACACACGGTTTTTGCACACCGTGACGTATCTAAGGTAAGTGCCCCCGGGACGATTCAAGATTTTAGCCGCCCCACTCTTCCACTGAAAAATATCTGCTGATTGTCGACAATACAGCCCCCCCCCCCCCCAATCTTATGAAGAAAAAAATGTGCCGCCCCTCCGCATCCCATTCCTACGCCACTGCACACACATACACATCTCTTGTTGCAGTTTTCCTTCCACGAATCCCGTATTACCACAACCCCCCCCCCCCCCCCCCTTACCCAAAAAAAAAAAAAAACCCAGTGCTGTGTGTTTCTCAGCCAACTCAGCCCGTGCCATTAGGAACATACTCCCCGGGGACTGAATAACTTCCAGCCGAGAACCCCTGGTCTAGTCACCCCTAATGCAAGTCCCAGCCATCAGCTAATTTGGGTCAGGTGTGGACACGTTAGGATTAATAATGGAAGAAGCTGGTTCAGAAGAGTCACTGTTCCAAGCGTCAAACACTTTATGGCAGTGGTTCTAAAACCTTGTCATTGTTCTAAGCGCCATTACACTTAACGACTGTGGTTCTAAAACCTTTGAGACAACGTGTGCATCAACCCGTAATCTGTTTAATAAATTTACACAAAATCCTTGTAGTGTAGCTAGGGAAAATGGGACCCGGAGGTAAGACACTCTACGCGAGTGTATATAATTGCCAATAAGTTCAAGTTGGTCATGTTCTCCGTCAAAATAAGCCTACATAATATTTATTAAGGACTTAGCGATACAAATTACCTGAGAACTGCTTTATGTTACAGTTTGAGAACTGCTGTGTGGTATAAATAGGGAAACTGCAGTAAGGTATAGTTTGAGAACTGCTGTATGTTACAGTTTGAGAACTGCTGTACAATACAGTTTGAGAACTGTAGTATGTTCCAGTTTGAGAACTGATGTATGTTACAGTTTGAGAACTGCTGTATGTTACAGTTTGAGAACTACTGTACATTACTGGTTGAGAACTGCTGTACGTTACAGTTTGAGAACTGCTGTATGCTATTGCTAGTACAAAAGCCAAGGTGAAGGTGAATCCAACATTTTGATTGGTCTAATGACCGACTGAGACATCGATCTCCTTGGCGTATTGAACGAATCAACGCTTGAGAAAAACTTGTAGGCCTACTTGGTGGATGCTTGTGTGGGGGTTGTACACGGGTGGATGCTTGTGTGGGCGTTGTACAGGGTGGATGTTTGTGTGGGGTTGTACATAGGTGGATGCTTGTGTGGGGGTTGTACACGTGTGGATGTTTGTGTGGGGGTTGTACACGTGTGGATGCTTGTGTGGGTGTTGTACACGGTGGATGTTTGTGTGGGTGTTGTACACGGTGGATGTTTGTGTGTGGGTTGTACATAGGTGGATGTTTGTGTCGGGGTGGTACATATGTTGATGTTTGTGTGGGGTTGTCAATAGGTGGATGTTTGGGGTAGGGTTGTACAACTGTGGGTGTTTGTGTGGGGGTTGTACACGTGTGGATGCTTGTGTGGGTGTTGTACACGGTGGATGTTTGTGTGGGTGTTGTACACGGTGGATGTTTGTGTGTGGGTTGTACATAGGTGGATGTTTGTGTGGGGGTGGTACATATGTTGATGTTTGTGTGGGGTTGTCAATAGGTGGATGTTTGGGGTAGGGTTGTACAACTGTGGGTGTTTGTGTGTGGGTTGTACACGTGTGGAAGATTGTGTGGGATTATACCTAGCTGTCATAGGTGGGGGTTGTATATCGCCGAGTGTATCGTACCAGCTCGCAGGGCGATACACGAAACTTAACAAAACTCCTCAAGTTAATCAAGGCTAAACACAAAACAATTGTATCAACAATTTTTATTCAAGGAGGATACCCGGAAGACAAGATGGGAGCAGTTGACGTCATATACACACAAACATGTCTTTTGGGTCAGCAAAGTCAGGAATGATAACAAAACACTTGGGTACACACTTGGCTCGCGGTAATCTTCACGTCAACAAGACGTCAACACGGCGGTGACACACGACATGAGGTGACGTCATAGTCAATACAAAACAAGCTCATCCAGGGTATCAATTAAAGTTTAGTGTGTTGGTTATTTGAACAATTTCATTTATGTCCGACGTTTTTAATGGTAAAAAAACGAAAGGAAGGATTGTAAGAGACTAAACGGTTAAATTAGAAAATGTGTGATTTTTTTTTTTTTTTGTAACTGTGCTGATAGAAAGGATTGACAATAGACTGAAAAGTTTTAAACTCTTAAATAAAAGAAGGCTGATGGAAGCTGGGAAAGCTCAAGTTGGCTCTACAAAGGCACAACCATGTCCACGAAAAAAGTGATCATTTATTCCTGAAGGTTACGGTTACCGGAAATGTTTTTGAAAGAAATTTAGTCGACGGAAAATTGATCGACGGAAGTTTGATCGAACGGATGTTTGGTCGAATTTTATTTTCAGCTCACACAATCAAATTTTCGTCAAATTTCTCTTTTAACGCACAATACTATATAGTAAAACAAAAGAAAATTGACGAAAATTTGATCGTGTAAACTGAAAATAAAATTCGACCAAACTTCTTTTCGATCAAATTTCCGTCGACGAAATTTCTTTCAAAAACAAATTTCCGGATACGAAAGGTTACACCGGTGGCGCATAGGATCACACGGTTAGTTAACCAAACATCTGGGACACCCATCATGTCCCTATGTGGGAACTCACACTAATTTTCAGCCGCTCAAATAAATATTATGAATTATGACATTACGTATTTAAAACTAATTTCTCCAACCGAGCATCATGGAAAGGCTGGACATTGAAGATTTCAATACAGACATTACCTAAAGATCGATTGCTTGCAGCAAGTAATTAATATGACTATATAGTGTAAGCTGGGTCACATGTGACTAAACCATCTAGTGGCATCGATTCATTGAGACAGCCATAACGTCACACACACACACACACGACAAAGCGTCTAGTGGCATCGATTCATTGAGACAGCCATAACGTCACACACACAATCTACTTTAAGTCCTTTTGTTTGGCATCGTCAATGGCGTTAAATCAAAATCACACACTGCCGAACTCTTGACAATTAGGAGACATTATTTCAGCTGAAGTTAACCTTTACCAATATTACCGTACTCTTAAGAACTGACTGTTTGAGAACTGCTAAAATATTGCTTTGCCGGTGCTAATTTGCCATTCATATTATTGACTATGTTGAATGAACTCAACCCACTGACAAATAATGACACCACTGACTTATTAATGAGCGCGTCCAACGATGGCGTCATTTCCGATTTGTTTAATAGAGTTTCGTTACTAATTTTAGAAACTGACGTCATTCAGCGGCCTCGCATCAATGGCGGCCATCATACAGGTTTAGACTAGACGATATGTCGGACACTTACACTAAGGCATGAGGTCCACCTGACACGCATGGCTGAATCCTCCCTCCACGCTTACACTAAACTGTTGGCCCACTTGGTGGATGCTTGTATACTGTGTGGATGATATGTGAGATTATACGAATGTGTCTATGTCTATTTATAGAACTTTAAACCAGAGCGAGCGGAGACAGAACGTTTAGTTATAAACTTGTGCGCCCCCCCCCCCCTTTTTTTTCCCACCCACTTATCGCTTCTTCTCATCGCAAAGTTACAGTTAAGTCAATACCGCATGTTGGCCATAAGCTGTAACAATACTAAACATTTAATACGTAACCCCAGTACTTGTGTACTGTCTGGATTTTGGCATCAACAGCTGCACACTTTGTACGGCAATAAGAATTTAGGGCACGAACGTACGCACTGAAAGTGTGTGTGTGTGGGGGGAGGGTAGATTTTGGAGATGTGAGATTTTGCGTTTACGCGTGTGGGGGAGGGCGATGGGAGAAAGTACGTAAATTTATTCACAAATTCTGCAATTATCTCCCTTAACTCCATAAATAGCCTATGTATGTATGTATATTAATATATATACAGGGCGATTAGAAGTGCGAATAAAATACTCAAAAGTAGAAAAATTACAAGAGAAACAAATAAAACTATAATTTTAAAAAACAGTTTTACATCTATATCATAATGTGGTCGTGGCATGTGATCGACTACTGTTTTACCTCTATATCATAATGTGGTCGTGGTATGTGACCTACTTCTGTTTTACCTCTATATCATAATGTGGTAGTGGTATGTGACCTACTTCTGTTTTACCTCTATATTATAATGTGGTCGTGGTATGTGACCTACTTCTGTTTTATCTCTATATCATAATGTGGTCGTGGTATGTGACCTACTTCTGTTTTACCTCTACATGTTAATGGGATTCTGGTATGTAAACCACATCACAGTTTTATCTCTATATTATGTTAATGGGGTCATAGAATGTCATGTATATTCACGCGGTCCATGTGTACCTAGCAAATCTAGGTAGTGGCTAATGGCACCCTTAGCCAGATAAAGTAGACATTTTAAACCTTCACTTTAGTTTACATTGCACTCACGCCCCAATACCATTTCTAAAGTTACGCCCTAAGTACTCTAGATCTTATACAATAATATTCACCATTGATTCTCATCACTTTTGAGCCTACCCCACACGAGAAGCGCCGTTTGTTATGAATGTTACCCAACGCAATAAGCTTTTTTTTTTTTTTTTTAAATTTTATTTGGCTATTTTGGTAAGGATCATCGTATAAAGAAATGATTATATTACATGGATTATATCAGCTCCATCCATTGTTAGGTATAAGGGAATGATTATATTACACGGATTATATCAGCTCCATCCTATGTTAGGTATAAGGGAATGATTATATTACACGGATTATATCAGCTACATCCATTGTTAGGTATAAGGGAATGATTATATTACACGGATTATATCAGCTCCATCCTATGTTAGGTATAAGGGAATGATTATATTACACGGATTATATCAGCTACATCATATGTTAGGCACAATGCCCACAAGAATCCCATTTTCTCCGATTCTCATTAATTTATAAAAGGACACACATTTGTACCTTGGCGACACATCGGTTGAAAAGCTCTGATATCATCTCAACTTCAGGATATGATATACTTCGAAATATAGTATAATATCATATACTCTGAGGCAAATTATAATTTGATACACTCTGATGTTAAGTATAAATCAGTATAATATATACTCTGTGGTAAAGTATACTATGATATATGAGGTACAGTATACTATGACTCGCACAAAAACATACGGTGAAAGATCTTTCTCTTACTGTGCCCCCAGACAATGGAATTCTCTTTCACTACACATCCGCAATATACCAACCATCACAGCCTTCAAAACTGCAATCAAAACACATCTCTTTAAACTCTACTATCCTGACTGATTCCCCCCTCTGACCGATAAACGATGCTGCTGGGTGCCGCCCATGGCTGAACATTTAAATATTTATGGAATGGTTGGAGCGAATACACATTTGTTTTGTTTTATTTAATTAATGTATGTTAATTTTTAAGTTCATGATTATGTTTGTTAAAGTGTATGTACAGCGTGGTAAGCCCAGCCCTAGGTTGGGGTACTGTGCTATAAAAAACTTCTAATAATAATAATAATATATGAGGTACATTTTAAATGATATAGTCTGAGGTACAGTTCGATAGATATGATGTGATCAGCGGGTTTTCTCGACGTCTCAATCCCCAAAGTCTTAAAGGCAACCACAAACCGTTTCAGTCACACATGCAGTGTAAGTGGATGCAGTCCATAGTTCTCAAACTGGGGGTGTTGACCCCAATAGATAGTTGGGCCATCACGCGTGTAAGAAATGACGGCCTACGTTGTCCAAGATGGCAGCCAACGTGACAGATTACGACAGGTAATGAGATGATTTACGGAGCGACTTCAAATTAGGGCGGGAAATTAGGGAAAATGGGCATTAGGGAAAAGCGGGGCTTGAGGGGGGGGGAAGGGGTGGTGAGCAGGGTTATTTTAGAGTTGAGGGAAATTAGGGAGGTCGTAGTCAATGGGGGAAGATGGATTAGGAAGAGTTCTTGTTCTTTCATAAAACGTACAATAACTACAAGAGGAAAAGTAATGGAAGTGTATCCTACGCCCACAGTACGGGCAGCCAACAACTTGGTCTCAGGAGATACTCACCAATGGATTATTGGATCGATAGTACAAAAATATGGGTACATTTCAAACTATAGTGGCATCAAACAGGACTACAAGAAAGGCTAACCTTGTAAGCCCCCCCCCCCCCCCCCCCCCCAATAAAAGAACAAAACAATTTTAATATATTTTTTGGAATTTTTTTTAAAGCCTGGAGTCGTAGACCGGAGTTGCAGCTTAGATTTGTTGTGACTTTAGATTTATTGTGACTTTAGATTTGTAGTGACTTTAGATTTGTTGTGTCTTTAGATTTGTTGTGTCTTTAGATTTGTTGTGACTTTAGATTTGTTGTGACTTTAGATTTGTTGTGACTTTAGATTTGCTGTGTCTTTAGATTTGTTGTGACTTTAGATTTGTGGTGACTTTAGATTTGCTGTGACTTTAGATTTGCTGTGACTTTAGATTTGTTGTGACTTTAGATTTGTTGTGACTTTAGATTTGTTGTGAATTTAGATTTGTTGTGACTTTGATCTCGTTATGTTTCGCTACATCGGGTTGGGATTGTAAACCCTGTTGATTGTGTACATTATTGTAACATATGCCCATAAATGACGTGAAAGGCACGTGCAAATTTATCTAGAATGTGGATCAAACGATCAAGACGGTTGGGTGATGTGCAGTGATGAAAGTTTAGAGCTCGCTGTATGGCTGTGTCACATAACATTGGTTGGGTGATGTGCAGTGATGAAAGTTTAGAGCTCGCTGTACGGCTGTTTCACATAACATTGGTATGGGTGATGTGCAGTGATGAAAGTTTAGAGCTCGCTGTACGGCTGTTTCACATAACATTGGTTGGATGATGAGCAGTGATGAAAGTTTAGAGCTCGCTGTACGACTGTTTCACATAACATTGGTTGGGTGATGTGCAGTGATGAAAGTTTAGAGCTCGCTGTACGACTGTTTCACATAACATTGGTTGGATGATGAGCAGTGATGAAAGTTTAGAGCTCGCTGTACGACTGTTTCACATAACATTGGTTGGATGATGAGCAGTGATGAAAGTTTAGAGCTCGCTGTACGACTGTTTCACATAACATTGGTTGGGTGATGTGCAGTGATGAAAGTTTAGAGCTCGCTGTACGACTGTGTCACATGACATTTCACGGGAAGGGAACCAAATGTACACGTCGTAAACGTGTGTATATTACCATGGCGGCAAATAGGATGCGCTTACATGAGCTCCATCGAATTTCCGTCGATCAATTTTCCGTCGACGAAATTTCTTTCAAACAAATTTCCGGTAACCACCAAAAAAACAGCCCCATACTTTCCATTGCAATACAAATAACTTAATCTCAATTTCAATTGCTTTTCAATTTATTTACTGTATAATTTTTTTCCCCACTACACATTAGATACGTGCAGCGTGGAGAGGAAGTCGTTCACATTTGTTTTCTTTTCAAACTAACGTCTGGCCCTCAACAGTAGCTCATCATGGAGAGGGAACCGGCCCCTATGTGTCTGAGGGACATTGAACCGGATTCCCCCGATTAAAAAGTTTGAGAACCCCTGATTTAGATGCGTGTACTTGTTTTATGATGTTTTGGATTTTAAAAAGACAACACCTGTAACTTGTGTTTTTAACAGCGGTGTTGTAAAGAAAGAAACCTTACCGGGGTAATTGATTTACGATTGAGTAAATGGCGCCATTCCTTAGTTTACCGCCAAATATCATCAACATGGGGCGGAACCTGGTCAACACCGGATTGTTGAAAGATTTAAACATCCTTGATGAAATACCCCTGTCAATCTGAAGCTCTCAAGTCCGTCCCAGACCTGTTTACCCCTGGGGTTAGTGTCAGAGTAGTTTCAGCTCTAAAAAACGTAGTTTCAAGAACCAAATAGTAGCTTGGCAAATACAACAACAAAAAGTGTGGGAGTCCATCGAAATACAGGTTTGAATTCTCTAAAAGAAAATATTCCAAGACGAAGAACCCTGTTGGTTGACTGAGATTGAGACCGCCAAGGCTAATCACTCCTATTCTCATTCGATTGATTACGGTGTTAACACAAAATATGCGGTAACTTTTTACTGAAAACACCGCAATTATTTACTTTTATAAACAATAAACCAAACAAACGAAAAATCTCCCGAAACCGTAGTTTCTTAACGCTCTACGTAGTGCCGAAGTCTTAGGCTTAAAAACGTAGTTACTACTACTACTACTACTACTACTAAGGGGTAAACAGGTCTGCCCTCCCCAAAAACACCATATTTTCTGGATTTCTGTGAGCTAGGGGACCTTTTAAAAAACACCCTAAACACCTCCCCACCAAAAAAAAACAAAAAACAATAATGACCTTGACCTATAGTCAAATTACAATTCTTCCTCCTAGAAGTTAAACTCCGAGTCAAATAAAGTGGATGAAAATACGCGAGAGACCTTGACTCAGTAATATTCGAAACGTCAGCTTATAGATGATGGCAGCACGCCAGATGATGGTTGCACGACAGAGGATGGTAGCACGATATTACCAGCAGGCCATCCCACAAATTATGCATGATACCCTCATGATGCACATGAATACACGAGACCGTCAGGACGCACACGATCTGAAGACAGGTTGTTGTTGTTGTTGTTTTTTTTGTTGTTTTTTTTGTTTTTTTTGGGCGGGGGGGGGGGGGGGGGGAGGGGGGTTTCACAGATGGCTCTTTAAAAAAAATATTTAAAGAAAAACGTTTCTTCCAAACTGAAATAATTCACAACCTGAACGGTTCTTGTGTATTCATATGGCCACGCCCAACCCCACCTCACAGCTTCCGCTAAAGAGGACGTAGTAGTTACACCCAGCCTTAAGTAATGCATTAGGAAGGTAAAGTGTATTAGGCGTGATGTGGCCATGATCCTGTTGGACAGAAATAAAACAGAAGAACGAGGTCAAAGTGACTAACATTCACATCGACGCACAGAGCAAAGTCAGGTCCTGCGCCTGTCAACACAGTGTTGCCCATATTTAATAACAAGTGTTGACCACAGTTACGGATGCCCAGCACGCACTTCGTCTGTCTTATCTCTGTATCCCTGGTCAACATAAGTTTCTATGTTAGCCTTACCTCGGGTTTCTAGAATGACACTACATTAGGTCCCTATAATCTCACCCCATTATCCCTATTATGACACTCCATAGGTCTCTATAATCACACCCTATAGTCCCTATTATAAAACACCAAAGGTCACTAAAATGATACATCGAAATGTCCCTATTATGATACCCCATTGTCCCTAGTATGAAACACGAATCCCATAGGAACTTAGTATGATTCCTAGTAGGTCCTTTATATCATTACACCCTATAGGTCATATTACGACACCAGAGAACCCTATTATGACACACCATAAGACCCTATTATGACACACCATAGGACCCTATTATGACACACCATAGGACCCTATTATGACACACCATAGAACCCTATTATGACACATCATATGACCCAATTATGACACACCATAGGACCCTTATATGACACACCATAGGACCCTATTATGACACACCATAGGACCCTATTATGACACACCATAGGACCCTATTATGACACACCATTGGACCCTATTATGACACACCATTGGACCCTATTATGACACACCATAGGACCCTATTATGACACACCATAGGACCCTATGACACATCATAGGGCCCTATTAAGACACACCATAGGACCCTATGACACATCATAAGACCATATTATGACACACCATAGGACCCTATTATGACACATCATAGGACCCTATTATAACACACAATAGGACCCTATTATGACACACCATAGGACCCTATTATGACACATCACAGCTCACTAGTATAACATCCCACTTGACGCACGTGTGCGACACAAACGTTCGCGACCATAGATGAAAAGTTGTATTGAAACTATATAATAAATAGAAATAAAGGGAGAGTTGCCAACTGGAATAACCAAAGAGTCCAGGCCGAGTCCCTCCGATACCATAGCTCATTAAAATAATATATGATGATTTCCTTTTATCAAGGTAGTGCCATGGTCAGTAATGGAGATATTCAGTCAGCAACTATTCAATTGAGACATCACATGATGTTATGTGTCACGTGACGATTGAGGTAAGTTATGGAGTTATTCAGTCAGTCAACTATTCTGTGATGAGACATCAGATCGTGTCATGAGTGAGGTAAGTTATAGTTATTCAGTCAACTATTCTGTGAGACATCAGATCGTGTCATGAATGAGGTAAGTTATAGTTATTCAGTCAACTATTCTGTGAGACATCAGATCGTGTCATGAATGAGGTAAGTTATGAGGTAGTTTGAGTAGGATGACATGACCTCTGTTGACATCGGGTGGTCTGTTAAATCGTGAAGTTCCCCCCCCCCCCTCCCGATCCCAAACCCTTTTTTCCTGAAATATTAATTTACGATCCCACAATTCCCAGGTTAAAACGTTCCCCATACCAGATGTCCTCAACATGAATAGACCCCAGATACTAAAGAAACTGGACCCAGAGTAATCAATAAATTGATCGTGGGCCCTCAAAATATAGAAGAAGAACCGTTGTTACATCTTGGAGCATATGAACACATTCCTCACAAACACTAGTTCAGAACAAACATTAAGATATTATATCATTCATAGATACAACATTAGAGACATATTTTCACCATAAATGTTCTTCAGTGAGTATGTAACATTTAGCATTCTATAATTTCTTGACTCTCCCTCCCCTAAACACATACGGGACACATAGAAATATGAGCTTAAGGTTCTCAAACTGAGTTCATCAAATAGCCACCCACGGAAGCGCATAATTTGCAATTTGTATTATTCGTCCATGTGCCCGAAATATAGAGAATCGCTGTGTCTAAAAGTACACAGCAACCTCGGTGTATTAATAGCACAGTCGGGGTGCCATAAATTCATGGACCCCCCCCCCTCATATAACCATTGACACAACCGTATGATAGCACTACTGTTAATCTATAAGCCATTAAGAATGCAATGCCACCCTTCCATCAACTGCCATAAAAGTCATTGAACCAGAACGAGACGTAGCCACCATCCGAAGTCTCAAGTCTCATTCCATCAGTCGACTCATTCAGACAGTAAATCTAGTGTGACGCATGGCGTGGTAGGTCACTTCCTAATCATTCCCACGTGACACAGCCATATGTTGTCAACACGACTCATATCTGATCAGCCGGGCCAACGATCCGGAAATGACGGAATAGATATAATATATGTTGTTTGTCCTTCTCACCGAAGATAACCACGGCAGTTGTTGGACTAGTAGCCTTGACTTGAGCTGTATTTTGTTTAAAGTGTGGGAAGGTTGCTCAGTTCGTCAGCCTCACTCTCTCGTCCTTGGCTATTTGATCCAAAGGCAAGACTTAGCCAAGACGATTGGAAATAGACCAGGATGTAGTAGGTTTTAAATTGTCGGAATAAGATAATATGTGACGTCATCTTATAGTAATTTTTTTTACCCTAACATTTATTAACTTATCTATAGAAGAGGTCAGAGGTCACATCCGTAAAAAGTGGTTGTTAGTTACCACTGAAGGATTGGTGGCTGTTAGGGTGGGCTCACCAACAACAGGTGGGCAGATCGTGTTCATGAAATGCCCTGACGGATCTAAACACTGTAATTAAAACAGGACAAGTCCTGCCAGCAAATGTCGTTTTTTCGGAGTAAGACAAATTATTGGAGGGATTGGAGGGAAAAAGCGATATGATATAAAAATTAGCAGGGCTTTATAAAACTGAATGTTTATGAGGATGTATCTCTGAGACATAAAAATCTCACGAATGGTAATCATTTACCTGGTGGATATGGAGGTTTCTTACATTATATGCTATATAGAGACTTTCACGGAAAATAGTGAAGTACTGGAGAGGTGGGCTGAATATTTTGAGGACATACTGAATGCAGACAATAGACAAGATGAAGATTACCGGAAGAATAACTGAGAATCCAAGCATGGAAAAGAAAAGCATTACTTAGGTCTGAGTGGAAGGAAGTAGTGAGGCAGGCCAAAGCCCTACATGGGCTGTAGCGCCACAGAATGGACGGATATAGAAACTTTGAAGATCAAGGAATATAACGGTTATTACACTATCATTATGTCATACATTTGAGATGCTTAGTATCCATGGCTATTTAAACAACAGCATGTAGACTGACGAGGATTTAAAAAAAACACCTAAAAAAAACGGTTGGTACTTAGGCATATTAAATGCCGAGCAACAATTATCATTAAAAAACAAAAAAACATTAAATTGCTCACAACCACGAATGGCTAGTTGCTATAGGTAGCCGGCAAAAACCCAGCCCATGTCGAATGCAAAGCCCGAACCCGAGTACTAGACACCGACCGAATTTCGGCTTCGTTTTCGGCCCCAAAAGTTGCCATTTGATCACTTTTGGCCTAATTTTATTTTCGGCCAAAACCGAGAAGTTAAATTTCGGTTTAATTTCAGCTTCGGCTGAACTAAAGAAGTTAACTTTCGGTTTAATTTCGGTTTCGGCCGAAAGTGATTGAGACTTTCGATCTGGCCGAAAGGGCCTGAGGTTTTCGGTCATATACCAGAGGTCAGACTGTCTGTCTGTCTCTAGGCCGGCAATCCGATATTCATTATTGCTCGACGTCTTGCTGTCATCGTATTTTATATGACTATTTGGAACCCTAGTTTTATTCAATTCATTCATTAGTGATATGCATTTTGATTTATCAGCGTGATGCTGATCAATGTTGTCATTGACAAAAGTGAATACTATTGAATAATCCTTGGGAATGTTAATATTTCCCCTATTATTTATGTTTTATTATACACAAAAATTAAGGAAACCTAGGCTTTTCCAAATTATTCATTCATTTCTTGAAATTCATCATTATCATACTCATAATCATTGTTATTTACGAAAAAACAAGTGTGTGCGTGTATCAGTGGTTTGTATCATAATTATATAGTAGGCCTACTGCAGAACTGTTTACTTTTATGATTTAGCTGAATAATTTAGATGTCTTTTGCAATTCTCCGTCGAGACCCGTCAGAAGAACTATATTATGAGACACTGTTAAAAAAAATAATTCCCCCAACAATGAGGGTGTGGGAGGTAGGTCGCCGAACGAAACAAATTAAATGACGTCACCAGCACGGTAAGACCAGTGTGTTGGTACTAGGCTATATATTAATACAGCGATATCTTGCCAGCTATTTATTTATTAAAACACAAAGCATTAGTATGACGATAACCGCAAAGCGTTGTTTTGCTATTTTTATATCCTTAATAACTGGTATTTAGATTTTATTGTAGGTCTATGTTCTAGAATGTAATTATATTATAAAAGCAAAGGGCACTCAATGTTCTATTTTGCATGAATCCCCCCCCCCCCCACCCCGGGTCCAAATTTCCTCTTACCATACTACTTTTAAAAAAAACAATTTAAAGAAATTTCAATTACTTTTAACTTCAAATGGTAAAAGCCAGGGTATTCATAAGATGTTTATTAATTAATATTCACGATGATCTTATTTTTTTATAAAAAGAATGTAAATATTGATATCGCCCCCCCCCCCCCCAAATCATTTTTTGATGTATGCAGAATGTATGCGTAAACGAATTTCAAAATACCTAAATATTAAAATTTCAGTTTCAGCTTCGGCTTTGGCCGTAAGTCTAGTTAAGCTTTTGGTTTCGGCCTCGTTTTCGGCCGAAATTCTTGTTAAGCTTTTGGTTTCGGCTTCGATTTCGGTCGAAAGTCGTTTTTTAAATTTCGGCATAGTTTCGGTTTCGGCCGAAATCAGAAATAACGTTCGGTCGGTCTCTACCAGCCCAAGTCGGGTACAAAACCCAGCCCAAGTCGGGTACAAAACCCAGCCCGAGTCGAATACAAAGCCCAGCCCAAGTCGGGTATAAAACCCAGCCCATGTCGGGTACAAAACCCAGCCCAAGTCGGGTACAAAACCCAGCCCAAGTCGGGTACAAAACCCAGCCCAAGTCAGGTACAAAATCCAGCCCAAGTCAGGTACAAAACCCAGCCCAAGTTTGGTACAAAACCCATCCTAGGTCGTGTCCAAAACCCATCCTAGGTCGGGTACAAAACCCATCCTAGGTCTGGTACAAAAAAATAATAATATAAACCCCACCCTACCAAAAAAAATGGCTATGGTGTCATAATTATAAAATGTCTTTAAGGATGACACAGTTATCTCCTATTACATTTATGACAATGTCATTTAATTTTTTTTTTTAATGTACAAGATAACAGTAACAGTACGAGGCACCCCGAACCTCTCAAGTGGGGCACACGACTTGCGGCGCCCCACATCATGAGGTCGACGACTTGATTTGAAACCAGACCAAATAACCAGGACGGTGGGAACAAGATAAACAGCTGCGCCAATATGGGTTGGTTCGTCTCTGTTAATCCCAGATCAAAGTCTAAAGTCTAGGTGGAAATATTAATTACGTAGGTGACCTACCGACCGCCGGTAGTGGTAGATAGGTGTACACTTGGTAGAGAGGAATCATGCACGGTCTCTGGTGATGTTATATATTTTTATAAAAAAATCAGGATATGATGTCTGCTGGCGGTGCGCTGGTGTCAATCACACATCAGACAGGTAGGGGAGGTGAGTCACGCGGTTAACTTTCAAAGTTGAGTTTGTTCAAGCCTGTTAACTCTCCAACATTGAGCATCAGAGTTATGTCCCCCATTGATGAGCGATTCGGTAAAGACAGACTTCATCTTCCTCTGGACAGCTATTTAAAACTTAACAAGCATGTCTAATTAAAATGGTGGTCTTCAATCATAAAAAAACAACAAAGATTTATATTCATCATTAATCCATTTTGTTAGCTGATAAAAGTTTGGATTGATTTTTTAAAGTGTTTTATATCTATTTAAGCTGTACAACACCAAGTACAAGTGTTTTATATCTATTTAAGCCGTACAACACCAAGTACAAGTGTTTTATATCTATTTAAGCCGTACAACACCAAGTACAAGTGTTTTATATCTATTTAAGCCGTACAACACCAAGTACAAGTGTTTTATATCTATTTAAGCCGTACAACACCAAGTACAAGTGTTTTATATCTATTTAAGCCGTACAACACCAAGTACAAGTGTTTTATATCTATTTAAGCTGTACAACACCAAGTACAAGTGTTTTATATCTATTTAAGCCGTACAACACCAAGTGTTTTATATCTATTTAAGCCGTACAACACCAAGTACAAGTGTTTTATATCTATTTAAGCCGTACAACACCAAGTGTTTTATATCTATTTAAGCTGTACAACACCAAGTACAAGTGTTTTATATCTATTTAAGCCGTACAACACCAAGTGTTTTATATCTATTTAAGCCGTACAACACCAAGTACAAGTGTTTTATATCTATTTAAGCCGTACAACACCAAGTACAAGTGTTTTATATCTATTTAAGCCGTACAACACCAAGTACAAGTGTTTTATATCTATTTAAGCTGTACAACACCAAGTACAAGTGTTTTATATCTATTTAAGCCGTACAACACCAAGTACAAGTGTTTTATATCTATTTAAGCCGTACAACACCAAGTGTTTTATATCTATTTAAGCTGTACAACACCAAGTCCAAGTGTTTTATATCTCCAACGTTTACTTTTACTGTACACGTACACACGACACAATCAAATAATTTTATGGCAACACGCCACAGTTCGTTTGATTATAATAATCATACCCCCCCCTATATATTTTCCCCAGCCACAGGAATATAGGAACACCTAGTTACTCTAACGCAGCGTTTCTCAACCTGTGGGTCGCGACTCCTTTGGGGGTCGAACGACCCTTTCCCAGGGGTCGCATAAGGTCATCGGAAACATATATACTCTACTGTAAAGAAGTGGCAAATAAAATAAGTTTGTGGTTGGGGGTCGCCACAATATGAGGAAACAGCATTAAAGGGTCGCGGCATTAGAAAGGTTGAGAACCACCGCTCTAACGCCAAAATAGGGACAAACGTGTAATTAACTAATTGAACCAGAGTATATTTTATTATGCCCCGCCTTTGTCTGTGTTTGCCCACCTCTCCCTTACATCATATTTTGTGACAAAATATCACAGGTTCCCGAGTGAAGTAAAATTGATGACCCCTGTGTACTGGAACACTAGATCCTCCACATGGTTGCCATGCCGGTGTCTTAGTAGAAGTTTTACCAAAAGTGGATGTCACAGAATGCACCAATCATCACATTCAATGCCTACTGGACAGATCCCATTGGCTGCTGAGTTGTACTCTAAAGTGTAACTTATCCAGTTAAGAATGACCAGTTAGGTAGCACTGACCACACAACATTTCTTGTACAGTTACTCTCTAATCCCAGTCAGATGGCACTGACCACACATCTTGTACACAGTAACTCTCTAATCCCAGTCAGATGGCACTGACCACACAAGATCTTGTACACAGTAACTCTCTAATCCAAGTCAAGGGGCACTGACCACACAAACATTTCTTGTACAGTTACTCTCTAATCCCAGTCAGGGGGCACTGACCACACAACATTTCTTGTACAGTTACTCTCTAATACTGGCTCTGGGTCATCAAGTTACAAGCTTGGACATTCCACATCACAATAATCTCCCTACCCAAACAGAAACAACCACTGTGCAGATGCATCGCAGTGAAGTATCTCCAACATTAATAGCTGGGCTAATCAATAGTTACGAGGAAGTCATTTCATTCTGAAGAAATCTGACCTTTATGAACACAACACGTTGGTTTATTTTAAATGTTCATAATATATATCAAAGTTGAATGAAAGGTCAATAAACTATTTGTAACAGTATGACTTTGTACACGCTCACAGTATGACTTTGTACACACTCACAGTATGACTTTGTACACGCTCACAGTATGACTTTGTACATGCTCACAGTATGACTTTGTACACGCTCACAGTATGACTTTGTACACGCTCACAGTATGACTTTGTACACGCTCACAGTATGACTTTGTACACGCTCACAGTATGACTTTGTACACGCTGACGTCAGCTTAGATATAACCAAGTGAGCCACACAAATGAATTGATATAACTGACAAGGGTGAGGGCTGCCATATTATGAGGTCACGTGAGATTCAGGGTGAGGGCTGCCATATTATGAGGTCACGTGAGATTCAGGGTGAGGGCTGCCATATTATGAGGTCACGTGAGATTCAGGGTGAGGGCTGCCATATTATGAGGTCGCGTGAGATTCAGGGTGAGGGCTGCCATATTATGAGGTCACGTGAGATTCAGGGTGAGGGCTGCCATATTATGAGGTCACGTGAGATTCAGGGTGAGGGCTGCCATATTATGAGGTCACGTGAGATTCAGGGTGAGGGCTGCCATATTATGAGGTCGCGTGAGATTCAGGCTGAGGGCTGCCATATTACGAGGTCGCGTGAGATTCCTCTATCTCATAATTGTGAAGCAAGTTTGAGGACCAGAGCAGATATAACTAATCAATAATATATATATATATATCCTGTGCTGTTGGCGATATTTTATTATTTAAAGGATAATTTATTATGTGAATTCAGTTGGAATAAATTGCTTAGTAGTGTCAAGGGGACTTGATGATTCAATTTATGTGGATGTAGCAGTGACAGTTGAACAATGGATGTGGCAGTGACAGTTGAACAATGGATGTGGCAGTCACAGTTGAACAAT
The DNA here is from genome assembly GCA_964017045.1 of Omphiscola glabra. Lineage (NCBI taxonomy): Eukaryota > Metazoa > Mollusca > Gastropoda > Lymnaeidae > Omphiscola > Omphiscola glabra. Next base: position 13,404,931 of record OZ024800.1, read on the forward strand.
GTATGTGGCAGTGACAGTTGAACAATGGATGTGGCAGTGACAGTTGAACAATGGATGTGACAGTGACAGTTGAACAATACATAAAGTTAGCTAACGATCATCTCTGTTGATCATCTCTGTTTTGCCGGTAACACATTAGTCACAGGATATTTCATTGATGAAGTTTTACACTGACTAATTAGCTAAGAATAATTTTAACCCCCCCCCCCACCCCCTCAAACCTCCAATACACACTCCAATTTATTCATTGTTTTTCAATGATTGTATGTGAGTTAAAACAGGGTGAGGACATTGGAAAAGAATTTCTGAGATAGACAAGGAAATGAATCAACCATGGCTTAATTGGAAATGAAGAAAATAAAATGCATATTGAAAATATTGAACTGCCTAGCTTAGGACATAGGACTAATGACTAATTCATTGAAAACCTCTTCTCAAGTTATGAAATGATTATTCTTGTTTTATTTTTTTTTTAAACACTCCTCGGGATTAGGGAGATGCAACACTTGAGAATCACCGTAAGACTGTTTTTAAGGGAACCGTTACTCAGAGGAGATAAGGATAAGGAGACAATGATCACAGTGCTGGGTCCAGACAATGTGTTAGGTTGTTAAAAAAAGAAAGGAAAAAAAAAATAGGAGGGGGGGGGGGGGTTGGAGTTGTAATTATTAAATACATGTCGGGTAACTTTTAAAAATAGTTTTATATTCTCTACACATTCCATGGGTTTTTCTTAAAAGAAGAGGGTAAGCATGCAAGCGGAAGATTGTGCAAGCAAAAAGACATCACAATTTGTAAAGTTACTTACAAGACAAGACTTGTACAGACACAGCAGATTGATAGTTACGCAAGAGCCACTTACTGCTGGAGCCGATCTCGGCCGAATCAGAGACCGTCTTTTCCGGGGTGGGGTTCAGCGTCGAGAAGCTGATGTTACGGCGTTCCTTCTTCATGTCACTGCTGTTGGCATAGATCCCATTTTTAGCTCCTTCCACCCGAGCCCGGCTGTGCATGTCACTAACAAGATGTCGGAGTTGTTCCCGTTCCGTGTGACGGAAGGGGGGATGATTGTGAATTTCTGCAAGGGTGTGACGACGCTCTTGCACCCACTACACAGGGAGTCAATAAAAAAAATTTTTAAATTGAGGAATATTTAGGAAATGACTGATTTCTTTCTCCATCAGATGAGCAGAGAAAACTTTCCCTATTGGGAAATGTCTTGTAATATGTAACTGAATGGAAATGTCTGGTAATATGTAACTGGAGGGAAATGTCTGGTCATATGTAACTGGATGGAAATGTCTGGTCATATGTAACTGGAGGGAAATGTCTGGTCATATGTAACTGGAGGGAAATGTCTGGTCATATGTAACTGGGGGGAAATGTCTGGTAATATTTAACTGGAGATATCAGGACATAAATATTTCTCCATTGTTTGAAACAAGATTTTGTTAGTCATACCTCCCATCATTTAATTTTACAGCCAGGTTTTTCCACACATTTTAAAATTTATTAAACAACACTCATGGCATTGCCCAAATTTTGCAACCTTTCAAAATACTGTAGTCACAAGCCATGAATGCTCAGTATTCTAACAGTATGCACACAGCATCATAGTATACCACCAGTAAGACAGTAATATATATATATATATGTGTTTATGTATATATACTCACCCTAACCTATCCCCCTAACCGGATGTCTGGATGGTCCTAGTCGATTTATTGGACGAACAACAACATATAATAATAGTATACATTTTTTTTTCAACAAGTTTGAGGGTAACACACACACACATATATATATATATTAAAATAAGTTGTGCTGGCAACATATATTTATATTTTAAAATAAGCTGTGACTGTAACATAAATATAAAATAAGTTGTACAATCAGGATAAGGAGGATAAGGAGGACAAGCTTACAGCATTTCTGGGATGGAACATGGAGTCCTCTAACACACCCTGCATAGTTTCATCACCAGATTTTATCAACCCCGGATGATCAGGTGGGAAATTGACAACAACTTCATGATCATTTGGTACACCGATTGTTGCCCTGCGACTGAGAGGAAAACAGTTGTAAGTTAAACAACATGAGCAAGGATTATAATAAATAAAGGAATATAATAAATAAAGGAATATAATAATTAAGGAATATAATAAGGAGATTTCATGATAGCTTTTAAAAAAGTTTTTTAATTATATTTTATTTGTAATAAATACTATGTTAAAATATTTGTATATTGTGTTTTTCAGTTTGAGATAACATTACACATTTCATTTTCAGACAATATCCTCATTATTTTCTGGTGAATAGATATTTTAAAAAACAACAACAAAAAAAACACCATTTTCATCCTCCATAATATTGATTACCATTGGCAATGGACTAGACTAGAGAGTCCCAAAAGGGTGACTTACTGAAGTAGGTTGGCCACAGAATGGCTGTTCTGCATCAAATTTATAAAGGATGGGTCCCTGGAGATTCCTGGGAATGATTTAACGGCAGCCTTGGCATCCTGCATGCTGAGTTTTGTAAAGCCACGTACAATGGAGGTGTCCCGAGATTTGGGTTTCTCTCTGAGCAGCCACGGCTTCAGGTACTTGGTGTTGTAATAATCAAATCTGTAACAACAGAACCAAGAAATGTAGGCACCAAAATCAAAATTTCCTAAGGTCGTAATGTACACTTGCCATGGACATATCAGAAACCAACAATGGACATATCTGAAAACAACAATGGACATATCTGAAACCAACAATGGACATATCAGAAACCAACAATGGACATATCAGAAATCAACAATGGACATATCAGAAACCAACAATGGACATATCAGAAACCAACAATGGACATATCAGAAACCAACAATGGACATATCAGAAACAAACAATGGACATATCAGAAACAAACAATGGACATATCTGAAACAAACAATGGACATATCTGAAACCAACAATGGACATATCAGAAACCAACAATGGACATATCAGAAACAAACAATGGACATATCAGAAACCAACAATGGACATATCAGAAACAAACAATGGACATATCAGAAACAAACAATGGACATATCAGAAACAAACAATGGACATATCAGAAACAAACAATGGACATATCAGAAACAAACAATGGACATATCAGAAACCAACAATGGACATATCAGAAACAAACAATGGACATATCAGAAACCAACAATGGACATATCAGAAACAAACAATGGACATATCAGAAACAAACAATGGACATATCTGAAACCAACAATGGACATATCAGAAACCAACAATGGACATATCAGAAACAAACAATGGACATATCAGAAACCAACAATGGACATATCAGAAACAAACAATGGACATATCAGAAACAAACAATGGACATATCAGAAACAAACAATGGACATATCAGAAACAAACAATGGACATATCAGAAACAAACAATGGACATATCAGAAACCAACAATGGACATATCAGAAACCAACAATGGACATATCAGAAACAAACAATGGACATATCAGAAACAAACAATGGACATATCAGAAACAAACAATGGACATATCAGAAACAAACAATGGACATATCAGAAACAAACAATGGACATATCAGAAACAAACAATGGACATATCAGAAACAAACAATGGACATATCAGAAACAAACAATGGACATATCAGAAACAAACAATGGACATATCAGAAACAAACAATGGACATATCAGAAACCAACAATGGACATATCAGAAACAAACAATGGACATATCAGAAACCAACAATGGACATATCAGAAACAAACAATGGACATATCAGAAACAAACAATGGACATATCTGAAACCAACAATGGACATATCAGAAACCAACAATGGACATATCAGAAACAAACAATGGACATATCAGAAACCAACAATGGACATATCAGAAACAAACAATGGACATATCAGAAACAAACAATGGACATATCAGAAACAAACAATGGACATATCAGAAACAAACAATGGACATATCAGAAACAAACAATGGACATATCAGAAACCAACAATGGACATATCAGAAACCAACAATGGACATATCAGAAACAAACAATGGACATATCAGAAACAAACAATGGACATATCAGAAACAAACAATGGACATATCAGAAACAAACAATGGACATATCAGAAACAAACAATGGACATATCAGAAACAAACAATGGACATATCAGAAACAAACAATGGACATATCAGAAACAAACAATGGACATATCAGAAACAAACAATGGACATATCAGAAACAAACAATGGACATATCAGAAACAAACAATGGACATATCAGAAACCAACAATGGACATATCAGAAACAAACAATGGACATATCAGAAACAAACAATGGACATATCTGAAACCAACAATGGACATATCAGAAACCAACAATGGACATATCAGAAACAAACAATGGACATATCAGAAACCAACAATGGACATATCAGAAACAAACAATGGACATATCAGAAACAAACAATGGACATATCAGAAACAAACAATGGACATATCAGAAACAAACAATGGACATATCAGAAACAAACAATGGACATATCAGAAACCAACAATGGACATATCAGAAACCAACAATGGACATATCAGAAACAAACAATGGACATATCAGAAACAAACAATGGACATATCAGAAACAAACAATGGACATATCAGAAACAAACAATGGACATATCAGAAACAAACAATGGACATATCAGAAACAAACAATGGACATATCAGAAACAAACAATGGACATATCAGAAACAAACAATGGACATATCAGAAACAAACAATGGACCTATCAAAATAAAAATGCGATATATTAGAAATAAATTATGTACATATAAACAAAGTTGTGCAACATTGTTTATAAGGTGTTTGGTTTCAGACACATCCTTTCAATTATGTGATACTGGATAGGATTCAGGAATACTTAATCCATGACTTACTTATGCTGCAAGGAGTTGTCTCCAGATTTGCCAACAATATCTTCTACACCAGCCATGAGATGGTCAATGAACTTTGAAGGAGACCAGAAATAATACATAGTAGGTGGTCATTGTTATCAGTATAGAACAGAGGAGAAGTTTTTGAATAAACTCACACAAAAAAAAACTTTCCAGTACTTCTTAGAAACGTATGAATATCATGTAAATGTGACCTTGTTGTGAGGAACACTTGGGAAGTGAACTTTTGGAAAGTTAACAGATGGGTAGTGAACTTTTTGGAAAGTGAACAGTTGGGAAGTGAACATATGGAAAACATTATTGTAAAGAAATAAAAATAAACCTAGTTTGTTCAAAATAAATGGAGTAGATATTAATGTGCCTAGAAATTTAGCATGCATTTTTAGTGAGGTTGGTTAAAAATTTTGAAACTGTCAGACTAGTTATGTTGTTGATTTAAAAAGTTCACATATGATTCTAAGAGGATGATGTCATCAGCAGACAATAAGTGTTTTCATTAACATCAGTAGATCAAAGGCCAACAAGTAAAAAAAAAACAAAAAAAAACACAGCAATAACAAGTCAATAAAAAGTCAACATGTTAACAACAACAACAACAAAAAAATCTCACCCTCTTGTGTATCATTTCATTCATGGATGGATCTATGTCTTCAGCTCTCTCCACTTTTAAGGCATTGACAACTGGCTTGATGGTGATACCCTGGGGGAACAGAAATAGCCCAGGTTTCATCTCCAGGGGATTAACATTGAGCCAGGGAAATATGGTGGGATGAATTGGATACATTTTTACTGGACCAATGGTCAGGAGGAAAAAAAATAAATAACTAACAAACTAACTAGCCTGCTGGCTATGCTTTGAATACTTGCAGTTCAAGCAGTTTAATTATTGTGTAAGATATTTGATGTCTGGTATGATGAAGCACCTTGCCTTACTGGCGTGCCTTGTGGTAGGGATCCTCAAGCTGAATGCTATTATCATTACAAAGTAGATGTAGTGAACAATTTACTGGACCATGCTATTGATTTCTAGCCTAATCAGACAATAATAGCAGCTATGGAAATAAAATTAAATGGTTTTTTTTTTGAGTTATAGTCTAATTATACTCAAGGCTGTCGCATCATTTTTTTGTTTCCGTGCCCGCCAACCCCCTCACATTCGAAGTTGGTAGTTTAAATAGCTTTTCACATCACAACTCTGGGGGCCCTTAGGTATTCGAGGCCCTCTGCAGCCGCAGGGGTTGCTTTGATTATAATGGCAAGTAATATTTGCAGTTAAATGGCCGAGACAATTTTGGTGCAGGGTGACACAATTAAGTGGTCACTTCTCTCAGCATGAAAAAAATGTGCCTTTTCATTAAATTTCTACTAGTGAAGATGTTATTAATTTCAAACCTGAATATTTCTTAAAATGTGGCCTAGAATCAAGGTAGTCAAATATCTAATTCAGCAAGTCTATTTTTAGCACACACAAACCCACCCATATTAACACACACAAACCCACCCATATTAACACACACAAACCCACCCATATTAACACACACAAACCCACCCAGATTAGCACACACAAACCCACCCATGTTAACACACACAAACCCACCCAGATTAACACACACAAACCCACCCATATTAACACACAAACCCACCCAGATTAACACACACAAACCCACCCAGATTAGCACACACAAACCCACCCATGTTAACACACACAAACCCACCCAGATTAACACACACAAACCCACCCATATTAACACACACAAACCCACCCATGTTAACACACACAAACCCACCCATATTAACACACACAAACCCACCCATGTTAACACACACAAACCCACCCAGATTAACACACACAAACCCACCCAGATTAACACACACAAACCCACCCATGTTAACACACACAAACCCACCCAGATTAACACACACAAACCCACCCATGTTAACACACACAAACCCACCCAGATTAACACACACAAACCCACCCATGGTAACACATGCACCAACCTGAATGAAGACTGTGAAGAAGACTATGACAAGTGTTGTGGTTACAAACATCGCCCGCTCTGGCATCTGCTGTGGGTCCAACAGCAAAGCCAAACAGAAAGCTATTCCACCTCTCAGGCCACCGTACGACATGATGAACTGGTCGATGGGGGACAGGCGAATCAGGCGACGGCGATTGAGCATAAAAGACAAAAATATGACACCTGTTTTGGACAAAGATGAGAATTGACAATTTAATATATTCTAAAGATAATTAGCAAAACTCATAAAATAAGTGTACATTTTTGGGGCCAAGGTTAAATAAAAATGTAAGTTAAATACTGAAACTGTATGGTCATTTCACCATTTTAACAGCAAATTTTTAAGATGCAGCAGACTCCACAGCTAAGTATGTTTAAGTATAAGAAAATTTGGATATTTGCACTTTGACTGTATAATACAGAGCCACCAGACTAATAATACAGAGCCACAAAACTATTTCAATGTGCTGATTTCGTTGACATAAAATTCATCAAAGATATAATTTTACTGGCTTGGTATTAAAAAATATTATACATTGATTTACTACTATTGAATGAAGAGTTTTAATTGACTGGGGGGAAAAAAAAGAAAGAAATAAAGGAAAGATTAAATAAGCAGTTAAGGATTAAAAAAAAAAATTGATTATCTTTCATCTTATTTTTTTTGTGGAGGATTTTTTGGTTTAATCATATCAACAATAAAATGTTAGGGTTAAAAAGTCTTTACTTCATCTTTTTCATAAATGGATGCAATGTTAAATGTCTCTGAATGCATAGCTTCAAGCCATTAATGATGTATCCGAGTCTCCTAAATAATAATGTAGTTCTTCTCTTATTATTGACCATCCTGTCAGACGGTCACTAACATTCCAATATCTCCTTACTTTTGATTTATTTTCCATCTCAGTCAAAGACAGGAGGGGGAAAAAATATGTACATTTCAAGTCATAACATTTTAAAGAACACAAACTTTAACACTTACAAACTTTAACACTTACAAACTTTAACACTTACAAACTTTAATACTTACCCGTAACTCTAAAAATGAGACAAAATAAAATGCTGAAAAGAATGAAATCCAGTTGCCAGTCATGAGAGTCGATGACAGTTGAAAGCCCAAGGAACATGAATATGATCGTCTCAGATATATTTGCCATCATTTTCATGAAGTATTTCACTGTGGTGGTCGACTTCTTGGTCATGTTGGCCTCTGTGTAGTGCCTCATGATTATGCCACCAAAAGTCAGTCTGAGAGAGGAAAGAATGAAAAACATGATGGCGACGTTTAACTTATTGAAACAAACATGAAATCATTAGAGGGCATGGCTAATTGAAAACCAGTCATTTGAATACAAGACTGTGAACAAAAAAGTAGTTTAAATGATGAAAATCACCAAAATGACGATAAGATTTAGTTTTGGTGAATTTCAGCTAGAGAGGAAACTGGCTGCAATGAGAAATGAGAAAACTGGCTGAAATGAGAAATAACAAAACTGGCTGAAATGTGAAATGAGAAAACTGGCTGAAATGAGAAATGAGAAAACTGGCTGAAATGAGAAATGAGAAAACTGGCTGAAATGAGAAATGAGAAAACTGGCAGAAATGAGAAATGAGAAAATTGGCTGAAATGAGAAAACTGGTTGAAATGAGAAAAATGGCTGAAATGAGAAAACTGGCAGAAATGAGAAATGAAAAAACTGGCAGAAATGAGAAAACTGGCTTAAATGAGAAAACTGGCTGAAATGAGAAAACTGGCTGAAATGAGAAAACTGGCTGAAATGAGAAAACTGTCTCAAATGAGAAAACTGGCTCAAATGAGAAATGAGAAAACTGGCTGAAATGAGAAATGAGAAAACTGGCTGAAATGAGAAATAAGAAAACTGGCTGAAATGAGAACACTGGCTGAAATGAAAAAACTGGCTGAAATGAGAAAACTGGCTGAAATGAAAAATAAGAAAATGGGCTGAAATGAAAAATAAGAAAACTGGCTGAAATGAGAAATAAGAAAACTGGCTGTAATGAGAACACTGGCTGAATTGAGAAAACTGGCTGAAATGAGAAAACTGGCTGAAATGAGAAATGAGAAAACTGGCAGAAATTAGAAAACTGGCAGAAATGAGAAAACTGTCTGGAATGAGAAAACTGGCAGCAATGAGATGAGAAAACTGGCAGCAATGAGATGAGAAAACTGGCAGCAATGAGAAATGAGAAACTGGCAGAAATGAGAGATGAGAAAACTGGCTGCAATGAGAGATGAGAAAACTGGCTACAATGAGAGATGAGAAAAATTGCAGCAACGAGATGAGAAAACTGGCTGAAATGAGAAAACTGGTTGAAATGAGAAATAAGAAAACTGGCTGAAATTAGAAATGAGAAAACTGGCTACAATGAGAGATGAGAAAATGATGCAGATTATTGAAGCTAGTATGCATATCAATTTCTGTGTTACAGCTTGACATAAACTTTGATTCCATGTTAGTAATGCAGACAAATAATTAAGTGATCTTGTTCAAGCAGGGAAGGCCACGTGGTGGGAGAATCAGACAATGTTATATGTTAAATATTTTTATGTACAGCGCGGTGAGCCTAGCCCTAGGCTGGGGTACCGCGCTATATAAGACAGCAAATAATAATAATAATAATAATAATATGGCACTGCCCATCAGATGGAGTTTGGAGAATCAGACAATGTTATATGGCACTGCCCATCAGATGGAGCAGGGAGAATCAGACAATGTTATATGGCACTGCCCATCAGATGGAGCAGGGAGAATCAGACAATGTTATATGGCACTGCCCATCAGATGGAGCAGGGAGAATCAGACAATGTTATATGGCACTGCCCATCAGATGGAGCAGGGAGAATCAGACAATGTTATATGGTACTGCCCATCAGATGGAGCAGGGAGAATCAGACAATGTTATATGGTACTGCCCATCAGATGGAGCTGGGAGAATCAGACAATGTTATATGGTACTGCCCATCAGATGGAGCTGGGAGAATCAGACAATGTTATATGGTACTGCCCATCAGATGGAGCAGGGAGAATCAGACAATGTTATATGGTACTGCCCATCAGATGGAGCAGGGAGAATCAGACACTGTTATATGGCACTGCCCACCAGATGGAGCAGGTTGCTATTGTCCTAGCCAGGGCTTCAAGAGCGTAATCTCAAGCCCCTAGCAGAATATGTATGTTGTTTAGTGATATGCTTTTTTCCAAACATAAAACATATGTTATGTTCTGAACACTATAATACGGCATGTAAAATAATAACTTACGCCAAAATTCCTGACCACTCCATAATCTCTGAGGTCAGGTACGCCAGGTACCCGAGCACGAATATAAACAAAGGTTCAATGACCCGGACATGGTCAGTGTATTTGGTTATGAAAGCTCCAACCAGGCCGTAGATGACTCCTATGGCCGTCCCTCCCAAGCACACAATGAAGAACTGCAGCACACCTGTCAGAAAGTCAATTATCTCCAGCTTGCTCTCACCGATCTCAGTGAAACCTTCCATCATTCTGTACACAACCTGTTAGATAGAGTTCAAGGGATATCTTCATTCTTCACACTAACTGTTAAAGTTCAGAGAATATGTTCATTCTGTACAAAACCTATTAAAGTTCAGGGAAATGTTTATTCTGTACACAACCTGTTAGACAGAATTCATGGAATATGCTCGAAATGATCTAATGCTACATCAATGATCTTTAATCTTTAGTTTCTCAGATTTATTCAGGAGGCCAAATAAAATAACTTGTAGGCTTACAGCCAGTCTGTGTTTTACCAAGATGGTACGATACTTCAGGCTTACAGCCAATCTGTGTTACACCAAGTGGTACCATACTTCAGGCTTACAGCCAGTCTGTGTTACACCAAGTGGTACCATACTTCAGGCTTGCACAAAGATGGTACGATACTTCACACTTACTCTGTTATACACAAAGATGGTCAGAAAATACAATCTTACACCCTTTTATGCATAGTTGCCACTTATAACGGTTCTTAAAATTATGTTTGGTTCATCACTTAATCAAAATCACTGTGATTACAATGAACTTACCACAGAGACACCATCGTTTAGCTGACTTTACAATGAACTTACCACAGCGACACCATCGTTTAGCTGACTTTACAATGAACTTACCACAGAGACACCATCGTTTAGCTGACTTTACAATGAACTTACCGCAGTGATACCATCATTCAGCTGACATTACAATGAACTTACCACAGTGACACCATGAACTTACCACAGTGACACCATGCACTTACCACAGTGACACCATGAACTTACCACAGTGACACCATGAACTTACCACAGTGACACCATCGTTTAGCAGCGACTCCCCAAAGACGATGATGTAGAGGATCTCGTTGACTTGAATCTCTTCAAATATGGCGAGCACGGCCACGGGGTCCACGGCTGAGATGAGGGCGGCAAAGACAAAACAGTGGAGCATGCTGATCTTCTTGTGGATCCACCCGACATAGGACATGCCCCACAGCCCTATACCTAGAGTTGGGACAAATCAAACAATGGTTAAATCGCTCCATCTCACACAACTTTTCCATCCTACATAGGACTTGTCCCACAGACTTATTCCATCCAACATAGGACATGCCCCATAGACCTATTCCATCCAACATAGGACATCCCCCATAGACCTATTTCATCTAACATAGGAATTGTCCCACAGACCTATTCCATCCAACATAGGACATGCCCCAAAGACCTATTCCATCTAACATAGGACATGCCCCAAAGACCTATTCCATCTAACATAGGACATGCCCCATAGACCTATTCCATCTAACATAGGACATGCCCCAAAGACCTATTCCATCCAACATAGGACATGCCCCAAAGACCTATTCCATCTAACATAGGACATGCCCCATAGACATATTTCATCCAACATAGGACATGCCCCAAAGACCTATTCCATCCAACATAGGACATCCCCCATAGACCTATTTCATCCATCGTATACCTATCCCATCCAACATAGGACTTGTCCCACAGACCTATTCCATCCAACATAGGACATGTCCCAAAGACCTATTCCATCCAACATATGACATCCCCCATAAACATATTTCATCCATCATAGAACATCCCCCATATACCTATCCCATCCAACATAGGAATTGTCCCACAGACCTATTCCATCCAACATAGGACTTGTCCCACAGACTTATTCCACCCAACATAGGACATCCCAATAGACCTATCCCATCCAACATAGGACTTGTCCCACAGACCTATTCCATCCAACTTAGGACATGCCCCAAAGACCTATTCCATCCAACATAGGACATCCCCCATAGACCTATTTCATCCATCATAGAACATCCCCCATATACCTATCCCATCCAAAATAGGACTTGTCCCACAGACCTATTCCATCCAACATTGGACATCCCCCATAGACCTATTCCATCCAACATAGAACATCCCCCATAGACCTATCCTATCCAACATAGGACATCCCCATAGACCTATCCCATCCAACATAGGACATCCCCCATAGACCTATTCCATCCATCATAGGACATCCCCCATAGACATATTCCATCCATCATAGGACATCCCCCATAGACCTATCCCATCCAACATAGGACATCCCCCATAGACCTATCCCATCCAACATAGGACATCCCCCATAGACCTATCCCATCCAACATAGAACATCCCCCATAGACCTATCCCATCCAACAAAGGACATCCCCCATAGACCTATCCCATCCAACATAGGACATCCCCCATAGACCTATTCCATCCATCATAGGACATCCCAGGGGAGTTGGGTGGGGTGTTGTGGTGTGGTCCACCTCCAGGGGAGTTGGGTTGAGTGGGGTGTGGTGTGGCTGACCTCCAGGGGAGTTGGGTTGGGTGGGGTGTGGTGTGGCTGACCTCCAGGGGAGTTGGGTTGGGTTGGCTCATGTAAGCCTGTAGGTATATTATTTTCACAACCTCCTAAATCTAAATGTACCAGCAAAAAATAACCCACTTTACTTCCAAAAAATGACCCACTTTACTTCCAAAAATGACCCACTTTACTTCCAAAAAATGACCCACTTTACTTCCAAAAAATGACCCACTTTACTTCCAAAAATGACCCACTTTACTTCCAAAAAATGGCCCACTTTACTTCCAAAAAATAACCCACTTTACTTCCAAAAAATAACCCACTTTACTTCCAGAAAATGATTTACTTTACTTCCATAAATCAGTTTTTGCCTTTCCCGTCATATAAGAAACAACTCTTGTTCAATGCTATCTCTCCAAGTCATGACAGAACCACTGCTCATTGTAAATATGCGCGGCCGCGATTTCCTGTAGTTTTCATTGATCATATTTTGGCTTATTTTGTAACATTTCCCACTATTTATTGGTATCTGCTATAATCGATATCCCGAAGAGACTATTATTTCCCATATTGCTATCTCCGCGAACTAAAAGTGTCTCCCTTCATTGATTTTTATGTGCAGTTTCACTCTTATAGGGTCTGCACATACCGATGGGATCAACATATAGGGTACCAGTAGGGTCTACACAGAAGAAGGAGTCTACACATAGGTTTGGGTATGCACATACCACACGTTGGGATATGCACGTATAGTTTTAGCACATTGTCATGTCTAAAAAGGTATCTTACACATAGGTCTAAACATGATGGGGGTCTACATATAAAGGGATCTACAAGTCAAAAGGCAACAGCGGGAAACAGAAACAAATAAATGAATAAAACACATAATACATAATACACACATACTTTCATGGGGACACAAACTGCCCTTCAAACAGGCAATATTTTCTAAGCTTTACCCCAAGAGAAAAACTGTTCAGTTTCCCTTTTACTTTTAGTTACAGCTGAACATTCTCTCTATATATTTTTACAATCTTTTTCTTTAGACCATTTCCCTGCCTTGTCAATTTTCTTGGCTGTAAAGTGCCAACCCTGACACTCAAGAGACTTAGTCAAAAATACTTCCCCTCTTCCCCCCACCACACCCACACTTCTTCCACAATCCATTTCACCACCACCCAGACACCCATGGGACTAAGTCCCAAAATGCCATTACTTTCTCACGGGTGTTAAAAAATTGGTTTTTATTTTAGGGGTTAACTGACTTTTTATCAATTTCTTCAAATTTCTTTTTTATCTTTGGAACAGCAAAAGAATGTCTGTCCCCGGTCCATTTACGCATGCCGCGCCACTTTGAGTTACTGTGTAGTAACCAAGATGGCGGCCCTGGGGAAATAAGTGGCGCAGATTGCGTAAATTTAACAAAATATTTTTTAAAATGAATATATTCCAAAAGCGTAGCAAGAGTGTTTGGCGCCCGGGGACAAGATTCATTTTAAAGCGACTCCCTTTCTTTTTTCAACTCTCGAAACCCATTATTTTCATCAATAAAATAAAATCAAAGCACATTTTGGTGCCCCTAATTAGTCTGGCGCCCTGGGAAATCTGTCCCCCCTTGCCCCCCTTAGCTACGCCTCTAATATATCCGACAAAATTTGACAACAGTGCTGATGAAGATCTCCTACTGTGATAGGCAGATGTGACAACTCACCTATCCCAAGCGTATTCCAGAGTGTGTTGACAACGGCCAGGAGTAGAATGGTCCCCAGGTTATTGAAGAAGGCCTTGTTGGGCATGTGGTAGCCGGCATCGTAGATGATGGGCGGTAGCAGGAACAGGAAGAACGTGTTGGCGTCTAGCGTGTACTGTGTGCTCTTCGCCGTCTCCGTGTAGAACAACGTCACACCCACCAGGATGCCCAGGGTGATGAGGAGGCAACTCTCGGGGAAGATGTGAGGGAGCTTGTCGTAGAGATGGAACCCTAAACAAAGAACGGAATATGTGAGGGAGTTTGTCGTAGAGATGGAACCTTAAACAAAGGATGTAAACAAATGAAGTAAGCAAACAATATAATTCATACTAGAGCTCAACCGGAAAAAAAGGAGGGGGGCAGAGCAGTTTTTTTTTTGTAAGGGTCTGGGTATTTTGAGAAAATACCCGGTTGGTCCAAGTGGTACACACAAAAATGTGACTTCTCATTTTCTATAATATGCCAGCCTATAAAAAAGACATTCATACAGACAGGCCAAGAGACAGTCCTACAGATAGTCTAACAGATATTCCTACAGACAGGCCAAAAGACATTCCTACAGACATGCCAGAAGACATTCCTACAGACATGCCAGAAGACATTCCTACAGACATGCCAGAAGACATTCCTACAGACATGCCAGAAGACATTCCTACAGACATGCCAGAAGACATTCCTACAGACATGCCAGAAGACATTCCTACAGACATGCCAGAAGACATTCCTACAGACATGCCAGAAGACATTCCTACAGACATGCCAGAAGACATTCCTACAGAAATGTCAATCGTCCCGCATGACGCTGGCTATGTGATAGGTTGTTGGTTTTGTTCCCACTCAGTACTATTAAAATAAAACATGTTGAGAAGGGGGAAAGCCGGTTGTGAAAAAGAAGCAGGAGACACCAGAAGCAAAATATATAAAAGAGATACATATCCAACATAATGAAATGTTCAGAATTATACCTTCCAACCTAACCGGTCAACTACGTCTCCCCTACCCTACTCACCCGCAATTATCACAACTAGCCACTATGCCCAACACCACCCACCCAACCGCCCACCGCAGCCTCCTCGGGGAGGACACCGATGGATTGTCAGATTAATCATTCAGGTTGACAGGATGACCTTGGCATTGGTTGGATGAGTTAGTCTTATAACGAGTCCACAATTCCGTTCACAACATAGCTGAAATTGTCTGCTGTGATTAGATGCATTTACTGGTAGCACATATTCTTCAATGGAAATTCTTTTAAATTTTATATAATTATCGAGAGTTTAGTCCCCGACCCCACCCCCCCCAAAAAAAAAGCCACCCACCAACAAGTGTTGGTTGAACGTGAGAGTGTAGAGGTTGCCATATGGTTAAATCAGCACTCTCTTGTGTTCATTGCTGGCCCCCTCTTGTGTTCCTGGCGCCACCCCCCCACTCTTGATTTCTTGCTGCCCTCCCCCTATTTTGTTTCTGGCTGCCCTCACTCTTGCGTTCCTGGTTGTCAGCTCCTGTGTTCAAGGCTGCCCCCCCCCCCCGGCCACTCTTGAGTTCCTGGCTGCCCCAATATTGAGTTCCTGGCTGTCCCAATATTGAATTCATTGCTGTGACCCCCTTGTGTGTTTCTGGCTGCCCCCCCACTCTTGTGTTCCTGGCTCCCCCCACTCTTGTATTCCTTGCTGCCACCCCCTATTGTGTTTCTGGCTGCCCTCCACTCTCTTGCTACTAGCCCCCCCCCCACCCCCGTGTTAAACGCTAATGTAACTTTGAAAATGCTGCTTTGGGTGTTGAGGTCATTGACACATGCAGGGGCGCTGCTAGGGGTAAGTGTCGCCCAGTGCGGGCCAAGATTGTTAACGCCCCCTTCCACGGAAAAAAAACAACAACTCTACATGCAGTTGTCCCAAAATGCAGCCCATCGATGTAAAGAAAATAGTGCCACCTATGAGCGGATCTCCCCTCCCCGTCACACTTTCTACGACACTGGACCCATTAACCAAGATACTGGACCCATTAACCAAGACACTGGACCCATTAACCAAGACACTGGACCCATTAACCAAGACACCGGACCCATTAACCAAGACACTGGACCCATTAACCAAGACACTGGACCCATTAACCAAGACACTGGACCCATTAACCAAGACACTGGACCCATTAACCAAGACACTGGACCCATTAATCAAGACACTGGACCCATTAACCAAGATACTGGATCCATTAACCAAGACACTGGACCCATTAACCACGACACTGGACCAATTAACCAAGACACTGTTCACGGCTGATAAATGATACTAGAAATTGTTGTCATTTCTTTCCTTCGTGGACATATTTGACATGTATAGAAATCCCTCACTTAAAAAACCACGAAGAAAACCCCACTTCCCCCTTTTAATCAAGAAGCTTATAACTAGAATCCTGGAAGATAACAGGTCAAAGTTCAAACGGTTACACATGCTAAGAATCGCGACCGCTTGATGGGACTTGAAGATAACTAACAATGACAGGTCATTGACTGGTGGAAGACATGGACAGCGACTAACAATGACCGGTCATTGACTGGTGGAAGACTGAAGACATGGACTGCGACTAACAATGACAGGTCATTGACTGATGGAAGACTGAAGACATGGACTGCGACTAACAATGACCGGTCGTTGACTGGTGGAAGACGGAAGACATGGACAGCGACTAACAATGACCGGTCATTGACTGGTGGAACACGGAAGACATGGACTGCGACTAACAATGACCGGTCATTGACTGGTGCAAGACGGAAGACATGGACTGCGACTAACAATGACCGGTCGTTGACTGGTGGAAGACGGAAGACATGGACAGCGACTAACAATGACCGGTCATTGACTGGTGGAACACGGAAGACATGGACTGCGACTAACAATGACCGGTCATTGACTGGTGCAAGACGGAAGACATGGACAGCGACTAACAATGACCGGTCATTGACTGGTGGACGACGGAAGACATGGACAGCGACTAACAATGACCGTTCGTTGACTGGTGGAAAACGGAAGACATGGACAGCGACTAACAATGACCGGTCATTGACTGGTGGAAGACGGAAGACATGGATAGCGACTAACAATGACCGGTCATTGACTGGTGGACGACGGAAGACATGGACTGCGACTAACAATGACCGGTCGTTGACTGGTGGAAGACGGAAGACATGGACAGCGACTAACAATGACCGGTCGTTGACTGGTGGAAGACGGAAGACATGGACAGCGACTAACAATGACCGGTCGTTGACTGGTGGAAGACTGAAGACATGGACAGCAATGAACGCATTGTAACAGAGAATGAACGGTTCTGATGACTTGGTTTGTGTCAAACGAAAGGATTATAGTAATTTTAATTATTTTATAATGTAAAAAGTAATTCAATACACGAAAAATGTATAAAAATTGCGACACACATTGTTTTCTTGTTGCGACACTTTGTCAAAATCATCCAATAAAATAGGTGCGTTCTTTTGATCACGTTACTAGAAGGTAAATAATCGTTAATCTATTACATGTAAACAGAGTAAGAGATAATTCTCAAGTTTATAAATTGTTGACATTCACTGACATATACCGTATTTTACGGACTATAAGACGCAATTTTTTTCTTCCAAAATTGCCTCCAAAATCCATGTGCGTCTTATTCTCAAACTTAATATAAATGGTAAAATGTGTTTTTTTTTGGTTTTTTTTTTAAAATAAAATTGCTTAAAAATTAAGGTGCGTCTTATTGTCCGTTGCGTCTTACAGTTCGTAGCGTCTTATTGTCCGCAGCGTCTTACAGTCCGTAACGTCTTATAGTCCGTGGCGTCTTATTGTCCGTAGCGTCTTACAGTCCGTAACGTCTTATAGTCCGTAGCGTCCTATAGTCCGTGGCATCTTATAGTCCGTGGCGTCTTATAGTCCGTGGCGTCTTAAAGTCCGTAGCGTCTTATAGTCCGTAGCGTCTTATAGTCCGTGGCGTCTTATAGTCCGTAGCGTCTTATTGTCCGTAGCGTCTTACAGTCCGTAACGTCTTATAGTCCGTAGCGTCTTACAGTCCGTGGCGTCTTATAGTCCATGGCGTCTTAGTCCGTGGCGTCTTATAGTCCGTGGCGTCTTATAGTCCGTAGCGTCTTATAGTCCGTGGTGTCTTATAGTCCGTAAAATACGGTAGTTGTGTCTCATTAAGAAAGCAATTAATCAAACAAATCTTTCCGCACACCATTGACAAGTTGTTATCACCAGCTTACTATTACTGGGAGTTGTCTTTCTGGTTTCAACTGCTCCATTAAATTTATAACAACTGAGTTTTCCATAAACTTGGGTCCTTGCAATGACAAGAATGCAAGGAGCCAACAAAAACGATTTAATGTATCTCTGTTATGATCTTCATCGACTCTCTGATAACTTCACATGGCCAATTTCTGTTCGCATATTATATGTTATACAAATGGGAATAGAGCCATTTTTAGAAATTCGGGTTCGGCTCCGTCGTCAGCAGGGTTTGGCCGTCGGCAGGGTTCGGTTCGGGTTCGGTGTTTGGTTCGATTACCCTCTCTAATTTTGTATAGTTTGTAAATAACGTTCAAATCCTGAAGGCTCAGGCTCACCGTTGACCCAACCTTACAGAGCAAACGTAAGTTACACAGTGGGGACTTTAAAACCCATCACAATTATGACGTTTCCCTCTGTGCCAAGGATAGAGCAATGTCTTGTGTCATTTCGAATCTGAAGCGAAAGAAATGGTGAAATTACTCCCGCTTAAATAAGGAGAGTTAACAATTCAAATATAAAAGGGGTTCTCTCCCGGTAAACGACACGATCCGCCCAGGGATTTTTGGGCCCCAGGTTTTAATCAAAATTTCGGCACCCAACAAATTTCAAAATAATTGTATGAAACGATTAGGTATCAATGAAAATCATTTTCTTTAGGGCCCCCATTGTAGCAGCAACCCAAATTGTGGCAGCCCTCCCCATTGTGGCAGCGACCCTATTGTGGCATCATCCCCACCCACCCACCCCCCAAATTGTGGCCGGGTCCCCAATGATTGAATCAGTTGCACCGTCCTTTGCACGCCCCTGCCACGTGATTTAACTGTTAAAAGGATAATGATTTAATTATGTTGGAATACAATTTACGAGTTCAACAAATGTTTTCCGTTATGTTACATCTGGTCGTATTGAGCGATTTCTTACACCCGTGACCCCTTGCGGAGGGGGGGGGGGAGTCACGTCATTTCTTGAGTCTAAGGGTTAACCCTTCAAAGAATTTCACCGTAATCCTAACGTCAAACAGTGTCCGAAACTTCAGTTCTACAGTCCGAACACGTTCACTTTTGAATGGCTTAATCTGGCCAGGCAATCGATGTGATTGCGCCCCCCCCCCCCCGGAGTGGCGACACCCCAGGGCACATCGGGGTGACGTCACTTCCAGAAAAAAAAAGTGTCATTAAACTGCAGTAAAGCTGCAATCTTTTTTACTTGGCGAGTTAGGGAGAACAAAATAAAAGATTCGCGCTATTCAGTGGTGCGAGAAAAAGAAAAAAAAAAAAAAAAAAGGTGTTTGGGGAGATTTATTTCAGGCACCAGGTTCGGGAGCCAGGATTGAAGCTCCCATATGGGATATCTTCCTGGATAAACGTTGAACAGACACGACTGAGTATTGATGTGATACCATTTCCACACTTTCAATTTTGAGACTCCTTTGGTCTGATCACCAATGTGCGAGTTTTTTTTCTTAAAATTGTGCGAGGTCAGCTTAGAGAGAGAGAGAGAGAGAGAGAGAGAGAGAGAGCGATGTAACAGTGTTGGACATCTAAGGAAAAAATCTGAAATAAACGGCATTAGCCTTATCAACATTATATGAAACAACGAATCACACATACAGCTGTAAAATCTAAAAGTCAACAAAATAAAACTAAACAAAAAATTACATATAAATGTAATAATTAAATAAATATGACATTGGTAGGCTAAACGATGTTTTAAAAATATATATGTCTTCAAAAGCAACGAAAATTTTTGTATGTTTGTTTTTGTTTGTTTTTAATTTAGGACTAAATATTTTTTAAAAGAGAAATAGCAAGGGAAATGACCTTGCGTAGGTTCATCTTACTTACGTAAACTAGTTGCGGCCCCCGTGTTGCAATGTTTAAATTTAACACGCCACGTGGACAAAATCTGCCACATTATGACGTAGTCAGTTGGGCTCAAAAAATAAATCCTGCTGTTATTGCATTCAGTACCCGAGCGGACCTTGTCTCCGTAGGATACTGCGGCGCACCAACTACAAGCAGACCTAACAAATTAGAAAAGACCCGCGACAAGATGCGCTAAATGGATCGACACGACCTCCACACCCGGGCATGATAATGGTATTGGTGAGTTCGATAGTTCACAGATTTACTTCAACAACGTCCGATCGATCCGCCATGTTCGTGACGTCAAAGTGACGTCCTGCAGTGTCGTAAGGCGAATCTCTAAACCCTAAGATTAGGGTGTTGTTTTCCACAGGGATTATATTTATCGTATGCATTCTATTGTGTATTGCCAGAGATGGTTTTAGAGGTAAACAAAAATAGAAATAGTCAATAGACTTTAAGAAAAATGATTTTTTTTTTTTTAATTGTTTTGAAAACGCTGTAAATTGTAAAGCACAATTTTTAACCATTTAAATATTCAAAAAATGAGTTTTTTTATTTGTTGGCGGAGAAGAATTAAATTTTGGGGAGGCCTGGGGCGGTCGAAACTATAGTTCCGCCGCTGGTGTTTTGAAATGTCAAGTTTGGTCAACAAGTTTACCCGGGCACAAGTCACATCCACAAAAATCGTAATATTATTTTCCAGAAATCTTGTAAGGCGATTAGAAAGCACTTAACGTGCATTAGCCTAATGACATTTCCAGTCCACTTGAGGCCGACTTCATTCATCTGATACATTAATGACCGCTGTCCTTGGAAAACGGTGCTCAGCCTAATCAAGTATTGGATCTGGTGACTTCAGGAATTACGGGGAAGGAAAAACTCGTCAAGATAAAATTCACTGCACTCCAAGGGGTCCCCTGGACATTTAATTCAGAACCATTGAACCCGATAGATTCGGAGTCAAACAATTTATGCTAATTCTTATTTGATGAATTATGTATGAATATAGATTTTGTTTCATAGAAATCTTCATTATTAGTTTTAAAGTAAAAAATGTGACGTAAATGGCGTACGGTACAATTTGTGTTTGTGTGCGTGTGTGTGTACATGTGTGTGTACATGTGTGTATATGTGTTAAAAAGGGATCCCAGAAAAAATGAACTTGAACTGAGAATCACTGGTCAAAGGATTCTTTAAAGATCGCCATTAACAGTGCAATTCTAAATGGGGGTGAATATTGATTTTAGATTAGTGTCGTAGTCAGACACGGTGGCTGGTTCTCCTGATGTCATGATTGGTGCTTTATTCAAAGACGGTTAGTTCTTGTCTCCCGACATCATGATTGGTGCTGTATCCAATCACGGTCGATTGTTGTCTCCCGACGTCATGATTGGTGCCGTACCTAATCACGGTTGATTGTTCTCTCCCGACGTCATGATTGGTGCTGTACCCTAGTCTCACTTGATTGTTGTCTCCCGGCGTCATGATTGGTGCTGCATCCAATCACGCTTGATTGTTGTCTTGCGACGCCTCTTCAGCTTCTCTTACAGTTATTCAAGTTATTTCCTCTGAGTGAGGCTTTTTTTTCTTCTTTCAAAAACGGTTTTGGGGGTGGCATGAGGTGAGCATCGTATTATATAAATGGCTTAGCCACAGAAAGTAGAGGGACCGGAATGTTGAAAAAACGTCTCCACGAGATTGCCAAAGCTCGAGCGCTTATGACGAGATAACGAATCAATATATCATTCAGTTTTTTGCAATTCGAATATAAAGCGTTAGGCAAACCAAGGGAGATAACCGAATAAATTAACACATTAGTTTTTAGTAAATCCATTTTCGCCCATCGTTTCACAACCGCCTCACACTCAAGAGAAGAAGGAAAAAAA
Organism: Omphiscola glabra; assembly: GCA_964017045.1. Lineage (NCBI taxonomy): Eukaryota > Metazoa > Mollusca > Gastropoda > Lymnaeidae > Omphiscola > Omphiscola glabra. Next base: position 13,427,601 of record OZ024800.1, read on the forward strand.
AAAAAAGGGGGGGGTCACGGAACACGACAATTTTCCTTTTCATTAAACTTGTGACTTCCAGTTATGTATAAGCATGATGGATGCATTTGAAATCCCCGCCTGCAAACACCCCCCCCCCCCCCCCAAAAAAAAAACCTGCTACCCAATTCAACATAAACAATTTTGACATTAGTTAACGGGAGGAAACCATTACGTATCAGCTTTCATTAAAAAAATAAAATAAAATCTGCCGAGTAGCCAGTGTCAACAATTTTCATGTGTCCTTGACCCCTGTTAGGCCCATATTTCAGCGCCGCTCAGTCTAAATATTTGAGATACGTGATATTTGTGTCGGCCTTTTCTTAAGTTCTCAGCAAAACTAGAGCCCAAAATAAGAGAGACTTCTATATTTCATATTTCGTTGAGTTCTCTGATTCATTTTGTACTGAAGAATTCTAAACAAATTGCCCCTTATTCCTGTCTTTAAGGACTGTACCTATTGGCTGTGGTGGGCACTTGAATGGACTGTACCTATTGGCTGTGGTGGGCACTTGAATGGACTGTACCTATTGGCTGTGGTGGGCACTTGAATGGACTTTACCTATTGGCTGTGGTGGGCACTTGAATGGACTGTACCTATTGGCTGTGGTGGGCACTTGAATGGACTGTACCTATTGGCTGTGGTGGGCACTTGAATGGACTGCACCTGCTGGCTGTGGTGTGCACTTGAATGGACTGTACCTATTGGCTGTGGTGGGCACTTGAATGGACTGTACCTATTGGCTGTGGTGGGCACTTGAATGGACTGCACCTGTTGGCTGTGGTGGGCACTTGTATGGAGTGTACCTGCTGGCTGTGGTGTGCACTTGAATGGACTGCACCTGTTGGCTGTGGTGGGCACTTGAATGGACTGTACCTGCTGGCTGTGGTGGGCACTTGTATGGACTGCACCTGTTGGCTGTGGTGGGCACTTGTATGGACTGTACCTGCTGGCTGTGGTGGGCACTTGTATGGAGTGTACCTGTTGGCTGTGGTGTGCACTTGCGTGTGTATGCATTTATGGAGACATGGGCAAGGTACAGGGTGTAGCTCTTGCTAGTCGTAGACTTCAGTAGAAACTGACACCTCATTAAACATGAAATTAATTAATCATCGCAATGATTATATATCATATTAGTGAAATAATATTTACTGGAATTTTTTAGAACCTACAATAAATTTGCGGAGAAATGGATTTGAACTGCTTGCCTTGACCTTTGACATCATCTCAGCATACCGTAAAGTCACCAGTAAAAGCACAGGCGGTCAAGAATCTCTCCTCATTTTCATCTTTCGCCCCTTTCTTAATGTCCCTAGTTATTCCCACCACCCCGACCTTTCTTAATGTCCCTAGTTATTCGCAGCCCCCCCCACCCGCCCACCCGGTTTTCTTAATGTCCCTAGTTATTCCCATCACCCCGGCCACTATAGTTGGGTCTCTTCTTGGTATTTTCTTGCCCCGTCGGAGTAGATTTTATGCCAGTACCTGTCTGTTGGTGCTTTACGTGTCTTCCCTGATTGTGTATCCAATCCTACTGCAGACCATTTACAACAGCAAGACCAGAACATGGCTGTACTAGAGGACGAATTAACAACAATTGCCGTCTGTTTTATTTTGTATTATTTTTTAAAAAATCATTTTACGGGCAGTGATGAATGTTTGTACAAAATACATTTTTAAAACCCAGCAAACGGAGAGTGGTGCCAGGGGTAACAAAATGCAGCACCATGTGGTGGTGTTTCCACTTTTTCGCCCAGTGCCATGTGGTGGTGTGTCCACTATTTCGCCCAGTGCCATGTGGCGGTGTGTCCACTTTTTCACCCAGTGGCGTAGCTAAAGTTAATGTCACAAGGGGCGGACAAAGAATTTTGCCCCCAAACCCCACTTTTCAAGAAGGAAAAAATGCCATTGGTAAAAAATGCCGCCCCCTTTCATGTGAAATATAGTGCCGTACGGGATTCAACTAGCTTAAGGAGCTAAGTGTTGTGATTCAACTGACTTAGGGAGCTAAGTGTTGGGATTCAACTGGCTTAAGGAGCTAAGTGTTGGGATTCAACTAGCTTAAGGAGCTAAGTGTTAAAATTCAACTGGCTTAAGGAGCTAAGTGTTGCGATTCAACTGACTTAGGGAGCTAAGTGTTGGGACTCAACTAGCTTAAGGAGCTAAGTGTTGTGATTCAAATGGCTTAAGGAGCTAAGTGTTGGGATTCAACTGACTTGGGGAGCAAAGTGTTGGGATTCAACTAGCTTAAGGAGCTAAGTGTTTGGATTCAACTAGCTTAAGGAGCTAAGTGTTGGGATTCAACTGGCTTAAGGAGCTAAGTGTTGGGATTCAACTAGCTTAAGGAGCTAAGTGTTGGGATTCAACTGACTTAGGGAGCTAAGTGTTGGGATTCAACTGACTTAGGGAGCTAAGTGTTGGGATTCAACTAGCTTAAGGAGCTAAGTGTTGGAATTCAACTGGCTTAAGGAGCTAATTGTTGGGATTCAACTGGCTTAGGGAGCTAAGTGTTGAGATTCAACTGACTTAAGGAGCTAAGTGTTGGGATTCAACTTACTTTAGGAGCTAAGTGTTGGGATTCAACTAGCTTTAGGAGCTAAGTGTTGAGATTCAACTAGCTTAAGGAGCTAAGTGTTGGGATTCAACTGACTTTAGGAGCTAAGTGTTGGGATTCAACTAGCTTAAGGAGCTAAGTGTTGAGATTCAACTAGCTTAATGAGCTAAGTGTTGGGATTCAACTGACTTAGTGAGCTAAGTGTTGGGATTCAACTAGCTTAAGGAGCTAAGTGTTGGGATTCAACTAGCTTAAGGAGCTAAGTGTTGGAATTCAACTGACTTAGGGAGCTAAGTGTTGGGATTCAACTGACTTAAGGAGCTAAGTGTTGGGATTCAACTAGCTTAAGGAGCTAAGTGTTGGCATTCAACTGACTTAAGGAGCTAAGTGTTTGGATTCAACTGACTTAGGGAGCTAAGTGTTGGGTTGGGATTCAACTAGCTTAAGGAGCTGTGTTTGGATTCAACTGACTTAGGAATTTAAGATTCAACTGGCTTAAGGAGCTAAGTGTTGGGATTCAACTGGCTTAAAGAGCTAAGTGTTGGGATTCAACTGGCTTAAAGAGCTAAGTGTTGGGATTCAACTGACTTAGGGAGCTAAGTGTTGAGATTCAACTGGCTTAGGGAGCTAAGTGTTTGAATTCAACTGGCTTAAGAATTTAAGACTCAACTGGCTTAAGTAGCTACGTGTTGGGATTCAACTGGCTTAAGAATCTAAGATATATAGTATAGTGCGTTCAAAGAGAAATTTGACTCAAAATTGTAAGGTGTGAACTGAAAAAAAGATTCGACCAAATGTCCGTTTATTCAACTTTCCGTCGACGAAATTTCTTTCAAACACAATTTCGGTAACCGTATATTCGAGATGGCGCTGCGGGTCAACCCCATCCCACAATTACAGTGTAAAGTAGGGGGATCTGAGTTGGAAAGTTATGTCTAGACTGGGCAAGAGATATGTCCAAGTTTGGGGTCAGACAAGAGCGGTGGACGTTAGTGTTATTGGGTCAGACAAGCTCTGTGAACTCAAGTTGGCTCAAACTGTGTTGTACCACAGAACAACTCCTCATTTATACAACATGACTTAAGACTTTGCTATGCTGCACCACGTGACTTAGGACACAGCTATGCTATACAACATGACTTAGGTCCCAGCTATACCGTACACATGACTATTGACCCAGCTGTTCTGTACTACATGACTTATGACCGAGATTTGTCGTACCACATGACTAATGACCAAGCTGTGACGCACACCATGACTTCTGACCCAGTGTGCCGCAACACGTGACTTATGACCCAGCTGTGCCGCACCACATGACTTATGACCCAGTGTGCCGCACCACGTGACTTATGACCCAGTGTGCCGCACCACATGACTTAGGACCCTGCTGTGCCACACCACGTGACTTATTACCCAGATGTTCCGCACCACGTGACTTATTACCCAGATGTGTCGCACCACATGACTTATGACCCAGCTGTGCCGCACCACGTGACTTATTACCCAGATGTGCCACACCACGTGACTTATGACCCAGCTGTGCCGCACCACATGACTTATGACCCAGTGTGCCGCACCACGTGACTTATGACCCAGCTGTGCCGCACCACAGACAGAATCATCCCTATCGACGATAGACATAAAATTATCTCTCCATCGTAATGATGATGCATTAACCCCTGGTGTCCCAAGTTATGCGGTTACCCCAGATGACCTTGCGTCACCCCCGGCCTGCTCCTGGCTGTTTAGAACAATGTAGGGCGACATTCCATCAACCCCTGGTAAATATTGGTTTAAGTAAGTCATTATCCAGTGGCAGTTTCCCGCCGTTTTCCTCGCCCATGAAAACATATACAGCGAACTGGGACATTCCGCTGATCGTCTGTAGGACTGGCACGAGTGGGGGGCACAACTACCCCCCCACGTACCCAACCCACCCCGGCTCCCAACACGCACACGCACGTAGACACAAACAAATGTTAAGTGCTGTACAATCTCGACATACACACATAGACACAAACAAAAGTGAAGTGCTGTGCAATCTCAACACACGCACGTAGACACAGACAAAAGTTAAGTGCTGTACAATCTCGACATACGCACATAGACACAAACAAAAGTGAAGTGCTGTGCAATCTCAACACACGCACGTAGACACAAGCAAAGGTTAAGTGCTGTGCAATCTCAACACACGCACGTAGACACAAGCAAAGGTTAAGTGCTGTGCAAGCTCAACGAGTCTAGAACTAAATAAACATCAATTGCTCAGAGTGTGACATTTTCCGCGTTTTCAAGGACTACCAGATGATGATAATTTTAGCGTCTCTAAGGACTACCGGATGATGATAATTTTAGCGTCTCTAAGGACTACCGGATGATGATAATTTTAGCGTCTCTAAGGACTACCAGATGATGATAATTTTAGCGTCTCTAAGGACTACCGGATGATGATACTTTTAGCGTCTCTAAGGACTACCGGATGATGATAATTTTAGCGTCTCTAAGGACTACCGGATGATGATAATTTTAGCGTCTCTAAGGACTACCAGATGATGATAATTTTAGCGCCTCTAAGGACTACCGGATGATGATAATTTTAGCGTCTCTAAGGACTACCGGATGATGATAATTTTAGCGTCTCTAAGGACTACCAAATGATGATAATTTTAGCGTCTCTAAGGACTACCGGATGATGATAATTTTAGCGTCTCTAAGGACTACCATATGATGATAATTTTAGCGTCTCTAAGGACTACCGGATGATGATAATTTTAGCGTCTCTAAGGACTACCGGATGATGATAATTTTAGCGTCTCTAAGGACTACCGGATGATGATAATTTTAGCGTCTCTAAGGACTACCGGATGATGATAATTTTAGCGTCTTAAGGACTACCAGATGCTGATAATTTTAGCGTCTCTAAGGACTACCAGATGATGATAATTGTAGCGTCTCTAAGGACTACCAGATGATGATAATTTTAGCGTCTCTAAGGACTACCGGATGATGATATATTTAGCGTCCACAAAGACTACCAGATGATATTTTCTGCGTATCCAAGGACAAACATATGGATTATATTTGGGCCTAAAGATACAGTGCTATCATATTCGTGGATACAATTAACGATAGATTGCTGCAACCCCCCCCCCCCCCCCCCCCATTTTTTGCCTGTATTCACTTCCCCTTTCTTTAAGACATTTTCAGACGCCCTAACAAAAATAGAGATACTTATTTACGGAATGTATCTCCCACAATTTAGCCTGCAACATTAAACGCCTCTCTTCTGGCTTCTCTGTCTTTATGTAGACACACTTAATAATAATAATAATAATAATAAAGTTCATTTAAAAAATCACACTTCCTCCCCAAAGGCTCGAAGCGCGGTACAAAAACAAAGCTGGGACTGGGAGTTAATAACTAGCTGAAAAAGATGGTAGACAACTTCACCCCAAAAGGTGTTTGCTAAATAGATGAGTTTTAAATTTGTCTTGAAGGACTCCAGCGTCCGGCTGTGTCTGAGGGCGTCAGGAAGGGTGTTCCAAATGGTTGGGCCAGCACAAAAAAGGACATTGCATCAACACAAACCCCAACTAGGCCCAGAGAAATAGAATTAACGCAACTCCGAACACAAATAACATATTCCAATCATTACGCCTCAACTAGCACTCCGAACTTAAAGCACTCTATCATGACAGATGCGGTAAACAATTCTCATATTTCTCTATCCTTAACAGCTGTTTGCGTTAACTAAGAAGCTTTCGGGATCTTTATGGAGTTCGGAATCACAGTGGAGTTCAGAAACTCTACAAAGTGATAGTAGGAAACGTTAGCGCAAAATAGGTAGGGGACGATACCATCGCGACACAAAGGTAGATAACTGCGCCATAGGGGAGATTACAAATAACGTGAATAATTAAATCACTAGAAGCGGCCAAGCCGCGGAGAAAACAATCAACCTTCACCTCAATGTAGAGCAGGGGTTCTCACTCTTTAACTAACCGCGGGGCAACATAAGGATCATTGGATTTTCCAAAGCCGCGTTTCAACGAGCAATGAACATCATCAACCGATGTTTCTGATTGAAACAAAAAAATCCCTTTTTTCCAGACAGCAGGTGAAATATTGGATGGCCACCATGCGGGTGGTCGGCAGCGAGTGTGAGAGTCCTGATGTAGAGCAAAAAGTGAACTGGGTATTGAACAGCGCGCTGGAGGTGCCGGCATGTACTTGACGTAGAGCTGGCAGGCAATGGTTGCCATTGGAATAGATAAAATATCTCTAGACTCAAGGGTATTGCATCGCCATTGGAACACACATAATATCTCTAGACTCTTGGTTAATGCTCACCATTGGAACACACATAACATCTTTAGACTCTTGGTTAATGCTCACCATTGGAACACACATAACATCTTTAGACTCTTGGTTAATGCTCACCATTGGAACACACATAACATCTTTAGACTCTTGGTTAATGCTCACCATTGGAACACACATAACATCTTTAGACTCTTGGTTAATGCTCGCCATTGGAACACACATAACATCTTTAGACTCTTGGGTAATGGCCACCATTTGAATACAAAGAACATAAAAAGTTCAGTAAGAATACAAAGTGGACCAAGAAATGCCACCCCAAAATAATGCCACCCGGGGGCGACCACCCCCTATTTCTACGCCAGCGTATACACAGCGTATTGGGTGGAGAGTTTGGCACTTTGTGGTTACATAAATATAAAATTGAGCGAGTGATTTTTTTAGCGTTAAATCTGCATTGCATTTGGTCGAGGTACGCCACTGCTGTCACGTGACTGATCAAGTTTAAGCGACATTGGACGCTGCGCACCTCGCGTGTTTCATTTAATTAAACAATCTCAATGTGAAGTCATGGATAATCCCGCCCTCACCCCCCAAAGGTCACCCAAAAGAAAAGGGCCATTTTATCAGTTACAGATGACAGTCTTCTCATCCGTGCACAGACAATTAACGACAAACCAGTATTGAATAAGGCAGCGTCACCGACATCAAAGGGAGATTAGTCGCAGACTAATTCCTCATCCAATGAACACTCACGCACTGACAGTATCGGCCAGTCATCTACATGGCCCAACATTTGCCCTTCACGGTCATGATTAGAGGACCAGGAGTTAAAGGAAGATAGCGTATGGCAAACAGGAGATAAGTCGGACCAAGGGCGTAGCTAGGGTTAGTACCACCCAGGGCGGGTGGAGGATTTAGCCACACCTAGCTCTGCAGTTGACCGAAAATGCCGCCCCTTCATAAAAGAGAAAACTGTCCGCCCGTGGCGAACCGCACCCTCATAACCTCCTCCTCCCCCCCCCCCCTTACACCACTGAGTCACATACTGAATGTCAAGCAGAAGTTAAGTCAGAATCAAGATAATGCATGTACCTAATACAGTGGTTCTCAAACTTCCTAATGCCGCGACCCTTTAATACAGTTCCTCATGTTGTGGCGACCCCAACCTTCAAATTATTTTCGTTTCTACTTCATAACTGTGGAGTATATGTTTTTTCCGATGGTCTTAGGCGACCCCTAGGTCATTCGACTTCCAAAGGGGTCACGACCCACAGGTTGAGAACCGCTGACCTAATAGTTCCAACGATCTACACAGAACATCTACTGGTGTAGCGTAATGAAGTCACTGGAATATCCCTGACGTGTGAAGACTGTCTGAGCCAAGGCGTCATTCACTTTGTGTGTGTGTGTGTGTGTGTGTGTGAGCCTAATCCCGGTATAACAATTAATAACTGAGTCATAGAGATGTTCAACTCAGAGAGTCATAGAGATGTTCAGCTCAGAGAGTCATAGAGATGTTCAGCTCAGAGAGTCATAGAGATGTTCAGCTCAGAGAGTCATAGAGATGTTCAGCTCAGAGAGTCATAGATATGTTCAACTCAGAGAGTCATAGATATGTTCAACTAAGTCTGCCATAAAACAGTTCCAGCGGCACGACTCTATGTGAGCCGAAGTGTAACGGGAAGAAAAAGAGGGAGGTGGTGTGGTTGGGGTCACAGGAATTGATATGATTTGATGTTTTTTAATTATATTTTTCGTTTTCTAAAAAGGATACTATGACTTTACAAGAAATCACAAAATGTCACCAAATGTTAACATCAAATTATAGAATGTCACCAAATGTTAACATCAAATTACAGAATTTTACCCAATGTTAACATCAAATTATAGCATGTTACCCAATGTTAACATCAAATTATAGAATGTCACCAAATGTTAACATCAAATTATAGAATTTTACCCAATGTTAACATGAAATTATAGAATGTCACCTAATGTTAACATCAAATTATAGAATGTCACACAATGTTTACACCCTTTGACCATGTTATCGTGCCCTATCACTCCTGGTGCATCAATGCATGCCATTGTTCATGACCCCCCGCCTCCCATCTCATTGGTTTACATTTTATGGCATGATGCATTCAGAGGCTGTGTACTGCTGAGACATGCTCACTGGAGCACAACACGCTTGAAAACAATATGCCTCTCACTGGAGCAAAACACGCTTGTAAACAAGATGCTCTCACTGGAGCACACCACGCTTGTAAACAAGATGCTCTCACTGGAGCACACCACGCTTGTAAACAAGATGCTCTCACTGGAGCACACCACGCTTGTAAACAAGATGCTCTCACTGGAGCACACAACGCTTGTAAACAAGATGCTCTCACTGGAGCACACCACGCTTGTAAACAAGATGCTCTCACTGGAGCACACCACGCTTGAAAACAAAATGCTCTCACTGGAGCACAACACGCTTGAAAACAAAATGCTCTCACTGGAGCACAACACGCTTGAAAACAAAATGCTCTCACTGGGGCACAACACGCTTGAAAACAAAATGCTCTCACTGGAGCACAACACACTTGTAAACAAGATGCTCTCACATGAGCACAACACACTTGTAAACAAGATGCTCTCACTGGAGCACAACACGAATGTAAATAGAATTATGCGCATTGCCCCATGCCCCCGCAGTGAGAGGTCACGGAAATGACGGTGTGTTGCTGTTGATGAATGGGGAAACTGCCGTTCAGATGGTGGTGTGTGCGCACTATTTCTGTGCGAATGGCCGATTGATTGGTGCGTGGGCGAGGGCAGCATCTGTGCAACTGTATGGGTGTGATGCAAGTACAATCGTGAAATAAATAGCTTGTGGCCTACAAAAGTACTCATCACATCAAACTTGAGAGCGATTGGAGACACTCCCCCCCCCCCCCTTTTTCACCCTGACCTGTTCTCATGGAGAGATAAACATACTAGCGAATGACGCCCCAAATTCTAATTTCAACTGATATTTTAACAGACTAGAAAGAACTTATGTCAAGGAGTGGGGGTGTGGGAATGAGTAAGGGTAGGTACCAGGGTCGTGGGATACAGGACCGTGCAAAGTCTCCGAACCCCTAGGACCTTATCAATACGTCACTGCGATCAAACATCTGTTCTCCGTTATAATCTCACTGACTAAACCAGTGGTCAAATCGCGGCTCGCGAGCCGCATGCAGCTCTTTAGCGACCTGAGTGCGGCTTTGCATTGCTCTAACATTGTGTGGAAACTGGAAAGCACATGTGTAGGGCTGTGGGCTTTTTTGCTTTTTTTTTTGTGTGGGTGTGGCCATATTTATTTTTAAACTTATTTATTCAAGCCCTTGGCAATATCAATTAATGAACCGGTGTTGAAGTTTAAAACGGTGACCACTACATACGAACAGCACATTGTTATCTTTCCTGTTGTCACCTGTTGCCGCGTCACTTCACATTAGCCAGCGTATCCCTCCGCGGAGCTCGGGGTTAGTAAGGGTGACAGCGTGTTGTCCAGGACTATATATATCAGCTGCGCAGTAACACGTGGTGAATAAACAAACGCTGTTTTGTCACTGGTGATCTGATCATATCGAAATATCGCCCGTTCATCGAGATGACTATTAATGTTGGAAAGACATCTACTTTATTTCATTTCCATTGGTGAAAGTTGCTTGAAATCAGTGTTTTCTAGCGCCGTGTGTGGAAGGACACCATTTATCAGCCTCTTATATATGATTGCCATTTCTTAGGTTCGATTTCTATTGGTAATACATACAATCTTGCATACATACATATATATATATTTGAGCTAATATCCACTAGCGTAGGAGGGGTGGGGATTTGGGGAGGGGGGCAGTCCATACCTGGTGGCCCAATCAGCCCCTTCCTCCACTTTCGATCGGGAGCCTTCAGAGCCCTCTATTTCCGCTCCCCCCCCCATCCCGGTCAGTCCCGGCACCCTATTATTTTTTTAAAAGCAGAATATACTGTCTTTCGGGGGAGGGGTGGGGCTGAAAGTCCGCCCCGGGTGCCACAATGTCTAGCAACGTCTCTGCCTATATCGTATATCATTCATTGATCAAACAAGGGGCGCCGTATTTCCTTCGTACAGCCATGTACACACTAATTTTTGTTGTTGACACAAACACATGAGAGTATCAGAAACAATTACCAAGGTCTCAAGAAGAAATGGGTTTAAAAAATAATATATCAATATAAGATGTGTGTCCAATGACCCCAACAAGCTAAGCTTGGCATTTACTGAGAGCTTTGTATAAGGTCTCAGAACTGCCTCGAAAACAAGAGGCCACGCATTTTGTTATGAAAATATGTTATGCACCCCATGCTATGCAGTGGTCCTAAGATTATTAATTATTTGTAATCAATAGTTTTCGTATAGGGTACACCCGAGGGTCACGCCCAGCTCAATAATTGTAAGAGAGCAGTACTTGAGTTAAAACCCATGGGTTTCCTGGTCAGCTAGTGTTTATTGGTCAGCTATATAGTGTTTCCTGGTCAGCTATAATAGTAATTATTGGTCAGCTAGTGCTTAATGGTCAGCTAGTGTTTATTGGTCAGCTAGTGTTTATTGGTCAGCTAGTGTTTATTGGTCAGCACTGCTTAGAAACGATACACACCATAGCAGACTTTTATTACATACACAGCCTCTAAATCTTTAGATCTGGTGGATCCAAATAATAGAACCATTAAACAATGTTAGAACCGCCGCCCTGTGGCCAGCTTAGTAAATTATGAAGGAGATGTCCTGGCAAAAATCTCCGACTGTTTTGTGTGACGTATGTTTACGGGACGGTGGGTGGGGGGGGGGTGATTCTCAAACTGGGATATGATGAGACATGCGGGGGGAGTTAGTGAGACACGGCTAATACATTTATCATCTGACAGTTGTGTTGAAAGATTTCTGGTGATGCCAGCTGGCGGAGAGATGAGGGCGCAACTGTGTCCTCTTTAATCATAAGTACGTGAATTTTAAAATTAAAAAATTGATGAGAGCATCGGCTGTCTGAGGTGACAAGGCCAGTAAAACTGTCGTGGTTTGCTCGGTGGTATTGTCAGACAAAAAAAATTAATATTCGTGTAGCCGGCAGGAAATCTTTAGGATACTTAGCCAATGGGGGTATCAATCACGTCTGAACTACGTACTCTCTAGCGCGGTGGTTCTCAACCTTCCTAATGCCGCGACCCTTTAATAAACGTCCTCCTGTTGTGACGACCACACAACCACTAAATTATGTTCGTTGCTTCTTCACAACTGTAGAGTATATGTGTTTTACGATGGTCTTAGGTGACCCCTGTGAAAGGATCGTTAGACCCCCCAAAGGGGTCGCGACCAACAGGTTGAGACCGCTGCTCTAGCATATGGGGGGGGGTATCAAACACATCTAAACTACACACTCTCTAGCATATGAGGGTATCAAACACATCTTAACTTCATACTCTCTAGCCAATGAGGGTATCAACCACATCTAAGCTACATAATCTCTAGCATATGAGGGTATCAAATACATCTTAACTTCATACTCTCTAGCCAATGAGGGTATCAACCACATCTAAACTACATACTCTCTAGCATATGAGGGTATCAACCACATCTAAACTACATACTCACTAGCATATCAGGGTATCAACCACATCTAAACTACATACTCTCTAGCCAATGAAGGTATCAACCACATCTAAACTACATACTTTCTATCATATGAGGGTATCAAATACATCTAAACTTCATACTCTCTAGCCAATGAGGGTATCAAACACACCAAAACTACATACTCTCTAAACCGATTTAATTTGACCAACACGTATACACAACATCCTAATGCGTGTGAGTTGGTTGGTCCATCAAGCTGAACGTACAGTCTGGTCAGACAGATGATGTAGACTACATACTCTTTCATCTTCCGACACAATCCAACAAATCTATACTTGTAGTACACTATACTCTCTAAGCGTGTGACAGTCCAACAATGAACGAACAATAACACCGCGACTTCTCCTCGTCTAGTCTTGTCTCTGTAATACAACACCACGACTTCTCCTCGTCTAGTCTTGTCTCTGTAATACAACACCACGACTTCTCCTCGTCTAGTCTTGTCTCTGTAATACAACACCACGACTTCTCCTCGTATAGTCTTGTCTCTGTAATACAACACCGCGACTTCTCCTCGTCTAGTCTTGTCTCTGTAATACAACACCGCGACTTCTCCTCGTCTAGTCTTGTCTCTGTAATACAACACCGCGACTTCTCCTCGTCTAGTCTTGTCTCTGTAATACAACACCGCGACTTCTCCTCGTCTAGTCTTGTCTCTGTAATACAACACCACGACTTCTCCTCGTCTAGTCTTGTCTCTGTAATACAACACCGCGACTTCTCCTCGTCTAGTCTTGTCTCTGTAATACAACACCGCGACTTCTCCTCGTCTAGTCTTGTCTCTGTAATACAACACCACGACTTCTCCTCGTCTAGTCTTGTCTCTGTAAAACAACACCACGACTTCTCCTCGTCTAGTCTTGTCTCTGTAATACAACACCACGACTTCTCCTCGTGTAGTCTTGTCTCTGTAATACAACACCGCGACTTCTCCTCGTCTAGTCTTGTCTCTGTAATACAACACTGCGACTTCTCCTCGTCTAGTCTTGTCTCTGTAATACAACACCGCGACTTCTCCTCGTCTAGTCTTGTCTCTGTAATACAACACCACGACTTCTCCTCGTCTAGTCTTGTCTCTGTAATACAACACCGCGACTTCTCCTCGTCTAGTCTTGTCTCTGTAATACAACACCACGACTTCTCCTCGTCTAGTCTTGTCTCTGTAATACAACACCGCGACTTCTCCTCGTCTAGTCTTGTCTCTGTAATACAACACCGCGACTTCTCCTCGTCTAGTCTTGTCTCTGTAATACAACACCGCGACTTCTCCTCGTCTAGTCTTGTCTCTGTAATACAACACCGCGACTTCTCCTCGTCTAGTCTTGTCTCTGTAATACAACACCGCGACTTCTCCTCGTCTAGTCTTGTCTCTGTAATACAACACCACGACTTCTCCTCGTCTAGTCTTGTCTCTGTAATACAACAGCGCGACTTCTCCTCGTCTAGTCTTGTCTCTGTAATACAACACCACGACTTCTCCTCGTCTAGTCTTGTCTCTGTAATACAACACCGCGACTTCTCCTCGTCTAGTCTTGTCTCTGTAATACAACACCGCGACTTCTCCTCGTCTAGTCTTGTCTCTGTAATACAACACCACGACTTCTCCTCGTCTAGTCTTGTCTCTGTAATACAACACCGCGACTTCTCCTCGTCTAGTCTTGTCTCTGTAATACAACACCGCGACTTCTCCTCGTCTAGTCTTGTCTCTGTAATACAACACCGCGACTTCTCCTCGTCTAGTCTTGTCTCTGTAATACAACACCGCGACTTCTCCTCGTCTAGTCTTGTCTCTGTAATACAACACCACGACTTCTCCTCGTCTAGTCTTGTCTCTGTAATACAACACCGCGACTTCTCCTCGTCTAGTCTTGTCTCTGTAATACAACACCGCGACTTCTCCTCGTCTAGTCTTGTCTCTGTAATACAACACCACGACTTCTCCTCGTCTAGTCTTGTCTCTGTAATACAACACCACGACTTCTCCTCGTCTAGTCTTGTCTCTGTAATACAACACCGCGACTTCTCCTCGTCTAGTCTTGTCTCTGTAATACAACACCGCGACTTCTCCTCGTCTAGTCTTTTGTCTGTAATACAACACCGCGACTTCTCCTCGTATAGTCTTTTGTCTGTAACACAACACCACGACTTCTCCTCGTCTAGTCTTGTCTCTGTAATACAACACCGCGACTTCTCCTCGTCTAGTCTTGTCTCTGTAATACAACACCACGACTTCTCCTCGTATAGTCTTGTCTCTGTAATACAACACCACGACTTCTCCTCGTATAGTCTTGTCTCTGTAATACAACACCGCGACTTCTCCTCGTCTAGTCTTGTCTCTGTAATACAACACCGCGACTTCTCCTCGTCTAGTCTTGTCTCTGTAATACAACACCGCGACTTCTCCTCGTCTAGTCTTTTGTCTGTAATACAACACCACGACTTCTCCTCGTCTAGTCTTGTCTCTGTAATACAACACCGCGACTTCTCCTCGTCTAGTCTTGTCTCTGTAATACAACACCGCGACTTCTCCTCGTCTAGTCTTTTGTCTGTAATACAACACCACGACTTCTCCTCGTCTAGTCTTGTCTCTGTAATACAACACCACGACTTCTCCTCGTCTAGTCTTGTCTCTGAACTACAGCACACACAAATTGAGAGCATTATTGTAAAGTTCGTCTGGTGTTAAACAAACATATCTCTCTGAGAAATACGGGGAGGAATACATATCTCTTAAAGAAATACGGGGAGTAATACACATTTCTCAGAGCAAAACATATTTCTCAGAGTAAAACATTTTTCTCAGAGTAAAACATTCTTCTCAGAGCAAAACATACTTCTCAGAGCAAAACATACTTCTCAGAGCAAAACATACTTCTCAGAGAGAGACAAGGAGGAATATAAAACTTTTCAAGTTAGACACTAATTTAATCATCATTTATTGTATTTGCTTGTGCATGACGTCATTTGACCCCATTTAGAGGCAAACGTTTCAAATCAAACTCTGTTTTTTCCCAATTTATGTATTTATTGAATGCTTACATCGAATGCTTACATCGAATGCTTACATCGAATGCTTACATCGAATGCTTACATCGAATGCTTACATCAAATGCTTACATCGAATGCTTACATCGAATGCTTACATTGAATGCTTACATTGAATGCTTACATTGAATGCTTACAATGAATGCTTACATCGAATGCTTACATCGAATGCTTACATCGAATGCTTACATTGAATGCTTACATTGAATGCTTACATTGAATGCTTACATTGAATGCTTACACCGAATGCTTACATTGAATGCTTACATCGAATGCTTACATCGAATGCTGACATCGAATGCTTACATCGAATGCTTACATCGAATGCTTACATCGAATGCTTACATCGAATGCTTACAATGAATGCTTACATCGAATGCTTACATCGAATGCTTACACCGAATACTTACAATGAATGCTTACATAATGCTTGCATCGAATGCTTACATCGAATGCTTACATCGAATGCTTACATCGAATATTTACATTGAATACTTACAATGAATGCTTACATCGAATGCTTACACCGAATACTTACAATGAATGCTTATATCGAATGTTTACATCGAATGCTTACATCGAATGCTTACATCGAATGCTTAAATTGAATGCTTACATTGAATGCTTACATTGAATGCTTACATTGAATGCTTACATTGAATGCTTACATCGAATGCTTACATCGAATGCTTACATCGAATGCTTACATCGAATGCTTACATCGAATGCTTACATTGAATGTTTACATCGAATGCTTACATCGAATGCTTACATCGAATTCTTACATTGAATGCTTACATCGAATGCTTACATCGAATGCTTACATCGAATGCTTACATTGAATGCTTACATCGAATGCTTACAAGGAATGCTTACATCGAATGCTTACAATGAATGCTTACATCGAATGCTTACATCGAATGCTTACATCGAATGCTTACATCGAATGCTGACATCGAATGTTTACATTAAATGCTTACATTGAATGCTTACAATGAATGCTTATATCGAATACTTACAATGAATGCTTACATCGAATGCTTACATTGAATGCTTACACCGAATACTTACAATGAATTCTTACATAATGCTTGCATCGAATGCTTACATCGAATGCTTACGTTGAAAGCTTACCTACCCGCCGTTCTGATGCCAGGGTTTTGTTGGGCCACTTGTCTAGCCAGACGGCCCTAATCCCAAGACGGCTTAGTATCAATGTGTGCGCGTGATACCGTCTTGTCCGATGAGTCGTTTTAAAAGATCAGTGTACAGCTAGCACGTGCGTCCTTGACGTCACGAGAACCTACAAATTGGGTTTTATTGGCTTAACTTGCATACAAATGACATCAAGTCAGGGAGCTTTATACAAATTGACATCAAGCAATGGAGCTTAATACAATTGGTTTTGTCTAGTATGTTTGGCCAAGTATGATCGAGTCAATGGATGGCCTAATGGTCGAGTCAATGGATGGCCTAAGATCGAGTCAATGGATGGCCTAATGGTCGAGTCAATGGATGGCCTAATGGTCGAGTCAATGGTTGGCCCAATATGGTCGAGTCAATGGTTGGCCTAATATGGTCGTGGATAAGGAGCTACAAAATTATCGCCACTAACCCTAGCTGCGCCACTGACAACAGCTATATGAAACAATAAAAACACAACAGCAACTATATACAATATTTGACCAATCAATTGATTTCCCGTGTTAACATGCGCACTGTGATCTCTTCAATTATGGCGGTGGGGGAGCGGGATGCGAAAAACGTGGCGCCTTCCTGTACTGCAACATGGCATTACTCCTTAAAGACGGAACTGATGACGGATGTACTGGTTGTATGTCGAACCGTGTTCAAATCAGTTCAACAGCAGATAGATTGGCCAAACGAACAGATATACAGGCCAGATATGATGGCACCGGAGAATAAAGACATTTACAGGCCAGATATGATGGCACAGGAGAATAAAGACATATACAGGCCAGATATGATGGCACCGGAGAACAAACACATATACAGGCCAGATATGATGGCACCGGAGAACAAAGACATATACAGGCCAGATATGATGGCACCGGAGAACAAAGACATATACAGGCCAGATATGATGGTACCGGAGAACAAAGACATATACAGACCAGATATGATGGCACCGGAGAATAAAGACATATACAGGCCAGATATGATGGCACCGGAGAACAAAGACATATACAGGCCAGATATGATGGCACCGGAGAACAAAGACATATACAGGCCAGATATGATGGCACGGGAGAACAAAGACATATACAGGCCAGATATGATGGCACCGGAGAACAAAGACATATACAGGCCAGATATGATGGCACCGGAGAACAAAGACATATACAGGCCAGATATGATGGCACCGGAGAACAAAGACATATACAGAACATTTGCCTCCGTGACAATGTTGTGTATTTAAATTTGGAGAGTTGGAGTTGCGGATTCCAACTCTCTTATAAGTAAATTTTAGGTCGTAATCATTTTGTGGGGGGGGGGGGGGGGGGTAGAGTGAGAGAGAAGAAGAAAAAGTAATTTTTAAAAGAAGAGCACGAAAAAAGGGGAGTGAGTTATTCAATGATTATAACTATATGACTCTGTGCTATACAACGCGATGTTTTTTTCTGGCTCTGCGATTAACAAAGCAAAAAAATATGTTTTTTTCTTGCTAAGGAACACACTGCTGCTGATCTAACACTACTAGAAATTAGTTTGGATTTCATGACAACAACAGATGTTTTCTTCTTTCTTATAGCCTAGGTGCGTAGAAGATGGATGGCCTTAAAATGACATTAGTTTGGATTTCATGACAACAACAGATGTTTTCTTCTTTCTTATAGCCTAGGTGCGTAGAAGATGGAATGGCCTTAAAATGACATTAGTTTGGATTTCATGACAACAACAGATGGTTTCTTCGTTCTTATAGCCTAGGTGCGTAGAAGATGGAATGGGCTTTAAATCAAGGGAATTTTGACATGACGTACTAAAAGAATCTATTTAACGGGCCACGACCAGTAATGAAATCCGGGGCCTAAAATCAGGACATCAAGAAATCAGCCCTCGACCGATGGATCGCGTGATGACCTGACTACTCTGTCAACTCGTTACCCAACCTCATTTCCAGAACAAAGTTATCTGTTCCTTATATTAGTTTGGATCTGTATCTTTGAAATAGGTGCACACGTATGGTATAGTTCAGTTAGCATCTGTAACTTTGACATACGTGTACAAGTGTGCCATAGTTTAGTTAACATCTTTGAAATACTTGTACACGTATGCCATAGTTACGTTAGATCTGTAACCTTGACATACGTGTACACATAAAGTTTAGTTAGGACGTTATTTTCTTTTAAATACGTGCGCATGTGCACCATAACGCGTAGAGTACTTAAAACATTATAACATTTAGAAATAGTTCGGAAAAAAGCGTTTTCAATAAATAAGTATATAACTTTAAGGTGTGTATGACTTTAAGGTGTGTATGACTTTAAGGTGTGTATGATTTTAAGGTGTGTATGACTTGAAGGTGTTTGACTTGAATGTGTGTAGGACTTTAATGTATTTATGACTTAATGTGTGTATGACTTTAAGGTGTTTATGATTTTAAGGTGTGTATGACTTTAAGGTGTGTAAGACTTTAAGGTGTGTATGACTTGAATGTATTTATGACTTTAAGGTGTGTTTGACTTGAAGTTGTGTATATCTTTAAGGTGTGTGTGTGTATGACTTTAAGGTGTGTATCACTTGAAGGTGAGTATGACTTTCAGGTGTGTATGACTTTAAGGTGTGTGACTTGAAGGTGTGTAGAACTTTAATGTATGTATGACTTAAGGTGTTTATGACTTTAAGGTGTTTATGATTTTAAGGTGTATGACTTAAGGTGTGTATAACTTTAAGGTGTTTATGACTTTAAGGTGTTTATGACTTTAAGGTGTTTATGACTTTAAGGTGTTTATGATTTTAAGGTGTGTAGGACTTTAAGGTGTATGACTTAAGAAGTGTATGACTTTAAAGTGTTTATGACTTAAAGGTGTGTATGACTTAAAGTTTTGTAATACTTATTAAATGTATATATCGTTAATCACCAACCCTGCTCATACCATCAACGCGTCGCCATCGAATGATGTCAGTTTGACTAGTTTGAGAACTGCTCTCTAGAGTCTCTGATCATCGGGTAGCTATTGGAACCATGTGCAACTATTGGAACCATCTGCAGCTATTGGAACCAGGGGCAACTATTGGACCGAAAGACTCCCTGGGCGGTGGGGGTTGGTAACGCAACACCAAACCACCGGAGTGGAAGCAAAGCCGTCCTGACCCACAGAGAGTTAACTGCGGACGCTTTAAACGCAGCGTCCTCGGTCGACCGGGCCTCCTCTAGGTCAAGGGGGAGGTTCCCGGCGCCCTCCCGCACGGGCTGGAGTCGGGTTAAGTCCTTCAGTGCTCTGGTTTGTGTGGGGGAGCGCCGGGGGGGGGGGGGGGCATTAAGAGCTCACGCTCGACGGCCCACCGATTCCATCTCTTATGCGACATTTGGAGTGGAGCAAGGGGAACTAGTGGAGCAAGGGGAACTAGTGGAGCAAATGAGATCTTGTGGAGCAAGGGGAACTAGTGGAGCAAGGGGAACTAATGGAGGAAGGGGAACTAGTAGAACAAGGGTTACTAGTAGAGCAAAGGGAAACTAGTGGAGCAAGGTTTACTAATAAAGCAAGGGGAATTAGTGGAGCAAAGGGGAACTAGTAGAGCGAGGGGAACTAGTGGAGCAAGTGGAACTAGTGGAGCAAGGGGGAACTAGTGGAGCAAGGGGAACTAGTGGAGCAAATGGGATCTAGTGGAGCAAGGGGGAACTAGTGGAGCAAGGGGAACTAGTGGAGCAAGGGGATCTAGTGGAGCAAGTGGAACTAGTGGAGCAAGGGGAACTAGTGGAGCAAATGAGATATGGTGGAGCAAGGGGGAACTAGTGGAGCAAGGGGAACTAATGGAGGAAGGGGAACTAGTAGAGCAAGGGTTACTAGTGGAGCAAAGGGGAACTAGTGGAGCAAGGTGGAACTAGTGGAGCAAGGGGAACTAGTGTAGCAAGGGGGAACTAGTGGGGCAAAGGGGAACTAGTGGAGCAAGGGGAACTAGTGGAGCAAGGGGGACTAGTGGCGCAAGGGTTACTAGTGGAGCAAGGGGGAACTAGTGGAGCAAGGGGGAACTAGTGGCGCAAGGGTTACTAGTGGAGCAAGGGGAACTAGTGTAGCAAGGGGAACTAGTTGAGCAAGGGTTACTAGTGGAGCAAAGGGGAACTAGTGGAGCAAGGTTTACTAGTAAAGCAAGGGGAATTAGTGGAGCAAAGGGGAACTAGTGGAGCAAGGGGGAACTAGTAAAGCAAGGGGGAACTAGTGGAGCAAGGGGAACTAGTAGAGCAAAGGGGAACTAGTGGCGCAAGTGCTGGAACCATTAATACCGTTAGTTTATCCATGGTTAAAGCAAACTCCGCCGTATAATCCGTTACAGGCAGTCTAAGTCACCCACCGTCACCCACGTCAACGAGGCTAATCTAAAACCTGGCGGCTACCTGCTTTGATCAGGTGTGCTAATTATTAGAACCACGTGTCCCATAGAAGTGCCCCTTGTAGAGCTTATGCCCTTTCAAGCAAACCATGAAATAGCTGTGTACTCGAATTAAACCCAGCCACTGTGTCACTTCAAAACAGATTAAATTAACAGAGCGTCGCCTGTGACGGACAAAGTGCCCGATAAAGGAAGTTATTCCATTGTTTTATATATATATACCCCTGAACTGTCCCTAAGTCTTACAGTTATAAAAGAAGAAGTGTTGTCTGTTTGTGTACGTGGGAAAATACCTGTGCACAGCAGATGAGCCGGATATGAGTTTGTTTAAAGTTAATTTAACTTCCATGGCAACACGACGTGACTTCACATATATTCCCACCACACACATAATCTATTCACACCACACACATAATCTATTCACACCACACACATAATCTATTCACACGACGCACATAATCTATTCACACCACACACATAATCTATTCACACCCCACACATAATCTATTCACACCCCACACATAATCTATTCACACGACGCACATAATCTATTCACACCACACACATAATCTGTTCCCACCACACACATAATCTATTCACATCACACATCCCACAACGGCATCCACCACTGATTAGTGGGGTTTGAGTTGGACCACAGGATTGTGGGGTGGGAGTTGGACCACAGGATAGTGGGGTGAGGGGAGATTTGACGATTTGCACTTTGTATTGCCAATGATCGATTAAAAATGAGCTGGAACAATTGAAAAACAAAAAGTCGGAATAAAATAAAATATGCAGAAGAGCTTTGGGACGCCCCCATCCCCCCCCCCCCCCCCGGGCCCAAGCTTTCTTACTTCCCGTAGGAAAAAAAGTATCAGGAAAAAAAGTCACAGGAAAAAAAGTCACAGGGAAAAAAGTCACAGGAAAAAAGTCACAAGAAAAAAAGTCACAGGATAATAAGTCAAAGAAAAAAGTCACAAAATATGTATCATATAAACTCCTATTTTTCAGTGTTTATCATATAAATCATATATCATATCATATATAACAGTGAATGTTTTTGGGTTTGTGGATTTGTGGGTGGCTCTGTTCCACCAAGACTTTTACATGGGGTCGGGATCCCAGTGGGGTCGGGATCCCAATGGCGTCGAGATCCCAAATGGGGTTGTGATACCAATGAGATCCTTTTCTGGAAAGGGATACCAATCGGGAATGGGACCCAATTGGGGTTGTCATCCCAATGGCGTCAAAATCTCAATGGGTTCTGGATCCCAATGGGATCCATTAGGGAAAGGGATCCCAATCAGGATCGGTATCCCAATGTGGTCGGGATTCCAATGGAGTCAGAATCCCCATTTGGATCCCATTTGGAAACGGGATCCCAATCTGGATCAGGATCCCAATGGGATCGGGATCCTAATGGGATACCAATCGGGATCGGTATCCCAATGTTGTTGGGATTCCAATGGGATCGGGATCCAAATGGGATCCCAAATTCCAATGGGGTCGGGATCCGATTTGGAAACGGGATCCCGATTGGGTTGTCAATCTGGATCTGTAACCCAATTGGGTCGGGATCCGATTAGGGTCGGGATTACAATGGGATATGGGATACCATTTGGGGTGGGGAGCCCGATGGGATATGGGATACCATTAGGAAACGGGATCCCACCACTCTTTTCAGAATTTATTTATGATATCTGATGACTGAATGCTTCTGTGACTTTTTTTTCCTGTGACTTTTTTTCCGCTCACCCTCCACATCACCACACACAGCCGAGGCTGACCTGGCTTTTCTATTAGTCAACATAAATCAACTCCCTAGAGGACTGCCGATAGCTCACGATCGTCCCAGGCAGACTGTAGGACGTTAAGACGTTAAAGCAAGTCAATCATGACTGCTGGGTCATGATGGGCACTCGTAGGAAATCTCCCTGTCTGTCGGCGTATCCAAAACTTTGGTTACAAAAGAACTTTGTACTTCCATTAACTAAACATAAGGACTTGACAAAGTTTTCTGGTTGCAACCTTAACTCCATCAACCCTAACACAATCCTAAATCCAGCAACCCTAACACAACCCTAACTTAAACAACCCCAACACAGCCATAACTCCATCAACCCCAACACAGTCATAACTCCATCAACCCCAACACAGCTATAACTCCATCAACCCCAACACAGCCATAAATCCAACAAGTCGTGATTCCAAACGATGCAACATTTCCCAGCTGACCTCTGTGACGTCGGACCACAACAGTAAAGGTCTTAAGTTTCGGACAGTTTTCCTTCCTCTGTGACGTCGGACCACAGCAGTAAAGGTCTTAAGTTTCGGACAGTTTTCCTCTCGTACCAATGTTCAATCAACCCTTTTAGCCACCCAATCCCTCCAATCATGTGCTGACTGCACATGTCCTCTTTTCCCCTCTCCTCTGCCTCACGTGCAATCCATATTTATCTATTCTCTTTACCACCCCCTGCCTCTATGAATTTCTATACATCTCTTATATCCCTATCCCTAATACTTCTCTTGTTCCGTTCTCACTCTTACACCCCCTAACTTAATCAGTTGGCACCCGCACCCCTAACTTAATCAGTTGGCACCCTCACCTCTTTGGCTATCATTCACTCCTATCCTGCTCCCCCCACCCCCACCTCCATTTTCTAGTTCTCCCTTATTGATTAACCCTGCGTCCATAATTTCCTCCTTTAAAAAAATGTATTGATTTTAAGGAGCAGCGCACGGCCTCTGTAAGTGAACCAAACGTTGGTTGCGTGACAAATATTGCCGTCTGCGTCCGGCAGAATGAAGGTTGTGTTTTTAAGACAGTTATACACCACCCATCTCCCACATCTCCCGCAAAGAGGAACAGCAAACAAACCATGGGCCAGGAGAATCCCATCCATAACACAAAGGATACAGACAACATATGTGGGCATCACCAGACTTGTGGATTGTTGTGTGTGTATAGCGATGCCTGCTTAATCTACGCTGGGTAATTTTAATATGTACAACACAATAGTGAGAGCTATTTTAAGTATGTATTCTTAAAGTGCATTATAAGAGGCATTTGTTGTGTTCGTATTTAATCCGATTTCCGTACACGCCATAATAGAATCGGACAGTTCCCGGCATTTGTCAAGGATTTTGTACAAGGCTTAAAGCAAAAGTTTGAACTTAACATGAGGATGACGGGTGAGCTGTTACCACATTATTGGAGGGATTATCAGTTTAATGAACGCGGAGGGCGCGAGTTGAGAAAAGTAGCAAGTATCAACTTAGTAAGCCCCATCTGTATCAAATTAAATAGCCCCACCTGTATCAACTTAAGTAGCCCTATCTGTATTAACTTAAGTAGCCCTAGTAGCTGTATCAACTTAAGTAGCCCTATCTGTATCAACTTAAGTAGCCCTACCTGTATCAACTTAAGTAACCCTACCTGTATCAACTTATGTAGCCCTATCTGTATCAACTTAAGTAGCCCTATCTGTATCAACTTAAGTAGCCATAGTAGCTGTATCACAATAAGTAGCCCTAGTAGCTGTATCAACTTAAGTAGCCCTATCTGTATCAACTTAAGTAGCCATAGTAGATGTATCAACTTAAGTAGCCCTATATGTATCAACTTAAGTAGCCCTATCTGTATCAACTTAAGTATAGCCATATCTGTATCAACTTATGTAGCCCTAGTAGCTGTATCAACTTAAGTAGCCCTAGTAGCTGTATCAACTTAAGTAGCCCTATCTGTATCAACTTAAGTAGCCCTAGTAGCTGTATCAACTTAAGTAGCCCTAGTAGCTGTATCAACTTAAGTAGCCCTATCTGTATCAAATTAAGTAGCCCTATCTGTATCAACTTAAGTAGCCATAGTAGCTGTATCAACTTAAGTAGCCCTATCTGTATCAACTTAAGTAGCCCTATCTGTATCAACTTAAGTAGCCCTAGTAGCTGTATCAACTTAAGTAGCCCTATTATACAGTCCATGTCTATCAATATGTCTATTAGATTTGTTTAGTTTTGGGTTTGTTTAGGTGGCTAAAGAAATATTTTAGTTTTCTATACCTCAGCGGTTCTCAACGACACACTAAAGCTGAGTGTTGAGGACCCCCCTATACCCTATTCATGTAAAAAATAAACAAAAGGTTGATTGTGTGGGATGGGATGGCATGACCTCGACTAGGAAAAGCTGGAATGAAAAAAAAAAACAAAGAAAAGAAAAAGACAACCAGGGGCAAGTTTCGTCCAAAAGCCTTCATCGGCACACAGAACATTTTTAAAAAAACTAAGATTCCGAGCGAAAGGCAATCTTTTTTTTCCAGTCTTATTATCAGATAAACACGTCAATATCTTTTTGACTCACACATACCATTGATTTCTTACTATAATTTTGATTCATTCAATCATAAATCTCTCGACACACATGTAAGCCTTGGCGAACCTTGACAACACACGGGCTGAAAACCTGTCAACCTGAATCCACAACCCCCCAGTGGGGATGGGGATGGGGGGGAGTGGGGGCGTGTGCTGTATTAAGTGCATTAATGAATCAGGACCCCCAGATCAGACATTTCTGATCGTCTGCTGCTTGCGTGAAGACCTTCCAAACGATGTAATTTCTGACAGGCAGGGAACAAAGGAAACTTCGAACGGGGTCCCATCAATAAATAATTCCAGGTGTTGACATAAAGGCGTTGATAGAAGGTGTTGATATGCAGGCGTTGATAGAAGGTGTTGATAGGCGGATGTTGACTGCATGCACTTCCCTAACAACGCGCATGTGTTGGTTTTTTGTTGAAAGCCCACACCGCCACAACAACCCACTGTCATCCTAATGGGTTCCAACCACGACAACCCACTGTCATCCTAATGGGTTCCAACCACGACAACCCACTGTCATCCTAATGGGTTCCAACCACAACAACCCACTGTCATCCTAGTGGGTTCCAACCACAACAACCCACTGTCATCCTAATGGGTTCCAACAACGACAACCCACTGTCATCCTAATGGGTTCCAACCACGACAACCCACTGTCATCCTATTGGGTTCCAACCACGACAACCCCCTGTCATCCTAATGGGTTCCAAACACGACAACCCACTGTCATCCTAATGGGTTCCAACCACGACAACCCACTGTCATCCTAATGGGTTCCAACCACGACAACCGACTGACATCCTGATGGGTTCCAACCACGACAACCGACTGTCATCCTGATGGGTTACAACCACGACAACCCACTGTCATCCTGATGAGTTACAACCACGACAACCCACTGTCATCCTGATGGGTTCCAACCACGACAACCCACTGTCATCCTGATGGGTTCCAACCACGACAACCCACCGTCATCCTAATGGGTTCCAACCACGACAACCCACTGTCATCCTGATGGGTTCCAACCACGACAACCCACTGTCATCCTGATGGGTTCCAACTACAGAAATAAGAACGTTTCCAACAAGCTGTTTGGCTCCACGAAATTCTCGGTCATTTATGAAGGACGTCGATGCTAAGTTTAAATAAATATCTGGTTGTTTTTAAGAAAGACTTGATTATTTTAAGAAAGACCTGGTCATGTTTAAGAAAGACCTGGTCATGTTTAAGAAAGACAAACTAGGAAATTCTAAGACAATCAAGGACAATCCAAGACAATAAAGGACAGTCTAAGACATGCTAGATAATCTTGGAAAATCTAAGACAGACTACTACAAACTAGGACAATATATAGGTACGGTAGGGAATTCGTTACAGTTGGAGTACGTTGGGGGAAGGGGGGTAGGGTAAAGGCAAATAAAAAAATAAAAAGTGGTATGTACTCTCTCTGTCTTGACAGGCGCTATCAGTGGTCTATATTCTCCCTCTTTTGTCAGGCACTTCATCAGTGGTCTATATTCTCCCTCTTTTGTCAGGCACTTCATCGGTGCTCTATATTCTCCCTCTTTTGTCAGGCACTTCATCAGTGGTCTATATTTTCCCTCTTTAATCAGGCACTTCATCGGTGGTCTACATTCTGCCTCTTTTGTCAGCCACTTCATCAGTGGTCTATATTCTCCCTCTTTTGTCAGGCACTTCATCAGTGGTCAATATTCTCCCTCTTTTGTCAGGCACTTCATCGGTGGTCTATATTCTCTCTCTTTTGTCAGGCACTTCATCAGTGGTCTATATTCTCCCTCTTTTGTCAGGCACTTCATCAGTGGTCATTATTCTCTCTTTTGTCAGGCACTTCATCAGTGGTCTATATTCTCCCTATTTTATCAGGCACTTCATCAGTGGTCTATATTCTCCCTCTTTTGTCAGGCACTTAATCAGGGGTCTATATTCTCCCTCTTTTATCAGGCACTTCATCAGTGGTCTACATTCTGCCTCTTTTGTCAGGCACTTCATCAGTGGTCTATATTCTCCCTTTTTTTGTCAGGCACTTCATCAGTGGTCTATCCACTCTATCATGCTCTGCTTAAATTAGACCCCCCACACACACACACCTTTTTACACACACACACACTCACTCACATCACCACCGGTGAGCATATCCAGAATGTCGGACAGTTACTCGAGAGATTAAAAGGAGATATTTATTGTACACAAAGAAACAAAAGGTGGCCAAGGTTTGTGCGTGTGCATCTCTAAGTATGTGTGGATTTGTGTGTGTGTGGGGGGGGGGTGTCCTACACTTGTGTTGTTTTGATAACCAGACAAAAATAACTCTCGTACACGAAGTGTATGTTATTGGGTCCAATACAGTGGGGCTCACATCACGCATGTACACAGCGGAGCTCACGTCACTCATATACACAGTGGAGCTCACGTCAGTCATGTACATAGTCGAGCTCACGTCAGTCATGTACATAGTGGAGTTCACGCCACTCATTGACACAGTGGAGCTTATGTCACTAACGTACAGTGGAGTTCAAATCACTCATGTACACAGTGGAGCTCGAGTCACGTCACTCATGTACACAGTGGAGCTCACGTCACTCATGTACACACAAAAATCAAAACTAAATTACAGGGCCAACTGGAGACGGAGCAGTGTGCACACATGCGACATTCATACCTACATCCACTCATGTATACGTACACACTCACCCGATATGTACCTTGTGTGCACGCGCCTTAATGTTATTTATTGGGAGCAAAAACATTGGAAGGAGGGGTAGATGACAGAAGATGCATGCTACTAATTATTACTATTTACAAATACCGCATCCACACATTTCCACAGCTTTTTGTCACCCAAGTCTGTACATACGGAGGAAAGGGGGGCATTAAGTTGTATCTTGTAAAAGTAAAAGTAGAAATTTGTATCTTGTAAAAGTAGTCATCGGTTTATACAGCTTCAGCTTGTTTGAACGTACAGATATGCAGTCATGACTTAAGACTAGACACAGTAATGAAGTCATTTACCTGGAGTCAGATGAGGCTATTGGGCCCCGGAACGCCCTGGCCATTTTTTAAAAGTTATGTTCTAAACGAGAGCACAAATGAACAACTCTACAAATGAACAACTCTGCAAATGAACAACTCTACAAATGAACAATTCAACAAATGAACAACCCTACAAATTAACAACTCTACAAATTAACAACTCTACAAATGAACAAATCTTTATTCAGCGGAGTGCCTGACTACTTTATAATCAAGGAAGACGAGTATTTCCAGGAAGCAACAAGCATGAAACTTTGAAGAACTGGAATACACCAAACAACATGTAAGAGTTTAATAGAAACTGGAGTAGACCCAGTAACATGTAACAGTATAGGAGTAGACCCAGTAACATGTAACAGTATAGGAGTAGACCCAGTAACATGTAACAGTATAGGAGTAGACCCAGTAACATGTAACAGTATAGGAGTAGACCCAGTAACATGTAACAGTATAGGAGTAGACCCGGTAACATGTAACAGTATAGGAGTAGACCCAGTAACATGTAACAGTATAGGAGTAGACCCAGTAACATGTAACAGTATAGGAGTAGACCCAGTAACATGTAACAGTATAGGAGTAGACCCAGTAACATGTAACAGTATAGGAGTAGACCCAGTAACATGTAACAGTATAGGAGTAGACCCAGTAACATGTAACAGTATAGGAGTAGACCCGGTAACATGTAACAGTATAGGAGTAGACCCAGTAACATGTAACAGTATAGGAGAAACTGGAGTAAACCCAGTAACATGTAACAGTATAGGAGTAGACCCAGTAACATGTAACAGTATAGGAGTAGACCCAGTAACATGTAACAGTATAGGAGTAGACCCGGTAACATGTAACAGTATAGGAGTAGACCCGGTAACATGTAACAGTATAGGAGAAACTGGAGTAAACCCAGTAACATGTAACAGTATAGGAGTAGACCCAGTAACATGTAACAGTATAGGAGTAGACCCAGTAACATGTAACAGTATAGGAGTAGACCCGGTAACATGTAACAGTATAGGAGTAGACCCAGTAACATGTAACAGTATAGGAGTAGACCCAGTAACATGTAACAGTATAGGAGTAGACCCAGTAACATGTAACAGTATAGGAGTAGACCCGGTAACATGTAACAGTATAGGAGTAGACCCAGTAACATGTAACAGTATAGGAGAAACTGGAGTAAACCCAGTAACATGTAACAGTATAGGAGTAGACCCAGTAACATGTAACAGTATAGGAGTAGACCCGGTAACATGTAACAGTATAGGAGTAGACCCGGTAACATGTAACAGTATAGGAGTAGACCCGGTAACATGTAACAGTATAGGAGAAACTGGAGTAAACCCAGTAACATGTAACAGTATAGGAGTAGACCCAGTAACATGTAACAGTATAGGAGTAGACCCAGTAACATGTAACAGTATAGGAGTAGACCCGGTAACATGTAACAGTATAGGAGTAGACCCGGTAACATGTAACAGTATAGGTGTAGACCCGGTAACATGTAACAGTATAGGAGTAGACCCAGTAACATGTAACAGTATAGGAGTAGACCCAGTAACATGTAACAGTATAGGAGAAACTGGAGTAAACCCAGTAACATGTAACAGTATAGGAGTAGACCCAGTAACATGTAACAGTATAGGAGTAGACCCAGTAACATGTAACAGTATAGGAGTAGACCCAGTAACATGTAACAGTATAGGAGTAGACCCAGTAACATGTAACAGTATAGGAGTAGACCCAGTAACATGTAACAGTATAGGAGAAACTGGAGTAAACCCAGTAACATGTAACAGTATAGGAGTAGACCCAGTAACATGTAACAGTATAGGAGAAACTGGAGTAAACCCAGTAACATGTAACAGTATAGGAGTAGACCCAGTAACATGTAACAGTATAGGAGAAACTGGAGTAAACTCAGTAACATGTAACAGTATAGGAGTAGACCCAGTAACATGTAACAGTATAGGAGAAACTGGAGTAAACCCAGTAACATGTAACAGTATAGGAGTAGACCCAGTAACATGTAACAGTATAGGAGAAACTGGAGTAAACCCAGTAACATGTAACAGTATAGGAGTAGACCCAGTAACATGTAACAGTATAGGAGTAGACCCGGTAACATGTAATAGTATAGGAGTAGACCCAGTAACATGTAACAGTATAGGAGTAGACCCAGTAACATGTAACAGTATAGGAGTAGACCCGGTAACATGTAATAGTATAGGAGTAGACCCAGTAACATGTAACAGTATAGGAGTAGACCCAGTAACATGTAACAGTATAGGAGTAGACCCGGTAACATGTAATAGTATAGGAGTAGACCCAGTAACATGTAACAGTATAGGAGAAACTGGAGTAAACCCAGTAACATGTAACAGTATAGGAGTAGACCCAGTAACATGTAACAGTATAGGAGAAACTGGAGTAAACCCAGTAACATGTAACAGTATAGGAGAAACTGGAGTAAACCCAGTAACATGTAACAGTATAGGAGAAACTGGAGTAAACCAAGTAATATGTAAGAGTAATTTGAGAAACTGGAGTAAACCCAGTAACATGTAAGAGTAATTTAAGAAACTGGAGTAGACCCAGTAATATGTAAGTGTAATTTGAGAAACTGGAGTAAACCCAGTAACATGTAAGAGTAATTTGAGAAACTGGAGTAAACCCAGTAACATGTAAGAGTAATATGAGAAACTGGAGTAGACCCAGTAACATGTAACAGTATAGGAGAAACTGAAGTAGACCAAAAATGACATGCAGATATTGTAACGAGGTAAGCCATGCATACAATTCACTGTTTGTGTAGCAGAACCGAGAGGTCAAGTCGAAATAGCAAAGTGTGTTCATTAATTAACACCCCCCCCCCCCCCCCCCATACGGCCACTAAAATATCTTAAGTTTAGCCCAAACAACGCCTTATACCAGGAAACAGGATGTACCAGCAGCACGGCGATATAATAACTTCTCGCACGTGGAGGTTCTCAAATTATGAAAGTAGGCCCCCGACTCGATGGAGCTGTGTTATATTTAGAGTTCACACCACTTCGTACGCAAGCCAAACCTTATCCTGTGCTTAGGTGGCGCTCTTTCCTTCCTTATACTTACATGTTGACCGTAATATCGTGCATGCATTATAAACACGTGTCCTTAAAGAACCTGCGGTCTTCAACACAGTCCTTACTGAGAGTTCCCAGTGTCTTCAACACAGTCCTAACTGAGAGTTCCCAGTGTCTTCAACACAGTCCTTACTGAGAGTTCCCAGTGTCTTCAGCACAGTCCTAACTGAGAGTTCCCAATGTCATCAACACAGTCCTAACTGAGGGTTCTCAATGTCTTCAACACAGTCCTTACTGAGAGTTCCCAGTGTCTTCAGCACAGTCCTAACTGAGAGTTCCCAGTGTCTTCAACACAGTCCTAACAGAGAGTTCTCAGTGTCTTTAACACTCAACACTTTTAGATAGCTAATCACTACAATATAACATCCATCTCTTTGAGATCAGTTTCTATACAACATTTTTTTTATGTCAACCGTGCTTTAATGTCGGTCGCTAGTTCGACTGCAGTCATCTCCGACATCTTCGCCGGGAACTAGGTCAACCTTGAAGCTTCTAGATCTTCAAAACCAAAATATTGTTTCAAAATATATTATAACTTCCATTAACAGCCTGCATACAGGTTTAAACAGCCTGCATACATGTTTAAAAACCTGCATATAGTTTTAAACAGCTGCACACATGTTGAAAAACATGCCTACAGGTTTAAACAGTCTGCATACATGTTTACTCTCAATTTGAGGAGAATTGTAAATTTTAAGAATAATTAACGAATTCTTTTTAAAAAAGACGAATAATTAAAAAATGGGAGATATGCGTTGGGGTTCCGTTGATTGAGAACACCTGCTCAGCAAGCTACTAGGAAATCCACGGAATAATGTTAAGCTCGCGTCGCTAAAATCCAATGGGAATACATGACAGACACGCGTTCTGTGGATGAACGTAAAGTGTGTGGGGAATAGAGCGTGGGGAGTAGAGCGTGCGGAGTAGAGGAGCGTGGTGGGGAGTACCGTGTGCGAAACACACCAGAAGGCAACAAAAATGACACGGCCAGTGGTGTGAGGTGGGACTGCTGAACACACACACAAAAAGGGTGGTGGGGGGGGGGTCCAACAGAGTTTGTGACATGACGATGTTAGTCCAGACATGACCAGTGTTTGAGCGTCTGGACCGTTACTTTGGGATGTAGGCAAGCGGGGAGGGGGTTTTGTGGGTGACGGTCTTCCTGCACTCCGTGGCAGAGCAGACGGGTTAGCTGGTGCACTAACGGTTGACAAGTCAATTGTGTGGTCGGTGCGTCTATTCGAGCTGTTAAGTCAGCGTCTCCCCCCCCCCTCATATTTCGAGCTGTTAAGTCAGCGTCTCTCCCCCTCATATTTCGAGCTGTTAAGTCAGCGTCTCTCCCCCCTCATATTTCGAGCTGTTAAGTCGGCCTTTTCCCCCTCCCTCATATTTAAGTGCACGGGTTAGTAGAAACGCAGCACCTGGTGGTACTTAAAGCAAATTGTCCAGCTATATATCGTATCAAATTCGGAGATCATTGGTCTGCTGCTCATGACCAATATCCGCCTGGTCAACGGACTCAGTGGCTGAGTCACTTCAGTTTTTTAAAAATAATAATACTAATTTCTGAGCTTGTATGTACTCTAAGCCACGAACTTTGTCTTGAATGAAATAGCAGAGAACAACGTCAACGTAATGCGGAAGCTTCAATCGAAAGACAAGACAATAAGAGAGGAACGTTTCGGCCAAGAGCCTTCCTCGGCAGACAGGACAAATGAAAATACGACAAGAGATAGAATGTACGGTACTTCACATTGAATGAAATAATCTATCCATCCCTGTGGTGCAGCCCGTGTAGGTCTTTGGCCTGCCTCACTACTTCCTTCCATTCAGACCGAACTAATGCTTTTCTTTTCCACGCTTGGATTCCCAGTTGTAGATTTTTTTCCACATCATCCATCCATCTAAGCCTAGGTCTGCCTTTGAGCCGTTTTCCTCTGGGGTTTCGGTGATGCACCTTCTTCACTACTCTGTCATTTGGCATTCTCTCTAAGTGTCCTGCCTAGCGTAGCCTGCCCTTTTTTTTAATTTCCGCTACTATCGTGCTACTATCATGGTATCCTGATATAGAATGTACAATTCATGGTTGGTTCGTATTCTACATCCATATTCATCCTTTATTGTTCCTTATATTTTCCTGAGAACTTTTCTCTCATGCGTTTTATAGGTTTTCTGCCGTTTTTTTATGGTCCAAGTTTTACTTGCATATTTTACAAACTGATTACAGTTTTATAAATAGTTTTCTTTGTTTCTCTTGTAAAGTTTTTACTTTTGAGTATTTTCCGACTACTGAAGTATGCCCTGTTTCCGGCTGATATTCTTTCTTTTATTTCTGTTAGTAATTTGTTTCTTTCATTTAATAAAGATCCTAGGTATTTGAATGAAATAGTAGAGCAACGTAATGAGGAAGCTTGAATCGAAAGACGGGACAATAAGAGCAGGACGTTTCGGCCAAAAGCCTTCCTCGGCAGAAAAGACAAAATTAAAAAACGACAAGCAATAGAAACTGGTTCAAACACGTCAAAGTGGTCGCCATTTTTATTGCCGGAAGTTGTAAGCAATCTTGAATGCTAGGAAATTGGCCACAGAGTCCAACAAGAATTGCGCCCCTCGACATCAGTTTAGGGCACCGACAGAACACACATATTACGTCCGAGGAAGTCTCCATCAAATGTACTCAAAGAATTGAACAGTGGTGGGGATTAAAAGGTTTGGTGAGGGTCTGTGAAAAGTCGGTGAGATAAACTCTTTTCCTAGACCCATTGCTTAGAGGCGCAGAGATATACAGGTTCCTACAGCTTGTTACATGAGGAAGTCACGTGATCAATGATTTAACATGATCAAGTCTTGTAACTTGAGCAAGCCGGGTTATCAATAATGCGACTACTGTTTGTAACCCAAGCCAGTCCCTTGCTAATGTAACTTGGCTGTGTAACACGAGATGTTCACGTGATCCTGTAACATTTTTCAAATCACGTGACGTGTCAAATTTTCAAATCACGTGATCATGCAGCTTGTAACCGTCCCTTAAGTTTACTTCCCTTGGCCCTGTGAAGTGTTACCTTGCCCTGACCAAGTTAGAGAGTTAACTCAGTCAGCGACCTGGTGACGTACTGACCCCGCGCTGGGTGGGTGTGTGTGGTGGGGGGCGTGCTCCTCCTAACGTTAAAACCGATTGATATTAAACAGAAATCCGGTTGATCCATTAATAGAGCAAGCAGCCAAGGTCGGCCATCTTGTATTGCCACATTTGTCGGGCAATGACGTATAACATAACACAGACAAAGTCAGGGTCACAATACCCGAGTAGATCCCTCAAAAACTGACACTGGTCATTAATCCCTCTTACGTCAGCTCAGAGCCAGACCCGGAGGTATTTTCAACCGCGATAAGAGGATTAATTTGCGTCCTTATGTATGTATGTATGTATGTATGTATGATGTATATATATATAAAATTTATAATAAGTATTGTTCATCAATTTGTCACCCTTTCCACCCCAAGTGCCTCGTTCGCACTACCTTTGCCCCACCCTTGCCCTACCCTAGTCCCACCCTTGTCTCACCATTGTTCCATCCTGGTCCCGGCCTAGCACAGAAAGTCACATCAAATTATGAGATTATCCTGAGATTACTGAGTACCGCTATATTATGATTACCGAGTACCGGTCTACTATGTCTAGCGAGTACCGGTATATTATGATTGCTTAGTACACGCATATGACAATGGCTGGCAAGGAGTCGATGGTAGATGACACAACCGTCACAGTAAAGTTTATTGTGCTTTGTGTCAAGTTTACTATGATATGAGCAGATCTGAACACAACGCCCAACGAGGAAGAATCAAGAAGGTTTCTTTGTTTCACACAGCTCGCCAAATTAAGTTGGTCAACATTTCAGTTTCCTGAATTTAAACATCAAGAGAGAATTGTTTGTTTGTTTGTTTGTTGGATGGTTGGTTTGTTTGTTTGGTTGATTTTTTGTTTGTTTGTTTATATGTTTGTTTGCTTACGGGCGTCTTTCAAGACTGTAGCCAGTGGTCTAATTTTTAACCTATTTTTATATTTAAGTCTTTCGATACAACTCTTGGGACTAAATGTGATGACCATAAGGATGACCAATAAATCGCCAGAGCTGCTGAATGAATATGTGAAGAGGATGGCATGGTTTACTACCGCTAGCTCAATGTTTTCCCAGCCGACTGTCCCTCTTTTTAAACAAATGTTGATTGAAAATTGCAACATCTCTTTCCCAACTCATGAACTAAAATTGTTCATCAAATTCAAACATCTTTGTTATGTGAATAAAATATACAGCATGTAAACACAAGGGGTAAGCAGCACTGGGGTAAAAACACACAGGAGGTAAAAACAACACACAGGGGGTAAAAACAACACAGGGGGTAAAAACACAGAGGGGGGGGGGTAAACAACACGGGGGAGGTAAACAACACAAAAGATAAACGACACGGAGGTTGCGGTGTAAACGACAATGTACATGGTGACTTCGTCCTCCCAGCCATACACAAAACTTGGTTAGAATGCGTATAATTACCATACATACCTACATCAAAAGCTCTGAGGATGCTGGTTGCCCACTCCCTAGTACACCCATGTTAGTTGCCCACTCCCTAGTACACCCATGCTGGTTGCCCACCCCCTAGTACACCCATGCTGGTTGCCCACACACTAGTACACCCATGCTGGTTGCCCACACACTAGTACACCCATGCTGGTTGCCCACCCCCTAGTACACCCATGCTGGTTGCCCACCCCCTAGTAAACCCATGCTGATTGCCCACCCCCACAGTGCGCCCATGCTCGTTGCCCACACCCACAGTGCGCCCAGTCCAGCCATCCAGTGAGGCCATTCTGGTTGCCCACCCCCACAGTGCGCCCATGCTGGTTGGCCACCCCCACAGTGCGCCCATTCCAGCCATCCAGTGCGCCCATGCTGGTTGGCCACCCCCACAGTGCGCCCATTCCAGCCATCCAGTGAGGCCATTCCAGCCATCCAGTGCGCCCATTCCAGCCATCCTGTGAGGCCATGCTGGTTGGCCACCCCTACAGTGCGCCCATTCCAGCCATCCAGTGAGGCCATTCCAGCCATCTAGTGAGGCCATTCCGGCCATCCAGTGAGGCAATGCTGGTTGCCCACCCCCACAGTGCGCCCATTCCAGCCATCCAGTGAGGCCATTCCAGCCATCCAGTGCGCCCATTCCAGCCATCCAGTGAGGCCATGCTGGTTGCCCACCCCCACAGTGCGCCCATTCCGGCCATTCAGTGAGGCCATGCTGGTTGGCCACCCCCACAGTGCGCCCATTACAGCCCTCCAGTGAGGCCATTCCGGCCATCCAGTGCGCCCATTCCAGCCATCCAGTGAGGCCATGCTGGTTGCCCACCCCCACAGTGCGCCCAGTCCAGCCATCCAGTGAGGCCATGCTGGTTGGCCACCCCCACAGTGCGCCCATTCCGGCCATTCAGTGAGGCCATGCTGGTTGCCCACCCCCACAGTGCGCCCATTCCAGCCATCCAGTGAGGCTATTCCAGCTATCCAGTGCGCCCATTCCAGCCATCCAGTGAGGCCATTCCAGCCATCCAGTGCGCCCATTCCAGCCATCCAGTGAGGCCATGCTGGTTGCCCACCCCCAAAGTGCGCCCATTCCAGCCATTCAGTGTGCCCATTCCAGCCATCCAGTGAGGCCATTCCAGCCATCCAGTGCGCCCATTCCAGCCATCCAGTGAGGCCATGCTGGTTGCCCACCCCCACAGTGCGCCCATTCCAGCCATCCAGTGAGGCCATTCCAGCCACCCATTCCAGCCATCCAGTGAGGCCATGCTGGTTGCCCACCCCCACAGTGCGCCCATTCCGGCCATCCAGTGAGGCCATGCTGGTTGGCCACCCCCACAGTGCGCCCATTCCAGCCATCCAGTGAGGCCATTCCGGCCATCCAGTGCGCCTATTCCAGCCATCCAGTGAGGCCATGCTGGTTGCCCACCCCCACAGTGCGCCCAGTCCAGCCATCCAGTGAGGCCATGCTGGTTGGCCACCCCGACAGTGCGCCCATTCCGGCCATTCAGTGAGGCCATGCTGGTTGCCCACCCCCACAGTGCGCCCATTCCAGCCATTCAGTGCGCCCATTCCAGCCATCCAGTGAGGCCATTCCAGCCATCCAGTGCGCCCATTCCAGCCATCCAGTGAGGCCATGTTGGTTGCCCACCCCCACAGTGCGCCCATTCCAGCCATCCAGTGCGCCCATTCCAGCCATCCAGTGCGCCCATTCCAGCCATCCAGTGCGCCCATTCCAGCCATCCAGTGCGCCCATTCCAGCCATCCAGTGAGGCCATGACGGCATGTTGACCTTCAATGTATTGACAGCCGGCAGCTGAACCTGCATCTCTCTCTTGGGGGGGGGGACCCAGGGGGGGACCTAGGGGGGACCCAGGGGGGGACCTAGGGGGTGGACCCAGGGGGTGGGACCCAGGGGGGGAGACCCAACAATACAATAGGCCAGGAATGTCGCGACCTGACAGTTCTCCTTAAACCGTTGCATCTTATATCGATAAAGACAGTTATCACACGGAAAGGGGGGGGGCGGGCGAGGGGCGCCACCCTCAGCACCAAGCAAACTAAACACGTGTCAATTTTAGTGGATTGTTTTTTTTGAATATTTCAGCTGCATGATTGAAACATTTGACATCGTGATCAACTGACAAATACTCAAGTGATAAACATAACGTGTGTGTTTAAATAAGGCGTGCACGATTAAGCTAAACATCCAACTCTAGAATTGTTAGTAAAACCCTAATGTTTTTGCTTTTTTTTTGCTGGCAGCCGTGCGTCACGAGGTGACGATGGTATGGAATTCGCAGGACGAAAATCCACAAGGCCTGGGATTATTCTTTCTAGGATTATTAGCTGGTTCCCAACAGCAAATCGCCTCTCTCTCCACGCCGCTGGATGACCCCAAGGGAACATCATGTGGATGATACAGCTTGGCACCAGTGGCGTCGCAGGAGTTGTCGGAATGTTTCATTGCATCAATGTTATCCGCCTTCGGGACGCCATCTCCGGGTTTGAATTCAGAGTTCCTTCTCTTAGATGAGTTGCCGTCCAAGGTTAACGAGTCCCATCCACCCGGGGTGCCGTCCAAGGTTAACGAGTCCCATCCACCCGGGGTGCCGTCCAAGGTAAACGAGTCCCATCCACCCGGGGTGCCGTCCAAGGTTAACGAGTCCCATCCACCCGGGGTGCCGTCCAAGGTAAACGAGTCCCATCCACCCGGGGTGCCGTCCAAGGTTCACGAGTCCCATCCACCCGGGGTGCCGTCCAAGGTTAACGAGTCCCATCCACCCGGGGTGCCGTCCAAGGTTCACGAGTCCCATCCACCCGGGGTGCCGTCCAAGGTTCACGAGTCCCATCCACCCGGGGTGCCGTCCAAGGTAAACAAGTCCCATCCACCCGGGGTGCCGTCCAAGGTTCACGAGTCCCATCCACCCGGGGTGCCGTCCAAGGTTCACGAGTCCCATCCACCCGGGGTGCCGTCCAAGGTTAACGAGTCCCATCCACCCGGGGTGCCGTCCAAGGTTAACGAGTCCCATCCACCCGGGGTGCCGTCCAAGGTTAACGAGTCCCATCCACCCGGGGTGCCGTCCAAGGTAAACGAGTCCCATCCACCCGGGGTGCCGTCCAAGGTTCACGAGTCCCATCCACCCGGGGTGCCGTCCAAGGTAAACGAGTCCCATCCACCCGGGGTGCCGTCCAAGGTTAACGAGTCCCATCCACCCGGGGTGCCGTCCAAGGTTCACGAGTCCCATCCACCCGGGGTGCCGTCCAAGGTAAACGAGTCCCATCCACCCGGGGTGCCGTCCAAGGTTCACGAGTCCCATCCACCCGGGGTGCCGTCCAAGGTTCACGAGTCCCATCCACCCGGGGTGCCGTCCAAGGTAAACGAGTCCCATCCACCCGGGGTGCCGTCCAAGGTTCACGAGTCCCATCCACCCGGGGTGCCGTCCAAGGTTCACGAGTCCCATCCACCCGGGGTGCCGTCCAAGGTTCACGAGTCCCATCCACCCGGGGTGCTGGTGGTGTTGTTTTTTTTTTTTTGCTTGACTGGGCTTTTGGCGGAGATTGAACTCCAGACCATCAGCTTCAGATTAGACCACTCGGCCACCCAGCACCCTTATGTAAGATTCAACTAAACATCGAACTCATTGTAAGTAACACCTCATGTAAGAATAATCATAACATCTAACTCTAGAATTGTTAGCAACACCTGTGACATAGTAACGACTTTCCTTGTCAACCGTGTCGTAACACTGACAGCGAGTTTGAGTGTTCTATTAATAAAAAAAGAGAAGATTGGAAAATACAACAACGTCAACAGGGGGAAAAAACAAGATGAGGGTCAGTGATTTCCCTTGTCATTAAGTATAAGTAGAGAGAAAGGATAAACACAGCAACACTGTATGGTGGTATGGTAGGAGTAGGAGGATATGAGGTGGTATGGTAGGAGGATATGAGGTGGTATGGTAGGAGGATATGATGTGGTAGGAGTAGGAGGATATGAGGTGGTATGGTAGGAGTAGGAGGATATGAGGTGGTATGGTAGGAGTAGGAGGATATGAAGTGGTATGGTAGGAGGATATGAGGTGGTATGGTAGGAGTAGGAGGATATGAGGTGGTATGGTAGGAGGATATGAGGTGGTAGGAGTAGGAGGATATGAGGTGGTATGGTAGGAGGATATGGGGTGGTATGGTAGGAGGATATGAGGTGGTATGGTAGGAGGATATGAGGTGGTAGGAGTAGGAGGATATGATGTGGTATGTAGGAGGATATGAGGTGGTATGGTAGGAGGATATGATGTGGTAGGAGTAGGAGGATATGAGGTGGTATGGTAGGAGTATGAGGAAATGAGGTGGTATGGTAGGAGTAGGAGAATATGAGGTGGTAGGAGTAGGAGTAGGAGGATATGAGGAGCACGGGATCTTGTTCCCGCCACTGACGATGGCTTATTTGTTTACACGCTACTCTATTTAGCTTACGATTTTGTCTTGTTTGTCTTGGTCGGTTCTCAATTTTGATGCAATTCCTAATGTCCAATTAAGCTGAAACTGTGTACACTTGCCCCCCACCACACAAAAACCATACCCCCCACCCCCGAATGATAATACAACCCTTCGTGACCAGTAGGTCACCAGTGACCTCCAGTGGCGTAGCGAGCTTAACTCGCACCCGGGGCACAATACCTTTTTAGCGCCCCCCAATACCTTTTTAGCGCCGCCCCTATTCGAAAACCATACAATATTATAGTAAAATATACCATTTGGCGCCCCTTTGTGAG
This sequence comes from Omphiscola glabra, assembly GCA_964017045.1. Taxonomy (NCBI): domain Eukaryota; kingdom Metazoa; phylum Mollusca; class Gastropoda; family Lymnaeidae; genus Omphiscola; species Omphiscola glabra. The sequence goes on from OZ024800.1 coordinate 13,468,704, forward strand.
TAGCGCCCGGGGCATGATGCCCCCCTTGCCCCCCTCACTACGCCACTGGTGACCTCTACTGACCCTTGTGTGACTTCTGCGGGTCAAATCTGGCATCTCAATTTTGACCCACTTTCTGATCTCCAATTGAGCTGAAGCTTAGAACATTGTGTTTACGGGCGTCCCATGCTTAAGATATATTTAGTTAGTCATTTGTCTGGAACTCTCAAGTTTTGGGGGGCATTTATTCGATACTCTTTCTACATTTTGTGCAGTGGAGGGTTTTTATAGCATTTTTACGTTTTATTTTACCGTTCACCCTCGTGGGGGGGCGTCCATTAACTATTTCAACAAAATAAGGGGGTGGGGTGGAAGTGTTTGACAGTTGTTGACAAGGGGGAGGGGGTGGGGTTTAGATTAGTTGACGACACGTCAACAATCATGTTTTCTCTATTAAAATTTTAATCTTAAAAATGGACTGGTTATTACATTATTTTAACAAATTTATAAGTGTAAATGAGTGTAAATAGTCATATAGTTTTTAGGCTTTTAACAATATAAGATGTATTTAATGTGTGTCATTAAAATACATCAGCACAAAGTAAAATGTATTTATAAATTTATTTATATTATAATTCATTGGGGGGGTGACATAATTAAATAGGGTGGGGGGTCTTTTGAAAGTGTAACTGTTGTTGACGGGGGGGGGGGGGGGGTAAAAATAGCGTAAAAATTGTTGACGTAATTAACGGACGACCCCTGTCATCTGTGATCTTGGTTTAACTAAAATATCTGGGTTTTTTTCAAAATCTAAGACCCTATCAATGTGCACCTACCCCACTCAAGGGCGCCTGCTCAGCCTATTAGTAGCCCCTGTGTGGGGTATGAGTTGTATTGTCCAACAATCCTTGGTCATTGCACGCCTTTCAAAATGGACAATCCGTATTCGAATATCACGTGTGTAGGTCACAAGTTGGATAGAGTGTGAGTCTTGAGTGTAATTCTGTGCACGTGTTAGTGTATGTGTGTGTCTGTGTGCATGCATATCTGTTGGGCTGTCTGTGTGTGTGCGCGCGTCTGTGTGTGACGGCGTGCCACGATTGCACCGGGTTGTGAGTACAAAGTGGCTGATAGTGTGTGGCTATTTTTAGAATGTTTTGACGTAAAAGAAGACATGACCTAGAAACCCGGTGACCGTGAGACGCGTGCGTGATAATGAGGGCGTGGGGGGCATCGCTAGACGATGGGGATGGGAAGGGTGGTGGGCATAGCTTGAAGATGGGGAGGGGAATGGTGTGGCATAGCTAGAAGATGGGGAGGGGAAGGGTGGTGGGCATAGCTTGAAGATGGGGAAGGGAACGGTGTGACATAGCTAGAAGATAGGGAGGGGAAGGATGGTTGGCATAGCTGGAAGATTTGGAGGGGAAGGGTGGTGGGCATAGCTGGAAGATGGGGAGGGGAGTGGTGGTGGGCACAGCTGGAAGATGGGGAGGGGAAGGGTGATGGGCACAGCTGGAAGATGGGGAGGGGAAGGGTGGTGGGCACAGCTGGAAGATGGGGAGGGGAAGGGTGGTGGGCACAGCTGGAAGATGGGGAGGGGAAGGGTGGTGGGCACAGCTGGAAGATAGGGAGAGTGGTGGGCACAGTTGGAAGATGAGAAGGGGAAGGGTGGTGGGCACAGCTGAAAGATGAGAAGGGGAAGGGTGGTGGGCACAGCTGGAAGATGGGGAGGGGAAGGGTGTGGCATGGCTAGACGATGGGAAGGGGAAGGGTGGTGGGGACAGCTTGAAGATGGGGAGGGGAAGGGTGTGGCATAGCTAGACGATAGGGAGGAGAGGATGGTGGCATAGGTTGAAGATGGGGAGGGGAGGATGGTGGCATAGGTTGAAGATGGGGAGGGGAATGGTGGGGTGGAGGGATTAAATTTTATCTGGCAGCGGAAAGGAACAAAGCACTGACCACATTTCAGTAAAAATATAGATGGTTTGTTTGATCTTATATGGACAGTGGACAAATGACTTGGAAAGATTGAAAGCGATTTCAGCATGAGGCAAGCCATGGGAGTTTGGGTTTTTGTGGAATTTACGAGACTCGGGACATAATTACTGAATTCGATTATTATTTTTTTTTAGATTCTGGGGTGTTTGGAGGAAGGGTTGGGTGGGGAGCATTGGCTTCGTGACGATGCATTAATAATTAGTAAAAAAATACAATACATCCCGCTGAGACTCACTCAAGTAACACCAGGGCACCGCGATGTGGGGCGTGGGGAGGTGTGGAATATAAAGTAACACGTGCATACCCTCCCTCCTGTGGTGTGCTGTACATTATAGTCATCATTTAGTCATTTAGATTTTAATCCTGTGGTGGGCTGTACATTATAGTCATTATTTAGATTTTAATCCTGTGGTGTGCTGAACATTATAGTCATTATTTAGATTTTAATCCTGTGGTGTGCTGTACATTATAGTCATTATTTAGATTTTAATCCTGTGGTGTGCTGTACTTTGTTATCATCATTTAGATTTTAATGGGGCGAAATGGCCTCATACTTTTGTGATCACAAAGTCATGACTTTGAACGAGGAAAAACGTACAGCTCGGGCACTTTAAACATTAATATAATATGGACCCTGTGTTAAGTAATTTCCAGATATCCACACACTCAAATGTACCTATACAAACTGAGAAGTATGACGTCAGGGAAGGTCAGAGGAGGAGAGTGGAGCGCATTTCGGTTTTCCCGATTTGTTGAATTACTTTCAGCCCCGGACTGTCTAGACCAGTTAACGGAGTGAGCGCGGGGCATTGAGATTACGGAGACACGAATCAGTCTGGAACGGGAGTTCTCAACTTACTGGAACCCAAGGACCACCGGGAAACTAAGTGTTTCCAAAGCGTACCGCCAAAAAAAAAAAAACACCAACAAATTCTGAGCAGCTTAATGCAGCGGTTCTCAGCCTGTGGGTCGCGACCCTTTGGGTGGTCGCTCGGCCCTTTACCAGGGGTCGCCTAAGACCACCTGAAAACACATATGCTCTATAGTTATGAAGTATAACCGAAAATAATTGGGGGGGGGGGGGTCGTCACAACACGATGAATTGTTTTAAAGGGTCGCGACCACAGGAAGGTTGAGAACCACTGGCTTAACTTGAAACTGAGCTCTTCGCGACCGATCTGAATTTAGGTTAAGATCATCTGTTGCTTGACATACGGCCGTATGGTTCGAACTGTCATCTTCTGGCGGATCGCCGGGGTTGAGGGTCACCGGTGGTCTAGAGCAGGGGTGGGCAAACTACGGCCCGCGGGACGCATGCGGCCCGGCAACTGATATTATGCGGCCCTTAGAAAATTAAAAAAAATACTATGTTTTTAAGTTATTTTGTTGAATTTCATGTACCGTTTTGAGTGTTTTAACATTTTTGATCAAATTACTTTCTAATTTTCTTTTTTCTTAAGCAGTCGTTGACTTTTGTCATGTTATGCTAAAATGATAATTTACCGATTTTAATACAGAGAAATCTTTGTCAAATGTAAAAATTGGACATAACACACACGCGCCCCCCCCCCCAATAGTGTTTATATTTGTCAATGTGGCCCACCGCACAAAAAGTTTGCCCACCCCTGGTCTAGAGTCTAGACGGGTATTACACAAAAGAGTTGGTCCGTAGATCAACACTGGTCTCGAAAGAGACAACAATAACCGAAACACTGGGCGTTGGTACCTGTCGCATTGTCATAGTTACTGCCGGTCTGTTGCACTGTCATAGTTACTGCCGGTCTGTTGCACTGTCATAGTTACTGCCGGTCTGTTGCACTGTCATAGTTACTGCCGGTCTGTTGCACTGTCATAGTTACTGCCAGTCAGTTGCATTGTCACAGTTACTGCCGGTCTGTTGCACGGTCATAGTTACTGCCGGTCTGTTGCACGGTTATAGTTACTGCCGGTCTGTTGCACTGTCATAGTTACTGCCGGTCTGTTGCACTGTCATAGTTACTGCCGGTCTGTCGCCATGAAAAGTCAAAGGTAGAAAAGTTTTCAAAAAACAGCGCTTTCTTTGGTATACCAGTTGGTGCAATCAATCTATATGTTTGCAGAGTTGGGCTGTGACGCATATACACTACAATACACTAGCACCGTAAACATATCCAAATGTTGCCATATGGCAGTTAGACGGAGAGCATGTCATGCTGCACTTCCTTATGTGTCCAGATTGTAATGAAAGTTAACATAGAACAGGTAATTGTGCTGAAGAAGCTCACCGCGAACACCGTGTGCTGAATATCTTAACGTGAATGGGACAGGACAGTGACGTCATGGCAATGGACAAGACAACCAGTAAGTTCCGTTAAGAAGCTAGACGGCGATGTGATGCTAGATGGCAATGGTGGGTTGCAATAAAACGGGATGCTACGTGGTAACGGGATGCTAAATAACAATGGGATGCTAGATTGAAATGAGATGTTCAATGGCAATGGGATGCTACATGAAAATTGGATGCTAGATTGCAGTGGCATGCTACATGGATATAGGATGCTAAATGACAATGGTATACTGCATTGCAGCGGGGTGCTAGATGGCGATGTGTTTCGCTGTTACGTGTCCGTACCTATATTTAAGAAACTGTGTGGTATGTTTATGGATGATGAGATTGTCTATGGACGATGTTTGAACATGGACATGGGCAAGCTACGTGTAGCGACACACCATGATTTCAACGCACGAGTGGATCAGTCCATCTTTCCCACACTGCGCGTCAAAACACGATACGCACAGCCAGTGTTTACTGTGCGTGTTCAATCTATTAATAGCAGTTTTATTCAACTCCCAAATTTTACTTCTCTTTGTTACACAACGCGTGGTAGAAAATCTCTTTCTATGCGCAAGCTTTGTTTTTTCATTGATTTCTTATCGCTCCTTTGCCTTTGTGGATTCTGTTGTCGATAGAACAGAAGTTTTAGCTATAGTTTACCAATTGAGATGTAAGTTTTAGCTCTAGCTTACCTATTGAGATGTAAGTTTTAGCTATAGTTTACCTATTGAGATGTAAGTTTTAGCTCTAGCTTACCTATTGAGATGTAAGTTTTAGCTATAGTTTACCTATTGAGATGTAAGTTTTAGCTCTAGTTTACCTATTGAGATGTAAGTTTTAGCTCTAGCTTACCTATTGAGATGTAAGTTTTAGCTATAGTTTACCTATTGAGATGTAAGTTTTAGCTCTAGCTTACCTATTGAGATGTAAGTTTTAGCTCTAGTTTACCTTTTTAGATAAAGAAACAATATGCGAAAAAAAGTATACAGCAGACGCTTTAGTAAGCTTTTTCATTATGAGAGTGTTGGACTGCGATTAAGTTTTAAAGGAGATTAATTAGACACATTGTGAGAATTATGAACAGTGAGCGAGGGACTTAAAATCTTTTCTATGACGTTTTAGTTGCGTTTTTTTTGTACTGCTAGTACTGTTTAGTTTTGTTTTTTTTTTTTACTATCAAAGAAATACATTTAACCACACTAGGCAGTCAGCGATAACATTTTTCTTTAAATAAAAAAATAAATAAATAAGTATGTTTAATTTACTGTAAAAGAACTTGTTTGAAAGATCTGCCAGACAGAGATATAAATCTTGAATGAAAGGAAACTGTTAGCGAATTTGATATTTGTATATTATATACAATGTACCTCATCTGATCTGACGTCACACGATGATCTATTAGATTGGACGAGCGCATTCACAAATATATGGGTCAGGTGCACACACATCTGACCTTCTTTGGAAACCATTAAAATTATACTGGTGTCATCCGTGATGCCAGGCGTACACGAACATCACAACTATCAAATGAATTGAGCAGGAGACACGATTGGTTTAGGCCAGTGCTCAGCCAACTCCGGCTTCGGAGCGACATGGGCGGCTCTTTGAAGGAATGGATGGATCATGACATGGGCGGCTCTTTGAAGGAATGGATGGATCATGACATGGGCGACTCTTTGAAGGAATGGATGGATCATGACATGGGCGGCTCTGTGAAGGAATGGATGGATCATGACATGGGGGGGGGGGGTCTTTGAAGGAAAGGGTAATCACATTTTTCTGTTACGTTGGATAAGGAAAACAATTTAAATATTAATAAAACATTGTATTTAGAGGAGCAAATTTATAGAAATAATAGTACTTGATCCACTCAGTCTCTGTCGTAGACTGGTTCACATAGTCTACAAAAGATTTTTTTTTTCTTCTTGATTTCACTGTCGCTAAACTCAATAAAAATATGTTTTTTCCAATGTCCCTCTTTCAACGCTAAGAAGAGCAAAATGTCTGAGACGACCCTGTACCACCGACGCACGCAAATGAGACAAAATAAGTATTATATTAGATGACACGTCTGCTGCGCCGCTGCACCGATCTTGTGGCCGATTTATTACCCTTGTTTACTTATTTTAATGTAGATCTAACGCTGTAAGCCTCATTCCTTGGCGCCCGGGGACATATGTACCCCCCCTTCGCTACGCCTCTGCCAAGCCTTCCACACATCCTCCACTGAGCATTGATTTATAAATGGCAAATGTTTTGTAACACTTTCCTGCAGTGTGGGTGATTTAGACATTTTAGAATTCTCTGAGCCACAGAGCCATCTCACGTCTGCACACAAAAGAACATTCCTTGAGTTCGTGTGTACAGTGGCCATTGTAGTTATGCTTGCAGCTGTTAACCACGTGATGCCCCCCTCCCCCCTCTTGTTTACACCAACAATGTACTTGTTAGAAACTCCAACATCCGGTACGTGTGTAAATAGTAAATGTGTATACTGTATGCAATATAAAATAATAACTGACACATTGTTTTACTTCCATCTTTCCCTTTGTCAAGGTGATGTATTATACAAGTAAAGAGGACGCAGATTCCCCGTTGTATCCAATGGAGCTGTGGTTATCTGACATTGTATCTTTACCCTTTTCGCGCTATAATTTTGTAATTTAGGAGTACTAGGAGTACGCACTTTCCTACAAACCAGTTATATCCATTATGGAAATGTTTATAAAAAAATATTTTGAGAGAAGGTCAAAAGATGTGAAGTTCGTTTTAGAAAAGAGAGATGGGATGACATGAATGAAAATCTGAGATGAAAGGGAAGAAAACAATCCATAATTGTTACGTCCAATGTTACGTCCAATGTTACGTCAAATGTTACGTCGAATATTACGTCTAATGGTACGTCCAATCGTCCAATGTTACGTTCAATCGTCCAATGTTACGTCCAATGTTACGTCAAGAGCCGGGGGTTGTGGGCAGAACAACCCATCCGGCTGCAATACGCCTCAGGTATTTAAGGGGCCCAAAGTCGTGGTGCGGGGGGGTGGGGGTGTAATTAATCTTTAACTTTGAAAGCAGAAGGCACGAAACTGAAAAGTGGCAACAGGGGCGGGTGGGGGTGTCAAAATTCATGCCACGGCTTTGGTGATGTCAAACATATTTTCAAACAATGAAGTAGAACATAGATTAAGTCACATCTATAGAAGCTGTATGATGTAAACCATGGTGATACTGGGACCGACCAATGATAATACAAAGTAATCGATGACGTGGGTTGTGTCACCTGTTAAATGCAGCATGAGATTTAATTTATACATAAAATACCGCACTGTCTACAGATCTGATGGTTTGAAGATGGGGCGATTAACCCACCCTAACGCCATCAAAACCATTGTCGGTCCTGGGAAGTTGATTGGTTCCCCCCCCCCCCCCCCAAGGTTTGTGTTGATAACTGTCCAAAAGAAATGATGAACTTCCCTTTATACTTATCTATGTTATCATCATCCCCTTCACCTACCAAGGGATCTGCCCACAACAGCCTAAGAATCCCTGACGTCGAGGTAATATTAACGAACTATTATAATAGGGATATCAATGACACGTAAGAAATTATGAATGTTTAAATTCTTTATATTAACTTCACTTTTGTTCACGTGTTTCTTTCTTTTTGTGTGGCAAACTCTTCGGAAGGTTAATTGACTCACTTCCCTCACCCTATCGAGCTGAAACTTGGCACAGACTTGTTGCCGATGACAACACTTTATTTCAAATTTTCAGCCCCAACACCCCGAAAATAAGTGTTTCCTGCTGTTTTCGTGGGTTGGAGGGGGGGAGAAGAATGTTAATGATTTGTTCAATGTGAGCATGTTTTTGTGTGGAGATTAATTCAATAACTGTGTGTGTAGCTTTTTGCTATGTGGTGTGTATTTGTGACGTATTTGGGTACGGGCGATGACGTTGTTGTGGTTTTTGCTAGTTGGTGCTTGCAGAGAGATTGTGGATAAATCACTACAATTACATGAACGCAAAATAAAAATGCACATAATGGATATTATTATAGTAAGAACTTTGTTTATCTCTATAATATGGCCATACTTGTTAGACCTTCGTTTTGTAGCACTAATGATCAAACTATGAACGACATAAAATTTAAATGCATATTTGCTTTTAGGTGTATCTATACTATTCTAATTGTAGTACAATTCTTTCATGGTGGGGATGGAGGTTGAAGACAGGATATTATTGATGCTGTTTAAACTGCGTGTTTACAACAGTAGAATGACTCAAGTCAAGTAGTACTTACAATTCAATTATAGTTATAGTTTAGCCCAAAGCACAGCACAACACCTTTCCTGTGTAGCACTGAAATAATGACTGGTTAATACAGTAGAATGGGTCTGACCCAGATAGTTGGAAATATTCCTAATAGGATTATACTACAAATAGATTTGTTTATATTAACTAGGGATACTCCTGGCCCTGGGCCAGTCACAAAATTGGTAAATATAAATGACAAGTTCAGCCTTTAGCCTTATCCACTTATTTATAATAAAACATTTAGGCCAGGTCTAAAGTCTATTAAATATTACACAAGATAGGCCTACGTATTTTTTCTTTAACAAAAGCAATAAAGCCAATCGTCATTAGGACGTTGTTGTTGTTTCTTTTCATTTTTTGTTTTAAACTTTCATTGAGCTGATCAACCAGCACACTCTAGCTCAGTGCTACTCAAAGTGGTGGTCCGCGGACCGGTGCCGGTCCGTGGGCCATCATCCGCCGGTCCGTAGAAGTTTTCAAGAAAACTCATTTCGCTACCACGTCACTACAAGAAAAATAGTGCACCGGTCCCTGGTGCAATGGAAAAAAATTCCTGCCGGTCCGCCATACTAAAAAGTTTGAGAAGCACTGCTCTAGCTTTTATTTTCACCGTCAAGACGGTCGAGTCAATCATAGGGCCAACAGAGAAGCGGTTGGCCTGTGGGTTGCGACCCCTTTGGGGGGTCGAACGAACCTTACACCGGGGTCGCCTAAGTCTGAACTAAGACCTTCGGAAACACACATAGTTATGAAGTAGGAAAGAAAATAATTGATGGTTGGCGGGTCGCCACAACACGAGAAACTGTATGAAAGGGTCGTGGCATTAGACTAATGATTAGTAAAGTTGAGAACTATTGCTAGTATAGGCACAGACAATCACCAAAACTTACACGTGTGGTGCTAAAGGTGTGCTAACTTGATGGCCAAGCAAATACTAATGGCGATGGAGTTACCAAATAATTTTCGGTTATTAAACCTCAAAGTAATGGAGTAAAATTACTTTTCAGTGCTACATTACAAGACAATACTGGTGGTTACATTTTCTTTGAATCTGCCGTCGAAGTGCCGGTAGTAAACTACAAACTATAATTGATAACGGCGAGATACTCTTTCAATTCATTGAATGATTGAATTGACGGCAGATTGTTTTGGTAGGCTTATAGATTACATTTATTTATGTAGGCCTGGGGCTGGGGTACTTTTGATACGATAATTTTGTGCTGTCAGCAACCGTAAACAAAGTGCGATGCGGTCAGCTGTTGGGTTATCCGGTGCAAGGTAAAAAAAAGCAATCAGAAAAAGAAATATCTTTGTTTTGATTAGCAGTTCAGTGTTATTGTTTGTTGCGAACTTACCGATTTTGGCGACACTGGCCAGGAGAATCCACAAACAGATGACGTAAGGCACTTCCACGTGATGAAAGTTGAAACCCACAAGTCTGTAACGCTCAGAGTGGTTGGACTCTGCGTTTGTTTTGTGGCTTTCCTCTGTTTGTTGAGACAAAGGTGTCTCTTTCACCGGCGCCTCTTGTTCTACATTTTGTTCGGAGACAGCAGACGCCCTCGTAAGACCGAGGTGAAAGACGAGCAAGGCTGACAAAAAAATCCAAGAAATAACCCGGAGTCTGATCGTTCCATTTCCTATAATCCCCATCATCAACTGTCTTTTCCTCGTCCAAACATCGTCTTTCTGTGTCTGAACAAGGAGTGGGCTATAGAAGAAAGGCCCCGCATTTTAAACCGACGATCGCTGTTGATTCAACCCACGACGCCGTCATCACCGAAGCTACTGACCTTTCGTGAACCCTGTAATTGGGTTAAAGGTTGCAGAGCATGCCCAGTGGGAATAGTCGTCGGCCTCTGCTACGAACCTTGACCAAGGGCCGCTACTGATATAAATAAAAAGACTAAATCGCGAATTCCAAGTGGGGGATGTTCGCGTTAAAATACATTTATGTAGAAACAAAATCTACTAAGCGGATCGCCTCCGTCGCCCCGTCTCCCAACGCCCGCCCGTGGCAGGCCATCAAATGATCCCCCTCTCTCTATAACTCAAGGCCGGATTGATTAGCCCTGGCTAATTTAATTTTGAGGCCCCTTGCAATCCACCCCCGCCTCCGAATTGAAACAGTAGGCCTATTTACTTTTTTGCATTTGGACATATAATTGTCAGCATACTGTTACATAGTTCATTTATATCTAATAGCAGTTACTCTTTAAAAAATTACGTATTATTACCTTAAATGTGCTCTTAAGATGGCAGTGTCCACCACTCTACCTGACTGTGTAGCATTCAAAATTACTTCTCACCGCCTCTTGACTTCAAACATATTTCCCCCACCACAAAGATAAAAAATGCTTTAAAATATGCTAATAATAACCAAATTTTATTATCTTCCTCCCCCCCCCCGACACGACCCCCACGCCTCCAGGGGGGGGGGGGCGAGGGCACCCTTGGTTAAACAGTACTGACGTTTGAAGCGGATACAAATGAATAAACACTTGGTCTCAAAACATATTTTGATAAACAAAAACAAATGGTGTTCTTCTTCTATATTTTGAGGGCCCACGATCAATGAATTGATCATTATGGCTCCTATTGTTCAGAGGGGTTCGCGATGTTAATGTGCGTGGTTTTCAAGGGGATAATTCACTGGTTGCAAGACAAGAGTCAAGAGCCGCAAATGTGTCAAGTGTAGTCGCCTCAACTGTTGCTTTTGGAAGCTTGTTCCAGTCTCTTATTGTCTTTGGCAGGAATGAGGAGCTCCTGTATTGAGTTCTTGTTTTTAAAAGTCGAAACTGCTTGTCGTGACCTCTTCGCTGTCTAGGGGGGAGATTGACGAGTTTCTGTTTGATACTGGAGCAGTGGACCAGCCCATTTTTGATCTTGTTGTCCGTGTTCAAAATCCAGTAAAAGGCTAAAAGGTTCAAAGTCAGAATTTCTCTATTTTAATTCCGAGCTCAGTAGTGAAATAATTAAACACTGAATCAGCCAAGCCTTCTCAGACGCGGTCCTTTATTATATATTTCTTTTAATTCTTTTGATATCAAGGGTCCTCACGTGCCTCAAATGTTTGAGACCACCCCCACCCACACCTTTGCAACCGCAGGGGTTGTAGGACCCGCACAATTGCTCTGTTAATACCATCACGGTGTGCTCCATTTAACTCTATGTAAACCCTTAGTTTCGTTTGTGTTTAACGTAAATCATTAGTGATATATAATAATTATTATATTTCTAAATGATTTTATTTTACCTTCTAAGCTTCAAGTAGGTGTAATTAATTTTTTAAGCGCTGGATTCTATAAAATAAAGCTTCTTAAACTTCGAGGCCCCTTAGACCTCGTATAGACTGTGCTTTAAGCATAATTCACCGGTCCTGGTCTAGCCACTCTGTGGCCTCCGAATCATTCCCATCGTCCCATGCTCACTAGTTTGGCCACTTCTCTCTATTTTATTTGACCTCTCACGATCTTATGTCCCATATGAGTTACGAGCCAATGCTTGCCTCGCGCTGCCCGACAAATATGAAGTAAATTTGATAACTGAACCTGTCATAAAAACTGAACTGCCAATATAAAATAAACATTATATTGATGATTGAATTAAAACGTAGATTTACACGTATTTTTTAAAAAATAATAATTCCTTTATAATTCACCCAAAATGTAAGCTTTTAAACAAATATTTTTTAAAGGGGGTGGGTGGATGTGGTGTGATTTATTTGACTCTGTAATTAGGTCAGGGAGGCTTAGTTCCACCTCGCGTATCCCAGGTGTTTTGGCATTGCTTAACATTTCTTTGTCATACACAAAGAAGTTTCAAGTGCAGCCCATTTAAATCAATGTTAATCAAACGACTTTCAAACATTGGTCATAAGTCTTTCAAACATTATCCATAATACATTCAAACATTGTCTATAAGTCTGTCAAACATTGTCCATAAGACTTTCAAGCATTATCCATAAGACTTTAAAACATTGGTCCTGCGTCTTTCAAACATTGTCCATAAGAATTTCAAACATTGTTCATATCAGAATTGCACATTTTTTTGTTGACCTCTCGGACACTACCTCTGAGCTAAGTGCTATATTTTTATACATTTTATTATGTTTTTTCTGTTGTTTTTGTTCGCCGACGAAGGCTTCCTGCCGACACGTTCGTTGTTTTGTTGCGTTCTTTTTTTTTCAGGTTTAACCTTACTTTGTTTTACTTATTACCAATTGTCCATACCACGACTTTCAAACATTGTCCATAAGACTTTAAAACATGGTCTACAAGTCAATCAAACATTGTCTATAAGTCAATGAAGCATTGTCCATAAATCTGTCAAACATTGTCCATAGCATAACCCAAATGCCTACGTTATAAAGACAGTAAAGATTAACAAACATTAACAAGCATTTTTTTTTTAAATATATATATATTTTTCCGCCCCTACTTCAACCTTCAATGCGCCCTGCTAACCCAATTAGGCTGGGATCAAGATGGGTGCAGTAGACAGTCACGGATAAATGTCACCTCACCAAAATGAGCGGGATCAAGATGGGTGCAGTAGACAGTCACGGATAAATGTCACCTCACCAAAATGAGCGGGATCAAGATGGTTGCAGTAGACAGTCACGGATAAATGTCACCTCACCAAAATGAGCGGAACAAAATTAAGGTGACTTAGTGCGGGGTGTAAAAGGAGACAAAGATTAAAGCATTAGACGCTTTCCTATTTTTTGTGCATGTGGCTGTAAGTTTAAGCTGTTTCGTTCTGGGCCTAACTACTAGCAGGGTTTAAGTTTAAGCTGTTTCGTCGTGGGCCTAACTACTAGCACGCTGTAAGTTTAAGCTGTTGCGTCGTGGGCCTAACTACAAGCACGCTTTGATTATTAATTTCGGAGACCTGCCACTTTCAAGTCACATACAAACACAGAAGTAATCAGACGCTGGTTTTCTTATGCATACAAACATATTCTAAGTGAAGTACAACACCAAGAAAATAACTACGGGATAAAACTAAGTAAGTCACGCAAGGTAATTTTAAAATTGCTAAAATAGTGGATGCATTCCTGATGCTCATAATTACGGAGTGTGGGCACCCCCCCCCCCCCTATTATTTTTTTTTTTCAAATTTGATAATAAAAAAAAAATCTTCATCAAAGTGGCCCTCATTTGTTAAAAAGATTGGGGTTCTCCAATTAGGACTCTTCAGAGCACAAGGATGTAAAGTCCAAGCATAGTAGGTAGACAGGTGGACTCGTCAACTAGTCACGTCATTTTTTGTTGTCCTGTTCGGACGTCTTGTTTAGAGAAGTACATATAGAAACAAAAAGACAGCTGTGCCCCATAGCTAGCGACATTGTTATGCTAAGTAACTTGCCCAGAGCCGTGCAGAGGAGTTTTGGGCCCCGAGCTACTCCCTATTTTGGGCCTCCTACAAACGTTTTAATGCCACCCGTGGAGGCCGCAATGCGGTGATTTTACTCGGTTGCCTCGGTCTCTGCACGGCCCTGAACGAGCCATCTCAACCACCAAAAACTCCTGCCTTCAATTGCAAGAATATAAGGACTCTCTATTACTGATAAGAAAACTCACAACGACATGTTTCCACGGCAGGTTGACGGGAAAGTTTTCGGAATTGGGAGATTTTATTTTTTTTTTTGTTTCGGAATCCGACAGTTGTTCCGACTCCTGGTCACGTGACTGCAAACATTTATATCGGAAATTATAACCGAGTCATTTGAACATATTCATAAAACAATCCATGGACTGAATGAAATCTGTTGGGAGTAAGACTTCCAGGTGTCGACTTTACAGTCGTTCATTTACTCTGAACTGACCTTTATCATGCCAGTATAGGGTCGCTATTGACACACGTATTTTCTCTCCGTTTCTGTGCAAATGTCAAGGTCATTGTCTTTATTTTTCTTTCACTTTCAGTAAAAGCCCAGCCTAAGATAATGTATTTATTCGAATCCATTAACTACACAAACAACGTTTTATACAATTAGTTTGGGGGGGGGGGGGGGGGGTTGTCCTAAAGTCCATGACTACTCTCTTGTTTTTACAAACTTGTAGGCCTAAAAAATAAAAGCATGTTGTTCGTTCTTAGTGAACATCCGCCTGCAGACAGCAGGTAATTATTATATTATAACTTATCTGAAATCCGTTGCCTGGAAAATACTTGGAATGGCCAGGGTTAAATAAAGAAAATGTGACATAACATTGAGAGGATAGGCCTGTGTATTGTAGAACACAAAAGGTGAAAAGAAATGAGAAAATTGAAGGAAGTTAAACTGATGGTTACACAGTCACAAACCAATGTCACACAACTGCGCAAGGCTTTGTTATGCATTTCGGGTCATTAAAATAAGCTCACAAACTTGAAGCAGGAAAACTCCCTTACTTCCATACAGAACAGAATGAGCAATGACTACAAGAAATTCAGGTGTAAATATAAGCTTTAGTTTTAATGACACTGTTATGGGCATTCCTTGAGATTAGTCCAGCAACATCAGTTATAATACACAAGATATCGAATAAAAAAAACAGGACATATTTAAACAAAGTATATTTTTATACATTATAAAATTGAAAATTTTTTAAAGCTTGTTTGAAAAAATAAAATTTGACATGTATATGCAATGTACACCGATGACGTATATATCCTACTTTATATATACCCTGGTAAAAAGATATAAAAAGTTACAATTTTTCAAGATGTAAAAAGACATCATTTTTAAAATGAAAGTAAAGTCAATAATTCTCAAGATTTTAAATGTCAAACTGTTCCAATTTTTCTCAGATGGAACTGTAAGTGTTTGGTTCTGAGTACATATAGATGGTTTATCATTTTATACCAGTCACTTTTTTTTTTTTGACTAAAAGAAATTAAGAATTTTACTTCTGATTGGTACAAATACATATCAAAAGCATAACAATGTATAACCTGACAATCAAATGGTGCATTCACAACTTAACTGTAAAAACTGTTAAGTAAGATTATCAAAGTTTAATTTCAAAGAGATCCAGATCAATATTCAACCCCAGTATTTCTCCAGGCAGGGTCGTGCAGTGCAACAGTTAGAAAATGGCACAGAATTGTTAACATTTAATTATACAGAGCACTAAGCCATGTCAGGAATCTAGACTAATGCCTAGAGCAGTGTTTCCCAAAATTTTAGACTAGTTTCAAAATTTCCCCAGGGACCAGTGACAGATTTATTAATTATAAATTCTTTTTATTTGACCATAAATATTTATGCTTTGGGTACTGGAAACTTAAAGTTCAGGGACCAATGCCAGTATGCGGACCACCATTTGGGGACCCTTGGCCTAGTGTGTCTTAGAATAATGTCACAGTGACTTTATTATTATTTCAAAGATATCTCATGAGGGTCATACACGTAACCGTCTAATCATACAGAATTACCATAATTTGCTAACTTTTGCATTTGAAAGAATGTCTGTACATAAAAACCAAACAAATTTCCACCAACAATCAGACCCCTATCAATACTAGCATGAATATAAAAGAAAAGATATGCACTGTTTGAAGGAATCAATTAATGCACAAAGTATCTGATGGGCCTATGTATAAAGGGAAATGTTTAAATTCATTCTGCATTCAAAGTAGTATTGCTAATTTAAAGCAACAGAAATGGGGATCACATTGTGCAACTGATATTGTTATGTAGATTATTTTAACAAAATTAATTGCTGGCTATAGGTCAGAATTGTGTTGTTGGTTTGTTTAAACTTAAGGGGGGCGGGGATTGTTTTAAATATAAAAAGCTTGAGGGTATCATTTGTACTTTTGTTTTGTTATATATTATTCCCCCTACCTATACGTTCACTAAACCTGTATGTTAATCCTAGCCATTTGTTCATTCTACCCTAGTCTGAAAATAAGACCAACTAAACTGAAAATCTCATTTTTGCCAACGCTTAGACTGAAACATAACTGGATGTTTGCACTGTGCTGTGCACTATTTATAAGTCCAGTGCCATCAAATTTAGTCACTAAAAGAATTTTAATATTTTTACAGGATTTATTTGATCACTTCACATATGGGATTTAATCTAAAGGATTTTGATATGTATGTGTGCATCTGTGCAGCAGATTTTACATTTTTTTTAAAGTAAATATTAAAGAATTTTAATATTTTTACAGGATTTATTTGATCACTTCACATATGGGATTTAATCTATATGATTTTGATATGTACGTGTGCATCTGTGCAGAAGATTTTACATTTTTTTAAAAGTAAATATTCTTTTTAACATTTGGAAAACTAAGAAGGAAATATTACTAGTGCGTAAGACATCTTGTCACCAGCCATGTGTACAAAATGAGGTTAGAAGCAGATATTTATATTGGGAAAAAATAGTTTACAACACGAAATCCTCAAACACCATTCAGTCATTTAAAGGAACCAACATAGAGCCTTCTTTCAACAGTAAGACAATTATGATGTTATAGAAATGCTGTAACTCTATATGCTCTCTATTTGGTGCAAGTAGCGTAAATAGGGCTGAGCTTCACCATACATTTTATTTATCAAACTTCCTTTGCATTCCTTGCTAACATGTCATTACTTTGGGGTGAAATATTTAAATAGTTCTTTTACACTGTCCGACCCTATCACTTATACCACCACACCTATCTGCCTTAACACCTTGTAAGTGTGCACTATTGCTTTCATCCATTCATATCAATCTCTTATTTCACATGTGATAAAATAAAACTTCAATGTACAAGTTGTTAAGCTGTCTACATGTTAACTATCTTGGCTGAAGGCATAATCTCTGTAAAATGAACAACAGCAGTAAGATCCAAGAAAATCTGGCACCAACTGAGAGGACTGTGGCAGCATTGAAGTAAGGACAGTATGGGCATTGGTAGGAGCCACACACAAAACATATGTTCATGAGAAAAAGATTCTGTACTGTGTACAATCTGGTCCTGTGCATGCCTGATAGGATGTAATAAAATATTTATTTTTAAAAAATTAGTTTCACATTTACATCTCATGTACATGTCAGATCTCCTATTAAAGGATAGAAAGTTAGAGAGAAATATTATCATATAAAACCCAAATACAGAAATGTTCACATTTTTTCTATCCAACTTTTTTTCAATGTGTAGGGTGATATGATGGGGTCAAACCTCCTGAATTGAAAGCAAAACTTTAAACAAAAAATATATATAAACAAATTTAAAATAAAAAGTGACATTTGCATTTCACAATCTTTTTGTTTGTTGATATCAATTTCAATTAAGTCAGACTTTGGGTAAAAAAATAATCTTTTGCCACATTGTGGCTCAAGTTATGTAAGTAAACAAAAATCTAATCTAACATTCAATATTCATGACACATCATTACAAGCTCAAGGGAAATTACTCATACTGCCCTGTGGATGAGCTATTTTACAGTTACTGGTACTGAAAATCTGATCAATGGTGAAGGTCAACATGCAGGCATTTTTGTTTTAAATATTGACATGAACATGAATAATTTGTTGTACTCCTACATCAACAGTATAACTTTTTGTACTCCTCCTACTCTATTTTGTGGAGCATGACACAGTTTGTCACCACATAAATTTCTTCAAATGATCAGTTTGAGGCACTTTTACCTGGCTCATAATAATCATAGACACGAATCCTGTGCTCTTTTGTTGTGTTTGCTACTGGGTACCAACGGTCAGCTCTAAAATCCACACAAGTCTTGCTTTTATCAAGCTGAAATGCATAGTACAGGAAAATGAAATATGTGGTCAGCGTCTCTATAAATTTCAATACTGTTCATTCTTTGTTGCATTTTTAAATTACAAGAAACTAACAATTTAAACTAAAAAAAATGCAATATATTTTAGCATGAAAGATATCGTCATGGTTACACTCTAAACACACAAGTCAGGAATGTTTGCAAATTGAGAATGGGTGCTGCACTGCAGAAAGGTTAAGAATTGCTGCCCTTTATCTTAATAAATTTGAAGAAGAAAAAAAAAAAAGAGTCTTTAAAATATTTTTTAGTTACAGTGAGGCTATCTTAACAATATACAAATGATATATATTCTTGCAAATTACATTGTACTTTTAAAGTTCACAACATTTTTCAATCTTTTTCTTATTTAATACTTTATTAGTTAAATATTTCATTTAAGTACTGAACTACTATAAGTTAGAGTAATGAATATCTATACAACTACAGATGACTTACAAATTCAAAGTAGAAAAACACCTGCTTGTTGTAATACTCTGCCCTCTTTAAGTTTGGCACTACACCAGAGCGGACATAAGATCTCAAAGTGTCATTCATGACTACATATCCAGTGGGTATGTCCACTTCCAGCACAGCCAGACCTGAGGTTAAGCTACGTTCTGTAAATAGCCAGCTGAAACAGTTTAGGGAAACGGCAATGTTATTCATTTGCAGAAAGTTTCATAAAAGGTTTTGAACCAACATCAGTTAAAAACAAAGCTAAACACCGAAGATGTCTGCGTCAAATATTAAGCATATCCAGGAGTGTTTTTTTTTAAATTCTGGGCTGCATATAGACCACCAAGTTGGACAACTTATCAGTATAGACTGATATGGTTTAATTGATGGAAGTACAATGGAGCCTCCATACAAATTCAATGTCTATATCAGCAGATTAATTGTTAATCACATTAACATTTCTATGACCAAAAAATGTTTCCATATTTGTCCTTCCCACCACCACCCGGCAGTCACCTCGTATGCAGCTGGCCAACTCAGTCAGCCTTGTTATGTCAACATGGGTGCTTCTGTCATTAATTTCTAGTGGACAATTTGGGCGTTTTCACAATACCTTGGAATGATCTAACCATAGCCATAGCCATAACCATAACCATAGCCATAAGCATAGCAAAGATTAACAACCAAAAACAACGCTATTTGGGCCACAGTTGAGATAAAAAAGGAAGATTTTTTTTCAAAGTAAGAATTGACAAAATGGTTCCAATTTATCTAAGAGAAAGAAAAAGGCAAGATTGGACTATTTCTTTGTCAGACCATCATGAACTGATTAATAATGAATATTGAAATTCCGCTGTACATGCAATTTTGTCACCAGGACCCCAGAAACTACAAATGCAAAAATTGTGACAGGGGCTGCCATCCTTGTGACTGGGGCCACCACCCTTGTGAGGAATTAAACTTTGATGTGCTTTTAATGTCAATGTTATTTGCTCTATTGTTATCTTCCTATTAAGCGCATCAAATACCTGACACAGGAGGTCATCAACATGATAGAGTCGTTACGTCCCCCCCAGCTGGTCTGAACTTGGAGGTCAAAGAATGGAATGACATCATTTTCTGCTTTATTGTTAACATGCTGTTGGGTCTTCATGAGGTCTTCATACTCAACATTGGCTGTAACAGTCAGCTGTGGGTAATATGTAACATTAAATATTAGAAATTACTATGTGGGTAAAATCAAAATGTCACATTATTATGTCTGGCAACCGTCCCTCCCACTGTGATGATGGTTTAGACTTCACAAGGTATGGGATTTTTTTTAGAAGGATAATCTGGTTCCCTAGACAGCAAATTGCCTCTGTCCAGGCACCGGGATAACCCAAGGATGATACAGCTTAGCACAGTAGCATCACAGGAGTAGCCTGAATTTTCATTGTGTCAATGTTACACCACCTATGGGACTCCACCTCCGGTAGATGAGTTGCCATCCAAAGTTAACGAGTCCCATCCACCTGGGGTGCTTGGGATGTTTTTGCTTGTCTAGGCTTTGGTGGTGATTGAACTCCAGCCACCAGCACCCAATTAGCATTTTGTCATATAATAGCTAGCTATGTGAAAAATAATAGAACATATCAGCTGAACCAAACTAATATATCGTTTCAATGCCCACAGTTGTACAACTGGAAGATATGACTCTATAAGTCAGCAACAAACAAACAACACAGACATGTTAGATTACTGCTGAGCTTAACTAACTGCAACAGAAATATAACTTCTTATTAAAACAAACTAACTTGAATGAATTTCCTGGTCAAAACCAGCAATCTGGGTCAAACAGATTACAGCCATCAAAACTAGTTAGTGGAAACATTAAAATACAGCCGCAAAATATCAGCCATCAAAGTTGCTGGCGGCGCACTTAACAGTAACAGTGTACCTGTAACATGGCTCTGCCGACCCCTCGAGCTGATGGGATAACATAACCAAACACTTGATTCATCGGTAGCTGGAGACATTTTGTTAAGAATATTATAATATGGTTTGCAATGAACAGTTCATAGCTTGATTACTAATAGACAAAAACAAATTTTGTAATAAGTGAAATGTTAACTTATATTCAAATAAATTTTTTTACATAAAATAAAAGTTCAAATTAAAATCAACATTTTTATTTTATTTATAAACTTAACTATTACCAGTGCAAAATAAATGAACTTTTTTTTTTATAATAATGCAATTTTTTTACAAATAGTGTTAAATATGGAAAAAACAGGAAGTGCTTAAATAAACATACAAAAATTTGATTCAGGCGTGTAAAGTTATTTTTCTTGACTGGTACAACAGTCTGCCATCCAGGAGAACCCATGGACTCAAGTATGACAGACATATCAAACTCATTGCGGTGAAAGTCTTTGAGTGTGTACTGCCACAGTGCTTCCATTGCCACTATTGTGTCCTGTTCAAACAGTTTACATACAATATGTTAATGAGTTGAGAATGACACGACACAAAAATGTATGTAAAATTCTGACCTTTGTTAAGTTTAAATACACTGATGTAAAATAAAGCCCATGATAATCTTTGTATTGGATCAAGTAAATTATAAATCATAACAAAAAACAAAGTAGTGGAAAGGAAATGGACCCCCTGGAATAACAATAAACCATATAACAAAGTTGAAACACTGATAGAGATGCCCTTGGTAAAAATAAGTACAAACCATTGAGTTTGAGATGGAATTGTGTGACAAACCATTGAGTTATTTGAAAAGTTTAAGATGTAATTGTGTGACAAACCATTGAGTTATTTGAAATGTTTAAGATGGAATTGTGTAACAAACCATTGAGTTATTTGAAACGTTTAAGATGTAATTGTGTGACAAACCATCGAGTTATTTGAAACGTTTAAGATGTAATTGTGTAACAAAACATTGAGCATATACCACAAACATTATACAATAGATATTTATATGAAAATTAGTACTGCATCATGGGTGCCCAACAGGGCAGTATAAAGTGGGGAGGTGAATGGGGCTGCCAACTCCGCCAACAAAATTGTAAATTATCCTTTTTCACATATATATTATAGACATATTCTACACTATATCGAAATCATATATCATTTATTGACAAATGGGGGTGGGTGCAGCGCACTATTTTCACAATGGTTACAGCTTTTCCTGACACAGTCCTGGTGCCCAATATTTACTAAATACTTTATAATTAATTGATTTGGGGTTTGGGGTCTAAGATTAGCTTTATATTACTTGTGAATAGATGGGCGTGTGAAATAAAACTACAACATAAATGTTGCACTCAAAGGGTTAATGAAACATGCAATGATAAATTTGTCATTCTTGACCTTATGCAGAATATTGACAATGTTTATACCTGTGTAGAAGAGAATCCACCAAAAGAGTTTCGCATTGTATTTAACCAGGTCATGGTCATATCTCTCTCAACTTTTGATTCACGATCTGCCATGATGTGGGCCATCAATGCATATGCTGTACTTTGAACAGCGTACGCATCATTCAAAAGTTCCTGGCGAGGCATCAAGTACCTGACATTGTTTTGAATGGCAGATGGATTCTCATACACCAGCTGGTCGGCAAAGTAAGTGTAGTCAGCTGCACACAAATGTCAGGAGTAATGTTTCATTGTGAAGACATCACAAGTTTAATAATAGCTGTGACTAATCAGAAACAGAGTTTATTTAAGACTTATTCTAAATTAAAAGTACATCAAGTTAGGCTAGACTAAAATCAGTGCTCTGATGCAGTGTTCCCCAAACTTTTAAGTTTTGGTGGCCCGGTTGGATAAGTTTTGCATTGCACCAGAGACCATTTATACTGTCATAAATTTTACTTCTTATCGGACATCAGCCAATGAGAGAAAACTATTTTAATTATTACCATTTAAATGTTTGCTGATTCACTTTTTTTTTTGTTATGGCTGTATAACTTTATTTAACTTTTATCCACTGTTTGGTCTTATTTTGTGGGGACCAGCAACGTAATGCGTGCAGACCGGTGCTAGCCCGTGAACACGACTATGGGAAAAACTGGTCTAAAGCCTTATTTTATTGTATAAAAATAAACCAAATTTATGCAATTGATCACCATCATAAAAGTATGAGTTGAAAGAAGATAACATAATTAAAGTTACATAATTTTTACATAATCTCATTTTCAACATCATCGGGGATAACCTTTTTGGAGTTCCTGTAATAACATTCAATCTTCAACAAGTAAAATTTTTAAAACAAATACATTTATTGAAGAACATGTAAATTTTAAAAAAAACACATTACATTAGGGAACTTGGGATGGTCCATAAAAAAAATTTATTAATGGAGAAACATACTTACAGTCATTTCTTTTGAGTTGCCAGAGTTTATTGACAATGTCAAGGGCACTTGGTGTCAGAGACAGGGCATAGGCTGTTATAGCCATGAAGAAAACTTCATCTTGGCCAAGTAGGCTCAATTGACTTTGTAAAAATATAGCAGCATTTCTTTTGGCGGTTTCTAAACATGGTACTTTACCCTGTTAAAAAAAATATTTTATTTTAAAATTAATGATTTAATAAGATGGAATCCCACTATAACATGATTTGGATTATTATAGGGTTATGGCATGGCTCCTGAAATTTGCACTCTGAATTTTTAAAATTCAAATTATGTGAAAAAATAGCAAAAGATATGTATTCTTGTACAACATAATCATACATCCACTAAATAAGCACAAATTCAACAGTACATAGCTAACTAATCACAAGACATTAAAAATTCTTTTTTTTTTCAAACAAAATCAACTATCTTCCAACTTAAAAAAAAATTGCATCGCTGTTTGCATGAAATATTGTAAAACGCTGCTTTAATGGGACTTCACTCTCAACGCGATCTGGTTCTATGGACCGCATTTATCAGGTTATAGATGGTTTCCACCGTGTTTTTTAAAATTATTTTTCATTACTTTTCAAGGATAAATATTACATAGATATTTTTTTAACAAATTTTAACAATTTTATAAGAAATAAATTTTCATAGATTATCTCTGTTATGGAGTTATTCCAACTTGTGAGATATGTTCACTTAGTTAATGTCTTAAAAAATATAAGAGGGGAGTTGAAATTAAAGGGAACTCTTCATTTTTCAAACTTTGCAATACCAAGAAAAATAATGAATTTACCTTTGTGAAATCTGTCATCTCATACAGTGCAATCAGTACATAAGCAGTTAGGGGAATCTTGTGAGTTGACATTACTTCAATCTTCATATCTTTAAGAGAGGCCTGTGTCCATCAGTACAATCATTAAAATTATCAATGCAAAAAATAATTCCGCTTTTTTTAAAAACATTTGTTTAAGGGGGGGGGGGATTTTTTTGTTTTTTCCACCCCCACCCCCCCACCCCCCATGGATAAGACTCGTTATCATTGGATGGCAACTCATCTAAGAGGAGGCAAACTCTGAAATTAAACCCAGAGATGGAGTCCCATAGGTAGTATAACTACTAAGACTGTGAATCCATAAATAGCACAGTGAAACACACAAGACACTGCTCGTTATCCAGTGCATCCTGGTCTATTTCCAGTCATCTTGACCAAGTCTTGCCATTGGATAAAATAGGCATGAACGAGAGAGTGAGACTGACAAATTTTGCAGCTCACTTTGAATCTCACCTCATGGCTACTACTTAAGTTGAAAATTGCAGTGGTCGTCTTCATGTGAGAAGGATGAACAATATAATATAATAAAGAAATAAGATGTTTAGATTCATATTGAAAAATAATCATCAAGAAATACTAAAAGTTATTGAGGATGTTGCAAAACTAATTTATTTTTCTAGTTAAAAAAAACTCCAGTGAATGTATGAATCTACTTATAAGCATGCTTACCATCTTTCTGTCATAAGCAATGTCAAACTCATCAGGATCAAAAGCACCAGTGGTTGTGTTCTGTCTGCTGCAGATGTAACTCAGAATTTTACTGACCCACTCACCAGGGATGTAAAGATCTTGTTCCCAATCACCAACATCACCAGCTCTGGCCAGATTTTTCCCAACAAAGGCAGTCAGCCTGTTTTGTAAAGAGAGAGTCATGGCCAGTCTGACAGAAACAAGCTCAGCTACCAGCTATGATAAGAGTCACATGATTATAACAGGAAAATCTGATTAAATATGTTAAATTACTATATTTACACTTTCATAAACAATTTAGATTTTTTGCCAGCTTATAACTTAGTATTCTTGCCCCAAAATTCTATAAGTGTTTCATATTTTAGTTTGTAATTTTCGACCTTGTGTACTCAGAGAAAATTTATAAACAAATTTGCTGCAATTTTTTTTTGTTACAAATTCTTTTTTGAAGTAACTTAAAATATATTTTAATAATAGTGTGCATAAAATTTGGTAACCTTCTACTCGATAATATTTAAAACTAAACAAAGTTAGTAGCATAGCTGAGCCAATGACTCCAATATGAAGACTCACCATAAACTGGGTTTATTGTCGTCACGGAACATTTTAAACGAACCGTCCGTAGCATTCATGTAGGTGGTCATCCTCTGCAGGACTGCCCAAACAAATTTTCAGTGAGACAAAAATATAAGACGCAAGCTAGAATAGAAATTAAGTTTGACCATTGCTTTTAACACAGAGAAAGGAAACAAACGATAGGTCAAATATTTTTCATTGTCCAGATTATGTTAACAACATTAAGATATACTTAGTGATACAAGTAAATTGCAGAGAATATCGCTCGTATGTTTCAAGGTATGCATGTTTCACTCATTTGTCTCTGTGTCTAATAACATAGGTTTAAAAAGATATTTTAAAAAACTTCTTGCAGAATTCCAATATAGTATATAGAAATAGTATTGTTTATTCCAAAATATCTTTAGGTAATAATTGTTGCAACAAGAGGAAAGGGATTATTATTTTTTTGGCACAGTGCCTCAACTGTAGCAAGTTGTGTAACAGAAAAATCACCTATATTAAGCTGATTGAGGACCCTCTTAGTCTGTGTTGTCTCAAGTTGATTGGACGATCTCATGAACATTAGGGCAAGCAGATTGTAGGCAAAGTTGAAGGTCACCATTTCCCCACTACCATAAGGTCGGTATAAGATATTTGCTGCATTAAGGTAGTCCTCAAAGAAACCAGGAGTGACAACATCACCTTTATTTGAATACAAGACAGTGGCTTAAGACACAGTAGTGTAAATACTTATTTATTTAACATGACAAAATTAAACTTTATATTCACTACAGATGTACTATTATAAATTTTTTTTTTCTTTTTTAATTTAGTAGGACTCCTACAAATTAACTTTTTTTTTGGTGGGGTGGGGGTGTGTTTTGAAGTGGGTACGAGTGAATGGGGCTTCAGAACATGCCTTGTTTATCTGTTTTTAAACATCAGACCTGGCGAAGCCATTCTCACACTACCCTGAAAATTGAGAGTATTTAAAAAATTTTTTATGGAAAGAGCATTGCTTCCAAAAAACTCACCGAAGACTGTGTTCATCGCTTTTGGTGACTGGGGTACGTAAAGATTAGGCCTGATCTCTTGTTTACGGAAATACTCTGGAACATTCACTTTAAACTGTGGTATGTCTATGGATGGAAATCTGATTAAATCTATCAGATAAGGGGTGTGGAAGTAGTTGAGAACTCCATTGGGCTGTGGGCGGAAAACAAACAATTTAAGCCAATCTGATCTTATTTTAGAAAATATTAACAAACATATAAAAATCTATAAAATATAATAATTTTCAAGGGTATGAGAATCACTGTTGTTATGTTTGGTACTGAAAAGATGTTTAGTGTAGAGAGTAAATGTGAAGCTCGATAATATATGTTGAGAGTTTGGTGACGTATTTGGGTAAGGGGAAATGACACGTTTGTTTTGTTGTTGTTCAGGTGGACTGATGACTGTTGTATGATATTCACGCTGTAGCTTGTTTTGTGTGTTGAGGATTTCAGCTGGATGTATTGTTAAGGAAGTACTTTGATTTGTGTAACGAATTGGATTTTGAGTACAGTATACAGTACTCCGCCATGTTGTGATGATGTATAATAAAATAATAGTGTGCAGCAAACTATTCAGTGTTTAGTGTATTGGTATCAGTTGCACGCACTAGTCCGTGGGACGAAGTGAGAGACAACATCCAAACAAGTAAGCATTTGACATCAAGTAAATGAACACTCAACATTAAGATCTACATTTTGACAATAATAATGATAACATCTTCAGACCATGAGAATATTATAAATAACTGATGCTGAATTATATTTTAAGTATATTTTAAAAATATATTTCCACTATATTGATATATATATAAAGTCTCAATTATTCAGAGGTGTTGAAATTGTATATAAGAATAATGATGATAAATAGAACTTTTATTGTGTTCAGTTCTAGAAAAAAAAAATCAATGAGTATGTACTGGGTGTACTTCAATGTACCTTCACTAACATTTCTCCCACGTATTCATCCTTTCCCATAAATGAAGTGGCAGAAACTCGAAAAGTTAGTTTGTCCTTTCTAAATGATCTGGCAGGAACAATAGGCATATAGATGTCCTTGGCCTCTCCTGGTTCCAGCTGTTTATATATTTATAGGCGGATATAGATGTATACAGATGCAGAAATATTTAGATGAACCACATTGTTACAAAAATTATTTTTTTAAAACCTGAACATGATTATTACAGAAGATCTCGCTAATTTATTGCATTCAATTCAATTCAGTCAGTTCTGCATGAAAAATAGATTCTTTGACATTTTTTAAATCTTACACTTTCCAACTAAGTATTAATTTTAATGTAAGTCTTTGGCATCTCTGAGCCTTAATGCCTAAAATCAAAGATCATAAAGTAGTTAATCTTGAGGTTTATAGCTGACAAGCAAAATATAATCAAGCACTGTATGATTTAATGGCATATAATTTTTTTTTAATTGATGACTCATTTTATGTGAATGGTAAAAAATAAATAACTGGTCAAGAAAATTAACGATATTGAACAGTACCTGGATAAAAGTAATACACTCTGTAAAAATATCATTAATCAGTGGGGGGGGGGGGGGGGGGGAGGAGGAAAGTAGAATTATTAGGCTTACAAAAACAATAGTTTGATGATCTCCCTTGTGAGTTGTGGGCGAGTAAGATGTCACGTATCCCATTTCACCAACAGTAACAAATTCTGTGTCAGGCCCACCATGCATTGTTACTAAAATCTGTTTAAAGAATTGGGGGAAAAAACTATTTATACCATATAGAAAAAGAAATTGTTTAAATTGCAAGATAAAGAAAATTTGAAGGCATTTCTAAATATGAGAATTGATTTTTTCAGTTCCTTTGTTTTTATTCATTTTGTTTAATATTTGGGATTGAGATAACTAAGTTTATTAAAAACATGAATCAAAAAGCTACATGTTCACATGCTAATTAAGGCAAAACCTAAACCAATAACTTGCTTACCTCCATATAATCATCCTCATGCCAGTTATTGAATATTGTGACTCTGACCCCAATCTGCTCCCCCCACACAATTTGCTTGGGGTGCTCTACTTGAATATACAAGAATCTTGCGGTTTCGAGCTACAAAAAAAATTGTTTTATTTCCATATAATTTACAGCCTCATGGCAAAATCAAGTTCATTTGAACTTTTGCAAAATGTTGATTGAATTAATAATTTAGAAGCTTAAACCAATACAACTTCATGTTTTAAAAAAAAAAAAACTTTCTTCAACAATTAAGATTTTGTCACCTCCTACATTTTCTTAAGCAACCTTAAAAATCATGAGGATGCCCATCAGCTACTTCATTGTCAAATTGTATGGGGCCCTAACCAATAATCAGACAGAATAAAAGAAACCAACATATTTAATACAATATATGATATTTAAAGATTTGTGTGGAAAGTTTTGACATTATTCACAGCAGTCTTGGCCTGAACTTAAAAAGAACAGGACATTTTCTTAAAATGCAAATTTTATCAACTTACGAAAGAGGCTCCACCCTAAATAAAACGGCACCCCTACTTGTTGCTCACTTTGAGGTCAGTGTTCTTACCCTGACAGGCTGCTGCATAATGCCCAGTCCAAGTTCCTGGCTTATAGAGATGCCATTGATGACCCAGGTCAAGGGGTATTTGGGGACGTCAACTCTAAAGTCAACACGACCATCTGGCCTATTAGGGTATTAATACAACATATCTGAATTTGCTCTTATTTTGTTTATCAGGATACAAGTTTTCTAAAAAGTAATAATTAAGTTCTTTAAAAATTCAAGAGATTTTTACTATGCTATGCATTAAAATTCTGTTTCTTGCGATAGTATAATGTCCTATCTTTATTTCTCTAAGTGTTAATTAAGATTAAAAATATAATTAAAAAATAAATACTGAAAATTAAGCCGTACTTAACAAAGATTTCTTGCCATGCCCAAGAACTGTTGTCATAGAAACGCATAACTCGACTAACTCTGTCCATTGGTGTCTCAAATAATGTCTGTGTCTCTTCAAACACACCTGCAGGTATTTTGTTCTAAACATTTATTTAAACCCAACAATAAGAACATTAGAAATAAAAAGCATGCCACATAACATTTAAAAGCAGTAGATTCAGCCAAAAGCATGCCACATAACATTTAAAAGCAGTAGATTCAGCCAATGATAACAACTTCTATTAAAAGTTCACACATTTAATAAAACTAGCAAAAGGAGTTAAGGAGACATTTTCTTTTTAAAGCGTTTAGTTAATGATTTTATGAAACCTGCCAGTAATCTGATACATCAAATGACAGCCATCAAAATATTAATTAATT
Organism: Omphiscola glabra; assembly: GCA_964017045.1. NCBI lineage: Eukaryota > Metazoa > Mollusca > Gastropoda > Lymnaeidae > Omphiscola > Omphiscola glabra. The sequence goes on from OZ024800.1 coordinate 13,498,363, forward strand.
TTAAAATGAACAGGAAAGATCTTGAACATGAAGATGTCAGCTGAATGAAAATGTTAGATGGAAGCCCAACTTACATCCCCACTCATCAGCACCATCATTGGGACAGCCATCAAACTGACCATTACACCGCTGGCTGTCTGTAAAGCATTCTGATTCCACCCCAGAGAAGCATGGGTACTGGCCAGCGAGTGGATTGCATGAAAGTTGATCTAAAGAAGCATAAATTAAAGAACTATGTAACTTACATAAATTTCTTGCCTCTAAATGTCCATAAACTGAATCTTCGAAATAACATCACCATATTTAAAATAATAAATATGTTGAATGAATGACTTTAAAATACTAACTTTATCCTAAACTATATTGAACAAGAGAACAAATGGCCTAGATTTAAAATAATAAATATGTTGAATGAATGACTTTAAAATACTAAATTCATCCTAAACTATATTGAACAAGAGAACAAATGGCCCTGATTTAAATTAATATATTTTTCTTGTTAAAATGAGTAAATGGACCCATGGTACTACCCACTTGGTAGTCGAGTCACATCGGCATCTGTCAGTATAAGAAGGCCAGTACTCTGGAGGAAAATAAAAAATAAACCTCAGTCTGTATTCAATTATGTCAAAGATTCTATTCAGCTGGATTATATTTTAACCAAGAATTTTCAAGTTACTTTAAGAAATGTGTTTTTCTTGATGTTACCTTACAGTTTATCTTTTAGATAAAGTACCATATTTTACGGACTATAAGACGCACCTTAATTTTTTAAGCAATTTTTTTTTAAATTACATTTTTACCATTTTTATATTAATTTTGAGTATAAGACGCACCTGAATTTTGGAAGCAATTTTTCAAAGAAAAATGTGCATCTTATAGTCCATAAAATACGGTATCTAACTTTAATTTAACAGAACTCCTCTTTAAAAATTGTATGTATATCAGCTTATATTTTATGCAGTATACACAAATGCTGATTCACAACTAACCTGAAATGTAGTATTCCCATCTATACCATAGTCAGAGCCATGGAAGAACTTGTACTCAAATTCTGTGTCACTGACCCTCCAGAGTTGTTTATAGCTGCTGTTGGCTGGCTGATCATAAGTCAACAGTTCATCAATCAGCTGTTTCAAAAAAAACAACATGGAAAACAGCTTCTAGAATTTTTGATCAGTTCTTTGATAAAATGGCTTATGTCTTAAATCAACTTTAAACTAGCTCAACACCAAAATGACATTTTTTCATATTCGAAAAAACATACTGATGAACAGACCTTGTTTTCTGTCATTCCATCACTCATTCCTCTGCTGTACAGGTCCAACAGCATACCGCTGAAGGCTACATAAGATCCAGGATCAGCCCTTGCATTAAACTCGACTGTGGCACGGCTAAAATCTTTACCAAAGTTGATACCGAGTTGTACCTAATAGCACAGGATGTCGTTAGCTATCGATCTAAGAATCTTCATGCACTGCTAACAAATTGCAAGCCAAATATAATAGCCTGCATCAGCATTAGAATAATTTTGTTTTTGTTAAATAATGGGTTGCGTTCTAATAGTTCTATATTCAAATTTTGACATATCGGTTATTTGAACATTTCTTGTGAAAATCAATAAGATGATAACTTATTATTTCTTTATGATAAGATATTGGTAATTTTGAATTAAAACTGTAACAAAACTGCTCTTATCAATGTAAAATTTAGTTGAGACTGCAAACTATAAATGTTATATAACAGATTTATGTTATCCAAAACTCAAATTTATGAAAAATATTATTTAAAATTACAATTTAAAAATGAAACTTATATATATATATTAATATATACAACTTTGTAGAAATCCAGGTTAAATATATAATGAAAATATTATTTATTTAACTTTAAAACAAAAGGGACACTGCTCTGCAGTACACAGGGACAATCTAAGAGTTTGAGAGTACCTGATTCTGTCTAGTCCCATTGACAAAGAAGCTGAGAACATCTGAGACAATCTCCTCTGGCTCCCTGATGTAATAGACAATGATACGAGCAGTTGGTACCATCTGACGAGACAGGGCGATAGAAAATGTCTTCTGCCTGGAAGTCATCTCCAGTTCATCCCCAATGATTATGTTACTCTGAGCTACAACCTGTTCACAATTAGTAAATACTGTTAAATATAAAATAGTAGATATGTTAAGTAATGAAATATGGCAGAACGAATCGTCTTCAAACTGTAAGGACGTCAAATTAAAATGGTGGTTTATTAGGTCTTTATTGTCATTAACAATTCTTTTATGGCTGATTTGTACTCTAGAGAAATACTTTAGATGTCTGTTGATTAAATTGTACTAATTGTAAAATGTTGTCTTGGTTTAAAATATGTATTTATTTATGTGCTGAAAATTAATATGAACAATGTAATAAAAAAACATTTTCATTTATTTAATACATCTTAAGCCTGATGAGTAACTAAACAAAGAAAACAACAACAAAAAAAAGCCATACACTAATTAGAAATAATGAAAAGAAATTATCAATATGGAAAAAAATGAAAAACCAACCTGGTAAAATATTCTGGGCACAAAATGTGTAACAGTTACATGAAAGACCATGTATTCATTTACCTAAAATAGAAAGAGAGGATTTTTTTTTTTTAAACGTAAGAAGTAAAAAGCAGTAAAAACAATACTAACATTTGGAATATAAATTATTTGATTTGTTAAATTGAAACAAAGTAGATTATTGGCAGATTTTTTAAAAGTTCTTCAGGTCTTGGATGGGACAAAGCCCTCTAAATTTAAATATATTGTTTAAAAGACATGGGTTTAGCAATACATTATCCTCTACTGCTATGAACAAAGATGAAAGTTCACTCATTGTACTTTTATACAGGTTTTAATTTAAGTCTTGCAAAATAATATTTGAGTATGCTATTCTATAGTAAGCTTATAGTTATAAATCTTTAGCCTTTTGTGTGCATGTACGTGAACACTTTGCTATTATAATATTGACAGACCTGCTAAATAAATTATAAATGTATACATAGTTGACTTCAATTCAAACTTAAAGTTATGTCTATTCAAAAGGAGCTGCTCAGATTTATAATTTGTTACATCAGATCAATATCTGCTCGTATTCCAACTAGAAATCACACTTTTTTTTAAAATTTGAAATTGATGTTCAATCAACTAAATGCTAATTATTAATTAATGAGTTACTTCCATCGTCTCCTCACCTGTGGGCTGAATGTGGAGGTGTAAATTGATATGTATGAGTTTGTTGGTGAGTAGTACTTGCTGCCCAACATGTGAATAGTCCTACCCTGACTGGACACAAAGTTAGGGTTCACCATTGTTTTCAAGCTTAATGTTTCACGCAGGTCATGGTAGGTGGCCTGCCAAGAATAAAAATTACATTTATTTTCAGTTCTTTCCGGTGGTCAAGAGACTTGCAATAAGCCACAACTTAAAAACTTTTGTATTAATTAACACATTTTTATTGCAGCAAATGATCTAAACCTTTTTATTAATTTAACAAATTTTTATTGCAGCAAATGATCTAAAACTTTTTTGATAAATTTTTAAAAAATTTTTATTGCAGCAAATGATCTAAAACTTTTTTGGTAAATTTTAAATTTTTAAAAAACTATTCTGTGTCATCTAAAAATCTTACAACGTAAGTCATTGGAGACAACAAGTTGAAATGTATACTATTTGTAAAGTATCTAAAAGAATGCTTAAACTAAATTAGATTCTAGAGATTAGACTTGTACATCACATACTCACAGTCAAAGAGAATCTGGTGACATAGAAGCCCAGGGTTAAATCAAACTCTACTACACCACTGAGCACTGGACGAGTTTGCGGGGAGTTGGCCGACAGCTGGACCTGGCCCGACGAGCTGCCGATTGTTGGTGTAAGAGTGACTGACCCACCATCGCTCACCGGTTTACCATCATACTGTGACACTGCGACCTGGTCACATCGTTAAAAAAAAAGGTTAATATTTATGATACGTTTTAATTTTGCACTATATGATGTCGTAACAACAAAAGCATTTAAAAAACAACTTTATCACTATTTGAAGATTAATAATATAATATATCAAATATGATATTTTGAGAAGGAACTTTAGTGATCAGCTTCAATATTTAAGCAATAATAATTTTTTTTAATGTGTATATTTGTCATTAGTGCTCTTTAAGGGGAGGTCATTCAATTAACATAACATCCTAATTAAAATATGTTAGAATATCAATATCACATATTCTCAAACAGGGCAGGATAAAAAACAGTGATGGGCATGGCAATGCCTCTCCTATTTGGAGGTAGTGACAGCCCAGATGTACCAGTTGCTGCCTCATCTATAGCATTGCTGGACACTTCTCTGCAGTATGGCCTCTCCCCTACGTAAGTGTGTCTGAACGGGCGCCTTCAAGAAAGTACTTCTGCTTGTGTTGTACTGGCCCTCCCTGTTTCAACAGAGACCCATCAGGTGCAACCAAATATCCAGCAATTTAACTGGACCAATGGAAGAAGGCTGGGATCCCTTATAAGAGCAAAGTGTAAAACATGCCACGATACAATAACCCAGCCATTACTCTTTCGTGAGTAGGTGTCTTCTCCTAGTCTTTACCCTCCTCCTTTCAATGTTCCCCTTGTAACTGATACAGAAGTTGGATCCTCATTGATGTTTACGATTCACTAGTGCTGATGTTGAACATACTATGGCGTCAAGGTATAGTGGACTCTGACAGACCTCGCACATACACAAATGACCCAGATTAAAATGGTTTAACAAACAATGACAAATCTAGTCCCAGGAGACTTCCCTTGGGGCTCTAGTTGGCATGTCCATCCCATAAATGGCATGTCAATAAAGAGGCGTTTGCCACAAACCCCCTGAAACGTTACCCGGGGCACAGTATCACCGTGATGGGGACATGCGCTTAAAGCCAAATGTAACGCATGGAAACAGTGTTAGAAAGAGCATGGCTCCATGGTTTCCTACCAAATGCAGTTGAAAATAACACAGAAACAAGTCGGGACATGATCAAAGTAGCCGTATGGATATGAGGCGAGGGAATGTAGCGACCCTCGCTGATGATTCCAAATATGCAGTCTTTGAGGGTACTGCTCCTAGGCAACCTCTTTTTTTCCCAGATGTGGTGTGAGTTAGTCACATCACAGAAAACCTTATTAGAGGGCATCTGTAAAACACCTACGCATCTCCCTGGGGTGGGAAGGGGGGACAACGGGATGTAAAACATATCCACCCCAGCCCTAGAAAGTCCAGGGTGGGTGAGACTGTCTCAGGGGTGGTATGCTCGCGGCGTAAGCGGCCGACTGGAATAAAGACTGCTAGGGGGTAGTTGATGGCCAGTTGAGTTTAGCGGAGGATGCGTTGAGGAAGACTTCATGAGTTTCGACTCAATAGTTCACTGTTTTTCTAAAGAAGTTTAGATTAGTGCCAGGAGACAGAAGGTGGCGGGGAATGGGCAAATAGTGATTCCTGCCTGGACGACATGACTATGCCTATGGGATGGCAGAACACTTTAGACTTCTATCTAATAAATGCGGACTCCCAGCGCTTGATCACTGCACAAAGACATGGGGCACCTAGCCTCTGGATCTGGGTGGAAAGGAAAGCCACAGGCAAAACCAGTAACACCATATTTATGTTACCTCGTCTATCATGGCACGCATTGATTGGCAGTGCTCAGACCGGGGTTAGAAAAATCTGCTACTGGGACAAACACACATATTCAAAAGCTAATGTTTCTTTAAAAATAACGGTTAAAATGGTTCTAAACTTAGAACAGCCCATCTGCTTTCAGATTTATTTCTTTTGAACATATTCAACAGAAAACTTGGTTCTACCTGTATCTTCATCAAGGAGCCAGGTTTAAATGTCCTTGTGTTTCCGCCAACCCACTTGAGTGTGACGTCATCATCAAACATGATAGTCCCTGCCCAACCTGTTCTGTTGAGACCAGAGTACCAGTCAGTGATGTTGGCAAAGAACATGAATTCACTGTTGACTATAGACTTGGATTGTCCCCCTCTGGTGGCTATTTTTGACAACTCATCATGTGTCCACACAAAGTCAATTCGACCTTTAAACTGTGGAGGGATTTTTAAAATATTTATAACACATCAATTGTGTAATTTAATTGTTGTTTCTTGTTTTGAATGATGTAAGATTATAATACTGATGGTTTTAATTTTTCATGATGTTACAATAATAACGATTACATATCTTATTTCAAGCCCGTCCATTACAGTTGTATACGTATTTATATTTAATAAAAAGATTAATTAAAGCATAAAACTGTAACCACTGGAAATCACAGAAACACTTACTGCCATTGTTAAGAACTTGTATGTATTTTGTGAATGCGTGTTGGTTCGCAGAGTATTTTGGTAGATGTTGCTATAACATGCTTTGTATTTTGTGACGTATTTTGCGCAAGGGGAAATGACTAGGTTGAGAATGTTGTTATGGTGTGGAACGATGGCCGTGATGAAGTGTTGGATTTTATGAGTTGTTTTATATTTAATAAAGAGACGTTTCTTTTATGAATCAATGGTTTAGTAATTGTACCCCTAGACAACGAAGGTATCAAACTTGGTAATATCTGGTTAAGACACATAAACCCCATCCCTAAAACTTAAAAACAACTTTTGTAGAATTCTGATTTTAATTTTTTGTTCAGGTATTTCTTTTCTCAGGTTAGTTTCTGCATATACACTATTGGGCAGTCATATAAACTATTGGACAGTCATATAAAACACTGGGCAGTCATATAAACTATTGGGCAGTCATATAAACTATTGGACAGTCCCATAAACTACTGGGCAGTCCCATAAACTATTGGGCAGTCACATAAACTATTAAGCAGTCATATAAACTATTGGGCAGTCATATAAACTATTGGACAGTCACATAAACTATTGGACAGTCACATAAACTATTGGGCAGTCACATAAACTATTAAGCAGTCATATAAACTATTGGGCAGTCATATAAACTACTGGACAGTCACATAAACTATTGGGCAGTCCCATAAACTATTGGACAGTCCCATAAACTATTGGACAGTCCCATAAACTATTGGGCAGTCATATAAACTATTGGACAGTCCCATAAACTACTCGGCAGTCACATATGTCTTAAAAATGTTGACTTCTCCTTGTTACATATAAAAGATTAAATGCATGTACTTACATAGTCAATAAATCGATACTCGTATGCAAAATAGAGATGATAGTCTTGTACTGATATACTGCTGACACTTCTGTATGGTGGCAACTCTACAGGTACACCAGATATTTTGCTGGATCCTGAGTTTACAGCATCATGGTATGGCTTCTCCCACCCACGTGTTGCATTCCAAATCTCATCACGAGGGAGGAAAAACACTGTTATGGATCCATTGCCAACACAGGAACGTCCGCTCGTGTGGCTAGCATTGGAATGTCACATAACAATATAAATATTGAAATACATATGATTAACAATTCTAATATTTCACTCCTTTAACTTTCAAATGTTTTAATAAATTTTCCTTGTCATGAAATTAAATTTGTAAAAATTATGTAACTGACTAAGTTCTTTCCTATTTTCCATTATTAAGATAAATGAGACACAAACAGTATATTTAAGCTTTAATTATGATTGACAAAATACAAGTTCAGACATTTTGGCAAATGCCTTCTTAAGTACAACAGAAAACAATAATTTTATAAATTAAATTACTAAATATACATATATCCTACCTATACCTGAAATAAATGAAAATAAGAAGAATATGCACTATTCCCTAATAAAAACAAAGATCAGAAGAATGGAAAGAAAGTGCAGTCAGAGAGCTCCACTTTATAGTTAAAATGACAACTACTTCTTATGGCCTAATTTAGATTTGTTTCATAGAAAATCAGTGTGTTGGAAATGAAAGAATTATGTTATACAAATGTACATACTTAGCAAGAACAACTCCATGAATAGATGCCGTAGCATTGTCCATGACATAAGCTGGTACAGAAACATTCACATCAAATCTTGGTTCCCCTAAACATCAAGTATCAGTGTGAACATTTTGACAGTAAAAAAATACTAAAATTATTTTTTTTTGTAATAAGATTTTATAAATATGGTTTTGTAAATATGGTTTTGTAAATATAGTTTTGTAAATATGGTCTTGTAAATATGGTTTTGTAAATATGGTTTTGTAAATATGGTTTTGTAATTATGGTTTTCCATTAATAGAAACAAACTTCTGAAACAAGTATGATGAGACAAGCTTTTAGAATTAAATGCGTGGTAACTAAAGTAAATAAAAGAAAAGACGCATCCAAACTTACAGAATTCCTCCACGATAAACGGTCTTCTGTAAGTGACACCCTGAAATAGTTTGCAACATTATTCAATCACGATGGAGAAGCTATAAAATGAACATTTGAAAATAAAAGCTGAGCAGGCTCAATACTTTAAATACAAAGCTTATTTTTTAAAGGAGCAATACATAGCCAAAAAATATAACTGTTTATATATTTGAAGTAAGACTAGTACAAAAGTAGAAGTCTTGAGCGTTGTGAATAATAATTGGCCTCATCCTTTTTTTCAAAGACCTGACAAAACAGGCTTTTTGATTTGTTCTTCTGGAGTAGACTTTTCAGGTTCATGCAGAGAATTGCTGGTCCTCTTCAATTATTCATTGTCATTTGATCACGCCATGAGAACATGCATAACACAACGTGACAGATCAATCCTAGCAAATGTGGCATTCACAAATATAATTTATGCTTTTTTTTATGCCTTGAGACACCTTTGGATTTAAATTGTGAGTCCAGTTGAAATCCACTATTAAATGACTTGGGCTCATAACTGCACATTAAAGAAATCAGGATTTACCATAAAGCTTATGACCTATTTTTTTTCTTTCCAGTTCACTTACTAAGATCAAATTGTTAATTAGATTAAAAAAGTAACAAGTTAGTAGCATCAACCTACAAAAGCATCAACACGAATATTCCAGATTCCATAGTTGGGCTGGTCAGAAAGCTGAAAGCTCTCACTGACAATTCCACCTGCATTTGTTTGTAGACCCTGCCATCTTTTCACAGATATACCAGATGGATCCTATATATTATTGTGCAAAAATAAGCGTATTTTATGACAAATGTAAATCCTATCAATATATTTTATTCCACATATACAAGATTTGAGGATTTGGTGTAAATATTAAGTTAGCTAAGAATAGCGGAGCTATAATGTGAAACTGTTTGTCAGTATTTGTACATGAAAGCACATTCGTAATACATGCTTTAATTTCAGAAATTCCATATACCTCAACGTAGATCATTAGATTGCCGTACTTTGGCATTAAGTCAGGCTTTACTGGGATGACACGGAAGTGAACTGCAAAATCAATCACAATCTTTATATTATATTGTATATTGTGCTCTTATTTAATCCATAACTTGCTAGTCTTACAATAATTATTCCATTCTCATGCCCTAGCTTCTCATCAAACTACTGGAAGTGAATGATGACAAGCACATCTGATAATAGAAGCTTTAGAAAAACTTTGCTCACCCATTTGTTCTTGTCTGTAAATAGGTCTACTCATCTGAATGAACACTGATGCTCTTTTGGCTGTAAACTCAATGTCTGTCTCATTGAAAAACACATTTCCACTCACAAGTTCATCCAAACGGCCTTCAATTCTCAATTTATATTGTCCATACTCTGCATTTGATGGCATCTGGTGAAAGAAAGGTCATTTTATTTTAATTTTTAAGACATGAGCATAGCCCATGAAATTTGTCTTGCAAGGTAGTTCAAATAGACTGGCAACACTAAACCCCCCTGCCACTCTTAAAATGAATTATTTAAAATAAATTTTCAAGCTAGACTACAATATGTTATAAAATTCAAATTCGAATTGATAAGACTCAAATAAAATTCTACCAAAAATTCAAAACAAAAACCTATTCAAATTACAAGACAAACATTTAAAAATTCCTCACTTACTTATATAACGCTATTTGCCTATCACGTAATTAAATGACTTATTGTTAGGAAAGGTTATAGTGTTGGCAACTTAATCCTTACCACAACAACAGAGAGAGATGAGAACCACTGACCTGAAGCTGCATAAGTCTACTGGATGGACGTTCAAATCTCAGAGCACTGCTGGCATATTCCTTGTTGCCTTGGACAACCGACACACGGAGGTTGATGGCACTTTCCCCATACTCCATGCGTAAGATTGTGGCAAACACCTGGAATACTTGCTCTGCTCTTATTCTTCTTGGCGCCATTATCATGTAGATACTGAACATAGACAAAGATACACTTCTCAAAGCATAAGAGAAACAGAACCATAAATCCAAAAAAAAAATGAATTACGCAAAAGTAATTGGAGACCTTCCTAAATACTTTTAACATTGCAAAACAATTCAAATATCTAAATTTATACAATTAATTTTAACACATAAATATTTTTTTCTTATTTTGCACCTGTAATATGTCAAATGTATGAGTTTAAATCAATACAGATCAAATGTATTTGAGCAATCCTAAATGCTGAGAACTGAGTGTCGTCTGTAAAGCTAAATTTTTTTCAAAACAACTTTTCAAAATTAATAATTAAAGACATCAACATATCCAAACAGGTTACAATGAAGTAACGTAACAGTAAATAGTAATTGTTTTACTTTTAGGTTGTTTTTTTTCAGCATAAAATACAAAGAGAAATTATTGACCCCTCCCCCCTTAAAATATGAAAAAAAAATGTGTACTTACGGCGGTCTCCCAAGTGAACATCCTGATAGATTTTCAATCAGGCAATGATCATTCACTGCCTGGCCACAGACTGTTGATGCCAGGAGAGCAGTAGAAAAAACAAATAAAAACATTATTTCAGTTAGCACAAAAATCACAGTCCAAGGTTTAAAAATAACTCTGTTATGGTTCACATCTGTGTAGCAAATTTCATAACAATTTCATTTCACAAATATAGAAATTTTGACACTGAAAAAAAGCATGGCTATTTCAAAAAAAAGCTTAGGTTTTGGTAAAGCATCTTCATTCTGCCATTTTGCCTATGACCCCAATTGACAATAACAGCTACATGACTAAAACTAAGGCTTGGTTATATTTTTAAAATATTTTATCATCACTGTTTAAAATACAGTAATACCGCTGTTTTTGAGAATGCCATTTATTATTTAGAGGTAACTGATATTCAAGTTGGTGTGTGCTTTTGGGGGTGGTTAGGGTGCATGTAAATGTCCACCGGCAGCTTGGTGGGCCAGGAGCGCATGAGATTTATTCAAGTGCATCAAAGAACTTTCATGTAGCTTGGTCATGTTTCAACTTTGACCATTGTACTTAAATCCATTACTTATATAATTAAAACAATAATGTTAATATTTCTTGGCCACAACCAATATCATATAACCTATTCATCTTTTGCAAAGTGAACAACAAAATATTTTATGATTAGAAACAGCAATAATTTTTTTCTGGGTAAAAGTAAAAATAAGTAAAGAATAAGCATTTCAATGAAGGGACTTCATTATCACTGAATTGCAAACAGTCAATTTTTTAAATACCATGTTTGAAAAGCTTTTGAATGACCTGACCATTATCATAAAATTACATATAACTAGTCGGCTTTTGTGTCTTATAAAGAATCTTCCAGGGAGGTTTCTCTAATGATTTTCTGGTCACGTTTTTTCTAGGTTTTACACTAATCCCAAATAGGTGCTTATCAATCTCTTTCAATTACTCAAGTGTTTTGAGTGCTATGCCCCTGGTTCATTTATCAGTGGAACTCCTTTACACTCACACCTTCAAATAGGCCAGATCATGAAAACAAACTTTCATTTACAGTTTAAAGATGAATTTAACCTTAATAAAGATTAATAAATATCAATGAAAACATTAAAAAATATGTAAAATTATTTTAATTTTCTCCATTCAAAATTTTATAATCTGGGGATAAAGTCTAGGTACATTGTTTTAACATAGGTCTTGGTTCTTGATGTTTGAAATTTCTGATTTATTTGTAACAAATGTAAAACAAAAATTATAAACACACCTGAAAAAACAAAAATTTAGTGATGCTTGATTTTATCAGAGACCATTCCATTGTTTTATCTTATTTTCAAGTTCCCTGTAGCACTTACAGATAATGGCCGACCCATAACAAGAACTTTGAGAATTGACTCACTGATAAGTGAGGCTAATCATTGACTAAAACACAACACAGCCTGACTGACAATAGCAGCATATGGAACTAATGTGACTTTGTGGGCAATTTTTTTTGGGTACTCTTTGATAGTTTTAATCTTCCTACCCTTTGTATTAGTTAAAAGAGTTTTAAAATAATTTCCAAAAGAAAAGATGCAAAGGAAATTTAAACAGCTTTATGAAATTGGATACAAGTAAGTAGTATAGCAGAAATAACAACTTGTAAATCAGGTGATCACAATAATACAAAAATGTGGTAGCCTAAATGTCTTTTTTTGAAGTTTCTGTGTGATAAGAATAAGCTTTATGTTGCTTTTTTTTAAAAATATTGTTTCACATTTTCTCAGTTGTTTTTTTTACAAAGAATGAAATAGAATATATTTTTTATAATCAACATTAATAATTACAAGAACTGATACTAAATTTTAAATATTTGTTGAACGGGCCACAAAATTTTTTTGCTCAAACTGGAGAAATACAAGTTTCATGTGTGTTTTCAAAGAAAAGCCTGTGAACTGACTCATCTCATAATATTGTAAATGCAACCAAATATTCAATTAATATAATGATTTAATGAGATTATGTTAAGTTTATAACATTACAAAATCTTGCACCCCACCCCCCAACCACACACTCTTTGGAAATACTAATGTAAACATGCTAGCCCACACACCTATACAAAGTGAACTTGACCATCTTCGTCGTGAAAAAAACAAAGTCATCTTTGCTCAACAGGGAAGAAAAATGTGAACTTAATAATAATATTAACATTTATTCTGATAATGGAAGGAAAACACACAAAAAAGCAATCTCATATAATAAAATTGTTGAAGATTTAAAAATTTGGTAAAGTGTATATTATATAAGACATTTTCTTTCAGGTATTTATGAGGATAAATTAACTACACTGAGAATCAAAAAGGCAGGATGGCATTATTATTTCCTTCCTTACCAAAAGTTAACAAGTATAAAATTTAAAAGTCTATGCTCCATGGAACCAGAAATGGCTTCTTCACATATGACGCTTATGAAACTCATTCTGAATTCCACTGGCCCTGTATTTTCAAGGCAACTGAAAATTCTAAAGAATTGCTGGCAAATTCCTTGAGAAATATTTCTGAAAAACTGTGGAAAATAAAATGTACATATTAAATATAATTTTTCCAGAAATTGTTTTGGACTTAATATCCATCATAAAAGTATTTGGCAAAACTGAGCTGCAAAGTATTAAAATTAATGTTAACAAAAACATTATGGGTAAGTATTGTTAATTAAAAATAATAAATAAGTCTCATAACATATTTTTTTGTAAAGTTTATAACAACAAAATATTATAATAAAATGTATCCTATTCCAAACCATCATAATCATGACCGATTTGTTGTATAAACTTTTGTTGACAACATCCTAATCTCATTAAATCAATTTCCTTTCAATTTAATAAATGGAATATTACAGCTGTCTGGCTGGCTTAAGCTAATCAAAACTTGAAATGTTCAAAGTTATGAAATATTACAGCGGTCTGGCTGGCTTAAACAAATCAAAACTTGAAATGTTCAATGTTATGAAATATTTACTTCAAGCACACAAGTTTATTACCTCCTTTCTGGTTGGTTAAATTAGAACACATTTATTGAATCTGACTGTTGCCTTGAGAATATTATTAATAGGAAGTTATGTTATTTTATTTTTTTAACTTAACTCCAGCATTATTAAACTAAAGTAAAAGTTCATGATCATATATCTATAGGGGAAAAGATGGGATGCATGTCTATCTACAAGCTAATTGGGACAACTGCCAGAGTAGTACTAAAATCTCCAGGGCCATGCAGACATCAGCAACCAAAATCAGAAGACACTCAAATGGTCATCTCAATGATCTCAATGAAACTTTTAACAGGTGATTTTGTATAGATACAAGTCTTTGAAATTATTCTTTCTTCAAAATCTTGATGGCTCAAATGTTGTTGTTTTTTAAATTTCTGTTTAGGAAACACAATAATTATAATTATAGATTTTTTGGAATCTTTATTGTGTGTCCATTTGTTTGTGCAGTCCTGCTGAGGCACTTTACAAACTGCAAAAAAAAAACATTTAATAATAATAGCAATTACATTAAACTGTACAGCATAGTGTCCTTATTGATAATATAATTTTGTATTTATTTATTATCAGTAAATATTAGGCTGTATATATTTTACTAGTTAAACACAAACCTAGTGAGAGTGGCAAACATGGGGGGTCAAATGGGATGGCTACCAGTGCTGTTCCTGGGGCTGCTCTTGGGTAATGTAGGGGGAAAGCACCTTCATTGTTATTTACTCATTTTTTTCAAGTGATTTATTTAGTTTATACTATAAATATACTTCTTGAATTACTACCCATTACTCAGTAGTTAAAAGTTACTTAACTAGGGCTGAAACATTCCACTTGATTTATATTGTCTGACTGTAACATCAAAAAGCAGAAGTCAAAAGTACAAAGTTATCAAAGTGTCATATGAGTAGTCAGCACCGGCCCAACGGTTGCTGTCCCCTTGGAAAGGCTAACTTTGGTGCCCATTTTAACTTTGACTTTTACGTATAATCATAACAATTTATTGCAAAAGCATGAGAGAATGTAAACACCTAGCTTCACCAGTTAAAGGTGTGACCCTAAAACGTAGCAGAAGACGTCGAGATGCAAGGGAAGCCATCCATAATCAATCATGTATTTCAAAAAAATAATGAGTTATCTTTCTCCCGCATAGTAACTTTGGGTTGCAAATCGAGAGAAAAAAAACTAAATGAATAATATGACGATAAACTATGAAAGGAATATTTTGTAAGCAGCTGTTGGGATAAAACAAGAACACATGTTCTACGTATTGTTTGGGTTAATAAATAAATAACACGCTTATATAATCTAAACCAAATATAATAAACACTCCTACTTTCGTTTTTTGAGTCGCTCTTTCAGCATTCCATTATGCCCGGATTTTTTTTTAAAAAAAACATGTATATAACTATTTTTATATTTTATTTTTTTAATTGATTTTTTCACAGAAATAATTTCAAGGTGCGATAGAACTTTTAAAATTAGAAATTATAATTTACCTACCATTCACTTTTAAATATTAATTTGCCAAAATATTCGTATTAAAATGTCACAAACCTTTAAAAAAAAAAATGTTGCCTTTCCATTCACAAAAATGTATAAATGTAAACATTTTATATCAACAAAGTGTCAATAGCTATAATCATAAAAGGTACAAATGAATATATTAAAGTTTTAACTAAATTATATTTTGTATCAAAGTACACCCCCTCCCCTTCCCCCCCCTTTTTGTGTGTGTTTGTTTTTGCAATACCAATACTCAACATTAATTATTAATGATGGGGCTTTACACTGAGTACTAAATAAATTACTCTATTCATATCACATTCTTAAATTATAAGCAAATTTAAATATTTTAACAATTTTACATACGAGTTCCCGAATGAGTTTTTAAAATATAATTATGTTGAAAAAAACGTTTTAGTAAATTACTATTTTAATCCGATATCGCCTAAACTGGAAATATTGTCACCCATTCCCTTCCCGTCACAGCGTCCTTAAACTTGACGCGAATGGTGTCACTACACACCAATGTTTTTAAATAGGCCACTACAGGTGAGAACGTTTACGGCTTTCTACTTAATAATATACCTATTTAAGCATGTATTTGTTTACATTTTTTAAAAATAAAATATATTTGTGTTGAAATAAGAGTTATTAATGCTACAACAACCCGTAAAGATATTTGGCAGGCATGCTTTCACCACTAATGAAGTAATATATAGGGACTCATAAAGATACAACAAAATGGCGGTACAGGTACCAACCAGGAAATGCCATAATTAAATTGAAAATCAAATATATCTGTTTATTTAAGGGGTTTATATGCCATATTTTTTCAAAGGGCATAAAATAAGGAATGATGAATAATCATTTATTTGGGGGTTTTTTTGTAAGTGTAAAATATTCGCAAAAGCATAGGCCAGAAAATGTGACTAATTTAATGTTAAATAATATATAATATAGGAATATAGTATAGTCAGTATATAGTATTTTGAGTCTAATAGTAATATTGTAATAATAGTGAAATATATTGAGTCAATCATTGTATTTAAAGGCCATCACCTTTACATTGGCATCACTTCATTATAATTTATTTTTATTCATTTTTGAATTTTCCCTAAAGGAATTAATATTAGCAAGTTTTAACTTATTTTAAGAGCGATATTGAATGGGTGGGACTTTCAATAGACATCTCACACTCACTCTATCCTCTAAACCAGGTTTCCCCAAATGGTGGTCAGTGCAACATAAATATTTATGGTTAAATAGTAAAATTTAATTATTCAATTAATCTGGCCGTGCCTGGTGCCATTTAAAAACTGGTCCACTAATTCTAAATACTTAATGGCTTGTTGCCATTGTTTAATTATTAATGGCTTGTTGCCATTGTTTTGAAATGCTGCTCTAGACTAGTTGTTGGTCTACTGATGTTCATACGATTCATACTGTCTAAGTGTAGTCACTACACACATTACAACACTAAGTTTCTTAATGGACAGTAAATTTGCATGACTTGTTTGTTAGGTAAGCCTTTGGGTTACCAGCACTTGGCAAAGACTAGTTTTGAGAAACAAACTTGTATGGACATCAAGGTGGTAATCTTTAATAATAAAGCAATAATCCCTCGCAGATGGATGGCATGTGTAGTGTCAAAAGTCAGTCAAGTCAACTGCCAGGCATGGTATTTACATAGGAGCTGTTTCTGAATTTAGAGATATAATTTGGCCTTTTCTCCAGTTCTGAAAAATTGGAATTACCCAAAACAAAGTATGGGAATACCTGAAAAAAGGATGCAACAACAAATTAACAAACATCTTGTAAGGAATCCTTCTTTGGCACACTAACAACAGTTAACTATATAAGATTAAAATAAACACTCTACTGCAATGTAGTGTCTGGGAGGACAGCTAGAGGAATGTGCAGAAAAGTTGACATGATCTTTTGAAGTTACATCCCATTGTTTTAAACACCAACCATCACAATGTAACACCATTTAGAAGGGTATAATCTAGGCTTACAAATTCCTAGCTTTTTCTATTATTTTTCTTGGTAATAAGAAACAGTTTGAATGAATGGATTGATTAAAATTTCTTCAATTTTTTAGATAATTGACCAGTAGTAACTTACGCTAGTGAGACTTGGTCACTTGCCAGAAAAACAGAGAACCTGCTCAATACATGGGAGAGGAAAATCCTCAGGAAAATATATGGCCCGGTACTGCCAGTATTAGACAATGATGTTTGGAGAGTCCACACAAAGCAAAAGCTATATCAATTACACGAAGATCCACCCATAGCTGCAACAATAAAAAAAAGATAGATGCCGGATTGTAGAGCAGCAAATGTGATGTCCAGGCAGAAACCTAGGGGCAGACGGCTCACCGGTCAACCCAAAACTGAGATGGATAGATGATGTAGAGAAGGGCTTACACCAGTCGGGGGTTTGAGCATGGAGGCAGAAAGCCATAGATCAATCTGCCGAATGGAAAGATGTGGTGGGGCAGGCCAGGGCCCTACATGGGCTGTAGCGCCGCTGATGATGATTGATTAAAATTTTGTGTTTAAGTGTGAGTTTTTCATATTTTTACAGCTGTATATGGAGAAAATTTAATTAATTCGTTTTAAATTCTTTGTCCAGATTTGCAAAATGTGGCTAGGATTAGCTTGCTGGGCGCTGCTACTTGTGCTCACAGCCTCACAGTCTGGTGGAGGGCCGCCACGAGAAGAAAACTGCCTCATTGACACAAGTGTTGGGTGCTCATATGCCCGATCACCGTAAGATTTAAGAATCAAGAAAGATCAAATGCAAACTTTTAATAACAAAACATGTTGGGAAAATTTTAAATGAAACATTGTGTTGTTTTTGATTTAGTTATAAAATGTTTTCCTATCACCATTGTTTTCTCTACCAGACAATACCTCATCATTGCACCAGGGAAAATAAGACCCAATCAGGTGTTTCAGGTCTTTGCAACAATTTTAAGAATGGAATACAAGCAGGAGTTTGTGCATGTCATAGTGTCCATCATCAAAGATGATATGGAATATGCTAATACCGCTTTACGCTTTGACCGGCCATCCAGTCGTATTATGCAGCTACAGGTAAATAAAACAGTTAATTAAATAGGACATTTGATGAACAAAATATTCCTTAAAAGATGTTGAATTGTCCGATTAAGTATTTAAATGAACTCTGCACAATATTATTTTGCTATTGCTGTTGTGAAATCAAAACCTTTACCTTGCTGAGAATATAAATGACTTTATTCGTTTGTACACTTGATTGTAGGTCAAATTGTAAGACTAAGATAAGAAACAAAATTTTTGCCTTTTATCTCATTTATTATTCAAGTAAATTTTACTCTGACATATTTACTGTAGCTCTGGGCATTTGGTAATGTTTAACACATGCAGCACCTGTTATCTATATATTAGATAAATTTATATTTCTCATTGCATTTTTTCTAGATGCCATCTAATGCACAAGAAGGACAATATAGGCTTAGAGTAGAGGGTCGTCTAAATGAACAAGACACTGGTAACATCTGGCAGAATGAAACAGACATTGACTTCAGCACCAAGCAAGCATCTCTCTTTCTGCAAATGAGCAGGCCCCTTTACAGACAAGGGCAGAGAGGTTAAAACTCTTTTATTGTAAACAACTTAATTAGGTGTTAGTTTACAAAGGAGAGCAGGCAGTCAAAAATAATTGAATTTAACAGTCCAATTTATATCTAGATCTAATTAAGACTTTCATAGTCTACTTTACATCAAAATCTTATTTGGAATTCAATAGTCCAATTTTTTCAAAATCTAATTTCAAACACAATTACATAAATTGAACTTTCCAAAATGCTGCCAAACTGTTGTTGGGTTATTACAAGATGAAAACATGAGCATAGATGTTTCTGCATTAGTAGACATTTGTTGTGTCATGCTTGTTTATTGTTTAATAAATGTTAGTTTAAATGTTAGATTATAACCATGCATGTGACATATTATACATTTCACAGTACAATTCCGCATCATCCCTATTTTACCCAATATGATGCCCAAGTACGGAAGCATGGTTGTTTACGTTGATGTAAGTTATATACTTAATTTAACAATCAATAGAGTATAGAGTCTTATTATATTTTTATAAAATTTTATGGGAAAATTATTTTAGAATTAACGTTTTGAATATTTTGAAAAATATTTTATATTCTATTTAAAAATTGTATAATTGATAAAAGATGTGTTCACTGAAAATTATTATTGATTATTAATAATAAAATCCCAGGATCCTACTGGTATCCCTGTAAGGCGCTGGCAAGGTTTGCAGACTAATGCTGGAGGTAAGCATCACTCTTTAGTAGTCATTATTAACATTAAAGCAATACATTTATTTTTAGATTTATATTAATTTATATTTTTGAACTTCTATATGGATAAATTAACCAAAATGTATTTTCATTTCTTTATGCAATTACACTTACATTAATAATACAGACATCCATAACATGGAGTATCTTATGTTAATTCTTTTTGACCAGGTATTGTGAGTCAGAGTTTTATGCTGTCAGATCAACCCAACTTTGGAACTTGGAACATCAGAGTTGATGCCTTTGTAAGTTGAATTAAGGGCAGAGAGTTAAGAAGATACAAATGTTCACAGAAAAGATTGATTTCATTTGGCAAATCCTTGGCTATTAAAAGATTAACTGGTAGATACTGTCTCAAACTTATCTTTAGTCTAGCCTTAGCCTTTGTGTTTGCCCATAATCTTTTATCATCTCATGAGTAACATATAGATTTTATTCTTCTTCATACGCATAAATCTTTAGGGCTTCATTAAAATATTTAATTTTAAAATCTTGGACAGGGTCATATTTACAGACATCCATTCATAGTGGAAGACTTTTGTAAGTAAATTTATATAAAATAATGTTACAATAGTTTAAATTGAAATTAACATTTTTTAAATATTTTTTTTTAGTCAACAATTATTTAGCGTGTCATGTGCTATATAACAGTTAAAAACGCCAAAAATTCAAATGTCTTTGTATTCTGAATCTTCTTCAACTTTATGCTGGGCAACATTCTTTAGTCCAATGCTAAGAAGTTTCCATTTTAAATCTGATCATTTACTTTCAGGGGAGCCTCGCTTTGATGTGAATGTATCAGTGCCACCTTACGTTATGGAAACCCCAGATGTTAAGATCAGTGGAATTATGTTAGCCAAGTGAGTCCATACATTTATTGTTGAATATTTAAAAAAAAACAACAACATTAAACTTAAATTGGGTAACGGTGGTAGGCAGCTTTGTAATTTTTTCAAATATTCCATCAAGATCTATATACCCAATCATGGGTTTTATTTGAGGAAGTCCTCTGCTTTTCTTTCTCCAGATTAGCATTTTACATATTTAAATAGCATAAAATTTCAAAGATATCATGAATTTAATTGAAAATGCAATTTTCAAAAAGAAGAATTCCAACTCTTAGAGAACATTGAAAGTTAAGCATTTAGAAAAATATTCAGTTGATCTTCATTAGAACTCATAGATACCGTTTTTATACTTGTGCATGTCAAGAAATTGTAGTCGATAAGTTCATTTTAAAACACAGAGTTGATATAACTACGGGTCAGTGCTAGTTTCAATAGAATATATTACATTGAATGCTGGGCAGTTTAGAGTTACTGGTAGCACACACACACACACAGACAAAAACAACTGTTGATGCTTGACTGAAATCTGATACCAAGCCATATGCATCATAGCTGACTGTTGAGTCCTACAGCCTCCATCATTTGGATGAGAGAGGATACTGATATAAATCGTGGGCTTTTCACGTGATGCACCCACTTTAAGAAAGTGTTGGCCTAATGACACCGGCCATAGTTTAGTTTACAGTGATTGCTGCGAGGTATAAATGGGACAAAATTAGAAACATCCCAGAATTTCATAGCCCCAAGTTTTACCCCTCGACTTACTCAAGAGTCATAGCATATTTCATAATTGTTGGTAAAAAAAAAAAATTACCCTCAACTTATAGATAAGATTGACTTGTATACGAGTAATTACGGTACTTATCTCTGGATCGTTATTTCGTGTCTGTACAAAATGAGGGATATTACGCTTCTTGTTTTGTCTGGAATTACAAATTTAATTTACAAACTTCTGTCATTGTGTCTAGATAACTTTGATTTTTTTTAAACAAATATTTTTTGTTGAATTCCAGCATTCTATTCAGTATGATTATGAGTTTTTGAGAACATGTCTATTTATTCCATTTTATTTTAATTTAATCTTGCTTATCTCATCTTTTTATATTATTGAATCATGACTATTTCAAGATTAAGAATGACAAAATAATTTCATTTGTACTTTATAAACTTTCATTTTATGTAAAAAAAAAACAAAGCATTTAACAAACCGAAATGTTTTATCTAAATTTTGGTTATTTTCTTATATTTATAATTATGCTTCATTTTCACTGATTTCTCTTGCTTCCATCAACCAGCCACACAAGTGGTCGACCTTGTGTAGGCAATGCCTCTATTACTGCATTCTTCCGACCTCGTGAGGAAATTTGGAATAGAACAAAAGGCTGGGAAAAACCATATTGGGATGCACAAAAAAGTGGATTTAACCAGAAATCTGGAATACCAACAGAGCTACCGGATTATCAGCCTGTACACTCGATTCCAGTTAAAGACTACTACATGTATTTTGCTTATGAATATAGATTCATACAATATGTGAGTTGATATTTTTTTGGTTTATTAAACTTGCCTCTATTCAGGTAACTCTGGCACTTCAAAATAAACAGATATATTTATTTATAAGTTTACCACTTTTAATTTTTCTTCTGTCTGCATAATTTTTTATTTTGTTTGCAACTTTATTGCATTATCCATTTATTGCTGGTTTTAAACCTTAAATTTGTCTCTGTCCTTTTGACAAAATGGTGCATGCATAAATATAAGTGTAACTTTTGTTGGAAATTAATTTTTAGGTTAAAGAAAATTAAACGGTATCTGATAAATAAATGTATTTAAGTGTGTTTTCTAACATTGCAGTCTAGAAGAAATGCACAAAGAAAATGTATGTTTTCAAATCTCAAAAAAAGTATTAATTTATTTGCTCTAATCTTCAATTAAAAATCAAATCTTTATGCTTTCAGTTTGAGGGTCGTATAGACTTTGAATGGTCACTTGAAGAGTTAATGAATATAGCTAAAAGAGGAGGAGAAAGTGGCTCACTAGTGGACAGTGAATTTGTCTTCTTTGCCAATGTCTCGGATTGGTATTCAGGTCTAAATCGAACAGGATGGGCAGGGACTATATTATTTGATTCAAAAATTAAACTCAAGTGGGTCGGAGATCCTATCAGAACATTCAAACCATCATCAATTATGAGAATTCAGGTGTGCAAAATAGTTATTTCATCATTTTTAAATGAATACTGTTAATTCAATAACTGATTGTACTCTTAAAATTTTATTTTAAAAAAAAATATTTTCAAAAAATTTTATTTTATTTTATATATCTTGTTAACAC
Source organism: Omphiscola glabra (assembly GCA_964017045.1). Lineage (NCBI taxonomy): Eukaryota > Metazoa > Mollusca > Gastropoda > Lymnaeidae > Omphiscola > Omphiscola glabra. The sequence goes on from OZ024800.1 coordinate 13,521,259, forward strand.
CTTTATTTAAAAAGGGTTTTCTGATGAGGGGGGTCCATAAAAATTCGTGAGCTTCTTTTAAGCTTGAAATTTATTTTACGCTTTAAAAAAAAAAAATCAAGCATGCCCCCAATTCAAAATTTACTATACCACATGCTTAAACTTATTTCACTATCGTGATGATCTTTAATCTGATTGACATGATGCTTATCGTAGTTAAACTGAACTTGAACTGATTATAATACTTGTTTATTTTGTACAGGTGGCAGTGACAAAATATGATGGCACTCCTGTTGAAACTGGTGGCACTGTTACTCTAACTGATGTCATCTCAGATAATGCAGGACAAAGAGGACGACTCTCTGGACCTCAGACCAGAACACCCAAAAATGGCATTGCTGAGTTTGAGTACACCCTTAGTGCCTCAACCCAGATGGTTTTACTCACTGTAAGTGATTTTAACCACAAATAATCTATTGATCGATCAATATGATTTTATTTTGGATGCACCCAATATTTGATAAGTGCCAAACAGTGCTTTCAATAGATTATCTCTTAGATTTGAAAACCTTTAAACATCCAATAAAAATGGTCAGCGACAGCATGCAAGAGATTAAAAAAGATGCATACAAAATTATCCAGGTAGAATAGTAAGTTCTTATCAGGTATTTTCTTGGCCTAACAGGGTTGTTTGTAAACAGCCATAAATTAGAATCTGAAAGTTGAAAGCCTATTGGCTATCAATATTGTGTGTGTCCGAATGACAAGAGTTTCTCGTTCTGTTTGTAACAGTTTTGTACTTTTTTTATGGATAACCAAAGACCTCTATTCTATGCAATTCTATTTTCATATAATTATAGTTTAAAATGAGGGCAGTTAATTCGTGTTTGACACATTAATGGGGGATTTGGGGCTGGCGAAGCTAAAAAGAATACAAAAAAGGAATATACATTTTGATCAATTTATTTTTTGTAGAAAATCCTACACTATTTAAATGAGCAAAACACATTAATAATCATTTTTTTTGAATATTTTACTGAATTAAAATAAAGCATGCAACTGAACATTTGCCGAATCATTTTTAAAAAATTGTACATAGTGCTAAAAATAATGAGTAAAGAAAACTTTCAATTATGCAAAGGGCATTAATTTACTATCATTGATGTCTTAAATATAAATAGAATTGCATAATTAAGTTTTATTTGAAACCATTTAATATTTCTGTAATTATAATATTCCTTTTATTATTCACTTTTCAGGCAACTTATTTAGATGCAAGGAAACAATACAGTGGGGACAATAAGATTTACCTTGACCCCAGGTTCAATGTTGGCAACACTGCACCAATCACACTTCATGCATATCGCTACTATTCGCCTACAAACTCTTTTGTCACAATCTTGACATCCACTGATAGTCCACAGGTACTTTATTGATTCTCACATTATTTTGTGTAATTTAAAATTATGATTAGTTTCCTGAAGTCTATATTATTTTCAAAACCATCTCTCTGTATAATCTAATATGTAATCAAATAAATACAATTTTCTAGGAGATTAAATTTTTTGTTTTCTATTGTACTTATTGGCCAATGGGGAAATTGAATCTTCAATTATTTTTTTTTATTGAAATCATTGAAAAAAATTTAAATTAAAGGCATGAAACGTATTAAATTGAGAGTACGAAAAAATAATAATTAAAAATTAGAAATGATTTACTTTTGGACTAATATGTAATTTTAATTAAAATAGAAAATATTTTTATTAATTTAAAAATCTGTTACTTATGTGGCTAAATTAAAAATAATGGAAGGTTTAGTACACTTTTATCAGCCATGTTGCAAAATCTTCATATTATCTGCCTCTCTACCGAGGTAGTGAGGGGGCTCCAATTTTCCGGGATAGTCCATAACGATATTTAAATAGCATTGTGGAAACTCTAAAACTAAAAACTTTTTTGTGATTTTCAGATTTTATGGACAAAATTTTTTATATATTTCTAGATTACAATAAAAGATATGAAATTTACTACATAAAACTTGTTATTAATATGTCACAGGTCAATGAATACATGGTCTTCCATATTAAGACGAGCAACTTTGTTCCTAGGATATACTATCAGGTAAACGTAATATTATTTTATCTTCAATGTAGCAACATGTTAGTTTTGAATAGAGATTTTTTTAATTTCTATTTAATATGCTATTTTTATTGTTTAAAAAAATTAAACTTTTGTCCAAATACAAATGAGCTGGATTGCATTTTGAAAATGTATTCTAAATATTTCTGTGCCTTGAAGTCATAATTCGGTGGATGAACAGAGCCTCCCAATCCAAAAGCAATAATAAATTTTATCTTTTAATGGTAAATTGTGCAACTTACTTAAAAAGTTTGTATATCAATCGTTTAGACCTGATCAAGGCTTATAGTGTATAGCAGCAGTTTTCAAGCAGTGTGTAGCAAAATGTAGATAATGCCAGGTGTGTCACAAGATTGCGATATATATATATATATAATAATAACTAATAAAAATCACCATTTAAATTAAAAGCTTTTTTGGGAATTATACTCAGCAACCTCATTTGAGTTACCAAATATAATAATTATTTTATTTTAGAAACTGTTCCTCACTAAGACAAATTTTTTAAATGCTACACAGGAGTGCTGCAGAATTTTAGGAAATAGTTTTTAGTGAGTTTGAAGATGCAGTTTAAAATGACACGATAGAAAATTTTATTTAACTTGCAAACACATGTTTATCACCAGATTGTTGCACAAAGTAACATCATTATTGGTGATCAACTTGAAATGACCTCAAGACAAAAGACCTTTGCTATAGCTCTGTCAAGAGAAATGGTTCCTACAGCTCGCCTTGTTGTTTACTACATCAGACAGCCAGAGGAAATCGTCACTGATGTATTGAACTTCTTTGTTAATGGAACACGTCAAAATCTGGTAAGGATTTATCTTAGAGGCTGATTGAATTTCGGTTTCGGCACTGAAATTTGCAGTGTAGTTTTGGTTTCTGCCAAAACAGGAAAGCTTTTGGCTGATTTGCGCTTTCTTTCAAAAGTGATTTAGGTTTTTTGCCGTCTACCAGAATTCAGACTGTCACTACATCTAATCTGTCTGTCCAGAAATCCGATATTCATTACTGGACACAAACATAAAGAAAAGAATAAAGAACCTTTGGTAATATTAAAAGCTATAATTATTTATTTCAATTTTGTATAATTTGGCATAAGGTCGCCTTTAATTTAAATCGTAATCAATGGCCATTAATTTGGCCCCCCCCCCCCTCAAATTTTTCTCTCACTATACTACTTTAAAATCGTATCTGAAAATTTGTTTAAAAGAAATTTTGTCGACCGAAAAATGATCTATGGAAATTTGGTCGAATCTTTTTTTCAGTTCACATGTTAAAATTTTGCGTCAAATTTCTTTTTGAACACACTATATTTTTTTATACTATATATTGAAACAAGATCAAAAAATTTAACATGTGAACTGAAAAAAAGATTTGACCAAATTTCCATCTATCAATTTTCTGTCGACGAAATTTCTTTCAAAACAATTACCGGCAATGCTTTAAAATAAATTTTTAACAACTGTGAATGTCTTTTTAATGCTAATGGTGAAAGCCAAAGTATTTAAAAATGTTCATCTAGTCGTCATGTCTCCGCCCACAATATCTTATTTTTCAATGTGCTCAAAGGAGTTTTGAAATACCTAAATCTTTCGGTTTCATTTTCAGCGGGAAGTCTCATTTAGCTTTTGGTCTATACAGAAAGTCATTTTTTAATGCTTGGTTTTGACTGAAACCAAAGAATCCTTTTTGGTAGAACTCTATCTTTTTTTTTTTTTAAAAGATTTCGTTGTAGCCATCTTTTCATATGAAAGTGCGTCATGTATGAAATCTCTTTTCTTTGATAATGAAGTCTTCATAAGATTTTTTCTTTACTTCTGATATTAAGTTTCAGCAAAATATTTATTAAATCTATTTAAACTGATTTATTTTTAAAGCAACACTGCCTTTTGATGTTAAAACTGGGCAAAAAATTATTAAAATATCATGACAAATATTTTGAAATTTCAAAGCATTTCCAGGCAATATACATTACTTTTGCCCGTATGATGTTTAATAAGCCTCTACATGCATATTAAACAGGTGACACTTAGTATTAACCGTGGAAAAGACTTCAGTCGGGACACCATTGAGTTTAATGCATATGCTGACCCCGGATCTTATGCGTCCTTCAGCGGTATGCTTTTAGACTTATACAGCCGAGGTCTGAGTGATGGCATCACAGAGAACAAGGTTTGTACTACTTTTTAAAAAAATGTCCTCCACTGGTTGTACACCAATAAGGATGATGCTTTTATATAGTTTGGGGTGGAAGAGGGCCTTTATTTCTCAGCTGCAGAATTGTGTCAAGTATTGCTATTAGGATAAAACCAAAATGACCATTGTACATTACCCACAGGTTGTTTTTTTTGTCATATTAAATAAATTAATCATTTGAACGGTAAACTTTTACATACAGTTCTTTTACATACAGTTAAAGAACTCACTTATTAAGTCTTTTGAAATATAACTAACAACTGTTGTAAAATTATTTCACTGTTTATTAAATTAAACAGCTGATTGATGAGTTGATGACCTATGATGCAACTACCAATGGAAGCTATCGCCAGTTGTGGAGAACCAGTGATACTGAATATGAATACGTATTTTACAATGGACCAGATTATGGAATAGATGCTAATACAAGTTTTCTTGTAAGTTCCCGTGAAAGTGTATTGAGGCTTTATGTTGATGACAGCAGTTTTATAACATGTATAACTTAATTTCTTATTTAAAATTGAATTTATTCAACAAGCATTTTAAGCATTGAATCCACCAGAAAAGGTGATAAAGCTTGAAAAAATATTATTTTTACCATATCAAGATACATAAATTTAGATGTGTGGGGCAGAAGAAAAAAAAAAGGTAATTTTATTATAAACAAAAAATTTGTCGTTGATTTTAGAGTGCTGGTCTGCTGGTCATGACAGATGCCAGGCTCCCTAGGCTTTACAGTAAGGAAATGTCATGTCTTCTCTTGCATTCAACAACAGGATATTTGAATATTTCAAGAGATAATGTTGCAGTCAAATGTCATATAACAAATAATTTGAACCAACATTTTAGAAGAGAGGGTTCCTGTGCTGTATGTTTATGCCAAGTATTATATAGTGTTAATTAAAAACTATTCATATTATTTGTGGAACAATGAAAATGCAATACTTAATTTATTTATATTTTATGAAAGTTATTTATTTATAGATATACTACCAACAAGGTTGTTTAACTCATCATTTTTTTTTTTAAAATAAAACTTTTTAGATGAAAAGTTTTGTTCGGATCAAAAAAACCACCCGTGTTTTACTGGCATTGAAAGTGAATGCTATACAGATGCTCAGAGGTGTGATGGGAAATTAGACTGCTTAAACGATGGTGCTGATGAATGGGGATGTGAGTACTGTTAACATGAATTTCTATGTTCAACTTGAAACCATTTTGTCATCATCATTTACATTTACAATATTAAACATTAGGTCTTTGATATAATCGTATTTGCATTTCTATTTTTAGTCATGACACTTATTGGATTTTGAAGGGTAAAAAACAACAAATTTTAAAAAGATCTTGGCCCCTTTCATTTTTTCAATCAAGCCTTTTTTTTTTTTTTTTAAATTCATTTTAAATTCTCTTCGTGTTGTACAGTAATTAAGGACAACAAATGTTTTTTTGGAAAAACTCAAACCAGTTGGCAGCAATATTGGTCATTTTGATTTTGATTTAATACTTGTTATGAAGATTTCAAAATGTATAACTGTGATTATTGGTAAATAAATTGATTTCATCATCATCATTATGTCCCTTAGTCCTTGGACCATTGGGGCACCACAGATGACATGAAAACATGCTTATGTCACTGCCACCCTGATTTTGGTATGAAAATTGTACACTCATTGGTACATATTTCTGCCAGTTAACATAGAGCTATAACATTTTGATTGCCGCTGAAACTTTTTGTAAATGACCAAATCCATTTGCACATGATGCACCGCAAAAATAGATGCTGAAAGATGGGTTATTAAATAATTTTTGAGAAATCCAAGGATTTTTGTAATTTTAACTACAAAATGATATAAGTAATTTAAAATGATTTCTATTTCAGGTTATTGTTTTAAAAAGAAATTGGCTGAAATGACAAAATATTTGTTTGTTCCATTTTTTTTAAAAGGTGTGTTTCCAGAATCCAGAGAAGTCCACAATTCAGCCATGGACAGAGTGAGTAGGGTGATGCGTTTTTATGACAACAGTTCATGGGCTTGGCAAGAAATCTTTGTGAAGTGAGTATTTTTTTCCAAAATATCTGATAAATACTTCATTTTTGTCATTAACTTAAAAATTCAACTTATTTGTGGAGCTTTTAAGCATGCTTTTTTTTGTTGATGGGGTATTCATTATTTTTGTTTATTTCCTAATAGACCCGATGGACGTGTGGATTTTCGTGTGGATGTCCCCAAATATCCATTGTCTTGGGTGATAAATGGTGTGTCTGTCAGCAGGGAGCTGGGACTGGGTATCATGTTAAAACCTGTCAGGGTGAGGCACTTATCTTTGGTTGACAAAACATCAACACATAATCCCATGTCATTATTTTATATAATCCTAGACCATAGACTTAACTTGCCATGATGATTTATTTCTTCTAATATGTTCAATTAAAAGCAAAAGCAATGCATTAGTTTTAAAAAAAAATTGCATTGCCTAATGTTAAAAGACAAAAATCAATAATATGTACTTTATATTATGTTTTAAGTATGATGCTGCCAGGTATATGTACATGCAAGTTGAACATCCCAAGCATATTGTAAGAGGGGAGCAAATCGGCGTCAGAGTCACTGTTTTCAATTACTGGTATGATGATGACTATCTTGAGGTAATTCTGTCTGATTTGTTCTTGTAGCTAGGTTTGTGGAAGACTTTGTTTTTCTAGCAATATTGTATAACTCAGATTGTTTTACTGTCATTTTAGTTTAACATCTTTTCCTATATGTTTTTTTTTTCCCCTAACGTTTTTTTTTTTGGTTTTTGTTCAAGGTTTTGATCACAATGCATGGAAGTGATGACTATGACTTTGTTACAGTGGGTGATATGGGATATGTAACTTCTTACACCCCACCAACACACAAAGGCGACCATCAAACTATAGTCTTTGTGAGTTGTCACTTCATTAAAAACAAATGATTCAATAAAAATCTTTTTATTAGTTAAATTTTTAACCCATTAAAATCTATTTTAACACTGCCGTCTGATGTTTACAAATACATTCATGTTTTAAATATTTACTTATATATTTAGATAGAGAAATAGAAATGTCCAGTCTTATGGAGAGTTTTTGTTTAAGTTCATAGTTCTTAACAAGTCTGTATCGTTATTCTATATTTATATATTTTGCCCCCTTCCAAATTACAGTTAGAACCTGGTGAATCAAAAGACATTTATATGCCTATTGTTCCGAATAAAAATCTTGTACGGGGCCAGCTCAAATTTAAAGTATCTGCTACTTGTTTCATGGAGAAAGATCAATATGAAGGAATTATGTATGTGAAGGTAATGAAACATTTTTTAAAAAATTCATTGCTATGGTAAATACATCGTTGCAGCTTTTTGTGTGCTCTTGTTTGAACTTGGTTCCTGTTAGCATTTTTAACAAGATATATCTGAATATCTATTCTAATTATTTTCATCAATTAATTATTTATTGAGCTGCTAGGCCTTAATTAAATGATGACAGATCAATGACTTACATTTTAAAGCTTAGTGTAATCTCTTCATTTTTTAAAAAAAAAACAATTTCAGCCTGATGGAGTCATGAATTATTACCACACACCCTATCTCATTGATTTGATTCGTTTTGGTTCAATTCAAATTCCTCAATATGATGTGCCAGTACCTGAGCAGTTCAGAAAGCTTGAAGTCAGAGAGAATTTGTATATACCACAGAGTCCCGAAGCCGTTGTATCTTTATTTGGTAAGTTTTTTGTTGTATTTGATTTCATCAGAAAATTTAATTATTTTTCCAAGTTATTGTAATGGTGGTTGAAGTCTCAACTGCACAAACCTATGAGCAACACTCAGCACAATGGTTGTAGCAAATGGTATATATATATTGAAAACCTTGTGACTACTGACTTCCAGGACTACAAGCACTTGACAAAAATGTCAGTTTTCCCACCAGTTGTTTTTTAATGACAGCTTTCTGTATTTGTATATTTGACTTTTCTCTTCTATAGATTGTTGGAAATATTAATTGTTTATTTTTATTTGTGGATTATAATGAGCAGTGATACTTTCTTAAATTTTGTAATCTTTTTAATATTTTTTTTTTAATGAAAAGGTTTTTGCTTTTATTTAGGTGATGTGGTCACACCAGGCTTCTTCCAAGACTATCTGAATGCAGAGAATACCCTTTTACGTCCGTATGGGGGTGGAGAAATGATAACATTTAACTTTGCCTACAATTTGTTGACACTCCGGTTCATGAAAGCATCACAGCAGTTGGATGATGAACAGCTTGTGAAGTCACTGACTGAGATGAATATAGGTAGTTGCAGTAGTCAGCATGTTATGACACACTCATTTAAAGCTATACACTGAAAAAAGTATAGATTATATTAAATTCTCTTTACATGTCAAAAATTTGCATTGCTGTTTTGTGGGCTGCATTCTTTTTATTAATTTAATTCATAGCACTAGTGGAAATTTACCAATGAACCTATTTTCTAATTAAGTGTTCACTTAAAATAGTGATAATTTGGGAGTGTGACCCTTTGAATTGTATAAATGTTTGAGTTTTCTTGGTATGCAGTTAGGATAATAGTTTTTATGAAATATGAAAAAATCTGTACTAAACATTAAATGCAACAGCCAATTATTAATTTAAAAAAAAATTTCTTTTGCTGTGTCCACTCTAAAACAGAAGATTCTTCTTTTTTTAGAAATTCAATTAGTAGCAAATTAAACCTATTGAAATTTTGTTCTGACCTATCTTTTATCAATGAATATATTTTTAATTCTGTGTACTGGTATTTCTTAATTTAGTAAATATTTTGTTAATTTTTTTCCTGTTCTTACTTATTTCGTCCACCATCATGCAATATGGTGACACATTTTCTGTTTTGTTGTTTTTATCTTTTTCACCTGGAAATCCTGATGATTAACTAAGAAGTAAGAAAGTACCACTATCATTTATATTTATCAGTTCCTGTAATAATTGTAGCGCAAAAGGAATGGTTGCAATAATTGTTGGGCATATGTTTTTGCCTATACAGTACTATTAGAAATTAATTTCTCTTATTCTGTATAGCTTTACAGCGTATTCTCAGCTACATGAATGCCACAGATGGATCCTTCAAGATGTTCAGAGATGATCCAAAACCTAGTCTATGGTATGGGACACTTTGAAACAAAATTGCAAATCCTGTGCCAAATAGAGGAGTAGAAAAGAAAGATTGGATATTAACTATTTTCTTTAACAGAAAACTCTTTTAATTTTAATACAGTTGTTAAGTACCTGTTTGGTTGTTAAATATCTGTTCACAATTGGTGAAAATTTGGTGAATAAAAGGAAAACAATTATGTATTTCTGCATATTAAAATGTCATTATTTTGTCTCAGGCTGACGGCTTTTGTTGCCAAAACTGTTCATGAGGCTAACTTTGGTGAGTGGGAACGTGACCTATTCATTCCTAGAGAGCTGATAAATAAAGTTGTCAGCTACATTTGTTCAAGGCAGAATGAGTCTGGTGCATTTGTTCCTGATGATAATGATGCAACATATGACAGAAAAATGGTAAGTTGCTTCAAATAATGGATTAGAAAATGTGTACTTTAAAATTGTATAAGACATCAGAATGATGTAAAACAATTTGCTATGAAATACTTGATTAGATTACATGTGCATTATTTTAAACCTTTTAATGACCGACACTTCACATGAGCTTTGTTTTTATGTTTGATAAATTTAAATTGTTGACATCAAATCTATGAGCAGAGAAATCTCTCCGCTTATACTATAAGAGTCAAAATTCAAACTGGTCACACTCAAAAATTAATTTGTCAAAGTTGGCGGATTTACTTACACTTTTTCAAATATATGCTAATGAAATGTCATAATTCTAATTTAAAATTATTAAAAAAAAAAGGTAATGAGATTTAAAATTAAATCATAAATGAGAAAAGGAAAGGTCTTGCTTATTCGACTTTCTGATTAAAAATGTTCCATATCTTTCAAGTTTAAGTATAATTTTCACTTTTTAAAAATGTCCTTATCATTTTCTTAAAATATGTAATTAATTGTAAAAAAAAAAATAATTTGCTGTCAAAAAGGAAATAGTCATCCTAGCTATATCTTTAATAATCAAATTCCTCCAAATTTAAACCACTTATTGTGCAGGCTTTTTAATTTAGTAGGTCTCTAAGCTGGCATGGTACATTTTTTAATGCAACTATTGAGAAAAGTGCAGCTAACATTTCATTATTTTAAAAATACTGGGCTCTGGTTAAAAAATATATATTATTTGCTCTTATTTTGTTCAAAATTTCCTTATTTTCATTTAGACATCACTAGAAAGTCTGAGGGGAGACAAACTTCATGCTCACCCCATTCCACTCACGGCCTACATCTACATAACATTATATGAAACAACTGATGTGTCTGAGGTAAGTTTGGTCAAAGCTGCAATGCACGTATCTGCAGGGATTTATATAGACACAATGGTTGTGGGGGTGAACAATCATTGTAATGAACTGATTTTCTTTTCTTCTCTATTTTCTCTCTCAGGAAGCTGCAGCTTGTGTGGACACTGCGAGGAGAAAGGCTGCTAAATACCTGTTCGAAAATGTTGATAACATCCAGGAAGTGTTCCACATGGCCATCACAACATATGCACTCACCCTTAGCCAGTATAGGAGTCCTTTTGAAAAGCTATGGAGCATGAGAAGGAATGACTGTAAGTTAAATGCTTTATCTCCCTTAATTCACGAATTTGAATCTAACCCTTGTGATGAAATACTAATTAAACAATTTGAAAAAAGGGGGTTAGGGATTCTATCCCCTGATTAAAATCAGTTGATTTTTAAAAGAGCTCGCTCTTCTGTGTTGTCGAAAAATAATTATTTTGTTTTGGTTAGCTCAGAAGATACATTTTATGCATTGAAATTTTGTTTAATGTAATGACTCTTTACGCTCTAATTTCAGCTGACTTTGTGTACTTTGCTGAGGATGTTGTTTATGAAAACCCGTCTGACTTCTTGAATAATGTGCGTTACCTCAAACCAAGGCAGGAGTTGATGAACGACGCCTATTCTGTACAATCAACTGCATATGCTCTGATGGCGCACATAAATAACAACAAGGCCTTGAAGTATGAACGTGAGATGATGATGTCTTGGCTTAACACAATGAGGAACTCTATCGGTGGCTTCGCTTCCACACAAGTACTTAAATAATTTAATTTACATATGATACTTATAGAATTTAATTTACGAATAATATATCTAAATAAACTAAACATTGCTTTAATGATCATAGTCACCAAGAAGTTAGGAATGATGGCAAAAAAATCTTGTGAAATGATAATGAAAGTGAGAAATATTAATTTTCTATGTAGTTCCCTTTATAATTAACTAACTTCAGATTTAAAATGGTGTGGGGGGGGGGGGGGGGGGTGTATGTTTATAAACTTTCTTTAACATTGCATTTGCTTATAATCAGAGTAAATCTGAGCACTGATTTGAAACTTCTTAAAATTGGAAATAATATTGTAAGAATTCAAAAAGTTAATATTTAAAGATGTAGTTTATCTCCTTTTGCACTTTTTAAATCAAAATGTTAAAAGCATTAAAACTATTTACACAAACATAATAATAAAACATATATAAATAAATATGCAATTTCTTGTTCTAGGACACCATCCTTGCAATGGAGGCCCTTTTTAAGTTTACTCAAGTGGACCCCCATCGAAATGTGTATGACCTCAAAACAACTGTCGAATCTACGGCCTCACCAAACTGGCAAGTGAATTTCAATCTGAAGAAATTGGACTACATTAACCTGAAGACATTTAGTGTAAGTTTTGAAAATGTTTATTAGTTTGTTGGCAATTAATTTAGAATCTTTACAATGTTAAAAGTAGAAGTTTTTATTTATTATTGTTCACATAATAATGAATGCCAGCATTTTTAATGTATATGTATCAAGTTGTATATATATTTATCAAGTTGTATATAACTTGTAAGGGTTCTAACCTTGCAAATCCAAGGTAAGGCTTCTTAATGTTTCAAATTATTGGGGGGAGGCTAGGTGGGGAGATGAGGAGTTTTTGGTTTTAATCCAATAAATTTGACTTGATTAAATGTGCACAGTTCCTTTGCTTCATTCCTTTGTTTTGGTTAATAAGAAAGCCAGAAAATATGAGTGATAAAAGAAAAAGTTATCACAATTATGGCTCATGTTGCTTGTATGTTTACCAATAGCTATAATTTGTGTGTTTTGTTCAGCTTCCTAAAGACCGTGTTTGGGGTTTCATTGTGCCTAGCTCTCAAGGAACTGGCAGAGCTCTGCTGCAGGTAACTATTTAACTCAGACTTAACTAAGGAGAAACTTTTTGTTTGCACATTTAAATTTTGAAGGATTATGATGGATAAGAGACCTGGTCTATTTACAATCTAATGAAATAGATGCATCCTCGATTTATCTCTTTTGCAAATATCCATTGGGAGTAATTTGTAATTTGAAATGGGAAAATAAGACAGCATATCAACCAATAACTCCCATTTGGAAAATATTTTAATCTCAATTAATACAGAAAGTTGATACATTAAAATAATTAATTTTTAAAAAAAAGGTTACAATTATTTCCTAGTTTATTTATATCTTAAAGTTTAACTATGTCATAAAGACAACTGTTTTTGTAATGATGGTTATCTAAGTATAGAATCATTTTTCAATTCCGATTTTAGGCTAATTTTTCTTTTCACATACTGGTAATTCAAAATTTCATTTTGAAAAACATATGTACGGTACCAACAAAATATTTATTACCATGCACTATTTGGCTTAGTCTCAGGCCAGTATTTCCTAAGGGCCCTTCTATTTTGTATTTTCCCACAAAAAAAGCTTTAAAAATTTTTTGATGATTTTGTTACATTTTCATGTAATTTAAACACATTTATAAAGAACACTATTTCCTTGTTGCCACGTTGGGCTCTTATTAAGTTAAATATATGAACAATTCTGTTCTCTCATCCAGCTAACGACCACAGTAAATGTAGAGTACATGTGGCTTCAGAAACAACCGATGCGTGAAGGTAATAACTTCGGGTCAGATCCAATCAAATTCTTTGACCTCATTGTTGATGAACTCAGGTTCAGTGGCAGAAACGACTCCATTATGGAAATGACAAATTGTGTCAGGTTGGTGTTTAAACTCTGAACTCACAGACTACCTTAGTAGTAATAGTATACTATTGACAATTATTGGTTGGTTTTTTTAGGGACATTAAAAGGTTGACAAGCAATGTCTAATAGATAATGTATAACACGTAGAAACTAATAGTAAAGAATGAAATTATCATTCAGTTCTGTTATGACCACTCTGTTTACTCTATGTTCTATAGCTGGCTTTATGAAGAAAAGAGTAAGACCTCAGGTTTAGCTTTCATTCAGTTCTGTTATGACCACTCTGTTTACTCTATGTTCTATAGCTAGCTTTATGAAGAAAAGAGTAAGACCTCAGGTTTAGCTTTCATTCAGTTCTGTTATGACCACTCTGTTTACTCTATGTTCTATAGCTGGCTTTATGAAGAAAAGAGTAAGACCTCAGGTTTAGCTTTCATTCAGTTTTGTTATGACCACTCTGTTTACTCTATGTTCTATAGCTGGCTTTATGAAGAAAAGAGTAAGACCTCAGGTTTAGCTTTCATTCAGTTCTGTTATGACCACTCTATTTACTCTATGTTCTATAGCTGGCTTTATGAAGAAAAGAGTAAGACCTCAGGTTTAGCTGTTCTTGAGGTGGATATCCCCACGGGCTATGTGGTTATGAATGACACGCTGCGAGATTATGTCCGCTCTGGTGTTGTTCCTAACTTGAAGAGGGCAGAGCATTATGACAGAAAAGTCATCTTTTACTTTGATTACGTAAGTGGTATAAATATTATGAAAGAATGGTTCTTTGATTTGTTTTTAATTAACCCCTTGCTTTCTAAATAAGATTAACCCATATAAAAGGATGGTATAAGTTTTGGAGGTGGTATGAGCCTTGTGTATTATAAATTGAAAATATAAATATTTGAAATGCATGTTATATTTCAGTACCATATGATGAATTAAGGAAATATACATTTACTGTTTACTGCTTTCTTTTGCAGCTTGATGCAAGCAAAACATGTGTTTATTTCCGAGCTGACCGCTGGTTTCCTGTAGCCAATGCTACTATTCAACATCGAATGAGGGTGTTTGACTATTATGAACCTGGTATAACTTTCTTTTAAGTCATTTTTGTTTATGAGCGTGATTATTCTTTAACAATTTAAAATGTTAAACTGACATTTGAAAAACCTTCTTTTTTTTTCCACCCATTTCCGGGTCACTCTTATTTACTGTTAACTTTAATTTTCATATAAATATACCTAAATAATAGTGACATGTATTTCTTCACTACCCTAGTTATTTCTTTTCCAGAATACCTCAATCTTTTTTATTTATTTTTATTTTTTTATATTTTTTTGCACTTGTTGTTAGTGGCTTTGGTCAAGCCATTTTTAATTTTGGTACTTAAATTAAGTCAACTAAACCTAAAATGCAGTTGGACAGGAAAAACTTTCAGTAGCTGGTAGTAAATGGGTGGAGGGTGTGTGTTTTCTAAGTGTTGGAATCCGAGTTGCTTCAAAAAGAACAGTCCTTCCCATGTTACACTAGTTCTTAAGTTAAAAGACATGACTGCCAAGAAGAGTAGAAGCCAGTGACTAAATGTATGTTGTTGTTTTTTTAAAATCACTTCAGAAAATTGATTTATTATCATCAAATTTCTCTGTTATTTCTTAATCATTTGTCATCTAATTCTCTGGTATGATTAATTATTAATTACCTTTTCTATCCTCAGGAATGCACAACACAACCATGTACACAACTCGAAACTTGTTCCTGCTCAACATATGTTTTGTGTGTGGATCCTATCAGTGCCCGTACTGTCCTTATTTCAACACAGCAACAATCGCCAGTGCTGGTGTCAGCGTATTCTTACTGCTGGCTTCAGTTTTTGTGGTACAGAGGTTATTACTCAGGAACAGATAGTTCATTGGCTGGTTTGATTGTTGTGTGACCTTTAGGCTGACAGAGAAAATGATTTGATTGTACTGTTTATGCAAAACCTTTTTTTTAAATTATATTTTTACAAAAATATTGTTTCACCCATTTGCCCTGGATAATTTTTTATAATATTTCATCATCCATTTCAAAAATAGCAATAGTTTGTCTTTATAGTTCTTTGATTGAAATCTTTATTTCATAAATTATTTGAGAATCTCACAAGTGATCTTTACATCCGAGTTGATAATTTAATAACAGACGCTAGAAGTAGAAGGAAAATGATATTCCCGGGGTAATTTAATGGTAAAGAAACCCTCTGTGTCATTGATTTAATGACCAAGTGCAAAAATGGGGAGGAAAACAAATATAATGAATGGCACCTGGTTACTCTATGAATGGCTAAAAAGCACCTGGTTACCATAAGCAAATCTCCTGTTGTGATGTGTGTGCTCTATGAATTTTTCATTTTGTTCTTGCAAAACAAAATTACAACCATTAAGTTGTTTCTTTAAATATTCTGATGGCAGCAGGTCAGTTCCACTTGGGAAATACATATCAAATTTAAATAATTTGCTTATGCTTTTAATTGGTTTAATCAGAATTTGAGCTACTAATATGTAAAAAAAAAAAAATGAAAGAACATTTTTAAATGTAAAGGTCAATATTTGTCCACTTTAAATTCATTCAAGTTATCCAAACCTTACTTCAGTAAAAAAAACAAACTACATTGATTGTTGTCATTAAATTTCAAGCACATATCACTTTTATTTTTTTTCTTTTGAATGCATTAAAAAAACATTGGATTTGGTGCACACAATATGTGCACAGTTTATGTTCTTAAAACAGTGAAGATTCTTCTTTGTTATCAAAACATTCCATAATAATTTCTTTTCTTCATATATGCGTGTACATAGAAACTGTAAAAAAAAATATTTTGTATGTTTACAATAAGTACAAATCCTTTGATAAAGTACCACTATATGGAAAATGTGTGTAAGTTGATGGATTTAGGGTGAGCATGCCTGTATAAAAGTTGACAGAGTTTAATAATCACCAGTCTTGTTAAAATATGTATACATGTGTCCATTTAATTGTTGCATTCTTTTTTTTAAAGAGGTTTTGTACATAAATATGAACATTTACACAAATCAGATCTGAAGATATTTTTATATCCATATCATATTGATGCACGCATGGAGTTGTAGGAAAGATGATGAAATTGTTTATCTATTTTGGAGGATTGTACAAATCCATTTCTCCCAGTGAGAGTGTGCTTTAAAATAAAGTGAATTTGAATGAAATGTTGTCGTGGTGAATAAAAGGGGATGAAATCTTTAATTTGACACACTGTCTTTAGCTCCCCTTGAATAGTTTCTCTACTTGAGGCAGCTATGCAACATTTTTTTTTTGAAGTACTGTGAATAGCTCAATTAACTATGTTTTAGTTTGAAATTTGAAGTGAACCTCACTTTTTTGTAATTTTATTGGATACGCTGCCTTTACAAAAATATATTGTGTTTAAAATATTGACATGTACATACTAGAATAAATGCTACTCACAATTTTCAATTATATTTAGAAAGATTTCATTTAGCATTACAACACTTAAATTTTTTGTTAATTTAGTGTTACACGAGAGATGTATACCCAGTTTACAACATTCCAAATATTCTAAAAAGATCTATAATCTTAATTTCTTTAAAATACTTTGATAAAGATGCAAATTCTCTCATTTTTTAATATAGGAAGAAAAAAAAGATTTCATTTCTTGACAATTTTGTGCCAAATTTCGGGCAACACTTTTTCAAGGACGTATTTGAATCAGAAACGTTTGGTTTTTTTTGTTAGCAACCATAAATACCTATATTTTGCCATTTACATTTCTTTGTAAATTCCCTGATTTGTATGAATAACTATTAAAATAAAATGCAGAAAAAAACAACTATCTTATTCTCTCATTTTTTTCAGTTTAACATTCCTCATTTTGTTAGAAAAATGAATGATGGCTCTTGATGCCTCTCACAGAGGAGAGGGAGTCACCTCAGCCGGGTCTAACTTTCTCTCTTAAATGTACACAAATATTAGGTTCATTCAACCTCAGAAAAATCATTGTGGATTCAGTTTCAAGGAAGAGTTTGTGGTTGCTTTTTTACCAATAAATTCAGGCAGTCGCATCTTTGAAAGGCTGCGGCTATTCGGACCCGGGTATCAGAAGTGAGAGGTTTGGTTTATTAAAAATTATTATTGTAGGGTTTGTAAGACAAACTTTGGTATCAAATGAAAGATAATTGAATGGACTATATGTTTGAAACTTACTTCTTAAGTTTAACTAAAATAAACTACCACAAACGAGATCCGAATGGCATTTAGTCTAAAGGGACCCAATCCGAAAAGCGGCTGTCTGTGTAGGCCTCGGGTCCCTTTAGACTAAATGCTAGCTAAAGACTAAAAGAAGTAGCTGAATTGTGCCTAGGATCTCTGTCGCAGTGAAATATTCTATATTATTTGAAGAGACGTACTATGACTTTTGAATGGTTGGACACATTTATATGTTCAAGAGATGAGTCGGCCTAATTTTCAAAAGTTCTTATGGATTTGTATCAAAACCTGTGGGAGTACCTGTCAGCCCGGAGTTTGAAGTATGCCTGCAACAGCGTTTTCAACAGATATGCAAGTTGGGGGTGTTCCTGCTGTATCCCGCGTTTCTTCTATATATTAAGGGCCCATAATTAATTTATTGATCATTCTGGCTCCTGTGCATGTAGAGGGGATTTGCAAAGTTTCTGTGCCTGATGTTGAAGTGGATATTTAACTGGTTGCAAGAGTTACTAAGTGAGGGTATCATGCACTGGGTGTTGGAAGGCCTGAGGCAATAGACGCAAATGTGTCAAGTGTTGTCGCCTAAACTCTTTTGGAAGCTTGTTCCAGTCCCTGATTATCTTTGGCAGAAATGAGCAGTTCCTGTACTGTGTTCTTGCTGGTATGAGCCGGAACTGCTTGTCATGGCCTCGTTGTTGTCTATGGGGAAGAGGGACGAGTTTCTGTTTAATGCTGGAGCAGTGGACCAGCCCATTATTTATCTCGTACATCATGGAGAGCCTGGATAGTCGTCGTCGTTCCTCCAATGGTGACCAGCCCAGTGTTTCCGGCATGCTGCCAACACTAGAGGTATTCCTGTAGCGGTTCAGGAAAAAGCGCGCTGCCCTGCGCTGGACCGCCTCCAACCTGTCGATGCTCTTCTGGGTGAATGGTGCATAATTTAATCTAAAAGTGGATGGACAGTGGCTTTATAGGCTTTTCCCTTCACACTGTGTCCCGCTGTCCGTTCCAAGAAACACGTCGCACCTACGCTTGTTTTTGTGTCCAATTCTAGGCCGAAGTCCTCGTTGCGCTCGAGTGAGCCGCAGTCGAGAGTTGACATTCCTTTATCGGGATTAAACATTTTTCTTGTGAGTTTCGTGGAATCAAGGACAGGACAAGGGACTTTATTTAAATCAAGTATATTGTATATTTTTTTTAGATGCTAAACTTCATAAAAGTGGTAATAGGGGGGGGGGGGGGAGAGAGAGAGAGAGAGACTGCAATCAGGTTGGAAAAAATGGAAATGGGCGAAACAAAGTATGGGGAAAAGCGCACATTCCTCTTGCTGTCCTCTCGGAAATTACATTTCAGCTAAGTCTCATTTTTATTTAATTCTGTTTTTACTGTTGTTTGTTCGCGGATGGAGGCTTCTTACCGACATCACATTCGTCGTTTTGTTGCGTTCTTTTTGCTCTCTTTTTTTCCAGGTTTCCCTTACTTTGTTTTGCTCATTTCCATTCATAAAAAATGGAAGTTGAAAAACTGTTCTATGCGTTCAGTTTTTAAACATTGCAATGTGGGTGAATTATATTGATGTTGTACTTAACCTTATTGTTTATTGAGTAGGCCCTATATTATAACTTAAAGGATAGTGATCGGAAAATCGGGCTCTTTAGCGACCTCAGTGTGGCTTGGCCACAAATCGGTTTTGACTCCGAAAACCATGGTTCTTGAAAAGAAATTTGGCTCTCAATTTTTTTTTTAAATTGTCCTGCTGCTGATTTTTGGCTTCTTTTGACCAATGAGTTTTCCGACCACTGTTCTAAATGATGCGTTGTAAATGACGCGGTATTGACCCTGTTTTCTCAATAAAGCTAGCGTCTGTTTTTAAAGAGTTGAGTCGCTTTAAAGACGTAATTCGAGCTCCTTCCAGTCTCCGGGTTCTTCACCACTTAACGTATCGCCACCTGCTGAAGCCTTTAGACCAGTCGTTCTTTAGGTTCGCGGTACCACACCCAGACAAAGGGGGAAAAGGGGGGGGGGGGAGAAAGCAGATGCTTCCCATTTGAGTTGGTGGGGGAGTACCACCCTCTACGGCCTACTTTTGAATTTCTCCAGGTAACAAAATTAATAACGGGAAAGTAAAAAATAAAAAGACTCAATTAAAAAGAAATTGTATTTTGGTTGGGTGGGGGATTTTTGTAACAAAAAAGTGGGTGGGGTGGGGGGATGTCAATCTCATTAAGATCAAATAAATAAACTCTATTTTCATATCTAAACTCACTCGGCTGATTATTATGATTATTATTATAAGAAGTTTACTTTAGCCTGGTACCCCGGCCTAGGGCTGGGCTCACAACGCTGTACATACAATTTAACGAACAATTGAACTTAAAAAATTAACATACATTAATTAAATAAAACAAAAACAAATGTGTATTCACTCCAACCATTCCATAACTATTTAAATTACCGATATTGGCAAATTTCCAAACCCGTTGGAACTGGAAGAGGGGGTGGTGGTGGTGTGTGTGTGTGTGTGGTTAAGTAAGTGGAGTCACAAGGGTTGGTGTTACCCAGTGTGGTAAACCCGTGGTTCCACCCTCCTCCTTTTCAGACTCCCTTGTGGACCTCACTGAGTCTGCCTGCTCCGGTGACATCATTCTCTGGTGACAAACTTTTATGTTTGCAACCTGATCTGATACAATCTTCACTTGTGGCAATCTACCATGCTCTGTCTTGTGACACCCTTTTCTGGTGGCATCCTGATGGGGTGGCATCCTGATGTGTTGACACCCTGCTCTGGAGATAACCTGCTCTGGCTTGTGACACACCGTTCTTTTGGCATCCTAATGTGGTTACACCCTGATCTGGAGATACCTTGCTCTGCCTGGGTACACCCTGTTCTGTTGTGGTACCCTGATCTGGTGGCACCCTGCCCATGTCAATGTAATTAATCTGAGTTCTGTTTTGAAATGGACTTGATCGAACAATGTCACGACGACCTAGAGGTGGGTTTATGGTGTCAAGGGGTGGTGAACTTTATTATTATATTTATAATTATAATAAAAATGTCAATAATGTCACGTCCACGTTTTTCTTAGACTTAGACAGAAAAAATATTTTTTAGATTGGCAAAAGTGTTTGCAATTTACTATTTACTTTTTTTTCTTGTCAAATTTGTATTAAACTAAACTAGATTTATAAAATATAATTGCTATTAGACCATGTAGGTTGCCAATTCATTATTGTACAAAATTATTTTCATTTAATTAAATTGTTAGGAAGCTCATTGTCATGTCATCACGCAATGTAGCACATATAAAAAAAAAACGGGATTACGGCTATGGAGGTGGAAAAAACCATCAAAAAGGCATTAGTATTGATAATGCGTCAACATTTTTAGTATGAAGGAATTGCTTGTTATAAATGCATACTACATCCTACTTTAAACGTATATGTTATGTTTATAATGAAATATTGCATTTATATTTCTGGACAATGCACATTGAAGCCGCGAATGTTAAATTACAGTTTATCGTAAACGAGATTAATTTGTTCTTTTCAAAAATTCTAAAATTAGATTATCACCAATTCTTGAAATCCCGAAGTAGGAAAGGAAGTTCGGGAAGGAGTCACACAAACTAGCAAAAAAAGGTTTGCTACGTCCAATTAACATTACACGAATCCTTATTTAAACTACTTAATATCAACCAAATTAATTATGTACTAGGCATGTATTGAAATGGTTTAACCTATTTTCTAAAATGTCCATGGTTATTATTAAAAATAATATACAATATAGGTTTTATTAATAAATTAATGAAACGTTCAATGCAATGGTACTAAATGAATTTTCTAAATTAAATTTCATAAATTGGCCATGAATCATAGTTTTTTGTTTGTTTGACGTTTGTGGAAAGCAGTTGTAATTTATTCTAATCAATCATTAACAATTAAAGGTAATGTTTAGACTTAGCAATCGTTAGTCATAGTACAGAATAGGCTTGGCTAAGGGACATAGACATAGGACATGACATTGTAATTATTATTAATAATACTAAGTAACTAAGTAAGTACTTTGACAGAAATTTTTAATATTGTCCTATTGCCATAAATGATACATCATTTTAAAGGGCTAGCTATAAGCTTTGCAAAAATACCAATTTCATCTTTCCAGCTTTTATAGAAATGAAGTTATGATTTTTTTAGTGAATTTTTTAACCCCCTTCTTTATCTTTGTATTTCACTGTAAAAACTTGTGACCGACTTTCCACATTTCTGCCTTTTTTTGCCCACAACTTTTTTATTTTAATAGATAATGCTACCAAATTTTTAGGAGACATTCTCAATGCAATTTAAAACACAATGAACAACAAAACTTTTACATAACATCAAGAATTTGAATTTTGGATAATTTTATTTGCGGGTATGTTACGAAAAAAGTGAATAGAAAAATTGGAACAATCATTATTTATGAAGAAAAAAACAGAAAATAACATGTTTATTGAATTAACATAAATTTTATTAAGCTATTGTTAAATTTTAAATCAATTATCATATGTATAAAAAGGTAAGTATTCTTTTTTATATATAAAATTGATGGATATAATTATAAATAAAAATTACTCAAATAAAATCATCCATATAAGTCATAAGTTATAACTTAGATGTTTGTTTTTTTGATATCTTTAACTTACAATTAAATTATTTAATGCCTTATTAATGTTTTTAAAATATTAACTTTTATTAGGCCTGTAACTGTAAGAGTAAATGCAGTTGTAGTAAAGATAAGTAATGGAATAGTAATAGTATTATTAGTAATATTATTATCAGTAATTAGGCTTAGTACCGGTAGTAATATCCTCTAATAGTAATAGGAGTAATGTCACTAATAATAGAATAACATTTATTATTACGACTATTATTGATTTAATAAAGAAGATCAGATCAAATTTTTAGGCATTCTCTCATAAAATTTCTAATCTTAAATTGATATGAATACATATATTTTGTATAATATTTATGTAAATCAAGGGACAAAACTGGTCCGAAATTCATCCAACTACACAAAGTAAAATTAATAAAAACTCTTTAATTTATTGGATTTCATTAATCACAGAAACATTGTAAATCCCCTCTACATGCATAGGAGCCAGAATGATCAATAAATTGATCGTGGGCCCTTAATATATAGAAAGAGAACTGCGATTAGCCTTTTATCGAGCTGCAGATACTGGCAACAGTAATATGGTCAAATGCAAACATTTTATATGGAACAATACAGTGTAATGTAACCTTTTTGGTAATAACGCCATTTTGAAAGTTAACTATAATATTATTCTGTTAAATAATATACTATTTTTAGTTGCTCATGTAAATTTCATGTACACCATACATGCCAACCTGTACGGTTTTTATTTCTATACTTTGTACAGTTTACTCATACTTTGTAGTTTCCTTATACTTTGTACAGTTTACTCATACTTGGAACACCCTTCCTGTTGCTCTCAGAAACAGCCAGTCACTGGCGTCCTTCAAAACCGATTTGAAAACACATCTATTTCGCAAACACCTGCTGGGGTGATGTTGTCTACCATCTTTTCTAGCTAGCTATTATCTCCTAGATGTATATTGGCTTATGTTGTTCATGGTTGCAAGGAGATGTAATACTTTGAATGGTTATGCTTGTATGTAGTTTTGTATTGTTGCGTTTTGTTTTTCAATGTAGTAAAATATAGATTGTTTTAATTTCTCTTTTAATGTGGTTGAATTTGTATCGTGCTTCAAGCCTTTGGGATGAAGCGTGATTTTCAAATAAACTTTATTATTATTATTATACTTTGTACAGTTTTTATATGTTTGCCAATTTGTACAATTATGCAGGCATTTTTATAGTTTTTAATTGGATTTAGAAAAGAAATAATTTTGCACAAAACACACAGCCAAGACTGGTGGTGTCATACATTCAACATTGGACTACAAGAAGTTTAAATCCTATTTTTCCATTCAAAATGGCCAAGTTGAGGATTGGTAGGCCATCTAAATTTAGAAACAGTGATGTTTCACTGATTTTATTCATTAATACTAAGACTTCATAGTGCGTTTGAAACTACTTTAAGTAGTAAAACTATAATTTCAAATCAGTTTGTGTAATTTATTACAAAAACTGCAGTTTTATTAGGTGTTATTTTAATTTATGTTAAATAATTAAATATATTTAATATTACTATCAATCAATGATTAGCATTAGTATTAGTCATTAGTCCTATTTATTATAAAGGCATGGCTTTATAATAAGTTTATAAGCTGAAGGTAAACTCAACAACTTTGTCAAGATGGAAGAACGTTATTTTACTTTTTTTTAATTTAAATACAGGAATCTGTATTACTACACCTAGCATAATTAACCAAAGAATTATAACTAATTATATCTAAATTGCTATAACATTCAGCATCTGACCATTTTTTATAAAATTGCTATTAACCAGTGTAAAAAACCCTCAAAATTTAACAAAAATCGTTCTTAAAATAAGCTATTTTCATTTTAAAGGTGCATTATAGCCCTTTATTTTATGCAAATAAAGTCTGTGGAGTAGTGAGTGGAGCACTCCATATAGCTAAAGGATTTGCATTGATTTTAGACAAAACTTAAATGTGTTTTATTTTTATTAATTTTTCAAACACTTTCTTGACAGGCTTTCTTTGTGAATGCATTTTAAGACATTTAAATTATTTTTAACTTTTTAGTGCTCTTTAACTCGTCTTTGACTGAATGTCTTTAAAAAAATATTTACATTTTTTTTTTCAAATTTTCTACTTTTTAGTGCTCTTTAACTCGTCTTTGACTGAATGTCTTTAAAAAAATATTTACATTTTTTTTTTCAAATTTTCAACTTTTTAGTGCTCTTTAACTCGTCTTTGACTGAATGTCTTTAAAAAAATATTTACATTTTTTTTCTTCAAATTTTCAACTTTTTAGTGCTCTTTAACTCGTCTTTGACTGAATGTCTTTAAAAAATATTTACATTTTTTTTTTCAAATTTTCTACTTTTTAGTATTAAAATTGTGATCTTCAAATTATTGACAAAAGTAGAACTATTTACTATTTTAAACAACGAATGCTTACTAAATCCCACCAGAGCTGCCACCCTTTCAACAACTCAGGCAACCTTTCAGGTCAGAACAAGACAGGGGATAAACAGAGCGAGCATGCTCAGTCACGTGTGGCAAAAATAATTATGCTAAAAACTTACAGACACTCAAACCCCATGGATTTTGGAGTAGAAAGAAAGTCTTTACAAAGAAAGAAAGTCTTTACAAAGAAAGAAAGTCTTTACAAAGAAAGAAAGTCTTTACAAAGAAAGAGAGTCTTTACAAAGAAAGAGAGTCTTTACAAAGAAAGAGAGTCTTTACAAAGAAAGAGAGTCTTTACAAAGAAAGAGAGTCTTTACAAAGAAAGAAAGTTTTTACAAAGAAAGAAAGTTTTTACAAAGAAAGAAAGTCTTTACAAAGAAAGAAAGTTTTTACAAAGAAAGAAAGTCTTTACAAAGAAAGAAAGTCTTTACAAAGAAAGAGAGTCTTCTGCAAGTGATGCACTACACAAGGAAAAAAGAGAACACTTAACTTTTAAATGAGAGGGAAAATAGAGATTTTTAAAATTTGAAGGAAACTCAAGCTCCAACCAGGATGTGGCCAATTGTTTTGTCAAATTTATTAATGCTGCTGGGCAATGAAAGAAACAGTTTTTTGGTCAATTTTTGGGTGAAGGCTTTTAAAAAAATTTTTTTTGCCATTATTATTACTACACTAGATCAAGAGACTTAGAGTTGTTCCCTCAATTTTGACTAATTTTTATCCTAACAGCTGGCAGAAAAGGTCCACCATATTGGGCCCCCATTTTCAGCATTTGGTTTGTTCCTTTACTTTGTAAAAACTGTGTCAAGCCATTTCTAAAAAAATTGTTTTGTTCGTTTAGAGAACATGCCGACTTTGTTTGGAAAAATGGCCGGCTTTATGAGTTCGATCATGCCAGGTAGAGAGTCCCAAACTGAATCGGCTGTAGTAGGGAATCAGCACCCAGCAGTGGACGATGATGATGATTTGGCACCTTTACCTTCCATAGTCAGAGATTATCGGGCATATCTAGTGAGAGCCATCTACGCTGGTGAAGAGACAGAAGAAATCCTACAGAAACTCATTGAGCTGGAATGCCCCAAGCTTGAGGATAAATATTATGCTGTGAGAGCCAGACACTTAATAAATTTAAACAATAAGGTTGGTACTTAATAAATTTAAACAATAAGGTTGGTACTTAATAAATTTAAACAATAAGGTTGGTACTTAATAAATTTAAACAATAAGGTTGGTACTTAATAAATTTAAACAATAAGGTTGGTACTTAATAAATTTAAACAATAAAGTTGGTACTTAATAAATTTAAACAATAAGATTGGTGCAGAAGTTTTTTTTCTCTTTGATTTCTGAAGATTGGTTAAATATAATTTAGGGTTGTTAGTGAATTTTTAGAACGAAATCTGGCTAACTTTATTACTCTAATTTAATGAATCATACAGACTAATATATCCTGGTCCTAGTTTATTTTAACCACGAGTTTCGTCAACAAATATTCAAAAATATTTTGTGTTATCCTTGATACATTTACAACACGCCATGATGGTTGGTGTCACATAGTTCAATGAGTTGATGATGCTCTGGTTAAATAGAATTATAATTTCTTGCTAAAATAATGAATTTGTAAAATATGTTTTATTTAATTTTTGAAAAAAATTAGCCATTTAACTTACCCATAACCAAAAATCTATAGGTTAATATCCAATTAACTTACCCATAACCATTAATCTATAGGTTAATGACCAATTAACTTACCCATAACCATTAATCTATAGGTTAATGACCAATTAACTTACCCATAACCTTTAATCTACAGGTTAAGATGTCTGATAGTTTCTCTTTGAAATCATATACTTCATATATTTTTGTATTTTTATTTACAGAGCTTCCAGGATTTGAAAAATATTCACTCTGGTTTGGGTTACATTGTTAAATATGCTAAGCATCTCTTCAAAGATCCGGATAAACGTAAAGATCAGTGGAGGATGATACCCTTCAAAAATCCTCATTATCAGAAAAAAATCAAACCTCTTCAGGTACTTTTTTTTTGGTTGAATGCATTAAATTTGGATGGCAGTATACATTTTTAGCACATTCACAAATGGCATTGTGCATAATCCTTTACTGCTGTTTAATGGATATGATTAAACCATTGATTGATTAGCAGTTTGTGATAGCTCCTCTCTTCTTATGTCACAGTCCTTCAACCCAAATCAGCTCAATCCATTTCAAAATTAGTATCACAAACATGACGGCCTCCTTCCAACTGGGACCATTTGTGAAAAACCCAATTTAACACCTGCTCACACATATATGACCAGCCCCCATTCTAACTGCATGGCATCAAATTGGTATAACACCATTTGAGGTGTACCATTCTTTATGGTTACAATTTCAAATTAATTTCATCTTACAGCCGGTATTTGGTGTGTTGGTATTTGTATGAAATCTTTTCATGTAACAGTAGTCAACATGGGTGTGTTTGTGTTTGTATAAAGTCATTTCATGTAGATATTATTATTCTTTTAAATTGCCTGTTTGGAATTTTAATTGTCTTATAAATTTGCATTGGTTTGTGCAAGTAACAGAATTATGTTTTAATGTTTATTTCAATGGTAAACAGTAATGTTTTAGAATCTTGTGTTTGGTGACATTTCAGCCTTCCATTTTTTGTGTGTTAGAAAATTGTGTTTGTTGAGATTCCAGCCTTTCAATGTTTGTGTGTTAGAATATTGTGTTTGGTGACATTCCAGCCTTTCAATGTTTGTGTGTTAGAAACTTGTGTTTGGTGACATTCCGGCCTTTCAATGTTTGTGTGTTAGAATCTTGTGTTTGGTGACATTCTGGCCTTTCAATTTTTGTGTGTTAGAATCATGTGTTTGGTGACATTCCAACCTTTCAGTGTTTGCTGTTTTCTAGGGTAGTGAAAACTTACTGATGCAGCTGGGTTACACCGAGCAGACAGAGCAGGGCTTGAGATTCCCACAAGGGCAGGAGCCAGAGAAAGAGAAGGTTGTGAACCTCATAGCTGACATGATGCTGTTCAAGAAAGAGCTCAAAGAATACATACTTGACAAACACCCGTATCCTCAGCACATTGAACAGCTGCTGCCCCAACAGACAAGGTGGGTATTTTTGTAACCAAAAGTTGGCTTTATTTTATTGGATGATGGGTACGTGAACAGCTGCTGCCCCAACAGACAAGGTGGGTATTTTTGTAACCAAAAGTTGGCTTTATTTTATTGGATGATGGGTACGAGAACAGCTGCTGCCCCAACAGACAAGGTGGGTATTTTTGTAACCAAAAGTTGGCTTTATTTTATTGGATGATGGGTACGAGAACAGCTGCTGCCCCAACAGACAAGGTGGGTATTTTTGTAACCAAAAGTTGGCTTTATTTTATTGGATGATGGGTACGAGAACAGCTGCTGCCCCAACAGACAAGGTGGGTATTTTTGTAACCAAAAGTTGGCTTTATTTTATTGGATGATGGGTACGTGGACAGCTGCTGCCCCAACAGACAAGGTGGGTATTTTTGTAACCAAAAGTTGGCTTTATTTTATTGGATGATGGATACGAGAACAGCTGCTGCCCCAACAGACAAGGTGGGTATTTTTGTAACCAAAAGTTGGCTTTATTTTATTGGATGATGGGTACGTGAACAGCTGCTGCCCCAACAGACAAGGTGGGTATTTTTGTAACCAAAAGTTGGCTTTATTTTATTGGATGATGGGTACTTGCTGATTTTTTAATTTTAAAAAAATTTTAACCTTTGGAAATAGGAGATGGTTGGTTGGCTATATTAGAAATATAAATAGAAAAGGCTATTTATGGAATTTGAATTTCAGGATAATTATGGCATAATTTATGAATAAATTTATGTATATTCTGCTGTTCCCCCCATCCCCAATGCAACCACAAAATTTTCAAAATCAACAACAACCCCCCCCCCCCCCCCCCCGTGCATAACTAATATATGGATGGTCCCTAACCCAGAAGAAATGTTTTAGTAGTACTACTTTTTAATCAGAAATTGGACTTTATTGAGGCTCAAAAATTATTTTCTTTCTTAACTTAGTTTAACTTATCTGATATGAAATTATAGAAATCAAGAAATTTTGCTTTTTTAAAGTCATGTGAATTTATTTTAAAGATCTAGATTTCAAACATTTCAATCTGGAAAAACCTTTCAATGCAAAAAAAATATTTAAAAAATTGTTTTTTTTTTCTTCTGGGCTTGCACCAGAGTGTCAGCAGAAATTTAGCCACTCTTCTTAACTCTTTTCAACTTCATGAGTGGCAGTCAGAAGTGGATCAGGAGACTAAATATCTCTGGCTTGTAGTACCAAGTAGTTAAACTGTCCAATCATAGACTCTTCTTGGCCTCATCTGTACCAAGTAGTTGAACTGTCCAATCATAGAGTCTTCTTGGCCTCATCTGTACCAAGTAGTTCAACTGTCCAATCAGAGACTCTTCTTGGTCTCATCTGTTATGTTGTTTATTCCAAAGAAGTTGCTTGAATGGATAAAATCCATTGGTTAAGATGATACAACTGGATGAGAGTTATAAGAAAACATTAACTCTTTAGAGATAAATTTAAAGGGAGACTTTTAGGGCAATCCACCTAACAGTGGTTCTCATTATATCCAGGGATGAGGTTCTTGCCTTCAGATTGTCTGGACTTAAGATCGATGATGAAAATGTGGATGCTGCATCAGGACAAAGTTCAATAGCTTATTTCAACTCTCCGGCAAGTTCAGCACCAACACCTCAAAATCATGTGCAGGTAATTTCGGAACACGATTTTTCACCTTATAGATTTTGTGTGGCAAAGTTGGATTAAGATTATATTTGACCAGACAGATTCCTCATAACAGAACTATTCATAGCTACATCTTAAGGAAGCCAACCTCTGCTTCCCCCCGCCCCTCCCAATACAGGATTAGCATTATGAGTTTATTAATATTCATAGTGTTGAAGCTTGAATTGCAGAACAAGAAAATAAAAGAAAGTTTCATCTCAATGAATTCCTCAGCAAAGGCAACAGTACAAAACACAATAAAATTAGACAAGTCACTTCCTGCCAAGTACTGACGAGCTTAGATTTTCTTTATTCCTCTCTTTATGCCTAATTTTTGTGTGTGTTTTGTACTGTTGCAATTCGCAGATGAAGGCATTCAGACACACTTTATTTTTATTGTCTTCTTTTGTAATTTAAAATTCAACAAATCTTGTTTTGATTATTTCATTAACACGCCCTGAATGCGGTCGCCACTGTGTTATGACGTTGATAACTTTTGTGTACTGGATGTAAGCAGTGACAACAGTAGTCGTTTTAATTCTTTTTATGTAAAAAAAAAATGGAATTTTACAAGGTGTGAAACTTTTGGACTCTTACAGACACACAATTCAAGTTCCTTGAATTTAGAGCGCAACAACAATAACACCAATAGCGCAGTTGAGCCAAAGTTGACAGAAGAAACTGAAACCACTAAAAACACTGAACAAACGCCCACAGCAGAGTCCCCACTGCCGGACCAGGGACAAGATGAGACACCGGCAGCTGCTGAGGTCAGTCTCTCAACTCGATTATATTAGCCAGTAGACATCATGAAACTCAGACTTAAAGTTCTGTGGAGCTAATCTCTTAAACATTTCTAAAACTATTGAGTTAATCTCTTACATACATCTAAAACTATCTGTGGATTAATCTCTAACAAACATCTAAAACTATCTGTGGATTAATCTCTAACAAACATCTAAAACTATCTGTGGATTAATCTCTAACAAACATCTAAAACTATCCATGGATTAATCTCTAACAAACATCTAAAACTATCTGTGGATTAATCTCTAACAAACATCTAAAACTATCTGTGGATTAATCTCTAACAAACATCTAAAACTATCTGTGGATTAATCTCTAACAAACATCTAAAACTATCTGTGGATTAATCTCTAACAAACATCTAAAACTATCTGTGGATTAATCTCTAACAAACATCTAAAACTATCTGTGGATTAATCTCTAACAAACATCTAAAACTATCTGTGGATTAATCTCTAACAAACATCTAAAACTATCTGTGGATTAATCTCTAACAAACATCTAAAACTATCTGTGGATTAATCTCTAACAAACATCTAAAACTATCTGTGGATTAATCTCTAACAAACATCTAAAACTATCTGTGGATTAATCTCTAACAAACATCTAAAACTATCCGTGGATTAATCTCTAACAAACATCTAAAACTATCTGTGGATTAATCTCTAACAAACATCTAAAACTATCTGTGGATTAATCTCTAACAAACATCTAAAACTATCTGTGGATTAATCTCTAACAAACATCTAAAACTATCTGTGGATTAATCTCTAACAAACATCTAAAACTATCTGTGGATTAATCTCTAACAAACATCTAAAACTATCCGTGGATTAATCTCTAACAAACATCTAAAACTATCTGTGGATTAATCTCTAACAAACATCTAAAACTATCTGTGGATTAATCTCTAACAAACATCTAAAACTATCCGTGGATTAATCTCTAACAAACATCTAAAACTATCTGTGGATTAATCTCTAACAAACATCTAAAACTATCTGTGGATTAATCTCTAACAAACATCTAAAACTATCTGTGGATTAATCTCTAACAAACATCTAAAACTATCTGTGGATTAATCTCTAACAAACATCTAAAACTATCTGTGGATTAATCTCTAACAAACATCTAAAACTATCTGTGGATTAATCTCTAACAAACATCTAAAACTATCTGTGGATTAATCTCTAACAAACATCTAAAACTATCCGTGGATTAATCTCTAACAAACATCTAAAACTATCCGTGGATTAATCTCTAACAAACATCTAAAACTATCTGTGGATTAATCTCTAACAAACATCTAAAACTATCTGTGGATTAATCTCTAACAAACATCTAAAACTATCTGTGGATTAATCTCTAACAAACATCTAAAACTATCTGTGGATTAATCTCTAACAAACATCTAAAACTATCTGTGGATTAATCTCTAACAAACATCTAAAACTATCTGTGGATTAATCTCTAACAAACATCTAAAACTATCTGTGGATTAATCTCTAACAAACATCTAAAACTATCTGTGGATTAATCTCTAACAAACATCTAAAACTATCTGTGGATTAATCTCTAACAAACATCTAAAACTATCTGTGGATTAATCTCTAACAAACATCTAAAACTATCTGTGGATTAATCTCTAACAAACATCTAAAACTATCTGTAGATTAATCTCTAACAAACATCTAAAACTATCTGTGGATTAATCTCTAACAAACATCTAAAACTATCCGTGGATTAATCTCTAACAAACATCTAAAACTATCTGTGGATTAATCTCTAACAAACATCTAAAACTATCCGTGGATTAATCTCTAACAAACATCTAAAACTATCTGTGGATTAATCTCTAACAAACATCTAAAACTATCTGTGGATTAATCTCTAACAAACATCTAAAACTATCTGTGGATTAATCTCTAACAAACATCTAAAACTATCTGTAGATTAATCTCTAACAAACATCTAAAACTATCTGTGGATTAATCTCTAACAAACATCTAAAACTATCCGTGGATTAATCTCTAACAAACATCTAAAACTATCTGTGGATTAATCTCTAACAAACATCTAAAACTATCTGTGGATTAATCTCTAACAAACATCTAAAACTATCTGTGGATTAATCTCTAACAAACATCTAAAACTATCTGTGGATTAATCTCTAACAAACATCTAAAACTATCTGTGGATTAATCTCTAACAAACATCTAAAACTATCTGTGGATTAATCTCTAACAAACATCTAAAACTATCTGTGGATTAATCTCTAACAAACATCTAAAACTATCTGTGGATTAATCTCTAACAAACATCTAAAACTATCTGTGGATTAATCTCTAACAAACATCTAAAACTATCTGTGGATTAATCTCTAACAAACATCTAAAACTATCTGTGGATTAATCTCTAACAAACATCTAAAACTATCTGTGGATTAATCTCTAACAAACATCTAAAACTATCTGTGGATTAATCTCTAACAAACATCTAAAACTATCTGTGGATTAATCTCTAACAAACATCTAAAACTATCTGTGGATTAATCTCTAACAAACATCTAAAACTATCTGTGGATTAATCTCTAACAAACATCTAAAACTATCAATGTATTTTTTGGGGGGATGAACATTCATAGCTTTAAAAAACTATAATTTCATTAAATAAGTGTCAAGACACAATCTTTAAAAATATGACATTTTAGTATTCAGACATCAGAGCAGGCATGACATCACTTATCACTGAACCAAACATAAATCAAGCAAGTGTACTTGTTGCCTGGCTTTTGAATATCTGTTTATCATCAGGCTCAAGGTGACCATGGTGACACGCAAGCAATCCAGGATTTGGTCTCGTCCCAGGAAGAAGTAGCGGACGCTGTGCCATCACAAAGTGAAGGGGGATCCTCCTCCAGCAGTAAAAGATACTGTAAGATCAAAATCAACAAAATTTTAAATCCTCAATATAATGTATAATGACTCTGTTGATGTTTCAGGGGCTGAGTTGTGATGTTCTTTTTTGTGTGCCAGTGAGGTAGCTTGCCCCATACTAACTCTTCCTCCTTTTGCAATCTGGCTTGGGACAGGCCGTGGCAGAGTTGGTGACACTATTGTTTTATGGGTTCAATCCACTGGCTGAGTGGCACATTTCCTATGGATCAATACCAACGACGGTGGCTATAAGAGAGTTAGTGGTTTGCTCAGCGGGTGCGTGGTTTGGTGTGGAGATTAATTGTGTGGCTGTTGCTATGTGCTTTGCATTATGTGACGTATTTGGGTGTGGGAGATGACAATGTTTGTTGTTGTGGGTTTTGTTAGTTGGTGAGTTGCAGAGAGATAATGGAAGGAAAGCAGGCTCGTTAGTGAGTTGCAGAGAGATAGTGGAAGGAAAGCAGGCTCGATAGTGAGTTGCAGAGAGATAGTGGAAGGAAAGCAGGCTCATGGTTGTGGATTACAGAACCATGTGTAATATTGATCTTGGATTTGTTTACCTTTTACCCATAGACTTAAAGAAGCTATTGGACCGCTTATCCAATTAGCAGTTCGTAACAAAGAGTAACATGTTTTCTTAAAATTTAAAAATATTTATGTTGAAAAGTAACATGAATTTTTTTGCTTTGTCTTTGATTAAAAAAACTCAAGTGGAAGTTAGGGTCTATAAAAATAAGCCACCAGTTTTGTATTCAAAATTTAAACCCATTTACTTATGTACAGCTTGCAGTGTTTGTGGGGAAGATGCAGTCCTGTTCTGCACTGGGTGCTCCAATAAAATGCTGTGTGAAAACTGCAACGTCAACTGGCACAAGCATCCTGCACGGAGCCAGCACCCTCAGATGCACAGGGCAGAATCGGTCAGCGCACTCATCAGTATCACACCAGACAGTTCCCTGCAGCTCGTCTTTGATGCCACTTATGGCATCCACCAGACCAACAATATGAAGTAACTATCTGGTTGAGCAGTTCTCTTGGGTTACCGTGTTAAGAAATTATGTCTGATGCTGTGAAGTTGTGTGGGGTTAATCAATTTTGGTAATGGTCGTAAAGACCTATATTTTCATTGGTACAGGTAGTAAGATGTATATTTTCATTGGTAATTGGCTTAAGACCTATATTTTCATTGGTAATGGTCGTAAGACGTACATTTTCATTGGTAATGGGCTTAAGACATATATTTTCATTAGTAATGGGCGTAAAGACGTATATTTTCATTGGTAATGGTCGTAAAGACCTACATTTTTATTGGTAATGGTCGTAAAGACATATTTTCATTAGTAACGGTCGCAATGACGGATATTTGCACTTTTTTTATCAAAACAGTTTTGTTGTCCGATTAAAACAAAAGTGATATCAGCAAACCTGTTCTTTCCTAATTTGCCGATGTGAAATAAAAATCTTATCATTGATCTTTAGTTCATTAACTAGGCAGTTCATGGGATTCACCTAAATTAATAAGGGAGGAAGAAAAAAAAAACAACTTTTAAAACTTTAATGGAACAATTGTGATTGAAAACTCAATTTTTCTCCTTCAGACTGAGCAAAAAGCAGCAGACGTACGTCATGGACCAGAAGAGCAGAATCAAGAAACCAGAGAGAGAGCAGCTCTACGGCAATGTTCCTGATCTGGCCAGCCTCGGCCAGGACATCCTTCCAGGCGATTCTTACTCTGTCAACAGAACACTTTACAGGTATTGGGCAATCCAGGCATTTGATGATCCCAATGCTGATTGTTTTTGTTGTGGTAAACTTCGCTGTAAAATCTTAGCTGTAAATCTTAGCTGTAAAATCTTAGCTGTAAAATCTAAGCCTACCACATTGTATAACATATTCATGGAGATTGAGCAGACATTGGTAATTTATTTAGAAATATTGTTTCATTTACATCAGTAACTAGATAACAATCTTTACTTGATATATTCAATAACAGAATAACACTTCAATAACATATTACATAAATATTAAAAAAAAAAAAAATCTGATTTGCAATGAAAAGAAATTGAATAGAAAGTTTTAAATCAGAAATAACCCAATTTGTATCATACAATGGACCAATGCAATCCATTAATGTTAGTGACCTATTACCACATACATTTTTCATTTTCCCCAGAACCCAACAACCCAATGACTACCAGATATTAGACTATCAGAGACAACAAATCCATCCATCACACTACCCCAACCCCAATGTCTTAAGCACAAAGAACATGTCCCCTTATATGAACTACCCTGATGAAAATGTTATAGGGCATGGGCTGTCACAAGGGAAACCACTCCAGCAGCTGCACAGACCCAAACAACCGTTACCTCAGCACCTGCTGGAGTCTCCAGAGGGTTTACCCTCGTACGTAGTCCAGCAGCTCAGAGATCAGCAGAAAAGAAACTTGATAGGCCCTTTTCCACCACAGCAGCATCCACTGCCCATGCCAGGCTCCAATGTGTATGTGCATAGCCAGACGTATCCCACGGCTCAACCCATGAGTGAGCTTGGCCACCCTGCCTCGTACACCAGTGGGCCCGGGAGCATGTACCCGCCACAGTTACCCAATACAAGTCTTCAGAAACATTTGAGTAATGTGTACTATGGCGTGGCTCACCCTCCTTACAGACCCTCATCATCAGCACATCCAGCTGCAGCACCCTTGCATGGTGGTCATGATCTAAACATGTATGGTCAGTTCAGCAACCTGCCACTTCATAGCAATGCAGGTTACGGCCCTCAGATGGCCAGACCGTACGCAGGCAGTAATCCTGGGAGCATGACCTTGGTGGCCCAATCGGGTTACTACGCTGATTATCAGGACAATAAACTTACTCCAAGTTCCAAATGCATTCAGCGTCTGCTTCAGGAACCAGATCTCCATAGACGGAAGCTGAAGTGCGAGAACTACATCGAGGATTATGAGATGGACTTGAGGGACCTGGAGAAAGAGTTTAATGATCGTCTGCTGGAGATTGAAGAGTTTTCAGAGTCTGAAGTTTGCAGGGACATGAACAAGAGAAAAGCGGCACTACTGAAAGAGAAACGCAATTTGGAAATGTTCAGAAACAATATGGATACTGAGCCTCAGAAAGCGCCGCCGGCCACACACCTCTCGCATTATAAACAAGACGATCAGCAAATCTATTATCCACCGGAGATCGAAAAAGCTTCCTTGAGGCCCAGCAGGCTACAAACTCCACCATCTAACTATGGCCAGACTACCGTTCAGAAAGCGCCAACAACGGAGGGATTTCAACAAGGTGATCCAGGAGTTTACAATCACAATACCAATAATACCGGTAAGCTGAAAGCGACCGCAGCAGCTGCAACTGTTAGGGAGGAGGGCAGGAAAACTGGCAACTCACAGGCAAGTGTTTGAGTTCTGTATTCTCTTTTTTTAAGTAAAATATGCAAATCTGTCAAACTGTCGTAGATCCACATCTGTCAAACTGTTGTAGGATCCATGTCTGTCAAACTCGTGAATCCACATGTCAAACTGTGGTAGGATCCACATCTGTCAAACTGTCGTAGGATCCACATAATATAAAGTTAGAGCCAATGACTCTGTTCTAC
This sequence comes from Omphiscola glabra, assembly GCA_964017045.1. Classification (NCBI taxonomy): domain Eukaryota; kingdom Metazoa; phylum Mollusca; class Gastropoda; family Lymnaeidae; genus Omphiscola; species Omphiscola glabra. Next base: position 13,558,264 of record OZ024800.1, read on the forward strand.
TTCTCAAATAAGTCATATTACCTCATTTATTTTTGGTTGTTCATAGTGAAAATAAATAATAACTTGCTTAGTTGTGGTATTGATGGGAGAGAAAAACAACTTTGGAATGATTATTTCAGCAGTACAAAAAAGCAAAAAGTAACACGAACCAAGGAATGTCAAGGATACCTGTGGAAAGTAGTAGCAGTCTGGACGATAATGTAAGTTACGCTTTTTGATAGTGTCACACTAGTGGAATTAAAGTGTAGCTTAGGTGAAGTGTAGCTTAGTGTCACTCTAGTGTACGTGAAAGTGTAGCTTAGTGTCACTCTAGTATACGTGAAAGTGTAGCTTAGTGTCACTCTAGTGTAGGTGAAGTGTAACTTAGCATCAATCTAGTGTAGGTGAAGATTCCTCTCTAAATAACAAATGCAATGGTTAAAATTTGATTTTGATTACTGATCTTGTCTTTCATTTAAAACAAATTATTCAGCAAAACAAATTATTCAGCAAAAAAAAGTAATCAGCAAAACAAATTATTCAGCAAAAAAAATTATTCAGCAAAACAAATTATTCAGCAAAACAAATGCAATTAAAAAAAAAGTTTTAAACTATCCCAGTATTTAATTACAGTTCACATTTTGAGTTGTGTTGTTACTTAATATTGCTACGATACTCAGGTGTATTCCCTTTCAATGACTGTCATTGTATTTGTAGTTTGACATCATACGCCTGCCACCACCTGACATTGCCCCTATTGTATTTGTAGTTTGACATCATACGCCTGTCACCACCTGAAATTGCCCCTATTGTATTTGTAGTTTGACATCATACGCCTGCCACCACCTGAAATTGCCCCTATTGTATTTGTAGTTTGACATCATACGCCTGCCACCACCTGACATTGCCCCCATTGTATTTGTAGTTTGACATCATACGCCTGTCACCACCTGAAATTGCCCCTATTGTATTTGTAGTTTGACATCATACACCTGCCACCACCTGACATTGCCCCTATTGTATTTGTAGTTTGACATCATACGCCTGTCACCACCTAAAATTGCCCCTATTGTATTTGTAGTTTGACATCATACGCCTGCCACCACCTGAAATTGCCCCTATTGTATTTGTAGTTTGACATCATACGCCTGCCTCCACCTAAAATTGCCCCTATTGTATTTGTAGTTTGACATCATACGCCTGCCACCACCTGACATTGCCCCCATTGTATTTGTAGTTTGACATCATACACCTGCCACCACCTGACATTCCCCCCAGGCCACGACTTGGCAGTGAGGAGAACATACTGAACAAAATAATCCATCCACCCAGACAGCCTGGCATGTTTCATCCCAAGTAAGTCATCAGCATTAGCCAGATTATTGTCAATAGTCATGTCACAATTAGTTTAAACCATCTGTGTATATTTGAAACATTACATTATCCAAACACTGAGCCATCAGTTTTTTCTTGTACTTATTTTTGTAATCTAGCAATGTAGAATATATTATGTCTACGATGAAGCCAGTTGATGAAATGCCCAATTGCTACTCCATCGTCTTGCAAAAACAGAAAGGATGCCACATAATATACACATAGACATATAAGAATGAGTAAATTTAGTCGGATTCTTAACATCAATGACAGTGATTTTGTTTTATTTTATGGAAATTGAATCAATTTTAATATAGTAAAATATATCTCCCTTTATGCAAGTAAGAGTAATCTTTAATATGAAATTTTTTAATAATAATAATAATTCTTACATATGATAATAATAAAACTTAATTATAAATATTATTTTGCTGGTAGTTAGGGGTGAGAAAAAAGGTTTGGTGGGCCTATATTATATAGAGGATAAATATTTCTCAAAATCCAATGATGTTAGAAATGTAAACATCTATCTATTTAAGGATACTTCTTTAAAAGAAGGGAGAGTCTAATTTACTATTTATTCCTAAATATAAATTTCGAGGGCCGGGGAAAATTTTCATTATTATTTTTTTTGAGGATACAATATCTCAAAACCCGATACAGTTACATACATAAAAATTAGTTGATTTTGAGACTTTGCAATAACGGACAGCAAGTAGCGCAACATGCCTTCCATTTTGAGCCCGGGAACACTAGGTCATATCCTCTAGTATATAATATGTCATCAATTATCCAGCATTTTTAATTATACATTAGCATGGACCAGACCAAACGTGGTACCTTTCAGTCACCTAAATAATGATGGGAGCCGCCATCCTATTTTCAGACAGTGGCAGTGCCAACATTGTACGTACATTAACGAGCCAACCGCACACGCTTGTTCTATATGTGACAAAACCTCCACCAACCCTGAACTTATCAGCGATCGGTTTGATGAGGATCACATTGGTGAAATCGATAATGACCACGATCAGAATGAGGATGACATCTCCCATGAAATGTCCCTGAAGAACGACGCCCTTCTCCAAATGATGACAGAGGGGGAGGGCCATGATGAAAGTTTTCTGAGCATCGATCCTGACGAAACTCCAGTTGTTGGGGCTAATATCAATGGCAGTCAAATTCAGGTGAGTGCGGGTCAGGACAAAAATCGTTAGAAGTCAGATTCAGGTGAGTGCGGGTCAGGATGAAAATCATTAGAAGTCAGATTCAGGTGAGTGCGGGTCAGGACGAAAATTATTAGAGGTCAGATTCAGGTGAGTGCGGTCAGGACGAAAATCGTTAGAAGTCAGATTCAGGTAAGAGTAAGAACAATAATTGAGAAGAAGATGATTGTGATTGTCAGCAATAAAAGTTTGTATAACATCAAGCAAATCGGAGTGGGTGACATCCAACATTATTTTAAAGCCAAGAGTTTTAGTTACTGACATCTCCTCTTTCTCTCCCCCACACCCCCCCCCCCCCATCCCACCTCACACGTTTGACTCTGATCTGTTTGTCCAGGTGATGTTGGAGAAGAAGCGGGCACAAGAAGAATACCAGCAACGAATTGACCGACAAGTCACTGCCAGCCCTGTGAGTAGCCAACTGTTTGATGTTACTTTACAACAGCAACACAAAATATAACTTGACGTTGTCAAAAACACAATATATAACTTGACGATGCCAACAACACAATAAATAACTTGACGATGTCAACAACACAATTTATAACTTGACGATGTCAACAACACAATATATAACTTGACGATGTCAACAACACAATATATAACTTGATGATGTCAACAACACAATATATAACTTGATGATGTCAACAACACAATATATAACTTGACGATTTCAACAACACAATATATAACTTGATGATGTCAACAACACAATATATAACTTGACGATGTCAACAACACAATATATAACTTGATGTCAACAACACAATATATAACTTGACGATGTCAACAACAATATATAACGATGATGTCAACAACACAATATATAACTTGATGATGTCAACAACACATTATATAACTTGACGATGTCAACAACACAATATATAACTTGATGATGTCAACAACACTATATATAACTTGACGATGTCAACAACACAATATATAACTTGATGTCAACAACACAATATATAACTTGACGATGTCAACAACACAATATATAACTTGATGATGTCAACAACACAATATATAACTTGACAATGTCAACAACACAATATATAACTTGACAATGTCAACAACACAATATATAACTTGACAATGTCAAAAACACAAAATATAACTTGTCAATGTCAACAACACAATATATAACTTGACGATGTCAAAAACACAAGTAGAGATTTAACGATGTATTTTACCTCCTGATAATATTTATTTATTTCTTTTAATCATTATCCAAAAAAAAACCAACAGATTTTAAAATTAAACACATTCTTTCATGTGATGTGTATTGTGTAATCTGTGGTGACTTTGCTTTTCTTCCCTGCCCTTGTTTATGTATCCATCTGTCACAGAACGGTTGTTACAGAGGAGGGCTCCGGTCCTGACTTATCACCATCTTGTATTGATTTAGTAGTGGCCAGTACAGGGCCGCTCCTCTGTGATTTATGTTTTGGGTGTCTAGGCTTTGGGACAGACAAAGCACAAAGCAAACTTTAATGAAATCCAAACAACTGGAACTCCAGGTGTCCAGATGACATAATGTGTTAATTTCCTGATGTTATGGCAATGGCCTTGAATTACCATTTCATGGCGTGCCCAATATAAACATCTGAGGTGTTCAATTATAAAAGTCTTTGTGTCTGCCATGTACAATCAGAGCCTCTGGAAACTGTTCAATTATAAAAGTCTTTGTGTCTGCCATGTACAATCAGAACACTCTGAAAACTGTTAATACTTAACTACTTGCCTATAATTACAGCTATTTACAATAAGTCTATCACTTCAGGATGACCATCCACAAATCTATAACCTTTTTGACTCCAACCATCATATCCTTCTCCCCCCCCCCCTGTCCTGCACCCCCGCCCAAGTTATTTGTGACACCATCTATAGATTTTACATAAGTTATTTTATATGTCAGCAGCTGCTTACAGCATCCAGAAGTGAAAGTGAGTCTCCCACACCGCCATCCAAACCTGTGCACGGAGTAGGTGCTCGCCCCAAACAGACCAACAGTCCCAGGCCTGACCTCACAGCCGGTGAGGTCTCCGTATCTGGTGCTTCGGACTACCACACCCCACCGTCTGGTCTGTCTCCCCCTCCGTCCACGCCACCTAAAGGTCATCCCACGTCCGTGTCCAAGCTGAAGGAATCCGGTTCAGACAAGGGTGGCCGAATGAGCAGTCTGGACGACGCTCTGGCCCGCTACAATGAACAGACATTAATAGAGACCCTGCAGGCCGAAGGAGCCCAGCTTTCCAAGTTGATAAAGGTTGGTTGCTGTGACACATCAAAATACACTTTATTTTTTAGGTCTGTTCCGTCTTTGCCCTTGGTTCATGTTATGGGGAAATGAATTCACAATGTTTTGGTCAATCATGCAGCCCAAAATACAGGGAGCTAAAAATCAAATCTTTTTATTCGAATTAAAGATTGAATCAAATATTTTAAACCACGTAGTAATGACTAAATCAAATTTTTTGATCCATATAGTAAAGATTGAATCAACTCTTGTAATTCACATAGTAAAGATCGAATCAACTCTTGTAATTCACGTAGTAAAGATTGAATCAACTCTTGTAATTCACGTAGTAAAGATTGAATCAACTCTTGTAATTCACATAGTAAAGATCGAATCAACTCTTGTAATCCACATATCCAAGATTAAATCAACTCTTGTAATTCACATAGTAAAGATTGAATCAACTCTTGTAATCCACATATCCAAGATTAAATCAAATCTTTTAATCCCCACTGCTCAACTGGTAGCTAACCCTAATTGTGATGAGTTTGTTGTGTAGTGTTGTTTAAGTTTTAGTAGTGTTATCAGTCACTGAAAATCCAAGAACATCTTAAGTAACAGTTAGATGTATCTCCAATAAATCAGAGTCTATCCCAATGGTGGCAAACCACGGCTCGCGAGCCGCATGCGGCTCTTCTGTGTTCACATTGCGGCTTGCGAACAATTTATGAAATTAAAACTTTTCGTTTGAAATACATAATATCAAAAATAAATGAGAGTTTTAAAAAAAAATCTTGACTGAAACAAAAGGTTGAAAATAATTTGGGATTGATTTAAATTTTAAAAGTTGAAGGGAGCAATTGGTTTCTGATTTGTTGGTGATGTGAACTGTTAAATTTCTGTATCCGGTAAAAATCCGGATTTCAAAGTATTGACCATTACTTTTAGTCCTACTAAAGTTATTAACTTATTATTTAAAAGTTTAAATCAAATATGGCAACAAGTTGCAGGAAACAAAAATATAAAGAAGAAAATAGTGCTTCAATGCGGCTCTCAACAATTTTTTTTAATTTTAAAAATGGCTCTCAGTTACTACAGGTCTGGCCACCCCTGGTCTATCCACTTACAGTGTGAGGTCAGCCTATGAACAAAGCACTTACGAGTTAGTACGTAACCCGTCAGCATTGCTTTTGATCAACTTAAAACCTACAAGATATTATTAAATGTTTTTTTCCAGAAGGCTGACCAGGAAGGTTTTGAGGTGGAGGCAGTTCAGGTGGCCTTGACCTTTTGCGAGCATCAGAAGATGGGACCTTTGGAGTGGCTGAGATCTAACTGGAACAGAAATGTTGAAAAGGTCATAGCCATGGCGACGGCAATCGGCAACAAGCAGCAGTGTAACAGTGTCGGGGAGTTGACGGTCACAGAGGCTCAGTCAGCCTACATAAGTTGCCATGCCAACATGAAAGAGGCGGCACAGTTGTGTGCCGACAGAAGGATTAAGCTGGTAAGAATTTATAAATGGTTTTACCCTTTAACATTCAGTAACCAACAGAGAAACTTATTTCATTTCTAATGTATCAATACACCTAACATATTTTTTCTATGTGCAGTTTGGTAATGTATTATTTCTATGTGTAGTTGGGTATATTTATTCTATATGCAGTTTGAGTACCTGAGCCAACTGGGTGATTTCCCAAGGGAGGAGATCCTGCAGACCATGAACCTGTGTCAGGGCATGCAGGAGGAATCAGAGTATCAGCTCCTGCAGTCCAACCTCCAGCACTTCCTCGACCATATCTGGGCTCAGAAGGACAGCGGCCAGTCCAGCCGCTTTGCCTTCCCAGACATCACCAGCTCTGACGTCTGCCACAGCTTGTCCACCAGCGTCATAGCCCACTCCGACTTTCAGAAAATGATCAAAAACAAGTTGATACCCACGGATGTAAGTCTTCAGTCAGCTGTTTGCATGCGCTTTCCTGTCAATCAACTGCCTCTCTACAACATTTCAGCTGCCAGTTTTTAAATGTTTCAAAATAAACTAGTTGACTATATGTGATGACTCCGGGTAATGTCAATATTTCATGCTGTTCATGAACATGAATGTGTGATCATGAAAATGAATGTGTGATCATGAAAATGAATGTGTGATCATGAAAATGAATGTGTGATCATGAAAATGAATGTGTGATCATGAAAATGAATGTGTGATCATGAAAATGAATCTGTGATCATGAAAATGAATCTGTGATCAAGCTTAAAATGCCTTGTGAGGGGCCTTATCTTAAAGGTTTATTGATGTACCAGGTGTGAATGTAAACATCTTTCTTCTTATTATTAAAAAATAAATATAAAAAGATTGAAAAGCCGTATTTTATGAACATTTTTTCTTCAGCGCCGCATTCGACTAATTCTTGTAGAGGGCTGCCTTAAAAGCTGGGGCCGTGCGGAACTTGTGATTAAAATCCTGGATAATGACCTGCCCGACGAAGACATCGCCCTGGAAGATGTGGTGGAGGCTGTCAGGAACTGTCAGGACAGGCTGAGCGCGATCGCGTACTTGCAGCAGGAGTGTGCCGTCTGCTTCACCAAGTTTCCAATGAGCAAGGTAAGTACTGAAAACACTCAACAGAATGAGACATTACAGACCAGGCCATGGTGATATTGGACTAAATAATGAGACATTACAGACCACGCCATGGTACACTCATCAGACCACACCATGATACACTCATCAGACCACACCATGATACACTCATCAGACCACACAATGATACACTCATCAGACCACACCATGGTACACTCATCAGAATGAGACATTACAGATCACGCATGGTAATATTCAGGGACGGATTTACAGACAGGCCAACTAGGCCGTTGCCTAGGGGCCCCGCGAAATAAGGGGCCCCAAAATTGGGAGTAGTATATAAAAAAGATATATTTTTGAATTTAAAAAACTGCCTTTTTTATTTTTTTATTTTTCAAAATGGGGCCTCAAATTTTTTTTGGCCTAGGGCCCCTAAATTTGTAAATCCGGCCCTGGTAATATTGGACTAAATATATTGAAGTTTCAATGATTCAAAAGTTTCAATAAGATTCTGTATTAATTGTAAGATTATGAATCGTTTAACTAATTTTTTATAGCTTATCTACATTTAATACACTGTATGTAATAAAATCATAATTAACATTTTTTGACCCAAATAATTCGCAATTTTTTTTATGTCAGTTCTTATTTAAATCACAACTTATTAATTTTTACACCTGGCAAAGGCCCTGATTTGTTTGGTGCTATTTTAATTTGACAGATCCGCAGTTTAAACTTTTGCCAATGTAAGATGTGTGAGCAGTGCTTGGCCATGAACTTTGAGGTCGTCATCAGAGAAAAGCATGTCCGGCATTGGACCTGTCCACTGTGCTCCCTGCCTGATCTCAATGATACTGAGATGGCCTCAGATTACCTGCAGTTCCTTACAATGCTGGTCAGTTATAGGTGCTTGTATCACACAAAACTCCTTGTCATCCATCAAATTGATGGGTTGTATCTTCTGACTTCTTGTATCCATCAAACTTCTTGTATCCATCAAACTTCTTGTATCCATCAAACTGAGGGGTTGTATCATCTGATATCTGGTATCCATCTAACTGATGGATTGTATCATCTGACTTCTTGTATCCATCAAACTGAGGGCTTGTATCATCTGATATCTTGTATCCATCTAACTGATGGATTGTATCATCCACTTCTTGTATCCATCAAACTTCTTGTATCCATCAAACTTCTTGTATTTATAAAACTGAGGGGTTGTATTATATGATATCCAACTAACTGATGGATTATATCATCTGACTTCTTGAATCCAACAAACTGATGTGCCGTATCATATTGAATATTGTGCAGTTTATCATAAATTATTTTTTTAAAATTTTAAGTAAGTTCTTGCGATTCTTGTGGCTCTGAGCTGCAAATTCAAAGGTCAGCACAATATAAATAACTTTCCCACCAATCTGTGCCCAATTGTTTGGGTTAAATTTACAATTTTTTGTATACATGAAAAGTAGCACTGAATTGTCTGAGTGTTATAGAAATGGTATTATTGATATTTTACACAAGATTAGAAAGGCTTTGTCTTTAAATGACAAGTTAATTTACATTGTATATACTTCCCTTCAGCTCCAGCCATTGGTATCTCAAGAGTTACAGAACCTGTTTGAAATCAAAGTCAGGGACTGGCATTTACAGAAGGACCCGAACTTCCGCTGGTGTGCACACGTGAGTTCCACGCTTGTTTTAACTTATCTCCCATCACATTCCAACATGTTTAAGATATACACAGTTGTAAGTAAATATTTAATAAGCGATGAAATGGATTATAGTGTTCATCGCAGTGGGGTTTATCACGCCTCATTTGTTGACCCGTTTAGTTTTAGATGTTTGGTTTGTGAATATATTTCAGTGTGCCGAGGGTTTTCTAGCAGAAAACCGTGGTCACCAGCTGCGACTGACTTGTCCTCACTGTGGAGAGAAAACTTGCTTTTCTTGTAAGAAAGAGGTAAGCTCGTTTTAAAACTGGCCCTGGACAGGTGAACAGGGGGAGAAATCATTCTTACAAAACCCTCTAAGTAATCACATTTAGTCTTCTCTCTTTAAGCTTCTTCTATTTTTGTGTTACAAAAATTAATATGTTTTGTCCATGTTTCAGACCTGTTTACTTTTATGATTTTGGCGTACAATGTACGATTTTGAGGTGTATACATTATATATACTGTATGTTTATTTTTTTTTACTTTTAAGGTAAGGTTTGAACTATTTTGAGGATATTGTACGATTTTAAGAGTTTGAGGGTAGGCAGGTCTGATGTTTTAAAAGAGCTACCTGATTTGATCATCTCAATGATTTTTTTTTTTGTGTCTCCAGTGGGAGGACCAGCACGAAGGGCTAACTTGTGAGCAGTATGCCCAATGGAAGATCGACAACGATCCCAACAATCAGTCAGTGGGGCTTGCCAAACATTTGGATGAGAACGGGATTGGTCAGTTGTTTTAGAGGACATTTCAAAGGGAGATGTCTTTACTTAAATTACATACAGTCAATGCACAAAAAATAAAAAAAAATAAAAGAAATATTAACTTAAATTATGGGGTTTTCTCGACCATACAGAATTTAAAAGGGGATGAAATTATTTTTAACCAGCCTGTCTTGTCCTATAATGGTAGTAAGGAGCAGAGACTGCACTGTCTTGTCCTATAATGGTAGTAAGGAGCAGAGACTGCACTGTCTTGTCCTATAATGGTAGTAAGGAGCAGAGACTGCACTGTCTTGTCCTATAATGGTAGTAAGGAGCAGAGACTGCACTGTCTTGTCCTATAATGGTAGTTAGGAGCAGAGACTGCAATCAGCTTAGAAAAATAGAAATGAGCGGAATGAAGTATGGGAAAACCTGAGTAAAAGAACACAACAAAACAAAAAACGTGTCGACAAGAAGCCTTCATCGGTGGACAGTCAACAGTAAAAACAGAATTAAATAAAAATAAAACTCAGCTGTACTGTAGTGTCCGACCGAGAGGCAAAGTTACATTACAGCTAAATTTTATATTGATTTAATTCTGTTTTTGCTTTTGTTTGTTTGCTTGTGAAGGCTTCTTGCCGACACATTTGTTGTTTTGTTGCGTTTCTTTTTTCTTCTGGTTTTCCCCAATCTTCATTTTCTGTCATTTCCATCTAGTCCTATAAACCCCGCCCCCTAAAACTTTGTTTACGTCAATGTCCTGTCATCTGGATGATTTATTCAATGTCCTGTCATCTGGATGATTATTTATGTTCTCTGTTTCTAGACTGCCCCATGTGTAAAATGAGATTTGCGCTAGCCAAAGGAGGTTGTATGCATTTCAAATGTCCCAACTGTGGACATGAGTTTTGTAGTGGATGCAATGAGCCATACCATCACAAAGAAGTAAGTTTACTTGATATAATGTAGGGATGCATTGAGCCATACCATCACAAAGAAGTAAGGTTACTTGATATAATGTAAGAGTGCCATGAACCATACCATCACAAAAAAGTAAGGTCACTTGATTTAATGTAGGGATGTATTGAGCCATACCATCACAAAGAAGTAAGGTCACTTGATATAATGTAGGGATGCATAGAGCCATACCATCACAAAGAAGTAAGTCTACTTGATGCAATGCACATGACCTGATTTACAAAGTCCACCCCAATGTTAAACACCTCAGCTTTATATCAACTTGGTAAGAGCATCAAATAGTAGAACAAAGTACGTGGAAGCTTGAATCAAAAGACAGGACAATAAGATGTGAACGTAACAACAAAGCTATGAAAAGTACAGTAGACAAAGTATTTGTCCTAACCTTGTTGCTACTTGGGCTTTTTAGAATTAAATGCTCACACCTTATGGTCCCGTCTTTAGATTCAAGCTTCCACACACCTTGTTCTACTATTTCGTTCACAAAGCTTGATAATTTATTATCTAGGTAAAAGCAATATGTTTTTATACTCATAAGTTTATACATTAAAATACTTTTTGATTTGGTTTAGGATAACATTCAGATGCTCATATCTCTGGTCCGTGCAGCCGAGTCGTAAAATTGTTTATAATTCTATTACAATTATTTTGTTTACCAATTACTAGAGATTGTGAATCAGAATCAAAAACAAGATGTAGTCATGGCTTCTGTTAAACAATAGCTTGTCTTAAACAATAGCTTGCGTTAAACAATAGCTTCTGTTTAAGAGTGCTATGTTTAGAAAACAAGTCCTTCGTTTTTATCTTAAGAAATTCATATAAAAAGAAGACACTTCAAAAAAAATCTTGTTGACCAATGAAAATAAATTGATATTATGTTATTTTGCCTTTAACATGCGGTCGTTGAATTGTGTATTTAACTTTTACAATGAACCCAGGTGTGTAACAAGTACAAAACATGCAAGAACTTGGGCCTCCATTGTCACTGTCCTAGAGATTGCTTCTCTTACATGAGGGACTACAGTGTGCCACAGTTGCAGACCCTGCTTAAGGTATTATCTGCACAACATTTGTTATGGTAGAACAATAAACACAAATAATCATATGGTGCTATGTGGAGTTATGAAAGTAAAACACACATGCAACACCAGCTGGGCTGTGAGACCTTAGGCAACACCAGCTGGGCTGTGAGACCTTAGGCAACACTAGCTGGGCTGTGAGACCTTAAGCAACACCAGCTGGGATGTGAGACCTTAGGCAACACTAGCTGGGATGTGAGAACTTAGGCAACAATAGCTGGGCTGTGAGACCTTAGGCAACACTAGCTGGGCTGTGAGACCTTAGGCAACACTAGCTGGGCTGCTGTGAGACCTTAGGCAACACCAGCTGGTCTGTGAGACCTTAGGCAACACCAGCTGGGCTGTGAGACATTAGGCAACACTAGCTGGGCTGTAAGAAATGTTTTCATTAAAAGTTTCATATTGGGCAGTCAATGTAATAGTGCAAATGTTGAATAGTACACATTGTTTTAGCAATTGAGGTCATTCTTAATGTTGAGCTTGTGTCTTCTTGCTCACATGTGTGTCTGCTTGCTCACATGTGTGTCTGCTTGCTCAAGATTGTGTCTGCTTGCTCAAGTTTGTGTCTGCTTGCTTAAGTGTGTCTGCTTGCTTTAATTTGAGTCTACTTGCTTGAATGTGTCTGTTTGCTCACATGTGTGACTGCTTGCTCAAGCTTGTGTCTGCTTGCTCAAGTGTGTGTCTGCTTGCTCAGATGTGTGTCTGCTTGCTCAAGTTTGTGTTGGCTTGTTCAAGTTTATTTCTGCTTGTTCAAAGCTCACTCTATAGGAGATATTGATGGCAGTGATTGCTATGTTTTAAATATACAAGCAGAAATGCAATAAAATCATTAGAGAGGGTGAAAGAATTAAATGAGAGTTATCCCCCCCCCCCCCCCCCCCCTTGCATTTCAGCAACATAAAGTGCCCTTCAATGTCAAAACACCCGATGACCAACCAGATGCCAAGCACTGTCCAGTGATGGAACAAAAAGAATTTGATTTGGTCAAGAAAGATGAGAAATGCGGCAAGGAATCAGTGGATGGTCAAGCTGGACTTTGCGAGTATGTTCAAGTTTTTGTTAAATGATGACAATATTTATAACAATGTTTTTTATTGTTGTGAATAACATGACGACGGTCCTCTGGCTGATGAACTTAAATATTTTTAACTTTAAAGTAGTTCATTTTTTTCTGAATCCAATTCTGGCATGTCAAAACTCTTTCCCTCGATGAAAAGAGTTTTAAAATTTGACTTGATGACTTAGCATTTAGCTCCATCGTCACCCAGGATCAGGCCTTGTGTGATGGTGATTCTCAGCCTGCTCATGTTCATACATTTCAACATCTCATCTCTATCTACAGGCTCCACTACAAGGAGTATCTGGTGGACATCATCAACAGGCACAAGCTTGACCCGTTGTCTCTCATGACCAAGGATGCAATGATTGTCCTCATCCGAAGATATGATCTGGCCGTCCCTAACCAAAAAGTCGGTGATACACCTGAAGCTTACCAGGCTTGTCTAATCAAAGTAAAAATATTTCTCAATTAAAAAATTTTTTTTTTAGAGATATAATTTTATTTTATAAATAAGTAGAAAAGGCAGCTACCCATGAGACCTACTGTGTTGAGTAGAGAAGGAAGCTACCCAGGAGACCTACTGTGTTGAGTAGAGAAGGAAGCTACCCAGGAGACCTACTGTGTTGAGTAGAGAAGGCAGCTACCCAGGAGACCTACTGTGTTGAGTAGAGAAGGAAGCTACCCAGGAGACCTACTGTGTTGAGTAGAGAAGGAAGCTACCCAGGAGACCTACTGTGTTGAGTAGAGAAGGCAGCTACCCATGAGACCTACTGTGTTGAGTAGAGAAGGAAGCTACCCAGGAGACCTACTGTGTTGAGTAGAGAAGGCAGCTACCCATGAGACCTACTGTGTTGAGTGAGAAGGAAGCTACCCAGGAGACCTACTGTGTTGAGTAGAGAAGGAAGCTACCCAGGAGACCTACTGTGTTGAGTAGAGAAGGCAGCTACCCAGGAGACCTACTGTGTTGAGTAGAGAAGGAAGCTACCCAGGAGACCTACTGTGTTGAGTAGAGAAGGAAGCTACCCAGGAGACCTACTGTGTTGAGTAGAGAAGGCAGCTACCCATGAGACCTACTGTGTTGAGTAGAGAAGGAAGCTACCCAGGAGACCTACTGTGTTGAGTAGAGAAGGCAGCTACCCATGAGACCTACTGTGTTGAGTGAGAAGGAAGCTACCCAGGAGACCTACTGTGTTGAGTAGAGAAGGAAGCTACCCAGGAGACCTACTGTGTTGAGTAGAGAAGGAAGCTACCCATGAGTCATACTGTGAAATTTTAAATTCAGTCAAAAACTTATTCCTACTGTGTTGAGTAGAGAAGGAAGCTACCCATGAGTCATACTGTGAAATTTTAAATTCAGTCAAAAACTTATTCAATGTATTCAATTCCTTTTATATTCTGGTCCTACTGATGTCCTACTAAAGTCCTGCTGATGTCCTACTAACATATTTCTTAACCCTGTGCAATCCAGACTCCCCTATTCTGTTAGTTCAATTAGTAATGACATAACCTTAAGTTCTGTTCTTATCTTGAAAACTCCTTCATTAACCCTTTGAACCCTTGGCTCCTGGGCCTAAAATACCCAATCCCCTGGGCTCCTGGGAAAAATGTCCACACACTGACACACAAACAAACAAAATCAAATGATTATAAAATTAAATAAATTTTATTTATTTCAATCTAAATGTGTCTGTTAGTAGTCCATTAGAATTATAAAATGTATCACAGAAATAAAATTGTCTTAGAAATGTTGTAAAATGTCATAGTAAAAGTTCATTTATACGGCCCTGATTTTTCATAAAAGCCAAGGCTAGAACTAGGGGGTAGACCTTGTTTAGTTTATTCCCTAACAACACATCGATAGCACTAGAACTAGAAGTTGTAGTCAATCGATCGTCACTATCATTGTCTATTTACTTATTTCACTCCTTTTTCAAATAAATATTATCTAAATTATTTACATTATCATAAAACTACTCTAGTTTGTGTCCTTGAGAAAAGTAATTATTGCATTTTCGCCACTTCTATACATCGAAAAACATTACTAAAACATAACAAAAACAATGCAACCATGGGCGCGGCCTTTACTGTGACCTTTCCCAAGTCACGTGATAAACCATGAACTCAGTATTTATAGCACATTTTACATACGGACTGTCGATCTATGGTAAGGTATGGGAGACCTATATATCGGTCTGGCGGGTTGTGGATTTTTAAGGCGCAGACCGATAAAGCGGGATCGAGGGTTCAAAGGGTTAAATTAGTGGCACCCTTCGTATCCTGTTGGCTAAATCATCAATTCATTGATCTCAATATTTCCCCAGGTGATTAAAGAAAAGCTACCACTAAGACGAAGCTGATGTCTCCAAGAACAAGGCAGCCAGCATTCTAAACCTTGTTTGGGGGGATGGGGGGGGGGGGTGGAGGTTCTTAAACCCAGCCATTCACTTTCACCTACTAGATGATGTGGATCTCGTGTTATTTTAAAGCTGAGGCACATTCATATCAAAGATTTTCTCAGTCTGTCAGAAAAATAAATACACATTTTACTTTTTTTTTTTTTTTAAATGTACGACTTGAAATTGTCACCTGTAAGTACTGTAATAGTCGGGAAAGGGATTATTGTGCCATGTTGAAATGCAGATTCATGTTTAAATTAATTATTTTACATATTGCTTGCATCCTAATTGTATATAACACAATTTTAACAAATGTGATTTACTTATCATGCATTTTTGAGTATGTTTTCCCCCATGAAAGGAAGTTAATTTATGCTTAATGTTAAATGATTTATGAGTAAGTAGATCCAAGTCAGATTAACTCAACCCCTTTAAAAAAAAAATTGCAATTTGAACATAATATTATTTTGGCAGATGAGAAGCGGTTGTTAACTTTTTTTTAATGTTGTCTAATCTTAACCCAGTTGTATTTTAAGCCTGCTAAATGTTGCAATTATGCTTAGGATGGTTGCTGGAAATGGCTTGAATGGGGATATTTAATGTTTGAATTGCATCTACGGTACATCTACGGGTGCCTCAAAGGTTGTCAAGATAAGAAATAGTACCTCTGAGCCTGTCCCCTTTACATTGACATACACTCACAGGAATATCAATCCCAGCTCTTACTCTGCTCATGGCAGCCACCCACAAAATATTGGCTGATTCTGTACTGGTTGTCTTATTTGATCCCCTGAGAAGGGTTGTGGGGGGGGGGGGCGTAGTGGTGTGTGTGGGGGGGGCGTAGTGGTGTGTGTGGGGGGGGCGTAGTGGTGTGTGTGGGGGGGGCGTAGTGGTGTGTGTGGGGGGGGGGGCAGGATCAGTGTTTTTTTAATAAACCATGTTCAGCTATGTAAATTAAAAATAATTTGGTGCAAATCTATTGTATAAGAAAATAAACTCTTGACCAACCTTGAAAGAGCTTTTACCCTTGGTTGTCCTGGTGACGGGAGTATTTTAGTATTACCCGTGGCTGTCACAGTGGCATGTGTATTTATTATTACCCATGGCTATGATAGTGACTGGGGTGTATTTACTCTACTATGACTGCGACAGTAGTATTTTAAATCACCCTTGGCTATGACAGCGACAGAGTATTTAAAAAAAAAGACCTACGTTGTTTAGGTAAGCCATCATCAATTATCCGAGGACATTCTAATCAAAGCATGGCGAAAGCTTACAGTAAATAAGAAATCTTAATTTTGGTTATTTTAAAAACTGTGTCATACACTGTGTCACATGTTGTCATACATAGAATCATTCAG
Source organism: Omphiscola glabra (assembly GCA_964017045.1). Classification (NCBI taxonomy): domain Eukaryota; kingdom Metazoa; phylum Mollusca; class Gastropoda; family Lymnaeidae; genus Omphiscola; species Omphiscola glabra. The sequence continues at coordinate 13,574,965 of OZ024800.1, forward strand.
TGTGTCATGTTGTGTCAGTGTCATACACTGTGGCACATGTTGTCATACGTAGAGTCATACATTGTGTCATGTTGTGTCAGTGTCATACACTGGGGCACATGTTGTCATACAGTCACACATTGTGTCATAGTCACACATTGAGTCGTATGTTGTGTCAGTGTCATACACTGTGTCACACATTCTTTCCTATAGCCTATGATGTGTTTCATAATAGTCTTTTTATAAATTCATGATCTCCATTGGCAAATAACTTGACCTTTTCTTTCTCCTGTCATTTAGAGATTGGTTTTTGTGATGTCTAAAAGCTTCCTAATCATGAGACCTCTTATCCTAACCTCTTACCCTAACCTCTTACCCTAACCCCTAACCCTAACCCCTAACCCAAAGTCTTAAAGAGTCTTGAGAAACGAAAAACGAAAAACGAAATCAGGGGGAATTTGTTGGGATGGCAAGTAGGTGTTTTTACAGGCCATCACCATGATTTCAGCACCAAAAAATTAATGATGAAAAGCTTAAGTGATGTGGTAACAGATATATTAGACAATAAGTGCGGCCATTCAATCGACGTCAGTGTTGTTCAGTGATGTTGAAGAACTGCGGTAGTTGTCATTTTGTTACATTACATAGTGTATTTGAAAATAGTCGGTTATTTCTCGTAACTCTTGAGTAAATCATACAAACGTCAGGGGAAAATGATAAATTTCATTACTTGCCTATTTTTCTACTAGTACCAGGGTTTCCGAATATGGGTTGTTCACACCCCCAGAATCAGCGCCCTTGGGAGATGAAAGGCTGACATTTCAAGGGTTGTTAGTAAAAGTGATGATAACAAGAACAGGTGGCATTTCAAATTTCAAGGGTTGTTAGGAAAAGTGATGATAACAAGAACAGGTGGCATTTCAAGGGTTGTTAGGAAAAGTGATGATAACAAGAACAGGTGCCATTTCAGGGGCTGTGAGGAAACGCGATGATGACAAGAACAGGTGGCATTTCAGGGGCTGTGAGGAAAAGTGATGATAACATGAACATGTGGCATTTCAGGGGCTGTGAGGAAAATTACTTATAAGCCATTGGCATTTGAGTTACCATGTAAATTAAACATGTTCTTTATTAACATTTAACTTGATGTTCAAAGTCAAAATTTGTTTCATGAGTTCTACAATTCTCTTTTTAAATCAATTAAGAAAATTAAAGCCACTTTTTCCCAATTTTAAAATGCACTGTTATTTATGCCCATATATTGGGTGGCAGACATAGTGGCAGACATAGTCAAATATGCACAGGTGGTGCAGAATATATATTTAAAAAAAAGGTTGGGAAACGCTAACACAAAACATCCATGACGTACAGTTTTTGCTGTAAATAGGGAATTTCTTACTGGAATTCTCATAAAGTATTTATTAATGTGCTGTTTTTTTGGTTAAAAATGCTTCCTGACTTTTAAACTATTTAATTAAGTTTTTTTTGTTGTCATTATTGTTTTTTTGTAATGTCACATCAGGTATAAGTATAAGGTGCAATGCTCATGTGCCCACTGTTATTCTTGGAGTCTTCTATTTTGTTTATGCTTGTTATATAACAATAAACATGATTATTTTAAAGGTAGATTGCTAACTTAAATTGTGATTGTGTCATAAAAAATAAAATAAAAAATGTGTGCCTTAGAAGAGTATTTTATTAAAATGAAAATGTGAAAATGCAGTGTAACTTTAAAATTCAGGCTCTTGCTCTCTCCCCCCAACCCCGCCTCTTTTCCCCACACACAGGAAACGTCTGGTCTTACAACCAGACTTTACAAGGAATGATTTTTCTTATTTTATATTGTACCAGTACCATTTGTCCCTAGTATTGGTAAAAAAAAGTGCCATAATAATTATTTCCTTTTTGGCCAGGGTTGGAATTTTTTTTTGGTTGGGGGGGGGAATTCAGGTCCGGGGGGGGGGGGGGGGGGTGATAGGATAGCGCATAAGTTCAACATTTTACTTGGTAGTTCCAGTCTTGAAGAAAGAAATCGCCTAGAAGAAAAACATGTGTCAAAGACCAACTCTACTTGTAGATTTTAAGTAAAACATTGTCAAATCCACCACCACTTCCTTTTCAGTCAGGATGTGCCGCTAGTGGGGGGGGGGGGGGGGAGGCACAAAATTCAATGCCAAAATAGAGTCTGGGGTGATAGGAATGGCAACGTGGACAAAGACATAGAAGGTGATAGGAATGGCTAGTGAGGACAAAGACATACAAGGTGATAGGAATGGCTAGTGAGGACAAAGACATATAGAAGGTGATAGGAATGGCTAGCGTGGACAAAGACATATAGAAGGTGATTGGAATGGATAGCGTGGACAAAGACATATAGAAGGTGATAGAAATGGCTAGCATGGACAAAGACATATAGAAGGTGATAGGAATGGCTAGTGTGGACAAAGACATATCTAAGGTGATAGAAATGGCTAGTGTGGACAAAGACATATAGAAGGTGATTGAAATGGCTAGCATGGACAAAGACATATAGAAGGTGATAGGAATGGCTAGCGTGGACAAAGACATAGAAGGTGATTGGAATGGATAGCGTGGACAAAGACATACAGAAGGTGATAGGAATGGCTAGCGTGGACAAAGACATATAGAAGGTGATAGGAATGGCTAGCGTGGACAAAGACATTGAAGGTGATAGAAATGGCTAGCGTGGACAAAGACATAGAAGGTGATAGAAATGGCTAGCGTGGACAAAGACATACAGAAAAATGCAGATAGATTATTGTTGAAATGTTGGGCCTATGTGGGGGACATTACAGTACAGGGTGATGGTGATACATCATTAAATGGTATATGTAAACACAGACCCCCCCCCGGGGAACAAAACCACCATTGCGTGGACATGCATGGTATCTGCCGAAAATGATAGCACCTACAAGGCTACCAGCTACAGAAAAATCTGCAGCTGGAAATAAAACAGTAGAAAAAGGGGAGGGATCATGATTACATTTTACCCTTAAAGGATATGAGGCATGAGATTGGGAAGTGACAACCTCATACAGATGACGCTTAGTTACACAGCAATTGAAGAGAAGCTGTTCCTAGGCAACCGATTTGTCCCCAGTTGCTTTGTAAATTAGTTGCGAGGTAGAAACCCACTGTGGAAATCCTTATTAGGGGGTGTCTGACGATTCCCGGGATGGGGAAGATTTTAGGATGTAAATATACTATCCTGTCTCCTGGGAAAGTCGACTGCTGTTGTGAGAGCAGCGTCACTGGCCGACCAGATGTCTTTGGGCTGTGCTGGCCTCTGTAGGTACCTGATCGAGTGAGAGCCACTTTGCCATCCAATACTCTGGCTTGGTGGAGGGGTTGCTTTGGGGAGGGCATAAAGAGCTTGGTACTAGCTGCCCGCTGACGCCATTTCCTAATGTACAAACACATGTTGAAATGTTGGGCCCATGTGGGGGACATTACAGGGCAAAGATACATCATTTAATAGTAGATTAATTAGACACGAACAATCTGTGTCAATATAACAATATATGTTAAGCTTTAATAATAATTGTACATTATACATAAGTAGACGTTTCGGCATATTAAAACCTTCATCAGTACAACAGCAAGACATTTAAATAAGTATAAATTAAATTTACATATATTATAATAATATATATATAGATATATCCTACCTAAAAAAAGAGAAAATAAAAATAGGGAGTAGATGAAAAAACCAGACAGGTAAGGTATATGTAAGTATATATATTAATATATTATGTACATTTAATTTATACTTATTTAAATATCTTGCTGTTGTACTGATGAAGGCATGTGCCGAAACGTCTACTTATGTTCAATGTAAAATTATCATTAAAGCTTAACATTTATTGTTATACTCAATTATACTGACACAGATTGTTTGTGTCTAATTAATCTATTTTAAAGCTTTATCGCAGTCCAATACTTTTACATTAAATAGTTCTGTAAATAGCCATGTGTCAAAAGAGTGAAAACAAAATACTATTGTAATGTGTATTACAAGCATTCTTTATTTCTAGGTGAAAAATAAAACGACACAACAGCTTGAGCTGACAATTATAAATAAAATGCTGGATTGGAAATGTGTTACCAGGTTAATTGTAAAAATAGTGATATAACAAATCGCAATCAAATGTTTATTTCATTGTCCCTTTAAAAAAATGGCCAAACATAACCTTTTTTTGTATAAATAAATGCAGACTAAATTAGTTAATTTCCATTTTTGTACATTTAGTTTTCATTTGCATATTTATGAGCCGTAACTGGAATAATTGTGAAATAACATTCATTCATAAATTACTCTGTCAAAAGGTGCTTAGATTAAAGTAAAAAATGTGAATAATATTTCTAAAATTTTTAGCCTGTGAACTAATATTTCAACTCAATTTACTTCAACATTCCAGAATTTGGGAATCATCGTCTAGGAAGAAACCCCACTTCATTTCATTTCTTAAAAATTGAATGATTAATTAAAAAATTATTTGTGTGTGTTGCCTTAAGTTCATTATATCAATAGAAGTAAATCAATCAGTAAATAATCCAAATGAGCACTTGTCCACCAACATTTGGAGCAGGCAATATGCCATCAACAAATTTGTTTTGTACCAGTATCAAGTGTCACTCAACAAAGCACTCACAAAGTAAACATGAATTTTAAATTCCTTTAATTTTTGAACACCAGTAATCATAATTAAGTGAACCGAGCTTAGTAGAAATTTTGAGCTACTGGTATTAATAAAAGCTACTGTCCCCTTGCAAGAGGACCACTCAATAAAGAAACTGTTCAATAGTTTAGCATATTTACAATTAACATACAAACACCAAGGAGGAAATATTTATTTAAAGTAACTATAATTAAAGGTGAATGATGAACTCAACATGGTTTTAACACATGAACATTTCTGCATCTGCCTCACTTCATATCATCACATGCCTCACTTCATATCATCACCTGCCTCACTTCATATCATCATCTGCCTCACTTCATATCATCATCTGCCTCACTTCATATCATCATCTGCCTCACTTCATATCATCACATGCCTCACTTCATATCATCATCTGCCTCACTTCATATCATCATCTGCCTCACTTCATATCATCATATGCCTCACTTCATATCATCATATGCCTCACTTCATATCATCACATGCCTCACTTCATATCATCACCTGCCTCACTTCATATCATCACATGCCTCACTTCATATCATCACATGCCTCACTTCATATCATCATATGCCTCACTTTATATCATCACATGCCTCACTTTATATCATCACATGCCTCACTTCATATCATCACATGCCTCACTTCATATCATCACATGCCTCACTTTATATCATCACATGCCTCACTTTATATCATCACATGCCTTACTTCATATCATCACATGCCTCACTTCATATCATCACATGCCTCACTTCATATCATCACATGCCTCACTTTATATCATCATATGCCTCACTTCATATCATCCCATGCCTCACTTCATATCATCATATGCCTCACTTTATATCATCACATGCCTCACTTCATATCATCACATGCCTCACTTCATATCATCACATGGCTCACTTCATATCATCACATGCCTCACTTTATATCATCACATGCCTCACTTCATATCATCACATGCCTCACTTCATATCATCACATGTCTCACTTTATATCATCACATGCCTCACTTTATATCATCACATGCCTCACTTTATATCATCACATGCCTCACTTTATATCATCACATGCCTCACTTCATATCATAACATGCCTCACTTCATATCATAACATGCCTCACTTCATATCATCATATGCATCAATTTATATCATCATATGCCTCACTTTATATCATCACATGCCTCACTTTATATCATCATATGCCTCACTTTATATCATCATATGCCTCACTTTATATCATCATATGCCTCACTTTATATCATATGCCTCACTTTATATCATCATATGCCTCACTTTATATCATCATATGCCTCACTTTATATCTTCACCTGCCCCACTTTATATCATCACATGCCTCACTTTATATCATCATACGCCTCACTTTATATCATCATATGCCTCACTTTATATCTTCATATGCCTCACTTTATATCATATGCCTCACTTCATATCATCACATGCCTCACTTTATATCTTCACCTGCCCCACTTTATAACATCACATGCCTCACTTTATATCTTCACCTGCCCCACTTTATATCTTCACCTGCCCCACTTTATATTTCACCTGCCCCACTTTATATCTTCACCTGCCCCACTTTATATCTTCACCTGCCCCACTTTATATCTTCACCTGCCTCACTTTATATCTTCACCTGCCTCACTTTATATCATCATATGCCTCACTTTATATCATCATATGCCTCACTTTATATCATCATATGCCTCACTTTATATCTTCACCTGCCCCACTTTATATCTTCACCTGCCCCACTTTATATCTTCACCTGCCCCACTTTATATCTTCACCTGCCCCACTTTATATCTTCACCTGCCCCACTTTATATCTTCACCTGCGCCACTTTATATCTTCACCTGCCCCACTTTATATCTTCACCTGCTTCACTTCATATCATCATATGCCTTACTTTATATCTTCACCTGCCTCACTTTATATCATATGCCTCAGTTTATATCATCATCTGCCTCACTTTGAATTATCATCTGCCTCACTATATCTTCACCTGCGTTACTTTATATCTTCACCTGCCAATATTGCACATCTCCCATGCATTAGAAGTTTAGGACATGGATTTTAATATAAAGTTACAATAGTTACATCCATTACCTCTTCAGGTTACTGTTGGGATTATAATTTCAAATACTATATGCAAAGATCATGAAAAAAAGGTATGAAATTTTATCATCGGCTAGAAATGGTGTTAATCACTCAATCCATGTGAAAAGGTTTACATTTATTTGCTTTCAGGTAGAAAATAATAACATTTAAACGAATGAAACCGAACAACTCACAGGACAGGTTCAAAGAAAAATTCAATTTTAAAATAAGGATTGGCTGAGTATAAATACAGAAATCCAATTTGGTCTAAACTAGCAAATGCTTTGGGTGTTATTGTGGGAGATTCTATTCATACTGTCTCTAGACTAGGAACCGGATGATCTGTGATACAGGAAGGATTTCTGGGGTTAATTCTGTCAAGGCACTTAAGATGGATGACACATTTCACAAGATTTAAACTGCTGGTACTGCCTGACACCAATGTTGGGAAACTTGCAAGTAAGTGAACTCAGTATACAGTCTTTGGGGGGAGGGTAGGGCGGTGTATTCCCATAGACACTATTCAAAGCTTTACACTACATTCAGAAATCATTAGTTGGCTCCATATTTCTAATAACAAGATACTTTCCTCAAAAAGATCAACTGAATAGAGTCCAGAGAACACATCAGGTCACATCACAAGCAATTACAGCCTCCGCATGTAAACACATACATCAATAGCCTTCTTTCTCTGGACACGTTTGTAAACATGCATATGGTAAAAAAAATAAAAAGAATAATTATTACACAACTTTACATTAGGATTTGAGCTTTTTGATAAAGTAGTAGGCTGCCATCACAACAAGGCCAGCCCCCAGAGCTAGAGCTACATAAGTCCCTGATGCTTTTATGTCTTCCAGCAGCAGTGTGTATCTGAGCTTGGACATGTCCTGCAGCAACAGATTGATGGATGGCCGGGCAGAGAGAAGTGTGTAGTGCCTGTGTGTTAAGGGAAACCTGGAGGATGGCATACAGTGTGGCAGCAGGCCCAAAAGTTGCAGTCGAGTGATGAGCACATACAGTCCTATGTCAGCAACCGTAAGAGATTCTCCGAACAGATACATAGACTCTTGACTGCCGGGCTCTAAGGAGGATATTTTAATAAAAAATCATAAAATGGAAAACTTATTATTTTTAATAATTTAGAAAGAAATGCAACATAAATGTTTAAAATACAAAAACATGTTTACCTCCATGATCTAGAGGGTACCGCTGTCTGAGCTCTCCTTCAACATTGGTTAAAAAATTGCTAAGCTGCTCAATGTGACCTCTGACCCTCTCTTCATCTGTGATCAAGTCATATTTCTCAGCAGCTGTCTGACTCTTAGCAAGATAGCAATCCCTTAAGTCTGGATACACAGTTGACAAGGTGATGAGATACCTCAGTCTTTTGGCAAAATTTTCTAAAATAAGAACAGTTTCAGTTAGATATGATGGATAATGTGATATCATCAAGACATTAGTTTGTGTTTCAGTTAGAGATGATGGATAATGTGATATCATCAAGACTTATCGGTTTCAAATAATCTTATACAGAGCTCTTGTGGAACCATGTATTATTTTTATGGACTGTTATTACAATAAACTTATGAAGACAATGGTGGTTTCAATTGCTATTTAAATCAACAGCATCATATAATATAAAATGGTGAATTATAATAATGAAGCTTGCCTCTCATGCTTCTTTGTATGGCCACTGGGAGTTGGCAACCACTGTCTGACAATTGAGGATGGAATATGATGCCATAAGATATTACATCCACAGGAATTTTTTCTAAACTTTCTTGAAACTTTGCCACTTGCTGTCCCACCAGAGTTGACTTTGAGGGGAGTAAATTGGGTCCATCTGTGGCTGAAAATGTGTTTAATATAAATTTATTTTTTGCTATTTTAAAAGGATAATTTAATTTTATAATGGAATTAATTTCTCTTTATTCAAATTATAATTAATGATTTATCCATTGCATATTTCTTGAAAAAATTATCAACATCCTATAACTTCAAGTTAAATATTATTTAACATACCCCGCAGCGTGTTGACATACTCAATAATCTTATCAGGATCATTTATCACCTGGTCCCCATGCACAAGCACAGGTACATGAACACCATTTGGATTGAGTCTAATGTACCATGGCTCCATATGCTGGCCATGAAATAGACTCACAATGCATGGTTTGAATTTCAACTCCTTTTCGAAAAAGCTGATTAAAACCTGAAAATATGAGATGGGTACATTACTATTAAATATAACTTTGCTCCCACATTATGTTACCTTAATTCTAATTTAATTAAGTAATTTCTTCATAATGGCATACGGTACAGCCAATTTATTTATCATATACTTCTTTAGACAGTGGCTTAGCACTAGGGTGAGTACCGCCTAGGGTGGGCCAAGATGTTTGCCCCCACCACTTCCATGAAAAAAAACTCTGCTGTTGGCCGAAAAAAGCAACCCTTCTTTATAAAGAAAAAACTGCAGCCAGGATCAGACTGCACCACCCCCCCCCCCCCGCCCAAATGCTACAGCTGAGGATAGAGCACATTGAGCAATCATCATATAAAACCTGGACCCTCTCAAATCTACTCTTTGTATCATCATCAAATTTCGCTTGAAAAAGTAAGCCTACAATTGACTTGAGTGGTACAAAATATCAAACAAAACTTTGGCCATCTTATTATTTCCTTTGAAAACAAGGCTAATTGTTTGAATTTTACTTTATAATCAAAATGACTGAATTAAGGCAATTACAATGATCAATTAATTGGTGATCCCTTATTTTAGGCGCGATTTATTGTTTCCAGAGAAATAAAATAAAAAATCATGGAACTACATTAAAACACTTCAGTGGCTGCTACAACACTATACATTTGCTTAACGGACAAATCCTTTGGCCAATTTAAAACTCAAAAATCCTGAAAAAAATGAAAAATGGAAAAAGTTGCCTAACCGGCTTCCATCTCACAGGGTGGATTTGTACCAAAAAAAAAAAAAAAAAATTCCGGTCAACCGGTGGGCTCTATAGTTGTTTGTGGGTTCAGTTGTCTATATTCACTTTTCTGCATGATCACTCCTTCAGTTGGTTTACTTTTACTGTGTTCGGATGTCATATAGTGCATTGTAATGGGTTTACTTTGTCCTGCGTTCACTTGGCACGGTCACAGTAACGGACACACACCATAAAGGTTATGGAGCATTAACGATCAGAAATCTGCGAAAACCATAAACCGATACATGTGGAAGCCCGTGCATTCATAAACAGAAACATGGCAAGGCCGTGGAGACCACTTTGCTCCCGCTATGCTAGAGCTTATCAATTATGTCAACATATCAAAGAATGACTTTGGTAATCAGCTAACCAGGGAAACAGCACCCGTAAAGAAATCTGCGAAAACCATAAACCGATACATGTGGCAGCCCGTGCCTTCATAAACAGAAACATGGCAAGGCCGTGGAGACCACTTTGCTCCCGCTATGCCAGAGCTTATAAATTATGTCAACATATCAAAGAATGACTTTGGTAATCAGCTAACCAGGGAAACAGCACCCGTAAAGAAATCTGCGAAAACCATAAACCGATACATGTGGAAGCCCTTGCCTTCATAAACAGAAACATGGCAAGGCCGTGGAGACCACTTTGCTCCCGCTATGCCAGAGCTTATCAATTATGTCAACATATCAAAGAATGACTTTGGTAATCAGCTAACCAGGGAAACAGCACCCGGGCAAAAATGCGATGCGCGAGACTCAGCTACGTAATAGATTCCATCAACATCAGAGAGCGGCCAATGTCCAAGAACTGGTTGATGTGTCACGTATCCTCATAATGAGCGGACCAGGGATTATGTAATGAGGTGTAAACCAGAGACCTAGCTGGTGCACGTGATCTTCTTGTACCATAAGAGCGGGAATGAGGAAGAATGCCTTAGTGTCTTGGCGAGGTTTAGTACCGCCCAGAGCTGGTCTAGAGTTGTACCCAACACTATCACTAAATTTTAAAAAAAGACCAAAAACTCTTCACTTGGCCGACAATGCCGCCTGTGGTGTGCCGCCCCTTCACAGCCCCCTTCCTACGCAAGTGGAAGGACATTTTCTTGGCAGTTGTGAGTTATCTCATAGTAGGCAAATATGTTGTTAAAAGGGTCTGTGATTGGTCAGCTGTAATTTAATAGGAGGGACTTAATTATTTAGATGACACCTAAGTTGACAGATTTGTGATGAGTAAAATGTGTTTGACCGTGTTAGTGATTTCATATAATTGGACAGACACGTTTTGCTTTATTAGTAATCTGTTTGTTCTGGTGCTCACTTCGCTATTGCCATTTATTTCATTACTTACCCGCTTATCACCACCTTTGTAAATCACCAACTATGTATTGACAACGAAAGTGTCACAATTTTTAAAAAAAAATTTACACTTGTATTAAAAATATTAACAAACATTGTCCCACATAACCCACACCCCACTTGTCCCACATAACCCCCACCCCACACACTAAAATCAAGGCACGTTAAGCCTATAATGGATGAGGGACCGGGCAAAGGAAAACCGGCGCCCTGGGCAAAGACTGCAACTACAGCCCCTAGTGTATAAAAATGCACCCCTTGATATGGACGCCCCCTGATACTGATGCCCCTTGCGAGTATCATCTTTACACGGACCTGCACAGATGGCCCAACAGATATCCAAGATGCCTAGAGCATGAGATACCGTACTTAAATATTTAAACTTGTCTAAACCCACCACTGGTTTAGAAAGAAATATCAGACACCTAAACATTCTAAGACATTATTATAAAATAAAGTTATAAAATAAAATACAACTTTTATTTTAATCTAGATTAATCCAATTCTGGCAGTTTTATAACGTATCTTTGAAGACAGAAGAGGTCTCCTTGATTTACCACAATGCGCCGTGAAAGACAAACGATTCATGAAAATGTACTTTTTTTGATCTGGTAAAATTTTTAAAATTATTAAATTGTTGTATTCCATCAAAAAGATGGTATTTTACTTTAACCCTCTTAGGATGGAGCCTTTTTGGGGTGTATGCGCCAAAAAGATGGAGCACTTTTTACGAGCTCGGCACTCGCATTGCAAAAAAATTTATAAAAAATAAAATATTTCCTTCATATATGTAAAACTATATATATTCTTGTAGGAAATTGACTGAACTAATACAATCTTTATGAATCAAACTGAAATATCAACATTTTTGCAAATGAGCTACCCTGATTTGCATAATTCATGCATGTAATTTTTTTAAAACCTAGAATAAACATAACTTACTTGTATCAACTGTGTCAATTTTTTGATGGATGAAGCCTGAATAAGTCCTAACACTTATGTTTTTGGTAAACCAGGCCCATGGAGGCCCTTCAGACACCTCTGGCACATAGTTCTACTCGTTTTCCAGCCCCACCCCCCCCTATTTTTCAGTTGTTCCAGACACTCACTGTAACAGCCCCCCCCTCCATTTATGACCTAGGGACCTTCTCTTAAGCTGGATGTTACTAAGAAAATTGTCTGCATATCTATTGGTCTCTCTCATAACATTTAACATTTGAGTGATATTTAGTGTAAAAAATAGCATAAAGCACTCAAATGGGGTGCTTATTCCTTATTTATAGGACTTATGGTGTCTAAAAATTCAGAGGGGTCAAGTCTGTCCAGTTGAGGTCCACTACTAGTAAAACTAAACCAGGAATTCACAACATTTGCATTACCCTCAATTTGAAAGTCTTCATTAATTTGCTGGTTGTTTTCATCAGTTTCAGTGATTCACTGCTAGAATATCAAAATCACTAATGACAGTTTGATCAGAGTCACTGTCAGACATGTTCAAATTTCACAATATAACTATACACACAAAAAAAAACTTCCTGCACACAAATAAATTAAGTTCACCATCACCAAACACCGCATTTAAAATGCTGGGATGTGGAGGAATACTTAAGAATAAATCTGATTCGTTGGTACAACGCCAAGCAAGCCAATCACGAGGCTCGATTTATCGGGCCGATGGTTCTGACTTTTGTCTTTCTCGCTAGTCAACCTTGGGCCGATAGATCGGCCCTTACGTCCCAAGAAAGTTTAAAAAATCTTGGCTGAAATGTAGTTGTGTGGCCATGGCGTCATTTGCGTGTTTTGTTATGTTGCTGATGACTTTAGGGTTCAGGTTAGGTTTAGGGATAGATTTAGGGTTCAGGTTAGGGTGAGGGATAGATTTAGTTTTAGGGTTCAGGTTAAGGTGAGGGATACATTTAGGAAGTTTTTTCATTATTTTTTAACATTTTATTCTTAATTTTACGGGTCGTCTCAACCAAGATGGTGGCCATGGTAACAATGCGTGGTCCTGTAGCTACTTTTTTTACCAAAATCTTTAATGAAGTTCCATGAGGTAAAAATGATTTTAAAAATTAATTTCAATAGAAATAATAATTCATGTTATAATAAGGGATTACAAAATTAATTTATACTGCATAAGTGATAGGTCAAATAAAAGAAAATGCCAATGGGTTACTAAGGCTAAGCATAAACCTTTTGAGATGAATATGAGGTTGGAAAGTAGTAGAGAATAATTTCATTTGTGGTTTCATTTTTAGTAGTGGTTTCACTTTTTTTAGATTTCTCCTCCGTTGTTGTGTCCCCAGTAGTCTCTGATAAGTTTGTTTCGGGCATCTTTAAAAAAAAAACTAACACACTTCCTTCAGCTTCTTAAGTCTAGTTTTGATGATTTTCACGATTTATTTGACAGTACTCTTTGGTTTTGCCAAGATCACAATAATGACTCCGCGAACTCTCTAAATAACAGCATCAAAGTGTAAAAATATTTGTTTTGTTTTTGTGAAAAATGTACGTATCTGTGACTCAAAGAGTAATAACTTAATATTTTTAGAAAATAAATCGAAGCTTATAGCCGTAAAAATATCAAATGAACATTAGGCCTATACTTATGCAGTTCAAAAATGTTCTTTTGCCAAAAAAAAAAAAGCGTATAAATTTGTATGCGTAAAAAGAGACAATTTAATGAAGGCCGGCACTACGTATATAGCGGCAGTGTGCCTAGCAAACCATGAAGTTATACCTGCGTACACGACTGCGGTGTACCTAAAAATAAAACCCATCAAAACACCTCAGCATAATCGTGGTAGTTGCCAGTCTATGGTTGACCTATACTTGTAAATTTAACTTTATGCTTTCGTATAACCAGGGCCAGCCATATAGTTGTTGGCGCCCCGGGCAAGCTTAACTAAGCGCCCCTTTTAAAGATAATAAAAAATTTTTTTAACAGAAACAAAACTAGGGTTTAGGTAATGTGTTTATGAACTAAGTTGTCTTTTAAAAACAAACAATGAACAATGATATTGTTTTTCTTAACTTGTATTTGGACAGTATAAACAATTAGCCAACCATTTTTTTCTAGCCTTTAGATCAGCAAATATTTTTATTGAACGGTCTATATTTCTTCCATGGTGCCCACATGCAATGATTTTTCCTATTTTGGATGCTCGTTGATGACGTCTTAAGCAAATGGCTCGAGTTGCCGGTACCTTGAGTCAGCCCTGTGTATAGGCCTAACTAGTATTTATTTTACAAAATCATTTAATACCTGTATACAAGGATATACAAAAGTAGTACTTGTATTTTGTCTTGGATGCAGTGCTTGAGTCCCAAAGGAACGGCATTCATTTCTATATCAAGTGTAATTTTTTTTGGTGGGGGGGGGGGGGGAGGGTGTACGAAATCTGTTGTTTTCGTCTGTCCGTCAAGATTGACAAGGACCATCTAGTCACCCTGTTGGAGGTGGGGGTACGAATTATATGCATTCATGCCAACCAACTTGCGCCTCCCTCGGGGTAAAAAAGTCTCTAAAGAGCTGTACTACAACTGTATCAAAGCTGTACAGAAAAAAAATGAAAGATCGAACAAATTAAAAATAATACTATTTTACAAATTAATATATAATATAGTAATTTAATTATAAAATATATCTTTCTAATTATGATTAAAACAATTTAAAAAGATTTAGTAAAACTCTATCAGCGTCTGAGTATTGGTCCCGAAATATGATAACAACAGACGTTTATTCTACGACAAGACTACACAGGCTAATGGTAATTGTTTGCCACGGTGTACGTAGGCCTAAATATATGGTTTTGCTAGGTATACCGCCGCGATGCATGCACCCACTTCGTTTATTTAAATTGTATTTGATTTGGTATGTTATTTAGCTCTACTCTTTTTTTTGCAGGGACCATTCATTATTACTCTATATTAATTTAAAAATAATGAAAATAAAAGAAACACACTTCTCCTATAGGTCTATTTGTTTATCACTTTAAAAAAAATATAAAAAATAACACACCGAATAAAATGTGCAAAAGATATACAAAAGAAAAGATTAAAGGTAAACTGAAACGTGTTTAAATTAACAACGATTATGCCCCATAAGGGGAGAGCTCTCTAAATAATTGTAAGCAAACAAACCAATACCTCCAAGCACATCTTTCATCTTTTTGGTTGCTGATGCATATTAAATGACACAAAAGCATTTCAATCTAATATTAATTTATCAGATCTGCTCACATAGCGCCGTAAAAAATAGTTTATTAGCAGTATAACTATCGAAATGATAAACATCCGCCGTTTTAGGATTAACCAAGTTGTAAACTTAACAATGACTCAACTTCATCAGCCAAAATGTAAATCAAGGGCAAGTGGCAAGAGATTTTTTAAATTGTCTGTTTACGTGAAAAACGATGGGATAAATGCACCTTCTTTACAAGCACAATCAAGTGAGAAAGTGTCTAGTGCCAAACCGATCTCAGGAAAAGTTAATCAGATCAGTTCTTCAAAACCAAGTACACATTCTCATACTGATACCGTTAGTGATCAGCAATCAGCAGGAGTGCGATTACTTCAACCAGACCTCCAGCCAAATATTTTAAATAATCCTAAAGCTCTTTCTCCAAATGCATTGAATCAAGATGCTCGTAGGGAAATTTTATCTCCAAATTTGACAGTAGATAATCCTAAAGACAAAATGCAAATTTCAAGTCATAATTTAAGAACTACTTTTGATTCCCCAACTGCTAGTCCTCCAGGTAATTAAATTTTGCTAGAAACTATAGTATATAGCATTGTCATTTTCAATTCAAATAGATTTAATTATAATTTATTATGTTATAATTTATAAAAACTCTATTTATAAGTATAAGATAACTTAACTTCACTAACATCGACGTGTCTTCCGGGCCTATTAGTATTAGTCAATACATCTTATCTTAAACTTTTTACAACATAATTGTTACATATGCATGTAATTAAAAAAAACAACAATCAAATTAAAATTATCATACTAGACTTTTTGTATTAGTTTTTGTAATTTTAGTTCTAGTTGTCATGAACTGGCATTAAATATATACCAAAAGTCAAAAATTAAAAAAAAACATATTTTTAAAAAATAATTTCTTATTTTCATTTTTGCAGAAGAGAATTCTTTGTTGGCATCTCGACGTGTTGATCCCACAACAGTACGACAAGTTTATTACTTTGACACACTAGCATTCACCAAAAAGCTTGAATCAAGAGGTACATATTTTCTATTCTATGTTCATTTATTAAGTTGGTTGTGTGAGGTGTGTCCAAACTTTGTCAGAAATAAATCTGGTAATTTTAAAAAATTGAATTCGCTGCATCAGAGTGGAATGATCTGGAATTTATTACACACGTGTATTACATCATTTAACTAAAAATATTTTCTTTAAAGCAGAGCTCGGCAACTTATTTTCATGCATGGCACACCCTAGACCTTTCAGAGAATCAGCGGTACACTGCAAGTAACAACATGCAAAAAAATACTTAATAACATAATATAGTTAACAGTCTTAACTGCATATGAGGCTAAAATGTATCAGATTTAACTATTGCTCCAGATTAACAGTATGTATTGGACACTTTTATGTTGTTTGACATCTTGGTAATAGCAACACTGTTTTTTCACACCTACATATACTTTCCCCTTCTTGGAGTCTTTTGCGCGACACACCTGGTATCATCTCGCAGGACACCAGAGTGCAGCTGCGCACCGCTGCAGAGCTCTGCTTTATAGCATGAATATTATTAACATATTCAATTAACTGTTTTCATAATCAAATTCTCAAGGTTTTACCAGAGAACAAGCAGAAGGATGTGCAGAATGTTTGGTAGAAATAATAAACACAACTCTGGACCATCAAGGCCGGCATATGGTGACGAAACCCCAACAGGTACTATCTCTATATTGTTTCTGTGGTACAAAGCAGGCATATGGTGACAAAACCCTAACTGGTACTCTCTCTATTGATTCTGAGGTACCTGGTCGTTATATGGTGACAAAGCCGCAACAGGTACTCTCTACATTGGTTTTGTGATACCTGCATCAATGTCATTACAATGGAATGTTTCTTGGCAACATCATTCATCACAGCCTTTTGTTAGAACTTATGTATTTAGAACATTGTGAAATTTTATAATGCCATATTCTTATTATCCTTGCTTAATCTGTATGATGCATAGTTAAAAAAAATAATAATGTACCAATTTGATCTGAATTCAATACAATAGGAAATTGCTGTCCAACAACTGATGTCAGAGATTGTATCTGTGAAAAAAGACATGACACTTTTACAGAAAAGTGAATTTTCATCTTTGAAAACAGAAACTGAGGTAATTTTTTGAAACACAAATCTTTGTAAGTGTAATTGATACATAAATTTCACGGCTGTAAGAAAAGTTATATAAATTCATATGAAATAGAAATTCAATAGTTTTCTTGAAATTCCATTAAAATTTTTTCTAATTTAAAAACAGAAAATGAGTATAGAGTTATCCCAAGTGCAAGGTCACATGAATGATGAGATTGTTAAACTGAAGGGCCAGTTTAGTCTTGATATTAACCTAGAGAGAGGACGGGCAATAGAAGCAGTAAGTTTTTAAAAATTATTGTTCATTATTTAGATCCAGTGGCCATTTGGGCATGTGCTTGTTCCTTGTTTGTATGTATGGTGTTGGTGTGGTCTGGTGTGTTTGGTTGGTAGTTCTGGTGAAAGTCCTGACATGCCGGACAGTGTAAGTGTAAGAGGTGATGTGTTACTGTCTCATTTGTAGATGGGTTATACTGGTGTTTTATCTGGTTTTATCCGGTGAAGGTGGAAATTGAGTTGAATGTGTTCTGAGCACAGGCAAAAAATTATGACCTGTTTGTATCTTTGGATGCAATTCATTGGATCTTTAGGATTTCTGTTTAATTCTTTGGTTTGGTCTCCCCTTTTCAATCATTTGTCTATTTGGATGTTGCTTGTCTAGCATTTCCTATCATCTCGATAACTGCTCCCTGTCTTCTAAGATTTAGTTGCTCAATATTATTATGTCTTTTGCATTCTGCTGTCGGGGTAGATCTTAGAACTCCCAAGAGGAAATGGCCTATTCCTAGAGAGTCCTGTACTGTCTTGCTGTTCCTAGAGAGTCCTGTCCTGTCCTGCTGTTCCTAGAGAGTCCTGTACTGTCTTGCTGTTCCTAGAGAGTCCTGTACTGTCTTGCTGTTCCTAGAGAATCATGTACTCTTTAAGTTTTGAACATGATTTTTTAAATTGAGTTGCCTATCTAACTGGGCACCTAGATATGTTGGGTTGTCTCCTTTTGGAATGTGGTGCCTTGTAGGTATAGTGTATATTATTGAGTATATTACTGAGTATATTATTGAGTAATGTTACATATAGATATTTATTAATAAATGTTTAAATCCAGCATGCTGAGAATGAAAAGAAACTGCAACAGCTGCACAATAAAATTGAAACTGAGATTGCCAATCTTAAGACAATTTATGAAGTCTACCGCAATGATGTCTTTAAATACGCTGGAGGTGAGAATTAATAAATCTGATATAAACATATTATTTGTTTTGTTTTGTAAAAAAAAAAAATGTTACTGAAAAACTATAAGCTATCAAATTTTAAAGATCGCAAGTTGTTTTAATTATTTATATTATCTATTATAAAGCTTTAGTATTCAGAGCAATCTTGGCTTAATAACTCCATAATAATTTTCAAACTGAGCATCAATGTCTTTTTTTCCAATAATCAATTCAGGCACTGTCATAGCTGTTGGAGGTCTTCTGCTTGGGATATTGCGTCTCTGGCAGTAAAGTTACCTGGTCATTTGTCACTCCACACAATAGTTCTACTGTGATTTTTTTTAATACACATGTATATCTTTTACATCTTGTAACATAGATCACATCTTTATTTATTAAACCACACATAATGTACATCTCACCATTTATATTTTAGAATGTAAGAATGAAATCAGAAATAAATTAAGTAAAAACATTTGACAGTTTCTAAAATTTAAAAAAAAAAAAGATTATGTTTAAGAGGACTTAACTCAGAATCAACAATAATTTAAAAAAAAACTCTTTTGGAGTCTCTTAAATCAACTCAATGAATTACTATTTTAATATCTCCTACTCCAATCCGATCTCTTTCAATAAATTTAGTTTTAAAAAAAAAATAAGTTATGGAGCTGTATTGTACAATAAAAGCTCTGTTGGGCCCAGGACATCCAATCCATTGCAAGAACCAGAAATTATCTCCTTTCGTGAATGTAATACAAAGAGTTCATATTGACACCAACCAGGCTGGAGTGAGGCTCATTTTGTTAATTATCTGATACATTTTTTACTTGATATTGCAACATTGGCAGGTACGGTAATTGCGGTAGCTACGCTAATGCTAGGTGTTATCGGACTTTGGATTTAAAAGCAGAAGCAGACCTGTTTACTCTTACGATTTTGGCGTACAATGTACGATTTTGAGGTGTATACATTATATATTATATATACTGTATGTTTATTTTTTTTTACTATTAAGATAACGTATTGTAAGATTTTAAGAGTTTGAGGGTAAACAGGTCTGCAGAAGAGTCTTATTGACACCAACCAGGCTGGAGTGAGGCTCATTTTGTTTGTGTACAAAATTATCTGATACATTTTTTACTTCATATTGCAACATTGGCAGGTACGGTGATTGCGGTTGCTACGCTAATGCTAGGTGTTATCAGACTTTGGTTTTAAAAGCAGAAGTTCAAGATTTATGTAAGTCAGCTTGGTGCAGTTGCCACTTTATGTTTGTTCGCTCTGGTTTTACTGTTAGATTTTTGTTGTTGTTCTGAACAAATTTACTGTATTTATGTTTTTCTTCGGTTGTTTAAAAAAATTAGTGTTGGGAGAAACATAGTGAAACAAGCTTAATAAATTTTTCATTTAATAAAGTTTATGAATCAGAGTTTTAGCTATCACAATGTCTTCACTGCGATCTAGATCTAGAATCCAACAGTTTCTGATGAAGAGATTTTGAAAAATTACAGTTAAACTTTAAAAAATTCTTTTTTGAGTACCGGGTAGTATTCTTTCACTCTTCAAATGCTAGGATAAAAAAAATCTAATTTTTTTTTTTATTACTCAAGTTTTACACTTTAATTGTCACAATACAAATACCGTACTGTAATTTATTAAATGAAAACAAAAACTTTCTTAACAGAATTCATCTTGACAAAGGCATTTAAAAATAAATAAAAAGTGCCAATTAAACAACAAAATTGGATGTTTGTTCTTTACTTACTTTTTTTTTGCATTTACATTTCAGTAATTAATTTATCTTGTGATGAGCAAAAGTGCTGTACTGTAATTGCCTATAATAGTTACTGCTTACTACTATTATAGGATTATTTATACAAATGTGGCAATAACATTAATAATTCTTGTATCAGTAAAACAATAAGATACTTGAAAAGAACAACTAGATGCCCTAGTTTAAAGTCAGTGGATTGACCTGACGTATGTGATCATTTTTTATATAGTCACTTCTACAAGTTGACAGGGAGCAATGATTAGATCTTTTTTATATGTGGTGTTATCAATGGGCTGATCAGAAGAGATTGTGATTTTAAGCCATTAAATGAGGTCTGGATAGCAATATGACTTTAATGAACTAACAAAAAGAAAGAGAACCTGTAAACTGTAAATGGAAGTAACTTTTGTATTTTTACTGTTATTTTGTAATTTTTTACTATAACTGATGTCAATAAAATGAATAAGATATCATTTCCTCATAAAAGACATGTTAAGACTTTGACATTGTTCAGCTTATTTAAAAGAAAAGAAAATGAATTGATAAGAAACTACAGATATATTTTTCTACCAATTTTTCTAAGGATTGATCAGCTTAATTAATTATGTCAACAAAATTGGGGGTGGGGGGGGGATTAGGAAATGTTTGACAGTTGTTGACAAGGGGTTTTGGGGGGGGGGGGGATTTAGATTAGTTGACTTTAACAATCATGTTTTCTCTATAAATTTTAATCTTAAAAATTGACTGGTTATTACATTAGTAAAAAAAAAATTATACATGTAAATATAATTTTTAGGCTTTTAACAATATAAGATTTATGTAATGTGTATCTGCCTGTACACTGCAGATAGCTGGTCAGAATGTTAGCACACTTTGTTGGTGCAAGATAAGTCAAAAGTTGGCCTCTGTAGATTCTGTTTTTTGCAAATGACTAGGGTGGTATGTTTGCGATCATGTTGCAGGTATGGAACAAGGTTCAAGTGTCATGTGCAGTCAAGTTAAATGATATTGATAGAGTAGGAATAAGATATTTTGAGAATTAGGGAAAAGTAAAGTGAGTAACAATAATAACATCGCTGCTTGAACGGATTTGAAAAATCTATAACTATAACATCTATTTTGCATCACAAGTCATGTTGAAAATGCATGTTCAACAGCACCGACAATGCACTATTGAGCATAAGAAATTAGCACCAGCGAGTAACTGCAAGGAGATAGAGAGAGCTTATGGCAATTATTGCTCACACCGACAATTCTTCTATTTAAAGTGCTGAATGGTTAGATGAGGATGGTGTTGACGTGTCTGGTATATCAGTTCGCAAGATGAAAATGATCAATCACTTACTATAGACTATGCCCATCAAGGGTGTCATTTCAGGTTTTTTAGGGCTGTGGGGGCAAAACAAAAACTTGGTCGACTTGTTAAGTTGTTTATTACTGGAGGCACCACAGTACATAGCAATTTAAATAAAACCTGCAAATTCGGTGTGGGGGGGATTTGCCCCTCTGCCCTACCCAAATGATGTCCCTGATGCCTATTGTTACGATAGGGCAACACCTGGCTACTCCATGGGAAGATAGCAGCTAGAAACTATACTATATTTGAAATATTTGTCAGCTTTACTGACAATAATCATATTTATACCACAAACAAGATATTTAGTCTTTAACAACCTCTTAATTGATTCTGCATTATAAAATTTAAGTGTAAAAACTCTTTAACTTGTTGATTAAGAAGCTGAAGATGTAATAAAATATTTTTCTTACAATTTTGTGTCATTAAAATAGATCAGCACAAAGTAAAATGTATTTATATATTTATGTATACTTTGATTCAAATTCTTTTTTTTTGGGGGGGGGGGGGGGGGGGTGTTTGTTTAGAAAATGTTGACATAATTAAACTGAGGGGGTCATGGAAAGTTTGACAGTTGTTGGCGGGAGGGGGGGGGGGTAAAAATTGTTGACGTAATTAATGAACAACCCCTTAAATTCGTTAAAGTGAGTGTGTCATTGCATTTTCTCATTTAAACTTTAAACAAAACTAAATGCGATTATTGCAGCAACAGATTAAGTCTTCTGTGTCTTCATTATAGTAATTTATTTACAAAAAGCTACCTTCAAGTTTTTAGATCCTTTCATTTTCTTTCTACGGCGTGGTAAATTTAATAGAAAAACAAGTCGAGGATACCTAATATTTTTCATAAAGAAAGGAAAAATTAAAAGTTCATATTCCATAAATTGATCCACATTTTGAGTTTCGTCTGAAAGGATTTGGCTTATTGGAGGTTTTGCTTTTCATTTTCTGAACTTTAAAAATGTTATGAACTTAATTTATTTAGATGTATATTTTAGGCCAGCTGTGTTTCACCATAGATAGTTTAGTCAAATCAACTACACCCACAGTGGCTATTTCCCTTTATGGTCCCAGCCAGTCTAAAAACAACCTGCCTCATTAGCTGAAAACTGTCACAAACTATCCCCCCCCCCCCCCCCCCCCCCCCCCCCCAACTTCCCCTTATACTTCAAATAGGAAAATGTTCCAATGGCCCTGGGAACAGTGTATGGTAGGTTGTGGCCCTGGAACAGTGTATGGTAGGTTGGAATGTTGCAATGACCCTGGGAACAGTGTATGGTAGGTTGGAATGTTTCAAAGGCCCCGGGAGCAGTGTATGGTAGGTTGGAATGTTTCAATGGCCCTGGGAACAGTGTATGGTAGGTTGGCATGTTTCAATGGCCCTGGGAACAGTGTATGGTAGGTTGGCTTGTTTCAATGGCCCTGGGAACAGTGTATGGTAGGTTGGCATGTTTCAATGGCCCTGGGAACAGTGTATGGTAGGTTGGCATGTTTCAATGGCCCTGGGAACAGTGTATGGTAGGTTGGCATGTTTCAATGGCTCTGTGAACAGTGTATGGTAGGTTGGCATGTTTCAATGGCCCTGGGAACAGTGTATGGTAGGTTGGCATGTTTCAATGGCCCTGGGAACAGTGTATGGTAGGTTGGGTCTTTCTAATGTCTAGGATAAGTAGCTACGAGTTGTACAATGGAAATCAACAGCAAGAACATTCAGTGTTGACGTGATGAAATATGTGTAACAGTGCTTTTACTTATTGCTGTAACTGAGGACACCCTCTATTCTTTACTGCACAATCAGTGTTTTGGCACAATCATTATTTAGTAGTATAAAGTGAAGTTCTAGCTGCCTGAACTACTGTTACAAAGGACGTAAACACTGTTTCTTTCTTCATTTGACAGTGATTGATATCATAAACTGTCCTTACAGTTAACAGAAACCTATGACCCAGCACTGACGCTTGAAGTGAAAAAAAACTAACTACCTATAGTTGCACAGAAACTGTAAAAATTAGGAACAACTGTTCCTCTGCTTTTCTTGTAATTTCTGTGTAAACTTGATGTTGCTTTACATACTCAACTTTCATTTTCATGCAAATAAAGAAATAAATTGATGACTTATAATAATTGTATTCTTGTTTTTATTTGGTGTGCATGTTAATGTAAAAAGTGGTATCTACATAAATGCATAAAATATCAGCCAGAGAATATGTGGAACAAATTCCCTTTTATAAAAACAAATTCAGATCTGAGGCCACTAAAACAAAAGTCTGTTTAAAAGTTAATGTGCATTAGGAATTTTGAAAATAGCTTTTAAAGATACATGATGTGGTTAATATCCTTAGATGTAACACACTGGTAATATATATCTCCAACAAGTTAACCGGACCTAAACCATGGTTATAGCTTTTTGGCCTCCACACTCAACTCTTAAAATACAATGCAATTATTTTCCTTAGTTATAACACCGAAAAAGATTTTTCAACACGCTAAATGGACCAAAAACAAAGTTGCTGTCCCTCTCCCCAAAATAGATTAGCACCCCTGTTTCAGCTCATTAACCATTTGAAATATATTATGCAGGTATTTTACTTGGAAAATTGATGTGCTTTTAAAATCAAACCTAGCAAAAATAAGCCTTTAATTGTTTAAAACGAAAGTGAATATAATTATGCAGATGGTGTAGTGGACTTACGATTTCATTATCAGTGAGTATCAGCACAGTCTTTTTTAATATTACATATGTTTTATCGGTAGACTTTTTAAAATTCCACTATTGTAAAAGATGGAAAGATTCCTGGCATTTATATATACTGGAAGAGGAGATATTTGAGAAATTAAGAGAAATTCCTATAGCATCCTTTATATAATTGAATGTATTGGATTACAATAATGAAAATTAGACAAACTACTTTAAAGAAAATTCCACTAGTGTTTTTAGTAATTCCTAAAAATTTCAACTTGAGCACAAAGTAGCAAGCTGATTTTACGCGACATTGTTTTGAATAATAAATAATGGCTTATTCCACTTTATGAAATTTTAGAGCAAGTAATGAAAAGAACCAACATTGCTAAATTTTGTGAAACCATTAGATTACTGTAATTAACATAATGTAGATTAATCGCAATAATCAAATTCTTATCATGGCTTTGACTTGTTAGACCATTCAGGGATTGACAGGGCATTTACTTGAGGCAATAAGACTATTTATATTTTATATTCTAAAAAACCCTAATTTTCTGTGAATCCAAGAAACACATTGCACTTTTAATATGGCAAAGTCTATTGGAAATAAATATTATAAGTACATAACCTTAAAATTGGGTGCTGAAAAATTATGTACAGCATACAAGTAGGAAAATAAAGGATAAAACATGCAAATGGATTATGACAGCTAAATATGTGTTTCTATCAAATAATCTTTTGGAAATTATTTTTCATAAGTAATGTATAATATAACGTTTACTATATGGAAGTAATAAATAAATCATACAGGTGAATTCTCCACCAGTGCACGGGATACTTAGGTGAGGGTTAGGTGTAAATGTATTGGGGAGGTGTGGGGTTAAAAGCTTTAACCATGGTGCTATTGGGGTTAACAGTGCTGAATTAACCAGAATGCTAAATTTGTAGATTACATCTGCCATTGGCAGTGCCAACGAGTCATGGATCATTTTTTCTGTTCACAATTTAGGATTAAAAAATACTAACAATGCCAGGGAGTAAAAAAAACACTACATTGTTGGAAAACAAAATTGAAGCCCTGTACGGTATGTATTTAAAAAATGCTCTGCGTCAACAAACTACAGAGTCATGCAGAATCAGAAAGTAATATTACATTGTAATTGTTTAAAGTATCAATAGCCCTTAATGAGGATAACCTATTTTGTTAAGATGACTGCATTCACTTCTGTTAGGCTGAATACTTATATGAATTCTGTACATATTCTACTCAATAGGATTAGGAAATAAAATCAATGTTTGGTACAGCCTGTGTAGATGCATGCAAAAATACTAAGTCTTGTATTTTAATCATCATGAATGTTTGTGGGGTTCTTCCGTGGCTTGAGTAGCTTTTCTCACATCCTTGTTGTATTTCTCCAAAAGCACCTACGAAAAGAAACAAATATCAAATTGTACAAATAATTTACAAAGAGAAAATCCAGGATATTCTTTTTACTTTACACTGAAATTGTAATAATGAATGTTGCTCAATTTTTAAAAAAAATTTTAGATTCAAGCTGCGCAAGAAATAAATATTTATAGACCAGACCTGTTTACCCGTAAACTCTTGAAATCGTACAATATCATCACAAAATAGTTCAATACATTATCTCAACAGTAAAAAAACACAGTATATATAATGTATACACCTCAAAATCGCACATTGTACGCCAAAATCGTAAGAGTAAACGGGTCTGATAGACACAAAAATTATTAACACCAGATTTTAAAAGAAACCACTCAAACTCAATGGCATTACATGAACAGCTCAGTGCAAAGCAGTTCACAGTCACTCATGTTACAGTTTAAAAGAAATAAGAGCTTCCAGTTTATTGATCAGTTATTATTTATCTAATATTTTAAGTTTAAAAATGGGTCCCAATTATCCGTTGAACACATAGAATAGATAGTAACTGCAGATTATCCACTGAACACATACACTTGCACATAAAGTCACTTTGAAAATAACTACGAAATACAGAAGAGCATGATTTCTTTTTACCAGCTTTACATTTTTTAACCACAAAGCATCAAGTGCATTCGTTTTGTGGCATCAAGGATTTTTTTTTTATTTTTTATAGCAACTCTGACATGCACCACTAAGAATTTAGAGGAACTTAAAAATATAGATATTCTGAAAGTAATTTGGACATAAGGGTTATGAATTTAGGAATCCTGTCAACTATGCAAAATGTCAGTGATCTTTAACCCTCTTGAGACCACGCCGTCCAAAGTCAAATGGCCAAAAAGATGAAAGGCTGATCTATAGGCCCAGAGTCCAATGGCCAAAAAGACAAAAGGCTGATCCATTGGATCAAAAAAGGCAAATACACCCACATTGGAATATTTAATGCAGATTTCACTTGACATTAAATCATTAAATGTCATTCAAATGTTTGTTATGATTTAGTTAGGTTTCAAAAATCAGAAAATTCAACAAAATTCTGCCAGTAATGCATGTTTATTCAAAGTATTAAATAAAATTGTATGCATAAATTATGCAAATCAGGATATCTCATTTGCATAAATGTTAAGATTTCAGTTTGATTTGTAAAGATCAAATTAGTTTACTCAATTCCCTACAAGAAAATGTATAGTTTTATTTTGTGTAAGTAATTATTTTATTTTTTGCACAGTGGGTGCAGGGCTTGTGAAAAGGTCTCCCTCTTCTTGCCACAGACAGTCAAAAAAGTCTCCATCTCCTTGTCACATACCAGAATGTAAATATTTTAAACCCTGATATCTTAAAATCCTTTTCTGACAGGTCTTGAGTTAGAAACTTAAAAGAAATCTAAAAATCATACATTGTATGCCAAAATCGCAAGATTAAGTACGTCTGCTATTTCATAATTTCTTAAAATAATAGTGTGACTAACTATGCTATCAGGTCAAGAAATAGAAGTGAGCGATTCTCAGTGGCCCAAAAATTTTAACCTTGTCCTTAAACTGAGAAATTAGCCTCTTATCAACACCAAAACATGAGGCCCCTCTTCTACAAAGTTACTTTGAATCTACCAGTGACATTGCTAGAACTAAATCATTAATATGGGTATCGAAGACCCCAAAGGCTGACATCATTCAAGTGTCAATGCAATAGTTATGGGGCAAAGCAGAACCCGAGGAAACTGGCTTTTGTTAGTGAATTTAGCAGACATATTTAATTTGTCAACATTATTTACATAGAGTAAAAAAAATATTTAAAACAACAAAAAATGCATCCTTAGAAACAAAATTATAATAATCTTTTTGTTGTCCAAAAAGACACCAACCTAAAATATTACAAGTAACTAGGGCAACTGTCCCTCCCCACTCACCTCTCCAAGTTTAATGGCTGATGCGTAATTCTAATAACCTAGTTACAAAATTGGATAAAAAGGCCATAATACGCATTTATTTAAATTTAATGTAAAGACTCAACCTAAAAAATATATTGACCCATTGAATGCACTGTATATTCTATTTTAATGTCACAGCAGCTTAAAATGCACACACAAATTCTGTTTCAAACTAATATTGTGATCCGTCTAGGCCTGTGTTTTTAAATAAAAAGAGAGAGAGAAGCATGTGACATATTGTGCTAATGCAGTTTTAACGGCTAGGAAGCTAAACAGAACACAAACTTCTGAATAGTGGGTTATGTCATTTCAAGCTATGAAGTCTGAAGAGCTAAGTGAAAGAGTTGAACACTATGTGGTTTCTGTGTTATCATGTTTTAACCCTTTGAACCCTGGGTTCCTCCCCCATAAATCCCCATTCCCCTGGGCTCCTGGGGAAAATTCACACAAAACAGACATGCACACAAAACTTGATGCTGTGATTAAAATATAAAATGTATTTTATTTATTTTGTTGCTGTTTTAAACAACAGTCTATCTCCAAAATTCTTGTTTAGTTTGCCAGTCCTGCCAACATATGAAGGGCTGAGTAGAAAAAGTACTTAAGTTACAATTTTCCAAAGATGAGTTAAGACAGGCATTATATTTGAGTACATCCCCTGAATCATTCATGTAAATTTCATTAATGAAAAACGTTCACAAGTGTTTGATTCAGAGTTAAATCGAACAGATTTTAATGTATCTAAATAGGAATTTAAAAATTTTAAACTCAATTTTCTTAAAACTTCAAAAATACAATTAAGTACTTTTTCTACTCGGCCCTTCATATAGATCCTTCTTTTAAGCATAAGTAACTGTGGCAAAATGTGCACCAAAATTTTGTTTTGACTTTTTTGATGGGTCTGTCTTTGTAGGCTATGTTTGGAAAGTCGCTGACATGTTTGTTGAATTTCATTGCACAAAAAACACATACATTGTTTCCTGTAGCTTGTGGAGACATCTGTGGATGATGTAAACCCACATTTTGTAGCCTTTGATGCGCATCGACAAGACTATGTTGTTTCTTCGTCTCTGCCCTCCAGTCACCGACAAACTTATTTCATTCATGAACATTCCAAATGATCTGAAATGTTTACCAGTCTTTTTGTGAGAGCTGTAGTAGTTCCTCAGAATATAAATATAAGCATTATTGCTGGCCCACATAAAAAATTTCACAATGAGTCGACGAGGCCATCGATAATGCCTGCATGTTTTGTTGAGTCGAAAAACTTGATCATTACATCACAGCCACCCTTGTATTTAGTGTAATCAATGCACAATTGTGGTGTTGGAACATCTACTGTAGTTCCATCTTTATTTCTCCTTTTTAGAATTCCTATATCAGTTGGGTTGTGATAGGTAGAAATAAAATGTATTGTCTTTGGTGCATCCAGACAAGGCAAACAATGTAATTGTGGCAAAAAAAATTCTGAATGACAGTGAACCATTTTCTTTTTCTTCTATATATTCAGGGCCCACGATCAATTTATTGATCATTATGGCTCCTATGAATGTAGATGGGATTTTGTGCCTGGTGTTGATGAGGATATTTCCCTGGTTACAAGAGTAACTGAGTGAGGGTATCATGCACTGGGGTTTGGAAGGTCTGAGGCAATAGCTGTTAGTCATAGCTGTTCCAACAGCAAATGTTCTATTATTGTGGTAAAGTTTATCAAACAGAGTAACACTGTTGTAGAATCTGTCCATGATAATTATGTGGTTTTTATTTACCAATTCACCCGAGGTCAATATCCTAATCACAACACTGCCAACAACACTGAGATCTTGTAACACATCCTCTGATTTTCCAGAGTATATTTCTAAATTTAAAAAATATCCAGTGTTAGCTTTTATCCCCCATTTTGTTGGTTTCGATTTGATGTACTGTTTGAAGGAAATTCTTCCTTTAGATGGGCTCATTCCTTCGTCTAAACTCAATTGTTGTGACAGAGAATAATAATGTCTAAACTTTGGCAGAAGCATGTTTAGCATGGGCCTAGCCTTGTAAAGTTTATCACTTTTGTCCAGAGTAGGGTTCTCTTCATCAACAAGATGAATCAATTTCCACAATGCTATAAAGCGGTCACGTTTCATCACTGTGCGAAAGCCAGGAGTTTCTGTTACGAATTACTTTGATGAAGTGAACCAGCAGTCTTCATAGCGTTGCTTTATGCATATATGCTCCATTTGAAGTCGCATTCCAAAGAATGCCTTTAGCTCTGGCATTGTTACATTAGTAAAATTTTTAACGTAATAGCTGCTTTGTTTTTTACGTTTTACCTGTTCAGCCCGTTTGTTTGTCTCTTCACAGAAATTATTAAAAAAATTATTGTCCCGAAACAATTACAAAAATTAAATGCATTTACTGTCTGGAGAAATCGAATCTGGAATATTCTTTGGGTCAGTCAGTTCAACAAATGTTCTATCACTTTCAGGAGTTGTAGGCATAAATATATTAGCTGGAGACCAGCCTTTATCAAATTTATTTGATGAAACTTTACTTGGGACACGCCCCTTTCTACGCCTCTGATCACCAGAAGAACCAGGTTGAGGGCTAGACAATGTTTCTTCATTGTCAGAAGCACTTGTTTCATCACTTGAATTCAGTGATAAATGGTCATCTAATTCTACTTCTAAATCACTTTCATCATAATCCTCATTTAAATCTAATTCATCATCCTCTAAATCATTCAGCAAAGAATTCCCTGCTTGCTCCACAGTAAGCCGTTTAGCGTGACGATTTTCTGAAATTTCAGCTTGTCTTTTCATGGTAAAATGTAAATAAAACAGTGATCAATAAAAGTATTTCATGGGAGCCGCCATTACTAATTCAAACCCCAAGGCTTATAGTACGTCGTGACGTCTTTATTTACTAAACATTTTATATAATGACTGTTGATCTAAGGTGAGTGGGTGAGACCGCTATATCGGTCTGGCGGGGTATGGATTTTTAGCTTGCAGACCAATAAAGTGGGATATCAGGTTCAAAGGGTTAATACTTTTGACCTCACAGTGAGAGAAGAAGAAACAACATACAACAAATTTGGGCTGAAAGTGGAAATGACAACTGTATGATAGCTGAGAGTCTTGGGCATACCTAATTTATTTGGTACTGGTATACATTTATTGAGAGTCTTGGGCATACCTAATTAATTTAGTACCGGTACACATTTATTTTGAGAGTCTTGGGCAAACCTAATTTGGTACCCAACAATCGAGAGTATTCTATTTTTAAGCAGGCAGACTAGCTGGTCTCAAAAAGCTGATCAACAATAAATTGGCATAATGGCTGATTATCAATGATCTTTCAATTGCGACCCCAATTAACATGCATACTTTAAAATAACAGAACAAACCTTTTTATATAAAACTTGAT
This sequence comes from Omphiscola glabra, assembly GCA_964017045.1. Classification (NCBI taxonomy): domain Eukaryota; kingdom Metazoa; phylum Mollusca; class Gastropoda; family Lymnaeidae; genus Omphiscola; species Omphiscola glabra. The sequence goes on from OZ024800.1 coordinate 13,606,270, forward strand.
CACTCCATAAATCTGCAGCATTTGTATTTAGAGGACTGTCGATATTGGGTTCTGAAATTTTAAAAAACATGTTTGTACTGGCTGATGGATTGAAAAAGAAACAGTATAATTTACAAAGTTCAGCATTTAAACTTTGTAAAGATATTAAATTTTTATTTTTTAAAACGTAATTTCCCATGTCATGGAAAATTATTGATTTGACGTCAACTGCAGTGTCATAATATTTGGGCACATTATCATTAATTAATTAAAAATAAATAAACAAATGAAGGTATTACTAAATATTTTATACATCATGCGTTCATGGTTTTGTACCTCCAAGTAAACTTTGTATAGACAGCAATACTGTACGAACATCATACAAGGCAGACCACTTTTCCTTTAGAATATCAAGACAAATATTGCCATGTGTATCTACATTCGGGTGGTAGCATGGTGTTTCGAATTTGACCTTTACAGCTTCAATGGGATATTGTGGGGGAAATGTCAACTGCAGTTTGTAGGAGAGACCCTCATAAACCTGTAATGACATGAGACATAGAAATGTAACAAGATAAACAATATAGAAATTATTGTGTGTGGCTAATTATTATAAACACGAATAGTACATTAGTTTTGATAGTTTAATTACTCTTTTGGTCTCATAGGACCAAGGAAAAATATTTAAAATGGAGAATATACACAATTTTTGACAACATCAAATAATGGAGATTAAACACTTCAAAAAAAATTGTCTCCAATTACCGTTCCTTTGCCTCCTTCGATTGTACCAACCCATTTAAACATATTGTCTCCTTCCGGAAAAGCTGATATGCCAGGACTTCCTGAGATCTGTTTAAGATGTAAAATGATGAATATAAAAAAATAAAATTTCAGACATATATTGTTGAAAATTTGTTTAATAATTAATAACACAGAATACTTTTTTAATTTAAAAATCTTACTGAAATTCTCACCATTAAAGTTCTGAGTTCCTTCTGTAATCTGAAAGGAAATAATAAAAATTAGTATGAAATAAAAAATTTGACCAGAGTCAAAGTAAAGAAATAGTCTAAGTCTAGGCCTAAATGCACTCAATATAAATTAATACTATACTGGACCAAACACTAAATTTTCCTTTCAAATTTATGGCTATTTGGTTCTGTCAAATCAGAGCAGAATAGTAGGCTGATGGAATGAAAAGGGCCAACACATGTTTAATTCTTAAATAGTTTATTTTAAACCGATTCAAGTTTCAAGCAAGTAAAAAAGATTTTTTTGTTTAAATCACAAAAGTTTTGATGGCTTCCCCTTTTTTTTTCTGCTTAAAGATTATGTCGACTATATCAATTTACATCGACATCCTAAGAAAGTTTTTACAAAAATGTTATTTTTGGTCAAATTTTTACTGCGTTTTGTAAAAAATTTACGGACAGTTGGAAACCTAAAATTAATCATAGTACTAATTTAATCATTGTGACTGGGTGGTATGAATTGAGCCCTGGGGATAATTGTGTTTTCAGTGGGCCTCAATTTGTTATTGTTGAATGCACATCACAATCGACACACACTTTTGCAGACAACACGCAATGTCACAAGATTAACAAATGACACGACACCATAAACTATCAATGGAAGTTGCCATTAAAATGGCGAGATGAGCAAGAAATTTGAGAAGCACTCTGATTAGCTACTGCCAATCTCTAACTGTCAAACTCAAGAGCCGATAGACTGCCTTTCGTCTTTCTTTAGGTACTTTGACACAAAATTTAAATATGGTCCGATTGTCATGAATGATATATCATTTTAAGGGCTAGCTATAAGCTTTATAACAACACCAATTTCATCTTTCTATCTTTTATAGAACAGGAGTTATGATTTTTTTGTCGAATTTTTTTTGCCCCTTATATAAGCTATATATTTGACCCAAAAAACTTGTGACCGACTTTTGAATTTTTTTCACCTTTAGACCCATAACTTTTTTATTTTCAAAGATAATGGTACCAAATTTTCAGTAGATATACTCAATGCAATATACAACACAATGAATAACAAAAGTTTCACATTATATAATAAATATTTATTTTGAAAAATGTTTTTGCAGAGAAAGTGAAAAAAAAAAATAGTTAAAAAATTATTTTTTGGTACAATGTATACTTTTTTTTACATCAAAAACAAACAAATTGCAGGTCTATTCCATTTTAAAGTAACAACAACATCAAATAAAATTTATATTTTAATTATAGTCATTTCTAGTCATAAAACTAATACTAATAATATTAACATTTACCTGTATAAGATGAAGAATTTGAAATATTCTGAAAATAAAAAAAGGGGAAAAATAATTTTACCAAAAACATTACCCTTAATCTCCCACTCAACGTCTAAAGCTTTGAGCTCCTTCCTGGCCTGGGTGGCCATGCCGTCCAGTGGGTGTAAGTGGCATTTCAGCTGCACTAGTTTCTTGCCCAGTGTCTCTTCCAGCTGCTGAGAAACACACTTATTCACCCGAGCTCGATCGCTTAGCGTTGCCTGGAGAGAGAGATTAAAAGTATACAGCACCATTTGCTGTTGAATTTTATGGAAACTCGAGTACACAGAGGCAACATCCTGAAGAGCATTCACAACTTGCTCCAGGTAATCCTCTGTCTTACCACCTGCTATTCCTGCTGTCTGGAGAGTCAGGTTCAGCCCATCAGCTGAAATATTGCAAGCGTTAATATGCTGTCCGTCAAGTGGTGTAGAGTCTCAGGATAATGTCACATTATTACCCTTAAACAATACTTCACCGACTTGAAGGTCAGAGAGGATACCCAGCTCATAGGTCATGCTGCTGTGGATGCACAAGGGACGTCTGACAAGGTCTGTCCAGCCAGCTCTCGGACAATGAAGTCAATCACTGTTCCAGCTTTATCCACAGGCACCTGGTTTAAAATGCAATGATAAATACATTTCCTCATGGGGGTATTATATTTATATCCTTGCCTACGAACTATACCTTGGGTGCCTGGTGACTTAGCAGATGTGGTAATGATGACTTTACCCTTCTCAGACGCCTCCATCAGTTCATCCACCTTCAAGAGTGCCTCTCTCCTTTCCTCCGATGTAGTCTTAAGTGTAGCCTTCAACTCCAATGCCTCCTGCTGTAGTTGGTTGATCTTCTTCATCAGCATCCGGTTCTTTCTGTTCAGAAGCCTGCTCTTTTCCATCTTGGTAGAAGAAACTCCCAGCTGCCGTTCCAAGAGGAGTACCTTCGCCTTCAGCGCTGTCTTCTCCCGCTTCAGTGTCTCGACCCTTTCCGACTTCCTTTTGATGGTCTGAGTCATCACCTTCTTCTTAGGAGACCTGCTAAGAGCCTTATCATTCAACTTAGACTTAATTAATCTTACCCTCTTTTCCAATAACTGGCACCTAGCTAAACTCCTCTGCCTAATGGAGTTGCACTGACCACAATCAGCGCGTAACTTCTTTACTGGTGGTGGAGCATCTAACTCGAGTTGATCTACATGTGAAACAGAACTGTACTGCGGAGAAACCTGTGTAACTAAACTGTTCTGCTGCTCATCTACCTTTGTAAAAAATCTATTATGCTGCTCAGCTACCTGTGGAAGTAAACATTCATTTAGCATGCCTGTCTCTGGAGTTGTAACATCAGAACTGACCAACTTTTTCTTCTTGTTGATTGGTGGATTAAATGGCTGCAACAAAAAATTCTGAATATTTTTCCAGTTAAATGTTAATTGCTTTTTAAGACTTTGGAGCTTCTTTTCCAATAACATCAAATTGGAGTGTACAGAATTCTTGTTTGACTGGTAGCTACTATCAACCTGCTGGAAACATTAATCAAGCAAAGTTACAGCAGCTTTCATGCCTACCTTCTTATTGGTGCTGCTGCTATAAAGAAATACAGCATAACCATTCCTATACACTTTTGTCACTGCATCTAGAGCAAAGCTCTGCACCAAGTTGTCAAAATCAGAAATGCTCACCTTGGGCTGGTCAGACATGGTAGTTACCAACTGAGAATAAGTTTAAAAATTAGAAAATTAATTATTCTAATTCTATTGCTTATACTGGTAATTAAAATTATTAACATATAATATTATTATTACTATTTATATAGGCATTAGCAAACTCGTTATGCCACGAATAGGACAGTATCAAAATAAAATAAAAATGTATCTACTAACTACTACTGATACTGACTTAGAACCTAGAGAACTATGCCTATATTTTTGTATAGTTATAAGTTATAGCCTATATATAGAATATTATAGTATATTATTTTTGTAATAATAAGTTTAGCTCAAATCATATTGATATTATTCTCTTATGAATATGAATATTAGTCTAATGGGAATAATTATTAATGCTATGATTACTTGTATGAAACTATAAAACAAACGCTAAATTTAAAATGTGTAAACCTACACTTGCAAAAGTTTTAACGTAATTAAAACTAATGACAACCCTCTGATTCCCAAATAAAAACTTTTCAAGTTCAATAAAAATGTTATATTTAATTTGTTTAATTATTCATTTGAAACTACTTAAGTATTATTCGGATGTTAGGGGATTCAAAAATTACTAATCAATTCATAATGGACAGTGATAATACTTAATAATAGCCATTTCCGGCATCTCGATCGCAAAATAATTAACTTTTAATTATTTAATATGGCGACATTTTCATCCCCACCCCATGCCGCTTTAGGGGCAGCATAACTTTTTTGGGACTTGTTGAAGTATAATAACATAAGAATGTTTAAACTTGCTAATTGAATGTAGTTTAACTTTATGTAGATCCCATTAACCTTTTTTCACTAACTGAGGAGTATATTATTATATATGCTTACCGAGTCGCTATGATAATCCTGTCAGTGACACAAAAAATTCCTCGTTGCGTAAATTTCCCAGAATCACCGGAACACAAAAACTGATACGTCACTGATGAGGAAAGCAATTATTTAATAAACAATGGTGACGTAGGATGCATTTTTCCAAAGATACCGTGTAGCCGTACGCCATATTGTAGAACAAGTTTTTTCGACATTTTTGGTATGCGCAGACTGCATGCGCAAGTGGACCTTTAAAATACCTACTTTCTTGACATAACACTCTGGGCCGATAGATCGACCTAGTCATCGTAGGTGGGTTAAAGTTAAAGCTTATTGATGTTTATTTAATTTGGTCAATTAAAATGTATAATTTTTATTTATATTAGCCTATACTGACTATACATTTTTTCAGAAACCACTAAAGACTAAAGTAAAGCTATACTATATATATATATGAGTATGAGGTAATCCCTTATTTTGACGCATTTTATTATTTCAACAGAAATAAAATAAAAAATCAATTTTTACCTCATGGAACTACATTAAAACACTTCAGTGGATATTATAACATGTATTTATCGTTTTCCGAATGTTTTGTCATTGGTTTTAAACTGAAATTTTAATATAAAACATGTATTTCCAGTGTCTGTCACTTGTTTGTGTTGTTTTGGTCAATTTAGCCGGTGTGCTGCCAGATTTTTTGCCAGTCTCAGACCACATGTATTATTCATACGGTTAAAGTAATGTAAAAATAATAGACAATTATGTCAGATTCGGGGCATCAGCTTACACTGGGGTGTAAGGACCTGGCTCTCTCGAGCGTTGAAGGTCCCGTCGTGATGTCCAGACACTGTAGGCCGATTTAATGCGGGCTGTGCCAATATGAAGGTTAAAAATGTCATAGCTTGTTCAGCTGTTCAGGGGTCGCCTACAACCATCAGAAAAACTTATTTCTGAAGTAGTAATTTAATGATTGGGGGTCACCACAACATGAGGAACTGTATTAAAGGGTCGTGTCATTAGGAAGATTGAGAACCACTGTTCTAATGGATTTCCAACGTTTTGTTTTTATGAATCTGATAATCGGCATCACGCCCCCTACGCTCTCCCTTTCCCTCAGAGCGTGATCATCGGCATCACGTACGCTCCAATTTCTCCCCCCCCCCCTCTCTCTCTCTCTCTCTCAGTGCACTCGAAGTATACGGATAACCCCTTAAAGTTGAAGCCATGGTGGGGAGGAGGGGGAGGATTTGGAGTTGATTACCAGGGCAGCGGACACACACATCATCATTAACTTGTGAATAAAGCTATCTGACCAAAAGTGACAGGGACTTGGCATTATGTCACTATATCAAAGAATGACAACGAAGGAGTTTCAGGGGTGATGTAAGCTGACCAGAGAAACCGCGAAACAGTGGGCCAGGCAAAAGACGCCAAACTCAAAGTCTCGACGTAATAGTATTCAACCGACATCAAAGAGCGACCGATGTCCACGCCATCGACACCGGGACCAGAGCCCCGCGGACCAGAGGCATGGCTCGAGCACGTGGTGTTGATGTAACACTTTTGTTTAACTAGGGCTGAAGTTAATAAATTAATAGCCCGTCCCCGGGGGGGGGGGGGGGGGGGGGAGTTTGTGATAATGCGTCCACTTTTTTTTTCAATTTATGGTGATGGAGAAATTTGGGGGGGGGGGGGGGGGGAGATCGGCCATGATAGCGTTGGGTCAATACGTTGTCCGTGATTGGTCAGCTCTAATTTGAGCTCCCCTCCCCCTTTTTCGTATGCCAATGAGCTTAAGTTGACTGATTTGCGTTAAGTAAAATGAGGGTGAGGGCTGGTGATTTTATATAATAAGACGGACTCATTTTGAGGTATTAATGGTAGTGGGATCACTTCGTTGAAAATGGCAGGACGACCAAGGTTAACCCGAATTCAAATTGTTGATCCAACGGAAATTTTAAATGATGCAGCAGTTCGGACTGAGATTTGGTTTATGCGCACACTATGTGAAGCAACAAATAATGTTAATACAACAATGGAATTTCTAGCAAGGCGCTCCCTTTTAAAGAACAAAATGGAATGCAACAATTGCAATGTGGCTTGTAAGCTGGCTACCTACAATCAAGGTATTGATAAACAGATATGGAAGTGTTCAATTTGTGGTTTGAGGAAAAGTATACGAGATGGCTCATTTTTTACCAGGAGCCATCTACCATTATCTAAACTAGTCATTCTCATGTACTGTTTCGCCAATGATTTTCCTCAAGATGCTACAAAGCATGAGTCACAAATACAGAACCAAAACACGGTGATTGACTGGTTTAATTTTATTCGAGAGGATATAGGGATATATCTGAACCAGCATGCAACTCAGATTGGTGGCTTTGATGATAATGGGGAGCCCATGGTGGTTGAGCTTGATGAATCCAAATATTTTCATAGGAAATACCACAGAGGAGCGTGGCGTCAAGGCCACTGGGTTTTTGGTGGAATAGAAAGGTCCACTGGAAAATGCTTCCTAGTGGAAATTCCAGACAGAACAGCTGGAACCCTGGAAAACATTATCGTCCAACAGGTTTTGCCAGGGACACACATAATAACAGATGGATGGGCAGGCTATAGAAACATAGGGCAATTGTCCCATGGGATATTCATGCATTCTGTTGTGGTGCATGAAAGAAATTTTGTTGATCCCAACGATCCAGAAGTGCACACACAAAACATAGAAAATCTGTGGATGCGCGCCAAACGTAAACTGAAAAGACAATATGGAACAAGTGAGACATTGTTTCCATCATATTTAAAGGAGTTTCAGTTCCGTTGCAATATCACAAAGTTTAAGGTGTTCAACGAGCTTTTGATTGTGTTAAAAGGACGATATCCTGTTTAAAGCATTTTAAACAGTTCAGTTTTTTTTTCTTGGACTTCTCAGAGCATAAAAGGTAAGATCTTTTTAATTGATTTGTTTTGTACCATTTAGTCCTTGTGTTACCGGTAGCTGAAGAGGACTTTTGCCGACGTCGTTGTTGTATACTTTATACTTAAATCTCCTATCGGATTGTTATTGCTTTCAATATTTCTATAATTTTCCATGATACACATAAGGGCCATCCATAAATGACGTCACTCAAATTTTTGACCCCCTCCCCCATCATCACAAATCGTCCCAAAAAGTTAGCCCCCACCCTCAAATATAACGTCACAAATCTCTGCACCCCCCCCCCCCCCCGCTATAAAAAGTCACTGTGTCCAGATCAGAAATCCTCCGTTTTGAGAGCATTTACTAAGATATCCCCCCCCTCCCCCGCGGTCAACCATTTTCGTTCTATCCCACTTCATGTTGTAGGCCCCCTAATCCTAATTCTATTCTATGATTCCCATGTCCACATAAAATAAGAATAAACGTCCTATTTATTGTAAAGAAATGTGTGAATTAATTGAAAAACCACATATTATTTATCTGAATATCCAATTTTATTAGTGAAACAAGACCTTTATTTCACAGTAGTAAACCGATAAAAGATACCTAAAATATGTGAGAACTTAATATTTAAAATTGTTAGCCCACCACTTGTTTAGAAAGAGATATCGGACACCTAGACATAATTAAAGTAATAAAATAAATACAACATATTTATTTTAATCTAGATACATCCAATTGGGCAAATTTTATAAGGTATCTTTAAGGACAGAAGAGTTCTCCACATTTTACCACAATGGCGCCGTGAAAGACAAAAGATTCATGAAAATGTACTTCTTTTGATCTCGTAAAATGTGTTAAATTGTTGTTGTATTCCAACAAAAAGATGGTACTTTAATTTTAAAAATACTTATAATGAAATTCCATGAGGTAAAAATGAATTTTAAAATTTATTTTTCTCGAAATAATAATTTGCGTCAAAATAAGGGATTACCTGAGTATGAACCATATGATTATTATGATTCATGATATATGAGGAAGGAAGCATTGCCCTCTATCTACCAATCAATAAGTTTACAGTATGATTACAGTGTCAATGAGAATGAGTGTGTCCACTACACTAATGTACAGTAGTAGACTTCTCTAGTATATTATACTAAAACTGAATTTAGTTTTTTTTTAGGCAAACTCAAACTCGGGACTCGCGTGTCAGAGTCAGTGCAGTTGTTAGGCTAATATATTATTTATTTGATTTAACAGCATTCAGTCATAATTGGCGTTGTTATCAAAATCAGACAATTCTTTAAAAAGATATTCATACCTTTTAGTAACATTGCTTGCATTAGGCTTTGTTTCTACAGACGAATGGGACATTTTGTTTATTAACTCGTTCTTAGTGGTTTCGAATGAAAGAAAAAAACATTCGTAAATTTCATATAACCAATCGAATTGAACTTCCGGTATGAAAAGCAATAATTAGAAAAATGCGACTATATTTTTTTAATAGATGCACATATTTTCGCATTTTAAAATTTAATATTTAAAAAATAAATTAAACAAAAATACTTAAAAAGAGATACACATAATTTTTATATTAAAAAAAATATATATGAATAATATAATCCTTTTTAGCAGTCTGATAGCGTGGATTTCCACCGTGGAGAGAGGCGAGAATTGAGTCCGTCGTCTAGAGAACAATTCCACCCCCCCCTCGGCAGTGTTTCTTTCAGATATTTCACCCCCCCGGGGGGGGGGGGGGGGGGATTTAAGATTTTTTTTTGGGGGGGGGGGGGCAGTGCCAGTTGCCAGTGGGCAGTGTTCAGATGCGTTGCTAAGAGATGGCTGATGGGGCATACGTCTCCGGGGCGCAGACTAGCGGGGGCACCAAAATGTGCTTTGATGGTATGAAATGGATGAAAATAATTAGTTTTAGAGTTGAGGAGGGCCCTAAAGTGAATTATGTCCCCTGAACCAAACACTCTAGCTACGCCCCTGCCAGTGGCATAGAAAGAGGGAGGATGAGGTTGTTCACTCAGGTATCATTTTTTTTTCTTTATGTGGATGTGCGGCATTTTTGGACAAATGCAGAGTTGTATCGTGAAAGGAAGAGCGGCAAAAATATGTTGCCGCCCATGATGGCACTAATACTAGCTAGTTAAGTAGGGGTCGCAAAACCGGTCCCTTTTGCCAAAACCGGTATTTTCGATATTGAAGTTTACGAATGCCGGAAACCCGGTATTTTCGATATTTAGAGAATTTTTAGTCGAGATTCGAGACTACAGGTGAGGATTTATCAATGAAATAAAAACATTCTGAACAAATATAACATTTTGATTTTTTTATAAGCTTTTAACAATTACCCAAATGTTTATCTTCAGACTTTAATCAAATGAAAAAAAAAAAATATTCTTAACTTTTTAATTTAAATAGTTTTATTAATCAAATATTAAAATAATTTGTGTTGTTTTAATCTTTGGTCAAATTGAAATAATGAAATCGTAAAAATGACAACGTGTCTAATGTTTGGTCACTTGACTTTGACCGCAAATGGTTACAAAAGTAACCTGATGAAGATAACACCCGCTCTAACTCCACACTGGTCGGAGGAATAGATCTTTTTAGGCTATCACTCGCAATTTCTAGATATTTTCCTCTTGAACCGCCATTCTCAATAAAGTCATTTCTATTTTTACCAATGTATCAATGTCTCCATCCGTTGGTCTGGAAGTATTATCCTGAGCCTGAAGTTTCTTTTGTATTTCAATTTCAAATTGCCTCTTAAGGGGCAGTGTATCATCAAGTTAATCATGCTCAGATCCAAGATGTTCAATTTCATTTTTCAAAGATATTTCTAACGAGGAATCCGCTGTCTGATCAAGCTTTTGAATATCCATGATATGTTTTTGCATCTTGTCTTAGAAATACGTCCAAGTAATCACTGGAATGTGTTGACTTTAAATGAGAGTGAAGACTCGAAGTTGTTCCTCCCAATGTTGTAAGTATCTTGTTACATCTAATACATTTAGCTGAGAGATTGTCCGTAGCTTTCAAGATTTAATGCCAAAATGATGTCTTTGTTTCCGATAGTTTCATATTCTTTACAAATTTAGGTTTATTTTTTTCAGGGTCTCCCATTTCTTTCTATAAACCTGGGGGAAAAAAATCATTAACAAAAAATTATTAATTCAATCGATTGGTTTTACGTCTAAAACTTTTTTTTTAAATGTTTAAATTGTCATGTAAATGTTTGGCTAAGGTACAGACAAACTGGGACATTCAGTCATGTAAATGTTTGACCAAGTACAGTACAGACAAACTGGGACATTCAGTCATGTAAATGTTTGGCTAAGTACAGTACAGACAAACTGGGACATTCAGTCATGTAAATGTTTGGCTAAGTACAGTACAGACTAACTGGGACATTCAGTCATGTAAATGTTTGGCTAAGTACAGTACAGACAAACTGGGAAATTCAGCCTTAGACAAAATAGCTCGAAAATCAATTATGAGTTGAATGTAAATTATTAATATTGTTATCAGAAATTAGAAGTAGCGTAATTTTTATGTGTCTTAAACTTAAGTTATTTGATTATCAAAATACAGATTTACTAATAGTTTTTAAAAAGTCGGTTGTTTGGCGTAAATAAAAGAAATCAAGCAATCATAATTTTTTAAACTTAAAAGTTACACCCCGTCATTTGATTGAAACGTGTTAGTATTTCCATACAAACTCTTAATGGAAGTCAAAATTCGATCTTCATTCGACTATACCAATCACTTATTGATCAATAATATGAAAACATTTACTTACCAAACCTGTACCTTCACGTCGTGGCTCGTCTCCACTTACACACTACACACGCACGATGAAAAAACAAAACTAATCACAACGTCATGATTTTTTGACAGAGTACGCAGATCTAACCTGTTGGTCGGCTCTCTGTGAACTTGAGACACGTGATGTGATGGATTTGTACATCTCATAAATTATTGATATGTCTTGCTTTAAATACGACGTGGAAACTAAGAAAAACGATTTTAAAAAAATTTAAAATGAAATCCCGGGATTATCGAAAATCCCGGTTTTCAAAAATCCAATCCCGGTTTTTTCGAGCATCAATTATGGTCCGGTATTTTCGAAATTCGGGATCCCGGATTGCGCCCCCTACTAGCTACGCCACTATCTTTCGTCACACAAAATATCGATCCTTTTCATCGGGATGTAGGGCAGAAATCGAGGGCGCAGATGGATCTTGCTTTTATATAAATAGAATCAAAACAAAAATCATGATGGTAAACTCAACCAACCAAGAGCATATTTCTCTGGTAGGAAATGCACTAGAAGAAGTGGGAGCCTTCACATACTTAGGCAGCACCATTGACATAAATGGTTGAACCGAAGCGGATGTCAGGGCTAGAATTGGAGAGGCTAGGTCAACATTTGTGCTATTAAAGAAAATATGGATTCAAAGGAGCTGACTCTTAAAACCAAAGCTAGAAATATCATCACAAATGTCAAAACAGTCCTACTCTATGGCAGGCCCGCACAACATACGGCCTCGCGGCGCATGCGGCCCGCCAGCACCCACTTTGCAGCCCGCGAAGTAACGAAATATTCTTTTTTTTATTATTATAGCTTTCCCCACTGTCCTATTTTCTTGCAGCCTGTTCAAGCTTTTCATAAAGTCATACGGCCCTCCTTACATTTTGAGTTGTGCAGGCCTGCTCTATGGAGCCGCAACTTGGAGAACAACAGCGAGCGTTAGCAGAAAGTACAGATCTTGATAAACACTTGCCTTAGAGAGATCCTAAACATCAAATGGCAAAAAATCATCATCAGAAAGACATACTGGAAAGGACATACCAGGAACCTATTGGTTAAGACATGATAAGCAAATGATATAGAGGTGGATATGGCACACTCTCCACAAACCTTCAGATCACCAGACAAACAATCGGCAGAAGCGGCACTGAGCACGAAGCTCAGATCACCAGACAATCCCTTACATGAAATCCACCGGGAAAAAAGAAAGAGAGGAGGCACTAAGATGTCATTGAGACGCGAGCTAGAAGCGGACACACAAAGTATGGGATACACCTAAAAGCAACTAAAAAAGAAAGCACAGGACCGAGATGAATGGAAATTCCTGTAGATGGTGTGTGCCCCAGACGGGTAAAATGCATAAGTAATTAATTAAGTAAGATGAAACTTGAGCTGTGGAGGGGACTTGGAAGCCTTCTACCCAGATTTTTTTCGATTGTTTCCAAATCAAGAGTTGCCTTCTGGAGTACAGTTGAATTCAATGTCTCTTATAAGACTTTTTGATCAGGGGAAAGACATTTTTAAGGGTCTGTCGAGACATTTTTGTGCCAGTGCCATACATAAACTGAATGCACCCCGGTAGTGGCACGCCCCAAGGTAATCATTTGGCACAAGCTTGTATTCAAATTCATACTGTTACATTGATTAGCGTGGGGCAAAGGGGTGTATACATTGAGGGTGCTGAAGACAGTCGTACAAATTCAAATTGCAGGGGGTGTATTTTTGGTGCATACTTGAATTCGGTGTTTCTTTCAGATAATTTTGAGGTTGCATCTCAAAATTTTGTGTGGGAAGCGCCAAATTATCCATAATAAAGATCGAAAACATCTTTTCGTCATTTTCTGTCGACGAAATTTCTTTCAATTAAATTTCCGGTAACCGTTTAATTTGGCCTACAAGTCAATGATGACCGACGTTTTCAATGTTTTATTTTAGATTTAAACAACAATAAACGTAATTTCCCTAGTGGTGTATATCATAGTGTATGTCAGGCATGTTGTCAAATGTAAAGAAATTATCTATATATTTCAAGGGGGATAACCCGTGTTAAATTTGTTCAAAAGGTTCTTCTTACCACATTTTTCTAATAAACACACTTTTAAAACTTGGTTGTCTCCCTTCAATTAAGGCGGGTTATTTCGTGATTTTTAATTTTTTAATTTTAATTTTTTTTTTATAGCAACGTTTATTTCCTTTTCGTTAAGTTAATGCAACGCAGAATGTTTGAAAATTGGAAAATTGTATGTGTGCGTGCAGGGGGGGGGGCGGGGGGGGGGTGTGTACAGGACCAACGTGCCTTAAATATGTATTATTACTACTTTAAAAAGTAAATAAAAATTGCTGTACTAATACTTTTGCCTCTCTGTCCCATACGTGAGGCCGCTATTTTTGTGGTGATATGGATAATATCTTAACGTTCAATGAAACACAAAACTTAGATTCCTGTGTATTGAAAATTTAGTTTAAAAAAAACAAAAAATATTGATAAAAATAAGGCACTCTAATACTAGATGTCAGTTGCGTAGGAGAGAGAGGAGGGGTGGGGGCGTGGGGGTGGGGGCCACCCCGGGCGACTCTTTTGTTGTTTATATTGAGGGGTGGCATTTTCAGTGCACTCTAGAGTTTTTTCGTGAGTCTGGGGGGCAAACTCACCCTATCTACGCCTTTGCTTGATGATTATGATATATATTACTTGATGCTTTAGTCTCCTCCATTATTCATATTGTTTCATCTCTTAATATCATTGGTGCCTTTGTAGAGTAACAAATTAATTAGTTAGTAGTTATACAACAATATACACGAGTCAAACGATTTCAGCTTTATAAAAAAATTCTATATAACAGCTACAACAAATCAGTGGTTCTCAAACTAAGGCACGCGGGCTCCATCTGGCCCGTCAGGGGTCCTTAATCCGGCCCACCTGATCACCGTAAGGGTACCTCGGTAGCAGCGACGGATATGGAACCGAACATTTATCATCTCATTAGCCTAACTTCCCTTTGAAATACTATCCAGTTTATATTGTCACAATATTTCTTTATTTAAACAAAATTCTTTATGCCTTTTCCTCCACTATAAATAAAATATATGCAGTATGCATTGAATTCGTTTATATTTTTTTCAAACTAGATTATAATCCGGCCGCCGAAAGTGTAAAGACGCCTGCATTAAGCATTTAAAAAAAAAACACCAAAAAAAACCGTACATTGGACTGGCTTAAAAGAATACTTATTCTAACCTAAATACCACACTTCCTAGTTCCACGCCTTTCCGGTACCCATCTGCCCATCTTTAAACCATTTGTTTAATTAGCCGCGTGTGGGGGATTACCACGCTCCCCCCCCCCCCCCCCCCGACACAGCTGACTGCGCAGACCGTAGGATCATTCATCTAGCCACGCACGCACGGTACAGACCCGCTCAATCCCCTAACGCACGGGCGTGCAACGATCGCCAGCACTCAGCCAGATTTCTCGAGCGCCTGGTCTGGGCGCCAGTGGTAGAGGGGAAACAGCAAGGCAACCGATCAGACGCTCGCTGCCTGGCATCCCCCGTGAGATTCTTAGCGGCTTGCTGAATGAGGCGCTCTGTTCTGTTGATAGATTCGTTTCGCCAATAGACCGACGGATACAAAGGGGGGATTTCATTGTTGTGATGCTTCTTATACATTTCTGGATGTCTTCTATGAAAACTCTCTAAGTTGAAACGTGTGATTTCTAAGTGGTAATGCGTGGCCCGGTGTTAGTTTAAACAGATCGAGGTTATTTACATTTGTTTTTACATTAGAAACGTTAAAACTTTTGTTTATAACTAAGTAACGGCTATGATGTGTAATGTTGTCATTTGGATGTGAATTGCGTGCAATGTTGTCATTGGGTGGTGGATGACGTGCAATGTTGTCATTTGGCTGTGGATGACGTGCAATGTTGTCATTTGGCTGTGGATGACGTGCAATGTTGTCATTGGGTGGTAGATGACGTGCAATGTTGTCATTTGGCCATGGATGACGTGTAATGTTGTCATTTGCCTGTGGATGACGTGCAATGTTGTCATTTGCCTGTGTATGACGTGTAATGTTGTCATTTGGCCGTGTATGACGTGTAATGTTGTCATTTGGCCGTGTATGACGTGTAATGTTGTCATTTGGCCGTGTATGACGTGTAATGTTGTCATTTGGCCGTGTATGACGTGTAATGTTGTCATTTGGCCGTGTATGACGTGCAATGTTGTCACTGGGTGGTAATTTTCACTGTTTCTTTATACATAAAGTTTTTCAACAAAAATGTTTTGATATTAACATTTAAAATAAATAAAATAATAATGATTAAAAAAAATGAAGGTATCTACTAAATAAAAAGTTTAAAAACACGATTCCTTTCTGGATGAAGATTTCTCATTGGTTTGGGCTGGACGGTAGATCACCTTATTTGGACTGAACCGTAGATCACCTTATTTGGACTGAACCGTAGATCACCTTATTTGGACTGAACCGCAGATCACCTTATTTGGACTGAACCGCAGATCACCTTATTTGGACTGAACCGCAGATCACCTTATTTGGACTGAACCGTAGATCACCTTATTTGGACTGAACCGTAGATCACCTTATTTGGACTGAACCGTAGATCACCTTATTTGGACTGAACCGTAGATCACCTTATTTGGACTGAACCGTAGATCACCTTATTTGGACTGAACCGTAGATCACCTTATTTGGACTGAACCGTAGATCACCTTATTTGGACTGAACCGTAGATCACCTTATTTGGACTGAACCGTAGATCACCTTATTTGGACTGAACCGTAGATCACCTTATTTGGACTGAACCGTAGATCACCTTATTTGGACTGAACCGTAGATCACCTTATTAGGACTGAACCGTAGATCACCTTATTTGGACTGAACCGCAGATCACCTTATTTGGACTGAACCGTAGATCACCTTATTTGGACTGAACCGTAGATCACCTTATTAGGACTGAACCGTAGATCACCTTATTTGGACTGAACCGCAGATCACCTTATTTGGACTGAACCGTAGATCACCTTATTTGGACTGAACCGCAGATCACCTTATTTGGACTGAACCGTAGATCACCTTATTTGGACTGAACCGTAGATCACCTTATTTGGACTGAACCGTAGATCACCTTATTTGGACTGAACCGTAGAGCACCTTATTTGGACTGAACCGTAGATCACCTTATTTGGACTGAACCGTAGATCACCTTATTTGGACTGAACCGTAGATCACCTTATTTGGACTGAACCGTAGATCACCTTATTTGGACTGAACCGTAGATCACCTTATTTGGACTGAACCGTAGATCACCTTATTTACAACACTATAAGAAAACCGAACCAATGCAGGCAAGGGCGGCAAGGGCGGCAAGGGACATTTAGATGTGAGATTTGTATCCATTTATTCCATACAGTGGGACATTTATTGAAACAAAACTGGGGAACTAACAAAATGCTAGTTTCTTTATAAATCATTGAATTAAATATTTCTAAAGGCTTAAACAACTTAACGACCTCAGTGGATGTTTCTTTAGGGCTGGTGGGAGGGGAGGGGGTTGAGTTCCACAGCTTCACTACATCCTGATGGTAAATGTTTATTTCTTTAAAAAACAAAATAATGAAACTAAAGTCAGTGTTAGTGGAGAGTGGTGGGTAAGTGTTAGTGGAGAGTGGTGGGTAAGTGTTAGTGGAGAACTGTGGGTAAGTGCAATATCTTCTTTGTAGTATTGAAACAAAATTATCATGTCACGATCTAGTTGCGTTTTGCCGAGAAAAACTCATATTTTGGTAAGAGAGACAGAAAGACAAAGAGAGAATAAGAGAGAGAGAGAGAGAGAGGGAGGGAGAGAGAGAGAGAGAGAGAGAGAGAGAGAGAGAGAGAGAGAGAGAGAGAGAGAGAAGGGATGACGAGAAGTTAAACAGTGTGTGAATACCTGCCAGAGCCGATCCGTCCTCCGCTACTCACCCTGAAAGTGCTGACATTTACCTGTGTTCAGCTTAAACTAAAAAATAACGTGTTATCTCTGTATCTCATTCCAATATTTCTAGAGCAATCCCACAGTCCTGCCACTAACCGTAGCCAACTTTCCGGCACCACTGCCCCCTCCCCCAACCGTAGCCAACTTTCCGGCACCACTGCCCCCCATATATAGATCTGGTACTTCCATTCTGTGTACATATAGATCTGGTACTTCCATTCTGTGTACATATAGATCTGGTACTTCCATTCTGTGTACATATAGATCTGGTACTTCCATTCTGTGTACATATAGATCTGGTACTTCCATATCTTGTACTTCCATTCTGTGTACACATAGATCTGGTACTTCCATATCTTCTACTTCCATTCTGTGTACATATAGATCTGGTACTTCCATATCTTGTACTTCCATTCTGTGTACACATAGATCTGGTACTTCCATATCTTGTACTTCCATTCTGTGTACATATATATCTGGTACTTCAATATCTTGTACTTCCATTCTGTGTACATATAGATCTGGTACTTCCATATCTTGTACTTCCATTCTGTGTACATATAGATCTGTTACTTCCATATCTTGTACTTCCATTCTGTGTACGTATAGATCTGGTACTTCCATATTGTGTGCACATAGATGTGGTACTCCATATTGTGTACACATAGATCTGGTACTTCCATATTGTGTACACATAGATCTGGTTTTTCTTTATTATTTACACATTGATCTTGTACTTACATATCTTGTACAAAGATATCTGGTGTACACAGAAATCTGATACTTCATATCTTGTACACATATATCTTGTACTTCCATATCCTGCACCTATATACCTATCACACTTGCAAATCTAGTACACATAGATCTAATAAACCTGTACCATCTAGTACACATACATTAAATACAGTTGCTTATCCAGAATGCAGAAACCTGTTAAATATCTCGTTAGTTGTTTTGGAGGAGGTGAAAGAGAAGAAAGCTAGAGAGAAAGAGAGAGAGAAGACAAAACAAAAGAGAGCGAAAGAGACAAAGAGAGAGAGAAAGAGATAGAGAGATAGATAGAGATAGATAGAGATAAAACGAGAAAGAGATAGAGAGAGAGAGTGAGTGTGTGTGTGTGAGAGAGAGAGAGAGAGAGAGAGAGAGAGAGAGAGAGCGAGGGGAAAATAAAAGGCTTGCGTTTGTAACTCGGTATAAAACTTAATCTTTAAATGTGCGGTAGTTGGTTTGACAAAGATTCATGATTGATTTGCGTCACTTGCCAAGCCGCATTTATATTGGGGAGTTTGGGGTAGGGGAGTACTGCCAGGGATGGTGGGCTTGATATATATATATATAACAATTATTACATATATTTTTTATTCTTATTCGCATGCTGTTTTATTTAAATTAAGCTTAGTGCCAAGCTAGACCACCATGCCAGTGTTGAGATTTGTAATGTAAAAAAATAAATAAATAATAATAATAATTTCTGAGATTAAGCCCCCCCCCCCCCCCAGAGATTTCAGCCCACTTTATTCTGTCGTACTACCACGGGATGTCTTCGGCCCTATGGGACACCAACAGGTGATGGAGATTATAATGTGTGCTAGATATTTCGCATAAGGATTACTGTCTTATGGCTCAAGCCATGGGGACGGGACCAGGCGTCGTCAGGGACTTGACATGGACTAGTATGACAACGTGTCTGCTGTGGATGGCAACGGTAATCATTCAAGTTTATGCTGGTGAGTACCCATATGTATTCGTGCGCTGATGTATATGTGTACTGTTGTATACATGTACACTGATGTATTTTTAAAATACTTTTTCTGCTTTTATTATTCTTCGTGAGTTTACGAAAGAGCAAAACGTGTTTTAAATGTTTTTATAATAAAATACACATTTGCTACCTGGCTTAAAGCAACACATCTGGAAACTATTTCTTTATATACTTTCAATAAAATATAACCGCTAGCTTACTCCGCTGGGAAACTCATGGTTGTATTATATTGAAATTATATAAAGTTATAAAGAAGTAGTTTCCAAATGTGTTAGTTTAAGCGAGGTAAAAAATGTGGATCTTATAATAAAAAAGATCAATCCCCTGTTTTATGCCTTCAATGAGCTCCAGGAGGCCCATAGTTATCAGCCCCTGATGGAGTCATTGTCGTGTTCAGTGTTATGAGTTATGGGTGTTGTCGCCAAAAAACAAAGAAATGAAGGCCAGACGGTGGTGACGTAACACAACGATCACACACACACACACGCACACTCATAATCGTCTGACTGCAACCACAGCGTAGAAAAAAAATCGGGGGGGGGGGGGGCGGGGGCGGGTGGGGGTAGTGCAGACGACACTGCACAAGTACTGATATTAAAGAAACAGTTCGTCTGGAGTGTGCCCTTGAACTTGAGTATTTCTAAGAAAAAAGGCAACACGCTCTCAGTTAGAATATATCACTGAGATCTACACGTCAAACAAACCTTTTTCACCCCCGCCCCTTAAACCAATAATCTTAAAAATGTTGTTATCTGTCCGAGCTTAATTAACCGTTAATGTAGAACCTTCAAAGTGCTTTACACGCTATGATTAAACAGCCCTTGAATATTGAAGCCCATCCTATTCTGTTGTAAAGTTGAACTCCACTAGAGAACTATAGTTGACGACCATAAGACGCCCTGGGAGCACTAGGGCCACAAAACACTGTCCTGTAAGTTCACCCCCATGGCGTCGGCAGCCGGGCGTACCAGCTGTTCAGACGGCGACACCAGGGCTGTCACGTGCTCCACACAACAATGACCCCGTGAGAGTGATTCGCGGATCTTGGGGGAAAGTACATCGATCAGACGCGGACCTTTGTCTGAAGCTCCCATTGGAGGATTGAAATTGGATAAAAACAGCTACGTCATCACCAATAACAATGGCGTCGATCGTAGAAATAAAAAAAGACAGTGCCATTAAAAGAAATTAAAAACGCAAAGTCTTTATTTAAAAAAAAAATTAAAATGAGAGGTCCCTATTAAAAAAAATACAAGGCTTGGGTTTAGAAAGAAAGGGCGAAGGGAGTGTTTATTTTGTCGCAGCATTTTATTTAAATTAGCACTTCCGGTCCACGTCATGATGGCTTATTTTGTGTGTATTCAGGGTGCATCGTGTGTTACGTTAATTAGGGGGGCGTCCAAAACTCCTCTGATGCAAGGTCTTCAAAGAACTGAAAAAGTATTTTACGAAAATGAAATCCCACATGAACCCACGCGTTTATTGTTATACTTAACAACTAGTAAAACAAAGCAACTAAAAAAACCAAATATCCTTAATGTCTGGTACAGATTTATGTTAAGATATTGCTATGAATTAATTGGTTTGTAACGTCTCGAGTCGCAGTGGCAATGTTGACGTTAAAAAAAGGGTGTTGGGAGGTTGCGAAATCATATGTGTCAGCGTACAGGTTAAAAACGAGGCAGAATAAATTAATATCATGAATTAGTTAACCTCCTGTAAACATGAATTAGTTAACCTCCTGTAAACATGAATTACTTAACCTCCTGTAAACATGAATTAGTTAACCTCCTGTAAACATTTCTCCCTACACTGTCACGAAGTGTACTGTATGCTCTGTCACATTGTGTACTTTACGCTCTGTCCCAATGTGTACTCTGTGCGCTCTGTCACATTGTTTACTGTATGCTCTGTCACAATGTGTACTGTACGCTCGGTCACATAGTGTACTGTACGCTCTGTCCCACTGTGAACTGTACGCTCTGTCCCACTGTGAACTGTACGCTCTGGGCCAGTGTGAACTGTTCGCTCTGTCACGCAGTGAACTAAACGCTCTGACACCGTGAACTGTACGCTCTGTCACGCTGTGAACTGTACGCTCTGTCACGCTATGAACTGTACGCTCTGTCACGCTATGAACTGTACGCTCTGTCACGCTGTGAACTGTACGCTATACCTTACAGTTATGAAGAAGAAACAAAAAATAATTTTGCGGTTGGGGTCGCAACAACATGAGGAACTGTAATATAGGGTAGCGGTATTAGGAAGGCTGAGAACCATTGCTCTAGAAGGAACTCACTAATGAGCTGTCAAACCTTTATTACGTACATGGTACCAAGGATAACATAGGGATTGATGGAATGAATATACTCCAGAGGTATCCGAGCTGTTTGTCGCGACACACTACGGGACAACCCCAACTGTCATTACTGTCAAAATAATCAAGTGGATTCGTGTGGGATTAAGATAATCCACGTACAAACACAATCCAGATATATACATCATCCAGCTATAAAGATAATCCTAAAACACAATTCAGATTAATACATATTCCAGATATAAACATAAACAAAAAAAATAATCCTGATATAAAATAATCCAAAAAAACATAGTCTTGATATAAAATAATCAAAAAAAAACATAGTCTTGATATAAAATAATACAAAAAAACATAATCGAGCTATAAACATAATACAAAAAACATAATCCAGATATAAACTTAATCCAAAAACATAATCCAGATATAAGACTCACCCAGAAAAGACAATGCACAGGATGAAATTGAACAAACGCACAGAAGATAAGCACACTTAATATGTTTATATAGCATGCGCTAAGTTGACGTCGAAGATTTCTCTCTGCCAGTATCTTGTGAACGATCAGATCCAGTGAGGGATCACTCACGTGGCCAGGGAAGAGATTTTCTTAAGACAAAGCAAGCGCCCGGCGCAATCAATATCTATGGAATCGTTCTTGCAATTATCTGTGATATTATCTGTGAAATATCGTCAGTCATTGATACAATGGGATGGGTTGATTACATCTGCCGGCAGGTAGTGGCATAGGAAGAGGGTCGGGGGGTCACAGCGGGGGGGGGGTGGGGGGTGGGGGGTGGTCTGCCATTCGATGGCACAATGTCTCTCTACGCCACTGCATGTTTTAGGCTGTCAGCTTGCATGGTCAATATCTTCTCTTCCTCACTTACCCCCCCCCCAACACTCTCCTCCTCTTACCGTCATCGTCTCCTTCTCATCCTCCAAGACTCACCCTCTCATCCTCCAAGACTCACCCTCTCATCCTCCAAGACTCACCTTCTCATTCTCCAAGACTCACCTTCTCATCCTCCAAGACTCACCCTCTCATCCTCCAAGACTCACCCTCTCATCCTCCAAGACTCACCCTCTCATCCTCCAAGACTCACCTTCTCATCCTCCAAGACTCAACCTCTCATCCTCCAAGACTCACCTTCTCATTCTCCAAGACTCACCTTCTCATCCTCCAAGACTCACCTTCTCATCCTCCAAGACTCACCTTCTCATCCTCCAAGACTCACCTTCTCATCCTCCAAGACTCACCTTCTCATCCTCCAAGACTCACCCTCTCATCCTCCAAGACTCATCCTCCAAGACTCACCTTCTCATCCTCCAAGACTCACCCTCTCATCCTCCAAGACTCACCCTCTCATCCTCCAAGACTCACCCTCTCATCCTCCAAGACTCACCCTCTCATCCTCCAAGACTCACCCTCTCATCCTCCAAGACTCACCCTCTCATCCTCCAAGACTCACCTTCTCATCCTCCAAGACTCACCTTCTCATCCTCCAAGACTCACCTTCTCATCCTCCAAGACTCACCCTCTCATCCTCCAAGACTCACCTTCTCATCCTCCAAGACTCACCCTCTCATCCTCCAAGACTCACCTTCTCATCCTCCAAGGCTCACCCTCTCATCCTCCAAGACTCACCTTCTCATCCTCCAAGGCTCACCTTCTCATCCTCAAAGGCTCGCCCTCATCCTCCAAGACTCACCTTCTCATCCCCCAAGGCTCACCCTCTCACCCTCCAAGACTCACCTTCTCATCCTCCAAGACTCACCTTCTCATCCTCCAAGGCTCACCCTCTCACCCTCCTAGACTCACCTTCTCATCCTCCAAAGCTCCCCCTCTCATCCTCCAAGGCTCACTCCATCATCCTCCAAGGATCACCCTCTCACCCTCCAAGACTCATCTTCTCATCCTCCAAGACTCACCCTCTCATCCTCCAAGGCTCACCTTCTCATCCTCCAAGGCTCACTCCATCATCCTCCAAGGATCACCCTCTCACCCTCCAAGACTCACCTTCTCATCCTCCAAGGCTCACCCTCTCATCCTCCAAGGCTCACCTTCTCATCCTCCAAGACTTACCATCTCATCCTTTAAGACTCACCCTCTCATCCTCCAAGACTCACCCTCTCATCCTCCGACTCACCCTCTCATCCTCCAAGGCTCACCTTTTCATCCTCCAAAGCTCACCTTCTCATCCTCCAAGACTCACCTTCTCATCCTCCAAGACTCACCTTCTCATCCTCCAAGACTCACCTTTTCATCCTCCAAGGCTCACCCTCTCATCCTCCAAGGCTCACTCCATCATCCTCCAAGGCTCACCCTCTCACCCTCCAAGACTCACCCTCTCACCGGCACACCCCGTTGTCCAGACAGTTTGCTCTATTATTTTCTTTGCTGTCATTCACAAAATACCCGCTGTAAAAAAGCGCCCCCACCCCCCAATCTATCACAGCGATCTCTTCCTTAATCTGATCACACTCTATCAGTGGAGTAGAGAGAACTCAATAGTTTTGATAGCGACAGCTTTCAGGTTTCACACAAAGACGAAGAAGGACGCGGTGCTTTGTGGTCAAACATTTAAATACAAGTTTCCATAAATATAATGTCTATATATATCTCTCAGGTCTTTTCAACTACAGATTCGTTTTAAGTCTACGTGAAACTTACTATAGACAACGGCAGACAAGCGCATCTCAACGGAATCCTCCTTTAACACTTAGACTAACCCTAACAATAACCCTAAAACTTAACCTAACCCATCCCTAACCCTAACACTAAACCTAACCCATCCCTAACCCTAACACTAAACCTAACCCATCCCTAACCCTAACACTAACCCTAACACTAAACCTAACCCATCCCTAACCCTAATGCTAACCCTAACACTAAGCCTATAGACCTAACACTAACCCTAAACCTAACACTAACCCTAAACCTAACACTAACCCTAAACCTAACACTAATCCTAAAACTAACCCTAAACCACCCCTAAACCTAACACTAACTCTCTACCAAATCTTACATTCCCAGAGCTGTACGATTCATTGTTTCCAACTGTTCTCAGTGGTTAAGCGACTCGCTTGTAGATAGTTCATTGTTAATCACCTATTCGGTAACATTTCTGCAGACGGTCTGATGTTGGTGGTTCTCATCTTAATGAGACGGTTTAATTCAATAGAGTGACAGGCGCGCTGGGAACTGGGAGATAACATAGATGGGAATAGCATTCAATAACAAAAGCAAAAAGGGAAAGTTAGTGTTGAGATTGTTAGGTGAATGTGATTGAAAAACATCTTGCCTACAGAATGGAAAAACATCTTACCAATGGATTGGAAAAAAACTTCTTACCAATGGATTGGAAAAAACTTCTTACCAGTGGATTGGAAAAGCATCTTACCAATAGATTGGAAAACATCTTACCTATGGCTTGGAATAACATCTTACCTATGGGTTGGAAAAACATCTTACCTATGGGTTGGAAAACATCTTACCTATGGGTTGGAAAAATATCTTACCTATGGGTTGGAATAACATCTTACCTATGGGTTGGAATAACATCTTACCTATGGGTTGGAAATACATCTTACCTAAACATCTTACTAATGGATTGGAAAAGCATTTTACGAACATGAATTTCTTGAGAATGTTATCAACATGAACCTGTACAACGTATTATCTACATGTAGTTTTCAACACAGAGCCACGCCAATATAGATTTTGAGCCGTTTACTATTGAACAAACGAATAAATTCTCAATTTATCAATGGCGCCTCTTTATGAAAATTGATATTTTTTAAAGGTATTTACATTTCGTTATGCAATCATGATTATTGTACTCTTTAAAGAGGCTCTCAAAAATATTTTGATGGAATATCTTTTTAATATTTTATTTCCCTGTTATTTGAGACACTTCGTTTTAAAAAAAAAACCCGCATCTTTGTTTCACGTCTATACCGTCTAGACCCCATGTATAATGGCACCATGAATTAATCCATTAATAATCGATTGATTAATTATCTTTGGTCTAGTTTTACAGTTTGTGGAAATTGTCCACTTAAGCGCAGTGCGGTAATTTGCCTCCGTGACAAAATGACGGACGTGACAAAGTACTCCACTGTGTTCGGCTTGGCATTTTGTCTCCCATGATGGGCGATCTATGCTCTTTAGAATAACGTGTGTGCTGCACTCCCCCATGATGGGCGATCTATGCTCATTCGAATGACGTGTGTGCTGCACTCCCCCCATGATGAGTGATCTATGCTCATTCGAATGACGTGTGTCTTGCACTCCCCCATGATGGGTGATCTATGCTCATTCGAATGACGTGTGTGCTACACTCCCCCCATGATGAGTGATCTATGCTCTTTAGAATGACTTGTTTGATGCAGTGAACCGATTCTGTATGCTATACATTTAGGCAGCCGCATGACGTCCCTTGTTGGGATGTTTCTTGAGTCTACCCATTTATAAAGCTTGAGCCCCACTCTGGCTTCGAACTTCAATGTCGCCTCAATGGACTACGATGAGTCGATTGTTTTGTCACGTGATAAGCGTAAATACGAGTAAGACTTCCGGTAGGCTGTCTGCAACACACTAGTCGCTCACAAATTTTTCTTCAAACAACTTTCTTCCTTTAATCATAACTGAATTATAATTATTGTCACATTTAATGAATGTCATTTAAAGAAACGCGTGTATTCAAGAATATTTTGAAAAGTAAAATTTTTAATAAACACTGGGGAAGCGCTGATGGAGACAAACATTTTGCTTTAGAATTAATGATAATGGCAATGGCTGATCAGCTGTTTATCTGTTGTTATGTGTTGTTATGTGTAGCAGAAAGGAAGTGACTCATCGTAGTCCATTCTTTTAGGAACATTTTTAACACTGTCCATAAAATCATTTTACCACATTTCCGTGTTCCACGTCAACAACACAAAACATATTTTTAAAACCACATTTCTTTCTTTCACTTACACAACACAAAACATACTTTTTTTTTTTAAAACCACATTTCTTTCATTCACTTACACAACACAAAACATACTTTTTTTTTTAAAACCACATTTATTTCTTTCACTTACACAACACATAACAAAATAACACTAAAAAACACTTTCGAATCCGTAATTGTTATTGAACGTGTCTAACTTTATGAGTTCACTCTATCCCTCTCCTACTCTCGAAACTACGAAAAATCAAATGTCAAACACACAATTGGTGATATGAGTGGAGTACTAAATGATACATTTTAGTATAGTGCACACAGTTAACGAGTCCTTTATACACTCAGTAAACTATATTGCAGAGTTCCCCCGTCATCAGCCACCATTGCGCATGTCCCTAGGGAGGGTCTCAATCAGCCGTGCAGTTCTTGTCTCCCGTGGTCGCCCAGTCTCCTCCTGGCGCACTTGACAAACCTCCAAAGCCGAAAGTCTTTTTCCGAGTGCTGAAATAATGCGAGTGGTCCCAATTTCCCCAAACAGGTTACCCTATCTTCTTCTAGTTAGTCGGGATAAATGGATTTTCGGTTAAGTTTACGGAAGCGATGGTAAGGAAGCGATGCCGAGGAAGCAGTGATGACGTTGGCGTGTTGGTTTACAGATTCTCTTTACTAAAGGACATTTACTGAAAGTACGCAATGGCCACTTCTCGTCTGAGTTTACATACGTTTCTTACGTTGATACAGTTTTATCGCGACTTTAATGTTGAAACCGTTAATCTTTCTGCACTAAATATTGTCGTCGTATTTGTAACAGACTAGCCATTCAAATGTCTGAAAGTACTTAATCTGAACTTTCTGAACAAGTTTACACAAAATATTGAAAGAATTTCGTCACATTTCTCATTTGTTCATATGTCTTCCATATGTTTCTAACGTTATTGGACAATTGTCTCCAACATTGATCTCTTCAGTGTTAAGATTTATGAACGGGTACCCGGTTTATTGCATCTATACATGTTACCAGACACATCCTTACTCTATAACTGTGCCGCTACAACCGTGCCGCTACAACTGTGCCGCGAGAGGGTGTGAAGTGTGTTGCAGAATATGCTGAGCAAAATTCAACTGATTAATTGAAGCTCATGGACAACTTGTTAACTATCGGGATTGTAAGCACAAACATTCGGCATTGTGGACACAAACAGTCGGCATTGTGGACACAAACAGACGGCGTTGTGGACACAAACAGACGGCATTTTAAGCGCAAACAGTCGGCATTGTGGACACAAACAGTCGGCATTTTGGACACAAACAGACGGCATTGTGGACACAAACAGACGGCATTGTGGACACAAACAGACGGCATTGTGGACACAAACAGACGGCATTGTGGACACAAACAGTCGGCATTGTGGACACAAACAGTCGGCATTGTGGACACAAACAGGTGGCATTGTGGACACAAACAAACGGCATTGTGGACACAAACAGTCGGCATTGTAAGCACAAGCAGTAAGATTGTAAGCACTAAATAATGTCTGATTACTTCCAACGATCACAGGTCTATCGAGCTTGTGGCCCACAAGGTACATCAGATTTTGTCTTTCCTCTCTGTCTATCGAGCTTGTGGCCGCCAAGGTACATCAGACCTTGTCTTTCCTCTCTGTCTATCGAGCTTGTGGCTGCCAAGGTACATCAGACCTTGTCTTTCCTCTCTGTCTATCGAGCTTGTGGCCGCCAAGGTACACCAGACATTGTCTTTCCTCTCTGTCTATCGAGCTTGTGGCCCACAAGGTACACCAGACCTTGTCTTTCCTCTCTGTCTATCGAGCTTGTGGCCCACAAGGTACACCAGACCTTGTCTTTCCTCTCTATCGATCTTGTGGCCGCCAAGATACATCAGACCTTGTCATTCCTCTCTGTCTATCGAGCTTGTGGCCCACAAGGTACACCAGACCTTGTCTTTCCTCTCCATCGAGCTTGTGGCCCACAAGGTACATCAGATCTTGTATTTCCTCTTCCGTCTTGTATTTTAAAGTTCAATGTTTGTAAGACTTGCCGTGAATCTAAGAAGCAATTGTCGACACTACCATCTCGTACCGAGAGACCCGGATCTCAGAACTCGACATGAGACCGTTAGAATTATGAGGACTTACAAGAGTGCGGTATAGCCTTGGGGATTGAATCCGGTTATTGTCAAAGATAATGTGCAATTATTCGAGATGTTTCCGTGGCTGTTATTCAAATCTCCCTGATTCACCTTGGCACGGCAGGCAGTTTGCTTCAATTATAGGTGCAATTATTGGATCTTGGGGGTGAACGTAGCTACAGAGGTATGGGGCGTGTGGGGGGAGGGGGTGTGGGGAGCTTAATCGTGTAGTTATGTCACGCCCTTCCAAACACACACACACAATGCTGTGTTATTCTATCTAAAAGCGTTGCCCGCATATTAAATTGACAGATTCGGGAAATTCGACGATACATATATGTGAGATATATATGGGAGATTTATATGGGAGATTTATATGGGAGTTACATATGGGAGATATATATGGGAGTTATATATGGGAGATATATATGGGAGATATATATGGGAGATTTATATGGGAGATTTATATGGGAGATTTAAATGGGAGTTATATATGGGAGATACATATGGGAGATTTATATGGGAGATTTATATGGGAGATTTAAATGGGAGTTATATATGGGAGATATATATGGGAGATTTCTATGTGAGATTTATATGGGAGTTACATATGGGAGATATATATGGGAGTTATATATGGGAGATTTTTATGTGATATATATATGGTAGATATATATGGAAGATATAGTTGTGAGATATATATGGGAGATTTATTTGTGAGATATATATTGTAGATATATATGTAAGATATATATGGGATACGGATATGTGAGGTATATATGGGAGATATAGTTGTGAGATATATATATTAGAGATACATCTTAGAGATAGATATGGGAGATATAAATGGGAGATATATATGATAGATATATTTTTGAAAAATATATGTAAGATATATATTTGAGATATATATTTATATCTATATTTCTGAGCAATTTTAGAGTAATCTTAATTGTGACGGAGCAAGGTGTGAGTCCCGTGATGCAAAGCTCAGAGTGACAGAATAACGAATGGATGGATTGATAGATTCCTGGATGGATGAATGGGTAGATGGATGAATAGATATATGGATGAAAAGATACATGGATGATGGATGGCTATATGGGTGAATGGATAGAGGGATTATTGGATATATGGATGTATGACCAGATGGATGAATGGATAAGGGCGATATGTGGATGATGGATGCTAGATGGATTACTAATTGGATGGATGTCTAGATATACGGATGGCTAGATGCATGTGGATGATTAGATTGATGAATGGCTAGTGGGATGGGTCATGGATGGTGGGTGGATGGACAATGCACGGATGATTCATGGATACTTGGATGGATGGAGGGATATATGGATTGGTGGAAAGATGGATGTATGGATTCTCTCTACCAGTCTCTCTCTCGCACACACATTTTGACCATAGTTATAAAGACCCCAGCTCGGGTGTTTTCCCCCTGGTTATCTCCGCTTTGTTTGCTCTAATTCTTCCCCCCCCCCCCCCCCCCCCCCCCCCCCCAAACCTCTCAAAGTGCCCTAGGCCGTACACTTCAACCAAGGAAGAAAATCCCTAGATGTTACCAGGCTGTCACGACTGTTTGGGGTGAGTGGGTGAGTGGGTGTGTGGGACGCCAACCACTCCTGACATTGATACTACTTTACATGTTCAGTTATTAGCGACCAGAACGGATTGTTGCCCTTTGTTGTTTACAGATTGATTTGACACGACCTTGTTATGGAAAGGAATTCTGAAAAATGTACCTTTGAAAAATAGTGTGTGTGGGGTGGGGGTGGGGGGTGGGTAGACAGGCTTTTAAATCATACGAACGTATACAAAAATCTTGTTAGTAAAGAAAGGATCATATGATGACGTCAGCACTGAGTGACAGTACGCTCTTGGCAGATGTCGGAACCCCGAGTGGATGTTTAGTAAAAAGAGGGGGAATGAAATAGTCATTATCACGGAGCATTGGTGCCTTAAGTGTGCACCATAGCGACCTGGGGAGCCACGACCTCCTCAAAGGGTGCCGCGAAATATTACACAATATTTAAAGATGTATTTGTGTTTTTGATTCATTTTTATGGGGGGAAAAAACACGTAAAAGTAACAACTGTTGGCACTAGCACTTAACAATGGTCACCAGTTTTGTCCCATCCAATAGACAACCTGCTATATAAGTGTGTTCACGACCCTTTGCTTTCAAAGATATTCCCTATAACGCCGAGTCCTTGTTCTAATTCGACATAAGGATTCTTGAGAAAAACAACAACTAGATTTTTTCAACTGCCGTAGAATCGAGATATTTGGGAACCTCTGATGTAGATTTATTTTAAAATATTAAAAAAAAAAAAATTCTATGAAAAGAATGGTGTTCCAGTCTTCCCAGCTGATGCAATTTGTTTAATTGTTCCAGTCTTCCCAGCTTATGCAATGTTTCTAGTTGTTCCAGTCGTCCCAGCTGATGCAGTGTTTCTAATTGTTCCAGTCGTCCCAGCTGATGCAATGTTTCTAATTGTTCCAGTCTTCCCAGCTGATGCAATGTTTCTAATTGTTCCAGTCGTCCCAGCTGATGCAATGTTTCTAGTTGTTCCAGTCTTCCCAGCTGATGCAATGTTTCTAATTGTTCCAGTCGTCCCAGCTGATGCAATGTTTCTAGTTGTTCCAATCTTCCCAGCTGATGCAATGTTTCTAATTGTTCCAGTCTTCCCAGCTGATGCAATGTGTCTAATTGTTCCAGTCGTCCCGAGTGATGCAATGTGTCTAATTGTTCCAGTCTTCCCAGCTGATGCAATGTTTCTAATTGTTCCAGTCTTCCCAAGTGATGCAATGTTTCTAGTTGTTCCAGTCTTCCCAGCTGATGCAATGTGTCTAATTGTTCCAGTCGTCCCGGCTGATGCAATGTTTCCAATTGTTCCAGTCTTCCCAGCTGATGTAATGTTTCTAATTGTTCCAGTCTTCCCAGCTGATGCAATGTGTCTAATTGTTCCAGTCTTCCCAGCTGATGCAATGTTTCTAGTTGTTCCAGTCTTCCCAGCTGATGCAATGTGTCTAATTGTTCCAGTCTTCCCAGCTGATGCAATGTTTCTAAGCACGGGTGTGATCTAGACACCAACATGCTGTCTTTTCCTGAACAGTGATGATTGTCGCATACAGTGGCAGATTCGGGCGTTAAGGCCGCCGGACATATGCGCTGTCTTTTCTAAACAATTCGTGCACATTTACAGTCTGGATTGAAGTGACCTTTATTGAGAAACGGTCACAATTTAAGGAGTTTAGACGTATTTTCAGACATTGAAAAAGAAAAAATACAATGCAAAATTTCGTTGACCTTAAAGTCAAATATATCTTTCATTAGGTCAAGGTGATGGGAAGTTGATGTTTTAAAATAGGTCATGCTCTAACTGACATAAAGTGTTGGTATTGCTTCAAAGTTGAGCTGCAAGCCGAATAAAATCATCTCTGATGAGTTCCCGCTAAGCAGCGGTAACAGTAGGAATAGTTATTGTTAGCTGTTCAACGTTGTTCACTACGTCAGATTGAGATTTCCGGGACTGGAAGTGCACAAGACAACGTTCATTTCTACGTCAGATTGAGATTTCCGCCACTGGAAGTGCACAAGACAACGTTCATTTCTACGTCAGATTGAGATTTCCGGGACTGGAAGTGCACAAGACAACGTTCATTTCTACGTCAGATTGAGATTTCCGGGACTGGAAGTGCACAAGACAACGTTCATTTCTACGTCAGATTGAGATTTCCGGGACTGGAAGTGCACAAGACAACGTTCATTTCTACGTCAGATTGAGATTTCCGGGACTGGAAGTGCACAAGACAACGTTCATTTCTACGTCAGATTGAGATTTCCGGGACTGGAAGTGCACAAGACAACGTTCATTTCTACGTCAGATTGAGATTTCCGGGACTGGAAGTGCACAAGACAACGTTCATTTCTACGTCAGATTGAGATTTCCGCCACTGGAAGTGCACAAGACAACGTTCATTTCTACGTCAGATTGAGATTTCCGGGACTGGAAGTGCACAAGACAACGTTCATTTCTACGTCAGATTGAGATTTCCGGGACTGGAAGTGCACAAGACAACGTTCATTTCTACGTCAGATTGAGATTTCCGGGACTGGAAGTGCACAAGACAACGTTCATTTCTACGTCAGATTGAGATTTCCGCCACTGGAAGTGCACAAGACAACGTTCATTTCTACGTCAGATTGAGATTTCCGGGACTGGAAGTGCACAAGACAACGTTCATTTCTACGTCAGATTGAGATTTCCGGGACTGGAAGTGCACAAGACAACGTTCATTTCTACGTCAGATTGAGATTTCCGGGACTGGAAGTGCACAAGACAACGTTCATTTCTACGTCAGATTGAGATTTCCGGGACTGGAAGTGCACAAGACAACGTTCATTTCTACGTCAGATTGAGATTTCCGGGACTGGAAGTGCACAAGACAACGTTCATTTCTACGTCAGATTGAGATTTCCGCCACTGGAAGTGCACAAGACAACGTTCATTTCTACGTCAGATTGAGATTTCCGGGACTGGAAGTGCACAAGACAACGTTCATTTCTACGTCAGATTGAGATTTCCGGGACTGGAAGTGCACAAGACAACGTTCATTTCTACGTCAGATTGAGATTTCCGGGACTGGAAGTGCACAAGACAACGTTCATTTCTACGTCAGATTGAGATTTCCGGGACTGGAAGTGCACAAGACAACGTTCATTTCTACGTCAGATTGAGATTTCCGGGACTGGAAGTGCACAAGACAACGTTCATTTCTACGTCAGATTGAGATTTCCGGGACTGGAAGTGCACAAGACAACGTTCATTTCTACGTCAGATTGAGATTTCCGGGACTGGAAGTGCACAAGACAACGTTCATTTCTACGTCAGATTGAGATTTCCGGGACTGGAAGTGCACAAGACAACGTTCATTTCTACGTCAGATTGAGATTTCCGGGACTGGAAGTGCACAAGACAACGTTCATTTCTACGTCAGATTGAGATTTCCGGGACTGGAAGTGCACAAGACAACGTTCATTTCTACGTCAGATTGAGATTTCCGGGACTGGAAGTGCACAAGACAACGTTCATTTCTACGTCAGATTGAGATTTCCGGGACTGGAAGTGCACAAGACAACGTTCATTTCTACGTCAGATTGAGATTTCCGGGACTGGAAGTGCACAAGACAACGTTCATTTCTACGTCAGATTGAGATTTCCGGGACTGGAAGTGCACAAGACAACGTTCATTTCTACGTCAGATTGAGATTTCCGGGACTGGAAGTGCACAAGACAACGTTCATTTCTACGTCAGATTGAGATTTCCGGGACTGGAAGTGCACAAGACAACGTTCATTTCTACGTCAGATTGAGATTTCCGGGACTGGAAGTGCACAAGACAACGTTCATTTCTACGTCAGATTGAGATTTCCGGGACTGGAAGTGCACAAGACAACGTTCATTTCTACGTCAGATTGAGATTTCCGGGACTGGAAGTGCACAAGACAACGTTCATTTCTACGTCAGATTGAGATTTCCGGGACTGGAAGTGCACAAGACAACGTTCATTTCTACGTCAGATTGAGATTTCCGGGACTGGAAGTGCACAAGACAACGTTCATTTCTACGTCAGATTGAGATTTCCGGGACTGGAAGTGCACAAGACAACGTTCATTTCTACGTCAGATTGAGATTTCCGGGACTGGAAGTGCACAAGACAACGTTCATTTCTACGTCAGATTGAGATTTCCGGGACTGGAAGTGCACAAGACAACGTTCATTTCTACGTCAGATTGAGATTTCCGGGACTGGAAGTGCACAAGACAACGTTCATTTCTACGTCAGATTGAGATTTCCGCCACTGGAAGTGCACAAGACAACGTTCATTTCTACGTCAGATTGAGATTTCCGGGACTGGAAGTGCACAAGACAACGTTCATTTCTACGTCAGATTGAGATTTCCGCCACTGGAAGTGCACAAGACAACGTTCATTTCTACGTCAGATTGAGATTTCCGGGACTGGAAGTGCACAAGACAACGTTCATTTCTACGTCAGATTGAGATTTCCGGGACTGGAAGTGCACAAGACAACGTTCATTTCTACGTCAGATTGAGATTTCCGGGACTGGAAGTGCACAAGACAACGTTCATTTCTACGTCAGATTGAGATTTCCGGGACTGGAAGTGCACAAGACAACGTTCATTTCTACGTCAGATTGAGATTTCCGGGACTGGAAGTGCACAAGACAACGTTCATTTCTACGTCAGATTGAGATTTCCGGGACTGGAAGTGCACAAGACAACGTTCATTTCTACGTCAGATTGAGATTTCCGGGACTGGAAGTGCACAAGACAACGTTCATTTCTACGTCAGATTGAGATTTCCGGGACTGGAAGTGCACAAGACAACGTTCATTTCTACGTCAGATTGAGATTTCCGCCACTGGAAGTGCACAAGACAACGTTCATTTCTACGTCAGATTGAGATTTCCGGGACTGGAAGTGCACAAGACAACGTTCATTTCTACGTCAGATTGAGATTTCCGCCACTGGAAGTGCACAAGACAACGTTCATTTCTACGTCAGATTGAGATTTCCGGGACTGGAAGTGCACAAGACAACGTTCATTTCTACGTCAGATTGAGATTTCCGGGACTGGAAGTGCACAAGACAACGTTCATTTCTACGTCAGATTGAGATTTCCGCCACTGGAAGTGCACAAGACAACGTTCATTTCTACGTCAGATTGAGATTTCCGCCACTGGAAGTGCACAAGACAACGTTCATTTCTACGTCAGATTGAGATTTCCGCCACTGGAAGTGCACAAGACAACGTTCATTTCTACGTCAGAATGAGATTTCCGCCACTGGAAGTGCACAAGATTATGTTCATTTCTATGTCAGATTGAGATTTGCGGGACTGGAAGTGCACACACAAGACAACTTTCATTTCTATGTCAGATTGAGATTTCCGCCACTGAAAGTGCACAAGATTATGTTCATTTCTACGTCAGATTGAGATTTGCGGGACTGGAAGTGCACAAGACAACTTTCATTTCTACGTCAGATTGAGATTTCCGGGACTGGAAGTGCACAAGACAACGTTCATTTCTACGTCAGATGAGATTTCCGCCACTGGAAGTGCACAAGACAATGTTCATTTATTCCATTTCAACAAAGGATGAATGGTTTCAAGAGCACCCTACTTACATCCTTCTTTTTTAACCATGTTCTATTTTTCTGTATCCGCCTCTGCGCACGTACAACCCCATCGCAACCCAAACCAACCCGCGGCGCAGAGACAAGCTAGCCACTGTCTGGTGACATCCACAAGTTGAGCAGCATCTCAGGGGAATCAATAGATGATTTAACTCGAGATTTAGCATGTAGCGGGTGGCGATGATTTCCTTGCTAACTCGTGACTCAGTCAGTCGATTGCGTCCCATTTTTATGGGGCGGGGGTTCACGGAAGGTCAGCGTGAGAATCCAGCACGGGTCCCACTGAGATGGGTGCTATTTAGGGTACTCTAGAAGGAGTAGATCTCTTGGTGTTTCGTCGTACAATGATTCTAGTCAGAGGCTGCCCCGTCCTTTGCCTCAGTTAAAATAAGTGTCATCTAGTGACATTAATGATAACCACATCTAGAAGTAATGAAATTATTCCCACGTCCTACCCCCAGTGTATATATAAGTATTCATGAAATTGGGGAGTGCATGACAAAATTTGAGAGGCACTGGTACATTATTCTGCCGGATTTTTTAAAAAATCCAAGAAGTCAAGGTCTTCTAGTTTCTACTTGCCTCTTTTAGTCTGTGACAATTCTCTGCTGGTAGAAAACACACTTGTTGACTTTTAAAATACTTTGGTTTGGAATGATTACAGCTCACCACAAATAATTATTTATCTAGGTGTGTTTGTATGCATAGCTGTAACCGTGTGTTCGATGGGCTCGCAAAATTAAATTCCCAGAAGTTGGCATTACTTGAGATTCTAAAGTAACTTTAGTAGATGGGAAGTTTATATATATGCCATTGTTTGGCGGGCTATTTCTAGTATGTAATATAATTGATCTTCAGTGGTCTTCATTGTACGGTGAGTGGGCCCCGACCGTTTTAGAGACAGCTGTAAAGTCTTTATTATTTCAGGCTACCAAGAGTAAATTGGACGTTAACTGTAGCTGCGTGCAGCGTGTAGCGTGTAGCATTTCTTTCGTCTAAGTATTAAGTCTGGACAGCTCCATCAGTGGCGTTGCTGACTAAATGCCGCTCGGGGCAAAGTCCCAAAAGTACGCCCCGCAACACACACACACACATATATTGATATGTGGTATATGTAAACCGCAAACGTATCACACGGGGCAGTCGCCCTCTTCATACCGCCCGTGTGGACGCCCCTGATATTCACTTTCCCAATTAAACTACTATGACGTTGGCTCAAGTTTGAACACATAAAACATGTTTTATAGAAGCATCAATACACTTTAAATGTAAGGATATACAGCATCCCCCTGAAAGACATTAAATACCATCCCAAAAACACTGCTATATCTACCATCGCAATTCAACGCCTTGAAATATTTTTTGACAACATCATCATGCTACCATCAAGGTCAGCCCTCATTCTACTATCAGGAAACTTCACCCCCCTCTTACTACCGGCTAAGTCCACCATCATCACTCCAGCAACAAAAAGCCCACCCTAATTTTACTACGAGCAGATTCCACCATCATCCTACTACAAGCAGATTCCACCATCATCCTACTACAAGCAGATTCCCCCATCATCATACTACCAGCAGATTCCACCATCATCATACTACCAGCAGATTCCACCATCATCATACTACCAGCAGATTCCACCATCATCATACTACCAGCAGATTCCACCATCATCATACTACCAGCAGATTCCACCATCATCATACTACCAGCAGATTCCACCATCATCATACTACAAGCAGATTCCACCATCATCATACTACCAGAAAAATCCACCATCATCATTATCCCCCTTGCCCCCAAGATACTACAAAATGACCAGCATCGATAAAGCCCCCCCTGAAACAACTCTCCTAAAAGAATCACCCTTACCTCCCCTTACCAGGCTGCCTCGGTCCCATTTGGCTGTCAAATATCATATTTCAGCTTAAGGCCGATTATTTGGCCTGGACAGGATCGATACTCGGTATTCATTTCGATTCGCCCACGTCTAAAAAAAAAAGGCTTCTTGGCCATCTATCTACTTATTCCTTCATTTCCGAAAAGAAGGAAGTCGAGCAATTCTACAAAATAAACAGAACGATGTTGTCTCTGAGATCTGACTGGACGTTCTTGGATGTTAACATTGAGAACGTAATCGTTGTAATTTAGCTTACTAATAATTTAGTCCCAATGTTAACGGGAGGAACTCATTTTGCGCACTTCCCGGCGACTGTACGCTGGTCTTAATGTCACCGTCTACAAGTAAAGTTAGGTAGACTTATCACGAGATTCCCAGTTTGGGGAGTGAACATAATTGTACAGCGTCTTTAAAAGGGCAAATGTGGTGTACCGTAGATGTCCATTTGAACATTACCGTAGATGTCCATTTGAACATTACCGTAGATGTCCATTTGAACATTACCGTAGATGTCCATTTGAACATTACCGTAGATGTCCATTTGAACATTACCGTAGATGTCCATTTGAACATTACCGTAGATGTCCATTTGAACATTACCGTTGATGTCCATTTGAACATTACCGTAGATGTCCATTTGAACATTACCGTAGATGTCCATTTGAACATTACCGTAGATGTCCATTTGAACATTACCGTAGATATCCATTTGAACATTACCGTAGATATCCAATTGAACATTACCGTAGATATCCAATTGAACATTACCGTAGATATCCATTTGAGCATTACCGTAGATATCCATTTGAACATTACTAGAGGAATTACATATACTGTTTAGATCAATTCGCTATAATTAGATTACCCCACTGTGTTTAGAACACTTAGCTCTTTTTCGATCCACCCGCTATAAAATATCCCTCCGCTATATTAGATCACTCAGCTATCCTTAAATCACCCCGCTATCCTTAAATCACCCCGCTATAAAATATCACTCCGCCACATAAGATTACTCCGCTAAATTTAATCACCCCACGTTAAAAAACTTTTATAGTGGAGTTATCTTTTATAGTAGAGTGAATCACTCCACTATAGTTAACAACTCCACTATAGTTAGATCACTCCATTATATTTAGATCACTCCGCTATAAAAGATCACCGCGCTATATTTAGATCACTCCGCCTTATGTACAAAATACGCCCATGTATCTAAATTTTGAGAAACGGGCAACAAAATTATTCCGAAATGAAACGGGTTTCTCCTCTGTTTTTCTGACGGGCCGTCCTTGACCCCGTTGACCTTATTCGGTCTGACGCCAAGAAAAGGGCGCTCGCGGAAAATAAAGAAGAGAATCCAGCGTTTAAGCGTTCAATGTACTGAAAAATATCCCTTCAAATTTGTACACAAGTAGCTTGATCCAATCAATCATCATTTACCTTTGGAAGGCGATAATCAATGAATGTGATGCATGGTCGGTAATTGATCTTTTGCCTTATTGTAGACGATGAAAAAAAAAACTATTTGTGACGAGAGGAGGCTCTTAATTTAGAAGCAAATTATACTTTGACTACGTCATCAGTATGACGCCAATCAATATCTGATATTTCCGCGTATAATACTAAAAGTAAGATACACGGTGTTGGGTCTTGGGGTATCAGCAAGGGTGTTTTTTTTTTCCCCCATTTCTTTTGAAACGTGTAAGTTGAATTTTTGATCAAATGTATTGGAAAATTTCCGTTTAATCTACTTCATATCGATCAGTAGATTTAGTTTTATGACCTTAGTAAGGCTCAGGGAAAGAAAACAGTAAAAAACAAAAATATGAGTGATATAGAAAACAAAAATATGAGTGATATAGAAAAGAAAAATATGAGTGATATAGAAAAGAAAAATATGAGTGATATAGAAAAGAAAAATATGAGTGATATAGAAAACAAAAATATGAGTGATATAGAAAACAAAAATATGAGTGATATAGAAAACAAAAATATGAGTGATATAGAAAACAAAAATATGAGTGATATAGAAAAGAAAAATATGAGTGATATAGAAAAGAAAAATATGAGTGATATAGAAAAGAAAAATATGAGTGATATAGAAAAGAAAAATATGAGTGATATAGAAAAGAAAAATATGAGTGATATAGAAAACAAAAATATGAGTGATATAGAAAACAAAAATATGAGTGATATAGAAAAGAAAAATATGAGTGATATAGAAAACAAAAATATGAGTGATATAGAAAAGAAAAATATGAGTGATATAGAAAAGAAAAATATGAGTGATATAGAAAACAAAAATATGAGTGATATAGAAAACAAAAATATGAGTGATATAGAAAACAAAAATATGAGTGATATAGAAAACAAAAATATGAGTGATATAGAAAACAAAATTATGAGTGATATAGAAAACAAAAATTGTACAATTCAAAATAATAACGAGCTAAGTCTAAAGATTGGAAATTGTCGTAATGGAAATAATTATTGTGAGTCGTGGCCAGGGACCAGTGGCGTAGCGAGCTTAACTCGCGCCCGGGGCACAATACCTTTTTAGCGCCCCCCCATT
The DNA here is from genome assembly GCA_964017045.1 of Omphiscola glabra. Taxonomy (NCBI): domain Eukaryota; kingdom Metazoa; phylum Mollusca; class Gastropoda; family Lymnaeidae; genus Omphiscola; species Omphiscola glabra. The sequence goes on from OZ024800.1 coordinate 13,646,717, forward strand.
CGAAAACCATACAATATTATAGTAACATATACCATTTGGCGCCCCTTTGTGAGTAGCACCCGGGGCATGATGCCCCCTTGCCCCCCCTCACTACGCCACTGCCAAAGACCTTCGAGAGTATTGTAGTGTAATTTTAAATCTATACCAAAAAACAGAAAGTGAAAAACAAATTTATGTTTGTTTTTGGTCATCTCTGACGACTCTGTTGGGGCAATGTGGCATAAAGAATTTTAAAAAAATCACCGGGGCACCCTCCCCCACCCCCACCAAGAGAGAGTGCACCTCCAATCAAGGGATAGTGGTCAAGAAGAGTGCCCATTAATTCACAAGGAGGCAAGTTGAACGTATCAGTGAGCTGCCGAGAGTGTGACCTTCATTGCCCACTCACACTGACCGGATTTGGTGAATATCTTCTGAGAGATAGCCAGCCCTCCCCTCACATTTCATCGGCCGCCCTGTCACATTTCATCGGCCGCCTTGTCACATTTCATCGACCGCCCTGTCACATTTCATCGGCCGCCCTGTCACATGTCATCAGCCACCCTGTCACATTTCATCGACCACCCTGTCACATTTCATCGGCCACCCTGTCAAATTTCATCGGCCACCCTGTCACATAACATCGGCCGCCCTGTCACATAACATCGGCCGCGCTGTCACATTTCATCGGCCGCCCTGTCACATAACATCGGCCGCCCTGTCACATTTCATCGGCCGCCCTGTCACATTTCATCGACCACCCTGTCACATTTCATCGGCCGCCCTGTCACATTTCATCGACCACCCTGTCACATAACATCGGCCGCTTTGTCACATTTCATCGGCCACCCTGTCCCATTTCATCGGCCGCCCTGTCACATTTCATCGACCACCCTGTCACATAACATCGGCCGCTTTGTCACATTTCATCGGCCACTCTGTCACATAACATCGGCCGCCCTGTCACATGTCATCAGCCACCCTGTCACATTTCATCGACCAACCTGTCACATTTTATCGGCCACCCTGTCAAACTTCATCTGCCACCCTGTCACATAACATCGGCCGCCCTGTCACATTTTATCGGCCACCCTGTCAAACTTCATCTGCCACCCTGTCACATAACATCGGCCGCCCTGTCACATTTTATTGCCCGCCCTGTCACATTTTATTGCCCGCCCTGTCACATAACATCGGCCACACTGTCAAACTTCATCGACCACCCTGTCACATAACATCGGCCGCCCTGTCACATAACATCGGCCGCCCTGTCACATAACATCGGCCACCCTGTCAAACTTCATCGGCCGCCCTGTCACATAACATCGGCCACCCTGTCAAACTTCATCGGCCACCCTGTCACATAACATCGGCCGCCCTGTCACATAACATCGGCCACGCTGTCAAACTTCATCCGCCACCCTGTCACATAACATCGGCCGCCCTGTCACATAACATCGGCCACCCTGTCACATAACATCGGCCGCCCTAACATTTCATCGACCGCCCTGTCACATTTCATCGGCCACCCTGTCACATAATATCGGCCGCCCTGTCACATTTCATCGGTCGCCCTGTCACATTTCATCGGCCGCCCTGTCACATTTCATCGACCGCCCTGTCACATTTCATCGACCGCCCTGTCACATTTCATCGACCACCCTGTCAAACTTCATCGGCCACCCTGTCACATAACATCGGCCGCCCTGTCACATTTCATCGGCCGCCCTGTCACATTTCATTGGCCACCCTGTCACATAACATCGGTCGCCCTGTCACATTTCATCGGCCACCCTGTCACATTTCATCGGCCACCCTGTCACATTTCATCGGCCACCCTGTCATATTTCATGGGTGAACCTGTCAAATCGTTCCCCTGATCGTCTGCTCATAAGCATGGAGAAGTGCTGGGATTGAGTTTGAAAGCATTTCGGAGTTTCTCATCGATGCACTGGGCGGAGCTAATGCGCTCCATTTGTGAATGACAGCGGGGGGAGAGGGGTAATGAACGGAAAAATAAAGGATGGGGTGTGCGGGTCACGACCTGACACATTCCCACACTCATCTATTCAAGTGACTTCATACTTCATTGGCCTAACCCCCGGGGCGCCACAGAGATTAAAATCGCAACGTTACAATAAATCCATGCGACTCACTTTTTCCACGATGACGCAAAGAATTCCTGCGGAGTGATCTAGAATTCTTGTTGAGTTTTAACATGTTCGTTTATAGCGAACTTCCGCACCGCGCGCATTTACAAAATGCACATCAAAGATTTCGATTAACTTTACAAGACGTCATGTGGCGAATTTCACAGAGACCCAGTGGCGTAGGAAAGGTGGGCCGGCCACCCACTGGCGGCACTAGGTCTAGCTAAGCTTCTACAGAAACCCATTGCCAACATTAATTTCTCGTTAAAAATAATAATAATTAGTTTATAAATAGAACAAGATAAAGAATAGGAAGAAAAAAAAAAAAGGACGAAGTAAACGATTTATGATTTATGACTTTATAATTAAGGTACAAATTGTTCATTTATTTGCTACACACGGCTGCACTGTTCTTGAACTGATTTATAACTAAATGGAAGTTATTATATGATCACCCGCCATCTTTGTTAACTTCTGAGCATAAATTTGGCCACAAATATTTATATGTTTGGTAAATTAATGCTTAGCTAGACCTGTTTACCCCTGGGTTAGTGTCAGAGTAAGTTTCAGCTCTCAAAAATGTAGTTTCAAGCTCCAAAGAGTAGTTTGGTCAATTAGACGCCGGGGAGGGGGGGGGGTGTTTGCAAACAAAATATAAATTGTGTAAGGAAATCCCACTCAACTTCTTATGTAACTTAACATAAATGGAATACAAGATATGGTCCTCTGATTTGTTTCCTAAGGACAAGAAAAGGTCTTAAGCAAGCACACTGGCAGTTAAGTATTAACAACGCAATTCTCTAAAAGATAATATTCTGTTACAGTGGCGTAGCGAACTTAACTCGCGCCCGGGGCACAATACCTTTTTAGCGCCCCCCCCCAATACCATTTTAGCGCCCTACCCCTATTCGAAAACCATACAATATTATAGTAAAATTTACCATTTGGCGCCCCTTTGTGAGTAGCGCCCGGGGCATGATGCCCCCCTCGCCCCCCCCCTCACTACGCCACTGTTCTGTTAGGCTTATTGAGATCGAGACCGCCAAGGCCAGCACATTTATTCTCATTCGATTGATTACGTGTAAAAAAAAAAAAAAAAAAAATGCGGATTTTTTTTTACAGAAATCGCCCCAATAACTTTTTTTGTATAAAAATACAAATTAAACCAAACAAAAGAAAAAAACTCCCCAAATCGAAATTGTGTTGGGCTCGTCGTAGTGCCGTAGTCTTAGGCTCGTCGTGTTGCCGTAGTCTTGGGCTCGTCGTAATGCCGTAGTCTTGGGCTCGTCGTAGTGCCGTAGTCTTGGGCTCGTCGTAGTGCCGTAGTCTTGGGCTCGTCGTGGTGCCGTAGTCTTGGGCTCGTCGTGGTGCCGTAGTCTTGGGATCGTCGTGGTGCCGTAGTCTTAGGCTCGTCGTTGTGCCGTAGTCTTAGGCTCGTCGTTGTGCCGTAGTCTTAGGCTCGTCGTTGTGCCGTAGTCTTAGGCTCGTCGTTGTGCCGTAGTCTGAGGCTCGTCGTAGTGCCGTAGTCTTAGGCTCGTCGTAGGGCCGTAGTCTTAGGCTCGTTGTAGTGCCGTAGTCTTAGGCTCGTTGTAGTGCCGTAGTCTTAGGCTCGTCGTAGTGCCGTAGTCTTAGGCTCGTCGTAGTGCCGTAGTCTTAGGCTCGTCGTAGTGCCGTAGTCTTAGGCTCGTTGTAGTGCCGTAGTCTTAGGCTCGTTGTAGTGCCGTAGTCTTAGGCTCGTCGTAGTGCCATAGTCTTAGGTTCGTCGTAGTGCCTTGGTCTTAGGCTCGTTGTAGTGCCGTAGTCTTAGGCTCGTCGTAGTGCCGTAGTCTTGGGCTCGTTGTAGTGCCGTAGTCTTAGGCTCGTCGTTGTGCCATAGTCTTAGGCTCGTCGTTGTGCCGTAGTCTGAGGCTCGTCGTTGTGCCGTAGCCTTAAGGCTCAAAAACATAGTTACTACGGCGAAAGCGTAGGGGTAAACAGGTTTGGTCTACCTAACTTTTGTGTAGTACCCTCCCATCCCCACATACACTTTTCAAAAGAGCGGTAGAAACATGAAATTAAACTTATTAAGCTTTATTGTAGTCCAACACTCGAATATAATACGTTAATTCAATAAAGGAAGCTATGGAACAAAAATGACACACGATTAATGACAGATGTTGATTTTAAAAAATGCCGTTTATATTGAATCAAGATACGATGCCAAAGCTTGGATGGCATGTAAGATAAACATAACCCTGATCTAAGTATGGCGTGATCGGTAAATGATATTGATTGGACGAGCTGTAATGGCGGGGCGGGAAAAGGGAGGGGGTCACTTTGATAACAGGGATCAGTGCTCACAAATCACGACCTTGATTGCTTATTAATAGAACATGTTGGTTATGCCGATATCATGGCCGACAAACCACTTCCGGTCGGGGAGAAAAAAACAGCTGCCCAGAGATCACGTGACGGCACGGAGTGGAGTGAGTGGTTGAGTTGCCGATATGATGGGGTGGCTGGGCTGGGGGGCTGGATGAATAATTTGAACTCTAGAATTGAGGTGGGGTTGGGGGGGCTGGGCTGGGGGGCTGGATAAATAGTTTGAACTCTATAATTGAGGTGGGGTTGGGGGGCTGGGCTGAGGGGCTGGATAAATAGTTTGAACTCTATAATTGAGGTGGGGTTGGGGGGGGGGCTGGGCTGGGGGGCTGGATAAATAGTTTGAACTCTATAATTGAGGTGGGGTTGGGGGGGGGCTGGGCTGGGGGGCTGGATAAATAGTTTGAACTCTATAATTGAGGTTGGGTTGGGGGGGGGGGCTGGATAAATAGTTTGAACTCTATAATTGAGATGTGCCGTGTTATTGTTTTGGCGATATTTCAACAAACACACAAATAATTTCAGTTCAGGGGTACATTCTTAGTCAGTTAAATTTTATTTTCAATATCTGTGACTCTCCCCCATTTTCTTCAAATGTAAGCCCCCATTTAACTGCAACAACCAAAAGTCAACTTTCCATCAACGACCAAAAGTCAACTCTCCATCAACGACCAAAAGTCAACTCTCTATCAACGACCAAAAGTCAACTCGCCATCAACGACCAAAAGTCAACTCTCCATCAACGACCAAAAGTCAACTCTCCATCAACGACCAAAAGTCAACTCTCCATCAACGACCACAAGTCAACTCTCCATCAACGACCAAAAGTCAACTCTCCATCAACGACCAAAAGTCAAATCTCCATCAACGACCAAAAGTCAAATCTCCATCAACGACCAAAAGTCAAATCTCCATCAACGACCACAAGTCAACTCTCCATCAACGACCAAAAGTCAAATCTCCATTAGCGACCACAAATCAACAGTACTTCATAAGTTATCAATAAAACCCAAAATATACAATTAAAAACTATTTAAAAATTGGTCGATTTCTCTCCAACACAAACACAAACACAAATAAATGGACCGTTTGTTTTCGGTCAGAAAAGAAAAGACTAATCTCGGAGCCAACGTTTGTAATAGTAATGAATGCCACACCCACTCTTCACTCTTTTGAGACTTCACATTTATGATCACTCATTGCACTTTTCCACGCATTTCAGTTTAAACATTCATGAATAAAATCAACTCACCACGTGCAGTCACATCACATAACAACAACAACACAGGCCAGTCAGGTCACAAAGTTCACTCACTGCTCACCACGTGCAGTCACAGCACATAACAACAAGAACACAGGCCAATCAGGTCACAAAGTTCACTCACTGCTCACCACGTCCAGTCACAGCACATAACAACAAGAACACAGGCCAATCAGGTCACAAAGTTGACTCACTGCTCACCACGTGCAGTCATACCACATAACAACAAGAACACAGGCCAATCAGGTCACAAAGTTCACTCACTGCTCACCACGTCCAGTCACAGCACATAACAACAAGAACACAGGCCAATCAGGTCACAAAGTTCACTCACTGCTCACCACGTCCAGTCACAGCACATAACAACAAGAACACAGGCCAGTCAGGTCACAAAGTTCACTCACTGCTCACCACGTCCAGTCACAGCACATAACAACAAGAACACAGGCCAATCAGGTCACACAGTTCACTCACTGCTCACCACGCCCAGTCACACCACATAACAACAAGAACACAGGCCAGTCAGGTCACAAAGTTCACTCACTGCTCACCACGTCCAGTCACACCACATAACAACAAGAACACAGGCTAGTCAGGTCACACAGTTCACTCACTGCTCACCACGTCCAGTCACAGCACATAACAACAAGAACACAGGCCAATCAGGTCACACAGTTCACTCACTGCTCACCACGTCCAGTCACAGCACATAACAACAAGAACACAGGCCAATCAGGTCACACAGTTCACTCACTGCTCACCACGTCCAGTCACAGCACATAACAACAAGAACACAGGCTAGTCAGGTCACACAGTTCACTCACTGCTCACCACGTCCAGTCACACCACATAACAACAAGAACACAGGCCAATCAGGTCACACAGTTCACTCACTGCTCACCACGTCCAGTCACACCACATAACAACAAGAACACAGGCCAATCAGGTCACACAGTTCACTCACTGCTCACCACGTCCAGTCACACCACATAACAACAAGAACACAGGCCAATCAGGTCACACAGTTCACTCACTGCTCACCACGTCCAGTCACACCACATAACAACAAGAACACAAGCCAATCAGGTCACAAAGTTCACTCACTGCTCATCCCGTCCAGTCATACCACATAACAACAAGAACACAAGCCAATCAGGTCACAAAGTTCACTCACTGCTCATCCCGTCCAGTCATACCACATAACAACAAGAACACAGGCCAATCAGGTCACAAAGTTCACTCACTGCTCATCCCGTCCAGTCATACCACATAACAACAAGAACACAGGCCAATCAGGTCACAAAGTTCACTCACTGCTCATCCCGTCCAGTCATACCACATAACAACAAGAACACAAGCCAATCAGGTCACAAAGTTCACTCACTGCTCACCACGTCCAGTCACAGCACATAACAACAAGAACACAGGCCAATCAGGTCACAAAGTTCACTCACTGCTCACCACGTCCAGTCACACCACATAACAACAAGAACACAGGCTAGTCAGGTCACAAAGTTCACTCACTGCTCACCACGTCCAGTCACACCACATAACAACAACAATGCAGGCCAATCAGGTCACAAAGTTCACTCACTGCTCACCACGTCCAGTCACAGCACATAACAACAAGAACACAAGCCAATCAGGTCACAAAGTTCACTCACTGCTCATCCCGTCCAGTCACACCACATAACAACAAGAACACAGGCCAATCAGGTCACAAAGTTCACTCACTGCTCACCACGTCCAGTCACAGCACATAACAACAAGAACACAGGCCAATCAGGTCACAAAGTTCACTCACTGCTCACCACGTCCAGTCACATCACATAACAACAACAACACAGGCCAGTCAGGTCACAAAGTTCACTCACTGCTCACCACGTCCAGTCACATCACATAACAACAAGAACACAGGCCAATCAGGTCACAAAGTTCACTCACTGCTCACCACGTCCAGTTACATCACATAACAACAAGAACACAGGCCAATCAGGTCACAAAGTTCACTCACTGCTCACCACGTCCAGTCACAGCACATAACAACAAGAACACAGGCTAGTCAGGTCACACAGTTCACTCACTGCTCACCACGTCCAGTCACAGCACATAACAACAAGAACACAGGCCAGTCAGGTCACAAAGTTCACTCACTGCTCACCACGTCCAGTTACACCACATAACAACAACAATGCAGGCCAATCAGGTCACAAAGTTCACTCACTGCTCACGATAACAACCGCCAGTCATATATACTATCACAACGTTGTTGACAGTTTTTGGCATTTCTTACTCCCCCCTTCCCCCCCCCCCCCCCCCAACCACTCACTCTCTTTCCCTCTCACACACACAACCGACCCAAAATAAAACTTTTGAAAATAAACAAAAAATAACGAACACTATATTTGTGATGCATGTGATGTGTCTGACTGATATAGGTCACGTGTCTTCTAGTGCTCTAAACCAATAAGTCTATTTTACAGACACGTAACGCCATGGTACGAACAAATAGCATCTTTGTTTGTGCTTGCGAGGGGATGAAGGACTTTGAATGGGTGTGCTCGCGTGTAGTGTGTAGTTTTTGTAGTGTTGCGTTTTGTGTTTAGGTGTGGTAAGGTATAGATTGTTTCATTTCAATTGTGGTATGGTTGACTTTGTACTGCGCTTCGAGCCTTTGGGGATGAAGCGTGATTTTTTAATAAACTTTATTATTATCATCTTTATATATATAAACATTTTTTCTCAACAAACAGTTATTTCATAGGTATGAATAAGTCAAATAAATGGTCAACAAAAACAGTGCAAATGAAAGAATTAACGTAAACTGTACAAAGCAAGTAATGTCATTCAGGCACTTTTCAATACAACAATTATCGTAGATTAAACCTCCTGTAAAAAAAACTTAATGTTCAACAAGCCTTATGTACAACGTACATACTGTACAGCAAACCTACTTTACAACAAAGCTGCTGTACAACAAACCTACTGTACAACAAAGCTGCTGTACCACGTACCCGCTGCACACGAATCCTAATGCTCTACAAGCCAAATGTACAACTTACCTACTGTACAACTAACCTGCTTCACAAGAAGCCTAATGATAAATGAACAACAAGTTTACAGTACAGCAAACGTAATGTAATGTACATCAAAACTACTGTACCGCAAACCTACTGTACAGAAAACATAAAATACAACAAATCTATAATACAGCAAACCTACTGTTCACCAATTGTACAGTACAAAGACGGAACTGTGTGTACACAACATGGAGGTATAAACAAGGGAGGTAATTATCACAGGAGGCTGCGAATCGCCTCCCTGCTACTCCCCTTGAACTACCTGCGTGCAGGAACTGGGGAGGGGCCGGGAAGGTCTGGGTACTGGGGGTGAAAGAAAGCCTTCTTAAGTCAAAATGTCAGGGCGAATGGTGAAGGTTAGGTAGATAACTGGCGTGTGGTGAGATGGGGCCAAACAGTCTCTGATGTGACGCTGGGAGCTCATTAGAAGGAAATAAAAACTGGGGTCGGTGGGGGTAAGCAAGAAGCAGACGCCAGCATCGTCAAACGGAAACGAAAATTGCTTGCCACGGCAAAGTCAAAGCAAGAGGTTGACACTCACTTAGTGAGCATGAGTTAAGGCGTAACTGATTTCGCATAATAAGCAGCGTTTAGGAGCACGGCTCACCGTACTGCAACCACGTGTGGTTTCATTTTATCAATGACTTCACTCGCCAACGTATGTGGTATTTTTAAAGAAAACGTGAACAGTGAACGAAGGACGGCCTTCAGCCGTGTGAAGGAAATAATGGAACAACGGCAAGCTATTGAGCAGCCAAAAAATAGTCCAAAACAGAGACAAACACTCTTCACTTCCAAGACAGAGACAAACACTCTTCACTTCCAAGACAGAGACAAACACTCTTCACTTCCAAGACAGAGACAGACACTCTTCACTTCCAAGACAGAGACAAACACTCTTCACTTCCAAGACAGAGACATACACTCTTCACTTCCAAGACAGAGACAAACACTCTTCGCTTCCAATACAGAGAAAAACTATCTTGACTTCCAAGACAGAGACAAACACTCTTCACTTCCAAGACAGAGACAGACACTCTTCACTTCCAAGACAGAGACAAACACTCTTCACTTCCAAGACAGAGACAGACACTCTTCACTTCCAAGACAGAGACAAACACTCTTCGCTTCCAAATCAGAGACAAACACTCTTCACTTCCAAGACAGAGACAGACACTATTCGCCTCCAAGATAGAGACAAACACTCTTCACTTCCAAGACAGAGACAGACACTCTTCACTTCCAAGACAGAGACAAACACTCTTTGCTTCCAAGACAGAGACAAACACTCTTCACTTCCAAGACAGAGACAAACACTCTTCACTTCCAAGACAGAGACAAACACTCTTCGCTACCAAGACAGAGACAAACACTCTTCGCTTCCAAGACAGAGACAAACACTCTTCGCTTCCAAGACAGAGACAAACACTCTTCGCTTCCAAGACAGAGACAAACATTCTTCGCTTCCAAGACAGAGACAAGCACTCTTCGCTACCAAGACAGAGACAAACACTCTTCACCTCCAAGACAGAGACAAACACTCTTCGCTTCCAAGACAGAGACAAACACTCTTCGCCTCCAAGACAGAGACAAACACTCTTCGCCTCCAAGACAGAGACAAACACTATTCGCCTCCAAGATAGAGACAAACACTCTTCGCCTCCAAGACAGAGACAAACACTCTTCACTTCCAAGACAGAGACAAACATTCTTCACTTGTATTTTTTTGTGTTTTTTAGGGAATGTATAAAAGCTATTTATTTTATGGAAATGCGTTTGCTTTTTGATGTTTTGGACATCACATATAGTTATAGCAGTATTTAGTAATTTACCACAGACAAACATCGCATGCCAACATCCAGTGGCGTAGCAAGGGTTGGCGCCGCCTAGGGTGGGGTTCGACTTTTCTTAGCGTCCCCTCCCCGCGTGAAAACTCTTCCATCGGCAACCCCTGATTATAACATTGTATGTCCCCAGGTGACAGATAATTGTTTTGCATGATTGCTTATTATATCATTGTATGTCCGCAGGTGGCGGTCAGCTGTATGTCAGCAATGGAACCAATATTTTAAGGATGCATCGCCAGGGAATCACATACGAGTCTGTCTACTTCCAGGTCAGTTGCTGTGTCGGTCAGTTAGGGCGCTTTGGATTAGCCATAATACTAATGTACTTTCTTTCTCTCTTTGTCTCACTTGTCCCTATCTCTCCTTCACGTCTCTCTGTATCTCTTCATCTCTTCATATTTCCGCCACACCATCTGTGTCTGTGTTTAGTTAATGGGCTTATTATAAGTACATACAGACATAGTCTGATGTCTTGACATAAGATACAGTTATGTTCTTTAACAAAAATCAACCTTGGTGTGTCTAGTGTTTCTTGTTTGTCTATTGTGCTTAGTGTGTATCGTGTGCTTAGTGTGTCTATTGTGTTTAGTGTGTCTAGTGTGTTTAGTGTGCTTAGTGTGTCTAGTGTGCTTAGTGTGTCTAGTGTGCTTAGTGTGTCTAGTGTGCTTAGTGTGTCTAGTGTGCTTATTGTGTCTAGTGTGTCTAGTGTGCTTAGTGTGTCTAGTGTGCTTAGTGTGAATCGTGTGCTTAGTGTGTCTATTGTGTTTAGTGTGTCTAGTGTGTTTAGTGTGTCTAGTGTGCTTAGTGTGTCTAGTGTGCTTAGTGTGTCTAGTGTGCTTAGTGTGTCTAGTGTGCTTAGTGTGTTTAGTTTGTCTAGTGTGCTTAGTGTGTCTAGTGTGCTTAGTGTGTCTAGTGTGCTTAGTGTGTCTAGTTTGCTTAGTGTGTATCGTGTGCTTAGTGTGTCTGGTGTGTATAGTGCTTAATGTGTCTAGTGTGTCTAGTGTGTTTAGTGCACCTAGTGTGTCTTTTAACGTTTTCAATATTTTTGTGTGTGCTGTTTTGCAGTTTTTCATTGTAACTTTTTATTGATGCGCCAAATGTGTACTATTTATGACTTTATAAACGAGCTAGGAACAAACTTGTCTGCTTGTGTTGATAACATACTTCTGTCTTCTCTTGATGGACAACATACTTTTGTCTGTTGTTGACGGACAAAATGCTTTTGTCTGTTCTTGTTGACAAAACATTTGTCTTTTCTATATAATTATATAATCAATCGATGTTTATGGACAAATTTTGTAATATATCTTTATAGCCCGGGTACCCATCTCAACTTTAATAGGTTTAGTATGAGGATTTGATGATCAACCTAGTAAATAGATGCAACTTATTTTTAAAAATGTATTAGGTCATGAAGTACACTAATTATCAGTGGAATGATGCGTGGCACGAATACATGTTCCTTACACAGTGGTGGATCAGTCTTAATGAATTACATCTTCACTTACATCGCTGACGTCAGCGTAGTTAAAATGGGAAAAAAAATGTGTGGGGTTTTGGGCGCAGGAAACCAGTTGTTTTTTTTTGAAACATGAAGAAAAACAAAATTGAACGATGAACACGACTTGTGAATGCATGCATCTGTAGGGGCGAGTGGCAGGGGCGAGTGACATGGGCGAGTGACAGGGGCGATGACATGGGGTGTGGCAGGGGCAGGGCAATGGAAGGGGATGGGGCAGAGGAAGGGGCAGGGGCAAAGACAGTGCCGAGGGGAGAGGTGGGGGCAGTGGAAAGGACAGTGGAAGGGGCCGTTTCTGGATCAGTTTCAAGGGAAGTGGCAGAATAATAGGCAGGCGCAGATAATAAATGTTTGGGGATCATCCTAAATGAGCATGGTCTCACGGCGAAATAATACACACAAAAAAATATTGTAAAAAAAAATTTGTTATTTTAAGCAGACATCCTGTGTGTGATCTGTTATCCCGGACAGAAGCCTCGTTGTCAACATGACGTGGAGAATAAACACACATCCCAACGTCAGAGTTTCATTGACTTGACATCTTAGCTGAACATTGAACCGCGTTTTATTGACTTGACATCTTAGCTGAACATTGCACCGCGTTTTATTGACTTGACATCTTAGCTGAACATTGCACCACGCTTTATTGACTTGACATCTTAACTGAACATTGCACCACGCTTTATTGACTTGACATCTTAGCTGAACATTGCACCACGCTTTATTGACTTGACATCTTAGCTGAACACTGCTCCACGTGATACTAACTTGACATCTTAGCTGAACTCCGCAGCACGTCATGTTGACTTGACATATAATCTGACCACTGCAGAACGTTATAGCACGTTTGGACAGACCTCCATGACAGGCCTCCATGACAGACCTCCACGACAGACCTCAACGACAGGCCTCCACGACAGGCCTCCCACGACAGGCCATGCTCGTGTCAGATCAACGGCTTATTGCTCAATCTGTCATACAACAACACTGCTCAATCTGTCATACTGGAAGATAAACATCAAGAACGCTCGTTGTGATGTCTTAATTACAAGAAAACAACTATCGATATCATTTTATCGATTTGTTGTATGACGTTCAACATATCAAAATTGTATTACATACAACAAATCAAAGGTTGTATTATGTTCAACACATCAAAGAAATATGTTGTGTGCTGTGCTCACGTACATTCTGATATTGAATGTAGTATTTTCAAAAGTATGAATGTCGATAGTTTTAATGTGAAGAAGTTTTACCACTTGCCGTAGTGCTTACCTCTGATTGGCTCAGCAGTGACGACGTGCTTACTTTTGATTGGCTCAGCACAGTGTACTAACTAAATGGATGTTATCCACGGGGGTCTAGGCGAGGTAATTCTGTGACGAGTTTGATACTGTAGATTTAAACGTGGACCGAATTCTTGAGTTGAGCGACTTCGTTTGGTAACGTCTTTCAGTCCATTTTTGTACCAGATGTTTCAGGTTAAGTTAAAGACCTTCTTTCCGTCCAGTTCTGTATCAGATGTTTTGGCTAAAGACCTTGTTTCCGTCCATTTCTGTTTTAGATGTTTTGGCTAAAACCCTTCTTTCCCTCCATTTCTGTACCAGATGTTTTGGCTAAAGCCCTTCTTTCAGTCTATTTCTGTAAAGATGTTTTGGCTAAAGACATTCTTTCAGTCCATTTCTGTATGAGATGTTTTGGCTAAAGCCCTTCTTTCAGTCTATTTCTGTACCAGATGTTTTAGGTTTAGTGAAGCCCTTATTATCCTGGTTTTCGCCTCATGTTAGTTCCGCCTCTGAATTCCATAAATGCAAATACAATCCAACCTATTTTTACAAATTTAATGGGAAATAATATTTTGGTCAGTAAAAAATAATCCTTATATGACTAACAACGAGAGATTAATTTTGATATAGGTACATAAGTGCCAGTAATGTCCCTTCCAAAGGGGGTGGGGTGGGGTATGTGTGGGGGTGTGGGGGGGAGCTGAAATTAAAGGGAGCCATCAATTCAAAATCAAGGAATGCATTTTTGCGCATGCCTGACTTTTTGTTTTGCATCAATAGAACAACTGAAAAGATACTTGGAAATGTAGGTGTGTGTCATAACCTGGTTGTGCTTATAGTGATTGTGCTTATAGTGGTTGTGCTTATAGTGTTTGTGCTTACAGTGGTTGTGCTTACAGTGGTTGTGCTTATAGTGGTTGTGCTTATAGTGGTTGTGCTTGCAGTGGTTGTGCTTACAGTGCTATGCAATTCATTTTTTAAAATGATGACTTATTAGTAATCTTGTATTATAATTTTGTATTGAAACTGTATCATTTGTTTTATCTACTTCATTTATAAATGAATATTCAAATAATTGAGTGCCGAATAAGTTGCCGGTTCGAAGTCCCGGCGCGTAGTCTCAAAAAGGAACTGGAACACCATCCTGGCACGTAGTCTTATGCGATATATGTTGGCACTGACTGATCGTAGTGCTGGGAGACCATCCTGGTGCGTAGTCTTAGTGACTGATCGTAGTGCTGGGAGACCATCCTGGTGCGTAGTCTTAGTGACTGATCGTAGTGCTGGGAGACCATCCTGGTGCGTAGTCTTAGTGACTGATCGTAGTGCTGGGAGACCATCCTGGCACGTAGTCTTAATGACTGATCGTAGTGCTGGAAGACCATCCTGGTGCGTAGTCTTAGTGACTGATCGTAGTGCTGGGAGACCATCCTGGCACGTAGTCTTAGTGACAGATCGTATTGCTGGAAGACCATCCAGGCGCGTAGTCTTGTGCGATAGATGTGGACAAGCTGGTAGATCGCAGTCTCACATACCGTTGCCTACCTCCCTCATAATTAACGAAATCCATAATGTAAAGAGAATCCATAATCTCCCCTAACCCGTGAATGGTGTTGTCTTAAAAAAGATATGTGAACCTGATGTTGCTGTTAAGAACAGTTTGGAATGCATTGCAACAAAGTAATCAAGCACTTGGGGAGGGAGGGAAGTGTGGGAATTCACCTAAAATTCTCAACACAGACGCAAACACACACCCCCCCCCCCCCCCACTTATTTATTTATTTCTTAGTAAAATTAAAAATAAATATGAAAACCCTTCACATGCGTTCCTGAAAGGATCGAACCTTCATTATATTGAAAACCTCTTTAAACCGGAGTTCTCATAGAACAAGCATTGTCTATCTATGGTAAAAGAAAAATACAAACAACATACAAACAGAACACCGGTGAAGCCATTGTTTAAAGCCAAATAAAGATTATCGTCATTAACCAAAGCTACCATTAAACGGAGCTGAGGCTGAGGCTGGCGCGAGGCTCCGTTTGTTCTTGCGGTGTTCTGAGTCTTAAGATGGTGTTCAAAGACAAGCAGACGAGTTTAAGAACAACTCAACAAGAAAATGGAAGGAAAAAAACTTTCTTGTTTGTAATTAACTCCCGGCTTCTTTGTCAGGGTGAGTCAGAGGAAATGGGAGGGCGCTTACCTTCCACAGTTATCTATCTTTGTTGTCGGCATGCTATTGATTAGTCTGGACCATGATTAGTTAATGATTGTGGTTTATGATTAGTTAATGATTGTGGTATATGAGTGGTTAATGATTGTGGTCTATGGACTGATGAGATTGTGGTCTATAGAATGTTACTGATTGTGGTTTATGAAATCGTACTGGTTACGGTCTATGATTTTTTAATGATTGTGATCTATGGACTGTTAATGATTGTGGTCTAGGATTTGTTGATGATTGTGGTCTATGATTCGTTATTTATTGTGGTCTAGGATTTTTTGAGATTGTGGTCTATGGACTGTTGATGATTGTGGTCTATGGACTGTTAATGATTGTGGTCTAGGATTTGTTGATGATTGTGGTCTATGATTTGTTGATGATTGCGGTCTCATCATCATCATCATGTCCCTTAGTCCTTGGACCGTTGGGGCGCCACAGATGACATGTAAACTATTCTTCTCCATTCCTCTCTGTCTTCTGCCCTACGGCATAGCATCGCCTAGTTTTAATCCCGTCCAATCTTTGATGTTATCTTCCCATCTTTTTCTTCGTCTTCCTCTTCTTCTCCCTCCTCTAGTTGTGTCCTGCATGATTTCTTTGTTTCCTTGTTACGTGGCCAAACCATTCAAGTTTTCGCTTTTTGCGAAAACTTGAATGATTGCGGTCTATGGACTGTTAATGATTGTGGTCTATGATGTGTTGATGTTTGTGGTACATACGTTATTTATGTCGTTTATTACATTGTAATTGACTGTGACCAAGATTTGATTTGAAACTGTGGCCGCTAAGCTTATGATCACTGAAATATTGAGCAACATGAACATGTGGGCTCTAACATGTGGGCCCTAAAGATCGTGGTCTCGGTGTTTGGGATACTTTTGGGCCAAGAGCTATCGATTATTTTTTTCTGTGTTATATTTGACAAGGGTGGAACAATGGATATTGAATAAGATGTACCATAGGATATTGAAAAAGATGGACCATAGGATATTGAAAAAGATTTACCATAGGATATTGAAAATGATTTACCAAAGAATTTTGAAAAAGATGTACCATACTATGGTACATAGGATATTGAAAAGGATGGACCATAGGATATTGAAAAAGATTTACCATAGGATATTGAAAAAGATGTACCATAGGATATTGAAAAAGATGGACCATAGGATATTGAAAAAGATGGCCCTTAGGATAAGTAAAAAGATGGATCATAGGATATTGAAAAAGATGGATCATATGATTTTGATCAAATGTGGTCTGTTATTTCAGCTGCTAAGAAAATGTTAATGACTATATTCAAAGGTATAGATTACTCGTGATCCATGGGTTATGAATGATGACCGATATTTAGACAAACAAAACTGTTTCTGTGAAGTTTTCTGACATTTTGGGTAATGAACATTGACTTTCTTGTGTAATGAACAATGACTTTCTTGGGTAATGAACATTGACTTTCTTGGGGAATGAACATTGACTTTCTTGGGTAATGAACATTGACTTTCTTGTGTAATGAACATTGACTTTCTTGTGTAATGAACATTGACTTTCTTGGGTAATGAACATTGACTTTCTTGGGTAATGAACATTGACTTTCTTGTGTAATGAACATTGACTTTCTTGTGTAATGAACATTGACTTTCTTGGGTAATGAACATTGACTTTCTTGGGTAATGAACATTGACTTTCTTGTGTAATGAACATTGACTTTCTTGTGTAATGAACATTGACTTTCTTGTGTAATGAACATTGACTTTCTTGTGTAATGAACATTGACTTTCTTGTGTAATGAACATTGACTTTCTTGTGTAATGAACATTGACTTTCTTGGGTAATGAACATTGACTTTCTTGGGTAATGAACATTGACTTTATTGTGTAATGAACATTGACTTTCTTGTGTAATGAACATTGACTTTCTTGGGGAATGAACATTGACTTTCTTGGGTAATGAACATTGACTTTCTTGGGTAATGAACATTGACTTTCTTGGGTAATGAACATTGACTTTCTTGGGTAATGAACAATGACTTTCTTGTGTAATGAACATTGACTTTCTTGGGTAATGAACAATGACTTTCTTGGGTAATGAACATTGACTTTCTTGGGTAATGAACATTGACTTTCTTGTGTAATGAACAATGACTTTCTTGGGTAATGAACAATGACTTTCTTGGGTAATGAACATTGACTTTCTTGTGTAATGAACATTGACTTTCTTGTGTAATGAACATTGACTTTCTTGTGTAATGAACATTGACTTTCTTGTGTAATGAACATTGACTTTCTTGTGTAATGAACATTGACTTTCTTGTGTAATGAACATTGACTTTCTTGGGTAATGAACATTGACTTTCTTGGGTAATGAACATTGACTTTCTTGTGTAATGAACATTGACTTTCTTGGGTAATGAACATTGACTTTCTTGGGTAATGAACATTGACTTTCTTGGGTAATGAACATTGACTTTCTTGGGTAATGAACATTGACTTTCTTGGGTAATGAACAATGACTTTCTTGGGTAATGAACATTGACTTTCTTGGGTAATGAACATTGACTTTCTTGGGTAATGAACAATGACTTTCTTGGGTAATGAACAATGACTTTCTTGGGTAATGAACATTGACTTTCTTGGGTAATGAACAATGACTTTCTTGGGTAATGAACATTGACTTTCTTGGGTAATGAACATTGACTTTCTTGTGTAATGAACAATGACTTTCTTGGGTAATGAACACTGACTTTCTTGGGTAATGAACATTGACTTTCTTGTGTAATGAACATTGACTTTCTTGTGTAATGAACATTGACTTTCTTGTGTAATGAACATTGACTTTCTTGTGTAATGAACATTGACTTTCTTGGGTAATGAACATTGACTTTCTTGGGTAATGAACATTGACTTTCTTGTGTAATGAACATTGACTTTCTTGGGTAATGAACATTGACTTTCTTGGGTAATGAACATTGACTTTCTTGTGTAATGAACATTGACTTTCTTGGGTAATGAACATTGACTTTCTTGGGTAATGAACAATGACTTTCTTGGGTAATGAACAATGACTTTCTTGGGTAATGAACATTGACTTTCTTGGGTAATGAACATTGACTTTCTTGGGTAATGAACATTGACTTTCTTGGGTAATGAACAATGACTTTCTTGGGTAATGAACAATGACTTTCTTGGGTAATGAACATTGACTTTCTTGGGTAATGAACATTGACTTTCTTGGGTAATGAACAATGACTTTCTTGGGTAATGAACATTGACTTTCTTGGGTAATGAACATTGACTTTCTTGTGTAATGAACAATGACTTTCTTGGGGAATGAACAACAACTTTCTGCAGTTAAGTATAAATGGATTACAGCTCTTCTCAGCACATTTGGTGTGACTAAAGTGCAATCATTATTTGAAACTGTTACACGCTATCAGAACAACAAACACCTTACTCATTCGGTAAATCTCTGACTAAATGTCTGGCAGATGTACTCTACAAACAATCTAAAGGCCTCACGGTCACAGCCTCGCAACCTAAGGGACGCCTCACTGCTAGAATAACACAAGGCTGGCCCAGAAACCTGGCAAACACTCGCCACGTTTTGTTGTTCGATGGGTCAACAGGTGAGCACATCCCTCGTTTGTAGCCCGTGAGTTGAGGTAAGACATGTGGGAGACCTGATTTCGGTTAGCTGGAACAGGTAACACGCGAGGCGGAAGACAAATCACGGGGGGGGGGGGGGGACTATGAGGGCAGACGTTGGATGTTGTGTGTAGTTATATGGATATGGATATATATATATATCTCCATAGAGATGGGTGGATCGATTGCTGGGAATGATGAATTAATGATTGGAAAAATAGAACAGAAAAGGGATTTTTAGCATTTACTTCCTAGCCACAATCCTAAGACTCTCCATACGTCAGACTTTATGGCAATCCTTTATTCGTAAACGCACGCGATTATAAATACGCTCTGACCAGGACAGAACATGTGCGCACCAGCAGACCTGTACGACACGTTACCATGCAGCGCTGTAAAGTTTGAAAGCAGCCCTGCAAATTCCATTAATTCCTTCTATGGCGAGCCGATCGTTTAGTCTGTAAGCCACAGTAAGATGTGGGCGATTGCCAGATTTAATACAAATGTTCTTTTCATGAACATCAACACATGAATCTCTAGTTAGGAAAATAAAGTATGTTTGTAATTGTGTGTTTAATAGCGCGCAAAATTTTTTTTTTTTAAATTTAAAAAATAAAATAAAAAAATCCGATAACTGCGCTAAACGACACTCTAAAAAATACCGCAAGTGCTTTTGGTGCGTAATATTTTCTTTTGTTTTTCTAAAATTGTTGGTGAAATAATAATAATAATAATAATAATAAAGTTCATTTGAAAAATCACGCTTCATCCCCAAAGGCTCGAAGCGCGGTACAAAAACTAAGTTGGGAGATAATAACAAGCTGGAAAAGATTGTAGACATCATCATTCCAGCAGGTGTTTGCGAAATAGATGAGTTTTTAAATTTGTTTTGAAGGACTCCAGCGTCTGGCTGTTTTTGAGAGCGTCAGGAAGGGTGTTCCAAATGGTTGGGCCAGCAAATGCGAACGTGCGCTTTCCGTAAGTTTCAAGGCGAACACGCGGTATCGAGAGTTTGCCACTATCGGATGAGCGGAGTTGTCTAGTGGGTACATAAGGCGTCATGAGCGCTTGGAGATAGGACGGCGCCAGGTCATGCAAGCAGCGGTAGCACAGAGTTGCGATTTTGTACTCTATACGAGCGCGGACCGGCAGCCAATGCAATTCTATCAGAAGAGTTTTAGCATGGTCGAATTTGCGTTTACGAAGAACAATTCGAGCCGCATTATTCTGTGCCTTTTGAATTTTATCAAGGAGCGTAGCTGGAAGACCCACCATGAGAGCATTGCAGTAGTCCATGCGTGATAGCACGAATGCAGACATCAGCCTCTTTGATGCCACCATTGTATGGTCGATGGGAAGTTCAGGCATTGGCGCCACAATTGTCTAGTCGATGGGAAGTTCAAGCATTTCCGCCACCATTGTTTGGTCGATGGGAAGTTCACACATTGCCGCCACCATTGTCTAGTCGATGGGAAGTTCACGCATTGCCGCCACCATTGTTTAGTCGATGGGAAGTTCACGCATTGCCGCCACCATTGTCTAGTCGATGGGAAGTTCACGCATTGCCGCCACCATTGTCTAGTCGATGGGAAGTTCAGGCATTGCCGCCACCATTGTTTGATCGATGGGAAGTTCACACATTGCCGCCACCATTGTTTAGTCGATGGGAAAATCACGCATTTCCGCCACCATTGTTTAGTCGATTGGAAGTTCACGCATTGCCGCCACCATTGTTTAGTCGATGGGAAGTTCAGGCATTGCCGCCACCATTGTTTGGTCGATGGGAAGTTCACACATTGCCGCCACCATTGTTTAGTCGATGGGAAGTTCACGCATTGCCGCCACCATTGTTTAGTCGATGGGAAGTTCACGCATTGCCGCCACCATTGTCTAGTCGATGGGAAGTTCACACATTGCCGCCACCATTGTTTAGTCGATGGGAAGTTCACGCATTGCCGCCACCATTGTCTAGTTGATGGGAAGTTCACGCATTGCCGCCACCATTGTCTAGTCGATGGGAAGTTCACGCATAGTCGCCACCATTGTCTAGTCGATGGGAAGTTCACGCATTGCCGCCACCATTGTTTGGCGGGACATAACTCGTGTTTTTATGCTAACAGATTCAATCAAAAGACATGGAAAGAAATGTTTCAACATATTAAAAAAAATAATCTTGTCATGAAAACTCACCGAGTACTTAGGCACGTGGACGTAACTAACGCTCATGAATTTTGTTTGAGAACTACTTTTTAATACACGACATCTGCCATTTATTTGGCGGTTACTGAGAAATAGTTCCATCTACCAGTTCTTCATAAAAGCTATTCTCTCTCTCACACACACACACGCACGCACGCACAAACACACACACACGCACTCACACACACACACACACACACTCACATTCACACTCACATTCATTCATTCACACACGCTCACACACACATTCACACATACACACATTCACACACACACATTAACACGCACACTATCACTCACATGCACACATACATTCACACACATTCATACACATATTAACACTCACACACACTTACTAACCCCCTCACACTCACTTAGACACCATGAAAATCCAGCGGTAACCTTGTCTTAAAATGTAGTATTTGAATGAAGACTTGAGCACCACCCGCAGCCCCCCCGCCCCCGGCCCCCCTCTCCATCCTGCTCCTGGCAAGTGCCTAATTAAATAGTCGCCAATCAATCAGTGTTAATACTCAAGCGATACCGTCAGGCGATTACTTCACGCGCTTGTCAGTGGTTTATGTGGCACCGAGCAGGCGTGAGTTGTGGTTGTGTGGGTGTGGTTGTGTGGGTGTGTGGTGGCTGTATCGGGACCATAACTAGGTCACGGTGCGGCAAAAAATAATTTCCGCATGAAATCAAGCGGACGGTGGCAGATAATTAGGACACGAAGTATTGTACCCCAGATCAATGGAGTCTTAAACTCATGAGGTTGGTTCTCAAACGCGCAAAGAAGACGGATCATATTCGCCACAGCATAAACTGACTACAGATAAAGATTGCATTCGCGAGTGTCACTATTTTTAAAAGAGATAATATTTTTATATATATTTCAAGTAGGACCAACACTGTAGAATTTATATACTAGTTTACTGATACAATTAGACGTGGCGTAATACAGATAAAAGTAGAAGTAGTGAAATTAAGATACAAGAAGACGTAGTGTAATACAGATACAAGAAGACGTAGTTTAATTAATACAGATACAAGAAGACGTAGTGTAATACAGATACAAGTAGACGTAGTGTAATTAAGATACAAGAAGACGTAGTGTAATACAGATACAAGAAGACATAATTTAATACAAATGCAAGAAGACGTAGTATAATACAGATACAAGTAGATGTAGTGTAATACAGATACAAGAAGACATAGTGTAATACAGACACAATCAGACGTAATCAAATACTGATACAAGTAGACGTAGTGTAATACAGATACAATTAGACGTAGTGTAATATAGATACAAGTAGACGTATTGTAATACAGATACAAGTAGACGTAGTGTAATACAGATAAAAGAAGACGTATTGTAATACAGATTCACGTAGACGTAGCGTAATGCAGATACAAGTAGACATAGTGCGATACAGATACAAGAAGACGTAGTGTAATACAGAATATCACGCATAGGTTTTCATTTCTCAGGCACAAGTTGCTGGTGTTGTCATTTTGTATGTTATGTTCACGTGTCTCTAACTAAACAGGTTTACCAAAAGATTGGAGACAAAAATCCACATAACGCCAGCACAACTCATACCCACTGCCTTATGAGATGTACAACTCTGGCTCAGGAATCATACCCACTGCCTTATGAGATGTACAGCTCTAGCTGAGGACTCATACCCACTGCCTTATGAGATGTACAGCTCAGGACACATACCTTCTGCCATATGAGATGTACAGCTCAGGACTAATACCGTCTGCCTTATGAGATGTACAGCTCAGGCTCAGGACACATACCCACTGCCTTATGAGATGTACAGCTCAGGACACATACCTTCTGCCATATGAGATGTACAGCTCAGGACTAATACCTTCTGCCTTATGAGATGTAAATCTGTGTCTATATCTTTGTCTATAACACTATATCTGTGTATTTGACACCAAATCTGTGTCTAAGACTCTATATCTGTATCGATGTAAAATAGGTTCATGACTCAGCTACTTCTCTGCTCTCGATCTATCGCGCCTACCAGACGGCACTAATAGGACATGACCATTGCATCCCAGCCTGTGCGGACCGACCAGCGGTGATTGTGTGGCGGCGATTGTGTGGCGGTGATTGTGTGGCGACTACGAGAAAGTCGGAAGTACGTGTGAAGCAGTCCTTGTGAAGAGTAATCGAGCAAGTTCTGGGGACTTGGTTGTGGGGGGGGGGGGGGGGGTGTGTAGTAATGGTGTTAGATTTATTGTGCTGGATGATGCGGAGGGTAATGGTATTCTTGGGGGGGGGGGGGGGGGGAGTGGAAAGGGAAAGGCACAGTTTTGTGGGTGATGGAAGTTTCATACTTTGGACATGTCACGTGATGCGTGGAATTGATAGTTTTTGTTGAAGTTGTTGCTAGAGCAATTAATGCACACTTGAGTGATGTCTGCACGCTTAAGTGATGTCTGCACACTTGAAACTTACTCTCCAAACAAACTCGTTAACGTTGTTATCAGCTCTTACTCTCCAAACAAACTGGTTAACGTTGTTATCAACTCTTACTCTCCAAACAAACTGGTTAACGTTGTTATCAGCTCTTACTCTCCAAACAAACTGGTTAGTGTTGTTATCATCTCTTACTCTCCAAACAAACTGGTTAACGTTGTTATCAGCTCTTACTCTCCAAACACACTGGTTAACGTTGTTATCAGCTCTTACTCTCCAAACAAACTGGTTAACGTTGTTATCAGCTCTTACTCTCCAAACAAACTGGTTAACGTTGTTATCAGCTCTTACTCTCCAAACAAACTGGTTAACGTTGTTATCAGCTCTTACTCTCCAAACACACTGGTTAACGTTGTTATCAGCTCTTACTCTCCAAACAAACTGGTTAACGTTGTTATCAGCTCTTACTCTCCAAACACACTGGTTAACGTTGTTATCAGCTCTTACTCTCCAAACAAACTGGTTAACGTTGTTATCAGCTCTTACTCTCCAAACAAACTGGTTAACGTTGTTATCAGCTCTTACTCTCCAAACACACTGGTTAACGTTGTTATCAGCTCTTACTCTCCAAACAAACTGGTTAACGTTGTTATCAGCTCTTACTCTCCAAACAAACTGGTTAACGTTGTTATCAGCTCTTACTCTCCAAACAAACTGGTTAACGTTGTTATCAGCTCTTACTCTCCAAACAAACTGGTTAGCGATGTTACCAACACTTAGAGGCTTTGCTCCTAACACTTCTCTTCTATCATTCTCATTAACTTTATTGTGACATTTTATAGTTTTGGTTTTTGTCAGTTTCACCAGCAACTTTTCACCGTAGCTAAGACAGTCGTATTGTATTTAGTATTTAGTAAACTTTGCATTTGATGATTAGGTTTCCTTAAAATAAAGATTCAGCTCTTACATTCAGCTCTTACGTTCAGCTCTTACGTTCAGCTCTTACAAATTAATCTCTTACATTCATCTCTTACGTTCAGCTCTTACATTCAGCTCTTACATTCAGCTCTTACGTTCAGCTCTTACAAATTAATCTCTTACATTCATCTCTTACGTTCAGCTCTTACGTTCAGCTCTTACGTTCAGCTCTTACGTTCAGCTCTTACAAATTAATCTCTTACATTCATCTCTTACGTTCAGCTCTTACGTTCAGCTCTTACGTTCAGCTCTTACATTCAGCTCTTACATTCAACTCTTACATTCAGCTCTTATATTCAGCTCTTACATTCAACTCTTACATTCATCTCTTACATTCATCTCTTACATTCAGCTCTTACATTCAGCTCTTACATTCAGCTTTTATCTCATTTAAATCCTTGACTTTATTTTTGGATCTTGTGTCAATGTAAATAGTGTAAATTCCGTCAATGTAAATATTGTAAATACTGTCAATGTAAATAGTGCAAATACTGATAATGTACTTAAATACTTTCATGGTAAATAGTGAGTAACTGTGTGTTTGTGTGTGAGTGTGTGTGTGTGTGTGTGTATTTGTATGTTTGTGTATGTGTGCGTGCGTGAATAATTCCCTAACAAGATGTGTGTGAATTATTCCCTTGTGCGGCTTCACACAATCGCCAGTTTCCACCACAACGCTGGAGACATTGATTGCTTTAAGCAGCTCAATTATGTGACACTCGTTTGCTGAATTATGAATCCAAGCTTTGCTTTTCTCCACCTGGCATGCGTCGAAGTGGTGAAGGTTTTTGTTAGTAGTAATAATAACGCCTTTCGTCTTTACCCGTGTCGTGTTGGATTCATTGAGAGAAAGTAGTGACGTGGATGCATGGATAATTAATGGCGGTTGAAAATGGGCCACTTCTCGTGTCTCTTGTCTGGCACTTCTCAATAGGTAATCTGTCTTCTGTCATTTTAGTGCCCTTGTCATTTTGGTGCCCTTGTCATTTTTGGTGCTCTTGTCATTTCGGGGCTCTTGTCATTTTAGTGCTCTTGTCATTTCATGGGCTCTTATCATTTTAGTGCTCTGGTCATTTCGGGGCTCTTGTCATTTTAGTGCTCTTCTCATTTCGGGGCTTTTTCATTTTAGTGCTCTTATCATTTTGAGGCTCTTTTCATTTAGGGCTCTTATCATTTTGAGGCTCTTATCATTTCGGGGCTCTTGTCATTTCGGGGCTCTTGTCATTTTGATGTTCTTGACATTTTTGGCCCTCTTGTTAGCTGAAGCTCTTTCCATTTGGTCCTCTTGTCATTTAAGGGCTCGTGCCATTTTGGGGCTCTTGTCATTTGATGTTCTTGTCATGAGAAAAAAAACTATCTCAAAATATTATCCTCTGTTCTTGAAACCATATTGTAACCAACATTTCCCGACCCGTGGCTTTTAACAAAAGACGCTAATGGCAGTATCGAAATCTGATCTGCAGCTAGGCACAAGCCAGACACATATCACTGGAGCTAAGCTACAACTGAGGAAGTCTCAGGGGACGGCGATATCATAGCTAAACGGTTCAAAAAATCGGCTCTCTGGTGACATCCGCTGCTGGAGTCCAGACTTTCAATCAATACTTTAACACCTTTCCGACATTCTATCAGCAGACGTA
Source organism: Omphiscola glabra (assembly GCA_964017045.1). NCBI lineage: Eukaryota > Metazoa > Mollusca > Gastropoda > Lymnaeidae > Omphiscola > Omphiscola glabra. The sequence continues at coordinate 13,673,314 of OZ024800.1, forward strand.
AGATTTCTCGTTTACAACCAAGTTGATTTTTTTGAGGTCATCGGCTTCAACGCTTTATCGGGACACTTGAAACAAAAATACCCCCTCCCCCCCCCCACACCCACACCGCATGTAACTCAATCCTCCCTCCATGCCAACACACACACACACACACACTGTGGACTTGCAGAAAACGAAAGATTCTGAACATTGCTCTCCCTTTCAAGCAGTCTCTAACATTCTAGGAGGAAAAATATTCACCGTGTCATATTTTTTCATTTGATATCAGTGTTTCTGTGAGAGATGCTCTATAATTTCACTGAAAATTCGTCTCGTTGCTTGTTGTTAGTTTTTGTTTATTAGTTTTTTTTAAATTTTTATTTTTTATTTGGGGGGGGGGGGGGGGGGGCTGTATTACGAGACATATTTGTTCAAGGGAACTCCAGCGGAAGTTTGTTCTGACGGAGGAATTGGAGCCAAAAACGCAATCTAAAAGTTGATTTAAAAGCTTACATTTGACCTACTCTAACTCACACTATCCCCCCCCCCCCCAAAACCATTTGATTACAAACATATCCGTCAACAAGTTTCATGTCAATCAAACTTCCCTTTGAACAACACTGCTTCGCACTTATGTACAATCAGGTTTTGTACAATTTGGTTTTGTACAATTCTGGTTTTATACAATTTGGTTTTGTACAATTTATTTTCGGTAACCGGTTGTTTGGTGTAATGTAGCAACTGAGAGGACAGCGAGAAAAATGTGTGCGGCTTGGTGTGTTTGTGCACGTCACAATCACACTTATAGTAAAATCCGTAGCTCCCTTGAAGTGTTTAGCGTATAATACGAATGTGTTCAGCACATCTTTCACTAATTCGTCGTCCTTTCTCCTCTATGTATGACGTCTGGCAGCGGCTGCAAACAATGGCGTAGACAAAATTGTAGCTATTTCAAAGGAAACCGTCCCTTATCTGAAAACTGCCCTTAGGAAAGTTGAGTCTGGACGACTAAAGGGCAAGTGCTGCGACGGCCGCGTTCACATGGCGTGGTCCCAAAAGGGATAGGAGGCAGCGTTGATGCGACTTGGCACAAGGAGGTCTCTCAGATTTCTATCACATCTGAAAACAACGAGAGGCGGGAAAGAGAAAATGTCGTGCGTGTCTGGGGTGACGAAGAGTATAGAACAGTTTTTAAGAAAAAACCTGTTTGGTTATTCGATTGTGACGATGATATGCGAGAATAAGTTTGGTCCTGTCAGCGTCGTCGCTGTGACGTGACCTGAAGTCATCAGCACGGGTCATATTTGAACCCTTTGAAGGGCTGATGAAAGTCCTGTCTCCGGGTAAGACCTACATCAGAAGTAGTCGGTCATCTCAAGTGCTTTATCTCAAAAGGTCATCCTCCGACTGGCAAAGTCGACGAAGACGAAGTAATTGAGAAAAGGGAATAGAGTCTCTACAGCGATTTAGGTGGGAAGAAAAGTAGAGTAAATAGCTGTGTCTGTCAGTAAGTTTAAAATAAGCTAAGGTGAACCAGCTGTCTTTGTGAAGGGTGACCGTAATGTCCAAGAATTTAACTGGGGTCTCAGAGACAAGAGATGTGAATTTAATGGAGGGGTGAAAAGAGTCTACAATGGTAATGAGCGTACAATAGGCCAACTTCACTCCTCTCCATTGCGTGCTTTTATTATTTACCTAAAAGTTGAAGCTGTCAGTCACTCGGTAATTATTATGACGTGGAAAAGGTACGCAAAGGCTTAACGTATGCTAACGACAGCAATGGATCCACCGACGTGTACAGAAACTGTTATTGCATGATTGACGGGACACCGCTGTCATCGAGTGTTTGAACAGATTTCTAGAACCAGACCGGACCAGTCCATAAGTCAAAACTGCGTAGCCCTAATGTGCATCTTCAACAACTTTTTGGTGTCCGTAGAAAGGACAGTTAGATGGTTGGCAACGTTTAACGACCCTGGTTGTATGAGTCATACTGGACACATCGGGACTCAAATGATCAACGTGCGTGTTCAGCTATTTAATTGTGTGGATAGAAACATACAACAAATAAAGTCATAAAGTTGACGCTATCGCTGCAGTCACCGAATATCAAGTCACTCTGAAAGCAATGTTTCCCGCAGCCAATGGCTGGCGGCACGTGATTCTTTAAATAGAACGTCTTGCGATCTGCTAACCAGCTCTCCACAAGTTCCCCGCTATCTCGTGGCCTGAATCGTGCCAGAATTCTTCTACATACTGGTGTCGGATATGGATGGGAGCAAATGAACTTAATGATGGCGCTAGTTGTCTCCCCTGATTAATGCACAAGGGAGGCTAGCCGGAGATCACGGTTCCACTGCCGGGGGTTTTCTCCCCCTGATTAATGCAACAGGGAGGTTGGTTGGAGATCACTGAAATATGGCTGGGTGTCTCCTCGGATTAGTGGACACGAAACGCTGGTCACAGACCCCCAGTGCTGTTATCGCTGGTTGGACTCGGGGCTCGATCTCAGTGCTTCCAGATGCGGCGTGTTTCTGTTAAAGAACACAATAATAGAAACATAGTCATATTTAGCCTTTGGCCAGAGGCGGTGTGTTGGTGTGTGGAAAGGTAGGGTTTGGGGGCGGGGGGAATAATGCTTTTGTTATCGAACTGATAAGTAAGATATTTAAAAGGCGATAACTGGAGGATATGTCGGTGGAGTGGTCGATGACTGGAGGATATGTCGGTGGAGTGGACGATGACTGGAGAATATGTCAGTGGAGTGGTCGATGACTGGAGGATATGTCAGTGGAGTGGACGATGACTGGAGGATATGTCAGTGGAGTGGACGATGACTGGAGGATATGTCAGTGGAGTGGTCGATGACTGGAGGATATGTCGGTGGAGTGGTCGATGACTGGAGGATATGTCGGTGGAGTGGACGATGACTGGAGAATATGTCAGTGGAGTGGACGATGACTGGAGGATATGTCAGTGGAGTGGTCGATGACTGGAGGATATGTCAGTGGAGTGGACGATGACTGGAGGATATGTCAGTGGAGTGGACGATGATGGGGAAAAATTGATTGCGTGATTGCATGTCACATGAGAGGTAAAAAACCTACCAAACTCTCCCCTCTTTCTCTCCTGTTTCTCTCCATCTTTATCTCATTTTCTCTTCCTGATTCTTTCTTATTTCTCTCCATTTTTCTCTCCATCTTTCTCTCTTGGGTCTCTCCCTCTTTTTCTCCCTCTTTTTCTCCCTCTTTCTCTCCCTGATTCTCTCCCCTTTTCTCTCCCTGTTTATCCATTCTTTCTCTCCCTGATTCTCTTCCCCTTTCACTCCCCTCTTTCTCTTCCCTTTTCTCTCCATATTTCTCTCCCTATTTCTCTCCATATATAGCCACATCCACACATTTACACTAACACTGTGACATTTATAAACACACACACACACACACACACACGAAAACAACGCAAAAATACAAACGAAAATAAAACCAAATTAATTGCTAAACCTTAATCCGTTTGTTGGCCATGTCTGACCTGTTGGCCATGTCTGACCTGTTGGCCATGTCTGACCTGTTGGCCATGTCTGACCTGTTGGCCATGTCTGACCTGTTGTCCCCACGGGTCAAGCTAACCCACGTCCTCAGACTTGCGTCACGGCTTATGAGGAACACGCTAAACACGTAGCTCATCACAAGAACTCATCGAACTAACAGACATCGTTCTCTGAGGAGCAATACGTCTCTCTCACTTGAATCACAATCTGCGGCCTAAATCTTTCGTCTGGATCAAATTCAAGTGTTCAATTTTTCATTTGGCTTTCCACGACAATTTTATTGATTTATTTTTTTACTGTGTTTTAAAACAAAAAAAAATATATTCTAAGTTAGGTTTCTCCAACTACAACTACGCTGAGGTGCCCGTGAGCTTTGTGTCGATGAACAGACCTGTTCCTTTGGAACCAACTCACGACCCCCATGATGACCAGGTTATAGAGGAAAATCATGGTCATGATTGAAGTCGGCATTGATAAACAATGAGCCCCAATCTATTATATAGGGGACCACTCAACTGAATATCGATAAATAACAATAATCAATAACCAATAAACGGGCACACGTATATACACAATTTCAATACCCCCCCCCCCCCCCCCCATTCCGCTTGAGAAGCACTGCTGTGAAAAAACAAAATACATGGAGTTGGATCAAATTATTTGAGATTTACTTAGCAAACTTACACTCGGCTGACATACAAACAGTTGAAATACAAACAGCTGACACACAAACAGCTGGCATACAAAGCAGCTAAAATATAAAAAGCTGACATACAAACAGCTGACATTCAAGCAGCTGACATAGAAACAGCTGACACACCCACAGCTGACATACAAAACAGCTGAAATATAAACAGCTGACATACACGCATTCCATACGAACACAACTCCTTTAATTAACGTGGCCAGACACACAATTTTCAGACAACAATCTGGGACTTTCCTTTTAACAATAGATTACCTTACATATCCCATTTCACAGGTGGAAATGTTCCAGAGATTTTATCAAATAAACAGATAACCTGTAATGTTTCATTGAGAGAGTAGATCACAGATAGGATGTAACGGTGATGCTACATTATCTCACTGACGCCTGCTGACAGGGTCGGAATAAAGCTTTTAATGTCCCACCTGGGCACAGCCAACATATGGGGCATAGGTGTTGTTATTATGGGCGATAACTAAGGAAATACATTTTTATTAATTGAAGTTTGATAGGCCGGGGTCACGTGACCTTCTCACTAGTTCCCTGGGCGTGTAGCCCATCGTGGCCAGTGGATACGTTGGTCCTACATGTAGCAGTCATTGGTCTTGATAACAGCGCCCGACACGGCCAAGACACTTCTAGTGTGTGACCTCGCCAAGGCACTTCTAGTGCCCGACACCGCCAAGACACACCTAGTGCCCGACACCGTCAAGACAAATCTAGTGCGAGACACCGCCATGACACATTTGGTGCCCGACCCCGCCAAGACACATCATAATCTTTTCTATAAAACTATAAACACATTTGAATCTTAATAAAGTATCTGATTGAAATACGTCTAAAACGACAGATCAGATCAGATAGTGACATAACTAAAACAGTTTTCATACTGCTAATAAAGTCTTTTATGTTTATTTAGTTCAGAAATATAGAAAAGAAAAAAAAACAACAAATTATCACAGATTACGGTTTGACGTTTCCAATTAGTCAAAACTCAGAATTCTATCTGCCAATTGTAAGGATAATTGACGGAAAACTCGGATCTCTTTGTAATTAAAAACAAGAAAAGGAATGGAACAAAAAAAATCAACAATGGTGTGAAGCTTCTTGTTGTTCTCAGGTTTCATGACATCCGTACTTTGTTTAATCTGCCATCTTTAATTAGGAGAGCCAGAAACTTTCAAAATAATGTTTCTGAAATCTAATCTGACTCACTTCACTTCTATAATCTATATGACAAGGTAAGTCTATTTACCTCGCCGGAAGTTTCTACACTAATTTACACACGAACATAAAATGATAAAAAACTGGATTTCCCATGATATGATTTAAATATATTTTTTTTAATCTAAGGGTGTCATGGCGGCTGGAGTTGTCTTGCCAGTGGACTTGTGGGGGAAAAAGGACCCTACAGTGGTTTATGAAAACATATATAGTCGTTTAGGAAAGGAGGAATAATAATTAAAGTGGAAATCTTCTTACTGTCTTAATATCAAAAGGACCAGTTGCCTGTTTGGCCGACCAAAACCCGGATCTGCTTGGCCTGTACGAAAGGGCGGCCCTGCGTGGCCTGTACCCTGCTTGGCCTGTACCCTGCTTGTCCTGTACTCTGCTTGTCCTGTACTCTGCTTGGCCTGATCTCTGCTTGGGCTGTACTCTGCTTGGCGTGTACTCTGCGTGGCCTGTACCCTGCTTGGCCTATACCCTGCTTGTTCTGTACTCTGCTTGTCCTGTACCCTGCTTGTCCTGTACCCTGCTTGTCCTGTAATCTGCTTGTCCTGTACCCTGCTTGTCCTGTACAATGCTTGTCTTGTACCCTGCTTGTCCTGTACCCTGCTTGGCCTGATCTCTGCTTGGCCTGATCTCTGCTTGGCCTGATCTCTGCTTGGCCTGTACCCTGCTTGGCCTGTACTCCGCTTGGCCTGTACTCTGCTTGGCCTGTACTCCGCTTGGCCTGTTCTCCGCTTGTCCTGTACCCTGCTTGTCCTGTACCCTGCTTGTCCTGTACAATGCTTGTCTTGTACCCTGCTTGTCCTGTACCCTGCTTGGCCTGATCTCTGCTTGGCCTGATCTCTGCTTGGCCTGATCTCTGCTTGGCCTGTACCCTGCTTGGCCTGTACTCCGCTTGGCCTGTACTCCGCTTGGCCTGTACTCCGCTTGGCCTGTTCTCCGCTTGTCCTGTACCCTGCTTGTCCTGTACCCTGCTTGTCCAGTACTCTGCTTGTCCTGTACCCTGCTTGGCCTGTACCCTGCTTGTCCTGTACCCTGCTTGGCCTGTACCCTGCTTGGCCTGTACCCTACTTGGCCTGTACCCTGCTTGGCCTGTACTCTGCTTGGCCTGTACTCTGCTTGGCCTGTACCCTGCTTGGCCTGTACCTGCTTGTCCTGTACCCTGCTTGGCCTGTACCCCGCTTGGCCTGTACCCCGCTTGGTCTGTACCCCGCTTGGCCTGTACCCCGCTTGTCCTGTACCCCGCTTGTCCTGTACCCCGCTTGGCCTGTACCCTGCCTGGCCTGTACCCTGCCTGGCCTGTACTCTGCCTGGCCTGTACTCTGCCTGGCCTGTACTCTGCCTGGCCTGTACTCTGCCTGGCCTGTTCTCTGCCTGGCCTGTACTCTGCTTGGCCTGTACTCTGCTTGGCCTGTACTCTGCTTGGCCTGTACTCTGCTTGGCCTGTACTCTGTTTGGCCTGTACCCTGATTGGCCTGATCTCTGCTTGGCCTGTACTCTGCTTGGACTGTACTCTGCTTGGCCTGTTCTCTGCTTGGCCTGTTCTCTGCTTGGCCTGTACTCTGCTTGGCCTGTACTCTGCTTGGCCTGTACTCTGCGACAAATCATTTTAAATAAAACCGATATGGCGTGATACAAAAAATAAATAATACCATAACATTTTTTGTTAGCTATAAACTAAAAAAACTTGAATAGCCAATTTGAAAAAAAATTTGTTTACGAATGCCAATAAATAGAAAAAGGGAGAGGCTCAATTTTGTTTTCCCATGCAGACACAAAGCCGATGGCGTTTTTAGTTGTAGAGGAAAATTGAGTCTTTCTCACTTCTACCTACGGGGTTGTCGATCCACTCAACCAAGGCTGGTCTCGATACATATTGACTATTTCATTTATTTTTATTTTTTTAAAAAATCTTACTTTTAAATTTTATATTTTTTCAACAAATCTTACTTTTCTTTTTAATTTTTTTTAAAATTTTCATGTCGAGAGCGGCTTGATGGCCTTGCGTTCAAAGCACTAGTTCCATGCTCTAGCGATGGAGATCGATTCCTCGCCTAAGCCTAACATTTTATATAACTTTATTTCTCCTAACAACCTCCCCCCCCCCCCCCCGGGTCACCACAGTAAACAAAATACCATTGTTTATATTGCTACTTGGATAAATTATTTTTAAAAAAGGCAGACAGGGTGATTTTATCGACCCCGACTCAGATTGGAAGCAACTACTTCAACCCCACTACCAACTGTGTAGCTGCTCCTGGAACTGTGGACTTTGGTTTACTGACTGTTACATATTGTTATTTTTTTACAAAGCTTTGTAAAATTTCATCACACATACATGAAAACAAATCCACCACAATACTCTAGCGCCCCCCCCCCCCAGTATGAGAGCGTTGAACATCTTTGATCTGATTGGTTGACACGGCCAGTCACGTGGTCATAGTGCTACATGATATTTTGGAATGAGAATTTTGTTTTATTTTAATTCAATTATTTTTGGCTTGTTTGTTTTTTTTGGTTGGGACATCAGATTATTACAGTTCATGTGGCGTGAAATAAAAAGTGTGCAGTGACATATCATTGGTAGCAAAGATTGGGATTCTTAAATGTGCGTCACTTTAGTGCATGTTCTGTCAAGTAACTTTAGTAGATGGGAGTTCACGCATTGCTGCCGCCAATGGCTATATCTAGTAAGAAATATATTAAGATTAAAAAAGTAATTAAAAAAAGACAAACAAACAAACAAACAACCCCCAACGACCAAAAAAATCAACAAAAAAAAAAACGTGTACTACAATTTTAGTACGTGTAAACAACAGTAAATAAGTTGAATTTAAAAAAAAAATGTTTTAATTTTGGTGTGCCGCGGAAATCTGGGAAGGGAATAGGTGTGCCGTGGGGGGGGGGGAACTTGCCGGGCACTGCCCCAGATTACATTGAAAAGATCAATTTTCCAGTCACATAATCGTCTGTCATTTAGTCACGTGACATCAGACACGCCCCTAGGGGACCGTTGGACTGACAGAGGCCATGTTGACTTTTCTAACCACTTTAATGACCCGGAAGTCGAACGTGTTATACCGGCGCTAAATTAACCATCAACTGCCGGCTATTGGAGGCTTGTCCTGTTTTAAACACACCATCAACTGCCAGCTATTGGAGGCTTGTCCTGTTTTAAACACACCATCAACTGCCAGCTATTGGAGGCTTGTCCTGTTTTAAACACACCATCAACTGCCAGCTATTGGAGGCTTGTCCTGTTTTAAACACACCATCAACTGCCAGCTATTGGAGGCTTGTCCTGTTTTAAACACACCATCAACTGCCAGCTATTGGAGGCTTGTCCTGTTTTAAACACACCATCAACTGCCAGCTATTGGAGGCTTGTCCTGTTTTAAACACACCATCAACTGCCAGCTATTGGAGGCTTGTCCTGTTTTAAACACACCATCAACTGCCAGCTATTGGAGGCTTGTCCTGTTTTAAACACACCATCAACTGCCAGCTATTGGAGGCTTGTCCTGTTTTAAACACACCATCAACTGCCAGCTATTGGAGGCTTGTCCTGTTTTAAACACACCATCAACTGCCAGCTATTGGAGGCTTGTCCTGTTTTAAACACACCATCAACTGCCAGCTATTGGAGGCTTGTCCTGTTTTAAACACCATCAACTGCCAGCTATTGGAGGCTTGTCCTGTTTTAAACACACCATAAACTGCCAGCTATTGGAGGCTTGTCCTGTTTTAAACACACCATCAACTGCCAGCTATTGGAGGCTTGTCCTGTTTTAAACACACCATCAACTGCCAACTATTTTAGGCTTGTCATGTTTTAAACACACCATCAACTGCCAACTATTTTAGGCTTGTCATGTTTTAAACACACCATCAACTACCATCTATTGGAGGCTTGTCCTGTTTTAAACACACCATCAACTACCATCTATTGGAGGCTTGTCCTGTTTTAAACACAACATGATAATTTGTTATGTAACATGAGAGTCTTTAACTTGCACAGATTACTGATAAACACAACTATATTATATTACACAATAATAATGTAAACATACTTTTTGTTTCACAACTAGAATTCATCGACTCTTTTCATAACTAGAAATCTTTACATGTTACCAATAACCAGCAAACATGATGTTTAGACCAATTAACCTTTAGAGCAGCGGTTCTCAACCTGTGGGTCGCGACCCCTTTGGGGGGTCGAATGACCCTTTTCCAGGGGTCGCCTAAGACCATTGGAAAATACATATATCATACAGTTAAGAAGTAGCAACGAAAATAATTTTGTGGTTGGGGCTCGTTACAACATGAGGAACTGTATTAAAGGGTCGCGGCATTAGGAAGGCTGAGAACCACTGCTTTAGAGCATTTGTGTCAGAAATAAATGCAGACATTTTGAATTGAGATGTTTGATTGTGTTTGATTGTGTATGATTGTGTATGATTGTGTTTGATTGTGTATGATTGTGTATGATTGTGTATGGGGTGGGTAAGGCGTTAATTGGTTTCTTAGATAATGAACTTAAAAAAAAATAGTTGGATGATAATGTTAACAATTACTATAGGAAATCAGCTTGTTATCATGTACACTGAAATGTTTACATTCAGTGGGGGTAAACCACGCGGGGAAAACTGCAACAATCAACCGATGTGTGTAAACAAACACTTGAAAAGTTCACTTCGTGAAGTGGGTTCGTGTTCCATCCGACCTTCCTTGTTCTGAGTGGCGCCTGTTCTGTGTGGTGCCTGTTCTGTGTGGCGCCTGTTCTGAGTGGCGCCTGTTCTGAGTGGCGTTTTTTGCTTTAATCCGTTGCTGATGCATATCGGAAATTTGTACAAAAGAAAAGTTGATAAAAAAAAATTGTGGAAACGGAAATTTGTTCGAAACGAAATAATGTGTGAAAAAATCTTTTAAAATAGATTTTATTAAAAAGTTTACATTTTCCCCATTTCCCACCACGAACTTTCCCTTAAAACAGCGGTTCTCAACCTTACTAATGCCGCGACCCTTTAATACAGTCCCTCATGTTGCGGCGACCCCCAGCCATAAAATCATTTTTGTTTCTACTTCATAATTGTAGACTATATGTGTTTTCAGATGGTCTTAGGCGATCCCTGGGAAAAGGTCGCGCGACCCCCAAAGGGGTCGCGACCCACAGGTTGAGAACCGCTGCCTTAAAATAACGTACTGTAAAATAAACGAATTTCCACTCCAACAATTTTCATGACAACATATTTCTTGCGTACAAATTTCTGGATACGGTCGGTGACCAAAGGTAATGCCATCGTACCTAAGTTTGGCATACGTCAAAAGAAAAGCAAATGCAAAATGTACACAATGTTTAAGTCCAATCAAGGCGGAATATTTTGGATACACACATACCCATACATTTGAATTGTTACAAGATAGGATTTCAACTGTTGATTAAATCTTAGTGAATTATATATGACAAATGTGTCAATGGGATGATAGGTATGACATCTGTGCCAATGGGAAGACAGGCATGACATCTGTGTCAATGAGAAGTTAGATATGACATCTGTGTCAATGGGAAGTTAGATATGACATCTGTATCAATGGGAAGTTACATATGACATATATGTCAATGGGAAGATAGGTATGACATCTGTGTCAAGGGGAAGTTAGATATGACATCAGTGTGAATAAGACCTTCGATATGACATCAGTGTGAATAAGACCTTCGATATGACATCAGTGTGAATAAGACCTTCGATATGACATCAGTGTGAATAAGACCTTCGATATGACATCAGTGTGAATAAGACCTTCGTCAAGGGAAGTTAGTGTCAATGATAGATATTATTATTATTATTATTGGTAGTTTTCTATCGCGTGGTACCCCAGCCTAGGGCTGGGCTCACAATGCTGTGCATACATCTGTGTCAATGGGAATATCTGTATGACATCTATGTCAATGGGAATATCTGTATGACATCTGTGTCAATGGGAATATCTGTATTACATCTGTGTCAGTGGGAATATTTGTATGACATCTGTGTCAATGGGAATATCTGTATGACATCTGTGTCGATGGGAATATCTGTATGACATCTGTGTCAATGGGAATATCTGTATGACATCTGTGTCAATGAGAAGATAGTAATGCCATCTGTGTCAACGGGAAAATAAGAGTTCGTGGATATCTGTTAGAATGTTTCAAGGAAGAGCCTGGTGATATAATAAATACTGAGGACCCTGTCCTAATTTTGTCCACTGTTGACATGACCAGACGATGTCTCCCTGACCTTTGACCTTGTTGCTTCATGCTCATATATTCTGTGAATAATTGACTTTGGTTGAAACTAATCAGTTCCTGTTCTCATTATTCCTCAGCCCGGGGGACGCATTGTTGGTCTGGCTGTTGACACCGAGGCTGAGCACTTGTTTTGGTCAGACACGGGACCCAGCCACCGCGCCATCTTCAAATCACGACTGGACGGAAGTGACGTCACCGCCATTGTCACGGGTAAGTAGGCATCGTGTACGCCCTCTTCGGTTCTGGGTTTCGCTGTGTGGTCAGTTCAATGATGTGTGGTCGGTTAAGTGCTGTGTAGTCCTGCAGTTATGTGTTGTCAGTTGAATGATTTGTGGTCAGTTCAAGGATGTGTGAATGTGGTCAGCTCAATGATGTGTGGTCCTGCAATGATGTGTTGTCATTTGAATAATTTGTGGTCCATTCAATGCTGTGTGAATGTGGTCTGTTCTATGTTGTGTGGTCAGTTCTATGCTGTGTGGTCAGTTTGTGCTGTGTGGTCAGTTCAGAGTTGTGTGGTCAGTTCAGTGGTTGCCATTTGATCTGAGACCAGAGTTTACTTTGGTGTCTTCAAGTTTCATCGGTCGACTCAGATAAAGAGGTCAACAACAGACTTCTCCAGCCATGACATGAAAAGCATACAATCTGCGAGTGCAGACTATTGTCTCTCTTCCTCTCTTGATTAGACATCCACCAAATAAAGACGTTTGTGTCCCCTCTTAGTCTGCGTGGACACATTTGAGCCTCATCCATCAACACCACTGCCACACACTCCCCACCCCTTAAATCAACGATTGTAGGAAAAAAGTCACAGAAATAAAGTCACAGGAAAGAAAGTTACAGAAATAAAGTCACAGGGAAAAAAGTCACAGAAATAAAGTCACAGGAAAGAAGTCACAGGAAAAAAAGTCACAAAAATAAAGTCACAAAAATAAAGTCACAAAAATAAAATCACAGGAAAGAAGTCACAGGAAAAAAAGTCACAAAAATAAAGTCACAGGAAAGAAGTCACAGGAAAAAAGTCACAAAAATAAAGTCAGAGGAAATAAAGTCACAAAAATAAAATCACAGGAAAGAAGTCACAGGAAAAAAAGTCACAAAAATAAAGTCACAGGAAAAAAGTCACAGGAAAAAAGTCACAGGAAATAAAGTCACAAAATATATTTCATCTTAACTCCTAATTTTCAGTGTTTATCATATATAGCATATATATGAATATATACAGTGAAAATGTGTGGGTTTTAGGCTTGTTCCACAAAGGCTTTTAGATGGATTGATGTATCTTGACCAAAATTGGCACATATATCCATCATTATCCAGAATCAAATACTGGGTGGGGGTGGGGGGGGGGGGGGGTTATGAACTTTTTATAACATTCCGTTATAATTTAATGGGTACTTTCTTTAAACAGACCCTTAATAATTCATAATCATAACAGGAACAAAATCCCAATGGGAACATGATCACAACGAGGAAGAGGGTCCTAAACAGGACCGGCCCTAACAATTGCGGGGCCCTATGCGAAACGGATTGCGCGGGGCCCAGTCTGGGTAGGGATAAGGATAATAAGTGAAAATTAAAATTTTGTATTAGAAAATAGAATTAGCGCGGGGGCCTATGAAAGTGCGGGGCCCACTGCGGCCGCATAGGTTCCAGTGGCCTAAGGCCGGCCCTGCTCATAAAGGTAAATAATTGAACTGGAACCCACCGGTAACACGATCCCATCAAGTGACGGGGTCAAATTGGGATCCTGCGGAAAACGGGGTCCTATGGGTGAAGAGGATCCCTCCGAGAAACGGGATCCTATAGGGATAGGGATCCCACCTGAAAAAGGGAAAAATTGGAAATGGTATCCTACTTGGAAATAGGATCCCATCGGGATCTCAATGAGGTCGGGATCCCACAGGGTTTGAATCCCATTAGGATATGGGATGCTATTTGGAAAAGGGATTCTAATGTGGTCGGGATCCCAATGGGATTGGTATCCCAATGAGATCCTTTTTTGGAAATGGATCCTAATCGGGATGTAATTGGGGTCAGGATCCCAAGGGGGTCGGAATCTCAATGGCGTCGGTATCACAATGGGGTCAGATCCCCATTGGGATCACATTTGGAAACGGGATCAGTAACTCATTGGGGTCGGGATTACAATGGGATATGGGATCCCAGTGGGGTCGTGATCCCGATGAGATATGGGATCCCATTAGGAAAATGGATCCCCCCACTCTTTTCAGAATTTTTTTTGTGATATCTGATGGCTGAATGCTTCTGTGACTTTATATCCTGTGACTTTATATCCTGTGACTTTATATCCTGTGACTTTATATCCTGTGACTTTATATCCTGTGACTTTATATCCTGTGACTTTATATCCTGTGACTTTATATCCTGTGACTTTATATCCTGTGACTTTATATCCTGTGACTTTATATCCTGTGACTTTATATCCTGTGACTTTATATCCTGTGACTTTATATCCTGTGACTTTATATCCTGTGACTTTATATCCTGTGACTTTATATCCTGTGACTTTATATCCTGTGACTTTATATCCTGTGACTTTATATCATGTGACTTTATATCCTGTGACTTTATATCCTGTGACTTTATATCCTGTGACTTTATATCCTGTGACTTTTTTCCGCTCACCAAATCAACACCCCCGCCACACACTCCACCACCCCTTAAATCTACACCCCTGCAACACACGCCCATTTTTCACATACAAGACAGCTACAATGCGCTGCACACATGACATTCGTGATACATTTTCAGTTTGGATGAATCTTCAATTTTCCCACGAAAAAAGTGGATGTCATAGTTACAGTTTCATATTTTAAGGATGACAATTAAAAGATCTATGCTACAATTTTAAGGAATGTATCTTTAAAAAAGGCGTATTGTCATTATTTATTATTTTTTTAAATGGATGTAATAAAAAAAAATTCTCCAAAAGAGGTTTTTATCACACGGCAAATTTCATTTCATTTAAGTGTCCATTTCATTTCCCTTTATACAATCACTTATGGTGAGGTCGTGGTGCAATTTTTTTGTTATTTTTGCATGTACCACTTCAAGATGAATGACATATGTTGCCACTTAAACCCACTACACAATGTTTCATAAATCGGTCCAACGGATCAGCGTGCGGGAACCTCTGATCACATACAATTGATGTCCTGAAAAAGAACGCATGACCTCAGCCTCACCTCCAGCTTTTTGCTCCCCCCTCTTTTGCCGATATTGATTTGTTAAGGGCGGGGCAAGGTGGGGGGGGGGGTTAACACACGTTAATGCTTGAGACCAATCTTGGAATGAACTGTCGACGCTCTGACCACAAACTGAAACCGCGAACGTTTTAAGTTAGATGCTAAACATTCCAAATATTGCTTGTGTTGTGATTGTTTCACTGACTAAACATTCCAAATATTGCTTGTGCAGTGATTGTAAAATTGACATAACAATCAAGACATGCAGTGCCTACAACTGAAACATTCTTTTAAAAAATTTCCACTTGGAATAATCTCTAAAAAAATGACTGTCTGATTGCCCTGTCTTAAAGTATTGGGAAATATTTAAAAATATAGTGAGGGGGGGCAAGGGGGGGCATCATGCCCCGGGCGCTACTCACAAAGGGGCGCCAAATGGTATATTTTACTATAATATTGTATGGCTTTCGAATGGGGGCGCTAAAAAGGTATTGGGGAACGCTAAAAAGGTATTGTGCCCCAGGCGCGAGTTAAGCTCGCTACGCCACTGGTGGGGAGGGTCTATTTGTGGGAGTTTTTACTTAAGATGCGCAACTCACAAATATTTGTCTCGGATAGTTTGTAACCCATTGGTTAGTTTTTGATGTTGAACTTATCCAGTATCAGTTAAAAAAGATGTCCCAACTTAAAATAGTTTCTTATATATATCTATCTGTCTGTTGTAACTATCTTAAACGCCAACCGAGAGCCCCCATTCCGTAGAGCCCCCACTCCGTGTTGAACCTCTCCCCCAATGAAGTGCATTAAGACGTCGGTCCCCTTGTTTATTGCCGGTGCTAAATGGATGGCATGGAGTACAAGCGATAAGGAACGGTTTGATGGCCGACACGGACGGACAGTGTGATGTCGGACAATGACCGACAGTGTGATGTCGGACAATGACCGACAGTGTGATGTCGGACAATGACCGACAGTGTGATGTCGGACACTGACCGACAGTGTGGTGTCCGACATTGACCGAAAATGACCGACAATGTGATGACGACAATGAGCGACAGTGTGATGTCGGACACTGACCGACAGTGTGATGTCCAACATTGACCGAAAATGACCGACAATGTGATGTCCGACAATGACCGACAGTGTGATGTCCGTCACTGACAGACAGTGTGATGACCGGCACTAAGTGACAGTGCGATGACCGGCACTGACCGGCAGTGTGATGACCGACACTTACCGACAGTGTGATGACCGACACTGGCGGACAATGACCGACAGTGTGATGTCCGGCAGTAAATGACAGTGTGATGTCCGGCAGTAAATGACAGTGTGATGTCCGGCAGTAAATGACAGTGTTATGTCCGGCATTGACAGACAGTGTGATGTCCAGCAGTAAATGACAGTGTGATGTCCGGCAGTAAATGACAGTGTGATGTCCGGCAGTAAATGACAGTGTGATGTCCGGCAGTAAATGACAGTGTGATGTCCGGCAGTAAATGACAGTGTGATGTCCAGCAGTAAATGACAGTGTGATGTCCGGCAGTAAATGACAGTGTGATGTCCGGCAGTAAATGACAGTGTGATGTCCGGCAGTAAATGACAGTGTGATGTCCGGCAGTAAATGACAGTGTGATGTCCGGCAGTAAATGACAGTGTGATGTCCGGCAGTAAATGACAGTGTGATGTCCGGCAGTAAATGACAGTGTGATGTCCGGCAGTAAATGACAGTGTGATGTCCGGCAGTAAATGACAGTGTGATGTCCGGCAGTAAATGACAGTGTGATGTCCGGCAGTAAATGACAGTGTGATGTCCGGCAGTAAATGACAGTGTGATGTCCGGCAGTAAATGACAGTGTGATGTCCGGCAGTAAATGACAGTGTGATGTCCGGCAGTAAATGACAGTGTGATGTCCGGCAGTAAATGACAGTGTGATGTCCGGCAGTAAATGACAGTGTGATGTCCGGCACTGACAGACAGTGTGATGTCCAGCAGTAAATGACAGTGTGATGTCCGGCAGTAAATGACAGTGTGATGTCCGGCAGTAAATGACAGTGTTAACGTGGACTGAAGCGCCAAGCAGAAAGTATTCAACGGATCCTTAGCTCGAACACAAAGACACATTTGTTTTGTGCACACATTTTATAAGACAAGGACATAATCATGAGTGCAAGTTACAATGTCGTCTGGCTAAGTCAAATGGATTGGGCTCATTGCCAGAGCACCACGCGGGGACACGCAGAACAGCTCGGAGGGCTCCACCTTTGGAACATGAATTTGAATTAGTGGAGACGGTCGGCTTGATGAGGAAGAACAACTTCGGCAACGTTTTTTGGGGGATCACTGTAGGAGGAAGTTTCACTGTAACAACGAGAAAAGGCAATGATGTCATGGTTAGAAATGATGTGATGGATAGAAATGATGTGATGTATAGAAATAATAGGATGGATATAAATGATGTGATGGTAAGAAATGATGGGATGGATAGAAATAATAGGATGGTAAGAAATGATGTAATAGTAAGAAATGATGGGGTGGATAGAAATAATGGGAGGTATATAAATGATGTGATGGTTAAAAATGATGTGATGGATAAAAATGATGTGATGGATAGAAAAGATGTGATGGATAGAAAGGATGATAGGGATAGAAATGATGTGATGGTTAGAAATGATGTGATGGATAGAAATAATAGGATGGATATAAATGATGTGATAGTAAGAAATGATGTGATGGATAGAAATAATGGGATGGATATAAATGATGTGATAGTAAGAAATGATGGGATGGATAGAAATAATGGGATGGATATAAATGATGTGATAGTAAGAAATGATGGGATGAATAGAAATAATGGGAGGTATATAAATAATGTGATGGTTAAAAATGATGTGATGGATACAAATGATGGGATGGGTAGAAATGATTTGATGGATTGAAATGATTTGATGGATAGAAATGATTTGATGGATAGAAATGATGGATGGATAGAAATGATGGATGGATTGAAGGATGTGATGGATAGAAATGATGTGATGGATAGAAATGATTGATGGATAGAAATGATGGGATGGATAGAAAGGATGTGATTGATAGAAATGATTTGATGGATATAAATGATGTAATTGATAGATATGAGTTTATGGATAGAAATGATGCGATGGATAGAAATGATGGATGGATACAAATGATGTGATGGATAGAAATGTTGTGATGGATAGAAAGGATGCTATGGATAGAAATGATGTGTTGGATAGAAATGATATCATGGATAGAAATGATGTGATGGATAAAAAATGAGTTTATGGATTGAAAGGATGTGATGGATAGAAATGGTGTTCATTGCTGTAACAAATCTTGTCACGGTGATGATGGCTGTCACATTCAATGATACGCATCAGATATCAAAGTGCCGTCTGTTCAGCGTTCACATCGATCGCGTTGACAAATTGAGTTTGTTTACTTGTCATCCTTTCGTTTCCGGTTCCATCTCTGTCATTTCCAGTTCATCTTTTGTAGCTCCCACCTGCGCTGTGCATGAGTTGACAGATCGCTCTTGTTTATTTAAGAGCGAGCCATGACGAGAGATCTCTGGCGTCACGTGGCATACCCCAGTGCGCATGCGCTTACGCAGCGTCAATGAATGTTTATCATGAGATCAGAAAATGTTCTTGTGAGCGACGGTATCTGTTTTATTTAAGGCTTGTACGCCTCTCCGCTTGTACGTCCATCTGCGGCCTTGTCCATCATTTTGCGGTCTTGTCCATCCCTCTGCTGCCTTGTCCGTCCCTCTGCGGCCTTGTCAGTACTATCTGGCCTTATCCGTCCCTCTGCGACCTTGTCAGTATTCTGTGGCCATGTCCATCTCCTTGCGGCCTTGTTCGTCCCTGTGCGACCTTGTCAGTATTCTGTGGCCATGACCATCTCCTTGCGGCCTTGTTCATCCCTCTGTAGCCTTGTTCGTCCCTCTGTGACCTTGTTCATCCCTCTGCGGCCTTGTTCGTCCCTCTGTGACCTTGTTCGTCCCTCTGTGGCCTTGTTCGTCCCTCTGCGGCCTTGTTCGTTCCTCTGTGGCCTTGTTCGTCCCTCTGTGACCTTGTTCGTCCCTCTGTGGCCTTGTTCGTCCCTCTGTGGCCTTGTTCGTCCCTCTGTGGCCTTGTTCGTCCCTCTGTGACCTTGTTCGTCCCTCTGTGACCTTGTTCGTCCCTCTGTGGCCTTGTTCGTCCCTCTTCGGCCTTGTTCGTCCCTCTGTGGCCTTGTTCGTCCCTCTGTGACCGTGTTCATCCCTCTGTGGCCTTGTTCGTCCCTCTGTGGCCTTGTTCGTCCCTCTGTGGCCTTGTTCGTCCCTCTGTGACCTTGTTCGTCCCTCTGTGACCTTGTTCGTCCCTCTGTGACCTTGTTCGTCCCTCTGTGACCTTGTTCGTCCCTCTGTGGCCTTGTTCGTCCCTCTGTGGCCTTGTTCGTCCCTCTGTTACCTTGTTCGTCCCTCTGTGACCTTGTTCGTCCCTCTGTGACCTTGTTCGTCCCTCTTCGGCCTTGTTCGTCCCTCTTCGGCCTTGTTCGTCCCTCTGTGGCCTTGTTCGTCCCTCTGTGACCGTGTTCATCCCTCTGTGGCCTTGTTCGTCCCTCTGTGACCTTGTTCGTCCCTCTGTGACCTTGTTCGTCCCTCTGTGACCTTGTTCGTCCCTCTGTGACCTTGTTCGTCCCTCTGTGACCTTGTTCGTCCCTCTGTGACCTTGTTCGTCCCTCTGTGACCTTGTTCGTCCCTCTGTGGCCTTGTAAGTAGATGCACTTTTCGGTATGGTTATCTCCTTTCAAAGAGGATTTTACAAATCACGGAAATCCAGCGACTTCCCGGTTATCTGGAGTCCATACCAGGTACGTTGTTATTCGAAAGGGCTCCTGATATACATAGTGGTCAGTTGAATGTTGTGTGGTCAGTTGAATGTTGTGTGGTCAGTTGAATGTTGTGTGGTCAGTTGAATGTTGTGTGGTCAGTTGAATGTAGTGTGGTCAGTTGAATGTTGTGTGGTCAGTTGAATGTAGTGTGGTCAGTTGAATGTTGTGTGGTCAGTTGAATGTTGTGTGGTCAGTTGAATTCTGTGTGGTCAGTTGAATGTTGTGTGGTCAGTTGAATGTTGTGTGGTCAGTTGAATGTTGTGTGGTCAGTTGAATGTTGGGTGGTAAGATGAATTTTGTGTGGTCAGTTGAATGTTGTGTGGTCAGTTGAATGTTGGGTGGTAAGATGAATTTTGTGTGGTCAGTTGAATGTAGTGTGGTCAGTTGAATGTTGAGTGGTAAGATGAATGTTGTGTGGTCAGTTGAATGTAGTGTGGTCAGTTGAATGTTGTTATTCTAAAAGGCTCCTGAATGACGTACACAGAAATTTTTCAGATTTTTGTTCCAAACTTTTGCATAAAACAAACGACAAACATAAACAACGACCCTTGCTGTTCACCAGCTGTGCTCACTTGAATTTGAATATAAACAACGACCCTTGCTGTTCACCAGCAGTGCTCACTTGAACATAAACAACGACCCGTGCTGTTCACCAGCAGTGCTCACTTGAACATAAACAACGACCCTTGCTGTTCACCAGCAGTGCTCACTTGAACATAAACAACGACCCGTGCTGTTCACCAGCAGTGCTCACTTGAACATAAACAACGACCCTTGCTGTTCACCAGCAGTTCTCACTTGAACATAAACAACGACCCTTGCTGTTCACCAGCAGTTCTCACTTGAACATAATGCCACACACTTGTCGCCTGTTCACATGTCCGACAGGACGCCAAAAAATGGAACGGTCCCACATCGACCCCACTCGTCCCCCATCTCGTCCCAACTGGTGTCCGGCTGACTTTAACGGGTTTGGGACACGATACTTAAGACGGCTGGATCATGGTCTTTTCTCAAAATGAAAATGTCTGCGATTCTATTTTCAAATGATATATTTTGTACATCGATAGCATTACATATTACAACATATGATACATTTATAGAACATTCAAAAAGATATAGCTATACTTACGTTTCTGATACTCAGAACGAATTCAATAAAATAAAATTATTTGTTTTAAGTATACTCGAAATAAATTCACACTTCTCTAGTCTCTCATTTCAAGAATCTACCCGGTTCTATTAAAAAAATTGCTTGTTAACTTAAGACTCGGGACACAAATCAGTGTTAAATCACGTTAGTATAAGTTTTTTGACCATGCTTGTCTAGGGGAATAGCAGAACGGGTTTGAGGAAGCTTGAAATAGAAAGACAGGACAATAAAAGAAGAACGTTTCGACCAAGAGCCTTCCTCCGCAGACAGGACAAAAGAAGATATAATTGAAATTATTTTTAAAAAAAACATACGTATTTGTTATATTCATGTATTACCGGAAGTTGTTATTTTATCTATTTTTTGTCCTCATCTATTATCCTTGTCTAAAGACCTGTCTCGGTTTGAAGGTCTCGGTTTGGTGAACCATTCTTCTAAATGTGTGGCTCAAGTAAGTCGTGTCTTAATACCATTATCAAAGTAGACTGAAATGTCTACCACTCGCGCCTACTGCATTACACGTACGTCGGGTCAAAACCTGGAGCAATTTCATCAAGTTCTGTAAAAAAAATAAACCCACATTGCCGTCCTCCCAATAGCTCCATGGCGCTGATCTAAACCTCAACTCCCTACAGCACACTTGAAAGGCTGTTAATCCGGGGCGGGCGTTCCACGATTGCTTCGAGACAAAAGTCTTATTGCCACGCAAGACTAATAAACCAAGCAGCAGACATCAAAGCCACGGTTCTGTCGTGTTTGCACGTTTCAGATTTCTCGCTGCACTCTGTGAAAAAGTGCATTAGAAACATGTCCACATGTCAGACACTGTTTCCAAGTTACAAACATTTTTTTTTTACCATCGGCTCTAGGGGTAAGGTCAACCTTCTTAACTTCGGAAAAGATGCCGCGTGCGGTGTTCGGGAGGAGGGATGGGGTGGAGGCTAAGGGCTCGTTACGTCATTGATCTACTTCCGAGAACATTTCCAGTACCAGGTCAAAAGGTCTTTGAGTGTGTGTGGAGCAGCTGAAACTGTGGGCCACGGCTGGGACGTAGGGTAATGAATGAGGGCTTAAAATACACGAACGACTTAAATCTGTCAGAGTCTCGTTTCCAGCTGTAATCTGTACCCGGATACCTGATCATTCTTGTTGTAATTTGTACCAGCTCAGGTCGTACCGGTCATTGAATAAGACCGTAATAGGGGGCAATGCTTGGGATGTACTATCGAAAGCCAGTTGAAATAGTATGTAAAATTCATAGGTTCCTTTGCATCGCATCTCTCTAAACAACATGTCGTTGTTACTCTCTAAACAACATGTCGTTGTATCTCTCTAAACAACATGTCGTTGTTACTCTCTAAACAACATGTCGTTGTTACTCTCTAAACAACATGTCGTTGTCACTCTCTAAACTACATGTCGTTGTTACTCTCTAAACAGCATGTCGTTGTTTCTCTCTAAACAACATGTCGTTGTTACTCTCTAAACAACATGTCGTTGTTACTCTCTAAACAACATGTCGTTGTTACTCTCTAAACAACATGTCGTTGTTACTCTCTAAACAACATGTCGTTGTTACTCTCTAAGCAACATGCCGTTGTCACTCTCTCAACAACATGTCGTTGTTACTCTCTAAACAACATGTCGTTGTTACTCTCTAAACAACATGTCGTTGTATCTCTCTAAACAACATGTCGTTGTTACTCTCTAAACAACATGTCGTTGTTACTCTCTAAACAACATGTCGTTGTTACTCTCTAAACAACATGTCGTTGTTACTCTCTAAACAACATGTCGTTGTTACTCTCTAAACAACATGTCGTTGTCACTCTCTTAACAACATGTCGTTGTCACTCTCTAAACTACATGTCGTTGTTACTCTCTAAACAGCATGTCGTTGTTTCTCTCTAAACAACATGTCGTTGTTACTCTCTAAACAACATGTCGTTGTTACGCTCTAAGCAACATGTCGTTGTCACTCTCTCAACAACATGTCGTTGTTACTCTCTAAACAACATGTCGTTGTTACTCTCTAAACAACATGTCGTTGTTACTCTCTAAACAACATGTCGTTGTATCTCTCTAAACAACATGTCGTTGTTACTCTCTAAACAACATGTCGTTGTTACTCTCTAAACAACATGTCGTTGGTACTCTCTAAACAACATGTCGTTGTTACGCTCTAAGCAACATGTCGTTGTTACTCTCTAAACAACATGTCGTTGTTACTCTCTAAACAACATGTCGTTGTTACTCTCTAAACAACATGTCGTTGTTACTCTCTAAACAACATGTCGTTGTTACTCTCTAAACAACATGTCGTTGTTACGCTCTAAGCAACATGTCGTTGTCACTCTCTCAACAACATGTCGTTGTTACTCTCTAAACAACATGTCGTTGTTACTCTCTAAACATGTCGTTGTTACTCTCTAAACAACATGTCTTTGTTACTCTCTAAACAACATGTCGTTGTTACTCTCTTAACAACATGTCTTTGTTACTCTCTAAACAACATGTCGTTGTTACTCTCTTAACAACATGTCGTTGTTACTCTCTAAACAACATGTCGTTGTTACTCTCTAAACAACATGTCGTTGTTACTCTCTAAACAACATGTCGTTGTTACTGTCTAAAAACATGTTGTTGTTACTCTCTAAACAACATGTCGTTGTTACTCTCTAAACAGCATGTCGTTGTTACTCTCTAAACAACATGTCGTTGTTACTCTCTTAACAACATGTCGTTGTCACTCTCTAAACTACATGTCGTTGTTACTCTCTAAACAGCATGTCGTTGTTTCTCTCTAAATAACATGTCGTTGTTACTCTCTAAACAACATGTCGTTGTTACTCTCTAAACAACATGTCGTTGTTACTCTCTAAACAACATGTCGTTGTTACTGTCTAAAAACATGTTGTTGTTACTCTCTAAACAACATGTCGTTGTTACTCTCTAAACAGCATGTCGTTGTTACTCTCTAAACAACATGTCGTTGTTACTCTCTTAACAACATGTCGTTGTCACTCTCTAAACTACATGTCGTTGTTACTCTCTAAACAGCATGTCGTTGTTTCTCTCTAAATAACATGTCGTTGTTACTCTCTAAACAACATGTCGTTGTTACTGTCTAAAAACATGTCGTTGTTACTCTCTAAACAATAAGTCGTTGGTACTCTCTAAACAACATGTCGTTGTTACTCTCCAAACAGCATGTCGTTGTTACTCTCCAAACAGCATGTCGTTTTGAGCTCTGGTATTTTGATAAGGAAAAAATCATATCAAGTACATTGAATAATTTGTTTTGTCTTCGCTATTTCAAATTCATTTCCCAAATTGCCAACCTTCTTTTTGCTTGAGTCTTCACGGTGTTGTGAAGTTGTGGCATTTTGACTTGTGGAATGTAATCCCATGGTGGTGCACTTGGTTTCTACTAGGCATTAGGGTACTAGGCATTAGGGTAGTAGGTATTAGGGTAGTAGGTATTAGGGTACTAGGCATTAGGGTACTAGGCATTAGGGTAGTAGGTAATAGGGTAGTATGTATTAGGGTAGTAGGTATTAGGGTACTAGGCATTAGGGTACTAGGCATTAGGGTACTAGGCATTAGGGTAGTAGGTATTAGGGTACTAGGCATTAGGGTACTAGGCATTAGGGTACTAGGCATTAGGGTACTAGGCATTAGGGTAGTAGGTATTAGGGTACTAGGCATTAGGGTACTAGGCATTAGGGTACTAGGTATTAGGGTACTAGGCATTAGGGTAGTAGGTATTAGGGTACTAGGCATTAGGGTAGTAGGTATTAGGGTACTAGGCATTAGGGTAGTAGGTATTAGGGTACTAGGCATTAGGGTAGTAGGTATTAGGGTAGTAGGTATTGATCAGTTTTCCAATTAAGATAAGATAAGGTAATATAAGATAAGTTTCTTTTATTGATCAAAACAAATGGAAATGTTTTTTGATTGAATTTTACATTTTCAGCACATAAATAAAACAATTTGAACACAAGACATCTTAATTAAATTATTTCACTAGTGAAAAAAAAAACAGCCATTCTGTGAATTCGCTTACGCTAAATCAGTTCTCATTAAGATGTGTGACTTCAGGGGCGGCACGCTGGTAAGTCGTACAGATTGGGGAATAAAAGAATTTTTATATCTTTAAGTCCTCGCCCTGAGAGAAAGAACTCGGCAGATCCTAAGTACCCGTGATAAAGAGAATGGGATGTATCCCCCCAAAATGTGTTTAGTTTTACAATACCATTTTTCTTCAAATAGTTCCTCAAGAGAAATATATATATCTCATTAGGAAATGGCGTCAGCGGGCCGTCGAGCTTGTGCTCCTAATGCCCTCCCCGGCGTCCACCCACACCCGTCAGCCGCCGGGTGTCCCCGGCGCCGGGCCGTGCGGGAAGACGCCAGAGACCTCCCCGGGCGTGGGACGCCCCCACCAGCAACTGCTCGATCGAGTTCGCTGATGGAGGCCCCCCCCCCCCCGCCCGGAGACGTCTGGTCGACCGAAGACGCTGTGTTTCAAGCGTCCGTAGTCCACTTTCCTAGGCGCCGGGACGGTAAATTAACGTCCTAATATCTCCCCCCACCCGTCCCGGGGAAGCATCGGACGCCCTCTAAGAGGGATTCTACAGTGGGTTTCTACCTCGCAACTAGTTCGCGAAGTAGCTGGGACGAAACGGTTGCCTAGGAGCAGCTTTCTCAGGGCTGCATATTTAGAATCACCGGCCATAGGCTTCCACCACAGCCTATCGCCTCATATCCCTTAACGGCAACTTGTAATCATGATCCCTACCCTGTGTTTGCCTTTTCTTCCCCCTGTGAAGCATCACAGGTGGCAGCCCTGTAGGAGCTGTTTATTCCAGCAACTACCATGCATGGCCGTGTCTGTCACGCGGGACACGCAATGGTGGTAATGTGCCCCGGGTTAACGCCGAGGGGGTCGGTGGCCAGCGCTTCCAAATCGGCAAGCCACTACAGACTTGTCAACCGGAATCCCGGGGAAGTTCCTCAAGAGAAGGATGTTTAGTTTGTGTTAGTTCCTAGCTTTCTTGATTAGTCGGTTTATTCGTGTTTTTAAAATCAGGCGATGAATTCCCACACCAGCATGTGATACTGAAATTAAGTAGGCTTCCAATTGTTGTACTGTAGATGTCAATGACGTAGTCAATGAATGAAGTAATCAACGAATGATGTATTCAACGAATGATGTATTCAACGAATGATGTATTCAACGAATGATGTATTCAACGAATGATGTATTCAACGAATGATGTATTCAACGAATGATGTATTCAATGAGTGGCGTAATCAATGGACAGCGAGGTTAATGCATGAGATAAAACTCAACTCATCGTGTTGGTCCTAGAGCTATATATACGGTGATTGTGTCGTGACAGTCGGAGACAGTGGTCACGGCAGTGTGGCCGTGTCGTGACTATGGGAGTGAATGGGTTACCATGGGTTAGAACAAGGGTGGGAAAACTTGTTGTGCGGAGGACCACATTGACAAATGTAAAGCTATTGAGTGGCCGCATGTCCAATTTTTACATGTCGATAAACATGTCTCTGTATTGAATTCGGTAAATTCGCATTTTAGCATTACATGACAAAAGTCAAGGACTGTTTTTAAAAAAAAAAAAAAAAGAAGAAAATTAGAAATAAAGTTGATCAAAAATGTTAAAACAATCATAACGGTACATGAAATTCTGTAAAATTCAACAAAATAACAAAAACAAAGTACTTTGTTACACTTCTAAATGCCTTGGAGGGCCGCATAATATCAGTTGCCCACCCATCGGTTATGACATTGTTGATTATGTCATGATAGTGGGAGGAATGGGTCATGACATGTTTATTATGTTGTGACAGTGGGTGGTATGTGTTGTGACATGTTGACTGTGTCGTGAAAGTGGGAGTGAATTGGTCATGACAGTGTTGATTGTGTCCTGGGAGTAGGAGGGAATTGGTCATGACGTTGTTGATTGTGTCTTGGGAGTGGGAGGGAATTGGTCATGACGTTGTTGATTGTGTCCTGGGAGTGGGAGGGAATTGGTCATGACGCTGTTGATTGTGTCTTGGGAGTGGGAGGGAATTGGTCATGACGTTGTTGATTGTGTCCTGGGAGTGGGTCATGACGTTGTTGATTGTGTCCTGGGAGTGGGAGGGAATGGGTCATGACGTTGTTGATTGTGTCTTGGGAGTGGGAGGGAATTGGTCATGACGTTGTTGATTGTGTCCTGGGAGTGGGAGTGAATTGGTCATGACGTTGTTGATTGTGTCCTGGGAGTGGGAGTGAATTGGTCATGACGTTGTTGATTGTGTCCTGGGAGTGGGAGGGAATTGGTCATGACGTTGTTGATTGTGTCCTGGGAGTGGGTCATGACATGTTTATTGTGTTGTGACAGTGGGTGGTATGTGTTGTGACATGTTGACTGTGTCGTGAAAGTGGGAGTGAATTGGTCATGACAGTGTTGATTGTGTCCTGGGAGTGGGAGGGAATTGGTCATGACGTTGTTGATTGTGTCTTGGGAGTGGGAGGGAATTGGTCATGACGTTGTTGATTGTGTCCTGGGAGTGGGAGGGAATTGGTCATGACGTTGTTGATTGTGTCTTGGGAGTGGGAGGGAATTGGTCATGACGTTGTTGATTGTGTCTTGGGAGTGGGTCTTGTCGTTGTTGATTGTGTCCTGGGAGTGGGAGGGAATGGGTCATGACGTTGTTGATTGTGTCTTGGGAGTGGGAGGGAATGGGTCATGACGTTGTTGATTGTGTCCAGGGAGTGGGAGTGAATTGGTCATGACGTTGTTGATTGTGTCTTGGGAGTGGGAGGGAATTGGTCATGACGTTGTTGATTGTGTCTTGGGAGTGGGTCTTGACGTTGTTGATTGTGTCCTGGGAGTGGGAGGGAATGGGTCATGACGTTGTTGATTGTGTCTTGGGAGTGGGAGGGAATGGGTCATGACGTTGTTGATTGTGTCCAGGGGGTGGGAGTGAATTGGTCATGACGTTGTTGATTGTGTCCTGGGAGTGGGAGGGAATTGGTCTTGACGTTGTTGATTGTGTCTTGGGAGTGGGAGGGAATTGGTCATGACGTTGTTGATTGTGTCCTGGGAGAGGGAGGGAATTGGTCATGACGTTGTTGATTGTGTCTTGGGAGTGGGCGGGAATGGAAATTATGGTGGTGGAGGTTCGCAAAGAATCAATGTCAGGGAGGACACAGCGATACTGTTTCCGTTTTTTTTACTTCCTTTTAAAAAATGGCCATCTCTTCAACTCTCCACTACACCCCCACCCCCTCACCCATTTTCGAATCCGTCACATCTGACAATGATTTGTTCCGTCTCATGGGGGCCGATGCTATCTGGCGTCCCGACCGTCTCGCAGAAAATAACGCCATGTACAGTTGCCTGCAGTCGGGTATTTTGTACCATCGCGGGGCGTGACAAACTGGTGGGTGACATTAACGGTGTCTGACAATGTTTGTAGCCAATCGTCTAATACAAAGGGGCGTTCCTGTGGTCTATTTATAGTTTTAGTGGTGGGCTGGTAGTTTTCAAGTTCGTAGGGGAACAACATCAAAAAAAAAAAAAAAAAAAAAAACCGGACTGAACTGAATGGTTTTCAAACTGACAAAACTGAATGGTCTTCAGAAGCCCTGGAAGGGAAACATCAACCAATGGTTTTATTAAATCCACGAGAACTGCCAACGTCCACTATTCTTAGTATTATATTAGGTGACGTGTGCGCAAGGGGATTTGCTGTTACATATCCTACTGCACCACGATGCTCAAATTCTGCGTTAGATTATCTATTTTTATTGAATCACAGAGAGCAGGGTTTCTTGAGAAAAATGACAGAGTTCTTTCGATGATTATTTAAAAAATAAAAAAAAACAAAGATAATAAAAAAGGAAAGTGTGGACCTCTTCAACATATAAAAACAAGAACACGTAATATTTTCTTTTGTTTTTCTAAAATAGTTGGTGAAATAAATCTACGGTGTGAAAGCGGGTGGGTCATTAGAATAGGTAAGGGGCGTTAAAAAAAAATGTGCGGTTGCGAGCCTTGTGTGTGTTTTGGGAAAAGGGAGGGGGGCACTAATTGGGAGTCTTATAAAGTGCATTTTTGGTCACATTTCAGCCCCCACACCCCACCCCTTTTTTGTGCTTTATATTAATTTCTTCTATTTTTACTTTCTTTCAATTTCTTTTCACCCCTGTCCCTGTCACACTTTTTATATTCTAATTTTCTGCTTTACTCTCTGTCGCTCATTTTCTTTTTAAATAGTGTTCTCTCGCTTTCTCTATCGACTACTTTCTATTTTTCTTTCTTTCTTTCATTTTCTCTTTCTTTCTTTCATTTTCTCTTTCTTTCTTTCATTTTCTCTTTCTTTCTTTCATTTTCTCTTTCTTTCTTTCATTTTCTCTTTCTTTCTTTCATTTTCTATTTCTTTCTTTCATTTTCTCTTTCTTTCTTTCTTTTTTTATTGCTTTCTTTCTTTTTCTATTTCTTTCTTCTTTTTCTCTTTCCTCCTTGAATTAATATAGTCGTACAATACCATAGTATCATTAAGACATACTGAGGTAACTCCCACCTAACACTTCCTCTCCCCATTCTTAACGTGACACGCGTCCGTCTTGTCTTATTCTTCAATCCTCTTTTATTGTTTATCTTCTTTCCGCCCATCCATGTTTCTCATTCTCTCAGACCATCTCTCACTCTGCCCAAACACGTTCCTCCTTCTCTCTGGTCATCTCTCACACCGCCCATCCATGTTCCTCCTTCTCTTAGGCCATCTCTCACTCCGCCCATCCATGTTCCTCCTTCTCTCTGGCCATCTCTCACTCCGCCCATCCATGTTCCTTCTTCTCTCTGGCCATCTCTCATTCCGCCCATTCATGTTCCTCCTTCTCTCAGTACATCTCTCACTCCACCCATCCATGTTCCTTCTTCTCTCTGTCCATCTCTCACTCCGCCCATCCATGTTCCTACTTCTCTCTGGCCATCTCACATCTCCGCCCATCCATGTTCCTCCTTCTCTCTGGCCATCTCACACTCCGTCCACCCATGTTCCTTCTTCTCTCTGGCCATCTCTCACTCCGCCCATCCATGTTCCTCCTTCTCTCTGGCCATCTCTCACTCCGCCCATCCATGTTCCTTCTTCTCTCTGGCCATCTCTCACTCCGCCCATCTATGTTCCTCCTTCTCTCTGACCATCTCCTACTCCGCCCATCCATGTTTCTCCTTCTCTCAGACCATCTCTCACTCTGCCCAAACACGTTCCTCCTTCTCTCTGGTCATCTCTCACACCGCCCATCCATGTTCCTCCTTCTCTTAGGCCATCTCTCACTCCGCCCATCCATGTTCCTCCTTCTCTCTGGCCATCTCTCACTCCTCCTATCCATGTTCCTCCTTCTCACTGGCCATCTCTCACTCCGCCCATCCATGTTCCTCCTTCTCTCTGGCCATCTCTCACTCCGCCCATCCATGTTCCTCCTTCTCTCAGGCCATCTCTCACTCCGCCCATCCATGTTCCTCCTTCTGTCTGTCCATCTCTCACTCCGCCCATCCATGTTCCTCTTTCTCTCTGGCCATATCTCACTCCGACCATCCATGTTCCTCCTTCTCTCTGACCACCTCTCACTTCACCCATCCATGTTCCTCCTTCTCTCAGATCATCTCTCACTCCGCCCATCCATGTGCCTCCCTCGGTCAGACCATCTCTCATTCCGCCCATCCATGTGCCTCCCTCGGTCAGACCATCTCTCGCATTTCACATCCATGTTCTTCCTTCGGTCAGACCATCTCTCATTCCGCCCATCCATGTGCCTCCCTCGGTCAGACCATCTCTCACTCCGCCCATCCATGTTCTTCCTTCGGTCAGACCATCTCTCACTTCGCCCATCCATGTGCCTCCCTCGGCCAGACCATCTCTCACTCCGTCCATCCATGTTCCTCCTTCTCTCAGATCATCTCTCACTCCGCCCATCCGTCCCTTGTTTATCGATATCCCATGATTCTTATTTCTATTAGCAGACGAGGAGCTTAATGATCAACCAGTTTTTGCCGGCCAACGCATTTTGTACCCACATTCTCGTGTTGCCCTGTGTTGGCCAAGGTTATCCTGGTCATTCGAACATCCTCGTGGTCTTTCTCGGCTAATAATTATTGTGAGGCACATTGCCTCATTTCCATTTGTCTTGGCCAGCACTTCGGCCAAGTTGTCTTGGCCAGCACTTCGGCCATGTTGTCTTGGCCAGCACTTCGGCCAAGCTGTCTTGCCCAGCACTTCGGCCAAGTTGTCTTAGCCAGCACTTCGGCCAAGTTGTCTTTCCCAGCACTTCGGCCGAGCTGTGGGGCGTTCTTTCGAATAGCACCACAAGCGTTAAAACCCTATAGTTTTGGTGTCATTGACACATACACTTTACACGTTTCCACCACTCCATTTTACACATATACTTCTGCTTGACTCCACCATACCTTTTTACACATGCACCTGTACATGGGTCCACCACATCGTTTTGCACATACACTTGTACATGGGTCCACCATATCGTTTTGCTCATACACGTGTACATGGGTTAACCATACCTTTTTACACGTACACCTGTAAATGGGTCCACCATGCCAATTACAGGTTTGGCTGTACATGACTCCGTCGTACCAATTACACACGTGTCTGGTCCACGTTTCAATGATCTCGCCTGCAGCCCAGCTGTGCTCGAGGCAATTCTTGCAGGCCCGTGTTAGTTGAGCACGGAAACGAGACTAACGTCTAGCTACACAAAATATAGGACTGAACCAATGGGATGATCTTTGTCAAAAATACGCCAGCAGCAGACTCGGAGGATCTTTGTCAAAGATACGCCAGCAGCAGACTCGTCTTGGGCATCCGTCAGATCGTATCCGGAAATTTGATCGAAAGAAATTTCGTCGACGGAAATTTGATCGAACGGAAATTTGGTCGAATCTTATTTTTTAGTTTACACGTTAAAATTTTGGGTAAAATTTATTTTTGAACGCATTATTTTGTTTTACTTTATAATATATTGCGTTCGAATAGAAATTTGACGAAAATTTTAAAGTGTGAACTGAAAAACATATTCACCAAATTTCCGTTCGATCAAATTTCCGTCGATCAATTTTCCGTCGACGAAATTTCTTTCGATCAAATTTCCGGTAACCCCGTCAGATGGCTGACTGTAAAGTAAAAAAACTGCACGCACTGTGCATGGATCTGACATAAGTAAAGATTTTTGTAATGGATAAATATTTATTATATTTATTTGCATCAATTTGAAGCACGCACTTAATATCAATCCAATTATCAGTTTCTAAGGGTTCATATTCGGCATGTTTTAATCATTGCCACGATTTAGTTGAAGACGGGACACCGATATGTTGCATTTATATGTCTGCCCTTTCCGAGATGTTATAAAGTCTTGTAAATGCTAAGGATATTAAAAAGAAAATAAACGTTGTAAATGATATATTTAAATTCGGTTTTAACACACAGAAGAGTTAGCCTAAAAACTAAGTCGCTGATTGGCTATTGAGCCGATTGGTTACTGAGCTGATGGGCTAGTGAGCTGATTGGCTAGTGCGCTGATTGGTTACTGGGCTGATTGGCTAGTGAGCTGATTGGTTACTGAGCTAATAGGCTAGTGAGCTGATTGGCTAGTGAGCTGATTGGTTAGTGAGCTGATTGGTTACTGAGCTGATTGGCTAGTTAGCTGATTGGTTAGTGAGCTGATTGGCTAGTGAGCTGATTGGCTAGTTAGCTGATTGGTTAGGGAGCTGATTGGCTAGTGAGCTGATTGGTTAGTGAGCTGATTGGCTAGTGAGCCATGAATGCAAACGTTCCGAGAAAATCTCTCATACCTCCATGTCGATGTGTGGTGTGTAGTGTTTACTGTGTAGTGTTTACTGTGTAGTGTTTACTGTGTAGTGTTTACCGTGTAGTGTTTACTGTGTAGTGTTTGATGTGCATGTTTGGTGTGCGATGTTTTATGTGTGATGTGTGGTGTGTGGAATGTGATGTGTGGTGCGTGATTTGTGATGTGGGATGATTAGTGTGATTTGTGTTGTGTGGTTTCTTATTTGTGGTGTGTGATGTGTAGTGTGTGGTGTTTTGTACGTGGTGTGCGATATGTCGTGTGTAATATGTGTGGTGTGTGGTACGTGATGTGTACGAATCAGTACTACAGCTCACCATTTACAAAGAGATATCTAGAGCACCAGTGTGTTTACGGGTGTGAGGGGTAAGGCCAGGTGCTCAGAGATCACATCTTAAATTAACCCGCGACTGTCTGTCTCTCCAGCTGGGGGGGGGGGGGGGAGGATGTAAACATAGGAGCCACGTGGTGTCATTGAAGGGGTCATATTTAGATTTCAGTTTTATGCAAAGTTCATTCATTAAAACTTAACTGAACTCTTCGTTGTTTCACTGTCAGTTTTTGTGACATCCCGTTGAATTGAACGAGATTACATCATGGGCGTAATAATGATATTTTGAAGGGGTGGCCATTTTTAAATATACTTTGCTGTTTGTGAAAATATGATAAAGAATAAGATAAGATTCTTTTACTGAATAAATTGAAATGTGGTTTGATTACTTGTACTTCTTCATTTTCACACGTCAACAAATATTTTTACAGAGACAACATATTTTAACTAGAACAATTTAAAAACAAGACATCTACACATAAGACATCTACACACAAGACGTCTAAGCGCAAGACATCTAAACACAAGACATCTAAACACAAGACATCTAAACATAAGACATCTAAACACAAGACATCTACACACAAGACATCTACACACAAGACATCTACACTCAAGACATCTACACACAAGACATCTACACACATGACATCTAAACACAAGACATCTACACACAAGACATCTACACACAAGACATCTACACACATGACATCTAAACGCAAGACATCTAAACACAAGACATCTAAACACACGACATCTAAACACAAGACATCTAAACACAAGACATCTAAACACACGACATCTAAACACACGACATCTAAACACAATACATCTAAACACAAGACATCTGCACACAAGACATCTACACACAAGACATCTACACACAAGACATTTAAACACAAGACATCTAAACACAAGACATCTAAACACAAGACATCTAAACACAAGACATGTAAACACGAGACATTTAAACACGAGACATTCAAACACAAGACATCTAAACACAAGACATCTAAACACAAGACATCTAAATACAAGACATTTAAACACAAAACATCTAAAGCAGGCCTGCACAACATGCGGCCCGCCAGCACCCACTTTGCGGCCCACGAAGTAATGAACTATTTTTTTTAATAGCTTTCCCCCCCCCCCCCCCCCCCCCCCCCCACCCGTCCTATTTTCTTTTGGCCCGCACAAAGTTTTTCATAAAGTAATTCGGAAAACACATTAACACATACACTCTACAGTTATGAAGTAGCAACGAAAATAATTTTGTTGTTGGGGGTCGCCACAACATGAGGAACTGTATTAAAGGGTCGCAGCATGAGGAAGGTTGAGAACCACTGCAATCTAGCTGATCTTAAGTATCTGTGATGAAGACGGTGGGACGTATCTTCCAATTTTAATAAGTTTTTTGTTTTGTTTTTTAAATTAGTTTTATAAATGACTTTTGCTCCAAACATGTTTTTAAAAATATGTTGTAACACAATTATTGTATATCAGTGTTGTTGAAATATTTCAAAGTGCTAAGCCCTAGCGTCAGTTGACACGATCAAATTTTCGATCAAACATTTGATGGGATTTTTGTTTGAAGCCTTGTCGCAACTTTCAAATTGCTATTTGATCAAATTCCCATTTTTGTCCACACAAAAAATAATTTAAAAAAAAGAACAGACGAAAAAACGCACAAAATAGTGCGTTCATATTTGACACGAAATATGAAGATAAATTGATCTTGTGAACTGACGGTTAGATAAGACGTGGAGTGAAGTTCTTGACGCTAGCCAAGTGGAATATCTGTTTGGATCTAATAGAAATAGCTTTAATAGTTTCATATAAAGGGGTGTGGGGTGGGTATGCGTTCAGGCCGGGTCAAGTATATCAAGGGTGGGACGAGATTGGTTCAGGGTTGGAGAAAAAACAACAGAACAATTAAAAGCATGTTTTAACCAAATACCATCCTTCAGCAGGCGATATGATACCACCATCCTTCAGCAGGCGATATGATACTACCATCCTTCAGCAGGCGATATGATACCACCATCCTTCAGCAGGCGATATGATACCACCATCCTTCAGCAGGCGATATGATACCACCATCCTTCAGCAGGCGATATGATACTACCATCCTTCAGCAGGCGATATGATACTACCATCCTTCAGCAGGCGATATGATACCACCATCCTTCAGCAGGCGATATGATACCACCATCCTTCAGCAGGCGATATGATACTACCATCCTTCAGCAGGCGATATGATACTACCATTCTTCAGCAGGCGATATGATACTACCATCCTTCAGCATGCATATGATACCATCCTTCAGCAGACGCAATGATACAACCATCCTTCAGCAGACTATATGATAATACATCAATCCTTCAGCAGACGATATAGTACAAGAAATAACTTACATCCGAATTCCTGGTAAATTCTAGGCGGGACCTAAATCTTGACGCTTGTGTTCACTGGCGACGCCCCTGCGTCTTTATGATAGGAAAGGAACTGATGGTCTGAAGGAGAAAAAAAACCGCTGAACGAGTTTACTGTGGTGTTTAAAAACTATCTTGTGGCTGGAAGAGGTGGAGGTAACCCCGACCTGGAGATACACATCAGGTTTAGGAAGACGTTAATCCTGACTTCAACTTCAACGCCAGATTATGACGTGCATGGTGCTCGTGGGTGCGTGTGGTGGTGGTGGTGGTGGGGGGGGGGGTTGTTGTTTTTGATGGGCAGTCGGGGCTCGGGGGAAGAAGGGTGCTGAATTTGTCAGACAGGCGTGGTTGCGTTCGTCGGCAGATGGCGTTTACGTTGGCTCCTGAAGTAAGGTCGACCCGGAGTTGTGTTTCTTGTCGGCGTTCTGCAGTTAGGACGTGTCATCATTAATCTTTGAACGAGATGTGTGTCGAAAGATTTAAGTCACCATATAAAGAGAGATTAGACCTAACCGCGGAGATGGACTACGTGAGGGCCGGCCTTAGGCCACTGCAACCTATGCGGCTGCAGTGGGCCCCGCACTTTCATAGGCCCCGCCCCGAATTTATTTTCTAATACAAAATCTTAATTTTCACTTATTATCCTTATCCTCTACCCAGAATGGGCCCCGCGCAATCCGTTTCGCATAGGGCCCCGCAATTGTTAGGGTCGGCCCCGGCTTATGTTATGATTTATTTTGAAATTCTATGCAAAATTGGCTTAGCATTAAAAAAAAAATTCGGTTAAAAATCATGACACATAAATAAACAATATCTTTTTTATCTATTTAAAAAAACCAGTTTCCTTAAAAATCATAAAATAGTAAATGATTTCTAACGTCATTGTTGTAAATTTTTAATGGGTGCCAAACATTTAATTTCTTTTCTTAAAGACGTTGGTGTGTGAGAGTATGTTTTTTCCCTGTTGGTGCCGCCGACACCTGGAACAACGTGGTGTCACGCATCTGTCATTGGATTGAAATTGTGGGCAAACATTTAGCGTCTACGGAGAAAAAAGATTCGTTCAACATTTTATCCAATAGAGATTATCTATCTTATGGGAGAGCTGTCTCCCCATCGAGATCTATTTAAAGATTATCTATTCTCTGAGAGAGTCGGCTCTCCATCATGATCTATTTAAAGTTGATATATCCTCTGAGAGAGTCGGCTCTCCATCATGATCTATTTAAAGTTGATATATCCTCTGAGAGAGTCGGCTCTCCATCATGATCTATTTAAAGTTGATATATCCTCTGAGAGAGTCGGCTCTCCATCATGATCTATTTAAAGTTGATATATCCTCTGAGAGAGTCGGCTCTCCATCATGATCTATTTAAAGTTGATATATCCTCTGAGAGAGTCGGCTCCCCATCGTGATCTATTTAAAGTTGATATATCCTCTGAGAGAGTCGGCTCCCCATCGTGATCTCTTTAAAGACCGAAGCCACCAAACGTGTCCAAAGTTCAACAGATGGTTGGTTTGATTTCCCCGCCAATTCTCACACAACTGGTAGCCACCACGTGACCTCGGGGGGGGGGGGGGGGGGGGGGTGTGTGTCTGCTGGTGAACTGCTTCAAAGTACTCTGGGGGTTATCGTCAGGGCAAAAACCTTTCAATAGTCCTGTGCTCGTAAATGTATTTTTTTTAAAAATGATATAAATTTTCCATTATTAAATTTAATTGAAAATGAAAGCTATAAATACTTACCTTACGGTACTTAACTTTTATGTGCTGGAAAATGTATCAGTTCGTTTCAATAAGATAAGATGAGAGAAGATGTTTTGTTTATTGATCCAAATCAATGGAAATGTATTGTGTTTTTGCTTTCATGTACATATTTGTTCTTCAGTCTTGAAAACCTTGTTTGAGTTTTCCGTTGTTCCAACCATTTACCAAATTGGTTCTGGGTATCATTTGAACCCAACTATTTTTATTCTTTCAATTTTCTAAAGCGTTACCGGAAATATTTCTCCACGGAATGTTTCAAAAATAATGATTAAAGCCGGTAATCAATTTATTCGTCAAATTTTGTTATAAGTTATACGACTTAAGCCTTGTTGCCTAAATATATTTAGCTATTTAAAATAAAATTAATTTTTTAACAGATTCCAAATCTCAGCTAATAGTTTTGCAAATGTTTCATTTCTCAGTTAGATGGTTCTAAAAATGTTAAATCTCGGCTAAAATCAGAGGCGAAACCTAAGTTTTTTTGCGCCGGTGGACAAAATTCATTTTTACGCACGCAACACCTCACCTCTGAAAGTCTTTATTTTCATTAAAAAATGCCATCAAAAAACATTTTGGCGCCCCAATTAGTCTGGGGTCCGGAGGCATCTGCCCCCTTAGCGACACCTCTGGCTAAAAAGTTTCCAAAATATATCATATCTCATTTAAAGGTTTACCTACATATTCCAAATATCCGCTAAATGGTTTCCTGCATATTACAAATATCCGCTAAATGGTTTCCTACATATTCCAAATATCTGCTAAATGGTTTCCTACATATTCCAAATATCCGCTAAATTGTTTCCTACATATTCCAAATATCCGCTAAATGGTTTATTCCAAAAACCGCTAAATGGTTTCCTACATATTCCAAATAACCGCTAAATGGTTTCCTACATATTCCAAATATCCGCTAAATGGTTTCCTACATATTCCAAATATCCGCTAAATGGTTTCCTATATATTCCAAATAACCGCTAAATGGTTTCCTACATATTCTAAATATCCGCTAAATGGTTTCCTACATATTCCGAATATCCACTAAATGTTTTCCTACACATTTGATATAATTTGAGACCTTGGATAAACGGTCTGACATATAATACAGGGTTTACCTAGAGAATCTCCAGCAACAGGTCTATTTGAAACATGTACGCAATGTACCGACAAAGACCCCCCCCCCCCCATCTGCTCTAGGTGGCGCTTCGTCTGTCATGGTCGTAAGTACGAGAGACGTAAAAGACGTGTTTCCTGTAGTTATCGCCCATGCATGTTAAGGCGATGACGTTGCCATCTGGTGGCTCCCAACTTTGCCTCCACGGTTATCGTTACTGCGCCCTCGGGTAGAAGACAACTCATCACAGAAGATGGACGATGATGGGAGCAAGGACTTCTATAGTTAACAGTCACTTGTAGTAGCCGTAATGGTGGGAAATAAATGGCGGTATAAGACATATACATTTGAAATCCATTTTAGTAATAGTGTCACTGTTTTAAAGGTATATATATATAAATTTGTTTACTTTGAATATATTTAGATGGATATATCTTAAAGTGTGTAGGTTTTTTAGAAGTATGTGTTGATTTTTTACAGAAATATACATTATATTAAAGTGTTTATGTTTTTAGAAGTATGTATGGCGCACAATAATTAAAGGAAAGCAAGGTGCACTGCATTGTTGTTACCACTATTCAGACAGAGCCACTATGGTCTCAGTGGGGTACATGCGGCGTTGGACCAAAGAACTAAAAAATTCCCCATCTCATCAATCAGCATTGTTCCCTGACCTTCCTCGTGATCTAAAAATTATTTGTCTACGATATGTTACTTGAGCACGCAGACATGCATATGTTTATTTATGTTGTGTGTATGTCTTAAATGTGTACGTGTTATAGGTGTATGTCTGACATGTGTACATGGTGTCTGATTTTCTTATTTTAAAAAAAACAACAACGTCCAATCACTTTTCTTACTGTGATTTTTACCTGTGATTTTTACCTGTGATTTTTACCTGTGATTTTTACCTGTGATTTCTACCTGTGATTTTTACCTGTGATTTTTACCTGTGATTTTTACTTGTGTTTTTTTGCTTGACTTTTTTCCCGCTCACCTCGCTCTCAACCCTGAACATTGGTCTTGGTTCACCAGTGCATTGGAGGTCAACACTGAATGAAACGTTAGTGGGGCATTTTAGAATGTCATTTCAGTGGGTCGTTTTAGTGGGTCATTTTAGTGAGTCGTTTTAGTGGGTTATTTTAGTGGGTCATTGTAGTTGGTCATTTCAGTGGGTCGTTTTAGTGGGTCATTTTAATGGGGTATTTTAGTGGGTCGTTTTATTGGGACATTTTAGTGGGGCATATGAGAGGGGCATTTTTGGGGGCTTTTTTTAGTGGGATATCGGAGTGGGGCATTTAAGTGGGGTATTTTAGTGGGACATTTTAGTGGGGCATATGAGAGGGGAATTCTATGGGGCATTTGAATTGGAAATTTGAGTGGGACATTAGAGTGGGACATTTCAGTGTGAAATTTGAGTGGGACATTTGAGTGGAGCATTTAGTGGGGCATTTGAATGGGACATATGAGTGGGACGTTTGAGTGTAGCATATCAAATTTGTACAATGATAAAAATATCTCTTATATACATTTTCTCCTTTGGTTTGTCCTGCTTCCTCTTAAAAAACGCCCCCCCCCCTTCCTCCAAAACTCCACTTGTTTAATATTAATAATACTGAGTGAAAATAAGTCGGTCACGCAGCGAGCTTGCTCTGTGACGTCTGAACTCAGGTAATTTAGTTGGGTTTGTTTAATCTTTCGGAGGAGGCGACTATTATCCGGCGTTGTTATTGTTCGTGTTCCTCTGTCACACAGTGAACTTTGTGCGTACAACGTCAGCACTATTCCGGTATCCACCTGACAAGTAATCGGCAGAAGCGGCACTGAGCACGAAGATCCACCAGCTGCCTGTTGCCGTCGGTGGGTAATTTCTGGACACAAACGGTTGACGAAGGCAATGCGCTCTCACTACGATATGCGGCAGTAGATTTTTTTTGTAGATTATAGAAATATTTTTTGCAACGTTTGGACTCACCGAATATTTCTCAAAATATACGGACCCGTCGTAATAACAAAACTGCACCCGGTTAAGCCCGAGTATATACATAGTTCAACAGTATAAAAAGGTACCTTTCTTAACTTTCCATCTTACGCCCCATGCGCCTGGTTACAAATTAAGCTCCCAGCCTGTAAGTCTACCTTCCATTCACCATTTATTTAAACCATTTGTTGAAATCATTTATTTGTTGAAACCATTTGTTGAATCCATTTTTTGAATTCATTTGTTGAAACCATTTGTTGAAACCATTTGTTGAATCCATTTGTTTACTCCATTTGTTGAATCCATTTGTTGAAACCATTTTTTGAAACCATTTGTTGAAACCATTTGTTAAAACCATTAGTGGAAACCATTTGTTGAAACCATTTGTTGAATCCATTTGTTGAAACCATTAGTTGAATCTATTTGTTGAATCCATTTTTTGAAACCATTTGTTGAAACCATTCATTTGTTGAAACCATTTGTTGGAACCATTCATTTGTTGAAACCATTTGTTGGAACCATTTGTTGGAACCATTTGTTTAAACCATATGTTGGAACCATTCATTTGTTGAAACCATTTGTTGAAACCATTTGTTGAAACCATTTGTTAAAACCATTAGTTGAAACCATTTGTTGAAACCATTTGTTGAATCCATTTGTTGAATCCATTTGTTGAAACCATTTGTTGAATCCATTTGTTGAATCCATTTTTTGAAACCATTTGTTGAAACCATTTGTTGAATCCATTTGTTGAAACCATTTGTTGGAACCATTCATTTGTTGAATCCATTTGTTGAAAACATTTGTTGGAACCATTCATTTGTTGAAACCATTTGTTGAAACCATTTGTTGGAACCATTTGTTGGAACCATTTGTTTAAACCATATGTTGGAACCATTCATTTGTTGAAACCATTTGTTGAAACCATTTGTTGAAACCATTTGTTAAAACCATTAGTTGAAACCATTTGTTGAAACCATTTGTTGAATCCATTTGTTGAATCCATTTGTTGAAACCATTTGTTGAATCCATTTGTTGAATCCATTTTTTGAAACCATTTGTTGAAACCATTTGTTGAATCCATTTGTTGAAACCATTTGTTGGAACCATTCATTTGTTGAAACCATTTGTTGGAACCATTCATTTGTTGAAACCATTTGTTGGAACCATTCATTTGTTGAATCCATTTGTTGAAACCATTTGTTGAAACCATTTGTTGGAACCATATGTTGGAACCATTCATTTGTTGAAACCATTTGTTGAAACAATTTGTTGGAACCATTTGTTTAAACCATATGTTGGAACCATTCATTTGTTGAAACCATTTGTTGGAAACATTCATTTGTTGAAACCATTTGTTGGAACCATTTATTTGTTCATAAATACTTATCTACTTAGCGTTGCTTAACGGGTCTCATCCCAAGAAGTTTTATTTCCTGGTCCCTAAAGTAAAAAAAAAAACGAGAGAAAGAAATTGCGTGTTTTAATCTGCTTGGCCATGTTTATGAAAACAAGAGTTGGCCTTCCCCGGTGTATGGAGTGACACTGAGGGACCTATCTCCCAGCGTTTGATAACAACTCACAGTGTGCGCCTTGTCTCACATCAGGGGCTACTCATCGGAGAGCCTCAGACAGCAACTTGCAAGAGGGATAATACCTTAGTTCTTTAGGTTGGTAACGGGGGGGGGGGGGGGGGGGGGGAAAGGGGAGGTAGATTCATGTCTTGATGAGGATGCCGGAAGTTAACAAAGGGGGCGGCACAACCTAACTTTAAACAAAGAAAGTGCATGAACAAAGTTTTTAAATCCTTAATCTTAAAATATTCGCTTTTGCGTTTAAGGAGAAGAAATGTTTGGACGACTAATTGACCCACTTCATCGTTGACGATGACCACAAATTCGTTCAAATTTTCAGCAAACCCCCCCCCCCCCTCCCACTTCCAACCCAATAAATCAGTTTTCCTTATTTTTCTTGGGGAAGATGAGGGAAATTTTATGCCACTGATTTCAGGAAATAAATTTTTAAAAATCGCAACTGCGTTTGGTGCGTAATATTTTCTTTTGTTTTCTGAAATGGTTGGCACTATAATTATGTGGTGTAAAATGGTTGGCAATATAATTATGTGGTGTGAAATGGTTGGCAATATAATTATGTGGTGTGAAATGGTTGGCAATATAATTATGTGGTGTGAAATGGTTGGCAATATAATTATGTGGTGTGAAATGGTTGGCAATATAATTATGTGGTGTGAAATGGTTGGCAATATAATTATGTGGTGTGAAATGGTTGGCAATATAATTATGTGGTGTGAAATGGTTGGCAATATAATTATGCGGTGTAAAAGCATGTGGGACATTAGAATATTAATATAAAATATAATTTTAAAAAATGCAGATAATGGATTTATACGAGAGACTTGTTTAAAGGGGGCTGTTTAGTGAAAACATTGTGTGCGTGTGTGTGTGTCTTTGTGCGTGTGTCTGAATTTCATGCATACGCAAACATTTTGATTTTACCGTGTAAGGCGATTTTTTTATGTTTAAAAAAAAAATAATTTGTTTAGACATTTTAAATTTTTCAATTAATTTTTGTTTTAAGCAAATAAATAATATATTGAATTTTGGCAGTGATCATGTGACTGTCTCATGTTATGTGTTATCTTTGATGCGTCCAAGTCATGTTATGTGTTATCTTTGATGCGTCCAAGTCATGTTATGTGTTATCTTTGATGCGTCCAAGTCATGTTATGTTTTATCTTTGATGCGTCCAAGTCATGTTATGTTTTATCATTGATGCGTCCAAGTCATGTTATGTGTTATCTTTGATTAAATTGATTTTGTTTTGTCCTCCTGGTGCCTGAACCTCCTCTCTACATTGTGGTACTATGAAAGGTTTGAGAACACTCTTTTTCTCAACGTTCGTTGGTAGCTCTCACTGCACTCGGCCAGACTCAGTTCCTCCGCGAGGATGTTTAAGGGGCCTGTTAATCCAGTCTAGTGCTCCTTATCCACAAACCTACTAATCTACACTAATCTAACCAATCTACTAATACGATCAAGAGACCCCCCCCCCACTCCCCCAGGAGGTGGCATGACCTAATTTTGCTGGGACCGTACTCTCGAACCAGGCACGACTTCCGCCCGGGGGTATTGTATTGTTATTCCAGGAAGCAGTCACAAACATCCAGCCCATTACAGAGTGAAAGTCAGCTACCATAGTACGCTGTATTAATGAGATTTAGGGCATTTCCACTATAACACAGGAAATATTCCGCACATGAAATCTGACGTCCCCGGGGCAGAGCACGTGACTGTTTTCTAATGTCTCACCTACGTCACCTGTTTGGTCTCGTTCTGCTAACATAATGGAGACGTGTTTTTACGGAAGGTTATTGGCAGATGTTCAAATCCGGTCAGGTTCATTATGTACACCGCCTACAGATCCCTTTGCATCGCATGTCCAGCATCATGTGTACACCGTCTACATAACCCTTAGCATCGCACGCCCAGCATCCTGTGTACACCGTCTACATAACCCTTAGCATCGCACGCCCAGCATCATGTGTACACCGTCTACAGAAAGTAGATTCAAACTTCCAGCATCGTGCTAACACCGCCTACAGAACGTAGTTTTAAACTTCCAGCATCATGTTAACACCGCCTACAGAACGTAGTTTTAAACTTCCAGCATCATGTTAACACCGCCTACAGAACATAGTTTCAAACTTCCAGCATCATGTTAACACCGCCTACAGAACATAGTTTCAAACTTCCAGCATCATGTTAACACCGCCTACAGAACGTAGTTTTAAACTTCCA
This sequence comes from Omphiscola glabra, assembly GCA_964017045.1. Taxonomy (NCBI): domain Eukaryota; kingdom Metazoa; phylum Mollusca; class Gastropoda; family Lymnaeidae; genus Omphiscola; species Omphiscola glabra. Next base: position 13,717,671 of record OZ024800.1, read on the forward strand.
GCATCATGTTAACACCGCCTACAGAACATAGTTTCAAACTTCCAGCATCATGTTAACACCGCCTACAGAACGTAGTTTTAAACTTCCAGCATCATGTTAACACCGCCTACAGAACGTAGTTTTAAACTTCCAGCATCATGTTAACACCGCCTACAGAACGTAGTTTTAAACTTCCAGCATCATGTTAACACCGCCTACAGAACCTAGTTTCAAACTTCAGCATCATGTTAACACCGCCTACAGAACGTAGTTTCAAACTTCCAGCATCATGTTAACACCGCCTACAGAACGTAGTTTTAAACTTCCAGCATCATGTTAACACCGCCTATAGAACGTAGTTTTAAACTTCCAGCATCATGTTAACACCGCCTACAGAACGTAGTTTTAAACTTCCAGCATCATGTTAACAACGCCTACAGAACGTAGTTTTAAACTTCCAGCATCATGTTAACACCGCCTACAGAACGTAGTTTTAAACTTTCAGCATCATGTTAACACCGCCTACAGAACGTAGTTTTAAACTTCCAGCATCATGTTAACACCGCCTACAGAACGTAGTTTTAAACTTCCAGCATCATGTTAACACCGCCTACAGAACGTAGTTTTAAACTTCCAGCATCATGTTAACACCGCCTACAGAACGTAGTTTTAAACTTCCAGCATCATGTTAACAACGCCTACAGAACGTAGTTTTAAACTTCCAGCATCATGTTAACAACGCCTACAGAACCTAGTTTTAAACTTCCAGCATCATGTTAACACCGCCTACAGAACGTAGTTTTAAACTTCCAGCATCATGTTAACAACGCCTACAGAACGTAGTTTTAAACTTCCAGCATCATGTTAACACCGCCTACAGAACGTAGTTTTAAACTTCCAGCATCATGTTAACACCGCCTACAGAACGTAGTTTTAAACTTCCAGCATCATGTTAACACCGCCTACAGAACGTAGTTTTAAACTTCCAGCATCATGTTAACACCGCCTACAGAACCTAGTTTCAAACTTTCAGCATCATGTTAACACCGCCTACAGAACGTAGTTTTAAACTTCCAGCATCATGTTAACACCGCCTACAGAACGTAGTTTTAAACTTCCAGCATCATGTTAACACCGCCTACAGAACGTAGATTCAAACTTCCAGCATCATATGAACAACGTCTTCAGAACGTAGTAATCAACCGTTCAGCATCATGTTAACACCGCATACAGAATGTAGTATCACACTTCGAGCATCATGTGTACACCGCCTACAGAACGTAGTATCGTTAACTTATTAAGCGTCTTAGCGACTCCAGTAAATCTCCAGCCATCGTCAAAGGTAATCACGAAGTACTTAGTCTTTCCTTCTTTTCCAGAGACTCCATTAAGTCTGGTCTCATAAAACCACTGGTCACTGCCCCCCAACCCCCACAGTCCCGCGCCAGCACCCCAGAATTCCGCTTCTAGAACTCCTCAACTTCCCCCCCCCCCCACATCATCTCCATCCCCTCTATCTCCCGACCTTTTCTTCACACAGCACAAATTGTAGCTCATAAATCTTCAGTATCCAAGAGGACTGCTTTATTTAATTCTTTTTTGTTTTTGGTTCTAAGAAGTCCGTTACCCCTGACTTCTGAAACACCATGAGTTATCTGCCTCTTGCACGGACATTTTACACCGGGGGGCGCTTATTTCTTAGTTGAGTTTTTGTGGTGCACTTGGTACTCATTCCCTAGTCCAATGGGATTTGACTTCTTGGGTCAGGGAATAATCCTTTACCTTAAAACTTAGTAACAAGCACGCGCAACAACGATGGCTTCCTATTGGTTTGTTCTTAGGCGTGAAGTCAAAAATGGCATTTCCACCCCCCCCCTTTTTTTATCCCCTCTTGACATCCCCGCCCTTCCCATTTTCCAATGAGAGTTTTTATTTAATAAAATAGAAAATAAAGGTTATCTTAAAATGTGATATTTCACAAGAATCTGTTATTAGTTTGTATATAACTCTGAATCCAGAGGCGTAGCGAAGGGGGGAGGGCAGGGGGACAGATGTTCCCGGGCGCCTGCTAGTTAGGGGCGCCAAAATGTGCTTTGATATTATTTTATTGATGAAAATAATGGGTTTAAGAGTTGAAAAAAAAAAAAAAAAAAAGGCTCTTTAAAATGAAGCTTGTCCCCGGGCGCCAAACACTCTCGCTACGCCTCTGCCTGAATCTATAGCTAAAAAGGGAACCAAAGGATTGTTAGAAGCTACAAAACACTCGAGTGTCCTGCGTAAATTAAGACGAGAAGTGAAGCTAAAATGTCATTTAAACATCTAACACAGTTATTCACAAAGTCAACTACCCACCACAGTTACCCTCAAAGTTAAGTATCTACTGTAGTTATCCATCAGACTACCGGTCATTTTTTCAACAATCGACAAGCAGCGAGGGACGTGTGGAGCCATGAGACGGGCCAGGTCGTCAGGTCATCTCTCCATCCATCTACCACCCCTCGCAACACCCCACCCCACCCCAACACCCTCCCCGGCCTTCATGTTGCAGCGGTTCTGGCCAAATGCCCAAAGATGTAGATATGTACGACTGGACCTGAGAGCCTTTATTGATTTCTTAAAGGAGTAGAACTCCTCACCTACCCCCCTCCATTTTAATCAATGGTGCTATGTCATTTCTCATCTACATTCAATGGCCACTGGCCCTAGTGACGCTTTGGGGCCGGGGGGGGGGGGAGGAGGGTAAGAAGAAGCGGAGCTCTGGGCTTTATTTGATACTCGTGAGGAGCGGGGGCAAGTGGGGTTGGGACTCTTGTACTGGTTTTAAAGTTGGCGGGAGTTCAAAGAAAATGAAAGGGTGGGAGTGGGGGGAGGTGGGACCTTCTCTTGAGTTTGGGACTGTTTGTCTTCCTTTTAAAGACGTAATAAAAAAAATTCGATACAAACATAATAATTTGATATTCAATACATAAATATCTCAGCGCAATGAACTTTGTCAGTTTAGCTCTAACCTTTCTACGCCCCTGGAGTCTTCACATAACATACACATCTGTTGTTGAACATTTTCGTACTATTCTGTGAAAGATAATGTTATTGTCATACACACTATCAGTAGATGTCGTACATTTGATTAGTAGATGTCATGTACGATGAATAGATGTCATTCCTTCAATGTATGTCTTACATTTGATCAATAGATGCCCTACGTATGATCAATAGATGTCATACATATGATCAATAGATGTCAAACATACGATCAATAGATGTCATACATTTGATCTGTAGATGTCATATACGATGAATAGATGTCATTCCTTCAATAGATGTCTTACATATGATTAATTGATGTCATACATTTGATCACTAGATGTCCTACATTTGATCAATAAATGTCATAGATATATGATCAATAGATCTCATACATATGATCAATAGATGTCAAACATATATGATCAATAAATGTCATACATACGATCAGTAATGTCATACATATAACCCACTACTGCATATAATGACATGTTTATCTTCTGACTGATAAAGAAGTTAACCGAACCCCCCCCCCCCCTTTTTTTTTTTCCCCCCATGTTCCAGCCAGTGAATTATTAACTGAATTAAACCAGCTGCGCATGCGCACAGGGCTCTTTTATAACGTTATAAACTATAATGTATGCCCATTAAATGGAAACACTTTAGAATAGACAAATCATTGATTCTGGTTTCTGGGGAAATTAAAAGAGTAAAGGAGAAGACAGAGAAAAGACTCTCCACTCTATCCCATTTCATTAAGTAAATGGACATTTTCAATCTACTTAAAGAACGCAGAGATTGATGACGTAAGAGGACAGAGATTGATGACGTGGGCGAGACCAAATTTTCTAGGTAAAAAAAACAACAAAACAAATGGAAATTCAATAGGGGAACCAGATACAGAAACTAAAGGTCAGGGAGGAGGTTTTGTGTGAGATACAGCAACTAAAGGTCAGGGAGGATGTTTTGTGTGAGATAAGCAACTAAAGGCCAGGGAGGGTTTATTGTGTGAGATACAGCAACTAAAGGTCAGGGAGGGCTTATTATGTGAGATACAGCAACTAAAGGTCAAGGAGGGCTTATTGTGTGAGATACAGTAACTTATGGTCAGGGAGGATGTTTTGTGAGAAAGTGAGACGCAGAAAAAAATATTTCATTCCAACTGTATAGAGTTGGACGTAAGAGAAAGAAAATAGAAGGGGGTATCAGATAGTGATACACTTGGTCATCAGACAGTGATACACTTGGTCATTAGATAGTGATACACTTGGTCATCAGATAGTGATACACTTGGTCATTAGATAGTGATACACTTGGTCATTAGATAGTGATACACTTGGTCATCAGATAGTGATACACTTGGTCATCAGATAGTGATACACTTGGTCATCAGATAGTGATACACTTGGCCATCAGATAGTGATACACTTGGTCATCAGACAGTGATACAATTGGTCATTAGATAGTGATATACTTGGTCATTAGATAGTGATACACTTGGTCATCAGATAGTGATACACTTGGTCATCAGATAGTGATACACTTGGTCATTAGACAGTGTTACACTTGGTCATCAGACATTGTTACACTTCGTATTACAGCCTCTAACGTACAGTAAACATCCCTTGTTCAGACAAACAGAAATGTGCATTTTTTTAAATACAAGAATTAAATGCAACAGTTTATAAGCCGACACATCATTTCAATACATCTTTTCAGAACATCATTTGAGTACATCTTTTCAGAACACCATTTGAGTACATCTTTTCAGAACACCATTTAAGTACATCTTTTCAGAACACCATTTAAGTACATCTTTTCAGAACACCATTTAAGTACATCTTTTCAGAACACCATTTAAGTACATCTTTTCAGAACACCATTTAAGTACATCTTTTCAGAACACCATTTGAGTACATCATTTCAGAACACCATTTGAGTACATCATTTCAGAACACCATTTGAGTACATCATTTCAGAACATCATTGAGTACATCATTTCAGAACACAATTTGAGTACATCATTTCAGAACACCATTTGATTACATCATTTCAGAACACCATTTGAGTACATCATTTCAGAACATCATTTGAGTACATCTTTTCAGAACACCATTTGAGTACATCTTTTCAGAACACCATTTGAGTACATCATTTCAGAACACCATTTGAGTACATCATTTCAGAACACCATTTGAGTACATCTTTTCAGAACATCATTTGAGTACATCATTTCAGAACACCATTTGAGTACATCATTTCAGAACACCATTTGAGTACATCATTTCAGAATACCATTTGAGTACATCTTTTCAGAACACCATTTGAGTACATCTTTTCAGAACACCATTTGAGTACATCTTTTCAGAACACCATTTGAGTACATCTTTTCAGAACATCATTTGAGTACATCTTTTCAGAACATCATTTGAGTACATATTTTCAGAACATAATTTGAGTGCATCATTTCAATACATCACGTATGTTCATCATTTCAGAACATCATTTGAGTGCATCATTTCAATACATCACGTATGTTCATCATCTCAGAACATCATGTACACATTAATACTAAGAACTGAGTACACATTTCTGGTCATAACAAAATATCATTGCAGTCGATGATAAAGTGATGGAAATTCTCATTAGAGGATTTAGTTCAACTCTTAAGTCATCCATGCTGGGGAAACCGGCATCGCAGTTGTCTAGATGTTTGCCTCTTTTTTTAAAACTTTAGGGTTAATTTTTGGGGAGAGGGTCGGCGAAAGAACTGTCCATAGTCATGTCTATAAATAGATATGGTGACGGGCAATCACTTTTGGTAAGCGTTAATAATAGATGATGATAGCCAAACTACATTTCCTGGCCTGGCATGCCAGCCGCTCTGCACGTGGCTTGGCCTTTGGTTGATAGACTTGTGCCCATTTTAGACTTTGTGTCGTGTTAGACTAGTGCCCCTGTTAGACTAGTGACCATTTTAGACTTGTGCCCATTCATTTCTGGTCGCCAAGGGTGAAGCTTATTTTCATTTTATCTAGACTTCATCTTTTACTTGTACTTGTTATTTAAATGAAGACTTTTGGCCGACATTTTCTGTGTTTCTTTGTGTCTTTTTATCAAACTTTCAAATACGGCGTGTTTCATATTTAATTATTTCATAGAATGATTACCGCCTTTGTCTGCCATATATATTCTTGTTATATCAGACATTTATTGTTATAAAATAGTATGTAATACACATTACACATATAACTAGCCAATATACCCGGCTTCGCTCGAGTTTTATTCGGGAAATAATCTTATAAAGCATTATAAGCAAACACGTTGTCAAAAACACTAACAACTCTGGTAAACATTGAATTTGGGGGACCAAACCTCCTTCAGCTCATATTCAAATTCGATTTAAAGACAAAACTTAACTTTTAAAAGATGTCTTATTTAAAAAAAAAAGGTACTAATCAATGCTAAAGCTTTGAATGTTTATCTATTCAAATGAAATGCGATCCTCATTCAAATTTAGACGAATATCTCTTTCTGTCCACTTTTTTTTTCAAGCCTAAACATATCTTTTTCCACAATTTATTTATTTTTCATTCTAAAAGTGTTATTTTAGTTATCCCTAAGAAAGGGGAACTATACATCATCATCATCATGTCCCTAAGTCCTTGGACCGTTGGGGCGCCACAGATGACATGAAAACTATCCTTCTCCATTCCTCTCTGTTTTCTGCACTACGCAAAGCATCGCCCGTCAACTTATGTTATCCTCCCACAGTGGCGTAGCGAGCTTAACTCGCGCCCGGGGTACAATACCTTTTTAGCGCCCCCCCCTATTCGAAAACCATACAATATTATAGTAAAATATACAATTTGGCGCCCCGTTGTGAGTAGCGCCCGGGGCATGATGCCCCCCTTGCCCCCCCTCACTACGCCACTGTCCTCCCATCTTTTTCTCTGTCTTCCTCTTCTTCTCCTTCCTCTCGTTTTGATTTCTTTGGCGAGCCCTTGTTTTCTTGTCACGTGGCCATACCATTCCAGTTTGAGATTGTTTTGCAGTCACCAGGAGGTCATCATACTGCCCAATTGCTTGACGAATCCTTTCTTTCACTTGTTCGTTAGAGATATGGTCACAATAGCAGATTCCTAGGATGTTTCTGAAACATCTCATCTCCATCGCCTTTATTTTCCTTTCAAGTTTTGCTGTTAATGTCCAAGACTCACAGGCATACAAGAAAATGGAGAGCACTAATGAGCGCATTAGCCTGACTTTGGTGCTGGGGGCTATCTTTTTGTCATTCCATATTTTCTTAAGCCTCTTTAGTGCAGTTGTGGTCTGGGCAATCCTGGCCATCAATTCGGGCTTGGAGCCTTCTTCCGAGACTATTGCTCCTAGGTACGTGCAGCTGCCTAATGTCTCCCGACCTTGATTTCAGTGGAGTTTCGGGTGGTTTTTATTCGTCATCAATTTTGTCTTGTCTGCACTGATTTACATGCCAATGGAACTATACATATCATTCAGATAAATATTAATTTTTCAAAAGTATCGCATTAAAATTGGAACTAATTTACAAAGATTTTGCGTTTTAAACTTTTAATATTGGGTCCGACGGCGACAAAAAGAACTTGATCCTTAAATTTTATTTCAGTGAGTTTATTAGGTTGGATAACGAACAAACTTTATTTTAACAAATACAATTCCCCATTAAAATCGCTTGACGAGAGGATCCCACTGCACACACAAATAAAGAATATTATTATCTTGAAATCCCCCGATAGGTGCAACAATATACCCAGAAGCTTTCCGTGTATTCCTTTGTTTGCGGCTTTGGCCATTGTAAGAAAAACACATTGTAGAATTATTTCAGCAATGCATATCCAGGCAAACCTATTGTGTTTGGGATTTAAGAAGCGTATACTGATTGTACATTGTAGATAATTTAAATTTAAACTAGTGAAATCTTATACTAGGCACTGAAATTGTTCAGAAAAAACATCGTTAACAGATGTTTGAAAGTGCACCTTTCTGAATAAAGAAGCCATTCCATAATTATGAAAATAAATATTGATTTGTTTACTCTTTACCTATTTAGTATTTTTCTTACAACTTTTGGGATAAAGGTAATAAGACCATACTTTGCAGAAACCATCTGTAGGTAAAAGGGAATGAAAATGTCAAATTCGGTTGCGATCCTTTGTTTGGTCTTCTTGTGCTTGGTGGATCCAGCTACTTTGTTTGGTTTTCTTGTGCTTGGTGGATCCAGCTACTTTGTTTGGTTTTCTTGTGCTTGGTGGATCCAGCTACTTTGTTTGGCTTTCTTGTGCTTGGTGGATCCAGCTACTTTGTTTGGCTTTCTTGTGCTTGGTGGATCCAGCTACTTTGTTTGGTTTTCTTGTGCCTGGTGGATCCAGCTACTTTGTTTGGTTTTCTTGTGCTTGGTGGATCCAGCTACTTTGTTTGGCTTTCTTGTGCTTGGTGGATCCAGCTACTTTGTTTGGCTTTCTTGTGCTTGGTGGATCCAGCTACTTTGTTTGGCTTTCTTGTGCTTGGTGGATCCAGCTACTTTGTTTGGCTTTCTTGTGCTTGGTGGATCCAGCTACTTTGTTTGGTTTTCTTGTGCTTGGTGGATCCAGCTACTTTGTTTGGTTTTCTTGTGCTTGGTGGATCCAGCTACTTTGTTTGGCTTTCTTGTGCTTGGTGGATCCAGCTACTTTGTTTGGTTTTCTTGTGCTTGGTGGATCCAGCTACTTTGTTTGGCTTTCTTGTGCTTGGTGGATCCAGCTACTTTGTTTGGTTTTCTTGTGCCTGGTGGATCCAGCTACTTTGTTTGGTTTTCTTGTGCTTGGTGGATCCAGCTACTTTGTTTGGCTTTCTTGTGCTTGGTGGATCCAGCTACTTTGTTTGGCTTTCTTGTGCTTGGTGGATCCAGCTACTTTGTTTGGCTTTCTTGTGCTTGGTGGATCCAGCTACTTTGTTTGGCTTTCTTGTGCTTGGTGGATCCAGCTACTTTGTTTGGTTTTCTTGTGCTTGGTGGATCCAGCTACTTTGTTTGGCTTTCTTGTGCTTGGTGGATCCAGCTACTTTGTTTGGTTTTCTTGTGCTTGGTGGATCCAGCTACTTTGTTTGGCTTTCTTGTGCTTGGTGGATCCAGCTACTTTGTTTGGCTTTCTTGTGCTTGGTGGATCCAGCTACTTTGTTTGGCTTTCTTGTGCTTGGTGGATCCAGCTACTTTGTTTGGCTTTCTTGTGCTTGGTGGATCCAGCTACTTTGTTTGGTTTTCTTGTGCTTGGTGGATCCAGCTACTTTGTTTGGCTTTCTTGTGCTTGGTGGATCCAGCTACTTTGTTTGGTTTTCTTGTGCTTGGTGGATCCAGCTACAAACACAGTCAGATAGGGCTTTATATATTAGATGATAATAACTTAAATTTGTAATGACGTTGATATATTTTTTCTACTCGCTCTACTCTCCCTTACTCTCTCTCTCTCCCTCTTACACTCTACACTATACTTTTGTACACTCTTACACTCTACACTCGTACACTCTTACACTATACACTCTTCTTTCGTACACTCTTACACTCTTACACTCAACACTCTACTCTCGTACACTCCACACTCTTACACTCAACACTCTACACTATACTCACGTACACTCTACACTCTTACACTTTTACACTCTACACTTAACTCTTAACACAGGTCTCATTTTCCTTCAGACGCCATACTATGAGACAGAGAACCACGTACCACACACATTTATTTTGGATTCCATAATCATAGCATTCTGTCCTTAATAAGACGTCCCTGTGTATTAATGTTGGATCTCCGATAAGCTGGCTTGGTCCACTCTCCTCTAACCTCCCTAGCCCCCCCCCCGAGCGCTCCACGCCCTCCCCCCCAACCATTCTTCTCTCTTAACTCCTAGTAACAAATGGGAGCCGATGTTATACGTGGGGATATATTTTTGTATGCACGTCTGGGACATGATCCTCAAAAATAATGCAAGACATTGCAAAGAGGATTGGTCAATAGAAAGTGTGCGTGTGTTTGTGTGTGTGTGTGTGTGTGTATTTGGGGGATGGGTTAGGGGAGAAGACTGTTTAGAGGGGTGGCTGAGACGCGACGTACATCTGACACATCTATCCAAGCAATCGATAGATTTTACTTTAGTTAAGAATCGCGCCCCGCCCCCCCCCCCCCCAAAACCCCGATTTCTAGAACATATCTTGCCAAAACATAAGATCCTAGCCATCGATGAATGTTGAAATGTGGATACATGATGGCACGGAAGTGGATGGGGGATGGGGTGGGATGGATAGGGTTAGCGACAACAAGGACACTGACACATCTTATCGAGTCTTTTCAAGACCTAAAATCTTATAGATAACAATGTTTTGTTACAGACGTTTTGTTACAGACGTGTCTTGCAATGGACGAAACGACTAATTATGAGCTCTAAATTATTTATCTAAACAATATTAAAACACTATGGAGTTTCTTAGTGGAAAATTTTCTTATGGCTGATATGATTCCTCATAGGTTGCTAGGTGGCCGAGTGGTGTAAACTGAGCAAATCTCAAGTTGATGGTCACCCAGCAAAAACAGCACCAGCACCCCCCGGGTGTAAGGGTCTCGTTAATCTTGGATGGCTGGCAACTCATCTAAGAGATGTATTGTATTCAAACCGGAGATAGGGGAGGGGTCTACCCCCACTATACTTTGAGGAATGGTTTTGTTTTCATGTGACAATCAAGGGGGTGGGGTGGAGAAACTTTTTTGTTGTCAGGTGGGACTCGTTTTATTATATGTGGGTTTGGGGGGGGGGGGGTGTGGTGGACCAATCAAAATCTTCCTGTAGAATTTTCGTTGTTTTTTTTATTTCAAATTTGTCACGCGATCGTCTGTTACCATTCAAATGATCACAGAGGTCGAGGTGCTGAGTCTAACGACACAGAAGAACTACAAAGTCACTAAGAAATAGCAATGAAAACTCCTGCGACGCCACTGGTGCCCCATGATGTTCCCTTGGGTTTATCCAGCGGCGTGGAGAGAGGCGGTTTGCTGTTGGGAACCAGCTTATAATCCTAGCAGAATAATCCCAGGCATTGTGGATATCGTCCTGCGAAGTCCACACCGTTGTCACATTGTGACGGACGGATGCCAGCAAAAAGAACGACCTCATGGATCAATAAATAAAATATAAAAGATCTAAATATACATTGTCAAATGTGTAAAAATAAAAAAAATTAATATATAAATATAAATATATTATATATAAATAACTATGGCCCGCCAAGCAATGTCGACCGCAAATTCCATCTATAGAAGTTACTTTGTAACAATCCCAAATAGTGAGCTCCCCTTTCCACCAGGTAACAACCGTAAACTTTTTTCCACGTCCCTCGAACTCTATTAAAATTATAATGTCCCTCCAACTTGTGCACCGCATATTTATAACACCATATTATTTCAATTGAACCAAAAAAAATATTACACACCAAACGCACTTGGGGCATTTTTAAGAATCTCATTTAGCGCGGTTGTCGGGAATTTCTTTATCAGCGCTATCTGGTGGCGTTAGTGACATTCTTAAAGAGAGAATTATGTATTTGGATGATACCACTTACATATTATCAAATTATACATTTAGATCTATTCTATATTGTTTACTTATATTTACTTTACCACATCTGATATATACATGTAGATCCAGTGGTTCTCAACCTTCCTAATGCCGCGACCCCTTAATACAGTTCCTCGTGTCTTGGCGACCCAAACCACAAAAAGTCTTTTCTTTGCCAATTCCTAATTGTAGAGTACATGTGTTTTCCGATGGTCTTAGGCGACCCAAAAGGGGTTGCGATCCACAGGTTGAGAACCGCTGATGTAGATGGATAATATTCATGACCTCGAAGGTCCACATGATGAGACAATGCTATTGATATATTTAAAAAGAAACAAAACCGTCTAGCAATCCTTTAAAACAAGTTTTTCTTTTAATCAACGGGCAGACAACTCGTGAGTTAACACTATTTACCGTCCTCTCAATTCACAACATTAACGGTGACGGGTTGTCTCCACCTGTCCCGCCCACAATAACGTGCACTGTGGCCCCCCCCCCCCCCCACCCCAACACATTGCTCTTCAATTTAACACCACCTCACTGACAGGAGAGCTCCACGACAGAACCGTTCAGTTGGTTACATCAACGCTGGCTTTAGATTTGGCGCCCAGAACCGACGTCCCATTTTGAGGAATTGTTTTGTTGTCATGTGACCAAGGGCGCCCCGGGGGGTGCGGGGGCAGGGGGGTCTACCCCACTACACCGTGGGCGTCCCACCTTGAGGAATTGTTTTGTTGTCATGGGACAATCAAGGGAATGGGGTAGAGCAACTTTTTTGTTGTCAGGTGGGACTCGTTTTTTTTAAAAGGTGGGTTTTGGCGGGTGGGGGTTGTGGTGGACCAATCAAAATCTTCCAGTAGAATTTTTGTGTTTTTTTTCCTTTCAAATTTGTCTCGCGATCGTCTGTTACAATGCAAATGATCACGGAGGTCGAGGAGCTCATTGTAACGACACAGAAGAAGTACAGAGCAATACACGAAGTCACTAGGTACTACTCAGCGACCGTTAAGATGTTCTGTAGTGTCAAGTCGAACGTGTGCTCTCTATGATTATTTGATGATTATTTGATGAATATTTGATGATTATTTGATGAATATTTGATGAATATTTGATGAATATTTGATGATTATTTTATGAATATTTGATGAATATTTGATGAATATGATGATTATTTGATGAATATTTGATGATTATTTGATGAATATTTGATGAATATTTGATGATTATTTGATGATTATTTGATGATTATTTGATGAATATTTGATGATTATTTGATGAATATTTGATGATTATTTGATGATTCTTGCTGTCAATAAAACATTTTTACGAAACGTATATATTTACAGTATGCTGGTTATTGTTGTGTCTGTAATTTATCCCAACCGGCTATATGACTATAGACCAGTAAGCCTGCTGCTTTGTCTGGTCGAACGAGGTATGGGAAAACATGTGGGAACAAAACGACACAACACAGCAACGAGCGGACAAAATCTGGACCTTCAAAAGGCGGCACTTACTCTAGCTACGACAATAGTCACGCCCCTGAACGCTGACACAATCTAGTGTTGGCAGCATGCTGGAAACACTGGGCTGGTCACTATTGGAGGAACGACTCTCCATGGCTCTCCATGATGTACAAGAAAAATAATGGGCTGGTCCACTGCTCTGGCATTAAACAAAACTCGTCCCTCTCCCCCTTAGAGAGCGACGAGGCCATGACAGGCAGTTCCGGCTTATACCAGCGAGAAGCCATTATAGGAACTGCTCATTCCTGCCAAAGACAATCAGGGACTGGAACCAGTGGCGTAGCGAGCTTAACTCGCGCCCGGGGCACAATACCTTTTTAGCGCCCCAATACCTTTTTAGCGCCCCCCCATTCGAAAACCATACAATATTATAGTAAAATATACAATTTGGCGCCCCTTTGTGAGTAGCGCCCGGGGCATGATGCCCCCCTCACTATGCCACTGACTGGAACAAGCTTTCAAAAGGAACAAGTTTAGGCGACAACACTTTTGCGTCTATTGCCTGAGGCCTCCCAACCCCCACTGCATGATACCCTCACTCAGTTACTCTTGCAACCAGTGAAATATCCTCATCAACACCAGGCACAGAAACATTGCAAATCCCATTTACATTCATAGGAGCCATAATGATCAATAAACTGATCGTGGGCCCTTAATATATAGAAGAAGAAGAAGATTTTGAGGTGCATTTTTGGTGGGTGGGGGGAGGTGGAGCAATATTTAAAAAAATCTTAATTCTAAAATTTCTTCATTTCCCATTCAGTAGTCAAACAGCTGACAAAATACGTAGATACGTAGAAGATATTTAAAAACATGAAACAAAAAGATTTGTTTGGTTTGCGTGGAGTCTATACCTGACAATATGCATTTCATAAACACACGAAACATTCCCAGTGATATGTCAATGCATCTGTCTCCAGTTAGAAGAATGTTCTTGAAACAAATGTTTGATTTCTTTTAAAGCTATAGGGGACTGCAACTTCCTGAAAAAGCAGGGGTTTTTGCCCTTGTTAATCTTTTTCGCCTAGAAATTAGAAAAATGTCTCAGATACAAACGTTTTTTTCCCCACAATTTCGCAACGCTACACAGCCGCGTGCCCGATCTATAAGTTCGGAATTTATTTCCTGATACCGGCTGATGCAATTCCCGTAACAATTTCTTAATTTCTTCAACTCGTCAGTTCTCAAATGCTGTTTTCGCCATGTGAGCAGCCATCTTTGTACTTTCTTTGTACTCCCCGGTATGAACGATAACTCTGGGTGACAAGGGAAGTTGCAGCTTCCTATAGCTCGGGCGCTCTCAAATAAAACGTTTGTTGGGATCAAAGCGTCCGGTTCTCAAGTCAGCATCATGATAGTTCACACCTCTTGGAACCAAAATGGCTGAATCCCATCCTGTTTTAGACTCCAACTCCAAGCGTATGATGATCTCCTAGGATTATCCACAACGGATAAAAATGGATGAATTATCACAACACAACTTTTCTTTTTCTTGTCGAAATAAATTTTTTTCTCACCGTAAATAAATGTAACCAGAGAGAGAGAGAGAGAGAGAGAGAGAGAGAGAGAGAGAGAGAGAGGGGGGGAGAGAGAGGGAAAGAGAGAGAGAGTGAGAGAGAGAGAGGGTGAGAGAGTGAGAGAGAGAGAGAGAGTGAGAGAGAGGGAGAGAGAGAGTGAGAGAGAGAGTGAGAGAGAGAGTGAGAGAGAGAGAGAGAGAGTGAGAGAGAGAGATAGAGAGAATAACAGATCTGACATCTCTTCGTCCTTGAACTCACGTCTAATCTAGCTCCACCAGAGCCACCAAAGTCTTTTGTTGGACATCTCTTCGTCCTTGAACTCACGTCTAATCTAGCTCCACCAGAGCCAGCAAAGTCTTTTGTTGGACATCTCTTCGTCCTTGAACTCACGTCTAATCTAGCTCCACCAGAGCCACCAAAGTCTTTTGTTGGACATTTTCATCATTTAATGAATACATTATTTCCAGACGAGATCCACTGTTTCAAAACTTCCATCCACTTCCCACCTCCGCCTTCAACCCCCCCCCCCCCCCCGCTGTCTTCCAAACATAGCCCACCCTAAAACATGGCCCACAGGGTACAATAACGCGATCTCCTTATCACCATATTTGCCAGTTATTCTTTTCACTAAGCGGCCTGGGATCAATATTCATAGTCCATTTCTTCGCGTCTGCGCTGATCGAATAACCGGAAACCGGGGTTGCTATTGACGACAGATGATGCCTGTTTTCCACTATATTTATAGGAACGTTATGGCCGCGGGGCGACCATGCAACATAGATGATGACGCAATTAAAACTCGTGACAAATGACGTCAGTTACTGCGTTTTAAATTACAACGTCATCATACTCTTTTCCCAAGTAGGTCAAGGTTGAAGATCTGGTAGTGTTGAGTTAGCCAGCGACACTGTCAGAGCTGTCAGTGTGCCAGTGGCACTATCAGAGCTGTGAGTTAGCCAGTGGCACTTTCAGAGCTGTGAGCTAGCCAGTGGCACTGTCAGAGCTGTGTGTTAGCCAGTGGTACTGTCAGAGCTGTGAGTAAGCCAGTGGTACTGTCAGAGCTGTGAGTTAGCCAGTGGTACTGTCAGAGCTGTGAGTAAGCCAGTGGTACTGTCAGAACTGTGTGTTAGCCAGTGGCACTGTCAGAGCCGTGAGTTAGCCAGAAGATTTGTGAGAGCTGCGAGTTAGCCAGTGGCTCTGTCAGAGCTGTAAATTAGCCAGTGGCATTGTCAGAGCTGTGAGTTAGCCAGTAGAAAGGCTGTGAACCACTGATCTAACCTATTCAAGTAATGCACTGAGGCTCTCTATTACTCTAACCTATTGAAGTAATATTAGTAAAACCATTTGATGCACACGTTGGTTCTTATGTTGTTAACTGTGTTTCTTTCTGACGATGTCCATGTATGTTTTGTGTATGCGTTTATGTGTGTTTGTGTAAGGGGTTTGGGGGGTTCATGCCTTCAGGAATCGGGGCAAGACATCTATCACAGCCAAAACTAGGGAAAATGTCGCCTAGGGCAAGCTCTGTAGCCGTCACACCCACGGCACATAAACTTAAATCCATTCCAGTTTCGGCACCCCCCTGAGGGTATGCCTTTGACCCCAACTTAGTTTCGCCCATGCAATCTATATAGTCCAATATATTATATATATATGTATACATATATACAAAATTCAAGGAAACTCATATTATTTGTGAAAGGTGCCGATGCTGTCACTTTGATTAGGGAGGGAGGAGAAATCGAAGCCTCCCCAGGCTCACGAACGAAACGTGAGATGGTGTTTGGAGAGTAAAATGGGGGGGGGGGCAAGTGAGCCCTTTCCCAGATAATTTTTAATAAATCAAAATACAGGGGTCCATTGGGGAGCATCTATGAATATATTTTCTCATCGCTCTACACTTGATGGGTGAGCAACAGAAGAGATGCTTGTGGATATTTTGGTTCCGTTCAACTGCTTGTGTTTATACAAAACTTACATTTATTTGTAAGTCTAGAAACGTGAGTCCCCCTAATAGCGGGCGGACCCCTAGAAGCGCGAGGACCCCTAGTAGCGTGAAGACCCCTAGAAGCGTGAGGACCCCTAGTAGCGTGCGGACCCCTAAAAGCGTGAGGACCCCTAGTAGCGTGCGGACCCCTGGAAGCGCGAGGACCCCTAAAACAATATCTGCATCACCATGAACCCTACACCAGACCTCACCATCAAACACAATGTCTGTATCGTAGATGCTAGAATGTGTGTCCTTGCCAAGTAATTTATGATGAACTCTTAGAATCATGAGAATGGAAGAAGAAAAAAACCCTACCCGAATATTTCGCTTATATTTTTGTTATTCTTGATTAATGAACTGGGATATTTCAGCCTGGAAACAAAATAAAGAAGTGACAGTAAATGAAATGTTCAAGAAAGCTGATCTCGTCATTTTTTAGGAGATATATTTGCCCTTTGAAACAGAAACTAAAGTTTGTAACTAGTATGAATAACACGGGATTTGAGAGTATGTAACAAATGAATAACACGGGCTTTGAGATTATGTAACAAATGAAAAACAAGGGCTTTGAGAGTATGTAACAAATGAATAACACGGGCTTTGAGAGTATGTAACAAATGAATAACACGGGCTTTGAGAGTATGTAACAAAGGAATAACACGGGCTTTGAGAGCATGTAACAAATGAATAACACGGGCTTTGAGCGTATGTAACAAATGAATAACACGGGCTTTGAGAGTATGTAAAAAATGAATAACACGGGCTTTGAGAGTATTTAACAAATGAATAACACGGGTTTTGAGAGTATGTAACAAATGAATAACACGGGCTTTGAGAGTATTTAACAAATGAATAACATGGGTTTTGAGAGTATGTAACAAATGAATAACACGGGCTTTGAGAGTATGTAACAAATGAATAACACGGGTTTTGAGAGTATGTAACAAAGATCATTTTAAAAACTCGTCATATTATTGATATTTGAGTTAAGTATCCTGTTTTTTTGTTGTTATATATTTATGAGGGATGGGGCTGTTCAACTCTTGGCACCCCATGAGACGCCCCCTGGCTCATGTCTCACGATCTACAAACATAATATTGTGTCCCCACGAGACTTGGGAATGGCACAACGATCTCAGTGGTTCTAGAAATGTTGGCAAACAGCTCAGTCTACTTTTAGTCTATTTTCTCCATTCACACAATCCACATCTTCAGTTATCTGCGGAGGTTTAAACTATGGCTGTTGACAAACACGCCAAGCTATCGCTTTCTTGAGATGAACTTTGGACAATGATGTAACTGAGCCACACATGAACTAAACGAAACATTACATGCATGTTTAAGTGTAAGTGTAAGGTGTGTGTTTTATGTGGCAATGGTACTATGGGAATAAGAGGTCAGGTGTGTGTTGATTCTGCTGGATTCACCGATGGAATGGAATTCTGAACACAGTCCCTACTCTACAAGTCCCGTCCAACTCCACTTTTTTTTTTTTTAAATGTCTCCTAAATTTTATTTATATACTATTGAAGCTTGCCCCCCCCCAACCCCCACAACCCCCGAACTAGAAGTCGTATTTTACAAATGTCCCCCAAGTATGTTAATTCCTTACTGTTTTAGAGATGGTTTTTCTCGTTCAATATGAACATTGGAAATTTTCATGGTCTATTATAATAAACTAGCGAGAACCCGGCATGCGTACACAATGAAAAAAGTGTTTGTGTTTTAATTAAGTTTTAAAGTAATTTTTAAATAGAAAATATTTATTGTATTTTTCCGTCTAGTGCG
Source organism: Omphiscola glabra (assembly GCA_964017045.1). Classification (NCBI taxonomy): domain Eukaryota; kingdom Metazoa; phylum Mollusca; class Gastropoda; family Lymnaeidae; genus Omphiscola; species Omphiscola glabra. The sequence continues at coordinate 13,736,114 of OZ024800.1, forward strand.
TACATAAATAAATTAGAAGTTTTTTCAACGCGTGAGCAGGGAACATATAGCTGTCCACGTGAGAAGCGTGTATTTTCAAAATTTAGTCCACACACTTGTAGCGATTGATCCACCCACGCAGTAGCTCTGTTTTAAATTATATTTAGATAGCTCAAATATTTATTATTTTTAAAATAAAGCCCCGGCCCCAAACGTAAAATTTTAAAATGGTTGTACTTATGTCACACACAAACTGAAATGTCGTTTGTATTTGGATTGATTTCTAGCCCCCCATGCAATAGCACTGATTGAAATTATATTTGTATAGCTCATATTAGAAAAAAATAATTTGGGGCTCCGGTCCGAAAAGGAATATTTCAAAATGGATAAGCTAATTCAGAAACCATTTGTGCGCACAACAACTTACCAAAGTTTTATCGCAATCGGATGAATGGTATAGGAACGCATACGAAAAAAAAAGCTCATAAAAGGGGTAAAAAAGAATGTAGGTCCCCGGTCCCGAAACGGAATATTGTAAAATGTGTGTATTAATTCAGAAACATTTGTATTTTTTTTTACAATTCACACAATTTTCATCACTTTGGATTGATGGTATAGAGTATAGAAGCACATACGGGATATACTTATATATGTATAGATATAGTTTACCGAATTAAGATAAATTTTTTGCAATTATTCAAGGAAGATCTGTCTGTCTGTCTGACTGTCTGTCTCGCTGTCTGTTTCTCTGTCTTTCTGTCTCCCTATCTGTCTGTCTCTCTGTCTCTCAGTCTGTCTCTGTCTGTCTCTATGTCTCTCTGTCTGTCTCTCTGTCGCCGCTCTGCCTGTCTCTCTGTCTATCTCTCTTTCTCTCTGCCTGTCTCTCTTTTTCTATGTCTGTCTCTCTGTTTCTCTGCCGGTCTATATGTCTCTCTGTCTGTCTGTCTCTATGTCTCTATGTTTGTCTCTCAAGCTGTCTCTCAGGCTGTCTCACTGTCAGTCTCTGTCTCTCTGTCTATCTCTCTGTCATTATGTCTGTCTCTCAAGCTGTCTCTCAGGCTGTCTCACTGTCAGTCTCTGTCTCTCTGTCTATCTCTCTGTCATTATGTATGTCTCTCTGTCTGTCTCTCTGTCTGTCTGTCTCTCTGTCTACATCTCTGTCTGTCTGTTTGTCTCTCTGACTGTCTCTCTTTCTGTCTCTCCTTCTGCCCTTCTGTCTGTCTGACTGCCTGTCTATTTGTCTGTCTGTCTGTTTATCTATATATCTACCTATCTATCTATCATCTACCTATCTACCTATTTACCATCTACATGCCTGCCTACCTACCTGCCTACCTACCTACCTACCTATCTACCTAACTATCTACCAATCCAGCTACTATCTACAGACCTGTTTACCCTCAAAATCTTAAAATCGTACAGTTTCATCACAAAATCGTTCAATACATTATCTTAAAAGTAAAAAAACACTCAGTATATATAATGTATACACATCAAAATCGTACATTGTACGCCAAATTCGTAAGAGTAAACAGGTCTGTATCTATCTACCCATCTATCTACCTACATATCTATCTACCTACTTACCTACCTACCAACATACCTACCTTTCTACCTACCTATCTATCCATCCATCCATACATACATTCATCCTCTCACCCACCCACCCGTCCATCCATCCATCCTTTCATCCATCCATCCATCCGTCTAGCTATCTTTTATCTACATCTCTATCTATCTATCATCTATCTGTGTATTTGTCTGCCTGTCTGTCTTTCTATCTCTCTATCTAATAAAATATCTATTTTAAAAATTAAATTTTCCCTTGTGTAAAGTGATTGGGTTTTGATATCACTGGGGATAATTATGAAAATATTTTTATGTTTTGTCATTGATTTTCTTAATTGGTTAACATATGTTCATATGTAAAATGTGAATATAGCTTCTTTTTTTTTACAACTGAATTGTCATTGGATTGAAAGATATTGTCATCCAAGTAAAAATGCATGAACTCAATTTCCTACCATCGAAATAAATGTATCGAAGAAGGTTAATTATTGATCAAATTTATTCTGAGGCTTATCTTGTGCTGCACTGGGCAAAATGAATGTATAGTGTATAGTGGGCTACACAGAGTTTAAAAAAAATAAAAAATCATCCACTGGATTGTAGCCCCCTTACTTACGCAGAAGATGTTTTTTTGCATTTAATATGCTTATTTCTTATCTAGATCAGTGATAAGTGCATTAAAAATGCTATTTGGCTATTTAGTTTTGCTACACCAATTTAATTAAAAGGCATATTCTTATTAAAATTATTTTCAAATGTAGAGTTTTTACTACTTTATAAATTTCATAAAAGTTTATTTTTGGAATGAATAAAAAGTACAAACTTATTAAATGTTAAAAATACAAAGCTAAATTGGTATTTAAGTTTAGCAATTTAAAAAGCAATCCCTGCATATTTATTAATTTTACTTATAAGAAGGGGAATGTACATCATCAGTTTTGTCACGCTGTTTTATTAAATTATTTAAGTCAGATAACTTTTAGCTTTGGCTAAATAGGCAATTCGCACTATGACGTCATTTGCGTGATTATTTAGAACTAATTAATTTTAATTTTATTTCGCCTTATTGACAACGCGCTAAAGAACGCACTAACAACAACTGATGTTTAGGTTTTCCCGATAAATGTGATTACTGTGTATTTCTTTGATCATATTTTTTCTATTTAATTTTTTTTTCATAACTTTAAACGCATATAAAATGCTTAAGATAGTTCCTTAGTTGTTTCTTTATATGTATTTGTAATTTATAATAATAATACTTAAACTTTTTGTAAAATAAAAGCGGAAATATAATATTTTTTGCGCATGTAAATTTATTCGATTTCCGTAAAATAATGGAAAATAACTATGTTTGTTTTAAGAGTCCGAACGTATCAAAATATTTTCGGCTCTTTGGCGTTATGTCCCTATAGCTCATTCTTATATAAATATTCAATTGATTGTCTGGCGTAATGAAAGCTTATTCAACAATTTTTACCCAATGTACTCAAATGTTATCTTCTCCCGTTGTTTCTCTAGGTGTGCAGGAATGCAACGGTCTCTCGGTGGACTGGGTTTCTAAACACATCTACTGGACAGATGCCGGCAAGAAGACCCTCGAGATAGCCAACTATAACGGAAGCGGGAGGAGAATACTCGTGGGAGATGGACTGGTCGAGCCACGCGGTATCGTGGTGGACCCTGTGTTCGGGTAAGTTACGCCTCCAACTAATTTGCCCTATAAAAACATCGGTCTTAAGTTTATATTTTGTGAACCCAGTGGCTCATTAAAACAGAACAATTCCTTTATTCTGCTTGGCATAGGTTTTTTTTTTCCAACTTTCTTTGCCACTTTTACAAACTTCTCCGTTTACATAGAGTGTTGGAACATGACAAGAACGTGTTCTGGAACTTGTTCTGCTACTTGCTTAGGAATTTGTTCTGGTACGCGTTCAAGTAATTTCTCTGGAACTTGTTCTGGTACTTGTTCTGGTAATATATCTGGAACTTGTTCTGGTACGTGTTCTGGTACTTGCTCTGGAACTTATTCTGGTACTACTTGCTCTGATAGAGAACGTTCATATCACAGTTTTAAAGATCCCCAATTAACTTATTCTAAAATGTTAAAAGTTATTATTCCAGAAAATAAAAGGATAACTCTTCAATCACATCAACAATTCAATTATTATTTCAGTTACTTTCCATTTAAAGCGAAAACATTCTTTTAAAACGTTATGAGCTTTAAAGAAAACATTTTTATTTTGATTTTAATCTACGTGCTTAAAGGGATGTCAACTCGTAATGCCATGGTGAAAAGGGAGTTGTACTGGTAATAATTGAAGAATCCTCTTTATTTAAAAGTCCCTTATTCCCACTTTGTCTATTTAGAACGTCCTCCTCTAACGAAGTACATGTATGTGACACCCTCCTCCAACGTTCGTATTTATACCTACCTCTGTCCTATCACTCAAACTGACGTGTATTTAGCTTACAACCCAAAAACTGTCGTATATTTAGTACACATCACTCAATCTGTGGTAGATTTAGCATACACCTCTAAAACTGTCGTACATTCAGCATACATCTCTAATACTATTATATATTTAGCATACATCTCTAAAACTGCCGTACATTCAGCATACATCTCTAAAACTGCCGTACATTCAGCATACATCTCTAACACTATTATATGTGTAGCATACATCTCTAAAACTGCCGTACATTCAGCATACATCTCTAACACTATTATATATTTAGCATACATCTCTAAAACTGCCGTACATTCAGCATACATCTCTAATACTATTATATATGTAGCATACATCTCTAAATCTGCTGTACATTCAGCATACATCTCTAAAACTATTATATATTTAGCATACATCTCTAAAACTGTCGTATATTTAGTACAAATGCCTCCTACTGTTATAGAATGTCATTTAGAGCTGAGCACAACCATCTCGGCTATTTGTTCCTAAATAAAGACATACAGTTTGAGAGCTGCTAAAAAAAATGGGTCCAGTTCATGAGGCAAAAATGGTTTGTTCCCCGGCTTATATTTTGTATGTGTTTCCGGGAAGAGTGGAGTTGTCTCTCCTGGATTGTCTCCCTTTGGATTGTCTCTCTGATTGGTTTCTTACGTCCTGGCTACGTCGCTGATCCCCCCAAATCCTTACATAAAGATGGCGACCCGCCATCGATAATATTTTTTATTTCATCTGGCGTGAGTCCAGGGACCCGGCTAATGAATTTTAGGCTCTCCAAGACAATGGGACATAACTCTGATTCCAAGGATCTTCCCCATCAAACGTGATAAGGTTTTGTTATTGTCTGTCTCGTAATCAGTTCAGGATTTGTAATACTTTCAGTACAATATTTTTTTATACTTTGAGTACCAGATGTGTACTACTTTCAGTACAAGATTCGTTATACTTGTTATACTTTCAGTACAAGATGTGTCGGATATTCAGTGGTATATGTCTGATACATTCGGTACTAGTTGTGTGAAACATTCAGACCTAGTTGTTTGGTGCATTCAGTACTAGATAAGTCATATATTCAGTACTAGTTATGAAGTAACTTCAGTACTAGATAAGTCATATATTCAGTCCTAGTTATGAAGTAACTTCAGTACTAGATAAGTCATATATCCAGTCCTAGTTATGAAGTAACTTCAGTACTAGATAAGTCATATATTCAGTCCTGGTTATGAAGTAACTTCAGTACTAGATAAGTCATATATTCAGTCCTGGTTATGAAGTAACTTCAGTACTAGATAAGTCATATATTCAGTCTTGGTTATGAAGTAACTTCAGTACTAGATAATTCATATATTCAGTCCTGGTTATGAAGTAACTTCAGTACTAGATAAGTCATATATTCAGTCCTGGTTATGAAGTAACTTCAGTACTAGATAAGTCATATATTCAGTCCTGGTTATGAAGTAACTTCAGTACTAGATAAGTCATATATTCAGTCCTAGTTATGAAGTAACTTCAGTACTAGATAATTCATATATTCAGTCCTGGTTATGAAGTAACTTCAGTACTAGATAAGTCATATATTCAGTCCTGGTTATGAAGTAACTTCAGTACTAGATAAGTCATATATTCAGTCCTGGTTATGAAGTAACTTCAGTACTAGATAAGTCATATATTCAGTCCTAGTTATGAAGTAACTTCAGTACTAGATGCGTGGTACAGTTACATCACTCACGAAATATTTATCTTTTCTACAAATAGATTAATACAGTACAAGACCGGTACTACACACACTCTACATACTGCAGACCTGTTTACTCCCAAACGCTTAAAATCGTACAATATCATCACAAAATCGTTCAATACATTATATTAATAGTTAAAAAAATAAACATACAGTATATATAATTTATACACCTCAAAATCGTACATTGTACGCCAAAATCGTAAGAGTAAACAGGTCTGAATACTGTCTAAATATAAACTATGCGCCCCGTATATGTGCAACAGTTGTAGATGGATTAGATGTCTGTGGCATAAAAGGTACGCCCCGTATAAGTGCAACAGTTGTAGATGGATTAGATGTCTGTGACACAAACCATTCGACACGTATAAGTGCAACAGTTGTAGATGGATTAGATGTCTGTGGCACAAACCATTCGACCCGTATAAGTGCAACAGTTGTAGATGGATTAGATGTCTGTAACACAAACCATTCGACCCGTATAAGTGCAACAGTTGTAGGTGGATTAGATGTCTGTGGCACAAACCATTCGACACGTATAACTGCAACAGTTGTAGATGGATTAGATGTCTGTGGCACAAACCATTCGACCCGTATAAGTGCAACAGTTGTAGATGGATTAGATGTCTGTAACACAAACCATTCGACCCGTATAAGTGCAACAGTTGTAGGTGGATTAGATGTCTGTGGCACAAACCATTCGACACGTATAACTGCAACAGTTGTAGGTGGATTAGATGTCTGTGGCACAAACCATTCGACCCGTATAAGTGCAACAGTTGTAGGTGGATTAGATGTCTGTGGCACAAACCATTCGACCCGTATAAGTGCAACAGTTGTAGGTGGATTAGATGTCTGCGTGGCATAAACCATTCTTCAAATAAGAGTCTTACTCTCCAACCTATGACGAAAGGGCTTGTTTTTATTTGATGAATAAACGCAAAATGTGTTGGTTTCTGTGTGCACTACGTCACGCCAGCACCTAGGAAATGCTCGGACCCAGGCTGCGGACAGAGTTCAAGCCTCGTTCGTGTTTCAAACTCGAAAAAGGGCGGGCCCCTATCTAACTCGGACCCGTGACAAGTGCCATGGTTGTCCCCCCCCCCCCCCTAGGTGCCAGCCTGACAACGTGAAATGTTCGTGTGTTACGTCATGCGCGGTAGTACACGCAATATTAAATTGAGAGTCGATTTAAATGTGTAGGAGTCCTGAATCAGTCAACTCTTGGGCAGACAAATTGAAAGCGTACATTTTAAATCGCAAAGTCGAAAGCCAACCTTTCTTCTGTCCTACAAGGGCGCTAACAACTCGGCCACACTCACACACGACATTCTACACCTCAGTGAGTCACGAGCTCGGGAATCGCGTGCTGGACCAGATCTGGTCGTCTTAGACGTTTTTACCGTCTTCTTGTTTGGAAGAAATGGACATTAGCTGGACTGATGGATAGCATCCAGACCTACATGACGTCAACACCCAAGGACTTGGTGACTTCAATGCCCCCAGTACTTGGTGACTTTAACACCCCCATTATTTGGTGACTTTAACACCGTAGGACTTGGTGACTTCAATGCCCCCAGTACTTGGTGAATTTAACACCCCCAGTACTTGGTGACTTTAACACCCCCAGTACTTGGTGACTTTAACACCCCCAGTACTTGGTGACTTTAACACCGTAGGACTTGGTGACTTCAATGCCCCCAGTACTTGGTGACTTTAACACCCCCAGTACTTGGTGACTTTAAGACCCCAGTACTTGATGACTTCAACTGACTTAATGCCTTTTTTTTGGACATGTTCATTTATCTGTAGGAATGCAATGGAAGTTTAGTTTGATATTTAACTATATTTTAATGAACAGAGTTACAGTTACTTTGTCCATCCAGTGGCGTAGCTAAGTTTAGTGCCCCCGTGTGTTGGAGGGGGCGGCAAATTTGTTTTTGCGGGCTTCCTTGAAGAAAAACAACAACTCCGAAGTTGGTTGAAAATGCCACCCCTAAACCTATAAAAAAGTGCCACCCTGGGCAGACCGCCCCTTCGCACCCCGGTCCCTTTAATGACCAAGACATTTCTAAAATTGATTGGTACACCTTATGACGCCGACAGAACTAGATTGACTTATGCAGACCGCAGGTTGGCTTATTGGTGTCTATGACACCAGGCGATTTTCTTGCCCCACTCACACTAGTCTTAAATAGCGCTCACGTTCATTGAAATGTTGTAGTAGCTTCCAGCACAGTAGGTGTAGGGCCTTCACTGGAAACACGATACTCATACTACAACCAGGGCACATGTACCCAGACGCACGCATCACACACAAGCACAGATCCACCCACCCTCACACAAACATACACACACACATTCTAACACACATCTCTTGTTGTTTAAAGCTCGCGAGACGACGAGCCCCAATGATCATTTAAGCGTACACTACCTCACAGCAAGACAATTCTGGCATTAGATCAAATTGTCGGCTGACACGCTTCACTTGATTCAATTATGGAGGACGCTCAGGGAGCAGCACGCAGCTGCTACATCGCTAGGACACACGCAGCTGATACATCGCTAGGACACACGCAGCTGATGCATCGCTAGGACACACGCAGCTGACACATCATTAGGACACACACAGCTGACACATCACTAGGACACACGCAGCTGACACATCACTAGGACACATGTAGGTGTCACATCGCTAGGACACACGCAGCTGATACATCACTAGGACACACGCAGCTGATGCATCACTAGAACACACGCAGCTGATACATCGCTAGGACACAGTAGCTGACACATCATTAGGACACACGCAGCTGACACATCATTAGGACACACGAAGCTGACACATCACTAGGACACACGCAGCTGACACATCACTAGGACACACGCAGCTGATACATCGCTAGGACACACGCAGCTGACACATCACTAGGACACACGCAGATTATACATCACCAGGACACACGCAGATGATACATCACTAGGACACACGCAAAATATACATCACTAGGACACACGCAGATGATACATCATTAGGACACACACAGATGATACATCACTAGGACACACGCAGATGACACATCACTAGGACACACGCAGATTATACATCCCTAGGACACACACAGCTGATAAATCACTAGGACGCACGCAGCTGGCACATCACTAGGACACACGCAGCTGATACATCACCAGGACACACGCAGCTGATACATCATAAGGACACACGCAGCTGATACATCACTAGGACACACACAGCTGATAAATCACTAGGACGCACGCAGCTGGCACATCACTAGGACACACGCAGCTGACACATCACTAGGACACACGCAGCTGATACATCGCTAGGACACACGCAGCTGACACATCACTAGGACACACGCAGATTATACATCACCAGGACACACGCAGATGATACATCACTAGGACACACGCAAAATATACATCACTAGGACACACGCAGCTGACACATCACTAGGACACACACAGCTGATAAATCACTAGGACGCACGCAGCTGATACATCACCAGGACACACGCAGATGATACATCATAATGACACACGCAGCTGATACATCACTAGGACACATGCAGCTGACACATCACCGGGACACACGCAGCTGACACATCACTGGGACACAATGAGATCAAATATTTAGACGGATCAGACAGAATCAGAAAGGAAGAATTTATTTCATGCCAACATTTAATCAGGATGAATTGGTGGAGACAAAGATGCACACATACACGACAATTTAAAGTTAAAGATTGCAAATCAATTTGTTCACGCAGTGATTAACCAGCAAATGGTATTATTTATTTTCTCATGATGAGGTTTTATATCACCAATGAAGACGTTTTACGAATATCTGTCCAATGATTGATCAGATCTGGAAAAATGTATCCTTCTTGACATCACGAAATTGTTCAACTAAATCTTTCACATTTAGCACGTCATGTAACACCCCCATGTAGCATGCCATGTAGCACCTCCCTGTAGCACGTCATGTAGCACCTCCTGTAGCATGTCATGTAGCCATTGTTCTCGCCTCGTGTTTCCCATTTGATCCAGGTTTAGACATCAAAGAGCGACAACTCGTGCCAATATCCTTATGTCAACACCGTGAGTTCAGGGCTGCACTTGTTGACATTCCCCCCGCTCCCCCCACCCCGACACTCATTCATGCTCACTGGCTTCCTCACTTAACCTCTGTTTTAGTACCTCACACCGAACATTGGCCCCCTTTTTACCATACCCCACACTCCATTTTAATGACAATCTTAAACCACGAATTGATGACATTTTATCTATATCATCTTAGTTTTAATCGTTTTACCCTTACATCTTACACCCCATCAAAATACCCTCAATTGCACTTACGCCTCTATCAATGCCCTTCCTTACAGCTTACCTCGATTGCAATACCCTCCATTACACTTAACGCCACTACTATAACCTCCCTTACTTCTTACACCTCATTGCATTCGCCTCCATTACAATTACGCTTCTACCAATGCGCTCCATTACATCTTACATTACATTGCAATACCCTCCCTCTCATCTTACACCCCATTGCAATATCCTCCCTTGCATCTCACCCCCATTTTGCAATACTCCCCCTTACATCTGACCCCCCCCCCCCCCAATTGCAATACCTTCACAATATCCTCATGTAAAACAACATCTTTCTTGTAATAAAGGTTCGGTTGTACTACAACCTTCAATATTCCACCACCCCCGCACCGTGTACGTCATTGTCCCGCCCATGCAAAAAATACCCCCCCCCCCATTTCCCTGTCATCGCCAACTCAAACATCAAGCAAACTGCAGGCGTCACTCTCCAGACGAGGGCGCCCTCAAGGATGTGCGGCACACCACATTCATTGAATAGCCCAGATCTATGAGGGTTGCCTGTTGACGTCACAAGATCCCCGTGAATGTGCCGCATGTGACCTTCGCGTCACCGTTTAATCCATTAACCCCATACACGAGATGTTACCTGCTGCACATAGCACGTGATGTTACCTGCTGCACATAGCACGTGATGTTACCTGCTGCACATAGCACGTGATGTTACCTGCTGCACATATCACGTGATGTTACCTGCTGCACATAGCACGTGATGTTACCTGCTGCACATAGCACGTGATGTTACCTGCTGCACATACCTGAGATTAACTGAATTGAGGAGTTGACTGCTCAAATAGGTGTTTATACTCCAACGCGTCAGAGAATTTGTGTTTGTTTTTGTAGTGGTTGGGTGGTTCGATGGTTGGGAGCGCTGGGTGTTTCGGAGGGTTGGCTAGTAGGGTGGCCGTGTGGTTGGATCGTCGGGTGGGTTGTGTGATTGGTAGGGTTGGGTGATTGGGAGGGTTGGGTGGGTTGGCTCATTGGGTGGGTTGTGTGATTGGGTGGGTTGGGTGATTGGGAGGGTTGGGTGATTGGGTTGTTCGATGGTTGGGAGCGCTGGGTGTTTTTTTTGGGGGGGTGGGGCGGTTTGGTTAGTAGGGTGGCTGTTTGGTTGGATCGTCGGGAGGGTTGTGTGATTGGTAGGATTGGGTGATTGGTAGGGTTGGGTGGGTTGGGTGATTGGGTGGGTTGTGTGATTTGGTGGGTTGGGTGATTGGGTTGTTCGATGGTTGGGAGCGCTGGGTGTTTTTTTTTGGGGGGTGGGGGGTTAGGTTAGTAGGGTGGCCGTGTGGTTGGGAGGGTTGGTTAGTAGGGTGGCCGTGTGGTTGGGAGGGTTGGTTAGTAGGGTGGCCGTGTGGTTGGGAGGGTTGGTTAGTAGGGTGGCCGTGTGGTTGGGAGGGTTGGTTAGTAGGGTGACCGTGAGGTTGGGAGGGTTGGTTAGTAGGGTGGCTGTGTGGGTGGATCGTCGGGTGGGTTGTTGACAAGGGGAAAAAGAGTTGATGTTAGAATTAATCAATTCTTATTTTAGCATATTGAGAATAGGGCAGTCAAAACGATAACATGTTTGTGGTACTCGAGTGTAGGGTGGGGACCACTGGTCGATCATTTAAACATATAACTAAAAAGAGGCTTCTCAAATCTGTAGATAAAGTGAGCAGTAGAATTACTTGGCGAGTACATCATTTCAGTCCTGAACTTGTGTTTTAAAATAAATAGTAAATAGTTTAGGCGCTTTGGGGTAAGGGTGGTGGGGTGTGTGGGGAGCGCTAGATTGTTCCCTGGGGTTAAGGTTCTGGGGGGTGGGGATTCCCCGGGAAAGGAGTGATAGGGGAGGTAATTTATGCCTAATTTTGACTGAATAACCCATTTAAGCTATTGATGTATTTAAAATAGCGCGTACTTTCATAACGTCACATTAAAAATTTTGTGGAATAATGGCGGGGATATAACATGTACTCCCTGGCATGTCTTTTACATTGCATTGTGTACATCAATTTTTGTACAGACAGGTTGTAAAAATTTGCCTGATATTTGGAATTGGAAAAAAATTATAATAAAGGATAAGGAGATAGGGCCGGGGGGGGGGGGGCATGGTTATTGTCACGTTGGTAGCTAACCCTGCCAGATGTCTTGAGTGAACATAATTTGCGACCATCGTTGTGCTGGAGTCGGTTCAGTTCACTTCAGGCGCACTAGTTGTTCAATTTGGACTATTTTAACGAAGCGGTCGTTACAAATGTCAAAATAATCAAAACAATGTCAAAACAACAACAACAACAACAACAACAACAACAACAACAACAACAACAACAACAACAACAACAAAAAATTTCAAGCCGAAAATGTCAAAAATTGCAAAAAAATACCAAAATTGCAAAAATTCCAAACTCCAAAGAAATCCGACTACTAAAGAACCGATCGTTGCTTGATTGACAGCACACATCTGCTAGCTTTTTCACGCCTATAGAACAGAAAATGTTAACAAACTAAAGTTGCAGTAAGTTTCAAGGTGGAACACTATGAACTTGTGAGCACGCTCTTTTCCGGAGAAGTGCTTTACAATGCCCTCACCTTACACAAATAATCTCTTTATCTCCTCATTTATTTACACCTGAGGCATCTCACAGAGCTGTTTGGGGGCTGAGTTGTAACACTGCCAACTCAAACACCACGATTTACCTGCACCCACTTCACTTGCACTTTTGGTGGATAGAACGCTTTTTGTCATCGAAGCCATTGTGGCTTTTGATTCCAAGCATTGCTGCATTCTCTGACTAACTCATTCTCTCAGAGGGGTTCGAATCCCACACAGTGTGCCACCCTTGCCCCTTGCACCCCAACGTTCTACCAGTCTGCCACAGTACCTCCAACCAACCCTACCCTTCTACAGGCCTCATTCAGTACCTACAATCAACACCCCACCCATCTACCATTCCCTTTACATCCAATTAACAGCCACCCTTCTACCAGTCTCCACCACTAGCTCCAATGAGGCACCACCCATCCCCCAACCTCCCTCAGTATTTCCAATCAACCTCCTTCTAACAACCTCCCTCCTTCTATCAACCTCCCTCCTTCTACCAACCTCCCTCCTTCTACCAACCTCCCTCCTTCTACCAACCTCCTTCCTTCTACCAACCTCCCTCCATCTACCAACCTCCCTCAGTATCTCTAGTCAACCCCGCCCCTACCCATGTACCAGCCTCCCCCCACTACTTCCAATCACCCCCATCCATATACCAGCCTCCCCCTCTAACTCCAATCACCCCCACCCATCTATCAGTCTCCCCCACTACTTCCAATCACACCCCCACCCACCCAAATACCAGTCTCTCACCGCCAGCTTACGAGGCTATAAATAACCTCAATCTTGTACACATAATATCCCATTAGTTCCTTCCCCTTAGTGTTGGCTACATCTTTGACGTCATTACATATGTTTTTTAAAATACAAGGCTTATTAAACATAGTGGGTCTCAAACTGGAAAGTGCGTTCTCTATTGTTTAAGTTTGACCGAAAGGCGAATGTGAACTGCCCATTTAACCTGTTAGTCATAATTACGCCGCTTTCACGTCCTATTGCTTCATGTAGACTTTTATCGGATAGTAGGTGCGTAGTAACTAAATCAACCACTTACTGATTTTTGAGTACCCAAGTCAATGTGTCTTCTGTTTGCGTACCTTAGAAAAGGGGTCTGCCACCTACGGCACGGGTGCCAGGCTTGGCACGAATAGCAAATTTAGTTGGCACTCCACTCGGAAATAACTATAAATCACTAAAGAAATATTTGATTCTCAAATGGTGGTTATTGGCACGCTGAAGGAATTGGAAGTCGTACGCAAGACAGTACCGGTACCTGTTTAGTAGCAGAGCTCATCAGTCTTACCAGAGTTACCCAAGAGACTACCGGTTTGTTCCGGATACCATCACCACAAGACAGTGATTATGCTTTTTAAAAAAACTCGGCCCGATCTACCTGTGTCTGCTGCTGGTGGTGGTGCTGGTGGTTTACTCTGTGAGATAACACACCTACCAACACACATACATGCAAACACTACCACAAACACGGAACAAGTCTTTCCCCGTCTCTAATAGTTTTTATTTACTCCATCTTATCTGAGGGTCAAACAGTTGCCCCCATTTCTTTCCTTCTGATTTTAATCGGGGGGGGGGGGGGGGGGGGAAGAGGGGGGGGGGTTCGCAGCCGAGAAAAGCTGGTTATTGCCCTTGTTTCTAGTGCTGCTCGCTGATAATACATAGTGCAATAACAAATCAAGACAATCCTTAAAAAAAATGATTGCTCCGTATTTCAATCTTCAAAAAAGGAACAGTAAAATCTCACAAAATAAACAAGGTGTCTTCAAAACATGACCAGGACAATCCTTAACTACAAATTTCAATCCTAAACAGAGCTGGTCAATCCTACAAAGAGGTCAATCCTAAATAGAGCTAGTCAATCATACAATCTTAAGGTCAATCCTACAATATTAAGGTCAATACTAAATAGAGCTGGTCAATCCTACAATCTTAAGGTCAATCCTACAATGAGGTCAATCCTAAATTGGACATGTCATTCCTACAATGAATAAGACGCTCCTAACCAAAAAAAAGAAAGAGGGTTGTGATAATCTGATGGTTTAGGGTTGTGATAATCTGATGGTTTAGGGTTGTGATAATCTGATGGTTTAGGGTTGTGATAAACTGATGGTTTAGGGTTGTGATAAACTGATGGTTTAGGGTTGTGATAAACTGATGGTTTAGGGTTGTGATAAACTGATGGTTTACGGTTGTGATAAACTGATGGTTTAGGGTTGTGATAAACTGATGGTTTAGGGTTGTGATAATCTGATGGTTTAGGGTTGTGATAAACTGATGGTTTAGGGTTGTGATAATCTGATGGTTAAGGGTTGTGATAATCTGATGGTTTAGGGTTGTGATAAACTGATGGTATAGGGTTGTGATAAACTGATGGTTTAGGGTTGTGATAAATTGATGGTTTAGGGTTGTCATAATCTGATGGTTTAGGGTTGTGATAAACTGATGGTTTAGGGTTGTGATAAACTGATGGTTTAGGGTTGTGATAAACTGATGGTTTAAGGTTGTGATAAACTGATGGTTTAGGGTTGTGATAAACTGATGGTTTAGGGTTGTGATAAACTGATGGTTTAGGGTTGTGATAAAATGATGGTTTAGGGTTGTGATAAACTGATGGTTTAGGGTTGTGATAAACTGATGGTTTAGGGTTGTGATAAACTGATGGTTTAGGGTTGTGATAAACTGGTGGTTTAGGGTTGTGATAAACTGATGGTTTAGGGTTGTGATAAACTGATGTTTTAGGGTTGTGATAAACTGATGGTTTAGGGTTGTGATAAACTGATGGTTTACGGTTGTGATAAACTGATGGTTTAGGGTTGTGATAAACTGATGGTTTAGGTTTGTGATAAATTGATGGTTTAGGGTTGTCATAATCTGATGGTTTAGGGTTGTGATAAACTGATGGTTTAGGGTTGTGATAAACTGATGGTTTAGGGTTGTGATAAACTGATGGTTTAGGGTTGTGATAAACTGATGGTTTAGGGTTGTGATAAACTGATGGTTTAGGGTTGTGATAAACTGATGGTTTAGGGTTGTGTTAAAATGATGGTTTAGGGTTGTGATAAACTGATGGTTTAAGGTTGTGATAAACTGATGGTTTAGGGTTGTGATAAACTGATGGTTTAGGATTGTGATAAACTGATGGTTTAGGGTTGTGATAAACTGATGGTTTAGGGTTGTGATAATCTGATGGTTTAGGGTTGTGATAAACTGATGGTTTAGGGTTGTGATAAACTGATGGTTTAGGGTTGTGATAAACTGGTGGTTTAGGGTTGTGATAAACTGATGATTTAGAGTTGTGATAATCTGATTGTTTAGGGTTGTGATAAACTGATGGTTTGAGAGATGTACGTCTGATGGGGACGTGTATTTTGTTGTTTACGTTTGTTTCGCTTGGTTTCATTCATTCCAGTTTTTGACACCACCTTACATATGTATGAATTATGAATATGATGTGGAGTTTTCATACGACTGTTTCTTTGTTTGTGACAATCCACTTCTGAAATATTGTAAAAAAATTGATGTTCCACGGAACATGGAAGGAAATAGATTTAAAAAAAAAGATTACTTTAAAATACATTTCATCATCATTCATTCCTCCTATAATGTTGATACATCGTCCTATAATGTTGATACATCATCCGATATTGTTGATAAACCATCCTATAATGTTGATACATCATCCTATAATGTTGATACATCATCTTATAACATTGATACATCATCCTATAATGTTAATACACCATCCTCTAATGTTGATACATCATCCTATAATGTTGATACATCCATGTAGCTTTCCTCTAATTAATACAACAGAAAAACTCTTTCATTAATATTTTGTCAATGATTTGATTCCTGCGAGGACAATCTTACATTTTCTCATTTCTTAATTCCGATCAATTTCCGTCCCATTATTTGGTTTTCCTTCAACATCTTTCTCTCATCAGTGACCTTTCCCTCGCAGTCATAGATCTACCATTTCCCCCGTTGCTCAGCCTAGTTCCGGTTTATTTAACACTGACTTCCGCCAACTTTTGGCCTGACTTTCAAGACGTGGGTTCCCAGGAAATCTCACAGATAGCTCCACTCAAGGACTCGGCTCTGTACCGACTCACAGCTGGCAATGTTAGTATCAAATATTCCCCCACGGATTAGACAGATTTTCTCTCCCCCCCCAAGCCGTTTCTTATTATATATATCAAAATTCGTTTGTTCCGAGTCTGTTAGAATTTATCAGCGTGTCCCCTGCCCCCGACCATTACAAAATCAAACAATCACTCTTAAAGTAAACATTGCCAATAAGGGAGTGAGGTTTTACGCAGTGGCGTAGCGAAGGGGGCAAGGGGGCATCATGCCCCGGGCGCTACTCACAAAGGGGCGCCAAATGGTATATTTTACATATAATATTGTATGGTTTTCGAATGGGGGGGGGGGGCGCTAAAAAGGTATTGTGCCCCGGGCGCGAGTTAAGCTCGCTACGCCACTGGTTTTACGAGATATTATGACTGATTATTGGGCTTGAGAAATACATTAAAACCTTTTACATGCCTCGCTAATTTTTCTGAAATCAAAATGTACGTTTTTCAATATATATATATATCCAGAAGAACCTGGCCATTTCTCATCAACTTGGCCGTGTTTATCCCACGACTGGGCTCCGTCTAATCCAGTGGTCGGCAAATCAGGACTCGCGAGCCGCATGCGGCTCATTAGCGACCAGAGTGCGGCTCGGCCAGCCGGCCACAAATCAGGTTTGACTCCGAAAAACATGGTTCTTGACAGGTTTTTGACAGGTTCTTGAAAAGAAATTAGGCTCTCTAAATGTGTTTAATCGTCCAGCCGCTGATTTTTGGCTCTTTTGACCAATGAGTTTTCCGACCACCGTTTGACCAATGAGTTTTCCGACCACCTTTTGACCAATGAGTTTGCCGACCGCTGGTTTAATCACATAGCACGAGATAATTTATTTCAGGGTAAACATTGACATTTGCATACTTTGATTGACATGCTTTTGTCGCCCGTATAAAACACAATACGGTGTATTTTTTATATTGAACGTATTAACGCGAAACTACGTGTGGGGGAAGGCGGCGTCTGGGTAGAAGCTGGTGAAATTGTATTAGAAATTGGTGGAAGGATGTTAGAAATTGGTGGAAGGATGTTAGAAATTGGTGGAAGGATGTTAGAAACTGGTGGAATGGTGTTAGAAATTTGTCGAATGCTGTTAGAAATTTGTTGAATGATGTTATAAACTTATGGATTGATGTTATTTTGTATGGATTTATTTTATTACTCCAATTTTCCCAAGTTCTGAATAACGAGTGTGTTTATTTCTGTGTTTGTTAAAGTTTTTGTTATGTGTTGTTAATATGTTTGTCAATGTTTTTGTCAATGTATTTGTTGATGTGTTTTTACATTGTTTGCTAATGTGAGTGTCCATGTACACCTGATTGCCATAGCTTAATACCCATCTAAGAAGTCCATCAGATTCAGTTCCTGATTGACACACTAAGTTTGTGAGGCTGTGCCGGACAATACGACTTGGTCCTGCCTGACCCGTACCTTGTGAGGCTGTGCCGGACAATAAGACTTGGTCCTGTCTGACACGTACCTTGTGAGGCTGTGCCGGACAATAAGACTTGGTCCTGCCTAACCCGTACCTTGTGAGGCTGTGCCGGACAATAAGACTTGGTCCTGTCTGACCCGTACCTTGTGAGGCTGTGCCGGACAATAAGACTTGGTCCTGTCTGACCCGTACCTTGTGAGGCTGTGCCGGACAATAAGACTTGGTCCTGTCTGACCCGTACCTTGTGAGGCTGTGCCGGACAATAAGACTTGGTCCTGTCTGACCCGCATCTCGCACGTAATCTTAGGTTATTATAGCAGCAATGACAATGCAAGACAAGGAAGCATAGTCTCTGTGGGCTTACCTGAACAAAGCAGACGGAACAATGGAGACGCCGCCTTTGATAATAATTTTTTAATCAACAGCGACCGCCCTTAATTGAGAAGCTTACTCAAAGGGAACCCTTATATAACAAGTTTTTATTATGTTATTCGTCTCACGTCCTTATTATAAGAGTCTTTATTACAATGTCCAACTCTGGCACTTATTATAAGAGTCTTTATTACAATGTCCAACTCTGGCACTTATTATAAGAGTCTTTATTACACTGTCCAACTCTGGCACTTATTATAAGAGTTTTTATTACAATGTCCAACTCTTGCACTTATTATAAGAGTCTATATTACAATGTCCAACTCTGGCACTTATTATAAGAGTCTATATTACAATGTCCAACTCTGGCACTTATTATAAGAGTATATTACAATGTCCAACTCTGGCACTTATTATAAGAGTCTTTATTACACTGTCCAACTCTGGCACTTATTATAAGAGTCTTTATTACAATGTCCAACTCTGGCACTTATTATAAGAGTCTATATTACAATGTCCAACTCTGGCACTTATTATAAGAGTCTATATTACAATGTCCAACTCTGGCACTTATTATAAGAGTTTATTACAATGTCCAACTCTGGCACTTATTATAAGAGTCTTTATTACACTGTCCAACTCTGGCACTTATTATAAGAGTCTTTATTACAATGTCCAACTCTGGCACTTATCATAAGAGTCTATATTACACTGTCCAACTCAAGGTGTGTTTATGAAATGTAAAAATAAAAAAAAAGTTTTATCCATCCAGTATTTACGAAGTTAGAGTAGTCCCCCTTTATTTGTCATAAATCACTCATCAGTGGCCAGCAATATTTAACGGTTACCGGAAATTTGTTTGAAAGAAATTTCGTCGACGGAAAATTGATCGACGGAAGTTTGATCGAACGGAAGTTTGGTCGAACACTTTTTTCAGTTCACACGATCAAATTTTTGTCAAATTTACTATATAGTAAAACAAATTAATGCGTTCAAAAAGAAATTTGACACAAAATTTGATCGCGTGAACTAAAAATAAAATTCGGCCAAACTTTCGTTTGACCAAACTTTCGTTCGACCAAACTTACGTCGATTAATTTTCCGTCGACGAAATTTCTTTCCAACAAATTTCCGGATACGATATTTAACGTCGCGCGTCTCATTCTCTCCGCGGCCCGCAAGTTGGCCATCCTTTGTTTAGAGCAGTGGTTCTCAACCTTTCTAAGGCCGAGACCCTTCAATACAGTTTTTCATGTTGTAGTGAACCCCCCCCCCAAACCAAAATTATTTTTGTTGCTACTTCAAAAATATGTGTTTTACGATGGTCTTAGGTGACCACTGTGTAAGGAGTCCCCAAAGGGGTCTTGACCCCACAGATTGAGAACCGCCAGTTAAGAGTAAGCTGGCCATACACTCAGATGATCGTAACACAACATATAATGTGTTTTTGCTCGATATTTCACATGGTGTTTTCGCTAAATCAAGTCAAGTTCTACGACATGGTAAACATATCATTTTTTCTTCTTCTTCTTCAAACTTCTATTTGGGCAGGGCCGGATTAATCTCTAGGCAAACAAGGCACGTGCCGTGGGCACCAAGCGTTTGGGGGCACCACAATTCCTCAAGAAATTATTTATTTTTTTGGAACAAATTTAAGTCCAGAAAAAACTGAAAATTGAACAAGTGCTATGAAAATGAAGAAATACATTATAATAAAAATTCACATTCAAGTTTGGTACAATCTTGAATGCTTAAAAATTAAGCGCATAAAAAATTTAAAAACTCCTGGTAAATGGTAATGAGCAAAATGCGGACTCACTCGACTTGTAAATAAATTAAAAAAATTTGGGAAGTTTTATAAAAAAAGTTAAACCATTTGTATATTTTCAATAAATGATATTAAAACAATAACATTAATTAATTAATTCGACCGGGAACCCCTTAGTAATAGACACAAAATGAGCATGTGAACTTGAAAACGTGTACTGATTTGTATTCTTCACTAGCAGATCACTTGCATAAATCTAGGAATGAATTTGAAAGATTTGAAGTAGCTGCAAAAATAATACCACCCGGTGTAGAATGATGTAGAGCTCGATGTTCTTGTTTGGTCGATGTATTACTATCAAAAACATCTCAGTGTTGTGAAGAACTAATAAATGCTTATCCTAAAGATCTGAACAATAATTTATAAACTGAACCACAAAAGTTTCATTCATATATTCGCCACAAGTTTCCTGCATCAAAATCGGAAAACAACACGTTCAATCATGGAGAATTATACAAAGTAATAGTTAGAGACAACATCGAGTGTGCCTTTCCAAATGTTGAAATCGCCTTGCGCATATTTTTAAAATTAATGGTTACTAACTGTTCAGCTGAGCGCTCTTTTTCTCAGTTGAAACGTACAAAAAATCCAAATAGATCAACAATGAAACAAGAAAGGCTCGATTCCTTATCTCTGCTTATGATCGAGGCAGATGTGTTGCGCAAAATTAACTTTGACGATATGCTCAAAAACTTCGCTAGATGTAAATCTAGGAAAAAAATCTTTAAAATGTAAATGACAAAATCTTTTTGATTTTTTCATCTAATAAAAAATAAAGTATTTTTGTCTATTATTATTTCAAAATTTATTAACTATTAATTTTAATACCGAAATACTTTATTGCAGGTTTTATATAAGTGATAGTAATACAAACTACAAACATATTTGTTAACAACTGTTTTCTTTGAATAATATTGAACATACCAGCGGTCACGGTCAGTGAAAGATCAGGGGCCCTGGGCAGAAGGGGGCACCCATGTGGGTTTGTGCCTTGGGCACTAAAATGGCTTAATCCGGCCCTGTATTTGGGCGTACGATATTTTGAACCAACAAAAAAAGAGAACCGTTGTTTCCCATAATCCATTTGATACTGAAACAACCTTGAAAAAATCTCAATAAATCCATTATTCTTTTCTTTTATTTTTCAAATGAGACAAAGCTTCCAACAAAGTCGTGTATCCAATTGTATAGTATGGACCTTATATTTTAGAGCGACATCCTGGCAGACTTTGGGAAGATGTCCAGACTGACATGTGGCCTGTGGTCTCGGATGTCACAACTGAAGGTCATCATTATTTATTTAGCGAGGAAATCGAGGTTCTCACTTGGATGTAGTAAGGGGTCAGATATTAGGGGCAGGAGAAATGTTAACACCTCTCTACTTAACAAACTAGCGTAGCCGTAGCCGTAGCCGTAAACAATAGCCATTGTTAGCAGCCGTCTTTAATAGCAGTTGCTAGTAGCCGCCATTAATAGCAGTTGCTAGTAGCCGTCATTAATAGCAGTTGTTAGTAGCCGTCATTAATAGCAGTTGTTAGTAGCTGTCATTAATAGCAGTTGTTAGTAGCCGTCATTAATAGCAGTTGTTAGTAGCCGTTATTAAAGGCCGTTGTTAGTAGCCATCTTTAATAGCAGTTGTTAGTAGCCGTCATTAATAGCAGTTGCTAGTAGCCGTCATTAATAGCAGTTGCTAGTAGCCGTTATTAAAGGCCGTTGTTAGTAGCCGTCATTAATAGCCGTTGCTAGTAGCCTTTATTAATAGCCGTTGTTAGTAGCCGTTATTAGTTGTCGTCATTAGCTGTTTTTTTTGTAGCCGTTGTTATGCGCCGTCATTATAGCCCATTAGTGCCCTCACCATACAATGATTCACCGGACACTTTGCTAAGCAGGGGCGTCATTTGGGTAGGGAAGGGTGAGTCATCGCGCCCACACCCCTGAATTCGCAGGTTTTATTTAAATTGCTATGTACAGTGGCGCCTCTAGTAATAAACAACTTAACAAGCCGACCAAGTTTTTTCATTTGCCCCCCCTCCCCCCGGAAAAAACTGAAATGACGCCCCTGTTGCTAAGGACATAATTTGTGGAACAATAAAAACTCAAAGACTTTCAATACCGATATCGATATGTGCAACACAGTCAAAACAACTTTCCAATGCTTGGGATCAAAGGCATCTGATCTTATCTAACCTTTATTGATAGCCAATATTGGTTGCTGTTATTGATTGTATCACGACACTACTAGTATCACGAAATTACTAGTATCATGACATTACTTGTATCACGACATTACTCGTATCACGACCTTACTTGTATCACGACTGCCCATCAAAAGTTCAAACATAAATGAATCTGCGTGTTTGTCTTCCTCCAGGTTTGTGTTCTGGGCTGACAAGGGCACCAGGAGGATCGAACGAGCCGCGCTTGATGGAAGTGACCGGAAGTTGCTCGTGGATAAAGATTTGGTGTTTCCCAACCAGATGGCAGTCAGTTACCCAACCAGGTGCGTCAAAACACTGTACATATTGTCAAATATGTGTATCAATGAGAGTGACAATTGTCAATAGGTGTGTCCATCAATGAGAGTGACAATTGTCAATAGGTGTGTCCATCAATGAGAGTGACAATTGTCAATAGGTGTGTCCATCAATGACAGTGACAATTGTCAATAGGTGTTTCCATCAATGACAGTGACAATTGTCAATAAGTGTGTCCATCAATGACAGTGACAATTGTCAATAGGTGTGTCCATCAATGACAGTGACAATAGGACATCCTTCACGAACGTTTTCATGCAGACGTGTGTGCTACCTAGTCGAGATTCAGGTAGAGCGAAGCGCAGAGAAAGAAAGTACGCTCCTGATCACCGCACTGGTGGACGATGGCGCAGCCTCAAATGATGATACTTCTGCCCGCCAAGAATCGGACTACAAAGCCACGATCATGATTGTAAAAGGATTATTCACCCGAGTGCTCTTCGAAAACGAAGTGTAATGGTATCAAGTGTGTGAGCAGTAAGTGTGTCGGTTGTAAGATGAACTGTTTCAGTGGTAGCATTCGTTGTGGTATTTCATTGTAGCTCAAGTTTTGATGGCAAAATTATTCAGGACAATGTATGTAGTTCTAATTCTTGAAGTTCTTATTGTCGATTAAGGGCAAGGCCATTTGGAAGCATTCCGTTTCCCGAGGACATGCGCACTTGAACAGTCAGATTTGATTTTATTGACTTACCCGGATTGCTATAAAACTAACCAGACGTTATTTTCTTGTAGGAAGCTGTACTGGGTGGATTCGAAGAGGCAGACTATCATGTCATGCGATATCGA
Organism: Omphiscola glabra; assembly: GCA_964017045.1. Classification (NCBI taxonomy): domain Eukaryota; kingdom Metazoa; phylum Mollusca; class Gastropoda; family Lymnaeidae; genus Omphiscola; species Omphiscola glabra. The sequence continues at coordinate 13,759,960 of OZ024800.1, forward strand.
AGGCGGTGACGTCACCAGAGAACGAGATCTCGTGGAAACCTCCCAGGGGAATCCCGTCTTTGGCCTCGTTGTCATTGGCAATACAGCTATTATTAGCATCTGGCAAGTATTTGCTTGAACTGTTTGACTCCCCAGCAAGGCAATCAGCCACTTTTAAACAAGTCAACTCATCACCAACAGATATAAATTAGCTCGTCTTATAATAATAATAACATATTAAACTGAAATTTCTAGCGTTTACTTGAATATTTTTAAGACGGGGAATGCAGACATATTGTATTTAAATACTATCTGTTACACCCGTGCTTCGGTGGGGATTTTGTGGACATAATCAAATAAGAACTGATTTGTGGAAGTTATGGAGCTTTAGTATTATGCCATGTCACGCGACACGTTTACTTGAGTTAACATAAGAAGTAGTAGCATTTATTCATAATACAAATATTTTTTTTACTTTCAAGCCTCTTTTGAATCGAAAAAATGGTAGTGATGGTGATTTAAAAACGGTGCCATTCTTTGTCTGTTTTATTTAAGAGTTTATTTACTGTTCCTAAGTCTCTCCTTTTTTAATTGTGTTTTATATTTGGCATCTGGGTTAAGGACGGGGACACATTCTTACTACATCTGCAGAGTTAAATTGATACGATAAATGTAAGATAGAACACGTTTTGAGAAACACACGTCCGGGTTTTTAAAGGATTCGAACAAAGTGCAGCTGTGAAACAAATTTCATTTTTTCGCCAAATGTGAAATGTCAAAACTGCGAATGCATTTAAAACGTATTTATATCAATACATACAAATTTCTAGTCATGAAAGAAAAGTATAGTGTAATGGGGAGCTCATTAACGCGCGAAATAAAATTCCCGATAACTGCGCTAAATGATATTCTTAAAAATAAGTGCGTTTGGTTGCGTAATATTTTATTTCGTTGTACGGATAAAGTCTCTATTTAAAAATGATTTACTAAATGTGCGATGTAATGCAGGTGGTGGGACATCAGACTGTCAATATAGTTCAGGGGAGTGAAAAAAGTGCCCGTTGGCGCAGGGTTGAGGGGTTAAGCACTAATTGGGGTTCTTAAAAAGTGCATTACTTGAGTGCATGTTTGTCAAGTAATCTCACGCATTACGGCCACCATCGTTTGGTGGATTATAACTAGTATACGTAGATTAAGTTATTTTGTCTTGGTATAAAGTTTGTTTTTAAATATATATATATATATATATTTCCATTTCAACCAGTCTAGTCCACACAATTTGACTATTATGCGTATAAGACTTTAAGAGATACACGAAGTATCATAGAAAATGGTCATCAGTATCATCATACCTTGACAACATCCTGCTTCAGGTACACCACTAGGATCGCCTCTACATATGTGGCGACACGGGAGTCCGTATGGACCAAGGAAATGGTGATTACCACAGGAACAGAACTCTACAGTCTGGCCTCGACAGCTTCCGCCATACAACCCCCCAGTACGTTGTATTAATATAGTTGTTGATGCCACCATTAAGGTCTCGCAGTTGTAACATCTGTATTAAACGCGCGCCCCCCCCCCCCCGTAAATAAAAAATTGACTCTCCACATTCGGTCAACAAACAGAACCTCGCAATTTAAGTATTTCTTGCCCCGTAGATAGTTTTAATATTTTTAAAAATATGTTTGTGTGTGCTGTTTGCCAGGTTTCCATCCGTGTGGCCAAAGTGACAGAGGAGGGTGTACACACCTCTGCCTGCCCATCCGAGGGACGAGCTACAAGTGCGCATGCCCGTCTTACGGCGGCCTGGCTCTTAGCTTCAACGCAAAGAGCTGTGAAGGTGAGACCTCAAGTGCCTGATGCATCAGAAAACAATGGTTGCCTTATCCAACATGACCGTCTGGCTGGGTAGAGTATCCCTCCCCAATGGCAGCTGTCATAGATATAAAACACAATGTTATCTTACATGTGGTCAACGGTTTAAGCCAGCGAGTCTCCTGCCATGAAAAACAGCCCCCCCCCCCCAATGATATTGAAAATTTCCAATCTTGCTCGAAAATTTTCCCCACTCACACCATTTATGTCATACACAAAGAAAAAAGAGATTTAAAAAAAATAAAAATATAATCATTATTAAGCGAGCTGGGATCACTTCTTAAAATGGAAACAAAGTTAGACTGCTAAGTATAAATATTGTTTGACAGCAGTTAAAAAGAGGAGATTGTACAAATTGTATAAATAAAAGAACAGTTGCTCACCACCAGTGGGGAATAACTCAAAGTTTATTCCTGAAAGTGCTAGGAGTTGTCTTTACAGGTATATCAGAGAAGGTGATTAATGGTTTGGTTTTTTTCTACCTCCAGCCCCAAGCGAGCTCTTGTTTTTCACACTGAAAGAGTCAGGCGAAGTTGGGTTCATTTCTCTCAGGGGAGCTCAGTCATCTTACCTGACTTTGGTAGGGAGGAGTTCTCAACCTAACTCAGTCACGTATGACCCCATCAAACAGGTAGGTGTCTAAATTACCACAAGTTTGTTGGCTTCACCTCTGCCCATTAATATAATCCACTAGACAACTCCGCTCATCCGATAGTGGCAAACTCTCGATACCGCGTGTTCGCCTTGAGACTTACGGAAAGCGCACGTTCGCAATTGCTGGCCCAACCATTTGGAACACCCTTCCTGACGCTCTCAAAAACAGCCAGACGCTGGAGTCCTTCAAAACAAATTTAAAAACTCATCTATTTCGCAAACACCTGCTGGGATGATGTTGTCTACCATCTTTTCCAGCTAGTTATTATCTCCCAGCTTTGTTTTTGTACCGCGCTTCGAGCCTTTGGGGATGAAGTGTGATTTTTCAAATAAACTTTATTATTATTATTATTAATCAATATGTGGACTTCAAATAATTGAGCTTATCAAAAAACATTAATCAAATAATTGAGCTTATCAAAAAACATTAATCAAATAATTGAGCTTATCAAAAAACATTAATCAAATAATTGAGCTTATCAAAAACATTAATCAAATAATTGAGCTTATCAAAAAACATTAATCCAATAATTGAGCTTATCAAAAAACATTAATCCAATAATTGAGCTTATCAAAAAACATTAATCAAATAATTGAGCTTATCAAAAAACATTAATCCAATAATTGAGCTTATCAAAATACATTAATCCAATAATTGAGCTTATCAAAAAACATTAATCAAATAATTGAGCTTATCAAAAAACATTAATCCAATAATTGAGCTTATCAAAAAACATTAATCCAATAATTGAGCTTATCAAAAAACATTAATCCAATAATTGAGCTTATCAAAAAACATTAATCAAATAATTGAGCTTATCAAAAAACATTAATCAAATAATTGAGCTTATCAAAAAACATTAATCCAATAAAATCTATTTTGTGAAAACTAGTTTTTTTTAATCGAATTATTTAAATACTATGAGTGAGGACCCTGCCATTGCAAAAATTATAAAAAAAATATATATGTAATAAAAAATGTGGTGGTTGGTAAATATTGTCTTGAAGAGTTGTCAAACTTGTCATGATTGTTGGTGTTACTATGGCAACCAGGTTGTTTACTGGAGTGACTTGGAGGAGGGTGTCATATACCAATCTAACCTTGCTGGCTCCGGGGACAAGGAGGTGTTCCTTGGCGGAAGGCATGGAATAGGGACAGTGGATGGTAAGTGGAACGTGTTGTAAACGTATGGATACATGGAATGTCTGGTTGAAATCCTATCTGGTGGAATTTTATAGCGTAGAATTTAATGTGAGACAAGGGCGATAATCTGTTTCAGATTACTGCATTATGCTGTACAAGAGGCTGTCACTGTGTTGAAAGATACTAGCACCGAATTTCTGAAATGAGATCATTCTTGTTTCTATACTGAAGTCTCATTAACAAACAAATCATTGTCCAATCAATGGTCTTGCTGACAATGGCTACCCACAGGTTAGATTTCATCCACCCCCATTACTATACTTTCACTCCCAGCCTAATAAACACTGTGGGTAGCACTGATGACCACTGGTCACCATGGAATGGTGAGTTGGTTGATAAAGTACAGAGTCGCCCTTGAGGGCGCTTCGTGAATCTAATCGTGCAGCAAGGGCGCCACCTTGATTTGGTGTCATGCTCCAAAGCAATGGTGTTGTGACGTCATTTTGTAGTTTCCCACAATCCCACTTTAACTGCTTATGTTGCTGCCCCAGCTCCTGTTATACGGTGGCGTAGGCTCTCGTCCATTTTGATTTGCGGAGCCCTTTTTGAAATACATTTCTAGGCTTACCCTCTCTCTTGCTGGTTAATGGTGTTAAGGAGTAGTGTTACATAGTAGGACAGCGGCCATGGGGAGAACAGGTTGGGAACCACCGGCGTAGTCGGTTATGGCCTGTAACCCGTTTGAAATAATGAAATGTGCATTTCTGTATAGTAGGAAGTGCATATCATTGTGTGAGTACCTAGAGATGTTCAGGTCTGACCTTTCCATGCGACAAGGTGTGGTTTGCTGTTATCACATTGAATAACAACTTATGTCTGTAACTATGTCACTAACGCTACCAGATGGCGCTAATTTCACTAAATAAAATTTCCGATAACTGCGCTACGTGAGATTCTTAAAATACCACGTTTGGTGCGTAATATATATGTTTTATTTGTTTTACGAAAAAAGATGGTGTCAAAAATCTGCGGTTTAAAATTGGGTGGGACATTAGATTAGTAATATAGTTAAGGGGGATGGTGGCGTGCCGGGAGGGGGCGGGGTGGCGTAGCACTAATGGGGAATCTTATAATGTTTTGTCAAGTAACTTTAGTAGATGGAAGGTCACGCATTGCGGCCTCCATTGTTTGGCGGGCTATGGCTCGCCCTTTCATACTTGTGTTGTTTATCTCGATCTCATCTTCGTATCAAATTTAATATGTCCTCAATTTTCTATTACATAATTTTTTTTGTAAAAACGATCCTACTGTCGAGCCCCGCACGATCAATTCTTGATTGAGACTAAAAAAGTCTGTCTCTGCCCTGTCTGATTGTCATGTCTCCTGCCCCCCCCCCCCCAATGCCATCGCGTTGTTTCATATAATGTCGTGTTGTGCACGTGTCGGCAAGCCATTGTAGACACGTGGCTCGTGCCGTACGCGAGTTCGCGTGCAGTGAGTGTGATGGCGGGAGCTGCGATGAGCTCACGATAAGGGTTATCATGACTTTAATTCTGCATGAACGAGGGGGGCGACTGTGGTCATGCAGGAAGCCCAGTGGAAACAACACAACATGCCCGACCTGTTTAACACAAACTAACGACTCGGATTGAAAGATCTCGACAAATAAAAACTGAAAGTTCTCCCATCAAACCCAATGACTTGCGCCAGGTTCTAATCAAGACGGATTTCAATCCGATCGGTTATGGCCAGAGGCGTAGCGTAGGAGGGTGGGGGTACAGATGTACACGGGCGCCAGCTAGTTGGGGCGCCAAAATGTGCTTTGGTATTATTTTATTGTTGAAAATAATGGGTTTGAGAGTTGAAAAAAGGAAAAGACGGCACTTTAATATGAATCTTGTCCCCGGGCGCGAATCTTGTCCCCGGGCGCGAATCTTGTCACCGGGCGCCAAACACTCTATCTACGCCTCTGGTTATGGCCAACTTTCAATGTTTGCAGTCAGCATTGTTTGTTAACAGGACTCCGCTAACTATTGATGAAGACAATTAATGGGACCTAATATTGAGATAACGGACAGTGACAGATTAACGGGTAGATGGTGGCTGCATGTGCCTTAGTAGGTGAAGGGTTGGGGACAACAGGACCATGCGGAGTATGGTGGGGGGGGGAGGTATATGGGCATATGCCTACACTGAAAAAAAACTATCTTAAATGTTTATCATTAAATTAATATTACAACTGAAGTATTTGCATTCTGGCGCCCCACTGTTAATTCAAGCTCTCCCAGCAACTCAAGCCTTTTTTTGTCCCTTCTAGATCGTCCATGTAACTGTAAACACGGCAACACAATGACAATTCCAATACCTCGACTCCGGTGTCCAGTTAATCTGAGCTTATCGTGACTCACTCGCTAGACAATAAGCTCTTGACATCTTCCATTGGCTGCATGCAGTGACGTCCATGTTGTTAGTGACGTCATGTGTGTACACATCGAGTAACCTAGGGGATACTCTCATAAAACCTTACACGATTCAAGGTTAAAGGTCACAATACTTAAATTATTCCTCAGTTGTTGCTTATGTTGTGTCTGTGGATTAACATCGGGAAAGTCCTTCTTTGTTTGAAGAAAGTGACGTCACGGCCTCCATCTGGCGAAGGGCTGCCGCAGCGGACAAAGTTTCTTCCCAGAACAATAATTCACCGACTCATGACAGAACAGTTTCATTTGACACTTCTTTGTGGGATCTAGTTCTGATGGCTTTGTCTGACTTCTGGTCTAATGAGGTGGGCAGTTTAGTCATCAGAGACTCGACGTGTGGTGCTCTCCATTGGTTCCCCCATTTACCTCTGTGTGGTGCTCCATAGTGTCCCCCATCTACCTCTGTGTGGTGCTCTCCATAGTGTGCCCATCTACCTCTGTGTGGTGTTCTCCGTAGCGTCTCCCATCTACCTCTGTGTGGTGCTCTCCATAGTGTCCCCAATCTACCTCTGTGTGGTTTTCTCCGTAGTGTCCCAAATCTACCTCTGTGTGGTGCTCTCCATAGTGTCCCCCATCTACCTCTGTGTGGTTTTCTCCGTAGTGTCCCAAATCTACCTCTGTGTGGTGCTCAACATAGTGTCCCCATCTACCTCTGTGTTGAACTCTCCATAGTGTCACCATCTACCGCTTTTGATTGGTTTCAATTGATCCTGTTGTTAACGTATCAAACATTAACACATCCAACATGTCTGTACTACTAGTGGATACATTAACACATCCAACATGTCTGTACCACTAGTGGATACATTAACACATCCAATATCTCTGTACCATTAGTGTATGCATTAACACATCCAACATGTCTGTACCACTAGTGGATACATTAACACATCCAACATGTCTGTACCATTAGTGTATGCATTAACACATCCAACATGTCTGTACCACTAGTGGATACATTAACACATCCAACATGTCTGTACCATTTGTGGATACATTAACACATTCAACATGTCTGTACCACTAGTGGATACATTAACACATCCAACATGTCTGTACCACTAGTGGATACATTAACACATCCAACATGTCTGTACTACTAGTGGATACATTAACATATACAACATGTTTGTACCACTAATGGATACATTAACATATCCAACATATCTGTACCACTAGTGGATACATTAACACATCCTACATGTCTGTATCACTAGTGGATACATTAACAGATCCTACATGTCTGTATCACTAGTGGATACATTAACACATCCTACATGTCTGTATCTCTAGTGGATACTGAAGGTCATGTTGCTCTGTTATGCAACACGACTGAACACTTGATATCGATAAGTCTTAGACCAAATCGTCTGCCATCTTTCATTAAAAACACCACTGGCAAGGCATTAGTCCCCTTTCGGGGGTCTGTTAAAACAGTGTGCCCCAATCTGTAATCTTCTAAATTCACTAATCCATCGGTAGTCTGACAATGAAATGTGCACTTAGCGATATGGTTGGATAAAACTGTTGTGTGTGTGTTTGCGTGTGCGGGTGGAGTTTTTATTGTATAGCCAATTATCGAATACATAGCTTCATCTCCAAACTTTAAAAAAAAAAATCCATTTTTTCGCCTCGATGTCCGCAATATTTTTGGTGCCACAAAAAGCCTCGAGCTCATCTCCCTGGCACGCGCATGTCATGCTGACAATTTAAGAATTTGTAAAGAAAGTTTGGCGATTTTTTAAATGGTTACGTGAAAATCATGAACAAGTCAACAATGGCTGTGACAACCAAGTAGCAATATCAGTTTAATTATTGCATTGCAGTCCCAATAGTAATGGTATAAACGGATAACAGTAACAAGCGCAAACTCTAGCAATAGAAATACGATTATGAAAAAATAAATAAAATGCAACGGATATAATTACAGCAAGATCACTTTAATTAAATAAAATAACGAAAACATTAAAAAAAAAAAATTTTTTTTTTTTTTAATTTGAGAAGCAGCAGTAATAACTTGAACAGCGCCACCTACCCACTTCTTTACTTTAATTGTCCAGGAGATAAATATTTTAGCAGCAAGGAAAGTTTAATTAGACGGAATTTGCCTGGTTGGCACTTTCAATTCTATGAAGTCAATCATTTCTTATCTGCTCTAGTTCATCTTATATGTATTGTTCTCGTAGACGTGATTTCACCAGTAGGCCTACCGTTCGCAAGATTTCGTTGACTTTAAGAGTTACGATTATTGTTATTGGGGAATGAGCAAAAATTAGCTCATAACAGCAAGAACATAGAACAGGAACTGCCAGAGGCGTAGCAAGAGTGTTTGGCGCCCGGGGACAAGATTCATTTTAAAGCGCCTTCTTTTCCTTTTATCAACTCTCAAACCCATTATTTTCATCAATAAAATAATACCAAAGCACATTTTGGCGCCCCTAACTAGCTGGCGCCCGGGTACATCTGTACCCATGCACCTCCTATGCTACGCCTCTGGTAACTGCTCATTCTTGATAAAGACAATCAGGGACTGGAACAAGCTTCCAAAAGGAACTGTTGAGGCGACAACACTTGACACGTTTGCGTCTATTGCCTCAGGCCTTCCAACCCCCAGTTCATGATACCCTCACTGAGTTGCCTTTGCAACCAAGAAATATCCTCTTCAATACCACGCACAGAAACATTGCAAATCCCCTCTACATGCATAGGAGCCAGAATGATCAATAAATTGATCGTGGGCCATTGATATACAGAAGAAGAAGAAAAGTGCAAAATTTGGTCTCGGTCGATCAAAATGAATTTCCTTGTGTCTAAATAGGGTAAGCTAAATATAGTATAATACTAAATGCCTAAGTGGCAGGCCTATATTAACATCATACCACATTTTGTATTATAACACCAAAATATAATACAAAACTCAAGGCTCATTATTTTTGGTAGAGCATCTAATGACAAAATTATTTATTTATTATCTTCAGCGTTATCCCCAGAGTGACTTGAGTTTCACATTAATATTTTATTACACAATTGTGCTCCTAAAGGATAAAAAATCTAAAATGGAATGTTATACTAAAAATGCCGGCCATCTCAGATTGTTGGATGACCTTGGCATAACAAAGCATTTTAAAATGTCATTTTCCCCCTAATCACTGACGTCATTTACTGTCATTCATCCAGAAGTCGTGTCCCCCAGTTCTGCTTAAGGAAAAAAAACCTCTCTCTTTTCATTTTGTCCCTCTAACCTTTTTCTAGCCAATTATTAGCCATGTATCTTCATCAGTTATGGACCGCATCGATCCTCTATATTAACTCTGGCCACAACGGATGTCAGTGCCACTCCGTATCGATCCATCAAATATTATCGCAATGACATTTACTTCCTATGTTGTTTTGGCTCCGCGCACTTGAGGCCTGGCAAGAGTCGATCTCGCCCTGACTGACCCCACCCCTCCACACCCCCCTGGTCCCCGCCACTAAATTGCCCCCTTTAAACAACAGCGTGGCGTTGCGCTCCCCCAGTAGCGCATCAAAATGAAATTCTGATATGAACGATAGCAATATTTCAGCAGTGCTCAGCCTTTTAGCTGTCTCCCACCAGGCCCCCGGGGGTGCAGTGGTGCTAGGAGTGTGGGAGGAAAATGTTAGACACGCTCATCGATTGTTAGGGGCCGTCCATAAAGTACGTCAATTTTATTAATTTTTTTTTTTTTGGGGGGGGGGGGGGGCAATTTTTACCTCTTCCGTCCCCATCACAAACTGTGAGCAATCTTAGACCCCACCCCACCCCTAAAGTACCGTACGTAATTCTTTCGAATGATAAAATTTTTAAAAATTGAAAACTAATTCGAATTTAATCTAAAACACACTTCACAATTAAACTATTAAATTGATAAAAGTGACATCTCCTGTCAGACTAGAACCATCACAGCAGAATGTTCAACATCACTGTCAACTTCAGGTTTTATATGTATGATAAACAGATGTTAAGATGTGTGACGTCACACAATAACTGTCACACTCTCTTAGGACCCCCCCCCCCCCCCCCCCCGGGGCATGAAGTACCTTTTGCACGCTCCCTTACGAACAACTCTGCACGGGACAGAATCAAGCAATTTGCTTGTAGTTCCACCATTTTGTTATGAGGCTTAAAACATATTCTTCTTCTTATGCCTTTTTTACCCCGTCTGGGGCATAGGCCTCCACAAGAATTTTCCACTCATCCTGGTCCTGTGCTTTCCTTTCCAATTGCTTCCAGGTGTATCCCATGTTTTGCGTGTCTGCCTCTAGCTCGCGTCTCCATGTATTCTTAGGTCTTCCTCTCTTTCTTTTTCCCTGTGGATTCCATGTTAGGCCTGGTCTGGTGGTGCTATCTGGGGGGGGGGGGGGGGGGGGCATTGTCTGGTGGTGCTATCTGGGGGTTTTCTGAGAGTATGCCCAATCCACTTCCATCTTTTAAATATGATGTCTTCATCAATGGGCACCTGGTATGTCCTTTCTAGTAGATCTTTGTTGGTGATGGTATTTGGCCATTTGATGTTAAGGATCTTTCTAAGGCATGTGTTTATGAATGTCTGCACTTTCTGCGTAATGCTCGCTGATGTTTTCCATGTTTCTGCTCCATATAGTAGGACTGTTTTGACATTTGTGTTAAAGATTCTGACTTTGGTTTGAAGTTCCAGCTGCTTCGACTCCCATATTTTCTTTAATAACACAAATGCTGATCTAGCTTTTTCCAATTCTAGCCCTTACGTCCACGTCGGATCCGCCGTTTGTGTCTATGGTGCTGCCTAAGTAATTGAAGCACTCCACTTCTTCCAGTGCCTTTTCTTCCAGACAGATATGATCTTGGTTGCATGAGTTTACCTTCATGATTTTCGTCTTGCTTTTATTTATGTTGAGTCCGAGCTGTGATGAAAAGGTGGCTACATCTTTTGTCTTTTCCTGCATTTGTTGCTGGTTGTGGGACAGAAGAGCAATGTCGTCTGCAAAGTCTAGGTCATTCAGTTGTTCCCAGTGTCCACTGTATCCCATTCCTTTTTTTTGTATGTGGATTTTTTCATTATCCAGTCAATGGCAAGGATGAATAGAAATGGGGACAAGAGGCATCCCTGTCTGGCTCCTGTTTCGACTGTAAAGGCATCTGTCAGTCTACCTTCGTGGACCACCCTGCATGTCATTTCTTCATAAGAGCTCTGAATAATCCTGACTAATTTCCATGGTACTGCATAGTGCCGAAGAAGTTTCCACAATGTTTGTCGGTCCAGGCTATCAAAGGCCTTTTCGTAATCTATAAAATTTATGTAAAGGGGGGAGTTCCATTCGATAGACTGCTCTACAATGATTCTCAGTGTTGCAATGTGATCTGTGCATGATTTATTTTGGCGGAATCCAGCCTGTTGATCTCGAAGCTGCATGTAGACCTGGTCTTTCATTCCATTAAAAATAATTCTATTAAAGACCTTTCCTGGTACTGATTCCTCAGTAGTTTGCACAATTGCTGAGATCCCCTTTCTTTGGTATCTTGATGAGGTATCCTTCTTTCCAATCTTTTGGAACTCTCTCTTCTTGCCATATATTTTCAAACAGAGGGTGCAGCATGTTGACTATTGTATTTATATCAGCTCTCATCATCTCTGCTGTAATGTTGTCCGGTCCCGGTGCTTTCCCTAATTTGCTTGATGGCCAGAGCTATTTCTTCCTTATTTGGGTTTGCTTTCTTCTATGTGTAGGTCTTCATTTGCTGGTTGTATGTCTGGTATGTCTGTGGGTGGGGGTCTGTTTAATAGTTCTTTAAAGTATTCCACCCATCATTTTTCTTGCTCTTTCCTTTCTGTTATTGATCTACCTTCTCTATCTTTGACAGGTCTCTCCGGCCTTTTGTATCTCCCTGACATCTTTCTTGTTATATCGTAGAGCTCTTTCAGGTTGCCCCTCCTGGCTGCTTCTTCTGCTGTTGATGCTAGGCCATCTATGTAGGCATTTTTATCTTTTTTATGCTGTTTTTTACCTTTTGGTTTGCTTCTTTATATTTCTCTTGCGCTTTCGTTTTCTCCGCTCTGGTGCGGCTGCTGTTGACTACACTTTTCATCTCTTTTCTCTCTTTTATTTTTTGCAGTGTGTTGAGTGAGAGCCAGTCTTTGTGTTTCTGCTTCACTGATCCTAAAACTTCTTGGCAAGTGGATGTTACAGACGACTTTATATTTTCCCATTTATGTTCTACTTGGTCATCTTCTGTTTGGTCTTCCAGTGCTTGGAACTTATTCCTTAAGGTAGCACTGAATTCCTCTCTTTTCTGCTCATTTGCCAAAAGTGCTACATTGAATTTTGTTCGCTTAGCACTTGGCGGTTCCCAGTTCTTCTTCAACTTTAACTTGAGTCTTGCCCAAACAAGATGATGATCGGATGCGACATCTGCTCCTCTTTTTGCTCGTACATCTTTCTAAATTTTTTGTTAATGCATATGTAATCTATTTGGTTTTGCGTTTTGTTGTCCGGGGATACCCATGTTATCTTGTGGATGTTTTTATGTTGAAATTCGCTGCCTCCGATAACAAGTTCATTTGTTGCGCAGAAGTCTGCTAGTCTTTCTCCGTTCTCATTCCTCTCTCCTACACCATGGCGTCCCATGATTTCCTCATATCCACTGTTGTCGTTTCCGATCTTGGCGTTAAGGTCTCCCATTAAAATGTTCAGGTCTCTATTTGGGAATTTTTCTATTATTGTTTGTAGTCTATTGTAGAATGTTTCTTTCTCGTCTTCTTTGCTGTCGTTGGTGGGTGCGTAACACTGTATTATGTTCATCTTTATTTTCTTTTTCTTGGTTCGGAAGGTTGCTGTTATTATTCTTGGTCCATGGGCTTCCCATCCAATCAATGCATCCTGTGCCATCCTTGACAACATTAGAGCAACTCTTTGCGTGTGCGGAGCATTTTCCTCCTCATGCCCAGAGTATAGTAACATTTCTCCCGAGGCCAAAATTATTTGTCCAGCCTGTATCCATCTTGTTTCACAGATGCCCAGCAGTGTAAGTTTGTAAGTTCTCATTTCTGCTGCCACCTGCGCTGCTTTCTTTGTTTCATACATGGTTCTGACGTTCCACGCGTCTATGTCTGTTTCCTTAGAAAGGAGTTCTTCGGCTTTGAGGCTTCCAGTATAACCTGGGTTTGGCCACAAGGCTTTATAGCTCTTCTTGGAGAAGAAGAGCCCTCTCTTCTCAGGGCTGAAATTTGTTGGTTTTTTCTTGTTGACGTTTCTGTAGCAATTTGTTTTTACGGGTGAGGTAGCTGGCCTCACTCCAACCCTCCTCCTTTTGCACCCAGACTTGGGCCCGGCCTTGGCAGAGTTTGGGCCCGGCCTTGGCGAAGTTGAAACATATTCTTAGCCTCAAAATTTACCAAGATATTAGTTTTTAAGAGATTTTGAAAGAAAAAAAAAAAAAAAAACAAGGTTAACGAGTCCCATCCACCCGGGGTACTGGTGGTGTTTTTTGCTTGACTGGGCTTTAGCGGGGATTGAGCTCCTGACCATCAGCTTGAGATTTGCTCAGTTCAGACCACTCGGCCAACCAGCACCCACTGATCAGTTGTCCTAAGTGATCATTTAAGTAAAAAAATCTAAATTAATCTTTAATCCATATTTGTCATACGGATACTTCTGAAATAATCAGAGAACCTGCACAATTAAGTGAATTTGATAATTTCATGAAGAAAATGGGAGATTTTAAAAGTTAGAAATGGGACGCTCCCAAAACTGATCTTTATTAGTCTGTTGAATGTAGGGCACCATTGTTACCGGATGTCAACGTCACCAGTGACGCCTATGGGCGTAGAAAGAGAGGCGGAGGAGTTGATCAGTCCAGGGCGGCTCCTTTTTAAGGAAGGGATTTTCGGTCAAATTCATCTCTTATTTTGCTTGTGGTGTGTTCTGCTTCCTTTTTACAATCGGTCCCCTCCCCCCAACTTAACATGTTTTATAGTATGCAGTGTGAAAGAAAATAAACAAAGGGCTGTCAAGCAGCCAGCATCACGTGTGACGTCATGCGTGGCGGTTGAACTCAGGTAAAAAGGTTGAATTTTTTTTCGGTGGCGACTATTATATTAATCAATAAAGAGCTACGGATATAGTGCAGGACTGTCTGTAGGACTGTCGGTAGGACTGTCGGTAGGACAGTCGGTAGGACTGTCGGTAGGACAGTCGGTAGGACTGTCTGTAGGACTGTCTGAGCGCTGTCCGTAGGACTGTCTGTAGACTGTCTGTTGTTTAAAGTCTGGCATATATTATATAAAATTAGAAGTTAATTTTTTTGTAACACTTGGACCCATCGGGTTTTTCTCAAAATAGCCGGACCCGGTGTAAAAAAAAATGCACCCCGTTAAGCCCTTGTGTAATATATATGGTTTATGTTTGATATGTTTATGTTATAATAATATTTTTTTGGTGGGGTGTTTTCCTCAGTTAGGCAAATGAAGGGACTCCCTGGGCGTCACAAACTCTAGCTACGCTACTCATGATGCCCCCCCCCCTCCCCCCGTGATTGTCTGTATCTGACTTTAGTTTATGGCTTGGTTACTCTCAGTCCCAGACTAGCTGTAAAACCTCGGCGTGTGTGTAACACGATGAAAGGCGGGGGGCACAACGCTAATGGGGCGCCGAATGCATCAACACGTGTCATCTCGCGTTGCCATCACCTTTCTAAACAAACAAAATGCAGCCAGTCAAGCGCTGATCAATAGAGTCCACGCATTACGGCACTGGTAATAATGCTAACTGTCTTCCATGCAGAATAACGTCCGGAATATTAGATTTAACAATTGTTACACGATATTTTTTTGTGTGCGGAGGGGGGCGGGGTGGAGATGTTATTTCAGGGGTTCAATGATAAGAATAGGAGCTCCACCTTATGGTTGTATCTAGTTCAAATAAGGCATCATTTCGTATCATATTGATTGTCAACGTTTCCACATGGCTTGGTATGTGTTAGGTACCGTTATATGGCTTTTGTAAATTTAATCTGTTTTAAGATTTGCCTCGTTAGATGGAATCAATACATAACAAAGGACTGAAAACCATTATACAAAGAAAAAAATATACCAAAGCGGGTGATATCAACAATATTCCATTTAATTTTTACTTCTTACGTTATTTAAAAAAAAAATACAAAATGAAACAGACAGATATACAAACTCTATCAACTGACAGTACAGTAAGTAAGTGAAAATGGCAGTCCTCGAAGGATACAAATATACATGTGCACACACACATCTTGTGTGGCTCCTATATTATGTTTCGTAAATTTCTAGAAAAATTAGCAACTGTGTAGCTCCTATATTATGTTTCGTAAATTTCTAGAAAAATTAGCAACTGTGTAGCTCCTATATTATGTTTCGTAAATTTCTAGAACAATTAGCAACTGTGTAGCTCCTATATTATGTTTCGTAAATTTCTAGAAAAATTAACAACTGTGTAGCTCCTATATTATGTTTCGTAAATTTCTAGAAAAATTAGCAACTGTGTAGCTCCTATATTATGTTTCGTAAATTTCTAGAAAAATTAGCAACTGTGTAGCTCCTATATTATGTTTCGTAAATTTCTAGAAAAATTAGCAACTGTGTGGCTCCTATATTATGTTTCGTAAATTTCTAGAAAAATTAGCAACTGTGTGGCTCCTATATTATGTTTCGTAAAACTCTAGAAAAATTAGCAACTGTGTGGCTCCTATATTATGTTTCGTAAAACTCTAGAAAAATTAGCAACTGTGTGGCTCCTATATTATGTTTCGTAAAACTCTAGAAAAATTAGCAACTGTGTGGCTCCTATATTATGTTTCGTAAACTTCGAGGAAAGATTAGAAAAAAAGCTCACTCTTTCGTTTGGGAAAACTGTTTGCTTACTTGTAGGGAGAGAGTTAGAACCCTCCAGGAAATACATTCTATACATTGCATCACCTGATGGCCTACTGTAGAAGACACAAAATAGAAACAACCTTTTCACAATCAAGGGATGGGAGGGGTGGCTACAGTGCTACACATTTAATAGGTGGCTACAGTGCTACACATTTAATAGGTGGCTACAGTGCTACACATTTAATAGGTGGCTACAGTGCTACACATTTAATAGGTGACGTCAATATAAAAATAATAGGTTCGGTGGGAGACACGTGCTGGTCGCTACAACGCTAAGATGAACTGAAATTAGGTCAACTATTACGGACTGCTATTCAATGGAGAATTTCATCTCTTATTTTAATCTATTGGCTCGTTTCACAACAGTCCATTATAAAGTACGATACCAGAGTTTAAAAACAATAACAAATAGGACGATACACAGAGTCAGGGCTAATTACAATTAATACGTTTTTAATTTGTGAATTTCTATGAATGACAAAAGTAAAAGAATATGATTAAAATTATTACCTTACAGTATGACTTGTACCGGTACTGTATGTGAAAATACAATGAACACAATTGGTACAATGGAAGAAAAACTACACACAACAAAGCACTGTCTAGTATTAAATAATGACACATTGCACGTCTCGTGATAAAGGAAAGGAAAATCTCTGGCCCATTCAATCGGTCAGCCTTTTTATAGGCATTTCCTACTAATGTCTTTCGAACCGTCTAACGCATTGTTTATCTTTCCCGTTTTATCCAGATCCTTCTATAAGGTTCTGAATAGCTAAGCTTTTGTAAACAAGGGGAAAGTTTTGCTAGACACATCCCAACACGGCCTCGACTTTAAGAGGTCATGCACGTGGAAAGCGGGGAAGGCGTGCTTTAACACGTCATCTTCATAACATCAACACACATGCTATAACGGTATGATCTTAATGCTATCATCGCAGGTTTGGCCATAGACTGGGTGTCCAGACACCTGTATTTCACAAACATGGGCCAGTCAAGTCCAGGTCTAGATGGTGCCGTCTATGTGTGGCATCGCTTGGAGAAAATTTCTTTAGATAAAAAAGAGAGGAGGACAGTTGTCAGTGCCGTAGAAAGACCCAGGGGCGTCGCCATAGATTTAGAAAATGGGTAAGTCGCCAAGATTCAACAACTTAATTCTTCTGAAAAGTCTGCTAAGTATGTAATTTAAAGTTGGTTGAGTATGTTGGCGTTTGTGTGGGGTTTACACGTGTGTGTGTGTGTAGAAACCATATGTGGTAGGTATGTACGCGATTTGTGTAAGTGAATGGCATGTGAGTGTGATAGTGAGCCTTTGGATTCTAATAAATTAAAAAAATTAATTTAAAAAAAACAACAAAAAACAATCTCTAATGATTTGTCTCCACAAATTGACCTTTGACCTTTGTCAGGCTGCTCTTCTACGGCGACTGGGGTAAGAAGCCGCAAATCCTACAGGCCCAACTGGACGGCTCGGAGAGAAAAGTTATCCTGGACCATGAACTGACCCACCCCAACGGATTGTCCTTCTACGAGGGGCGCCTGTACGTGGCGGACTCCAACATCAACAACAAGTCCTACGCCCCACATCTCATGGTCTATGACGTCAGCACACAGGAATGGACACCACTGAAGCTCAGCAACAACTTCTCGGTGAGATCACTTTATTCCAGTCTGTCTGTTGAATGATCTTGTCTGTCTCATCTGTATTCACATGTTTTACGACCCCGTTGGGGGGGGGGGGGGGCTGAGTTTGGGGGTTATTATAATAATGTTTGTTTTAATGAGGGGTTGGGGGTGGAGGAGTCCCTGAGGGCTTAACTGATTCTCAGCTTGGTTAGAATGACGCTTTAACTCTACCATTCAAGCAAGAAACTGTTGCTTACAATTTGTTTTCATTTCTAAACTATTATATATTAAATCTTTCCATTAAATTTACCCCAGTGGTTGTTATATCTACACAAATGGTATCAACGTGTCTTCATTTACAATGCTTAAGTCCGATGCAAGCATTGCTTTTATTTTTACTAAATTCCTGTTAATTGCTAACACATAAAGCAGAGGAGAAAGGATCCTAGTGGACTGATGATGAGCTAAATACTGAACAAGACAGAGAGCACAGTTGTCATTGAAGACATGCAGGACATGGTGTGCAGTCACTGGAGACAGCAATGGAGCATCTTGTTGAATATTAACTAAAACTTAATGGCTGAACTGACCATTCACTGACCAACTGTTTCAGATCCCCATGGGCCTGGCAGTGCAAGGCGACACACTCTACTACTCGGACTGGGTCAGCAACGAAAGTCTCAAAGGATACATCAAATCTTTCAACCTGCGTTTTGGGGTAGACAACAATGTTATCCTCAATGGCATGAGGCCCACAGGACTGCATTATTCCCCTTTAGCCAAACGGAAACATGGTTAGTGTTATGGGGCCCTGCACATATTATGTTACACAAAAATATGACCTTTTTAACCACTCCCTCCCCCATATAAATTATATAACATTTCCATTAAGCACCCGACCCCCTAAAATTATAACATTTCTAGAACACCCCCCCCTCCCCCCAAAATTAAAAAATTTATTAATAAAGTTAAAAAAAAACAGCCAATTTCAAGCAAAAAAAAAAGCCAGACATCGTTTTTGTTTTTTAAATTTGCTAATTATTGTAAGCAAAAAATTCATTTTAGTTTTTATATAAATCTACGCTGATTTTGTAAATATGCACAGCAGAAATGCTATGAAAATAGAAAATAATTTTTAAAAAAAAATAAATAAAAGTATTTGTTCTATGACATTGCTCTTTACCTACCTCCTCCTCCCACCGCCACTTATAACACAATATCAAAAATGATAAACCCCACCACACTCTCTTCGTGTTATGTTATATGATATGTGCTGGTTCCCTATTGCCGTTAACATATTTGAAAATTAGTGTCCATCCACAATTGGTAAATGGTATGAGGTTTAAAGTAAAAAAAACAGCTGGGGCTATAACCATACGTTACATATTATAAATAAAAGTTAGACAAACAACATTTGAATGCATGGAACATATTTCTGAAAGGACGCTGAGAAAACTTGGGAAAAATACTTAAGCGATATTTTTAGGGAAAAATGACAAAGAATTTTCATGGGTAAATGCTATTGCATAATAGGCTATACAAAGCGCAACAGAGCCCTGCTGGTTTTTGTTCATTGAGTAACTTGTCAGTTGTGATTAATACACATTATCATTCTCTCTAAATTTTACTTAACCTAAGTAAACTAAATGGCATCTGTTTATCAAATCTTATTTATTTTGGATGCTTAAGATGTGGTGAAATTTGTAAGGCTGTAGGGAAAATTAAGAATGAGAAGGATTAGAATGTAGTTAACCCTTCAGGTGAAATTGTTTCACATTTAATGACCGACAAGATCATTATTTATTTTCTTAGATTTCCTAGATGCTGTATGTGAAAAGTCCCCCTGTAGCCATTCATGTGTGAGAACCCCTCTCAACAAAACAAATCCTTTCAAATGTTTGTGTCCGGATGAATCCACCAAAGTTCTCTCCAGCAATGATGCATCTTGTGCAAGTAAGTGTAACCAATGGTTCTTTTAGTGTGTTCTTGGCAGCTAGTGGAGCAAAGTGGGGAAAGTGGGGCTGGGCAGGGGGGGGGGAGGGGGCGTGGCTTTATTCTGTTTGGGGACCCATTACCAATAGTGCTTGATGGTGGCCCTTTCTATTGATGCTGATATACACTCATTCTGAGCTTGTGACTTCCTGATCCTGAGGTAGTATATTAATTTCTGTAGTCATAAAGTAGTATTAGTGTCAATTTTCTTAATTTATTTTCCTGTATTTCTAATTCATGAATTTCCACATACCTTGTTCTACTATTGTGCATTTTCTCGCAATGGTCTGGAAGAAAGTCAACCTATGGTTGGAACGTTTCAGCACCAAGTTCAGTTCTCTTAACCACCCCCTTGTATTGTAAAAGAGACTGTTGACTATCCAGAACTGTAGACTGTGCCAGACTTGTGACTGTCCCAGATCTGTAAAATGTCCCAGATCTGTAGATTTTCCAAGATCTATAGAGTATCTCAGCTCTGTAAACTGTCCCAAATCTGTAGACTGCCCCTGAACTGTAGACCGCCCCTGAACTGTAGACTGTCCCACAACTGTAGTCTGTCCCACACCTGTAGACTGTCTCAGATCTATAGACTGTCCAAGATCTGTAGACTGTCCCAGATATGTAGTCTGTCCCAGATCTGTAGACTGTCCCAGATCTGTTAGCCTTTATCCTCTTTGATTTATTGTGATGTCTCTATACTTTTATGATTACAGCACATAGTAATTTGCTGTATCCAAACTGACTTTTAAAGACTGGCAACAACGTGAAGTGTGCTAATCTTTAATAAACAATGAAATGTTTGCTGTACTTCATTCTTAGTTATTTAAAGGTTTATAACTTAGCATTTCTGTCAGGCTGTATTCCTGTCTATTTCACACTATGCTATTATAAATTTACATTTCTTTCAGTCTGTATTCCTGCTGATTTCACACATTGTTGTACTATTATAACTTAAAATTTTTATCACGCTGTTTTTTTTTTATTTCACACTATGCTGTGCTATAAACACCTATAATAAATTTAATTCACTTTACACAAAATAAGCCAACAGTTTGATCTTTAGCCCTGTTTTGGTCACTTGAAAATTACACCTCAGCAGTTTGAAGCAATAAAAAGTCTAAACTTTCATGGTGTATGAACTATTATTTATCAGGACCAACCAACTTCCTGCTGGTAGCAGACCTGAATACCCTGAAGTTGGTCTCCCTTGATGACAACACAGAGAGTGGAGCCCGCACTTTCCTGTATGACAGCATAGATTCCAACTTTGTGGCCTTGATCTATGACGAGGTCACTGACACCATCTACTGGAGTGATATTACAAAGTAAGAGAATATTTGTTTTTATTCAAGTAAATTTTTCTGATTGGCAGAATCGGTTTTGCTGTCAGTATTATGGAGACATTTGTAAAACTCTTCAGGCTTGCAATAAAACATCATGACGGAATTTAAAAATTTTTTTGTAATACATTTGAACTGTTTACTTGTCTTGAAAAAAAAGCCCAAATTTACAATCCTTAAAATAATAAATATTTTAAATTGGAGCTTTTAAAACTATACAGTTTATTGATGAGTGTCAATCATTACTGCAATCCTCTATAAAAGCTATTCAGTTTATTAGTGAGTCTCATTCATTACTGTAATTTTCTATAAAAGCTCATTATTAGCATCTTTTAATGTCTATTATTTTTTATGCATTATTTTTTATTTTCTTCAAATCTAACTATAAGTAAACTTGTGATAATTCTTAGCTCAGATGTATAACATGGTTCTCTTATTTCAGACAATCCATTTACTCATCTCCTTTCTTGGAGTTTGAGCCCCAGCTCGTCTACCATGCCAACCACTACATCGATGGCTTGGTCATGGACACAGACAAGCAGCGTTTATTCTGGACGGGGTACACCCACAACGGATCAGGGGTCATTGCCAGGCTACATCTTCAGAGAGGGAAGGAATCTTATCATGAGATTATGGAGGGCCTGAACAATCCCAGGGCAATACACCTTGTGCCAGATAAAAAGTCAGTTTACCAGCAATTTACAATGAACTTAAAAACATTTTTTATTAGCCATTCAAAATGTATTATTATAATCATTAACTTTTTGAATAATACATGGGAAGAAATCAAAATCAGTATTTATTAAGTAACATTCATGGAACTCATTAAAAGTAGTTATATATAAACTCCTGTTAGGGTTTATTTAGTTTACAATTTCATAAATACAATTTTTCTTAAAGTTCAGCACGGTACAAATCAATGAACAACACGAAGCTGTTTTCACTTAATGGAAATATCTGAATTAATAGCTGCGTCCATGTAAACTATATTGAGAGCACTCATGTCATATCCTTTTGTTGCAACAGAATTATTTTCTGGACTGAATATGGAGGAAAGAGTGGACCGGCCTGTGTCCAGAGGGCAAAGACCAGTGGACGCAGCCCTAAAATGTTGATGTCTCATGGCCTGTTCTGGCCTAATGGACTGGCCACTCATCGTCAGACTCTGTTTGTGGCCGATGGCGCTGGAAAAGTATTCTCGATGGATTTTGAAGGTTTGGCTACATTTGTTATGTGAGGAAGTGAAGGGAAATAAAAGTGACTCTTTGTATGACTATGTTAATTTATAAAAGTTTATGAGATACCAGAAGGCAGGTTGGAGATTAAATGGCCATTGGAGAGTAAATTAAAAAAAATATTATGATATTAAATGTGTAAACTTAAAATATTTTTGTATGTTGACACAGATTGGCTATTTATTCATTTAATACATATAAAAAATACAAATATATAACTGAGGGATATTATATCACATGTGAACAAGATGAGGCAAAAATTATTTCTTGTAAATGCAAAACAAATTTCAAATATAAGGTTTTTTTATAACTAATCCAACATTATGGTATAAGAAGAAAATCTTATTAAAAGGATTTAGCAAAGCTTTAGGTAAAAAGAAGCACACTTGTGAAAAACAATTAAAAAAAAAAAACGAGTTGTTTATATGAATTTTATTGCGTATTAAGTAAAATCTGTGTGATATCTTTATAATACTAATCCATTATTTGATGTCTTTTTCAGGGGAAAATCAGCAAGAGTTATCTTACCTGACAGGTCCAGCCTTACATATCTTTGGCCTCTACGTCATGGACACTGTATTATTTTACTCTGACTGGTACACCAACAGTGTGTACATGGTGAATAGGGTGACAGGAAAGATTGACACCGTTGTCAGCCATCTTTCTCGCCCAACAAGTATAGCTGTCTACCATCCCACCAATCTAACAGGTCATTGGCGTTACAGTTGATATTAAGAACAGGGATTACCATATGCTCCACATAATTTACATCTTATATTTTGAATGCCATATTTTCATTTTAAATTAAATCTTTTTGAACAAATCATACACAAATTTTATTTATATAAGTTTGAATTATTCCAGCTAAAAAAAAGTGTGTTTAATTTAAAAAAATTTCCTTAAAGTCAGTAACTAAAACAATCTCTTCAAAAGAGTGAGAGATATTTATTTTTGATGGTCTAGAAATATATTGTGATGAATGAAGATTAAAAAGAGATTGATGGCAACATCTAGAGTTAACTATCTAAGATTATCTTTTTCAGTTCACAATCAGTGCTCACAGGAAGGGAAGAGGTGTACACAAACATGTGTACCTGTGCCAAGGTCATTCCACTGTACCTGCGCTGTAGGGTCCAAGCTGGCATCTGATGGATTTACCTGCATCACAAGTAAGCTCAAGAGATTAATTCAAACTGATTTTAAGTTATGATAATTTTTTTTTGTAAGGATATATATTTGTGATTAGACAGTAATGAGATAAAATAAAATAATTTAGTATGAAATAAAGGAGGAAAGATAACTCATTTTAATGTTATCTGAGATGAATTATTTTTTTCTTTATACTTCAAAGTGGCTAGTCCATGGGAGGTTACTGAAGAATCAAAGTGTGACAACCAGTGCCATGACAATGCATATTGTTCCCAGTTAGTTCCCTTGCTTGAGTACCAATGCGTTTGTAAAGCAGGTTATGAAGGAGATGGCCTGAGATGTTCAGGTAATTGATTAGTGAAGATAATTTTCAGCTGTTTATTTTAATTTTTTTTAAGTTAGCGATTTTCAAAATTGCATTCAATAAAATTCTTCATAGCTACTTCATAAGTTAAAAAAAACAACCCAGCTAAACTCCATGTTTCACAGGCATGTGTACACTAATCTTTTAACCATTTCTTACTTGGTATCCCCCAGAGTGTGGAGAAGATTTTTATAAACCACTACTTGGCAATGACACCTGTTATCCCTGTCCTCCTGGTGCCAGTACTCAGGAAAGTAAGACAGCCACTCAGTGCTTCTGTGAGGATCCTCAACTCTCACTGGTCAATGGGGTCTGCTCTGGTAAACTGAATTAGTTTTTGAAACTGTGCCCAAAACTCTAGGGCTTGTTTTACTTAACACAGGCCTGCACAACATAAATCGCACCCACTTTACGGCCTGCAAAGTAATGAGATTTTCTTATTATTATAATTTTCTTCATAATTTTCCCTCATCCTATTTTTTTGGGGCCCACCTTACATTTTGGGTTGTGCAGGCCTGACTTAACATTAATTTTTAAAAAGAAACAATTATCTGTTCAACTATGTTGTAAATGTTTATAAACCTGTTCATTGATTCTAGTGTTGTCAAAACTTACTTAGTCCTTGACATAGCCATATTTTCCCAACTTTCAGATGCCACAACCACAGTGAGTACAACAATTGTGAGCACATCTCCACCTGTAGAAATTGTCACAGACAGAATTTTTGCAATGACAACACCAGATGAAGATGACACCACCGAACTTACAGAGAGCAGTGCAGAGGAAATGCCTGGTAACTACCAGGGTTCAATACGTTTCTGTCTGTAATCAAACTTTTAAAGATTCATTCTCACCTTAGTCCAGCAGTTCTCAACCTGTGGGTCATGACCCATTTGGGGGTCGAATGACCCTTAAACAGGTTATGCCTAAGACCATCTTAAAATACATATTTATGAAGTAGCAACAAACATAATTTTATGGTTGGGGGTCATCAAAACATGAGGAACTGTATTAAAGGGTCACAAAGTTAGGAAGGTTGAGAACCACTGCCTTAGTCACATGAACAAAATAAATGCTGAGTAATCCAGTTCAAGTAATAATAAGCACTATAAATAGCCTCTTGCTTGTTTGTTTCCACTGCAATCCTTGTTTTCTTGTGATCAGGCTTGCCTTCTTTGTCTGGCTGCCCACATGGAGCCATCATGAAGATGAAACTCCCAGAAACAAGCAACAAAATATTTCTTCCCATCAACTGGACGGCCAGGGACGGCTTTGGCAGGGACCTACAGATGATATCCAACTTTGGCATATCAGACAACAAAATCATCATTCCCTGGATAGCAAATGGCAATGGAGGACAGCACACAATTGTGTTTGAGGCTAAAGACAACTGGATGCAGGTCACAACCTGCCAATTTCAGGTTTTTATCGAAGGTAAAGCCTGGTTCACTTGTTACTCTTATCCAATATACTCTTACCCTTGCTAATATTTGGTGTAAGTCATACATACACCATTACACAGTACAAGAAGGCTACTATAAGGTATTCATTTAAAAATTACTCTTTCTAAATGAAAAATTACTCTTTCTAAATGAAAAATTACTCTTTCTAAATGAAAAATTACTCTTTCTAAATGAAAACTTACTCTTTCTAAATGAAAAATTATTCTTTCTAAATGAAAAATTACTCTTTCTAAATGAATAACTTGTGCTAAATATTGCACACACAAAATGTGTGCAAAATGGATGCAATTATTTGGTTTGTTCTTTGAAATTTTCAAATCAACTTTTTAGCAACTTTGATACGTGTTATTTGAAATTTGTATTGTGATCTTTGTGCTGCAGATACATCTCCACCTAGATTTTCAAACTGCCCACAAAGTATTGAAAAGAAAACCTCCATGAATAGTGAGCCCATCAGCTGGATTCCTCCCATAGCTATGGACAATGCCCATGATCCAATAGTGTCCAGCACGCATGAGCCAAAAAGTGAATTTCAAATTGGAACAACAGTTATCACATACACAGCGTTGGACTTGTCAGGGAACATGGCCAACTGTACTTTTAATGTGACATTAATATATGGTGAGTTTCATAAGGGCAACCATATGTTTGATGGGACATGATGAATGGTGATTTTTTTTTTGGATACATTTCATGTGACATTATTATAGAGTAAGTTAATTTGGAAACTGTATGTTTAATGATAATATAAGGTAAGTTTATGGGGATAAATGTATGCTTGATGTGACATTAATTTAGGATGAGTCAATTTAGCCAATGGTAAGTTTAATGGGACGATGATACAGGAGATCCTTTGGCCAAGTTTAAATATCTCCCTCATTTATAACTTTGTTGGTTAACCTAGCTCATGCACACCATATATTTCCAACTCCAACAGAGCAGCCGTGCAATCTGCCAGAGATGAAGAATGGAGTTTTTATTTGTGAGTCGGGAGATTCTGACATCTGTCACATTGCTTGCAATGAAGGGTACATCTCAAACCCACTGGGAATGTTTCCAAGACCGTTCAGTTGTTTGGTGGAGAGTGACATTCAGAACCTTCTAAAGATCATGAAGAAAAGGGAACCTTGTTTGAGTATGTCTTTTTGTAATGCAGATGAAGTTTGTCAAATTAAAAGTGCAAAATTAATTCATTATTTAAATTTTATAATGTAGTTGAACGGGACTTTGCTAGATTTAATATTTTATTGTTTTACATTTTTAAATTGATTAATTAGTTTTAAGTGGCCTGTTTAAAATATGGATTTTTAATTCTTTGTATTGACAGGAGCTAATAAAAATGTATCAATATTCTATAAGTTTGTTTAATAAAATTTTATTTTATCCACAGAGCAACGTAGGCCAACTATGGCACATCAAGAATTTAGTTTGGCATTCAATGGACCATGCCGTCCAAACAGTACAAGCATAAAGGCTATTCTTAAGGAAAAGGTTTGTGAACAAGGGGGAATTTAAACAATGGCCCTCAATGTATTTCATTCTCTGTGTCAACTAAAAACTTGCAAATTTAACTCATTGGAAAGCCTGTTTCTTGTTTATTGCAAAATATCAATGCAGCAAAAACATTTTAAAATGATGAATTTACATGACATGGTGCTTTAGATAATTTTTGCTGAGAGGTGAGTGATGTGACCTGGGCACAATCTTGCAGTTGGTGCCAAAAGCCTCAAACAAACAAAATTTTAATAATTTCTAGTCATTGTTCTGGCCCAATTAGGAAACATTGCACCACCTCTTAATATACTACTGGCCACCACTAGATCTTTGAAGCCTAATTCTATTGTTTCTATACCTCCAGAATTACAAACTTGTAGATAAATAAGGCACATATTTTCTTTATGAGAACATTTTTTTAAATATACAAACATTGACAAGATAAAGATGTGTACCGAATAAGATATTTATGTAGAATACTAATCTTATGGTGTTGTTTACCTTGAATAAAAATGTTATAGACTAATCTTATGGTGTTGTTTACTTTCTATAACAATGTTATTGATTGGTCACAGGTGATTTCCAAGCTGGAAGAGAAAAGGTTATGTTACGGAGCCATCTGCACCCATAGCGCTATAGCCATTGTATGTGGCCCTGTGTTCAAGAGGAGGAGATATGCTGAGGAAAAGTTTAATATGACATGGAATGTTACCATTGAATATGCTCCAAAGCCTTATGAAAAATAGTAAGTAACACCTGCACCTGAGACTCTTTCTGTTTCAGATTGTTAAAAAAATATCTGGAGTGTGAGAAATATGTTAGACTTCAGCACAATTCAAATAACATTAGAAGCTGAATCCATGACTGAATCCATGACTGAATCCATGACTGAATCCATGACTGAATCCATGACTGAATCCATGACTGAATCCATGACTGAATCCATGACTGAATCCATGACTGAATCCATGACTGAATCCATGACTGAATCCATGACTGAATCCATGACTGAATCCATGACTGAATCCATGACTAAATCCATGATATCAACTCTGATGCCAATTTATTTTAGTATTAAGTTAATTGTATTATAATTGGCTCTCTTTATAAAAAAGATAAAATTCTTGTCATTTTATTTTTGAGCATAACACACACACACACACCCTTCTTTGACATTTAACAAGTATCTTGCTCTACTCATGCAAATTAAATAATAAATCTAATAAATGAAATATATCTCATTCTAATAAACTGTCATCTATTAACCAAATAAAATACCACAAAGTCAAGAATCTTATTGTATTATGTAATACTAGGGCTTAATCAGGTGTTTTTTTTAACAAAGGATCCTGGTATTTTGACAAAATACCTGGTGGGTTCGAGTGTTACAAAAAAAAAAGTTAACTGCTCATTTTCTATAAACAATATTCCTAAGGAGGCAGTCATACAGATAGTCCTACACCGTATCCTTGGCACTTTATTGATAGATAACAAATTCAACCTTTTTAACTGAGTTCAACCATAATTCACTGCATGACAGCTTTTTTTTTGTTTGTTTCACTCACTACTATTAATATAAAACATGTAGAGAAGCGGGAGGGCTGGTTGTGAAAAAGAAGGAAGCAGGACACACCAGAAGCAAAATATCTATAAGAGATCATACTTCATCATCTGGAACTCCCCATTGCTGAAAAAAACAACCCATGCACAAAAATTTTGTCACTCATTTCTCAGCTCATTTATAGTATTATCTTGGATGTAATTTAATTTTTTATAACTGGCAATTAAATTTTTTAACCTAACTTTACTTACCTCAGTCTTTAACTTCCTCCTTGCAGTGTTGGCTTCAGTCCTGGCCAGGTCAAACAAATTGTTACAGACATGAAGTTTGAACTGAAAAAACTGGCAGCTCACCTCACCTTCTTTCATGAGGAGGAGAATTTCAGTCCTGTCCCTAGCAGTATAAACGCAAAAGACTTTCAGTGGCTCTGTCAGCATGGGGAAATGAAAATTTCAGATGGTTGTGGTAAGCTAATTTCCATAAAACATTCCTGATAATGTTACAGTGCTTTGAGGGTTCAGGGCTTCCATGACCACCCCTTCGGACAACATTTGTGAAGGAGATTAAAAAAAATATTTGTTTTTATATAATGGACCAGTAAAAGTTAAATATTTTTATTTTGTTATCTAAGTTTCCTTGTTTGGCTGATTTTCCTTAGATGGAACTTCAGGCTGTGTATTAAAAAAAATTAAACAAAATCTGGGTCTGGGTCTATTTACTGTATTCATCTGACATGGTTCACAAACCATCAATCTTATGAGATTTGAATGGCCTGATACCTGTCATTATTAAACTTATTAAAACCACACAAAAAAAAAATCATTCTAAGAATCAATGTGTCATAGATAAAAGTCATGCATACAATTCTTCAACTCTGCTTACAGTGCCATGCCCCCCAGGCTCACATTTGAATGAATCTGAAGACAGATGTGTCCTGTGTGCTGAAGGCTACTATCAGAACTCCTCCAGTACCACCCAGTGTCTGCTGTGTCCTCAAGGGGCTACTTTAGAGTTGGGGGCTTTGACTGAAGCTGAATGTAATTTGATTAATTATTTTTTAATATTCATTTGAATGTATTTTATCATACATTTAGTTTCTTCAAAATCCAAAATGAAAGCTAGTTCCTTTTAAAAATAATAATTTATTTTGAATTTTTGTCATAAAATTATTCAAAAGGTAACTAACATTTATTAACTCCCTTCTTGTAGGTGTTGTCTTCCCTGCCATCAATGAAATGAGCAAGTTTCTCATTATAACAGCCTGCTCGTTTGCCTTGATCTTCTTGTGTATGGTATTTTTCATGTATCTACAATACCATCACCAACACAAACACCCCAAAGAAGAGAAGAAAATTGCAAACAACAGCAGATACTTGACAGCTAATGTTTATGCTCATCCACCAGTTCCTAATGAGAAATGTCCGGACTACATAAGGACATCGACCCGGGACTTCATGATGGGCACGCACGACTATGAGGATATTGATGGTCAGCACAAGTCAACATTTGAAACATTCTCTCGTCGACCCCCTGGCTGTGGAGATTCCCTGAGCTCTTTCAAGGCCCACACAGACATGACATTCCTACAGACGGGATCTCCCAACTCAAGCTCTCTGAGAACCTCTGATGAGACACTCATGCCAAACTCACCCCGAGAAAGTGCCAAGTCCTTCAACCTTTATGGTGATGGTGGCTTCCAGTACACGATATCCCCTAATGGAACAATGGGCTCTTTTAAAGGATCTCCCCCCTCCTCTCCCTACAGAAGTCTCCGCCTCACTGCAAATGGTCCTATACCAAGAGGTCCTTCAGAGTCCCCAACACCAAACACTCCAACCCTGAACTCACTTCTAGGAGACGAGAGTCCCTACACTAGCAGACTCATCCGTGACCGTCTGATTGACCCAGACAGTCCTTACAGAATTATCTCCCATGACCGTAGAACTGGAAGTGAGAGTCCATACAAGATGACAAGAAGACCTGACTCGGACAGCCCGCATCACATGTTATCCCTGGACACAAGTTGTCACAATGAGAGCCCATATCGAATGGTAGGCAAGGAGTCTCCCTACAGGAGCCCTGCTCTACAGCGTGAGTTGGCTCAGTCTTTCAACAGGACTGCTTCGGACATGGGCATGAGAAGTCCATCTTACCCACAAGTCATTGATGCACAGAGCTCACTTCGGTCCATGCCGGAGACATCCAGCATACATCGGCAGATGACACTGCCGAGAGATGAAGGCAGCGCCTTCATGCCCGTGGGAGATTTCCTGTACAAACGGCCGCCGTCTCCTTTATCTCCACCCATATCAAGTAGAAAATCCAATGACTCACTGCAGAGATCTCCTTCAACACCTAGGGCTTCACCTGGCATGTCACGGAAGCGTATTGAGAACCCTTACAGAACCCCTCCCATGAACCAGCGCAGGAAGGGCAAAAACGAGTTTGGGATATATGAGTATGAGTATGATTGAGGATAACTAACAATCATATAATATTTAGTTGGACCATTCTTCAGTCTATGGCAATCATGAGCTTTACCCAATGAGTCACCATTGGTGTGTCCTTTAGTCATCAGAGCTTTGCAAAATATCTATGCTTAAGTAATAATTACTTCTGGGACAGTCAATAGCAATCTCTCAATTCTAGTGTCCAGTTTAAAATTCCCTAACATTTGGAAATCTAAAATACTGTAATACTTTTCTTATATCACAATGCATTTTAATTAATGTTCTTCAGATTTGGTTAACATATTGTTTGTATTACAAAATGGGAAGTTTAGTTACAAAATATAAAATGCTCTGTATGAAATTATAATTTTAAGAATCTCATGCTTCCATTATCTGAGAGTAGCTTGTAGTTAATGTTAATTATTGTATTTCTATGAACGTGTTAAGAAAGTTACAAACAAAATAGTATTAGCTGTAAAAAATGACATCATTCTGTGAAAAAGTTGATATTTAGTTTATTTTGACATCAGAAATCCTTTTTAGTTTACATAATGTATAAAACACAAAAGAAGATTATTTAAAGACCTTTTTACACAACTCGACTGCCAACTGGTATTTATGATCCCTTCAGCAACTGCCACCTAGTGGGGATAACTCTGCTCATTGATGCAACTGTGTTTAATAGTCCATCTCCTTGATGCCGAATAATCTTCAATTAAATTCATTGTATCTTCAAAATTAGGAATGGTCTATGTCGGATTAAGTATTTTTTGTGTGTGTCATGGAATCTGCAGTATAAAGTTTCTAATCATAGACATTGCTACACTCAGGTGACTAAACTATGGCAGAATATTCTTCGACTTAGAGAGAAGTATGCAGGTACACTGGATTTACTATTATTTGAAACAAAAATGTTTCACAGTAGTTGGACACTGAGTGAGTGGGCGGCACTAAGAAGCTTTGTGGAGCAGAAAATTTAGCAATGAAATATAGAGCAATAGTCATGCATGGTATGTTTTTAAATACTGGTCATTTTAGGCTGGTTGAGTTAAGAATAGATAGTGGTCATTGTCTGGTTAAGGTAAGAATAGCTACTGGTCATTGACTGGTTAAGGTACAAATGATGACAGTTTTATTTAATGGTAAAGAGGTTTAATATGTAGTGCTAGCTTGGTCTCATCCTTTGGTTGGACTCATCCATTGCATGGACTCAGTTGGATTCATCCTTTGGTTTTGCCCCATCCTATGTTTGAACTCATCCATTGGTTGGACTCATCCTTTGGTTGACACATTCTATGGCTTGACTCATCCTATGGTTGGACTTATCATTTGGCTGGCCTCATTCTTTGGTTGGACTCATCCTATGGCTGGACTCATCCTTTGGTTGGGCACATCCTATGATTGGACTCATCCTATGCAGGAAACTGTAGAAATTAAAACTACATCAAGTGAAATGAAGAAACAAGTTCATGCCAAAACATACAAACAGCAATGAATAAAAAAACAAAACATTTTTTCCCAAGGGCTCGTAAGGATAAAGGATTTCTAAATAGCCTTTGAATTGATAGTAGAATTAAATATCTGCAACTAAAGTAAATCATTTTGTAAGATTCACCAGCCAGGGGAGGCAATTCCCTTTCCAGGCGCATCATCATCTATGGTAAACTAAGATATTCTTTTACCCTGTCCCACTTTGAAATGCTCCACTTGGACCCGTTCTTTTGTGCAGTGTAAAAATTATTCATTCCATTATCAAAACTGTTGTAGCAACAGGAAAAATGCAAACCCATGTATGGAATGAGCAATAAACTCATTTTGCTAACCATTATCTTAGGCAAATGGTTCTCAAAAAGTGTGCCACAACACCACAACATACAAGTGTGTCATGGAAGGTTCCCTGATGAGTCATAAATGTGTAAACATGCTATACATATTGTTGCCTCACTTCCAATGACTGCTTCCATTGACAACTTATGTCACATATTAATTCCATAGTCAGAAAATGTATGGCTAAATTTACTTTAAGAGTACCGGTAGAATATCCGTTATAAAACACATTTGTTAAAAACCTATTCTGCTTTCCTGAATGTGGATATTTTGATGTGTATATTAAAGACGTCTCTCTAGAGAATTTTTTCTCAAGTGTAAAAATGTACCTAAAATTGCTGTAATTAATAATTTTGATGTTTTTGGATTAATACATTTTGTAATGACGTTCGTAATGATCTGTTTTTTTCTCTTAACTAAAATAATAAAATAAGAGGAGAGGAATAAGCTGATTTCAAATCTTCTACTACAACCACACTGAGTGAGGCATGTATATTATAAACATAGTTCATTTGAAAAATCCCTATCATTTCTCTGGGAAAATGTTGGATTATTATTTTACTTCAGTATAACTGTGGCTCAAATCATCTGTCATCCTACAGTTTTTAATTATTAGTTATATCAGTGTAATTACCAATTTTTGGTTTCATTTATATGTGATAAGACTTGGATAACCTCAGATCAATTAAACTAGTTTATTGTCAAACCAATATTTTATTATAATTTCCTTTAAAATTGATTTTTACTTTGCTTTTGTTTAGTTGATTAATTAGACAGGAACAATCTGTGTCAATATAACAATATATGTTAAGCTTTTAATAATGCTTTTACATAATACACAAGTAGACGTTTCGGCACATGCCTTCATCAGTATAACAACAAAACATTTAAATAAGTATAAATTTAATTTACAAAATATATATATATACATATATCCTACCTAAAAAAGAGAGAAAAAATAGGAGTGGGCGCAAAAAGCCGACAGAAACAAAGTAAAGAAGAATGGAAAGCTAATAACCCCCAAGTCCTTTCATGTGGTTTTTAATTTACAATTGTTTAATTTACCCAAAACAAATGTGCTAAACAAAAGATTTATTTCATTTACATTAGTTTTACATCTACACAAAATGTGATGATTTAGAATGGTGACAACAATAGATTTTAAAACTTTGGGTCTCTTGCATTCTTAATGAAAATACTCGATGCTGAAATAAGGATCTATAAATTTTTTAGATCAGAATTTAATATAGTGTGAATAAGCACAATATCAGTGGGGACTATCAATGACAGGCCCATCGTTTTTTACATGAATGTGTTGAAGTTGTACAAATTACAACAAGATGTTGTTTTTGTATCTGTGCAAAGTAAAATAATTTGATTGAATGTATAAACAAATTGTTATACCTAAATTAGCTTTTACATGTGTCTAGTTAATCAGTAGGCTACTTAGTGTAGTAAGTAAGAATGTGTGTGAGATTAAAATTTCATGAAATACTCAAGGATAACTCTAAGATAGTGTTCCAATACATTCTTCCATGACAGACTGCTGTACAAAAATATTTTAGCATTTACACTATCATACAGTGAGAAGATTTTAACCTTATTGAGATGCAAGTTTTTTTTAGTAACTATTATAAAATAACTTTCTTAAAATTTTAAACACACCCAGTATATTAAAAAAAAAAAAAACAACAACACATTTCTGGAGCTCTCTTTTTTAAAAAAAAATTAAAAAACCAATAAAATAAACAAACAATTGAAATTGAAACAAAAATCTCTCCTGTTAGTGGAAGACTGCTGATCTAAATCTTGGAATTATTATCTATTTAGCCTTTATGACACTGAATTTCTTGGAAAAAATATTATTCTAACTTGTTTTTGTAATGGTGTTCATTTAGTTTTACTGTGCATGTAATATTCTCTAAAAATGGCCGTAATTTATTTTCTGTACATAATTGAAAAATGTTATGTCATATGATTCATTACCTTTATATTGGAACATATTTTTTAAACTGATGAGTAAGCTAATGTCATAAACATATAGTTTCTGTAGCGTAATGTCTTTGTCTAAGTTAGAACTGTATTCACAATATTTAACTATATTAGTATTAATATTAGTATTAAAAGAATCTTCTGTAGGAGATCATGACGCCAACTTGGTAGTAAAAAAAAACAAACAAAAAAAGACATAAAACAAATATTAATATATCCTTATCAAAAATTACTGGGATCATAGAATTAACTTCATATATTTTCTAGGCCCTAATCTAAATGTATTAGCTTTAACTGAACTGTATGCCAAAGAGCCATGATAGGGCACTTTGCAAAAAAGTTATTCATAATTTAATAATACGCCTTTAAACCATTGCAATTTCAGTTGCCTTACTTCATGTAGCACAATTAGTTAAAGATAATCAAGTTTCTATGCAACATTTTTCATGCCACTTTGACAAATCACTAAATATTTTTTAGTTTGTAGACTGTGAGTCAAGGCTACAATAATCCATTGAAATGTCCAGAAATTATTGCATCACACTGGCTAAACTTGCAGATGGCTTCCAAGTCAAGGTTACTAAATTCAGAATTTAAAAAAAAAATACATTGCTTCATTATTTTTTTCTCTTTAAGATTAGCCTTGACTCTTGAATAAGAAAAACATTT
Source organism: Omphiscola glabra (assembly GCA_964017045.1). Lineage (NCBI taxonomy): Eukaryota > Metazoa > Mollusca > Gastropoda > Lymnaeidae > Omphiscola > Omphiscola glabra. The sequence continues at coordinate 13,795,159 of OZ024800.1, forward strand.
CATTTAGGTGGAAGCTACTCTTTTAAATTTAAAAGCTTAGCTTTTTTTTTTGTCACCACCTGGAATCTCTTCATGGTGAGAGGGTAAAGTTACTTCAATGATTTTTATTTAAAAAGTGAGCTTTTATTCTACCTCTGTAATTATGTAGAACATATTGATTTAATTTTGAGAGTTAAAGTTATTGCCCCCATTGTTCTATGAGGGGCTTGTTTTCATGATGAGATGAAAAAAAAAATTCATAATATTAATATTCTTTCCTGTATATTGCATTTTTGTGTATCACTAGATAACAGCATTCAGACAGACTTAATATTATTCATTGTTCAGCCCTCAAGTCTGTTTTACAACCAAACCATCTAATCATGCAATCCCTTTCAGTGTTGCTAAAAAATGCTCTATTATTAACCTATGACAATAGTTGATTGTTTGAGTAATGTAACAATGGACCCTGGTTTCCACTGTTTTGTTTCAGTTGGTGGTGCTTTTAGTACTTTTTTTGTTTCAAAATTTTTTAAATACCTGACATTGCTTTGCTCAATGTCATAAAAAAAATAACATGGCAACAAAAAAAGGAAATGAAATAAAGAAGATTTCATTCAGTGAAGGTTTCATCAGATTTGTTTTTCAAAGATATTCTGCAAAGGTCAACCAAATATTTTACTGTGTTTGAATGAGTTACATCATTTTTAATTTGAAATTTAAGCTCAGTGTGTAAAGCCAGATAAGTTTAAAAAGTCAACTTACACTTACAAAGATTACCTAGAGTAAAAAAAGTTTCTGAGAAATCTAAGAATTTTTTCATGACACTGCATAGCTGGACTACCATAGCTAGACTAAACTATCATAGCATAACTACCATAGCTTGACTGGCATAGTTGGACTACCATAGAACACCTGTCTATAAATAGCCATCGATTCTCCAAGAATATATCAATATTGATATATATATCATCATCATCATCATGTCCCTTAGTCCTTGGACCGTTGGGGCGCCACAGATGACATGAAAACTATTCTTCCTCATTCCTCTCTGTCTTCTACACTACGCACAGCATCGCTTAGTTTTAATCCCGTCCACACTTTGATGTTATCTTCCCATCTTTTCCTCTGTCTTCCTCTTCTTCTCCCTCCTCTAGTTGTGCCCTGCATGATTTCTTTGGCGAGCCCTTGTTTTCTTGTCATGTGGCCATACCATTCAAGTTTGCGCTCTTTTACAGACACCAGGGGGTCATCGTACTGCCCAATTGATTGACGAATCCTTTCTTTCACTTGTTCATTGGTGAAATGGTCTCTGTAGCAGATGAAAAGAATGCTTCTGAAACATCTCATCTCTATCACCTTTATTTTCCTTTCAAGTTCTGCTGTTAATGTCCAGGACTCACAGGCATACAAGAAAATGGAGAGGACTAGTGAGCGCATTAGCCTGATTTTGGTGCTGGGGGTTATATTTTTGTCGTTCCATATTTTCTTGAGCCTCTTTAGTGCTGTTGTGGTCTGCGCAGTCCTGGCCATCAATTATATATGTGCATTATATCACGTAGTGATTCATCATTACTTGACTTTTATGAGTCTAAAAACTGCTTATAATCCTAATGACAGTTTTGAACATTTGACAGAGCAGATGTAGACGCCACATTTTAAGGACATGACAGAGCAATACATACTGCCTATAAAGGAAGAAATGAATAAATTCATATGCTATGTTTTGAATCAAAATGTGGTCATGGTCCTGAGAACAATTGTCTTCCAGTTATCATTATCATGTATAAACAGTCACACTAGATCAGTTTTTATTGACTGTAAATAATTCTCTCATAACAGTATTCATTCTCAGTATTTCATGTCATGACCAGTCTGCTTCTGCCTCTGATTACAAGTATATTGTACAATATTTTTACACAAAATTAACTTGATCAAGAGTTTCTATGATGAGTTATAAATATCAAATCTTTAATTTATCCTTCAACTTTAATACTAAAACACTAATAGATCAAATGAAAAAATTTAAAAAAAAAAAAAAATCAAATTGATTGAACACAAGAGAAGTCAGCAGTAATTTGTTAAAACTTTAATATGAAAATTGCATATAAAAAGCACAGACAGCCATTGTAAATAATAAGGGAACACTTATTTATAACAATAAAAAGTTATAGCTTGAGGCTAGGGGGTGTTCATGGAAGAATATTAACCACAGGATGAAAAAAGAAAACTGCTTTTAAAAAAAAAGAAAACAACCCCAAAAAATGATAATGTCATGTATCAAAAATTAAAATGCTCTTTTAGAGGCAACAGATCTTATAAGATAAAAACATAAACAAGTAAAGGCATTATCAAACCTTTTTTTTTTTTTTTTTTTTTTTTTTAAAAACATTTGAATAGTTTTGTAATGGATTTCATGCGAATATTTAAAATGAAGTTTAAAAAAACTAAAAATGATGACCATTATTACAGTTAGACTGGGACATTTAAAGAAACTAGAAAACACTTTAAATTTAAGCAACTTAAAATAAAATTATCAAAATCACATCTCAGGTATAAAAATAGTGTAAAATTGTCACAGCATATGATTTTTACTTTGGCAAAACAACAAAAAAAACGTTTGTATAATTAAAAAATAACTCTTAGCTTCCATACATTGATTCTGAGCAATCCTGTATTTTCCTGAACACAAAAACGGCAACATCAAACAATTTTAAATATTCAATAACCAGGAATATTGAGAATTATAATATTAATATTAAACGGACCATTACACCTACCAAGTGAAAGGGGACCAATAATAACCCGACACTAGATTATGCATGTTGCAGACTTTGATCAAATAGCTAGAAAAAATATGTGAAACACAACTTACCAAAACTCATTTTATATAACAATAAACCATAATTAAAACAGCAACTAATTCACTAGTAAATAGTGCAATAAAAAATAAATGAAGCCTTGGTAAGAGGCAGCAGCTGTGGCATATTACAAAATGTACCTATGTAAATATTATAAATAGACTAAGCTGTAAGAAATGAGAAGCAGCGAGGAATGTCACAAAATTATGTTAGCAAAAAAAAAATAAGATCTACTTCATGACTGAATAGATATATATGTAAAGCACCATACAGCATCACATGCCGTGTGCACAAATGGAAGTAAGAAGAAAACTACAGGTAAGGTGATCTAAATGGGTCTTAGATGATAGCATGGTAAAATGATTAAAAGTTCACATACATTGTGATTCTCATTGATTGTCAATTCATGACTAATCTCTACACATAGTTGTGCAACACTAAGATCATTATTACTACACAGAAATTGCTGATGTCAATCAGTGTAAGTGTCGCTTTGTATTAGCTCTGTTTGGGAAGTCATTATCATTTCATTTTGTACAGTTGAATAACTTGCCACATTTAGTTGAATAACTTGCCACATTTAGTTGAATAACTTGCCACATTTAGTTGAATAACTTGCCACATTTAGTTGAATAACTTGCCACATTTAGTTGAATAACTTGCCACATTTAGTTGAATAAACTGGCCACACATAGTTGAATAAACTGGCCACACATAGTTGAATAAACTGGCCACACATAGTTGAATAAACTGGCCACACATAGTTGAATAAACTGGCCACACATAGTTGAATAAACTGGCCACACATAGTTGAATAAACTGGCCACACATAGTTGAATAAACTGGCCACACATAGTTGAATAAACTGGCCACACATAGTTGAATAAACTGGCCACACATAGTTGAATAAACTGGCCACACATAGTTGAATAAACTGGCCACACATAGTTGAATAAACTGGCCACACATAGTTGAATAAACTGGCCACACATAGTTGAATAAACTGGCCACACATAGTTGAATAAACTGGCCACATATAAAAGAATACCTTAACAATGTCCATGGCTAATGATTGGCTGAGATGGTAATTCTTTCATTTTCTATTAAATCATTGGCTTAAAGTCAGCAATGTGTCCAGAAACATTTGTTAACAAGTCTTTTATCTGACATTGTCCTCCACTATGGACAACCTTTAGTGGATCTGGAACCTGTAGCTCAATGAAGGCAGTTATTCTTAGGGAGGAAGTGAGCCCAAAGTAAAATAAAAACTCAAACATCAAACATATAACACAGCTGCCAAATTGGCATGTATTTTAAAAAAAATTAACATCACATTTAGATCATAGCTGCCAACCTGGCATGGATTTTAAAAAAATTGATTTAAAAATCTGAGCTTTTCTGACACAAATACAAATAAATAAAGATGTCAAATGCATTTTAAAAATAGAGTCATCTAAATAAAACATGCACAAAGCTTGGTCTGCTTATAACCTACCCGAGGACACAGTTGACAACATCAAGTACTAATTTTAACTATAAACTATGCATGTAGTAAGCACAACATCTAAGTTAACAGTAATTTACAGCATGTGTTTCTCCAGCACCTGTTTTGTAATGTCGTTTGACAGTGATCAACACCTCTACAGGTGAGTTAAACATTCACTACCCAAACAAAAAGATATCTTTTCACTTATTTTTGTCAACCAGCTCAAGAGATAAGTAGCCTGAGGGGGTTATAGTCTTATGGCTGGTGAGGGGGAGGGACAACCGGTGCACCTGGCTGAGGTTGGAAAGGTGCAACCGGTGCACCGGGCTGAGGTTGGAAAGGTGCAACCGGTGCCCCTGGCTGAGGTTGAAAAGGTGCGACCGGTGCCACAGGCTGTGGTTTGTTGGGTGGAAGATTTCTCATCAAGAAGTATCCAGTAACCTGCTTGGGGATTTCGGCCAATACATGTCTCGCAAGCTCCGCAGGATGGCTCTGCGAACAAGAGTATGATACAGATGTATTAGAAACTATTTAAGTTTGAGTAGGAACATTTTACTCTAAATTGCTCATGGGTTTGAACTTCAATAAAAAAAATAATAAAATGCACAAAATTGTATGTCTTATTTTCTTAAACAAAATGGTTTAAACTATATTAAATGTTTATGGTACCAGAGCCTATAGTAAACTTTGTTAACATTTAAATAAAGTCTACATAACTGAAGAGAACAAGGTTTAAAATATTTAAAAACCAGTAAGTTGAGATAAGATTCTTTTATTGATCCAAAAGAATGGAAATGTCTTTTGATGGCATGAAACATATTCATTTCTAGCACAGATAACTATTCTTACCAAGACAATATTTTAAACTATTACGACTTAAACATAAGACATCCAAAGTGAACTATTACGACTTAAACATAAGACATCCAAAGTGAACTATTACGACTTAAACATAAGACATCCAAAGTGAACTATTACGACTTAAACATAAGACATCCAAAGTGGTTCTTAAGCTAAAAAAAAAAAAACAGCTGTATTATACCACAGAATTTTTACTCCTTTAGCGACAATGTTGACTTTAAGATTTGACAATGTTAACTACAAGAGTTAGCAATGTTGACTTTAAGATTTGACAATGTTGACTACAAGAGTTAGCAATGTTGACTTTAAGATTTGACAATGCTGACTACAAGAGTTAGCAATGTTGACTTTAAGATTTGACAATGCTGACTACAAGAGTTAGCAATGTTGACTTTAAGATTTGACAATGTTGACTACAAGAGTTAGCAATGTTGACTTTAAGATTTGATAATGTTGACTACAAGAGTTAGCAATGTTGACTTTAAGATTTGACAATGTTGACTACAAGAGTTAGCAATGTTGACTTTAAGATTTGACAATGTTGACTACAAGAGTTAACAATGTTGACTTTAAGATTTGACAATGTTGACTACAAGAGTTAACAATGTTGACTTTAAGATTTGACAATGTTGACTACAAGAGTTAACAATGTTGACTTTAAGATTTGACAATGTTGACTACAAGAGTTAACAATGTTGACTTTAAGATTTGACAATGTTGACTACAAGAGTTAGCAATGTTGACTTTAAGATTTGACAATGTTGACTACAAGAGTTAGCAATGTTGACTTTAAGATTTGACAATGTTGACTACAAGAGTTAGCAATGTTGACTTTAAGATTTGACAATGTTGACTACAAGAGTTGACAATGTTGACTTTAAGATTTGACAATGTTGACTACAAGAGTTGACAATGTTGACTACAAGAGTTGACAATGTTGACTTTAAGATTTGACAATGTTGACTACAAGAGTTAACAATGTTGACTTTAAGATTTGACAATGTTGACTACAAGAGTTAGCAATGTTGAATTTAAGATTTGACAATGTTGACTACAAGAGTTAACAATGTTGACTTTAAGATTTGACATTGTAGACTACAAGAGTTAACAATGTTGACTTTAAGATTTGACAATGTTGACTTTAAGATTTAACAATGTTGACTACAAGAGTTGACAATGTTGACTACAAGAGTTGACAATGTTGACTTTAAGATTTGACAATGTTGACTACAAGAGTTAACAATGTTGACTTTAAGATTTGACATTGTAGACTACAAGAGTTAACAATGTTGACTTTAAGATTTGACAATGTTGACTACAAGAGTTGACAATGTTGACTTTAAGATTTGACAATGTTGACTACAAGAGTTGACAATGTTGACTTTAAGATTTAACAATGTTGACTACAAGAGTTGACAATGTTGACTACAAGAGTTGACAATGTTGACTTTAAGATTTGACAATGTTGACTACAAGAGTTAACAATGTTGACTTTAAGATTTGACAATGTTGACTACAAGAGTTAGCAATGTTGACTTTAAGATTTGACAATGTTGACTACAAGAGTTAACAATGTTGACTTTAAGATTTGACAATGTTGACTACAAGAGTTAACAATGTTGACTTTAAGATTTGACAATGTTCACTACAAGAGTTAACAATGTTGACTTTAAGATTTGACAATGTTGACTACAAGAGTTAGCAATGTTGACTTTAAGATTTGACAATGTTGACTACAAGAGTTAGCAATGTTGACTTTAAGATTTGACAATGTTGACTACAAGAGTTAGCAATGTTGACTTTAAGATTTGACAATGTTGACTACAAGAGTTAACAATGTTGACTTTAAGATTTGACTATGTTGACTACAAGAGTTAGCAATGTTGACTTTAAGATTTGACAATGTTGACTACAAGAGTTAGCAATGTTGACTTTAAGATTTGACAATGTTGACTACAAGAGTTAGCAATGTTGACTTTAAGATTTGACAATGTTGACTACAAGAGTTAGCAATGTTGACTTTAAGATTTGACAATGTTGACTACAAGAGTTAACAATGTTGACTTTAAGATTTGACAATGTTGACTACAAGAGTTAACAATGTTGACTTTAAGATTTGACAATGTTCACTACAAGAGTTAACAATGTTGACTTTAAGATTTGACAATGTTGACTACAAGAGTTAGCAATGTTGACTTTAAGATTTGACAATGTTGACTACAAGAGTTAGCAATGTTGACTTTAAGATTTGACAATGTTGACTACAAGAGTTAGCAATGTTGACTTTAAGATTTGACAATGTTGACTACAAGAGTTAACAATGTTGACTTTAAGATTTGACAATGTTGACTACAAGAGTTAACAATGTTGACTTTAAGATTTGACAATGTTGACTACAAGAGTTGACAATGTTGACTTTAAGATTTGACAATGTTGACTACAAGAGTTAACAATGTTGACTTTAAGATTTGACAATGTTGACTACAAGAGTTAACAATGTTGACTTTAAGATTTGACAATGTTGACTACAAGAGTTAACAATGTTGACTTTAAGATTTGACAATGTTGACTACAAGAGTTAACAATGTTGACTTTAAGATTAGACAATGTTGACTACAAGAGTTAATAATGTTGACTTTAAGATTTGACAATGTTGACTACAAGAGTTAACAATGTTGACTTTAAGATTTGACAATGTTGACTACAAGAGTTAGCAATGTTGACTTTAAGATTTGACAATGTTGACTACAAGAGTTAACAATGTTGACTTTAAGATTTGACAATGTTGACTACAAGAGTTAACAATGTTGACTTTAAGATTTGACTATGTTGACTACAAGAGTTAGCAATGTTGACTTTAAGATTTGACAATGTTGACTACAAGAGTTAACAATGTTGACTTTAAGATTTGACAATGTTGACTACAAGAGTCAACAATGTTGACTTTAAGATTTGACAATGTTGACTACAAGAGTTAGCAATGTTGACTTTAAGATTTGACAATGTTGACTACAAGAGTTAGCAATGTTGACTTTAAGATTTGACAATGTTGACTACAAGAGTTGACAATGTTGACTTTAAGATTTGACAATGTTGACTACAAGAGTTGACAATGTTGACTACAAGAGTTGACAATGTTGACTTTAAGATTTGACAATGTTGACTACAAGAGTTAACAATGTTGACTTTAAGATTTGACAATGTTGACTACAAGAGTTGACAATGTTGACTTTAAGATTTGACAATGTTGACTACAAGAGTTAACAATGTTGACTTTAAGATTTGACAATGTTGACTACAAGAGTTAACAATGTTGACTTTAAGATTTGACAATGTTGACTACAAGAGTTAACAATGTTGACTTTAAGATTTGACAATGTTGACTACAAGAGTTAACAATGTTGACTTTAAGATTAGACAATGTTGACTACAAGAGTTAATAATGTTGACTTTAAGATTTGACAATGTTGACTACAAGAGTTAACAATGTTGACTTTAAGATTTGACAATGTTGACTACAAGAGTTAGCAATGTTGACTTTAAGATTTGACAATGTTGACTACAAGAGTTAACAATGTTGACTTTAAGATTTGACAATGTTGACTACAAGAGTTAACAATGTTGACTTTAAGATTTGACTATGTTGACTACAAGAGTTAGCAATGTTGACTTTAAGATTTGACAATGTTGACTACAAGAGTTAACAATGTTGACTTTAAGATTTGACAATGTTGACTACAAGAGTCAACAATGTTGACTTTAAGATTTGACAATGTTGACTACAAGAGTTAGCAATGTTGACTTTAAGATTTGACAATGTTGACTACAAGAGTTAGCAATGTTGACTTTAAGATTTGACAATGTTGACTACAAGAGTTGACAATGTTGACTTTAAGATTTGACAATGTTGACTACAAGAGTTGACAATGTTGACTACAAGAGTTGACAATGTTGACTTTAAGATTTGACAATGTTGACTACAAGAGTTAACAATGTTGACTTTAAGATTTGACAATGTTGACTACAAGAGTTAGCAATGTTGACTTTAAGATTTGACAATGTTGACTACAAGAGTTAACAATGTTGACTTTAAGATTTGACAATGTTGACTACAAGAGTTAGCAATGTTGACTTTAAGATTTGACAATGTTGACTACAAGAGTTAGCAATGTTGACTTTAAGATTTGACAATGTTGACTACAAGAGTTAGCAATGTTGACTTTAAGATTTGACAATGTTGACTACAAGAGTTAGCAATGTTGACTTTAAGATTTGACAATGTTGACTACAAGAGTTAACAATGTTGACTTTAAGATTTGACAATGTTGACTACAAGAGTTAACAATGTTGACTTTAAGATTTGACAATGTTGACTACAAGAGTTAGCAATGTTGACTTTAAGATTTGACAATGTTGACTACAAGAGTTAGCAATGTTGACTTTAAGATTTGACAATGTTGACTACAAGAGTTGACAATGTTGACTACAAGAGTTGACAATGTTGACTACAAGAGTTAGCAATGTTGACTTTAAGATTTGACAATGTTGACTACAAGAGTTAGCAATGTTGACTTTAAGATTTGACAATGTTGACTACAAGAGTTAGCAATGTTGACTTTAAGATTTGACAATGTTGACTAAAAGAGTTAGCAATGTTGACTTTAAGATTTGACAATGTTGACTACAAGAGTTAGCAATGTTGACTTTAAGATTTGACAATGTTGACTACAAGAGTTAACAATGTTGACTTTAAGATTTGACAATGTTGACTACAAGAGTTAACAATGTTGACTTTAAGATTTGACAATGTTGACTTTGAGAGTGATTATTTAGATTTTTTAACTGCCAGGGTGGCACGCTGGTAAATTATAACAAGTTGGGGAACAAATGAAGTTAAATATCTTTTGGTCCTAGCGTTGAGTGAAAGAAAATCGCCCTATGTGAGCTGATCCTAGGTAACTGATGAAGTGGGTGTGATGTGATCTTAGGTAACTGATGAAGTGGGTGGGATGTGATCTTAGATAAATGATGAAGTGGGTGGGATGTGATCTTAGGTAAATGATGAAGTGGGTGGGATGTGATCTTAGATAAATGATGAAGTGGGTGGGATGTGATCTAAGGTAACTGTGATGGAAAAAAGGGGGGGGGGGGATGTATCCTCCAAAATTAATTTTAGCTTCACAAATACATTTTGCTTCCCACAGTTAAGCCCCTTGGTAAATTGTTTAGTTACCTGCTTGAAATCTCTGAAAGGAACAAACTGCACGATGTCCCGTTTGACTGGGATTCCCCTGGTTGACTTGAGCACTCCGTCATCGCCATCAAGCCTGTTCATGTCTGCAAAGTCTGCCTGACCCACCCCTACAATGATGAGAGACATGGGAAGACCCGAGGCGTTGACTATGGCATTCCGAACATCATCCATGTCAGATAGGACCCCATCTGTCAGCAGCATCAGTATGTAGTATGTCTGTTATAAAAAAAAACATAACATGGGCCTGCAGTCAGCATTGTAAAGTGTTAACTTGGCATTGTGCATTAGGTTGTCCATATCTGAGTTTATTGTATAAGACATTGCCAAGATGGCAGGAAGTCTCCAGTGAGATATTAAAACAGAAACATAAGGGTTATATAGATTTTAGACGTCAGAGTCTGCCAAACAGGTCAAATATGACGTCAGAATCTGCCAAGCATGTCAAATATGACGTCAGAATCTGCCAAGCACGTCAAATATAAAGTCAGAATCTGCCAAGCACGACAAATATGAAGTCAGAATCTGCCAAGCATGTCAAATATGATGTCAGAATCTGCCAAGCACGTCAAATATGATGTCATAATCTGCCAAGCACGTCAAATATGATGTCAGAATCAGCCTGGCACATCTCGATTTTAAGTTATGCATTAATTCAAGAAATATATATCTATATAATTTTAATATAGATACATATTATTATTATAAACTAAAAGATGATATCTGTTTCAGTACTGATGTGAACAGTCGCTTGCTGAAATTATGTTGCAGATACGTTACTGTGCATCAAGATGTCGGCACCTTGGAAGCAAGTTATCAAGGCCAGTGCAATTCCAACATGAGTGGGGTGACTGCTGCTAGCTTCAGCAGCAGGAAACAGCGGCCACTCACAAGTGCAAGATGAAGTGCCTAAAGCAATTTTGAACTCGTATATAGTTCAGCTGGAGACAAAATTTTGAAATGCATGTTTTCATCTGTGTAAGAGACACATATTTTTATTATATTATTATTATCATAATATTTTATTTTTTTACAAACTTTATTTTATTGTAAATATTAAATAGATTCGGCATGTTTTTTTATTAAGACTTTCTAAGGACCTCTTCACTATTGTCACACAGTTCTAATCAAGTACTAGTTCTGTAATTTGCATGGTACAAAATTTCTTTTTCACATGAAGCTGCATAACTTAAAATCCTGATGTCCTTGTACCAGACCAAGTTACCTATGATGTTTCAAACAACACTAAAATTCATTCTCACGGCACAATGGTGTAGTGATTTCATTTTGATGAATGAATAAAACAAGAAAAAGGAACTAGTTTTTGTAGTGGAAGGAGAATTCATGTTTTTTTAAGTAGAGCGAGAGCGAGTGTGATAACCGGGATGTGAATATATACATATAAAGTTACACAATATATAACTGTTACAGTCCTACACAAAATCTGTCTTAAGATTTGGAATCATCACACTCAATTTAGTATGAATCACACGATAAAGGCCCAGTAGCAGACAAAAATGTATTTACTTTTGTCCAGTGTAATACAATACAAGACATTTCACAGTTGTTGGTCCAAACAGTTCAAGTAACATTTATTCACTAATTAAGTTACTATTATTAGTAACATAGTGACAGTTTACAAGAACATAAATAGATCTATGAGTACAACCATACTTTTGCAATATACAGGAGTCCTTTCTCACTGAATCACTTAAGCCCTTGTGAAATTTTGCTAATTTACACCCTGTTTAATGATTTTCATGTATATTTTTTATTTACAACACTTGTACAGCAACAACTGACCACTGTTGTACAAAAATAAGTGACAAAACTTGTACAACAATAAGTGACAACACTTGTATAACAATAACAGCATTGCATATATTTACCGCAGCCCCTCGACCCTGCAGTTCTCCATTTTGAGCTTCAGCAGCAAACCTGGCAACGTGGTTTATGATCGGTGCCACATTGGTCGGCCCATACAGCTCGATTTGTTGAATACAGTTGACGTAAGCATTGAGGACTCCCTGAATACCTGAAGTTGATGGTGACATGCAATATTTAACTGTTAAATCCTGTTCAACTGTAACACCTAACTGTAAAACCTAACTGTTAATTAATGACACACAAAAAAACACAACATAATTTATATTCACCTGCACAAAATGGATTTTGTGGATTGAAGTTCAATGGAAATTCAAAGGACACAGTCATGCTTGGTGGTATGAGGGCTCCAAACCCCAGGGCGGGGAACATTTTGTCCCTGCAATGTCAAATAAGATAAGATACTCAAAATTTCTCAGTAGTCAATGATTTAATACTGAATCTATGGTACAGAGAATGCTTTTTTTTTCTTTTTTAAAACATGTCACATTACAATGTTGAGTTTCCATGAGAGGGACATCCCATGAGAGGGACATCCCATGAGAGGGACATCCCATGAGAGGGACATCCCATGAGAGGGACATCCCATGAGAGGGACATCCCATGAGAGGGACATCCCATGAGAGGGACATCCCAGTAGAGGGACATCCCATGAGAGGGACATCCCATGAGAGGGACATCCCATGAGAGGGACATCCCAGTAGAGGGACATCCCATGAGAGGGACATCCCATGAGAGGGACATCCCATGAGAGGGACATCCCAGTAGAGGGACATCCCAGTAGAGGGACATCCCAGTAGAGGTACATCCCAGTAGAGGTACATCCCAGTAGAGGGACATCCCAGTAGAGGGACATCCCAGTAGAGGTAAGCTCAAGCTCCTAAATTCTAGAGCAGTGTTTCTCAACCTTCCTATTGCCACAACCCTATAATACTGTTCCTCGTGTTGTGGTGACCCCCAACTTTAAAATTATTTTCTTTGCTATTCCATAAATATGTTTCTTCCAATGGTCTTGGGCGGCTCCTATGAAAGGGTCGTTCGACACCCCCCCCCCCCCCCAAATGGGTTGCGCCCCGAGGTTGAGAACCGCTGTTCTAGAGGCACCTAAGTGACGAAAAGAAATTAACATTTTTTAGTCAATGTCTCTTTGGCCAGTGTCTCAATGCCATCAGCACAGTTAGGATGAGGAAAAGACAAGTACTTTATTGGTTTAACATATAATTTTTAATGAAGGTTTACTAGATTTGTCTCTCAATAAGATCATCAGTAGCAATACCCGATAGTAGAAATATGATTTTTATGGCTTTGGTGATAGCGATGAAACTTTCTTGGTCATTCATGAACAGTTCACATTTAAATCTCACCAGTCGTAGTCCTGCAGTACATTGCCCACAGCACTGATGGCCTGCATGTACTCGTTGGGATGCTGGTAGTCGATGAAATGAAGGGAGCCGCGTTCTTTAGGTTTTCCATTTGAGGCAGTGAAGTCAACACCTATCTGAAATTTTTAATTGGACATCTTCATTATTTGTGGATTTATTTTTCTTCTTCATTAAGTGAGAAAACAGCCCTATCATTAATTTTTTGTAGGTGTTTTTTTTTTTTTTTTTGGTCAAGGTCTCAAAAACTAAATAGGGCATTTTAAAAAGGATAATCACTCTGCAGGAATTTAATTATCCTTTTGATATTGTGTTTCTCAACATCAATCTTCAGCTAGGTTGATTATCATAAGTTAGGACCAAGGGTGAGATATTCAACATCTTGTGTATGTTGAAAGGAATATAGAACACACAATTAAAAAGAAATATTGAGAAATAATTTTTGTTGTTAAGATTTCAGAGAAATGTTTCATTCATGTTTTAACACAACTAATCTACTCATGATTACTGACTCATTCACACCTCTCTCCCCACTAGTCATAATTTGTTAGCTTCCTGTGAGAAATCACGAGTCGTGGTCAAGCAAACATTTGCCAGTAATGGTCAAATTAATAGATCTCATTCATTCTTTTTCTTAACAATTGTTCTTTTATTGGTATCAAACTTAAAGAACTTGCCACTCCATAAAAAAAAAAGAAAATGAGTTTAGTATGAGCTACACTTAATTGTATTGTAATTTGTTTCAACCTGTTGAGTCAGTTCAATAGGAGATTATCATTTTCTAGTCAGTTCAATAGGAGATTATCATTGCAGATTTCATCCTAATAATCATTTCTCTTACTTACAGTCAAATTAATCTGTAGACCACCAAAGATGTAATCCAGAAAGGTGTGCTCCTTTTGAATCTACAGAAACAACGAGAATTAAAAAACTGGGCCTAAGAAATGCTCCCTGAAAGAGCATACAATAAAGTAATTTTCTTCATAAATTTCATACCTTATTAACTGTGCACTGCTGCACCTTGGAAAGAGGTGCTGCCAAGAGTTAACAAAATTTCTATATGTATTATTACGCTACATCTAGCGGACTTGGTGCAAACCAGTAACTCACTTTTTTATGGGGTATTAGTGTTGAATTAGTTTTAGGAGTTTGTATCAACAGAATATGGTGGTATGGGGAAGTTAATGGGGAAGTTAATGGGGAAGTTCATTTGTAGTTTCAAAAATGGATCTGTTTTTACTAAACAGTGAGCACAAAAAAATTTTTTTTAAAAACATTGCCTATTTCCAGTGTACTTGCTAAATTTTGACTTAGGGTGCCTTTGGAAAAATCTGGATGCAACAAGGGCACTGTGACTCAAAAAAGTTTGGGAACCTCAGCATTAGTGATAGAATAAGAAATTTTAAGAAAAATATATTTTTGTTTAAAGTTAAGTAAAGAAAGACACATAACAACAGTATAAATGTATATCTTTTATACACGCAAAGACTTCATTATTCCTACCTGAAAAGAATTGAGAATGACAGTGCCTGAATCTTTGTAGCCTTTCTTCTTGGCCTTCTTACCCTCATTCATACATGGCCAAGATACCTGCTGGGTAATTGTAAGGAACAAGAAATCAATGACACACACATATGGGAAGTAAATATAAACACTTTTTACCCAATGTTGTAGCAACAGGCCTTTCTGAGTGAACAATATATCCATGAACAAATAAGAACATATAATATAATTAGAAGCTTTGCTTAAATGGCACTCAAGCCCAGCTCAGTGGAGACTGAGAGTGAAGACAATCAAGACATTGTAAAAACAGTATTAGGACTATCAGATGGGACACAAGCCCAGCTCAGTGGAGAATGAGCGAAGACAATCAAGACATTGTAAAAACAGTATTAGAACTATCAGATGAATATCATAAGACTTATATCAGAGGCAGTGAGGGATGTGCTTATTAGAAAGTATTAGAGAAGATTGCAGGAGACAGCAAGGCGTGTAAAGATATTGTTACCGGTGCATGCTCTACTGGGAGTTGAAAAAAGGCAAAGAGGAAAAGGAAGATATTTGCGATGGCATGTTTAATATTTTATGCAGTCACCTGGCCAGTACTTGCTTTGCTCAGCTCTTCAAGTGTGGAGGTGAATCCACCGATAAGATCGTGAGAACCATCGCCATCCCAGTCAAACACATCAAACTGAAAGCCACAAGTTTAATGAACCCTAATTGATGTTATTAAAAATATAGAGACTTTAGTTTTAGTCACACATGAACTTCCATAAAAATATAATAAAATAATTGAAAGACTGACAGTGATGTTTGAAGTAACTTATAAGATTCAATTTCAGGTGCCTAATGCACACACACACACAAATAACGGTAATGCAAGTGTAGTGAATTTTTCTTAATACTAGTTTAAAATGATAAAAACTCAGCTTCACTCTCAAAACCTTTTCTGTGTACCGTATTGAGATGAGAAAATGGCAGGATAATATTGATGGAATTTGCTTTGAGCTTAACATTTAATTTCAGAAAGATGTTTCCAAGACATGTTTATAAGATAATATGGTGGTGTGTTGCTGATGAACGAAGGTGGCTCTATTAAACATTACCCTGATGGGTCTGGTTCTGTCACCGCCACAGAGCAACTGAAGTCGCACACTAAAGGGGCGCCATTCAGGGTTTAGATTATTTTTCACAACTTCTGTACGATGGACAACCTGCCAGGTTCCGTCAGGTAGACCACGGGAAATTTCCAAAAACGGGTCAGATTTTCCCATGAAGTCCTAAAAAGATAACCATGTTAACAGTAGAGTCCAGTCAGAAACTAAATATCTTAGATTGAAATTCTACTGTGTTTATTTTCTTGCTTGCCATGTGTTTAAAATATTTTATTTACAAAATTTAAATTCTGTGAATGGTCAATCTTTAAACAAAAATATTCATTAATCAATGTTTCAAATAAAATGTTCACAGAAATAGTTACATTGCTTACCTTGTTTTCTAGTTTTTTGGCTCCAAATCTGAGAAGAGCCAGCTCACATCCTTCTTTAATTTCCTCTGCGCTGATCTGCAGGAAAGAAACACAATGATATCTGTTTATGAAAAACTTAATCATGATTACTTTTTGCATAGCTTACGAAAGCAATCATCTACCTTAAAGTGATTTGACACGATATTTGTAATGATGGAAAATGAAAACTATAGAGCCTTTTAAGTCAATGCTTAGCAGCCTGCTTATAAATAAATAAAGAATTTCTTTAAACCTACTGTTATGAAACAGTTGGACATATCTTGACCATTCTTTCGTGTCAGTGTCTTGGTAAATGGGCTTTTTGAAACAATCTGAAACAAGGTTAAAGTCAAACAAAATAAATTTAAATGTCAATGCATACCATGCATAAAATATATATGTAAAAGAGGGAATAAAAAATTTTGGTCTCATTCATTTAGTTTGAGAAGTCAAACATAGAATGGCAGCAAATTTTAAAATATTTTTTTCATATGATATTAAAAACATCACAATTTAGCAAACCTGCCCAAGTGTGCACTCCATCTGACCCAGAAAGTCATCATCATCAAGTTTCTCAGTTGTATTGTCCAGGTCAAAAATCCTGATTCGGACATGTTGCACAGTTTCAAAGTGGTAATCTACTGTAAAAGGTTTTGTAAATTTTGGATCCAGAGTGTTTTTGGCATGTTCGGTTCTGGAAAACTGAAGAAATAAAATATTTATCAAGAATTTCAAAAAAATTATTTTTGAAAAAATAATTAAAATGTTACAATGATTTGGTAACTAACTTAGGGGCCATCAATGCATGATGTCACATTTTTTTTGCTGATTTTGGACACCCCTCCCCCCATTACCATCAATTCGGTCACACAAAATTAAGACACACATCATATTACATCACCACAAAGTTGTGATCCACTTTCCCCCCCAGATGAGTGAGGTTATTTTGATTGATTGATTGATTGGATACTTCTATAGCGCTGGTATCCATGCTACTTTAGCATGCTCACTGCTACAGAAATATTATCGATGGTCCTTTAGTTAGACCTTTGTTTTAATGGTAAATTCAACTGAACTAAAATTAATAAGGTTAAAAATGCACACTAAGGTTTGTGCAATTTCTGTGGTACATTTTCTATCTATAAATACTAATTATGTCATTGTACGCAATACTTATGTAAAAATACAAAGCAATGTTGTGTAAAATGTTAGAATTTAATTAAAAATTCTGAAATGTTAAAAAAGGTACAACAATAATATAGTAGATAAAGATAAATGATATTATTATTCCTTGGAAAAGAAGGGGTTGCCATGAGCAGATTTACTATTACCACTCCACTGGCCAAAAAAGGAGGAGGTGGAAGTGGGGGTAATATTAAAAACATTGCTGCTAGGAAAAAAATTAGTTATAATAAAAGATCACAAACTTTTGTAGTGGCTGACCAACCCAAAGGTTTTTTTCAAATGTGATTGTTTTTTCCATTCAAAATGGTATAAACCAATAAATTTGTTTACAGCAGCGGTTCTCAACCTGTGGGCTGTGGGTCGCAACCCCTTTGGGGATCAAACAAGACTTTCACGGCGGTCGCCTAAGACCATCGGAAAACATTTATACTCTACAGTTATGAAGTAGCAATTAAAATAATTTTGTGGTTGGGGGTTGCCACAACATGAGTAACTGTATTTAAGGGTCGTGGTATTATGAAGGTGGAGAACCACTGGTTTACAGTATACACAGAATTCATTTTATATAGATTTTGTCAGGTGAATAATACTAATAGGATATACAAGGCAAAAAAAAGGATAACTAGGAGTTTTCCCACACATTTTGATATGGGCATGCAACAAATTATCACTCACTATAGTAACATACCTCCTTGAATTTATCATGGTATTTAAAGTACAGAACAGCACACGGATCTGACAGAGAACCAATATCTCGGTTTGGTAGATTTTTACATGAAATTCTCAGCTCAACTTTTTGGACAAGTTGGCTGGCCCCAACACCAGGCACAGGATAAACTGCTTGCGGAGCTGCCATTCTGATATTGAAATAATAAATAAAATTATTAAAAAAATTTAGAGTGAAGCTGTAATATTTAATTTAAATAAATTCTACAGCAAGGCAGGCAAGCTGACTTTCTGTTAAACGGGTAGTGATCAATAATTACGGTACTAAAAAAGGGTTAGAAATACCAGATTCAGATTACAACTTCTCGACTTCTGACTGTTCCTCCTACACTACAATGCCTACATACAAGTACACAATAAGTTCAATAACACATTGATGGTTTGATGGCAGTATGTACTAGTTAGTTGTACTAGTCACATTTCACTCAGTTACTATGAGTCACGGTGCATATAAATGATAATTAATTAATAATAGGAATGAATTGAATGATAAGTAATTATTATTAAGTTGTATTTATTATGAGCATAGCCTACTCACTACTCCACTACTTGACTGGTTCGTTCGAGTTTAAATTTCGCAATGCAAAATTTGAAAATGACGCCTAGCAGCTGTGAACTTTAAACTAAGTTGGAGGCATTATATGTCAGCACATTCCTTTATGTGTGGTGTAGGGCATTTTATTGACAGACCTATTCAATTCAAGTAATAGTAAATCTTGACTATTTTATATCTTACTTTGCAGCAGTTTGCACAAAAATCCTAGCCTTAAGTTATGCACTCTAGTGCTACCATTCCTTGGGATATTTCCATAGATCTGGGGAATTCATGACCTACTTTGGGAGCTGGGGAATAATTATAAAATACTAAGGGTTGACCGGGTTTTTTTCCAACTAGTCCGGATATTTTGAGAATATACCCGGTGGGTTCAAATGTTACAAAAAAGAGTTAACGTCTCATTTTCTTTAATGTGCAACGAAATCTACTTCCCTCTGTCGTAGTGAGAGTGCATTGCCTTCGTCAATCGTATGTGTCAATAGATAGTTCACTTCACTGATAATAGGAACAGGCAGTTGCCGGATCCCGGAATAGATATTGTTATTATTATTAGTATATGTTGTCTTATATAGCGCGGTACCCCAGCCTAGGGCTGTACATATAAATATGTAATAAAGAACAGCTGTATAGAGACAAAACAAAAACAAATTCATATTCACCCCACCCACCCTAGAACTTTTACATGTGAAGCCATGGACGGCGGCCAGCAGCATCGTTTATCGGTCAGATTTGAGGAATCAGTCGGGGTAATAGAGTTTAAAGAGATGTGTTTTGAGTGCAGTTTTGAAGGCCTGTGTGGTTGGTATATTGCGGATGTGTTGTGGAAGAGACTTCCATTGTTTGGGGGCGCAGAAAGAGAAAGATCGTTCACCATATGTTTTAGCACGTGTCTTAGCAACGGACAGAATACGCGTGTCTGCAGAGGAGCGAGGCTGTCGAAGGGGTGAATAGACAGAAAGAAGTTCGTTTAGATAGGAAGGGCAGGAATCTGAGAAGAAGTTATGACATAGAACAGACAGTTTGTACTCAATGCGTGCCTTTATAGGAAGCCAATGAAGTGAGTGGAGTAGTGGAGTGACATGATCACGTTTTTTTGCCTTTAGAACTAGCCTAGCAGCTGAATTCTGAACCTTTTGTAGTTTTTCTATGAAGTGTTTTGGTGAACCTGACAGAAGAGAGTTGCAATAGTCAAGACGAGAGAGAACAAGACCACAGACTAGTGTTTTTGTTGCGCTGGCTGTGAGGTAGTGGCGGATGGAGCTGATCTGACGGATAGCGGTGTACGCAGAACGACAAATGTGAGAGATATGTTTATCAAGAGACATGTTGTTAGAAAGAATATAACCAAGATTCCTAGCAGAAGGTGTAAACTGTATGTCGGCGTTACCTACTTGAAATGAGTTGGGGAGAGTTGAGGTAGAGGATGATTTGTGATTTTGAATGAGGAGTGCTTCCGTTTTGTCATCATTAAGCTTTAACTTGTTGAACATCCAAGACTTGACATCACTAATGCACTCCCGCAAAGTCTGGACAGATATTGAGGTGACGTTGTAAAAAAAATCCGTTGACAGTGTCTGTCGTTCCTTTTTTAAAACAAAGACTTAAGAAACAACTGTCGCAGTATAACAAAAATGGCAATACCTCGTAGGAAAAGACTCACAGGCGCATACATGGGCGCCCGCACGTAGTGGCAAGGTGGGGCACTTGCACCCCCTTGGATTGAATGAATAAAAAAATGTTTTTTAGACAAAAATAGACAAAAAATGGTTACCGGAAATTTGATCGAAAGAAATTTCGTCGACGGAAAATTGATCGACGGTAATTTGATCGAACGGAAATTTGGTCGAATCTTTTTTTCAGTCGAGACGTTAAAATTTTCGTCAAATTTATTTTTGAACGCACTATACTATATAGTAAAACAAAATAATGCGGTCGAAAAGAAATTTGACGCAAAATTTTAACGTATAAATAAAAAAAACCATTCGACCAAATTTCCGTCGATCAATTTTCCGTCGACCAAATTTCTTTCGATCAAATTTCCGGATACGACAAAGATGCATTAAAGTAAAGAGAAAATAAAAATAAATTAACTAAGCTGATGCTGATCTCGTTTTACTGGGTAATTATTTTTATATTTTCTATATTAATTAGTTTTACAAAGTTTTATCCGGCTGTCAGGTATGCCTTACTAGTTTTGCTAACATTACAAGCAACAACATGTACGGTGGAGCGATCGTTCAGCACATTACGTCGTGTAAAACATGGATTAGTGATACAATGTCAGATGAACGTCTGTCTAGGTTGTGCATGTTAAGCGTACACAGTGACAAAGTGAACTGCAACAAAAAAGACTGTATGGACACAATTGGAGATATGTTTGGTAGCGATAACAGACGACTCCAGTTCTTGTTTAAAGAATACATTTTATTTTAAATTTATGTTGTAATATTTTGTGTTATATAGGCCTACATATATTGTGTTAATAAAAAATGTGTTGCTACAGTATGCCCTTCATTACTACAGTGTCCTGTCCGTTCGTTCACCATAAAAATACGCTACAGTAAATTAAAACTACATTAAAACATTACTAAAAATACTTTGCCCCCCCCCCTAGAAAATATTTTGCCCCCCGTAGAAAATATTTTGCCCCCCCCCCCCCGAAAATTTTCTGCGGGCGCCCATGGGCGCATTCATGCCTAAGTGAAAGAAAGGTCGGTCCATGACCCAGTTCTCTGTGGTGTGCAGCCTCAGAACAAAAAGACATTAAAAAAAAACCAGTGACACTGGGAAAAAAAAATTAAGATAATTTTTTTTTTAAAATTCCGTTCCAAAGGAAAAAAAAATCAACCATTTTTTTACCGGAGTTTAAACGTTACGCATGAATG
The DNA here is from genome assembly GCA_964017045.1 of Omphiscola glabra. Classification (NCBI taxonomy): domain Eukaryota; kingdom Metazoa; phylum Mollusca; class Gastropoda; family Lymnaeidae; genus Omphiscola; species Omphiscola glabra. The sequence goes on from OZ024800.1 coordinate 13,817,219, forward strand.
AAGCTCGCTGTGTGACAGATGAACATGAACAAGAAAACTGCCAATAATAGTCGCCTCTCCAGAAAAAAAAAATCTATTTACATGTACCGGAGCTCATGAAGCTCGCCGCGTGACAGACTTCTTTGCACTCAGTACTATTAAAACATGTGGATTTGGGAAGGGGAAGTAGGACACACCACAAGAAGCAAAATATAAACAAGAGATGGAGAAACCTGCCTTGGAAACTTTCGAAAAATATAGTCGGGGTGGGGAAAACATTAAAACTTAAAATTAAAGGCGAGCTTCAGGAGGCTTCATGTTATTATGTTGGGACTCGGCAAATCTCCACTAAGATCAAATATTTCAATAATGGAAAGGCATGATACTTTGTAAAAAAAAAAAACCGAGAAGGGAGCCACAATAACTTATTATGACGTAATTCTAAAAGATTGTAACCCTAAAAAAAAAGTTTTGGCAAGTACATTTCTCACGATTAACAGTTAACCAGACAGTTTTGTAACAGAACCGTGGGGGGGGGGGGGGGGTTTGGAAGTTACGGACAGACAGCTTAGTAACAGAACGGGGTGTTACGGACTGACAGCTTTGTAACCAGTGTTTATTTCAGAAATTTCCCTCCGAGGGGGCACTTTTGACGTTCGGGGGGGGGGGGGGCAGTGCCAGTTTTTCCAGTGGCCAGAGGCGTAGCTAAGGGGTGGCAGATGGGACATATGTCCCCGGGCGCCAGACTAGCGGGGGCATCTAATGGGCTATAGTGTTAATGGGTGAAAATAATAGGTTTCAGAGTTTAGCGGGGGGGGGGGGGGGGGGGCGAACATTTGGTCTTCCCAGGTGTCATTTTTTCTTTAGATAGAGCGGCGGGATTTTCGGACATCTGCAGAGTTTCTATCGAGAAAGGTAGCGTGGCAAAAACGTTAACCCACCTAGGGTGGCACTAACACTAGGCACGCCACTGGGCAGTGTATATATCAGCACCAAATTTGGCTGTCATGGCAAGTAATTTTTATCTGGAAGTAGGGCAGCAGAAAATGTGTGATTGTGTAACAATCAAGAGATGCATTTTGGAGTATACATGATTCGAATGTTTTGATAGGACTTTCATTTGATCGGGGGAAATAATTTTTCAAACGTCGGGGGAGGCATTATGGCGACCAGTGCCAGACACAAACTAAATTCATTCTGGTTGTGGTGTGCCGAAGAAAATGATTTGACACAAGATTAGATTCAACCCGGTAGTCACACTGATCGACGTCTAGGGAAAAAAAAAAGGGGGGGGGGGGTAGCAGAAATTGAGCAATCCGAAGAGTTTGAGCAAAAGTGAGGGCAGGGGTCACCTTAATTTAAAAATAATAAATTCAAAATGCAGTGATGCATTGTGGTGCAAATTTTTCTTCTTCTTTTTCTGTCTATTTAGGGCCCACGATCAATTTATTGATCATTATGGCTCTTATGAATGTAGATGGGATTTGCAATGTTTCTGTGCCTGGTGTTGATGCGGATATTTCATTGGTAACAAGAGTTACCTAGTGAGGGTATCATGCACTGTATTCAATGTATCTTTAAGACAATGTGTGAAGGGGCATTTCAAACGTTCATATATTTACTGTTAGATGTCTCGTAGAAAAATGCTAAGAATACATCAACATACACCAACTATATGTGGACTACAAATCAGGTTATGATAGCATAGACAGGAAATACATGAACGATGCTGTGCTGGAACTTGGAGTCCTTAACAAACTTACCCGAACGGGGCGTTACGAACATACTTCTTTGTAACAGAACGAGATGTTACGGAGGAGGGCTCTGGGTCCAAAATGATCAAAAACTAGTATGACGTGGTAGTGGTCAGTACATGACCGCTGCTACTCTCTGTGATTTATTTCATATTTGTGGTTTCTAGGCGTTACGACAGACAAAAGCACAACGTTGAGACAGACAAAAGCACAACGTTGAGTCAGACAAAAACACAACGTGGAGACAGATAAATGCGCACAACGTTGAGACAGACAAAAACACAACGTGGAGACAGATAAATGCACAACGTTGAGACAGACAAAAACACAACGTGACGTAAACGACTCAGTCAGGTTCACCTATGATAATGATATGTTTTGTATTACTGATAGAAAGAGTTCTTATGTAAACTTCACTATGATTATCACCTAACTGTCGACTATCACTATCCCTAACTGTCGACTATCTCTACCACTAATTGTCGACTATCTCTATCACTAACTGTCGACTATTTCTATCACTAACTGTCGACTATCTCTATCCCTAACTGTCGACTCTCTCTATCACTAACTGTCGACTATCTCTACCACTAATTGTTGACTATCTCTATCCCGAACTGTCGACTCTCTCTATCACTAACTGTCGACTATCTCTATCACCAGCTGTCGATTATCTCTATCACCAGCTGTCGACTATCTCTATCAGTATATGTCGACTTTCTCCATCACTAAATGTCGAATATCTCTATCACCAGCTGTCGACTATCTCTATCACTAACTGTCGACTATCTCTTTCACTAACTGTCGACTATCTCTACCATTAACTGTCAACTACCGCTAACTGTCGACTATCACTATCTGTCGACTATCTCTATCACTAATTGTCGACTACCACTAACTGTCCACTATCTCTATCATTAACTGTCAACTATCTCTATCCCCAACTGTCAACTATATATATATATCTATCACTAACTGTGACCTATATCTAGGTTTCTCTGACCTTACCTCCACGTCTCTTAGTGTAACTTGACTGTCTTAAATACTGCCGCATGCCCCCCCCCCCCACACACTCTTTTTGTACGCCACTGCTTGAATGATCATCATACTACTGCGGCATTTTTGTCCCCTCTCCACCCACGCATATCTCGCATCATCTAAGCATCTAGAAGTTGTCATCAGTAAACAATTTGTCTGATTGATAATTAACTAGGCATACAGTTATCTAATACGGTTTGTTTTGAGCGATTTTCTGGCGCTGGGTGAAAATGAGACATTGACATAGTGTTGTTGTTTTAATTTGTCACACATTAACACACAATGAAGCCTATGCGCGTAAGGATGTTGGCCGGGGGGGGGGGGGGGCTGGGATGGAGATGATTTCAAAAAGAAAATCATATTGGTTTAAAAATATCGTTCTGCGACTGGATTTTCTACTTGTAGTCTAAGCATTTCTGACTATGTAGTGACGCGCGAAATTTGTTAAACAGTATCGATTCTAATAAGTTTGTTATAGAACGTTAGAGTTGCTTTCGTTCTCATTTAAAGCCCATGTTCTGTTCGGTCGTCAGCAGAGCTTGAATTCGATTGGTTCGGTTCAGATTCGATTCCCATCTCTAGTTTGAGTGTAGGCCCTACTAAGTGTTTTTACTATAAACATTCATCCTCTGTCTAATAACTTGATTCATCTAAAGAAATTGACTGTGCTAAGAAAAGAGAGAGAGAGAGAGAGAGAGAGAGAGAGAGAGAGAGAGAGAGAGAGAGAGAGAGAGAGAGAGAGAGAGAGAGAGAGAGAGAGAGAGAGAGAGAGAGAGAGAGAGATGGATGGCCCCTTCGATCATGCATGAATGTACCAGAACAAAATAAGATTTGATAATGTTATGGTTGTGGTTAAACTATTAAAATGAATACTTTCTCCTACGAGGGTGATGTTTGTCCCGTTAGTGCGTTGAGAATTCCAATACAAAACTGTTTTTGACGACACGATCAGGCCAACCACGCACTTTGACAACATGTAGGCAAACCACCCACTTTGACAACATGTAGGTCTACCACCCACTTTGACAACATGTAGGTCTACCACCCACTTTGATAACATGTAGGTCTACCACCCACTTTGACAACGTGTAGGCCTATTACCCACTTTGACAACATGTAGGCCAACCACCCACTTTGACAACGTGTAGGCCTACCACCCACTTTGACAAAGTGTAGGCCTACCACCCACTTTGACAACATGTAGGCCAACCACCCACTTTGACAACGTGTAGGCCAACCACCCACTTTGACAACATGTAGGCCTACCACCCACTTTGACAACGTGTAGGCCTACCACCCACTTTGACAATGTGTAGGCCTATCACCCATATTGACAACATGTAGGCCTACCACCCACTTTGACAACATGTAGGCCAACCACTCACTTTGACAACATGTAGTCCTACCACCCACTTTGACAACGTGTAGGCCTACCACCCACTTTGACAACGTGTAGGCCTACCACCCACTTTAACAACATGTAGGCCAACCACCCACTTTGAAAACGTGTAGGTCTACCACCCACTTTGACAACATGTAGCCCTACCACCCACTTTGACAACATGTAGCCTTACCACCCACTTTGACAACGTGTAGGCCTATTACCCACTTTGACAACATGTAGCCCTACCACCCACTTTGACAACGTGCAGGCCTATTACCCACTTTGACAACATGTAGGCCTACCACCCACTTTGACAACGTGTAGCCCTACCACCCACTTTGACAACGTGTAGGCCTACCACCCACTTTGACAACATGTAGGCCAACCACCCACTTTGACAACGTGTAGGCCTACCACCCACTTTGACAACATGTAGGCCTACCACCCAATTTGACAACGTGTAGGCCTACCACCCACTTTGACAACGTGTAGGCCTACCACCCACTTTGACAACATGTAGGCCTACCACCTACTTTGACAACGTGTAGCCCTACCACCCACTTTGAAAACGTGTAGGCCTACCACCTACTTTGAAAACGTGTAGGCCTACCACCCACTTTGACAACGTGTAGGCCTACCACCCACTTTGACAACGTGTAGGCCTACCACCCACTTTGACAACGTGTAGGCCTACCACCCACTTTGACAACGTGTAGGCCTACCACCCACTTTGACAACGTGTAGGACTACCACCCACATTGACAACATGTAGGCCTACCACCCACTTTGACAACGTGTAGGCCTATTACCCACTTTGACAACATGTAGCCTTACCACCCACTTTGACAACATGTAGCCCTACCACCCACTTTGACAACATGTAGCCCTACCACCCACTTTGACACCATGTAGGCCTACCACCCACTGTGACAACGTGTAGGTCTACCACCCACTTTGACAACATGTAGCCCTACCATCCACTTTGACAACGTGTAGGCCTACCACCCACTTTGACAACGTATAGGTCTCTCACCCACTTTGACAACGTGTAGCCCTACCACCCACTTTGACAACATGTAGCCCTACCATCCACTTTGACAACATGTAGCCCTACCACCCACTTGGACAACATGTAGCCGTACCATCCACTTTGACAATGTGTAGGCCTACCACCCACTTTGACAACATGTAGCCTTACCACCCACTTTGACAACATTTAGCCTTACCACCCACTTTGACAACATGTAGCCCTACCACCCAATTTGACAACATGTAGCCTAACACCCACTTTGACAACATGTAGGCATACCACTGATTTTGACAACATGTAGCATGTAGCCTAACACACACTTTGACAACATGTAGCATGTAGCTCTAACACAAACTTTGACAACATGTAGGCCTACCACTTATTTTGACAACATGTAGCATGTAGCCCTACCACCCACTTTGACAACATGTAGCCCTACCATCCACTTTGACAACATGTAGCCCTAACACCCACTTTGACAACATGTAGGCCTACCACTTATTTTGACAACATGTAGCATGTAGCCCTAACACCCACTTTGACAACGTGTAGCCTATCGCCCTTATACTTATGGAATCTTACGGGACACATGCTTGATAATATAAAGTATTAAAGTTAAGTACGCTCGGTATGCTTACCATAAGTTATACATTCTTTTTTTTTTCTAAACGTAAATATTTTACGATAGTAACTGCTAACTACTCTAGACTCTATGGCAGGAGGGCTGATTACTTTTTCTCTTTCCACCTTTTGTTTTCATAGTTACATTTTCCTCTGTTCAGCGAAGAAGATATTCAGTCAAAACGTCCGTGTTAATGTTTTTAAAAAAATTCCGGATCTCCCATATCTTCTTTAGTATTCTTATTCTCTATTGACCCTTCTATATGAACGCACAGTCTCCACCTTATTATGCTAATTACTATTATTAATTTATTATTATGACATTAATCATTCCATAATAATCTGAACAGAACATAAGAAATAGGTAAATCTTTATCTTATTGTTTTCAGCTTTAATTCATTCATTTAAGCCGCAAAAAAGAAGAAAAAAAAAAAAAAATTGCTGAAGAACAATTATGCAAAAACAAATGCAGCTGTAACATTTATCTTGGTTATTAGAGTATTCCAAATCTGTGTCACTGTTATTATGTGAATGATTGGAGAATTATCAAAGTTCAACTAGTACCCATGGTACTCAAAATATACTTATTTTATTACTTATTGGGTTTTAGTTTAGTCAATGAAAAATATAATAATGGCTTATTCAACCGGTAAAAAAATACTTATAGGCCTTGGAATTATTTGTGCAGTGGTATGCGGTCAGATAATCATACTATCCCAAAGTAGCTTCCAAACAAAAGCCATTGTTTTGAGAGCTAATTTTGTTGTGATAATGGAGACAGTTATTTTCATGTTTTCATTTCTGATTTGGAGAACTACTGCATATATTTTCGATGCTAGCTGTGTTCATGAAAGTTTTGCTTCAAATGGAAATGGTGATTTAACCAGCGCAGGACTGTTTGGTAGGGGACAACTAAGAAAAAAGAGCAAGAATTCCGATATTGACCTTTCAACATTCGACAGAAGAGAAACTGCATCAACGTCAACATTGTCAATTTCATTTTTGTGGAAACTAATTTTGCTTTTTTATTTAGGAGTATGTCATGTCAGTTATTTCACAAATTTATTTTTAATTTCAAAAGATCCTCACTGGTTTAGCATGCTTACCTATGCTTGTCTAGGATCTTTTATCCAACTCAACACTGGCTTATTAATGTTCAAGTCGCTCTCTTATATATTAAAATTATCAAGCAGACATATACGCATTAACTGTCAGCTCACTAGAAAAAAAGTTGCTGTGTTTTCACTTGTCTATATGCTATGTGCCTCTGGCTTAGGTTTATATAAGGCTTCACAGCCACCAGTGGTATCAAATGTTGAAATTTCAATCCATAACTTGCCTAAGAACCTGGAGGGATTAAGCATTGTTCAACTCAGTGATATACATTTGGGACCAACTGTTGGATTCTTCAAGCTAGAAAAGATTGTTGAAATTGTTAATGGAGTTAAGCCAGGTAAATGTTTCATTGTAACACAATATTACCGTACACTAGTTTGACCAGAGGCATATCATAATTAGAGCTTGTGTCAATTTTTTTTAGAATTAACATACTGGCTACATATGAAACAAAATTATATATATAAAAATATAGCTTATATCTATGGACTGGAAGGACAACTTGATGACCCTGGTCTTTATTTGCCTTTAAAAAGTAATAAGCAACTAATATCAGTTGGGGCCATACATATAAATTGTTCAAGGAAAAAAAATTCATATTTTCATATCCTTCTACTCCCTCTTGCAACAAGAAATTTTTTTTATCCCCACTTCCCCCCCCCCCCCCCCTCACTCTCTCTCCCTATGCTGTGTACAAATAAGCCTCTCACACCCCCCTTCCCTCCCAAATACAAAATGAACACATTTAAAAAAAAAAAATTATTGTCAGGGATTTAGAGCAGAGCTAAGAGCAGGGCGGCCTTAGGCACCTGAAACCTATGCAGCCGCAGTGGGCCCCGCACTTTCATAGGCCCCCGCTAATTCTAGGTCTAAATTATAAGGGCGAGAATTAGCAGATGAAATGGAATCTTTAAGGCGTATTCTACCAAATACCGCCAAAACCCCGGTAGAAATTTTGGCTTATCTGTCCACTAATGAAAGATACACTGCTTTCCCAAACTACTTTGTTGCACTCAGTATATTTGTAACAATACCCGTAACTGTGGCATCTGGTGAAAGAAGCTTCTCGCGCCTCAAACTAATCAAGAATTACTTGAGGTCAACAATTCATGAAGATAGATTGAACAATTTGGCAAATCTTGCTATTGAGCATGATGTATGTAGGAAACAGAATTTTGATGATATACTATGACTTCGCTACACGCAAAGCTCGTAAAGTAAAGGTAATTTGATCGTGATTTTGTACCTAGTAAATAATGAATAAAATGCAAAGACGACTTTGTTTTCTAATACAAAATCTTGATTTTCACTTATTATCCTTATCCCTACCCAGACTGGGCCCAGCGCAATCCGTTTGGCATAGGGCCCCACAATTGTTAGGGCCGGCCCTGGCTAAGAGCTATACATTTCTTACTGCTATACATTTCTTACTGCTATACATTTCTTACTGCTAGACATTTCTTACTGCTACACATTTCTTACTGCTATACATTTCTTACTGCTAGACATTTCTTACTGCTACACATTTCTTACTGCTACACATTTCTTACTGCTACACATTTCTTACTGGTATACATTTCTTACTGCTATACATTTCTTACTGCTACACATTTCTTACTGCTAAAAACTCCAAAATTTGAATAAATTATCAATTTGAGAGAAGTGAGAAGAAGAGGAAGACAAAGAAAAAGATGGGAAGATAACATCAAAGAGTGGACGTGATTAAAACTAGGCGATGCTGTACGCAGTGCAGAAGACAGAGAGGAATGGAGAAGGATAGTTTTCATGTCATCTGTGGCGCCCCAACGGCCAACGGTCCAACGACTAAGGGACATGATGATGATGATCAATTTGTACTTTTTAATTTTTAAAAGTTAATTTATTAAAGTTGATGCCCTATCCTTCTACCAACTATGTTGCCCCCACTCATCTACCAAATAAGTTGCCCCCACTCTTCGACAAGTTATAATGCCCCACTCTTTTTTATCTATGTCGCCCCACTCTTTTACAGCTCTACTGACCCATTTTTTAACAGCTATATTGACCCACTCTTTTACAGCACAGCTATGTTGCCCTATTCTTCTACCAGCTTTTTCACCCCCAAACTTCTACCAGCTATGTTGCCCAACTCTTCTACCAATTTTGTTGCCCTACTCTTCTACCAGCTATGTTGCCCCACTATTTTAAATCTATGTTGCCTCACTCTTCTACCAGCTATGTTGCCCCACTATTTTAAATCTATGTTGCCTCACTCTTCTACCAGCTATGTTGCCCCACTATTTTAAATCTATGTTGCCTCACTTTTCTACCAGCTATGTTGCCCCACTATTTTAAATCTATGTTGCCTCACTCTTCTACCAGCTATATTGCCCCACTATTTTAAATCTATGTTGCCTTACTTTTCTACCAGCTATGTTGCCCCACTATTTTAAATCTATGTTGCCTCACTCTTCTACCAGCTATGTTGCCCCACTATTTTAAATCTATGTTGCCTCACTCTTCTACCAGCTATGTTGCCCCACTATTTTAAATCTATGTTGCCTCACTCTTCTACCAGCTATGTTGCCCCACTATTTTAAATCTATGTTGCCTCACTCTTCTACCAGCTTTGTTGCCCCACTATTTTAAATCTATGTTGCCTCACTCTTCTACCAGCTATGTTGCCCCACCATTTTAAATCTATGTTGCCTCACTCTTCTACCAGCTATGTTGCCCCACTATTTTAAATCTATGTTGCCTCACTCTTCTACCAGCTATGTTGCCCCACTATTTTAAATCTATGTTGCCTCACTTTTCTACCAGCTATGTTGCCCCACTATTTTAAATCTATGTTGCCTCACTCTTCTACCAGCTATGTTGCCCCACCGTTTTAAATCTATGTTGCCTCACTCTTCTACCAGCTATGTTGCCCCACTATTTTAAATCTATGTCGCCTCACTCTTCTACCAGCTATGTTGCCCCACTATTTTAAATCTATGTTGCCCCACTCTTCTACCAGCTATGTTGCCCCACTATTTTAAATCTATGTTGCCTCACTCTTCTACCAGCTATATTGCCCCACTATTTTAAATCTATGTTGCCTTACTTTTCTACCAGCTATGTTGCCCCACTATTTTAAATCTATGTTGCCTCACTCTTCTACCAGCTATGTTGCCCCACTATTTTAAATCTATGTTGCCTCACTCTTCTACCAGCTATGTTGCCCCACTATTTTAAATCTATGTTGCCTCACTCTTCTACCAGCTATGTTGCCCCACTATTTTAAATCTATGTCGCCTCACTCTTCTACCAGCTATGTTGCCCCACTATTTTAAATCTATGTTGCCCCACTCTTCTACCAGCTATGTTGCCCCACTATTTTAAATCTATGTTGCCTCACTCTTCTACCAGCTATGTTGCCCCACCATTTTAAATCTATGTTGCCTCACTCTTCTACCAGCTATGTTGCCCCACTATTTTAAATCTATGTTGCCTCACTCTTCTACCAGCTATGTTGCCCCACTATTTTAAATCTATGTTGCCTCACTTTTCTACCAGCTATGTTGCCCCACTATTTTAAATCTATGTTGCCTCACTCTTCTACCAGCTATGTTGCCCCACTATTTTAAATCTATGTTGCCTCACTCTTCTACCAGCTATGTTGCCCCACTATTTTAAATCTATGTCGCCTCACTCTTCTACCAGCTATGTTGCCCCACTATTTTAAATCTATGTTGCCTCACTCTTCTACCAGCTATGTTGCCCCACTATTTTAAATCTATGTTGCCTCACTTTTCTACCAGCTATGTTGCCCCACTATTTTAAATCTATGTTGCCTCACTCTTCTACCAGCTATATTGCCCCACTATTTTAAATCTATGTTGCCTTACTTTTCTACCAGCTATGTTGCCCCACTATTTTAAATCTATGTTGCCTCACTCTTCTACCAGCTATGTTGCCCCACTATTTTAAATCTATGTTGCCTCACTCTTCTACCAGCTATGTTGCCCCACTATTTTAAATCTATGTTGCCTCACTCTTCTACCAGCTATGTTGCCCCACTATTTTAAATCTATGTCGCCTCACTCTTCTACCAGCTATGTTGCCCCACTATTTTAAATCTATGTTGCCTCACTCTTCTACCAGCTATGTTGCCCCACTATTTTAAATCTATGTTGCCTCACTCCTCTACCAGCTATGTTGCCAAACTTTTCTTCCTGTTCAGTTGCTGATACAAGCAGTTTTAATTTCCTAACGCCTATTGAATAAGATGGTTGAGTGACAACAACAAACAGATTTCCTTTAACAATTAGCACCCCCCCCCTCAGCCACCCTACCCTCCTTTTAATTTTTGCTGACAATAATTTGTCTGGAGCAGAGCTGAAGCCAACATCGGACAAAATAAGCCTGCTCCAAATCCCTGTTTTTGGTTATTGAAAATTTTGATTTATAAGTATAAGTAAAAGACCATTTTACAAAGTCACTGACTGTAATGTGTAACAAAATTGTAACTGACTTTTCTCCCCTTTGCTGTTTGTCATGTGGACGTTTCTACATTGTAAATTTATTGATAACCTTTGGTTCAGCTGAACTAAATAGTTAGGTCAAAAATTATGAAAAGAACCATATGATGGAGTAACTTTTTACCAGGCTCAATATTACTGTTGCGATATCTGGATTGTTCATTTATTTGTATGACAATAATTATTTTTATAGCCTTTGAAAATAGCATGTTGTTCTGATTATAAGGCTGCTCCTGAGTGATAGCCTGGATATTTCTTATGGTTGTTGACATACACCAGTATTTATATTTTTATGTTGTTTTTTTGCAACATCCCCATTGTTGGCCGCTATCCTATACTCAGAACAAAACAGTTATTAGAAATCACGTGCATAGATATTTAGGTGACAGTTAACCTTATTAGACATTTTATAAAATTCTATTTATAGATTTTCAGAATTTCATATTGATTATTGTAGAATTTATACATATATGCATATACACATTATGCAGAGACCTCTCACCAGACACATCCATACACACCCCTCTTTGCAACTTACCAGTGCATGCATAATATGTGGATGACCCCTTCATAATTCTGACTGCAACTAGATGTCAGCCTAATTCAAGGTAGACATTATCACTCTTGCAATTCCAAAACTGTCATGTATTTGGCTGTACATGAATAGCTCATAGTTCCAGAATCAAATACATCCTATACAGCACATCCAACCTAAACATATTTGAGCTAACAAATTACCATTAGCATCAGGTTTGGTTCATAAAACACTTGTTTGCTGAGCATATGATTGTTATGTCCACAGATATTGTAGTACTGACAGGAGATTTGGTGGATGGTTCGGTTCAACGACTGGAAGGGGCAGCAACCCCACTTGGTTCTGTTAGATCAAAATATGGAAACTTCTTTGCAACAGGTATAGACAATCGTCAGATCTAATCTGTATTTTTGTTGTTTTAGTTGAATAATCTAATCTGTATTTTTGTTGTTTTAGTTGAATAATCTAATCTGTATTTTCGTTGTTGATTTGAATTATCTAATTGTGGCTAATTATATTAGACTTCATTTGTAAATCTCTCTGTAAAACGTTTCACACAGTTTGTTTACATTAAATAAATGTTAGAAAAATTACATATTTATACCATATAATATGTCAATAGTTAAATGTTGATGTGTTTGAAATGTTTTCTTTAGATTTCTTTAAAAAAATATCAAATGAAAAATTAAAAAATGCATACGAAAGCAAATATAGATCTATTTGATTTATCTATGCCAGAGACAAGTGAGTAAATTCTTTAGCATGACCTTCTCTGTGTGTAATCCTATACAACAGGTAATCATGAATACTACACTGGGGATGTTGACAATTGGTTCCAAGTCATCTCAAGCCTTGGTTTCACTGTTCTGCACAACAGCCATGTTGTTATACCCAGTCAAGTATCTGAAACAGAAGGTCAGATATGTCTGGCTGGAACAGATGATATTCAGGCAGATAAAATAGGGTAGGTCTATTGCTGGAACAGATGATGTTCAGGCAGATAAAATAGGGTAGGTCTATTGCTGGAACAGATGATGTTCAGGCAGATAAAATAGGGTAGGTCTGGAATGAACTATTGCACAATTTCATATAATATATTCTATTCAAAACTAACTTAAATATGTCTGTTCCTCATGACTGTAATCGATGCTTAGCCTTATGTTTGTCATCCATGTTTAGTTTAATATCTGTAATCCATATTTAGCATAGTGTTTGTAATCCATGCTTAGCATAATGTCTGTAATCCATGTTTAGCTTAATGTCTGTTATCCAAGCTTAGCCTAATCTCTGTAATCCATGCTTAGCCTAATGTATGTAATCCATGCTTAGCCTAATGTTTGTAATCCAAATCTAGCCTAATGTTTGTAATCCATGCTTAGCCTAATGTCTGTAATCCATGTTTAGCTTATATCTGTTATCCAAACTTAGCCTAATGTCTGTAATCCATGTTTGGCCTAATATCTGTTATCTAAGCCTAATGTCTGTCTAAAACTGTGAACTTATCACAAGATGATATGGTATAATGAAGATATTTTCGTATCAAATAATTTCACTTGAGAGGGGAGAAAGTAAACTCCCTCAAGAATATAAAATTGTTAGTGTTTTATCATCAGAGAAAGGATGAACATCAATATTATGCTACATGATGATCACAGCAGTATTCTTTTGTGTGTGTGTGTGTGTCTTCTTCAATTTTTCCATTCTCATACCTTAAATGTCAAATCAGACATGTGTAAGAGCCACATCATGAGTGCCATTTCACAATGAATGCTAACTGAAGCACATGAACATTTTATCATATTCTGTTTGGCTAGTAAACTGTTTATAAACTGTTATTAAACAAAAAAATGGGTTAAGAAATGTAAATAAGTCCTTCCTGCTGACCACAAGAATGAACACTGTATCGATTTTAATAGGATCTTTTATTAACTAAGGTACGAAGGTCACAAGTTTGACCTGGGGAGTGCTGTTGGTTCGTGTTCTCAAGAACGGCCTGTCATTCTATTGGCTCACCAACCTGCGGCAGCAAAAATTGCTCTGGATTCAAAGTACAGAATAGATCTTGTTCTGTCTGGTAAGTCTAGTTATTGTTTAACTAAATTTGTATTGTGAATTAAACCATGTCTCTCTAGCTGTTTATTAAGTCATCAGCAAATTCAAACTTGTCAATTTTCACTTTTAGGGAAATGAGATTAACCCTTTTCACCTCGTGGGATTAACTCTTTTAATCGCATGAGATTAAGTCTTGTAGTCTCAGGATACTAACCCTTGTCATCTCATATTATTATTATAATATAGTAATCTACCGAAAATCCTTCTTTATTTTATAAAGTTAAAATATTGGAATAATTTGTGCTCCATCATTTTATCATTGACTTTAATTTGGTGTGTCTGCAATTCTTGATGCCTATACTCTTACAAAAAGTTTTAGGAAATCATTTCTAGAAAATGCTTTTTTTTTCTCCTGAAGGTCATACGCATGGAGGCCAAATGTTTCCTATGACTATTGGAGCCTACTTACTGAACCCATTTTATGCTGGCTTGTATGAGTATGGTGGAAAAGGAAGATATGTTTATGTCTCACAAGGCACACAGTATTGGGGTATCCCCATGAGAATAGCAACATCTATGGAAGTTACAAGAATTGTTCTACATGCTTCTATACCATAACTAGCCACTGCTTAATACACATAATTTTTTAAAATCTAGAATATATGAATATATCAATAAAGGTGTTGCCAAGCAGTTGTTGACCAATTTACATGTGATGAAAAGACTATTTTTTATAAACTTTACTAAAATAAATATCCACATAATATTTTCTATATGTTTCAAAATATTGCAAATCTTTCAAAGCTAATTGTGATTTAAGTTACTTTATTTATTGATAATAATTTATAAATTAAAAAAAAATTCAAATATTCAATTTTTAATCTGTGTTGGAAATATGTCAATTACAACATGGCCATAGTCTTATCATTTGTCTAATAATAACCATTTATAAAATTTCTGATCCTTGATTTCATGGTTTCTGGAAATTCAGGGTGTGATTTTTAATGGCATTTTTAAATAAGTTGAAGTCAGGTAATCTAGTTTATCTAAGCGGTTATCTCATGAACAGTCTCTAGTCACACTAGGGTTAATATGTTATAGTTTATGTAATGGAAAGTAACATAACATTTGTAGAGTAGAAAATGAATGTCGAATGTATAGGTGTATAGGTCAACATGAACCTGTTACAGTTTATGTCATAAATTCACACAGTAGATTTCTCTTAACTGGGACTCATAGGTGCAAGAAACTTTTCTAACCACTCGTGGGCTGTTCCAGTCATTGGTATTTCTTCATTCAGAACTAAGGATATTAAAAGTAGAGTGTCAGTTATCCCAATTAATTAAGTCAGACAACCAAAGACTCCCTACTGTCTAAATTAGTGCACTGAATAAATTATATTCTTACCTTATGCTTGTACACACAGGGTGCTTCAATGCATTGTAGAGTAATCATGTACAGTAACCACGTACAGTAACCACGTACAGTAACCACGTACAGTAACCACGTACAGTAACCACGTACAGTAACCACGTACAGTAACCACGTACAGTAACCACGTACAGTAACCATGTACAGTAACCACGTACAGTAACCACGTACAGTAACCATGTACAGTAACCACGTACAGTAACCACGTACAGTAACCCTATACAGTAACCACGTACAGTAACCACGTACAGTAATCATGTACAGTAACCACGTACAGTAACCACGTACAGTATATTGGGGACAGCTGTAAGGACTGGAATTTTTTTCTTTGAAAATAGGTATTTTCCAAAAATAGATGACTGGCGGGTGGAATAAGAGTAAAATCTGAGGTCACTTTGTCCATACAGACATTTATTCTGTGGTATACATTTAGAGGTTTTCAGACTGCACTACCTGTATCCCAGCACATGGTCACTGTATGTGTTTTTCAATACTAGATTTTACCCCGGATTGTGCGATAAGGATAGGAATAGTTTGTACGCAAATTCACCATGAAATGTTTAAAATAAAGAGATCCCGATCAATTGGTCCATCTGACATTTCCATTGCTGAAAGAGTTTTGTGTGTGTAGGTATCAACATAATGGTTGCACTAATTAACATCTGACACAACTCACTTGAGCAATCATTCAATTTATCGTGGATTAGTTTTTTTATTTCAAAGAGAATAATTCATTACAGCTCCTGGCTGATTCCCAGGGTCAAGGCCACATTGCATCTGATTTATGCCACTGAACAAACAGAGAGGGTGATCTCCCCCTTGATCTCAGGATTATATTGTTTCTTTGTGTTGTGTGAATGTGCAATAAGATTACTGGAATTTTGTTTGGTGTGTCACATGTTGACTGAAGTGTGAGATGCCGGGTGGTGTGTCACGTGTTGACTAAAGTGTGACATGTGTGCTGGTGTGTCACAAGTTGGCTGTATGTGACATGTTGGCTTTTGTGTCACATGTTGGCAGAAGTGTGACATGTGGGTTGGTGTGTCATGTGTTGGCAGAAAAGTGATATGTTGGCTGGTGTGTCACATGTTGGCTGGTGTGTTGCATGTTGTCTGGTGTGTCACATGTTGTTAGGTGTGTCACATGTTGGCTGGTGTGTCCCATGTTGATAGGTGTGTCCCATGTTGGCTGAAGTGTGACATGTTGGCTGGTGTGTCACATGTTGGCTGAAGTGTGACATGTTGGCTGGTGTGTTGCACGTTGGCTGATGTGTTGCACGTTGGCTGGTGTGTTGCATGTTGGCTGGTGTGTTGAATGTTGGCTGGTGTGTTGAATGTTGGCTGGTGTGTTGAATGTTGGCTGGTGTGTCGCATGTTGGCTGAAGTGTGACATGTTGGCTGGTGTGTTGAATGTTGGGTGTTGGTTCAAGTTTTGGTTCATGTTTATTTATTGAACAGAGTTGAAGCTATCATATCAGTTGTTTTGTATACATGTTATTTTATGAACCATTGATTCCATGACTAGATGTGAAGCATTGTTTCCATGACTAGATATGAACCATTGATTCCATGACCAGATATGAACCATTGATTCCATGACCAGATATGAACCATTGATTCCATGACCAGATATGAACCATTGATTCCATGACTAGATATGAACCATTGATTCCATGACTAGATATGAACCATTGATTCCATGACTAGATATGAACCATTGATTCCATGACCAGATATGAACCATTGATTCCATGACCAGATATGAACCATTGATTCCATGACTAGATATGAACCATTGATTCCATGACTAGATATGAACCATTGATTCCATGACTAGATATGAACCATTGATTCCATGACTAGATATGAACCATTGATTCCATGACTAGATATGAACCATTGATTCCATGACTAGATATGAACCATTGATTCCATGACCAGATATGAACAATTGATTCCATGACCAGATATGAACCATTGATTCCATGACTAGATATGAACCATTGATTCCATGACTAGATATGAACCATTGATTCCATGACCAGATATGAACCATTGATTCCATGACCAGATATGAACCATTGATTCCATGACTAGATATGAACCATTGATTCCATGACCAGATATGAACCATTGATTCCATGACCAGATATGAACCATTGATTCCATGACCAGATATGAACCATTGATTCCATGACCAGATATGAACCATTGATTCCATGACCAGATATGAACCATTGATTCCATGACCAGATATGAACCATTGATTCCATGACTAGATATGAACCATTGATTCCATGACCAGATATGAACCATTGATTCCATGACCAGATATGAACCATTGATTCCATGACCAGATATGAACCATTGATTCCATGACCAGATATGAACCATTGATTCCATGACCAGATATGAACCATTGATTCCATGACCAGATATGAACCATTGATTCCATGACTAGATATGAACCATTGATTCCATGACCAGATATGAACCATTGATTCCATGACCAGTTATGAACCATTGATTCCATGACTAGATATGAACCATTGATTCCATGACCAGATATGAACCATTGATTCCATGACTAGATATGAACCATTGATTCCATGACTAGATATGAACCATTGATTCCATGACCAGATATGAACCATTGATTCCATGACTAGATATGAACCATTGATTCCATGACTAGATATGAACCATTGATTCCATGACTAGATATGAACCATTGATTCCATGACTAGATATGAACCATTGATTCCATGACCAGATATGAACAATTGATTCCATGACCAGATATGAACCATTGATTCCATGACTAGATATGAACCATTGATTCCATGACTAGATATGAACCATTGATTCCATGACCAGATATGAACCATTGATTCCATGACCAGATATGAACCATTGATTCCATGACTAGATATGAACCATTGATTCCATGACCAGATATGAACCATTGATTCCATGACCAGATATGAACCATTGATTCCATGACCAGATATGAACCATTGATTCCATGACCAGATATGAACCATTGATTCCATGACTAGATATGAACCATTGATTCCATGACCAGATATGAACCATTGATTCCATGACTAGATATGAACCATTGATTCCATGACCAGATATGAACCATTGATTCCATGACCAGTTATGAACCATTGATTCCATGACTAGATATGAACCATTGATTCCATGACTAGATATGAACCATTGATTCCATGACCAGATATGAACCATTGATTCCATGACTAGATATGAACCATTGATTCCATGACTAGATATGAACCATTGATTCCATGACTAGATATGAACCATTGATTCCATGACTAGATATGAACCATTGATTCCATGACTAGATATGAACCATTGATTCCATGACTAGATATGAACCATTGATTCCAAGACTAGATATGAACCATTGATTCCATGACTAGATATGAACCATTGATTCCATGACTAGATATGAACCATTGATTCCATGAGTAGATATGAACCATTGATTCCATGTGTAGATGTATTTGAGATGCTTTCATTTTCTATAAGAAACTTAAATGTTTTTGTTTAAAGTTAGAGTAACTTAATATCCTGATGTCCATAATAAAATTGAATGGCATTGATATCTAAATGACGTATTTAAAGCTACCACTTGGTTAACCTGTCACATGAATTGGCCAGCAGTTTCACAATACCAGCATAAATTAGCCATCAGATTGTTTTCATATTCATAGACTCTATCAAGGGTGGGCAGCCCTATTACTAAACCATCCCTATTACTAAACCATCCCACCTGCACATGTTACAAAGTAACATATACAGGGTTGAAGACTTTGGTTTTGCAAAAAAAAAAAAAAAGTTAATTTATTATTGTTTGTACAGTTAAAAATTATTCTTTAATATCAAAGCTTATGAAAATTTTATGGTCTCAAATACTATGAAAATATGTAGTACCGGCACAAGGTGGGGGAAACCTGAAAACAAAAAGAAGACGCAGCAAAAAAAAACCAAATGTTTTGGCATGAAGTCTTCATCAGCTAACAGTACAAGCCAAGGGTGACAGATGTAAGAATACAAACTAAGCAATAAATTTTGTTCAAAATAAGATTAGATAGCTTATTTCTCCCTATGTATTTGTTTTAGCAGAAGTACTTAATGTGAATTTTACTTTTCATAGGCCACAACGGTGCTGTTAAAAATTTTTTAAAAATAATGTTTGCTCAGCCCTGCGCTAAAGGTTCCCAGCACTGGATTCTGTTTATCACTGATTGCTACTACTTGTTTTTATACAGAATTTATTAATTAAAAAAACTATAAAAACCATAACTGGCTCATGTTATTTGTTAGTTTCTGAAACAAAAAAAATATATTATTATATCACAATTCGTTACGGTAGCGTTAGAGGACCAGTAAGTATAGCTCAGTCGGTTTGAATGGGGTATATATATATATATATATGTTCCAACCTTGACCTATTGATGTCCCATCTGTGAACTATTATAATGTCCCATATATATATGTTCCAACCTTGAGCCTTGACCTGTATTAATGTCCCGAATATATGTCCCAACTAGAGACCGACCGAAAGGGATCTTCTGATTTCGGCCACAAACCGAAACTAGGTCGAATATTAAAAATGACTTTCGGCCGAAGCCGAAACCAAAAGCTTAACGAGACTTTCGGCCGAAACTGAAATATTTAAGTATTTTGAAATTCGTCCACGCATACATTCTGAATAGGCCTACATCAAAATATGATGGGGAAAGTATCAATATTTACATTTATTTTATAAAAATGAGATCATCGTGAATATTAATAAATAAACATGTAACGAATACTTTGGCTTTTACTTTTTTAATTCAGAGTAATTTAAATTGCTTTAAAAAGTAGAATGGTAAGAGAAAATTTGGACGGGGAGAGGGGGTGTCAAAATTCATGCAAGATAGACCCTTGAGTGCCCTTTGCTTTTATAATAAAATCACATTCTAGAACATATACCTACACTAATTATTGTAGCTCTAATAGAGCCAATTGTCACCTAAATATCGTTATTAATACTATAAAATATCATTACAATGTTTCGCGGTTATCGTCATACTAATGCTTTGTGCTTTTATAAATAGCTGGCAGGATATCGCTGTATTAAATATTTAGCCTACACATTAGTCTTACCGTGCCGGTGACGTAATTGTTTCGTTCGGTGACCAACCCCACTCAACCCATTGGTGGGGGAAATTATATTTTTTTAACCGGGTCTCTTAAAATAGTTCTTCTGACGTGTCTCGACGGATAATCGAAAAGACATCTACATTGGTCGCCTAAATCATAAATGTAAACATTTCTGCAGTAAGCCTTCTATATAATTATAATACAAACCCGTGATACATGCACACACTTGTTATTTCGTCAATAACAATGTTTATGAGCATGATAATGATAATGATGAATTTTCAAGAAACGAATCAACTGAAAAAGCCTAGGTTCTCTTAATATAAAAATAAAATAAGGATAAGGGAATTATTATTACCATTCCCTAGAATTATTCAATATTTTCACCCTTGAGTCCGTTGCCTATGTCAACATTGATGAGCGTGATGATGATAAATCAAAATGAATATCACAAATGAATGAATTAAATAAACCTAGGGTTCCAAATTTTATTAAAAAAAAAATTAAAGCAAAAAGACTGATATAAATATTGCCATTCCATTAGTTTTTCTTCCACAAAACTGTTTACATTTGCCTAGGTTGATTAAAATTTGAAATTTAATTTCTTGGAAATAAAGGACAAGTAGGTCATCATGCAGCTGTGAGCAGTTTTCGCAGAGTAATGGTCATATAACAATATAAGGGGTCTTTCGCAAATTACGTCACGCTCACTGGGAGGAGGGGTTCGAGAATTTGTGACAATTTGTGAAAGGGGGAAAAAAGGGGGGTGGGGAATTTCCAAAAAATTTGTGATGTTACGTTTTTTTAAAAAATCTTAAATTTTCTAATTTTGAAAAACTTTTTAAAATTAATTTTAAAAACATTAATTTGAGGTCGAAATTGCCTCAGGTATTGCAGTGGTTCTCAACCTTCCTATGACTGCGACCCTTTAATACAGTTCATCGTGTTGTGGCGACCCCCAGCCACAATATCATTTTTGGTTATACTTCATAACTATAGAGCATATGTATTTTCAGGTGGTCTTAGGCGACCCCTAGGAAAGGGTCTTGCGACCCCAAAGGGGTGAAAACTAAGTTGGAATACATAAAAGCACACCCTCGGGTGCGCCACACTTAATTTAAGTCGTATATGGCACCGGGGGCCCTAATATCTAATTTGAGTACTTTTTATGACCTGATAGATGTCATAATAGATGCCCTGTATCCTTGATATATCCCCTCCCTGGATCAATTTTTGTAAAAAAAAAAACACTGAATTCAGGTTAACGCCAAACGGCAGCCCCTGATTTTGAATTCAGCAAATATTTTCCACTTCCCATTTTTCCTCGGCAGCCACCCACGCCCTCACCTTCTGACCACCTACCCTAATCAAAATGACAGCGTCGAGCCTTTTAGCAACACACGCTGGATGTTATTAAAATAATATGCTTTTTCTTGGACTGGCGAATATATGATTTTTCTTTACATTTTGTATAAATAATTGGGCAATATAGTTAGGCATTAAACTTGGGCTGTATAGCTGGGTTATATAGCTGGGTTATACAGCTGGGTTATACAGCTGGGTTATATATAGCTGGGTTATATAGCTCGGTTATATGTAGCTGGGTTATACAGCTGGGTTATATAGCTGGGTTATATATAGCTGGGTTATATAGCTGGGTGGGTTAAATAGCTGGGTGGGTTAAATAGCTGGGTTATATAGCTGGGTTGTATAGCTGGGTTATACAGCTGGGTTATACAGCTGGGTTATATAACTGGGTTATATAGCTGGGTTATATAGCTAGGTTATATAGATGGGTTGTATAGTTTAGCTGTAGATATTCCACGGATAAAGCTGAATCAAGTTTATGTTGGCTGAAGAAATGGAGTTTTGGCTGACACTGGTCGCCTTTATGCCTAATTTTGGCACTAGGGTAAGGGCCGCCCTTGGCGGGCTAAAACTTTTGCCAACCCCGTTCAACGACAAACGTCTGCAGCAGGTCTAATATGTCGCCCCTCAACGATTTAAAAATTCCCTTCCCTGGGGGATGGACCACCCCTCTGCTCACCCTAACCACGCCACTGTCACGTCCTTCCTCATTTTACATAAACCTACACACATATAATAATTGAAAGACATTCTTCGTCTCAACGATACGTTTTATTTAGTATGCAACTTTACAAAACGGGGCAGACTGGCATTTCAAGAAATACATGCAATAAAATGATACTATTTAAAAGAAGAAGGATTTAACAGTAGCTTGTGGCTAGCGGACTGCTTGTGGCTAGCGGACTGCTTGTGGCTAGCGGACTGCTTGTGGCTAGCGGACTGCTTGTGGCTAGCGGACTGCTTGTGGCTAGCGGACTGGGCTTAGATCTAACTACGCGTTTTGTCTTGTTCCGTTGCCGTCATAAAAGTACATGATGCAAGGGGCGACCACCGATCTGCTGACCATGAGCCACGTGACGATCTCCTTGATGATAACCAGTGACGTCACAGCCATGGCCGGTTGACTAATGTCAAAGATGGCGTAGGGCATGACGAGTAGAAAAAATATAATGGAGACGGCTAAAAGGTGACTTTTTTCCTTGTTTCGGACTTCGTCTTGTACACTTGGAATGGCTCGGACTTCGTCTTGTACTCTTGGAATGACTCGGACTTTGCCTTGAACTTTTGGAATGGACTTGTTGGGGATACGAACCGCTCGACGACCATTTTGGTTGCGTACAGTATTGGTGGGATAGTGAGCCACTTGGAGACCGTCTTGGCCCTGTACAGTATTGGTCGGATAGTGAGCCACCTGCAGACCGTCTTGGCCCTGTACAGTATTGGTGGGATAGTGAGCCACCTGGAGACCGTCTTGGCCATGTACAGTATTGGTGGAATAGTGAGCCACCTGGATACCATTTTGGTCCTGTACAAGATTGGTTGGGTTTAATAGATGCCATTGGTTGTTTTGATTGACAGGAAGTGAATTTATAACGGGTTGGTCGACAGGTTGGACAGCATATTGGTTAGTAATGTGCATGCTGCTTGGCTGTGCTGGAACAGGATAAGGAAGCTTTTGGCTGTTTGGCTGTGTAGGTACATGATGAGGAGGCTGTTGGTAGTTTGGTTGTGGTAGTATTGGATATGACGGCTGTTGGTTGCTTTGTAGTGGAATTATGGGATATGGAGGCTGTTGGCTGTTTTGTTGTGGCAGTATTGGATAGGGAGGCTGTTGGGTGTTTGTATGTGGCATTATGTTATATGGAGGCTGTAGGCTAGTTGGTTGTGAGATTATGGGATATAAAGGCTGTTGGCTATTTGGTTGTGGAAGTATGGGATATGAAGGTTGTTGGATATTTTGTTGTTGAATTATTGGGTATGAAGGTTGTTGGATGTTTGGCTGTGGATTTATGGGATATGAAGGTTGTTGGATAGTTTGTTGTTGAATTATTGGGTATGAAGTTTGTTGGATGTTTGGCTGTGGATTTATGGGATATGGAGGTTGTTGGGTGTTTGGTTGGGCACTTGTGGGATATGGAGGCTGTTGGTTGTATTGTTGTGAAATTATGGGATATGAAAGTTGTTGGAGGTTTGGAGGTGGATTTATGGGATATGGAGGTTGTTGGGTGTTTGGTTGCGGATTTATGGGATATGAAAGCTGTTGGCCGTTCGGTTGAGCGGGAGCTTGGTTGTAAAATGGCTGGATTTGCTGATTAAGATATGGGTATTGCCCGGACGTCCGTTCAGATGTTGATAAAGGAACTGATGTTTCAATGTTGGGATTTTGTGTAAGTGCATTAAAGCCATTGGGTCGATGCAGAGTTGGACGAAGTCGAGACTCTTGGCAGTCGATTCCCTCTTGCAGTCTTTGGTGTGTGGAGTTATCGTGAATTTCGGCATACACCGTGCATGGGGTATTGGGTTGTTTGTGGTCTAGATTGTCTGGCTGAAAGACAGGTTGAAATATATTATACTGGGCTAGTGGTGGATTACAATTTTCATTTGGTTGCTGTCCATGAAAAACAAATTGCCCATCTGTCAACACAAAGTTTGGCGCATGCGCATCCAGTTGGGTTTGGGCATAACTCTGGATAGGAAAAGGTCCATTCTGTGTTGGTGCTGTAGGTTCCAAAGCTTGTGTTGGAGCTATAGGTTGAATATCTAGGGATGGTGCTGTAGATTGCATATTATCTCGAACTGGCGCCGTCGGTTGCATAGCTTGTGGTGCTGCAGATATTTCAGTTCCTGTACTGGTTATCGCAAATATTCTTCTTGGTTTTAAATTACCAGCTGGTGGGGATACTTCCACTGC
Source organism: Omphiscola glabra (assembly GCA_964017045.1). NCBI lineage: Eukaryota > Metazoa > Mollusca > Gastropoda > Lymnaeidae > Omphiscola > Omphiscola glabra. The sequence continues at coordinate 13,842,118 of OZ024800.1, forward strand.
TTGAAATTCTTGGTTGGCATTCGTTCTGGACGCTTTGTGTGATGGCTGAGCTGCTGGGTTTTGATTTCTGAACGTGAATGTCCTGCGGAGTACTGTACTGATCGAGTTCCGATCCTTGTTTTGAACCTGACACTTGAGAACGATGCAGGTGAGAACAGCCACAGCGGCCGGTAACATGATCGACACCATAACCTGAGCTTTTATTTGATCCTTTGTCTGATAGCTTTGGCAGGTGACCGAATCAATATTGACTAAGACCAGGGGTAAAATGATGACGACCCCAAACACCCAAGGAGCGCTGCTGAACAGCAAGGAGGTAGCCAGTCGGTACACTTTACTCTTGCCGGTGCCCTGCGTCTTGCGACGGTACACGATCTCCGCCGCCAGAGTGACGATCCCCATGCCGTACACAAAATTAAGCAGATAATTGGTGTACGCCCATGAAGATTTCAGCGAACCACACGACAGGGAGTCGAAACCTTTGAAAAACACCTCCGCCTTTAAGGTGAGAGCGAAGAGCGCCAAGAAGACGTCTCCGGTGGCCATTGAAATAATGGTGAGGCTTTTCGGGTTGAAAAGAAAATTGCCTTTAGTCATGTACTTGATCATAAGCAACACGTTGGCGATGACGATGAGGATGACAAATATAAGGCAAAGTGCTTTGTTGGCATTGGCATAGTTGTCCGTGTTAAACCCATACTTTGTGTAATCCTTGTAGTTCCCTTCTTTGAGGTCCATTGTCAGTGGCTTCAAATGTTCAACGAAAAGGATAATTGGATGCACGCTTTTCTGTGCAAGTCGAAATAGGTTGAAGTTTCTGAAGAGTAACACAAAAAAAAAAATCATAGTTAATCAGCTGATCCATTATCATTAATCTTTCAATTGCAAAATGAAACAAATGTTAAAAAAATGATTAACTTAATCATTGATTTAAAATAAAAACAATCGCATAAACTAAAATAATATTTAAAAAAAAAAAAAAAAATTAGTATAAAAAAAAGGTTCAATAAAACAAAGTAGAAAATAAAAGATTTTTTAATAGAAAAACGACACATTAAACATGGGGCAAAATAGATCTGTGATGGTTCTTCAATCATTTGGAATAATAGATCTGTGATAGTTCTTAAATCATTTGGAATAATAGATCTGTGATGGTTCTTCCATCATTTGGAATAATAGATCTGTGATGGTTCTTCAATCATTTGGAATAATAGATCCGTGATGGTTCCTCCATCGTTTGGAATAATAGATCTGTGATGGTTCTTCCATCATTTGGAATAAAAGATCTGTGATGGTTCTTCAATCATTTGGAATAATATATCTGTGATGGTTCTTCAATCATTTGGAATAATAGATCCGTGATGGTTCTTCCATCATTTGGAATAATAGATCTGTGATGGTTCTTCAATCATTTGGAATAATAGATCTGTGATGGTTCTTCCATCATTTGGAATAATAGATCTGTGATGGTTCTTCAATCATTTGGAATAATAGATCTGTGATAGTTCTTCAATCATTTGGAATAATAGATCGTGATGGTTCTTCAATCATTTGGAATAATAGATCTGTAATGGTTCTTCAATCATTTGGAATAACAGATCTGTAATGGTTCTTCAATCATTTGGAATAATAGATCTGTGATGGTTCTTCAGTCATTTGGAATAATAGATCTGTGATGGTTCTTCAATCATTTGGAATAATAGATCCGTGATGGTTCCTCCATCAGTTCCAATAATAGATCTGTGTTGATCAATCATTTGTTAAAACTATATATGACCAGGTTGTCTGAACATGTTTCATTTCACTTTGTGTTAACGGGCTTGTATGAGCGTTTGAAATTTTCTATTTAACTCTATGTGTGGGAAACTGTATTTATTTCTAATTTCTACATTTTCGAGCTTGAGTTAGCTGCGGATTGTGATCTTGTGTTTAACTGGCATGTGTGATCTTTTGTTAAACTGGCATGTGTGATGTTTTGTTTAACTGGCACGCGCGATCTTTTGTTTAACTGGGGTGTGTGATCTTATGTTTAACTGGCATATGCTCTATTCACCGAGACGAAACGTTCCTTCGTTTGTCACATATTTCATTCTATTTTAAGTTCTTGGAATCAAGAAAACCCCATAGAAAAACTTAGATCTAATCCTTTTTGAAAAGGGCATTGCCATCATATAGACTATTTTATGCAATGTTTAATTGTGGATATGATTCAAGTAGTTTTTGCGCGCGCGTGTGTGTGTGCGGGGGTTAAGGGGGGATAGCTATATTATGTCTCCTGCCCATCCGGATCTACTTGAAAGAGTTAAGAAATAGTCACGTGTTCATGTAATGCGCATGTCCTTGTTATGCCAAAGTTGTGTTAAACCGAGGGTCACACAGGACGCATTGAATCGACGGCACCGTGCCGTTATTATACGTGTGGAGGCCTCGAGGCCGTGCCGGTGTAACACTTGTGAAGGCCTCGAAGCCGTGTCGCATTAACACGTGTGGAGGCCTCCAGGCCGTGCCGGATCCAGGTATAAGCTAAAAAAAGCTGCAGCAAAGGGTATCCATATCTGCCGTGTTCTCAAAAAATAATCCTTTTAAATATCTTTTTTTTTTTCTTTTTCTGTTTTTCTTTGACCTATTTTGCCTCTTTGCGTTGTCTTACAATCAAAATTTTGCAAGTCAAACTTCTATAATTTCATTCAGCTTTATTGAATTTTGAGCAATAGGGGCCTTTTGTCAAGCTCTAAATCAAATCAGGATACGATGTCTAGGGTGATGCTCAACAATTAAACATTCAATGTCATTTCCATTGTTGCCACTTCCACGGTTCTCTGCTCTTGTCTATGTTTCTATTTTTTTTAGGCCAGAATGTAAGTTCTTTTTTTCATCGCCATTATTTCCATATATTTTGTGCATTATTTGATGGTTTTCTAATTGTTTACACCAAATGATCAACAAAGATTCACAGCAACCGGAGGCATAACAGCGCGGGGGGGGGGGGGGGGGGGTTAAGTGGGACTCGACAAAAACAACAAAAGGTGTTGTAATATGATTTTTATTATCATTCCTTACATCATTTTGTTACAAACTGTTGTGAATATTTTGAAGACCCATGAATAGCTTTTAACAAATTTCCATTCTCAAGAATTGTTTACCTAAGAGAAAGCTGGCTACATAGGTGCTTGTTGTGCAGGGAAGGCTGAATGAAAACTCAAGCAGTAGTTGCAGTTGTACAGAATCATTGGCTTTGAAATGTTGAAATATTTACTTATTTGATCTAAATAAATGTTTTGCGAGGTTCCATTCTTCCAGCTTGACAGGTGACAAAACTTGTTTCACGTAAGTCAACTTATCAAAGAGATTGCTATCAACATTTTTCCGTGGGAAGATTTCATTGACAGGCTCACACAGTTTCATTCAGATGCAGCAGTAATGTTTAGGTTAACGACACATGTTCCGCACGATGGCGCTGAAACTATTCACTGCTCTGGACTTTGCGGAGAAATAAGATGACACAAATTAAATGAAAATAAGGCAAGCAAGTCGTCGCTACCTAAAGTACGGACAAGCCGGACGACAAGTGGAAAGCATGGACAAATACGGACGCAAAAATTAGTACGGACAAGGGGGTCGAAAATACAAACAGTCCGTACTCAATATGGACGTCTGGCAACCCTATTTTAGAGGATTATAAAATATAATTATTTCTGTATTTTGTAAACACAATCTTTGTTTTTTTTAACATAAAAATTGAATTAGATTTCCTTTTTCGTACAGTTAAAGGCTATATATTTAATATTTTCTTTGACCGGTTTTGTAATTTAAAACTATAGGGGGGCCTCTGGACTTTGTTGTATAGCTTAGGGCCTCAGCAAGTCTAAGAGTGGCCTTAGAAAGTCCAAATTTTGCTTCCCCACACTCACACATATCATCTCTTAATGTCCAAGGCGTCACTTTGAATTCGAGTCAACAATTTGTTTAAAGTCACGACTGACAAGATGAAATCTCCGACTATCAAACATTTGTGGTCGTTCATTCAAAATTATACAGTTTCTTTTATGCGAACAACAACTCAGCATAATCAGAATAGTCCACTCGAAATGTTTGGACAACTTCTTAAATTTGCGTACATGTCATCGTTTGGAACTCAACTCAAACCCTATAATAAGAAGTATTGAACTTGCTCTTATCTCAAAACCCTATATAAGAAGTATTGAACTTGCTCTCATCTCAAAACCCTATATAATAAGGTTTGAACTTGTTCTCATCTCAAAACCCTATATAAGAAGTATTGAACTTGCTCTCATCTCAAAACCCTATATAAGAAGGTTTGAACTTGCTCTCATCTCAAAACCCTATATAAGAAGGTTAGAACTTGCTCTCATCTCAAAACCCTATATAAGAAGGTTAGAACTTGCTCTCATCTCAAACCCTATATAAGAAGGTTAGAACTTGCTCTCATCTCAAAACCCTATATATGAAGGTTTGAACTTGCTCTCATGCTTTGTAAGATTATCCACTCAGGTTTTTGAGTCAATGCCCCCCTTCAATATTAAATTCAGAATAGTGGATGTAATCAGTTCTTCGGTGTGACTTGCTATGAGTATGACTTTCAGAGGCGTCATTTCAGGTTTTTTTAGGGGAGGGTGCAACACCAACACTTGGTCGGCTTGTTCTGTTGTTTATTACTGGAGGCGCCATAGTACATAGCAATTTTTAAAAAAAACCTGCAAATTCAGGGGTGGGGCAAGTGGGGCGAGTGCCCTACCCAAATGATGTCCCTGATGACTTTGAGACCACGTTCTGCCATTTTCACCATCCGACGCTCTAACAAAGGAGTCGGAAAACTATTTTTACGCGAGAGGTCATTTGTTTAATAAATTGTAATGGCTCGTAATAGTTTGTGAGCTACGGGCAAGGTGGATTATTTGAATGCCACGATAGATCAGTAAACAAAGAGTGGTAGCTATTTCTTTGCTGTGGGTTAGCTACCACACTATTACTGCTCTACAACACTATTACTGCTCTACTACAGTACCACTGCTCTACCACAGCACCACTGCTCTACCACAACACAACTGCTCTACCACCCTACCAGTTCTCTACCACACTACCACTTCTCTACCACAGCAACACTGCTCTACCACAGTACCACTGCTCTACCACAGCACCACTGCTCTACGACAGCACCACTGCTCTACCACAGTACCACTGCTCTACCACAGCCCCACTGCTCTACCACAGCACCACTGCTCTACCACAATAGCACTGCCATAACATATCGAGGCCCCGCATTCATTTCGTCAAAGTCAGGTATGTCTCCTATCGAATCAACACATTTAAATACAAAATACCTTGACCACTGTATTCTCCTTGACCCTTTATAATAATTTTCCAAACTCCCATTATGTAATGCCCTTGTCCTGTATGTTCGAACCTTTAGGTCATCAAAGAGCGACAGTTAGACAAAATCCGGCATTTGGTGATGATCTTCTTGTACGGCTTGTGTTGTTTCTCGTCTTACGGATATCTATTTAATATTAAAACCTGCTCTGTATGATGCCAATCACTATGCTAAATTACGTCATTTTTATTCAATATCACATCATTAAAAAATACATTTTATCCCTTTCCCCCCCGGGGGCCCATAGGCACGTGATTCGTGTGCCTTGAAGTGAACCAATCATTTTCATGGCAAGGATTTAAACTTTGCCCCATTCGAGTTTGAGGAAGCCATTTTTATATGACTTTGCTTTTAGAGCTTCAAACTAAAACAAATGCTTTTAGTTTAGTGATTTTTTTGTATTAAGACATCCCTTCAAACATATGAATTAAATTCATCCAATCGTATATCTGATATCTTCATACAACATACATTAGGCATGACAATTTGATTTTTCGTGTCTGATCTGATGTAATTTTCAATAAATATATCAGTCAGATTTTTGTGTTAATTAATTTTTTTTCGTGCATAAATTAAAACCTAACTATGCAGGAAAGCTACTATGTAAAGAGGCTGGCAGGGTTGATTGCTGTCTGACGTAATGATTGCTGTCTGACGTAATGATTGCTGTCCAGCGTTATAAATAGAAGAAACATGTTTATAGAGATTTCTGATGGATAAGAGGTTTTGGCGGTTAGTCGGAGCCACCTTCTGATGATTATATATATATTATAATTTATGGGTTCGGGTTATATGCTGTCACTGACAAAGACTTTAATTTTGATCCATTAGTGATCGCTAATGGTTTTATGCATGCAGTTTTCACTTAACACAATTTCTCATTTTCTATTTTATCATATTCCTGAATACCCGGACACAGAGTTACGACCCACCTGGTGTGACCTCAAACAACCCGTACACGGCACACAGGCTAAAAAAAAAAAATTGCCCTCAGCTCAGCCCTAGCTCTCATCATCATCATCCCCGACTTTTTTTATGAAACCAAATTTACGTACATACAAACTGGCCAAGTAAATCACAACTGAGTAAATAAAATAAAAGCAATAACTCACCTTATGTTAATTATGATCTGATGTTGAGCTTGTTCGATTGAATGGGAAAAACCGTCAGAGGAACAGACCATCCGGTGTAGCGTCGTCGGAGAAGTAACATGACTACCAGACTGTCGGAGTGTCACGTGACTCTATCCAGGATGTGACATTGGGACCAGGGGCCCGAGTTAGAATTTAATCTTAAGTCAACAAATCTGAAGCTGGATGTCTTTTGATTTGCTCTACAGGAGCGCTCTATGGAGATCTGTTGGCTTGATCAGAAAGGAGAGACGGACAGGACGTTTCTAAGAATATTGCTCACAGTTCTATATATAGACGGGGTGGTAAAGTTGAAAGTAGGGAAGGTGGTAATATTGAAAGTAGGGAGGGTGGTAATATTGAAAGTAGGGAGGGTGGTAATATTGAAAGTAGGGAGGGTGGTAATATTGAAAGTAGGGAGTAGATAAAAACTAAGAGGGAAAGTTTATAGTGACAGGGTAGACCCTGCGACAGTGACAAGGGAGAATCCGTCATAGTGACAGAAGACACAAGGTAACAGTGACAAGGGAGAATCGGTTTAGAGTGACAGGAGACACGAAGTAACAGTGACAAGGGAGAATCGGTTTAGAGTGACAGGAGAAACCAGGTAACAGTGACAAAGGATGATCAGTTTAGAGTGACAGGAGACACCAGGTAACAGTGACAAGGGAGAATCGGTTTAGAGAGACAGGAGACACCAGGTAACAGTGACAAGGGATAATCGGTTTAGCGTGAAAGAAGATACCAGGTAACAGTGACAAGGGAGAATCGGTTTACAGAGACTGGAGACACCAGGTAACAGTGACAAGGGAGAATCGGTTTAGACTGACAGAAGACACCAGGTAACAGTGACAAGGGAGAATCGGTTTAGAGTGACGGGAGATACCAGGTAAGCGTGACAAGGGAGAATCGGTTTAGAGTGACAGGAAACACCAGGTAACCGTGACAAGGGAGAATCGGTTTAGAGTGACAGGAGACACCTGGTAATAATGACAAGGAAGAATCGGTCATAGTGACAGGATACACCAGGTAACAGCGACAAAGGAGATGGTCATTGTGACAGAAGACACTTGGTAACAGTGACATGGGAGGATCGGTCATAGTGACAGAAGACAACAGGTAACAGTGACAAGGCAGAACCAGGTAATTGTAATTCTGTTCACCACACTTTCCGAATTAGTTTCAGTCTTGTTAATGTCCATGTATTGGCGAACTGCCGGTGGTCCGACCGGTCAACTCCCTACGGGAGAAACACCTCTGGTTAATATCTGGATGAGGTCAACATGAGCAGGCGGCAAAAACCAGCATCCGCAAATGGGTACCGGAGAAATTTTGATGGAAGGAAAATTGTTCGACCAATGTTTGTTTTTTTAAACGGAATTTTGTTCGAATGGAAATTGGTTAAACTGAGATTTACGTATTTAAAATTTTCAACAAATATTTCGGTAAAGGTGCGACTAAAAATTAGGCGAAAATGTAATATTTCTAATAAAAGATTTTTTTACCCCCAATTATTTCGTTTGCAAAATATTCCGTTCGAAAAAAAAACTTTCTCCGAACACTTATCCCTGCAAAAAGTTTCTTTCGCACAAATTTTCGGTAACCCCCTAGAACCACCGCGAAGGAACAAAAAAAAGCCAGATGCCCCAGAAATGTTGCCACACATCTTTACATTACCAGGTGGAAATCCCTGGACTGGAGGGATCGCCCATCCGTGTGGCGCGCTTCTCTTCTGAATCTGATGACACTAAGTCAATGTTTAATCACACGGCGCAGTATTTCCATTAAACTAAGGTCTCCTAACAGGATATTTATTTGATCAGAGTCGTTGGACCGAGGAGGACGCTGCCCCCATTATTTACCACAAGCGAGTGAAAGTGCTGCTCTTGCCTCTTTTGCTACTGTAAAACAGAGCGCTTTCACTAGAGTCATAAAGATAGTTTTTGTTGATATAATTTGTGTGAAAAGAGGAGCGAGGTGTCGAAGATTAGCATCTAGAGAGTTCAGTATAGAATTATCCGACAGACTGGGTCGCTGTGACATATTATTTGTACCACGCACACATCTCCTGAGGTGATACAGTTTGGATCCTGAACCATAACAACTCGACTTCTTGTCGGTTAGATCGTCTCTTTTCTCGTCTGTTAGGTCAACCCTCTTTTCTTAAGTTTTCTCTACCAAGATTTTTAGTAAACGAGTCACGGGACATCCCCACCATACAATTTTAGAATATTCCCCCCCCCCCACTTTAAAAAAACAACAACAAAACAGCAACATTTTAGCATGTGACAGATTGTCACATATTGTTGCTGTAAGAATGAGCTGTAAAAATCTAGTTAACTGTGCATCATTCAATTCGGTAGCTCTATATAGTGCATAGGTTCTTAAGCGTTTTCAAGACACGACACCCTTCTACATATAGGCAAAGCGACGCTAACGGTGGTATATTTGTAAAAGCTCTTATAAATTAAAACATATGAAAGCTAGATTTTTCAGTATTGTAATTAAAGTCCCATTTGATGCCATGACTGAAAGGATAACTGAAAATATAACTTATATTAGAAGAAACAAATTAAAAAAGAAAGCTTTTTAAAATTCAATAATGATATTGAAATCCCTGCACGAACCCCAGTTGAGGTCACGTCCCACGGGCTGGGAACCCGTGCTCAAGTAACTTACTATCCCATGTTGTTTATGCGTTAAGCTGCCTTCACATTATGTAGGTTTTTTTTTCTTTCTTTCCAAAACAAAAATTCATCCCTGTGGCGCTACAGCCCACGTAAGGCTTTGGCCTGCCTCACCACTTCCTTCCACTAAGACCTAACTAATGCTTTTCTTTTCCACGCTTGGATTCCCCGCTGCTGTAGATCTTTTCCCACATCATCCATCCATATATGCCTAGGGCTGCCTTTAAGCCGTTTTCCTCTGGGGTTTTTTGGTGGTGCACACTCTTCACTCCTCTGTCATTTGGCATTCTCTCTAAGTGTCCTGCCCAGCGTAGCCTGTCCTTTTTTAAATCCAAAACTCAACATAGTAACACATATACATATTTCGATACATATTTGGATGCATATATTAACATTTTTACAGTGCTCTTATATCCCCTTTCTAGGTGTAAGCGAAAACCCGTCAACTGAGAGATCCTAGTTCTCATCTACCTGACAAACAATCGACAGAAGCGGCACTGAGCACGAAGCTCTTCTACCAGGTCTACCTTCAAAGGTGATTTTTTCTATATATCAGCGCAACTATTTTAATCAGGTCATCGAAGTTATTTATAGCTTTTAACACGTGGGTCTACAATCACCAGTTCATTGGACATGACAATCTATAAAAAGATCCCAGATAACAAACAATTGATAGTATTTACAATTCACCAAACACATACGGTTTATGATAAGGAATCGCCCATGTAAAGATAATGTAGTAACTCATGAGGCGTATGTCAATCCTAAAGTAAATACAAATGGTCCATGGTTCTTGGAGGTTGGAGGGATAGAAAGGCTAGGGGGAGGCTGGAGGGGAGCTGGGATTTTTCCTTTTGACAAGGTGGCCATGACACGCCAAAAATATTTAATGTTGTTGCTGCTGCTGCTGTTACTGTTGCTGTTGCTGCTGTTACTGTTGCTGTTGCTGCTGTTTCTGCTGTTGTTGCTGTTACTGTTGTTGCTACTTTTGCTGCTTTTGCTGCTGTTGCTGCTGTTGTTACTTTTGCTGCTGTTGCTGCTGTTGCTGTTGTTACTGTTGCTGCTGTTATTGTTATTATTGTTGTTGCTGCTGATTTTGTTGTTGTTGCTGTTGCTGTTCGTCCGTAAACATCGACTAGGACCATCCAGTCATCCGGTTAGGGGGGAGGGTGGGTTACGGTGAGTGCGTAGGTGGCTTGTCAATCCTATCCGTGCTCGGAATAATCTCTGGCACCGCGGGCAGGGGATAGTTGCTGCAGTCGGTGATTTAATATTGCTCTTTCAAAAATATTTATAAATTAACGAAATACCTTACGAGACTTACATATTATATTATTAAATAACTCAAGAGTTTCGAGTAAAATCGTTAATCTGTTAAAAAATAAAATGTTTGCAGAAAGTCAGGGTTTTTATACAGCTGCTTGTTTCTTGGCGATGAAACAACTAAATGTGTCAGGGCGCTGAAACAGCTGCATGTGTCAGGGCGCTCAAACAGCTGCATGTGTCAGGGCGCTCAAACAGCCACATGCGTCAGGGCGGTCAAAACGCTGAATTTGTATTCCCCTCCCCATTAATCAGTAAAATATAGCAATGGCTTTCCTTTGTCACTTAACCATGCCACTTTAAGCCATATTTCTTTAAACTACGGCCCGCGGACCTAATCCGGCCCACCATGCCCCCTTTAACCGGGCCCGCCATATGGGTAGGTTTCCAGTGTAGTAGTGATAAATATGGAGTCGATCATTGAACATTCCATAAGCCAAAAGTAGACCCACACTTCCAAATGACAAGTTTATTAGTCAAAAGTAGACCCACACTTCCAAGTGACAAGTTTATTAGTCAAAAGTAGACCCACACTTCCAAGTGACAAGTTTATTAGCCAAGAGCAAGCCCAGTGTAAAAAAAAATGAACGAGGACCACTTGTTAGGATAGACAAGGACGACTATTGTTAAATGTTATCAAAAGTGATTCAAAATAATGTGAGCTCTTCTATCTCAATGAATCAAGCCAAGTTCACATGTTCTAAACCTGGTGGGGAAATGGGACATATCCCCTTGAGAGACCTTAATTTAATTAGTGTTAAGATGAGTTAATTTAATTTTGATGATCACCATGACGCATGTGTTCATTTCTTATCCGTAACATTTACAAAGAGAGATAGAAACGAGCTAAAATGTTTGAGATCACGACTCGCATAAGTTACATTACCCTGGAGTCACCGTCATATCGGATATCAGAATCTGATTATACCGTCGGACCTGGTCTTCGGTTGTTCATAAGCAAGTTCTAAGGTCACTTAACAGCAAACCACAAGAACCAATCAACCGATAAAGGTAACGCATAGACACACTTTCACTCATTACTTGAATCGAACTAAGTGTCAGTACTTCACTTAATGTTAAAATAAATTTACATAACGTATTACATGGAGACCGGACGCTCATAGGCTACTGCTGATTATTTTATGACGTTGTGTGGTTACGTAATGTGATATCATACTGCTGGAAAACTTATTTTTTACAAGAGAAATACAGGACGTACTGCGTTCAGGCTACGTGAGCTTACGTAGCTGTTTTTTTGCGTTTTTTGTGTGTTGCTTTTGCTTTTGTATTATTGACATCTAATGTATAGGCCAAATGGCTCCAAACTTTGTCTTTGATCTTGTAATTGAAATTATATCAAAGCCTTGCGACAAACCGGTGGCAATTAATACTGTAAGAAACCTTGCTCGTCTCTGCTCTCTAATTAATTTGCAACCTTGTACACTGTGTCTCTCGTGTGCACCAATACGACAAAACAATGATGATTATAGTCTTTGAACATTTATTTGTCTTATCCTTTGTTTTCTCTTTCTCTCGCTCTCTCTGTCGCACTCCACTTCGACTGTCACGGTCCCTCTCTAACTCCCGTCCGTCCACCTGCCTGCCCTTTTTTTTTTTTTTTTTTTTTTTTTTTTTTTTTTTTTTTTTTTTTTTTTTTTTTTTTTTTTTTTGTTAATAGTTTTAATTAAGTAGCATGAACATTAAACAGAACATAAAAATTGAAATCTTACAGAAATTGTTCAACAGATTAAAAACTGACCAAAAATTAGTACTTCAAATGAATAAGTGATATAGCTGTTTGCTGCTAAACACAACATTCTTCTTCTTTATAAAACACTGGAATAGTGTAAATGTGTAGAGCAATATCATAAGTGAGGTAAAAACCAAAATAAATTACATATGGTATTTCAATTTCCATGAAGTTAACATAAAAAGTATAGGTCCTGTAAAAGAATTTTAACATCAAGTATCAATCTGATATCTTATCTTCAGCTAGTGTAATAAATCTTTTCACAACGTGTCATCCAAATAAATTTGAATAGTCCATTATATAATTCACGACTGTATTATTTGAGGTTTAATAAGAATTCTGGGCAAAAATAAATAAAATTGACACAAAGAGAAATGAGTTGACAATAATAAATTTTGACTATTATTCATATTTTGTTCATTTATTATTTTTATTTTATTTGTTTAAAAATGGAACAGATTTAAAATGCAAGTATACTTTGTAGTCAACTCCGCCCGGCTGAGTTCTCCCCGGCTGAGTTCTTAAGTCCCGTCCACTGTCCCTTTTATAAGTCCCAAGTTCCCAGGGCCCCAATCCCCTTCTTATGTAACACACCGCGTAATAGGTCATCCATCCCGTCGCGGGCAATCTAACAAGCTTGACCCTTGTTTGATCAGTTGGTCTTAGGTCATAAAACCAACGCCGTCATTCCGTCTCGGCCAATCTGACACGGTTGATCCTTTTTAGTCTGTACCAATCTGGGACTCCCCCACCACCCTTTACGGGTCGACTATTGTCTGGACACTCCACATGTCGACTATTGTCTGGACATCTGGGCACTCCACGGGTCGACTATTGTCTGGACACTCAACAATACTCTTTTATAGATATTTTGCTTCTGGTGTGTCCTGCTTCCTTTACAAAACAGGCCCTCCTCCTACTCAACGTGTGTTAAATTAATAGCAGTAAGTGAGAGAGAAAAAGGAGAGTTATGCTCTTTTTTGTGACACTTGGAGACCCACGAGCATTTTCTCAAAATACCAGGTACCCTGTGTAAAAACACTCACCCAGGTATTCCCTAGCTTTGCAATATTTCATGTAAAACTGAATATTTTTTTCCATAATGCTCCCATTTTAAAATTATGTCTGAAGGGTTATTGTCAATTGCCTGTAAAATGTTAAAATAATATTTTTTTCACATTATGAATAAATGCACATGTACATGCGATATTACTTTTATGATGGTCTTCTGTAGACAACAATTACAGTCAGGGTGCTTAAACAACTGGTGAAGAGAACTATAGACGATATATTATATAACGTAGTCTTCTACTATTTGAGAAGATATATAGGAGAAGTAATTGAAGTCATGTTTAAAAGTAAATTCCGGCTTGAGTAGCATTGTCTTTAAGTCACAAGTCCATTACTTTACATTCACTTTAAGAGATTTTGTCTTTAAATCATATTGTCCTTAAGTCACAATTTCTTTCAGTCACATTGTCCTTAAGTCACATTGTATTTCATTCATATTGTCTTTCATTCACATTGTCTTTCAGTCTTTAAGTCACAGTCCATTGTAGAGTAGGTCGGAAGGTACTTTCATTCAAAACAAATTCTATAATCCACAGGTCTGCTGTAACCCGTGTAAAGTCTGATGACTTTGTCAATGCCAAACATCTTCTGCTGGCATCCTTGATGATTGAATTGAAACAAACATTAAAGGAGGCATTGAAAGACACACTGACGGGCACCACAAAAGACAGGTCGAAAGACACGCTGACGGGCACCACAAAAGACAGGTCGAAAGACACATTGAAAGGCGGATTAAAAGATGTACAGCTTAGAATATGATCCGTATGCTTTGATCAAAGCCAACAAAGCACTGAACATCATCTTCATCCTCCTCATACTGCTTGCCAATGGTTTGCTCATATTCGAGAATGTCCGTAAATGGGATTTCATGTACAAGCCGAAAACTTTGACAATTTTATCATTGGCCATTGGGGATGTCCTCCTGGCTCTGTTTCCGTTGGTTTTGCAAACAAACGCCTTGTTTAATATTTACGCCGGTCACGAGTGCACGATGGTAACGCCAGCCGACGTCTACCTGAACTACCTCATCCCTTTCGTCTACGGCTGCGGCCTCGTGGTACTGGGTTGGGAGATACTGTACCGCCAGAAGAACCCGGGACGTACGAGTATGTTGCAAGCCGTCATCACGTCTAGTGTCCCTTGGTTTTTGGGGATCATCATCATCCTGCCACTTGGCTTCACGAACGTTGATTGGGTCACTTGTGTGGGTCCGTCGTTGGGTCAGGTCAGGGCCACGTATATAATAGCTGTCCTCTTGCCCGCCATTGGCGCTGTTGTCAGTTCCGGTTTTGTCAAGTCTAGAGTGTCCGCGCTAGTGTGTCACGCGCGCAGCGGAAGTAACAGCTCTCCACCTAATCAGTATTCTAATCCACAAGTCAACGCCCCTCCGCCATATTCTACACACGGATTGTATCCCAACTACACCCAACATGGATGCAATCTACCACCTCCATTGGTTCCGCAAACTCAGCCAGGATATACAAATATAGGCTACCTGCCGGATAATTTCGGTAATACTCCGACCCATATGATGACCCCCGTTGTGGCTCCGTCCAATGCAAGCCTGGAGAAGACTCGACTACTGGTAATCTCCGTAGTGTTTCTTCTGCTGGTCACCCCGTACGCCATTTATGTACTTGCTTGTGTTATAAACGACGATAACTTGGAGCGTCTGGGGAAGTTAGTATACATCATCCTGGGCAATTTATTTTTCTACCTGATGTTGTTACGTCCAGTCGTTACGCCTCTGCTCATGTTGGGTCACTCTGCTATGTAATACACATTATTCAACAGCGAAGCGTTTTTTTTGTACAATGTCATTATGACGGAATTGAATGTTTACTTTATTTCAAAATGTCATAATACCCAGAAATAATTTATGGTTTTCCAAATAATCTCATGATGATCCAATGTCACTTTTGCTTTGTTTAAGATGTTAGAATGGAAAGTTTCTACTTTCCAAAACTTCACAATGCACGAATATGGAGGGACTATCAAGAACAGTCACCAATTTACATTGCTGGCTCCGTTAATAATGCCTCAGAAAATTAAAATTGGTAGAACTTTTATCTTCTAAGCATTTCTTTCCCTCAAGAGGCCACACATTTTGTCCATGTGATTGTATTTTTGGAACAACTGATACAAATTTAAGGGAGTTAGAATAAATGTTCACACCAAATATACAGATATGTAAAGTCGTCTAAACAATGTACAAATTTACCCCAATGTGTAGAGTATGTTCGACTCTGTGACCAAGCACAAATTTACCCCAATGTGTAGTGTATGTTCGACTCTATGACAAAGCACAAATTTACCCCAAAGTGTAGAGTATGTTCGACTCTATGACCAAGCACAAATTTACCCCAAAGAGTAGAGTATGTTCGACTCTATGACCAAGCACAAATTTACCCCAAAGTGTAGTGTATGTTCGACTCTATGACCAAGCACAAATTTACCCCAAAGAGTAGAGTATGTTCGACTCTATGACCAAGCACAAATTTACCCCAAAGAGTAGTGTATGTTCGACTCTATGACCAAGCACAAATTTAGCCCAAAGTGTAGAGTATGTTCGACTCTATGACCAAGCACAAATTTACCCCAAAGAGTAGAGTATGTTCGACTCTATGACCAAGCACAAATTTACCCCAATGTGTAGCGTATGTTCGACTCTTGACCATGTCCAAATTTACCCCCATGTGTAGTGTATGTTCGACTCTATGACCAAGCACAAATTTACCCCAATGTGTAGCGTATGTTCGACTCTTGACCATGTCCAAATTTACCCACGTGTGTAGTGTATGTCCGACTCTATGACCAAGCACAAATTTACCCCAATGTGTAGCGTATGTTCGACTCTTGACCATGTCCAAATTTACCCCCATGTGTAGTGTATGTTCGACTCTATGACCAAGCACAAATTTACCCCAAAGAGTAGAATTTGTTCGACTCTATGATCAAGCACAAATTTACCCCAATGTGTAGTGTATGTTCGACTGTATGACCAAGCACAAATTTACCCCAAAGTGTAGTGTATGTTCGACTCTATGACCAAGCACAAATTTACACCAAAGTGTAGAGTATGTTCGACTCTATGACCAATCACAAATTTACACCAAAGAGTAGAGTATGTTCGACTCTATGACCAAGCACACATTTACCCCTATGTGTAGTGTATGTTCGACTCTTGACCATGTCAAAATTTACCCCCATGTGTAGTGTATGTTCGACTCTATGACCAAGCACAAATTTACCCCAATGTGTAACGTATGTTCGACACTTGACCATGTCCAAATTTACCCCCATGTGTAGTGTATGTTCGACTCTATGACCAAGCACAAATTTACCCCAATGTGTAACGTATGTTCGACACTTGACCATGTCCAAATTTACCCCCATGTGTAGTGTATGTTTGACTCTATGACCAAGCACAAATTTACCCCAAAGTGTAGAGTATGTTCGACTCTATGACCAAGCACAAATTTACCCCAAAGTGTAGAGTATGTTCGACTCTATGACCAAGAACAAATTTACCCCAAAGAGTAGAGTATGTTCGACTCTATGACCAAGCACAAATTTACCCCAATGTGTAGCGTATGTTTGACTCTTGACCATGTCCGAATTTACCCCAATGTGTAGTGTATGTTCGACTCTATGACCAAGAACAAATTTACCCCAATTTGTAGCGTATGTTCGACTCTTGACCATGTCCAAATTTACCCCAAAGAGTAGAGTATGTTCGACTCTATGACCAAGCACAAATTTACCCCAATGTGTAGAGTATGTTCGACTCTATGACCAAGCACAAATTAACCCCAAAGTGTAGAGTATGTTCGACTCTATGTCCAAGCACAAATTTACCCCAATGTGTAGTGTATGTTTGACTCTATGACCAAGCACAAATTTACCCCAATGTGTAGAGTATGTTCGACTCTATGACCAAGCACAAATTTACCCCAATGTGTAGAGTGTTTTCGACTCTATGACCAAGCACAAATTTACCCCAATGTGTAGAGTATGTTCGACTCTATGACCAAGCACAAATTTACCCCAATGTGTAGAGTATGTTCGACTCTATGAACAAGTACAAATTTAGCCCCAAGTGTAGAGTATGTTCGACTCTTGACCAATGTCCAAATTTACCCCCATGTGTAGAGTGTGTTTTCGATATAGCGATGTTCAAACTGAGCCCCCAGTTCAGTAACGTGCAGGTGAAGGATGGAAACTTTGCCATGGTTTAAATGACTTTCGTCAGTGTTTGACGACATACTTGCACCTGACTCTTCAGACCAAGAAGGAGCAAGAAAATGATTTTATTTCCTTATTCGTCACGTTGAATCTTAGAGGACGTTTTCTACAGACCTTTTTTGGCGATACCCCAAGACTAAGAAAAAGAAAAAAAAATATATAAAAAGTCAAATTAAAAAAATATATTGATCTTATTGAAACAAATCTTTTACTATTTTTATATTTTTGCTTTGTTACTAATGTATATCTGGATGGTAAAACAATTTTTCACTAAAGGAATGCGTTATGCGGGCACACTCCTGCTCCAAATTATGACTCACAAATCATCATGGGATATACCCTTAAAATTTAAAAAAAAAGTTCTCTCAGAACCCTTGAACTATTTTTTAAAACTTTTTTATATTTTTTAAATATTAAAATTTAAAAAAAATACAAAAAAAAACCCCATAATTATTTTCAATTCTCGGTCCATGATTATAATTAATAACTATTATATGTTTCTAATAAAAAAATTGTAATAAAGAATTTTACATATGCATTGTAATTAAACAATATTTTAAATTATGTACTAAATTGATTTACAGGATAAATACAAAAGTTGTAATGAAACAAATTTCTTCTAAAATGGTTAGACCTACTACCTTTACTTTTTTTACATGATACATACTTAAATTGTAACTTAAAAAAGGTTTTAAATCAGAAACTAAACAAACTATTTTTTCACGGAATAAGTAAATCAATTGGAATTAAACAATTTAAAAAAATAAAAATAGCTTATTTACATTGTAGCCTGTTGACTTTTATTTTGTTGTAAGAACAATAATTGTAAAAACAAACGATGACAAACAAAAGCAGCGTTGCCCCACTCTCCGAGGGTTGTTGCTCAACTGATCCAATTTCCTGCCCCCCCCCCCCTCCTCCTCTAAGTTCTTACTAACTACTTAACATTATTATATTATTATATATTAAATTATCTTTTGAATTATATTTTGTATTTTGGATCTAAAAATGTTTCTAGTGTAATGTTTGTGTGATTCAGTTTGTGAAATAATGCCTCAAGCCTGTGATGACACACATGTCTTCTGTATCATGAAAGTAATATGAGACTTATTGTGTGTTGTTTCTTGTTTTTGGATTCTGGTATCGTGTTCAGTTTTATGGCTCTGTCTACATCTACTGTGTGAGCTGTACCTACCTGTATCATCTGACCACGGGTATGATCCGTAAGATTGTTTTGCATGTAAGACATTAATGTTAATCAGTTTCATCAGCCCTTGACCTGCGAGGGTCTGTTTTTGTATGGTCTTGATGAGACTGGTGTCATATTATGATTGATTCTTTGCGTTCTATCTTAGTCTCGTGGTTCTATTTCTTTAATGAGTGTATTTGAAAAAAAAAATTTCCTGAGTGTAACTGCTCATTACAATAATAGATAATCATTGATGGACTGCATTCAAGTTGTGTAAATAAAATATAAGAGCAAAGTATGCTGAACTTGAATTCATAGACAGGACAAAAGATTTTGCCGTTTCGGCTTAGAGGCTTCATCGGAAAAGAAGACAAAAGGGCGTGTAACAAGTATCAGATCACACTAACGGAAAACTAAAAAAAAAAACCTAGATATTGTTGCCGGAAGCTTTTTTTTTTACTGTGTTGAAGTGTGGTTTCAATTTATTATTTGTTAGTGTATTTGTGAT
The DNA here is from genome assembly GCA_964017045.1 of Omphiscola glabra. Taxonomy (NCBI): domain Eukaryota; kingdom Metazoa; phylum Mollusca; class Gastropoda; family Lymnaeidae; genus Omphiscola; species Omphiscola glabra. The sequence continues at coordinate 13,861,413 of OZ024800.1, forward strand.
CATTTTATAGTATGTGTTAAGTAAGGATATGGTAATGTGTGTAAGGAGCTGCACATTGAATGTGTGATTGTTAAATAATTTTTTGTTATAATTGGTACAAGAATTTTTGATATAATTTAAAGGGGGTAATAATTATTTTTATTTTTTGTTAAAAAGGCTAATTTATTTTACTAATCTTAAGATTAAAAGATTTTAAAATGATACATTCCTTTCTTTACCAAAAAAAAAAATAAATAAAAAATTGTCTGGCACTTGATTAAAAAAATAATTTTAAAAATAAAAGTCACAATGTGCAAAATGAGTTTTGGCAGATTTAGTTCCCTTGGCAAGAGACTGAATTTCCACAAAAGTTGCTTCCCTTTGTACTGCTACTTAACATTGACTAAAACAGTGCCAGGAAAATCACTTACCAATAGATCGCCTCTACGGGCAAACAAAACACTGGTCATTTTAGAAATTTGACCACTCACCAAATTCATTGAAAATGTCTTGCTTTATCTGAAATTGCAAAAGAAAAAAAATCTGTCCAATCAAAGTCTAAAATTGTAGAGTTTTTTTTCCATCGTGGTAGTGGGCAGCAAGTCTTAGCGAGTCAAGACCTAGCTCCGCCCTTGACACCAGTGCTTTCCATAATTTTCACGTTGGTCACACTTTTTACATTAGACATTCATCAGTTAGAAAAAAATCTTACAACATAAATTACAACTGTACATTTTTAAAAAAAAAAACGATCTAATGCATTTTTTGATATAGAAATAACAGTTTGCCATCATAAGCTGGTATTTGTCTGTATTGTGTTTGCCATCATAAGCTGGTATTTGTCTGTATTGTGTTTGCCATCATAAGCTGGTATTTGTCTGTATTGTGTTTGCCATCATAAGCTGGTATTTGTCTGTATTGTGTTTGCCATCATAAGCTGGTATTTGTCTGTATTGTGTTTGCCATCATAAGCTGGTATTTGTCTGTATTGTGTTTGCCATCATAAGCTGGTATTTATCTGTATTGTGTTTGCCATCATAAGCTGGTATTTATCTGTATTGTGTTTGCAATCATAAGCTGGTATTTATCTGTATTGTGTTTGCAATCATAAGCTGGTATTTATCTGTATTGTGTTTGCCATCATAAGCTGGTATTTATCTGTATTGTGTTTGCCATCATAAGCTGGTATTTATCTGTATTGTGTTTGCAATCATAAGCTGGTATTTATCTGTATTGTGTTTGCAATCATAAGCTGGTATTTATCTGTATTGTGTTTGCAATCATAAGCTGGTATTTATCTGTATTGTGTTTGCAATCATAAGCTGGTATTTATCTGTATTGTGTTTGCAATCATAAGCTGGTATTTATCTGTATTGTGTTTGCAATCATAAGCTGGTATTTATCTGTATTGTGTTTGCAATCATAAGCTGGTATTTATCTGTATTGTGTTTGCAATCATAAGCTGGTATTTGTCTGTATTGTGTTTGCAATCATAAGCTGGTATTTGTCTGTATTGTGTTTGCAATCATAAGCTGGTATTTATCTGTATTGTGTTTGCAATCATAAGCTGGTATTTATCTGTATTGTGTTTGCAATCATAAGCTGGTATTTATCTGTATTGTGTTTGCAATCATAAGCTGGTATTTATCTGTATTGTGTTTGCAATCATAAGCTGGTATTTATCTGTATTGTGTTTGCAATCATAAGCTGGTATTTATCTGTATTGTGTTTGCAATCATAAGCTGGTATTTATCTGTATTGTGTTTGCAATCATAAGCTGGTATTTATCTGTATTGTGTTTGCAATCATAAGCTGGTATTTATCTGTATTGTGTTTGCAATCATAAGCTGGTATTTATCTGTATTGTGTTTGCAATCATAAGCTGGTATTTATCTGTATTGTGTTTGCAATCATAAGCTGGTATTTATCTGTATTGTGTTTGCAATCATAAGCTGGTATTTGTCTGTATTGTGTTTGCAATCATACGCTGTTAATATTTGTCTGTATTGTGTTTGCAATCATAAGCTGCTATTTGTCTGTATTGTGTTTGCAATCATAAGCTGTTATGTGTCTGTATTGTGTTTGCAATCATACGCTGTTATTTGTCGTTAAATTGTGTTTGCAATCATAAGCTGTTATTTTTCTGTACTGTGTTTGCAATCATAAGCTGTTATTTGTCTGTACTGTGTTTGCAATCATAAGCTGTTATTTGTCTGATGTTGTTACTTCCAGTCGTGGCACACCTGCTCATGTTGCGGGGAAACGCGTATACGCATTTTACTTTAGTCAATACCAATGTGTTTGCTTTTATTTACAATGACGTAATATACGAATGCTATTTGTTCCTTTATTTGACAACGACTTATGCCCACAATTTGATTGGTGTATTTAACAGTTTTATAAAGTCTATCGTCGTATTTCGAAATGTCCTAAGTCCCGACTATGGTGGGTCTAGTTAGAACAGTGCTCCCTCCACATACATGACTGGTCGTGTTGGCTTTTTTTTTTAGCATCCCCACCAGACGTAAGAAATTCTCTCATGTAAGAACATGTCCAGCAAAAGGCCAGGAATTTCGTCACGCGATTGTTATTTATGAACCATCGATTGAACACTGTGAAAGATTGAACGTTGTGAAGGATTGAAAAGTGTAGAATGTGTTTGACGTCATGAACACGTTTGAGCTGACACCAAAGTGCACAGTGCTTTTGACATTATTGCGCTCTCCGATAAATTTGTAACAAGCCCCTGTCAGTGTAAACAAAAGAGGACTCGTGTCTGTGTACCTGAGTCTTTGCCCCCCCCCCCCCCCCACGGCGCAGATTTTTCCACGGCACGCCTCTGCATCCTCGTCCCTTTCTTTACTTTACACTGATTTAAATCAGCAATATAATCATTGAAAGAGATCCCAGTTTTCAACGATACAATTAAAATTACAAATAACTTTATGAGACACCCTATTCATCGAAGATACACTTTACTTTACACGCAACTTTATAGGACATCCTATTTCTCAAAAAGACATTATTTTACATGTAAAATTATAGGCATCCCACATCTCAAAGAAGTTGAAACTCGGCGTTTTACAAAAACATAAAATAAAAAAATAACATAAAAAGTAACAGCAAATGAAACAGGAGAATTTTAATGGCATCATGTTACCAGAGACTTGCCCTTAAATCAGTCGACGTGTTTCGTTGTGTACGTGTGTTCAGTTGCCGTAAAAGAAGGACATGTTTCAAGGGGCGATCACTGATCGGCTGATCATGAGCCGCGCGACGACTTCTTTGACGATAACCAGTGACGTCACAGCCGTTGCCGGGTTACTCAGATCAAAGATGGCGTAGGGGATGACAAGTAGAACAAAAGAAGAAGGAGATGACTAAAAGGTCGTGTTTTTTCCTTACCGTCTACGTCTTCTTGCACTCTTGGAATGGTCTTGTCGTCTGTGATACGAGTCGCGCGACTACCGTCTTGGTTGTGACACTAGTAATGGCAGGGTAATGAGCCAGATGGAGACCATTCTTGGTGGTGTACATTAATGGTGGGGCGATGAGCCAGATGGAGACCATCTTGGTGGTGTACAGTAGTGGTGGGGTAATGAGCCAGAGACCTTCATAGCCTTGCACATAGTTGGTGGGATCGCGAGCTGTTTGGAGACCCTATTATTCCTGTACAAGATTGGCGGGGTTTAATAAATGCCTTTGGCTGTTTTAATGTTCAGGAAGCAAATTAACAATAACTTGGCGGACTTGTTGCACCGCAAATTGATTGGAAATATTCTGGCTGTGTAGGTACATGATAAGGAAGCTGTTGGTTGGTTGTATGCAGCAGTATTGGATATGGAGGGTGTTGGCTGTTTGGCTGCGGAATTATGGGATATGGAGGGTGTTGGCTGTTTGGCTGCGGAATTATGGGATATGGAGGATGTTGGCTGTTCGGTTGAACGGGATCTTGGTCATGAGATGATTATGTGCTGATTAAGAAATGGGTAATGCCCTGAAGTCTGTTCCGATGTTGATAAAGGAACCGACGTCTCAATGTTGGGATTATGTGTAAGCGGATTAAAACCTTTGGGTTCATGCAATTGGATGGAGTTGAGACTCTTGGCAGACGATTCCCTCTTGCAGTCTTTGGTGGAGTTGTCATGAATTTGAGCACGCTCCATGCATGTGGTATTAGGGTTGTTTGATGTCTAGATTGTCCGTCTGGCTGAACGTCATGATCCACAAAGAAAGGTTGACAATTTTATTAGACTTGCTCAGTGGTTGGCTACCATTTTCCCATGGTTGCTATCTGTGACAAACATATTGTCCATCTGGCAGCACAAAGCTTGGCGCATGCGCCATCAGTTGCGTATGGGGATGATGCTGGGCGGGAAAATGTCCATTTTGATTTGGTGGTTTAGATTGCAAAACTTGGGATGGGGGTTGTAGGTTGCAAAGCTTGGGATGGTGCTGTGGGTTGCAAAGCTTGGGGTGGTGCTGTAGGTTGCAAAGCTTGGGATGGGGCTGTAGGTTGCAAAGCTTGGGATGGTGCTGTAGGTTGCAAAGCTTGGGATGGTGCTGTAGGTTGCAAAGCTTGGGATGGTGCTGTAGGTTTCAAAGCTTGGGATGGTGCGGTAGGTTGCAAAGCTTGGGGTGGTGCTGTAGGTTGCAAATCTTTGGATGGGGCTGTAGGTTTCAAAGCTTGGGATGGTGCGGTAGGTTGCAAAGCTTGGGATGGTGCTGTAGGTTGCAAAACTTGTGATGGTGCTGTAGGTTGCTAAACTTGGGATGGTGCTGTAGGTTGCTAAACTTGGGATGATGCTGTAGGTTGCAAAATTTGGGATGTGCGGTAGGTTGCAAATCTTTGGATGGTGCTGTAGGTTGCAAATCTTTGGATGGTGCTGTAGGTTGCAAATCTTTGGATGGTGCTGTAGGTTGCAAATCTTTGGATGGTGCTGTAGGTTGCAAATCTTTGGATGGTGCTGTAGGTTGCAAATCTTGTGTTAAACCAGGCGTATGTGATCTTGTGTTAAATCAGGCGTATGTGATCTTGGGTTAAACCAGGCGTATGTGATCTTGTGTCAAACCAGACGTATGTGATCTTGTGTTCAACCAGACGTATGTGATCTTGTGTTAAACAAGGCGTATGTGATCTTGTGTCAAACCAGGCGTGTATGATCTTGTGTTAAACCAGGCGTATGTGATCTTGTGTTAAATCAGGCGTATGTGATCTTGGGTTAAACCAGGCGTATGTGATCTTGTGTCAAACCAGGCGTGTATGATCTTGTGTTAAACCAGGCGTATGTGATCTTGTGTCAAACCAGGCGTGTATGATCTTGTGTTAAACCAGGCGTATGTGATCTTGTGTTCAACCAGACGTATGCGATCTTGCGTTCAACCAGACGTATGCGATCTTGTGTTCAACCAGACGTATGTGATCTTGTGTTCAACCAGACGTATGTGATCTTGTTTTCAACCAGACGTATGGGATCTTGTGTTCAACCAGACGTATATGATCTTGTGTTTAACCAGACGTATATGATCTTGTGTTAAACCAGGCGTATGTGATCTTGTGTTAAACCAGACGTATGTGATCTTGTGTTCAACCAGACGTATGTGATCTTGTGTTCAACCAGACGTATGTGATCGTGTGTTCAACCAGACGTATGTGATCTTGTGTTAAACCAGGCGAAAATGGTCTTGTGTTTAACCAGTCGTATATGATCTTGTGTTAAACCAGGCGTATGTGATCTTGTGTTAAACAAGGCGTATGTGATCTTGTGTCAAACCAGGCGTGTATGATCTTGTGTTAAACCAGGCGTATGTGATCTTGTGTTCAACCAGGCGTATGTGATCTTGTGTTAAACCTGGTGTATGTGATCTTGTTTTAAACTGATATATGTGATATTGTGTTAAAACTCATATATGTAATCCTGGGTTTCATTTTTTCATAGTATGTCTGACGATTATTATTGTGAGTAGTGAGTGACGTTTGTTATGTGGCATGACTGCACGTGGTGAATTGTTTTTCTTCATAAATGTGTTAAACTTAAATGCGTAGAAAAGTTGAATGAGTGATCATGAATGTGGAGTATAAAAAGAGTGAATAATGTAGGATAAAGGTCGGTTGTTACACCGAACACAGAAGAGCGGGCGTCATTCTTCTCACTGTCGGCAGATAGGTTCACAGAACATCTTCGGGATATTGAACAAGGTAAACTTTCCCCAGTCTCTTCACACTGCAACAGAGAGCAACATAATGATGCATTAGATGCATCCATTACGGCACTAATTTCTTGCACAATAACACCAGAGAGAGTGAAAATGGAAAACACATTTATTCAGCTTTTCGCTCCACATGGTATAAATCAAATACTCTCTTACTAATGTTTCTCAATTTCCTTGCAATTCTTCTTTTTTTCTTCTTCCTTAGATTTTATGTTTCCGGAGGAAAATGTGTACATTGGAAAACGAAAACATATTTAATAAAATTAAAATTGACTAAATTTTCATTTGTATAACATTTAAAAAAAAAAGAGTGGGTGCGTACAATCGATTATCAGCGCACCAAAGCCTCAAAGCAGCAATGTCACAATGCAACAGTGAATCTTGTTACTGTCCTACAGTATTCCTTTTTATATAAATAAAGAATGGTTTAAACCAGAGGTTCCCAAACTTTTTTTTCTCGTAGACCACTTGCCATGTTTTTCTTCTACTTCTTCTATGCTTTCAGGGCCCACGATCAATGCATTGATCATTATGGCTCCTATGGTTCAGAGGGGTTCGCGATGTTTTATTGTTAATGTGCGTGGTTTTTTAAGGGGATAATTCACTGGTTGCAAGACAGGAGGCAAGAGCCGCAAATGTGTCAGGTGTAGTCGCCGCAACTGTTGTTTTTGGAAGATTGTTCCATTCCTTTATTGTCTTTGGAAGGAATGAGGAGCTCCTGTACTGAGTTCTCGTTTTTAAAAGTCGAAACTGTTTGCCGGTTTTGGGTAGACCCCTTGCTTACCTGATATTGATTTTTTGCAAATTCATTAACTTCAAAATATATTTTTGACAGGCATGCAGGTATAATGCTACTCACTTTGAAATATTTAAATTTATAACGGTAGTGAAGTGTAGTGTGAAAAACTTAAAAAAAAAAAAAAACATGTTAAGTTTTATACATTGATTCAGTAAATTTAAATTAAAAAGAACCACATTAAAGTTTACGCTCTGCTACGTAAAAAGACATAAATCAAACATAAATGCCTTTAGTGCGATGGATGCGCCTGATGCTTTAATAATAAATCTTCAACATTTGGCTTCAATTTATTTAGGTTTGATCTTACATCACCTCGGTTAATGATGTCCAGTTTGTTTCTTGTTTTTTTTTTGTTAGGAGATTGGTAACTGCGCTGAAACCCCTTTCCCCTAGGTATGAGGATTGAAAAGCAATTAAAAACGTTCTCGTGATATTCTGTAATACGTTTGTTTTTTTTACTTCATGGGTATTTTTATAATTTATGTAGGAAGATATATGTCTTTATATTATAAGGTCATATTATGTAAGTAAATAGGTAATTTCTGTATGTAGATTATTCCATTCATGGAATGCGAAAATAGAAGTTACAACCTGCTAACATGAGATCCACTATCGTTGACGCCCATTTTCATTTCATGGACCCCCAATTTTTGTTCGCTGACATGGACCACTTGCAAGTTGCCATCGATCCCTGGGGGTCGATATGGACTAATTTGGGAATCACTGTTTTAAATATACTGGGGTGGATGGGAATCGTTAGACTTGGACGGCAACTCATCTAAGAGAACTCTGAATTCAAACGAGGAGCCAAAATGATCAATAATTTGATCGTGGGCCCTCAAAAAAGAATATAAAGGTTCTTACAGGTAGAACCACGAGGTTCTTTTACAGGTGGAAATATGAGGATCTATTACAGGTGGAAACATGAGGTTCTATTACAGGTGGATTCATTTACAACTTTGATGTTTTAAAAAATACAAATTTTTCACCAGCAAGCTGTAACACCAATGAGAAAGAAAGTGACATCGCCTACGTCAAATAAAATTAATTCAAAACTGAGTTTTAAATAAAAAAATATAGCCCACGTAACCCTTTAAGATTTCTCAGAGGACTTCGCAGGTCTATGAACTTTGCTGAAGCAGTCAAATACAGTCGCCACACATAGTAGCTGACCGAATGACCCTCACTGGATGGCCCGGGGGAAGCTAGGGCAGTTGGAGAGCCCTACGTGACAAAATGTTGTATGTCTCATCTCAGCAGGTGGAGCTGGTGGCCAATGTTCTAACCGGGGTCATAAGAGAGTTATCTCAGACCTTCAGCAGAATATGTGTGTTAGATAGTAGAAGATTGAAATATCAACTTCCGGGAAGTCCTGTTTCGGATCATTGGTGTAGACTGTTACTGTCGCTAGACCAAACACTAACCTTGGCCAAGGTCGACATTTGGAAGGTGTGCATCCTTGGAAGGTGTGCATCCTGGTGACTGGTTAATAGCAGTGGTTCTGTAACTACTTTCGTCAATGAATTCGCTGAAAAAACTTTCAGCTATTAGGAAGAGGATACTACTTGACATTGGACACTTAATAATTGGCAATTGACACTGATGCAGCTGGTATATTTTGGCATTGAGGCACTGTTATGACATTTTCGCCCACTCCTACTTTAACTCTTTTTTAGGTAAGATATCTCTCTCTCTCTGTGTATTATGTAAATTTGATATATAATTGTATGTCTTGATGTACCGATGAAGGCATGTGCCGAAACGTTTGCTTATGTGTATTGTAAAATTATTAATGAAGCTGAATAGATATTGCTGTATTGACACAGATTGTTCGTGTCTATTTAATCACTTGACACCGGACACTCTTAACACTTGGCAAGTGACACTTGACACTGTGCTGGATTTGAATCATGCACTTTAAAGTCAATTATTAAATACAAATAATGCGTAGATGTGTTGACAGAGCTGAGACTTTGATGCATAATATTTGTGAGTAATTTAAATAAATAAAATTTAAGTAAACCTTTACTGAGAAATAAATCAAAATTTTGACACATATCTTTTGTACTGTTTATTTAGTCAAAGTTTATTGTATTACATCCACAAACACTGTTTATTTTTTAGTAACTAGAAGCCGGTGATATTTTGTTGCAACCTTTACTCATAGCGTTAGTCAAAATATGCAAACATAGGAAGATGCCTGTGGGCGCCGGTCAAGGATCAAGGGAGATTATTATCGATCATATACTTTGATTATTTGACGTTTAATTTGGAGATGCTCCTACTTTTTGAGAACACGACATGTATAGAGTGTTTGAAAGGCCTAGTAGAAAATGTATTTAAGTGTATTTTTGAAGTTTTGAGAAAAATGAGTTTAAAGTTTTTAAACTCTTATTTAAGTACATTGCAAGCTGCTCGGGGTAACTCTGAATCAAACACCTATTTACTTTATTCATGAATGATATTTACAGGAATGGTTCAGGAGAAGTAATCAAATGTAATGCCTTTCTTAACTCATTTTTGAAAAATTGTAACTTAAGTACTTTTTCTACTCGGTCCTTCATTTAGTCTGGTCAATGTTGAAAAATGAAATCGTTTTCTGGTGGTTAGTGAGCCAGGACCCCAGTGGTCCTCATGATGTAGGATGAGAACCGCTGAAACAGGCCATGTCAATCAAACTTCCTGGAAAACTCCCCAAATTTTAGGAATGGGGATACGATTGCACTAGGCGAAACCCTAGATCCGGCTTGTTCGGACTCAATGTATTGGACAAGAGCAGTGCAAGGGCGTAGCTGTGGTGAATGTGATCCGGGACGGGCCAATATTTTTGTCGCTCCTTCTGCGGTAAAACTCTGCAGGTAGCCGAAAATGCCACCCCCAACATATAAAGATAATACTGTGGCCTGGGACGGACCACCCACTCTGCATTACTCGTCCTACGTCATTGGGGCAGTGGGTTCTAATTACTTTAAAACAAACTTTGTGCCCTAGACGAGATAAGATTTTCGCAAGGAGTCCTGTTTCCAACAATTAAGACACCGTAATAATACAACGTGAAAATTTCGTAACCGACACCCCCCACCTCCCGCACATACACATTTTTCTGTGGATAGCCCAGTACCTGAGTTGTCAGTGAATTAAAAAATCCAGAAAACAATTTGGGAACCACTGCTGGAGGATAAATAAAACACACCGGTGTTAGTTGATTTGTCTTATTTTAAAGATGTCGACACGAGTGATACAATCGAAACACTTAAGACACAATTCTATGCATGAAATCGAACAAACGCTCTAATTAAACTTTAGCTGTCTGTCTCTCGTGCGACTTCATCAAACCATTTGTAAGGGTGTGCGAGACTTCATCAAACCATTTGTAAAGGTGTGCTAGACTTCATCAAACCATTTGTAAGGTTGTGCGAGACTTCTTCAAACCATTTGTAAGGGTGTGCGAGACTTCATCAAACCATTTGTAAGGGTGTGCGAGACTTCATCAAACCATTTGTAAAGGTGTGCTAGACTTCATCAAACCATTTGTAAGGGTGTGCGAGACTTCATCAAACCATTTGTAAGGGTGTGCGAGACTTCATCAAACCATTTGTAAGGGTGTGCGAGACTTCATCAAACCATTTGTAAGGGTGTGCGAGACTTCATCAAACCATTTGTAAGGGTGTGCGAGACTTCATCAAACCATTTGTAAGGGTGTGCGAGACTTCATCAAACCATTTGTAGTGACTGCAGAATTTAACATGAACACAATCGTTCCAATAATTTGAGACTTAACATATTAAATGAGTCATGGAGACCCTGTTTCGTAAACTCGACCTTCATTTTTTTACCACTGATCCCAGTTTCTCATCTGTATCACAACTTCACACATGCTACTCGCTAACCTCCAAAGACGTCATAGACTACAAGAAGACTGTATAATTTACACCAAAAAGTAATAAAGAAAACCACTGTACAAGAAGATTTTGAATACACGACAACAAGCACATTAACAACAAATAAAACACACCAGATCCACCCCGCCCCCCAGGGCGTTCATACTTCACATGGAGATTAATGTTGTCAGGGCCGGCCTTAGGCCACTGCAACCTATGCGGCGCAGTGGGCCCCGCCCCGAATTTATTTTCTAATACAAAATCTTAATTTTAACTTATTATCCTTATTCCTACCCAGACTGGGCCCCGCGCAATCCGTTTCGCATAGGGCCCCGCAATTGTTAGGGTCGGCCCTGAATGTTGTCAGTAAGTCGTAGGATATATATTCGTACAGAGATCCCCAAACAGTATCCAGGGACAAACACTTACATGTCGTATGGAGGTTTTAAGGACAACTAAGGGGTCGCTCGAAAATTACTTCACACTTAGTGGGGAGAGGAGGGTCGAGAATGTGTAACACTTCGTGACAGGGGGGGGGGGGGGGAGGACAAAAAAAAATTGTGACGTCACGATTTTTAAAAAAAATATTATTTTTAAAATAATTTTTTTTAATTATAAAATTTTCTAATTTTGAAAAATCTTTATTCAATTAATTTTTAAAATATTAATTTAAGGTCGAAATTGCCTTACGTATTTTAGTTACCGTGCAACTCAGTCGCGCACACCTTTTGCGCATATCGAAAATGACGCAAAAACTGTTGTGGCCATTTAACATTCGGCTTGTGGATGACTTCGTTGTTTCGCGTTTTACGTCACAGTTTTCTGATAATGCCACATGTTAATCCATTATTGGAAAATGTTAAAGAAGAAAATAAAATCTTTGTTTATTTTAGAAAATGTTATGTATGTTTTAATTTTTTTAGGTGTGACGTGATGCTAAGGTGGGGGGGAGGGGTAAAGAATTTATGACACTTTGTGACAAGGGGAAATTGGGTCTAAAAAGTTCATTTTTGTGCGTGACGCAATTTGCGAACGACCCCTAACGTAAACAAAGAAACACAAATTCAGTTACCTGTTTGTGTCATGTACAAGAGAGACTTGTCATTTTAATGGTGGATGATTAATGGTTACCGTTGTATCAAACATCGAGTTGCGTAGGGTTTCCTAAACTTGTTAGTTAGGCGGACTAGTGGGCTGGAGGATTGATGAGCTGGTCCACCGGTGGACTGGTGGACCGGTGGAGTGGTGGGCTGGTGAAGTGGTGGACTGGTGAAGTGGTGGACTGCTGAAGTGGTGGACTGGTGAAGTGGTGGCCTGGTAAAGTGGTGGACCGGTGGAGTGGTGGCATGGTGGGCTGGTGGACCGGTGGGCTGGTGGGCTGGTGGACTGGTGAAGTGGTGGACTGGTGAAGTGGTGGACTGGTGAAGTGGTTGGATGTGGACTGGTGGGCTGGTGGACTGGTGAAGTGGTGGACTGGTGAAGTGGTGGACTGGTGGGCTGGTGAAGTGGTGGCATGGTGGGCTGGTGGACCGGTGGGCTGGTGGACTGGTGGGCTGGTAAAGTGGTGGACTAGTGAAGTGGTGGACTGGTGAAGTGGTGGACTGGTGAAGTGGTGGACTGGTGAAGTGGTGGACTGATGGGCTGGTGGACTGGTGAAGTGGTGGACTGGTGGGCTGGCGGGCTGGTAAAGTGGTGGACTGGGGAAGTGGTGGACTGGTGGGCTGGTGGACTGGTGTCTGGCGGGCTCACGGACTGGCTGGCTGGTGAAGTGGTGGACTGGTGAAGTGGTGGACTGGTGTACTGGCAGAGTGGTGGACTGGCGGACTGATGGTCTGACGGACTGGTTGAACTTTGTAAAATTGCACCAGGTAACGGTGCCAGATTTATTAATTTCATTTTCTTTTTGTTTCATCATATATATTCATGTTGTGCTGACCGGCAACGTAGAGTTGTGAACTGCTGCGGGTCCGCGGAACCCAATTTTGGGAATGCTGGTGTAAGCTACCCCCTTTTTTGTGTGTTAAGTACAAGCCTTAGTGTCTCTGTCACATTAAAGCAACGCGCACATCTAAAAAATAGACCAGCTCCACATCATTTAAAAGAAGACCAGGAGAAAATAAACCCGTCCTCCTCACCACGACCATCGTCCTGTGTCTCAACCATCCCCATCATTTAGAGAGGTGGTTACCATCGCATTCATGTTAATTTATCATGTTTTTCTTAGGAAAATAAAAAATAAATAAACGCGTTCAAGGCTGTGTGAAGGAAATCGTTGAACGAAGTCTATTGAAAAGGGAAGGGAGAGTACGTTCTCAATAAACCAAGGCAGTGGTAAGCATTCTTTAGCATACAAAAGATGAAACAACTTAGGCGATAAAAACTCAAGTGTCAGCAGTTCCCTGTGTTGTGGAGACAATTCAATTAATTTTAGATGTAGCAAAACAGCGTCCCTGAATTTAATTCTTTTGACAAAAAAAGAAGAAAAAAAAGGTTAAATTTTAAAACCATTCATTAAACGGGATTATAATCTGATAGACTGTAAGTTTGTACGGTATCACGATATAAAGTTTTTATCAAGGCTGCGGCTATTCGCACCCGGTAACCAGAAGTGAGAGGTTGGGATTTAAAAACCGCAAATACCATTAGTCTAATGGAACCCGGCTGCGAATGGCGGCGCTGCGTGTCCGGGTCCATTTTGACCAATGCTATTCGGATGTCATTTGTGGTATTTTATTTTAGTTAAACTGAAGAATTAAGTTTACAAACATGTAGTCCATTCAATTATCTTTCATTTGATACCTCATTTTCTCTTACAAACCCTACAATAATATTTTAAATAGTTTTTTAATCCTAACCTCTCACTTCTGGTACCCAGGTACGAATACCCACTTCGTTTTATCAAACAACTCTGTGCCAATAGCTTTTTATATACAAAATATTGCGACAAGAAACAACAGGAAAAGACAATTATTATCAATCTGTTAAGTCATGTTCCCCTTGTAGTTATAGTTAAATATCATTGCAGTAAGTCATCATTATACAATCGGTGTTCTCTTGAGATTCACACCCTGTTGTCACGCCCTTGATTGACAGTATAGAGTCAAATTTCAATTACGCCGATTATCAAAACCGTCGGTTAACAGAACTGCCACTTCTTTTTTTTTTTAAAAATATGTCTTACGCAATGCGCATGTCATGGATCAGTGGCGTATACCAAACAACGTAAAGCTACTCCGACCTATGTAGCACAATCCTGGTACAATCATGTGGAAACGATTTGCGCAATAATTGACAAGACTTGGTCTATGCCATCTGCAAAAGTGTTAAGTATTACCCATGGAAGAATTCACGACTGCAAGGATGATATGACCCCGGATTTTATTTTAAGCCCCAGTTATCTAATTTTGAAAATCTTCCATCTGACCCCCGTTACACTGCCGATGATTATTGTATATAATAAACCCTACAATCAAACACCATACGTGTATGAGGTAAGCATATATTGCTTTCTATGCACTAACTAATCTTTAATTCAAACTTTGCTTGGAAATGCTTGGTTATCTTATAAAATAGTTGACCCAACACACACACGGTCCCAATCTGTTAGAACATTACACACACGGTCCCAATCTGCTAGAACCTTACACACACGGTCCCAATCTGTTAGAACATTACACACACGGTCCCAATCTGTTAGAACATTACACACACGGTCCCAATCTGTTAGAACATTACACACACGGTCCCAATCTGTTAGAACATTACACACACGGTCCCAATCTGTTAGAACATTACACACACGGTCCCAATCTGTTAGAACATTACACACACGGTCCCAATCTGTTGGAACATTACACACACGGTCCCAATCTGTTAGAACATTACACACACGGTCCCAATCTGTTAGAACATTACACACCCGGTCCCAATCTGCTGTATAGGAATAAAGCGTGAAGTAAAGATGAATTTTGTGGACAAGTAGGTGGAGATACTTTATCCATGTTATCCACATTTAATCTATTAAATCAATATATTCAACATAATCTAATATAATGATTATTTCCTCTGGGCCTAATTAGGTTGTATAAATTGTTAATGCATATATTTTATTGTTTTTTGTGTGTCGCCGCTGTTTCGAGTGTGTCGCCGCTGGTTCGGGTGTGTCGCCGCTGGTTCGAGTGTGTCGCCGCTGGTTCGAAGGTGTCACCATGTGGTTCGAGTGTGTCGCCATGTGGTTCGAGTGTCTCGCCACAGGTTCGAGTGTGTCGCCACTGGTTCGAGTGTGTCGCCATGTGGTTCGAGTGTGTCGCCACTGGTTCGAGTGCGTCTGACTGGTTATGTTGTGTCCTGCGATTAAATAGTTTGAAGACTGACAAGGACCTAAAACAACACTGACATTTGGTACTGTGACATTATTAAGTAAAGTAATTTTTAAATATGACGTGCGGTGTTACGCCATTGTGATATAAAGTAAACAAGACGTAGCGGGTAACCAACATTTATTCAAATCAGTTTAGTTTTGGCTCACAGCGCTGTGAATGGCAATGATTGTAGTTTGGCTCATAACTCTGTGAATGGCAATGATTGTAGTTTGGCTCACAGCGCTGTGAATGGCAATGATTGTAGTTTGACTCATAACTCTGTGAATGGCAATGATTGTAGTTTGGCTCACAGCGTTGTGAATGGCAATGATTGTAGTTTAGCTCATAACTCTGTGAATGGCAATGATTGTAGTTTGGCTCATAACTCTGTGAATGGCAATGATTGTAGTTTGACTCATAACTCTGTGAATGGCAATGATTGTAGTTGGCTCATAACTCTGGGTATGGCAATGATTGTAGTTTGACTCATAACTCTGTGAATGGAAATGATTGTAGTTTAGCTCATAACTCTGTGAATGGCAATGATTGTAGTTTGGCTCATAACTCTGTGAATGGCAATGATTGTAGTTTGGCTCATAACTATGTGAAAGGCAATGATTGTAGTTTGACTCATAACTCTGTGAATGGCAATGATTGTAGTTTGGCTCACAGCGCTGTGAATGGCAATGATTGTAGTTTGACTCATAACTCTGTGAATGACAATGATTGTAGTTTGGCTCATAACTCTGTGAATGGCAATGATTGTAGTTTGGCTCATAACTCTGGGTATGGCAATGATTGTAGTTTGGCTCATAACTCTGTGAATGGCAATGATTGTAGTTTGACTCATAACTCTGTGAATGGCAATGATTGTAGTTTGGCTCATAACTCTGTGAATGGCAATGATTGTAGTTTGACTCATAACTATGTGAATGGCAATGATTGTAGTTTGGCTCATAACTCTGGGTATGGCAATGATTGTAGTTGGACTCATAACTCTGTGAATGGAAATGATTGTAGTTTAGCTCATAACTCCGTGAATGGCAATGATTGTAGTTTGGCTTATAACTCTGTGAATGGCAATGATTGTAGTTTGACTCATAACTCTGTGAATGGCAATGATTGTAGTTTGGCTCATAACCCTGTGAATGGCAATGATTGTAGTTTAGCTCATAACTCTGTGAATGGCAATGATTGTAGTTTGACTCATAATTCTGTGAGTGCCAATGATTGTAGTTTGACTAAAAGCTATGTGAATGGCAATGATTGCAGTTTGGCTAATAACTCTGGGTATGGCAATAATTGTAGTTTGACTCATAACTCTGTGAATGGAAATGATTGTAGTTTAGCTCATAACTCTGTGAATGGCAATGATTGTAGTTTTGCTCATAACTCTGTGAATGGTAATGATTGTAGTTTGGCTCATAAATCTGTGAATGGCAATGATTGTAGTTTGACTCATAACTCCGTGAATGGCAATGATTGTAGTTTGGCTCATAACTCTGGGTATGGCAATGATTGTAGTTTGACTCATAACTCTGTGAATGGAAATGATTGTAGTTTAGCTCATAACTCTGTGAATGGCAATGATTGTAGTTTGGCTCATAACTCTGTGAATGGCAATGATTGTAGTTTGACTCATAACTCTGTGAATGGCAATGATTGTAGTTGGCTCATAACTCTGGGTATGGCAATGATTGTAGTTTGACTCATAACTCTGTGAATGGAAATGATTGTAGTTTAGCTCATAACTCTCTGAATGGCAATGATTGTAGTTTGGCTCATAACTCTGTGAATGGCAATGATTGTAGTTTGGCTCATAACTATGTGAAAGGCAATGATTGTAGTTTGACTCATAACTATGTGAATGGCAATTATTGTAGTTTGACTCATAACTATGTGAAAGGCAATGCTTGTAGTTTGACTCATAACTATGTGAATGGCAATGATTGTAGTTTAGCTCATAACTATGTGAATGGCAATGATTGTAGTTTGGCTCATAACTCTGGGTATGGCAATGATTGTAGTTTGGCTCATAACTCTGTGAATGGCAATGATTGTAGTTTGACTCATAACTCTGTGAATGGCAATGATTGTAGTTTGGCTCATAACTCTGTGAATGGCAATGATTGTAGTTTGGCTCATAACTATGTGAAAGGCAATGATTGTAGTTTGACTCATAACTATGTGAATGGCAATTATTGTAGTTTGACTCATAACTATGTGAATGGAAATGATTGTAGTTTGACTCATAACTATGTGAATGACAATGATTGTAGTTTAGCTCATAACTATGTGAATGGCAATGATTGTAGTTTGGCTCATAACTCTGGGTATGGCAATGATTGTAGTTTGACTCATAGCTCTTTGAATGGCAATGATTGTAGTTTGGCTCATAACTCTGGGTATGGCAGTGATTGTAGTTTGACTCATAACTATGTGAAAGGCAATGATTGTAGTTTGACTCATTACTATGTGCATGGCAATGATTGTAGTTTAGCTCATAACTATGTGAATGGCAATGATTGTAGTTTGACTCATAACTATGTGAATGGCAATTATTGTAGTTTGACTCATAACTATGTGAAAGGCAATGATTGTAGTTTGACTCATAACTATGTGAATGGCAAGGATTGTAGTTTAGCTCATAACTATGTGAATGGCAATGATTGTAGTTTGGCTCATAACTCTGGGTATGGCAATGATTGTAGTTTGACTCATAGCTCTGTGAATGGCAATGATTGTAGTTTGGCTCATAACTCTGGGTATGTCAGTGATTGTAGTTTGACTCATAACTATGTGAAAGGCAATGATTGTAGTTTGACTCATAACTATGTGAATGGCAATGATTGTAGTTTAGCTCATAACTATGTGAATGGCAATGATTGTAGTTTGGCTCATAACTCTGTGAATGGCAATGATTGTAGTTTGGCTCATAGCGTTGTGAATGTTAATGATTGATCTTGTACCCGGCAAAGTAGAAATTTATCGCTTGATATAAAATGCTTGAAGCATTCTTGAATGTATACGAGGCAAACGCAAAGTTATATATATATATCAAATCATCATTACTGTTTCCCGGTATACTTTATTTCATAGGTTGTCTCTAGGATGCATCGCTGGTTACCATCAGAATCTGTGTAGCCGTCGAACCGAAGTAAAAGATGGTATATCTGAAAATGACGTCGACGTACCAGGGCGCACCAGGTAGGTTCATGTAAACAGGATACGTTCTTAGGCCTCATAGAATGACACGAAGGGTGAAATATAATTGAAATGAATTGCACTTAAGATCAAGCACGGGTTTCCCTTCAGGCTCAATAGGCTTAAGTTAAACCTTCAGGCTAAATAGGCTTAAGTTAAACCTTCAGGCTAAATAGGCTTAAGTTAAACCTTCAGGCTAAATAGGCTTAAGTTAAACCTTCAGGCTAAATAGGCTTAAGTTAAACCTTCAGGCTAAATAGGCTTAAGTTAAACCTTCAGGCTAAATAGGCTTAAGTTAAACCTTCAGGCTGGCGCGCCCTTTTTAGCAACGAAACCGGGGAGCAATGTATCAAAATTGATATCACTAATGAATGGCTGGTTAAATTAATTTATTCTATTGGAATATTGTAAAACAAATTATAAAAAAAATAATAATAATAAACAAACACTGTATAACAGAAAAATAACTTTGAAAAAAAGAAACACATTTATATAGAAATTAATATTTTATTTTACATATAGTATGATATAGTAATGTGCATTTAATATTGAAATCATCATCATCATCATCATGTCCCTTAGTCAGTGGCGTAGCGAGCTTAACTCGCGCCCGGGGCACAATACCTTTTTAGCGCCCCCAATACCTTTTTAGCGCCACCCTATTCGAAAACCATACAATATTATAGTAAAATATACCATTTGGCGCCCCTTTGTGAGTAGCGCCCGGGGCATGATGCCCCCCCTCACTACGCCACTGCCCTTAGTCCTTGGACCGTTGGGGCGCCACAGATGACATTAAAACTATCCTTCTCCATTCCTCTCTGTCTTCTGCACTATGTACAGCCTCGCCTAGTTTTAATCCCGTCCACCCTTTGATGTTATCTTCCCATATTTTTCTCTGTCTTCCTCATTGAAATAACATATTAAAATAAAAAAAACGCATTGATAAAACTTTATATGAACATAAAATATGAAAGTTTATAAATTGACTTTTTACTATTTCGAGTAAGCTAAGGCATAACTAATGCATTGCGTAATATCTTTAACAACACTTCTCTTCTAACAATAGATTGATTAACTCAACAATGAGTCAAATGGGCTATGATACAAATCCTCTCTGATACAAATCATCTATGATACAAGTCATCTATGATACAATCATCTTTATCACGCACACCAATTTGACCATTGGCCAACGACGCCATTTCT
This sequence comes from Omphiscola glabra, assembly GCA_964017045.1. Classification (NCBI taxonomy): domain Eukaryota; kingdom Metazoa; phylum Mollusca; class Gastropoda; family Lymnaeidae; genus Omphiscola; species Omphiscola glabra. The sequence goes on from OZ024800.1 coordinate 13,881,059, forward strand.
CCCTACGTAGTACAATTAGTGTCGCATTTCTTTCTGGAAGAAATTGTGTACAAGTGGTGGAGTGGCTCAACTCTCACCAAGTGTAACTGGTGCAGTGGCTCAACTCTCACCAAGTGTAACTGGTGCAGTGGCTCAACTCTCACCAAGTGTAACTGGTGCAGTGGCTCAACTCTCACCAAGTGTAACTAGTGCAGTGGCTCAACTCTCACCAAGTGTAACTAGTGCAGTAGTTCAACTCTAACCAAATAGTGCAACTAGTGCAGTAGTTCAACGCTAACCAATTAGTGCAACTAGTGCAGTGGTTCAACTCTAACCAATTAGTGCAACTAGTGCAGTAGTTTAACTCTAACCAATTAGTGCAGCTAGTGCAGTAGTTCAACGCTGACCAATTAGTGCAACTAGTGCAGTAGTTCAACGCTGACCAATTAGTGCAACTAGTGCAGTAGTTCAACGCTAACCAATTAGTGCAACTAGTGCAGTGGTTCAACTCTAACCAATTAGTGCACCTAGTGCAGTAGTTCAACTCTAACCAATTAGTGCAACTAGTGCAGTAGTTCAACGCTCACCAATTAGTGCAACTAGTGCAGTAGTTCAACGCTAACCAATTAGTGCAACTATTGCAGTAGTTCAACTCTGACCAATTAATGCAACTAGTGCAGTAGTTCAACGCTAACCAATTAGTGCAACTAGTGCAGTAGTTCAACGCTAACCAATTAGTGCAACTAGTGCAGTAGTTCAACTCTGACCAATTAATGCAACTAGTGCAGTAGTTCAACGCTAACCAATTAGTGCAACTAGTGCAGTAGTTCAACGCTAACCAATTAGTGCAACTAGTGCAGTAGTTCAACTCTGACCAATTAATGCAACTAGTGCAGTAGTTCAACGCTAACCAATTAGTGCAACTAGTGCAGTAGTTCAACGCTGACCAATTAGTGCAACTAGTGCAGTAGTTCAACGCTAACCAATTAGTGCAACTAGTGCAGTACTTCAACTCTAACCACTTAGTGCAACTAGTGCAGTAGTTCAACGCTCACCAAGTGTAACTAGTGCAGTAGTTCAACGCTAACCAATTAATGCAACTAGTGCAGTGGCTCAACTCTCACCAAGTGTAGCTAGTGCAGTAGTTCAACTCTAACCAATTAGTGCAACTAGTGCAGTAGTTCAACGCTAACCAATTAGTGCAACTAGTGCAGTAGTTCAACGCTAACCAATTAATGCAACTAGTGCAGTGGCTCAACTCTAACCAATTAGTGCAACTAGTGCAGTAGTTCAACGCTAACCAATTAATGCAACTAGTGCAGTGGCTCAACTCTCACCAAGTGTAGCTAGTGCAGTAGTTCAACTCTAACCAATTAGTGAAACTAGTGCAGTAGTTCAACGCTGACTAATTAGTGCAACTATTGCAGTAGTTCAACGCTAACCAATTAGTGCAATTAGTGCAGTACTTCAACTCTAACCACTTAGTGCAACTAGTGCAGTAGTTCAACGCTCACCAAGTGTAACTAGTGCAGTAGTTCAACGCTAACCAATTAGTGCAACTAGTGCAGTGGCTCAACTCTAACCAAGTGTAACTAGTGCAGTAGTTCAACTCTAACCAATTAGTATAACTAGTGCAGTAGTTCAACTCTAACCAGTTAGTGCAACTAGTGCAGTAGTTCAACGCTAACCAATTAGTGCAACTAGTGCAGTGGCTCAACTCTAACCAAGTGTAACTAGTGCAGTAGTTCAACTCTAAACAATTAGTGTAACTAGTGCAGTAGTTCAACTCTAACCAGTTAGTGCAACTAGTGCAGTGGTTCAACGCTAACCAATTAGTGCAACTAGTGCAGTAGTTCAACTCTGACCACTTAGTGCAACTAGTGCAGTAGTTCAACTCTAACCAATTAGTGCAACTAGTGCAGTAGTTCAACTCTAACAAATTAGTGCAACTAGTGCAGTAGTTCAACTCTGACCAATTAGTGCAACTAGTGCAGTAGTTCAACTCTAACCAATTAGTGCAACTAGTGCAGTAGTTCAACTCTGACCACTTAGTGCAACTAGTGCAGTAGTTCAACTCTGACCACTTAGTGCAACTAGTGCAGTAGTTCAACTCTGACCACTTAGTGCAACTAGTGCAGTAGTTCAACTCTGACCACTTAGTGCAACTAGTGCAGTAGTTCAACTCTGACCACTTAGTGCAACCAGTGCAGTAGTTCAACGTTTTTTGTATGTCCTATTGCTAATATTTGTTTTCGTTTATTAAAATCTATTCTGAAACAGATTTTTAAATGCTATGTAATTTTTAGCGATTGACTGTGTGGCCGAAATTACCATCCAACGAACAAATTCCAGATAATACATATATAAAAAGGGTATTTTATATAGTAATATAATCATTAAATATATATAAATCGTTTATATTTTTAGAAATATACCCTGGTGTAACATGAATTAACTTAAAACTAGGAATGAATGATACCGACACGTATTTATAAATAGGTTTTTCAGAGACATACCAAATTTTGAAAGATTAAGTTACTGAAATAATCTTTTGAAAACTTTTAAATGGCGAATGAGAAGTTCCTGTACAGTGTTACTCTGACAGCTTTCGTAAATGCAAGGCTATGACGCGCGCGCACACACGTTAAAATTAAAAGTTAGGCAACGCTTTGTGCTGTGGCCTAACTTCTGGCAGGCGGGGGGGGGGGGGGGGGAAGAGGGGGGGGAAGCGACCATCCCGTCACTAACACGTTACCTGACCCCTCTTGCTCTCTGCTATTTAGACGGAGGAACACGCATTATGACGTCATTTTACTTTTATATGTCCGCACGGTTCCTATAACTGCTGGCTGAAGGCAAGACGCTCGATTTGAGTTAAGAGATCCTATAACAGAACAAATTATTTCTTAGATATTTCAAGTTTACCATCTGGCTTTTATATATTTTACCGTTTCTTCCTCCTTGACTTGTGCTATATCTGGTTACCATACCCTCAGGAACAAAATCTTTAGTTCTCAAGACCTCATTTCCTGATTACGCTAATGTCAGAAACAAAAGCAATAGTTCCCAATACCTCATTTCCTGGCTATATACAATACTCTCAGAAACAGAAGCTTTTGCTCTTAAGACCTGTTTACTGGTTACTATACTCTCAAAACAAAAGCTCTATTTCTCTAATTTCCTGAATTTTTAAAATAAGAGATAATTACTGTAGTGACCACTCAACAAAGACTCACCACACGGTACAGCTACATATGAACAAAAAATATTAAAAGATCTTTAAAAAAATAAGACAAGGAATATTTTAAAATATTTAGTAAGCTTTTTTTTATTTGTGCGTACATTTCGTGAAAGTCTAAACTAAAATATTTTGTAGAAAAAAATGTCATCTATTCATGTTACATTAATATTGTTTAAATATAGATTGTATATTAAGATTTTAAAAGTCTACAGTTGATGTCAGAAAATTTTCCCATGCTCCATACGTCATTTTGCATTGCTAATGAACGCTTTAGTTATCAGAATAGCCTAGCATAACAATTGGTGTGATGACAGATCTGATAACATTGAGCCAGTATACTATGCTTTCTATGGTCACAGCCGCCACTAATCCCATCGGTATGCTGTTCGGATTCATAGCGTAGCCGAGAATGAAAATAGCTTGAGGCGTAACTAATATGAAATAGAGGACAGAGATGACGAGAAGCCTGTTACGTCTCTGGGTGGAATCGCTCGGGACGTCGACTGTAGTTCCCATGGTTCCCGGTGGGGTAGGGACGATGAAAGAATTGCCGTGTTGGTTACCGTTATGAACGTAGTGTGGCTGAGTTGGTAGGGCGTAGGGCTGTGTTGATGGTAGATTGTAGAACTGTTGGGAGTGCTGTTGGTTGTTTTGATCCTGGATATGAGCAGCGTAAGTTGGAGGGTCGAGTGTTGACGGCTGGGGATATGGATTGCCTGGAGCTGTAGGAGTAGATCCCTGTTGTCCGATGTGTGGAGCATTGGCATAAGCCACGCTGTGAGTATTAAAACTAACCATGACTTGTGGGTGGCTACTCACTAATTGTTGATACCTGGCCTGGTCTTTGCACTTGACAATAATAGAAGTAATGACGGCACCACACGCTGGTACGATAATGCCTATGACAATCAAGGCTTTTAACTGATCAATTGTCTGATTCCCCTTGCACGTGTCCATATCAATGTTAGCCAAACCAAGAGGTACGATAATGATAAGTCCAAGAATCCACGGAATACTGCTGGCAATCATGGAGCAAATTATTTTGGAGCTTTTACTTAAGGATGAAATTTTGTGATGTTGAACAATTTCTAACCCAAGCACCATTAATCCAAGACCATACACAAAAGTAATAAGAAATGGCTTGTAAACGGCGTAAGATGACGTCAAACTACATGATATTGTCATGTAATCTCCGAACACAATTCTCGTGGTCACAACCATGGGAAACAGGGCCATAAGAACATCTCCAATGGCCAATGATAAAATTGTCATAGTTTTTGGCTTGTACATGAAATCACATTTACGGATATTCTTGAATATGAGCAAACCGTTGGCCAGCAGTATGAGGGTGATGAAGATGATGTGAAGGCCCTTTTTGGCCATCAGATCAGCTTCCCCATCAAATCCTGAGTCGTACATGTCTTACCGTTGCGGCCAAACGTTCCAGATGTAAAATGTATGTCACGGGCTTTGAACACGATCACATTATCCAACCTGACAATAAAATAGTTTTAGAATATTATCGGTTTAGTCGAGTTGTTTCTATTATCAAAATAAGTAAAGACTACTACTTTTCATTAAAGCAAACACTGAAGGAAATCTTTCAAGAATCTCCAACTAACATTAAAAAGAATGTCATCTTTCGTTAAATTATTTCAAAATATTAAAAGCCTTCTCTGGAAAATACAATTTTTTTAGATTACATTTATATTTACCAATATTTGAGGAAATAATCATTGTAATTTTATTGCAATTTATGTGACATAAAATTAAAATGTATAAAACTTTTTTTTTTGTTTTTGTTTTTTTAGATAAATTGTTTAAAGATGAAGGGAAGAACGAGTATGAACTGACCTGCTTTCTTCACGGCAACAACCTTTATAACATAAATTGTCTAACCATGGAATGAAGAACGAACAGGACCTGACCTGCTTTCTTCACGTCAACAACATATAGTTTGTTCAACGTCATGTGTTAAGTCCCGCACTCTTCGACCTGTTGTGGGGGATTGTTTTAGAAGTGCTAAACTTATAGGAGATTGTCGTAAAGGAAAAAAACCAACAACTTATTTTTCATTTCCAGTCAGTCTCACTTACCAGACAGACTTGTCATTCCAATATTTTATTGATAAATAGTTAACTTTTTATCAAATATCGTGTAGGCCAGTTTTCTCAAACTTGCTAGGCAAGTTGCACACATCTATCAATAGACTAGTTGCACACATCTAACAATAAACAAGTTGCACACATCTAGAAATAGACTAGTTGCACACATCTAACAATAGACAAGTTGCACACATCTAACAATAAAATAGTTGCAGACATCTAACAATAGACTAGTTGCACACATCTAACAATAGACAAGTTGCACACATCTAACAATAAACTAGTTGCACACATCTAACAATAGACTAGTTGCACACATCTAACAATAGACTAGTTGCAGACATCTAACAATAGACTAGTTGCACACATCTAACAATAGACTAGTTGCACACATCTAACAATAGACTAGTTGCACACATCTAACAATAGACTAGTTGCACACATCTAACAATAGACTAGTTGCACACATCTAACAATAGACTAGTTGCACACATCTAACAATAGACTAGTTGCACACATCTAACAATAGACTAGTTGCACACATCTAACAATAGACTAGTTGCACACATCTAACAATAGACTAGTTGCACACATCTAACAATAGACTAGTTGCACACATCTAACAATAGACTAGTTGCACACATCTAACAATAGACTAGTTGCACACATCTAACAATAGACTAGTTGCACACATCTAACAATAGACTAGTTGCACACATCCAACAATAGACTAGTTGCACACATCTAACAATAGACTAGTTGCACACATCTAACAATAGACTTGTTGCACACATCCAACAATAGACTAGTTGCACACATCTAACAATACACTTGTTGCACACATCCAACAATAGACTAGTTGCACACATCTAACAATAGACTAGTTGCACACATCTAACAATAGACTAGTTGCACACATCCAACAGTAGACTAGTTGCACACATCTAACAATAGACTAGTTGCACACATCTAACAATAGACTAGTTGCACACATCCAACAATAGACTAGTTGCACACATCCAACAACAGACTAGTTGCACACATCCAACAATAGACTAGTTGCACACATCTAGAAATAGACTAGTTGCACACATCCAACAATAGACTAGTTGCACACATGTAACAATAGACTAGTTGCACACATCTAACAATAGACTAGTTGCACACATCTAACAATAGACAAGTTGCACACATCTAACAATAGACTAGTTGCACACATCTAACAATAGACTAGTTGCACACATCTAACAATAGACTAGTTGCAGACATCTAACAATAGACTAGTTGCACATATCTAACAATAGACTAGTTGCACACATCTAACAATAAACTAGTTGCACACATCTAACAATAGACTAGTTGCACACATCTAACAATAGACTAGTTGCACACATCTAACAAAAGACTAGTTGCAGACATCTAACAATAGACTAGTTGCACACATCTAACAATAGACTAGTTGCAGACATCTATAATAGACTAGTTGCACACATCCAACAATAGACTAGTTGCACACATCTAACAATAGACTAGTTGCACACATCTAACAATAGACTAGTTGCACACATCCAACAATAGACTAGTTGCACACATCTAACAATAGACTAGTTGCACACATCTAACAATAGACTAGTTGCACACATCCAACAATAGACTAGTTGCACACATCTAACAATAGACTAGTTGCACACATCTAACAATAGACTAGTTGCACACATCCAACAATAGACTAGTTGCACACATCCAACAATAGACTAGTTGCACACATCCAACAATAGACTAGTTGCACACATCCAACAATAGACTAGTTGCACACATCTAGAAATAGACTAGTTGCACACATCCAACAATAGACTAGTTGCACACATCTAACAATAGACTAGTTGCACACATCTAACAATAGACTAGTTGCACACATCTAACAATAGACAAGTTGCACACATCTAACAATAGACTAGTTGCACACATCTAACAATAGACTAGTTGCACACATCTAACAATAGACTAGTTGCAGACATCTAACAATAGACTAGTTGCACATATCTAACAATAGACTAGTTGCACACATCTAACAATAAACTAGTTGCACACATCTAACAATAGACTAGTTGCACACATCTAACAATAGACTAGTTGCACACATCTAACAATAGACTAGTTGCACACATCCAACAATAGACTAGTTGCACACATCTAACAATAGACTAGTTGCACACATCTAACAATAGACTAGTTGCACACATCCAACAATAGACTAGTTGCACACATCTAACAATAGACTAGTTGCACACATCTAACAATAGACTAGTTGCACACATCCAACAATAGACTAGTTGCACACATCCAACAATAGACTAGTTGCACACATCCAACAATAGACTAGTTGCACACATCCAACAATAGACTAGTTGCACACATCTAGAAATAGACTAGTTGCACACATCCAACAATAGACTAGTTGCACACATCTAACAATAGACTAGTTGCACACATCTAACAATAGACTAGTTGCACACATCTAACAATAGACAAGTTGCACACATCTAACAATAGACTAGTTGCACACATCTAACAATAGACTAGTTGCACACATCTAACAATAGACTAGTTGCAGACATCTAACAATAGACTAGTTGCACATATCTAACAATAGACTAGTTGCACACATCTAACAATAAACTAGTTGCACACATCTAACAATAGACTAGTTGCACACATCTAACAATAGACTAGTTGCACACATCTAACAATAGACTAGTTGCACATATCTAACAATAGACTAGTTGCACACATCTAACAATAAACTAGTTGCACACATCTAACAATAGACTAGTTGCACACATCTAACAATAGACTAGTTGCACACATCTAACAATAGACTAGTTGCACACATCTAACAAAAGTTGCACAGCGTTTAAAAAGAAATCAAGGAAAAACCAATATCTCCTCCTCACACACCCCAACGTTTTTGGAGTGGGGATAAACCTCACATGCACAATAATTCATCACGTTTCGTAGGATTGTCCAAAAAAAAAGGAAATAGTTGAACAAGGCATGTTGAAATGTGGAGTGCAATAACGGGACAATGAAAGGAGAATGTTTCGGCTAGAAGCCTACTTCAGCAGACAAGACAAAAAAAAACCCAAAGAAATAGAACTGCGTTAAAAAAACTCAAGTGTCAGAAGTCCGCTGTGTTGTGGAGAAAATTTAATTAACGATAAGTAGAAGCCAAGCTTCGTCCGTGAGTTCAACGCTTTAAATTTGGACATAATAATGGGGGGAAAAAGTTAATCTTAGACCCATCATTAAACAGACTTATAATCTGATAGATTATAAATTAGTGAAGTGTCAAGATATAACGTTTGTTATCAAATTACTCCGGGCTAATAGCATGAAAAAACAATCACCATTCTGTTTAGTCGTTTTTCCCCCCTTCTAATTATAGTTAAACATCATGAAAGTAAATCATCAGTATACAATCGGTGTGCTTTTAACGTTGACACGTTCTTCTCACCATTCTGATATACAGCAGAGTGTCAAATTTTAGAGCGCCGATTATCCAAACTATCGTTTATCCGAACTGCCTTCTTTTTTTTTAAAAAAAAAAAAAAAAAAAAAAACTGTCGTTGCACGCAAGGCGCACGTCATTGACCAGGGGCGTATACCAAACAACGGACAGCTATTCCGACCTATGTAGCACAATCCTGGTAAAAAAATCATCTAAAAACGATTAGTACAGTGATTGTAAGGACCTGGACAATGCCATCCACAAACGTGTTAAGTAATAACCATCACAGAATACACGCCTGCAATGACGTAATTAAACTTCGGTTTTATTTAAAGACCCCAGTCATCTATTTTTTGGAAACCTCCCATCTGACCCCAAAACACTTCCAATGATTACTGCACATAAAAAAGTACAATCAAACACCATACGTGTATGAGGTAAGCATTTGTGGCGCTCTATGCACTAACGCTTCTTTAATTCAAACTTTACTTGGAAATTTTCAGTTATCTTATAAATTAGTTGACCCCAATGCACACCAGGTCCCAATTTGGTCTGAAAATACATGCGCTAATGTATATGAATGAAATTGGAAGTGAGGGATAATTTGGAAATATTTCATCCAATTTAACGATATCGTACATTCAATCAATTCAATCATTAAATTCAATATAATTAATATTATCTGTTGATTATTATCTATTGATTATAATCAATTATTCCCTGGGCCTAGTGATATTTAATAAATCGTCTGTATATACTTAACACTTTTGTGTGTGCTGCAATAGTTGCACTTTGTGTTGAATTAATTCATCATGTTGCGTAGGATTATCAATAAAGTACGGCGTGTGTCCAACAGGTTCTGGTGTGTCCAACTGGTTCTGGTGTGTCCAACCTGGTTCTGGTGTGTCCAATTGGTTCTGGTGTGTCCAACCTGGTTCTGGTGTGTCAAACTAGTCCTGGTGTGTCCAACTGGTTCTGGTGTGTCAAACTAGTCCTGGTGTGTCCAACTGGTTCTGGTTTGTCAAAGTAATCCTGGTGTGTCCAACTGGTTCTGGCGTGTCAAACTAGTCCTGTTGTGTCCAACTGGTTCTGGTGTGTCCAACTAGTTTTGGTGTGTCCAACAGGTTCTGGTGTGTCCAACTGATTCTGGTGGGTCCAAATGGTTCTGGTGTGTCCAGCTGGTTCAGGTGTATCCAAATGGTTCTGGTGTGTCCAACTGGTTCTTGTGTGTCCAACGATTAAATAATTTTAAGACTGACAAGGACCTAAAGCAAAACTGACATTTGGTATTGTGACATTTTAAGTAAAGCTATGTTCTACTATGACGTGTGGTGCAATGCCGTCGTGATACAAAGTAAACAAGACATGGCGGGTAACCTGCATTTATTCAAACCTGTTTAGTTTTGGCTCATAACTCTGTCAATGTTAATGATTGTAGTTTGGCTCATAGAGCTGTGAACGGTAATGATTGTAGTTTGGTTCACAGAGCTGTAAATGCTACTGATTGTAGTTTTGCTTACAGCGCTGTCAATGTTACTGATTGTAGTTTGGCTCACAGCGCTGTGAATGTTACTGATTGTAGTTTGGCTCACAGCGCTGTCAATGTTACTGATTGTAGTTTGGCTCACAGCACTATGAATTTTACTGATTGTATTCTGGCTCACAGCCCTTTGAACAGTAATGATTTTAGTTTGGCTCACAGCGCTGTGAACGGTAATGATTGTAGTTTGGCTCACAGCGCTGTCAATGGTAATGATTGTAATTTAAAACTTACAGCGCTGTGAAGGATAATGATTTTATTTGTGCCGGCAAAGTAGTAATCCGAGTCATGATATAAAATGCGCACAGAATTCTAGAATGTCCAAAAGGTAAACGCATTATTAAATATTTCAAATCATGACTCCAATTTCCTGGTAAACTGTCTTTTTTTTTTTCATATTTGTGGGACCACGATCAATTTTTTTTATAATTTTGGATTCTGATTTGAATTTAGATGAGTTGCCTTAGATGAATTGCCTTCCAAGTGCTAACGAGTCCCATCCTCCCGGGGTGCTTGGGATGTTGGCAGGGATTGAACGCTAGACTATAATTTTTGGAGTGAGTCAGTTTAGACCACTCGGCCACCCAGTGTATATGTTGTCTCTGGGCTGTAGAGTTTGATTTTAAAGGCAATGTGTGTAGCCAGCGAAGCAATGGATGCTGACACGTGAAGTTATAATGTGTTAAGAATGTAATCTCTTCCCGGTATATTCTATGGCTCATTGATAAACAGTATACAAAACAGGAACGATACCTTTAATTAAATACAGTAATAAACGAGCGATACTGAAAGTAGTGCTGATCGCTGCTAATAATTTATTTAAGCTAACTTTAAAAATACAAAATCAGATATCATAAAATACAAATCTACTAACTGACAGGATTGCAGTATTCTACTGGTACTGGTACTGTGTTGGGAAACTGCGCACACACACACACACACATTCACAGTAAATATAAAGTACAAATGTACGGTATATTCAGTACACTATGTCAGTCTCTTCGTCTTGCTCTCAGTCTCTCTCTCTCTCTCTCTCTGTCTCTCTCTCTCTTCTCTGTCCTTCACGTCAGTCCTCTCGAAATCGACGAGATCCGGTTGTTTATATTTGACAACAATATGAAGGGAGACAATTCACAAACAGGCTACGCACGTCGTGTCTCCAGACTGGGGGGGGGGGGGGGGGGTCACCTAAAGCTCCCGCACGAGAATACAACGTTGTTATGTTGTGAAGCATCTCAGAATGGCGCCGACGTACCACGGCGCACCATGTACTGTTTTGTAAACAGGACACGCAATAAGTGCTAACAGAATGACAATAATTTAACTGGAATGCACTTAAGATCAAGGATGGGTTTCCCCGAAGGCTAAGTAGGTTTGAGTTAAATCATCCGGGGGACGCGCCATTTTCGCAACGGAACAAGACCCGGTGTGACCAATGGATATCAATAATGAATGGCTGGTTAAATTAGTTTTACTCTATTGGAATGTTTTGAAACAATTTTTGTAGTAAGATAATCACAGTGCATAGTTTTGAAACAAAATATTGAAATCAAGTCAACACATTTGTAAAAGAAAAGACATTGTATGAACATAAAATAATTTTTTTTATTATAAATTGACTTTGTACTAATTCGAGTAAGTTGAGGTAGAATAAGTTCATGGGATAATTTCTTTAAAGAAAACACTTCTCTTCCAACAATTGTAATTCTGCAATGAATAACTTGAGCGATGATACAATTCACGTTGATCATGTACAGAATTTGACCACTGGCCAGCGACGTACATTTCTGCCTCCTGTGTTGTACAAATAGGCCTCAAATCCCTTTCTAGATAAAATTCTGTGTCTTGATCCTTGGTGATGTCAATACAATGATTTGTAAAGTACATCACTCAAAGGGCGACTCCGTCATGCAAGATGGGTTCGTGCCTTTCTTTAGAGCAGTGGTTCTCAACCTTCCTAATGCCGCGACCCTTTCGTGCAGTTCCTCATGTTGCGGCGACCATTAACCATAAAATTATTTCCATTGCTTCTTGTAAACATGTGTCTTCCGATGGTCGACCACTGTGTTTGGGACGTTCGACCCCGAAATGGGTCGCGACCCACATGTTGAGAACCGCTGTTTTAGAGGGACTGCACTTCATGGACGCTTGTGCATCAATTTCCAACTTCTCAAACGCATTCTATATGAAGGTCGATTCTTATTTCATTTTCGTTTCTCTGTCTTTTCCAATTTAAAAAACAAAAAGAATAGCATTGTCAATAGTACCTGCTACGACATTATTATCATCTTCGTCTTCTTTCGACTACGAATCTTCATGACGAATTTCGACCGCATCTTGACTTTCTTTGTCAACCTCACTTTCAAAATATTAGTCGATTAATTCGTCTCCAGTGAGTATTTTTTGAATTTCCTCTATGACCTTGAGATTCTTAAGATCAACAGTTTTCCTACCATCGGCCATGTTGGACAGCGGAAGTAACCATACATCATATAAGGAACAGTTTACATAACTCGTTAGGGCTTAGTGCAGCGGTTCTCAACTTTCCTAATGCCGCGACCCTTTAACACAGGTCCTGATGTTGTGGCGACCCTCAAACACTAAATTATTTTCGTTGGGGTGGGGTGAAGAAGATTACTCAATTTCAGAAGCCAATGAATTTTAAAGTAAAAATAAATTTAAAATCAGCAGCTTTAAATATAAGCACTGTAAAATTATTTTATGTAATTGATCTATTTTTAATGTAATTTATATATGGGATATTTAAGTGAAATATGTGAAATATGTGATTTGTATGTGAAATACGTGATATGTATGTGAAACATGTGAAGCGTTTTGCCTCTAAAAGAGCGAGTCTCCTAGAAGCGTGAGGCCGCATAGGAAAGTGAGGCCCTATAGAAGCGTGAGGCCGCATAGGAAAGTGAGGCCCCATAGAAGCGTGAAGCCGCATAGGAAAGTGAGGGTCCATAGAAACGTGAGGCCGCATAGGAAAGTGAGGCCCCATAGAAACGTGAGGCCGCATAGGAAAGTGAGGCCCCATAGAAACGTGAGGCCGCATAGGAAAGTGAGGCCCCATAGAAACGTGAGGCCGCATAGGAAAGTGAGGCCCCATAGAAGCGTGAGGTTGCATAGGAAAGTGAGGCCCCATAGAAGCGTGAGGCCGCATAGGAAAGTGAGGCCTCATAGAAGCGTGAGGCCGCATAGGAAAGTGAGGCCCCATAGAAGCGTGAGGCCGCATAGGAAAGTGAGGCCCCATAGAAGCGTGAGGCCGCATAGGTTAGTGAGGCTTCATAGAAGCGTGAGGCCGCATAGGAAAGTGAGGCCCCATAGAAGCGTGAGGCCGCATAGGAAAGTGAGGCCCCATAGAAGCGTGAAGCCGCATAGGAAAGTAAGGCCCCATAGAAGCGTGAGGCCGCATAGGAAAGTGAGGCCCCATAGAAGCGTGAGGCCGCATAGGAAAGTGAGGCCCCATAGAAGCATGAGGGCGCACAGGAAAGTGAGGCCCCATAGAAGCGTGAGGGCATGGTTTAGTGCCCAGAGTGCCCTTAAGACGGCGCTGCGAAGGGGTTTGCTAGACTTCGTCAAACCATTCGTAGGAGCTGCGGAATTGAACTCGAAAGCAATCGTCTCTTTTACACACTTAAATTTTAAATGAGTTAGGGGGACCAGGCTCCATAAACTCGAGCAAATTCTTCATATTTTTATTTTTGTTCCCAGGTTCTCCTCTGCGTCACCACTACACACACCCTACTCTCTAACCTCCAAAGAAGTCTTAGACTACAAGACAATTGTATAATTTACACCAAAATGTAATAATGAAAAACCACTTTACAACAAGGATTTCAATACTTAACAAGCACATTAAAACAAAGAAAGCACACCAGATACCCCCCCCCCCCCCCGAGGCGTTCATATGCCAAACGGAAATCAATGCTGTCCTTAGGTCGTAAGGTAGATGTCTTTCAGAGAATCAAAACTGTGTCCAAAGACCTACACTGATTTTTAATATAGGTTGTAAGGACAACTGTTGTAAACAAAGAAAAACAACAACCATTTAGTTCTCATTACTGTTAGTATCATGTAGCCTACCCGGCAGATTTGTCTTTTTATTTTTTATTTTTTAAATGATAAATAGATAGCTTTATATTAAAAATTGTAATAAGGGGGAGAGGCAGAATTCTTTTGATGCCCTACCAGATACTACTTGTCATCTAAAATATATTTTTCATTGAATTCTGTTTCTACGATTGTTTGTTCGCTGATGAAGACTTCCTGCCGACACGTTGGTTGTTTTGTTGTGTTATTTTTTTTTTCAGGTTTTCACATACTTTGTTTCGCTCACTTTAACTTTTTAAAATCAAATATCGTGTAGACCAGCGATTCTCAAACTTGTTAGTTTGCCGGATTGGTGGAAATGTATGAAATTGCACCAGGGATCGGTTCCAGATTTTCTAATTTTATTTTATTTTTGTTTCACCATATAAATTCATGTTAATATTGCGGACCGGCAACGTCAGCCTCGCGAACGTGTGCTTGGCCGCGGACTACAATCAAGAAAACGGTGGTGTAAGCTACATTTTTATGTATTTTGCAAGCATAATGTGCTCTGTAACTTTTAAGCACCTGCACACATCTAAAAATAAACTAGTTGCACACATCTAAAAATAGACTAGTTGCACACATCTAAAAAGAGACTAGTTGCACACAACTAAAAATAAACTAGTTCCACACATCTAAAAATAGACTAGTTGCGCACATCTATATATATATAAATGAATGTATGTCTGTATGTCTGTATGTCTGTTTGTCTCATATGCGCTCCCACACCATTTATGCGATTGCAATAAAACTTTGGTGAGTTGTTGGCCACCGACCTGGGCATTTAACTGCGTCATTAAAAAACTTTTCAAATATTTCGTTTTCGGCCATTGGCCCTTCATTCGTTTTTTTTCTTATACGAGCTTTGTAACAAATAATTCCGTCTGCGCTCCTACACCTTTCGTCTGAATGCGCTAAATCTTTGGTAAAATGTTGCAAGCACGCCCCCAAAGGTTTGGAAATATCTATAACCGTTTTAAAATATTCCGTTTTGAGCCAGGGGCCCCATGTTCGTTTTTTCTTATATGAGCTATATAAATATAGTTTCAAACCGAATACGCTCCTACACCATTACTGCGATTGCGAGAAAACATTGGAGAGTTGTATTCCATAAGCTCGCGCATTTTACTGGGTCATTATACCACTTTTAAAATATTTCGGTTTGGCCGTTGGCCCAAAATCGTTTTTTTTTCTTAATAGAGCTTTGTAAACAATAGATTTAGTCTGCGCTCCTACACCATTTATTCGAATACGCTAAAACTTTGACGAAATGTTGCGAGCATGCCCAAAAAGGTTTCTAAGTTATTACAACCGTTTTAAAATATTCCGTTTTGAGCCAGGGGCCCCATGTTCGTTTTTTCTGATAGGAGCTATATAAATATAATTTCAAACCGTATGCGCTCCTACACCATTCATGTGATTGCAACAAAACCTTTTTGAAAGGTTGTCCATAAGGTCGCGCATGTTAATGAGTAATTATAATACTTTTAAAATATTCCGTTTTCAGCCGTTGGTACCAAATTCTTTTTTTTTCTTATATGAGCTTTGTACAAAATAATTTCTGTATTTGCTCCTATACCATTTATCTGAATGCGATAAACTTTAGTAAAATGTTTCCCCACGTCCGCAAAGCTTTTCAAATTATTACAACCGTTTAAAATATTCTGCTTTGAGCCAGGGGCCCTATGTTCTATTTTTCCTATATGTGCTATACAAATAAAATTTCAAAGAGAGCTAATGTGTGGATGGGTAGATTTTTAATTAAATACAAATAGCGACATTAAATTGTGTGTGTGACATAATAAGTAGGTTTCTGAATTAATTACAACACTTTTAAAATAATCCGTTTTTGACCCTTGGCCCCAAAATCGTTATTTTTCTTATATTAGCTTTGTAAAAAATAATATCCGTATGCGCTCCTATACCATTTATCTGAATGCGATACAACTTAAGTAATATGTTTCTCTTTTTTTTAATTTTGTGATATAATAAGTAGGTTTCTGAAGTAATACAACAATTCTACAATATTCCGTTTGTGGCCGGGGGCCTTAATTCGTTTTCCACCCTTATATTATCTATATAATTATCGTATGCATTCCTATACCATTCATCCGATTGCGATAAAAACTTTGGTGAATTGATATGCGCGCTCCCGCAAATGTTTCTAAATTAGAACAACATTTTACAATATTTCGCATGGGCCGATGTCCTTAAATTCGTTTTGTTTTTTTTAACAAACTTTATCAAAAATAATTTCAATCGGATCTATCAACTCAACCGCCCTTGAACAAATGCCAATTTGAAGCAAGAGCAGAGAAAAACACGTTTTTGCATGTTTAGTGTAGAGAGTATTTTTGTTGTTTTTATAAATAAGCTTGAATTTTGTGACGTATTTTAGAATCGGATATAGCTTTGTAAATGTGTTGTGATTTTGAATAGCAATGATGTAGTAATACATCTATTATATAAGAATGATATATGCTGACCGTAACTCACAAAGAACCGATACGACTTAAATACGTTCCCATTTTTTAAAACAATCATAGTTTTCTACTATTATTTTAATGGTAATGCGAAAAATATATTGTATATTCGCTTAAATTTTAATAAAATTTTAAGTATTAATAATATAAATTACAAATAAATCTGGAGTAACAACTAAGGAACTATTTTAAACATTATATATGTGGTTGAAAGTTATGAAAATTAGTAAAACAAATTATAATCAAAGAATTACACTGTAATCACATTTATCGGGGAAACCAAAACATCTGTTGATTTTAATGCATTTTTTAAGTACGTTCCAAATATTGCGTAATAAAAGTAAAACTAATTTGTTCTAAATAATAACGCAAATGACGTCAGAACTCAAATTGTCTATTTATTCAATGCAAAAATTTATCTGATTTAATAACCGCGCCTAATAAAATTGATAATGTATTTCAACCTTCCCTAAAAGTAAAATTAATAAATATAATAGATTGCTTTTTAAATTGCTACAATTTAAAAAATGAAATAAAATTTTTGCTTTTTATTTTTAACGTTTAATAAATTTTTACTTTTATTCTTTCCAAAAATATACATTTATGAAATTTATAAATTAATAAAAAAAACAAAAAAACCCTAACCTTTAAATATACTTTTAATACGAAAATGCCGTTTAATGCAATCAGTGCAGCGAAACTACATATCCAAATAGCATCCACTAATGCACTTATCACTCATTTAAAAAAGAACAAAGCATTTGAAATGCAAAAAAATTGTTTTTGCGTAAGTAAGTGGATTACAATCCCGTGGATGATTTTATTAATTTCTTTAAAACTCTGTTTGGGGTATGGGGAAGTTGACAAAATGAATTTGACAAATAATTTGCCTTCTTAGGTACATATATATGGGGGTTAGGAAATAGGGTGTGTACAATTTTATATCTTTAAATCCAATGATATTACTGTTGTGAAAAATAGATGCTATATTCTCATTTTACGAATTATGAAAATCAATGTCGTTAACACAATGTAAGTACATTTACAAAAGTATATCCATGAATATCAAAACCCATTCATTTTACAAAGAATTACCAGTTTTGGACCGGGGCCCTATAGTAGTTTTTCTTTCTAATATGAGCTATTTAAATATAATTTCCGTATGAGTTCCTATACTATTCATCTGAATGCGATACACTTTCAGTGAGTTGTTGTGTGCAGGCCGCATTAGGTTTCTAAAGAAGTGCAAATATTTTACAATATTCCGCTTTGGGCCGGGGGCCTTAAATTCTTTTTTTTTCTTATATGAGCTATGTAAATATAACGTCAAGCAGAGCTATTGCATAAGTGGGTGGAATTACATTAAATATAAACTGTGACATTTCATTTTGTATATGTGACTTAATAAATAGGTTTCTGATTTAGTACAAATATTTTACAATATTACTTTTGGGGCCGGGGGCCCTAAATTTGTTTATATGTAATAAATGAGCCATATAAATATAATTTCAAACATAGCTATTGCATGGGGGGATCAATCGCTATAAATTTTGGGACTAAATTTGGAAAATCCATGCTTCCCACAAGGACAGCTGCGTGTGGTCTGCTGACACTTCTTAAAACCTTCTAATTAATTCGAATACGCACCAGACGGTTAAAAAAAGGTGGTTATTAGAAGAACTTACAAAAAAATTATTAAAACACAGACACATTATTTCGATGAGTGGCATTGCAACGCATGCCGGGTAATCGCTAGTTATTTATAAAAAGGGAAAATAACTTATCTTTTTCATAAATGTGTAGTTTCATTTGATTTGAAAGATATTGTCACCCACGTGAAAATGTACACAGCCTATTTCTATACCCCGATATATAGGTGTCCAGGGTTCTTAAGGCGAAATCTGAAGATCGGCAACTCCAATGTGAAAGAAAGAGCCTATAAAGCCTTTGTCCGGCCGCTTTAGATTACGCATCTTCAGTCTGGGACCCATTCACCCAGAAGAGCATCGACAGGTTGGAGGCGGTCAAGTGACGGGCAGTACACTTTGTACTCAACTGCCACAGCAACACCTCTAGTGTTGGCAGCATGCCGGAAGTACTGTGACTCGTCTTTAAATGATAACAACGAGGTATTTTAATGAGGAAACTGGTTCAAGCATATGTCAATGCATTTCATAAGGGTGATGTAGAGGGGTACTATTTCTGGAGACTTATAATGTCTGACACTTAGCAGGATGAAATTTTATGTCCCAGTTCCTGGTAAGGAACTCTGTGAAGCCAAAGAAAGTGTATGCATAGATTTAGTAAAGCACTCCATAAAGCCAAAGAAAGTGTGTGCATAAATTTAGTAAGGTACTCTATGAAGCCAAAGAGAGTGTGTGCAGAAATTTAGTAAGACACTCCATGAAGCCAAAGAACGTGTGTGCAGAAATTTAGTAAGACACTCCATAAAGCCAAAGAAAGTGTGTGCATAAATTTAGTAAGGTACTCTATGAAGCCAAAGAGAGTGTGTGCAGAAATTTAGTAAGACACTCCATGAAGCCAAAGAAAGTGTATGCAGAAATTTAGTAAGGTACTCTATGCAAAAAGGAATCGAATTAAATGCGAATAACAAAACAGCAAAAACAACTACTGCAAACAACAAAACTAATATTTATTTTAATCCTTATGGAATGATCCAGGTGAAGATTAAAAGGAAGTAGCTTGCTGAATTACGATTTACAAAGTAGAAATTGATTATTTCCCTTTCATTCTCCTAAGTTACTGCCCACAGCTAATATAAGAAATTCTAAATTGTTGCATTTTATGAGGTCAACTTGTAGTTTTGTTTTCGGCAAAAATAGAAAAGTTAACTTTCTTTTGATTTTTTGAGGGTGGTAAGTGATTTAGGTTTTCGGTCATCCACCAGAATTCAGACTGTCACTCTGTCAGCCAGCAATCCGAATTTCACTATGGCATAACTTCTGGCTGCCATTGAATGAGATATGATTAAACTTTGAGAATACTACGAACAGCTGCATGTGAACATCTTCATTCAATTTTTCAAATAATAAAATTACAATTGGGCTTAACCAAAGATACATCGTTTTGTTGAAAAATAAACTAATGGATTGTTATATTTATATTACTACTTTGATTATAAAGATACAATTTGTGAACACAAGGCTTATTAATTCATTCATTTGTAACATTCAGTTTAATTTAACATCGTCATTATCATAAGTGTTGTCAACACTGTTTAAAGATCTCTTAGCCCAATATTTTATACAAAAGTTCTTTCTAACAAAACATTCTAAAAAATGAGTTAAATTTTCGGCCAATTCTCCTTTTTATTCCACATGGTAGAAGAATACTAAGAGTTGTAAAAATATTCAGGTCTTAAAATTAGACCAAAACATGCGGGCCAATAAGGACGTTGTTCTATCAGAACATTAAGGCTTTTCCGATTGGTTTTTCCAAAGATGATAAATAAAGGACTGCGTTCGAGCTGTTTGGAGTAAATAGTAGAACAGGGTCTGTGGAAGCTTGAATCAAAAGACAGGACAATAAAATAAGGTAAGAACGTTTCGGCCAAGAGCCTTCCTCAGCATTCATGACAATCGGCCAAGAGCCTTCCTCAGCATACATGACAATCGGCCAAGAGCCTTCCTCAGCATACATGACAATCGGCTAAGAGCCTTCCTCAGCATACATGACAATCGGCCAAGAGCCTTCCTCAGCATACATGACAATCGGCCAAGAGCCTTCCTCAGCATACATGACAATCGGCCAAGAGCCTTCCTCAGCATACATGACAATCGGCCAAGAGCCTTCCTCAGCATACATGACAATCGGCCAAGAGCCTTCCTCAGCATACATGACAATCGGCCAAGAGCCTTCCTCAGCATACATGACAATCGGCCAAGAGCCTTCCTCAGCATACATGACAATCGGCCAAGAGCCTTCCTCAGCATACATGACAATCGGCCAAGAGCCTTCCTCAGCATACATGACAATCGGCTAAGAGCCTTCCTCAGCATACATGACAATCGGCCAAGAGCCTTCCTCAGCATACATGACAATCGGCTAAGAGCCTTCCTCAGCATACATGACAATCGGCTAAGAGCCTTCCTCAGCATACATGACAATCGGCCAAGAGCCTTCCTCAGCATACATGACAATCGGCGAAGAGCCTTCCTCAGCATACATGACAATCGGCCAAGAGCCTTCCTCAGCATACATGACAATCGGCTAAGAGCCTTCCTCAGCATACATGACAATCGGCTAAGAGCCTTCCCCAGCATACATGACAATCGGCCAAGAGCCTTCCTCAGCATACATGACAATCGGCCAAGAGCCTTCCTCAGCATACATGACAATCGGCTAAGAGCCTTCCTCAGCATACATGACAATCGGCCAAGAGCCTTCCTCAGCATACATGACAATCGGCCAAGAGCCTTCCTCAGCATACATGACAATCGGCTAAGAGCCTTCCTCAGCATACATGACAATCGGCCAAGAGCCTTCCTCAGCATACATGACAAATGAAAATACGAAGAAGGAATAGGGAATAGTTAACATACTTAAGCGCTCGCCATTGTTAGTTCCGAAGGAGGCCGAAACATTCTTATCTTATCTCAACTTGTCTTTTGAGTTAAACTTAAACATACCATGTACAATTATTTTGCTTTTAAAACGCTGGAATAGGAAAACTCCAAGAGCCTAATTTAGAGGAAGGCATCTTCGAAATTCCTCCAGGCAAAATTAAAATGGATGCATTGTTCAAGCTATTTTTCCTAAATTAATCTAATCAAGAGATGACAGCATTGCTAAAGTCGCAGTCCCGACTCAAAGAAAAAAGCAAAAAACGTTAATATCAGTACAACTTAATGGAAGTGTGCTTGACTAATTCAACTATTGAGATGCTACTAAGCGTATATTATGTTCAGCAAGGCAGATCTAATGCAGAGGAGGAAGCAAACTATCCAATGGGGGTTTTGAACAGCTCAACACTTGGAGGTCTGCCTCTTCAGGGACTTAACTCGCCTTGAGACTTACGGAAGGCGCACTTTCGCATTTGCTGGGCGTGAAGGGATTAGGGTAGGCGTATAATGTCGCCTTATGTACCCACTAGACAACTCCGCTCATCCGATAGTGGCAAACTCTCGATACCGCGTGTTCGCTTTGAGACTTACGGAAAGCGCACGTTCGCATTTGCTGGCCAAACCATTTAGAGCAACCTTCCTGACGCTCTCAGAAACAGCTAGACACTGGAATCCTTCAAAACCTATTTGAAAATGCATCTATTTTGCAAACACCTGCTGGGGTGATGTTGTCGACCATATTTTCCAGCTGGCTCTTATCTCCTAGATGTATATTATCTTGTGTTGTTTATGGTTGCATGGTGATGTAATACTTTAAATGGATATGCTCATATGTAGTTTTGTATTGTAGCGCTTGTGTTTCAATGTGGTAAAAAATAGATTGTTTTCATTTCACTTTTAATGTGGTTGACTTTGTACCGCACTTCGAGCCTATGGGGATGAAGCGTGATTTTCAAATAAACTTTATTATTATTATGTATGATTACTTTATTCATTTGTGAGATTAATTTTAATTAAAAATCATTTGGCTTATTGGTGCTGCCAACACTGTTAAAATATCTCATATCGCAATATACAAAAGGCATTTCTAAAAAACTTTATAAATACGGTTGAGACTTTAAGACAAATTTTCCACGTTGTTCCACGTGGTAGCCGTGCTGCGATAGTGGCAGCGTCTCTGAGGAGACTTGGAGGCGTCCACATGGGGTTTGCCTCTTCGTGGCGTGGCGGATTAGTAAGGTGGACCTGTTTCACCCGAAGCCAAAAACCC
This sequence comes from Omphiscola glabra, assembly GCA_964017045.1. Lineage (NCBI taxonomy): Eukaryota > Metazoa > Mollusca > Gastropoda > Lymnaeidae > Omphiscola > Omphiscola glabra. The sequence goes on from OZ024800.1 coordinate 13,903,866, forward strand.
CGACCGACCGCATGACTCCCAACGCAACGGGAGTAGCAGCGTATAACATGATTACTTGTTTCCGGTGATGGATATGAGGTTTGGGTGGCGAACAAACCCATGCCGATTATTTTAGCTACGCGGCCGTGGGAAAGCCGCTCCTAGGCAACCTTTTCGTCCCACCTTAACGTCCCGACCGAAAAGCTCCCTGGGCAGTGGGGGCGTTTACGCAACACCATCCCTCTGGAGTGGAAGCAAAGCCGTCCTGACTCCAGGAGAGTAGACTGCGGATGCTTTAAACGCAGCGTCTTCGGTCGATCGGACGTCCCCCAGGCCAAGGGGAGGTCCCCGCCGCGCCGCCGCACGGTCTGCCGGCGGGGAAACTCGGCGGCTGGCCCGTGTGGAGGTGTGCCGGGGGGGGGGGCATTGAGAGCTCGCGCTCGACGGCCCACCGACGCCATCTCCCATGTGACATTCCACGTGGTAGAAGAACCGAAATACTTTCTTCGTGCCTTGAAGAATTGTAAGAGTTTCAAAAATATTCAGTTCCTTAAATTAAACCAAAACCGACGTTCAATGAGAAAAACATGCAAGCAGAATATCGAGCCTTCTTATGTTGTTAACCCACTCATCGAGTCAATAAGGTTGCCGAACTTAACATTTGTACGGAATTTCACTAACTTGGAATTTTACTGCCAATAACAGCCAGAAGCCTAATATCCTCAATTATTAATCATTATTAAAGGATTGTTTTATTTTTCCCTTGGATAAGAATATTTGCTTTATCATTCTAATAATGTTCAATTCTACTCAACTTTTATTTTAAAATATTCGCTAACCGGAGTTTTCCAACTTGTTTAATGCTAATTGCGTAAATAAATGGTTGAAGCACTTTGACTAACCTGCACTGTATGTACTTTTTTCGGATCATAAGTTTTTCATTTTAAAAAAAAGGTAAATTCCAACACAGAGCCATCATGTATCAGGACCTTAAATGTTCTATAATTTGTAAATACAACTGTATTTTGAACTGTACTACCACTCGGCTACACAACATAGTTTATATTTATTCTAAACAACAGTGGTGCACTACGACACAAGAGTCGAGTAAGAAAGAAAAAACTTTATTAAATTCTAGATAAACAAGAATTAAACGAATATATATATACATATATATATATATATATATATATATATATATTATATACATTCACAAAGAAATTGTAATTAAAAAAATAAAATGACACAAGTATAGCACTAACAGAGGAACTAAGTGTACAATTTGAACTACTGAGCGATCAAAAAATTTCCTCTCAAGTACTTTAATATTGTTATTAATTAATTCTCCATTCGAGCTCTCAAACATTTGCGGACTGGCTGGGTATTTATTATTTCGACTTTTATCGTCATATTTTGTCCTCTGATATTTCACTCTCTTGATAAGTCTTCATTGTCATTTTTAGTTTAGCTTTTCCCCATTCCCTCTTTTTCTGACAACACATTCTTTCTAGCTTCATTTTATGTCTGTCTTCTCATTCTCATTTACCTTTTGTATCCTGGCCATTCGTGCCTTGTTCATTTCTGCAACAGTCTCTCTGTATTCATTATCAAACCAACTTACTCATATTTTACTTTCATAAGTGATCAAGCATTTTTTATGCAAACGGATACATTGGAAAATGGATCTCTGGAACAGAGCCTCCTTATTACTTCAACACATTTGAGTTTACCGTGTGTTGGGATTTGAAAGAAGAAGTGGTCTGAATGGAGACACGGTCTGAATGGAGACACGGTGAGAATGGAGACACGGTCTGAATGGAGACATGGTCTGAATGGAGACACGGCCTGAATGGAGAAACGGTCGAAAAACTGAAATGAAATGTGAAATTTGGGGGGAATTTTATTAAAATCCGTTATTCGTAAAAATAAATGTTAAATTGTAAATACACATTTTTACATTGAATGATAAAAAAGTTTCGTACTTTTCCAGATTAATCGAAACAAAACATTTCTTGAAGTATGAAATTACCAACTTTGAATTGTCAGTGACCTAAAAATGGAAACAAATGATCAAAATACAATAGCATTGTCCCTTAACTTAAATTTAAAGGACTACTAATTTCGCTGACCTATTTACTCTTACTCTTTATCTATAATCTATAACGTAAGCAGAAAATTTCTACAAAGACTCATTTTTCAAGTTGGACTAGGCGATTTTAATTTTTATTTCATCAATCACATTACAATTGAATTATATTTTTTTTAAATTAATATATTTATATAAATACAAATCTTTAGATTTTATTTTGAAACATGAACCGACAGGAAGAATTTAAATCTTTAAATTACTTTTAACAACAAAATGCTATATATATATATATATATATATATATATATATATATATATATATATATATATGTCAAACTGTCATTGAGTCTCACAGACAAATGGCATAGAAAATAATGCCAAAAATGCACAATAACACTATATTTTGGGAATATTTATACATAATTACCGGTGTGATAAAAGATCTGATAATTGGGAGCCAATATAACGTTTCAGATACTGCATCAATCACAGCACTAGAGCCAAAGTCAATCACGTCTATAAAATAAATGATTATGACAACAGCTGCAGGGGTGACTAACATAAAATAGACCAAAGAAATTATTAAAAGTCTGGAAACTTCCTCTAACGAAACTACCGATTCCATGGGTGTTTGAGCGGCCATAAAACGACCAGGGTAGAGTGTGTACTGTGGCTGCGTTGTTAGGGCACAGGACTGTGTTGTAGGCAGATTGTAAAACCGTTGTGAACAGTAAGGATATTGTGCTAGGCTGGAACATTGTAAGCCGTCATACATTAAATAATTCAGATTTTGATTGTCTGGATTTCTTGGAATAAGCCCTTTTTGGTAAACTTTTGGATTATTCACATGCGCCGAGTTGTAAACAGTTAAAGTTAATCTGTTTTGAAGGTTGCTACTCACAGCTTGCTGCTGTGGGGCTTGGATTTTGCGTTTGATGAAAATGCCGATCAATATGGAGGTGATGAGGGAACCACATGCTGGTAGAATAATGCTTATAACAAGCAAAGCTTTTAGTTGATCCATAAAGAGTTTCGCTCTGCAATAGTTCACATCAATGTTAGACAAACCAAGAGGTAAGATAATGATAAGCCCAAGAATCCATGGAATACTGCTGACAATCATGGAGCAGACGACTTTGGATCGTTTACTTAAGTTGGAAATCCTGGAATGTAGAATTATTTCTAATCCTAATACCATTAATCCAATGCCATACACGAAGTTAATAAGATATACCCGGTAAACATTGGATAGTGTAAGTAGGTGGCAATAATTGTTCTCTAAATTGTAATCTTCCAACAAATAGTTCGTGAGCTCAACCAGGGAAAACAGGGCCAAAACAACATCCCCAATGGCCAATGATAAAATTGTCAGCGCTTTCGGCTTGTACATGAAATCACATTGACGGACATTCTTGAATATGAGCAAACCGTTGGACAGCAGTATGAGGATGATGAGAATAAAATTAAACCATTTTCGTTCCACTGATGAGTAGATCATCTTGTTCTCAAATTTATTCTTTGTAAATTCAATTCACTTTTGTTTCTGCAGACGAAGGGCGTCAAATACACTGTAAAGAAATTGTTTTCATAATTATGTTAAAATTATAAGAAATAAAAGTCCATGGGGCTATTTATTAAACGCTCAAGGGATGAGATTTTTCGTTGTCTTGCACAGGTTTGCACTGGGACACTACCGTGTCATTATCTGATGCTGGTAATACAATTTAGACAGAAACTTATGCGTATCCGGAAATTTGATCGAAAGAAATTTCGTCGACGGAAAATTGATCGACGGAAATTTGATAGAACGGAAATTTGGACGAATGGTTTTTTTAGTTTATACGTTAACATTTTGCGTCAAATTTCTTTTTGAACGCATTATTTTGTTTTACTATATAGTATAGTGCGTTCAAAAATAAATTTGACGAAAATTTTAACGTCTGAACTGAAAAAAAGATTCTACCAAATTTTCGTTCCATCAATTTTCGTCGACGAAATTTCTTTCGATCAAATTTCCGGTAACCAACTTTGTGTGTGTGGCGTTTAAGAAACTTAAAATAAATGTTCAACATGTTAATGTAAAGAATTTGGTATAAAAAATGGAAATCAACTATGGAATGAAAAGCTTCGTGTCTAACAAATAGCGCCATCGGGACATTGATAATGGGTACATTCACGAAAGAAAAAAACATATTTTCGGGGAGAAAATAAAATATTGGGTTGGTGAATATAATTTCCGCTGTCTTATCATTTGTTATTGTCAGGATGTGGCTGTGTTGTCATGGTGTGGCTGTGTTGTCAGGATGTGGCTGTGTTGTCATGATGTGGCTGTGTTGTTATGATGTGGCTGTGTTGTTATGATGTGGCTGTGTTGTCATGACGTGGCTGTGTTGTCATGACGTGGCTGTGTTGTTATGGTGTGGCTGTGTTGTTATTATGTGGCTGTGTTGTCATGATGTGGCTGTGTTGTTATTATGTGGCTGTGTTGTCATGACGTGGCTGTTTTGTCATGATGTGGCTGTGTTGTCATGATGTGGCTGTGTTGTCATGACGTGGCTGTTTTGTCATGATGTGGCTGTGTTGTCATGATGTGGCTGTGTTGTTATGATGTGGCTGTGTTGTCATGACGTGGCTGTGTTGTCATGACGTGGCTGTGTTGTCATGATGTGGCTGTGTTGTCATGACGTGGCTGTGTTGTCATGACGTGGCTGTGTTGTCATGACGTGGCTGTGTTGTCATGACGTGGCTGTGTTGTTATGATGTGGCTGTGTTGTCATGACGTGGCTGTGTTGTTATGGTGTGGCTGTGTTGTTATTATGTGGCTGTGTTGTCATGATGTGGCTGTTTTGTCATGACGTGGCTGTTTTGTCATGATGTGGCTGTGTTGTCATTATGTGGCTGTGTTGTCATGACGTGGCTGTGTTGTCATGACGTGGCTGTGTTGTCATGACGTGGCTGTGTTGTTATGATGTGGCTGTGTTGTCATGACGTGGCTGTGTTGTCATGATGTGGCTGTGTTGTTATTATGTGGCTGTGTTGTCATGACGTGGCTGTGTTGTTATGGTGTGGCTGTGTTGTTATTATGTGGCTGTGTTGTAATGACGTGGCTGTTTTGTCATGATGTGGCTGTGTTGTCATTATGTGGCTGTGTTGTCATGACGTGGCCTTGTTGTCATGACGTGGCTGTGTTGTCATGACGTGGCTGTGTTGTTATGATGTGGCTGTGTTGTCATGACGTGGCTGTGTTGTCATGATGTGGCTGTGTTGTTATTATGTGGCTGTGTTGTCATGATGTGGCTGTGTTGTCATGATGTGGCTGTGTTGTCATGACGTGGCTGTGTTGTCATGACGTGGCTGTGTTGTCATGACGTGGCTGTGTTGTCATGACGTGGCTGTGTTGTTATGATGTGGCTGTGTTGTCATGACGTGGCTGTGTTGTTATGGTGTGGCTGTGTTGTTATTATGTGGCTGTGTTGTCATGATGTGGCTGTGTTGTCATGGTGTGGCTGTGTTGTCATGATGTGGCTGAGTGAACATAGATCGGATGTAGTTACCGTCAATTGAGAGGACAGAAATGATTCAGAGTAAAAATTTACATTTCATTTTAAAAACGATATTATTGGATTTGTTTTAATTAACCCTATTTAACTTACTGGAATCTAGTTTAGAAAGAACAAACACGATTTTGGAACCAACATACAATGGTAAAAGTAGGCGGATACCAAGGGCAAGCTACTCTGTTTTACAAACATTTGAACGTATCCCATACTCTTAAAATACACCCAACAATTCATTTGCGTATGTTGACTAAATGCTGATTGGTATGTGAATGAAAACCTTTATGCACGCCCCTGAACTCTAAGATAATTCTAGACTTAAGTCCCTTTGCCCTTAATACTGCACAAAGAACGGTGTTACCTAAAGTGATACAACGCCTATCTCAGTATGATTAAATAAAACTGTTACATTAGACACAATTTATATATTTTTATTGTTTCAATTGTATTTTGAAAGCGCACTATTCTGTGAGCATACAATAAACTCTTATTAAAAATTCGCCCACCAAATGAAAATTGTCCCAAAAACGTACATCTTTCATCAATTGTTAATGATTAGCATTTAAAAATAAAATAGACGCCTATTTTGTATTACATGAGAAAATGTAAATCATTGTTAGAGATATTATTGGTGTATGTGGAGAAATTATTATTGCAAGGCGAGAATTTTTTTAGTTACTGGGAGAGATACTAGTGGTATGGGTAGACAGTTATTTGGTATCGAGAGACAGCTGGAGCGAAGTGTTTGATCAAATCTTTGCGGTTATGGTTAGAAGAGATGAAACAATAAAATAGTTCACAATGTCCACTAAATGGCATATTTGGGTCTGGCAGGCCTTACATTATTATCGGGGTACAGCCTGTTGAACATTCTCTCTATTCTTCAAACGTTGTTTGGATGCTGTCCGGCACAATCAATCAGATGGAGGTTTTTATTTTAAATGGTGTGAATGGGGAGCGGAGTTGGTCATAAAAATTTGACGAGCGTTTATAAGGGTCTCTAAATTGTGACGATAAGGTATATGGGGACAACACAATTGAGACGATAAGGTGGAAGGGGAGAATACAATTGTGACGATAAGGTATAAGGAGGTATGTGACGAAACCTTATTCCTTTTAAAAATTGGAAATAAATAGATGTTTCTTTCAAGTAAATGTTAATTAAATTAAACTATAAGCATTTCATATTATGTTATCAAGTTATAGAGAAATGTTTTTTCTTGTGAGGTGGTGCACATCAAGGCTAAATTTAAGGATTTAATCTTAACACAAGGACGGCTATGATTTATTTATATTGAAACGACATCTTCAAAACAATGAACATTTAACACTGACCTGCATCGGGGGCGTGCACAGAACTAAAGGGTTAAATTTAAATGATCTACAATGGCCCTTACATTTAGTTTGCCACTGACAATCGAGCAGGAAGTAGCTTGTTTCCAATTCCAGTGGGGCAAAATCTTTTGTGTGATAGTCTCAGATATTCTTTGTTAACGCATAATTATCGTCCCATCCCCACAGTGTCAAGTCAACAATCAAATTAAAAAGAAAAATGTTGAAAATTTAGTTGCAACGCTGATTTGTGTTCAGTCACAACATTCGCGTGGTTTAAAATCGAAATCAACATTTCACTGCTTAACAAAATATTGGTTTGCAAGCGTCTAAACATGGCCGACCGTGTGCGAGATGAAAATAAAGGAATCTAAATTAAAGCTTTCGCTAAAGCTAAAGTATCTCGGCAACAGTTAAAAGCAACAACATTGAATGAGATAACTTAAAAAAATTTCCGGACTAAATCTTCCATGATCTTTAGATTAGACTCATGACTATTTTAGCCAGAAATATAATCCTGGATGTTAGCCAAACACATATGTATCGTCACAAAATGAGAAATTTATCATGGATGAGAACCACTGTGTTTGTAACCTTAATGCAAGTACGACTTGTTTGAACACGCCATCAAATAGATCGGTAACACCAAACTACTAGAGTAATCGATTTCCACTTAAAAACGACATTGCAAAAATCCAGAATTGTCTGCGCCCCTTGAAACACTTTTATCTCTTTAAATGGGGCCATTTTGATTTTACAGATATAATTATACGTGCATACGATTTTTAGTCTAACTTTAAATAAATCTCTTTAATAATTAAATTACGATAACCCTAGGGATTGTTCCCCGCAAAAACATGATTTCGGTTGGTTTTATAGCTAATCCACCCCTGTAATAATCACTTTGAAAACATCGCTTCTAACAATGTATTTCCAAATTTATAATAGTTATTCCTGTCATAATATTTGGTAATAGGTGATAGACTTTATGGGAATTTCCTTTTTTCTATTTCAATGTTATAATTAGACGATTCCTTTGTATCTTGGAATAGACCTTCGGAAAACAATGCTACTTTATTTACCATTTTTGTTTTAAAATCCAGTACATAATCGGCCACTTGAATATCCGTGGTCCGTAACAATTGAATAGCGGTCATAATAAGTTTTTTTATCGTATTTTTTCTCGTGTTAGATTTTTTTATTTTCTAGCCATGTGTTCAATCTGTTTTAGTTCGTATATATATTCAAAAAATCTTAACCTATTTTCTCATGTTTTTTTTAAATTTTTATATTGTAATGACCTTTAACCTTTCTACATAAGATAAGTCCATACTATAAAAAAAATATTCTCATTCGGGACGAAATCTGTAAACAGACTTGCTGGTAAAATTGTAACCCAGTTGTCTGGTTCTTCACTTTTTATATAATTCGCCCAGCGTACTGTTCAATCTGTCCACCATTCCAATAGATCGAGGCTGATATATTGACAGACGATCAATCCTTATATTAAAAAGCTCCCACACTTGTTTGTACATATCCCAAGAAACTTGTCTGACGGTATAATGTCAGAGGTCCCCATTCTAGAGAAAAATGTCTGATAGTATCACTTCTGGGAACTCCATTATAGAGAATATTGTTAACTACTGTCTGATAGTATAACTTATGAGAATCCCATTCGATAGAATAGTGAGGACCATTGTCTGATTGTACAACTTATGATAACACCATTGTATAGAAAATTGTGGACCATAGTCTGAAAGTATAAGTTCTGAGAAAACCATTAAATATAATATTGTGGACCATTGTCTCATAATATAACTTATGAGAATTCCATTCTATAGAATATTGTGGACCATTGCTTGATAGTATTCTGGGAACCTCATTTTTATTTGCGGTCACACAATGTCAACAGCTACCTTTTGAAACGGAACGCTAATCACGTCCATCTGACCTAAATCTGTTATGTTTACAATTTTTCTGGCGGGCGTTCTTTTTGACATAAAGACATGTTTTTACATACTTTTCAACGTCCCACACACATATTCGTCCAAAACTATTAGGAAAACAATATGTATTTGTTCCTCCTAATAGACATGTGTCTCGCTAATTTTTTTTGCTCGAGCTGTCTCTAAAATCATTATAAGTTATGATGCAGGTACACATACTTTCTTATCAACCCAGCTATTACCATTATAATGTATATTATATTACCATTATAATATTGGCGGTCTCTTCTGTGGGCTAATCCACAGGAGAGACCGCCAATACAAGCAATTGAAGAAAAGTGGCTCCGTTGAACTGAGAGAGGAGGTACTGAGACTCCGCCGAACCATCCAACGCTTACTGCGCAGATCGTATTGGAACTACCTGAACGGCATTTTCTCAGAGGAAGACACTCCGACCAAGGGTGTCAGGAACAAGCGCTTCTGGAGCTATATGAAGCACCAAAAGTCCTCAAACGTTGGAGTTTCCCCCTTGAGATGGGATGGCCATTTGTCATCTGACCCAAAAACACAGGCTGATATACTCAATCAGCAGTTCCAGTCGGTCTTTGGTGACGGCAGAGAATACTCAGAGGCTGAATTCCACCTATTTTCCAACATGATGAACACAGCCTACCCCGTCATGGAAGATATTCAGATTTCAGGACAGGGGGTGCTTGCCCTCCTCAAAACCATTAACCCATACAAAGCATGTGGTCCTGACAGTATAAAACCACGAGTGCTCAAAGAATTGGCCAAAGAAATCGCTCCTGCACTGACAATCCTCTTCCAATCATCGTTGTGCTCTGGCAATGTTCCAGCAGACTGGAGAACAGCGCATGTCACTCCAGTCTACAAGAAAGGGGAGCGTTCTGACCCTGCCAATTATCGTCCGATATCCCTCACCAGCATAGTATGCAAACTATTGGAGCACATAATCGTAAGCGCAGTCATGAAGCATCTTGAAAGCAAAAATATACTCAATGACTGTCAGCATGGCTTCAGAGTCAATAGATCATGTGAGACCCAGCTCCTTGAGTTTGTTGAAGACCTGATGACAAATCTAGAAAACAGCAAGCAAACTGATGTGCTGGTGATGGACTTCTCGAAGGCCTTTGACCGTGTCAATCATAGTTTGCTTCTACACAAACTTCAGAGATATGGGATCCAAGGCACTACTATAACATGGATCTCTAGCTTCCTCAACAACCGATGTCAAGCAGTAGTGGTGGGCGGTGCAAGCTCGTCCTTTGTCAATGTTAAGTCAGGGGTACCCCAGGGCTCGGTGCTAGGCCCCTGTTTGTTCCTAGCATATATCAATGACCTACCCGAGAAACTGACATCCCACGCAAGACTGTTCGCAGATGACACATCCGTGTGCAGGACGATCACCAACAGATCTGACCAGGACCAGCTACAAGAGGATCTCAATCGGTTAGCTGAGTGGGAGGCGAGCTGGGACATGGAATTTCATCCAGCCAAGTGCCAGACACTGTCAGTCTCTAGAAGTTGTACTCCTCTACGCTACCACTATGAATTGCATGGTCATTTGCTTGAGTCAGTTTCCTCCGTAAGGTACCTGGGTGTTACCATTAAGAGAGAGGTCCGCTGGGACGAGCATATTAACAATGTGTGCAACCAGGCAAACAAGATCCTGGGGTTCTTAAGGCGTAATCTAAAGATCAGCAACACCGGTGTGAAAGAAAGAGCCTATAAAGCCTTTGTCCGGCCGCTTTTAGATTATGCATCTTCGGTCTGGGACCCATTTACTCAGAAGAGCATCGACAGGTTGGAGGCAGTACAGCGACGGGCAGCACGCTTTGTCCTGAACCGCTATAGAAATACCTCTAGTGTTGGCAGCATGCTGGAAACACTGGGTTGGTCACTATTGGAGGAACGACGACGACTATCCAGGCTCTCCATGATTTACAAGATAAATAATGTGCTAGTCCACTGTTCTGGCATTAAACAGAAACTCGTCCCTCTCCCCCATAGACAACGACGAGGCCATGACCGGCAGTTCCGGCTCATACCAGCGAGAAGCCAGTATAGGAACTTCTCATTCCTACCAAAGACAATCAGGGACTGGAACAAGCTTCCAAAAGGATCAGTTGAGGCGACAACACTTGACTCATTTGCGTCTATTGCCCTTCCAACCCCTAGTGCATGATACCCTCAAACAGTTACTCTTGTAACCAGTGAAATATCCTCATCAACACTTATAGCTTAACTAAACGTAATTTCTCCCTGTTTTCTCTGCTCCACAAAATTACATTTAGATTTGTTCCCCCTGAGAATTTAGTTAACCCATGATCCCTAACCTCTTCATCTTATCAATTTATGTTCTTTAATATTGTGGGAATTTTCCAAATTATAAATTCATGTTCATATCCCTCGCCAAATCTCTTTTAGTTCTACATTACCGTGGTGGCATAAGAAAGTGTTTTCTAAATGTATTACATTTCCTAATATAATAGCCGCTACTTGTTGCTAAAAAAGAACGGCCGAAACTCTTCGCCTCAAATTAGTGTTGTCAATGTATATATAGTCTAAATATGTCTAACTATGTCTAAATATGTCTATATATGTCTAAATATGTCTATACATGTCTATATATGTCTAAATATGTCTAAATATGTCTAAATATGACTATACATATCTAAATATGTCTAAATATGTCTATACATGTCTAAATATGTCTAAATGTGTCTATACATGTCTATATATGTCTATATAATCTCTATATATGCTGATTCATAAGTCTTGATTGTCCCATCAATAAATTGAATTGTATATGTCAGACAGTTATAACATATATTGTTACCAAAATTCTATGTACAACCCATCATTGTACAACCCATCATTGTACAACCCATAACTGTACAACCCGTCATTGTACAACCCATCATTGTACAACCAATCATTGTACAACCTGTTTCCCAAAATAGATCGTCCTCGCTTCAAAATAAAAGAATTTTTACAAATTTGTTTAGCCCCTGCGTTGACTAACTAATAACCTCGTCAACAGTACCAACATATGATATTTCGCCCATAAGTGGGACTCTTTGAATATTCCATCCTCAACTCTTGGAGCCATAGCTCTTGTCTCTTTGTCTGCTTTTCGTGTTTAGTCCACTATCATAACATTGACATTAGTTGGCCTTCATGTGTTCGACTGGTCCACAAACGAAACAAGGGCCATTACGCAGACCTCTTTAGATCGAATTATCGATTTACCCCAGTGACCTCCCCATTTTTCAGCCCTTCCCGCACCTAAGGCCAGTGTGTTCACTTCTCCTTCTAATCTTTACTTGTCCTGACGACTAAATGTTATGTTGTTGTTTTTTCGTTTTGTACCAAAACACTCATAACTGTGTCGCTGTTCAGATTCATCAACAACTTATTGCGACACAAACGCCCTTAGCCCTTCGAATGTTTTCTTTGTATTATAGCAGGCCACCCAGTTATCCAAACTTCCGACTAGATTAGAATGGAAAGCTCTAAAATTGTCATTTTTGGGTTTCAAGCTATTCCATTTATCCCTATACTTTTCCCCATGGTTATAACTCGCATGTTTTAGTAGTAATAATTTAACATCGTCGTATTCCGACAGCTTCTGTCTAACGTCCTCGGTCATAAAGGATGATTTGAGTTCGCCGGTAAACCTCATATATAGTTAGTTAATCCTCTCATCTTTTGGAACATTGTTATGTGTTCGATATTAACTAAGTATTCATCCAGTTCGTAAGTGTTGTCATATCTCAGTAGACGTTTGAGTGAATGATACGTTTCTTGTGTCTCCCTTCTTTTCACGTGTATCGTTAGTATTCACTTTCCTCCCTAATAATTCACTGGACTCACTAATATTTACACGTCTCATTACTATGCACTTGGCTCAATGCTATTCACTTGGCTCACTACAATTCACTTGTCTCACTACTATTCGCTTGCCTCACTACTATTCACATGTCTCAAAACTATTTACTTGTCTCACTACTACTCATTTGTCTCAACACTACTGACTTTTCTCACTACTATTCACTTGTCTCACTAATATTCACTTGTCTCATTAATACGCACTTGTCTCACTACTATTCACTTGTCTCACTACTATTCACTTCTCTCATTACTGCTCATTTATCTCACTACTATGTCATTGTCTCACTACTATTCATTTGCCTCACTACTATTTTCTTGTCTCACTACTATTCACTTGTCTCACTAATATTCAGTTGTTCAAATTTCTTTTTTTGCTCATGTCGGCCTGTTTAATTTCTATCTCCACATCTATTTCCAATTGATCTAGTTAGTTTTATCTCTGTTTATTGAATAAATAACATACTATACATATGCATTATAAATATGTTTATTTACATATATACGTGTATTTATTTGTGATTTATGAACTGTCAGTGTTTCATAACAATCATTGCACATTTGTAAATAAATGTACGCTCTCTATGCCGGCCTCTGCCCTTCCCGGCCTTAAGCAGGCGTAAGCAAAATCTACAAAATGGACTTATCCCACTCCCATCTCAGTGCGCACGCACTACATTATTTGGTTGGCTCCTACAAGATTTAACTTGGAGTGCGCTCGAGCCTGTGGCCACTTGAGCCCCGTGGACTATGGGATTGAACATGCAGTACGCGTGGGCTGGGACACCTGAGACCCTTGGACAAGAGGATTGTACATTTATTACGAGGACACAATAAAGAAGATGGAACAAATTTGACATAATTTGTTATCATCGGGAACGAGTCTGTGTGTAAAGTTTTAGCTCGATAGGTTGACGGGAAGTGGGTAAAAAAGCCGCCAGAAGATTTTGCCACACACTCAGCCAGAAAGAAACTTATGAAAAGAAACGAAGTTAAACTAAAGGATTTAATACGATATTGTAAATTATAAACGAAAAGAAAACGAGTTTGGGATTTCCCAAAACCATTATATTGAAAGACGACCACAAAAATAACCTTATCGGCGATAAGCTGTTTGATGCCTGTAACAAACAAAGCATGATCATTATGGGGGCTACAACACAGGGATTCTCAATCTAGTAAAATACATCTCATTCTGTAACGATTCTATGAGCATAAGTAAAAGTATATGAAATTTCAAAATATTTATTCCTTAGATAATTTAGATCATTTTTAGCTTTAACTTCCCGGCAAAAGTCTCATAAATTTATGCGACGACAGTTTGTCCTGACAAATTCTGAAGTTACAGTTATCTCTCACTCTTTCTTTATCTCTCACTCTTTCTTTATCTCTCACTCTTTCTCCCATTATTTCTTTATCTCTTATTATTTCTTTATCTCTCACTCTTTCGTTATCTCCCACTCTTTCGTTAGCTCCCACTCTTTCTTTAGCTCTCACTCTTTCTTTATCTCTCACTCTTTCTACCATTATTTCTTTATCTCTTATTATTTCTTTATCTCTCACTCTTTCGTTATCTCCCACTCTTTCTTTAGCTCCCACTCTTTCTTTAGCTCTCACTCTTTTGATCATATTAAGACTTTCAAACCAACCTCTGTTGTCTGGGGAAATGAAACAGATATATTGATATGGTTTAAAATTATAAGTGACCTTTGCGGGTTAAAAAAAAAACAACAAAAAAAAATATAAAAAACAACAACACGAATTTGGAACTAAAAAATCAAAATGTTTGTTTTACAATGACAGCTGACGTGAAATTTCTGGGTAAAACGAAAGCCATGCCAATACTAAATGAGAAAATAGTTGAGATCACAAGCAACAGTTTTAGCCCCACTGAGACAGAATATAGGCCATTTCCTGTTTTTTTTTTTTTTTTGTTTTTTGTTTTTTTATCACGTTAGAATTTAAAGTAATTTTATGCCCTGATCCAGGTCAGTGTGGAGTTTTCATTGTTTCAAAGTTCTTTATAGACAAATTTACGTCTGTATAAGTAATAATTGTTGTTATTTAAAATATTTTTGTATAAGTAATAATTAATTCCATTAATCAGCTAAATATGGGCTCGACTTCAATAATCAATAATGCATTGGAACTTGATAAGATCATTTGTAATTCGCTAAAAAAAAACTATTTCATTTGTTCATAACTAGCATCCATTTCATATTGCATTTTATTTTTGAATAACTTTACAGTAGTTACAAAACAAGCTCTGATATGTTTTAATCCAAGTCTTAATCAATAAATATTGTCAACTTCTCGTAAAATTTTTTTTAAAAAGCAACGCATTTTATAACTCTAAAAATAGATTTTCACACATTCGTGAACCCCCGTCACAGACCCCCTTTTTTTAAATACATACCTGACGTCAATTTTTTAATTTTTTTAAAAAATTGAATGAAAGAATTATTGACTTAAGGATAAATATTTTTATGAGGTTTCAAATATTTGCCTAAGTAGTGTAAATGCGACCACGAAGGCATAGCATTTGTAAGAGCCGCCGAAATGGCGTAGCTATTGAAAGTGCTGCCAAGATGGCGTAACTATTGAAAGTGCTGCCAAGATGGCGTAGCTATTGTAAGTGCTGCCAAGATAGCGTAGCAAGTGTCAGAGCCGCCAAGATGGCGTAGGACCCATTTCTGAATAAATAAAAAAGTGCCACCAGGTCAACTCTCACTCACAATTGGAAACCCTATTCTCACAAAACTGGGCTAAAAACAAAGTTTGAGTTACAAATAGTGAATTTATGGAGATTGTTTGAAAAGTAAATACAACACATTTATATTCTATTTGGAGGAAGCGGGAGTAAACTTCTATTATTATTAGTGGTCTTATATAGCGCGGTACCCCAGCCTTGAGCTTAGTGGTCAAACATAACGTGGAACCCCTGCCTATTGCTCAGTGGTTTTATATAGCGCGGTACCCCATCCTAGAGCTTAGTGGTCTTATATAGTGCGGTACCCCAGCCTAGAGCTTAGTAGTCTTATATAGTGCGGTACCCCAGCCTAGAGCTTAGTAGTCTTATATAGTGCGGTACCCCAGCCTATTGCTAAGTGGCTTTATATAGTGCTGCAAAGAAAATACTAGCAAACATAATCATGACATTTTACAAAATCATACTTTTATTTGATTAAACAAAACAGATTTATAAAAACAAAACAAACAAAAATGTATATTCACCACACCCTTTCCAGAAATATTTATCTACATGACAAGACATGGACGTCACCCAGCAGCATCGTTTGTCGGTCGGAAATCAGTCGGGATAATAGAGTTTAAAGAGATGTATTTTGAGTGCAGTTTTGAAGGTCTGGATGGTCGGTATATTGCGGATATGTAGTGGGAAACAATTCCATTGTTTGCGGGCGCAGAAAGAGAAAGATCGTTCACCATATTTTTAGTGCGTGTCTTGGGAACAGAAAGAATACGCGTGTCTGCGGAGGAGCTTAGATTTTGAAGGATGAATGGCAGAAAGAAGTTCAATTAGATAGGAAGGACATAAATCCGAGAAAAAATTGTGGCTTAGAAAAGAGAGTTTGTATTCAATACATCCTGGCAAAGGGAGCCAATGAAGTGAGTGGAGAGTAGTGTGACGTGATAACGTTTTTTCGCCTTTAGAACTAGCCCAGCAGTTGAGTGTTGAACATTTTGTAGTTTTTGTTTGAAGTGTTTTGTTTATAGCTCTGATTAATACATTAGCAACTGGCTCAAACTTCTTGACTGTTTCATAGGACATACTACCATCATAGGACTCACCTAACACTCTGGACTCGTTATGTTCAAGTTTGGTGGTCGAAGTCAACATTTTGAAAAGTAACAAGAAGTTCCGCCTTTTTAATTATATAGAGCTGATTGGACGCAATATACTTATCATTATTAAATTCTTATCCATTTTGGTATGAGGTAAAACTATTTAAAAGGATGACCCAATGTCTTTTCCCATCCAGCTCACCCCATACTATAATAATGTCTCCTCACACCACAATATTGCCTCTCAATTTCACAATCATATCTCCACATAACACAATAATATCTCCCATACTACAATAATATCTCCCCTCACAACAAAAATATCTCCCCATACCACAATGATGTTTTTATATACCACAAGTCTCCAAATACCAAGATGATGTTTCTCCATCTTGTTTTGTCAGCCACAATCGATCTAGTCCATTCCAATCTTTGGTGACTTGCAGGTGCTGATTATGTCGTTCAATGCTCAAATGGCATTTGAGACTAATTACCCTCATGTCATTGAAAGAGTAATGACAACATACGGCAATAGTTAATGAAAGTATGGAACCGGTGAGTTATCAGCACTCGAACAAAAATGAAAGTATCCAAAATGATGTGCTGTTTGCGCATGCTCTGTCAACACCAATTAAGAATGTTTGACCCCTTTTTTTAATACGACAAGCCTCAGAAAAATAATTCTCCACACCATAAGCAGAACAACGTCCCAGCCACTGACGTACTCACACAGGCAGGTCTGGCAGGACAACGTCCCAGCGACAGCCGTACTCGCACAGGCAGTTTGGCAGGACAACGTCACAGCGACTGCCGTACTCGCATAGGCAGGTAGTTCTCCCCAGCATTTGACCATTATAAAGCAGTCACGGATTAACTGAGCATGACATGATGTACGAAGGTCAGACGACGGCTAGCGGTTAAGAGGTCAGACGACGGCTAGCGGTTAAGAGGTCAGACGACGGCTTGCGGTTAAGAGGTCAGACGACGGCTTGCGGTTAAGAGGTCAGACGACGGCTAGCGGTTAAGAGGTCAGACGACGGCTTGCGGTTAAGAGGTCAGACGACGGCTTGCGGTTAAGAGGTCAGACGACGGCTAGCGGTTAAGAGGTCAGACGACGGCTTGCGGTTAAGAGGTCAGACGACGGCTTGCGGTTAAGAGGTCAGACGACGGCTTGCGGTTAAGAGGTCAGACGACGGCTTGCGGTTAAGAGGTCAGACGACGGCTTGCGGTTAAGAGGTCAGACGACGGCTTGCGGTTAAGAGGTCAGGCGACGGCTTGCGATTAAAACTATTCTATTTTGAGCTCCTTCATCAAAGGCGGTTTGCTGATTTGCAGTAAAAACTTTTTAAAGGCTACCTAAAAGCCTCACTGAAAGCCTTCGATATAAGTCCGGACACAAGGGAAGAATATCCGGACACAAGGGAAGAATAAGAAAATAAAGGAGCATCATGGCAGTCCACTTTACACGAAGGCTCCATACAACATGAAACCAACAGATAATATGCTTTATATTACAACGACCTGCCAGAAAATCACAAGTTAACTTGGCACCTGGAAATGTACCGATAATGGTCTGTACTCACTGCACAAGAACATTCCATGCCAGAATCGGTCTCATCAGCCCCGAACAACCAAGATAGGAACTAGAACAAATACAAAAATTATATATGGATATATTATTAATCAATCAATTCATTAAATTTAAATCTAATATGAACATTTGTTTCTCTTTACAGTAAATTTGACGAACATGACTTGGTTTTAATTCAAAGAAAAATAATTTTTAAAATGACGGACTATCTAGCACGGTCGCAGGCGTCACACATTATTTTCATCATCCTCATATTACTGTCTAATGGTTTTCTAATTTTCAAGAATGTCCGTAAATGTGATTTCATGTACAAGCCAAAACCTCTGACAATTTTATCATTGGCCATTGGAGATGTTCTTTTGGCTCTGTTTCCAATGGTTGTGTACACTAAGTATATGTTTGAAATTGAATTGGTAAATTTCGATTCATCAACAGTTTCTTGCCATCTATTTATTTTGTCTAACATTTACCAGGAAAATCTGATCACCTTCGTGTACGGCATTGGATTAATGGTATTGGAATTACAAACAATTCAGCATCATAGGATCTCTAACTTAAGTATCAAATCCAAAATCATTTGCTCCATCATTGCCAGCAGTATTCCATGGATACTTGCACTTATCATTATCTTACCTCGTTTGACTAACATTGATCTGGACACTTGTGAGGACACATTTAGTTTGGATCAACAGAAAGCCTTGCTATTTATAAGCATTATTCTACCAGCATTGGGTGCCCTCATTACAATCATAATTACTACTATTTCTGTCAAGTGCAAAGTCAAAGTCTCAAACCATCAAGCAGTATGTAACAACCCAGAAAACATTGTTGCTCTAACTGTTCAAAACTCAGCTCATGAGAATAATCCAAAGTTTAACCAAAAAGAATCAACAGAACCAGTCAATCAATATCTACAGCCTTTAATGGATGACAGGTTAGCTGATTCGAGCCGAGCACACTATCCGAACAGTCCACAGCAGTTTTATAATTTACCAACAACACAGCCTTGTGAGCTACCAACTCTGCCACAATACACACGCAACCATGGTTATTTTATGGCCAAACCTACTCATGTGGAACCTGTAGTTACATCAGAGGAAGTCACGTCACAGGAAGTCACGTCAGAGGAAGTCATGTCACAGGAAGTCACGTCCAACTCAACGCATAAAGTTGCCAGACTTCTGGTTATTTCTTTGGTCTATTTTATGTTAGTTACTCCTGCAGCTGTTGTCAAATTTTCCATTTTAATGAAGCTTTTTGACATTTACTTAAAAGATGTAGATGTGGCTTTAGGTGTACTTGGAGCTCTATCTTTTCTACCAACCGTGAGATCTTTTATGACACCAGTAATTATGTTTGACTATTCAGATAACTAAAAGGTTGGAATGGAAAAATGACATTGCTCCCTTTAATGGGATTTGTCGGTACAACACAAAGACCTTTCCACTTATGCCCTAAATACTTTAGATGCCACGTGTTTTAAATTGTGAAATGTTTGTTCTACACTACCACTTTATGTGCCACTAAACTATTTTTTTTTTAAATTGTGAAAACTTAATATTAAATTTACAACAAAAACTCTTTATTAGCATTTTAAATAAATTTAATAATCGGAATTATATATACTTATATCTTCATTAAAAATGTAACCAAACGTGTGCCTTTGTTTTCCACTATATGATCGTAAAATCATTTTTTCTTACACTTCATATGGTTTGTTATTTTTTAGATGAGTGATAAGTTCGTAAGTGAATGTTATTTGGCTATGGAGTTTTGCTGCCCTGATACAAATTTAAGAAAAACATATTTTTGGAATGAAGTAGAAGTAAAAACTTATTAAATTTTTAAAAATACAAAGCTACATTTTTTTATCAACAATTTAAAAAGCTATCAATTTTATTCATTAATTTTACTTTTAAGAAGGGTAAAAAATACCTTTTCAGTTGAGTCACACGCGGTTATAAAATCAAAGACACTTAAAGCTTTGAGTAAAATAGATGTTCGTGCTAAGACGTTATTTACTTGTTTCTTTTAAAGAATAGATTAATTTAAATTTAATTTCGCAATATAAAAAACGCAATAAAAACGCACTAAAAGCACCAGATGTTTTGATTTTCCAGATAAATGTTATTAACTTGTAATTCTTATATCATAATTTGTTTTTTTTTGGCAACATTCAAAATCTTAAAACATGCTAAAAATAGTGTTTTTTATAGTTATTTGAAATATAATTGTAATTTATAATAATAATACTTAAACTTTTACTAAAATAAAAGTGAATATATTTTCCTTTTTGCGCATTTAAATGTATTTAATTTCCATAAAATGTGGTATGCACTCATCTAATGCATTAAATGTGTCTGAAATCTTTGACGCCGTCCGTCACTACTTCTACTGACTATGCTTCCCTTAGTCAAAATAATCATTGGATGGGAACTTTTTTATCAAAAGAATTTGTTTGTCATAAATTGTCTAATTTTAAGCTGGTTTGGTTTGTAGTTTAAACTTTTAAAAAATTATTTGTCTTAAAATTTTTATTGATATGAAATACTATACACGATTTCACAACATCAAATACGATTTCCCTACATCAAATACGATTTCCCTACGTCAAATACGATTTCCCTACGTCAAATACGATTTCCCTACGTCAAATACGATTTCCCTACGTCAAATACGATTTCCCTACGTCAAATAGGGTTGCACTACGTCAAATACGATTTCCCTACGTCAAATACGATTTCCCTACGTCAAATACGATTTCCCTACGTCAAATAGGGTTGCACTACATCAAATATGGTTTCGCTACAGAAAGTACAATGTCACTTCATAAATACGATATTGTGGTAAATTACATACGGAAAACAAATAAGACTGTATTTTGCAGATCTAAAAAAAACATAACTTAATGTGTTTGACATGTACTACACTAACATTAACTTAAGTACAACTCTCGAAATGTACACGTTGATGGGATTTACAAAGAAACATTGTTTAAAAAAACAAAAAAACCTTTACGCCGCTAACCTTTTTAATGCCTGTATTCATACAAATCATATTGGTTCTGGGGATTCAACACAGTGATTCTCATTCTAGTTAAAAGCACCTCATTTTGATCCGATTCTATGCATATAAGAAAGAGGGAAATGCAGTTAAAAAGGTCAAACTTTATTCTTTAGGTAACATGGATTGTTTCTCGCTGTGAGTTCCTGGCAAAAATCTCACAAATCCAATCTACTGTACAATTTTGTCCTAATCAATTCTTAAGTTATAGGTTTTTTTTGGCCTTTTAACTGGTTCCAAAACTTTGACAACGAGTTAACGTTTTAATTAATTTTCATTTATCTCTCACTCTTTCCATCATGTTAAGACTTTCTAACCAACTTCTTTTGTCTTGGGAAATAAAACGTAACTATTGATATGGCCTCAAATAGTAGTGAAACAAAAACATGAATTATAAATGAGAAATTCAGTATTTAGGTTATAAAATTGACTGCTATTGTCATTTTTTGTAAAAAATATAGTCATGTAATAACAAATAATATTTGAGACCACCAGAAACAATTTTAGCACCACTGGGACAGGAAATAGGCTACATCCTGTTTTATTGATCAAGTTAGAATTTCAGGTAACGCCGGTGTCATTCCCTTGAACTGAATGCCCCGATCCAGGTCAGTAGGAATTATTCATTGCTTTAAAGTTGTTTTTTTCTTAATTCATAAAAACAGTTACAGTTATAGTGCTAAGAAGTACTTCCAATAGTTTATTAAATATAGCCTCGTCTCGCACGTTCTCACAAAATCAATGTTTCATTCTGACTTGATAACATTATGTGTCATTCGATAAACTAAACTAATAAATAGTTTTTCTAAACTGTAAAGTAACATTCATTTAATATCGCTTTTATATTTAAATAACTTTACAGTACTTAAAATATTTTCAGAAAAGATTTAATCTTATTAAGGGTACATTCATAAATGACGTTACAATTTCATCACATAATTTTAATAGCTCTAAAATAGATCGCCATAGACAGAGGCGTAACTGGGTTTTTGGCGCCCTCGGCTAATTTATTTTTTAAATAATAAAAATTTAAAACTTAGAGATTTAGCGGCGCCCTTTTGAACAGGCGCAGGCCGGCGCCCTTGGCAACTGCCCCAATGCCAAGCCGTTGTTACGCCTCTGGTCATGTATTGGTAACCCCATCTCTACACCACTTTTTTTTTTAATAAATACGTGACGTCATTTAAAATGCCACAATTTAAGCAAAGATTTATCGACTTAAGAATAAATATTTTTGGAAGATTAAAAATATTAGTGTAGCTAGTGTAAGTGCCGCCAAGATTGCGTAGCCAGTGTAAGTGCCGCAAAGATAGTGTAGCTAGTGTAAGTGCCGTCAAGAATGTGTAGCTAGTGTAAGTGCCGCCAAGATAGCGTAGCTAGTGTAAGTGCCGCCAAGATAGCGTAGCTAGTGTAAGTGCCGTCAAGAATGTGTAGCTAGTGTAAATGCCGCCAAGATAGCGTAGCTAGTGTAAGGGCCTTCAAGATGGTGTAGCAAGTGTAAGTGTCGTCAAGATGGTGTAGCAAGTGTAAGTTCCGCCAAGATGACGGGTTAAGAATTTCCCCACTCTCACGAAAAATCTTATACAGCTCGCCAAAGAGGATGTATTTCCGAATAAAAAAAAAATAAGTACCGCCGAGGCACGACCCACTCATCATTTGAGACCCGATCCCTACGTCACCGGGCTAAAAACAAAGTTAGGAGTTATAATCCTTATTTCGTGGTGATTATTTGAAAAGGAATTAAAACTAATTTATAATCTTTTTGGTGGAGGGTGGGGGGTAAGCTTTTGTTGCTCCGAGTAACGCATTAGCAAAAGATCAAAAGTCTTCACTGTGGCACACGGCCTACATTGCTCCGAGTAACGCATTAGCAAAAGATCAAAAGTCTTCACTGTGGCACACGGCATACATTGCTCCGAGTAACGCATTAGCAAAAGATCAAAAGTCTTCACTGTGGCACACGGCATACATTGCTCCGAGTAACGCATTAGCAAAAGATCAAAAGTCTTCACTGTGGCACACGGCATACTGTTATCATAGGACTCGCCTACCGTCCTGGCATCAGCATGTTCAAATTTGGAGCTCGAAGTCAACAGTCAAAAAGTTGCTTGAAGTACCGCCATGTTGCATCCTTGCAATTATTTAAGGGCTGCTTGGACATTATATTCTCATAAATTGGTGTCAATTTTGGTGTATCATTTATTTTAACATTTATTTAAAACATTGCCCAAACAACTTTTCCCATCCAGCTCACTCCCCATGCCTAACTAATATCTCCCCAAACCATAATAATATCTCCGCATACCACAGTCATATCTCCACATATAGTGATATCTCCCCATACCACAGTCATATCTCCACATATAGTGATATCTCCCCATACCACAGTCATATCTCCACATATCACAGTAATATCTCCCCATACCACAGTCATATCTCCACATATCATAGTGCTATCTCCCCATACCACAGTCATATATCCACATATAGTGATATCTCCCCATACCCCAAATCTCCAAATATCACAATCACAAAAAATGTCTCTTCTTTTCATTTCATCCGTCAAAATCTATCTATTCCATTCAAACCATTGGATTCGTGCTGGTGCTTATTCTTTCTTTCGCTGCCCCAATGGCAGAAGAGACCGATAATGTCAAGAAATAATCTTGTGCATGATAAGCAAGGTATGAATGGGACATGTAATGTATGAATGAAACATGCAAGGTATGAATGGGACATGCTAGGTATAAATGGGACATCACGATTACAAAATGCGGGTCTCCGTGGTTTCTTCTCTGAGGCAGTTGTTTGTTTGCTTCGTGTTGTAAGGAACCTTTCTGTACAGAGAAACGCCCGGCACCATGCCGATTCTTCCCATGTTCATGGATTCATTGCGAACGCTGTCAGTGCGGCTTTTCGGTTGTATTTAAAACGTTTATTTTTCCATCAAGCAAACCGACTTCTATGCTTGAGCTAACCGTAGCACATTCTTTTTTGGGCAAGCGGTCGTGGGACTACGCTAAAATGGGATAGATGCTGGAGAGACCCGCCTGTGAGACTACCTTAGCGTCTAGGACCCTGTACTGCTGACGATGTTAAGGCCTGTCTGTGCAAGTACCTCGGTGTCTTGGACCTTGTTTTGGCATCTGATATTGAGAATTAGTTCTGACCATTGCCCCTTTAAAAGGGGTTGAACTTTCTGTTAATGCGTTGATAGACCGGCTTGCAATTAAGAATATTCTATTTTAAGCTCCTGCATGGAAGGCGATTTGCTGATATGCAGTAAAACTCTTTAAAGACAACATAAAATCCTTATTGAATATCATTCGATATAAGTCCGGGCACGTGGGAAGAAGGGAACAGAACGGAGAATCGAAGCATTCCACTTTACACAAAGGTTCCATACGACATGAAACTAACATATTAGATGTCTCATATCACAAATAACCCACCAGAAGAAAATCCTGAGTTAACTTGGCACATGGAAAAGTCCCATTAATCGCCTGTACTCTCACTCAGCACATGAACATTTCATTCCAGATTAGGTCTCATCATCCACGGACAGCAAAGATAAGAACTAGAACAAATATGAATATAATATATATATATATATATATATGTTGGTTAATGTAAATTTTCACTTTAATCTCTCATTAAAATTAATCCAAGTTCATTAAATTTAAAACTAATATGAACTTTTATTTTTCTTTACAGTGAATTTGAAGAACGTGACTTGGTTTTAATTGAAAGAACAATTTTCAAAAAATGAAAAGCTATATGGCACAGCCACAGACATGGAACATTAGTTTCATCATCATCATATTACTGTCTAATGGTTTTCTAATTTTCAGGAATGTTCGCAAATGTGATTTCATGTACAAGCCAAAAACCCTGACAATTTTATCATTGGCCATTGGAGATGTTCTTTTGGCCCTGTTTCCCTTGGTTGTGTACACGAACAATTTGTTTCAAATTCAAATGGAAAATTACAGTTCATCAAAAGTTTCTTGCCGTTTATTTAAATATTCTAATATTTACCAGGAAAATCTGATCACCTTCGTGTACGGCTTTGGATTAATGGTATTGGGATTAATAACAATTCAACGCCGCAGGTACTCTAATTTAAGTAATAAATCTAAAATCATGTGCTCCATGATTGCTGGCAGTATTCCATGGATACTTGGGCTCATCATTATCTTACCCCTTGGTTTGGCTAACAATGATATGGATATTTGCTTGGACACAATTAGTTTGGATCAACAGAAAGCCTTGCTATTTATAAGCATTATTCTACCGGCATGGGGCGCCCTCATTACCATCATAATTACTACTATTTCTGTCAAGTGCAAAGTCAAAGTCTCAAACCATCAAGCAGTTTGTAACAACCCAGAAAACATGGTTGCTCTAACTGTTCAAAACATGGCTTATGAGAATAATCCAAATGTTCACCAACACGAAGCTATTCCAACAGAACCAGACAATCAATATCTGCAACCTTTAATGTTAGGTGATTCGAGCCGAGCACAACATCAGCACAGTCCACAGCAGTTTTACAATCTACCATCAAAACAGCCTTGTGCGCTACCAACTCGGCCACAATACACACGATATCCTGGTCAATTTATGACCAGTCCTGCTCCCATGGAACTTGTAGTTAAATCAGAGGAAGTCACGTCACAGGAAGTAATGTCACATGAAGTCACGTCCAACCCAACGCATAGAGTTGCCAGACTTCTGGTTATTTCTTTGGTCTATTTTATGTTAGTTACTCCTGCAGCTGTTGTCAAATTTCACATTTTAATGAAACCGTTTGACAATGACTTAGAAGATGTGGCTTCATTTGTACTTGGAGCTCTATCTTTTCTCCCAACTGTCAGATCTTTTATGACACCGATAATTATGTTTGACTATTCAGATAACTAAAAGGATAAAATGCAAAAATTATATTGCTTCCTTTCATGGGATTTGTCGGTACAACACCAAGAACTTTCCAATTATGCCCTAAATACTTTAGATGCCAAGTGTTTTAAATTGTTTAATGTTTGTCCTACACTACCACATTTTGTGCCACTAAACTATTTTTATTTACATTGAGAAAACTTAATCTTAAATGTACAACAAAAACTCTTTATAGCATTTTAAATAAATTTATATCGCATTTTGATCTTCATTAAAAATATAACCAAACTTCTGCCTTTGCTTTCTAACATATAATCGTAAAATTGTAACACAAAGAATTCTTTAATCAAAAGAAGAATCTCTTGACTGTTTTTTCATGTCTGTAAAAGCCTTAAGTGTACTATTTACATAAATGTTATAAATTCACAAGACACTCGCACTTTACCAAAAATAAAAACAAAAATATGTATTTAATTTTTGAAAGAAAATCTTAACAAAATTCTAATTTCCAAAATCTAATTTTAACGAGCTTTAAAAGAGATTGGGTCTTTATATTCATGGGGATACTTATGTAATATAACCACGTTTTGTTAACGCCATCAATGTTCTTAATTGGTGAACATATGTAACAGAATTTAACTTCTCTTTTTCACAACTGCTGTAATATCATAGACATCGTCATCCACGTAAAAATGTTCATACCCTATTTCATACCCCAGATATTTCTGTATATAAGAATGGTTAATTATATATTAAATTAATTCCTTTTTACTGAGGCGTATCTTCTTCTTCTTCTATATATTAAGGGCCCACGATCAATTTATTGATCATTATGGCTCCTATGAATGTAGATGGGATTTGCAATGTCTCTATGCCTGGTGTTGATGAGGATAGTTCACTGGTTTCAAGGGCTACTCGGTGAGGGTATCATGCACTGGGAGTTGGAAGGCCTGAGGCAATAGACGCAAATGAGTCAAGTGTTGTCGCCTCAACTGTTCCTTTAGGAAGCTTGTTCCAGTCCCTGATTGTCATTGGCAGGAATGAGCAGTTCCTATACTGGCTTCTCGCTGGTATGAGCCGGAACTGCCTGCCATGGCCTCGTCGCTGTCTATGGGGGAGAGGGACGAGTTTCTGTGTGCTGCCTGGGTAAAAATGAAAGTATTGACACAGGTTTTAATACATTTACTATTAATATGGTTTGTTATTATTTAGATGAGTGATAGGGGCATAGGTGAATGTTATTTGGCTATGGAGTTTCGCTGCCCTGATTGACCATAACGGCATTTTATTATTAAAAGTTTATTTAAAGGTTAAGATTTTATTATGTCATAAATTTAATAAAAGTATATATTTTTTTTAAATGAAGTAAAAGTAAACAATGATTACATTTGTTAAAATACAAAGCTACATTTTTTATCAACAATTTGAAAACATTCAATGATATTCAGTAATTTTACTTTTAATAAGGGAATAATACTTTTGCAGTTGAGTCACACGCGGTTATAAAATCAAAGAATGTTAGAGCTTTGAGTAAAATACGGAATTCATGCTATGACGTCATTAGCGTGTGTTTTTTTTTTAAAGAACAAATTAATTTTTTTATTTAATTTCGCAATATTAACTACGCACTAAACACGCACTAAAAGCACCAGATGTTTGGGTTTTCTAGATAAATGTTATTACATTGTAATTCTTGTATCATAATTTGCATTTTGTTTTTCACATCATTCAAACTCGTTAAAAATACTGAAAATAGTTTTTTATAGTTATTTGAAATATACTTGTAATTTATAATATTAATACTTAAAGTTTTACTAAAATAAAAGTGGATATATTTTACTTTTGCGCATTTAAATTTATTCAATTTCCATAAATTAATTGAAAATTACTATCATTGTTTTTAAAAAATCCAAACGTATTTAAATAACTTCGTTTCTTTGGCGTTGTGGTCAGCACAGCTCATTTTTATATAATATGTGCCATTTTTTGGTACAAATACCGGATTGTGATTCACTCGAATTTCACTAGTGACAAACTGATGAGAAGACTACAAATTTTCTATTTTCAAAAGCCCAGGGATCCATTTGTATTAGCCTGCTTGGCCACGTAATATGTGTTTCTTAGCTGATATTACGAATTTCCCAGCTTACACAAGATACAAGCAGGACCTTCGCTCGCGTGTAAAGCCATATGATCTTATAAACAGCCTAACACAATCGCGTAACAATGTGAAAGGATAATGATCAGTCTCAACAGCAAGTAAGATCTAAGATTTTCTTGCGTTGTATAAGTTGTCGTTCGCAAAAATTACGTCACGCTCAGGGGGGGGGGGGGAGGGGAGGGGGTTGTCGAGAATTTTTGACACATGTGACGTCACAAAATGAAATTAAAATTAAAAACCTAAAATTTTCTATTTTTAAAAAATCTTTTTCCAATTAATTTTAAAAACATTAATTTGAGGTAGATATTGCCTCAGGTATTATAGGTACCGTAAAACTCAGTCGCACACACATTCTGTGCATATCGAAAAATAACGTTAAAACTGTTGTGGCCATTTTACATTCGGCTCGGCGGTGACTTCGTTGTTTTGTGTTTTACGTCACAGTTTTCTAATAATACTCCATCTATATCTATTATGGGAACATTTTAAAGAATTTTTAAAATCATAGTTTATTTTTGAATGTTTTATGTATGTTTTGAATTTTTGTTTTTAATGGGACGTGACACTTAGTCGGGGGGGGGGGGGGATTTGAGATACGTTTTGACAGAGGGGGGGGGGTGTCTGAAAAGATCTTTTTCAGCGTGACGTAATTTGCGAACGAACCCTATTCATTCTTTCCAATATAATGCTTTGTACATGGGCATTCATGATCTTTAATTCAATTAAGTAATTTTCCGTGACACATTTTGTGCGCAGTTAAAGCATGTTACGTCCACAGTTAAAAATTTCGGTAATTTTCCGGGAAACCCTTTATTAGCGCAGTTAAAGCATGTTACGTCCACAGTTAAACATTTCAGTAATTTTCCAGGAAACATTTTCTGCGCAGTTAAAGCATGTTACGTCCACAGTTAAACATTTCGGTAATTTTCCAGGAAACATTTTCTGCGTAGCTAAAGCATGTTACGTCCACAGTTAAACATTTCGGTAATTTTCCGGGAAACATTTTCTGCGCAGGTTAAAGCATGTTACGTCCACAGTTAAACATTTCGGTAATTTTCCAGGAAACATTTTCTGCGTAGTTAAAGCATGTTACGTCCACAGTTAAACATTTCGGTAATTTTCCGGGAAACATTTTCTGCGCAGGTTAAAGCATGTCACGTCCACAGTTAAACATTTCGGTAATTTTCCAGGAAACATTTTCTGCGCAGTTAAAGCATGTTACGTCCACAGTTAAACATTTTTGTTCTTAACCCCCCCCCCATCCCCAACACCGGCCCCCCCCCCTATATCTTACCAAAAAGCTCCATTGCAAAATGTTGGGATAGTTCTGTAGATCAAAATGTGTACTTAGTGACCCTGTTAGTGTCAGTACCGTTTTATTATTTAGATTGTTATGTCTTTATGAATGTTCTTTATGTAGATTTGTTTAATTCATGATTGCTTAGAGCTTAATAAAAAGTTGTCTTTGTTACTTGAACCTTGGTGTGTCTGATTCCATACGCGCTGTGTCCTATTTCATAAATGTTGTGTATTGTTTTATAACTGTGGTGTCTAATTTTATACGTGCTGTGTCTTATAAATTCAGCTGTGGGTAGACGAGTGGCAGTGCAGTGCCAAGTAAATTTTGTCAGCTTGTGTGGTCTTTGGTGAGGTGAAACTGTTCTATGGCCACTGGGTCCATCTGTCGAACTATAATGGCCTGTTTCATTAAAAAAAATTTTCAGAAGATATCCTGCCGATGACGTCAGAAACTGTAGCCGAGTAATGAGTGACTAATAGATTCAGGTCATGAGAAATATACATGGGTAATTAGGGGGAGCGATTGCAATTGGGTTACAAATTGGAAATAAGCGAAACAAATCTGGGATGCAAAAGCATGCATTTTTTTAAATGCGAAAACTTAATCTTAAATTTACATCAAAAACTCTCTATACCATTTCAAATACATTTTAAGAACAGAATTCGATATACTGATAGAAAATCTTAACTCATCTCTCATTTTTAAAATTAGATTTTAACGTTTTTAAAAGATTGGGTTTTTGTATTCATGGGTATACTTATGTAATGTAACCATGTTTTGTTAACGCCGTTAATTTTCTTAATTGGTGAACATATGTAACAGAATGTAACATCTCTTTTTCACAACTGTAATGAATTTTTGCGCGTTTAAATTTATTCGATATTCGTATGGTAATAGAAAATCACTATCATTTTGTTTTAAGAATTCGAATGTATTTAAATCACTTCGTTTCTTTAGCGTTGTGGTCAGCATAGCTCATTCGTATGTAAATGTCTCATTTATTTGTACAAGTACTGGATTTTGGTTAAATTCACTCACATTTCAGTAGTGGTAAACTGATAAGAAGACTATAAATTCTCTCATTTCGAAAGACCAGGGATTCATGTGTATTATACCTGCTTGACTACGTAATATATGGTTCTTTGCTGATTTGACGAAATCCCCCGCTTAGTCAAGATGCAACCCTGACCACCCCTCACGTGTTAAGCCAAGTTAATTGGTAAACAGCTTAACACAATCGCTTAACAATGTGAAAGGATAATGATCAATTTTGCCAGTAAATAAGATCTAAGGTTTTCTTGTGTTGTATAAGGGGGTCGTTCGCAAATTCCGTCATGCTCACGAGTGGGAGGGGTTGTCGAGAATTTGTGACACTTGTGACAGGGGGTCAAATATTTTTGACGTCAAAAAATAAAATAAAAATAATAAAAACCTGAAATGTTATAAATTTGAAAAATCTTTTTTCAATTAATTTTAAAAACATTAATTTGAGGTCAAAATTGCCTCAGGTTTTATAGGTACCGTAAAACTCAGACTCGCAATCCTTCTGCGCATATCGAAAAAGTACGCAAAATCTGTTGTGGCCAATTTATATTCGGCTCGGGTAGGAATTCGTTTGGGATCCTGTCCCTCTGGGATTCCGATGGGATCCCGTTTCCAAATAGAATCCCGACCTCTATGGGATCCCGGCCTAATTGAGATCCAGATGGGATCCCATTTCCAAGTAAGATACCCTTTTCCAATGTTTTTCCTTTTTTCAGGTGGGATCCCGATCCCGTTAGAATCCCAATTTGACCCTGTCACTCGATGGAATCGTGTTACCGGTGGGTTCCAGTTTAATCATACACCTTTAGTATCCTCTTCCTCGTTCGGATCATGTTTCCATTATATATCTCCGTAGAACAGTCTAGCACTTTCTAGATTTAAATTAATATCGTCCTCGAAACGTGTTAAAATAATTTGTTAAGTAATAATTTTAGAAAAAGAAAAATTATACAACTAAATGCACTCCTATAACTATAATATATATTAGTGGAAAGAGGGGCCCCGGTGAAGGCCCATTTCATAATTGTACCGATTTAGTTTTGCCTGAGATAGGGGCCCTATAAAAATCATTTAGATCAATTTTGGAGTTAAAATTTAAAATTTGTCACATTAAAATCGATTAAAAATGCCATAGATATAGCTATTTGAACTATCGACCTTTCTGGAAAACTCTAGATTCGGTATTATTTGTTTTAAATCCCCCGATATTTCAATACGGAAAATGAAGTGTGTTGCTACCACGGTAGTCATATATCCGTCAGGTCAGCTCCATCCGCCACTACCTCACAGTTAGTGCGACAAAAACCCTAGTCTATGCTCTTGTTCTCTCTCGTCTTCACTAGTGTAACTCTCTTCTGTCAGGTTCACCAAAACACTTCTTAGAACAACTACAAAAAGATCAAAACAGCTGCTAGGCTAGTTTTAAAGGCAAAAAAAGTGATCACATCACACCACTACTTCATTCACTTCATTGGCTCCCTGTACAGGCACGGATTGATTACAAACTCTCTGTTCTCTGCCACAACTATTTCTCGAATTCCTCCCCTTCCTATCTAACCGAACTTCTCACTGTCTATTCACCCCTTCGACAGCTTCGCTCCTCCGCAGACGCGCGTATTCTTTCTGTCCCCAAGACTCGCACAAAAACATACGGTGAACGATCTTTCTCTTTCTGTGCCCCCTAACAATGGAATTCTCTTCCCTTACACATTCACAAAATACCATCACCAGAGCCTTCAAATCTGCACTCAAAACACATCTCTTTAAACTCTACTATCCTGACTGATTCCCCCCTCTGACCGATGGACGATACTGCTGAGTGCCGCCCATGGCTTGACATTTAAAAAGTTATGGAAAGGTTGAAGCGAATACACATTTGTTTTGTTTTATTTAATTAATGTATGTTAATTTTTAAGTTCATTCTTATGATTGTTAATTGAATGTACAGCGTGGTGAGCCCAGCCATAGTTTGGGGTACCACGCTATAAAAACTTCTTATAATAATAATAACCTATATTAGACTCGGAATGCAGGTCTAAAAAACAAAACTTAATATGTCTGATTTATACTACACTAAAATTAAATCATGTACAACTCGAGAGTTTTGTGGGATTTTCCAAAAACCTAGTTTGAAAATATCGACCAAAGAAACCTTATCTATTTTATCACTGTTATTAAGTAAATCATATGGTTCTGGGGCTACAGCACAGGGATTCTCATCCTAGTTAAATACCTCTCATACTACAACAATTCTATGCATATAAATAAGAGAGAAATTAAACTTAAAAAGTTCAAAATATTTATTCTGTTGCTAATTTAGATGATATTTTAGATTTAAAATCCTGGCTTAAGTCTTATGAATTTACTCGACAGGTTCTGCAACAATTTTTCTAGATACATTCTTATATTTTAGTGATTTTTTTTTTGAAACTGGTTCTGAAACATGGGCAAGGAACTAACTTTTTAATTAGTTTTCATTTATCTCTCGCTCTTTCGGTCAAATTCAGATTTTCTAACCAATTTCTTTTTTCTTGGGTGATAACACAGAAATATTGATATGGCTTTAAATTATGGAGTACGTTGCAAAAAAGAAAGTCAAAACGATGAATTTGAAATAGAAAATTCGAAATGTGTTTTTTTTTTAAATACGACTGCTAATGTGACATTTTGGGGCCCAGAGATAGCTATGCAATAACAAATAATAGTTGAGATAACAGGCAACACTTTTAGACCCACTGAGACAGGCTATGGGCTACTTCCTGTTTTTTTCTTCAAGTTAGAATTCAAGGTAACTCTGCTGACATTCCCTTAAATGTAATACACCGTTCCAGGTCAGTGTAAAGTTTTCATTACCTTAAAGTTGTTTTTAGACAAATGTACGGTGATATTGGTAAGAATTACTTCCAATAATTTATTAAATATAACCACGACTTTCACATTCTCACTAAATCAATGTTGCATTTTAGCTTGATAACATTATTTGTAATTCAAAATACTAAATTATTTAATTAGGTCTAGTATTTTTAAATACTTGTTTTAAATGTTATTTTTTTTAATTAAAGTAACATCCATTGAATATCGCAATTATCTTTGAATAACTTTACAGCCATTTTAAACCTTTACGGGTAAGTTTTAGTCTAAGTAATAGTTCATCCATAAATAACGTCACATTCCCATTACAATTTAATCACAAATTATTTTGTTTAGCTCTAAAAATAGATCGTGACATATGCGCGACTCTCTCTCTCTCTCTCTAACCAACATTTTTAAAAAAAAAATATGCCTGACGTTATTTAAAATGTTTTTAAAAAAATGTAAAACCTGATCCGTGAAGTTCTCATGTATTCAAGTTACTTGACAAAACATGAACTCAGTAACGCACATGAAGTATAATTAACTTTCCGATGTCCCAACCACTTTTAAACCGAAAATTAATTACAATATATTTAAATTGAAGCTGTTCATTTTCCAAAAAGGAAAGAAACTATTAGGCACTAAACGCAATTGTGTTATTTTAAATTTTAAACAATTAGTGTACCGGTAGTTATCGAGAAATATTTCTTGCTTGCCTTCCGGGAGCAACGCCATTTCCCGTGCCCAAATATACGTCACAAAATTCAAAGCGCCGAGAAAATAATCTCTGTACCAAATACGCTGAATAGAAAGCAGACAGCTTGATAGGAAGCAACCGGAAATGGAAGCAGTCAACCAGAAGCGTAATGTTATATACTTGATATAGCCATTGGCGACATGAATGCTTGAACTTCCCATGTACTTATGTTACTACACCCTTTCCCCTATGATACGTTACTACTCATTTTTTATTTCACGCCCATGAACAATATGAAATATTCTGATGTTCCTACCACTTTTAAACCGACTTTTTTTTTTTTTTACACCATTTCATTTTCCGAAAAGAAAATAATACGTGCCAAAAGTAGTTGCGTTACAAAAAAAAATCATTTAGAGTAGTTATCGATAATTATATTTTTCACGCTAGTGAACTCATTATCGAACCATACACTCTTTCAAACATTTAGAATTATTTGAAATAATTATACTATCAATACCAAATTCGCTGATTTGGAAGCAGCCAGATTGTTAAGAAGCATTCTACGAGTCACAACGCAAGCGTAAAATATATAAGAGATCAGAGAAGATAGTTCTGTAAGATTTATAATATTGGCTTAGCTAGTGTAAGTACCAACCAGATTGCAAACCGGCCTCTTTCCTCGAGCTCATCGTAACCTTCTTTTGATGAACCGCAATAAAATTTTATTGATGCTAGAGGGGCCCGTCTGTGCAAGCACCACGATGTCTGCGACCTTGTCTTGGCATCTGATATTGAGAATTCGTTTCGACGCTTGCCCTGTATAAGTGTTTCCATCTTCTGTCACTGCGTTGATAGACAGTACACTGTCACTGCGTTGATAGACAGTCCACTGTCACTGCGTTGATCGACAGTCCACTGTCACTGCGTTGATAGACAGTCCACGTTTCACGTGCATAGGAAAGCACAGGGAGCACATCAGTCCTAAACATTGTTATTTGATTTCTATTTAAAATAGGTTATATTATGGAGACTCAGCATTTCGCGATTGACTTATATTTTGGGCCCAAGGAGGTTGCTGCTGCAGGACCTCAGTCTTTTTCTTGCTATTGGTGAAACCGTAGTTTGTGCTATCATTGCATAACTTAGTAATATTGTTTTTTCATATTCGCTTCAGATCAATCTTTTACAGCACAAAAGTCGGCATGCAGGAAGTTCCTGATAATGTATGTCAGGACATTACATTTGCCATGTAGATTTCTTAGTTTGAATAGGTTATCATCATTTCGGTATCGATTGCAGATCCCAAAATTTCGCAAAATCCCGAAGTAATCATTAGTATGACGGAAAACATAAGGCGAAAGCGTATTTGTGCCAGAAAGAATTATTGTTTTTAACGCCATTAGCCACAGGGAAAGGTTAGACATCTCTCTGTTTTCCCAGAAACTAGCCTGCATACAGATCATGAAATTTCAAGTCTAATAATGTATGGGCCAGGAGATTTATCAGCACTAAAAAAAAAGGAAATATACAAAGGGGCTGTGCTGTTTGCGCAAGGTCTATTAACGCTATGCAAGAATGTTTAACCCTTCTTTTTTACGACAAGCCTCAGAAACATTATTCTTCACATCCTAAGCAGGACAACGTCCCAGAGAGTGACGTACCCGCACAGGCAGATCTTGCAGGACAATGTTGAAGAAACTGACGTTCTCGCAAAGGCACGTCTCCCCAGCATTTTACCATTTTAATACAGTCCCGTGTCAACTGGGCTGGACATGATGTCAGTATGTCAGACGATGGCTTGCGGTTAAGAATATTGTATTTTGAGCTCCAGCATAGAAGGCGGTTTGCTGATGGTCAGTACAAACTCTTTAAAGGCTACCTAAAAGCCTCACTGAAAGCGTTCGATACACGCCATGGACACGAGGGAAGAATAGGCGAAGAACGGAGCATCGTGGCATTCCACTTTGCATGAAGGCTCCATACAACACGAAGTCAACAGTTTAGAGGCACCTGGAAATATTCAATTAATGGTCTGTACTCACTGCACAAGAACACTTCATGCCATAATCGGTCTCATCAGCCGTCTCAACACCGACAGTCAAGATAAGACCTAGAAAATATACGATGATTAAAAATGGTTAAAGTCTAATTAAACTGACGAAAATTATATATATATTTAAATATATTTTTTCATTAGTTAATTATGTTGTTTATTACTGTAAAGTATCACTTTGGGCTCATTAAATTTGTATCTGTTATGTAAATGTCTTTCTCTTCACAGTGAAGTTGATGACTTGGTTTTAATTTAAAGGAAAATCAAAACAAGATGCACTATCAAAACAAGATGGACTATCTAGGATGGTCACAAACATTGTTCATTTTTTTCATCCTCCTCATACTGCTGTCTAATGGTTTTCTAATATTCAAGAATGTCCGGAAATGTGATTTCATGTACAAGCCAAAAACACTGACAATTTTATCATTGGCCATTGGAGATGTTCTTTTGGCTCTGATTCCAATGATTGTGCAAACGAAAAGATTCTCCCAAATTGAATGGACAGATTGCCGTTTATTTAAATATTCTAAAATTTACGAGCAAAATCTGATCACTTTCGTGTACGGTCTAGGATTAATGGTGTTGGGATTACAAATATTTCTATATCACAGGATCTCTAACTTAAGTAAAAAATCCAAAATCATTTGCTCCTTGACTGCCAGCAGTATTCCGTGGATACTTGGACTTATCCAGATCGTACCTCTTGGTTTGGCTAACAATGATATGGACATTTGCGTTAACACAACTAGTTTGGATCAACAGAAAGCCTTGCTAGTTATAAGCATTATTCTACCAGCATTCGGTGCCGTCACAATCTCCATAAATGCCATTGTTTATGTCAAACGTTCATGCCATCCATATTATTAGATCTTTCATGACACCGATAATTATGTTTGATTATTCAGATAACTAATGGGATGACATGTACTGTTCATATTGTTTACTTTTGTGGTATTTTCCCGCCTAGTCTGGTCAGAAATTGATTGTTTCCTAAAAATAATATAGGGAATAAGAGGAATTTGTTGTTAAGTTTATGTTATATTGTGATTGATGAAAAGACAACCGAATTTTCATGCGTTCCTTACAACATCTATAACATTAGTTTTGGGACAACATACAAATTAGCATTGGTACAGCTTGCTTATTAACGTTTTGGATTACAAATCGACTGTAACAATAAATAGGTCAACGATTAAAAATAAATAAATATGTGTAGTTATCTAATCAAAAAGCTTCAGGGTCAACGGTGTTTTAACTTGGATTACGTGTGTTCGTAACTAACTCTGCGGCTATTCAAATTTGATACATTTCATTATTCTAGGAAATATAATTTTAGATTAATCGTGTAAATTGCATACCCTTTTCATCATAAGATATCCACTTTTTTTTTTATTTAACAATTTAATTTATTTGTACACGTAGCGGACTTCGATTAAATTCACTGAAATTTTAATTGTGGCAAACTGGTAAGGAGCACAGCAAATTTCTATTTTCAAAAGCCCAGGGATCTATTTGTACAACACCTGTAGACCACGTGATGTGTGGTTCTTAGCTGATTTGAAGAAAGTCTCCGCTTAGTCGAGACACAACCCTGACCTTTGACCTTCGCTCACGGGATAAGCCATATGAATGAACAGCTTAACAGAATCGCGACACAATGTGAAAGGATAATGATCGATCTTGCAGCAAGTAAAAGCTAAGCCTACCTTTGTGTTGTGTAGCTGGTCTGTCAAAAATAATGCTTTGTAAAAAGGCGTTCTTGATTTTTTATTCAACAAAGTAATTTTCTAGGATTTGTTTTTCCCTGCATTGTATCAGCATGTCACGTCCACAATCAAACATTTATATTGGTTGCGTTCATGTACTCTTTCTTACCCCCCCCCCCCCAACTCTTAAATATTTTACCAGAAAATCTTCATGGTGAAATGTTGTGATCGTTCAGCAGTTCATAGTGTGTTGCTCTCTTAGGTTTAGACTAGTATCACATTACTACTTAGTTGCTCTGTTAGGGTTAGACTAGTATCACATTATTACGTTTATTATTATGTCTTGTGAAAATTATCTATGTACTTTTATTTAATTCATGATTAGTTTGAGCTTAATAAAAGTTTTCTTGGTTACCCCACACTTAATGTGTCTTATTTCATAAGTGTTGTGTCTTTCATCATAAAAGTTGTATCATATTTGTTACGTATTGTTATCCGTATGGAGACATTTATCTCTTATTTAAGAAAATGGCTCGTTCTAAAACAGACCACAACAAAGGAAAATACCATATGTCAAATACAATTGCAAAGAATACGATACTCAAACCAGAGCTAATTAGAATAAATAAATTTTATTAAATTAATAATAAATTATAACAATCAAAAAGAAATCAATTAAAGCTATTGGCTTACAGTGTAATGATTGACTCGTACCGGTACAATGTTGAAGACGTTATAATATTTTAAAAAGGTACAATGATGATAAACAATCTACACACACACACAGCAATAGTTAGTAAACAAATCGCTGTCTCGTTTAGCAATTTTCTAGCGTAATAGCGGATCGTGAATCCTCAAAAAATATATCTCTTCCTTTTATAGTATGTTTTACTGATATTTCTAAAGATGGCTTACACATTATTTTTTTTTCCTGATTTCTCTAGATTTTTCGACTGATACAGACTATAGATTTTATTTAGTTGTAAACAAGATTAAGAAAGACTATATTTAGTTAGCAAAACCTTAATGCGGTACCAAAACTTGGGGTCAGCTAGAGTTCATTCACGGGGAAATATGACTTAAACAACTCGCCTGCATAACATGTTTCACAAGTGTTTATGTCTTATTTCATAAGTGTTGTGTTTTATTCGTTTAACTTTGTGTAGACAGGTGGCAGTAAAATGCAAATAAGTGTTTTAATTACAAATAGAACTGATGCTGTCATGGGACAATGTAGTTTTGTGCTTGATTTTAATGAAAATAAAAAAAAGAAAATATCTGAAAAGTTACATAAAGTAGAAGTTTAAAAGGAAGAAATCTAAGAAGATACATATAGTATAGTTTAAAACGGATTATATCTGAAAATATACATATAGTATAGGTTAAAATGGATGATATCTGAAAAGAAATATATAGTATAAGTTAACATGGATAATATCTGCAAAGATGCATATATTACAGGCTATTAAAAATGTGGAAAAAAACATTGTATTACTCAAGAAGCCGTTGTAGGACGTGTTCTTATACACTCGTATAAACCATTAACCTCCTTAAGGGTACTTTTAATAGTAAAGAGGGCGTCAAGTGTGTTAGTCGAAATGTTATTTATGTGGGCCGTAGATGCCGCTCCTGATACACAGGCGAAACTGGAAGATTATGAGATAGGTTCACTGAACTTTCTTCGTGAGTTTGATCAGGGCAAACAATCTCCGGTCTCATCCCATTTCAACGGAGATAACACAAAGGGACACCAGATGTGTTCATGCACAATCAAATTAATGAGAAATGGAAAGGAAAATACATTATTTCAACTTTTGGGACAATAGAACCAATGGTAATTTATTAAATTCTCTCTTACTAGTGATCCTTAAAATCCCTGTATTTCTTTTCTTATATTTAACTTTATTGCAAAATATTTGTGTCCCTTTAAAATCTTATTTTATAAAGTAAAATACATAAATTCGTTTACTTCCTGTAATCTTGGTTTTGAAAAGGCAACGACGGGCAATGACATTAATGGCGAAAACTTTATTTTAAACCTTTTTTTTTATTTCTTGTTCCTTCATTTGTCCTGTTCGCTGAGGAAGGCTCTTGCCCGAATGAAACTTCTTATTTTATTGCTATGTATTTTTATTTTAACTGTCAACATAACTTGTCCTGATATTTCCCTTACAAATACGACAGCGTTGCTTGTCAGCAAATCCATCGTAATTGTTGCTGTCCACGTGCTATCATTTTGTTCCACGTCAGCGAGACAGATGTGCCTGCCTCATGCTGACCTTGCGCAGGAAATGTGTAGCTATGCGTTATTCTTGACATCCCTGGCAGCACTGGAAAGTAAACGTCCAGTAGCAAGTAATCTGAGAGAATGCCTGGTTGGGCAGTATTGGAAAACATGAAGAGGCTGCTACGTAATTACGTCGCACAATCCCGGACTGTTTCCACAAGGCCCTGTAGCCGCCAGTAGAATGCGGCAGATAGTGCTGTAGCGTCACGCTGCTCACCCCAGTTCTGCAAAATCAAGTGCTTATCTGGAGTGTCTTTAGTCGCTGCAGTTTGATACAGAATGTCCTACCTCAAGGGCTACTAATGTCCAGATGACTGCAGAGGCAGCGGGCATCGGCTGAAGTTGTAGGAAGAATCTAACTCACTTTACAAATTTCTATGTCTTGTTTTCGCCAGTAAGTTTGTACAGCTTGGGTAGACTGATGGTGAGGTTAAACTGTTCTATGACCAGTGCCTCCAACTGTCGATCTATATTGTACTTTCTTTTTAAAAGCTCTCCTTGTCAAAGATATCACGCCGATGAAGCAAAATAATGAAGCCTTGTGGTGAGTGACTGACAGCTTCAAATGGTTAGAAATTTAAGTGAATCAGGTCTTAAGAAATTTAAATTGGTAATAAGGTGGAGAGACTGCAATCGCGTTAGAAAAATGAAAAATGAGCGGGGGAAAAATATGGGAAAACCTTAAAAAAAACGCAAGAAAACAACAAGCTTTTGGGCAAGAAGCCCTCGGCAGCGAACAAACTATAGTAAAAAAATAATTAAATAAAAAATAAAATTAACTGTATTGAAATACCCGAGAGGAAATTAAAAGCAACGTGACAGAAAATAAGTAGGTGAGAAAGTAAATACAGGAAAAGATAAAAAGTCAAGAAGTAATTCCACTACGAATGGTAATAATGATGAGGGGTCAGAGAAAAGATTTAACTGGTGAATGAGAACGTGACTTCCATCCCAGGTGGTAAAAAAGGAACCATAAGTCTGCATCAGCTTGTTTTACAAATTCACCCGGCTTGTTGTTTTAGTGCAGGTCACAACGACACGGATAGTAAAATCCGGACACTGCTTGTCTTGCGTAATACCACGAAGGTGTTCAGTACATCTGTCGGAGAATTGGCGTACTGTAAACGGCTGAAAACAATGAAAGGCGGGGAAGAAAAAATGTCGCGTGTGTCAGGGTCGGCGAGGAGAATGGTGAGGTTTTCGAGGAAATCAAGTTTAGCTATTAGATTGTGTAATGATATGTGTGAATAGGTTTAGTCCGTCGTTATTGTCACTTGGAGGTGACCTGGAGTGACCAGCTTGGGTAATACCTTCTAACATTTTTAAAATCTGATTTAAGAACTTCTCCGGGTAATAGTTCAACATCTCAAATTCATTTTCCAAAAATTCATCCTTAAACTGTCAAAGTCGACAAAGATGAAATAATTGAGAAAAGGGAGTAGAGTCTTTACATGATTTAAAGTGTGAAGAAGAGTAGAGTAAATAGCTGTGGCTGTCAGTGGGTTTAAAAGTAGGCGGGTCAGGAGTAACCTGTCTTTATGAAAGATAGACATAATGTCCAAAAGGTTTACGGAGGTCTCAGAGAAAAGAGATGTGAATTTAATGTAGGGGTGAAAAGAGCCTACAAACTTAAGGAGTATGTCAAATTCACTTCTCTCCATAGTGTCGACCCCAATACCATCATCGATGTACCTTTTGTAGAGTTCAGGAAAGTGTCCGGTGTAGTTGATTTCGACCATTTGTTTGAAATGTTGCTTGAAAAAATTAAAGTAGCCTGGTCCCATTTTGTCCCCATAACAACAACGCTGATTTGGTCGAAGAATTGGCCGCTAAACTCCAAGGAATTGAGATTGAGAACCAGTTAAACCAATCGGAGGGGGTGTTCATGGGTATAGATGGATGGGGTTTACTTTCGAGAAAGAATTTTAGAGCTATGAGGCTGTCAGTGTTCGGGAGGGATCTAAATCTATCAGCCTTCCTTTTTCCAATATTTTAAAACAAGTTCTTGCTTTGTCCCCCCTGCCCCCCCCCCTTTTTTTTTTGGTCAGATCTTGATCTTTACTCACCTAACATTTTGAATATCATCTGTGCACATTCAGTTTTTGAAGTTTGTAAGGTAAAACATCTTTCTTTATGTTTACACCTAGAGGTAGAAGACATTTGGTACAGGTAAATAGTTTTTTTAACTAAAATTATCTGTTAGAAAAGCTCAAGTAATTGTTTAAAATATTGTGATAACAGACACATATTATGGGCGCTTACAAAATGTTAACACTGGAAAAGGATGTTCAACTTTTCGTTTGGACAAAATACCGACTTATTTTGATATGATCGCAAAATTCAAGATTGACTATTAAACTTCACATGGTGTGGCTCGCGCCAAAAAGTGACCGGTGGAAGTGAGGCCCTGCGGACTTTGAGGGTAAATTTTTGCACCCGTGATCACTTCAGTGGAAATATCGTCCAACTCATTGCAGAAACCTTACAGATTTTGGTCGTTTCAAATTTCTATCTCATATTGATTACCCGTATTGCCGTCTTTATTCTCTGCTATGCCCTCAACCCAAACGGCATACTTATTATTTGTATTGCATCATGTGTTGGTCAGTTGTTCGAAACGGGTCTTTTCACGGAGGAAAAATTTATTCTCGCTCATACTTCAATGAACATCAAGTTTGACCCTGTCTTATACTTCAAAAAAGAATGGTAGAAGATCAATTCCGAAAGATATTTTAAAAAAACCAAACACTGGTTGCATTTTTATGGAAAGCACAATATCAACGGAAGGGAAAGACTGAATTACCTGGTCGTGAATTGACTTCCGTGGGAGAACCACTTATTCCTATAAAAGTATGGTTCAGGTATACCGTATCCAATAAAATTTCCCAATTTTATAATCATGTCTCGTAAATCTTGCTCCGCCATGCTTTGTCAAACATGTATCCGGTAAGAAAGGGCGCATATATCCTTAAACACTCGGTGAAGAGACGTAGCAATAATGGTTGGTTTAAAGAATGTTAGTCTGGTTTGTTGAACGTTTTAACTGCCAAGTTGAATATTTCAATACAAGTTATCGTGTTGTGTTTTTTAAATCCTGTCACCTCATATTCTGTTTTCTTCTGTGCCATTTTTTTCATTTAGGACTCAAATACAAATAATAATATACGCTATTCTGTGTGATCAGCCTAAGAGCAACTTGGAGCCAGGTGGGGAAAGGGGGGGGGGGATATGGGGGAAAATGCCAAGGTGGCCAAGATTGGTGGCCAAGTCACGATGTACTTGAAATGATCCTGGAATATTCTACTTTGGCTGGCCAAATCGAAAAAGCAAGAAATGATGGGACTTTGGCCTGTGTATTTACAGCGATATTGACCTTTCCCGCTATGCCCAGTCGCTTCTTTGGTCGTTATCGGGTTTTGACCGTAACATAAATCATGTAGCACTGCCTAACAACTGTATTCGATACTTTTAAATAGGAAGATTAACCTGTGGTGTTTTTATTTTCTTTAAACGGTTATCAGTAGGAACAGATTTAATCTGGTTTTTTATTTTCTACAATGCTTTCTATATTAACTGTTTCGCTCAGCAAGGTCAGATCGAAATGTTTCCCCAGATAAGAACCGGAAGTTGTAATCAATCTTTAGAAGTGTCAAAGAAAACCATTTGAAATTTTTTTTTTCGTATCAGCACCTGATCTCGTGCAGCGACCATTTGTCCCTGGAACTAAGATTCCCTTCCCTACCGGGTCTAAAATTAGCTGAACACAGCTGACCACAGGAGCTCAAAACTGACCAAAGCCTTCGGCTTGTTTCAGGTGTAGACAAAGGAACCGAGCTTCTATGTTATAGACATATAATTATAACTGTATGTTTCTTATTTTTATATTATTTAAATTATTCGATTTAGAAGAGATTTGTTTCCTAGAAATACGAATTTGCTGCTTAATTAAACAACCCATAAAAACAAAGTTTTTCATATAAATCTTTTATAAAAATGGAATATCGACCTATGGAGATTGGCGCTGAAATTCTGACTAAACAAGCATACAAGTGATCTAGGAAATTAGTAGAACACAGTAAGGTTAAACCTGATAAAAGGAACGCAACAAAACAACGAACGTGTCGACAGGAAGCCTTCATCAGCGAACAAACAGAAAAACGAATGAAATTAAAATGTATCCAAAAAAAATTTAGCACTTAGCCCAGAAGTAGTATCCAATAGGGTAGCAAAGGATTAGTGATCTATTTTATAAGAATCACAATTAGTGATCTCCCCTTCAAGGCTCGCAACCCCACAATTTTTGTTCACGCCCTTGAACTCTATTAATATTCGACTGACCCCAGTGGCGTAGCGATCTTAACTCGCGCCCGG
Source organism: Omphiscola glabra (assembly GCA_964017045.1). NCBI lineage: Eukaryota > Metazoa > Mollusca > Gastropoda > Lymnaeidae > Omphiscola > Omphiscola glabra. The sequence continues at coordinate 13,948,516 of OZ024800.1, forward strand.
GGCACAATACCTTTTTTAGCGCCCCCTACCAATTCGAAAACCATACAACAATATATGTAAAATATACCATTTAGCGCCCCTTTGTGAGTAGCGCCAGGGGCATGATGCCCCCTTGCCCCCCTCGCTACGCCACTGACTGACCCACCCGTTTTTACACCGCAGATTTATTTCACCAACAATTTTAGAACAGCAAAAGAAAATATTACGCAACCAACGTCTCTGGTTGTTTTTTTTGAAAGAATCTCATTTAGCGTAGCTATCGGCAATTTTATTTACATTTCATTTGAAAAACAGATTTGTGAGGCTTTGGTTGGGGTGTTGTGCTGACAGTTTGAAATTGTCTTTTTCAATTGCATCTAATCTAATGTGCAAAGTTTGAGCTAGATGGGTTGACAGAAAATTTGGTCAAATAGCCGTGCGAAGATTTTTGCCAGCATTCCAGCCAAAAACAAAGGCGAAATTAATATAATGATTTAAACATATATACTGATGATTATTAAATACGAAACACAAATAATTATTCTTTGACTGTGAAGGTAGGTCGTCTAAACAACGCATATAAATGTATTTACCATACCATATACTAACATTAATTAAAATAAAACTTACGAAGTTTAAAAGGCGATATGGGTCTTTCCCATAACAATTTTTACACACAAAAAAAAGAAAAACAAAACACCATATTCAAATAGTTTATCTCATAGTTTGGTGACAACAACCTAACAGGGATTCTCATCCTAGTTAAAAGTATCCAATTTTGTGATAAGTATGTGCAAATATGTTACATGTTTATTCAGGGGAAAATATCAAAAGATTTATTATTTGGCTAACTTCTATGATTAAATTACTTCCGAAAATTTTCACGACTTTACAGATTATGAATCTTTTATTCAGGACAAATCTCTATGTAATCCGATACAATGTTGTTGTCGTTTTTAACTGGTCCCAAATATCGGCAACGAACCTAAGTTTTAATAATATTTTCTTTTTTACCTCACACACTGTCAGCAATGGTAAGACTTATGCAACCACCAGTTGGTAGCTACCAACTGCTTAGAAATAATGACCTCGATTTGAATTATGTGAAAGCTTTGGCTAAACACAAATTATGTTGTAAAGAAATGTACAATATTAACTCTTTTAAATCTGATTGCTGACTTGACGTGGCGTGTGTGTCGAAGACGAGAGTCATGCAATAAGAAATACTACTTGAGACTACAAGCAACAGTTACAGGCCCACTGCGACAGGAAATAGATCACTCCCTGCTGGGATTTTCCTTGAAAAAATGAAACATAAGGTCCGGTGTAAACCATTTAAATTTAACACCTTGGTTCTGTGCACGCCCCGACGCAGGTCAGTGTTAAATGTTGATTGCTATGAAGTTGATGCCTCAATATCAAGAAATCATAGCCATCCTTGTGTTAAAGTACTTATAATTAAATGTAGACTCGAGGTGCACCTCTTCCGATAAGCAATATGCTAAACGCCTTGTGCCTTGGCCGCACCTCTTCCGATAAGCAATATGCTAAACGCCTTGTGCCTTGGCCGCACCTCTTCCGATAAGCAATATGCTAAACGCCTTGTGCCTTGGCCGCACCTCTTCCGATAAGCAATATGCTAAACACCTTGTGCCTTGGCCGCACCTCTTCCGATAAGCAATATGCTAAACACCTTGTGCCTTGGCCGCACCTCTTCCGATAAGCAATATGCTAAACGCCTTGTGCCTTGGCCGCACCTCTTCCGATAAGCAATATGCTAAACGCCTTGTGCCTTGGCCGCACCTCTTCCGATAAGCAATATGCTAAACACCTTGTGCCTTGGCCGCACCTCTTCCGATAAGCAATATGCTAAACACCTTGTGCCTTGGCCGCACCTCTTCCGATAAGCAATATGCTAAACACCTTGTGCCTTGGCCGCACCTCTTCCGATAAGCAATATGCTAAACACCTTGTGCCTTGGCCGCACCTCTTCCGATAAGCAATATGCTAAACACCTTGTGCCTTGGCCGCACCTCTTCCGATAAGCAATATGCTAAACACCTTGTGCCTTGGCCGCACCTCTTCCGATAAGCAATATGCTAAACACCTTGTGCCTTGGCCGCACCTCTTCCGATAAGCAATATGCTAAACACCTTGTGCCTTGGCCGCACCTCTTCCGATAAGCAATATGCTAAACACCTTGTGCCTTGGCCGCACCTCTTCCGATAAGCAATATGCTAAACACCTTGTGCCTTGGCCGCACCTCTTCCGATAAGCAATATGCTAAACACCTTGTGCCTTGGCCGCACCTCTTCCGATAAGCAATATGCTAAACGCCTTGTGCCTTGGCCGCACCTCTTCCGATAAGCAATATGCTAAACGCCTTGTGCCTTGGCCGCACCTCTTCCGATAAGCAATATGCTAAACGCCTTGTGCCTTGGCCGCACCTCTTCCGATAAGCAATATGCTAAACGCCTTGTGCCTTGGCCGCACCTCTTCCGATAAGCAATATGCTAAACACCTTGTGCCTTGGCCGCACCTCTTCCGATAAGCAATATGCTAAACACCTTGTGCCTTGGCCGCACCTCTTCCGATAAGAAATATGCTAAACACCTTGTGCCTTGGCCGCACCTCTTCCGATAAGCAATATGCTAAACACCTTGTGCCTTAGCCGCACCTCTTCCGATAAGCAATATGCTAAACACCTTGTGCCTTGGCCGCACCTCTTCCGATAAGCAATATGCTAAACACCTTGTGCCTTGGCCGCACCTCTTCCGATAAGCAATATGCTAAACACCTTGTGCCTTGGCCGCACCTCTTCCGATAAGCAATATGCTAAACACCTTGTGCCTTGGCCGCACCTCTTCCGATAAGCAATATGCTAAACACCTTGTGCCTTGGCCGCACCTCTTCCGATAAGCAATATGCTAAACACCTTGTGCCTTGGCCGCACCTCTTCCGATAAGCAATATGCTAAACACCTTGTGCTTTGGCCGCACCTCTTCAGATAAGCAATATGCTAAACACCTTGTGCCTTGCTTCCTAATTGACTGCTTCCTAATTGACTGCTTCCTAATTGACTGCTTCCTGATGGACTGCTTACTGATGGACTGCTAATGGACTGCTTCCTGATGGACTGCTTCCTAATGGACTGTTTCCTAATGGTCTGCTTCCTGATGGACTGCTTCCTAATGGACTGCTTCCTGATGGACTGCTTCCTAATGGACTGCTTCCTAATGGACTGCTTCCTGATGGACTGCTTCCTAATGGACTGCTTCTTGATGGACTGCTAATGGACTGCTTCCTAATGGACTGCTTCCTAATATACTGCATCCTGATGGACTGCTTCCTAATTGACTGCTTCCTGATGGGCTGCTTCCTGATGGACTGCTTCCTGATGGACTGCTAATTGACTGCTTCCTAATTGAATGCTTCCTAATGGGCTGCTTCCTGATGGACTGCTAATTGACTGCTTCCTAATTGACTGCTTCCTGATGGACTGCTTCCTGATGGACTGCTTCCTGATGGACTGCTAATTGACTGCTTCCTAATTGAATGCTTCCTAATGGGCTGCTTCCTAATGGACTGCTTCCTGATGGACTGCTAATGGACTGCTTCCTAATGGACTGCTTCCTGATGGACTGCTAATTGACTGCTTCCTAATTGCATGCTTCCTGATGGGCTGCTTCCTGATGGACTGCTAATGGACTGCTTCCTAATTGACTGCTTCCTAATTGACTGATTGCAAATGGACTGCTTCCTAATTGAATGCTTCCTGATGGGCTGCTTCCTGATGGACTGCTTCCTGATGGACTGCTAATTGATTGCTTCCTAATTGAATGCTTCCTAATGGACTGCTTCCTGATTGAATGCTTCCTGATGGACTGCTAATGGACTGCTTCCTAATGGGCTGCTTCCTAATGGACTGCTTCCTGATGGACTGCTAATTGACTGCTTCCTAATTGCATGCTTCCTGATGGGCTGCTTCCTGATTGAATGCTTCCTGATGGACTGCTTCCTGATGGACTGCTTCCTGATGGACTGCTAATTGACTGCTTCCTAATTGCATGCTTCCTAATGGACTGCTTCCTGATTGAATGCTTCCTGATGGACTGCTAATGGACTGCTTCCTAATGGGCTGCTTCCTAATGGACTGCTTCCTGATGGACTGCTAATTGACTGCTTCCTAATTGCATGCTTCCTGATGCGCTGCTTCCTGATGGACTGCTAATGGACTGCTTCCTGATTGAATGCTTCCTGATGGGCTGCAAATGGACTGCTTCCTAATTGAATGCTTCCTGATGGGCTGCTTCCTAATGGACTGCTTCCTGATGGACTGCTTCCTGATGGACTGCTTCCTAATTGCATGCTTCCTGATGGGCTGCTTCCTGATTGAATGCTTCCTGATGGACTGCTTCCTGATGGACTGCTTCCTGATGGACTGCTAATTGACTGCTTCCTAATTGCATGCTTCCTAATGGACTGCTTCCTGATTGAATGCTTCCTGATGGACTGCTAATGGACTGCTTCCTAATGGGCTGCTTCCTAATGGACTGCTTCCTGATGGACTGCTAATTGACTGCTTCCTAATTGCATGCTTCCTGATGGGCTGCTTCCTGATGGACTGCTAATGGACTGCTTCCTGATTGAATGCTTCCTGATGGGCTGCAAATGGACTGCTTCCTAATTGAATGCTTCCTGATGGGCTGCTTCCTAATGGACTGCTTCCTGATGGACTGCTTCCTGATGGACTGCTTCCTGATGGGCTGCTTCCTAATGGACTGCTTCCTGATGGACTGCTAATTGATTGCTTCCTAATTGAATGCTTCCTAATGGGCTGCTTCCTAATGGACTGCTTCCTGATGGACTGCTAATGGACTGCTTCCTAATGGGCTGCTTCCTAATGGACTGCTTCCTGATGGACTGCTAATTGACTGCTTCCTAATTGCATGCTTCCTGATGGGCTGCTTCCTGATGGACTGCTAATGGACTGCTTCCTAATTGACTGCTTCCTAATTGACTGATTGCAAATGGGCTGCTTCCTGATGGACTGCTAATTGACTGCTTCCTAATTGAATGCTTCCTGATGGGCTGCTTCCTGCTGGACTGCTAATGGACTGCTTCCTAATTGACTGCTTCCTAATTGACTGATTGCAAATGGACTGCTTCCTGAATAGCGAATTTGGTATTGAGAGTATATTACAAATTAAAAATTTCTCAATGTTTGAATTAAATTATGATTCAATAATAAGTTCAATAGCGCGAAAAATATAATTTCCGATAAATGATATATTACTTTATAAAATGCAACTGCGTATGGTGCGTAATATTATTTCTTTTCGGAATGTCAGTATGGTGTAAAAAAAATTATTCCGTTTAAAAGTGTTTGGGACATCAGATTATTTAATATAGTTCGTGGGCGTGAAATAAAAAGTGTGCAGTGACGTATCACGTATCATGGGGGAAGGGGTGTAGCAAAATTTGGGATTATTAAATGTGCTGTTGTGAACTAGAGTTAGTTAGCCTGATGTTTTGGTATGAAAGTTGTTCATGCATGGTGAGAGTTTGTATGAGAACCACTGTTGTTAGTGTGAACACTTTTTGGTCCATGAGTTGTTATGAGTGTATTATTGTAGCTGAATGGTCATTGGCTGTCAGGGAAATATGAATAAACAATTTAGTGGATAAAAGGACAGGGTGTTAGTTAGTCGAGAGAGATTTTGAGACCGTGAGAGATTTTAGAGATCGTGGGGAATCGTAGAGAAGACGAAAGATCACGATGAGAGAACGTGATGAACACCTGTGTTAGTAGTATTTTATGTCTTCATACCTGTGTAATGAGGATTTTGATTATGTGTTAGTGACTCTTGATGGGACTACATGTGCACATAATGAATAAAGGATTGTGTTATGAAACTCCAGATACTTTTGTGGACTTAATTGAGTAATTGTGTCATTTAGCTGGAATCATAGAAGAAAGACCCTAGACAACGAGAGTAGGCCGTAATATGTGCGTTACTTGAGTTCATATTTTGTCAAGTAACTTTAGTGGATGAGAAGTTCACGTATTGCTGCCGCCAATGTGTGGCAGGCTATATATGGCATATATATAATGAATATACAAGATGCTTTACATGTTGAACATTTATCATACGTTTCTTAAGTGCCACACACAAAAAGAGATTATGTACAAAAAAAATACTGCCGTCAGATAATGTGGCTGTGAATAAGGTGTTCAAAGACCCTAAGCGTCAGTTCACACGATCAAATTTCGCGTCAAATTGTTGTATGAACGCACAATTTTGTGTGTGGTTTCTTTTCTGTGACATTTGATCAAATAGTAATTTAAAAGTTGTGACAAGGCTTCAAACACGAATTGCATCAAATGCTTGAAGGAAAATTTGATCGTGTGAACCGACCCTAACAATGAAAAACCATAAGTGTAAAATAAATAAAGAGAACTACATCGAATTTTATGTCATATACTTTTGAAATGATTATAAAAACACTTGCTTTACAGTTTATTTGGCGCCTTTCATTCACTTCAAGAAATTTAAATGACTTCACATAACAGACATTTGAACACAAGATGGAATACGATACAGAGGAACAAAAAATGGTACTCATCATCTTCATCATCCTAATACTGTTGGCCAACGGTTTGGTCATATTCAAGAATGTCCGTACATGTGATTTCATTTACAAGCCGAAATCTATGACAATTTTATCATTGGCCATTGGGGATGTTTTCTTGACTCTGTTTTCCATGGTTGTCTACACGAACTATTTGTTGGAAGAGGACTTTTCAGAAAACTATTGCCGCTTATTTATAACTGCCGAAGTTCACCGAGTCTATCTCAATACCTTCGTGTACGGCATTGGATTAATAGTGTTAGGAGGATTAGAAATCATTTTACATTCCAGGATCTCTAATCTAAGTAAACAATCCAAAGTCGTCTGCTCTATGGTTGCGAGCGGTATTCCATGGATTCTTGGGCTTATCATTATCTTACCTCTTTGTTTGGCTCACATTGATGTGAACTTTAACAGAGCGACAATCTCTGTGGATCAACAGAAAAAACTTGCTTGTTTTAAGCAGCATTCTGCCAGCATGTGGTGCCCTCATTACCTCGATATTTACCACTATTTTTGTTAAATGCCAAATGCAAAACCCAAACCATGAAGCAGTAAGTAACGACCCACAAAATAGGGTTACCCCAACCCTCCAAAACACGACTGATGTGAATAATCCAAAGGATCATCAACAACAACACATTCCTGCAGAACCAGACAATCAACATCTGCAACCTTTAATGCTAACCGATTCGAGCCGAGCACAACATACGCACTGCCCACAGCAGTTTTACAATCTACCAGCAACACAACCGTGTGCGCTACCAACTCGGTCAGCAGTTAAGTCAGTGGAAGTCTCGTCCGTCTCAAAGCATAAAGTTTTCTGACTTTTAATTGTTTCATTTGTCTGTTTTATGTTAGTTGCTCCTTTAGCGTTTGACGAGTTGCTCCATTTAATGAACTTGACTGAAAAAAAACTCACAATACGTAGTTGTGGACGTTCTACTCTTCTCTGTCTCTTGGCTCCCTATCATTCGTTCTTTGATCACACCAGTAATTATATATGATTATTCAGATAAAAACAAGCCTGCACAACTCAAAAAGTAAGGCGGGCCGTAATACTTTATGAAAAACTTGTGCGGGCCAAAAGAAAATGGGACAGGACTTGTGCGGGCCAAAATAAAATAGGACAGGCTATTAGGAAAATAATAAGAATAAAGATTATTTCGCTACATCGTTGGCCGCAAAGTGGGTGCTGGCGGGCCGTATGTTGTGCAGGCCTGAACTAAAGGATTCATATGCCCTGTTTCCACTGTTTCTTTTTATGCCCTTGTCAATTCGACTCCTTGACTTTTTCGCATCTATTTGTATACAATAATTTCTTTCTGAAAGTAATTTCAAGATTTATTTCATTCCTATCAGTTCTTGTATTGATTGTTTCATAATAAAATCCGTGTGCAAAAAAAGTATACATTTTTTTACATTGTAATCTGATTTTTTTAAAAATAACAATTGCAAAGCGGGTCGTACAACTTCACAACTTACCATATGAAATAAAGGTTTATAAATATGTCAATGATCATAAAATATTAGTAATACTTGAAAAAAAAAGTTTATGTTTAAAAAATATATAATTTTGATAATTTGTTATAATATTGTTATTTTATTTGATAATATTAAGTCACTGACAATTTCATTATTGCTATATTTCATGCTAGATTTGAAAGCATTATGAAATGTAAATTTTTTAATTAAAAACATTTTTTTTAAACAAATTACTTTTTTAATTTTTTTTTAATCGATCTTGTCTCCATACACAACCCTGCTACTTTCAGATATGAAGACTGGGTAATCTCAATGGTGATGAACGCAGACCGGAGTCTAAAAAGAATCCTCTTCTTCAAATATCTGGGATTCATTTGCATAACACTTGCTTGGGTTCATTTGTTACCTATCATGTCCCCGGAGGGTGTCATTATCCCCCACCCCAAAATTCAAATACGCCCCACCAATTGGAGAAACTAATGTAAAAAAATAAGTTAAATTTTTTTTTTTTAAACTGCTAAACTGTCATTGTTATAAAGAAATGTATAAAGAGTTTTAAAGCGGGACCTTCACCTATTCAAATTAGTGAAATAGAGGAACCAGTGTAACATAATATGCTCGATGTGTTTGATATTCTTCGTGTATCCTTTTTACGTCGGCATTTTATTTTAATATCTTTTGAAACATCTCTTATTTTGAAGACTTACGTTATTGGACTAAGTCATTGCGTCCTATAATCGTAACAATATGTGACTAGATGAGCTCCCCATCGTCGGTATCGTGTTTCCCATTTCTATTTCTTCACAAAATTGCATCAAGGTTTTGAAGTGGGTGCAGGGTTTTAATTATATAATATCAGTATATCTAAAAATTTAGTAATAAAATATAGTTTTTGCAATTTATATGGGCCTAAACTTTCTTTGTAAAACTGGCATATGCTTCAAAACAGTTTTTTTTCTCTCTTTTTGTATCTCGTAAAAATTTGAAAATATGAGGAAAGGTAATTATTATATTTGCTTTTTGTGACCGTCACACATTCATCTGGAAGTATTTATCTTGTATTCATGAGGTAGTTTAATGAGATAAATAGTTGAACTACAAATTATATGGCAACATTAGTATTTATTAACAACTTTCAGGACTTTATTTGTATAAACACAACAAGGTCAAAAGTCATCTGACTTTTTTTTTACTCCATTAAGTGTAGGATGATGAAAAACTAAATTCAGGTATGTGCCAAAATGTATCAATGCAACTCAAAGAACCCACACCCTCCCCAGACCTCTCACAACGCTTTTAGTCGGAAGCCATCGAAGCTCTAGATTTCAGCACTCCCCTCCTCTACGTCGGTCGGTGTAAACAGTCAGGGCCGGATTTACAATTTTAGGGGCCCTAGGCCAAAAAAAATTTGAGGCCCCATTTTGTAAAATAAAAATATATTGCTAAGTTTTTTTAATTCAAAAAAATTTTTTTTTTATATATTACTACCAATTTTGGGGCCCCTTATTTCGCGGGGCCCCTAGGCCACGGCCTATTCGGACTGTCTGTAAATCCGGCCCCGTAAACAGTACGGGGGTGAAACTAATCTTGGGCTTAAAGAACACCATTGGGGGGGGGGGGGGGAGCCGTACATGGAGTAAATTCAGATTATGTATTATGCCTGAAAGCAACACTATTTGGGGGTAAGAAGCACAGTTTTGTAAAAAAAAACAGAGCGGCTTTTTGTTCAGTTTCGTTATGTTCTTATGTGTTCCTTTTATGTTCCCATGTGTTTCTGTTATGTTCCCATGTGTTTCTGTTATGTTCCCATGTCTTTTTGTTATGTTCCCATGTGTTTCTTTTATGTTCCCATGTGTTTCTTTTATGTTCCCATGTGTTTCTAAACTCGTAAATTGGATAGAGCTAATTAAAACTAGACTCAATAATAATTAATATATTTTCTGTTTAAATTGTTGACTTTTGATTTGAATTTTTTTTTCTCCATTAAATTCATATCGTAATCCAATCCCTGTTTACATAGCAAAGGTGACGCAAAAACCATTGATACGACAGCAGAACCAATATGCTCACTCTTTTCCAGGGGCGTCTCAAAATGGGGATAGGAAACATCTGCTTCTATTCTTATTTAAGCGGGTGGGGGAATAAAAAAATCTCTAGGGCCATGTTTGGAATTTTTTCAGTTTACAAAATCTGGAAGAGGAAAAATTTCAATTATTTTATTTTAAAGTGTTGAAATCAAAACACCTGGGATTTCTGTTGGTCCTTAGACACCTCCAGGTGTTGTCACTGTTTACCTTGAACTTTATGGAAATTGAAACCCAATCAGTTTTGAATAAAAAAATCTGAAAAATAATAATAATTGTAGGCAAAGTAAATTTTATTTTGTTAACAATCGCCAGATTTTATAGTTTAATTCGCTAAAAAATGTGAAAGATTTTTAGGCTCTTTGCGAAGTTCTAATATCTTTTTAATTTCCAATATGGAATAAAGAACAATGTTCTCCTAATTTTTTACATGTCAGAGATGAATTACAAATTATCTTTGCGAATTCTCAAATTAAATATTCATTTTACTATGGCTCACAGAATCGAACATGGAATTATACTCTGCACGGCTGACAAGGCGTTCAAGATACGCTTTGGTACTGTTACTCCTGGCGCATACTGCACAACAAAAACATTTAGACCGGGAAGGCAGATCTAAAAAGCTGTAACTAAATTGGTTGGCCATAAACTGCACTACTTTGAAGTCAAATCTGAAAGTTACGGAAATAAAATAGAAAGGTGGACGGGATTTTCCAGGGACTTGTTTAAACAAATGACCCTGACCTATTTATGTCAAGCTTGGGTGACCCTGACCTTTTTATCTCAATCTTTTGTGACCCCCAACAGAATGAACACCGGTGTTCAAACAAATAATGGTGGATCTGGGGCTATAGCACGGATCCTCATGCTGGTAATATGTATCTCAGTTTTAGACGACTTAGTTCATATAAGTGGGAAGTCAATGCAGCTAAAAGTGTCCGAATTTGTATTGTTTGGCTGATTTCTATAATCAAATTCCTGGTTACATGTGTTTACTTGAAAGACATTTTATCTTGAAAAAATCTGTAAGTTCATATTAAAAAATTATTTTTCGGAAATAGTTTGCAAGTTTTGAATTGACTTCTTTTTTTTAAATCCTTTGTTTTAACATCGCTTTTATTTGTGGCAGGGTGGTTGGCTGGCAAAATCTTCGCACGGCTAATTGACCCACTTCCCGTCAAGCTACTGAGGTGAAACTTGGCACATAGACTCGTTGCCGATGGCAACATACCCTTTCAAATTGTCAGCCTCACTCCCCAATTTCCTGATTTTCAAAGGGAACATGATGGAGAATTCCAGATATAAGATATCTCGAAAGTGCAATAAGTTCATAGTAATTTCTTTTACTTTTCTGAAATACATAGTGCGATATATATATATATATATATATATATATATATATGGGTTGTATAAGCGGGTGGGTCATTGGGATAATAAAATAGATCAGATGAGTAAACAAATGTGCTTTTGCGAGGCTTGGGAAAGGGGGGGGGGCGCTTATTGGGATATCTATAAAGTGCGTTAATTGTGTACATGTTTTGTCAAATTTTCAGCCCACCCCATATTAGATTTAATAAAGGAGTTACACGAAAAAAAATATTTTGTTTTGTTTTGTTTTTTGTGGGGGGGGGGAGGGGGGGTTAATTTTAAATCATTTATATTAACTTTGCTTTGGTTGTGGCTGGCTGGCTGGCTGGCAAGACCTCTGGGCGGATGATTGACGCACTTCCCGTCAACCCTTGAGCCTTGAGGGAGGAGCACTAATTGGGATTCTTATAAAGTGCGTTCCTTGTGTGCATGTTTTGTCAGATTTTCAGCCCTACCCCACTGCTCTATATTACATTTTAGAAAGGATTTATACAAAAAAAAAATTTTTAGGGGTTGCTTAATTATCTGGCTAAATTGTGGCCGTATTCAGAACTGTTTGTGTCTTGGGCAGTAACACATTACTCTATATCACGTATTGAATTGTAACATTGTGTGACTATTGTAGGCAGTAACACATTACTATATATCACGTATTGAATTGTAACATTGTGTGACTATTGTAGGCAGTAACACATTACTATATATCACGTATTGAATTGTAACACTGTGTGACTATTGTAGGCAGTAACACATTACTATATATCACGTATTGAATTGTAACATTGTGTGACTATTGTAGGCAATAACACAGTACTCTATATCAAGTATTGAATTTTAACATTGTGTGACTATTGTAGGCAGTAACACATTACTATATATCACGTATTGAATTGTAACATTGTGTGACTATTGTAGGCAGTAACACATTACTATATATCAAGTATTGAATTGTAACATTGTGTGACTATTGTGGGCAGTAACACATTATTATATATCACGTATTGAATTTTAACATTGTGTGACTATAGTGGGCTATATTATTTAAGATCAAAATTAACAGTTTGAGCCCCACTGAAACATGAAAAAGGCTACGTCCGGCTTAATTGTTCAAACACATTCAAAGATAAGGGCCGGGGTCATTCGGAGAAATGAAAACTTTTTCTTATGTTTGATTGGCTCAAAGATGTTCATTGATATTATTTAACCATTGGTCGGACGCGTTGATCAGATTGATACAAGCCAACCGTTTTTATCTCGCACACGTTAATCAGAGATGACATCGAGCTCTACTTATCAGTAGCTTAATGCTTTCCGTTCCTTTATTGCAGGCCTGCACAACATACGGCCCGCGGGCCGCATGTGGCCCACCAGCACCCACGTCTCAATTTAGATTCAGTGTGATAAATATACAGGTTAAAAAGGGTTGGGACATCAGAATATTAATATAGTTCATGGGCGTTAAATAAAAAGTATGCAGTGACGTTTCATTGGGGAAGGGGTGTGGCAAAAATTGGAATTCTTTGATGTGCGTGATTTGAGTTGATGTATTGTCAAGTAACTTTAGTAGATGGGAAGTTCACGCATGACTGTCACCAATGTTTGGCGAGCTATAACTTGTACAGACATGTTTCACCAGTTGCACCATCTATATCTTACCACGTTGAATCTCACGGTCTATATAAGTATCGTGAAATTGAAATTCAAACTTTCTTTGCGTCACAATGGTGACTTCATTTTTTTAAATCTACACCTTGAGAAGTGGGTGGCCTTGGAAGACATCAAACCTTTTTTTTAATTTAAAAGGGAGCGTAGGGCGACACATGTTGCAAAACACTGGACTATTCTATCGATATTTGAGGTGATTGTGTGGTTTACATGAAAAGCTTTGTTCTAAGGATAAGATTTGTTTCATATGAAAGTGGCCAATCGATTTTTTTGAGGTTTTGTTAGGGAGAAGGGTGAGTGGGCAGATGTTTCCGGTTTTGGCGCAGCACTAACATAACGATGGGGATGGATGCAACGTTCTAAAGCCAAATGGCGATTTCTGTGAAGGTGACATAAGAGAAATTAATTAGTTGGGGCTAAAAAGTCTGGGTGGAACTTTGGAGCAAGGGAATAAGGAAATAGTACGGACAAGTTTGATAGTGTAAAATAGGTTTGAATAATGAAGCACCAAGAATGTTTAAGCTACGAGACTACATATTATTTTATCCTGGCAGTTGGTGGGATAATACGCTGCGGCATAGATAGGATGAAGGAAGAACAGCAACAGTGGCGTAGCGAGGGGGCAAGGGGGCATTATGCCCCGTGCGCTACTCATAAAGGGGCGCCAAATGGTATATTTTACATATATATTTTAATATTGTATGGTTTTCGAATGGGGGGCGCTAAAAAGGTATAGTGCCCCGGGCGCGAGTTAAGCTCGCTACGCCACTGAACAGCAATGATCGTATTTGACAATGATTGGGACAGGGATTTAGTGGTGGGTGTAGGATGGAGGGATGGGACAGTGTTTTAGTGGAGAATGAAATATCGGTGGAAACCGACTGGAGGCTCGGATGTTTCAAATAGATGTAGAAAATAAAATTGGGATGATAGGAGAGAGCTGGCTTGAGGATGGGATGGTGGATTTTATGGATAGAGGTATGAGTAGGTTGTCAACGACTTAGAAGCAGTAGTGAATGAAACACTGTTTGTGGATACATGAAACAATACGATTGAATATGTTACATGGTAAAATAAAAACAATAAAACAGAAACGGTAGAGTGCAGCAATCTAGCTTTCCATAATGGTAGCATCTCACAGTAAGTGGTTTACTGTAGCAATCTAGCTTTCCATAATGGTAGCATCTCACAGTAAGTGGTTTACTGTAGCAATCTAGCTTTCCATAATGGTAGCATCTCACAGTAAGTGGTTTACTGTAGCAATCTAGCTTTCCATAATGGTAGCATCTCACAGTAAGTGGTTTACTGTAGCAATCAAGCTTTCCATAATGGTAGCATCTCACAGTAAATGGTTTACTGTAGCAATCTAGCTTTCCATAATGGTAGCATCTCACAGTAAGTGGTTTACTGTAGCAATCAAGCTTTCCATAATGGTAGCATCTCACAGTAAGTGGTTTACTGTAGCAAACAAGCTTTTCATAATGGTAACATCTCACAGTAAATGGTTTACTGTAGCAATCTAGCTTTCCATAATGGTAAAATCTCACAGAAAATGGTTTACTGTAGCAAACAAGCTTTTCATAATGGTAACATCTCACAGTAAATGATTTACTGTAGCAATCTAGCTTTCCATAATGGTAACATCTCACAGAAAATGGTTTACTGTAGCAAACAAGCTTTCCATAATGGTAACATCTCACAGTAAATGGTTTACTGTAGCAAACAAGCTTTTCATAATGGTAACATCTCACAGTAGATGCAATATTTGTGGGCCATACATGCAAAACCAATAAAGATGAGTTAAGACCTCCAAGAGCCCTTAAGCCCCACCCCCAACGTACAAATGTTTCCTATGACAGTTAGCTGTTGCCTTTGTAAGTTCTATCTCTTGCTCAATTTTATGGACATAATGTGTACACAAATATACACATTGTATTTTCTAGTATAGCTATAAATGAATACATTGTTAACTATGTCTGTTGTTTTGTTAAATAAATAACACCTAATAGGTTGTCATGGCTTTTAAATATTGATTCATATATGGAATTTGATTCATAAACATTATTATGGCTAATATTTTTGAAATATTTTTTAAACAATTTTTTTTTTTAGTGGATTTGAAGAACGTCGCTTGTTTAGCCACGTGATTAGACGTGATTAGACATGACAAGGCGTGATTAGACGTGATTAGACGTGACTAGGCGTGATTAGACGTGATTAGACGTGACTAGGCGTGATTAGACGTGATTAGACGTGATTAGACGTGACTAGATGTGATTAGACGTGACTAGGCGTGATTAGACGTGATTAGACGTGACTAGGCGTGATTAGACGTGATTAGACGTGACTAGGCGTGATTAGAAGTGACTAGACGTAATTAGACGTGACTAGACGTGATTAGACGTGATTAGACGTGATTAGACGTGACTAGACGTGATTAGACGTGACTAGACGTTATTAGACGTGACTAGGCGTGATAAGACGTGACTAGACGTGACTAGACGTGACTAGACGTGATTAGGTTTTCTAAAAAAAAAAAAGAAATTTGAGAAAAAGAATGATGTACTACCCAGAAGAGACACAAAAATGTCTCAACATTATTTTTTTCTTCCTCGTAGCCCTGGCGAATGGGTTTCTTGTTGTCAAGAATGTCCGTAAATGTGATTTCATGTACAAGCCAAAAACGCTGACAATTTTATCATTGGCCATTGGAGACGTTGCTGTGGCTCTCTTTTCATTGGCTGTGCACTCGAGAGATGTGTACGAAGGTAACCGTTTGGATAAAGTCACCTACCTCTTACGTTTCATCTCCATACTTTACCGAAACTACCTCATGACCTATGTGTACAGCGTTGGTTTGATTGTACTGGTATTCGAACTCATTCAAGGTGAAAAGATCTCTAAATTGAGTACACCTACTAAAGTCATGTTAAGAGGTAAAAAGGGTAGTTTAGGGGCGTTAAGGGATTAAGGTAGGCGTATAATGTCGTCTTATGTACCCACTAGACAACTCCGCTCATCCGATAGTGGTAGACACTCAATACCGGGTGTTCGCTATGAGACTTACGGAAGGTGCACTTTCGCATTTGCTGGCCCAACAATTTGGAACACCCTTCCTGTCGCTCTCAGAAACAGCCAGACACTGGAGTCCTTCAAAGCCGATTTGAAAACACATCTATTTCGCAAACACGTGCTGGGGTGATGTTTTCTATCATCTTTTCCAGCTAGCTAATATCTCCTAGATCAGCAGTTCTCAACCTGTGGGTCGCGACCCCTTTCAGAGGAGTCACCTAAGACCATCTGGAAACAAAAATACTCTACAGTTATGAAGTATCAACGAAAGTAATTTAGTGGTTGGGGTCGCCACAACATGAGGAGCTGTATTAAAGGGTCGCGGCTTATAAAGGTTTGAGAACCACTGTCATAAATGTATATTGGCTTGTGTTGCTTATGATTGCAAGGCGATGTAATGCTTTGAACGGGTATGCTCGTATGTAGTTTTATATTCTCGCGTTTTGTATGTCAATTTGTTAAAATATACATTATTTTCATTTCTCTTTTAATTTGATTCATTTTTCCCACTTCGAGCCTTTGGGTATGAAGCGTGATTTTCAAATAAACTTTATTTTTATTATTATTATAATATAGAGCCTTAATGCTACTAGAAACGTAAATATGATTACATAGATACTTCCTTTTAAAGTTAGGTTAATTTGTTGAGTTTTTCAAATAGCAGGTAGAAATTATCGCAAAGGACCTATCATTATTATCCCGATAACATCGGGTCATATATTCTAGTATGTATATAAAGGGCTAATTGCTTCTATACTATATGTTTGTAATGTGCCAATTGCTTCTATAAGATATGTATGTAAAGGACTAATGCTTCTATGTTTTATGTATGTAATGGGCTAATTGCTTCAATACTCTATATATGTAATGTGCTAATGGGCGTAAGTCAAAGAATTAGACAACAACAATTTTAGTGGACAAAAGAAAAGCCGCTCAACTGAAGAAAGAAACATAAAGATATATTATTTAAATTTCAATGTTTGTAGCTTAAATTTAAGCTCATGACATCTATTCCTCCTGTAACCCAAAAAATAAAAAGTCTACAATTAAAAAAATGGATACTACAGCTCCGGTGCTAAGATGAAGTGTATATAATCCAGAGGCGGACTTAACCTTATGTTAAAGGTGGCCCCGTGAAAAAAAAGACGGAAATATTTTATTATTATGTATATGTTATTTTAAACGTGAATGTGTTGAGGCAGCTTACATAGCACATGTCATCTCAAACATCCACGTACATGACAAGTTACACAGCTTACACAGCACATGTCATCTCAAACATCCACGTACATGACAAGTTACACAGCTTACATAGCACATGTCATCTCAAACATCCACGTACATGACAAGTTACACAGCTTACATAGCACATGTCATCTCAAACATCCACGTACATGACAAGTTACACAGCTTACACAGCACATGTCATCTCAAACATCCACGTACATGACAAGTTACACAGCTTACATAGCACATGTCATCTCAAACATCCACGTACATGACAAGTTACACAGCTTACATAGCACATGTCATCTCAAACATCCACGTACATGACAAGTTACACAGCTTACATAGCACATGTCATCTCAAACATCCACGTACATGACAAGTTACACAGCTTACATAGCACATGTCATCTCAAACATCCACGTACATGACAAGTTACACAGCTTACACAGCACATGTCATCTCAAACATCCACGTACATGACAAGTTACACAGCTTACATAGCACATGTCATCTCAAACATCCACGTACATGACAAGTTACACAGCTTACACAGCACATGTCATCTCAAACATCCACGTACATGACAAGTTACACAGCTTACATAGCACATGTCATCTCAAACATCCACGTACATGACAAGTTACACAGCTTACATAGCACATGTCATCTCAAACATCCACGTACATGACAAGTTACACAGCTTACACAGCACATGTCATCTCAAACATCCACGTACATGACAAGTTACACAGCTTACACAGCACATGTCATCTCAAACATCCACCTACATGACAAGTTACACAGCTTACATAGCACATGTCATCTCAAACATCCACGTACATGACAAGTTACACAGTTTACATAGCACATGTCATCTCAAACATCCACTTACATGACAATTTACACAGCTTACACAGCACATGTCATCTCAAACATCCACGTACATGACAAGTTACACAGCTTACACAGCACATGTCATCTCAAACATCCACGTACATGACAAGTTACACAGCTTACACAGCACATGTCATCTCAAACATCCACGTACATGACAAGTTACACAGCTTACACAGCACATGTCATCTCAAACATCCACGTACATGACAAGTTACACAGCTTACACGGCACATGTCATCTCAAACATCCACGTACATGAAAAGTTACACAGCTTACATAGCACATGTCATCTCAAACATCCACGTACATGACAAGTTACACAGCTTACATAGCACATGTCATCTCAAACATCCACGTACATGACAAGTTACACAGCTTACATAGCACATGTCATCTCAAACATCCACGTACATGACAAGTTACACAGCTTACATAGCACATGTCATCTCAAACATCCACGTACATGACAAGTTACACAGCTTACATAGCACATGTCATCTCAAACATCCACGTACATGACAAGTTACACAGCTTACACAGCACATGTCATCTCAAACATCCACGTACATAACAAATTACACAGCTTACACGGCACATGTCATCTCAAACATCCACGTACATGAAAAGTTACACAGCTTACATAGCACATGTCATCTCAAACATCCACGTACATGACAAGTTACACAGCTTACATAGCACATGTCATCTCAAACATCCACGTACATGACAAGTTACACGGCTTACATAGCACATGTCATCTCAAACATCCACGTACATGACAAGTTAACCAGCTTACATAGCACATGTCATCTCAAACATCCACGTACATGACAAGTTACACAGCTTACACAGCACATGTCATCTCAAACATCCACGTACATGACAAGTTACACAGCTTACATAGCACATGTCATCTCAAACATCCACGTACATGACAAGTTACACAGCTTACATAGCACATGTCATCTCAAACATCCACGTACATGACAAGTTACACAGCTTACATAGCACATGTCATCTCAAACATCCACGTACATGACAAGTTACACAGCTTACATAGCACATGTCATCTAAAACATCCACGTACATGACAAGTTACACAGCTTACACAGCACATGTCATCTCAAACATCCACGTACATGACAAGTTACACAGCTTACATAGCACATGTCATCTCAAACATCCACGTACATGACAAGTTACACAGCTTACACAGCACATGTCATCTCAAACATCCATTTACATGACAATTTACACAGCTTACACAGCACATGTCATCTCAAACATCCACGTACATGACAAGTTACACAGCTTACACAGCACATGTCATCTCAAACATCCACGTACATGACAAGTTACACAGCTTACACAGCACATGTCATCTCAAACATCCACGTACATGACAAGTTACACAGCTTACACAGCACATGTCATCTCAAACATCCACGTACATGACAAGTTACACAGCTTACACAGCACATGTCATCTCAAACATCCACGTACATGACAAGTTACACAGCTTACACAGCACATGTCATCTCAAACATCCACGTACATGACAAGTTACTCAGACATGTGCCGAGGGAATAGTTGTACAGAGTTCAGACATGTGCCGAGGGAATAGTTGTACAGAGTTCAGACATGTACCGAGGGAATAGTTGTACAGAGTGCAGACATGTACCGAGGGAATAGTTGTACAGAGGACAAAGTTATCAGCCGGGCAAAGAATGAACACAGGCGCAGTTATCCCAAACAAGTTTATATATTACATATAACTTTGGCGCCCTCTAAAGATTACTTCCATGTGGTGGGTGCCCGCGTCGGTCCCCCACGACACGGGAAGCAGTTTCGGCAACTTTGAAGGGTTCTCAATAGAGCAGCCGAAAACATATTTTTTAGCTTATAAGCTTATGTTTGCTGACTCAGCATTTTGCTTGTCTTTTTTTTTTTTTATGCATACGAAATGTGAATTACATTTGTTTAAAAAATTGATTTAGCAAACTTTAAATGTGCGCCATTTTAGTTGTTGGCTGATCACAATGATAGCTACTGACTGGTCACAATGATAGTTACTGACTGGTTACAATGTTAGTTACTGACTGGTCATAATGATAGTTACTGCCTGGTTACAATGTTAGTTACTGACTGGTCATAATGATAGTTACTGCCTGGTTACAATGTTAGTTACTGACTGGTCACAATGATAGTTACTGACTGGTCACAATGATAGTTACTGACTGGTCACAATGTTAGTTACTGATTGGTCACAATGATAGTTACTGACTGGTCACAATGATAGTTACTGCCTGGTTACAATGTTAGTTACTGACTGGTTACAATGATAGTTACTGACTGGTCACAATGATAGTTACTGCCTGGTTACAATGTTAGTTACTGACTGGTTACAATGATAGTTACTGACTGGTCACAATGTTAGCTACTGACTGGTCACAATGATAGTTACTGCCTGGTCCTAGGTAGGCATCTGCTGAAAGAACAGTATTCGTTTTTTGATGCAAACATTTCACATGATATTATTGATAGGGTGATGAAATGGACTTCAAGAGCTTGTTCAGATAAATAAGTCTGCACTCTACATTCGCTGTGCCGCACACTATTTCAAATACGTTGGCGGCACCTGTACTATAGTAAGGCTGGGTCGGAGCAACCTGACTTCTTGAACCTTTGTGATAAAAATAAATGCCTAACTTTATTATTGATGATCATGAGGAACTGCCGGGTGGGGGGTGGTTGGGGGATGTGGTACATGAAGGCAGGGGCGCGTGGGGTGGTTGGGGGGTGTGGTACATGAAGGCAGGGGCGCGTCTAGCGAAAGTGGCGCCCGGTGCGAAGCCTGAAAGCGGCGCCAAACCAATGTACTGAAAGTGACGCTCAGGGTGGATCAGTACAAAGACGATTGTGTCTTTGTGAAGTTTAGATGGCATTTTACCGTTGAATTCACTGTACACGCCCTGTCTAGAGAAGGTTTTGGCAACACCACGGTGATGGCGCCCGGGGTCGGTGCTATCCTAACAATTTCATGATGAATTTATCTTTTTTTTTTTTTTTCAAATTTCTGTTCATTTTTTAATTTTTTTTTAGAACCGGCACGTCATGTACTTTTCATGGTTATTCCCGTAAAGCCATCCTTTAGATCAGAGGTTCTTAACCAATTGGTCCTCGTGCCACATGGAGGTCCTCGATTGTGAAAGGGATTGCTCTGTATTTTCTTTGTCATTTTACAATATGCAATAAAAACTTTTCTTCTAATAATAATTGCGCGGGCTTATCGGATCCGCAAAAGGGGTCATAAAACACAAAAAAAAAGAGTCAAGTGCCCCTGAGGATTGATCCCTCTGCCAGGCTACTTCCAAGGCTAAGACATTTTTTTCCAATGAGCTCGCAAGTGTGTTGTGTTCGTGGAAGACAGCGTCAAAAAAAGCCTATTTTATTATTTTCTTTTTTACACATCCATAGATCTTGTATCATTAGTATTCATTTGACACAGCTGGAACATAGTTTACGACTTTGATAGCAAAACACGACACATTACCAAGTAAACATGACACATTACCAAGTAAACAAGACACATTACCAAGTAAACAAGACACATTACCAAGTAAACAAGACACATTACCAAGTAAACAAGACACATTACCAAGTAAACAAGACACATTACCAAGTAAACATGACACATTACCAAGTAAACAAGACACATTACCAAGTAAACAAGACACATTACCAAGTAAACATGACACATTACCAAGTAAACATGACACATTACCAAGTAAACATGACACATTACCAAGTAAACATAACACATTACCAAGTAAACATGACACATTACAAAGTAAACATGACACATTACAAAGTAAACATGGCACATTACCAAGTAAACAAGACACATTACCAAGTAAACATGACACATTACCAAGTAAACATGACACATTACCAAGTAAACATGACACATTACCAAGTAAACATAACACATTGCCAAGTAAACATGGCACATTGCCAAGTAAACATGACACATTACCAAGTAAACATAACACATTACCAAGTAAACATGGCACATTGCCAAGTAAACATAACACATTACCAAGTAAACATGGCACATTGCCAAGTAAACATAACACATTACCAAGTAAACATGACACATTACCAAGTAAACATGGCACATTACCAAGTAAACATGACACATTACCAAGTAAACATAACACATTACCAAGTAAACATGACACATTGCCAAGTAAACACCACACATTACCAAGTAAACATGACACATTACCAAGTAAACATAACACATTACCAAGTAAACATGACACATTACCAAGTAAACATAACACATTACCAAGTAAACATGGCACATTGCCAAGTAAACATAACACATTACCAAGTAAACATGACACATTACCAAGTAAACATGGCACATTGCCAAGTAAACATGACACATTACCAAGTAAACATAACACATTACCAAGTAAACATGACACATTGCCAAGTAAACACCACACATTACCAAGTAAACATGACACATTACCAAGTAAACATGACACATTACCAAGTAAACATGACACATTACCAAGTAAACATGACACATTACAAAGTAAACATAACACATTACCAAGTAAACATGACACATTACCAAGTAAACATGACACATTACAAAGTAAACATAACACATTACCAAGTAAACATGACACATTACCAAGTAAACACCACACATTACCAAGTAAACATGACACATTACCAAGTAAACATGACACATTACCAAGTAAACATGACACATTACCAAGTAAACATGACACATTACAAAGTAAACATAACACATTACCAAGTAAACATGACACATTACCAAGTAAACACCACACATTACCAAGTAAACACCACACATTACCAAGTAAACATGACACATTACCAAGTAAACATGACACATTACCAAGTAAACATGACACATTACCAAGTAAACATGACATATTACCAAGTAAACATGACACATTGCCAAGTAAACATGACACACTACCAAGTAAACATGACACATTACCAAGTAAACATGACACATTACCAAGTAAACATGACACATTACCAAGTAAACATGACACATTACCAAGTAAACATGACACATTACCAAGTAAACATGACACATTACCAAGTAAACATGACACATTACCAAGTAAACATGACACATTACCAAGTAAACATGACACATTACCAAGTAAACATGACATATTACCAAGTAAACATGACACATTGCCAAGTAAACATGACACACTACCAAGTAAACATGACACATTACCAAGTAAACACCACACATTACCAAGTAAACACCACACATTACCAAGTAAACATGACACATTACCAAGTAAACATGACACATTACCAAGTAAACATGACACATTACCAAGTAAACACCACACATTACCAAGTAAACATAACACATTACCACGTAAACATGACACATTACCAAGTAAACATGACACATTACCAAGTAAACATGACACATTACCAAGTAAACATGACACATTACCAAGTAAACATGACACACTACCAAGTAAACATGACACATTACCAAGTAAACACCACACATTACCAAGTAAACACCACACATTACCAAGTAAACATGACACATTACCAAGTAAACATGACACATTACCAAGTAAACACCACACATTACCAAGTAAACACCACACATTACCAAGTAAACATGACACATTACCAAGTAAACATGACACATTACCAAGTAAACACCACACATTACCAAGTAAACACCACACATTACCAAGTAAACATAACACATTACCAAGTAAACATGACACATTACCAAGTAAACATGACACATTACCAAGTAAACATAACACATTACCAAGTAAACACCACACATTACCAAGTAAACATGACACATTACCAAGTAAACATGACACATTACCAAGTAAACATGACACATTACCAAGTAAACATGACACATTACCAAGTAAACATGACACATTGCCAAGTAAACATGACACATTACCAAGTAAACATGACACATTACCAAGTAAACATGACACATTACCGAGTAAACATGATACATTACCAAGTAAACATGACACATTACCAAGTAAACATGACACCTTGCCAAGTAAACATGGCACATTACCAAGTAAACATGACACATTACCAAGTAAACATGACACATTACCAAGTAAACATGACACATTACCAAGTAAACATGACATATTACCAAGTAAACATGACACATTGCCAAGTAAACATGACACACTACCAAGTAAACATGACACATTACCAAGTAAACACCACACATTACCAAGTAAACACCACACATTACCAAGTAAACATGACACATTACCAAGTAAACATGACACATTACCAAGTAAACATGACACATTACCAAGTAAACACCACACATTACCAAGTAAACATAACACATTACCAAGTAAACATGACACATTACCAAGTAAACATGACACATTACCAAGTAAACATGACACATTACCAAGTAAACATGACACATTACCAAGTAAACATGACACATTACCAAGTAAACATGACACACTACCAAGTAAACATGACACATTACCAAGTAAACACCACACATTACCAAGTAAACACCACACATTACCAAGTAAACATGACACATTACCAAGTAAACATGACACATTACCAAGTAAACACCACACATTACCAAGTAAACACCACACATTACCAAGTAAACATAACACATTACCAAGTAAACATGACACATTACCAAGTAAACACCACACATTACCAAGTAAACACCACACATTACCAAGTAAACATAACACATTACCAAGTAAACATGACACATTACCAAGTAAACATGACACATTACCAAGTAAACATAACACATTACCAAGTAAACACCACACATTACCAAGTAAACATAACACATTACCAAGTAAACATGACACATTACCAAGTAAACATGACACATTACCAAGTAAACATGACACATTACCAAGTAAACATGACACATTACCAAGTAAACATGACACATTACCAAGTAAACATGACACATTACCAAGTAAACATGACACATTACCGAGTAAACATGATACATTACCAAGTAAACATGACACATTACCAAGTAAACATGACACATTGCCAAGTAAACATGGCACATTACCAAGTAAACATGACACATTACCAAGTAAACATGACACATTACCAAGTAAACATGACACATTACCAAGTAAACATGACACATTACCGAGTAAACATGACACATTACCGAGTAAACATGACACATTGCCAAGTAAACATGACACATTGCCAAGTAAACATGGCACATTACCAAGTAACACCACACATTGCCAAGTAACACCACACATTGCCAAGTAACACCACACATTTTCGAAACATAAATGCTATCAAATGTTTCACAAACACGTTGGTGTCAGTCCATAAATTTTGACTTTTCAGCATACAAACCTGTTTGAAACATTCATAGTTGGGCTCATTGGGGATCGGTCTTTGAGAATATATCTACTACACATTTATTTTCGTTGGTCTTTCTGTTTCAGTGGTTCTCAAGTCTGAGAATGTTCCCAGCCCCACAAGATTTGACTTCATGCGAATGTCACGTATAGTTTTTTTTTTTTTTTTTTTTTTTTTTTTTTTTTTTAATGGTTGTTTCCAAACTGTGTGTCGCGACAAGTTTTTTAAAATTCGAAATAATTTGTTTCTTTTGTTTTGTATCGTCTGCTGAAGAAAACATTTAGCCAAAACGTCTTTTAAAATTTTTTCTCTTTTTTTTTCAAGCCTACGCATAATTTGTTCCACTTTTTATCATGGACCAAGACTCTTATTAGGTGTTCACTGAAGTGATGACCCTTTCAACAAGTGGAAAATAAGAGTAAGTTTTTTTAAAAAATGAAATTTTACCCGATTCCGTTAACTATGCATGAAGACGGCGACTTCGATATGCGTTATATATCTTTATTTATACTTGCATATATATTCATGTTATATTAAACATTCATGTTTACGTTTGTCTTAGCGTTTATATTTGCTTGACTAAAATTCTCCCAAATGTAGTGTTAGAAAAGCAAAGCGTAGCTAACTGTATTCTTGTGTTTGCTCTTACAACAAACATCAGGGATTGAGTTTTGGAAGTGCGCGATAGTGTTGTTGTTTGAGTTCCTTTAGCTTGTCCCATTTAATCCCACGAATTGTTCGTGGCAGTGTGCTGAATAAAAAAGAGTGTGTGGTGTTAGAGTTGTGTTGCGAGTGACAAGTGCTATGAATGCAATAGTGACAGTGACAATTGCTGTAGATGCTATAGTGACACTGATTATTGCTGTAGATGCTATAGTGACACTGATTATTGCTGTGGATGCTATAGGGACACTGATTATTGCTGTAGATGATATAGTGACAGTGACCATTGCTGTGGATGATATTGTGACAGTGACCATTGCTGTGGATGCTATAGTGGCAGTGACTATTTCTGTGGATGCTATAGTGACAGTGACCATTGCTTTAGAAGCTATAGTGGCAGTGACCATTGCTTTAGAAGCTATAGTGACAGTGACCATTTCTGTGGATGCTATAGTGGCAGTGACCATTGTTTTAGATGCTATAGTGACAGTGACCATTGCTGTGGATGCTGTAGTGGCAGTGACCATTGCTGTGGATGCTACAGTGACAGTGACAATTGCTGTAGATGCCCTAGTAACATTGATCATTGCTGTAGATGCTATAGTGGCAGTGACCATTGCTGTAGGTGCTATAGTGACAGTTACCATTGCTGTGGATGCTATAGTGACAGTTACCATTGCTGTGGATGTAGGAGTAGGAGTGAGATTTTAGGTGTTTCTCATGCATTTTTCATGCCACATTCGTACCAATAGATTAAATACATGAATATGAACTGTTCCACTGCTTTTGTGTTATTGAATTCGTACAACACATCGGCCATACAGGAGTTAGAACGAAAGGAGTTTTGACCCTGAAATTGTTCTGTGGCTAAAACGAAGGGGACCTAGTCCCTAGACGACGTATTATCCGTCACTGTAATGTTCGGTTTAGGGGTGGATCATTAGGAAATGCATGTAATCTTTACTCGTCTAAAATGCATGTATCTTCATTGTTAAACTCTTGTTTTCTTCAGTGTTAAATTTCTAGTTGTCTTCAGTGTTAGCTTGTTTTTAGCGTAAAATATTTTTATAAAGAAACTTGCCGTTAAAGAGAGGCTCAAAGATAAAGGTTGAGAACCCTTGACTCAGACAAACCCACACGTTGATACATAAGGAAGTGCAGATAAGGTAACTCTTATCACTACATTCAGCCATTGCACCAGAATACCGACTCGAGTTTAGCCACGATAAAGGTAACTGAATATCCGTAATATTAGTATCTTTCGGATTATTTATTACTTGTAACTGACTGAATACTACACGATTTAACCCAACCGTAAACCAAAATCGCTGAGCGTGAAGTTAAGATTTTGTCTTTTGAAACTATCGCGGGAGTCGTTTGGCGAATATGGAAATTCACTTGTAATTGTTGCGCACCGAAGGTTGTGTTGTATTGTGCGCGGTGTGTCTTGTGTGTAACTTTGGTTACGGGTCGCTTCGGCGCAATGAGACATGTGACGTATTGTGAACGTGGTGTCGTTCAGTTCGTATGGCAGTTGCTGTCTGGACCTTGAGTTTTGGAAGGCTGCATGGTATTTCAGCAGCAAGCTGAGCTATGTGTGTTTGAATTATTGTAAGACAAGATGTTAGATAAGCTAGGATTAAATTTTACGTTGCTCTTGAAATAAGACTTTAGCTTAGTTAATCAGATTATGGCGTATGAACTTGACCAATCTTTGTGGGGGCAACACTGTACATTTCGGGCCAGTACTTGCAGGATTTCTTCTCTTGCGCCTAAACTCTTTAAACCTTGGCTGGCATATCAAAGGAGAGCCTCATCAAAGCCTTGGCTGGCATATCCTAGGCAAGTCTAATAAAGGCCTTAGCTGTCATATCCTAGGCAAGCTTCATCAAAGCCCTGGCTGGCATATCCTAGGCAAGCCTCATCAAAGCCGTGGCTGGCATATCCTAGGCAAACATCATCAAATACTTGGCTGGCATATCCTAGGCAAGCCTCATCAAAGTCTTGGCTGGCATATCCTAGGCAAGCCTCCAGAAAGTCTTGGCTGGCATATCCTAATGCAAGCCTCATCAAAGTCTTGGCTGGCATATCATAGGCAAGCCTCATCAAAGCCTTCGCAGGTATATCCTAGGCAAGCCCCATCAAAGTCTTAGCTGGTATATCAGAGGCAAGTCTCATCAAGGCCTTGGCTGGCATATCCTAGGCATGCCTCATCAAAGCCTTGGCTGGCATATCAGAGACAAGCCTCATCAATGAGTCGGCTGGCATTTCACAGGCGAGTCTCATCAAGCCATAAATTAAACGATTCATGCTGGTTTCCGGGCTTGACCTGTGGAAACCTCCTTCGGTATCGTAGCACTAAGCGATTAGGTGTTCTGCTGTTTCAGCGGTCAGATTGCAGCGTCGGTAGTTAGTATCCCTACGTGTGAGTCGGGTCTACGTTGGTAGCTTCCAGTCGGACTGTGCTTGATTCGCCTTTGTGCAATTTAATTCGCCTTTGTGCAATGACTCACTCGGTCATTCATTCAGCCACTCTTAGCAAGGGTGGGTTTTAAACCTCACTGACTCCCAGCCAAGACCTTGATGACCTCCTGGTGTCTGTAAAATAAGGGCAAGCTTGAGTGGTATGGCCACGTGACCAGAAAACAAGGGCTCGCCAAAGAAATCATGCAGGGCACAACTAGAGGAGGAAGAAGAAGAGGAAGTCAGAGAAAAAGATGGGAAAATAACATCAAAGAGTGGACGGGATTAAAACTAGGCGATGCTCTGCGTCGTACAGAAGACCGAGTGGAATGGAGAAGGATAGTTTTCATGTCATCTGTGGTGCCCAAACGGTCCAAGGACTAAGGGACAAGATGATGATGATGATGACTCTCAGTTGAGTCAAGGGGCTATCTGGTTGGCGCATGGCTGCAAGGGTATCTGCTCTCTAGTTTTGCGTCACCCCAAAGAGACAAGGAGCCCATATAAAGAGACAAGGAGCCATTATAAAGACACAAGGACCCATTATAAAGAGACAAGGAGCCGTTATAAAGAGACAAGGAGCCATTATAAAGATACAAGGAGCCATTATAAAAGACAAGGAGCCATTATAAAAGACAAGGAGCCATTATAAAGAGACAAGGAGCCATTATAAAGAGACAAGGAGCCATTATAAAGAGACAAGGACCCATTATAAAGAGACAAAGAGCCGTTATAAAAAGACAAGGAGCCATTATAAAGAAACAAGGAGCCATTATAAAGAGACAAGGAGCCATTATAAAGAGACAAGGAGCCATTATAAAGAGACAAGGAGCCATTATAAAGAGACAAGGAGCCATTATAAAGAGACAGGACCCATTATAAAGAGACAAGGAGCCATTATAAAGAGACAAGGAGCCATTATAAAGAGACAAGGTGCCATTATAAAGAGACAAGGAGCTATTATAAAGAGACAAGGAGCCATTATAAAGAGACAGGAGCCATTATAAAGAGACAAGGAGCCATTATAAAGATACAAGGAGCCATTATAAAGAGACAAGGAGCCATTATAAAAGACAAGGAGCCATTATAAAGAGACAAGGAGCCATTATAAAGAGACAAGGAGCCATTATAAAGAGACAAGGACCCATTATAAAGAGACAAAGAGCCATTATAAAGAGACAGGAGCCATTATAAAGAGACAAGGAGCCATTATAAAGAGACAAGGAGCCATTATAAAGAGACAAGGTGCCATTATAAAGAGACAAGGAGCTATTATAAAGAGACAAAGAGCCATTATAAAGAGACAGGAGCCATTATAAAGAGACAAGGAGCCATTATAAAGATACAAGGAGCCATTATAAAGAGACAAGGAGCCATTATAAAAGACAAGGAGCCATTATAAAGAGACAAGGAGCCATTATAAAGAGACAAGGAGCCATTATAAAGAGACAAGGACCCATTATAAAGAGACAAAGAGCCATTATAAAGAGACAGGAGCCATTATAAAGAGACAAGGAGCCATTATAAAGAGACAAGGAGCCATTATAAAGAGACAATGTGCCATTATAAAGAGACAAGGAGCTATTATAAAGAGACAAGGAGCCATTATAAAGAGACAGGAGCCATTATAAAGAGACAAGGAGCCATTATAAAGAGACAAAGACCCATTATAAAGAGACAAGGAGCCATTATAAAGAGACAAGGAGCCGTTAAAAAGTTACCCATTGATAGTGATTGGTTTGTTTCAGAAATAGCAGTAAGTCTCTCCCTCGTTAAGCAACTTACATTTGGACTCAACGTCAACGTGTGCCAGGCCCACGCATCAAGACATTTAAGGAAGTTATTTAAATAACAA
Source organism: Omphiscola glabra (assembly GCA_964017045.1). Lineage (NCBI taxonomy): Eukaryota > Metazoa > Mollusca > Gastropoda > Lymnaeidae > Omphiscola > Omphiscola glabra. The sequence continues at coordinate 13,979,365 of OZ024800.1, forward strand.
GCATTCATGTTATTCACATCATTTCTAAACGATTGTTTAAAATTGTTCATGACGTCTTAGACCTACAACTGGAGATTTATGACACCACTTTAATATTACATCTATAAAATGGGCCGCCCCATCATAATGCATTAAGTTATTATTGGGACCAAGCTCTCTCTAAGACTCTATGATATAATCTGAAAAAAATCTGCATAACTAGTTTGACGTTTCGCCTTTCCGTGTTTGTTGGCCAAAGAGCCTTCATTGACAAAACCATATCTAATGTATCAAACGTTTATCAGACTATCTTAATGATACAAATGAAGACACGCGATAAGTGTCGGTAGTACAAGAGTCTGGGGCAGCAAGAGGCAATGTTTTCATTCTTCTGATACAACCAGTTATTTCTTACACATTTGTAAATATGAACTGGATCAATTGCATAAAATAAGGGGCGTGTCATAAAATAAGGGGCGTCATTTATCAAAGTGGTGGGGGAGAAACAATACTTAATTGACACTGTGTTTATATGTACAGCATTCACATCTGTAACAGCACAAATCACATTTAAATATATAGCACTAATGCAATGATAATGTTCATATATACTGGTTGGCCCTGAAAAAGTGAGAACATCTAGCAACAAATGGTTACTACATAATTGAATTAATATAATGTTTTTGTCATTGACAGTTGTATGAATATTATAACGCTAATCAGAAAATATGTTCAATCTTTCAATCCCTCCCCCCACTCTCCCTGCTTCTCAACGACTTTTTGTAAGCGTTGGAATTTCGTTTATGCTTCTGCCAATCAAGCGATGCTATCCCATTTTTGGGCCTCCCTGTATATTATGTCATGCTTATGCCCATCATTGAACTGACAGGAGACACGTGTACACCATCCTGACATGAAGATAACAATGTATCATAAAGACATGGGCAGAAATGGTCAGTTCCCACTCTGTTACCTTACCCCCTTATAATACATCAATTGTTTAAGATCAGTTTCATCTAGAATTACAATCACAGTGTTTTCATTTTCCTTTACTCCAATCGCATGCTGTCCTTACATAAAACAAATCCAAAAAAAAAACATTCCTCTTTCTGTTAAATTTCACGCCACAGTTTCAAAGATTGACAAATTCTTCTAGTCGCAATTTGATGTGATTTGTTTTATAATTTTGAGGTGATCATAAATAAAAATAATAATGAAAACAAGAAGATATCACATCTATATTGCAATCTATTCTTCTTAGTGTGAATAAGTTCCATCTAAATTTTTCTATCTTTTTGACGGCCCACCAGCTATTTAGATTAGACAATTTAGACCACTCCGTCCCCCATCACCTACTTTCACTATTACTGGTTATTAACATGCCCAATGCTTCTTATATAACATCAACATTTTCTGTACGGTGACTATAATTATTAGAATGTTCCATAAAATCTAATAAAATTGAAACTTCATACATATATTTTTTTAAAAATCGGCTTTTTTCTTTAATTGAAGTTTGAGTTTGTTTTTAAAATATTTTAACATCAAGAGAATTTTCCAAAAACATACAATGTTTTATTTCATGGGGCCCATCATTTTCAAATTAATTTTAAAATGTGCAATCACTACTGTACAATACATCACAAAGAATGCAATCACTTCTGTACAATACATCACAAAACATGCAATCACTTCTGTACAATACATCACAAAGAATGCAATCACTTCTGTACAATACATCACAAAACATGCAATCACTTCTGTACAATACATCACAAAGAATGCAATCACTTCTGTACAATACATCACAAAGAATGCAATCACTACTGTACAATACATCACAAAGAATGCAATCACTACTGTACAATACATCACAAAGAATGCAATCACTACTGTACAATACATCACAAAGAATGCAATCACTACTGTACAATACATCACAAAACATGCAATCACTTCTGTACAATACATCACAAAGAATGCAATCACTACTGTACAATACATCACAAAACATGCAATCACTTCTGTACAATACATCACAAAACATGCAATCACTTCTGTACAATACATCACAAAACATGCAATCACTTCTGTACAATACATCACAAAACATGCAATCACTTCTGTACAATACATCACAAAACATGCAATCACTTCTGTACAATACATCACAAAGAATGCAATCACTACTGTACAATACATCACAAAGAATGCAATCACTTCTGTACAATACATCACAAAACATGCAATCACTTCTGTACAATACATCACAAAGAATGCAATCACTTCTGTATAATACATCACAAAACATGCAATCACTTCTGTACAATACATCATAAAGCATGCATTCACTTCTGTACAATTTTAGTACAAAGGTCCTTTTCTTACTTTTAGTTCCATTTAAACATTCACAAAAATGTGATGTTTTAATTTTTCTTGCATAATGTTTATGAGTATTGAAACTTCCTTGCAAATCAGTTTGATCTCTTTCACTTTTTTAGATCTGCTTCGTTTGAACAGGGCACTCACATGACAGTGTAGGCATAGAGTAGGGGTTGGGGCGCCCAATGAATATTGAAAGAACTACCCCTTTTTTAACCGTAGCCTGGTCAATCATGTAGTGATACATTTTCCGGACTCTTGAGTCGAATTGGCATTGTGTACATCAAAATAAAAACCAAGTTTAATTATAGGTCTAATAATAAACCTAGAAACATATCAATATATAGTCAAACATATAAACTTAGGATACATTATCAATGTGATAATGCGTGGACCTATAATCAGGCCTGTAGCCTATACCATTATATTTGATGAAGTCCGATATAGTTGGCCTTAATTATCCTGCATTTTATGAATGAGATCAAAAATATGTATTAAATTATATTTAGCCTAAGTTATAGGCCTGCATACTTTAGATTGAACTTTGAATCATTTTAATCTGACCTATGATTAGGCCCTTAATACATATTTTAAATCTTAATTGGGCTTACAATGTTTCTGTGCACTTCATGTTGAAATTTAATCCTAGCTTACCTGTCGATGAAATATTACGCTATACTATAAGTTTGGATATCAAATAATTATAAGTTCTCTATTTTTTTCAACGTGACCACTCAAAGACATTGTCACGTTGATATTTTAATAGAGTCTCAGTGCATCATGATTCTGATTTAAAAAATGTTGAGAGACAAATTTCTAGTCAAGAAACTGTCAAGAATCATAAAAGAAAATTTGAAGTGAAAACCAATTTGTGGCAGACTGGCCGAGCCGCATTCAGGTCGCTAAAGAGCCGCATGCGGCTAGGGAGCGCCGATTTGCCGACAACTGCCATAGGTGTTACTGATAACATAGGTGATACTGATGCATAGGTGATACTGATAGTATTGATGATACTGATAGCGTTGGTGATAGTGATAACATAGGTGATACTGATAGCATTGGTGATATCGATAGCATTGGTGATACTGATAGCATTGTCCATACTGATAGCAGTTGTGATACTGATAACATAAGTGATACTGATAGCAATGGTGATACTGATAACATTGGTGATACTGATAGGATTGGTGATACTGATAGCATTTGTGATACTGATGGTATTGGTGATCCTGATGGCATTGGTGGTACTGATAACATTGGTGATACTTACAGTATTGGTGATCCTGATAGCATTGGTGGTACTGATAGCTTTGGTGATACTGATAGCATGGTGATACTGATAGCATTGGTGATACTGATAGCATTGGTGATACTGATAGCATTGGTGATACTGATAGCATTGGTGATACTGATAGCATTGGTGATACTGATAGCATTGGTGATACTGATAGCATTGGTGATACTGATTGCATTGGTGATACTGATAACATAAGTTATACTGATAAAATTGGTGATACTGATAGCATAGGTGATACTGTTAGCATAGGTGGTACTGATGGCATTGTTGATCCTGATAGCATTGGTGATACTGATGCTTTGACTTAACAAAGGTAATCCGTTTGGTAAGAAGAGCTATAAGTGGCTTCCTCACTAAATGATAAAACAAGGCCTGTATTAACTAGATTTAATCGTTGCAATGCATTTAATAACTCAAGTCTACAGCCATGGCTAAAACAACATGTAATATGAGTAAACGTACTCTAGAATATTCTGTTAGTTTGATATCCTTCCATGGGTAAGACTGCAATCCACGTTGGTTTTAATTGTCAACTTCTAGAAATTGGAAAACGTGAGTTCTGGATTCCTTATTGTTTTTTCTGTGCAAAATGGCTCGCAATATTTATTCACCATGCCGCGACCTTTTAATACAGTGCTTCCTGTTGTGGTGAGCCCAAACAAAAAAAATTATTTTCGCGGACCCCACAGGTTGAGAACCGCTGGTTTAGAAAGTCAGTTAATAAAACAACCCCTCAAAAAGTTTGTCGTACAAGTCCTTTAAAGGCATTTTTTTTATAATTTTATTTTACATTAATATTGTAATTCCCCACATGCTTTTAAACCGCGGATATCTTTCACCAACTATTTCAGAAAAAAAAAAAAGAAAATATTACGCACCAAAGGAACTTGAGATATTTATTATTTTAAAGAATCTCATTTAAAGCAGTTATCGGAAATGTTATTACGATATCAGTGACACCCTATTTCCTTTATCTTCCCCTTGACAAGATGGGAAACCCTATTTTTGGGTGGGGTTTGGTGTGAAAGAGCGTGGCTGACAATCTGATAGAATGTGTTGTCATCGGCAAAAAGGTATATGTGCCAGGTGTTGGCTCGAAAGGTTGACGGGAAGTGGGTCAATTAGCCGTTCAAATAATTCGCCAGCTATTAAAAAAAGCGAAGTTACTTTAAAGGAATTTTTTTTATATTTTTAAAGAACACGAAAATAAATTAGCTTGCAAGTCGTTGTCAATTAGTTTATGACCAAACCTTCAAATTATCTGTTTTCAAATTCAAGTTATAGATTGTCAATGCACATAGTAGCAGACATGCAATTTATTCTTTAAAAGTATTTTTATTATTCTTTTGTTTCCCCAGATATTAGCGTGAATTTTTGGTGAAGTACTCATGTAACAACACTTGACTTACTTTGACAACAGTGAACGCTGCATTTTTAGGAAATATCAGATAATGTATAGCGACAGCGATAGTGGTTTTGATCCAGATGCTTATAGGAATTCTAAAAAGGCATTGTACATCATCTTCATCCTTCTCATACTGCTTGCTAACGGTTTGCTCATCTTCAAGAATGTCCGTAAATGTGATTTCATGTACAAGCCAAAAACTCTGACAATTTTATCATTGGCCATTGGAGATGTTCTTTTAGCTCTGTTTCCGATGGTTGTTCAAACTAAGTTTTTTTTTGGAGATTACGCATTGACTGGACTTTCTTGCACTACGATAGCGACATCCGGTGTCTACACTCCATCTCTCATCACATTCGTCTACGGCATTGGACTGATGGTCCTCGGCTTTGAAATAATTCAATCTCAGAAAAGCTCACCCACAAATAAAAACAATCAAATTATGTATTCTCTAGCGTACAGCAGTTTTCCTTGGATACTTGGACTTATCGTGGTCTTACCCCTTGGGATGGCGAACTATAACGTTGACACGTGTCTGAGTACTCAGACCCTAGGTCAGGCCAGAGCTTTGTTTGTCATTGGAATTATTTTACCAGCGTGTGGTGCAGTAATCACTTCAATTATTGTCAAGAATAGAAAATCAGAAACGTTGAACAGCCCTGCACAAGCTGAAGTTGTTTTCAACAGCCACCCTACTGCTCCCCCAATCGAGACAACGAACCCTGCAGAAGTGATCCCCGTGAACCCAAATCATTCACAGTCCCCGATGTACGCTTCACCAACAACGTATCCGACCCAGGGACAACCACCTACACATGGACAACCACCACCATTCTACAACCACACCCCTACACAGGGAGGACCACCACAGTTCTACTACCAACCCCCTACACATGGACAACCGCCACATCTCTACAACCATCCCCCTACACATGGACAACCACCACAGCTCTACAACCATCCGCCTATACAACCTTATTACACACAGGTACAGCCGCAGTTCGAAAATGCAACTTATTATCCAGGTAATGTTAATGGTGCTCATAGTCAAACGGGTATTGGGATCCAAGCCGTCACAGGTCCGTCCCATCCAACTTCAAAAGTTAACAGACTGTTGGCCATTTCAGTCGTCTATTTTGTGCTCGTCATCCCGATTGCCATCTATTATCTCAGCTACACACTAAATCCAGATGCTGTGATTCTAGCAACAGTTCCCCTGGCAGCGGTGGATGGCCTAGTGTTGTGGCTTAACATTATTAGGTCTTTCATTACACCTCTCATGATGTACCGTTATTCTGATGACTAAACGAGATGAGCTAATGTTGTCTTTAAATTTTCAAACCTTTCAAAATTGAATATCATCTAAGCGTTTATTGTCCTTAAATTGAATATCATCTAAGCGTTTATTGTCCTTAAATTGAATATCATCTAAGCGTTTATTGTCCTTAGTATGCATAACGGTAATTTGGATGATATGACTTTTGGCTGACAGGATGTTTGTCTTACATGACATTTGCCTGACATGATGTTTAGCTGATATGACACATGACATGAACACTATTGTATGTATGATGTAAATTTGAACAATGTTTTGGCAGCTCGATTGATTTGAATGCAGGAATGTTCGTAAGCGGGAACTTTTGATTTTACCAACATTTGCCATTTAATAATTGACCTCAATTAGCCATGTAATGATTGACCTCAATTAGACATGTAAAAATTGACCTAATTTATCTCCTGGTGATTGACCTCAATTAGCCATATAATGATTGACCTCAATTTATCATCTTGTATTTGACCTCAATTTGCAATGTAATGATTGACCTCAATTAGCCATGTAATGATTGACTCCAATTTATTATCTGGTGATTGACCTCAAATTACAATGTAATGATTGACCTCAAATTACCATTTAATGATTGACCTCAAATACCATTGTAATGATTGACCTCAATTAGCCCTGTATTTATGACCTCAATTTACCATGTAATGAATGACCCTAATTCGCCATGTAATGATTAACCTCAATAAGCCATGTAATAATTTACCTCAATTAGCCTTGTAATAATTTACCTCTTTTAGCCACGTAATGATTGACCTCAATTGGCCATGTAATGATTGACCTTAATGTGCAATGTAATGGAATGACTCCAATTTACCATTTAGTGATTGACCTCAATTTGCCATGTAATGATTGATCTCAGTTATCGATGTAATGGAATTACTTCAATTGGCCATGTAATGGTGACCCTTATGTCATTCTGAACCCCACTCCTCTTTTCTTATTTGCCATTTAATAATGGACCGCACGGAAAAAAATATTAAAACATCAAAGTCCTCCTCTTATACACTTAATTGCTCGCCAACACTTGCAAAAGCTCTACTAATGACCAGTTGACCATTTACACACAAACCAATGTTTGCGTTCCCGCGTGTTAGAGTGTCCCACAAACCAATATTTTGGTTCCACTGTGAGTATCCCACAAACCAAATACGACAGTTAAAGCTTATAATATATCTGAATACGTCATCGATCTGTACGTCTGTATTAAATATGATTAGTCCTAAATGTTGACTTGGCGTCTACCAAGGTCAAGTAAAATTTGATTTTTTTCATTTTCTTTGGGCATGTCGTATATAATCATATGCAACCATATATAACCATATATAACCCTATAAATATATAAAACAATTTCTGAGTAATAATTTATCATCTACATTTTAATTTTTTTACAAAATATGTTTCCATTTTTTATAGAGGTGTTTTGTTTTTTTTTTTTTTTTTTTTTTGTAATGTATTTTTTTAATATATAATTTGTTTGATGTGCAAAATAAAAATATAATTATTGAAGCTTACAACACATAGATAAAATGATCTCAAACATTTGGCTCTCTATGACTCTCTAGTCTCAAACTGTTGGCTCTCTATGACTTTCTAGTCTTAAACAGTTTTCTCGTTTTGACTCTCTAGTCTCAAACTTTTGGCTCTCTATGACTCTCTAATCTCAAACAGCTGACTCTCTTTGACTCTCTAGTCTCAAACAGCTGACTCTCTATGACTCTCTAGTCTCAAACTGTTGGCTCTCTATGACTTTCTAGTCTTAAACAGTTTTCTCGTTTTGACTCTCTAGTCTCAAACTTTTGGCTCTCTATGACTCTCTAATCTCAAACAGCTGACTCTCTTTGACTCTCTAGTCTCAAACAGCTGACTCTCTATGACTCTCTAGTCTCAAACTGTTGGCTCTCTATGACTCTCTAATCTCAAACTGTTGACTCTCTATGACTCTCTAGTCTCAAACTGTTGGCTCTCTATGACTCTCTAGTCTCAAACTGTTGGCTCTCTATGACTCTCTAGTCTCACACTGTTGGCTCTCTATGACTCTCTAGTCTCAAACTGTTGGCTCTCTATACACTGACAGATGGTTGCTAGTCCATGAGAGATGCCTACATACACTGACGGCTAGTTGCTAGTCCACGAGAGCTGTATCTATACACTAAAATCTGGTTGCTAGTCCTTGAAAGATGCATACATACACTGATTGCTGGTTGCTAGTCCCCGAGAGCTTCATCTATACACTGACGGCTGGTTGCTAGTTCACGAGAGATGCATCTATGAACTGACGCCTGGTTGCTAGTCCATGAGAGATGCATCTATGAACTGACGCCTGGCTGCTAGTCCTTGAGAGATGCATCTTTAAAACTGAAGCCTGGTTGCTAGTCCTTGAGAGATGCAACAATGAACTGACGGCTGGTTGCTAGTCCATGAGAGATGCATCTATGAACTGACGCCTGGTTGCTAGTCCTTGAGAGATGCATCTATGAACTGACGCCTGGTTGCTAGTCCTTGAGCGATGCATCTATGAACTGACGCCTGGTTGCTAGTCCTTGAGAGATGCATCTATGAACTGACGCCTTGTTGCTAGCCCTGGAAAGATGCATCTATGAACTGACGCCTGGATGCTAGTCCTTGAAAGATGCATCTATGAACTGACGCCTGGTTGCTAGTCCTTGAAAGATGCATCTATGAACTGACGCCTGGTTCATGAGAGATGCACCTGTACACTGACGCCTGGTTGCTAGTCCATGAGAGATGCATCTATACACTGACGCCTGGTTGCTAGTCCATGAGAGATGCATCTATACACTGACACCTGGTTGCTAGTCCACGAGAGATGTATCTATACAATGACGGCTGGTTGCTAGTCCTTGAGAGATGCATCTACTTTATTTTATTGGTTTACTTTAAAAAAAATAATACTGTTAAAAATGATGTCATGATAAACTAATGAGACCATAGTACTGTCATGTACGGAACCAGTAGTCTGTTAAAGGCATTATTTGACATTAATGTACTTACGTTGTACTTATAACGGGTGTACTCGCTTATGTGTAACGATAAACTGATGAGCCACTCGATAGAATACTTTGTACTTGTTATAGTGTCTATCGTATAGTTTTAAATTACTTATTACTTGGACAAAATAATTGTTTTTAAAAAAACTGAAAACAAAGTCTTTCCTTATATGCATCTTAGTTTGCATTTATGTAATTACTAGCGAGTACCCGACATGCGTTGCAATGACACTCAAAGAAATAAAGTGCTTGTGTTTTAATAATGTTTTTTGTAAGTACTTTAAATATACACAAATTTGTTACCGTTTGGTGCGTATTCGAATTAATTAGAAAGTTTTTCGGAACGTGAGCAGGCCACACGCAGCTGTCCAAATTTAGTCCCCTAACTTGTAGCGATTTATTACCCCATGCAATAGGTTTGGTTGAAATTATATATATATATATATATATATATATATATATATATATATATATATGGCTCATTTATTACATATAAACAAAATTAGGGCCCCCGGCCTCAAAAGGAATATTATGAAATATTTGCACTAATTCAGAAAGCTATTTATTAAGTCACATATACAAAATGAAATGTCACAGTTTAGATTTAATTTAACTCCACCCACCTATCAATAGCTCTGTTTGACATTATATTTACATAGCTCATATAAGAAAAAAACGAATTTAAGGTCCCCGGCCCAAAGCGGAATATTGTAAAATGGTTGTACATATTTAGAAACCTATAGCAGGCCACCACACAAATCACTAAAGGTTTATCGCATTCAGATGAATAGTATAGGAACGCATACGTAAATTATATTTAAATAGCTCATATTAGAAAAAAAGTACTATAGGGTCCACGGTCCAAAACTGATTATTTTTTGTAAAATGAATAGGTTTTGATATCCATGGGTATACTTTTATAAATGTACTTACGTTTTGTTAACGTCATTGATTTTCTTAATTGGTAAAATGAGAATATAGCATCTATTTGTCACAACTATAATATCATTGGATTTAAAGAAATTTTCATCCACGTAAAATTGTACACACTCAATTTCCTAACCCCCATATATATGTACCTAAGATGGTTAATTATTTTTCAAATTCATTCTTATCGTATAGTGTGCTGCCTTGCGCAAATGAAACTATCGTATAACATCTTCCTCCTCCCCCAAACAGAGATTTAAAGAAATTAATAAAATCATCCACGGGATTGTAATCCCCTTACTTACGCAAAAACAATTTTTTTTTGCATTTCACATGCTTTGTTCTTATTAGGATGAGTGATAAGTGCATTAGTGAATTGTATTTGGATATGTAGTTTCGATGCACTGATTCCATTAAACGGCATTTTCGTATTAAAAGTATATTTAAATGGTACGTTTTTTTACTACTTTATAAATTTCATAAAAGTATATTTTTGGAAAGAATAAAAGTATAAACTTATTAAATGTTAAAAAAACAAAGCTAAATTTGTATTTAATTTTATAAAATTTTAGCAATTTAAAAAGCAATCTATTATATAATAGGTCCTAAGCTGTAGCTATTGAGACCCTAATCTGTAGCTTGATGAGGATCTAAACTGTATCATTTAATAGGTCCTACGCTGTAGCTTATTGAGGTCCTAAGCTGTAGCATATAATAGGTCATAAATTTTAGATTATTAGGTCCTAATCTGTAGCATATAATAGGTCCTAAGCTGTAGCTTAATGAGGATCTAAACTGTATCATATAATAGGTCCTACGCTGTAGCTTATTGCGGCCCTAAGCTGTAGATTACTGAGGTCCTAAACTGTAGCTTATTGATCAGATAACCTGTAGCTTATTGAAACCCTAAGCTATATCTTGTTCATGCCCTACGCTCTAGCTTATTTAGTGTATAAATATATCCGGCCCGGTGGGCAAAGCTTGATCGAGCCAGATATCCTTGTCGGAATGGCGTAATATGGTACACTTTTCCCATTATGTTTTAGGCGTTTTATTTTTTGGAATGTCTAGTCTCAGATAAAAGTCAAGCCCACCCCCCCCCCCCCCAAAAAAAAAAAAAAAAACATTTCTGTTAACAAATTATCTTTCCGAAGTGGCGAGATTTCGCAACAATATACTGCATAACTGTGTTACTTAAGGCCACCTTTAAAATTTTCTTCCGGATATTGTTGTGATAACATTTTCAAACTCGGACCCCCATTCACGAACACTGGGAGCAAAAAGTAAGGCTCAACTAGGAATACTCATTCCTCCGTTGAGAGACCCAACTACAATTATCCAAGTAATGATTTCTGGGAACCCGTGGCTACCCGGGCCATACACCGTTGACGCACGCATATACGAACGCATATACGCGTTCAAGATGTAGAATTTTCAGTACTGTTAGTACTGGTGCGTGCTGTATCTATTTTCTTTCATCTTTGCCTCTCCGAGCAAAAAGCCTCGAAACCACGCACTACCAATCACGTCACATTAATAATTCTAAAATATTTGAAGTCGCTTTTCACAACGAAATCCATTTCCTGCTAGAAGATAGCAATAGCGAACATGCAGCTACTGTCTCGACGTGGAGCCGCACCACTGGCCATGACTTATCTGGTCCTTCCAGCTGCACGCTTGAGCTGGCAAACAGTTACATGCAGCCTGAACAAGTTCCATTCCTACCCCAAGCATCACGATGTGTTGCATGGTAACATTAATCCTGTCAAACTGTGTTGAAATTGTATTAAAATTATTTTAAAATTACTTATACTTATCATATCATATATAAATATATTATTTCCAGCGAGTATTGCACTTTATCATTATGTAAGCGGGTAAATTTTGAGAGAGATAGCCGCGATTTTTACCATGGCCACCATCTTGGTTGCCCCGACCCGCGAACTTTTACGTGTTCACGGGTCGGGACAACCAAGATGGCGGCCGTGGAAAAATAAAATAACTCATGTTTTTGCTAAAATTACGAATAAAAAGTTTTTAAAAATGAAAAAATGATCTAAATCTATCCCTCACCCTAACCTGAACCCTAAATTCCTCCCTAACATTGTTTTGACCCTCTCCTTAACAGGGTTTTGACCCTATCGGAACCAGCGTTTTGACACTCTCCTTAGCCTAACGTGGCGCTGGGTTTTGACCCTGAAAAGTAGGAAAATTAAAAAAAAAAACAAAGAAAAGTGGCCAAAATTAATTATAAAATAAAGAAGTAATGAAAACCCAACTTACATTTTCATGGAATACACTTTTACACACTTTATTTCAGGTTCCAACGAAAAGAATATCCAAACATTAATGAAACACGAATAAAACACGTGTGGTCATCTTCTTATGAAATGGCAGACGACATAAAATACTAAATCAGCCAACCAAACTTGAGTATAAAACAGGAAACTTAACAAAAAATGTATCGCCATTATCATACAAGGTTTAACAAAATGGGCTAATGTGTAGAGATGTCGCCATGACGTCATTTGCATTTTTATTAAAGTTGCAGTGATTTAGGGTTCAGGTTAGATTAAGGGATAATGATAGTGATAGTTAGGTTTAGTGACATAATGAACTGGTTGTGTCAACCAAGATGGCGGCGATGAGGCGCCAAAAAAAGGAATTGATTTACTGTTACAATAAATAATTAACTGACACTAAAAACAACACAGGGACCAAACCCAAAGCCCTGGTGGGGCGAATCTAGCTTCACATCACCTATGCATTACTGGCTGTGACCGTCATGATTCACTTCGTGGCCTGCACCCTCTCATTGGCTAGCGGGGTGTCCACCCATGCAGTCCACTTTCAATACTTTGCTTTGATCTTGATAAATTTGATCACGTTTTTGGTGGTCGCGCAATTCGTACTTACATCCATCCATTTCCTGCATAGGTCAGTACAACAGAAATTGATTTACATTCCAAAGTATGTATTGTATGGATTTTTGAAATTCTAGATATCGATTAGTGGCGTAGCGAGGGGGGGAATCATGCCCTGGGCGCTACTCACAAAGGGGCGCCAAATGGTATATTTTACATATAATAAATATGGTATGGTTTTCAAATGGGGGCGCGCTAAAAAGGTATTGTGCCCCGGGCGCGCGTTAAGCTCGCTACGCCACTGATATCGATCCACGTCTCTGCATGAAGTAGTCGATTTCAACTTTGAAGATTTAAATTAATCAATTTTCTTTTCGACTATCTAAATTGAACTGCCTTCGGGTGTGTTTCCCCAAGCTAAAATATGAACTGTTGTATTTTGTTATCTTTCCATTGTACTCGTTTATTGGAACTGCTAGATTATAAAATAAGTCTGCTCCAGATCTTATGTCTTTTTCTATCATGATGTTATACTAAGTATGTTTCTCCCCCACCCCTCTCTCTCTCTGTATCTCTCTCCCTCCCTCCCTTCTTCTCTCTCTCTATCATCCTCTATCTCTTTCCCCTTCTCTCTCTCTCTCTTTTTCCCACTGTCTCTCTCTCTCTCTCTCTTTCTCTGTATCTACCTACCTTGATCTCTCACCCTCTCTCTCCCTCCCTCTCTCCCTCTCACTCCCACTCCTCCCTTCCTCCCCCCTCTCTCTCTATCTCTCCCTCTCTCTATTTCTCTCTACTTGTGTCTGTCACGTGACATTTCAAAGTTCTTGGTCACTGATTCACTCAATTCTAACACAGACTGTTCTGAGTAGTTGTCAAGTTTATTATATTCTCTTAAGATGTCCTTGTTTTTTTAAAAACTTCTACTCTATATAATGCTTTGTCATCTGCTGCAAGTCTTAGACATTGTAACAGTTGGCCTCATACAATTTCTTTTCGTCTTAATCTGTTTAAATTTCTTTGGACTTTTTCGTTTGCGTTCCCACGGTGTCAATACCAGCAATGTTCATGTTAACTTCTTGTCATGCGAGGTTAAAAGTATAAAGGAGTGGGTCTTCTTGTCATGTGAGGTTAAAAGTATATAGGAGTGGGTCTTCTTGTCATGTGTGGTTAAAAGTATACAGGAGTGGGTCTTCTTGTCATGCGTGGTTAAAAGTATACAGGAGTGGGTCTTCTTGTCATGCGAGGTTAAAAGTATACAGGAGTGGGTCTTCTTGTCATGTGAGGTTAAAAGTATACAGGAGTGGGTCTTCTTGTCATGTGAGGTTAAAAGTATACAGGAGTGGGTCTTCTTGTCATGCGTGGTTAAAAGTATACAGGATTGGGTCTTCTTGTCATGTGAGGTTAAAAGTATACAGGAATGGGTCTTCTTGTCATGCGTGGTTAAAAGTATACAGGAGTGGGCCTTCTTGTCATGTGAGGTTAAAAGTATACAGGAGTGGGTCTTCTTGTCATGTGAGGTTAAAAGTATACATGAGTGGGTCTTCTTGTCATGTGAGGTTAAAAGTATACAGGAGTGGGTCTTCTTGTCATGCGTGGTTAAAAGTATACAGAAGTGGGTCTTCTTGTCATGTGAGGTTAAAGGTATACATGAGTGGGTCTTCTTGTCATGTGAGGTTAAAAGTATACAGGAGTGGGTCTTCTTCTCATGCGTGGTTAAAAGTATACAGGAGTGGGTCTTCTTGTCATGCGTGGTTAAAAGTATACATGAGTGGGTCTTCTTGTCATGCGAGGTTAAAAGTATACAGGAGTGGGTCTTCTTGTCATGCGAGGTTAAAAGTATACAGGAGTGGGACTTCTTGTCATGCGTGGTTAAAAGTATACAGGAGTGGGTCTTCTTGTCATGCGTGGTTAAAAGTATACAGGAGTGGATCTTCTTGTCATGCGTGGTTAAAAGTATACAGGAGTGGGTCTTCTTGTCATGCGAGGTTAAAAGTATACAGGAGTGGGTCTTCTTGTCATGTGATGTTAAAAGTATACAGGAGTGGGTCTTCTTGTCATGTGAGGTTAAAAGTATACAAAAGTGGGTCTTCTTGTCATGCGTGGTTAAAAGTATACAGGAGTGGGTCTTCTTGTCATGTGAGGTTAAAAGTATACAGGAGTGGGTCTTCTTGTCATGCGTGGTTAAAAGTATACAGGAGTGGGCCTTCTTGTCATGTGAGGTTAAAAGTATACAGGAGTGGGCCTTCTTGTCATGTGAGGTTAAAAGTATACAGGAGTGGGTCTTCTTGTCATGCGTGGTTAAAAGTATACAGGAGTGGGTCTTCTTGTCATGTGAGGTTAAAAGTATACAGGAGTGGGTCTTCTTGTCATGTGAGGTTAAAAGTATACAGGAGTGGGTCTTTTGTCATGCGTGGTTAAAAGTATACAGGAGTGGGTCTTCTTGTCATGCGTGGTTAAAAGTATACAGGAGTGGATCTTCTTGTCATGCGAGGTTAAAAGTATAAAGGAGTGGGTCTTCTCGTCATGTGAGGTTAAAAGTATACAGGAGTGGGTCTTCTTGTCATGTGAGGTTAAAAGTATACAGGAGTGGGTCTTCTTGTCATGCGTGGTTAAAAGTATACAGGAGTGGGTCTTCTTGTCATGTGAGGTTAAAAGTATACTGGAGTGGGTCTTCTTGTCATGCGTGGTTAAAAGTATACAGGAGTGGGCCTTCTTGTCATGTGAGGTTAAAAGTATACATGAGTGGGTCTTCTTGTCATGTGAGGTTAAAAGTATACATGAGTGGGTCTTCTTGTCATGTGAGGTTAAAAGTATACAGAAGTGGGTCTTCTTGTCATGCGTGGTTAAAAGTATACAGAAGTGGGTCTTCTTGTCATGCGAGGTTAAAAGTATACAGGAGTGAGTCTTCTTGTCTCAGACCTTGTCCAATCTAGAACTTCATTGATTACCATCTCTACGCTATGGCTGGTCGCGTGTGTACAAACCTGTTAATCAAGTTGTAGACCGAGGAGGCCAAGCCTAGAGTCTCCGCGGGCCACTTTGATAGCGAGTAAACCTTTCGCCAACCGCATGCCGTTAAAACATATAGATAAAAATATTCAACTAAACACACTCTTAGTGGTGTAAAGAATTGTTATTAAAGACGTTCTCTCTACTCGCATTTCCATCCCAAGTGCGGAACGTTATTTTTTGTTTACACACGTGACATTTTAAGATTTCTCTTGAGTGTTCACCCGGCGAACGGCTGGAAAATATTACTGTGTGGACGGAGCCGGATTGCCAATGTCGCGCAAATTATCTTGGTTGACCTCGTCTGCTACGCCGTTGAGTGAAAGGATGGGTGGGTCATCTCAGATATGCTTTTTAGTTTTGTTATTAGGTAAAGAGCTAAGTCACTTAAACCTGGATTTTGTAAGCATTCCATGTTGAAACGTAAAAAATTCAACTTTAGTTGATGATTTAAAGATTAAAATTGTAATACTACAAAGTAGAAAATTAAAAAAAAAATATTTTTGAACATCTAAGACATCTAAGTAAATTAATTGTTCATTAACCATTGTTATAGACACTAGTTTCTCTCTACGCTGTTACAAGCCATTTGGTTGTCTACATATTTCTCAAGGTGGTTTTGTCTCCACATTTATGTACATTAAAATAATGTATGGATTAGTTTTGAGAAAATTTTGTAGGCTATATTAACTCTAAATATAAGACAATGAGTGCTATAACCCATTTCGTTGGAATTATTCATCTTGCCAAAGTCTGTTTTTGAAGTGGTATAACTGACAACTCAGATGGTTCCAACTTAGTGCTATATATAACGTAGTGATAAGGAATATCCTGCAGCTTTGGTATTCTTGTTGGCTTGGATCGCGGCATTATTTTCATGTGAAGTGATGTAGTTTAAAGTAGGTCAGGTTGAGAAGCGTGTAGTCCTGTTTTCTGGATCCATTTGGCACACTTAGCATCCATTTAAAGCGCGCTGACAATCTCACTAGCCTCTCGCCCCCCACCCCCCTTGCCACCCCACAAAACCTCTTG
Organism: Omphiscola glabra; assembly: GCA_964017045.1. Classification (NCBI taxonomy): domain Eukaryota; kingdom Metazoa; phylum Mollusca; class Gastropoda; family Lymnaeidae; genus Omphiscola; species Omphiscola glabra. Next base: position 13,996,613 of record OZ024800.1, read on the forward strand.
CAGTTGTCTGCCAATTTTGATAGTTCCTTGCAATTTTCTTTAGTCCATTGCTGCTACCCATCTCTTTAGAACATTGCGGTTACTGCTATACATCTCTTTAATCCTTTACTGTTGTATATCGCTTTAATCTATTACTGTTATCATCTCTTCCATCCACTTCTATTTGTGTACCAACCTCGTTAGTCCCTCTTTAATCCGCCCAGCCTCAGCCAGAAATACCAATGACAGGTTTGGGAGTAAAAAAAACTGGCTGGCAGTGGGCAGACAATACGACCACTACAGGCGTCTATTCAAACTTGCAGACTCCTAGCAGACAAGACCCATGGTGGAGTTTAGGCCGCAAGCAGCAAAGCTTAGTGACGCAAATGCGCACCGAGCATTGCCCCATAGGCACATACTTCTGCGGGCTAGATAGCAACAGGGATCCCACATGCCGGTATTGCAGCTTGGACCCGGAGACGCTGGCGCATCTGTTGACCGAATGTCTCTCACTAGATCTCCCGGCGGAAGCCAGGGCAGTTGGGGAACCCAATGTGAGGAAAATGTTGTAAGGCGCAGCTCAGCAGATGGAGCTCGTTGCCAATTTTCTAGCCGGGGTCATAAGAGAGTAAGCTCACCAATAACCTTCACCAAAATAAATATATGTGTTAGTTAGTCCCTTCTTTTCGTGTTCAGTTCCCATTAACATCATTACCAAAGTGAGATATGGGGCGTAAACCAATGTTATCTCCGTCATGTACACAACCAGTCAATCCCCTTTTCCTTGTTACATACAAGGTTTTCCCTCTCCATAATTTGATGACAGTCTTTATTCTCTGTTCATCAATCCTAATCCTAATCCTAATCCTAGTTCTAGGCGCCTAAACGTTATATTTAAACACTGACGCTAGTTTAATCATTGGATATTGAAGCTGTGCATTGTTTATGAACATAATGAGCAGATGTATGGCTAAGTTATTGCTACAGAAGAATCGCAACATATGTATGGCTATGTTATTGCTACAGAAGAATCACAACATATGTATGGCTAAGTTATTGCTACAGACGAATCACAGCATATGTATGGCTAAGTTATTGCTACAGAAGAATCACTTTAGAGCAGATCCAAGCCTAGGAGGCAGCGGTGGAGGCTGACACCCCTTATGTGGCACTTTTGAGTTTTTTAAATAACATTTAAAAAATGATATGTTTGTTAGGGGAGGGGGGACATTTTGAGAGCTTGCCTCTGGCGGCATTAAGTCAAAGTACGTCATAATTAGAAGACATCTGAAAATGTACATTAGGAAATGACGTCAGCGAACTAGTACATAAGCTTTTCATGCCCTCCCCAAGCAAACCCACAGCCCAAGTTATCGGGCAGCGAAACGGCATTTTGGAGATGTCGCTTTGCCAGGACAGACCCCGCCAGCACCCACTCGATCGAGTACCAACAGATACCACTCCATTCCAAGGAGTTCCTGTCGGCCAGTGATGCTGCTCTCAGTAGTCGGAATAGTGTATTTACGTCCTAATATCTTCCCCCTCCCATTTCGGGAAAGCGTCAGACGACCTCTAATAGGAATTTCTACAGTGTGTTTCTACCTCGCAACTAATTTAGGCAACAGCTGGGACGAAACGGTTGCCTAGGAACAGGTACCTCAAATGATGTGTCATATCTATTAACGGCAACATGTAACCATTATCCCTAGCCTGTTTCTGCCATTTTATTTCCAGCTGCAGAGTTTCCGGGTAACCCCAGAGGGTAAAAGACATCTAAGTAAATTAATTGTTCATTAACTAAGTTAATCATTAGAACTCTTACAAAATAAACTCTTACAAATCTTAATTTCAGTAAAAGAGCTTGACTCATTTTGCCCCGAGGAGACAACTCATGTTTTTAGACGTGGTCAGCCCATAAATTCCTCTTGGGGACAACAAGAAAGGAGCAAGGCTACCTCACAAGATGGAGTCCAGGTCTGAGATTTATTACTTTAAACAATTGTCATTATTTGATGAAAATAAAGTTTTTTGTAAACACACAAACACAAATTTTTTCAAAGAATGTTTTTTTGTACCAGATTTGTACACATCTGAAGGCAATGAAAATGAAATGATGTTTTCAATTCATCATTGATAAGTAGGATTTTTTAAAAACATTTATTAATGTTGAATAGCAAAAATGAAATACAAAGTACGGCTATGAACGGTGCGTTAAGTAAGTTTGATGATAATTAAGTAAAATTAAATTTAATGGTTAGATTGATATAGCTGAATGAATTAAAATGTTAAACGAACGGTGTACTAAATGACGTCATTGCCTCAATGGATGTCCGTCCATATCTCAATAAGGTGACCTCATCTTATATATGGAGACGAAAACACCCCCAGAACACTGCAGTGTTTGGTAATCGAGGTCAATGCATACTCACATATTTGAAGTGTTGCCTGGGGCGGCTGACACAACAGTTGGTGCCTGTCCGTCACTACAAGCCCATTTATCCTATACCTGATAAACTAGAAGTGAGTTTTTACAGCAATATCATCTTGTCTAATGTTACCTTATGTACCACTATGATACATTAGAAGTGACTTTTTACAGCAATATCGTCTTGTCTGATGTCAGCTTATGGACCATGTGATACCTAAATAATTTCATATTACCTGTCTTCTTACCAGAGCCCCAACACTTAAAGAAATGTCAATTAAAGTGATTCTTTTTTTTTTCTCTTCAGTATTTCAGAAATCTTTAGAGTTAGATCTTATTTTCACTAACAAGATCTTAGTCTTAAACTTATTTTAAATTAAATGTAAACAAATATTAAACTGATATTTACATTAAACAGTAATTCCAATAAGTTATTGGTACATGACCCACTGTGTCAAACATATCATTGGTACATGACCCACTGTGTCAAACATATCATTGGTACATGACCCACTGTGTCAAACATATCATTGGTACATGGCCCACTGTGTCAAACATATCATTGGTACATGACCCACTGTGTCAAACATATCATTGGTACATGGCCCACTGTGTCAAACATATCATTGGTACATGACCCACTGTGTCAAACATATCATTGGTAAATGATCCATTGTGTCAAACATATTATTGATAGCTGGCCCACTGTGTCAAACATATCATTGGTAAATGTCCCACTGTGTCAAACATATCATTGGTAAATGACCCACTGTGTCAAACATATTATTGGAAAATGATCCAATATGTCAAACATATTATTGGTAAATGATCCATTGTGTCAAACATATTATTGGTAAATGATCCATTGTGTCAAACATATTATTGGTAGCTGGCCCATTGTGTCAAACATATTATTAGTAAATGATCCATTGTGTCAAACATATTATTGGTAGCTGGCCCATTGTGTCAAACATATTATTGGTAAATGATCCATTGTGTCAAACATATTATTGGTAGCTGGCCCATTGTGTCAAACATATCATTGGTAAATGATCCATTGTGTCAAACATATTATTGATAGCTGGCCCATTGTGTCAAACATATTATTGGTAAATGATCCATTGTGTCAAACATATTATTGGTAGCTGGCCCATTGTGTCAAACATATCATTGGTAAATGATCCATTGTGTCAAACATATTATTGATAGCTGGCCCATTGTGTCAAACATATCATTGGTAAATGATCCATTGTGTCAAACATATTATTGATAGCTGGCCCATTGTGTCAAACATATTATTGATAGCTGGCCCATTGTGTCAAACATATTATTGATAGCTGGTCAATTGTGTCAAACATATTATTGATAGCTGGCCCATTGTGTCAAACATATTATTGGTAGCTGGCCCATTGTGTCAAACATATTATTGGTAGCTGGCCCATTGTGTCAAACATACTATTGATAGCTGGCCCATTGTGTCAAACATATTATTGATAGCTGGCCCATTGTGTCAAACATATTATTGATAGCTGGTCCATTGTGTCAAACATATTATTGATAGCTGGCCCATTGTGTCAAACATATTATTGGTAGCTGGCCCATTGTGTCAAACATATTATTGGTAGCTGGCCCATTGTGTCAAACATACTATTGATAGCTGGCCCATTGTGTCAAACATATTATTGATAGCTGGCCCATTGTGTCAAACATATTATTGATAGCTGGCCCATTGTGTCAAACATATTATTGATAGCTGGCCCATTGTGTCAAACATATTATTGATAGCTGGTCCATTGTGTCAAACATATTATTGGTAAATGATCCATTGTGTCAAACATATTATTGGTAAATGATCCATTGTGTCAAACATATTATTGGTAGCTGGCCCATTGTGTCAAACATATTATTGGTAGCTGGCCCATTGTGTCAAACATATTATTGGTAGCTGGCCCATTGTGTCAAACATATTATTGGTAGCTGGCCCATTGTGTCAAACATATTATTGGTAAATGATCCATTGTGTCAAACATATTATTGATAGCTGGCCCATTGTGTCAAACATATTATTGGTAGCTGGCCCATTGTGTCAAACATATTATTGGTAGCTGGCCCATTATGTCAAACATATTATTGGTAGCTGGCCCATTGTGTCAAACATATTATTGGTAGCTAGCCCATTGTGTCAAACATATTATTGGTAGCTGGCCCATTGTGTCAAACATATTATTGGTAGCTGGCCCATTGTGTCAAACATATTATTGGTAGATTACCCAATTTAAAAAAAAATAAATAATGAGCAGTTTAAATTTGTTTAAAATTGGAAGACAATAATATCTTTATTATTGATACTTGAAATAAACGTAGACAGCTTAAAATGTCTTTTTTTTATATACTTATAATTAACGTAGCTAGCTTAAACTGTACTTTTTATTGATATGTATAATAAACGTGGCTAGCTTAATATTTCTTTTTTATGGATACTTATAATAAACGTAGCTAGTTTAAAATGTCTTTTTTATTGATACTTATAATTAACGTAGCTAGCTTGAAATGTCTTTTTATTGATACTTATAATTAACGTAGCTAGTTTAAAATGTCTTTTTTATTGATACTTATAATAAACGTAGCTAGCTTAAAATCTATTCCTCATGACTGCAGTCATTTCCTTTCCTTGGAGGCGAACTTGGGACTACATTCACCAGCTACCTCAGTGATCAAAATGTGGAGATAATTAGAATATTGGCCCAAGCTGAATTTAACTTTTATTACCGCCTACTCTTCTTCGGTAAAACAGTTCAGGACCTTGTCGAGGAAAACAAAGCAACTAGAAGTAAGTATGATGGCTTAGGAAAGCTAACCAACTAGAAGTAAGTATGATGACTTAGGAAAACAAAGCAACTAGAACAGCGGTTCTCAACCTGTGGGTCGCGGCGACCCCTTTGGGGGTCGAACGATCCTTTCAGGTGGGGGGGTCGCCTAAGACCATAGGAAAACACATATACTCTCTACAGTTATAGCAACTAAAATAATTTTGTGGTTGGGGGGTCGCCACAACATGAGGAACTGTATTTAAGGGTCGCGGCATTAGGAAGGTTGACAACCACTGAACTAGAAGTGAGTATGATGGCATAGGAAAGCTAACCAACTAGAAGTAAGTAAGATGACTTAGGAAAACAAAGCAACTAGAAGTAAGTATGATGGCTTAGGAAAGCTAACCAACTAGAAGTATGATCGCTTAGGAAAGCTAACCAACTAGAAGTAAGTAAGATGACTTAGGAAAACAAAGCAACTAGAAGTAAGTATGATCGCTTAGGAAAGCTAACCAACTAGAAGTAAGTAGGATGACTTAGGAAAACATAGCAACTAGAAGTAAGTATGATCGCTTAGGAAAGCTAACCAACTAGAAGTAAGTAGGATGACTTAGGAAAACATAGCAACTAGAAGTAAGTATGATGGCTTAGGAAAGCTAACCAACTAGAAGTATGTATGATCGCTTACGAAAGCTATGTGCTTTATTTGCATGAAATCAGAAATGCTTTATAACATTCTTCACGTCATTCTGCCCTGGTTTGTTTCTTACCCTTTTAGGGGCATTAAATGTGAGAAACTATTAGAATAGTATAGATCCATTGAATAGACCCATTGAATAGAACACTTGAATAGACCAATTGAATAGACCCATTGAATAGACCCATTGAATAGACCAATTGAATATACCACTTGAATTTGAATAGACCAATTGAATAGACACATTGAATAGACCACTTGAATAGACCCATTCAATTGACTCATTGAACAGACCCATTGAATAGACCCATTCAATTGACTCATTGAACAGACCCATTGAATAGACCCATTGAATATACCAATTGAATAGACCCATTGAATAGACCCATTCTTAAATGGGATAAATCACCAACGTATTTGAGAATAAGGCTGGACCAAATACTCCAGCTGCATAACCTTGTACAGGAGCTCGGCACTCGAGTCAAGTCATAACTCAGAATGCTTCAATAAACGTGCAACCACTACTTGGGGAGCTGATGCAAGACTCCATAGAACACTCTATCTCGGGAGCGTAAGGTGTGACCTGGACTACAGCCTCCTTAGAACACTCTATCTCGGGAGCGTAAGAGGTGCCCTGGACTACAGCCTCCTTAGAACACTCTATCTCGGGAGCGTAAGAGGTGCCCTGGACTACAGCCTCCTTAGAACACTATCTCGGGAGCGTAAGAGGTGCCCTGGACTACAGCCTCCTTAGAACACTCTATCTCGGGAGCGTAAGAGGTGCCTTGGACTACAGCCTCCTTAGAACACTCTATCTCGGGAGCGTAAGAGGTGCCCTGGACTACAGCCTCCTTAGAACACTCTATCTCGGAAGCGTAAGGTGTGCCCTGGACTACAGCCTCCTTAGAACACTCTATCTCGGGAGCGTAAGGTGTGCCCTGGACTACAGCCTCCTTAGAACACTCTATCTCGGGAGCGTAAGGTGTGCCCTGGACTACAGCCTCCTTAGAACACTCTATCTCGGGAGCGTAAGAGGTGCCCTGGACTACAGCCTCCTTAGAACACTCTATCTCGGGAGCGTAAGGTGTGCCCTGGACTACAGCCTCCTTAGAACACTCTATCTCGGGAGCGTAAGGTGTGCCCTGGACTACAGCCTCCTTAGAACACTCTATCTCGGGAGCGTAAGGTGTGCCCTGGACTACAGCCTCCTTAGAACACTCTATCTCGGGAGCGTAAGGTGTGCCCTGGACTACAGCCTCCCCGTGCAGGCCTTTGCCAGCCGAACGGCTCTATGGGGGTCTAGATGCGGGGCGTAACGTACTACACCCAAGGCTGCTGTGGAAATGATCTCAGACATAGAACCACTACACATCCGCCTGGACAAGGACATCCTAACGACCGTAGAGCGATACTGTCGAATGGAGAAGACAGAAACCTGTTTTCAATTACAAGACAACTGGGTAAAGCGGACAAGCCTTAAAAAAAAACCTTCTTTATGGATGCGGTCCATTCACTTGAGAACAAGCACCCTTTAAACAGGGAGAAAATACACCTGATCCAGAAGAGATCACGTCAGGATGGCTGCGAACCGTCAGGTGTACGTTTGACCCTGTCACACATGGCAGTTATCAAGTGGAGCCCACAATAAAGACGATCGAGTCATATAAAGAAGATGCGACTACAGTCTTCACGGACGAGTGAGGAGATTTGAGGTCTAAGTGGCATGCATAGCACTGCAAAAGAAGCAGAAATCGAAGCTATATTAATGGGCCTGAAACAAGTGCGACGTAGATTAGCCAGACGTAAAGCACTTCCATCCATTGTAGTGTTCACCGATTCACAATGTGCTCTCGAAATTGTGAAGAGGTGCTCTTTGGACACGCAAATGGAAAATGTAATCTTGGAGCTCTTAGAAGACATAGTCTCTCAGAGGTAAAGTGACCCTCAAATGGATACCAGGACACGCGAGGATCCCCCAACAGGATAGAGCTGACTATCTTGCGAAACAAGGCTCTTCCTTGTCTCAACCTAAAGGTTACCGGAAATATGATGTAAAGAAATTTCGTCGACGGAAAATTGATCGACGGAAATTTGATCGAACGGAAATTTGGTCGAATATTTTTTTCAGTTCAGATGTTAAAATGTTCGTCAAATTTATTTTTGAACGCACTATACTATAGAGTAAAACAAAATAATGCGTTCAAAAATAAATTTGACGCAAAATTTTAATGTATAAGCTAAAAAAGGATTTGACCGAATTTCCGTTCGATCAAATTTCCGTCGATCAATTTTCCGTCGACGAAATTTCTTTCGATCAAATTTCCGGATAGCAACCTAACCGACCAAATGACCAAAAAAGGGTTTCAAGGCCATGATTAAGTACCTCTTCCGTGAGGAATGGCTAAATGAATGGGGAAAAGGCTCGAAAACTTTACCGGAACATTCCAAAAACTAGCCACAAGAGCGATCAGTGGTGGAGTCTTAAACGCCACCAGCAGAGCCTCATCACGCAGATGAGGACAGAGCATTGCCCCAACCGCAGCTACCCTAAATAGGTTGCACCCACTGCGGGACCCGAGCTGCCGTCACTGTGGCCGGGCGCCGGAGACTTTCTAGCACCTACTAGCCGAGTGCTCGGCGCTAACGTCTGGTGGGGCTGGAGTGCTCCCAGACAACCATGTCGAGAGTCCGATTTACGGCGATGCCCAGCAGATGAGGCAGACCTGTAACATACTTGCCTGGGCCATTAAAGAGCAATAGCTTGGTCCCAAAAGTGAATGTTATATATTATAGACCATTTGAATAGACCCATTGAATAGACACATTAAACAGACCAATTGAATAGACCCATTTAACAGATCCATGGAATAGCCTTATTGAATAGACCTATTGAATAGACCTATTGAATAGACTAATTAAACAGACCCATTACACAGACCCATTACACAGACCCATTACACAGACCCATTACACAGACCCATTACACAGACCCATTACACAGACCCATTACACAGACCCATTACACAGACCCATTACACAGACCCATTACACAGACCCATTGAACAGAAACAATGAAATATTTTCATAAATAGTAAAATTAATAAATAAATAAATAATTAAATAACAAAATAATGATAGAGTAAGGTAGGCAGTATGATGAGGAGTTTGGAGTAGGCAGTATGGTGAGGAGTTTGGAGTAGGCAGTATGGTGAGGAGTTTGGAGTAGGCAGTATGGTGAGGAGTTTGGAGTAGGCAGTATGGTGAGGAGTTTGGAGTAGGCAGTATGATGAGGAGTTTGGAGTAGGCAGTATGATGAGGAGTTTGGAGTAGGCAGTATGATGAGGAGTTTGGAGTAGGCAGTATGATGAGGAGTTTGGAGTAGGCAGTATGATGAGGAGTTTGGAGTAGGCAGTATGGTGAGGAGTTTGGAGTAGGCAGTATGATGAGGAGTTTGGAGTAGGCAGTATGATGAGGAGTTTGGAGTAGGCAGTATGATGAGGAGTTTGGAGTAGGCAGTATGATGAGGAGTTTGGAGTAGGCAGTATGATGAGGAGTTTGGAGTAGGCAGTATGATGAGGAGTTTGGAGTAGGCAGTATGATGAGGAGTTTGGAGTAGGCAGTATGATGAGGAGTTTGGAGTAGGCAGTATGATGAGGAGTTTGGAGTAGGCAGTATGATGAGGAGTTTGGAGTAGGCAGTATGATGAGGAGTTTGGAGTAGGCAGTATGGTGAGGAGTTTGGAGTAGGCAGTATGATGAGGAGTTTGGAGTAGGCAGTATGATGAGGAGTTTGGAGTAGGCAGTATGATGAGGAGTTTGGAGTAGGCAGTATGATGAGGAGTTTGGAGTAGGCAGTATGATGAGAAGTTTGGAGTAGGCAGTATGATGAGGAGTTTGGAGTAGGCAGTATGGTGAGGAGTTTGGAGTAGGCAGTATGATGAGGAGTTTGGAGTAGGCAGTATGATGAGGAGTTTGGAGTAGGCAGTATGATGAGGAGTTTGGAGTAGGCAGTATGATGAGGAGTTTGGAGTAGGCAGTATGATGAGGAGTTTGGAGTAGGCAGTATGATGAGGAGTTTGGAGTAGGCAGTATGATGAGGTGTTTGGAGTAGGCAGTATGATGAGGAGTTTGGAGTAGGCAGTATGGTGAGGAGTTTGGAGTGGGCAGTATGATGAGGAGTTTGGAGTAGGCAGTATGATGAGGAGTTTGGAATAGGCAGTATGATGAGGAGTTTGGAGTAGGCAGTATGATGAGGAGTTTGGAGTAGGCAGTATGATGAGGAGTTTGGAATAGGCAGTATGGTGAGGAGTTTGGAGTAGGCAGTATGGTGAGGAGTTTGGAGTAGGCAGTATGATGAGGAGTTTGGAATAGGCAGTATGATGAGGAGTTTGGATTAAGCAATATGAGGTAAAGGGAGGGTATGGCATGCAGCAGTATGAGAAGGTAGGTTTAGAGTAGGTAGTAGAGTGAGTAGGGTGGGGTAGGTGGATGGCTGGAGAGGCAGTGTGGGATAGGCAGTAAGGTGAGGAGTTTGGAGTAGGCAGTATGATGAGGAGTTTGGAGTAGGCAGTATGATGAGGAGTTTGGAATAGGCAGTATGGTGAGGAGTTTGGAGTAGGCAGTATGGTGAGGAGTTTGGAGTATGCAGTATGATGAGGAGTTTGGAATAGGCAGTATGATGAGGAGTTTGGATTAAGCAATATGAGGTAAAGGGAGGGTATGGCATGCAGCAGTATGAGAAGGTAGGTTTAGAGTAGGTAGTAGAGTGAGTAGGGTGGGGTAGGTGGATGGCTGGAGAGGCAGTGTGGGATAGGCAGTAAGGTGAGGATGAAAGTGAAAGTAATGGTAACCTAGAACAGTAGTTCTCAAACTTATTTCGGTCAACCCTTGGCACAATGAAATCAACTCCAGCGCCACGAAAAAGGTAATTCTTATAATTGAGTACAGTAGTTAGCCATACTCTGTATGAGAAATAAGACTATCAAATGTTTTCAACTGTCAGCAGTGCCGGCTTTAGGTATTGGTTTGTTGCCTGAAGTGGCAACTTTCAAAGGCGGCAAATTAAAGAGAAAAAAAATAAGGAGGAGGTGAAGAAACAATGAAAATGAAATGAAATGAATTTTCAAATTTTATATAATTTTGATTGTAAAATAATGTTTCTGATAAAATCACCGTATGCCCCCTTGCGTAATCTACTGAGAATTTGACTGCCCCCGGGGACCCAGCCCGCTCACTGTGAGAACCACTGAGATAAAATATAGATATTTCAATGATCGTGAGGGCTCACTAAGTTTCTTCCATCAAATACCACACTGTCAACAACTGGAACGTTGCACCAGAATCAATACTGTAATTGCAGCAAAAGCAGTCTTTAAGGGACATCAGGAAAAGGTTGCAATAGCAGTCTTTAAGGGAGATAAGGAAAGGGTAATTGTTCTAACAGTTAAATGTTCATTCAAATGATCTTCAAGAGGAAAAATAATAAGATCCTTTTGATTCATAACAGGTACTCAACATAACCCACAGTCAAGGGGTGCTCGCAAAACTTTATTTTTAACTTAAAGTGAATTGCAGACAATAAAAAAAAAACCTCATTCTATTTAGGCCTACTATTTATTTGAGTTATTAAATTTTTATTTTTATTGTTATTTTTTTTTCTTCAAATTTAACAGAAAATATTTCAGTAGACAAACTATTTGGTTTACCTCTCGACCTTCTAATGAGAAAAGACGCCCCGTTACAAAGTAATGGACCGCATCTCAAAGTCCCTTCTCTTTTATGTGTGGTAGGTTTTTTTTTGGGTTAAGTCAATTTACATTAATTTAGATTGAACTTTTTTTTGTAATATCTTGATGGTAAAGCTCATAAACATCAATATCTTTTCATTAGACGCGATTGTTTTGATTTTAATTTTTTTTTAAACAACCACTCTTTAATGGTGTGTGTGTTGTTGGCTTTAAATTAAAAATAACAGCACATAGCCGACTCATCCCATAAATAGAACTTTGAAATAACTGAAGGAATTTTTGAATTTGTTCATTTATTTTATATCGAGCAAAAATATTTTTTAACACATGATATCGGTTATGTATGGAAAAGTTTACCGTTTGCAAAATCTCAACTTCATGAATTCTAGCTGCTGCAATTTATCCATAAGAATGGCCTAACTACCCAAGGCATATTCAAAGCTCCAGAAAGCAGTACCAAGGTCAAGGTAGGATTTGGTACTTATAAATTAATTTCGTCAAGTAAATTAAGTCTTCCGTTAAAATGGAGTATAAAATTAATTTATTATAAATAAAAATATCTTTAAAAAAAATATGTATATTTTGTCAGTCATAAGAAACAAAATGACATTTTGCCATTACCAAAAATAAATGATAATATACATACCCAGAGAAAATAAAGACAATGCAATTTTTAATATCTGCGAGTCAGAGGATAATCTTTCAAATGCATTTACTACGGTTGCCTGTTTCTTTAGCTTTAAAAAGTCGACACCTCTTGCCGTTAACAGCCACTTGAAAGATCAAATGATTTTATTGGTGCGTTAGAATATTATTATGTAATCTCTGCGCTAATGACTCGACACAAATATTGTTAAGGCCGAGAAGGAAGACAGCATTGTGTCTTTTTTCCATCAAATATTAATTCATTTTAAAAAATCGTATGTAATAACATTTATCACCGCCCTCTTCGTCAGTCGAAACGCCACCTAAATCTACTAAAAATTGTGGCGCCCGAGCCTTTCGCCAACATTGAGAACCACTGATCTAATGCACCAGGAGCGCTTCCGTCATTGGGTTGCAGAATTTTCGTAGCATATTCCTCTCTTTAAGACATTTTTGTAATCAAATTTTGTGCAAGTTCATACAAATTCAATTTTGTGCTTTAGAATAAACACCTCTAGTGAAACTGTACAAAAGGAGATTTTCATACTGCAAATCCTTTTGTTGACCATGAAAAGAAATAGAAAGGGTAATTGATAAGGCCTTCAAGGGTTACCGCATTCAGCCTACAATCAACAGCAGAATGGTCAGTTAAATTTGATGAGTGATATCATTCTGCACACCGCTGTAAACAAAGCCGAGAAATGGTGGTAGGATGTGATGAGAGGAGGGGGGAGGTAGGCAGCAGGATGAGCTTATGGCGGTAGGGTAGGCAGTTTAATGAGAAGGGATAAGTGGGTAGGCAGTAGGATAAGAAGAGAGGGTAGGGTATGCAGAAGGATGAAGAGGGGCGGTAGGGTAGGCAGTAGTATGAGAAGAGATGGTAGCGTAAACAGTTGGATGAGAAAAGGGTAAGGTAGTCAGTAGGATGAGGAGTTTGGAGTAAGCAGTATGAGAAGAAGGGAGGGTATAATAGGCAGCATTATGAGGAGATAGGGTAGAATAGGCAGTAGGATGAGGGTGGGGTAGGTGGTTTGATGGAGAGGCAGTGTGAGATAGGCAGTAAGATGAGGATGAAAATGAAAATAACGGTAACCTAGAACAGTAGTTCTCAAACATTTTTCGGCCACCCTTGGCACTATGAACTCCATCAAATACAATACCGACACTGACAACTACTTTCTATAGTCTATGTATCATTTTGGTCACTCCGCCTCTATGTCAAAATGGTTTTGAATTAACGAACTCTTAAAACAAACAGCAAACTCTAGAGTCGGAGCTCTTTAAATCTCCCCCAATGTATCCCCTGATACAGCCCCACCCGCCTTCCACTCGATTGACAATGCGAGTGAGGAGGCATCAATAAAGGAAAACCTGGTTGGTTGGTGGTTCCGCTCTCACAGCACCTGATCGTTTGGTCGTTCTGCTCTCACGACACCTGCAGGTGAACTTTCTATGGGCTGGGATGGATATATTTTAAAGTCCCAAATAAAAAAACACCCCTTTCCATCCAGGAGTGACGACGGACGCCCTCTAATAGGGTTGCTACGAATGGTTTTTAATTTGTGATTACGTAACATCGCAGCTGAGATGAAAGGGTTGCCTAAAGACAGTCAACTAATCTAATCTACTTTAGACAAAACAGTAAACTATCGAGCCGAAGCTCATGAAGTCTTCCCCAACACACCCTCCGCTAAACTCAACTGACCATCAACTACTCTCCCAGTAGTCTTTATACCAGTCGGGCCGCGAAGTGGCACGCCGGGAGCTTTCCGCCCCTGAGACAGCTTCACCCACCCTTCCACTCGATTGACTATGCGAGGGAGGCGGCACATGACTAGTGAGGGAACGCCTGCCGGACGGGGTGCTGCTTGCACGCAGCTACCGTGCCTGACTTTATAGGGCTGGGGTGCTGCTTTCACGCCGCTACCGTGCCGGACTTTATAGGGCTGGGGTGGATACTTTTTACGTCCCTATTTCCCCCCTTCCCACCCCTGGGGTTGCATCGGTGTTTGACAGACACACTCTAATAGGGTTTGTTTCATGTTTCTGCGGTGTGAGTTAGAGAGAAAAGAAGTCGCAAAGGAGCAGTACCCTCAAAGACCAGATATCTAGAATCATCAGTGTGGGTTGTTTCGTTCCCTCACATCACATCCATACGGCAACTGTAATCACGCAACCTGTTTCTGCGTTATTTTCAACTGCACTTGTTGGAGACCATGCAGCCGTATTCTTTCTAACGCAGTTTCCGTGCGTTACCTTTGCCTTTCAGTGGACACTGTATCCTGGGGAACGTTTCATTGGGTGTGTGGCAAACGCCTCTTTATCGACATGCCATTTTTGGGACGGACATGTCGACTAGAGCCCCGGGGGACAGTCAACTAACACACATATGCTGGTGAAGGTATGAGATTACTCTCGCATGACCCCGACTAGTAAATTGGCTAACAGCTCCATCTGCTGAGCTGAGCCATACAACATTTTCCTCAGGCAGGGTTCCCGAACCGCCCTGGCTTCCCCCGGGAGATCTGGTGACGGAAATTCGGTTAACAGATGCGCTAGCGTCTCTGGGCCCAGACTGCAATGCTTGCAGGTAGGATCCCTGTTGCTATCTAGCCGCCAGAAGTATGTGCCTATGTGGTAATGCTCGGTGCGCATTTTCGTCACTAAACTTTGGTGTATGCGGCCTAACCCCCACCATGGGTCTTGTTTGCTAGGAGTGGGCACATTTGAAAAGACGTCTCTGGCGGTCGAATTGTCTGCCCATTGCCTGTACCATTTTGTCCTGAAGTGGTCGGCCAGCCAGTTCTTTATTCCCAAAAAAAGTAATTGGCACTTCTGGCTGAGGCTGGGTAGCCCCAGTTTTCGCAAGAGTGTCCGCTTTCTCACTGCCACTGATGTTTACGTGGCCTGGGATTCATTGCACGGTTACCTTACCTCCTATTTCGCCGATTTTTCACACGTCATCAATAATAACGTCCACTAGGTGAGTGATACCCTGTCTCTTCAACAAAGATCTCGAGAGCAGATCTTAAGTCCGAAAACACGATCACATCGAGCCCCGCAAGCTCGTTTTCTCTCTTAGTGTTTGATACACGCTCTCCAGGGCCCTGTGTTTAGCCTTAAGCTCCACATCAAAGTTCGATGCTGCAGTCCCACTGGGCCCCACAGTTCCTGACTTTGTGGCCCCCCTTCTGGGTATTGTATGAGCGCACCATACCTAGCAGTACCGTCTCTCAGATTTGCCGATCCGTCCGTGAACACTTTCACAGGTACTTTGGAGTACAGATCCATGGTCTCAAGGCCAGCCGCTTTCTGAACATTTTCACTGCTGCATCGGTCAAGGCCAAATGTATGGAGGGACGTGATGGTTCCGCGTACGGCAGATTAACTGGGATTTGGGTCAGATGTTCTCTATTTGGGGCAGATCGACTATCCTTTCCAGTTACACGACCTGAGGCATGCAAGAGGACCTCTTTAGTCTTCTGCCCGCCACCCGGTTCCTTCTTGTCTAGCCGACGGTACCTCACTACGGTACTTAATATTGACTTTTCACTCCTTATTTATAGCGGTTCTACATTGGCCAAGACCTCTAAAGCAGCTGTGGTTGTGGTCCTCAAGACCACATTGGAAAAGTTGGACTGAATCCAGAAATAGAATCTCAGAGCCTATTTCTGGATTCAGTCCAACTTTTCCAATGCGTCTTGCTTGCAACGGATTGGACTGGCATGCTGTAATACATCACTGACCTTACACTGCCCTGGAATAGAGCTCTAAGCATTCTTGCGCCCGCGCCCTAACTTGTGCAAGCCATTGTTTTCACCAGGTTGAGCTTGGCGGCTGCTTGGGATCAGTGGCCTTGTACAAAATTGTGCATTTGTTCCTTTTGATCCAATGTGACCCCCAGGTAAACAGGTTGCTTGTCCCATTTGAGCGCTACATTGCCCACCTTGAGCTCGATCGCCTGTTTGAGAATGGTCCGCCCATTGGTGAAGAGCGAAGGGACCGTCTTCTCGGTGTTGATTTCCAGATGCCACCCCGCATGAACCTGTTGATAGAGGAAATTTCCTGCTGTATTAGCGTTTGCAGGCGGTGGATATCCTTAAAGGTTCTCCAGATAATCAAATCGTCGGCATACATCGCAGCATTAGTTGCTAGATTTTGTGGGAAGTCATTGATGTAGTCTAGGAAGAGAGTGCAACTAAGGGCTGATCCTTGCGGGAGCCCCTCTTCAAGGGTTCTCGTCCTGGAGTTTTTGCTGCCGAATTTTGTGTTGATTGTCCGGTTTGTAAGAAAACCGGCAACCCACTTGTACATGTTGGCAGTTACTCCCAACTTTTGCAACTTCAACAATAGACCGGACTTCCAGACCTGGTCATAGACCTGCGGAGGTAAAAAAAATACAGCCACTGTATGCGAGTTTTACTGGAGCCCATCTGTTATGGACCGGAGAAGACGGAGCACTTTGTCTACAGGCTGCATTCGCTTGGAGAGGCCCGCACGTATTGGAATTAGGCTACCGGTACTCTCCGGGTACCAGTAGAGCCTCTGATTAGCCATTCTCTCGGCTACCTTCCCTAGACACGATGTTATGGACAGTCAACTAAATCGGTTACAGGAAATTTTATCGAAAGAAATTGCGTCGACAGAAAATTGATCGACGAAAATTTGATCGAACGGATTTGTGATCGAATCTTTTTTTCAGTTCACACGTTAAAATTTTCTTCAATTTTTTTTTTGAACGCACTATCCTATATAGTTAAACAAAATAATGCGTTCAAAAAGAAATTTGACGCAAAATTTAAAAGATATCCGTCTAACGATCCTTAACAACATGATATTGAACGATATTTATCAGGCACACTATACTTAAATCCAGAAGTCTCATAATCCCTATTACCACGTTTTGAAGTCTCATAATACCACCTACCACGTTTGGACAGTCTCATAATCCTTACCACCACGTTTGGACAGTCTCATAATCCCAACTACCACGTTTTGACAGTCTCATAATCCCAACTACCACATTTTGACAGTCTAATAATCCCTACTACCACGTTTTGACAGTCTCATAATCCCCACCACCACGTTTGGACAGTCTCATAATCCTTACTACCACGACTTCGAACGATGTCTTGACAGCCATTTAATGCACATCTTCCAGAAACTAAAAGAGGACATCGAAGCCAATTTCTACAAAACCCCAAACTATGAAATAAGTAACGAATACAATGCTCACGACGTTGCGGCTGCCCTCAAAGACTTTATTGCTGAGCTGCAAAGGCCCCTGATGACGACACCCGTGCTCCGATTTTTCCCAGATTATTTTGGTGAGAAGTCCTTGACTTAAATTACTGACTAGGTCAGTACATTGCATCTCTTGATTCAGATCATTGCATTAATGTATTGGTTTACTGACTGATTTGAAAGAACGCATTGATATTAGAATTATAACACTCACTTATTTTCCTATTTAGTAAAAAATATGGAGCCCAGGGAACTATTGTCAGGGTTGACATATTATATTCTAATGATGACACCAGGACACAGAGACTCATTACAGGTAAATTAACCAAATATTTTGTGTATACTTAAATACATGTATTAACCAAATAATGTTGTATACTAAAATACATGTATTAACCAAATAATGTTGTATACTTAAATACACGAGTTTTATCCAAAAAATGTTGTATGCTTAAATACATGTATTAACCAAAAAATGTTGTATACTAAAATACATGTATTAACCAAATAATGTTGTATATTAAAATACATGTATTAACCAAATAATTTTGTATACTTAAATACATGTATACATTCAGTGCCGCCCCATCCCCTTTTCCTCGGCCTAAGTTATTTTATTTGTTCATTTAATTGTATTGATTTAATCTCTTTGGAATCAACACTTACTGCCTAGTTTTTATTAATACTGGGAACACTCCCATACACCATGTACATAAAAACGCATATGTTGAAGAAGCCTCTGGACAATTAATGGATAAAAAGAGATATAGATTAATCAAGAAAAATCCAAGTGTTCGCAACATATGAAATCGTGCGACAAAAAATATAACAATTGATTTAATATTCAAAACTTCTAGCAGTCCCCTTTTTACTTACGTCTTAAATGGACCAATTGGGAGACCCCGTACGGCCTATTGCCATGGCTCTTGTCTACAGAACACAGCTCAGGATTTCTTGATGTGTTCTTCTAGCCTTTTGAAACTATATTACCTCAATATATTAAGGACACCAAGCACGTTTTTAAAAAATTCCTTAACATTATCACTTGTAAACGACATTGATTGTTTGTACACCCGTCAAGTCCACATGATGACGGTTTATGGATTGGAGAATGTTTCATCGAAAATAAGCCACATCCACCAATTTATACAGACGCCTTCGTCCGTGTGATGAAATGAGGCTGACCTTAACATCCACCAATTTATACAGACGCCTTCGTCCGTGTGATGAAATGAGGCTGACCTTAAAAGTTCAATGAACTCACCACGACCTACTTCGAAGACCCCCCCCCCCTCTCCTTTTTTCTTGTTCAGGACGAGTTATTTGCCCTGACTGCCGTCACCTCACGTGGATCGCTCACGGAACTGACGGATATTTTTACCAGCGAAGTGAACCACGCAGTAGAAACGCCAAACTCCCCTCCACCCCCATTCCGGTCTCGCCTCGGGTGAGCGATTATTGAAACACTGTCCTGACTCGCCGTCGCATGTAAGGAACGTCAGAAGCTGCCTCCAAAAGACACAAAGCATAACTTAGCGCCCACACTCTACATGGCACATGGCCGCCTTCGCTGAAGTGTTGTGACACACACCCTCAAGTCTGCTATGAATGTACCCCGGATCACGTTGTTGCTTCGGTGCGACATATATATATGCATATATGTAGCTGTCTGAACACCTACCTGGTTACAAGATTGCCGTATTGCCACAGTACAGTCAACCGCATCTTAGCAGCTGGATTTAAGGATCTGTTTCCTTAGGCCTGAGTCCCCCGAACCCCGCCCTGGAGCACATCCGTAAGACCAATTCATCGCCCGCAAAGATAGGACCGCGTGCTAATAGACTTTACCCCCAAAGAGAAGTCTCACATACACCCACCACAGCGTACTCGGGAAGAGGCATCCCATAAGGTACAGTTTGACTGGTATCATCGACTTTCGTGAACGCAATGAGACGCGCTGAGCCCTGAAAATCCACGAGATGCACAGGGTGAAGAGTCCACCCCCACATTGGCTGGATATCTGTGTTGTACTGCCGTAACATCTTCTTTATGTGAACGCCCTGAGAAGCGCTGAGCCCTGAAAATCCACGAGATACACAGGGTGAAGAGTCCACTCCCACATTGGCTGGATATCTGTGTTGTACTGCCATAACATCTTCTTTATGTGAACGCCCTGAGAAGCGCTGAGCCCTGAAAATCCACGAGATACACAGGGTGAAGAGTCCACTCCCACATTGGCTGGATATCTGTGTTGTACTGCCATAACATCTTCTTTATGTGAACGCCCTGAGAAGCGCTGAGCCCTGAAAAGCCACGAAGTAAATAATTCACTTCCACAATTGAAGTGATCCCATTGTATCGCATTGCTGTTTCGTCCCCTTACGTGATCGGCCTGAGAAGTGCTGTTCCCTAAAAAGCCACTAAGGATAGGACCCGAGAATCCACTTCCACCTTGAAGTGAAACTATATCTGATTGATCAAGCCAGATATTCGGAACAATAAATTGATACGTTAAGTCTAAAAGGCCTGACGCATACAATTGTGATACAAAGCAAATCGACTGTTATGATGAGAGTTAGGCTATACGGGAAAATATAACCCATAATAAAATAGAACCTAGATCAATGTGTATGAAAGTTGTTTTGCGTATCCTTCATTATCATACCATATATTAATGCAACTGTAGTTAAATACGTTCATTTCATTTACTAACTTAAGAAGTTTAAGAAGTATTTGATAAGTAAAGCACAAATGAGTTAAGTAATTACGTCCCCTCGTGTGTGAAATCGATATACCAAAATACCCCTAGACACAGTTAGGTGTGACACTCATCAGACAAATTCCCCAATATCCCTAACAATAATAGTCACTTCACCACAGTCCCCTCCAATTTTATCCCGAGATTGTCTTTATTTCGGCGTTTAATTGTATGAGAACAATTACACGTAATGAGGCTTTTAAATCTCATTGAAACAAAAATGAGAGTCGAGCAATAGTCAACCTCACAATCCTCCCTCACATTCCTCCCTCACATTCCTCCCTCACATTCCTCCCTTACATTCCTCCCTCACATTCCTCCCTCACATTCCTCCTTCACAATGTGATTGTCAAAAATAATAATATAAGAGAATCGTCATATACTCCTTGCAGACCCTGACACTAACAGGGTATTGCTGATCCTGACACTAACAGGGTATTGCTGATCCTGACACTAACAGGGTATTGATGACCCTGACACTAAAAGAGTATTGCTGACCCTGACACTAAAAGGGTATTGCTGATCCTGATACTAACAGGGTATTGCTGATCCTGACAGGGTATTGCTGACCCTGACACTAACAGAGTATTGGTGATCCTGACAGGGTATTGCTGACCCTGACAGGGTATTGCTGACCAAGATACAAACAGGGTTTTGCTGACCCTGACACTAACATGGTATTGCTGATCCTGACACTAAAAGGGGATTGCTGACACTGACAGGGTATTGCTGAACCTGACACTAAAAGGGTATTGCTGACCCTGACACTAAAAGGGTATAGCTGACCCTGACACAAAAAGGGTTTTGTTGACCCTGACCCTAACAGGGTTCTGCTGACTCTGAGACTAAAATGGTATTCTGACCCTAACCCAGCAGGGTATTGATGACTCTGACACTAAAAAAGTATTGCTGACACTAACAGGGTGTTGCTGAATCTAACAGGGTATTGCTGACTCTGACACTAACAGGCTATTGCTGATACTAACAGCGTATTGCTGATCCTGACAGGGTATTGCTGACCCTCACAGAGTATTGCTGACCCTTACACTAAAAGGGTAATGCTGACCCTGACACTAAAAGTGCATTGCTGACCATAACACTAACAGGGAATTGCTGATACTAACAAGGTATTGTTGACCCTGACCTTAACAGGGTATTGTTGACCTTGACACCAACAGCTTATTGCTGATCCTGACACTAACAGGGTATTGGTTACCTGACACTGACAGGGTATTGCTGACCCTAACACTAACAGGGTATTGCTGACCCTGACAGGATATTGCTGACCTGACACTAACAGTATATTGCCGACCCTTATACTAACAGGGTATTGTTGACCTTGACACTAACAGGGTATTGTTGACCCTGACACTTACAGGGTATTTTTTACCCTGACGCTAACAGGGTATTGTTGACACTGACACTAACAGGGTATTGTTGACCTTGACACTAACAGGGTATTGTTGACCCTGACACTAACAGGGTATTGTTGACCCTGACACTAACAGGGTATTGTTGACACTGACACTAACAGGGTATTGTTGACCTTGACACTAACAGGGTATTGTTGACCCTGACACTAACAGGGTATTGTTGACCCTGACACTAACAGGGTATTGTTGACCCTGACACTAACAGGGTATTGTTGACCCTGACAGTAACAGGGTATTGTTGACCCTGACACTAACAGGGTATTGTTGACCCTGACACTAACAGGGTATTGTTGACCCTGACACTAACAGGGTATTGTTGACCCTGA
Source organism: Omphiscola glabra (assembly GCA_964017045.1). Classification (NCBI taxonomy): domain Eukaryota; kingdom Metazoa; phylum Mollusca; class Gastropoda; family Lymnaeidae; genus Omphiscola; species Omphiscola glabra. The sequence continues at coordinate 14,018,676 of OZ024800.1, forward strand.
CAGTAACAGGGTATTGTTGACCCTGACACTAACAGGGTATTGTTTACCTTGACACTAACAGGGTATTCTCGTCCCTTCCGCGTATTGCCTTTAGACGGAATACAAATCTATGTAAACTATAACGTTACGACTAAACTATTTTGAAGAAGCCGTCATAGGACATGCGCATCTGGTCTGGAAACTAAGCACATTGGCTTATTTGAGGGGACCTTTAAACTGAAAGAGCATATTAGTCAAAAGGTGATCTTTAAACAGAAAGAGCATATTAGTCAAAATGTGATCTTTAAACTGAAAGAGTATATTAGTCAAAAGGTGATCTTTAAACTGAAAGAGTATATTAGTCAAAAGGTGATCTTTAAACTGAGAGAGAATATTAGTCAAAAGGTGATCTTTAAACTGAAAGAGTATATTAGTCAAAGGGTGATCTTTAAACTGAAAGAGTCTATTAGTCAAAAGGTGATCTTTAAACAGAAAGAGTATATTAGTCAAAGGGTGATCTTTAAACTGAAAGAGTATATTAGTCAAAAGGTGATCTTTAAACTGAAAGAGTACATTAGTAAAAGGGTGATCTTTAAACTGAAAGAGTCTATTAGTCAAAAGGTGATCTTTAAACTGAAAGAGTCTATTAGTCAAAAGGTGATCTTTAAACTGAAAGAGTATATTAGTCAAAAGATGATCTTTAAACTGAAAGAGTCTATTAGTCAAAAGGTGATCTTTAAACTGAAAGAGTCTATTAGTCAAAAGGTGATCTTTAAACTGAAAGAGTATATTAGTCAAAAGGTGATCTTTAAACTGAAAGAGTCTATTAGTCAAAAGGTGATCTTTAAACTGAAAGAGTCTATTAGTCAAAAGGTGATCTTTAAACTGAAAGAGTATATTAGTCAAAGGGTGATCTTTAAACTGAAAGAGTCTATTAGTCAAAAGGTGATCTTTAAACTGAAAGAGTATATTAGTCAAAGGGTGATCTTTAAACTGAAAGAGTCTATTAGTCAAAAGGTGATCTTTAAACTGAAAGAGTCTATTAGTCAAAAGGTGATCTTTAAACTGAAAGAGTATATTAGTCAAAAGGGGATCTTTAAACTGAAAGAGTCTATTAGTCAAAAGGTGATCTTTAAACTGAAAGAGTCTATTAGTCAAAAGGTGATCTTTAAACTGAAAGAGTATATTAGTCAAAGGGTGATCTTTAAACTGAAAGAGTCTATTAGTCAAAAGGTGATCTTTAAACTGAAAGAGTATATTAGTCAAAGGGTGATCTTTAAACTGAAAGAGTCTATTAGTCAAAAGGTGATCTTTAAACTGAAAGAGTATATTAGTCAAAGGGTGATCTTTAAACTGAAAGAGTCTATTAGTCAAAAGGTGATCTTTAAACTGAAAGAGTATATTAGTCAAAGGGTGATCTTTAAACTGAAAGAGTCTATTAGTCAAAAGGTGATCTTTAAACAGAAAGAGTATATTAGTCAAAGGGTGATCTTTAAACTGAAAGAGTATATTAGTCAAAAGGTGATCTTTAAACTGAAAGAGTACATTAGTAAAAGGGTGATCTTTAAACTGAAAGAGTCTATTAGTCAAAAGGTGATCTTTAAACTGAAAGAGTCTATTAGTCAAAAGGTGATCTTTAAACTGAAAGAGTATATTAGTCAAAAGGTGATCTTTAAACTGAAAGAGTCTATTAGTCAAAAGGTGATCTTTAAACTGAAAGAGTCTATTAGTCAAAAGGTGATCTTTAAACTGAAAGAGTATATTAGTCAAAAGGTGATCTTTAAACTGAAAGAGTCTATTAGTCAAAAGGTGATCTTTAAACTGAAAGAGTATATTAGTCAAAGGGTGATCTTTAAACTGAAAGAGTCTATTAGTCAAAAGGTGATCTTTAAACAGAAAGAGTATATTAGTCAAAGGGTGATCTTTAAACTGAAAGAGTATATTAGTCAAAAGGTGATCTTTAAACTGAAAGAGTACATTAGTAAAAGGGTGATCTTTAAACTGAAAGAGTCTATTAGTCAAAAGGTGATCTTTAAACTGAAAGAGTCTATTAGTCAAAAGGTGATCTTTAAACTGAAAGAGTATATTAGTCAAAAGGTGATCTTTAAACTGAAAGAGTCTATTAGTCAAAAGGTGATCTTTAAACTGAAAGAGTCTATTAGTCAAAAGGTGATCTTTAAACTGAAAGAGTATATTAGTCAAAAGGTGATCTTTAAACTGAAAGAGTCTATTAGTCAAAAGGTGATCTTTAAACTGAAAGAGTCTATTAGTCAAAAGGTGATCTTTAAACTGAAAGAGTATATTAGTCAAAGGGTGATCTTTAAACTGAAAGAGTCTATTAGTCAAAAGGTGATCTTTAAACTGAAAGAGTATATTAGTCAAAGGGTGATCTTTGAACTGAAAGAGTCTATTAGTCAAAAGGTGATCTTTAAACTGAAAGAGTCTATTAGTCAAAAGGTGATCTTTAAACTGAAAGAGTATATTAGTCAAAAGGTGATCTTTAAACTGAAAGAGTCTATTAGTCAAAAGGTGATCTTTAAACTGAAAGAGTCTATTAGTCAATAGGTGATCTTTAAACTGAAAGAGTATATTAGTCAAAGGGTGATCTTTAAACTGAAAGAGTCTATTAGTCAAAAGGTGATCTTTAAACTGAAAGAGTATATTAGTCAAAGGGTGATCTTTAAACTGAAAGAGTCTATTAGTCAAAAGGTGATCTTTAAACTGAAAGAGTATATTAGTCAAAGGGTGATCTTTAAACTGAAAGAGTCTATTAGTCAAAAGGTGATCTTTAAACTGAAAGAGTATATTAGTCAAAGGGTGATCTTTAAACTGAAAGAGTATATTAGTCAAAAGGTGATCTTTAAACTGAAAGAGTCTATTAGTCAAAAGGTGATCTATAAACTGAAAGAGTATATTAGTCAAAAGGTGATCTTTAAACTGAAAGAGTCTATTAGTCAAAAGGTGATCTTTAAACTGAAAGAGTATATTAGTCAAAAGGTGATCTTTAAACTGAAAGAGTCTATTAGTCAAAAGGTGATCTTTAAGACAACAGATCTGAACCGTTTAAGCGCCGCTACCTCATGATATCGAGTAACTAGTTGTGGCCACCAACTTGACAGAAGTCTTAGAAAGACAAAAGTGGTGCTGGCATTTGCCAGTGGTTGACATCAACCCTAGTAATGCCACCAGTAGATATAGTCGTTGTGCTCCATACTCAGTTCTAGAAATAGCCAATAGCGTTTATTTGCAGCTACAGATATTTGTTTGTTTAGTTATTTTTAGGTATAGAAATATTTGCTAGTTGTTTTCTCCTTAATAATTTTATAGCTATAGATATACATGTACGTCTTGTCTATTCTCAGTTATAGATATTTAGCTGCCATTGTCGTTCAATCTCAACATTTTATATTGTAGCACAGTCCATCCCATCCTTTTTTACTCACCGAGACCTTTTAGAATCAATTTCTATCCTTGAGACCACTAGGCCTACCATATGTTATAATAATAATAATAATAATGATAATGTTTGACTACATTGTATCTGACTGTTACCTACTTTGATATAATCAGTGGAAGTGCGAAAAAGCGCATGGCGGTGGAGCAAAGGATATTGGCCCCTCTTAGCACCATAATTAGGGGCCCTAAATATAATGAACTATCTAAGAGCACTACACAGCAAACATTCTAGATAGTGTACAGAGAACTTATTAGATATTGTAGAGCAAGCATGCTAGACAGTGTACATCAATCATGCCAGAAAGTGTACAGATACATGCTAGACAAACATAATACAAAAGATACAGCTAAATATATTAGGCAGTCTACAGTAAACATATTTGACAGTGTAATTAGTGTAAAGCAAACATGCTAAACACTAAATATAGCTAATATTTAAGACAGTGTACAACAAATATGCAAGACAGTGTACATCAAACATACTAGACAGTGTACATCAAACATACTAGACAGTGTACATCAAACATACTAGACAGTGTACATCAAACATACTAGACAGTGTACATCAAACATACTAGACAGTGTACATCAAACATACTAGACAGTGTACATCAAACATACTAGACAGTGTACATCAAACATACTAGAAAGTGTACATCAAACATACTAGACAGTGTACATCAAACATACTAGACAGTGTACATCAAACATACTAGACAGTGTACATCAAACATACTAGACAGTGTACATCAAACATACTAGACAGTGTACATCAAACATACTAGACAGTGTACATCAAACATACTAGACAGTGTACATCAAACATACTAGACAGTGTACAGCTAACATGCTTGACGTTACAGTATAATTAGATAGTAATAAAACTTTTGCGATCACAATCTTAAGCATAATAACAGACATAGTCGAGATAATAACAACTGTAATTATTTACACATTTTATTTACAATTACTGTAATTAGTAATTGCAATTATTACTCTCCATGTAATTGCACATTTTTTAATTACTTCAGTAAATGTTTATTTTCAGAGTAAAACTGAAAGTACTGTGATTTACATCCTTTTGAATATCATCATCATCATGTCCCTTAGTCCTTTGACTGTTGGACACCACAGATGACATGAAAACTATCATTCTCCATTCCTCTCGGTCTTCCGCACTACACACAGCATCGTCTAGTTTTAATCCCGTCCATTCTTTGACGTTATCTTCCTATTTCTTCTCCTTCCTCTAGTAGTACCCTGCAAGATTTCTTTGGCGAGCCCTTGACGTCTTGTCACGTGGCCATACCCCTCAAGCTTGCGCTTTTTTTACAGACACCAGGGGGTCATCGTGCTGCCCAGTTGCTTGACGAATCCTTTCTTTCACTTGTTCATTCGTGATATGGTCTCTATAGCAGATGCCAAGAATGCCTCTGAAACATCTCATCTCCATCGACTTTATTTTTCTTTCAAGTTCTGCTGTTAATGTCCAGGACTCACAGGCATACAAGAAAATGGAGAGGATTAATGAGCGCATCAGCCTGATTTTGGTGCTGGAGGCTATATTTGTGTCGTTCCATATTTTCTTAAGCCTTTTTAGTGCTGTTGTGGTCTGCGCAATCCTGGCCATCAATTCGGGCTTGGAGTCTTCTTCCGAGCCTATTGCTCCGAGGTACTTAAAGCTGCCAACGGTCTCTAATCTTTCTTCCCCGACCTTAATTTCAGTGGCGATGCCATTGGTGCTATTCGTCATCATTTTAGGACGATGAAGTCTTGTCGAGGCGCTTTACTAGGTTGGCTAGCTCTTATTCGCTTCCGCAAAGCGTAGGTTGGTGATTGTTCTGCCACCAATGCTGACAGTCCCTACATGCGTTTCCAGTGCATCTGACATAATTTTCTCTAAGAAGATGTTGAACAGGGTGGGGGAGAGCAAGCAGCCTTTACATATTCCAACAGTGGTCTTGATCCATTCTCCGATGTTATTGTTGAAGAAGACTGCACTGGTGGCCCTATCGTAGAGGCTGCATATCATTCTGGTTAAGTTTGTGTTGATGTTGTAGTGTCTAATGGTGGCCCAAAAACCAGCATGCCAAACCCTGACGAATGCCTTCTTGAAATTCACAAAGACATGGTATAGGTTTTGTTGATGTTGAGCATATTTCTCACATAGTATTCGGAGGTTTAGGATCTGTTCAGTAGTGCCACGTCCTTGCCTGAAGCCTGCCTGTTTTTCAGCAATGATTATGTCGGCATATGGTCTTAGACGGTTCAATATGACCTTCAGCATGACCTTGCTTGGTTGGCTTATTAAGCTAATGGTGCGATAGTTTTTGCATAGCTGTAGGTTACCTTCCTTGGAGAGGTTGATGATGAGCGATTGGGTCCATGTTTTGGGCCATTACCCTGTCAGCCATATTTTGTTACAAATATTTATTAAGGCATTTATCATTGATTCTCCTCCCTGTTTCATTACCTCGGCAGGGATGTTATCCACTCCTGCGGCCTTTCCTATTTAGAGTGCTTGGACTGCTGCTTCTACGTCTGCGCGGAGAATGGCGAAGCTTTCATTGTCCGTTGCTGGGGGGGGGTGGGGACATTAAGGATCTCTGGGTCTATCTTTATATTTTCATTATACAGCTCTGAGCAGTATTCAGTCCATCTTTTCAGGATATCATTTTCCTCGGTCAGACATTTACCATTTTTATCTTGTATGGTAGTACTACGCCCTTGTTTTGCAGTGGTTAGTTCTTTCACCAGCTGGTATGCCTTTTTGCTATTGTTTTCCTTCAAGCAATTTTCAATGTCGTAGCATTGCTCTTCAATCCAGTTCTTCTTTGCCCTTCTCATAACCTTTTTGATGGTTTGGTTAATTTTCCTATATTTATTGGCCCCCTCTGTATCTACCATCTTTGTTTTCTTTAACTGCCTCTTTTTACCACACATATCGAGGATGTCAGCTGTCACCCATGGTTTTTGGGTTGGTCGATGTTTATCAAGGATGTCATGGGATGTGTCCGTCACAGCTGTGTTGAAGTTATCAATCAGTGTGTTCATGCCTGACAGTAGACATCTATTCTGTTAAGCGCTGCAAATTTTCCTCCTATCATTGCTTAGAAGGCTTCTGCTATTTTAGGATCCTTAAGCTTTTCAAGGTCGAATTTTATTCTGGTATATCCCTGTTTATTTACCCTCTTTAAGTGCAGCCTAAAGGTCATCATGACTAGATCGTGGTCACGTCCAATGTCAGCTCCTTGGAAGCTGCGAGCCTTTACAATGTTCATACTAGACCGGAAACGTGTTTGCAACATGATATAGTCAATTTGATTGTGGTATTTCCAATTGGGGCTATGCCATGTGGTTTTCCTCGATATTTTATGTTCACCCAGTGTGTTGGCCGCAGTATGAGTTCATTGAAGCTGGCGAATTCCAAGAGCCTCAGGCCTCTCTCATTTGAAGTTGCGTTACAGTGGCGTCCACATGTTCCTTTCAGTTTGCATAGGCATCTTCTCCTATTTTGGCATTTCACTCACCTTGAACGACACGAATGTCTTTCTTCGGGGTTTGGTTCAGCATATCTCGGAGTTGATGGTAGAAGTCGTCTACTTCTTCGTCATCATAATCTGAAGTTGGTGCATACGCTTGTACGATGGTGATGTTGAATACAGCATACTGATATTGTACTTTGACTCAATAGGACTTACATTTTGTCTCCAAGTACTCCACGTAATGAGCCAGCTGAAAATTATAATGTACTTTTACACTATGTTATGATTGCTCATACACAAGAAAAATTATTGAAATTTTTAAGGGTCTGCTACAAAATATTATTGTGTATTCAGATATACATTAAAATCATTTAGTGAACTACTCTGACTTTCTTGTCTAAAAACCAAAAGCTGTTTCCAAATAACGTGCATATACTGCACTGTGAAAGGAAACATATCTTAGTAAAACTAAGTTGATGCTTAAAGTTATTGAAACAAATTAACAACAATTGCCAATATAAAAATGTTGTAAGTAAAAAAAGTAATTGTAATTACAGGTCAAAAGTGGAGTAATTTGTAATGGTAATTAATTACACTTTTGAATGAAGTAATGGAAATGGTGGATTGTTACAAAAATAGGTCATGTAATTCTAATGGTAATTAATTACATTTTAATGTAATTATGCGCAAGTCTGATAACCGGATACCGTGCTTCTGCAACTATAAGGCATGTAAAATATCTTTAAAAAGTTGACCTACTATGCTGTGTGTAAGGCATTAAAGTCGGTGGAGGCGTTGGCGTTGAAGACTTGTCATTTTGTCACCTTGTCGTTATGTCACTTGTCATTTTATTACTTGTCATTTTGTCACTAGTCATTTTGTCATTTCTCGTTTTGTCATGGAATCGTAAACATGATATTTAAATGACATGATTTATTTTAGATGTACGCGACATTTGTTATGACTTGACTTTTCAATATTACTAACATGCAATTTTTCTTATTCAAAAGATGATCCTAGCAGTTCTCAATGCGCTGACAAAAAACAGCGCAGTAAATGGATTGACAGTTGAAAACTGTGCTGAGATTTTTTGGCCGGTCTTGTTCTCGCTTCCGCCTGACTGTTCAGAGGAAGAGACTGCGAAGAGAAAGAAACAATTTTTTGACCTCACCAGAGTGTTGGTGCATTACAATGACTACCTCTTTGCGGTAAGGGATCTGTCAGTGACATTTCACAGTTTAAATTTTTTGAGATCATCTGCATAAAATAAAGTTAAACGAATCAAATTGTTATTTTAGAGGTTACATTAGGAGAATATAATAATTTCTTTCAATACATTTCTACTCACATTAGAAATATGAACAAAATTGGCAAACTGCGTCATGTCAACTTTTATTTCGATCCAGTCAAATACGAATATAGGGTACCAAATAAAAAAGTGAAATGAAACTAATGAAGCCTTTAACGTTAAACTAGTCCAAACTAGACTTTTGTGAGGGATAAACTAGTCCAATCTATACTTTTGTGAGGGTTAAACTAGTCCAAACTAGACTTTTGTGATGGTTAAACTAGTCCAAACTAGACTTTTGTGAGGGTTAAACTAGTCCAAACTAGACTTTTGTGAGGGTTAAACTAGTCCAAACTAGACTTGTGTGAGGGTTAAACTAGTCCAAACTAGACTTTTGTGATAGCTAAACACACAAAATAGTCTTCCTCAATGACATCATCCAGGTCCATATATGAGGACACAGAAGCATCAGATATATCATAAAGATAAACCTAGTAATTTGAAATGCAGTTGTGTAAGGCAAGTCAGCACGTCCTGGTGGTAGGCTGAGGACACGAAACGTTCATTATTATATTTCAATATGATTTTTACTTTACGCGCACGTTGGATTTGTCACTAGAGATTGGGATCGAACTCTCTGCTCGTTAACCTAAGATCGGGTTCGGTTCCGGTTCGGTAATAACAAGGAATGTAAAACCGTTTTTTTTTTAACAAACCGGTTATCGATTTTAGAAATCCGTTTTCAAACCGCTTTTTTTTTTTTAAAGTTAGGACACATGCTAGAACTACAAAGAAAGCCGATGCATTTATCCTCTTTTCCAACGTTTGTTCTATTGTGGTGCGTGGGTGGTTTGATATTTATCTTGTAGCGTCATCATACAACTGCGGAGTACTACCCCCTCCTCAACCAATCACATCTGACATAATCTAGTTTAGAGGTCCTTAAAATATGGCCCGCAGATAAGATCCGGCTAAGCAGAGGTCTTTAACCGGTGTTTTGGTGTGGAGAGTTATTGTGTAGCTTTTGCCATGTGCTTTGCATTTGTGACGTATTTAGGTATGGTTGATGACGTTATTTTTTTGTTGTTGCTTTTTTTTTTTGTCTGCTAGAGTTTAGGTAGTAAGTGGCAGAGAGAAAGTGGGTGAAAGAAGACATGCTTTGCGTAAATAAGAATCATATGCCATATAGATCATTGATTTGTTGAATAATTCCCATAGACGTAACGAAGCCATGGTACTGCTTACTGCTTATCACAGTTGGCAGTTCGTTACACTTACAATATGAATCTGGACATTGACAATGTCATTAGCCCAGATCTGGCTTATACATCCCATTGTAATACGCAAATGTTTATGTTGATTGAAATTGTTCTTCATTTTAAACTTACTTTTTTTGGTTTTGAGGATACTATGTGTTTACACTGGATAAAAATAGTCCACAATACAATGAGTTGTGATTTAATTTGTCAGGATTTATGCGCGAAATGTGGTCGACCGGTGGAGGTGGGTAATCGTTTTGCAATTGGATTTTCAAGTTTATTAGTGAAATAAAATCAATGCTGACGTAAGTGATGATGTGCCACATTCGTTGAAAAATTGTCGGCTCTAATAAGTTCGCGATAGTTTCATTTGGGGTTGGTTCATACTCAGTAAAGTTAAAAGTTAGTGTTCGGTCATCGGCAGGGTTCGGGTTCGGTTCAATTCCCAACTCTACGTGTTACCCAACGACTCTGTTTCGTTTGATCTAATGGTAAAACCTGAAATGCAACTATGACTTTGAACATGATCAAGATTGAACAATCTATACTATTAAAGTTACGGCACAATCTGTAACTAGCCATAGATATCGATAATTGCAGTACGCTTTGGCTAATGCCAATTGGGCATTGTGAACTAAAACAGTGGCCTGAAAACTCTTCAGTCAAAAGAGACAAAAATCAGCAGGGCGAATAAAAAAATTTTGAGAGCAAAATTTATTTTTAAGAACCTGTCAAGAACCATGTTTTTGGATTTGTGGCCGACTGGCTGTGCCGCACTCTGATCGGCTCGCGAGCGGCGATTTGCCGAGCACCGAGCTAAAAGATTGAACTTGGAATACGATGACAAAAAATAAAAAGAAGAATTGACAGCGAAATGACAATGTTTGCAAGGGTTTGGGGTTAGGGTTAAATTTAGGATTAGAGTTAGGGTAAGGGTTTTACTCATATACGAAAACTCATGTGGTCATTTAGCTTACACTTACCTTAGCTCATGTGGTCATTGAGCTTACACTTACCTTACCTCATGTGGTCATTGAGCTTACACTTATCTTACCTCATGTGGTCATTGAGCTGACACTTACCTTACCTCATGTGGTCATTGAGCTTACACTTACCTTAGCTCATGTGGTCATTGAGCTTACACTTACCTTACCTCATGTGGTCATTGAGCTTACACTTACCTTACCTCATGTGGTCATTGAGCTTACACTTATCTTACCTCATGTGGTCATTGAGCTGACACTTACCTTACCAAATGTGGTCATTGAGCTTACACTTACCTTAGCTCATGTGGTCATTGAGCTTACACTTACCTTACCTCATGTGGTCATTGAGCTTACACTTATTTTAGCTCATGTGGTCATTGAGCTGACACTTACCTTACCTCATGTGGTCATTGAGCTTACACTTACCTTAGCTCATGTGGTCATTGAGCTTACACTTACCTTACCTCATGTGGTCATTGAGCTTACACTTACCTTACCTCATGTGGTCATTGAGCTTACACTTATCTTACCTCATGTGGTCATTGAGCTGACACTTACCTTAGCTCATGTGGTCATTGAGCTTACACTTACCTTACCTCATGTGGTCATTGAGCTTACACTTACCTTACCTCATGTGGTCATTGAGCTTACACTTATCTTACCTCATGTGGTCATTGAGCTGACACTTACCTTACCTCATGTGGTCATTGAGCTTACACTTACCTTAGCTCATGTGGTCATTGAGCTTACACTTACCTTACCTCATGTGGTTATTGAGCTTACACTTACCTTACCTCATGTGGTCATTGAGCTTACACTTACCTTAGCTCATGTGGTCATTGAGCTTACACTTACCTTACCTCATGTGGTCATTGAGCTTACACTTACCTTAGCTCATGTGGTCATTGAGCTTACACTTACCTTAGCTCATGTGGTCATTGAGCTGACACTTACCTTACCTCATGTGGTCATTGAGCTGACACTTACCTTACCTCATGTGGTCATTGAGCTTACACTTACCTTAGCTCATGTGGTCATTGAGCTTACACTTACCTTACCTCATGTGGTCATTGAGCTTACACTTACCTTACCTCATGTGGTCATTGAGCTTACACTTACCTTACCTCATGTGGTCATTGAGCTGACACTTACCTTACCTCATGTGGTCATTGAGCTTACACTTATCTTAGCTCATGTGGTCATTGAGCTTACACTTACCTTAGCTCATGTGGTCATTGAGCTTACACTTACCTTACCTCATGTGGTCATTGAGCTTACACTTACCTTACCTCATGTGGTCATTGAGCTTACACTTACCTTAGCTCATGTGGTCATTGGGCTTACACTTACCTTACCTCATGTGGTCATTGAGCTTACACTTATCTTAGCTCATGTGGTCATTGAGCTTACACTTACCTTACCTCATGTGGTCATTGGGCTTACAAATACCTTAGCTCATGTGGTCATTGAGCTTACAATTATCTTAGCTCATGTGGTCATTGAGCTTACAATTATCTTAGCTCATGTGATCATTGAGCTTACACTTACCTTAGCTCATGTGATAATTTGGCACTGGTCCGAATATACAAGTTTGGGCACCTTCAGCTTTCAGTGCAATCTGGCAACAATGGCAATATAATAAATACATTTTTTTATATGTCATTGAACAACAAAATGGGTAGGGGAAAAGTAAGGGAGGGGGGAGGTGGAGAAATCTAAAATTTAACAAAAGTTTCACTGTCATAGATCAATATGACCCTCCTAATCCCAGCGTCCCTATACCCTCCACGTCCCCTCCTCACCACCTTTGACCAGGCAGTTTTCAATCTACATATATTTGTATGTCTGTTTTTTTCATGAGTTGGGTTCTCTGTTTGTTAAAAGTATTACCCCCGTTATGGCTCACTCTATTATTTAACAAGATTAAACCCCTCTATAGCTCACTCTATGATTTAGCAAGATTAAACCCCTCTATAGCTCACGCTATGATTTAACAAGATTAAACCCCTCTCTAACTCACTCTATGATTTAACAAGATTAACCCCCTCTCTAACTCACTCTATGATTTAACAAGATTAAGCCCCTCTCTAAAATCACTATATCAACTGATAAGATAAAATCCCTCTCTAAAATGATACAATTTCTTACACAAGCCACAGACCACTCTGAAAAAAAAAAGTTTTTTTTTTATTTCATATAATAAAATTACACATAAAATACAACTGAAGGATCCATTACAGATTTCCACACATTTAATATGTTGTTAACTAGTAATTTCAGACATGTCTTATTGTGACCTTTAAAGGTATCACCTGAAATACTTAGTAAACTGAGACGGTTGAATAAAAGAGGGGACGAACCTAAGCCGGTATGTACAAATATAAGAATTGATCAAACTTATAGGAACACGTTTGACTCAAAAATGATTATTTTTAAAATCAAAGTGACTACTTTACTCTGTCATCCACATTAATATGAAAACTGCTACACATTTTTTTAAAACTAATCTTGTTATTATTATTACACTAGAATTTTTAAAATTTAAGTGAGCGCCAGCAGTTATTATTATAATTTTTTTAAATGCTATCTTCACATTCAATTTTATTCTATGATCGTCAACAAATACAACTTAGATCATTTCTTTTTTCAGTCTAGTAAACATTTATGTAAAACTAGATTATATACATCCCCTTTACATATGTACTGCCATCGTATTCCTTCCCAAAAAAGACAATTAACAACTTGCTCATAATGATACAAAGCATCTATTTAATTGTGTCAAATTTTGTATTTTCTTCTCGCGGATATAGAAATTCAATTTAAAACTAGAACCTAGACCTAGAATGGTAAGTATTATGTGTACATGAATGCTAGAACCTTGACCTAGAATGGTAAGTAGTATGTGTAGCCTACATAAATGCTAGAACCTTGACCTAGAATAGTTAGTGTTGTGTGTAACTGAATGCTGTAACTTAGACCTAGAATGGTAAGCATCAAGTGTCCCTCTAATTTAGTTGAAATTTCCATGTAACATTAACTATTTAAAAGTATTTAACTTTAATTTGGGTTAAAAAAAATGTCCATGGAAAAAACAATCTGACCCAGATCGGACGCAACACAAAAGTCTTTTTGAAAATGGACAAGGATGTGTAAACTGCATGCTTAACACCAAATGCAAAATAGATATTCTTTATTTTAAATATGACATGTACTCTGCAATTTGTTTATAATTCTAACCTTTGGCGTGTTATGATACACTTGTCCCAAATCCTAGAAGACATTTAATAATGACCTGACGATTCTAATCATCGTGAGGAGAGGAAAAAAAACATGAAACATGATACACATTGATAACGCATTCTATTGAATGCCTGGATTTCCCACTTTGCCTGTAACAATGTGAACGTTTGAATCAAAACTTCTCTCTGTTTGCGTCTTTTTATGATTTATCGTTTAATTTTGGCACACATCCATCCAATCAAATTAAAATCATGGGGGAACCCTCGGTTTCTCACTCCTGAGCAACGACAGCGGTTCTAATACCTGGTCACGTATGTTTCTTCTTCCAGACTGCAATCTTTGTTGCGAATATTAGACTACAATCCCCAGAGTTTAAAGACGGGCCCAAGAGCTTCTCATTTAGCTCAAGTACAACAGCAGAGGCACTTGTGCAGTTTGCAACTGGCGAACAATTGTAAGACATTAAGATGAAGTATACCTATTTTTTTTAAAAAACTGTCAAAATCTAGTACCATGTTTAAATCTAGTACCAGTTCTAAATCTAGTACCATGTCTAAATCTAGTACCATGTCTAAATCTAGTACCATGTCTAAATCTAGTACCATGTCTAAATCTAGTACCATGTCTAAATCTAGTACAATGTCTAAATCTAGTACAATGTCTAAATCTGGTATCATGTCTAAATCTAGTACCATGTCTAAATCTAGTACCATGTTTAAATCCAGTACCATGTCTAAATCTAGTACCATGTCTAAATCTAGTACAATGTCAAAATCTAGTACCATGTCTAAATCCAGTACCATCTCTAAATCTAGTACCATATCAAAATCTAGTACCATGTCTAAATCTAGTACCATGTCAAAATCTAGTACCATCTCTAAATCTAGTACCATATCAAAATCTAGTACCATTTCTAAATCTAGTACCATGTCTAAATCTAGTACCATCTCTAAATCTAGTACCATATCAAAATCTAGTACCATGTCTAAATCTAGTACCATGTCTAAACCTAGTACCATGTCTAAATCTAGTACCATGTCTAAATCTAGTAACATGTCTAAATCTAGTACCATGTTTAAAACCAGTACCATGTCAAAATCTAGTACCATGTCTAAATCTAGTACCATGTCAAAATCTAGTACCATGTCTAAATCAGTACCATCTCTAAATCTAGTACCATCTCAAAATCTAGTACCATGTCTGAATCTAGTACAATGTCTAAATCTAGTACCATGTCTAAATCTAGTACCATGTCTAAATCTAGGACAATGTCTAAATCTAGTACCATGTCTAAATCTAGTACCATGTCTAAATCTAGTACCATGTCTAAATCTTTATTTAATATTTTTATAAAACATATTACAGCAGTGATTCTCAAATTGGGTGTTGAACAATGTTACGGTATGGGTTTGATTATAAGCTTCTGCCAAATGAATACCATGGGGCACGCCACAACAGAGTGAATTCAGTTTATATATGGCACTGGGTGCCATAATGCCTCCCACAAAACCTTAAAAATGTCCTTCTCAGTTCAAAATGTATTAAAGAAACATTGAATTCAAGTATCCAAAAAAAATACATCTCTTGATTTTGAAATTTTAAAAAACTCCACCGATCATGATATTTTGGCGTCCTCGATTTTCGCCCTACATCCCGATGAAAATGATCGTCAATTTTGTAATCTATAGATACACTGCCTAGTGGCATAGCTACTATTAGTGCCGCCATAGGCGGCCAAATATATTTGAGGGCCTCCCTTTCACGATACAAATTCTGCAGTTAGCCGAAAATGCAACAAGTGCATGCAAGTAAAAGTTGCATTTGGGTGGACCATCCCATACGCCTTATTTCGACGCTACTAGCAGGGGCGTATCTAGAGTGTTTGGCTTCAGGGGACAAGATTAATCTCGACGCCCCTCCCCCCTCAACTCTGAAACCCATTATTTTCAACCATTTAATACCACTAAAGCCCATTTAACCCACCCCCGCTAGTCTCAGGCCCTATGACGTATGTCCCATCTGCCACCCATTAGTTACGCCTCTGGCAGCTGAAACTTTCCCCCCCCCCCCCCCCCATTCCCCAAAAATCTGAAATGCCCCCAACCGGAAAAAAATGTATGAAAAAACCTCTGCACAGAACCCCAGATCTTGAGAAATAATTGTAGACTTAATGAGCGGGATATTTTCATGACAAACATATTCTACCTATGATTTGCTAGAACAATTATGAACTCAATCTAACTTTTTGTTTCAAGATTACATACTCAAACTTAAAGTCTGGGTGCCCAGCCCCCTGTTTTTTTTTTTAAACTTAGATATGATATGAAACCAAATCGAGCGATATCTGTTCAATTTTCATTTTTCCATTTGGTGTAACCCCTTGTAAGGGTGTCACCCTTGTGAATGTGTCACCCTTGTGAGGGTGTCACCCCTGTGAGGGTGTCTATTTGTAAATTTAACTTCATAGTTTAGGATTACCTCTTCATTTAGGTTTTTGGATAGTTTCTGCCACACTTAAATTTAAATTACGTTTTAGAATTACCTGTTTCTCAAGTGCGTGCTTGAGATGTATTTGGTCAATATGGTATTGATTTCTTGCTTACAGACCAATGGAAAGCCTCATGGAAAAGCTGAGGTGTCATATCCTGGGAACGGACTCAAAAACATCTCATTTCTTGTTTGAAAATGGAGGAAATTTAGGTATGAGCATACGTGCACTGATTTTTCATACTAAATAGCAATTTTTGCCCAACCAGACTTATTCCCCAAATGGTGTCTTCACTAAGACTTTATTGATTAAATAAGCTAAAGTGGCACCTTTCCTTTTTGAAAGTTAGACTATTATATGGTCATTTATTTCTCTATCATCTTTACCATTTTTGTTTTGTTCAATGTAGTTCATTTTTTTCCAAATTTAATAATGTTTTGTTACTAAGGGTGCGAGGCAAAGAAATTATATGAGTTGCTTGCTTGCTCTCCTTTCGACTTACTATTGACTTGCTTGCTCTCCTTTCTACTTACTATTGACTTGCTTGCTCTCCTTTCTACTTACTATTGACTTGCTTGCTCTCGTTTCTACTTACTATTGACTTGCTTGCTCTCCTTTCTACTTACTATTGACTTGCTTGCTCTCCTTTCTACTTACTATTGACTTGCTTGCTCTCCTTTCTACTTACTATTCTTACATTTGGTGTCAGCTACGATTGCTTATTTGATCGTTTTTTTAATGAAAACTTTTCATTCATCACAAACCAAGAACCAAATTAAAGTCAGTATTAAATTTAGATTTTGTCTTAACAGACAAAAACAATTTAACGGGACGCTTATGTGGGAACAATAGACCATTGGTTTGCTCCTATTTCATTATATGTCTCATGTACATAATGGATGACACGGTTACCGGAAATTTGTTTAAAGAAATTTTGTCGATGGAAAATTGATCGAACGAAAAGGGGCCTAAAACAAAGAGGTCTTGGAACGTGCAAAAATGTGTAGAATATTCTCCGCTGTTAGTATGAGACGCCTCCGCTGGTTAGGCCATGTAAGGAGAATGGGGGAAGGCCGTATTCCAAAGAAGCTGCTGTAATGAGAGTTGGAAGAAGGGACAAGAATTACACATTATTGATTGCATGTGTAGGGACTTCTGAGATTTGTGTCATGGTCATCGGTATAGCTTTAAAAATAACCATGTCAGTTTCATGTTTTGGACCAATAGAACACATACAGAGGTCAAATTATCTGTTTAGTCTTTAATTATAATATTTTTGCATTTATTTAGGCTTCACAGAGGAAAGATTCCTTGATCCAAAGACAAAGATCCTTTCTTTGTATCGCGAGAATTCGAGTGCAACATACGTCATCAAAACTTGGAACGGCTACGATGTGGAAATGTCGGTGAAGGTCGTTGGAAATATTTGGAGGCAGAGACCCACGTATGGAGGTGTGAAGAAATATAGCCTAGATGAGTGTTATGATGATTTTGATATGGAGACTATTTATGATGATGACAAATAGTTGGATATTAATATTCCAATATTTTAGTGGGATGTTATCATTTTTAGTTTAGTATTATCAAAATAAGTCAGATGGTAACAAATATAAGTAGGAAAAAAATAAAATGTAAGTGAGATACCATTATATCTTTTGAAATATTAAAGGCCTTGAGCCATTGCCAAATTATTGTGGCATATTGTCATACTTTAGTAAGGTATTATATTAAGTTGGATTTTATCAGATATATTAAAATATTATACAAAGTGGGATTTTACTAAGTATTAGGGGAATAATATTAGGCCAAGTAGGATATGACCAGTCTGATATCAAATAATCCCACACAATCAGATATGTTTGGGATACTTTATGAAGAGTAAGATATTTTCAAATTTTAGTCCAAGTAGGATATTATTAACTTTTAGAAGGCTATTATCAACGACTTGTCATTGACCATATATCATATTTTGCATTGGAAATTCAAAACAAAACACAACAATTTAATAGTAGTATTTAGTAGACATGATATTTTAATTTTTTAAAATTTAATTTTAATATTCTTATTTTTAAGATTTGAATCATTTCGTTGGAAACATTAATTAGCGATTTAAAAAAAAATTTAAAGTGATTTCAAAAATTTTTTATGTGAGGATTTAAAATGTTTATAGTAGACTTTAAACTTTTTTTTAAAAACTTATACAATTTAATTACATTTTAATTTGTTCAAATATTTTAAATGAATAAAGACTAATAAAGAATTGTATTAAAATTAAATTGTTTGTTTGTTATTTAGATTAAATATTTGTTTTTATTACAAAAATTAATTGAGCATTTGTGTGATAATTATATATATATATTTTTTTTTTTACAAATTTTTTTAATTGAATGTTTTAGAGAATTTTTGTTTCCTTTAAAATAAATATAAAATATATTATTTAATTAAATCCATCTGTGTATTGGTTGAATTTCGTACTGCATGCACTATCATTAATGCAGCATTACTTCTGTTTATAATGTATTACATAAATATGTATATATATTTTTATTATATATCAATAAATGATTTTTTTTTAAATCTTCTAGTTTGCTGTTTTTGTACCTTTTGATCAATGTCTTTACAATGAAAGTGTACTACCGGTACATGGGAATTAGCTTATTTCATTCAGACCAAAATATCACATTTAAGTTAGACAATCTCTAGTTTTTTTTAACAAAAGAAGCTCCTGATGTTATTTTCTTGAGTGTGTTATCTGCAAGAACAATACCGCATAAGATTCCAACAATTTCTCCCATCTTTTTATCCGACATTCGTTGCATGCAGAGTTCACCATAAAACTGTTCACATCACTCTTCTGTGACAAATGTTATGTGGAAGCGATCTACTAAGTGACTGCAAAAATGTTTTTCACAACAAGAACTAAGCTTACGAAGGCCGTTCACGTTGTTAAATTTCTTTTATTGAAGATATTATATTGTTTCTTTTTTGTAGACCAAAAAAAAGTATATATAGATTTGAGGAGCTATAATAATCTATGGCAAAAGCTTACCCTTAAGAGTGACACAACTGGAATGCATTTTCATTTAATTTACGTCCCGATGGTGCGGAATTTAAGATGTCTTTGATCACTGTTATTGCACTTCCAAGCCGAAAGTTTGAAATGACACCTCAAAATTGTCTGAAAGGAACAACAAATTCTCAAGTATGTGCCAAAATGCATGCTTATATTAATTTTGAGCTTGTCCAACTGTCTTTAGCACCCTAAATTTATGCATCCCCTTCCCTCACGCTGATCATTGGTACAGTATGGGGTAGATTATAAGCTTGTGCCAAATGATTACCCTGTGGCACGTCAGTTTATGTATGGCACTGAGCCTGGGCGCCAAAAAGCCTCCCCAAAAACTTTAAAATGTCCTTCCCAGTTCAAAAAGTATAACAGAAACATTGAATTCAAGTATACTAAAACATACACCCCTTGATTTTGAAATAATAAAAAAAAACTCTGGGGAGCAGCTCCCAGATTCCTCCACAGATTAAGATTAATCGGCGCTCACGATTTCCGCCCTTCTTCCCGATGAAAATAATTCCCAATTTTAGGATTTATCGATAGATACACTGCCTAGTAGCATAGCTACTATTAGTGCCGCCATGGGCGGCCAAATATTTTTGCCGCCCTCCCTTTCACGATACAAACTCAGACTTTGTCCGAAAATGCCACACCTGCATATAAAGAATAAGTGGCACCATCCGCCCTATTTCGACACAACTAGCAGGGGCATATCTAGAGTGTTTGGCATCAGAGACAACATTCATTTTTACGCCCCCCCCCCCCCCCAAACTCTGAAACTGATTATTTTCAACCATTAAATACCATCAAAGCCCATTCCCCCCACTAGTCTGGTATGCTACATCTGCCACCCCTTAGCTACGCCTCTGGCCACTGGAACTGCCCCCCCCCCCCTTAAAAAATATGTCTGAAAGTTTGAAAGAAAATGGATGTGTTTTGATTAACTCTTTAACTTCAGCTGAGTTTATTTATGGCTGTGTGAATAAAGACCGGGCGTATGACCCTATTGATGGTGACCCTAGTCATGGGGTGGGGGAGTTAGTTTTGATGATAGTGAGGATACAAATATTTGTGTTGTCTCTGCTCAGAAAGTAGAGTTTATGGATAACTCATATTTTGGTCATTGTTCCGCCGGTAGAAGTCAGAATAGACAACAGCGTTGACAGTATTGACATCCCGCTAGTGGTGGGAGTGGGGGGAGAAAGGTATGGATGTGTTTAAAATGTGGTCGGATTACGGGGACCACGAGGTTGTCCCAAGGAGTCCCACGGGAAGGTGACTTAGAGTTAACAGAGTGGAAGTCATTGGGAATGAACTTAGGCAGACGTAACAAACGGAAGGTCCAAGCACCACAGGCAGCAATGATATGATGGTTGATGAAACGAGTCGCTCCACAGACTTGGTGAAATGTCTGATGTAAATTTAGGAAGTGTTAATATGGACTTTGTCGATTACGAGGAGTTGATTGTAATCCCTGAGATGGTGGGGACTTGTTTTTTGTTTTGATGGTGCATTTGAATCATGTAATGTGAGCCAGGGGCGCTCACTTTTTGAAAACAAAAAGTGCCCCAACGTTAAGCTAGACATAAATTATTTGGTTAAAGAGAGCTGTATTGGCTCTAAATGTTTAGTGTGTTCTGATTTTGTAGAGAAGGTGAGCCTTAATTTCAATGAGTTGTGAGGGGGTGCGTTAAAATTGACTCCCGTTTTAACATGAGATATAATTGCTCTGAATTTCTCGATTTCTATGACAATGAGTTTGCATTACTTAAAAATTTAAGAGTTGGCATGGTTGGCTTGATTTTAAAATATGTGTAGTAAAATACAAGTTTTATTTGTGTTGTAGCTTCGGGTCAAAAGGTCAGTGGAAAGGTGTCGCATCCGCATAGTAATTGGAATGGTCGAGCTTGTCTCTGTTAAATCTAGGAACAAAAGAACTGACCCGCAATCTGTGCATTTTTCCAATAAGGGCAAATAAGGCTGGTTATATTGTGTTGAGACATCTCCGACTGATAATTAGGTTAACATGTGTTTTGTTAGAGATACGCAAGTTATATTTGCAAAGTCATCAAGGAGAGCGATTTACATTACATTACATTACATGCTCTGATGTCAGTGATGTGGATGAGTATTAATTTTTATTGTTGAATTAAAATTATGTTGCAATGAGAACAAGGACAGTTACTTAAAATAAGTCAATAGCGCATGAATTTTGATGTCTCCTTTTATAATGCCATGCTTTGTTATAAAATTGTGTAAAAGTAAGAGGTTGTTGGAATGATTAAGATTAGCCCTATGAGGCCCTATGCTTATACCACTGGTCTTTCAATAATTTTTCAGGGCTCCTAAAAATTTTGGGGACAGGTCATTTTAGTTTTCAAGTGTCTCAAATGAAAAATATTTGTGTGAATTTTTTTTAAGGTTGTGGATTGAACTTTTACAGCCTATGGGCTTGTGACGTTTGGTTACTTATTGTCATTGTAGCCATAGTCTAGTCCAGGGGTCTCCAAACTACGGCCCTCGGGCCGGATCCGGCCCGCGAGGCCAGTTCAACCGGCCCGCCGACGGTACTTGAAATTATTGTACGTAATCATTATCCGGCCCACGCTCGTCATTTTTTTTTTTGTTATCCGGCCCGCCGTGAAAAAAGTTTGGAGACCCCTGGTCTAGTCTGTCCTTGGTTTACTAGGACAGTTGTTTTGGCAATTGGTAAGATGTGGGAATGAAGGCTGTAGGTCTACTATATGAAGGCTGTAGGTCTACTATATGAAGGCTGTAGGTCTACTTTATGAAGGCTGTAGGTCTACTTTATGAAGGCTGTAGGTCTACTATATGAAGGCTGTAGGTCTACTATATGAAGGCTGTAGGTCTACTATATGAAGGCTGTAGGTCTACTATTTCTAGTTATAGCTAGATGTGCTCTACATGTGTTCTGGTCAATTCATTGTACAGTCTGATAGATATGTTTCTGGATTAAAGTTTACATTGCTATTGGGAAAGAGACTTTCAATTTGGTGCGATTATGACATATGAACAGACGTATGAACTGATGTATGAACCGACATATGAACGTGTAAAAGAAATTGAAAGAAACCAATGACAATCATGAATATTTAATATCAAAAGAAAATAAACTAGAAAAATAAATTATATATCTTAAAATAATCAAGTTCATGTTGGCTAAATTTTAAACTAACTCAATCTGATTACACTATTTTCAAAAAAGCAAGATTAACTTCTAAATCAACATATTATTGAACATTTTTATGAAATTCCAAGCTTGAAGTACACAATTTAAAACATGATTTGAATTCATTTTAAATTACTCATATGAATCATAGAACAAACATTTTAAATTACTCATATGAATCATAGAACAAACCTTTTAAATTACTCATATGAATCATAGAACAAATATTTTAAATTAGGATACTCATGTGGCTAATAGAATTAAACATTTTAAATTACTCATATGAATCATAGAACAAACATTTTAAATTACTCATATGAATCATATAATAAACATTTTAAATTACTCATAGAACTAACTTTTTTACATTAGGGTACACATGGATAATAGAATTAAACATTTTAAATTACTCATGAATCATAGAAAAAATATTTTAAATTACAGTACTCACATGAATCATAGAACAAACATTTTAAATTACTCATATGAATCATATAACAAATATTTTAAATTACTCATATGAATCATAGAATAAACATTTTAAATTACTCATATGAATCATATAATAAACATATTAAATTACTCATAGAACTAACTTTTTTAAATTAGGGTACACATGGATAATATTAAATTAAACATTTTAAAATACTCATATGGATCAAAGAAGTAAACTGTTAACAATCATGGAACAAATAAAGAAATGCTTACAATTTCTGAGAATATAAATTAAGTCAACAAATTACTTTAATTGTCAAATAGCCTACAATTTATTTATCATGATGGATCATTTTTAAATATGAGAAACTAATTTTAATCCCAAATTAAAATCAATTTCATAAATTCTAAATTTGATATAGGCATAGCAATGAGGACAGTTCATTCCATTTAGGTTAGTTTTGCAGTCAAATTGAGGTGTTTCAGTGTCCTTAATTACTGATCTTCAGATCTACCAGTGTCCTTAATTACTGATCTTCAGATCTCCCAGTGTCCTTAATTACTGATCTTCAGATCTCCCAGTGTCCTTAATTACTGATCTTCAGATCTCCCAGTGTCCTTAATTACTGATCTTCAGATCTACCAGTGTCCTTAATTACTGATCTTCAGATCTCCCAGTGTCCTTAATTACTGATCTTCAGATCTCCCTGTGTCCTTAATTACTGATCTTCAGATCTCCCAGTGTCCTTAATTACTGATCTTCAGATCTCCCAGTGTCCTTAATTACTGATCTTCAGATCTCCCAGTGTCCTTAATTACTGATCTTCAGATCTCCCAGTGTCCTTAATTACTGATCTTCAGATCTCCCAGTGTCCTTAATTACTGATCTTCAGATCTCCCTGTGTCCTTAATTACTGATCTTCAGATCTTTTTTCTCCTGTTTTTCTCACAAAGCCGCCAAATATGTCCTCATGAAATCTGTCCTTATCCTATTTGTGATGAGATGAGAAATATGAATGTTGAGTTCATTGGAGATTTTGTTGAAATGTTCATTTAGATAAGTGGAAAATGTTTTTTATTTTTCTCTTGAAACTAAATAAATCACATGACTACCATCACATGACTAGCATCACATGACTAGCCTTTTATTGACCTTTGTCTTTCCTTTTCCAACTTTATTTTCAAATAAACCAAAATTTTAATTAGCCACAAAAAAGTTTTTCTCTTTCTCCAAATGTTCATCAACATTAATCAGACTTTGCAGATCACATTTATCATTTATTGCAAAGTTGGTATCAAATTATTGCTATGATTTATTTATTACTATAAAGTACTATTAGCCATAGTATCTCCAAAATACGAAGGATACATTCTTGAATAGTTTGCATAAGATAAAGTTATATAAAGTAATGTCCCTTTACCCTCAAATTCATGACTGCCTGGGCAGCTTCTTCTCTTTCCATTCCTCCTTGTTGACATAGAACACGCTCCAGTGCTCTGGTCACGTCGTGTGCCATGGACACATCTCCTGACACATAGAAGTGTCCATCTTTCTTTATTATCATCTCAAAAACAGCAGCCGCATTTTTGATAATGATGTCCTGTACGTACATCTATCAAGCAAAATTGGAAAACTATCTGATTAAATTTATTTTAAAACCATTAGAAAAAATACATTTATGATGTTGATAAATATTTTTACATTCGGGTTGGTTTCGAAAAGAATGCAGTTAATGTATAACAATTACTAGATTCAATAATTGTATTTCCAAAGGTATAAATAGTTGGTAAATAAAATCAAAATGCTTCTGTGGTTATGGTATCAAATATAAACTTTTACATGAAGTTGTTAAAAAGATTAATTCAAGATGTTTCATGTATAAAAAAAATTTAAAAATTAATCTATAAAAAAAAAACTAATTGCAATCAATGAAACAATTTTATCAAGAACCATAATGTCAAAATGAAATGATAACTTAGAATTAGTTGTGTATTTTTTACAGGCTTATGAATAATTTTTATACCTTGGGCAAATCCGGTTCCCGTGAAAGGGCCACATGATAGTCAGAAAGAATTCCCAATTGCTGCATCTCTTCAAGTTCTTTTGCATAAATCATACCTTTAGCCGTTCTGCACCCAGAATAAAGTACCATCTCTCCAAAATGTTTTTTGGCTTCTATAAAAGCCATAAAGAAAAGAACGGTTTATTTGACAAAATATTCTTTATGTTAAGGCTGGCTGTTAAGATTTTGTTCTTTAAACTTCACAAAATTAAACATTTCAAATAAATTGTTAAAATTCTGACAAATTTCATATTTAAACAGCTTCTACTTCTATTAAAAAAAAATACAATGTGGAGGCTAATAAATTCTTATGAAAAATTGAAGTGTGTGACACTTTGAAAATTTAACTTTCTTAAAAATTGAATAACACCATGAAAAGGAAAAGAATTTTGCATATGGACAATTTTTAAACTTACGGGAAGGCACAGTGATATCACAGGAAGGCATGGGGTTCTCAATTTCTGTCAATCTTTGCTGCCAAAATGATCTAAAAGGTGCGATACCCGTCCCTGGTCCTATCATAATAATAGGCACGGAGGGCAATTCTGGTAGGTGGAAGTTTCTTGCCCTTAGGACCAGAAACAATAGGTTACATAGGACCAGAAACAATAGGTTACATAGGACCAGAAACAATAGGTTACATAGGACCAGAAACAATAGGTTACATAGGACCAGAAACAATAGGTTACATAGGACCAGAAGCAGTAGGTTACATAGGACCAGAAGCAATAGGTTACAAAGGACCAGAAACAATAGGTTACATAGGACCAGAAACAATAGGTTACATTGGACCAGAAGCAATAGGTTACATAGGACCAGAAACAATAGGTTACATAGGACCAGAAACAATAGGTTACATAGGACCAGAAACAATAGGTTAGATAGGACCAGAAACAATAGGTTACATATCAAATACATAATAGGTCTTACTGAATATACCTGTACACGGAAGATCATTAGATCATTAATGATTCAACCGATTAAATAAAAAAAATAAGTCATCAAAATAAACACAAAGTTGAATAATTTGACATTTTAGTGGAGTCTAAAATTTAAAATTTTGTTTGATCTATTTGATGCTGATGTTATTTTAATACTATGTTGTTGAGTCTTACTATAGAAAATACTTCTAGAATGTGAGTGACCTTCACTTTTTAATACATCATTATTAAAAAAAAAAGTAGATAATTTTAAAAACGTAAACTATGCAATTTTCAATAATAACTTTTAAACCACAAAAAAAGAAAAAAAATCGTTTTCAAAAATTCTTTTCACTATTTTCAGCCCAAAATACAAAATGTTTGTCTTTTTAAAAATGACTTACGCTCTTAAAAAACAAGGCACAACAGTTCCTGTAGGGCTTCGGTTCAGCCATGATGAACAAACTCCTTCATGAACTGGCCCAGCACCATCTACGAAAATATATTTAAATGCCAAAAAATGTTGAAATAATATTGCAGATTTACACATTTTAATAGTCATAACAAATTGATTAGAAAGAAGATTTTATCAGATTTGTTTTACCTTGGGTTCTAAACTTGACCACAGCAATGGTGGCATGAACTTCCTTCGGGGTTTTCTGTTGGGAGGAACTGATGCTGTAGTACCGAGGTTGCAGCAATGGCAGCTGGGTTAGCAGAAGTGAGGGTGGAATTACGAGGGAAGGGAACTCATCCAAAATTTCTAGGATATTGGGGCTCAGGTCATGTCGCCACTTTTCATAAGCCTCTGAATTCTAAGGAAGAGATTAAAGAAGCAAAAAAACATTTATCTGTTTAACATTGTTTTATAAATTTGGAATGTAACAAGAACATGTTTTTAATATTTTTGATATCAAGCTGTTTAGAGTACAATAAGATGACATTTTAAAAAATTACTATTATAACTACTATGTTTGCCCTAAAGCAAGGCTTCGGGTCATTGCAGATATAAGTAGCTCTGATATTTAATCATTTATGTTTAGGTTTTTAATTTTTGTATCCTTCATAACCCTTGGGGGGCATCTATCAATTCCATCAACAAGATTAGGAGAATTTCAACAATTCTTGAAATAATAAGTTGCTGTGTGTGTGTGTTGCTCAAGATTAACTGAATATAATGCTATTTTCTGTAATAAATGTTTCAAATCCTAATTTCCTGGGAATTAATTTTTTTTTATATTACAAATGAGGCTTTCAGTAATAGTTTTATAATTAAACAGACAATATTAAATGAAAAGTATGTATTTGTAAACTGCAAATGGCTGGTCCGAATTTTGATGCATGATGTCAAAAGGTAGGCTTTGGTCTAACTATAAAGTCTGTCACACATGACAAAGGTGATATGTTGCGATCAAGATGCAGATATGAAACAAGAACAAAAAGTCAAGGAATCAAGACAGTGCTGCAAAATTATTTTGATAGAATAAGAATATATTGGGCCTGTGTAGTGGGTAATATCATACAGTCGAAAATGTTAAATTATAAGTTTAGAGTAATGTTTTGTAGTTTGCAGTCACCAAGTGTTATTAGTATAAGTAGTTGTGTTTGAGTAAGGATAGGTGATAAATCGGTAACAGCGAGAAAAAGTTGACTGCCGGGGTGAATGATTTAGTTGTGAAAATGTCTTGAGAGGGTGTAATTTGGTAAGTATGGTATTAGAATCTTTTAAAGTTTGTAGTAAGTAGTTAAAAAACATACGTTTCTTTTTTTTTTTGTGAGTTTGCGTGTTGAAAATAAATGTTTAAATAACTTATTTTTGGGGGGTCATTGAAAGTTTACTGGTGACCCTTGAGGGGAGGGTCCTTTTTTTTGGTGACATTACATTAAGGCTGCAACTATTGGTACCCAGGTACCAGGACTAAGAGGTTGGGATTAAAAAACGATTTAAAATATTATTATTAAGTTCGTAAGACAAAATGAGGTATCAAATGAAAGATAATTGAATGTACTATACGTTTGTAACCTCAATTCTTCAGTTTTACTAAAATAAACTACCACAAATGACATCCGAATAGCATTAAGTCTAATGGTACTCGGGTGCAAATGGCGGCGCTGCGTGTCTGGGTCCATTTTGACTAATGCTACTCGGATGCCATTTGTGGTAGTTTATTTTAGTTTAAATGAAGAATTACGTTTACAAACGTATAGTACATTCAATTATCTCATTTGATACCTCATTTGGTCTTACAAACCCAACAATAATATTTTAATTCGTTTTTTAATCCCCACCTCTCACTTTCGGTACCTGGGTACCAATAGCCACTTCGTTACATTAATGGACCAAACCACTGAACCTCCCCCCCCCCTTCCCCAACCCATTTAAAAACTTTTTAAAAAAAAGAAAATTGAACCTTACCGAAGCTAATAGTTCAAGTCTATGTTTGTCCATGTCACTTGAGGCTTGAGTGGCCAACACCTGCAGTATTTCTTGTGAGGGAGGAGTGGTTACATCTAACAAAAATGATAAAGCTGTACGCAAAGAACAGATTGGCAACTTCTCATGAATTCTCCAAGTTTCATTGGTACCTTTTTGAAGATGGGAAGCTGAAAGTTTTTATAAGACTACTAGAGTGCTACGAAATGAATAAAGGATTAACTATATTTTGTGTTTGACCAAGTAATTTTTCTATTTCTACAAAAATAATAATTTTCATTAATAAAACGCAGAAAGAGGCATTACAATGAATGATGTGTGCATACAATCTACAAAGTTGAGATAAAATGCATTCACCAAGCTGTGTGGAAATCTCTGTTTGTATCACTTGATCTGGAGATGGTCCTTTAGTTGTGTCCAACCTAACAAGAATGGCATCCACAATATCTGGTGAGTTGGCAGGGAAAATACCCACATGATCTCCTGGGGCATACTTTAGGTCCAAGGAATTGTGTGTGTTCAGCTTGACTAAAATAGTCTGCCGACTGAAAAACATTTATAAAAATATTTTTTTTCAGAACTATAAGCTATGATACAGCTGTACCCATCATTGGATGTACCAATAGTTTTGATATGGTTCTAACTAATATTGGCTATACCAATAGTTTTGATAGGTTTCTACCTGATATTGGCTATACAGATAGTTTTGATAGTGTTCTACCTAATACTGGCTATACAGATAAGATAAATGTTAAAAATAAATAAATTCTTTACTCAGAATCTTTGGCCTGAAGTTGGGTTCTTTCAGTCAAAATGAAGGGCATTATTTCCTTCCCATGAATGTTGCTTAATACTGAATTAAAAATGAAGCAAGCATTAAAAAAAAATTTTAAATTTTACATAATTATTTTGTAATCCTTAATTGATGTCTGAGTTATTGATACTTAAATGTTAAAAATGATTTAACAATAACTATTTGATTTACTTAGCAATAATTTTTTTTTGCATATCTCAGAATTTTCGAAAGGACAAATGAAATTAATTTCCTCACATCATTTGGAATATATCTTAATCTTAAATAAGCAAAGATAGATTAATACCTTGACATAAATCAGGTTCTTTGCCATTTTCCACGGGCACAATCCTAACTTTATCAAGCGACCAGCTATGGTCACCCATGTTGTGAGGTCTTGAAGACTCATTTGTATTGACATATTCACCTAGGCAAAAAGCCTCACACGAAGCCTATGGCCAAAAAACAACATTTTGAAGCAAAATCTTTTAAGGTTATAAAAAAACTTATACATTTCCAAACGGTTTAGTTAAATAGTATTGTACAAATGAAATATGTACTCATTATTTGATATTAAATATGTACAAGGTTTTTGACATTATTATGTAAAAGGTTTTGTACAAATCATATATGCTCAATGTATTTGACATAATTATTAAAAATAAAATATTTTGTTACAAGGCATTGTACAATTGAAATATGTACAAAGTATTTGACACTAAATATTATTTTCATGGTATTTGACATTAAATATTATTTTCATGGTATTTGACATTAAATATTATTTTCATGGTATTTGACATTAAATATTATTTTCATGGTATTTGACATTAAATATTATTTTCATGGTATTTGACATTAAATTTAATTTTCATGGTATTTGACATTAAATATTATTTTCATGGTATTTGACATTAAATATTATTTTCATGGTATTTGACATTAAATTTAATTTTCATGGTATTTGACATTAAATATTATTTTCATGGTATTTGACATTAAATATTATTTTCATGGTATTTGACATTAAATATTATTTTCATGGTATTTGACATTGAAATTCATTTGAAAACTATAAACATGAAATATTGTAAAGACTTGATAACTTATATCTAATTAGACAAAACAAATGTGCTTACTTTAAACACTCCCTCTGACCAGGTCCTGAAGCTCTGCTCCTGGCCATATAAAGCATCACCTGTACAATAATCAACCAATCTTTCTGCTCCCAGTTCTTGGAACACTTGATCTAAATAATCGCCATATGCAGCAAAGTAGGGGTAAGCTTTGGAGCCAAGGCCAAAAACTGCAAACCTGTTTAAACATTGGATTAAAAATAGATTATCCCATATAAATATGTTTGGGTTTTTATAATATTTGTTTTCTATCCTTTCACATCTGGCAAATTTTTACTGTTGAAATGCTGTTTCCTTTTTTTTGTTTCACATCACAACATTTTCACATAAGCTATTTAACATATTACGCTTTTAGAATCAGCTTGGTTGAAATCACACAACAAATTAGTTTAAATCTCTTTAACCCTAAAAATAATAATATTTAAAATCTAACAATTTTTTAATCATTTAAATGAATGACCTGACATTGCCTAGTGGTCCTGTTGCCATTGCTAATGAGTTTTTGTCCCTATTTACATCAGCAGCCAATGGAACTTTATCTTTGAAAATGCTATTTTTAATGCATGTTGTGAGGGAAGAACCTGATTCTGCAACACTGTAAAGCAACAAAAAAATATGTTATTCCATTTTAATGTTAAAATTGTTTTTTTCTGCATGACCATTTCTATAAATATTTTATGTTTTAGTTGTTGACAACAAAGCAAATAAGTGTTTTGATTAATGAGTAGAACATAAATATAATTACTGGGCCATACAATCTCCATGTTTAGGTTAACTCACCCACAGTCACTGTCATATTTCCTTTTTATGTCCAACAAACTTTCGGCAAATTGCTAAAAGACACAAATTTGAGGTGATCATGATCTGATATAATTTTTTAAAAGATAAAAACTTTTTAAAAAAAAATGTATGAAGTGTATTTAAAAAAACATTTAAAACATAGTTAAAATATTTTTTATATTAAAACATAAATGTTTACTTGAGCTGAAATTTTTGAATATTTTATCATTCATGTGAAAACATAGACTGACAGTCATCATTAATGTTTAAAATTTTATTAAATATTTTTAAAGATGAGTCACCAAGTATTAGATCTAGATAAAGGATATATTACAACACACAAGGGATATCGTTTATATTTACTTTTCCATTTTCTGGTGGCTCTCCATTTCCAAAGGTGCTGGTTATAACCATGACCAAGGATTCATGCTCCAATGACCCTACAACATAATCATCCATGCTTACCACCTGGTTAAATAATAAAAGATTTTGAAAATGTGTAACACTCTTAAAATTCTGTTTATGGCTTATGCAACTTTAAGAGATTCAGTCCCTACATTTAGTGATAAAATTTCTTAATCTTCGATTCATTACTTTACTGCTCATAAATCATACTTTTTATTTCATTGCTTATTAAATTTTACAATTCCTTGACTCCAAAACAACAAGAATAATTGCTTGTTACTGCAAGTATGGTTATAGGTGATCAAAATGTAAATAACACTTTAAGAGTGAGGGGGGAAAAAACTGTTACATTAAACATATAAAAAAGGCTTAACACGTCTACGGAAAGTTTTGTCTAGTTTAGCACCTGACAACTGTTGACATCTTCACTTTTTTAACAATTTTATTTTAACCTAGAAATATGTCATTGTCATTAAACTCAAATTGTAATCAATTATTCCAATCTCAGACATTCTATTTATTAGCATTGGTAGAGTGGCACCAAGAAATAGTTTGTACTTGAGAAATGGCTGTAATTTATTTTACCAGTATCTAGAAAATTGTATATTGTGTAAAAAAAAAAATTCTTGAATTTCATATTCCAATTGACAATACAACGGACGAAATAGAATGCAAGTATAGTTTCATTAGTAATATATATACTTGCAGATGTTTATCTAGTAAAATATTTGAATTATTACCTGTGAGTGAAAGACTGGTTTAAAAATGTCAGACAATCTGTTTGCAAACCTCTCAGATCTGCCAGTCTCTGTGGCATAAAGGATGGTACACTTCACACGGCTTGACAAAGCTTTTGACATTAAGAATGCTGAGAACTTTACAGCTCTGCAATACAGCAAAAGCTGTAGTAGTTAAAAATTTCAAATTCTAATTGTTTTTAAATTTGAAAAATCATTGCATACATTGTATGGCTTCTAAATGTTTTTCTAATACTTTTTTTTAGGGTATTTAATTTTAATTTTTTTTTTGCATAAGGTGATTAAGAAATGTATGAACATAATACTAATAATACTGAATCAATTGCAAGTAATCTTAAATTTTCTAAATAATTAATATTTTTATTGGTAACATGCAAATTGTGATACCTTGTAAGAATTACCGTATTTTAAGGACTAAAAGACGCTACGGACTATAAGACCCACCTTAATTTTTAAGCAATAAGTTTAAAAAAATAACGTTTACCATTTTTAAATTAATTTTAAGCACAAGACACACCTGAATTTTGGAGGCGATTTTTCAAAGAAAAAAGTTCGTCTTATTGTACGTTAAATACGGTAATTTTAAAACTATTTAAATTCATAACAACAGACCACTTTTTCAATACCGTACCTGGCTAATTCTTTAAAACCTAATTTCCTCTCAGGTTTGCCTGAACTGATTAGTACATTGTGATCCCTTTTCCATGCATGTTTCTCCCATGGCTTTATGTCCTTTTTACATAATTTTTTTTTTTAAATGTGTTATCTTCGTCATAGAAAATATTACAAAGGCTATTAAGGGATAAAAGTTTAACATTTAGCTGCTAATGTGTTATTGTATTTGGTGTATTGAAGCAAGACTGATAGTATACACAGACTGATGGTATACACAGACTGATGGTATACACAGACTGATGGTATACACAGACTGATGGTATACACAGACTGATTGTATACACAGACTGATGGTATACACAGACTGATGGTATACACAGACTGATGGTATACACAGACTGATAGTATAATAAAAATGTATGATTAAGAATTTTTTTAAAATTAATATGCTGTAACAGATTGAAAAAAAAAATTTAAGCATAGAAAACTTCAAATGTCTTAAAATGTATTATTTAGAATGCCATGAATGAGAAATGCTACATTAAATGCTATTGTAAAATGTAAAGCATTACAGACCTGGTGTATGAAGGCTGGGTGTAAGTTATAAAGCAACATTTCCTGATGGAAAACTTCCAGAGTTGACCCACTCATCGGTGGCACCATCCGCACCCAATCGCAAGGACAGCCTCCTCTTAATCTTTGCTCATTACCCATGTGTGATATAAATTCTCTGCTGGCATCATGATGATTGACAATGGTAACATTGGCCGACTAATAAAAGTAAAAAAAATTCAAAATGTGTACTCGATATTTAAGTTTAAGCCAGAGATGCGGGCATATATTATATAAATTAACATGGTCAATTTTTCATGTCCTTTTTCTTCAATTACGCTTAATTAAAGGATTTAATGTACATGTTTTATCATCATTGAGTTTAATTTAAACCATGTTATTACTTGACATTTTAAAAACAAACTAACAAGGTATGAACATAATCGTGAGTAGTTATGTAAAACAATATTAACTGTTATGTAAAAAAAAAAATTATCTTTAAAATGTAATATTGTCCTACCTGAAAACTGTAGAGTACTGCCACATTTGCTTCAATCAATACACGGTCCTTCCACAGGGATGAAGCAGTTTTGGTGTTTAGCCCCATCCTTAAGGCAATCGGCTAAGTTTTTAAAAAAAATTATTCTATAGGCCTATTTTTTAGGTGATGCACAGATATTAAGTCTATTTGTGATGCGATTGCAAAAGTAGATTACTTTAAATTAAAGTCAATAATTTATTAAATTATATTTTCATACATCTACACCAGTGTTTCTTGATCTATTTGTCCACTGCGCCCTAAGGCCATAAAGACATCCCTTAAACTCCCAAACAACTCCCCCCCCCCCCCCCCCCCCCCGCATAATTATAAAATGAAAAAAATTAACAAATTTGAACATTTTACAAATAAAATGTCATCTTAACCCCCACGATACCCCATCCACAACTTTTGAAGTACCGGTGCCAGTAGAATAATTATTAAACATTAAAAATATAATTTAAAAATCGGCGTGACACTTAATATGAGTAAATAACTTTCATATGTTTTTAATGCGTTTGATGGTAAATAACTAAATAAGAATGTTAGTTAGTGACTCCTAAACTTACTTACACAAAACCACACTGCCACACTTCTCAAGGCCCATGTTTGAATATAACAATGCACTATAGTGATGGAAACGTGTTTCATTGTATGTGTCTTTAATTTGATTTTCAAAAAATAGTTTGAAATTAATTGTATATTTAGCCGGGGCAGGTTCTAATACAAACTTCAATTCGAAACTTAATATTCATCAGGCCAAGTCACTGATCTTCAACGTGATTGTGTACATAATAGTACTTAGTTCAAAATATGCAGGTCTGACTGGAGACTGTGGGGGCCTGACTGGAGACTGTGGGAGCCTGACTGGAGACTGTGGGGGCCTGGCTGGAGACTGTGGGGGCCTGGCTGGAGACTGTGGGGGCCTGACTGGAGACTATGTGGGGGCTTGACTGGAGACTGTGGGGGCCTGACTTGGGGCTTCTAGTGGGGGCCTGACTGAATGCTTTATATTTATGTGGAGGCTTTATGTGGGGGCCTGACTGGAGGCATTATGTGGGGGCTTGACTGGAGGCTTTATGTGGGGGCCTGACGGGAGACTTTAGGGAAACTTTTACAAATTATATTCTCTTTATGATGGCACCGCAGTTGTAGAGGTCATTAGGATAATTGGAGCATGTCATTCATTAACTTACCTCCAGCAAGTTGTATCTATGAGAATCACACAAGTTCCTGGAACCAATCTCTGTCCCCATAAACCAGCCATTAAAAGGACATGAAGGGAACTCCAGGCCCCCGCAGTCAAATAGCATTCCTGAAACTGTTGGGAGGGCGTACCACTTCAGGCCCATTTCAGCAAACCAAGGATACCTGGATGGTAGACAGTGAAAACAATATCTCAGGAAGCGTTCTATCACCAGACATTTGACATTTGACTTCAAATAATATGTCAACCATGCTTTTCTTTTAAAAATATGACATCTTGAAATAAAATAATTCACAAATATTTGGACAAACGGGTTGCTTCAACGTATGGAGTCACTTGTCAACTTTTATGTAAAGAATGGGGAACTATTTTCAAACCTACTTGATAGAAACAAAAAATTTGGTAGGCGATTGACTGGTTAAATCATCATTAATCAAGGTTTGAATAGAACTTACTCGGGATGCTCCAAGCTGACCTCTAACACCAGCTCAGTAGGGAGATCAAAATATTCAGGGTTAAATTCAGGAGCAGACAGGACCAGTGGAAGAAGGTCAAACATGCCGTGCTTGGGTTTCCAGCCCATCTCAACACAATGCTAAATTATTTGTAGAGAGAGAATTTTAATTTTTTTAATTCTTTCACTGCGGAATATTTTTATAGAAAAAATTTACATTTCTTTTCAAAGAGCAAAAAAGAGTGAGAGGTTGAGTTTATTAAAAGATATTTAAAATATTATTTTTTGGTTTATAAGACTAAACTTGGTAATTGCACGCTACTGGTACCTCATCTATCCCTCACCCTAACCTGAACCCTAAATCTATTCTCAAAACATAAACAAAGGGCAGTAACTCCCAATGAGGGACCACATATAGGAATTAGCCCTAAACTTGGTATCAAATGAAAGACTGAAAGATAATTGAAAGGACTGTAATATATATTTGTAAACTTATTTCTTCAGTTTAAATAAAATAAGTTACAGAAAAGAACCATAAAATATGAAAACATTATTCATTATGTGCTAAACCATTTTTTCCTCAAACCCTATGCCCTATGATCTACTCAAAACGCACTTCACTTCTTTAACTCAAACCCTCTAAAAGTAAACTAAAACTACTACTACTATTGACTATCACTATTGGAATCATGCGATGGATCTAAATATAAATCATCTTCACTATCAAAAGAAATAGTATTAAAAAAACTCCAAAGCTTTTTGAGCTGTTAATCGTCTAGGAAACATACTCACCCACTAGGGCTTAGGGTAGCCATAGCAACAGTAGAAATAATTGTGAAGAAAATCACTAAAACAATGCTTCAAATGACAACAAATAAATCTTGGTTTCGCTTGTAAACAATGCATTACCACGGTACCTCTCTCCTATTTAATAACAGCTCTTAAAAAGTTTAACCGAGAAATAGCAAAGAAACAAACATGATATTGAAACGACGCAGAGCGCGTGGATCCGTGCTTTTGAGAACGGCGGATGAACGCAGTGTGCGTTGCTCCGCAGCGAAAGAGCTATAAGGATACAAAAATAATGGGACAAATGCTATATATATATATATATAAGGCCTTTATTGTTTTGTTTTTTTTACCTCCGTTTGAATCCTTAATCAGTGCGCTCAAAATCACACGTGTTACCAATGTACGTCTTGTTACAACATTAACTATATAAGTACAACAACTTGCCCACATTTTACCTCTGTAAATTCAACATTGGCTGGGTCACCAATGACCCTCCCGTCGTCCATCTTGTAGCCAGCATAGCCTATCAATTGTTTATTCCATACACGGAAATCTGGTAGCCCTTCCTTGCGTTGCGGAAATATAGTGATGGTTGACCTTGACAGAGACAACGGCATTCAGAGGAAAAGGGTGACATAGTGAACCTTCAAATTGAAAAGGTTAGAAAGTTGATTTTAACAAAACGGAGGGGGGAATAATCCTAGTGCCATTCATTATTGAAAACATTTTTTTTTTATCCTTTATCTTAACTTTGCTTTTGTTCGTGTGTTTCCTTCTTGGTGTGCGGCAAAATCTTCGGCCGGCTAATTGACCCACTTCCCGTCAAACTATCTGACTGAAACTTGGCACACACGCATTCTTTCAAATTTTCAACCCAACCCCCCCCCCCCCCCCTAAAGATCATCCTAAACGCTATCAGATGGCACTGATTTCGCGAAATGAAAATTCCCGATAAATGCGCTAAATGAGATTCTTACAAATATCGCAAACGCGCTCGTAAAGAAAAGATGTTCGGTGGAAGAACTCAGAAGTTTTCCATAACATATTTCTGTAGCATTGTTTCATTTCTACGGCCAGCAAGGGGATAAGCCATGAACGTCAAAGAAGTATGGGGCCGTCTGCAATGAGTGGGTGGGTGGGGGGGGTTGACGTTCAAATGTGACAAATGCGAATAAGGGGGAAAGGGGGTATTGTTTTTTTTTAACATTTTAAACTCTGCTTTAGGGCCACTGCATGTATTCTGCCTTAGGGCCACTTCGTGTATTCTGCTTTAGGGCCACTGCGTGTATTCTGCTTTAGGGCCACTGCGTGTATTCTGCTTTAGGGCCACTGCGTGTATTCTGCTTTAGGGCCACTGCGTACATTCTGCTTTAGGGCCACTGCGTACATTCTGCTTTAGGGCCACTGCGTACATTCTGCTTTAGGGCCACTGCGTATATTCTGCTTTAGGGCCACTGCGTAAATTCTGCTTTATGGCCACTGCGTGTATTCTGCTTTAGGGCCACTGCGTACATTCTGCTTTAGGGCCACTGCGTGTATTCTGCTTTAGGGCCACTGCGTGTATTCTGCTTTAGGGCCACTGCGTATATTCTGCTTTAGGGCCACTGCGTGTATTCTGCTTTAGGGCCACTGCGTGTATTCTGCTTTAGGGCCACTGCGTATATTCTGCTTTAGGGCCACTGCGTATATTCTGCTTTAGGGCCACTGCGTGTATTCTGCTTTAGGGCCACTGCGTGTATTCTGCTTTAGGGCCACTGCGTATATTCTGCTTTAGGGCCACTGCGTATATTCTGCTTTAGGGCCACTGCGTACATTCTGCTTTAGGGCCACTGCGTACATTCTGCTTTAGGGCCACTTCGTGTATTCTGCTTTAGGGCCACTGCGTACATTCTGCTTTAGGGCCACTGCGTGTATTCTGCTTTAGGGCCACTGCGTGTATTCCTCTACGGCGGATTTATTTACAAATTTTGAAACAATTATAATAATTAAACCAATAATTTCAGTTAACATTTCATAAGGGAGATCACTCTAATT
The DNA here is from genome assembly GCA_964017045.1 of Omphiscola glabra. Taxonomy (NCBI): domain Eukaryota; kingdom Metazoa; phylum Mollusca; class Gastropoda; family Lymnaeidae; genus Omphiscola; species Omphiscola glabra. Next base: position 14,057,030 of record OZ024800.1, read on the forward strand.
TGGTTGCTATTCATCAAACCTAAAGAATGCAAGCTTTTTTTCTTTTCTCTGCCCCCCTCCCCCCAAAGGAGCCATTATGATATAAAATACAAGTGAATGAACTCAAGTCAACACATTCGGGCGTGTTTCCTAACTTGTGGCGCACCCACACAGAGATGCAGTTGTAGATTATAGGAGGTCATAGAATAGTTTCAAAGAAGGTGATGGAGGAAAACGGGGGAGGAGAAGCAATCCGCTCTGACCAGCTCTTATGTGGAGGGGTGGCATTTTCCGAAAACACATTCGTGACAGTGGGTGGCTAAAATATTTGACACCCCCCCCCAGGGGAAGGGGGCAGTGACGTCATTTGGGTAGGGCAGGGGGAGCATTTGCCCCTCCCCCCCTCCCGCATGAATCTTCAAGTGTTATTTAAATTGCTAGATACTGTGGTGCCTAATGAACAACTCAACAAGCCGGACAAGTTTTGATTTTTTGCCCCCCATGATCTCAAAAAACCTGAAATGACTGGCCTGGGAGGGGGGCACTAACCCTAACTATGCAAAAACTCTTTTATGTAAGAAATGTATTTGTTTACAAAATATGGGGCGGGGGGTGTAATAGTTTATTTATTTTTAATGTGAATCTTCGTGTTTTTTAAAATTAAATATTTGTATACACATATATTTACATTTGTGTTATTTCTTGTAGTCTACAATTATGAATCTTAAGAACTGAAAGCAACAAAGCCGAGGTTCAATTTTCTTTATTATAGCATTGAACTTTTATTTTGGATCTTCTCACTAATTGGTAGTGGGGGTGGGGTTGGCATTAAAATGGTTTAGGTGATCAGTTGGGGTGGGGTTGGCATTAAAATGGTTTAGGTGATGAGTTGTGGAGTGGGGTGGCATTAAAATAAGTATCATTTCGAAATAAAAGCTTCTAAATTGAGTCTAGCCACACTTTCAAACAGCCTAGCCAGTTTCAAACAATTTTTTTTGACGAATTGCTAATTCCCAATGTTATCGTTATAGTAGTTACGATACATTATTCATGTGGTAACATACCTAATATCGCCCTCGTTTGTCGCATATCTGATGTGACTGCAAAGAGCTTCGAACATTTCTCGGGGTGTCACTACGCCCCTGGCGTCGAACATCTATGTGTAGAAACAATTCAGCTTTGTTGTACTTAAATATTTACATTAACAGTCTCATAGGTGTAACGCACATTTTACTTTAACTCCCTGAGAAAAAAAAAGAGTCCCACGTGAATCAGACGTAATGGATTCCATGCAGTATCAATCCCGCGGTATCCCAAAATCCTGCTATCCTGATCAAATTTTACGATATACAATATTTTACCAAAAATCCTCTAGACCAGGAACTAAATTTTTAGGATAGAACTTTTTATTTTTTTAAAGTTTCAACAAACAAGGATGTCACAAATTGTCACTCTAGGCCTGGAGGTAGCTACAAACAAGGATGTCACAAATTGTCACTCTAGGCCTGGAGGTAGCTACAAACAAGGATGTCACAAATTGTCACTCTAGGCCTGGAGGTAGCTACAAACAAGGATGTCACAAATTGTCACTCTGGGCCTGGAGGTAGCTACAAACAAGGATGTCACAAATTGTCACTCTGGGCCTGGAGGTAGCTACAAACATGGATGTCACAAATTGTCACTCTGGGCCTGGAGGTAGCTACAAACAAGGATGTCACAAATTGTCACTCTAGGCCTGGAGGTAGCTACAAACAAGGATGTCACAAATTGTCACTCTAGGCCTGGAGGTAGCTACAAACAAGGATGTCACAAATTGTCACTCTAGGCCTGGAGGTAGCTACACACATAAGAAAGCAATCAAAACGAATTGTTTACACATAAAAATCTTTTAGTTGTTTTTTTCAGCCGGTTTGGGGGGGAGTGTGGGGGGAAGCTTCTTTTACCAACCTTTCAACAATTTTTTTTTTCAGTCATTAAAAGACTAGACATTGAACCACTGAAGTCCATTTTAATGTTTCAATTGGATTTATATATTTTTTTTAATATTATTTTTTATCATGGATATTGGAAAGACAGTCAATTTATCCCGTTTTCCCGGGGTAGACGTACCCCGGAAAATGAGAATCCCTGTTTTCACATATTAAACAATTCCCTCTCTTTGTATGTCTACCTGAAGTTTTGACCACTGCATTCTGCCAATGCATCTGGGGGCATTCCTCCAAGCCTGTTTCGCCCCAAAGGTCAGTTCAGCCGCTGTCAGGTCGTAGGTTCCGGATTTTTCCACCAAGTCTTTAATCTCGCCAAGTCTGTGGAAATGTGCGCGTGTATTGTTCCTGTGGATAAAATAAGCAACAACGCGTGTACTCGAAAAACAGATTCCATTGATAAACTTATTTGTTTTAAAGAAAAACTATTCAATAATCAATCAGAATTCAACTACTTAAATTAAATTGGTTCATTGAAATTCTAGACAATAAATTTGATACGGTTGATGAATAGGCGTGTCAATTTATTTTGATGTAGGGTAATTAGATATTTAGTTACATAGGATCAAAGGTAAGCTAGTGATTTTTAGGAAAGGTGGTAAAATATAATATACGGAAGTTACTAATAAAGGGAAATCTAGTAGACTAATATGTGGAATTAAGTAATATATCGCAGATATTAATTTAGCGAAGTTAGTTTAAAATAACCTTAAAATCCGACATAAAAATCGTATGAAAATTAACCTTAACCATGACCAAGTACAGGACCATTCATAGTGGGATTCGCTGGTCTCATACTCGCGGACCTATGACCTTGCTATCTTAGACCTCAGACTAACGAACACGAGATTATTTTAGAATTCCCGTTACTTATCAAACAAGAAACATCCCAATTACATTTCTATTTTTTAGATTCTATGTTTATTGTGAAGAACATTAATCTGTGTGCTTGACAAACCTTGTTTTTGTATTGCCTCAATAGACCCTGAAGATACCACATTACTAAAGCACACTGTTATAGCATTGTAAGTGCTATATTATTTCAAGCACACCGCTATAGTCTTTCAAGCACACTGTTATATTATTTCAAGCACACTGTTATATTATTTCAAGCACACTGTTATATTATTTCAAGCACACTGTTTTAAGATTAAATAGACACGAACAATTTGTGTCGATATAACAATATATATTGAGCTTTAATAATAATTTTACATTACAAATAATTAAACGTTTCGGCACTTGCCTTCATCAGTACAAGACATACAAATAAGTATTAATCAAATTTACATAATATATATAGAGAGAGATAAATCCTACCTAAAAAATAGAAAACCAGACAGAAACAAGGTCAAGAAAAAAGAAGAATGAAAAGGAAGTGACTTGAAGTAAAATTTAAAAGCTTAATCAGGAAAAAAGACATCGCAGTTACGTAAAATTGTGGATTTGGTTTATCCCATATGGAGTTAACGTGCCAAATCTTGATATTAATTTATTCTCCATATGGATCCTATCCGTTGTGTTACTAGTATACAGTATACCAGTAACTGCGATGTCCAAAATGCCATCATGGTTGGTGCTATTGAAATGTTTGGAGACCGGACAGAGAGCCTGTTTATTTATATTATAGAGGTGTTCTCTAAATCGGTCTCCAAGGCGACGACCTGTCTCTCCTACGTATAATTTACCACACTTTTTACAAAGGATGGTGTAAATCACGTTGCGACTTGTGCAGGTAAAACCATCCTTTATTTTGAATATTTCCAGAGGGAAAGTGATCTTATCAACTTGAATCACGTAGGGACATGTGTTACATCGGCTACGATTGCAACTTTTGGTGCCTTTATGTGCCTGAATAGACGGGAGGTGGCTTCTAACTAGCATATCCCTAAGGCTCTTGTCCCTCCGGAAAGCGAAAAGAGGAGGTTTTCTGAAAACCTTATTGGTTACAGGGTCTGCCATGAGAATTGAGCGGTTTTTATATTATTTCAAGCACACTTTTATATTATTTCAAGCATACTGTTATATTATTTCAAGCACACTGTTATAGCATTTAAGTACACTTTTATAGCATTTAAAGTATTGTTATAGCATTATAGCTTTAAAGTACACTGTTATAGCATTAAAGTACACTTAGTATAGCATTTAAAGTACAGTAGTATAGCATTGTAAGTATACCGTTGGTCTATAGTTTTATATATAAGCTACAAGCAAGTCGATAACGTGATAATTTATTCAATGTTTGAAAATAATTTTATTCATATACTCACATTTGACATGAGGTGAAATATTGGTCAATGAAATTTTTGGCATGGAGCAAAAGTTCCTCCTTTGTTCTGGGGGCACCAGGGGGCCGATGGGCCTGTTGTGACAATGAGCCCATGCATCGCTCCGTGTTGCATGGAACTTGCTGAAAAGATTTTTTTTTAAAATTGAGTAAGGAGAAATCCATCTTTAAAATATTAAAAAAGGCATTCTACACAAAGCGTTTAGGTGGCGACCTATCAGAACAAACTGAGTAGCAATGGTCCACAATTGAAGAACACTCTTCTCAACTTGCTTTCAACACCTTTGCTCAATTTTTTTCCTTTTACTTTCATTTGTATTAGACAGGATATAAATATATTTTGTAAAATTTCTTTTATTAATTATTTTTTTTGTTTGGTTTTATTGCAGAAGACTATTTTGTTTCATAATTAAAGTTAAAACGTTTGTGTTTTTTTTCTTATATTTAAAGCTTTAAACATTTTTCTAATTGTTTTATTTACACAAACTGTCTCAATGTAGGCATCTCAATATTCGTCCCCCACACCGCTCTGCGCATGTCGTAAATTGATGCAAAAAGTAGTTTAAATAATAAAATATACCTTTGTTTTTTAGTGTGCATTAGACTTTATAAATAATTTTAAACACTTTTTCCCATTTGACTTTTTCAGCATTCCATCAAGTTTCCCTCAAATATAATCAAGCAAAATAATATTCAAGCTATTTCAATCCTTTCTTGTTTATTGTGTTGTATATTGCATTGAGAATATCTCCTGAAAATTTGGTACAATATCCTTTTAAGATTTAAAAAAAAGCTATGGGTCAAATAGTGAAAAAGTTTGAAAAGTGGGTCACAACTTATTTTGTTCAAATATCGAGTTTATATAAGGGGTATAAGAGAGCGCTGAGAAAGGCAAGAAAACACTACTCCACCGCATTCGTGTGTGGGACATGCACATGAGACTGCCATTCAAGGATCGGTCTCATTAGCCACACGAAGAGCTGCAACCAGACAAGATAATCTATCGTCTCTCGTAGACGGAAAGATGCCATACCATAAGGGGTATACAAAATTCGATCAAAAATCGTAACGCCAGTTCAATAAACGATAGAAAGATGAAATTGATGTTTTCATAAAGCTTAAAGCTAGTCCTTTAAAATGAAGTATGATTTATGGCATTTAGACAATATTTCACATTTCTGTCAAAGCACCTATTCATTGTTTTTAAAAGCTTTCTCGAAGTCAAATAGTGAAACGAGATATTTCTCGACATGAGAAACGGCAGGCAAATACAAGGACTTTCAGCAAAATGTCCTTTGTAGCAGACTAGATACAATAGGAAACTACAAATAGTGGTCCTACTGAGGACCAAAAAAGTCCTTCCAACTTATAATATAAAAATCCGCTTACATGGGGTCTTCTTAGCAGTGTCGGGTCGACCGGATGTACTTGGGTTGGGGCGGCCCATTGGTAAACCCGATAGAGCGGGGGTGGGGGTGCTGTCATGAAAAGAGGAGAAAGTTGATCTGGGGGATTCGGGCCGCAAGGTGGGTGCTTTGGGAACGGCAGAAAGAGCTTGGTACCAGCTAGACGACCCACTTCCATTTCCTAATGTATCATTTATGTAGGCTAAACAGACTTGGCTCGTCGTGTTCATCATTTTCTAAGGCTATTAAAAGTCATTTAACTTTTACCACACTAAAGGTTGTTTCATTTATTTTACTTACCGAAAAAGTCCTCCGGTGAAGCGAGTCCAAATAGGTCTTACCGTCCAGCAAGTTTTTCAACTTGACAAACCGGTACGGGCAAGCCATGTTTGAACTGCCCGACACACTGGCGATATCCTTCAAGTTAGCGTCCGAAGGTTTGTCCTAAAGCGGCCGTCTGGTCCTACAGAGGACGTCTGAAACTGAAGCGGAGCTCTGAAACTGAAGCGGACGGCTGAAACTGAAGCGGACGGCTGAAACTACCATAGAGCTGCCAAAGGTCACCCCAATCACGTCATTTATTTCATCATTACATCCACTCTGAATTAAGCTTCATTTAACTTATCCTAACAAAAAAGTTCAATTACGTTAATATTAAATATATATATATATATATATATATATATATATATATAAGTATGAGGTAAGTGAAGATTAACTATCTACAAGTCCCATAATAAACACCACTAGGGTAATTGCACGCTACTGGTACCTCTATCGCTCACCCTAACCCGAGACCTAAATCTATCATAAACAAAGGGCAGTGACTCCCAATGAGGGACCACAGAAGCACATTAGCCACCACTAGTTATAAATGTAGACAGTTTATAGCTGTATTAAATTTGCATCGTTGGTGAATTCCCGATATTGGACAAGACACTTTAGAACGTATTGAGATTTTTAAATAAAAACCTCGCAACTGGAAAGAATAATCTCAAATCGGCCCTAATTTAATTAAAAGATTATCTGAACGACTATCCAGTTACATTCAAATGAACATGCGCTGGGACGTTGGGACATTTTGTATATAATTTGATTTTAGTTCCTGAGCTGAACTGTCTAAATTTATTTGAGGTGTTTTTCCTATCACCTAAGCTAGATGAGAAGATCTGGTAACATTACGTTGTCTTACCTCTTACGAAAACGTCAGTGTCCGAACAATATAAACCAATACAGATTATCTCTAATGTTGTTTTCTCCAACAGCCAACATGCAGCACTTTTGACACGTCTGACAAAATCATCGGTGATAATAAACCTAAACACACGCACACACACACACAAAACAACTGACCATGAAAAGCAAAAATCATGCATGATATTCAAATCACTTCACGGAACAGGGGAGACGATTGGAGTGGGAAAAACGTGCTGTTATCAAAACAACAATGTGTAACATTGTAAAGAAACCATGAAAACCCTCAGTTCGACCTTGTTTTGAAACTCTCTATACGTTACTGTATTTTAATGAAATGAGAAAGACACTGTCAGTCAAGTATTTGACTAATGTGTTAGACCAGGGGTTTAGAGAGTTTAGTGACGCAAATGCGCACCGAGCATTGCCCCATAGGCACGTATTTCTGGCGTCTAGACAACAATCGGGATCCCACCTGCCGGCATTGCAACCTGTTCCCGGAAACGCTGGCGCATCTGTTGACCGAATGTCCCTCACTAGAGCTTCCGGGGGAGGCCAGGGCGGAGGGGGGAACCCTATGTGAGGAAAATGTTATATGGCACATCTCAGCAGATGGAGTTGATTGCCAATTTACTATCCGGGGTCTTAAGAGAGTAATCTCAGACCTTCACCAGAATATGTGTGATAGTTAGACCAGGGGTTCTCAGCCTTCCTACTGCCGCTACCCTTTAATACAGTTCATCACGTTATGGTGACCCCCAACCATAAAAAAACAATTTCTTTGCTACTTCATAAATATGTGTTTTCCGATGGTCTTAGGCGACCCTTTTGTAAAGGTCGTTCGTCACCCAAACGTGTCGCGACTCACAGGTTGAGAACCACTGTCTTGGATTTGTCGGTCAATCGTGTATCAGCATTTAACGTATATGTCCCGTCTAAAATCTTTTAAAGGCAGTAGCAGTGAATATGTAACCCAGGGCGCCCAGTCCCGGCTAAAATCTTTTGAAGGCAGTAGCAGTGATTATCTAACCCAGGGCGCCCAGTCCTGGCATTAGTAGGAACTGATGGGACCTAAAATAAATCCAAGAGAACGAAAAGGACCTGTCAGTTGTTCAACATGTCAGGGGACGTGAAGGACTTGCACTTGGGTCGACTTTAACAGGGCGAAACTCAGCATCGCAGTCATTAGAAATGTCCTGTAGTTTTAAAGTATTTTAACGTGTCTGAGAATGAGAAATATGTATGTTTTGCTTATTTATTGGTCATGACCTATGTGTTGGTCTTGAAGCATAGATATAATATCTAGTGTTGATATTTCCTTATAGATAGATAATATAGTGTAGATATTGCCTTATAAATATATGATCTAGTGTTGATAATGCCTTAAAAGATAACCATCGTGTGGGTTCTATGACCTGCTCTTGAAAGGGGCCTCTGAGAAAGTATTTTTATTGCATTGAGGTGCACATGGCAGGGGCCTCCAAAAGTCAATGGACGGCCCTGGTGTGTGTTCACTTTTTAATATCGTCTGATCGATTTGAGGTGGAAATCTCTCTCTCTCTGTTTGTCTCTCTGTCTCTCTTTGCCTCTCTGTCTCTTTCTCTCTGTGCCTCTCTCCCTGTCTCTCCCTAACTCTCTCTGTCTCTCTATGTCTCTCTCTGTCTCTCTCTGTCTCTCTATGTCTCTCTCAGTCTCTCTCTGCCACTCTCTGTCTCTCTATTTCTCTCTTTGTGTCTCTGACTGTCTCTCTCTGTCTCTCTCTATGTCTCTCTCTATGTCTCTCTCTCTGTCTCTCTCCGCCTCCCTCTGCCTCTCTCTGTATCTCTATCTGTATCTATCTCTATATGTAGCTCTCTCTCTCTATCTGTAGCTCTCTCTCTATCTGTAGCTCTCTCTCTCTCTCTCTCGGTCTCCCTGTCTCTCTCTCTCTCAGTCTGTCTGTCTATCTCTATCAGTCTGTCTGTCTATCTCTATCGCTCTCTGTCTTTCCCTGTCTCTGCCCCTCTCTCTGACTGTTTGTCTGTCTCTCTCTCTCTCTCTCCCTCTCTCTGTCTTTCCCTGTCTCTGCCTCTCTCTCTGACTGTTTGTCTCTCTCTCTCCCTCTCTCTGTCTTTCCCTGTCTCTGCCTCTCTCTCTGACTGTTTCTCTCTCTCTCTCTGTCTCTCTCTGTCTCTCTCCTAATTTTTAATAAGTGTTTCCAAAATATCACAAGTCATATTTTTAATCCAAGGGAGTCTATCTCCTCCACCCCCCACCCCCGAGCAATAGAAACCAACCGCTCCCCTCCCCCACCCATTCATTCCTTGACCTTGGTAAATTCTCCATGGTGCATTAGTATTAGTTTTGGCATTGGTATTGAATTCAAGAGTCCATTATGAATATAAGAAATACACATATCTAGGGTTTAAATAAATTCTTATAAGATAGTTGACTATTCAGTAAATACATTGATAACAAATTGTCACTAAAAGTTTAATGATGCAATAATTCTACACAATTTGCCTGCGAATCAAATCGAGAGATTGTTTTTAAAAAAAATTAAATTTAAGACGTCTAATTATTATTATTTTATATTTTTAGTAATAAACAAAAGTCAAGATCACTTTGTTAGCTCGACGGCCGAGCGGTCAAAATGTGTGCACGCATTTAATTTAAAAAGTAGATGTTTGTTTTTTTCCATTCCCCCATATTAATTTTATTACCTGGAGAAATTCAAAACCCCAACTGGGGTGAGTGGTGTATTTCCCCCACCCCCAACTCAGTTTAGAAGCAGCTGCTTCTTTTCTTCCCCCGTGTAGACGCCGCTGCCTCGATCAAATCTTTAAACAGTATCAAATGATATTGATTCTATTTATAGTTCCTTAGCTTTGATTGGATCAAACATTATCCAAACTGGTTCAATCATTCGTTTTTCATTGATTTTGCTTTATTTCTTTCCGTAAGCTTCTATTAATCAGAACTTGATATCTGGCTACTAACGTATTATCAGAAACTATTAGAGACCATATCACTTTATGTTTTTGCTAAAGATTTTGACTTAAAATCTTAAGATTTTGACTTAAGATTTTGACTTAAGATCTTAAGATTTTGACTTAAGACGATTTTGACTTAAGATTTTGACTTAAGATTTCGACTTAAGATTTTGACTTAAGTTTCATTAAAAATATAATTTTAACCTGTTGACGCAATGACAATTTTGTTTTAAATTTTAGGCCAGTAAGTTTGTTTGAAGCGATCGATTCGGTAGAAAGTTGTTCACTGAAAATTATATCTTAAGTTTTCGGAGTCGATTCTTGACCACACGACGAAACTTCATGTTGAATGTATTAACTCAGTGGTTCTCAACCTTTTTAATGCCGCGACACTTTAATAAACTCCGCATGATGTGTCGACCAATAACCACAAAATTATTTTCGTTGCTACTTCATAACTGTAGAGTATTATGTCTTTTCCGATGGTCTTAGGCGACATCAGTGAAAGGGTCTTTCGACCCCCAAAAGGGGCATGACCCACTTGTTGAGAACGGCCGTATTAACCCTTGTAATCCCTTTTCTAAATTTCCCTTATAAAAAATGTTTGTATCTGTCATTAAAAGTGGTTGTGAGCGAAACAAAGTATGGGAAAACCTGAAATAAAAGAACGCAATATAACAACGAACGTGTCGGCGGGATGCCTTCGTCAGTGAATAAGCAGCAGTTGAAACAGAATGAAATAAATGTAACACTTAGCTGTGATATATTATCCGAGATGACAGGAAGAGGAAGTTTTACACTGTTATACACAGAGGAATCCGTACACTGTTATATACAGATCAATTCGTTCACTGTTATACAGAGGAAATTTGATTTAAGAAGTGTCTAAAATTTTAATGTAAAACAATGTAGGCTTCAAATGTAATACTACATTTTTCGTAATATAGTGTGCTTAGAAAATATTAATATAGTGTGTTTAGTAAGTAGTAATATAGTGTGCTTAGTGAGTAGAAATATAGCGTGCTTAATAAGTAGTAATATAATGTGCTTAGTAAGTAGTAATATAGTGTGTTTAATAAGTAGCAATATAGTGTAATTAGTAAGTAGTGATACAGTGACCTTACTGAGAAGTAATATAGTCTGCTTAGTAAGTAGTAATATAGTGTGCTTATAAGTTGTATTATATTGGGGTTAGTAAGTAGTAATATAGTGCGCTTAGTGAGTAATAATATAGTGCGCTTTGTAAGTAGTAACATAGTGTGCTAATGAGTAGAAATATATTGTGTTATTGTGTGCGTGTATTATGTTTACAAAGATTATTGTGTGTATTGTGTTAGCAAATATTGTTGTGTGTATTATGTTAACCAAGATTGTGGTGTGCATTATGTTAAACAAGAGTGTTGTGTGTATTATGTTAACGAAGATTAATATGTGTATTAATTTAACCACGATTGTTTCGTGTATTAAGTTAATCAATATTGATCTGTGTATTATGTTAACCAAGATTATTGTGTGTATTATGTTAACAAAGATTATTGTGTGTATTATGTTAACAAAGATTATTGTGTGTATTATGTTAACCACGACTGGTTTGTGTATTTTTTTAACCAATAGAGGTGTGTGTATTATGTTAACCAAGGTTGTTGTGTGAATTATGTTAACCAAGATGTTTTTGTTTATTATGTTAACCAGGTTTGTTGTGTGTATAATGTCAACCAAGATGGTTGAGTTTATTATGTTAACCAGATTTATGTGTGTATTATGGACAGGCAGGCGTAATTGCCGATCGCACTGGTTGCTTGATTACAAACCAATTGAGTTATGAAATAATAAATAATTAGAATTGAAAACTCTATGTCCCTCTCCCTTTCCGATATATCTACCGAGGTTACACAATGGTAATTGGAGGTCACTGGTGACCCACTGATCATGAAAGTCTTAATTATCGAGCGAGTGATGCTTACCTTCGTGTATGTGTAGGTGTTTTGGGTGTGTATATAAATATTTTCACAATTTATATTATTTATGTGATTTGATATCTTCTTCTATATTTTGAGGGCCCACGATCAATGAATTGTTCATTCTGGCTCCTATGTTTTGTAGGGGTTCGCGATGTTACTGTGCGTGGTTTTGAAGGGGATAATTCACTGGTTGCAAGGGTAACTCAGCAATGGTGTTATGAACTTATACTTATATTTAACCTTTCACATTTTTGTCTGGATTAATATTTTTACTGTGGTGTGGATTACTATGTTCACCTATTACTAAACACTTACTCGTACTATGAGTTGATTTTTCCCCTCAATTCTATATTTTTGATTTTTTTTAGCTATAATATCAGAAGTGTCGGTGTGAATAAACTTGATTATAGTACGTCTCATAACTTTTGGTATTTTTTTCTTAGTACCTTGGTTTCAGTACTTTGTTACGTATTGTTCTGCAAACGAGCCAAATTTTAATACAGATTAAATTGTTAAAATGGTTGAATTCATAGACGGGACAAAAAATATGGACGTTTTGGTTTAGAGCCTTCATCAGCAAACAAGACAAAAAGAAGTAGAACAAGTATCAGAGCACAGTAAAAAAAAAACTTAATGGAATTCATTTTGTTCCCCGAAGTAGGATTACAGGAAGTGAAATAAAATAAATAGTAGTACTGTGAAAAATAAGGTAGAGAATCTTAGCGAACCAAAATATTTAGGTACACATACAATCAAAGGATTAAGGAAAAAAAAAAAGAAATACATGATATTGAGAAACATTAGTAAGAGAATATTGTATTTATTCCATGGGGAGATATGGCGTCAAAAAGCTGAATAAATTTGTTTTCCATTTTCACTCTCTTTGCTGTGTTTGTGCAAGAAATTAGTGCCGTAATGGATACATGAAATATGGACAACATCTCACCAAAGTTTTATCGCAATCGCATGAATGGTGTAGGAGCGCATACGGTTTGAAAATATATTTATATAGTTCCCATTAGAAAAAAGCGAAAATAGGGACCCTGGCTCAAAACGGAAATTTTTAAAACGGTTGTAATAATTCAAAAACTTTTGCGAGCGTGTTCGCAACACCTCACCAAAGTTTTATCGCATTCGAATAAATGATGCAGGAGCGCATAAGGAAATTCTTTTTTACAAAGCTCGTATAAGAAAAAAACGAACTAAGGGATAACGCCCGAAAATGGAACATTTTATAAGGGTTGTAATGACTCAGTTAAATGTCCGGGTATGTGGACAACAACTCACCAAAGTTTTGTCGCAATCGCATGAATGGTGTAGGAGCGCATACGAGAAATACAAAGATACTTACATTCATTTATATATATATATATATATATATATATATAAGATGTGATTTCTCATTTATTAAGAAGCGGTTATGTCAATGGGTAAAATATAGGTGAAAACAAATTTGATATTTCCATCTTCATTTTCCCCATCAAAAATACAATTTTTCTACTGCTATTGCTTTCTTTTTTTTTTTTTTTTTTGAGGGAGTTAAGCTGTAAAAACGTTTAATAAGGGTTAAACTGTATTATCGTTCTTGAATCTAAGGCACCAACAAGTATTTTACAAAACCGAAAAAAAATAAATTAATCCTGAGTTGTGGGGAATGGTAATTAAATATTGATAGAATGCGTTGCCATCGGAAACGAGGCTACATGTGTAGTTTCAGCTCGATAGGTTAAAGGAAAATTAGTCAATTGGCCTTACAAACATTTGGCCACAAAGAAACAAACAAAAATAAGGTTAGTATAAAGTCTCAAACATTATGATTGCCATCAATGATTAAAGAAGGTGTTCGCGAGAACATTGTCCCATCATAGAACATTGTCCCATCATAGAACATTGTCCCATCATAGAACATTGTCCCATCATAGAACATTGTCCCGTCATAGAACATTGTCCCATCATAGAACATTGTCCCATCATAGAACATTGTCCCATCATACACTTGATCCGCCTGAAGATTGGCGCGTCATAGAACATTGTCCCATCATACACTTGATCCGCCTGGAGATTGGCCCGTCATAGAACATTGTCCCGTCATAGAACATTGTCCCGTCATAGAACATTGTCCCGTCATAGAACATTGTCCCGTCATAGAACATTGTCCCATCATACACTTGATCCGCCTGGAGATTGGCCCGTCATAGAACATTGTCCCGTCATAGAACATTGTCCCGTCATAGAACATTGTCCCGTCATAGAACATTGTCCCGTCATAGAACATTGTCCCGTCATAGAACATTGTCCCATCATACACTTGATCCGCCTGGAGATTGGCCCGTCATAGAACATTGTCCCAACGAAGACTTGATCCGCCTGGAGATTGGCCCGTCATAGAACATTGTCCCATCATACACTTGATCCGCCTGGAGATTGGCCCGTCATAGAACATTGTCCCGTCATAGAACATTGTCCCGTCATAGAACATTGTCCCGTCATAGAACATTGTCCCGTCATAGAACATTGTCCCGTCATAGAACATTGTCCCATCATACACTTGATCCGCCTGGAGATTGGCCCGTCATAGAACATTGTCCCAACGAAGACTTGATCCGCCTGGAGATTGGCCCGTCATAGAACATTGTCCCATCATACACTTGATCCGCCTGGAGATTGGCCCGTCATAGAACATTGTCCCAACGAAGACTTGATCCGCCTGAAGATTGGCCCGTCATAGAACATTGTCCAACGAAGACTTGATCCGCCTGGAGATTGGCCCGTCATAGAACATTGTCCCATCATACACTTGATCCGCTTGGAGATTGGCCCGTCATAGAACATTGTCCCAACAAAGACTTGATCCGCCTGGAGATTTGCGCGTCATAGAACATTGTCCCAACAAAGACTTGATCCGCCTGGAGATTTTCGCGTCATAGAACTTTGTCCCAACAAAGACTTGATCCGTCTGGAGATTTTCGCGTCATAGAACATTGTCCCAACGAAGACTTGATCCGCCTGGAGATTGGCGCGTCATAGAACATTGTCCCAACGAAGACTTGATCCGCCTAGAGATTGGCCCGTCATAGAACATTGTCCCAACGAAGACTTGATCCGCCTGGAGATTGGCGCGTCATAAATATTAAAGTTTTCTTGACTTTTGCGACTGTCTGTAGTTGACCTGCGTTATCGTCTTAAAATCACGTTGCTATTTCCTTAGATATTTAATGGATGACACCATTTTTGGGAGTTAAACTATAATCCATTGGCGTCAAGTATCATTCGATGCTGTGAAATCATGAAGTCTTTCACACTAGTCCCCACGAAATATGCCAAGGACCTCGTCCGAACACCTGTAACGAACCGATACTGCCAAGGGTTCAATGGCTACGTTTCCCTAGGGGTTAATTATATTAACTTCACAAATCATTGATTATTAGAATACAGTAATCTTTATTTAACACAACTAAATCGTCAACTGCCATTACTCGATAGACAACACCACAACAATAATACGTCACTTCCCCTTCCAACTAAATACGTCACAAATATTAAGCGTAATAGATAAAGCACATATAATCTCTAAACAGCACGCCATCATAATATACACTGAATTCCTTAATAATACCCTGTCTTTTATACCCTACTCTGGTGATACCCTACACTTGTGATACCCTACTCTGGTGATACCCTACACTTGTGATAACCTTACTCTAGTGATAACTTGCTCTGGTGATACCCTACTCTGGTGATACCTTGCTCTGGTTATACCTAGCTGTGGCCATACCTTGCTGTTGTCATACCCAGCTCTGGTACAAACCTGCTCTCTGAATGGTGACAGTGATTAAGACGCTTACACCAAGGCTATGGTGACAGTGATTAAGACGCTAACACCAAGGCTATGGTGACATTCTTCACTGGTAACTGCTGTACCGGTGGCCCTGCTATTGTGACGTTCGTCACTGCTCTGTTGACGGAGTGCTCTGGTAAAGCACTGCTCTGTTGACGGCCTGCTCTGGTAAAACCCTGCTCTGTTGACAACTTGCTTATGATCAACTGTTCGGTTGACAACTTGCTTTATGGCCAATAGTTCGGTTGACAACTTGCTTGATGGCCAACTGTTCTGTTGACAGTCTGCTTGATGGCCAACTGTTCGGTTCACAACTTGCTTGATGGTCAACTGTTCTGTTGACAGTCTGCTTAATGGCCAACTGTTCTGCTGACAACTTACTTAATGGCCAACTGTTCTGGTAACAGATTGCTTAATGGCCAACTGTTCTGCTGACAGCTTACTTAATGGCCAACTGTTCTGCTGACAGCTTACTTAATGGCCAACTGTTCTGTCGTAGCCTTGTTCTTGTATTTAAATACGACCAGCTATGAAAGAGATTCGCGCGAAATCTTAAATATGAATTTTTGCAAATTTTTTGTCGCCTGGTGCGGTCCGCAGCCCCCGTACCCACCTACAATTATGCTACTGTCTACACAGTCTCCATTACTTATCACAGCCTTTATACGAATTGTCGATCAGTCGGCTTGCTTTATCTCCTTGTACGATATTTAATCAAACAAATGTCGCATGGGTTAGGGGCCGGCCAACAGCTGAGCAATACCTTGGATCAGCTGATGTTACGAGATCCAAGTGCTTGTCGCAGGATCCAAAAATATACACTTTAAAGTTTTTATTTTAGTAGAACGATTGGGAAATTGCATTTTATATTTTTATTTATGAGGACTTGTATGTATAGTGTGATTGCGTGTTGATTGGAGAGTATTTGGGTAGATGTTGCTATTAAATGCTTTTGTGATTGAGTACTGGCAGCAGTTGACGATGTAGTTTAGTTGTTGATAAAGATGCCTTAATCTAAGACTCAAAGGTTTGTGTACTTACTATAACCCCTAGACAAAACGAAGGTAACGAACCTGGTAAGATACCGGTTCGTAACAGCTATGATTGTGACTCGTCGAGCATCAGATATGTTTGTTTTGATAATGATTAGGATAGTTCAGTGTTGCTGTAACATCTGCCGTGACGACCTTCTATTTGATTCATATTTCGTAAATTTTGTTCCAAACAATAGTTCCATCTCTTTTTACGTCCAGCCCAAAGAGACTTTCAAACCACTTAAAGATGAAACAACCAAACGAAAAAAAAAATATTTTTGTTTAAAAATAAATAAAGTCAACAAAGTTCAAGTGTTTATTTCCGACCTTTACACATTGTCTGATGTTTTCAATCATCTTCAATCACGATCCCATGATTGATCACAAGTGGGAGTTTAGCTCTTAAGTCTCTGATTAGTCAGAATTGTCTCTTAAAAAAATGTCATCACTTTTGACTAATTTCTTACTAAGTGAATTATTTCAAAATTTTAGTGTAAGAACGTGTTTTAAAAACAGTGCGTTACTGATTTAATTTAATAAATGTTTGCGATTAGTTTTGCGAAAGAAACATTCCTTCAGCAGAGATAAGAAGGAAGTTTTATCATCAGTTTTTACGGAAATTTGCCTCTGAAATTGTTTAGGTCTTCTTGAAACCTTGGATGTTACGTGGACATTAGTTGGACATTAGTTTGACATTAGTTAGACTTTACCGAGAAACACCACACAGACGCAAACTATTTTGGGATGTTAATCAGAAGCAAGGAGAAGGGAGATATCACAATCTTACGTCAACACTTATCCGGACATGTAGCTTGGGCCGGCTTAAGAATAATTAGATGTGACAATTCCAAAGCTCCAGGAGTGACGTCACTTACTGACATGACCAGGAGTCAGCTCTTCACTTGTTTTGATTGTTGAAATGTAAATTGAAGCAACAACAAAAGTTTAAAAAATAAATAATTGTGTTCTAAGAAAGTTGTCAAATAATTTGATGTCTGAACTATAGAGACCGTGACAGCGTGATTTGATGTCTGAACCATAGAGACCGTGACAGCGTGATTTGATGTCTGAACCATAGAGACCGTGACAGCGTGATTTGATGTCTGAACCATAGAGACCGTGACAGCGTGATTTGATGTCTGAACCATAGAGACCGTGACAGCGTGATTTGATGTCTGAACCATAGAGACCGTGACAGCGTGATTTGATGTCTGAACCATAGAGACCGTGACAGCGTGATTTGATGTCTGAACCATAGAGACCGTGACAGCGTGATTTGATGTCTGAACCATAGAGACCGTGACAGCGTGATTTGATGTCTGAAACATAGAGACCGTGACAGCGTGATTTGATGTCTGAACCATAGAGACCGTGACAGCGTGATTTGATGTCTGAACCATACAGACCGTGACAGCGTGATTTGATGTCTGAACCATAGAGACCGTGACAGCGTGATTTGATGTCTGAACCATACAGACCGTGACAGCGTGATTTGATGTCTGAACCATAGAGACCGTGACAGCGTGATTTGATGTCTGAACCATAGAGACCGTGACAGCGTTATTTGATGTCTGAACCATAGAGACCGTGACAGCGTGATTTGATGTCTGAACCATAGAGACCGTGACAGCGTGATTTGATGTCTGAACCATAGAGACCGTGACAGCGTGATTTGATGTCTGAACCATAGAGACCGTGACAGCGTTATTTGATGTCTGAACCATACTGATCGTGACAGCGTGATTTGATGTCTGAACCATAGAGACCGTGACAGCGTGATTTGATGTCTGAACCATAGAGAACATGACAGCGTGATTTGATGTCTGAACCATAGAGACCGTGACAGCGTCAGGGTAAGTATCAAGCACTTCAAATTAAAACAAAAATATGTTATATATTCAAGCCACAACAAAACTTATGCACTCTTTTAAAAGTTCCCGCAAATTTAATGGCTAAATATTGTGTTGTAGAAATCACGTGATAAGTTGTTTAAAATAATAAGTTGTTCATTTTTATTTACCTCTAAATATTCAGCGCCAACATTTAGGTTAACCCCTAACCACTCAGTGCCAACATTTAAGTTAACCCCTAACCACTCAGTGCCAACATTTAAGTTAACCCCTAACCACTCAGTGCCAACATTTAGGTTAACCCTTAACCACTCAGTGCCAACATTTAGGTTAACCCCTAACAACTCAGTGCCAACATTTAAGTTAACCCCTAACCACTCAGTGCCAACATTTAGGTTAACCCTTAACCACTCAGTGCCAACATTTAGGTTAACCCCTAACAACTCAGTGCCAACATTTAAGTTAACCCCTAACCACTCAGTGCCAACATTTAGGTTAACCCTTAACCACTCAGTGCCAACATTTAGGTTAACCCTTAACAACTCAGTGCCAACATTTAGGTTAACCCCTAACAACTCAGTGCCAACATTTAGGTTAACTTCTAACAACTCAGCGCCAACATTTATGTTAACCCCTAACAACTCAGTGCCAACATTTAGGTTAACCCATAACAACTCAGTGCCAACATTTAGTTTAACCTTCTAACAATTCAGCGCCAACATTTATGTTAACCCCTAACAACTCAGTGCCAACATTTATGTTAACCCCTAACAACTCAGTGCCAACATTTAGGTTAACCCATAACAACTCAGTGCCAACATTTAGTTTAACCTTCTAACAACTCAGTGCCAAGATTTATGTTAACCCCTAACAACTCAGCGCCAACATTTATGTTAACCCCTTAACAACTCAGCGCCAACATTTATGTTAACCGCTAACAACTCAGCGCCAACATTTATGTTAACCCTAACAACTCAGCGCCAACATTTATGTTAACCCCTAACCACTCAGCGCCAACATTTATGTTAACCCCTAACCACTCAGCGCCAACATTTATGTTAACCCCTAACCACTCAGCGCCAACATTTATGTTAACCCCTAACCACTCAGCGCCAACATTTATGTTAACCCCTAACCACTCAGCGCCAACATTTATGTTAACCCCTAACCACTCAGCGCCAACATTTATGTTAACCCTTAACAACTCAGCGCCAAGATTTATGTTTAACGTGCATTTATTGTAAAAAAAGCAAGAACTAAAAATGTGTCAGTATTGTTTCAATGTTTGCCCAAATAGTTTCCCGTGTTAAATGTCTGGCTATGGTGTGAAGTTTTAAAGTGAATGTGGTAAAAATATTCACCAAGTTCACGTTGTCACGGCTGTGTCGGGGAAACAAACAAAAATCTATAGAATGGACACAGGTGATGTCAGGGTATTGACACAACTGGTCTTAACATCTTGCCACACTTAATCTCAAGTAACCAATCTTATAAAACCAAGTACCATGTACTATAACACTAACTAGCATGTATCGTAACACAAATTACCATGTAATTATAACACTAACTGCCAGGTATTAAAACACTAATAACCATGTATTATAACACTAATTGCCATGTATTATAACACCAATAATCATATATTATAATACTAATTACCATTATTATATCACTAATTATCATGTATTATATCACTAATTGCCATGTATTATAACACCAATTCCCATCTTATAACATTACTAACCCTGTATTATATCACTAATTACCATTATTGTATCACTAGTTATCATGAATTAGAACACTAATTATCATATATTATATCACTAATTGTCATGTATCGTAACACAAATTAACATTTATGTTTATACACAAGTCTTTAAGTTCCCAAAAAATATTTCTTTTCAGATTGTATTCATCAGCCAACATTTCCATTTGAAATTGCATGTTCCCCTCGCGTGCTCAACAGCACAACGGCACGTGAAGGTAATCTATGTCCACACAATTTCCTTAAGAGCCTGGAACAATGACCATGCCAAGAATCCCTGAAGCGGTTCAAGTGATTGCTGCGGTACTGTGTGTCGTGACAGTTCTCCTTGCTAACGGCGCCCTCACGTACAAGAACGTACGCTCCTGTGATTTCTGGTCGGAGCCGAAACGCCTCATCATCCTCTCAATGGCGATGGCGGACGTGGTGTTCGCCCTGTTCGCGCTGAACGTTCTCTATCTGTCGCCGCTTTTGAACGCTGCGGCGTCCTGCGGCGTGACGTCGCTGGCCTACATCTACTGCCTTCTTCTAAACTGCGTCTGCGGTCTCGGGACGCTCTCGCTGGGATTCGAACTGTGGCACCGTCGCAAAATCGGCAAATCAACGTCCAGAATCAGGTGCTTGACTTCTTTTCTTTTGAGCGGTTTCCCTTGGGTCCTCGGGCTCGGCATCGTGCTGCCCTTGTGTCTTGGGAGTGTGGAGCTCGGCCACTGTGAATTCAGAGAATCACTGGAGAGGTCCAGGACTCAAATCGCGGCGGCCATCATCGTGCCGGCCTGCGCCGCCGTCTTGGTCTGCGTTGTGGTTCAAAGGGGTTTCATCCAGCCGGCGTCTGTTGACAAACACTGGGACGACACGTCACGGTTTTTGACCATGTCCAAAAAGGAGACGAGTTGTTTCCAGGCGCACCCCGACAGTGAAAGATCCGTGTATTCAAGTCTGCCAACACTGCAGGCGTTATCGGATACCACTATGACCCATCACAATCAAACGCTTGAAGGTCTCTATCCGGACAGGAGTCACATTTCGATGAGGAGGAGGCAGAATCTGACAAACATTACTCCTAGACTTGCGCGTCACGATCTGAACTGTGACAATCAACAGGTTGAGACCAACGACAAAAGCAATCGTACTTCGATGAGATACAATCATACAAACAGCAGTGAACACATGCAATTATCGGGCCCATCAACCAGTACTCATGCACGACTCTCAACGTTTAACATGATTCAACATTCAACATTCAACACTATTCAACAATCTACAATTAATGACAGTGGTGCATCGGCACAAATAAATGACCATCAATCACAGATTTATTACCATCCCCAACCAACACTAAGCAACGAACTACACCAAATTTATAGCAATCCAAACCCTAATGAAGACAACAGAATGCCCCTAATTTATAGCAATCCCAACCCTAATGAAGACAACAGGACGCCTCAAATTTATAGCAATCCTAACCCTAATGAAGACAACAGGACGCCCCAAATTTATAGCAATCCAAACCCTAATGAAGACAACAGGACGCCCCAAATTTATAGCAATCCAAACCCTAATGAAGACAATAGGACGCCTCAAATTTATAGCAATCCCAACCCAAAGGAAGACAACAGGACGCCCCAAATTTATATCAATCCCAACCCTAATGAAGACAACAGAATGACCCTAATTTATAGCAATCCCAACCAAAATGAAGACAACAGGAAGCCCCTAATTTATAGTAATCCAAACCCTAATGAAGACAACAGGACGCCCAAAATTTTTAGCAATCCCAACCCTAATGAAGACATCAGAACGCACGTAATTTATAACAATCCAAACCCTAATGAAGAAAACAGGACGCCTCAAATTTATAGCAATCCCAACCCAAATGAAGACAACAGAAATCCCTTAATTTATAGCAATCCCAACCCAAATGAAGACAACAGAAATCCCCTAATTTATAGCAATCCCAACCCTAATGAAGACAACAGAACGCCCCTAATTTATAGCAATCCTAACCCTAATGAAGACAACCGAATTCCCTTAATTTATAGCAATCCTAACGCTAATGTAGACAACAGAACGCCACTAATTTATAGCAATCCCCGGCCTACAGAAGACCGTATACTTCCTTTAGTTTACGACCACCCTCAAAGCACCCGAACCAGTTTTCAAAGATCTCTAATACTCAGCACCCCCCAATCCATTCAACCCTTTGACGTCCAATCTCAGATCTACGATCATCCGCCTCAGGCCGACACCGCGAAGCTCCGCATATCTAAAAACGTTCAACTCGCACACAATGACGGGTGGGTGGGTAGTGACGAGCCCCCACTGTCCTCGGACATCATCGACTACCAGCCTCGGCTGTTCTTCGATTTGGAGCCTGTCCAACGAATCGCCGACACGTGCGACGAAGCCGCAGCAGAGAAGGATTCAGTGCTAGGCGGGTTCGGTTGTCATGAAGAGAAAGGGAGACTGTGTTGTATATCTATTGTGTACTTAGTGTACGTCATTGTTCTGACAAGTGTGTACATCGCCGTCAGCGACGGTTTGAACCGTACCATCGGCCTGTTGGTCATGGTGATAAGATCGAATACAACGCCGATACTGCTGTACAACTATTCACAATATTGAAAACATTCTACAGAATTACGTCCTTCAACTCTCCATCGTGGTGACGTCATTCACCTTTACATCTATTCACAATAATACATTTTTCTACACCAGAGCATCTATCACACACATTTCCCACCGGGTTGGGGAAGGGGGGATTTTCAGATTTTTTAGTGGGCATTGCCAGTCAGAAGAAGCGTAGTGAAGAGGGGACAAAGCGGATGGCTGTCACTGTGTTTAGCCCGGGGGAGGGGGGGGGGCAAATGAACTTTGAAGGCATTTTACGGACGAAAATAATAGTTTTCAGAGTTTGGGGTGGGCTTATAAATGAATCTTGTCACCTGAAGCAAAATACTTTGGTTGCGATCTGCCAGTGGCTTTGAAAGAGGGGCGGGTGGTGGGGTCCACCCAGGTGGCACTTTTTCTTCATATGTTGGGGTGACGTTTTCGAACAACTGCAGAGTTTTTTATCATCAAAGATCGTTCTGGTAAAAATTTTGACACGTCCCACAAAGTACTAATACTAGCAGCGGCTACGCCACTAGGTAGTGTATCCGTCGGCACCAAAATAGGCGATCATTTTTATACGGGAAAAGGGGCGGAAATCGAGGGCGCCGATGAATCTTGAGCAGAAGAGTGGTCAGGTTGGGGTGGGGGAGGGAGAAAATGTTTGATTATTTCAAAATCAAGAGATGTATTTCGGAGTATACTTGAATTCAGTGTTTCTGTTAGACCTTTTGCACGGGGGAAAGGACCTTTTGAAGCGCTTAGGGTGAGGCATCATGTCGTCACTTAAATTCGTTTATGGCGCGCCCCCGGTAATTATTTAGCACAAGCTTATGTTTAACCCCATACTGTAACGCCGATCAGCGTGAGGAAAGGGGTTGCAGAAATTGAGGGCTCTGAAGACCGTCAGGCAAATTCAAAGTACAGGGATGCATTTTGGTGCATACTTGAATTCGATGTTTCTTTCAGACAATTTTGAGGGGGCATTTCAGACTTTCGGTTGGTAATCGCTACAATTAGCCATAATAACGATCAAGGACATCGCTAACTCCACCCAAGCCCAACCTGAAATAAATTCATTCTAGTTGTGTCGCCCTTTGGGGTACGCTATTGCCCTAGATTTTTTCGCTCAGTAAATCCTCATGGGCACCAGAACATTTTTAATAAGATCAAAATACAAGAATGCATTTTGGCATATATCTGAATTTAGTATTGCAACATGCCACACTTAAATGGAGAGCAACGGAAGAGACGCTAGTTAAACATTTAGGCTTTCATTTAACCTCAGGGCCATTGTGTTGGCGCTGCAACCCTTAAGGCTGTAGGTGACCTCAGATATTTTAGGGGCTTAAAGCTGTGATGTGGACACTATTTTTTTTGTTAATTATCAACTTTGAATGCAAAGTATGGGATGACAAAACGGAAAGGTGACAGGAGGCCGGGAAAAGTCAAGTGCCGGCTCTGCTTGTTCTCTTGAGTAATGGATATTTTTTTTTAAAATATTACTTAATTGCTTTTAATATTTTATTAAAGTATTTTTGGCGTAAATTACTTAATATATGAATTTTAAACCAAAAAAAAAAAAAAAAAAGCATTTTGAAAAAGTTTTCCATCACAAAGAATCTCTTCTAACATCATTTTACATGTTGAGTGTAAATGAAAAAAAAAATACTTATAATATTTACCGTTTCTAAATTTTATTAAGTTTTACCAGACTCAAAAAGTAAAAAAAATGGTTTGTAGAAAATTCTCTATATTTTTGTGTTTTCAAAACTGGTACTTTTTAAAAATCGTATATGAACGACATAATTATGTTAAGAGGACATGAGATATTCAAAAAGATGTATTATATTTATTAATGTGTAATTTTATCTGAGGGAAATTTTACACAAATAAATTATACTTTTCCGAATATTCAGATTAATTTAATTTTTATATTCCTCAATAACACATTTTTCTTTTACCAAATCCACAAAATGTATTTTAATTAATGGTAATGAAGAAGAATTTGTTATAAAACTGGTACTAAAAGAAATGAAATTGGCATGACTATCGAAATTCTAATTTTTTTTAAAGAGGGGGGGGGGGTAGCTTTCTAGTTGCGGGGGGGGGGGGGCAGCTTTCAATTTGATTCTCATCTAAAAATGATTTTTTTAAACGTGCTTGCAAATAGATGGCGCAGATTGTCAATTATTCTGATATTTAAGAGAGAAAATGAGTTGGGAACTTCGTAATTATAGGCTAAGAATTTTTTTTTTAAACTCTGTTCTTCAGTTAACTTTTCTACCAAAGTAGCACGCTGAAAAGAAACAAAAAGGCTTTCGATATAATATTAATTGATAAAACGTGCACATAGTTTTATGCACCCATTCAATTTATAATTGTGTTGTTGTTTTTTTAATATAATTTGTTTCGAAGTTTTTATTGTACCTATATCAACATACATGGAATTAGTGCATTTAAAATTTTGTTACTAGCTATATTTTTAAAGTAGGATGCCATCATATCATATATTTAATACATTTCCTACTTTGAAAGTCGGGCTTTTATGATGAAATATAATTTCAAAACAGATTGCACATGTTAGATCCTTAGCTAGAACAACATTAAAATTGTAGAACTTTGTTTAAAATCTATTTAAAGGTATTTCATTATAGTTTTTATTCAAGTCTTTAAACTTTTGAAATTGCAACAAAAAAAAATTAATCAATAGAAAAAATACCCATATATGGGAACAACGCTAGTAAGTCTTCGGCTTATAATCAGGAGCGGTTTTTTTTTTTGGAACACTGCGATCTTTAAAATCAAATTAAATAGTGTAAGCCTCTAACAAGATTAGCCTTAAATATACGGATCATCAAATATATCGGGGACGACTGACTTGTACCGAGGGAGCACTGTATCGGAAAGATCCTGAAAGAAACATACTCTTACCAGTGATATCATTACCATTATTTCGGACCCTCTATCTCTTACCAACTCCGAAATTTAAATAAAGTGGCATGTTGACACAGAAGTGACAATTTGTTAATCTGTCAATTTATGTATCTGTCAATTTATTTGTATGTCAATTTATTTATCTGTCTATTTTGAAAGGCGTAGAGCTGTATGTCATAGTTAGATTTAAGACAAGGATTCTGACTCACGCAGCTGATCTATTTAGCTCAATTAATGTCGGCCTTCTAATCGCTGAAACTCTTTAAAATACGTTTAATGCAGACTGCAAACAAAGACAGGTTTTGTTTTATGGTAACCAACATTTCAGCACCACAACGGACAAAACGATCGATTACTGTACTTTCAATTCATCGATTTGTTTCTTAATCTGATTTCTTAAGAATGACACTCTTAAAGTAATTTTTTTTAAATCAATAAAAAATGTATTTAGAATAACATTCCTGCGGTTTGTAAGTGTGTTTCTAGCTGTATAAAAAACTTGGACTTACTTGAAATAAAGAGAGTTGAGAAACAAATAAAGAGAGTTGAGAAACAAATAAAGAGTTGAGAAACAAGCAAAGAGAGTTGAGAAACAAATAAAGAGTTGAGAAACAAATAAAGAGTTGAGAAACAAACAAAGAGAATTGAGAAACAAATAAAGAGAGGAGAAACAAACAAAGAGAATTGAGAAACAAATAAAGAGTTGAGAAACAAACAAAGAGAATTGAGAAACAAACAAAGAGAATTGAGAAACAAATAAAGAGTTGAGAAACAAACAAAGAGAATTGAGAAACAAATAAAGAGTTGAGAAACAAACAAAGAGAATTGAGAAACAAATAAAGAGAGTTGAGAAACAAAGAGAATTGAGAAACAAATAAAGAGAGTTGAGAAACAAAGAGAATTGAGAAACAAATAAAGAGTTGAGAAACAAACAAAGAGAATTGAGAAACAAACAAAGAGAATTGAGAAACAAATAAAGAGAGTTGAGAAACAAATAAAGAGAATTGAGAAACAAATAAAGAGTTGAGAAACAAACAAAGAGAATTGAGAAACAAATAAAGAGAGTTGAGAAACAAATAAAGAGTTGAGAAACAAATAAAGAGTTGAGAAACAAACAAAGAGAATTGAGAAACAAATAAAGAGAGTTGAGAAACAAATAAAGAGAGTTGAGAAACAAATAAAGAGAATTGAGAAACAAATAAAGAGTTGAGAAACAAACAAAGAGAATTGAGAAACAAATAAAGAGAGTTGAGAAACAAATAAAGAGTTGAGAAACAAATAAAGAGTTGAGAAACAAACAAAGAGAATTGAGAAACAAACAAAGAGAATTGAGAAACAAATAAAGAGTTGAGAAACAAACAAAGAGAATTGAGAAACAAATAAAGAGATGAGAAACAAACAAAGAGAATTGAGAAACAAATAAAGAGTTGAGAAACAAACAAAGAGAATTGAGAAACAAACAAAGAGAATTGAGAAACAAATAAAGAGTTGAGAAACAAACAAAGAGAATTGAGAAACAAATAAAGAGTTGAGAAACAAACAAAGAGAATTGAGAAACAAATAAAGAGAGTTGAGAAACAAAGAGAATTGAGAAACAAATAAAGAGAGTTGAGAAACAAACAAAGAGTTGAGAAACAAATAAAGAGTTGAGAAACAAACAAAGAGAGTTGAGAAACAAATAAAGAGTTGAGAAACAAACAAAGAGAATTGAGAAACAAACAAAGAGAATTGAGAAACAAATAAAGAGTTGAGAAACAAACAAAGAGAATTGAGAAACAAATAAAGAGAGTTGAGAAACAAATAAAGAGTTGAGAAACAAATAAAGAGTTGAGAAACAAAGAGAATTGAGAAACAAATAAAGAGTTGAGAAACAAACAAAGAGAATTGAGAAACAAACAAAGAGAATTGAGAAACAAATAAAGAGTTGAGAAACAAACAAAGAGAATTGAGAAACAAATAAAGAGAGTTGAGAAACAAAGAGAATTGAGAAACAAATAAAGAGAGTTGAGAAACAAACAAAGAGAGTTGAGAAACAAACAAAGAGTTGAGAAACAAATAAAGAGTTGAGAAACAAACAAAGGAGTTGAGAAACAAATAAAGAGTTGAGAAACAAACAAAGAGAATTGAGAAACAAACAAAGAGAATTGAGAAACAAATAAAGAGAGTTGAGAAACAAATAAAGAGAATTGAGAAACAAATAAAGAGTTGAGAAACAAACAAAGAGAATTGAGAAACAAATAAAGAGAGTTGAGAAACAAATAAAGAGTTGAGAAACAAATAAAGAGTTGAGAAACAAACAAAGAGAATTGAGAAACAAATAAAGAGAGTTGAGAAACAAATAAAGAGAGTTGAGAAACAAATAAAGAGAATTGAGAAACAAATAAAGAGTTGAGAAACAAACAAAGAGAATTGAGAAACAAATAAAGAGAGTTGAGAAACAAATAAAGAGTTGAGAAACAAATAAAGAGTTGAGAAACAAACAAAGAGAATTGAGAAACAAACAAAGAGAATTGAGAAACAAATAAAGAGTTGAGAAACAAACAAAGAGAGTTGAGAAACAAATAAAGAGAGTTGAGAAACAAAGAGAATTGAGAAACAAATAAAGAGAGTTGAGAAACAAACAAAGAGTTGAGAAACAAATAAAGAGTTTAGAAACAAACAAAGAGAATTGAGAAACAAACAAAGAGAATTGAGAAACAAATAAAGAGTTGAGAAACAAACAAAGAGAATTGAGAAACAAATAAAGAGTTGAGAAACAAATAAAGAGAGTTGAGAAACAAATAAAGGGTTAAGAAACAAATAAAGAGAGTTGAGAAACAAATAAAGACAGTCGAGAAACAAACAAAGAGAATTGATAAACAAATAAAGAGTTGAGAAACAAACAAAGAGAATTGAGAAACAAATAAAGAGAGTTGAGAAACAAACAAAGAGAATTGAGAAACAAATAAAATGAGTTGAGAAACAAAGAGAATTGAGAAACAAATAAAGACAGTCGAGAAACAAACAAAGAGAATTGAGAAACAAATAAAGAGTTGAGAAACAAACAAAGAGAATTGAGAAACAAATAAAGAGAGTTGAGAAACAAACAAAGAGAATTGAGAAACAAATAAAGAGAGTTGAGAAACAAAGAGAATTGAGAAACAAATAAAGAGAGTTGAGAAACAAACAAAGAGAATTGAGAAACAAATAAAATGAGTTGAGAAACAAAGAGAATTGAGAAACAAATAAAGAGAGTCGAGAAACAAACAAAGAGAATTGAGAAACAAATAAAGAGAATTGAGAAACAAACAAAGAGAATTGAGAAACAAATAAAGAGTTGAGAAACAAATAAAGAGAGTTGAGAAACAAAGAGAATTGAGAAACAAATAAAGAGAGTCGAGAAACAAACAAAGAGAATTGAGAAACAAATAAAGAGAGTTGAGAAACAAACAAAGAGAATTGAGAAACAAATAAAGAGTTGAGAAACAAACAAAGAGAATTGAGAAACAAACAAAGAGAATTGAGAAACAAATAAAGAGTTGAGAAACAAACAAAGAGAATTGAGAAACAAATAAAGAGAGTTGAGAAACAAAGAGAATTGAGAAACAAATAAAGAGAGTTGAGAAACAAACAAAGAGTTGAGAAACAAATAAAGAGTTGAGAAACAAACAAAGAGAGTTGAGAAACAAATAAAGAGTTGAGAAACAAACAAAGAGAATTGAGAAACAAACAAAGAGAATTGAGAAACAAATAAAGAGTTGAGAAACAAACAAAGAGAATTGAGAAACAAATAAAGAGAGTTGAGAAACAAATAAAGAGTTGAGAAACAAATAAAGAGTTGAGAAACAAAGAGAATTGAGAAACAAATAAAGAGTTGAGAAACAAACAAAGAGAATTGAGAAACAAACAAAGAGAATTGAGAAACAAATAAAGAGTTGAGAAACAAACAAAGAGAATTGAGAAACAAATAAAGAGAGTTGAGAAACAAAGAGAATTGAGAAACAAATAAAGAGAGTTGAGAAACAAACAAAGAGTTGAGAAACAAATAAAGAGTTGAGAAACAAACAAAGAGAGTTGAGAAACAAATAAAGAGTTGAGAAACAAACAAAGAGAATTGAGAAACAAACAAAGAGAATTGAGAAACAAATAAAGAGAGTTGAGAAACAAATAAAGAGAATTGAGAAACAAATAAAGAGTTGAGAAACAAACAAAGAGAATTGAGAAACAAATAAAGAGAGTTGAGAAACAAATAAAGAGTTGAGAAACAAATAAAGAGTTGAGAAACAAACAAAGAGAATTGAGAAACAAATAAAGAGAGTTGAGAAACAAATAAAGAGAGTTGAGAAACAAATAAAGAGAATTGAGAAACAAATAAAGAGTTGAGAAACAAACAAAGAGAATTGAGAAACAAATAAAGAGAGTTGAGAAACAAATAAAGAGTTGAGAAACAAATAAAGAGTTGAGAAACAAACAAAGAGAATTGAGAAACAAACAAAGAGAATTGAGAAACAAATAAAGAGTTGAGAAACAAACAAAGAGAGTTGAGAAACAAATAAAGAGAGTTGAGAAACAAAGAGAATTGAGAAACAAATAAAGAGAGTTGAGAAACAAACAAAGAGTTGAGAAACAAATAAAGAGTTTAGAAACAAACAAAGAGAATTGAGAAACAAACAAAGAGAATTGAGAAACAAATAAAGAGTTGAGAAACAAACAAAGAGAATTGAGAAACAAATAAAGAGTTGAGAAACAAATAAAGAGAGTTGAGAAACAAATAAAGGGTTAAGAAACAAATAAAGAGAGTTGAGAAACAAATAAAGACAGTCGAGAAACAAACAAAGAGAATTGATAAACAAATAAAGAGTTGAGAAACAAACAAAGAGAATTGAGAAACAAATAAAGAGAGTTGAGAAACAAACAAAGAGAATTGAGAAACAAATAAAATGAGTTGAGAAACAAAGAGAATTGAGAAACAAATAAAGACAGTCGAGAAACAAACAAAGAGAATTGAGAAACAAATAAAGAGTTGAGAAACAAACAAAGAGAATTGAGAAACAAATAAAGAGAGTTGAGAAACAAACAAAGAGAATTGAGAAACAAATAAAGAGAGTTGAGAAACAAAGAGAATTGAGAAACAAATAAAGAGAGTTGAGAAACAAACAAAGAGAATTGAGAAACAAATAAAATGAGTTGAGAAACAAAGAGAATTGAGAAACAAATAAAGAGAGTCGAGAAACAAACAAAGAGAATTGAGAAACAAATAAAGAGAGTTGAGAAACAAACAAAGAGAATTGAGAAACAAATAAAGAGTTGAGAAACAAATAAAGAGAGTTGAGAAACAAAGAGAATTGAGAAACAAATAAAGAGAGTCGAGAAACAAACAAAGAGAATTGAGAAACAAATAAAGAGAGTTGAGAAACAAACAAAGAGAATTGAGAAACAAATAAAGAGTTGAGAAACAAATAAAGAGAGTCGAGAAACAAACAAAGAGAATTGAGAAACAAATAAAGAGAGTTGAGAAACAAACAAAGAGAATTGAGAAACAAATAAAGAGTTGAGAAACAAATAAAGAGAATTGAGAAACAAGCAAAGAGAATTGAGAAACAAATAAAGAGTTGAGAAACAAATAAAGAGAGTTGAGAAACAAATAAAGACAGTCGAGAAACAAACAAAGAGAATTGAGAAACAAATAAAGAGAGTTGAGAAACAAAGAGAATTGAGAAACAAATAAAGAGAGTTGAGAAACAAAGAGAATTGAGAAACAAATAAAGAGAGTCGAGAAACAAGCAAAAAGAATTGAGAAACAAATAAAGAGAGTTGAGAAACAAAGAGAATTGAGAAACAAATAAAGAGAGTCGAGAAACAAGCAAAGAGAATTGAGAAACAAATAAAGAGAGTTGAGAAACAAAGAGAATTGAGAAACAAATAAAGAGAGTCGAGAAACAAGCAAAGAGAATTGAGAAACAAATAAAGAGAGTTGAGAAACAAAGAGAATTGAGAAAAAAATAAAGAGAGTCGAGAAACAAGCAAAGAGAATTGAGAAACAAATAAAGAGAGTTGAGAAACAAACAAAGAGAATTGAGAAAAAAATAAAGAGTGTCGAGAAACAAACAAAGAGAATTGAGAAACAAATAAAGAGAGTTGAGAAACAAAGAGAATTGAGAAACAAATAAAGAGAGTCGAGAAACAAACAAAGAGAATTGAGAAACAAATAAAGAGAGTTGAGAAACAAAGAGAATTGAGAAACAAATAAAGAGAGTTGAGAAACAAACAAAGAGACTTGAGAAACAAATAAAGAGAGTTGAGAAACAAACAAAGAGAATTGAGAAACAAATAAAGAGAATTGAGAAACAAATAAAGAGAGTTGAGAAACAAACAAAGAGAGTTAAGAAACAAACAAAGAGAATTGAGAAACAAATAAAGAGTTGAGAAACGGGGTAACAGTTTCATAATATATCGTTAATCTCATCTACTGTGGTAACAGTTAAACGAGAACGATCTTGAAATCCCCCCAAAAATATCAGCGCAGTCATCTGCGCGGCCAACAACCTCTATGACATCAAACGTGTAAGGTCAGGGTGAGCACAGCAACAACCAGGATGAGCGCACTTTCTCCCGTGTTGACAGAGCCGTCCGTGAAAACTTTCACGGGTGTTTACGCATACCTACCTATGGTCTCTGAAAATGTCGCATAGGAGATGGCGTCGGTGGGCCGTCGAGTGCGAGCTCTTAATACCCCCCCCCCCCGGACACACCTCCTCACGGGCTAGCCGCCGGGTTTCCTCGCCGACAGACCGTGCAGCGGCACGCCGGAAACCTCCCCCCCCTGGCCTGGGGGACGTCCGGTCGACCGAGAACGCTGCGTTTAAAACGTTCGCAGTCCCCTCCCCAAGGGTCTGGGCGGGTTTGCTTCTACTCCGGAGGGAATGTGTTGCATTACCACCCCCCACCGCCCAGGGAGTTTTTCGGTCGGGACGAAAGTTAAAATCATCGGCATGGGCTTATTCGCCACCCAAGCCTCATATCCATTAACGGCAACAAGTAATCATGTTAGACACTGCTACTCCCGTTGCGTTGGGAGTCATACGGTCGGTCTGAGTTTTTAGCTTTGGGTGGACAAATCCACCCTACTAGTCCGCCACGCCACGAAGAGGCAAACCTTATGTGGGCGCCCCCCCCCCAAGTTGCCTCGGAGACGCTGCCACAGACGCACGGCACGGACCTATGGTCTCTAAGGCAGCCGCTTTCTGTTTGTGTTCAGGGCTGCGTTTCGTCACTGATGCATCTGTCAAGGCCAAATGTATCTTGGGACAATTGCGTCAACTAAACCGCGTGACTTTACATATGAAAATTGAAACTTCCTTTTTATAATTGTTTGTGTTCGGAGCGATTCTCTTGAAGTTGAAGCTACCAAAAACAACCAAATTACTCTCCAACCCAATGTGTGATGTTGTCACCGTGTGTCTGCGTCACAGCGTCTACAGACCACGTATGATGGTATCTGCTAGTGTCTACGTCGCAGCTCTAAAACCCAATTATGAGGTTATCCCCGTGTGACTGCGTCACAGCTCTACAAATGTAATTTTGCCAGAGTTAAATCGAGCTTAGTATATTAACTAAGGGTGACTCATTGCTGGTACTTTTCTTATCTATTTAAAAATAAGGTAATTGATAAGAACACAAACAAACACACGCATGTAATCACAGATTAAGGAATTCAAGAACAATAAGATAACATCTTAATATTAATGAACCATTGCGCAACATGCGGGTCTATCAGAATGTAGCCTAGAATATCACATTTCGAACTCCCCCAGATAGAGCTGATTCACCGCCACTCACCATGTGACTGACTGGGTGGACCATAGTACGTGGTTAGTTCTTTAATCAGCAAACTGGTGCCTTGTCGTCTCCACTGGGTCATGGGGACCGCGTTATTGACATGGGAATATTGAAAACGTTTTCAACTGTAAAATTGTGCATGTGTTGTGTCGGGGGATGTGAGAGGGAGGCTATAAGAAGGCGCACCGAGGCAGTACATAGTATGCTTTAAAATAGGACACCAATAGGAATGTGTGATATGTATATATGTATAGTAGTAGTTTGTGTATTTTCAATAGGTTTACAATATTCGATTTAGATGACCCCGGGCCGGAGACCTTCAACCTTTGGTCAAAATGATTAAACATAAACGAAACAGAGACGTGGATCATTTCTTCATTACATCCCTAATGATGTCCTCTCGTGGATCATTTCTTCATTACATCCCTAATGATGTCCTCTCGTGGATCATTTCTTCATTACATCCCTAATGATGTCCTCTCGTGGATCATTTCTTCATTACATCACTCATGCTGTCCTCTCGTGGATCATCCCTTCATTACATCCCTCATGCTGTCCTCTCGGATACTACACAGCTGACAACAGTTTGTTTAAAATTTTTATACAGCTTTTAAGCGCTGTTGGCTCGCTGAAGAAGGCTTCTTGCCGACACGTTCGTTATTTTGTTGCGTCATTATATCGGGTTTTCCCATACTTAGATTCCCTTCTACCTAACGTTATTGAAGTCCCGTTCCCCCCCCCCCTTTTTTATTGTAGATACGCCGCTATAAATATATGAAAATCCACGGTCGTAGTAAGGCCCTTAGGGGCATATGCACAAACAAAGTTTGTGACCACAGTAACATTCACGTTTACAATACGTTTCATACTGTTCAATATAGATGAACACAGGCCGAAGACCTTTAACCTTTGAGCAAAGTGATTGAAAAGATGCATTACAATTATTGACGGTTATTATAAAGAAAACAGAGACGTGTATAAGATTTTCAAACGCGGCCTGTATATGCCTTCTCTAACTTGTATTCTATGAAACGGCCTGTATTTGCCTTCTCTAGCATGTATTCTGTGACACGGCCTGTATTCTCTAGCATGTGTTCTGTGACACGACCTGTATTTGCCTTCTCTAGCATGTATTCTGTGACACGGCCTGTATTCTCTAGCATGTGTTCTGTGACACGACCTGTATTTGCCTTCTCTAACATGTATTCTGTGACACGGCCTGTATTTGCCTTCTCTAACATGTTTTCTGTGACACGGCCTGTATTTGCCTTCTCTAACATGTATTCTGTGACACGGCCTGTATTTGCTTCTCTAACATGTTTTCTGTGACACGGCCTGTATTTGCCTTCTCTAACATGTTTTCTGTGACACGGCCTGTATTTGCCTTCTCTAACATGTATTCTGTGACACGGCCTGTATTTGCTTCTCTAACATGTTTTCTGTGACACGGCCTGTATTTGCCTTCTCTAACATGTTTTCTGTGACACGGCCTGTATTTGCCTTCTCTAACATGTTTTCTGTGACACGGCCTGTATTTGCCTTCTCTAACATGTATTCTGTGACACGGCCTGTATTTGCCTTCTCTAACATGTTTTCTGTGACACGGCCTGTATTTGCCTTCTCTAACATGTATTCTGTGACACGGCCTGTATTTGCCTTCTCTAACATGTTTTCTGTGACACTGTTTCGTGACACTCTGATGGCATTATGTCTGATGGCACGCTGTTATTGTAGGTAGCTTGTACATCTTTTGAAACCAACTCGAGCGTTCTGTCAAATATGCAGTTTCCCAGTGAATGTCGACCACTGCGAGGTGTGGCACCCCGCTAGAGTCGTCACTGAATAAATTATATTTTATCCTCATTGATCCTTTTTAAAAAATGTCTCCATTTCCACAGGGCTGAGGTGTCAAACAAGCAACTGTCTCCATATCCACAGGGCTGAGGTGTCAAACAAGCAACTGTCTCCATATCCACAGGGCTGAGGTGTCAAACAAGCAACTGTCTCCATATCCACAGGGCTGAGGTGTCAAACAAGCAACTGTCTCCATTTCCACAGGGCTGAGGTGTCAAACAAGCAACTGCCTTCTTAGCCATTCACACTTCCAATGGAGCATAGGCCATCCACAATACTTTTCCATCTGTCCCTGTCCTGGGCTATATTTGCTAGTTCAGCCCAATAGAGTATAGGCCATCCACAATACTTTTCCATCTGTCCCTGTCCTGGGCTATATTTGCTAGTTCAGCCCAATAGAGTATAGGACATCCACAATACTTTTCCATCTGTCCCTGTCCTGGGCTATATTTGCTAGTTCAGCCCAATAGAGTATAGGCCATCCACAATACTTTTCCATCTGTCCCTGTCCTGTGCTATATTTGCTAGTTCAGCCCAATAGAGTATAGGCCATCCACAATACTTTTCCATCTGTCCCTGTCCTGTGCTATATTTTCTAGTTCAGCCCAATAGAGTATAGGCCATCCACAATACTTTTCCATCTGTCCCTGTCCTGTGCTATATTTGCTAGTTCAGCCCAATAGAGTATAGGCCATCCACAATACTTTTCCATCTGTCCCTGTCCTGGGCTATATTTGCTAGTTCAGCCCAATAGAGTATAGGCCACCCACAATACTTTTCCATCTGTCCCTGTCCTGGGCTATATTTGCTAGTTCAGCCCAATAGAGTATAGGCCATCCACAATACTTTTCCATCTGTCCCTGTCCTGGGCTATATTTGCTAGTTCAGCCCAATAGAGTATAGGCCATCCACAATACTTTTCCATCTGTCCCTGTCCTGTGCTATATTTGCTAGTTCAGCCCAATAGAGTATAGGCCATCCACAATACTTTTCCATCTGTCCCTGTCCTGGGCTATATTTGCTAGTTCAGCCCAATAGAGTATAGGCCACCCACAATACTTTTCCATCTGTCCCTGTCCTGGGCTATATTTGCTAGTTCAGCCCAATAGAGTATAGGCCATCCACAATACTTTTCCATCTGTCCCTGTCCTGGGCTATATTTGCTAGTTCAGCCCAATAGAGTATAGGCCATCCACAATACTTTTCCATCTGTCCCTGTCCTGGGCTATATTTGCTAGTTCAGCCCAATAGAGTATAGGCCATCCACAATACTTTTCCATCTGTCCCTGTCCTGGGCTATATTTGCTAGTTCAGCCCAATAGAGTATAGGCCATCCACAATACTTTTCCATCTGTCCCTGTCCTGGGCTATATTTGCTAGTTCAGCCCAATAGAGTATAGGCCATCCACAATACTTTTCCATCTGTCCCTGTCCTGGGCTATATTTGCTAGTTCAGCCCAATAGAGTATAGGCCATCCACAATACTTTTCCATCTGTCCCTGTCCTGTGCTATATTTGCTAGTTCAGCCCAATAGAGTATAGGCCATCCACAATACTTTTCCATCTGTCCCTGTCCTGGGCTATATTTGCTAGTTCAGCCCAATAGAGTATAGGCCACCCACAATACTTTTCCATCTGTCCCTGTCCTGGGCTATATTTGCTAGTTCAGCCCAATAGAGTATAGGCCATCCACAATACTTTTCCATCTGTCCCTGTCCTGGGCTATATTTGCTAGTTCAGCCCAATAGAGTATAGGCCATCCACAATACTTTTCCATCTGTCCCTGTCCTGGGCTATATTTGCTAGTTCAGCCCAATAGAGTATAGGCCATCCACAATACTTTTCCATCTGTCCCTGTCCTGGGCTATATTTGCTAGTTCAGCCCAATAGAGTATAGGCCATCCACAATACTTTTCCATCTGTCCCTGTCCTGGGCTATATTTGCTAGTTCAGCCCAATAGAGTATAGGCCATCCACAATACTTTTCCATCTGTCCCTGTCCTGGGCTATATTTGCTAGTTCAGCCCAATAGAGTATAGGCCATCCACAATACTTTTCCATCTGTCGCTGTCCTGGGCTATATTTGCTAGTTCAGCCCAATAGAGTATAGGCCATCCACAATACTTTTCCATCTGTCCCTGTCCTGTGCTATCTTTGCTAGTTCAGCCCAATGGAGCATAGGCCATCCACAATAATTTTCCACCTGTCCCTGTCCTGGGCTATCTTTGCTAGTTCAGCCCAATGGAGCATAGGCCATCCACAATACTTTTCCATCTGTCCCTGTCCTGGGCTATCTTTGCTAGTTTAGCCCAATGGATCACAGACCAGCCACAATACTTTTCCATCTGTCCCTGTCCTGGGCTATCTTTGCTAGTTCAGCCCAGCTTTTCTCAAGCAACTTTAGAAAACGATTAAGATATAACTCAAGAGTTTGTTGTTGTTTTTTGATTTGTAAACAAAACTTGAATCGCCTTCACTAAATGATCAAGTTGAACAGGTCATCATAAACTTCACGCTGTCAACCACAAATGCTTTTTAACAGCGACATATGACATGAAAATATTCTCTTAACGCTATTAAAAGGCGACGTTTGGCGTGACAATATCCTCTAAACGCCATTACAAGGCGACATTTGGCGCGACAATATTTGGCCAACGCTATTAAAATGTTAACTCCAAGTTTGCAGTGGTAAGGGAATGAGGTTAACGTTTCCAAACGCACCATTTAGACTTGAAATGTGCAACAATGTTAACTGTGATCGTGCAAAATAGCAACCCGACGACTTGAAATGTGCAACAATGTTAACTGTGATCGTGCAAAATAGTAACCCGACGACTTGAAATGTGCAACAATGTTAACTGTGATCGTGCAAAATAGTAACCCGACGACTTGAAATGTGCAACAATGTTAACTGTGATCGTGCAAAATAGCAACCCGACGACTTGAAATGTGCAACAATGTTAACTGTGATCGTGCAAAATAGTAACCCGAGGCAACAAGTATTACCGAAGAACGGGGGGCTGTAAGAGGGGGGGGGGAAAGAAGCCCGCACTAATCTTCAACTATTTTTGCAACCCGTAATTGTTACGAGTAAATCACGCACTACCTCCATCCCAATGCAATCTAACCTTGAAAACGGTCCTGATTATGGACCACACACACCCCCCTCCCCTTTCCATCCAGCCAGTTTAGAGTAAAACAGGTTTGGTGGGCAGATTAGGGGCGGGCGGGGGGGGGGGATTAATTGTTTAACAGAACAGGATATGGGTGAGGCTTATGATAATCAGGTGCGGCCTACACTCGTGACGACACGCTACATCCGCCTGAGCCATTCGGTGATCTTCTTTTGATTGTAATTTCCAACCGAGTGAACATTGTTGTTCAGAACTGAGGATTCCTCGTGCAGAATTTAAAAAAAAGGTATATATAAATGTGTTTATGCGTATGTTATTTATATCTGATATATAATAATGATAAACAATTTGATCCTATACTGGTTATAGCCGATACCCTTGGTCGGATTTATTTTTAAAATTCATCTGAATATCAAATAGAAATTAATTATAGACATATGCATACATACAGTTGGATCTGATCAAAATTAAATTATTATATGTTTCATTGTTTGTTTGTTGGTTTGTTTGTTTGTTGGTTTGTTTGTTTGTTGGTTTGTTGGTTGGTTGGTTTGTTTGTTTGTTGGTTTGTTTGTTGGTTTCTTGGTTACACGCCAACCGCCGCAGTAAGTAAATGTTTTACTGAATAAGGGGGGCCGCAAGTGTTGAATTTATCGGATGAAGTGGGCGGGGGGGAGAGAAAAACTTTGAGAAGCGCTGATTTAGCTAAAACATTATTCCTTAGTCGAAGATGAAAAACTGTATTATAAGGAACCCTTATGTAAAACTTTATTATGAGGACCACTGGTGTAAAACTTTATTATGAGGACCTCTAGTATAAAACTAAAGAATTTAGGAAATTCCGTCAGAGCATTGTGTTCAAACCTGGGGTGTACGCACACCCCCCCTCCCCCACACAGTGAAAAAAAGTGGTGGGGGATTTGAAAATTCGTATCAATGGGAAATGCCTTTTAATTTCAAAAGTGGGGTAGATTGGGCAAATACCTTTTAATTTCAAAAGTGGGGTAGATTGGGCAAATACCTTTTCATTTCAAAAGTGGGGTAGGTTGGGCAAATACCTTTTCATTTCAAAAGTGGGGTAGGTTGGGCAAATACCTTTTCATTTCAAAAAAGGGTTGGGGTAATGCTATACAGGACATGTGGCTATTGAAAACTTTTGGTTCGTGAAACATGGATTTAGAGACAACAATTTTAAAACAGGATACAAAGTTAATATTTCCTTAGACTTTTGCGATCAGCTTTTCCTTATGCATCTCATTCATTCAATGTTTCTTTTAGGGTTCGTTCGTAAATTACGTCACGCTCTAGGGGTCGGGGATGACTTCGTTGTTTCGCGTTACAGATTTCTAATTATACTACATCTTAATCCAATAATCATTATGGGAAAATGTTAAAGAACACAATAAAATCTTAGTTTAGTTATTAAAATTTTATGTATGTGATTTTTTTAGGTGTGACCTGACACTAAAGAGAATGAGAGGTAAAGAATTTGTGACAGTTGGGATTGGGTAGGGGGGGTCTATAAATGTCACTTTTTTGCGTTACGTAATTTGCGAACGACCCCTTATTGAAAACAGAAACTCAACTACGATCACTTTTATAAAACTTGCTTTCACAGGTATCCCAGATATGTTTAATATATCCCCAGTATCCCAGGTATGTTTCATATTTTCCCATTCATCACAGGTATGTTTCATATATCCCCAGTTATCCCAGGTATGTTTCATATATCCCCAGTTATCCCAGGTACGTTTCATATATCCCCAGTAATCCTATGTGTCCAATTGATTAGTGCAACTATTGATTTCGTACTCAAACCCCGGTTTACTAACTTCGGACGAAAATGCCAAAGAAGTGGAAGAAATAGCCCCGTGCATTTCTCCGACAACGATCGATCGATTGTGCCGTAACCAGGTGGGGACCATGACGTCACAACGACCCGCCCGATCGCTCGCGACAAAACCAGTCAGTCAGATGTTACCTGCACGTTTGTAGTTGAGTAGCTTACACATGCCTGGGAAATGTTGTAACACATTAAGTGTGGGTGAGCTAATAGCAGCCGCATACAAAACCGAAGTGTGTGAGCGACCATTTCTGTACAGTAAATACTCGTGTGTAAGTCTCCAAATAAAAAGATTTTATAGCTTAAGTTTTGTGTGAAAATGTAAGTGTAGCGATCTGATTAATGTTGTATTTCTACAGCGTCAAAAGGTCACAGGTTAGCGTGTGTATTTAATGCATATCATATTCTGGGTCTCGGTCATGTAATTACCTGGGTATCTAAATCATCTGATAAGACATTGATTGAGTCAGGTTTTAAACAGATCTGAATATGCCGGACTATAAAACTGAATAGAGCGATGGAGCAACTTAGTCGATATTTAGAACTAATAGGGAGATGGTTCTATTCAAATATATCAACAGTTGATCAAATAACTCGATAATTTGAACGAATAAGTCTATCGTGAACACTAAAAAAAATCTGATGGGCAAATATGCGAAAAAGATATGTTTGGGACTGACAACAAAAGAGACAGGACAATTACATGCACGTTTCGGCTAAACGTCTTCTTCGGCAGTCAAGACAAAAAAAAACAAGAAACAAATAATACAAATGTTAAACGTGTGTGTTTAAAAAAAGAGTCTGATCCAAATGATGTTCTCTCTATCTCTGTTTAGAAAAGGAAACGCTATGTTTAAAAAAAAAAGGAAGTAAAGTCGTTAAAAACCAAAAAGTGCGCTCTACGGTATTTTGTGTTGCGCACTATCAAGGTAAAAAGAATCGAAGTAATATTAATGAGAAGTTTAATATTTCAGGCGAAAGAAATTGGTGACATGTGGAGAAATCGAGGACCACAACAAGAGAGTATTTGATTGATTCCATGTGTAGATAGGTTGCCAAATAATATGCCTTTTATTCTGCACTCTCGCTGGTGTATTAGTGCAAGAAATTGATAGATACATCTGATGTACCCTGGGGTGGCTTATTGTGTTTAACATCACGAAGACGTTCGCTGAACGTATAAGATAGCTTTTCCCGCCTCCCCTATATAACAAGAGTAGCATCTTCGGCAAACAATCATATGGGTCACATCATTTCGACTCATGCGTTTGAAGCTCTCTTTTGTGGTAAGGATCCCCTTAGGGAAGCCATTTTGTTCAGTTTCCAGATTATAGAATGAATAGGGGGGGTAATGATTAGATTTCTTCGACTCTCATTTTGAAAAAAAAAATTGATTGTGCTTCCCACTTAACCCTTCTGGTACCGACCTACTTTTTGCTCCAATAGCCTCTCAATACCGGTTATTATTTTGATATCTATTCCCTGTGGCCCAGACATTATTTTGAAATGAGCCAAAATTTGATAGTTTACAGATCAGCACAAAAAATTCATAATCGGTTGATTTTCATAATTTAACAGGCAAAATAAATTTCGACTATTCCCCTAGCGAATAACATTCTTCCCGAAACTATGTTGAAAGGTTTTATCCTCGTTTTTGTGTTTATATTAGATACCCTTTAAGTGGTCGTAAGTCGTCATCAATAGCGATAGGTAGCGCCATGGAAACAACGAAATTCAGATCCGCACAGTAATTGGTAGATTTTCATAATTTAAAAAGCAAAATAAAATTTGACAATTCCCCTAACGAATAAGCATTCTGCCCGAGACTATGGTAAAAGGTTATATCGTCGTTTTGGTATTTATATTGACACCCCTCTATGTTGCGTAAGTCGTCATTAATTCCGCTAGGTGGCGCCACGGAAACAACAAATTCAGATTAATTATAAGTTAATACAAAAAATTCAGTAATTGGTTTATTTTCATAATTTAAAAAGCCAAATAAAATTCGACTATTCCCCTAACGAATAAACATTCTGCCCGAGACTAAGGTGAAAGGTTATAGCCTCGTTTTTTGTGTTTATATTGGATACCCCTCTATGTGGCAAATAGACGCGCTTGGGCCGCAGGGAAAAAAATCCGCTTGGTGAAAAAAGACGCGCTTGGGCCGTAGGGAAAAAAGTAGGTCACTGCAAAAAGACGCGCTGGGTACTGGAAGGGTTAAGTGCCAAAACAAGCGGGAATTCTTCGTGTAATATCTAGAGCAGCGGTTCTCAACCTGTGGATCGCGGCCCCTTTGGGGGTCGCGCGACCCTTTCTTAGGGGTCGCATAAGACCATCTGAAACACATATACTCAACAGTTATGAAGTAGAAAAAAATAGTTTGTGGCTGGGGGTCGCCACAACATGAGGAACTGTATTAAAGGGTCACTGTATTAGAAAGGTTGAGAACCACTGATCTAGAGGGAAACAACTCCATTATTTCATCTCCCCAATCTAAATGATCTGACTGGCAGAGGTGACGTTGTCTAGGAGATTAGGTCCCTTCTGTAGCCACAGAAAATCGTTTCAGAGTCTACAACTCCGTTTCTTAAGCTTCTGGAAAGCTGGTACTTGTACATTTTCCTGGCTCCTATAAAGCCGATAGTTTAAAAGGATAAAACCACGCAACGTAGTTTAAGAGTCATCGAATATGTTTATTACTTGTTGAAAATATAAGTGTTCAAACACAGCACCTTCTATTGAATAGTCATGTGAAGTGACTAACAAATCCAATGCATACACAAAACAGCATCATAAAGTTATACGAAGTCCTCACTCCAAAACACTCTGTCGAATCCACACGCATATAATAAATCGTTCTCCCCCTAATAATAATCTGTCTCTCCTTTTATACCATTATTGCCCA
Source organism: Omphiscola glabra (assembly GCA_964017045.1). Taxonomy (NCBI): domain Eukaryota; kingdom Metazoa; phylum Mollusca; class Gastropoda; family Lymnaeidae; genus Omphiscola; species Omphiscola glabra. The sequence continues at coordinate 14,100,402 of OZ024800.1, forward strand.
TGCACTCGTGATAACAAGAAAAATGTTCACATTCATTCACCACTCTAATGTTTTCACAACTCACAACAAACACTTTCTCCCCTGGGTCCCCCCCCCCTGCCAAGACGGTCATACTCGTGGAAAAATATAGCCAATACCACGAGCACTCTCTTTCCGCCCCCCCCCCCCCCAAACATACACACAAAAAAGTAACCACACAATCTGACCGTGACAGTACCGGTAGTCTAAGAACTTGGGGGAAAGGCATGGAGTCGTGAAAAATGAGCTTTGTAAGATTAGGGAAATGTCCATAAAGTTTACCCAATTCACAGAGATTTGAGAAATTAATGTAATAGAAGGGTGGTGTGGGATTTAGAAAATAAGTAAATTGTTAGAATTCATATATTTCCATGTAATGATGCCAATGACGTCATCAATGTATCTTTTGTAAAATTCTGGAACACGATCTTTATATGCCAAATTTAGTATGTATTCAAAGTGACCCATTAAAAAGGCAGACATAACTAGGGATTGCACTGGTGCACATTCGTACACAGTGGTACACATTGGTACACACTGGTACACATTGATACACACTGGTACACATTGGTACACACTGGTAAACACTGGTACACACTGGTACACACTGGTACACATTGGTACACACTGGTACACACGGCCTCACAAAAATTTAGATCAAGCAAACGACCAATGAATTCAAGAGAGTTGGGGGTGAGCATGAGTTCTGCCAGTCAGACAGTGGTGTCAGAATGAATTGATGGAGTTAAGGTTAATCTTCAATTCAGATCTAAGCATATTATTTTTTAACCCAATTTTCTTCAGTTTAAATTACTGTTAGCAGAAAGAAAGATTTAGGTTGGACGTCTGATTTTAAATAAAAAAATGTGTGCGCCCTTAAAAATTACAACTTTTTTTTTCTGGGAGTGTGCCTTGGGGGCGGCGCAGTGGCGTAGCGAGCTTAACTCGCGCCCGGGGCACAATACACTTTTAGCGCCCCCCAATACCTTTTTAGCGCCCCCCCATTCGAAAACCATACAATATTATAGTAAAATAAACCATTTGGCGCCCCTTTGTGAGTAGCGCCCGGGGCATGATCCACCCCCTTGCCCACCCTCACTACGCCACTGGGGCGGGGATATTACAAAATACCATCTTATTTTTTTTAACAGCCTACGACATATTTTGTGACCATAAGTTTACTTAAGATAAGGGCTTGGCTGTCTTTGATCAAATAGAGACCAAAGTATTTGCGTCAATCCATGCGAATCAAGGGAGAATAATTCAAAAAATCGTTTTACCTGAATTTTGCAATCATTTCAGTCACGTGGAGAAATTAAATTTAACCCTGGAATGAGGCCAGGCCGGTTCACTGTCAACAATGGATAAGGAAGCTAAGAATAGACAGGTAACGGTGTGTTGCAACTCAGTATCGTCCATATAGGTACTGCAGGCGCTGGTCCTTTGTCATTTTACCCTGATAGCGCTTTAAGGGATCTTATTTTCTTGTCACAGACGGACGTCTCACAGGTGAATACTCTTGTCCCGGAAGGAAGATTTGTAAGCAAATATTTTTGTCTCGCCCAAATGATGCTTAGATGAATACTACGGATGTTTTTTTTCCATCTTATAAATGTGTTTATTGGATCTTATCAGCTGTCATTGTCTTTAACACATGCCAAAACCTCAAAACAGTATGTTTTGTACTCTGGTGAAACATTATATCATAAAGAATTAAGTACATGTATATGACAGTCTTTATCCACTGCTATGCTGATGACAGTATTTGTCCACTCCTATGCTGATGACAGTTTAGAATTGCACTGAAGAAAACTGTTTCTTGGAATCTATTGTATTCGAAAGACGCCTGAAATATGGATAATGTAAAACCATGACGGCATCATCATCAAAATAATTGGACTCAACGAATCAAATTAATTTAATTAAACTAAGTCTCTTCAGTTAAAGAACAACAATTACTCTTCTTTTGACGTTTTGAACTTTTGGTCTGTAGCACTTTATTATATGTTATCCATAAAATTTATGTATGGCTTTTGTGTGTACACGATTATGATATTTATGTAAATACTATCGTTCCATTTAAAGGTTAATGCGTACAAGGTGAATCTATTATATGTATGAGTACAAGTTTAAACCTATGACGTTTCTATGTAAAAGATTAAATATATGACGTTTTTGTGTATAAGATTAAATATATGACGTTTTTGTGTACAAGATTAAACATACGACGTTTTTGTGTACAAGATTAAATATATGACGTTTTTGTGTGCACGGCAAAGACTACTATGTTAATATAGGCAAGGAGATATCTATAATGTTAAGTGTACAAGACGAAATGTGTGATCTTCATATGTACAAGAGTAAATTTATGGCAGAATGTGTGTAGCTCCTATGTTCTTGACGTATGTGAATAATGTCAAAAAGTACAGGGATATGTACGTGATTCGAGGATTTGTAATGCTATTGAAGTATGTACATGTGGAACATAGGCGGCGTTGCTACATACTTTGATGGTGGTATTTAAACAATACTGTGTACTTATTTAAGTCGAAGGTTTTGAAGTTGTTTTTTTTTTTTTTTAATTTTTCTCAATATCAATTTAATCATATTTTCTTCGTCCATTTTTTCAGGTTTTAATTCTAACGAGGCCTTGTAACCTTTGACCTGATCATGGAAGGGGAAATGGATCAAACATTGGACTACCTGCGTGCCTTATTAAGTGGATATGGTGGTTCTTACAACACGGGCTTCGATCAGGACGCCCACTTAGCGACATCTAAAGCCCTCTGCATCATTTTTCTCCTTCTGATCTTACTCTCCAACGCCATGCTCATAGTGAAAAACGTACGCAAGTTAGATTTCTACTTGAGGCCAAAGAATCAAACAATTATATCCCTAGCCATAGGAGATATTTTCTTCGCTCTCTTTCCGCTGATCGTGTTGGCTAAGACTTTGTTTGGAGATTACCTGCCCGATTTGAAGTCGTGTAGTCTGGCGATGACGTCAAACACGTACATGCGATTTCTCATTCATTTCGTCTACGGCCTCGGACTCGTCGTTCTAGGGATCGAGCTTTTATTTCGCAACAAGATCCGCGACATGACGGCCAGCAAAACAGCCAAGGTTCTTGTTTCTATCGTACTCAGCGGCATCCCCTGGTTGCTGGGTCTCATCTTCGTCTTACCGCTCTGTCTGGCTAACGTTGACATGACAACGTGTGCGAGTGTGCAGACGTTGGATCAGGCCAAGGCCGCCGTCGTGATCTCTGTTATTCTGCCCGCGTGCGCTGCTGTGCTCATGTGTATTGTTGTCAATTGTCGTGCGTCTCCTCCAGTTCAGTACCAACAGACAACGGGGACATCCGCACCGATGGTTACAATAACGTCGAGCCACTCGACTTCTCAACAACAATCTGGTAACGGATTTACAGCGCCCCCGACCAATGGGTACTATCCAGGCTACCAGTATCCGCAGCAACCCATTCCCGGACAGCATCCACTCCAGCAGTACCCTCAACAGATGAACAACCCACAAGCCCATCAGCCTTATGCCGCGCAGCAGCCCCATGTCGCACAGCAGCCCCATGTCGCACAGCAACCACATATCGCACAGCAACCCTATGCCCATGTCGCTCAGCAACCATACGTCGCACAGCAACCCTACACCGTGGTACAACCCAACCAGGGTGTGTACGTACAGAACGATGCTGGGATCACATTGTCAAATTTTCACCGTGAAAATTCCAGACTCCTCGCAATTTCCATAGTTTTCTTTCTCTTGGTTGTTCCACAGGCCATCTACCAGCTCAGCTACACTCTGAACGAGAACAGAATCGCGATGGGGAGCATGATTGCTGCGACAGCCGTAAATGACTTCGTGTTGTGGTTAATGGTAATCCGGTCATTCGTGACGCCGCTGATAATGTACTGCTATTCTGAAATCTAAAAGACAAATATTGCTATTTTGATGTCTAAATGACAAGTACTGCTGTTTCTGATTGCTAAAAACCTAGTACTGCTATTCTCATTGCTGAAAGACTAGTAATAGGCTATTCTGGTGCTTAAAATACAAATATTGCTACTCTGGTGGTTAAAAGAATATCACGAACTTTCGTTTCAGAGATCACTAAACCGAAACACTCTTCATAGTGTTACTGAGCTGGATGTACCTTTCCTGACAATCAATATAAGTCCTTTTTTTCATATATTCACGTAAATTGAAATTATCAGGAAGCCAACAGACTTGTGTGCATGGTCACACTCAAATTTGTTTTTTTTCTTCGAAGTTTTATTTTGTATTATATTGTGTTACATTGTGTTATAGTGTTAAATTATGTTACATTGTTACATGGGAAATTTTCTTGTGGTCTGTAGTTTGAATTCATGCAATGTTATTAGTACTGAATATGTCACTGTCACTTACATGGAATTTAATGAGGGTCGTGGAGCCCCCCCCCCCCCTGCGAGGGGTCATCTTTTTTCAGTTAAAATAAATGTATTGATATATACTTTTTGCGTCAAAATTCAAGCTTTGTCCCACTCATATTTTGTAATGAAAGTTTGTATATATATCTACATCATCCATCCATCTAAGCCTAGGTCAGCCTCTGAGGCGTTTTCCTCTGGGGTTTTGGTGATGCACCCTCATCACTCGTCTGTCATTCGGCCTTCTCTCTAAGTGTCCTGCCCAGAAACCTGCCTTTTTTGGTCCGTATATTTTCCTAAGAAATTTTCTTTTCCATATGTTTAATATGTTTTCTGACGTTTTTGTTAGGGTCTAATTTTCAATTGCGTATTTTACAACTGGTCTGATTACAGTTTTATAAATAGTTTTTTTTTTTTTTGTGTTTTATTTTTTTTTGTAATGTTTATACTTTTGTGCATTTTGGTGCTACTGAAGTAGTTCTGTTGTCAATATTATTTCTCTTGTTTCTGTTATTAATTCATTTCTTTCATTTAATAAAGATCCTAAATATATGAATTGATTTCATCCCTGCTTGTAGTGATGCGTCTTCTAATTCAATAACGGCTTTTGTTATGTCTTTATTACTTTTCCCTGGCAGTGCTATGCCATCAGCATGTGCCAGATACACTGTAGGGAGTTGATTGTAGAGAGAGTCTATAGGTTGTAGGTCTTGGATTTCTTTCAGAAAGAATCCTGTTATTGTTCCTCGGGTGTCAATATGTATGTTTCTTATAACTCTCTCTGATGTTAAGTTAAATAGCATACAAGTGAGTCTCATTGTCTTAGGCCCTGTCAAATCTGAAATGCCCTTGAATATTCTCCCTGGAGCTTACGTTTGCTTTTTTTATTTGTTTAATGATACATGTATCAGTCTTGTCAGTTTGTTGTTCAATGTTACATGTATCAGTCTTGTCAGTTTGTTGTTCAATGTTACATGTATCAGTCTTGTCAGTTTGTTGTTCAATGTTACATGTATCAGTCTTGTCAGTTTGTTGTTCAATGTTACATGTATCAGTCTTGTCAGTTTGTTGTTCAATGTTACATGTATCAGTCTTGTCAGTTTGTTGTTCAATGTTACATGTATCAGTCTTGTCAGTTTGTTGTTCAATGTTACATGTGTCAGTCTTGTCAGTTTGTTGTTCAATGTTACATGTATCAGTCTTGTCAGTTTGTTGTTCAATGTTACATGTATCAGTCTTGTCAGTTTGTTGTTCAATGTTACATGTATCAGTCTTGTCAGTTTGTTGTTCAATGTTACATGTGTCAGTCTTGTCAGTTTGTTGTTCAATGTTACATGTATCAGTCTTGTCAGTTTGTTGGGTATGCCAAACTGCAGAGTCTCATATAGATATTTTCTTTTGGTGCTGTCATATGCCATTTTATAGTCCATATAGAGTTGATGTACAGGGATACTATACATGTAACATTTCTCTAATAGGCATCTGATGGTGAAAATCTGATCAGTCGTTGATCTGTTTTTGTCTGACTCCACATTGGTAGTCACCTAGTTTTTGTTCAGTGTATGATTGTAGCCTTTGGGTAATTAATATGTTTAGTAAAGGGATATGTGATATTTGTAGTTTTATACAGCGTTGTTAATTAAATAAATGTATGTAATTTTTTTTCATTTCATGGTTATGTTTGCTATTATTTTTATCTGCGTTGCGATGTAGTTCTATCCGCTATATAAGACCACTGCAATAATAATAATAATAATTCAAATATGAATGAATTCTGATCGATATTTTTATTCTTGAATCATTGTTAAATAATAATAAAAACAAATCAAATGAAACATGTTGTTGATTTAGTTTTACTGGTAGATTATATAATTATTTTTCAACCGAAAGTAAGAATAATTTATGTTTATATAAACCGGGCTTTATTATTAATATATTTTTTTTTTTGGTAGAACGCACCCGAGTGGCCAATTTGGACCCATTTTCCTCGGATTTTGAAAAGCTTTGAAAAATATGATGTGTGGTCGCGAAAATCATTACAATGGTGTTTGCCGACTGTTCGTGTGTAGAATTGACAGCATGAGTTGACTGTCTGGGATGGTTGTCATGAGCCACAGCACTGCTCGTCATGAGTCACAGCACTGTTCAATCTGAGGCTCTGCTCGGCTTGTGATTGGTCGTGTCGTCAAACGCTTTGTGCTTACTGTGGTCGACGTCCTTATATTTTGTCCTACAACTACGTGTGCGGTGCGTATAGTGATTGACTGGGGCACGGGAAGGGGGGCGCGGTGGTGGATGGACATCCTGTACGCACTGGGGCGCAGTGGTGGAGGGACATCCTGTACGCACTGGGGCGCAGTGGTGGAGGGACATCCTGTACGCACTGGGGCGCGGTGGTGGATGGACATCCTGTAAGCACTGGGGCGCGGTGGTGGAGGGACATCTTGTACGCACTGGGGTGCAGTGGTGGAGGGACATCCTGTACGCACTGGGGCGCAGTTCCTTATAATGAGGAGTGGTATTTTCTACCAACTGCGGGGTATTTTTTGTGGAAAGTTGGGGGGGGGGGCGCGCTTATCCTGCACAGGGCGCCACTGACCCTACCTGTACCTATGCCACTGTTTGGATCGGTAAATTTACTTCTTACATTTGAAACGTCATTGTTGAAATGAAAAAAATACTAATAACATTCCAATCACCTTTATGTCCTTATTGGTCCTGAGAATTATAGCCTTATTGTCCTGAGAACTATAGCTTTATTGGTCATGACAGCTGAACTTTATGGGTCCGAAGAACTATAGCTTTCTTGGCCCTGAGAACAATAGCTTGTCCTGAGAATTATAACTATAGCTATATTGGTCCTGAGTCGCCTGAGAACTAAAGCTTTATTGGTCCTAAACGTTGAATAAAATCATAGGAAGCGAAACCAAAAGGCCGAAGAGAAGAAGTGCGAAGAAAAATCCCTGGTTAGGTACGGACAGTAAAATAACTAAGAGCTGCTGGCTGCTGAACGTATCTGTTCAGAATGAGAATGTTATATCGAAGCTGCCTTAGATAGCATAGCAACACACAAGGAATCGAAGCTGCCTTAGATAGCATAGCAACACACAAGGAATCGAAGCTGCCTTAGATAGCATAGCAACACACAAGGAATCGAAGCTGCCTTAGATAGCATAGCAACACACAAGGAATCGAAGCTGCCTTAGATAGCATAGCAACAAACAAGGAATCGAAGCTGCCTTAGATAGCATAGCAACACACAAGGAATCGAAGCTGCCTTAGATAGCATAGCAACACACAAGGAATCGAAGCTGCCTTAGATAGCATAGCAACACACAAGGAATCGAAGCTGCCTTAGATAGCATAGCAACACACAAGGAAACAATGACGTCAGCGTCCAGGGGTCAACACGGTTCACTGGCTGTGTCCGTGTACGTGCCTGGGGTCGCACGCAGACGTGACACTTAACGAGTAGTCTTTTCCTATATCCTGCAGGTGGCATACTGCTACATAAATTATCCTGGGGATGGTCTCACTGAGTCAACTTTGTATACGCTTCATGACGTTTCTAGATTATTTTACAAGCTTTTCATTTTATATATTTTGAAGATTAAATAAATGACAGTTTCCTGTTTATTACTTTTCATGAATTTTCACTGAGCCTCCTCGAATGCTTTGGAATAGGAATTGCAGATAAGTTTCTCTTCTACGAATGTCAATTATTACCTCCTAAGCTACTAACGCAAACGAATTTGAAGGCTTAGATTACGGTATACACTTCTACATGTATCGGTGGATCTTGACCCAAGGTGGTAAACATTCTAGTTATGGCGCCCTTGAGGGCGTGTTTTTCCCCGGCTTAAAATCCTCTATTAAATCTTTATAGTCCCCAGAGCAATTTTGATAAATTCAAAATAAAGGAATTCTATTTAGCGAATACTTTAATTTAGTTTTTGCAACAATTTACACTTGGAGAGCAACGGATGAGGTGCTGGTTTAAAAATTTAGGCGTCGCTTAACCTTAGAAACAACGTGTGATCCAAGCAACCCCTACGACTGTAATGGGTCCTTGGATATATTAAGGGCTTAAAGATGTGATGTGGATATTTTCTTACTTATCATCTTTCAATGCAAGATGGGGGAGGACTAATCTAATCTACTTTAGAAAAACAGCAAACTACCGAACCGGAGCTCATGAAGTCTCCCCCCAACGCACCTTCCGCTATAGACTAACCTGGCCATCAACTACTCCCCCCAGTAGTCTTTATTCCAGTCGGGCCGTGAAGCGCCACGCCGGGAACATATCGCCCCTGAGACAGCCTCACCCACCATTCCACTCGATTGACTTTGCGAGAGCGACGGCACCCGGCCGACCGTGGTGCTGCTTTCACAGGAGGGCTAAACCAAAAAGTGGCAAAAATGCCTCGAAAAGTCGATCGACGGCTCTGCGTGACCTGCTTGTGTTATGCAATTGTTTCTTAATATATTACTAAATAGTAATGTGGCTTTCCTTTTTTAATTAAACCCTTTCAGGGGTTAACTACAGAGTTATAAAGGAATACAAACACAGGCATCCATTACCAAAAAAAAGCACTGCTAACATCATTTTATATGTTAAATGCAAATGAAAAGAAAACAAGACTTATAATCAACTTACGTGAAATATTTACCTTTGCTAAAATTTTACCATAATTAAAAAATAAAAGAAAAACTGTTAAGTAGAAAGGTCTATGCATGTTTATGAGTTTTCAAAACTGGTCATTTTTATAAATCGTATATGAACGGTGTTATTATGGAAGGAAGACGTATGGTGTTTACAAAATTGTAGAAATTTCCCAAAATTCAGTTGATTGAATTTTTTTTTTTTTTTTTTTTTTTTTTTTTTTTTTTTTTTTTTTGTGTGTTTTAAACTACTTTAACTTTTTTCATATAAATTACAAATTGTCACTTGAATATACTTTAAACCATTTTTTCCCCAAATCCACAGAATTTATTTTAATTTGACAAATTAGAATAAGATTTTATTCTAAAACAAGTACAAATAAAGAAATCGAATTGGCGTGATAATCGAAATGTTAGTTCAGCTTCTTTATTTTAGCTTTCTGATAAATTATAATCTTGAAATAAATATTATTTCTAATTGCAAAAATCCTTGCAAACAGTTAGTTTGTTTATTATTCTAATATAAAAAAAGACAAAAGCTGGTGGGAATTTAATAAATATCGGTTTTAATTTTTTGTTAAAACCTCTGTTATTTAGGAAACTTTGTTACAAACATAGCACATTTAAAGAAAACACAAAAGTTTTCGATATAATCATTAATCAAATGTGCACTTTTTGTATGCGCCTCTTAAATTCTTAATTTTAAAAAAACACATCTCAATTTTTAAGTTTCCATTTTATATAAGTCAACATTCATGGAATCGAATAGATTTATAATTATGTTCATAAAACTATTTTTAAAAGTCTAATATTATCATACAATTTATGATTAACACCTATCGCTACTTTAAATATAATGCTTTTATAATGAAATATAATTTGAAAATAGATTGCGTATGATACTTGCCAAGAACTATTATTAGAATTGTAGTCCTTGATCTTAATGTGAATGTTTTTTAATACAACGTTATTTACTCTTTAAATTTGTGAATTTGCAACAAAAAAAAAAAAAAAAAAAAAAAAAAAAAAAAAAAAAAACAAAAAAATATTATTAGAAATATCGATATGTGCTAACAACGGTTAGTAAGACTTAGACTTATAACCAGGAGCGGCCAATACAATATGTATAATTGAATGCTGTAAGTCTTTAACAATATTAGACTTAAATATACGGATCATCAAATATATAAAAAGCGTAGCAATATTTGCAATAGATTCCACTCATTGTAATCGGATAAAGGCACCAGATACTATTCTTTTAAAACAGTTTAAAATGACAAGAACGAAAGAAAGAAAGAAAGATTGAAGAAAAGAAGGAAAGAAAGAAAGAAAGAAAGAAAGAAAGAAAAGAAGAACGAAAGAAAGAAAGAATAAATGAAAGAAAGAAAGAAGAAAGAAGGAAGGAAGGAAAGAAAGAAAGAAAGAAAGAAAGAAGGAAGGAAAGAAAGAAAGAAAGGAAGAAAGAAAGGAAGGAAGGAAGAAAGAAAGAAAGAAAGAAAGAAAGAAAGATTTGTCGTTTTGTCACTTGTCGTTTTGTCTGGTTACCGAATGAAACAAACCGGAACTGACCCAACCCAACCCTTCTACCCGGAATTTAAAATAAATTTTTTTTAATTAACGGGCGGTAACCCATAAATAAATGAGAATTTGACATTGAGAATCGCTTCTCGTCGTTTGGGTGAGTTGTCTCGTGACAACTGATTTCACATTGTTTGATTAAGTTCCTTCTTTATGACTCAACACAGTCAGACAATCACTTCACCTCGACACGTGACTCGATGACGCATGTTTTCAACTGTAAGTTGAAACGGTTAAAAGTTTCTCTTTCGTTCACGGCAGACGTCCACGCCCTGAACTATGTCACTGTGTCTCCAAGTTTCGTTGACATGGACAGTTTGTTTAAATTCTCCATTGACATACAGATTATGAAAAGCTTGCAATTCTAAACCTTGGTCCCTCCTCACCTCACGAATCTGGCCCATATGAATAGAAACAACATTGACCATTAAATAGAGCTATAGCTGCACGCTTAGAGTTAAGTAAAGTTTGTTTTTTAATTTTAAAAAAATTGTTTAACATTTGGAGAAAGAAAAAAAAATGACACCGACAGGAGGTATCACACAGAGATATCATACAGAGATATCATACAGAGATATCATACAGAGATATCATACAGAGATATCATACAGAGATTTCATACAGAGATATCATACAGAGATATCATACAGAGATTTCATACAGAGATATCATACAGAGATATCATACAGAGATATCATACAGAGATTTCATACAGAGATATCATACAGAGATATCATACAGAGATATCATACAGAGATATCATACAGAGATATCATACAGAGATATCATACAGAGATTTCATACATAGATATCATACAGAGATATCATACAGACATTTCATACAGAGATATCATACAGAGATATCATACAGAGATATCATACAGAGATTTCATACAGAGATATCATACAGAGAAATCATACAGAGATTTTATACAGAGATTTCATACAGAGATATCATACAGAGATTTCATACAGAGATATCATACAGAGATATCATACAGAGAAATCATACAGAGATATAATACAGAGATACAATACAGAGATATCATATAGAGATATAATACAGCCTTATCATACAAAGATATCATACAGAGATATCATTATTATTATTATTGGTAGTTTTCTATAGCGTGGTACCCCAGCCTAGGACTGCACAATAGGCTCACCTCAATGTACATACAATTTAACAAACATAATCATGAACTTAAAAATTAACATACATTAATTAAATAAAACAAAACAAATGTGTATTCGCTTCAACCTTTCCATAACTTTTTAAATGTCAAGCCATGGGCGGCACTCAACAGCATCGTTTATCGGTCAAAGGGGGAAATCAGTCAGGATAGTAGAGTTTAAAGAGATGTGTTTTGAGTGCAGTTTTGAATGCTGTGATGGTTGGTATATTGCGGATGCTTAGTGGAAGAGAATTCCACATACAGATGTATAATACATTATGGATTTAATCGTACAGAGATATATAGAGATATTATACAAAGATATAATACCGTACATATATATCATACTGAGATATAATTCAATGATCTCATTCATAAATATCATACAGAGATATCATACAGATATATAATACAGATACATAATACATGTAGATAATACAGAGATAAACATACAGAGATATCATACAGATATATCATAATACAGAAATATCATACAGATATATCATAATACAGGGATATCATACAGAGATATAAATCAAATATAAAATGCATATATATAATACAGAGATATCATACAGAGATCATACAGAGATAACAGAATCGGTAAACATTGGTGGGGCGCCAAAACTGTATCTTATTTATCTTCCGTTATATTTATATAGAGAGAGAGTGAGAGAGACAGCGCGCGCGAGAGAGAGAGAGAGAGGGGGGAGAGAGAGAGAGAGAGAGAGAGAGAGAGAGGGGGGGGGAGAGAGAGAGAGAGAGAGAGAGAGAGAGGGAGAGAGAGGGAGAGAGAGAGAGAGGGAGAAAGCGAAAGAGCGATAGGGAGCGTAAGAGAAAAGAGAAATAGAAGAATAAGAGAAAGAGAGAGAGAGAAACAGAGAGAGAGATAGACATCCGCTGGCATAAGACAATGACCTGGCTATCCATCCCGTGGCCCGGGGGGGGGGGGAGGGGGTTCTAGAATTTGTGACACTTTGTGACAGGGTTGGGGGTTTTGTGACGCCACACATTTTTTTAGAAGGGGTGCTTGTATCCTACCAAGTGGACGATATAAACAACAAGTTGCCACCAGAGCAGGTTGCCAGCACAGCCGAGTATTCCCAGAGCCGAGTAACACCAGAGCCGAGTGTCACCAGAGCCGAGTGTCACCAGAGCCGAGTGTCATCAGAGTTGAGTGTCACCACCAGAGTCGAGTGTCACCAGAGTCGAGTGTCACCACCAGAGTCGAGTGTCACCACCAGAGTCGAGTGTCACCACCACAGCCGAGTGTCATCAGAGCCGAGTGTCACCAGAGCCGAGTGTCACCAGAGCCGAGTGTCACCAGAACCGAGTGTCACCAGAGCCGAGTAACACCAGAGCCGAGTGCCACCAGAGCCGAGTGTCACCAGAACCGAGTGTCACCAGAGCCGAGCGTCACCAGAACCGAGTGTCACCAGAACCGAGTGTCACCAGAACCGAGTGTCACCACAACCGAGTCTCACCAGAGCCGAGCGTCATCAGAGTCGAGTGTCACCAGAGCCGAGTGTCACCACCACAGCCGGGTGTCACCACAACAGCAGAGTGTCATCAGAACCGAGTGTCATCAGAGCCGAGTGTCATCAGAGCCGAGTGTCATCAGAGTCGAGTGTCACCAGAGCCGAGTGTCACCACCAAAGCCGAGTGTCACCACCAAGAGCCGAGTGTCACCAGAGCCGAGTGACACCAGAGCCAAGTGCCCCCAAGAGCCGAGTGTCACCAGAGCCGAGTGTCACCATCAAAGCCGAGTGTCACCAGAACCGAGTGTCACCAGAACCGAGTGTCACCAGAACCGAGTGTCACCACAACCGAGTGTCACCAGAGCCGAGCGTCATCAGAGTCGCGTGTCACCAGAGCCGAGTGTCACCACCACAGCCGAGTGTCACCACAACAGCCGAGTGTCATCAGAACCGAGTGTCATCAGAGCCGAGTGTCATCAGAGCAGAGTGTCATCAGAGCCGAGTGTCACCAGAGCCGAGTGTCACCAGAGCCGAGTGCCCCCCAGAGCCAAGTGCCCCCAAGAGCCGGGTGTCACCACCAAGAGCCGAGTGTCATCAGAGCCGGGTGTCATCACCAAGAGCCGAGTGTCATCAGAGCCGAGTGTCACCAGAGCCGAGTGTCACCACCAAGAGCCGAGTGTCACCACCAAAGCCGAGTGTCACCACCAAGAGCCGAGTGTCACCAGAGCCGAGTGACACCAGAGCCAAGTGCCCCCAAGAGCCGAGTGTCACCAGAGCCGAGTGTCACCATCAAAGCCGAGTGTCACCACCAAGAGCCGAGTGTCACCAGAGCCGAGTGTCATCAGAGCCGAGTGACACCAGAGCCGAGTGTCACCAGAGCCGAGTGTCACCAGAGCCGAGTGTCACCAGAGCCGAGTGACACCAGAGCCGAGTGTCACCAGAGCCGAGTGTCACCAGAGCCGAGTAACACCAGAGCTGAGTGACACCAGAGCCGAGTGTCATCAGAGCCGAGTGTCCCCAGAGCCGAGTGTCACCAGAGCCGTGTGTCACCAGAGAAAGTAGACTCATAGGAGGTCCATTTTTTGGAATGTTTCTCCGTGCGACAAATATGTCCCTTGTGATATATTTACATTACATTTCTGTCACATCGTTGACCACATGTGGATGCTATATTGACCACAGTCTGGATCCAGGTCCGAATCTCCAAGTTCATTAATTGTTTTATCCCATGTCTCTATATTTAAACAAAATTAACATACCGGTACCCCAGTTTCCACACATTCATACTAGTTGGCAGGTGCATTCAACTTCGGATATACCAGTTCACACACAATCATACTAGTTGACTGGGTGAATTCAACTTGTGACACACCTGGCCTAGATGAGTGTGTGAAACCGTTTTTTAAGGACACAGTGGACGAGACCGGTCAGCCTTTCAAAGGGAGCTAAGCAAAATAGTTGTGATCAGCAGCAAAGATCAAATGAATTCATTCCCCTACTCCTGCAAGGCAGTATGAGCTTTTAACTGCGTAAAAAATTATTTTGAAATAAAAATAATTTTAAAAAGTAATGTAATTAAATATACATTACAGTAATTTTAAAGTAATGTTAACAAATCAGACTTCAACGACATCCCGCCCCTTGACTTATTTAGTCAATTAGTCTTCAACGAACTCCGGCCCCTTGACTTATTTAGTCAATTAGTCTTCAACGAACTCCGGCCCCTTGACTTATTTAGTCAATTAGTCTTCAACGACCTCCGGCCCCTTGACTTATTTAGTCAATTAATCTTCTTTGTCTTACCTTTACGCAGTTATGGCACTTATGACGTTACTTTGGGCATTCCTAACAAGTGACGTCACGGCTTCGTTAAAATAGTTTTTCTTTCAAGCCTCTTTACTGGCAATTAGGTTTGACTCCCCCCCCCCCCCCCCCCCCCAGTCCCACGAGAGAAACAAATGTGCAAAATAATAACATAGAAGTTTGTTGTTTTTTTTAAATCCATATATCGATCTATCTATTTTATACACTATTTACAATCATTGAAATAGTCGAATACATGAATGATAAATGGGATCGATATGTTTGATGATAAAATTTATTTGAGACGAAAGAAATAAAAGCTTTTACTTCAACCAAAAAAATGTAGATCTCTTTAAAACAACTGTTATGAACCGGATTGTTTGGGGAGCTCGGATGTTTGTTAATGAAAGTTTATGATCGTGAGTTGGTGAGAGTTTTTTGTGAGGGCGAGTTGTGATCGGTTGGGAGTTATGCTAGGTAAGTTCGTGGGGTTCACTTGTTGTCAGTATGCTGAATGAACCTAGTAGTGAGAAAGGGCAAGCTAGTAGTTGGTTGAGATGTGGGTGGTCTGAATGACCCTAGTAGTGAGAAAGTGCAAAATAGTTGTTAGTCAGTAGACATGTGAGTGGTCTGAATGACCCTAGTAGTGAGATTGTGCAAGCTAGTCAGGGCCGACCCTAACAATTGCGGGGCCCATTGCGGCCGCATAGGTTGCAATGGCCTAAGGCCGGCCCTGAAGCTAATAGTTAGTTAGTAGAGATGTGGGTGGTCTGAATGACCATAGTAGTGAGAAGGTGCAAGCTAGTAGTTAGTCAATAGACATGTGGGTGATCTGAAGGACCCTAGTAGTGAGAAGGTGCAAGCTAGTAGTTAGTCAGTAGACATGTGAGTGGTCTGATTGACCCTAGTAGTGAGAAGGTGCAAGCTAGTAGTTAGTCAGTAGACAAGTGAGTGGTCTGAATGACCCTAGTAGTGAGAAGATGCAAGCTAGTAGTTAGTAAGTGGAGATGTGAGTGGTCTGAATGACCATAGTAGAGAGGGTACATTTCCATTAGGGCTGATCTACTTAAGGAAGTTAGTCTTTTATACTGCAGACCAAAGGCTTTACTCTTGACAACCTAGAGGCCTCAAGATTGTTTCTCCCCGAGAAGCGCTGTAACTTGGCGGAACATGCTATTGAAAAGGCACTTTTAAAATAAGACAAATATGGAATTTCTGTAGAAAGAAGATTAAGGTTTAAGAAGAGAATGGCAAGTTAATACATGCTGGACTCTCTCTGCCTGAAAAAAACAGTATGGAGATGCTGGAGTGTATTGTTAGATTTCATTCTGAACCCCAGATCAGATCGTCTACGATCAAGAAAGTAGCAGATATGTTGTAGGCTGTTCAACCCAAGAGTCTACTATCAGCTAGTGAAGAAGAGTTATTGATGTGAGGTCCAAAATTAACCTCTTTTATGAGCTTTTAAAAGAAATATTAAGGCTTAGAAGACACCTAAAGGCAGCTGATATTGAATTTTTGGTCAGTATTTGATGTTTTTAAATTCATAGCTGAATGAGACTTCCTAGAATCTCTTCCAGTTCTCTCGGTAAGCCTTCAATTCTTTCTTACGATCTGTTTGTATGTGGCTTCATGTGATCAGATTATTTCAAAGTAAAGGCTTATCGAGAACTATTTACGGTCCTCCATGGGACACTCAAGGCTTTTTGATCTAGCTCTAATATCATTTAAAATAGATACGGTGAAGGAAATTGATTTTGGTCACGTGTTTGACAGGTTTGAAACTTTGAAAACCAGGAAAGGAAAATGTTTAATAAAGTAAATTTAATGTAAAAATAACGATAACGTAACGCTGTTACAGTTGTTAAATACATTGACCTCATGAACTTCAATTATTTTTATTGTTTCTTGTCATTGTTATAATGTGGACGTACGGGGGGGGGGGGGGGGTGACACCATCAATTTACCGCACCGGGTGACACCAACCCTAGCTACACCCTGTCCACGCTAATCTATAAACATGTGTTTGAATTTCTGGGGCTTGACTTACATTAAAAAGCGCAAACTTGAGTGGTATGACCACGTGACCAGAAAACAAGGGCTCGCCAAAGAGATCTTGCAGTGCACTACTAGAGGAGGGAGAAGAAGAGGAAGACAAAGAAAAAGATGGGAAGATAATATCAAAGAATGGACGGGATTAAAACTAGGCGATGCTATGCGTATTGCAGAAGACCGAGAGGAATGGAGAAGAATAGTGTACATGTCATCTGTGGCGCCCCAACGGTCGAAGGACTACGGGACCTGATGATGATGATGATGACTTACATTCCCCTTCTACTCTACCGAACTCTCCGCCCCTATTAGCACATATTATTTCTGCTTCCCTCCACCTCAGCCCAATCACAATCACAGCACAAACCCTTTTTTATATATTTAAAAAAACTGTGTTCTCCTTCTGAACACTCGTATCTCAGTAGCAAGGTTTAATTCTGGTTGTTGGTCGTTACAACCAAGCGTTATCTAGGGTTCCTTGGACAACGAAGGTTGAGAACCGCTGTGATAATATTACATTACTGAGTTTTAAGTGTTTTGAGGTCTTCAACTTCATGACTTCGTTATCGCTTCTGGTTCTATACAGGGTTAATGGTTCTATACATGGTTAATGGTTCTATACATGGCTACTGTTTCTATACATGGCTACTTTTTCTATACATGGCTATACTGTTTCTATACATGGCTACGGTTTCTATTCGTGACTACTGGTTCTATACATGGCTACTGGTTCTTTACATGGCTACTGGTTCATTACATGGCTACTGGTTCTATACATAGCTACTGGTTCTATACATGGCTACTGGTTCTTTACATGGCTACTGGTTCATTACATGGCTACTGGTTCTATACATAGCTACTGGTTCTATACATGGCTACTGGTTCATTACATGGCTACTGGTTCTATACATAGCTACTGGTTCTTTACATGGCTACTGGTTCATTACATGGCTACTGGTTCTATACATGAACTGTTCACTTCTCTCCATTTTGGCCAAACATGAGAAGATAACTCTTTTATAACATCAAGATCTGGACTCGGACCCCCCCCCCCCGGGTATTGTCCCAAAGTACCCGTATACACAGCGGGTGTAAGAAAACTACACTCGGTTCAGCCCTAGTTGATAGTGCTATTAAATCTGTATGGATTTGAATTATGCGAAGAAATACTTTCTGTTGTCCTTAGGATGTCATGCAACAAATAATCCCATTGTACATATGATGTCATGCAAGAAATCATCCCATTGTACATATGATGTCATGCAACAAATCATCACATTGTACATATGATGTCATGCAAGAAAAAACATATTGTACATATGATGCCATGCAAGCAATCATCACATTGTACATATGATGTCATGCAAGAAAAAATACATATGATGCCATGCAAGCAATCATCACATTGTACATTTGATGTCATGCAAGAAAAAACATATTGTACATATGATGCCATGCAAGCAATCATCACATTGTACATATGATGCCATGCAAGAAATAATCCGCAGAACATTTATAATTTGGATCTTAAAGTCAATGCGATGGTTCAATGCAATGTTTCAATGCAATGATTCAATGCAATAATTCAATGAAATGATTCAATGCTATGGTTCAATGCGATGGTTCAATGCGATGGTTCAATGCAATGGTTCAATGCAATGATTCAATGCAAGGATTTAATGCAATGATTCAATGCAATGATTCAATGCAATGGTTCAATGCAATGGTTCAATGCAATGATTCAATGCAATGATTCAATGCAATGGTTCAATGCAATGATTCAATGCAATGATTCAATGCAATGATTCAATGCAATGGTTCAATGCAATGGTTCAATGCAATGGATCAATGCACTGGTTCAATGCAATGGTGCAATGCAATGATTCAAAGCAATGTTTCAATGCAATGATTCAATGCAATGATTCAATGCAATGGTTCAATGCAATGATTCAATGCAATGATTCAATGCAATGGTTCAATGCAATGGTTCAATGCAATGATTCAATGCAATGATTGAATGCAATGGTTCAATGCAATGGTCCAATGCAATGGTTCAATGCAATGATTCAATGCAATGATTCAATGCAATGGTTCAATGCAATGGTTCAATGCAATGGTTTAATCCAATGGTGCAATGCAATGATTCAAGGCAATGATTTAATGCAGGGGTCTCCAAACTTTTTTCACGGCGGGCCGGATAACAAAAAAAAAACAACAACAACAAAAATGACGAGCGTGGGCCGGATAATGATTACGTACAATAATTTCAAGCCAGAACGAAATTTCAAGTACCGTCGGCGGGCCGGTTGAACTGGCCTCTCGAGCCGGATCCGGCCCTAGGGCCGTAGTTTCGAGACCCCTGATTTAATGCAATGTTTCAATGCAATTTCTCTGCGAATTGTGCGGGAAATCTAAGTCTGCATTGCAACTGAAGAGGATTCTTATTCTTTTTTTTTTTTTTTTTTTTTTTTTTTTTTTTTTTTTTTTTTTTGTTGTAAACTTTGATAGATTACAACTATTTAACAAAGTCTATGACGCATGTACAACCCACATCTTTGGCTACGCTTTCTTTTGAAACTGATGGTGTCATACGACTTGATTATGAAGATGGCATCAGCGCTTTTGGTAAAATCCAATAAATATATATATTTGTCAATCCTTTAAGATTTTTAAGTTACAGTGGACAGACGAATTTGATGTTCTAATTGTGAAACTTTGGGCGGTTTGGGGGGGGGGGGCGCTTTTCGAGGACTTAGTACCTTGACCTTAAGATATAGATAAAATAAACTAATCTAGAACTGTTTTAATAATGTGGTCATTTTACAATGGTTACAATATAATCTTTGTACCAGCTTTGACAGTTACACCAGCTATGACAGTTACACCAGATATGACAGTTACACCAGCTATGACATTTACACCAGCTATGACAGTTACATCAGCTATGACAGTTACACCAGCTATGACAGTTACATCAGCTATTAATGTTACACCAGCTATGACAGTTACACCAGATATGACAGTTACACCAGCTATGACAGTTACACCAGCTATGACATTTACACCAGCTATGACAGTTACATCAGCTATGACAGTTACACCAGCTACGACAGTTACACCAGCTATGACAGTTACATCAGCTATGAATGTTACACCAGCTATGACAGTTACACCAGATATGACAGTTACACCTGCTATGACAGTTACACCAGCTATGATCGTAAATGCCAACTTTGACAACCCCAGTGTTCCTTTCAGACATTTCCCCCCCCCTCTGGGGGGCATTTTAGATTTTAAGGAGGGGGAGTGCCACTTGGCAGTGTCCAGGGGCGTAACTAAGGAGTCACAGATGGGACATAGTCCACGTGACGCAGACAAGCGGGGGTACCAACATGGACGTTGATGGTATTAAATGTTTTAAACAATTAATTTCAGAGTTGGGGGCGTAAAAAGAATCATGGCCCCTGACGTCCCCTGTGGCGCAGAAAGGGGGAGGATGAGGTTGTTCACTCAGGTGTCACTTTTTCTTTATATGGATGTGCGGCATTTTTTGGACAAATGTAGAATTTGTATCGTAATAGTAAGAGCTCCAAAAATAATTAACCGCCCATGATGGCCCTAATAATAGCTACGCCACTCTATATCGTCAACAAAATTAGCTATCATTTTCATCGGGGTGTAGGGCAGAAATCGAGAAATAATTTAATTTAGTTTTGCAAAATTCTACACTTGATTGAAGAGCAACGGAAGAGATTCTAGTTTTAACAAATGTAGGCGTTACTTGACCATAGAAACATCGCGTGCCCAGAAACCCCTATTTCTGCTGTGGTGTGGGCCCTGGATAGTTTAGGGACTTAAAGATGTGATATGGATATTCTCTCACTTATAATATTTTAATGCAATTGGGGGGGGGGGGGGGTGGGGGGTAAACCAAAAAGTTGCGAAGTTACAAAAAGTCGAGCGACGACTGTGCTTGGGATATATAAAATCCTTTTCAGTGTTAACTACATAGTTAATAAATGAAATTTTCCACTGCTAATTACATTTTCTAAATATTTCAGCATTTTACCAGAGTCAAAAAGGAAGAAAAACAACTGTTACGTAGACATTTCTCTACATTTTTATGGGTTATCAAAACGGGTCATTTTCATACATCGTTTGTGCAGGACATTATTATGTTTAAAAAAAATCATGAGTTGTTTACAAATTAATATTGCATATTTATTATTGAGTGATTTGATCTGAAGGAAAACGTATAAAAATACAGTATAAATTTCCCAATATTAGGTCGATTGAAAAGTTTATTTGGAATGTCAAAATACTAGGCCTAAAACTTTTTTTCAGATAAATTACAAATTTCTTCTAAGTTATACTTTAACATACAATTTTTTTAAACTGAATCCACAGAATTTATTTTATATTGAATTATTCAGGGAAATTTTGTTACAAAGGTAGCACATTTTAAGTAGCACATCTAAAGTAGCACATTTAAAGTAGCACATTTAAAGTAGCACATTTAAAGTAGCACATTTAAAGTCGCACATTTAAAGTAGCACATTTAACGTAGCACATTTAAGTAGCACATTTAAAGTAGCACATTTAAAGTAGCACATTTAACGTAGCACATTTAAAGTAGCACATTTAACATAGCACATTTAAAAAAACAAAAACGCTTTCGATATAATAATTATTGACATGCGCATTTTCTTAATTTTTTTTTAAAATCTCATTTGTTTAAAGTTTACATTTTATATAAATCAACACACATGGAATCGATTAAATTTATAATTATGCTAATAACACTATTTTTTATAAAGACTAATGCCATCATATAATTTATAAATAACATATATCCCTATTTGTTATGCTTTTATGATGAAATAATAATACCGATAAGTGTGAACGAACAACAGGGCGTAAGACTTCCGCTTAAAAGCAGGAGCGGCAGTGCGATATTTATAATCGAATACTTTAAGCCTTTAACGAGATTTGTCTTAAATATACTGATCATCAAATATATGGAGCGTAGCGATATTTCATTGATTCAAATAATTGTAATTGATTAAAAGCAACAGATATTATTCTGACTATTCTGTTTCAAACTGTTTAAACTTGTATTTAGTCGTTTTTAATGAACAAAATGTAATCGTTTTATTGTTGTACACATTTTGCTCCAGGGGGCACTTGACTGAAAGAAACCCCGGACAACCCCAAAACTGAGGGTGTGAACACTGTCCTCTGGTGCAACCTTTAAGCGAGTAGATACGGTAGTTACTTCCTTTCTCTTACGCATGCAGCATAGTTTTCTACCGAGTGGTTCATGCACGGCTAGTAGAATAATTATGGCACGCATCACTGCATCTACGCGTATTATGTGTTGACCACTTCTGTCGATAACATCTGGTACAGCGTAACGTAATCCTCGCTTGGCTGTTCTAAGAAGTTGGGCTCACAATCCCCGGATTTTTTTACACTGAATCAACGAATTGCGTAATTTTATCGAACTAAGGACGGGGGGTTTATTCAGGAAGTAGAACTTGTACAAACATATTATACATTTTCGATTTGAAAAAAAATAATTTTCATTTATTTTTTTTTTCTTTAACAAAATAAGACTTCAAAGAAAATAGAAGGAAAAAGATGTCTTACCTTTTGGAATACTTGTAGTTACATATTTTTTTATTTTTTTATTTTATTGATGCTGTCAAGCAAGCCATTGGCTGAAGATTTAAACAAATGTCGCCAACCGCAAACATATTATGTGGGTGAGTATGTAGTTTACTGGGGAATCTGCACAACGACGCAGAAACGGGACGAACTAAGTCCAGGAGATCTACGAACGGGGATTTCAAGTGGGGACTTAAGAGGTGTAAGTCGTAAACGCAAATCTTTGTCGGCGTGACGTATTTAGCACGTATTCGTGGAAGTGAGCCTTGTCAACTGTGAAAAGTGTCTTAGACCTGTCAAATGTGGCTAGTGGCTTAGATCTGTCAACTGTGAACAGTGTCTTAGATCTGTCAAATGTTGCTAGTGTATTAGATCTGTCAACTGTGACTCGTGGTTTAGATCTGTCAACTGTGACTATTACCTTACATCTGTCAATTTTTAATAGTGTCTAATTTCTGTCACTTGTGACAAGTGTCTTAAATTTTTTATCTGTCAACTGTGATCATTTTAATGTAGTTGAGTACATATGCAGTGCTACTTTTACTACTATTGCAGCCATGACACATGTCTTTAAATCACGTATAAGTGTGTAAGTCACCTGTAAGTGTGTAAGCTACCTATAAGTGTATAAGCCACATAACTTAGTGTATAAGCCACCTGTAAGTGTGTAAGCTACCTATAAGTGTATAAGCCACATAACTTAGTGTATAAGCCACCTGTAATTGTGTAAGTCACCTGTAAGTGTGTAAGCCATCTTTTTTTAAATTGTGATTTGATGACGTGGTAATACTAAACTGGAAGCGCTGGTGTTGACGACAAATGGATTGTTATGCTACTATGTCCAAATACTTCGATTATAAACTAATAGTTTCAATGTTTACTACTGAAAGATGAAACTATTCATAACAACATGACGTAGATGAAATCTTTGGGGTTTTTTTTTTAACAATGTTATTTACATAATATTCGTTGTTTAGCCGTGGCAATGCTGTCGTGATACTTTGGTTAATTTATAATCACTTAATTTTCCTCTGACTATCCTCTCGAATACTACATGGCAGCTAAGTGTTATTTTTAGTTTTTTTTTTACTTTTGTGTCTTCGCCTGAAGAAAGCATCCAGCCGGCACTTTCGTTGTTTTGCTGCGTCCTTTGTTTCAGATTTTCCCCCGCTCATATCCATTTTTTTCTAACCAGATTGCAGTCTTCACACCTTTATTACCTACTCACTTTTCCAATATCCGACTTATTTGTATTGCCCCATATGTTTGTCCTCCTATTACATACATCTGTGTCCTGTCAATTACATACATGTGTGTCCTGTCAATTACATACATATGTGTCCTGTCAATTACTTACATATGTGTCCTGTCTATTACATACACATGTGTCCTGTCAATTACATACATCTGTGTCCTGTCTATTACATACATATGTGTCCTGTCTATTACATGCACCTGTGTCCTGTCTATTACATACATCTGTGTCCTGTCTATTACATACATGTGTCCTGTCTATTACATACATATGTGTCATGTCTATTACATACATCTGTGTCCTGTATATTACATACATATGGGTCCTGTCTATTACATACATATGTGTCCTGTCTTTTACATACATATGTGTCATGTCTATTACATACATATGTGTCTTTCTATTACATACACATGTGTCCTGTCTGTTACATACATATGTGTCCTGTCTATTACATACATATGTCCTGTCTATTACATACATATGTGTCCTTCTATTACATACATATGTGTCCTGTCTATTACATACATATGTGTCCTGTCTATTACATACATATGTGTCCTGTCTATTACATACATATGTGTCCTGTCTATTACATATAAATGTGTCCTATATATTACATACACATGTGTTCTGTCTATTACATACGTATGTGTCCTGTCAATTACATACATCTGTGTCCTGTCTATTACATTCAAATGTGTCCTATATATTACATACATCTGTGTCATGTATATTACATACATATGTGACCTGACTTTCACACCTGTGTCGTGTCTATTTAGTTTCCCTGCGAGTGTAAGACGGGACAGCAGTCTCTACTTGACCTGACGGCATGTTATACGGAACACTTAATGGCACTGCATTTGGAATTCATGCGCAACATTATGTTAACATTCTCACGCTATCGTTTCCACAGAGTCTCTTCCGAAACGTGTGTCGCCATCTAAACAATTTGACCAGCGTGTGGCGGAGCTCTGACGCAGAGAAGACCTCAAAATGGATGTACTCAATTCTTTTCTCGGTTTCCAGCCTCCTTCTGGCATCAATGAGAACACCTACCTCGTTGTTAGTAGAGTTCTCAGCATCGTTTTCATACTTCTTATCGTCGTGGTCAACGTGTCTCTGATATTTAAAAATGTCCGTAGATGTGACTTCTATCTAAAGCCGAAGAATCAGACGATCATATCACTAGCGATTGGAGACCTGTTTAACGCTCTGTATTCTCTGACCGCGTTGACCAGATCTTATTTCGAGTCCGAATCGCTTAAAGGGTTCTACTGCAGCGTTGAGGTGACACCGCTGTTGTACAGGAGCTGCCTGCTCAACGCTCTGTACGGGTTCGGTCTGACGTCTCTCGGGAACGAACTCCTGCTCCGTCACAGGATCAGTCTCAAGGCCAACAGCAGGGTCAAGAAGATTCTCATAGCTCAGATTTTCAGTGCCGGTCCGTGGCTGCTGGCGATAGTCCTCATGCTGCCCATATGCTCTGTGAGTTACAGTACCAGTGAGCTGTCATGTCGACGTACACATGATTCTGGTGGTGTTGTGGCGTCCATTATAATCCCTGCCTGCACCGCGGTTATAGTGTGTATTTTTGTCAACTGTCGTGTGTTGCCTACAGCCCAGTATCAGCAACCCGTGCCAACACAGGTGATTGCCATGACAACTGTGTCCACAACGTCTACGCTCCAGCATCCACATGACACGGAGACCAACCCAGCTCCGTCACAAGCAAATGGATATCCGGCCTATCTGACGCCACAGCCATTACTTCCTGGACAGAACCCAGCTCAAGGTCAACAGGTACAAAATGGCAACCCTAATGTTGATCAACAACCCCACAATCCACACACCGAACAACCTGATGTTGGTCGACAGCCTCACAACCCTCACTCTCAACCCCCTCATGTTGGTCAACAGCCTTACAACCCTCACCCTCAACCACCTCATGTTGGTCAACAACCTTACAACCCTCACTCTCAACCACCTCATGTTGGTCAACAGCCTTACAATCCTCACTCTCAACCACCTCATTTTGGTCAACAGCCTTACAACCCTCACTCTCAACCACCTCATTTTGGTCAACAACCTTACAACCCTCACTCTCAACCACCTTATGCCGTTCAACCCGGAGTAGTGACAACCACCACGACAAACATCAACACAGAGAAGGCCAGGCTCATGTCCATCTCCATCTGTTTCCTCGTCTGCGTCCTGCCCTACGCCATCTTCCAGATCGGCTACGAAAATAACTCGAGCTTGGTCATCGTCTTAGACGGGATCGCGTACACCACCATCAGTGACCTGGTCATGTGGTTTATGGTCCTCAGATCATATGTGACCCCAGCAATGATGCACGGATATTCTGACGCATAAATTGCTTGTTAACAGTCTCACTAAATCCACACGAATTTTTATATGCTACTCAATATAATAGAATAAAATGGTACAATAATTTTTATAAAGTGTTTACTATAAATATAACACATTTAAAATGTGTTTTATTTAATTGGGTTTCCTTTGTGTTTTAATTGAAATTAGGAATACTGTTAGTAGATAAATAAATCATAGTGCTAACATTAGGAATACTGTTAGTAGATAAATAAATCATAGTGCTAACATTAGGAATACTGTGTGTAGATAAATAAATCATAGTGCTAACATTAGGAATACTGTTAGTAGATAAATAAATCATAGTGCTAACATTAGGAATACTGTGTGTAGATAAATAAATCATAGTGCTAACATTAGGAATACTGTTAGTAGATAAATAAATCATAGTGCTAACATTAGGAATACTGTGTGTAGATAAATAAATCATAGTGCTAACATTAGGAATACTGTTAGTAGATAAATAAATCATAGTGCTAACATTAGGAATACTGTGTGTAGATAAATAAATCATAGTGCTAACATTAGGAATACTGTTAGTAGATAAATAAATCATAGTGCTAACATTAGGAATACTGTGTGTAGATAAATAAATCATAGTTCTAACATTAGGAATACCGTTAGTATCTCGTATATATATTTTGCTTCTGGTGTGTCCTGCTTCCATTTCACATTCGGTCCTCCCCAACTCAACATGTATTATTCATTGTTGTTCGTGTTCCTCTGTCACACCGCGAGCTTCATGCGCAATGTCTTACCTCCGGTAAACAGGTTGCTGTTTTCCTTACACAGCGACTGTTGTTTCCTAAGACTTTGTTATAAAATGAACGACAGCATCTTCTCCGTCGATGAGTTTTTATACAACGTCATTTCTATTCCGGGATCCGGCAACTGCCTGTTCCTATCATTGGTTTATTTTTTGACACAAACGGTGGACGAAGGCAGTGCACTCTCACCATGACTTAGGGCGGTAAATTTCGTTGCATATTGTAGAAAAATGAGAAGTTAACTCTTTTTCGAAACACTTGAACCAACCGGTTATTTTATCAAAATACACGGACCCTATGTAAAAAAAAACAACTATACCGGTTAATTCCTAGTAGTATTATATTTCAAAACAAAAAAGTGTTAAAAGAACGAAGTCAAACGAGGAGTATTACTGCAATAGTAGACATGCTTTTATGGTAGAAGATGTAGTAAAATAGTCACGCCACTGAACTCAATAGCCCACTCGACGTATGATTACTTTTTGATGAGATGAGATAGCTACGCCCCTGAACATATTACTGTGGCGAGTAGACAGTCGTTAAAGAGTAGGCCCACCTCCGCATGGCCACAGAAACAATGTGAGGGTCTAGAACTCCTTTGTTGTCTCCTAGCCCCTACTGCGTTGTTGTCTCCTAGCCCCTACTCCGTTGTTGCCTCCTAGCCCCTACTCCGTTGTTGTCTCCTAGCCCCTACTCCGTTGTTGCCTCCTAGCCCCTACTCCGTTGTTGTCTCCTAGCCCCTACTCCGTTGTTGTCTCCTAGCCCCTACTCCGTTGTTGTCTCCTAGCACCTACTCCGTTGTTGCCTCCTAGCCCCCTACCCCGTTGTTGCCTCCTAGCCCCTACAATGCTGATGTGTTCAAAAAATCACTAGGCGGATTTAAAATGTTCAGTATACTTTAATTATTAACATACTGGGTCAACAACAATGACTAACAATTAATAATTGGCGCTCACAAAAAAAACAAAAGAATCTAATATCAACATTAATAAGATACACTCCACTCATCAAAATACTAACTCAGTCCTACATCAAGAGATACAATGTTCCCTGTCGCTAAAAAAATATGAAAAGTACACATGCGTAATATGTCATGCGTCACATGTCATGCGTCATATGTTGTGCGTCATATGTCATACGTCATATATCGTGCGTCATATGTCATACGTCACATATCGTGCGTCATAGGTTATACGTCATATATCATGCGTCATATGTCATACGTGGCTGAGTAAAATCGAGTGACTAAAGAGGAAATAACTAAAGGCAAAATATGCCATCGCTCACTCGCACATCACGACCTGACACACCATCACAAACATCACGACCTGACACACCATCACAAACATCACGACCTGACACACCACCACAAACATCATGACCTGAAACACCATCACAAACATCACGACCTGACACACCATCACAAACATCACGACCTACACACCATCACAAAAAAAAACCACCTGACACACCATCACAAACATTGTTTCCGATATCTCGTAATGGTAGATGCTGGTTCTTTTTTTTTTTTTTATTTTTTTTTTAAAATTCAATAAGTGTATGTAACTGTTTTAATTTCATTTTTTTAAAACCAATATTTGTATGTGAAGCATGGTGAGCCAAGCCCTAGGCTGGGGTACTGCGCTATATAAGAACACTGTAGTAATAATAATAACAATAATAATAAAATATCTCATAATGAAAAATGTATTTTAAGAATCGTTCCTAATATCTCACGCCATTCCTCACCGTGAACTGCATTAAGTACAGACAAAGACGGCGTGTATTCCCACCGCTGCCATAATACAATCATTACAGACAGTGCTGCAGTTACTTCGCGGTGTTCACCAATCTATTTCATCTAATTTGGACCTGATCTTGGGAGTATGGGCATTTTTACGACCACCAAGTTGCTACACATCAAGTTACTTTTGGTTTCCCTATTCATCTGTCTCAACGCCGTAAAGACAGAAGAAGTTAATCTACGACTTTATGTCCCCCCCCCCACCCAAAAAAAAAAACAAAAAAACCAGGATCCAAAATGGTTGCGCGGCTATCTTTCAAGCCATCCGACTGCTTAGCTTTTGTGACATCCCCCTTTTTCCATGTAACAACTTCTCCTATGCTCTCACGCAATTTTCCAACACTATTAAATCAATGACTGTGGTTTGAAAATAGTGTCAACCCAAAATGTATTATTTTTCTAAACACATCATAATACTTTCTCAGGCTGTGGCGGGCCGTTAGAATCAGCTCGCGGGTTGAACGGCACTGCCTTAAAGGTTGGCATGACGGCAAGTGGCGCACGTTTTGCAGGTGTCATTGTGACTTACCTTAAAGGGTTACACGACGTTAAATGGAGCATATATTGTACAGCTCACAACTCACATCTTCCGAGTCTTCCATCCATCGCTTAGGCTTCTGACCAAAGGTTTCCCCACACTTCCTGAGCGTGGGGGCAGTGCCAGGTGTGTGGGAAGGGGCAGTTCGAGTTGTGCGGAAAGACCCTTAATATGTTATTCCCTACCATTGCTTGTTTCCTTTGCCTTTGCATTTTGAGTAGCAGCGGCATATGATTGTGAGGTAAATATATCCCGAGGGGAAAATGGGGAAAGGGTGTTGCCGCAAAAAGGTTAAGAACCCCTGAGCTATTCCAAAAATTTATATTTGTAAAAATCTGAACTTTAAAACTGTAATATTAAATATGTTTATTATTTCAAGTAAAATGGTACTGAGACTGAAGTGTCCAGATAGGTGTCAGACACACACAAATTCTTTCAGCGCATGGCAAAAAACGCCAGCCCTTGACACACCCCCCCCCCCCCCCCCGGGTTGCCACACACACGTTTCTGTACGGACACATATAAAGGAACAATGGCTGGTTTTATTTTAATATGGACATCCTAAACAGTGGCGTAGTGAGGGGGGCAAGGGGGCATCATGCCCCGGGCGCTACTCACAAAGGGGCGCCAAATGGTATATTTTACTATAATATTGTATGGTTTTCGAATGGGGGGGCGCTAAAAAGGTATTGGGGGCGCTAAAAAGGTATTGTGCCCCGGGCGCGAGTTAAGCTCGCTACGCCACTGATCCTAAAGCCAATTTTTGGGTCTAATTTTCACTGGACTGTCCGTAAACCTAAGGTCGGCTGGCAAATCTGCTGCGGGGCAAAATCGTGTTTTCCCCCTGCGTATAGCGACGCTTGCCCTGATTTGCGTCAAATAAAATGGCGGGAAGGAGACATTTTGCTTCGCTAATCAGTTAAAATCATGATAAATTATTAGAGTGCTGTCAGTGTGTTGTCAGCGTGTTGTCGATGTGTTATCAGCATGTTGTAAGCGTGTTGTAAGCGTGTTGTCGATGTGTTGTCAGCATGTTGTAAGCGTGTTGTCAGCGTGTTGTCGATGTGTTGTCAGCGTGTTGTCGATGTGTTGTCAGCATGTTGTGAGCGTGTTGTCAGCGTTTTGTCAGCGTGTTGACAATGTATTGTTAGTGTGTTGTCAGTATGTTGTCAGCGTGTTGTCAATGTATTGTTAGTGTGTTGTCAACATGTTGTCAGTGTGTTGTCAGAGTATTGTCGGTATGTTGTCATCGTGTTGTCAGCGTATTGTCAGCGCATTGTCAGTGTGTTGTCAACGTGTTGTCAGCGTATTGTCGATGTGTTGTCAGCGTATTGTCAGCGTGTTATCATCGTTTTGTCATCGTGTTGTCGATGTGTTGTCATCGTGTTATCAGCGTATTGTCAGCGTGTTAACATCGTTTTGTCAGCGTATTGTCAGCGTGTTGTCAGCGAGTTGTCAGCGTATTGTCAGCGTATTGTCAGCGTGTTGTCAGCATGTTGTCAGCGCATTTGCTACAAATTTAGGGCTGTGAGTGAACCATGGACTCCTGTATACATTTTGACAACGCCTGATGAAAAGCAAGATGGTCAAAATGTCGACAATGCACATATACATACTTGCACATATACATACATGCACATATACATACATGCACATATACATACATGCACACATACATACATGCACATATACATACATGCACATATACATACATGCACACATACATACATGCACACATACATACATGCACACACACATACATGCACATACACATACATGTACATATACATACATGCACATATGCATACATGCACATATACATACATATACATACATGCACATATACATACATGCACATCTACATACATGCACACATACATACATGCACATACACATACATGCACATATACATACGTGCACATATACATACATGCACATATACATACATATACATACATGCACATAAACATACATTTTGTTTAGTTTTTCCTAACAGGCCTGTCAAATAGTTTATGCTACGAGCGCATGTTTGATGTAAACATAAAGAATGTTGAAGCACAATAAAAAATGTTTTGCCAAGTTTCATAATTGTTCTGAGGTTATGTAAATATTTTGCATTTTTTGGTTGGTTTCATGTTTCTTTACATTCTTCTATGTGCAGGTGTCTTCTTCTCTCACATAATTCTATGACCATCATTCTGGCTGCACCTGCGAATAGCACAATCCCGGCAAAAATCCACTGTCGGTTCGGTCCAAATCTCTGTATGTGACATAACTGGTTTCACTGTACAAAAATAAGGACTTGCAGATTTCGTAAACAACATAATCCAAGGACGTGGGGCTTTTTTTCTGGCTGGTAAACACAACAAACGATCAACACAACAGACAATAATGACAACGAACCATTTACGGATGTCCCGAATCGACCCTAAGTTCCATGCGCAATAAGTTATTTGATCATTAACTGCCTGTCTTGTGTGAAGTTTTATTCAAGTTGAATCTTGAACGGTGTGAGGTGCGCAACTTGCACTGGCGTGCGTCTTGTGTGTGGGGGGGGGGGGGTCGTTGATCGGTGGATTGGAGGGTTGGGCTTGGGGAGGTTTGGGGGTGGTTTAGCGTTTGGGGCGGTTTGGGGTTTGGGGTATTGTTTGGGGTTTGGGGTGGTTTAGGGTTTGGTGGATGGTTTGGGGTTTGGGGTGGTTTAGGGTTTGGGGTATTGTTTGTGGTTTGGGGTGGTTTAAGGTTGGGGTGGTTTAGGGTTTGGGGTGGTTTAGGGTTTGGGGGATGGTTTTGGGTGGTTTAGGGTTGGGGCGGTTGGGGTTTTGGGTGGTTTAGGGTTTGGGAGGCGGTTTGGGGTGGTTTAGGGTTTGGAGGCTGGTTTGGGGTTTGGGGTGGTTTATGGTTCGGTGGTGGTTTTAGGGGGGGGGTGTTAAACGTTTGGTGGTGGTAGGGTTTGAGGGGTGGTTTGGGAGGAGGGAGGTTTGGAATTTGGGAGGGGGGAGAAGTTTAAGGTTTGGTGGGGCAGGTTGTGTATAGAGAAAACGATTTAATAACAATAGCGTCGTAAGAAGATATTTGCCTCTCTACATTTTAGTGAGGCGTCCTTGTGTCGCCCAATTCAATGACACGTCTTTGTCTCACACTCTTAGCAGAAGTCTTTGTGTCACGCCATTAGGTGGCAAGTCTCTAAAAATTTATTGTTTTGACCTGCAATAACAAAAAGTTAATGAGAGGCATGTTGATCTTTACTTTCCCTATGACGATACGCATTTTCTCGAAGTGTGTGGTTTGAGCAAGAAAACAGGGTGGTGTTAGTACATTGTTTGTTTGTTGTTGTTTTGCTTTATTATAAAAGACATACCGAATCCAACCCTGTAAGAAAACAATGATTGACTGACTGAAGCTCAATGACCTGACTCTACCACCCCCCCCCCACCACCACCACTTTCCGCCACCCCTCCTCCGGACCCTCTGACAACAAATCCAGGCACAATTAACGCAGTGAATTTTTAAATGGATCGAATTCTTTGATCTTTCTTTGATCTTCCTTGTTTTGTTGTTGTTGTTTTTTTTTAATTTAGACTCCAGCACACTTCGACGGATGATAACAAAATCAAATATATATAAATGGTGTTACAAAATATACAAATGATTTTGGGAATAAAAATCCAATGGTGTTAGAAATATACAAATACAATTGGTGTTAGGAAATACATAAAGGGTGTTAGAAAATGTACACCTGGTCTTAGAAAAAAAAATATGCTAAAAAATTATACAAAATATACAAATGGTGTTAAAACTATACAAATGGTGTTATAAAATATTCAAATAGCCTTAAAATGTATACAAATGGTGTAACGAAATAAACAAATGTTTTACAAAATAGCTTATACAAATGGGGTTACAAATTACACAAACTGTGTTGTAAAATATACAAATGGTGTTAAAATTTTGCAAAATTGTGTTGCAAAATATGCAAATGAATAATAAAAGACGTTTTAAGTACATTTTAATTTTCTTTTTTTCTGTTTTTTAAACCGGTAATGTTAGCCGTCTATTAACCATATATTATCATTATATATGTCCACACGTTTCATACCAGTGTATACATTGTGTATACGTTTAATGCCCATTATATGAACAACGTTTCTTTCCGACTCGATCATTTCGGTTGCCCCACTAAGACCCAATGACCTTGAGAAATCACACGCGAAGGGCTGTGAGGGGAGGCGTCTTCTTTCTAAATTTAGCCATTTCAGTTAGGGGTAATAACTGCCATAAAAAACGTTTAAAATTAGACACGTCCTTGGTCAGTTAATGACCCCTACATTAGGCTGAATGTGTAACCAAGGAGAGAATTCACGTATACGATGGCGCCTTAGCTATATACTTAGACATTTCGATAAAAGATGATTTAAAAGAGGTTCACCCAAATAAAGGGCTTCAGTCCATGTATTTAATGTAGGACCACTACATATTCAAGTAGGTCAACTTGCCACCCCTGCCCACTCTCTAAAAGACAACTCTCGAATATTGATATAAATTATAAACATAATCCTATTTATTCCACTGTATACTAGCCATTACCTGTCCTACTTTCGAAATGTTGCAATACATACCAACCTAGTTTGGCGCCCGATACAGGTCTTGACTTGTCCACAAACGAAAACAAAATAGTGTTAGTGTTTTCTGATCGTGATGGCTGTGATAGTTTAGCACACCAATAACTTGCTGGCTGTGACAGTTAGCGCACCAATAACGTGCTGGCTGTGACAGTTTAGCACACCAATAACTTGCTGGCTGTGACAGTTTAGCGCACCAACAACGTGCTGGCTGTGACAGTTTAGCGCACCAACAACGTGCTTGCAGTGACAGTTTAGCGCACCAACAACGTGCTGGCTGTGACAGTTTAGCGCACCAACAACGTGCTGGCTGTGACAGTATAGCGCACCAATAAAATATCTCCATTATTGTTTAGCACTGAGCGTTCCTGTAGGTTATTGACTCTGTGACGTATTTATTGAGGCTTTAAACAATCCACACAAAAATTTAATTTAGTTTTCCTTTTTTTTAAAAGGGGGGGGGGGGGGGGTGGGGGTGTTACTCAATACGGAGTTCTCCCCCTTGTGATTTACATCTATTAATGGGGGTGCAGCGAAATTATATGTGGGGGGTATAGGGTGGATTGGCGGTTAGAGGGTAGGTGTGGGTAAAGTTAAATAACCAGCCCCATATACCCCCAACACACACACATACACACACACACACACAACCCATTTGTTGGTAACTCCTCGATCAGCCCATGAATTGAAGGTAAATATGATGTTCACTTTCAAGTGATAGCATTGTGTCGTCTGAGTCTGCGTGGATACAACGACACTGAAGCTTCCAGGAAAAGGGGACGTAATCAGCTGATGGTGTGACTTAATTACTTCCCTTCGTCTACAGGTAAGTGCATTTTGAGGCCCTTTTTCCCCTTTTAACTTAGCTACTTAGGCCTTGTTTGTTTTTTTTGTTTTTTTTGCGTACAATTTAAAAAAAATACTTAAATATTAGTTTTTCCAATAAATTGTAGCAATTTATAATGCTGTCAATAGAGTCCTACTATATTATTGAGCCGAAAATTGGAGAACAGCAGCGAGCATCATGCAGAAAGTACAGACCTTCATAAACACTTGCCAAAGACAGATCATGAGCATGAAATGACCAAACACCATCACCAGCAAAGACTTACTGGAAATGACATTTCAAGAGCCTATCGCTGAAGACATCATAAAGGAAAAGATGGAGGTGGATGGGGCACACTCTTCGTAAACTCACAGATAACATCACCAGACAATCCCCAACATGAATCCAGAGGGAGAAAGAAAGAGATGAAGGCCTGGGAATACACGGAGACCCGAGTTAGAGGCCTACACACAAAGTATGGGGATCCACCTGGAAGCAGCTGGAAATGAAAGCACAAGACCGTGATGAATGAAAAAATTCTTGTAGACGGTCTATGCCCCAGACGGGGTAAAGGGCATAAGTAAGTAAGTTAGTAATCAATAATACAATTAGAGTCAATGATACATTTAAATGAACATTTTCCAACATCATTATCAACCCTCAATTCAATAGTTATATAATATATCAAATATGATGCATTAAATATTCTTCATCTTTCAAATAATTTGCTTTTTTTTTTTAAATCCAATAATTAAACCGAGTAAAAGAAATTTAATATGATTTGTTTAAATTGACCAATCGTGTCGATATCTGAACTATCACATAATATGTGTGCTCGTCTATTCCATTTATTGCCGATATAATAAATTTTATCTGCACGGCGGTCTAAACCGCGTCCATTCTAAGGGTGTCGACTAGAGTTCATGCACTAACAAAACCCTGGACAAGCAAAAATAACACCATGTCCCCGGGAGAGGGGGGGGGGCTCGTCTACCTTGGATGGCAACTCATCTCAGAGGAGGAAAAACTCGTCCGGTGTGCGATACGGCAATAACTTCATGAAAATTCCGACAACTCATAGGATGTTACCTCGCCACGCTGTAGCATCTATCCATGATGGTTCCTTGGGTTCACCGGATGCATGGAGGAAGTTGATTTGCTGTCTCAGAGAACCGGATGATACCTTAATGAGAAATGAGAAATCACAGGCTTTGTGTTTTTGTCCTACAAAATAATGTATTATGTAGATGACGTGGAAAGCGAGGAAGGCATGCCTTAAAACACGTCATCTACATAACAAATGAAATCTGCAGTTGAAGCTAGGATAAAATCTTTGCCTTAATGTTTTACAGTTAGGAGAAAAGACTTGTGAGCAATTTTAGAAGTACTTAATCTTCAAAGCAGATTTTTTTTTAAAGTATTGAGCCTTACTAAACTAGAGAGTTCGTAAACTATGTCAGACTTCACTGTGTTCATTTCATATATGTTTTTTAATATGTCGTTGCGTTAACTAGACGTCACCATAGAAACAAATTGTGTGGGGAAAATGTCAACACAAGCTAACAAGTGTGTCTCCCTTTTTTCGTTACAGCAGTTTTATCTCCATCCTGATGACAGTGGGACAATCTGATTTGTACATCCTGATGACACTGGGACAGTCTGATTTGTACATCCTGAAACATTTTTTTCCAACTGATCTACTAAAACCTGGACTAATTTTCCTACTGGCCTACCATACCTGGATCAATTGTCCAACTGACCTATCATACCTGGATCAATTGTCCGACTGACCTACTCAAGCCTGGACTAATGGTCCTACTGACCCACTAAAACCTGGACTAATTGTCCTTCTAACCTACTCAAGCCTGGAATAATTGTCCTACTGACCTACTAAAACCTGGAACATTTACCCGACTTCACCTCTACCAGGAACAATTGTCTAACTGAACTATATCCACCTTGACCAACTCTCCAAGTAAACGGTTTCGTCCGTCACTGCAGCCGTAAGACAATGTGCAATGTAACCTTCGGTGACGGGATGCTCTTTGCGTATGTCATGATGACCTTAAGCTCTAGTGGATTCCTCCTCGTCATGAGTATTGGCAAGTGCCTGTCCTCCTTTCAGCCTGACAGATTCATCCTCCTGTCTTTAGCCTTGTCCGAGACGTTGCTGGCCCCGGTCTGTTTTACACTCAGGGTCAAGAACTGGGACGTGCCCCGTTGCCTGCAGGATAACCCATGCATGATGTTGGTAACTTACGTCATCTTTATTCAAAACGCCATTTACTGCATCGGCCTGATCGAGTTGGCTGCAGAACTGGCGCTTCGAAATAAACTAAAGTGCCTGGTCAGAAGTAGAAACATCCGATGGATTGTCTCCCTTGTAGCAGGTAGCTTCCCTTGGATTGTTGTAAGCTTCTTGATGGCACCTATGGCTCTAAGGGGTGTTGGCACAGATACCCGCCAAAACGACCAAAGCATTACAGACAGAAACAGTCGAATTGTCTTGTTCAACCTTGTACCTAGAGTATTATCTATTTTAGCGTGTACAATGGTCCAATGGATCCGTCCTAAGACGTACGGTCTTAAGAAGCAGCCGACAGACGGATCGATCCATGTATATTTTATAGCTAATGCCCAAGACACGGACCTGATATCCGATCTTCCAGCTGAAACACTACGGCCAGCTATCAACGGCTTCAGTTTTATCATTAGCCAGGGAGTGCAGCCCGCAGGACAACTTTCCGCCAACGATTCAGCCGTCGTGAACTTGAGGGCATCCATTGCGGATTCGGATAAGAATACGAAAGACACGCCAACCAATCGTCAGCAAGACATTAAGTTCAACCGTAAACAAGACACTCAACCCAACCGCCAAAGAGACACTCAACCCAACCGTCGAAGAGACACTCAAACCAACTGTCAACATGTCTGTAAGTTCAACCGTAAACAAGACACTCAACCCAACCGTCAACAAGTCTGTAAGTTCAACCGTAAACAAGACACTCAACCCAACCGTCAACAAGTCACTAAGTTCAACCGTAAACAAGACAATCAACCCAACCGTCAACAAGTCACTAAGTTCAACCTTAAACAAGTTACTCAACCCAACCGTAAACAATGCGAATTAATTAGCATATGTGCTGCAGCCGAGATCGTGAGAGTTAAACTGGACCAAAATGACAAGCAACGTCTTGAAGAAACTTCTAGCCGAAATCTTCAAATGACCCCCACGGAGTTCACTGAAAAAACCCAGAAATCAGTATTGTTGTACAGCGCCATAGCCTCGTTCGCACTTCTGCTGCCTTACTCTTGCTGGCTGTTTTTAGATGTGCCCCCTACATCGTGTACTAGACACAGTGTCATCACAGTTTACGAGAATATTCTGTTTGACGGATTCGGCATATTCGCTGTCAAGTGTGTCCTTTTCGCTGTTATGATCATGCGAGCCCTGGTGACACCATTTGTCATGTCTTTCTGGTATATCTGATTTATCGGAAGTCATTTGTCACTTGACCTTGTGTCTCGTCTCGAGATCATGTGACTACTGCTGGTTGTTTTTCTTTTAACCATATAAATTAAAATAGTATGTATTATTTGTATATATAACATATTTCAATTTAAAATTATCAAGCTAACTATTAATCTTTTAAAAAGTGACACTCATTTAAATGTAACCATTTAAACAATTTTGTTGAACATTAATCTTTTTAATAATCCTTTTTTTTTTTAAATGTATCATCCCGATACAGCTTCTTTTAAAATATAATTTTAAGTTTGACATTATCTAAAGATTTTGTCGGAACAGTTGATGCCTATGGAAATTGAATGACAAATCAGAGCGGAAACAGCCTTCACGTTTGATTATATATAGCGTAGCGCCGCCATGCGGTAGATTATTTTTCTTATATCCATGTAACAACATCAGAGACATGTGAACAACTTTTAAATGATTTACCTTAACTTATGCGGTTCAGAATATCATATTATATGCGGTTTAATATCTTTCCCTTTAAACTTTGATTACTCACGAATTGGAAAGCATTCATATGTTTTATTACATGATTCACTTTTCCCATGCTTTTTCATGCTTTTAAAAATAAAGAGCCAAAACTTGTCTCTTTTATCAGTTCCAGAGATTTTTGTTTTGTTTCACTTCCAATTAATGTTAATAAACTTTTGCAAAGTCAATATTTGTATTGTAATGTATATCTCGTGGATTGGCCGTTTTTTTTACACATGATTAAAAAAAAGGGTCGAAAATAGCTTGTAGGTATTCCACAACCAGGTAGAGATCATATTAACGTCACTGGGAATAATCACTCTGAAAATACGCTAAAAAGATATGTCTACCGGTAATTTACAAAAATTTAGTCTACACCAGCGGCGGGAAAACTACGGCCGGCGGGAAACATTCTGCCGTATGAAACATTTGATCCGGCTAGCCACGCCTTCTGGGAAATGGATTCATTATTTCATTTGAATGTGCAATTGTGATTGATTATCTCTAAAAAGCTATTAATAATCACATTGTCAAACTCTAATAATCATATCAAGTTTTTGTTTTTTAAAATACTTAACCGATAATGTTTGAAGTAAAATTGAAATGAATTTTCAAAGCCCATTTTCCAAATTAAAAAAATATAAAGTTTTAAATTCATTGTGTAGAAATATCCTTTAATTTTCATCTCATCATTATCATAAGTGGCGCTACAGCTCATATAGGGCCCTGGCCTGCTCCACCACATCCTTCCATACGGTT
Source organism: Omphiscola glabra (assembly GCA_964017045.1). NCBI lineage: Eukaryota > Metazoa > Mollusca > Gastropoda > Lymnaeidae > Omphiscola > Omphiscola glabra. The sequence continues at coordinate 14,140,227 of OZ024800.1, forward strand.
CGATCCATGGCCTTCCGCCTCCATGTGCAAACCCCCAACTAGTGTAAATCCCTCTCCACATCGTCGATCCATCTCAGCATTGGGTGACCAGTGAGTCGTCAGCCCCTAGGTTTTTGCCTGATTCCTAGTAAATTATGTATGGACCCGCTGAAAAAATAACTATGTCCAAGCGGCCCTCTGCTCATTAAAGGTTGCCCGCCCCTTGTCTAGGCCCACATTCATCGTGTACTTAACAAAAATATTGCTTCTCTTAAAATTGTGTATGTTCCTAAACCGGCTGTGTATGCGTCGTCTAAATTCTACACACATATTTCAACGTAAATTACCTTTTCTATATTAGCATACATTTTCATTTGCCGATGTGGTGATTAAATGTCAAGGACAGACTTCATTCCCCTTCGGCACCTCACCTTTACAAACTTCAAATACTTCTTATGTTTTATATGGCCTATATGTTATGTATCCATTACATGTGTGGCTATGACGTTCTGTTGTAATGTATGTGTAACAAAAACATATTAATTTTAAATAACTTTAGGGTAATTCATTCCATTTAAACCAATATATCCAGGCCACCGTATGTTGCTGTAGGATCCAAACAAGCGCAGACAACTAAGTGGGTCATCCATTAATTACATCAACATTTTTACGCAATTTTTGACACCCCCCTCCCCCGTCAACAACTGTCAAACTTTCATTGACCCCCCCCCCCTTATTTAATTATGTCAATATTTTCTACCACCCCCCTCCAAAAAAAATTAATTGTAATATAAATAAATTTTCAAATACAAAATACATTTTACTTTTTGCTGATCTATTTTATGAAACAAAGATTATAGGAAAAACATTTTATTACATCTTTAGCTTGTTAAACAAGTATAAAAGTTTTTATACTTAAATTTTATAATGCAGAAATAATTAAAAGGTTGCTAGGTCAACATCACCCTCTTCTAACCATTCAGCACTTAAATAGAAACATTGTCGGTGTGAGCAATCACTGCCATAAATTCTCCCCTTGCAGCTACTCGCATTAGTCGAATCCTGTTTTGTTTTTTGAAGAGCAGGTGCTAATTTCTTATACTCAAGAGGGCACTGTCGGTGCTGTTGAACATTCTTTTTCAACTTGTGATGCAAAATAGATGGTACAGATTTTGCAAATCCGTTCAAGCAGCTATGTTATTATTACTCACTTTACTTTCCACTCATTCTCAAAATATCGTATTTCTACACTATAAATATAATTTATCTTGACTGCACATGACACTTGAACTTTGTCCTTGTTCCATGCCTGCAACATAGTCGCAAACATACCGCCCTAGTCATTTTCGACAAACAGAATCTACAGGTGATGAGGGCCGACTTTTGACTTCTCTTGCACTAACAAAGTGTGCTAATATTCTGACCTGCCATCTGCAGTGCACAGATAGACACACATTAAATAAATCTTATATTGTTAAAAGCCTAAAAACTATATGACTATTTACACTCCATTCATTTACAATTATAATTTTTTTTTAAATAATGTAATAACCAGTCCATTTTTTCAGATTAAAATTTTAATAGAGAAAACACGATTGTTGACGTCAACTAATATACCCCCCGTCAATAACTGTCACACATTACCCCCCCCCCCCATATTGTTGACATAATTAATGCCCGCCCCCCTTAAGTCCTGTTTTTTTAAACCAAATGATATGGCGTATCTAATGTTATTTAAAACGCGTTGTTACATACCATAAAACTAGTGAGCTTTTTAAATTGTATTTCTCGCTTTTTTAAACAAATATTTACATAGATTTTTTTTTATTGTTGCAGACCATCAGCATGCTGATACATCATTTAATCAATATGTTGAATGGAGCTGTTTTCTTTTTGAAAATTCTTTGAGATTCGAGGGGGCCATCATTTGGGATTTGTGAAACATTTTTAGATATTTTAACAAGATGTTTGTATATAGGCCCCTACTATATATTATGTAAAAGCTACAGTATTATCAAAGTCAATAAAAGACCATTAAACAGCACACGTTGTAGTGTTGTGAATTCTGTCTAACGTGTTCACCATATCTGGTTTAAATGCATATTGTGCAATCATATCGATTCAGATATCATTAGTCACCTCGTCCCTACTTATCATCACTTCAATATTGTATTCCTTGACCAGAGATAACCTAAAAAAATAATGGTCCTGCTAACTGATTAGGGCTTCAAGCCTACAATAAGAGTTGTCAGGTTCAAATGGCGTCGTTGTGACATGGTTCATTGTCATGTAATTTAAAATGCATTCGATGGATTTGAGGATCCCCAAATAGCCAGATGTCGTTGCGTACGAATGAAGAAATTGAAAGAAAGGGCGGGGCTGAGCATTTCTCGCCTGTCATGAGTTCTGAGTTGTCACATGGTTACATTGGTAACATCTGATTGGCTTCCAGTGAACTCTAGGGACATTGGTTTTATTTTTTTAATATTACACTCTCTCCATACACAATAAACAATTAAGACTATTTTTGTCAAAGTTTTATTCACAGACACTTCAAAACCAGACACAATCCAAAGTGTTCCCACAAAGCACGCCACTCAGTGAAATATCATAAGACAAATAAAAAGGAAACCCTATTCATTTAAGAAGTCAGCTCTCATTCGCCTATCAATAAGACATCATGAAACTGAGATGCGTGCTGTTAAAACTGACAATCACAAATAATTTTCTAGGTATGAGGGTATGGCTGTAATAAGTGTATGGCTGTAATGAAGGTATGGCTGTACCGTTTAATAGGCACATTGCCGCACATAAAGGTGAATTGCCAAAAGTTAGCACTAATTGAAATTCTATGCTACTCTACTAGGCCATGAGAGAACTTGGACAATAAAATATGCTCTATAGATCTTCATCAGTTAACCTATGTCGGTGTGGGGGTGGGGTGTGATGTCTAGACCACAAACCTCTCGTCCAACATCCAAGAAGAAATACATTGACTTTATCCTTTCAGACTGGGCAGCCGTTCTGACTCCGGGACTACCACATCACATGATCAAATACTATTTACCACTAATCTATTCCAACCCAATAATATGGTGCACTTGACAGTATTCAACCTTGTTTACATGGTGATGTGTGACTATTAGTTCTTCCCAGTTCATCCCTCGATCTAAGCTTGTGCTACTTCAAGAATATATCAACATTAATATACAACGGTGTGGGGTTGGCAATTTTTTTTATATAAAACCCAAGCGATCACTACTTCAGTTTGTGGGCAACAAAATGATGGACTTTGTTAATTGGTGTTTGCTGTAGATATGATTGGAGACAGAGGAGACACTCCTGAATTGTTTTGTAGTGCTGATTAGTCAAATTCGTTCAGACTTGACTGAACCCACCAAGTGTTTGTCAATTCAAAAAGTCGTCTGCAATCAGACAACCTATGCCCCAAAAAAAAAAAACACACTTTGTGTCCTTTTAATCCAGTGGTTCCCAAACTACAGTAAACTGTGAAACCGTTGATGGTTCAACAAGATCTTTTAGGTGTGCGTGAGTGGCCGCATGAAGAGTGTAAGTAATCAATATATCTTCATGTTATCATGTGTCCAGGAGTAACGTTCTGAGAACCACAATAATGCAGCGAGTCAATTTTCGATATCAGTCACAACTGGCCGAAATTAAGCCATAACAAGGCTAGAACCTTTCTTAAATGTCATGGGCTGTTTTGTCCATTATGGTGAGCAGACCCAAGTTTCAGACTGCCAATGTTCAAACAGTATGACAGGTATATTCAGGTCTTGTTACAGAGCTCACCAGTAGAAACAATTTCTTGAATACACCAGAAATTCACTGATGTCTGTTAGCAGGAACCGATAGGAACAGGATATTTCAATAGGATATTCCAACAGGATATTCCAAAAGGATATTTCAACAGGATGTTCCAAAAGGATATTTCAACAGGATATTCCAACAGGATATTCCAACAGGATATTCCAACAGGATATTCCAACAGGATATTCCAACAGGATATTCCAACCCGATATTCCAACAGGATATTCCAACCCGATATTCCAACATGATATTCCAACCCGTTATTCCAACAGGGTATTCCAACAGGATATTCCAACAGGATATTTCACACTTGTAATGAAAACAAATCAATGAGGCAACACTTCGAGCCGTGTAACATAAATTTTAGTGTCAATTGTTTTGACACTTGTACCAAAGGTCAACGGTCGCATTACAGGAATGTTTTCAAAAACCAAACAATCGTAATGAATTACGTACCACAAAAATAAATGTGGCTAAATTAACATAGACAAACTAGACAAATAAGTTTATATCATAAATGATAGACACACCTATAGTAGAGTAAAAAAAAAATATGGCATTTGTGGTAGAGTCAAATCTCTTTCTTAGCAGGAATTAAATTGTACATAGAGAAGTTGCATAAAACTAACAAACAGGGTTTTTGTGGGGTTTAATAAACAGTTGGTTTTTTTTCCCCAGTTCATATAAGAATCGTTATCTTGGTAAAAGTAAAATTAACTAAATATATTATATGCACACAAACATACCTGCTGGAACAAGGAGTGCAAAGCAACAATATGAACGAAATTGTAACATGATTAACCAAATTATAATATAGCTGGCCAAATTGTAATATAACCAGCCAAACTGTAACATGATTAACCAATATTATAATATAGCTGACCAAATTGTAATATAACCAGCCAAATTGTAATATGATGAACCAAATTTTAATGACTAACCAAACTGAAATATGATTTACCAAATTTTAATGACTAACCAAACTGAAATATGATTAACCAAACTGAATGTTGATTAACAAACATGTAATAGGATTATACAAATTGTAATATGTGATGATTAACCGAATTTTAATAGGATTAACCAAAATGTGATGTGATCAGCCAAAATGTTTTCTTAAATTGAAAGGATAAGTAGAATCAGCCTTGAGATCATATTTATTTATTTATAATTACATAAAATTTAGGGACCGGACGGGTTGATCATCTATGGCCAGGTCTTTAGCCACATTTAATGTTAACCACACCCACCCCAAAATAATAAATTTTTTTTGTTGTTTTTTTTGTTTGGTTTAAATGAAACCTTTTCCTGGACAGGTAGCAGAGACAGATGGCCAAGACTTTACTTTTGGAAACTATTTGGTTGAACTTCCTACCAACAAACAAACTCTGTTGATAAACTAACTTGCACATCTATAAAAACAACGTTTTAAAGTAGATAGTTCTTTTCTTTTAAACCTGTGAGCATTCCACATATACATCATTTATTATGAGATTCTCTCTAAAATTTAGTTAATTCAGCTAAACACACATCTAAAATATTAAAATATTAAGTTAAGGAGATGTTTTCGATGCTTAGTTCATATAGTTTTGATTGCAGCCCCAACCATAGCTCAAATCTCTTGATGCAATTTTTGGCTTTTAACACTTATTGGACTTATTGCTGACTCGAACAAGTGAAATGTGTTGAGCTCTTAGTACTACAAAACTTACTCAATGATTTCATTGGTTTAAAGTTGTTTTTAAACAAAAATAAATGGCAAATACAGGAGGAACCCTACAAACACAGGAGGAACCCTACAAACACAGGAGGAACCCTACAACACAGGAGGAACCCTACAAAAACAGGAGGAACACTACAAACACACAACAATCCAAGTTCTGCTGTGTAATAAATATGAAAAAGAGACAAAATGTCATACACTTGATAAGTTAACACTCTGAAGGAAATTACAAAATTTTAACATTAAAACTCAATAATAACCTTTTTTTTTAAAGATTTGATCAGAATGTCAAAGCAATAATATTAATTCAGACATATTCATTTCATTTTCAATAAATTTTGCACTGATAATGTTGATTGAAATCTTTCACCAAAAAAAAAACCCAATATAGCTGAAAGAAAATTGGACTTGTATTTATTCAGCTGAAAAAACACAAAAATTAATCTCAAACTCCTTGCAGCAAGATGCAGTGAACAGTAAGAGGAAACATTGTTTCATTCACAAGTACTCAGTTAGTTTACTGACAATGGACATTGTAAAAGACAAATGGATCAAAATCTTGCTTGTAAATAATGATACATAATACCAAAGAAAAAAATTGTAAAAAAATATTTGATCAATTTTTGTGAAGATTTTGTCAAAATATGTCATAGTTGGCCACAAGATTTCTATAAAAATGTTAACAACAATTATTGCACAAATTTGGCCACCATACAAGTCACAACCTTTTGTTGGAAACAAACACATCTTAAAACAGACACCAAAAAATGGTATATAAAAATTTGCTCATTGTCAAAAGACACAGTTTCATTAGAGAGAGGTAGAGAGTAGTGCTGACATGACAGATGGTCACAGACTTCACTCACTTCTGCCCATGGGGATTCGAAGGCCTGATGTTTGCTGAGCCACAGAGAGGAGAGATTTAAACCACTCAAACTTTTGCCATTCAAAAATTATTTATAGATTAATGAACAGATAAATGTTTTGTTGCCAATATTCATTTACTGATGATTAGTTCATTCCAATCTGTAAACATCCAGCCTCTGCTTAAAACAAATGGCAAACGATGAATCAGTTTTATTTTTGTTTAGAGTTAGGATTTGATCATTTTGAATCAATTTCCATTTGTCAAGGACTGGATGATGATATCTTTAATTAAAAAAGGGCAAAATTTGTGCCCATAGGAAGCATTTCATTTCAGGAACAATTCTTAATATGTCAAATCCAAAAATATGTATTTCTCTTAAAAGTGTCATCCTGCACTCGTCATACTCTGTCTAAAGAAAATTGTTTTGTTTTGTGTCAGTTGAGATACAACCTTAATAGGAATATGTCAGTTACAAAGACAATTAAAAGAAGAAAAAAAATTAAAAAACACATCAATGTGAAAATGCCATTTCCACTCTATAGGAGAGCCAAGATTTGATGGGTTGGTTGACTAGGTAGCCTTGACCTACCTTAGATTGCATCATCATGTTGCATACTAATTGAGATTAAATCAGATTTCAACAGGATGTACATTATGCACATTGCCCCAACATTAATAAACATATTTAATTAAACACAGAATCCAACAAATGTCTAATCTCAATGCCAATCATACAAAATGTACTACTAGCTTTTTATCACATTTCAAATCATTGGTATAAACCATAATGAAAATAAACAAGGAGACCAAGTAGGGCAAAAGAAAATTGCCCATAACACGTGGGCAAAATATCAGCAGAAATAGAGCGGGTGGTGTATGAAATGCAATTTCTTCAGTGGTTAATTATTGATGAGCAGCTTTCATCCAGTACATCAAAGTTCACAGCTGTGCCCAACGATCTGAGTCAACCAAACACAAATTGAAGAAAAATTAGTTATTTTCATTTCATTTTACTGACCAAGTGATCCATCTAATAGTTATGATGGAAATGATATTCTATAACGCTGCTCCTCACCAAAATAGCAGAATTTTTTTAGAAAATATTTGAATGGCCTGTCCCAGGATTTTACTAATCTGTTTCAGTGCATCTTAAAAAACAAAAATGTTGAAAACTGGTAATGTTAATGAGGTTTGCTGTCTATTTTCTCTCCTGTTTAAATTTAAATGAATGTCCAGCTTTATAGAATGATCAATTCGAATAGTTTGTCCGAATATTCTTTCCTTCTATTTAGAAGCTTTGATGCATTGCACTGAATAGTGGTTTAATTACAGTGACAGATATTTGTACAAACCAAAATTTGAGTTTGCTGTTTGTAAAGCAGATTATGTTATGCCATCTGTTAAAATGGTAGACATAACAGTCTCGAACAGTGGACAAAATTTGTCCAGGAGTTACTGTTTTAACATGTGAAGAACAAAAAGATGTAACATATCTAATGGTTGCAAAATGATCTATTCTACAATGGTACAAAAAAGTTGACCAGATTTAGCACTCCATGAAATTTCAATTATGTTAAATTACAATAAATTACATAGCCCGGTTTGAGCGTTATGCATCACTGTGGTGACATATCACTTCAAAGTTAAGTTTGTCAGACTGTCGTGTTACAAGCTTGTAATAGAGCTACAGAGAAAATACCATCTCCAAATATCAAGTGATGCTAAATAACAAATAACGTTCAAAAGTTGTTGTGTGATACAACTATTTCATTAACTGGGTCAAGCTACGATATATTCTATGGCTGTTGAGAAAGTAGCGTGACTGAAAACATTATGAGTGTGTGTCTGAAAAATGCTACACATGAATTCAATAGATCAAAGTGAATGGTATTAGCATAAACTTAGAAGATTTCTCGATAGGTCCTCTTCAAACATACAATCAAACAGCGTTGTACCTATCCTGCATATATCAACTATTTTAGCATCTCACATACATCCCATATTTCAACTCTGTATACAGCAGCTATACATCTGATGTTAGAGGAAACTGCATTTTGACTCGTTGACTCACTGTAAAGACTGGGTAGACTTTTACCTCAGATAATGACTTCTCGTTGGTCTCTGCATCGAATTCATCCGTTGCCAGCCTGATAATCCTCCTGCCATTAACATTAGTGGATGAACCACTCGGCACCACCTTGTAGGTCATGATGAGGCCAACTTTACTTCTGGCCACTGATATTGTCACGGTCAGGGGAAGATCAACCAGTGGCGTTATATTACTAACCTGGCTGTCCTGGCATATGGCGATGTGGCCGCCGACACAGACGATGGCATGAGATTCTGAGTTCATTCCAATCTGACATGGACATAAACAAAAAGATGGCATGGACAAATGTTTTCAGTGAGCTTGCCACTAAATAAATCTTGCTACACCAACCCATTTCCAAAGAGATCTTTATTACAATTTAACAAATGAAACAGTTTTGCTTCATATTTTTAGCTGCCTTCGGATATTTTGATTTAATAAAAACCATCTGAAAAATATCAATTTTGTCTTCACACCCGGGGCAATGCGTCAGCCAAAATCTCCCTGCGACTCCCCAGTAACAATGGACATAATATGATGAAGAAGAACATGAAGATATAAAGAATATGACAAACAATTGGAATGATAAGACAATGGGAAATTAGAATATGACTAGACAATGGGAACAAAGAAAATGACTTGAACAAGTCAAGACAATGTGAACAAGACAATGCCAACATAGAACAAGACAATGGCAACATAGAAAAAGACAATGTGAACATAGAACACGACAAGACAATGAGAATATAGAAAAAGACAATGTGAACATAGAACAAGATAAGACAAAGGAAACATAGTGTGACATTACCTGCTCTTTAGAACTCAGTGGCTTGGTAGAGACCCCAACACCAAACAAATAGCCTGACTTGATGTCTCCGATGTGGCTTGTATTTCTTGAGATAGTGATTGACCACTGGGCATTTTCTTCTACAGGGTCGGCCGTGAATGTTGTCGAGTTGAAGCCCCACGTTAGTAAAATTCTGCTTTTGACACTCGGGGTGCTCCCGGCATGACTGATATGGGCAGGGGAGACCACTGACCGGACTGCTGGAGTGATTATAGGGCAGTCCATGGGAGTTTCATCTGGCAAGGAAAGCAAACACACTTCTTTGTAATAGGAAAAAATATTTCTCTCTGTTTCAATGCCAGACACTTGTGTTTGTCTTTAAGCATTATTTTTACAACCCGAAGTATCTTAGCCTTTTTCAACACAATTACTATTGACAGTTTGCATCAAAAAATTTTTTTAATAAATTATTTAAATAAATTTAACCACTTTAAAAATAACGATAAGCAATCTGAGTGACCTAATTTATATGTGAAAGTAGAAGAAATTTCATTCTAGATTATCTTTTAATTGGCTGGCACCAACTGTCATTCACAGACCTGTTTACCCTCAAACTCTTAAAATCGTACAATTTTATCACAAAATCATTCAATACATTATCTTAATAGTAAAAAATAAACATACAGTATATATAATGTACACACCTTAAAATCGTACATTGTACGCCAAAATCGTAAGAGTAAACAGGTCTGCATTCACAAGCTATTATGTGATTTGGCTGGAGTCTCCTCATTAGGAACTTGGGCAAGGGTTTTAAAGAGCATAAGCTATTGCCCAAGCTTTTCTCCACGCAAATTGTGATACAGTTTTGGGCCAATGGTGTTCCAGGATTTGCAGAATCACATAAAGTTGAAAGCTAAGTTTTTGTAAGACCGGCTTCAATATTTCATCTATGTATTTTTCTAATTGGGTTTACTTCTTTTGCCTTACTCATAAAGGTTGTAGCTGCCAGACATCAACAATTTAATGTCAGAGTTCTCTCCTCTTAGTAATGTTTTTCTTGTTTTTTTTATTTTTTTAAAGTAAATAAATGTTATTATCAAGTAAGTTGTCTCCCTCGACTTAAAGTCTGTTGTAAATACATATTAAAGTTAATACACTTGTGATCACACTTGCATCCATTTCTACACTGTGGCCACTCTTCCACATCCATAAGATATTGCCAACTTGAATCAAATGTTTCATTCATACTCACCGGCCAGGTTGGAGAGGAGGGCCAATGAAGATGTCTGGAAGTTAGAGACACAAGACAAAATATTGGTCTCATCCACCGTTAGCTGTGGGTCCCCCACATCGGCCGAGTTGTCAACACTAAACCTGAGGAACACAAAATTAATTTCTTGAACATAAAACCCAACACATCTTGATCAGTCAACAACAAAAAAAATTGTCAAAGTGCTATTTTGATGTTCTTTGGCGTGATTTCAAAGCTGGATTGGGAGACCACTGTGACAGTTGAGAATTATGGAACACACAAACCATCACATCAGTCATTGTGAATGATGGTTTGTGTATTGCATGGTCATCTTGTTCACGGGATGCATGACAAGTATTTTCATGAGGTAGTCGTCAAATATCTGTTGTTTCATCCTACTGTAGGACTACGTAAACATTTTGAACACAACCCTGTGCTCCTTACGTTGAGCTTGCCGGCTGGAGCACCACCCACTGACAGTCAAGAAGTACAGTGATGCTCCGTAACTGACAGTCAAGAAGTACAGTGATGCTCCGTAACCGACAGTCAAGAAGTACAGTGATGCTCCGTAACCGACAGTCAAGAAGTACAGTGACGCTCTGTAACTGACAGTCAAGAAGTACAGTGATGCTCCGTAACCGACAGTCAAGAAGTACAGTGATGCTCCGTAACCGACAGTCAAGAAGTACAGTGATGCTCTGTAACCGACAGTCAAGAAGTACAGTGACGCTCTGTAACTGACAGTCAAGAAGTACAGTGATGCTCCGTAACTGACAGTCAAGAAGTACAGTGATGCTCTGTAACTGACAGTAAAGAAGTACAGTAATACTCAGTAGCACAGTTTTTATACGTTTGAAGCATACATCCTGTGCAGGTTTAGGTATAGCATTCTTCAAATGAAAACATGGCCGAAGAGCATTTAATTCTGTTAAAAAATTAACCATCTTTGCAATGGTGAATTGACAAAAGTTATTTTATAATCCAAAGAGCTGACAGGTCGCCAAGTAAATATTGTGATCACAAGAAAAAGATTTGTTGTTTATAAAGTAATATAGAACTTACTCTCTGGTCAAAGTGGAAACTTGTAGAGCAGGACACCACTTAATGTTTAAAAAAAACTAAGATATGTTTATAAACTAATCTATCTGACCCAATATGATGTTTATAAATTAATATAGAACTTACTCTCTGGTCAAAGTTGAAACTTGTTGTAGAACAGGCCCCACTTCATCTGCCCTAAACAACAATTCATCTTCCAACTTGTCAGTGAAATTCTCCGAGCTTGTGTCCTCTGATGCACTGGAAGACTTCTCACCCCATCCACCCCTTTCATCGGACCCTTCTAGGTGATCATCTGTCCCAATGGAATTCTTTGACCTTGGATGACCCACTGACATTTTCCTTTCAGAATTAGTCTTATCTACGACACTCTTCCTGGCTCTAACAAAATCCTCTGTTTGTTCCGTGGCGCCTGACTTTGTGGAAAGTTTATCATTTTGAGATTCCTCTACAACTTTCAGCACTGGGTTCAAACTTCCAGTGGAAAGTCTTTTGACGGCTGATTTCTCCTTGTCGTCACTCAGGAAAGACAGGCGGTAATTGATGGAATCTGAAGATGCTCGTTTCTTCAAATCCTGCTGCCTGTTTGGATCTGTATTGGATAATTTCAAATCTCTGGCATTTCTGCTCTCCACCTGTTGCTGCCTCTCAGATTTGACTCCTTGCTTTTCGCTGGATGCATCTCGCTTGCCGTCATCGAGTTTCTGAAAGGCTGATTTTTTCACAAACTTTTCATGAGTTGCCTTGCCTTCATTCATGTCCTCCAAAGATGAGAAGCTGGTGTTGCTCCTAGAACAGTTGCCAGGTGAAAGCACACAATCTTTCGGTTGGCTTTTCTCATCCGACACGGAGCTATGTGATTTAGATTTGATTTTCTCCCCGGAGAGCAGGTGTTTGCAAGCAGCGTCGAGACTTTGACACTGGGCCAGGAGAGCCTTGACCTGCTGGCTGTTGCTGGTCAGATGCAAGGAATGTTGGCTGATGATATCAAGAATGCATTTGACAGACTTATTCCTGGCCAGTCTCAGTGTCGCGGCCACATCTGCCAGAATGCAGTTGTACTGGCTTGATATGCTACTCTTGGCAGACTCCTCAAGGCTCTGACAGAGGGTTAGAAATAAGGCATGATGATAAAATTTTACAAGATTGTTCAATAATGCTGCACATCATTTTGGCTGATACTTACATATTATCTATTCTCATTTAATTTGTATGTCTTTCTATGTGCATGTCACTGCCAGGTAAATGAGAAATGCAATTGAAATAAATTTATAATTGTATATTTTTATACTTTTCCTCCATTCGGCAATGTTCTAACGATAATTAATAAACACATTGGTTTGAGGAAAAGTAAAATGAACAAATACATTAGGATCAAGATGAACTATTCAACTGATAAGTATAATGAACAAATACATTAGGATAAAGATAAACTATTCAACTGATAAGTATAATGAACAAATACATTAGGATCAAGATGAACTATTCAACTGATAAGTATAATGAACAAATACATTAGGATAAAGATGAACTATTCAACTGATAAGTATAATGAACAAATACATTAGGGTCAAGGTGAACTATTCAACTGATATGTATGGTCAACACATGGTGATGAATGCCTAAGAGGGAGAATTCCTACAGCAGGAAACAAAGTTTTATCAACATTGTACTACTTAAACAATAAAACAAGACAACTGCGATATTACAACCTTAGAGTTTACCTTTAAGAAATGTATCTGTGAGTCTATAGCACAGTCCCTTTTAGAAAAGGATTCAATAACATGGGCTAGGTCCCCTTTGGCTTGCAACACCGTCTCCTGAGAAACAAATATTCAATAAAAAAAACAAATTTAAATTTAATCAAAAAGATCTCTTGACTCTTGAGATAATTCCAGTACTGCATGAGGGTCATGAAAACATTGGAACAATGATACTTTTAAAAAGACATCACCTCTGAGTTGACTTATTTGCAGCTGTTAAACAAGAAATCACCCAGAGTTGACTTATCTGCAGCTGTTAAACAAGACATCACCTCTGAGTTGACTTACCTGCAGCTGTTAAACAAGACATAACCTCTGAGTTGACTTACCTGCAGCTGTTAAACAAGACATCACCACTGAGTTGACTTACCTGCAGCTGTTAAACAAGACATCACCTCTGAGTTGACTTACCTGCAGCTGTTAAACAAGACATAACCTCTGAGTTGACTTACCTGCAGCTGTTAAACAAGACATCACCTCTGAGTTGACTTACCTGCAGCTGTTAAACAAGACATCACCTCTGAGTTGACTTACCTGCAGCTGTTAAACAAGACATCACCTCTGAGTTGACTTACCTGCAGCTGTTAAACAAGACATCACCTCTGAGTTGACTTACCTGCAGCTGTTAAACAAGACATAACCTCTGAGTTGACTTACCTGCAGCTGTTAAACAAGACATCACCTCTGAGTTGAATTACCTGCAGCTGTTAAACAAGACATCACCTCTGAGTTGACTTACCTGCAGCTGTTAAACAAGACATCACCTCTGAGTTGACTTACCTGCAGCTGTTAAACAAGACATAACCTCTGAGTTGACTTACCTGCAGCTGTTAAACAAGACATCACCTCTGAGTTGAATTACCTGCAGCTGTTAAACAAGACATCACCTCTGAGTTGACTTACCTGCAGCTGTTAAACAAGACATAACCTCTGAGTTGACTTACCTGCAGCTGTTAAACAAGACATCACCTCTGAGTTGAATTACCTGCAGCTGTTAAACAAGACATCACCTCTGAGTTGACTTACCTGCAGCTGTTAAACAAGACATAACCTTCGAGTTGACTTACCTGCAGCTGTTAAACAAGACATCACCTCTGAGTTGACTTACCTGCAGCTGTTAAACAAGACATCACCTCTGAGTTGACTTACCTGCAGCTGTTCAACAAGAAATCACCTCTGAGTTGACTTACCTGCAGCTGTTAAACAAGACATCACCTCTGAGTTGACTTACCTGCAGCTGTTAAACAAGACATCACCTCTGAGTTGACTTACCTGCAGCTGTTCAACAAGACATCACCCTTGAGTTGACTTACCTGCAGCTGTTCAACAAGACATCACCTCTGAGTTGACTTACCTGCAGCTGTTAAACAAGACATGAACAATGAGTTGACTTACCTGCAGCTGTTTTCTTGCTGTTTCAAGATCTAGTATGCAATGTTTGCAGTGTTGGCCCTGACCCTGACACACACAAAGGTGGCAGGCAACAACTTTGCATGTGTCACAAAATATACTGGCCATCTCGTTACAATGATCTGGACATCGCAGCAAATATTCAGCTGTCTCTTTGAGTGTTGGTCTACGTACCTGTCAACGACATAAAAACTTATCAGCTGTCTCTTTGGAGGTTTTATTTATTTATTTTTAAAATAATTTTTGGAGGGAAACAATAAATATGTTTATTTATTAGCATGTAAGCAGCAATCATTGTAAACTTAAAAATTTAAACATCAATTTTTGTTGTAAAAATGACAAAATGACATGTCATCTATGTTTGGAAACAATCACAGATGGTTTGTCATAACATCCCAAGAAGTAATTAATGACCTACATATCACAACATCAGCTTAAGTAATTAATGACCTACACATCACAACATCAGCTTAAGTAATGAATGACCTACACATCACAACATCAGCCTAAGTAATTAATGACCTACACATCACAACATCAGCAAGTGGTATTAATGACCTACACATCACAACATCAGCAAGTGGTATTAATGACCTACACATCACAATATCATCATGTGATATTAATGACCTACACATCACAATATCATCATGTGATATTAATGACCTACACATCAGAATATATCATGTGGTATTAATGACCTAGACATCACATCAGCAAGTGGTATTAATGATCGACACATCAAAATATAATAATGTGGTATTAATGACTACACATCACACCAACATGTGGCATTAGTGACTAAACATCACAGAAACAATAAATGACCTCAGATTGGATTACAGATCATAAAAGGGAAGCAATCAGAAAAGTTCATCAAATGTCCTGCTACACAATGGCAAGATTGCCTGCCTCTAGGCTAAGACATTCAACATTGCCAGGGGTCATCTCCAGCTAAGACATTCAACATTGTCAGTGGTCACCTCCAGCGATGGGAAAATTGCCAGGTGGAGTCATAGGAAAAGTAAGGCAGCTGTTCTAGAGAACAGAAAATGGCAAAGTAAGGCAGCTGTTCTAGAGAAGGGTGTAGGCAAAGTAAGGTAGCTGTTCTAGAGAAGGGTGTGGGCAAAGTAAGGCAGCTGTTCTAGAGAAGGGTGTGGGCAAAGTAAGGCAGCTGTTCTAGAGAAGGGTGTAAGCCTAAAAATGTGACAAAATAACCAACTCAGAAAAGACCTCAACAAACCAAGATAAAAAAAAAATCCTCGAAGTTGAAAGACAGCATACAACTGGGCAGGAAATTTACATTTGGCCATAGTGTCCCTATTCTTTACAGTTAAGTAGAAAGACAGCATACAACTGGGCAGGAAATTTACATTTGGTCATAGTGGCCCTATTCATTACAGTTAAGCTCAACTGCCAGAGCAAATCATCTAAAATGTTAAAGAACAAAATGAAAGTGCAATAAAGACCATATATCAATAGGTGGAAATGACTTGTTTTGTTGGCTATAAAATCTATATTTAGAGAACCGAGTTTACACTATTTTAATTAGATCTATATTCTTTAAATAGAAAATTCTCTGTGATTTTTGCAATTTGCACCACAAAAATTATAAAGGCAAGGTTATGACACATAAAAATATTTCTGTGTAATAAGGTCCGAAAATTGTTTTCAAAACGAATAATGTTACCACATTATCCTATGTTACCACATTATCCTATGTTACCACATTATCCTATGCTACCACATTATCCTATACCCTCCAGAATATTTATTAATTTGATTTTTTTTTTAGTTTAATGCTGAAGTTTAACCATTTGTTTAGACATATTTGCTCATTGTATAATAAAGTAAAAACCTATTACAACTGTCTTCAAAAGTAGACTAACACATATCTAATCTATACCTACCACGTGTGTTGATGGACAAGCTTTAGACCATCACAGGGTAACAGAGGAATCAAATGCTGGATTTTCTTTTACAATTATTTTCTTTTTAAAGTTGGGATGTGTAGGGTTAATAAATTTTAATATTTCTATTATTGGCTTTTTCCCTTTTATGTAACTTAAATCAAGTGTTGACTTTTCATCCAGTTCTTAGAATCATAAAATTAAAATTGTGGAAGAAAAACTGTTGAAACAAAATAATGTAGAAAAATGAATGAAATATTTAATATCACGTGAATAACTGAGATTAATAAACGACTAAATAGGGAGACATGCTCCTTGATAACTTTCAAACACCTTATGTTTGACAAGTGGTCCACGTTTAGGGTGATAGACATCTAAACACTGCTGACAGTACAAAACTTGGCATTGTTGGCAGAACCAATCTGCGTGTCTTTTCTTGACTTCATCACACATGCCTAAAATTGTGATAAATAGAAATAAACTGAAATAATTATTTCAATCGCCATCACATGATAAATGTAAATACAATATTTCACAGTAATTCAAAGGGTTGTTAGTAGATGAATTTTTTTTTTCTAAGATATCAATTATTTTAAATATAAGTTTAAATTGTGTTGCTGTCTAAGAACTAGGGTCAGATAATTTATATCATACAATTTTATTTCTGTCCCTAATTAACAACTTTTATTATATTTTTTTCTGTAAATTGTTATAGATTATAGATACAGTATTTATATTTTTCATTTAAAGGTAGGACATATTGGAGAAACATGTTTTAGTAGATTGTAATGTTTCTAAATTATAATATGTGAGGGACTGCGTTTCAGGCCGTGTGAAGTAAATAGTGGAACAAGATTTGGGGAAAAGGCTGGGTGAAGCTTCAGGCCAAATAAGGCCGCTCTTTGAGAGAGGAACGTAACTTTCAGCCCGAAAAATGCTATCTAATACTTAAAAGAGGTCCAATACTTTCAACAGATATGTTCACTGACCACAATGGCACTCGTCCGAACGGTCTTCAAACACAAAATCCAGATCTTCCACAGGAGAATAAGCAGACAGTGATATGGAATCTGCTGCTCTGTTGACAGTTTTCATATTCCCTGTGTTGCTCATGCTGCAGCTACGAATCTCTTGGTAGCGGAAGACAATATTTTCAAGGGCAAGATTTTTGGGAAGCTTGTCGACTTGCTCAGCAGTTAGCTTGTGGCTTTGCCTGCAGGCTGGGCACTCAAGATCTCAAATATTACATGAAAATGATTAACGTATTGTTAGTTAGATGAAACTTTCAAAAGCAATAATAATGAAAGATTCAGATTACAGTAGTGAAAATGATTTGCTTTCATTTGTAAAAAAAAAATTCAATTGGATTGTAGATATCTCATGCACTCTTATCTTCACAAAAATAATGATTTATGACCACAGTATTACCATCTTTCCCCTGCTTTCCTCTGCTCTTCATGACGTCATGTAGGCAAGCCTTACAAACGCTATGAGAGCAAGGCATCATCAAGGGGTCAGCATATAACTCAAGACATATGGGGCAGGTTAAGTCCTCCTCCATGGTTTCATACCTCAGATCTGAAACTTTTGGGATCACAAGTATCTCAAAAACAAGTTCCAATGCTACATAATCATATATAAATGTCATGGGTGACACTGTATTTTATTACACAATCAAGTAGATCTTCATATTTTAAAAGCCTTCTTAAAAATGAACACTAAAAACTTTTAAATGTAAATAAATTTAGAAAGTGGACAACAACAAAAATAATCTCACCTTGAGGTAAAACTATAAGATCAACTTGTCTTTTAGAAACAAACAGATGGCTGTTGTACATGTCTAAAAAAACATGTTTGAATATTATTTGTACTACATACTTATGAAACAGGTTGCAAATTAAACTGTAACATTACTGCTAATAATATATTATTAATTTAATTGGATAGGCATAGGTCTATAGTAGCTAGTAATACTTTGGCCCATTAGCCTTACTAGCCTTGGGACCTGATGATTATGTTTAGTTTAAGTAATAATTATAATAGGCTTATATACTAAATACATGACATTCTCTTGATGGTGCCTTGCCTCATCAGTTGGGCTTCACCCTAAATTAAACCCTTAACACAGATTTCTGTGTTGGATCCTCAGGGCACCAGGCAAGTAGGAGGTCTACTGTCTCAGTGACCTGGCCAGAGTCGGCACTTCCGGTCCCTACACGAGTCAAGTCGGTTATAATAGCTGCGTGTGAGGCAGTGCTCTGTCCTCATTTGCATTACTAAGGCTATGTTCGTCATGTTTTAGTTTCCACAAGAGATTGCTCTTGCTCGACATATTCTGCCAAAGCTTTTGTGCCTAGAACTATGTAATACTAGACTCTATATTTATATACTATAGTTTAATACTTATGATAGCGTATAGACCTGCAATTGGAAATACATTGTCCACTGGCCAAAAAAAAAAATTGTGGGATTGAACAACAAAAAATGTTTGACCCGGTGGAGGGGGGGATCTTGGTAAATGCTCTAGGGCAGGCCTACTCTGTTTTAAATATCCCCCATTCACCCGTATACATTATATTGTAATAAAACTTAAAATATGAAAATAATTTAGTTATCGTAGTCTATTAGTATTAGTTATTATTAGACATATAATTAATTTTTATAATATACCAAAATAAAACCTAAAATCTATTTATTGATCAGGCCAATAATATCAATAAAAATTATTAAGTTTAAAAGAATGGCTTAGAGATAGTGCATAACGAATAATAATAAGAAGGTATTAATTATTAAAGAAAATGAGTGAGTTGTCACTTTTGAACGAGTCCGACAGAGAGACGGCGACGGCTCTGAAGTTGGCCCCGTTTTAAAAATAAAATTAAGCTGAGTATAAAACTATTTACCTTCATTTATAAACTTTTGAGTTACGAATAGGTTATATAATTTGATAAAATATATCGACAACAATGAAATGAATTGGTTGCTTATCCAAGTCCATTCGATAGGCAGGTTGATTTATAACCCGATGCCAAAATATTTGGCAGTTGTTCCTTAATCGTTGAGTGTCTAATCTAGGTCTGAAAGTATCATTTACGCTTGACGTATAAATAGATTCAATCGGTTCTATTACGATTAATTTATACAAAAGCACTCAACTTAAAAGACATTGTCAGATTTATTGAAGTTAAATGATAAGAAGTCATGAAATATGCCTTTAATTACTCACCGACGAACAAATTTTATAAACTCTATCAGATAAGTCATTTAGTTAAGTTTATTTGGTTGTTTGCTGATGAAGGTGTTTAGCCGTTTAGCCGACACGTCCGTTGTTGTGTAGTCGTGTAGTGTAGTTTGTTAGTTGTTTTTTTTTAAATATAACTATACTATAACTAAATCTCAGGGCCTGATATTTTTTTAGCTGCTTCCCTAGTCAGCAAAGGAACGTTGTAGGTTTTGGTTATGATGATTGTGTACCTTTATAGCACTTGTGTCCATGCTATTTTAGCATGCCCACGGCCCACGGCGCTCCACTTCAATGACCTAAAATATATTTAAAGAAAAAGTCTTTAAATGGTTCTTAAATTAATTTTTTATCATTTTCAATGTCCCTCAAAGATTGAGGCAAAATTTTCCACAATTTAGGCGCAATAGCTTCAAAATAGCGCATCCCGTGACTTCTTTCTGTGTCCATCCATACTGGGAACTCTCAGGAAGGACCGTGTTGAAGAGCACAGGTTCTGTATGGATACATTGGTACATTTTTAGAAATATACAGCTATACGCCAGGGACAGAATTTTGTGGTCAATGCGCTCTCTCGGGGAAAAGTATGAACAATGAGATTAACGATAACATTTGTTTTTCTAGCCTTTAGATCTGAAAATCTTTTTATTGCATTTTCTATTTTTCTTACATGGCGCCCACATGCAATGATTTTTACTATTTTGGAAGATTGTTGATAATACCCTAAGCACTTGGTGCCCCAAGCTCTTGGTGCCCCTTGCAAGTGCCCAAGAAGCCGGGACCTTTAACCGGGCATTGCACCTGAATTACAACAAGGATCAGCTGCAATGCCATGTTGATAGCCCGAACAGTAGATCTATCATCTGCGAACTTCATGTAATGAAAATCGGCACAGAAATGTATGAGGTCATGCGAATAGGTCGTAGCTTAGTAAAACTTAACATAAATTTCAGTGGTCAGCTGCTCCAATGCCAGGAGTTTAAATAGGTTACTGGAAATTTGTTGGATACGGTTTAAATATCAGGGACGCATTTTCACCAAGTACTGAAAAGAAAGATAAAAAAGCCAATAATAGAAAGATGGAAACCAAAGGTCAGACAAAGTAAAACTTTCTTCATTTTAACCCTTACCTACCAGTCCAAAATCTGGGCTCTGCATGAATAAAACCCTCAAGAAAAAATAATTCAGCTATGACGAATGCTCAATGTGAGCAGGTGGTAAAACAAGATGTGACCACATTCGGAGCCAGGAAACAAAATAAAGGGTTGGTATCATAAAATCAGCCTGTTCATGGCCCAACAGCAATTTAATTGGTCTTGACAATTGATCAGACAGGCCGTAAACATTTGACCTAAAATGAATCGTTTTAAAATACTATATGATATTCATACAAAAATGAGACATTGTACAAACATTTTTGAAGCAAAACCAATCGGTAGGCCAGCGCTTGTGCTTTCGTCTGGCCGGTGAGATTTTCATACACTTAGCCAGTGGTTAGGTGGGGTGGGGCGGTGGGATGTCTCAGAGGGCTTCAATGGTCATTAGATTTAGGGGTGGTGGCGCTGAGACTACCTAAGAGGGTAATGGTTGATTATATGAGAAAAAAATTACTTAAAAAAAATAAAATTACATAAGCGCTCGACAAATTATTTAAAATGACCGGATCATAAACGGCCCCCAAAAAGCATCAAAACACCACTCGTATATGCTAGCAAGACGTGGACAGTGTATAGCAGACATGCTAGATGGCTAAACCATGTTCACCTACCTTGCCTACGTAAACTTTTTGGCATAAGATGGCAGGACAGAGTCCTTGATACAGAGGTCCTACAAACACAACACCACTCTTATATGCTAGCAAGACGTGGACAGTGTATAGCAGACATGCTAGATGGCTAAACCATATTCACCTACCTTGCCTACGTAAACTTCTTGAAATAAGATGGCAGGACAGAGTCCTTGATGCAGAGGTCCTACAAAGGCCCGGTTGTATCAGCATCCACATGCTCCTTCAAAACGGGCCAAGCCAGGTGGGCAGGGCAGGTTGCAAGAATGCTAGATAGCAAATTTCCCAAACAACTAATGTTCGGTGAACTCTCGTTTGGGTAACGTTCGGCTGGTGGGATGAAAAATCGCGTCAAGGACTGTCTATAAACTTCACTCAAATCCATGGAAATTGACCCTGATTCATGGGAGACACTTGCCATGGACCGTGCAAGCTGGCGTGGCAGCCTCACTGTCGGTGCAAAATCCTCAGAGAATGAGCGCACCACTCACGCACAAAGAATGTGCACGGTAATAAAAAGAAAAATCGACTCAAATCATACTAGGACCAGAAACAACGTATGTCCCAATAGCGGGAAAGCTTTCAAGGCACAAATAGGACTGGCAGGCCACGTGCGTGCTCACCGTGTAAGATAGCCTTGGCCATCTTCGCATGCGAAGGACGAACAACAACACATGTGGATATTAACAACAGAAAACATTTAAAATACAGTGTACGAAAGTAGTCAATGCACTTTGAAAAGGATATATGGGATGACGAAATAAGAATTCAAATCATAAACTTTAGCTACTATGGCGATACCGCTAAATATTATTGATGGCTGTCAATGTTCGTTTTTCATAAAAGAATATATATTTATATAATTTATAGAAGGCAATGTCTTGTGCTGAGAGGTCGAATATAACTATTATTATTTAAGTTTGTGTCTTTGTTTTCATTAACTTTTATGAAGACAAATAAACGCCATCTTTATAAAAGAGAGAGATTGCGCGCGCTTTGTGCCTCTGTGCATATGCGCCTATGTTTGACTACTTATAAATTAACGAAAAATTCGCTTCCCAGGACAGATCGCTTCCGTATTTATTTATTTTTTACTTATCATTTTTAAGTTCCTTATTCCTTTACTTTTTATTGTTTCAATCGTCGCCCATATCTGGTGGATAAAATCTTAGAGTTTATGGACTTTCACAGTGCGAGTGTGTTACTCTCTTCTACGAGGTTTTTGGTTTCTGCGAGCTATTGGACACTGTTGACATTTAAATAAGTCTAACGTTTCTCTCAGTAACGACCCAAAATTCATCAGACACAACTTTCTTATTGTCAGAAATATTTGTATAGATTGCAATGAAATCGATTTGCATTTACTGGGAGATGGTGTAAACTTTTAAAACCAAATGAATAAACACTTCTTTTATATCAAAATCAACTCCGGAGTCATCCTCCTCACTGAGTCTGCCTGCCCCGTGGACCTCACTGAGTCTGCCTGCCCCGTGGACCTCATTGAGTCTGCCTGCCCCGAGGACCTCACTGAGTCTGCCTGCCCTGGTGACAACCTGATCCGACGCAGCCTTCTCTCGTGACAACCTACTCTGATGACACCCAGCTCTGTCTCGTGAAGCACTGTGCAGGTGACAGCCTCTGACACACTGTACGTGTGGCAACCTGCTATGGTGCACCTTGTTCTGCTGGCAACCTGATGTGATAACACCCTGCCATAGCGAGAACCTGCTCTGTCTGGTGTTACCCTGTTCTGGTGGCAACCTGATATTGTGGTACCCTGCTTATATAATCAACTGAGTTCTATTTTGAAACAGACTTGAGCGAACATTGATAATTTGAAACGTTATTATTAGGTGTCACCAACCCTCTGTGATGGTGTACTTTGGTGTGCTCCGCGCCCTCTAGCGCACCACCTATTTTTACTGCATACAATATATTGTGACCATTTGGATATGGTAGGGCCTATATAAAATTTTGTCTCAGCGATTTTAGGGTAGTCTTTAAATGAAATTTTCGATTGGGTGATAAATTAATTTTTCATTGTAGATCTATTTGATTATTTTAATGAATCGCTAATTCTAAATTGAAGCTGAAGCTTCGAAAATCGTACTTAAAGCTTGGGAAATCTTACTTAAAGCTTGGGAAATCTTACTTAAAGCTTGGGAAATCTTACTTAAAGTTTCAGCTTTAGAAGAAACTTTTATTTCAATATTATTCAATGTGGAGAGTTGCTAAGAACCCTCTGTCGAGCTTTACTCCAAGCAAAGAAATAAAATTCATACTTGCGAAAGTGTTGATGTAAGAGTTTTGAAAGGTTACCTTACACCAGACATTGAAGAAATCTAAAACTAGACATTATTAAGTCAACCCAAGCGTCCAGTAAGAATAGAACGATTGATTTAATTGCTATACTATTAGAGTTAAATTAGAAAGTAGCCTAGATTTCTACTTATTAGTAGGCTTAAATTAAATATTTTTGTTAAAAAAACGGTTTTTATATTAGGTCTACTTAAACCCGTTGAAAATGTCAAAATACATCATCTAGGCACTATCTCATTTCTTATTAAAGATATTTTAGCACTTTTGTTTTTAAAAATGTTAATTTGTCATAATTTTTTTAAAAAGTATTGTATATTTTAACAAAATTTAGTAACATAGAGTATTTTCCCTTTCATTGAATAATTTCATTGGTGATGTCCCATTATAATCATTAAAGTTTAAAAACCGGTACGAATAAACAAATAGACTACTTTTGTGTTTCCTTTTATGACAGCAGTGGCGCAGGAAAGGAAGTGCAGAGGGAACGGTCAGCTCCAGGCGGCACTTATTTCTATCCTGATTCCTGAGGGGCGCCATTTCCAGCCAAATGCAGAGTTGTTTTTTTTTCAGAACGGGCGGCAAAAATTTTGATCCACCCCAGGTGGCAATACACATATTAAGTACGACATTGTCTCCCTGCGTGTTTGTTTTTTTTTTTTTTTAAAATCAGTTACTTCCAAAACGTTTACTCCCTTTTTATATTTAGTTTATTGCTCTTAATAACTGTTGTGTCGGCGTATCTAATGTGGCATGAATTTGCTACTATTGGGATAACAACGCAGCGGTAAACCTCACTTTTAATTTTTAACACCGTGGAAAACCACCTGCCATCCTCATGGCAGGCCCTATTGATATGGCCATTCATGTTTGAAAAATTATACCATCAAGACCACCCTCTCCCTTATTTTCTTCAACCCCCCCCCCCCTCCAATTGCATATCCAGTTTTAGTGTGGTTCAAAGTTTGCCAAGAATTCTGCTGTTGGCCAAAAATGACACCCCTCTATAAAAAGGCCCAAAAAATAAAAATTTCCAGGCAAACCGCCCCTTCCGCACCCCCTTCCTTCATACGCCACTGTTTTTTTTTTTATGTTTGGGTTTTATTTTATTTTAACCCCCTTGCTCCCCCCTCTATCTCTCTCCCCCCTCTCTCTCTCTGGGGCCATCCACAAATGACGTGACGCGTCCAGGGGGAGGGGGCAGATGTTTGTGACGAAAAGGGGGGGGGGGCGCTCAAGCAATATGACGTCACATGAAAAGTAGAATATTGTAGAAACGAATTGCACATAATAACCCTAAATTACAGACATTTTTAACATATTCTTTTATACAATAATTATCATTATTTTATTTTTAAACTACTAGCACTGAGCGAATCAGTACAGGTATGCGAGGTCCGATAAATGGCCTCTGATCAAGTTACAGGACGCCAAGTAGGAGGAGAATAGGGATGTAGTCACAATGACAATCGTGAGAATTTATGGCTAAATGTGGACACGGGAATTCGGACTACCACGGCGACCACGGGAAGTGGGATGGAACGATAACAAATAGTTGATCGAGGGGGGAGGGTATCTTAGTCAAGGCTTAAGGTCAGGGACCCGTGAAGGGGGGGGGGGGGTAGTATCTTAGTAAATGCTCTAGAGCATGCCTGCACAACATGCGGGCCGCATGCGGGTCGTCAGCGCACACTTGGCGGACCGCGAAGTAGCGAAATATTCTCTATTATTATTATTTTGTAATCGTAGTTTTATTTCTTTAATTAAATTTATCAACAAGGGAAAAAATTACCAGTACAAGCAATGTGCCAACAAAATTCACCAGAAAAACATTTATTGCGGCCAACAAAATTCACCAGAAAAACATTTATTGCGGCCAACAAAATTCACCAGAAAAACATTTATTGCGGCCAACAAAATTCACCAGAAAAACATTTATTGCGGCCAACAAAATTCACCAGAAAAACATTTATTGCGGCCAACAAAATTCACCAGAAAAACTATTTCTTTTAAAAAGCATCAATAACAAGCAATGGCAGCAAATACAATCAGTGGCGTAGCCATGGTTGGTGTCACCTGGTCCGGTTAGCTCATGGTGTCAACCACCCCACCCCACCACCCACCCCTCGACTTCCACGATGTAATTCTTCTTGTTAAACTTTGTCGACAGCATAACTAATACAAGAACAAGAACAAAAATGTCAGCAGGTAAATGTATTTAAGAACTATGACATGTACTTAGAATCGCTCATTGTTATAGCTTCCTGTCACAAAAGTTACCGAACAACTCATTCAGCATTGAAACATGGTCGAAACGGTGTGTTTCTGGTAGAATAATAAGGTAACCTAATTGCTGACGCATCAACTTTGAAATTTGATTGGTTACATGGGTGGAAAATGTACGTGTAATCTGTAATCCTTTAATGGATTTCGGTTAGACCGAGCAGTGTGTGCTCTGTAAATAAGCAATTTTTCAATTTGTGCCACCCCTTGAGATGGTGTCACCCGGTGCGGTCCGCACCCCCTCCTAGTTACGCCACTGAATACAATTTTCTGGTCTCCCCACCTCAGGGCTGGGCAGGTACTTTTACCCCCGGTTAAGTACCACTGTTCTAATGAAATGTTTCTGACACAGTTGCAGTAATTTGATATCCACGGGAGGTGAATTTCTAAATGGTTTGTAAAGGACAGTAGGTGACACAGGGACTTTTTGTAAAGGGGGTGGGGGGGGATTGCAGAGATTTGTGACGTTATATTTTATTTTATTTGGGGGGGGGGGGGTCTAACCTTTTGTGACGATGGGGGGAGAAAGGGGGGGGGTAAAAAATCGCCAAACTTTGTGTGACGTCATTTATGGATGGCCCCTCTTTCTTTCTCCCCGTCTCTCTCCATTTCTCTTTATATATATATATATATATATATATATCACACACATATAATATATATATATATATATATAATATTACACGCATACACCGGGTAATAGGTGCTGATGGGAAAAAGTTGGGGAATTAACCCAAAATACCCCTCCCCGCCCTCCTCCTTCTCATCCTGCCTTTCTTTTCACGAAAAAAATGATGCATTTATTTCTTTGCAAAAAATACATTTAAACTTATTTACCATGCCATGCATTTCTGCAGGACTCGAGCCCTTTACTCTTTTCCCCTGTATTGCCTATATTCCTACATGATAAAATGACGAAGTTCCAAATTATTTCCTATTTTCCCAAGTTGGAACAGGAATTCCCTATATCTAGGGATATCTCCCAAGGTCTGATAGCGATTAACTCAACACGGAAGAAGTGACGTTGTAAACAAAATGGCGATCTATTACTAAAAGTGGGAGGATACCTATTTTTGTATGGCTAACAAATCGTGCACTTTTCGCTTTCATACAAATTAAAGAGAAAACACATTTTTTTTTCCGCAATGGCAGCGGTTAGCAATATTCCAAGGGACCTTCAAGGTTTGTAACAGATGACTATTTGTTCATAGGTCTATAATTAGAATATTTTATAATTCAATAATAATTGATTGAATATAAATTTTGGGTTAATGTGCTGTTGTGGTCCCTCTGTCGCTCACCCTAACCCGAACCCTAAATCTATCATAAACAAAGGGAAGTGACTCCCAATAAGGGGACCACAACAGCACATTAGCCAAATTTTGGTAAATAATAGGCCTAATAATATTAATATAATTTTTTTAATTTAATGACTTTATGATTAAAAATTAAATATTTAAATGCTATTATTATAAATTAAAAAAAACTAGGGCTTAACCCGGTGCATTTTTTTACTTTGAGAAAATACCCGGTGGGTCCAAGTCCAACAAAACAACTTTTACCAAGACCAAGTGTTGGAAAAAAAAGTTAACTTCTCATTTTCAATAATTAATAATGAAATTGAAATGGGCCCAAGTCCAACAAAACAAGTGTTTGGGAAAAAAAGTTAACTTCTCATTTTCAATAATTATTAATGAAATGGGCCCTTTAAATTTAACTACAGACAGTCCTACACCCTGCCGCAATAGTCCTACACCCTACCTGCTGGCCTTTAGCCTTTAACTGATTAACTACCAGTACCAGATTGAAAAAAGGCTGTGGCCGAATTTAATTGATTTAGCATTTTTACCATTTGCAGAAGTATGTACAAATTCAGCAGCAGTATTCTTAATAATAAGCCACCGGCACGTGGCTTTAACTTAACTTAAGTCTTAAGAAGTGCTTTGGCGTTCCCAGTGGCTCTTGGTAGTTAACCAGTTAAATATGACAATAGTTATACTGTCCTATTGATAGTCCTACCCCATACTCATGGCTCTTTATGATTAATATAATAGTTGCCTCCTCCTTAATAAAAAAATAAACCTAAACGGAGGTCAGTTGTCATGCATGAAAGCTCACTGCGTGACATTTTGTATTCATTCACTCAATAATATTAATATAAAACATGTGGAGTTGGGGGATGGCCGGCTGTGAAGAGGTAACAGACACATCCGAAGCAAAATATATGTAAGAGATATAAATACTTAACATTTTAAATAATACTATGATGACTAAGTTAGGACCAAAATATGTATTAATTATTTTGTTCCCCCATCTGTCAGAATTTACCAGTATGCTCCCCAAAATCTAAATGATCACTAATGAAGTCATTTTTGTCCTTATAGGCACTAGGACTGGGGTTCTGAAACGGGCAATTTAAAGGGGTACTGAAAATCCCCAAAAATCGGGTTTATTTGCATTTTTATGAGCATTTGTTTATCATGAGGAGTGCTGAATTTTTATTTAAAAAAAAAATTAAATATATATTATTTTTAATGTCATGATTATGTTTGCTAATACTTTTATGTGCAGCGCGGTGAGCCCAGACCTAGGCTGGGGTACAGTGCTGTATAAGAGCACTGTAATGTAATGTAATGTTTCGAAATGAAAATGGGGATGCGGGAAATGTTTTGAAATCAAGGCAAGGTGCAGCACTGCTAAAAGGTTACGAAACCCTGCCCTAGGGCCTACTTATATTTTAGTTAATATTCTAAGAGTAAAAACAGCCATATAAAACGATCTAAAGAACATATAAATCGTGAATTTTCTTTTTTTTTTGATGGGTTTAAATTATAATTAAGATAGGCCTTAATGAATATATTTATGGTGCAAATAATCCAATCATAATAATCTTTATCATTCAAATGAGTTAAAAACAACATTTCTTTTTCTCATGATTTTTATAAATATTTTCTATCATAATGGTATTCATATTTTATTTTATTATAATGAATACAAATGACGTTTTACATTAAGATTCTTACATAAAAAGAGTTTAGCCGCATACTATCTGCAAAAAAAAAAATTGTTTATATTTTTAAAAAAGCAGGTTGTAAAAAATCATTGTGCATTGTTTTTATAGAGAGTATAAAAGACCTCCTTGACAAACAAGTGAAAGTGACACTGAAGAAGCTTATTAAATTTGAAGCCCGACCAGATAAAATTGAAAATAGAGTTTTGGTAAGTGCTTTCTTATCATTTAAAAAAAAATTATCATCCTTAAGCACCTTGAGGGGGCTTAGAAAGGATCTCTCTCTCTCTCTCTCTTTTTTGCTCTTTCTTTCTACACCCTCTCAATATGTTTCTTAGTCGTTTTCCAACTGTCTCTCTATTTAGTAATGTACTTGTATTCTTGGGCCTACTACATCCTCTTGCTCCTACTACATCCTCTTGCTCCTACTACATCCTCTTGCTCCTACTACATCCTCTTGCTCCTACTACATCCTCTTGCTCCTACTACATCCTCTTGCTCCTACTACATCCTCTTGCTCCTACTACATCCTCTTGCTCCTACTACATCCTCTTGCTCCTACTACATCCTCTTGCTCCTACTACATCCTCTTGCTCCTTGTGGGTTCAATGTAAGCATCTGCCTGGGGATGAATGTGTATTTGTTCCATAGTGTGTATGACCTATCTACCTCCACTTTCTGTTAATGATGTTGTTATATTAATCCACAGTAGCATTTGGCAAACCTGTCCATTCTTTTGATATTTGCTGTTATTCTTAACCATTGGCTCATGATGTTTGTAGTTTATCTATTATCAGCCTTTGTCTTTTATACATTTGTGTAATTTCAAGTTTAAATTTAATACCTTTTTTCAGGCCTTATCAGGGTGTAGACTGTTCATTCTAACTGCAAAAGTGCCTTCAAGAGTAAGTATAGATATTTTTTAAACCTTATTGCAATCCATTCAAAATGCAATTATTAATGACGTCTGAAAAAGAAAGAAAATATTACTTTCCTTAAGTAATATTTATGATTATTATGGCATTATTTTAACATATTCTTTCATTTATTCGGAATCCTTAGTGATTGATTCTTTTGTGGAACCCTTGGTGAAAAAGATTCTAAAGTACTCATTTAGATTTATCTTTTAAAAAATATATAATTTTGTTATTTCTGTTATAAACTGAGGGTGTCAAACAGTTTTTGTCCTTTTGTTGTGCTCAAACATTGTAAAACTGTTTTTAGCTTTGTACATAAAACGATTCTCAATACTGTCCTGGATCTCAGACAAAACCTGATGGATTCTTCTTCTCTGATTTGTGGTTTAGGAAACGTTCTATTACCATCCAAATTCTTTTTATGGACTAAATTATTAGGTTAGTGAACAGATACACAATTTAAAAAAACAAAAAGTAGGCCTTCTTGGGCCTTGAGGGCTGTCATAAATTGATTGATGCTAATGCTGAGTGGTAACACTCAATCACTTCCTGTGTGATCGCACATATTTTTTAATGAGAATTTTTTTTTTTTAAAAATCAACTGTTAAACTAAATTGAAACATTAACCATAATAATGGACATAATCATGCATTATTTAATTTTTTTTCTAAGCTAACAAGTATTTGTATAAACCATTTTGTTTTAAAGCTGAAAGTAAATTAATTTTAAGTTCATATGTTGTTATTTGTAGAGGGATTGAAAGGTGGGCAGAAAAGAGCGTTTTTTTATTGTGTATTTATTTATATATTTATATCCTGTTAACTAAGAGAATAATTTTTTAACAACACTATAAGCATTGGAAAGAAGAACACACTTTATCTGATAAGATACTAAGAGGTGATCATACTCTGGTCAGTTTACCCTCAGAGAGCGCACATCTTGCTGGGCTTACGATACCCATAACATTGCAAGCTTTTCTTTCCTGACCCTTCCATTGTACATTTAAAATGTGATAATCTACACATTCACAATCTCTAAAATTATAATTATAAATTTAGCTCATGAGATGAAAATATGTGATACAATATAACCCTACTTCATAAGTGATTCTCAGTCATAAAGGTATTGTCATTATTTTGCACACTATGGTGGGAACTTGTTCTTATAGCACTGAGGTGTTGCTAAATATTGATTATAAAGTTCCAAGATGCATTAACACCCTCATGATACCTTAGTGTTTCTCAAAGCTGAATGCTGTGGGAACATGGGGGTGTACCAGGGGAAGCAAAGTCATTTCAGCGGGAACATTATCAATCACGAATTACAATCAGGGTTTTTTTTTTTTTTTTTTGAGGGAGTGGGCTAGTGGGGGTGTTGGATGAGTATGTGTTTACCAATCAGACAGAGGAAACAATTATTCATCTCTGTTGTTAGAAGCACTTGGGTAGAAAAATCGACCATTAATTTGAGTATCAATGCTAGAGGATGATAAACCTAATCTGGTTATTGGAAGACAAGGAAGTTTAAAAAGACTGTTGACCGGACTTCAAATCTTTGAAATACTTTACAGCTACCGCCTGAATAAACACGGGGTGATTCCTGTAAGAAGACTTCTACCAGGAAGGAAAAAGTGGAAGATTGTAAATTGGGAACGACACCCAGAAAAAAAGATCAAGGAAATACTATTTGATTACTTATAGCATAGGTTTTGTAGATAACATTATGACAGCAGGTAGTTCACTGGGAAGAGATGAATACATGCATTCGTTATTTAAGGTGATTTCAGGTCACACGAAAATACATATTTCTTCTAAGCCATTTTAAGTATCACTGTGAAAGAATGACTTGTGACTAATTTAAAAAAAAAAAAAACTCATTCAATCTAAAGTTCCACATGGTCTTAATAAAGGCGGTTACATAAGTAGCATAAATGGTGAATTAAATATATACTAGATGATTGGGAAAATAGAAATGAAAATAAAATATTGCAGGAATGGGAAAATGCACTTTTGAATTGGATCAGCATGTAACAAAACTTGTGTCTGAAATGCTTTAGTAAATTTGTCAAATGTCCAGAAATGAAAATACATTTGTACAGTTTAAAAAAAAGAACATGCATAAACTTATGGAATCAACAGCCTGATTCTTTTTTTACTGATGAATTCGTTACACACCCTGAAGTCGTTAGTCAAATATGAAACAAGGAAAAATAAATAATTCATTTTAAAGGACACAGTAGTGATTGGTCCTCAGCCCCCCCCCCCACCAACCCATCTAACCCCCCCAATTCATTAATAGTGTTAAACCTTAAAAACAAGGCATTTTGAAGGCAGACAGATCAACATATGGTTCTAGTAAATAAGTTAATAAATATCTAGGATTCCTTTAGGCTTCAGGTAAGACAAAACACAAAAATAGACATGTCAGCAGAAAAATTTCCTCCAGCAACTTACGACCCTGCTGTATTCCTCCACCTCCAGTTCCAATTTATGCTGATAAGGTCACAGGCAACAATACACATACTTGATCTTTCAGCCATTACCCTGCTGAGCTGTGACATAACAGCTTCATTTTATTTTAATGACATACTCCAAGGGATTTTTTAAACTAATATTTTCTTGTCCTAAAAATACATTAAAAAAAAAAAATGGCCTGTGACTAAAGCTTTAACTACTTTATTGTGGAATCCCCCATTCACCTTCATACACAGCCCCCCCCCCCCAACCATACACCTCTTTCTATTTTGGTGATAAGCTCACTAAGGCCATTATGCAATCATAGTTAAGTATAACCCTAAAAACTATGTGTCTTGTCAAGAGAGAATGACAGTGACATGGAATATGTCAATAGTGATGGTGAGCTGTCATAGCAAGTTGGAATATTTGTTCTCATCATGTCATAGATTCCCTGTGGTTCCCATGATTGTTTGAGTTGAAATCATGTTTTTCCCATGGTTAGACAGCCTTGAACTTGAACTTTCCAAAATAGTGGGATGTTCTTATTTTTATCTCTCATAGCTGGAAACCAGCTTCAACTTCTTGGACATCCAGAGCATTGAAAGCAAGAAGGCCAATCAGGTAGATTGTTTTACAAATATCACATGTTGTCTTGTTGACCAGACATAACCAGTTGTATGTGGCTGTGTTGCTCCAGTGTTGGTGTAGAGCTGACCTGACATGACCAGTTGTATGTGGCTGTGTTGCTCCAGTGTTGGTGTAGAGCTGACCTGACGCAGCATGTTGTATTTATGGTTTTGACTTTCACAGGGCCCATGTGGCTTTGTTGTTTCCCTGTTGTGTTTGGCAGTGTTGTCAAGTCATAGCTGGTGTTTGTTGCCTGTTGTGTGTGGCAGTGCTGTCAAGTCATAGCTGGTGTTTGTTGTGTGGCAGTGTTGTCAAGTCATATCTGGTGTGTGTTGTGTGTGGCAGTTTTTTCAGGTCATATCTGGTGTTTGTTGTGTGTTGTGTGTGGCAGTGTTGTCAGGTCATAGCTGGTGGTTGTAGCCTGTTGTGCATGGCAGTGCTGTCAAGTCAAAGCTGATGTTTATTGCTTGTTGTGTGTGGCAGTGTTGTCAAGTCATAGCTGGTGTTTGTTGTGTGTGGCAGTGTTGTCAGTTCATAGCTGGTGTGTGTTGTGTGTGGCAGTGTTGTCAGGTCATAGCTGGTGTGTGTTGTGTGTGGCAGTGTTGTCAGGTCATAGCTGGTGTGTGTTGTGTGTGGCAGTGTTGTCAGGTCATAGCTGGTGTTTGTTGTGTGTGGCAGTGTTGTCAGGTCATAGCTGGTGTGTGTTGTGTGTGGCAGTGTTGTCAGGTCATAGCTGGTGTTTGTTGTGTGTGGCAGTGTTGTCAGGTCATAGCTGGTGTTTGTTGTGTGTGGCAGTGTTGTCAGTTCATAGCTGGTGTTTGTTGTGTGTGGCAGTGTTGTCAGTTCATAGCTGGTGTTTGTTGTGTGTGGCAGTGTTGTCAGGTCATAGCTGGTGTTTGTTGTGTGTGGCAGTGTTGTCAGGTCATAGCTGGTGTTTGTTGTGTGTGGCAGTGTTGTCAGGTCATAGCTGGTGTTTGTTGTGTGTGGCAGTGTTGTCAGGTCATAGCTGGTGTGTGTTGTGTGTGGCAGTGTTGTCAGTTCATAGCTGGTGTGTGTTGTGTGTGGCAGTGTTGTCAGTTCATAGCTGGTGTGTGTTGTGTGTGGCAGTGTTGTCAGGTCATAGCTGGTGTGTGTTGTGTGTGGCAGTGTTGTCAGGTCATAGCTGGTGTGTGTTGTGTGTGGCAGTGTTGTCAGTTCATAGCTGGTGTTTGTTGTGTGTGGCAGTGTTGTCAGGTCATAGCTGGTGTGTGTTGTGTGTGGCATTGTTGTCAAGTCATAGCTGGTGTGTGTTGTGTGTGGCATTGTTGTCAAGTCATAGCTGGTGTGTGTTGTGTGTGGCATTGTTGTCAAGTCATAGCTGGTGTGTGTTGTGTGTGGCAGTGTTGTCAATTCATAGCTGGTGTGTGTTGTGTGTGGCAGTGTTGTCAATTCATAGCTGGTGTTTGTTGTGTGTGGCAGTGTTGTCAGGTCATAGCTGGTGTGTGTTGTGTGTGGCATTGTTGTCAAGTCATAGCTGGTGTGTGTTGTGTGTGGCATTGTTGTCAAGTCATAGCTGGTGTGTGTTGTGTGTGGCAGTGTTGTCAATTCATAGCTGGTGTGTGTTGTGTGTGGCAGTGTTGTCAATTCATAGCTGGTGTTTGTTGTGTGTGGCAGTGTTGTCAGGTCATAGCTGGTGTGTGTTGTGTGTGGCATTGTTGTCAAGTCATAGCTGGTGTGTGTTGTGTGTGGCATTGTTGTCAAGTCATAGCTGGTGTGTGTTGTGTGTGGCATTGTTGTCAAGTCATAGCTGGTGTGTGTTGTGTGTGGCATTGTTGTCAAGTCATAGCTGGTGTGTGTTGTGTGTGGCAGTGTTGTCAATTCATAGCTGGTGTGTGTTGTGTGTGGCAGTGTTGTCAATTCATACCTGGTGTGTGTTGTGTGTGGCAGTGTTGTCAGGTCATAGCTGGTGTGTGTTGTGTGTGGCATTGTTGTCAAGTCATAGCTGGTGTGTGTTGTGTGTGGCATTGTTGTCAAGTCATAGCTGGTGTGTGTTGTGTGTGGCATTGTTGTCAAGTCATAGCTGGTGTGTGTTGTGTGTGGCATTGTTGTCAAGTCATAGCTGGTGTGTGTTGTGTGTGGCAGTGTTGTCAATTCATAGCTGGTGTGTGTTGTGTGTGGCAGTGTTGTCAATTCATACCTGGTGTTTGTTGTGTGTGGCAGTGTTGTCAGGTCATAGCTGGTGTGTGTTGTGTGTGGCATTGTTGTCAAGTCATAGCTGGTGTGTGTTGTGTGTGGCATTGTTGTCAAGTCATAGCTGGTGTGTGTTGTGTGTGGCATTGTTGTCAAGTCATGTGTGTTGTGTGTGGCATTGTTGACAAGTCATAGCTGGTGTGTGTTGTGTGTGGCAGTGTTGTCAATTCATAGCTGGTGTGTGTTGTGTGTGGCAGTGTTGTCAATTCATAGCTGGTGTTTGTTGTGTGTGGCAGTGTTGTCAGGTCATAGCTGGTGTGTGTTGTGTGTGGCAGTGTTGTCAAGTCATAGCTGGTGTGTGTTGTGTGTGGCAGTGTTGTCAATTCATAGCTGGTGTTTGTTGTGTGTGGCAGTGTTGTCAGGTCATAGCTGGTGTTTGTTGTGTGTGGCAGTGTTGTCAGGTCATAGCTGGTGTGTGTTGTGTGTGGCAGTGTTGTCAAGTCATAGCTGGTGTGTGTTGTGTGTGGCAGTGTTGTCAATTCATAGCTGGTGTTTGTTGTGTGTGGCAGTGTTGTCAGGTCATAGCTGGTGTTTGTTGTGTGTGGCATTGTTGTCAGGTCATAGCTGGTGTTTGTTGTGTGTGGCAGTGTTGTCAGGTCATAGCTGGTGTGTGTTGTGTGTGGCAGTGTTGTCAGTTCATAGCTGGTGTGTGTTGTGTGTGGCAGTGTTGTCAGGTCATAGCTGGTGTTTGTTGCCTGTTGTGAAGGGCAGTGTGGTCAAGTTAAAGCTTTTTTTTTTTTTAATGTTGCCTACTGTAGGATAGGGTTTGTCCTGACACAGAAAGTCACATCAGAAGATGCTGTCCAGACAAAGATATATTTTATTTCAAAGAAAATTTTGCAAGAAATATATATTCAATGAAAGAAAATTCCTTAAAAATGAAAGGAATTTCTTGCCCCATTTTCTTGATTGGTTGTGATGTGATTATTTCAGTTGACTTTGGTAGTGGAGGGAAAGACGTACCAGTTTTACAGTGATGGCTCTACAGAAGATGTCAACCACATCATCACACACATTGGCATTAGCCTTAAACAGATCTTCACTTCCTATCCTCTTGAGTGAGTCAGTGGCCTGTCATCATACCTTATACTTGTGTACTTGTAAAGAAATAAAAACTTTTTTTTTAATACTGTGAATAAACTTATTTTAAAATATCCTCCATGTCAAACATGAATCATGATACGATAGTAAAATTTTAAAATATCCTCCATGTCAAACATGAATCATGATACGATAGTAAAATTTTAAAATATCCTCCATGTCAAACATGAATCATGATACGATAGTAAAATTTTAAAATATCCTCCATGTCAAACATGAATCATGATACGATAGTAAAATTTTAAAATATCCTCCATGTCAAACATGAATCATGATACGATAGTAAAATTTTAAAATATCCTCCATGTCAAACATGAATCATGATGCGATGGTAAAATTAGCGAAAATATTTTCATTTAATATTTCAGACGCCTAATTATGAAAATTGAAGTCCAGCCCACGGAAAGATTGAAACCAATGCATGATTTAATCAGAGGCATAGAGAAAAAAGACAGTGGGCCATGTGGAGGGTTTACAACCATGTACCAGTGTATGTGTGACTATCAGGGTTTGCCATACAGGGAGGAGGTAGCTTGGGTATGTACCAGTGTGTGTGCGACTATCAGGGTTTGCCATACAGGGAGGAGGTAGCTTGGGTATGTACCAGTGTATGTGTGACTATCAGGTTTTGCCATACAGGGAGGAGGTAGCTTGGGTATGTACCAGTGTATGTGTGACTATCAGGGTTTGCCATACAGGGAGGAGGTAGCTTGGGTATGTACCAGTGTATGTGTGACTATCAGGGTTTGCCATACAGGGTGGAATTAGTTTGGGTATGTACCAGTGTATGTGTGAATACCAGGGTTTGCCATACAGGGTGGAATTAGTTTGGGTATGTACCAGTGTATGTGTGAACACCAGGGTTTGCCATACAGGGAGGAAGTAGCTTGGGTATGTACCAGTGTGTGTGTGACTATCATGGTTCACTAGACAGGAATAAAGTAGCTTACAAGTAACACCAACACAAATTCTAATTGAGATAACAAATGAGATGATTGCTGTTGTTTGAACTCCTTCCTAATGAGTTAGCCAATGTCTTTATTTCAGGATGTTGACACCATTTATCTGTCTCACGATTGTAGAGAGCTTAGGCTTCAAGATTTCGATCACTTGAATGGAAAGTAGGTTCAACAAAAACCTGACATTCTAAATTCTGAACTTTTAACAAAAACCTGACATTCTAAATTCTGAAATTTTAACTAAAACCTGACATTCTAAATTCTGAACTTTTAACTAAAACCTGACATTCTAAATTCTGAACTTTTAACTAAAACCTGACATTCTAAATTCTGAACTTTTAACAAAAACCTGACATTCTAAATTCTGAACTTTTAACAAAAACCTGACATTCTAAATTCTGAACTTTTAACTAAAACCTGACATTCTAAATTCTGAAATTTTAACTAAAACCTGACATTCTAAATTCTGAACTTTTAACTAAAACCTGACATTCTAAATTCTGAACTTTTAACTAAAACCTGAAATTCTAAATTCTGAACTTTTAACTAAAACCTGACATTCTAAATTCTGAACTTTTAGCAAAAACCTGACATTCTAAATTCTGAACTTTTAACTAAAACCTGACATTCTAAATTCTGAACTTTTAACTAAAACCTGACATTCTAAATTCTGAACTTTTAACTAAAACCTGACATTCTAAATTCTGAACTTTTAACTAAAACCTGACATTCTAAATTCTGAACTTTTAACAAAAACCTGACATTCTAAATTCTGAACTTTTAACTAAAACCTGACATTCTAAATTCTGAACTTTTAACTAAAACCTGAAATTCTAAATTCTGAACTTTTAACTAAAACCTGACATTCTAAATTCTGAACTTTTAACTAAAACCTGACATTCTAAATTCTGAACTTTTAACTAAAACCTGACATTCTAAATTCTGAACTTTTAACTAAAACCTGACATTCTAAATTCTGAACTTTTAACTAAAACCTGACATTCTAAATTCTGAACTTTTAATTAAAACCTGACATTCTAAATTCTGAACTTTTAACTAAAACCGGACATTCTAAATTCTGAACTTTTAACTAAAACCTGACATTCTAAATTCTGAACTTTTAACTAAAACCTGACATTCTAAATTCTGAACTTTTAACTAAAACCTGACATTCTAAATTCTGAACTTTTAACTAAAACCTGAAATTCTAAATTCTGAACTTTTAACTAAAACCTGACATTCTAAATTCTGAACTTTTAACTAAAACCTGACATTCTAAATTCTGAACTTTTAACTAAAACCTGACATTCTAAATTCTGAACTTTTAACTAAAACCTGACATTCTAAATTCTGAACTTTTAACTAAAACCTGAAATTCTAAATTCTGAACTTTTAACTAAAACCTGAAATTCTAAATTATATAAGGTTTAAAATGTGATAGCACAGGCCCCCCAGTCAGACATTTTTAAAAATAATTATTGGGATTAATAATTTGTCTTAATTGTAATTTATCTGCAATAACTCATTAAAAAATCTGAATGGCTTAGTATGTGAAACATAGCTCTACTTTAGGCAGAGACTGTAAGCCTTGCTACATATTTTTCGTCTATTTTTGTTTATCTAGAGACTTGATCCCCATCATAGGAGCGTTGGAGCACAACTCTTGGTTCAAGCGTATCAATGCCAGCAATGTCAAATTGGTAAGGAGGATTTTTTTAACCACCTCTGTGCTTGCACTCTAAAAAAAAAAATTAAAAAATCTGTGGTATAAATTATTTAAATCCATAATGGTTCAAAGTTTTCATTAGCATGCAAGGACAAGAAAAATAATTACACATAATGGAATTTTCAAAAATAAGTACAGAAAAAGTTAGGAGAAAAAAAAATGAATGGATTACTTAATAGCATTTCAGGTACACTTGCTTGCAGAATTAGGAAACTTCTAGTGTAAAATATTTAGATCTTTGACATTTTAGCCGCACCCATTTCTAATCCACCTTTGCTTTGACTTCATGTCAAATAGTTCTGATAGTTCTGATCCTCTTCCAATTTGTCTGATTTACCATTTGTGACTTGTGTTATATCTGTGTTGAAATGTGTCATCCAAGACAGTGGAGGCCTGCAGTGAACTCATCAAAGTCATGAAGAGGAACTCTGTGATAGAAGATGTCAATCTGAGTGCTACTGGGATCAAACTGTAAGGGGTTTTGTTTCTGTCTGAAATAGATTATGTTGACATTTTTTGAGTTTGCTGTGGATGAACATATATTTTTTTTAAACTTTGAAAATGATTATTATATATTAATATTTCAAATATTGTAGTTTTACACTGTAAAGTCTTAAGCTGAGACAGGTTTGGAAGTCGAAGCTAAAAATGTTCAGGTATGGCTGTTGTTTTACTACATGTACCTGGACACAGGAACAACTTTGATTTGGGGTGGGGGGGGGGGGAAGGAGGAAAAGCAGGGGGTATTAATTTTAAAATGATTTGATATCAGGTGGGGTTGTGTTGATTCAGAACCAGGTGGGGTTGTGTTGACTCAAAACCAGGTGGCGTTGTGTTGACTCAGAACCAGGTGGCGTTGTGTTGACTCAGAACCAGGTGGCGTTGTGTTAATTCAGAACCAGGTGGGTTATGTTGACTCAGAACCTGGTGGCGTTGTGTTGACTCAGAACCTGGTGGCGTTGTGTTGACTCAGAACCTGGTGGCGTTGTGTTGACTCAGAACCAGGTGGCGTTGTGTTAATTCAGAACCAGGTCGGTTATGTTGACTCAGAACCTGTTGGCGTTGTGTTGACTCAGAACCAGGTGGCGTTGTGTTAACTCAGAACCAGATGGTGTTGTGTTGACTCAGAACCAGGTGGCGTTGTGTTGACTCAGAACCAGGTGTGCGTGTTGATTCAGAACCAGGTGGGGTTGTGTTGACTCAGAACCAGGTGGATGTGTTGATTCAGAACCAGGTGGCGTTGTGTTGACTGAGAACCAGGTGGGGTTGTGTTGACTCAGAACCAGGTGGGTGTATTGACTCAGAACCAGGTGGCGTTGTGTTGATTCAGAACCAGTTGGGGTTGTGTTGATTCAGAACCAGGTGGCGTTGTGTTGATTCAGAACCAGGTGGAGTTGTGTTGATTCAGAACCAGGTGGCGTTGTGTTGACTCAGAACCAGGTGGCGTTGTGTTGACTCAGAACCAGGTGGCGTTGTGTTGACTCAGAACCAGGTAAGTGTGTTGACTCAGAACCAGGTGGGTGTGTTGATTCAGAACCCGGGGGGGTTTTGTTGACTCAGAACCAGGTGGGGTTTTGTTGACTCAGAACCAGGTGCAACATGGCCTTGTCTTAACTCCGTTGGGACATTTTGCATTTATTGGGTCATTTCTTGCTTTAAGTTAGTTTAATAATTTATCGATTCCTTACCAGTTCAGGCCACGCACTGGCTAAAATCATTTTCTATTTCTTGAACCCTCCAGAGAATTTGTACAGAAATTTGCTCTAGCAATCATCTCCAACAGTGGCAGCCAACTGAACAGCCTGGACATATCGAACAATCTTCTAGATGACAAAGGTATCTACTCCCCAAAGTGTAGAGGCTGAAAACTCCAGATCAAAACAGATTTCAGAATGTTTTGTGTTTAAGATATTAACTTGTTTAAAGTCATCCATCTTGCATCGTACGTCCTAAAGAGGTAGCCCTTATCTAATAATAATGCCCTGGTTCCCAAGCCATGTTTTGGGAGGGTTACTTTCTTCTTTAACATGGGATGGCAACTCAAAAAAAAAAAAAAGAGGTTGGGTGGGAACCTGTAATATAATGCATATTTGGGTAGATGCATGGAAATGTAAACAAAATACACAAAAATAGATTTTCTTTTTGGCAGATGTTTTCTGATAATCAATAATAAAAAGTTATGAGCTTTAGTGTGGGTAAGAAATTTTAAACGTATTATTGAAAATTCTTTTTCTCTACTTGACAGCAATTCAGCATCTCCTTGGAGCTATCACCAAGCTGCCGTGTGGCCTGACCTACTTTGATATCTCTAGAACTGGAATCACAACAAAATGTCTGAATAAAGTGGCAGAAGTGTTTGCACAGTCTCCCAATGTCTTACCCACCCTCACCACACTGAAACTCAATGACAACGGGTTTAAAGGGGAGGAATTCCCGGTAAATTCTTAACTGTTTCTTATGAGCACTTCGGACAATTTCCTCACAGTTGTCTCTCCAGCACCCCCACCCCCACTTTTTCGGACTGATTGGGATCAATGTTTTTACAATGATATTACCATCATTCACGTGTCAATAGTAACTTCATCAGTCATCTATGTTTCACAGTCTTAGTTGCTCATGTCTCTGACTTGCCTTGAACTCTATTCATTAAAACATGATGTCATCAAATAATAACTTACCCCATTTAGTGCTTTTAACTCACCCCAGTTCGTGTTTTTAACTCACCTAAGCTCGTGTTTTTAACTCACCCCAGTTCGTGTTTTTAACTCAGCCCATTTAGTTTTTTTTAACTTACCTCAGTTTATGTTTTTAACTCACCCGAGTTGGTTTTTTTAACTCGGCCCATTTAGTGTTTTTAACTCAACCCAGTTCGTGTTTTAACTCAGCTCATTTAGTGTTTTTATTTTGTGTTTCAGGCTTTATACAACTTCCTGGCGCAGCCTAATGTCATCACACACCTGGACTTGTCTTTCACTGATTGTGCTCTAGATTCAGTAAGCTATTGATTAATAGTCTTAAATAAAAAAAAATAAATATCAGCTGCTTTTAGACAGACTTTTCCATTAAATTGTTTCATAGTAGTAATTTTGTATCTAAATTTGTAGTCAGCACTTAGAGATTGCACTAATTTCACTGGATCAGCTAATAGTTTTCTCACTTATATCTTACTTTACTGAATTTGAAGTGACTCACCTCAATGAACTTTGACCTTATTAGCTAAAGAGATAAGATACATCAATAAACAAAAAAAGAAAAGCAATTTATTTTCTCTCTTAAATGAAACATTAAAACACATCATCACCAATTTACAACACACCTCCCCCCCCCCCCCCACCCCCCTTTTTTTTTTTTCCAGCTGTGTGACCCACTTCTTCGTGGGTGTCCGAATCTGGCCGTTCTCAAAGCTTCCCGGACTGTGTTCACTCACAAGAAAACTAAAGATGTCATCATACCCCAGTCATGGAAACAGCTGTTTGCATCGTCCTGTTGTCTGGAGCATGTCGACTTCTCCTACTGCAAGTTGCCCAGTGAGGCTGTCAAGTAAGAGACCGGTTTTAAAACAAGATGGCCTCTATTAAGTTTTCTCTCTTTGAGATATTTTCACTCAATCGATGGAGCTTGCCTGATCTTTCTCAGATGCTGGGTGGCCGAGCGGTCTAAACTGACTCGATCCATATAGCTGGTGGTCTGGAGTTTAATCCCCACCAAAGCCCAAGACAAGCAAAAAATTTCCCGGGTGGATGGGACTCGTTAGCCTTGGATGGCAACTCATTTAAGAGAAGGCAAACTCTGAATTCAAACCAGGAGCCAGAATGATCAATAAATTAATCGTGGGCCCTCAAATATAGAAGAAAAAAAAGTTTCAATTGCAATTTTCAAAAGCATTAAAAATGTATTTTACTTATCAGTGGTAATATTTTGCTTCTCACTTTTTTTAGCATTCGACCCAATTGTTCCTTTTGTTTAAAAGCCAGACTTTGTCTGTCAAAACTCACATGCCAAACTTTAAATTTCTTTAATTTTAGGGAACTTCTTCTAGGATTGTCCAGCAATAGAGGCCTGAAGGACTTGTGTCTGGATATTAGCAATAATGAACTTGGGTCGCCTGGGGCCAACGTTATCACATGTTGTATAGCATCTGTGTCTGCCATCAAATCATTGGACGTCAGTAACAATGGTGAGTCCTGTAATCAGTGGGGATGCAAACACTTCACCACACCCACTTCTCTGACTTGCAACCTCAACACACCCACTTCTCTGATTTGTAACTTTCAACACACCCTCTTGTCTGACTTCAACACACTGTCTTCTCTGCCTTGTAACTTTGAAAACATTTTCTTCTGTGACTTGTAACTTTCAACGCACCTTCTTTTCTGATTTGTAACTTCAGCACATGCACTTTACTGACTTTTAACTTGAACAGTCTCTTCTCTGACTGGTAACTTCAATACATGCACTTCACTGCTTTGTAACTTCGACACACACACCCTCCTCTAATTTGTAACTTTTAAACACCCTCTTCTCTGATGTGTAGGTTTTAACACACCCTCTCCTCTGATGTGTAGGTTTTAACACACCCTCTCCTCTGATGTGTAGGTTTTAACACACCCTCTCCTCTGATGTGTAGGTTTTAACACACCCTCTCCTCTGATGTGTAGGTTTTAACACACCCTCTCCTCTGATGTGTAGGTTTTAACACACCCTCTCCTCTTATGTGTGTAGGTTTTAACAC
The DNA here is from genome assembly GCA_964017045.1 of Omphiscola glabra. Lineage (NCBI taxonomy): Eukaryota > Metazoa > Mollusca > Gastropoda > Lymnaeidae > Omphiscola > Omphiscola glabra. Next base: position 14,184,284 of record OZ024800.1, read on the forward strand.
ACCCTCTCCTCTGATGTGTAGGTTTTAACACACCCTCTCCTCTGATGTGTAGGTTTTAACACACCCTCTTCCTCTGATGTGTAGGTTTTAACACACCCTCTTCCTCTGATGTGTAGGTTTTAACACACCCTCTTCCTCTGATGTGTAGGTTTTAACACACCCTCTCCTCTGATGTGTAGGTTTTAACACACCCTCTCCTCTGATGTGTAGGTTTTGATGCTGACTTGAAAGCCATGTTTGTTGAGCTGGCCAAGAACACCCATCTAAAGTCATTATCTGTTGGCAGGAATTTTTCAAATATTAAACCAAAGTAAGCATCAAACGAGAGAAGTTTCTTTCATTAAAACTTCTTATTTTCTCCATATTCCTTTGCAATATTTGAGATGGAATTCCATAGTTATGAATTTTAAATGACTTGCCTATTTGAATAAAAGGAATGTACGATTAAAAAAAAGACAATAATCTCATCCATTTTTTATCCGCATTTTTTTCATTTAAAATTAAATTACTTTTGACATAAGACATTTAAGCACCTTTGAAAACGTAAGACATTTAAGCACTTTTGAAAACGTAAGACATTTAAGCACTTTTGAAAACGTAAGACATTTAAGCACTTTTGAAAACGTAAGACATTTAAGCACCATTGAAAACGTAAGACATTTAAGCACCATTAAAAACATAAGACATTTAAGCACTTTTGAAATCGTAAGACATTTAAGCACTTTTGAAAACGTAAGACATTTAAGCACTTTTGAAAACGTAAGACATTTAAGCACTTTTGAAAACGTAAGACATTTAAGCACTTTTGAAAACGTAAGACATTTAAGCACTTTTGAAAACGTAAGACATTTAAGCACTTTTGAAAACGTAAGACATTTAAGCACTTTTGAAAACGTAAGACATTTAAGCACTTTTGAAAACGTAAGACATTTAAGCACTTTTGAAAACGTAAGACATTTAAGCACTTTTGAAAACGTAAGACATTTAAGCACCTTTGAAAACATAAGACATTTAAGCACCATTGAAAACATAAGACATTTAAGCACCATTGAAAACATAAGACATTTAAGCACTTTTGAAAACGTAAGACATTTAAGCACTTTTGAAAACGTAAGACATTTAAGCACTTTTGAAAACGTAAGACATTTAAGCACTTTTGAAAACGTAAGACATTTAAGCACCATTAAAAACGTAAGACATTTAAGCACTTTTGAAAACATAAGACATTTAAACACCATTGAAAACATAAGACATTTAAACACCATTGAAAACATAAGACATTTAAACACCATTAAAAACATAAGACATTTAAGCACTTTTGAAATCGTAAGACATTTAAGCACTTTTGAAAACGTAAGACATTTAAGCACTTTTGAAAACGTAAGACATTTAAGCACTTTTGAAAACGTAAGACATTTAAGCACCATTGAAAACGTAAGACATTTAAACACCATTGAAAACATAAGACATTTAAACACCATTGAAAACATAAGACATTTAAACACCATTAAAAACATAAGACATTTAAGCACTTTTGAAAACGTAAGACATTTAAGCACCATTGAAAACATAAGACATTTAAGCACTTTTGAAAACATAAGACAATTAAACACCATTGAAAACATAAGACATTTAAGCACTTTTGAAAACATAAGACATTTAAACACCATTGAAAACATAAGACATTTAAACACCATTGAAAACATAAGACATTTAAACACCATTAAAAACATAAGACATTTAAGCACTTTTGAAAACGTAAGACATTTAAGCACCATTGAAAACATAAGACATTTAAGCACTTTTGAAAACATAAGACATTTAAACACCATTGAAAACATAAGACATTTAAGCACTTTTGAAATCGTAAGACATTTAAGCACTTTTGAAAACGTAAGACATTTAAGCACTTTTGAAAACGTAAGACATTTAAGCACTTTTGAAAACGTAAGACATTTAAGCACCATTGAAAACGTAAGACATTTAAACACCATTGAAAACATAAGACATTTAAACACCATTGAAAACATAAGACATTTAAACACCATTAAAAACATAAGACATTTAAGCACTTTTGAAAACGTAAGACATTTAAGCACCATTGAAAACATAAGACATTTAAGCACTTTTGAAAACATAAGACAATTAAACACCATTGAAAACATAAGACATTTAAGCACTTTTGAAAACATAAGACATTTAAGCATTATTGAAAACAAAGACATTTATGCATTATTGAAAACATAAGACATTTAAACACCATAGACGTGTAACATTTAATGCACTATTGGCATACGCCGTCTTATTTAAAATTAAAGATAGCTTGGACTTATTGATAACAATGTAATAATGTGTGCATATTTTAGGGCTATGACCGAAGTGATGAATGCACTGGCTCTGCTGTTACAAGAAGAGACATCTGTGAGTTCTATTTATAATTTTGATTAAACGTTGTTGTTTGGTTTGATTCCACTATGTCAAGGTCAATGTAATTTTTGATGATGAGGCTACGATTGCAGTTGTTTTGTTATAACCAGTCTTCTGCCATTTTGTAAGCTGTATTAGACACTATGATTTCTCTGACATGTAAGCTGTACTAGACACTATGGTTTCTCTGACATGTTGTAAGCTGTACTAGACACTATAATTTCTCTGACATGTTGTAAGCTGTACTAGACACTATAATTTCTCTGACATGTTGTAAGCTGTACTAGATATTAAAATTTCTCTCACATGTTGTAAGCTGTACTAGATACTATAATTTCTCTGACATGTTGTACGCTGTACTAGATACTATAATTTCTCATTGTAGGGTCATTTGATTTAATCAGTAACTTTGTGTATGTCGTCCAGGTGTTGGAATCCTTGTCTCTAGCTGAGTCCAAGCTAAAGGCAGACACAACATATGTCATCAATGCTTTAGGCAGCAACAATGCCCTCCAAGAGATAGACATAAGGTATTTGGAATTTTCTTTCCCCTTGCTTACACAGGATATTTTTCATCAAGTGTTTTTTGTTTTGGGTCTGATTTTTTCTGCACATCTTGCCTTACGATCTCAATATTGTTGTATGTCGATCCACCACACATCTTGCCTTATGATCTCAATATTGTTGTATGTCCATCCACCACACATCTTGCCTTATGATCTCAATATAGTTGTCTGTCCATCCACCACACATCTTGCCTTATGATCTCAATATAGTTGTATGTCCATCCACCACACATCTTGCCTTATGATCTCAAAATAGTTGTCTGTCCATCCACCACACATCTTGCCTTATGATCTCAATATAGTTGTATGTCCATCCACCACACATCTTGCCTTATGATCTCAATATTGTTGTATGTCCATCCACCAACAGTGGGAATGCCATTGGTGACCTGGGAGCAAGGATGCTGGCCAAAGCACTGCTCATCAACTCTAAACTGAGGAAGGTGGTCTGGGATAAAAACAATGTTTCTATAGCAGGATTTGAAGATGTGGCTGAAGCACTCCAAAGGTGAGTGTACTTTTTTTCCACTCATTTTCTATTTGATTTTATGAAGCTTGAGTCATAGTTCTGAACATCTCTATTTGTTGAGGATGTGGCTGAAGCACTCCAGAGGTCAGTTTTCTGTTTTTTTCCACACTCATTTTCTATCTGATTTTATGAAGCTAGAGTCATAGTTCTGAACATCTCTATTTGCTATTGTTTCAGAAATGTGACATTGAAGAAGATGCCTTACCCAATTAATGATGCAGCACAGGCACTGAGACTATATCCTGAGAGGACAGAAGTAGCTCTACAAAAGGTGGGTGGTGTCTGTGCATTTGGCGTGGAGTTGTATGGTTGGCACTTTGTCCTTTCTCATCTATGTTATGAATGAAAGTGTGGTATTTAAATTTAGTGGCTTAAACATAATATGTACACTGTAGGGGGGTGGGGTGAGTGTGGGTGGTCTTTTGGAAAAGGGATTAGGTTGAGCGGGTGGTGGCTTGAATGTCAGTCAGGGGGTGTGGAGGGATTGGGAAGAATTAGAGTGGTTGGGGTTATGTTGGGTTTGGCAAACAAGAGTGTGGATTGAGTTGGGGGAGGTTAGAGGATGGAAAATGATTGTGAGATTTTGAAGGGAATGGCATCAAAACTGCAAATTTTACTCAGTATTTTCTTTTCTTTGGTTATTACTAAATAAAAATCTCCAGGTTATTGACCTTCTGAATTTTTTTTTTTACCATAGTCATGACTCGCTATCGCATAATTGTGCAAAATAACCATTTAAATATACATACAAGATAAGCTCATATGGGTGCTGGGTGGCCGAGTGGTCTGAACTGAGCAAATCTCAAGCTAATGGTCAGGAGTTCAATCCCCGCTAAACCCCAGTCAAGCAAAAAACACCACCAGCACCCCGGGTGGATGGGACTCGTTAACCTTGGACGGCAACCCATCTAAGAGAAGGCAACTGAATTCAAACCCGGAGATGGGGAGATGGAGTTCACATGCGCCTAACTGGCAGCAGTGAGACCTCTCGAACATCAAACAGTGGAGCGCCGTGAGCATTCTAAGGAATCAATCAATCAATCTCCTAGATTTGACTTTGTAACGCGCTTTGAGCCTTTGGGGATGAAGCGTGATTTTTCAAATAAACTTTATTATTATTATTATTATGCCATTTATTTTATATCCTTATCATAGATAAAATCATTTGTGTATCTCATTGTACAGATTGAGTCCTGCCTTCAGAGAAATAACAGCCCAAGAAGATTTGCATCAGCCCAGGCCTACCGCCTCCAGCAGGGTTTTCTCATTAGCTCCACACAGCAGGTGACAAGAAAATTAGTTTTAAAAAAGCAGTCCAACAAATATATTTTTTTTTAAATTAAAATTTACTGCGCATTTAAAATCGGTGAGTTGTAATTGTCTTAAATGTTTATTTTACTTATAACAAACTTCACATATCTTACAGATGGTAGATAGACTCATTGTCCAAGTGGAAGATACAATTGCAGCCCTGCGGACATTTGGCACAACAGATGCTTATGCTCAGGAAATAGAAACTGCAGAGAAATTTTTGGCAGATGCCAATAAATCAAAAATGGTATGCTGAAATAGATCAAATGTAGTTGTAATGATATAACCACAAAGAATGCTTTCGTTTATCTTCCTACCTGTGGGATTGTATTGTATTGATACTTTGTTGTACAACTGTTGGAAGAATTCTTTATGCTGTTGGTTTCAAAAAGATGTGCTGGTAACATCAGGTCATTTAATTGCAGCTGCTTCCTGGCCTCCAGGACATTGGCATCACATCACAGTCCACCGGCAATCCCATAGACGATGAGTTTAATGTCATGACAGGGCAGCTGACACAAGTCATAGAGACGCACATGAAGGTAGGGGAGATCAATTCATTAGTCATAGACGTGTGGGTAGGGGAGATAAACTTATGTATTCAACAAGATATCATGAGGCACAATTGTAATTTTTCAGCCATCCACAAACATATTAAAAATTGTCATTTTGGAAATGGACATTCAAAAAGGTTCAAACTCTTTTCAAATGAGGAAATAAAATCTGAAGCAGCCATCCTCTTAACAATTTCTTTTACACAACAGAAAACTACTGAAGATATGTTGAAATGTACGTGTAGCCACTGTCCAGCTGTCATGAATAACCAGGTAAGTCTCAACACGAACTCCATATTTGCTGAAAATTTTGGTCATTCAAAACTTTGCCATAAGTATACTCTTAATTTGAAGTACTCTTTTTAAAAATATATATTTTTAATATAGAAAATGATATAGAAGTTAAATAATACATTTAATACTACAAATACTTATAAATTGTTTGTTAGATTATGAAGTTCTTTTAAAATTATTATTTTTTATGATCATCTGACAACAAAATCTATCTATAACAAATGTCATCCTGACTGAAATCAGACATTCCAAAATGCAATCAAAGATGGCTGTCAGTCAAAAAGTGTTCTTCCCAAAGATTTTTCCAAACATTTGTTAGAGGGGGCAAGTGCTGATGTCTATAACCTGACCAGGTAAGCTCATCTACAACTTTCTATTCAAGATGTCATAAAACAATTGAATTTTTTCAACCTGCCAATTTATCACTTAAGGGTTTTATGACTTACCTATATCACAAAAATTTGATTACTATCATCCCTTATTATCTAACACTATCCGCTCCTATTCTGCCACACTAGCCCCTCCCCTTCTAACCCACTAGCCCCTCCTATTCTGTCACACTAGCCCAGACCTGTTTACCCTCAAACTCTTAAAATCGTACAATATCATCTCAAAATCATTCAATACATTATCGTAATAGAAAAAATAAAAAATTCAGTATATATATTGTATACACAAAATCATACATTGTATGCCAAAATCGTAAGAGTAAACAGGTCTGCTGGCCCCTCCCCTTCTGCTACACCAACCACTCCCCCTCTTCCACACTAGCCCCTCTCCATCTGCCACACAGCCCCTCTCCAACTACCACACTAGCCCCTCCCCTCTGCCACACAGCCCCTCTCCATCTACCACACTAGACCCCCCTCTGCCACATTAGCCCCTCCCCTCTGCCACACAGCCCCTCTCCATCTACCACACTAGCCCCCCCCCCTCTGCCACACTATCCCCTCCCCTCTGCCACACTAGCCCCTCCCCTCTGCCACACAGCCCCTCTCCATCTACCACACTAGCCCCTCCCCTCTGCCACACTAGCCCCTCCCCTCTGCCACACTAGCCCCTCCCCTCTGCCACACTAGCACCTCCCCTCTGCCACACTAGCCCCTCCCCTCTGCAACACTAGCCCCTCTCCATCTACCACACTAGCCCCTCCCCTCTGCCACACTAGCCCCTCCCCTCTGCCACACTAGCCCCTCCCCTCTGCCACACTAGCCCCTCCCCTCTGCCACACAGCCCCTCTCCATCTACCACACTAGCCCCTCCCCTCTGCCACACTAGCCCCTCCCCTCTGCCACACTAGCCCCTCCCCTCTGCCACACTAGCCCCTCTACATCTGCCACACTAGCCCCTCTCCATCTGCCACACTAGCCCCTCTCCATCTGCCACACTAGCCCCTCCCCTCTTCCACACTAGCCCCTCTCCATCTGCCACACTAGCCCCTCTCCATCTGCCACACTAGCCCCTCTCCATCTGCCACACTAGCCCCTCTCCATCTGCCACACTAGCCCCTCCCCTCTGCCACACTAGCCCCTCCCCTCTGCCACACTAGCCCCTCTCCATCTGCCACACTAGCCCCTCCCCTCTGCCACACTAGCCCCTCCCATCTGCCACACTAGCCCATCCCCTCTGCCACACTAGCCGCTCCCCTCTGCCACACTAGCCCCTCTCCATCTGCCACACTAGCCCCTCCACTCTGCCACACTAGCCCCTCCCCTCTGCCACACTAGCCCCTCCCCTCTGCCACACTTGCCCCTCTCCATCTGCCACACTAGCCCCTCCCCTCTGCCACACTAGCCCCTCCCCTCTGCCACACTAGCCCCTCCCCTCTGCCACACTAGCCCCTCCCCTTCTACCCCAAGATTGACATAAAGAGCTGATATTTTGTTTTTTCTCTCATGATTTGGTTTGGGATTAAAGATTAGTTGGACTTGAAATGGCCTGGCGTCTGTTTGACAAAAAACTCTGGACGTTTACCTTGATACTTTAAGGATTTTACATGAACACACTGACTCTTTTATTGAAAACCTTAACTGTAAAGTATGTTTTAAAGTATTTTTAAAAATCAAATTTTTTTAACTGAGAACACAACAGATTGGAGTGTGCCCCACGTTGGATTAACCTTTTGAATTTATTAAGATTGATTCATGTTTTTCAGTTGGGCTGCTTCGAAATATCTCTAAACGATTGCTAGAATTGATACTTCAATTTGAACTAAACTATTGCTAGAAGTGATACTTCAATTTGAACCAAACGATTGCTAGAAGTGATACTTCAATTTGAACTAAACGATTGCTAGAAGTGATACTTCAATTTGAACTAAATGATTGCTAGAAGTGATACTTCAATTTGAACTAAATGATTGCTAGAATTGATACTTCAATTTGAACTAAATGATTGCTAGAATTGATACTTCAATTTGAACTAAAAAAAATTCAGAATTAATGTTTCAACTTGAACTAAATGATTGTTAGAATTGATAATTCAAATTTTTCAGTCTGGAATAAACCTATACAAACATAATTTTAGAATAGCTTTAAAAAATATGTTGAACAGTCCCAAAAAAACAACAAAAAAACCCACTGATTATGATAAAATTAGAGTCGCCACTTGATTGTATTTGAATGTGTAACAGATGAGATTTTGTTAATGTTTCAGTGAAATAAATCTGGCAGTGGCCGCCCTGATCTCGGACCGTGTCATTGAAGAGATCATCGATTCTATGACGGCCTGCCAGAAAAGTTTGGTAAGATTTGTCGGGATGATGAATCCTTGCAATGAGACACATAAAATATTCTGTTTACCATGCACTCACAGCTGTGCTGCATGCTTCACCATTCTATAAGAGCCTCTATGTTATTAACTGTTAATGCTATAGGCTGAACTATCAACTACTAGCCTGCAATGTAAAGCATTTACTATCTGATTGGAGTTCCCTGACCTAGTTTGGGTAACATCCTTTGCTTACAAATAAAAAAACTCATCCAATCCGCTTTCAGATAATATTTAAATTAGAACAAAGTTGAATCAATGTATTCCTATTAATAGATCAAATTAAATTTTTCTTTGAATAATTAAAAACTTGACTCACTCAGGTTCCTTGATATTTATTTCCTCTTCCGTTTCTTTTCCTGTTTTTTTTTTTTGTGTGTGCTGCATTTAAGGGTAATCATTTAAACTTGCGGAGGAGCGGTGTTCTTAAAGACAAGGAGAAGGTGGATGAATCTGACTGTCGGGTGAAATCGTCAGTGTCTGGTGAGGTGAGAACAGATTGCTTTACATAATCCTATCACACTCCTGCTGTTGCCTTTGATCACAATGGAAGTATCTTTAAACAGTGCATGAGTAAAACATGTCTGACTGAAATATCTCTACAGAAAAATGGGTCCCGTTTGTCAGCCTAAAAAGCTATTGAAATACAGCTCCAATGTGATTGTAGCCTTAGTGATTGAAACATTTGACTAAACAGATTTTTTTTTGCTACAATTACATCGGATCCAAAGAATACCGAATTTCGGACTGACACACAAGTCCCAATTTAGTAGAAAAAAATCAAATGCATGAACGAAGCTCAGATGCTCAAAGTAGCTCAGTCAAATTCCGTCACAGTTGGTTCGTCGTGTGCACATACCAAGGAATTTTAGTCAAAATCAAATTACTTTGGTTATTATTGGCAGAGTTGTCTGACTTTGGTTATTATTGGCAGAGTTGTCTGACTTTGGTTATTATTGGCAGAGTTGTCTGACTTTGGTTATTATTGGTAGAGTTGTCTGACTTTGGTTATTATTGGCAGAGTTGTCTGACTTTGGTTATTATTGACAGAATTGTCTGACTTTGGTTATTATTGGCAGAGTTGTCTGACTTTGGTTATTATTGGCAGAGTTGTCTGACTTTGGTTATTATTGACACAGAATTGTCTGATCAATGCTTCAGAAGAAAATAATGGCGGCTTGATTCTATTGTTGACAACATAATTTCACCATAGAAACTTTCAACACTGTATTGACAGCTAAAAATTTCAAGTGTAACTTTAAGGAGAAATAATTGGTTACTACTACATAGTTAATTTGTTAAGTTTGCAACCATAAATCAGTTAATTGGTTACTACTACATAGTTAATTTGTTAAGTTTGCAACCATAAATCAGTTAATTGGTTACTACTACATAGTTAATTTGTTAAGTTTGCAACCATAAATCAGTTAATTGGTTACTACTACATAGTTAATTTGCTAAGTTTGCAACCATAAATCAGTTAATTGGTTACTACTACATAGTTAATTTGCTAAGTTTTCAACCATAAATCAGTTAATTGGTTACTACTACATAGTTAATTTGCTAAGTTTGCAACCATAAATCAGTTAATTGGTTACTACTACATAGTTAATTTGTTAAGTTTGCAACCATAAATCAGTTAATTGGTTACTACTACATAGTTAATTTGCTAAGTTTGCAACCATAAATCAGTTTGAATATCCACATAGCTGAATACTAGTCAAGGATATTTTCATAATGAAAGTGGGATGCGATCAGATGCAGAATGACCTCATTGTCAGACTAATTTCTCTACTGGAAAAAATGGGTCTTGTTCGTCAGTCTAAAATGCCATTGAAGTTTTGTTCCAATGTGATTGTAGCCTTAGGGGTTAAAGTGTTTGACAGAACTGATTTTGCTTGTAGAAACTTCCTGTTATGTCAGGCAATACGAATATGTGTGTAGTTTAAATGTATTTGTAGTTACATATAAATACCTCTATCCTCTTGTTAGAGGTATACTGTAATGTTTATGTCCAATGTAACATTGTCGACAAGGATTATTTGATTACTTCGGCTCTGTCTCCATCTTACTCATCTCTCATATTCCTCCCCAGAACTCCCCTGAGTTAGCAAACAAAAGGAAAACTTTGATTAGTAGAAAAACCAGGCCCCAGTCTGCTATGGGTAAGTAGGAATGTTATAATTTCCTTCACATTGGCTCTCTGTGCGACATTGGCTCTCTGTGTGACATTGGCTATCTGTGTGACAGTGGCTCTCTGTATGATGTTGGCTCTCTGTGTGACGTTGGCTCTTTGTGTGACGTTGGCTCTCTGTGTGACGTTGGCTCTCTGTGTGACATTGGCTCTCTGTGTGTTGTTGGCTCTCTGTGTGACATTGGCTCTCTGGGTGACATAGGCTCTCTGCGTTATTTCATTAAATTTCATCCCTGGACATTGTAATATTGTATTTAAATGGAGCTTAGCACTTGATTTTACCATTTTCAAGATAACAGATTGAATGATTTTTTATAAATTAGTTTTCAACTATTGCACTGCTAATTTTTGACCTGTTATTAGTGTTCAATTGGATGAGACAGCTTTAATGGTTGTCTCAAATGGTGTTATATTGTAGAAGACAGCTTAAGTGTTGTCTCACCTTGGGTTACATAATGGCCTATTTGTGATGAGTGTTGTCCATGTCCTATAGGAGAAGATGAAGGTGACAAAGAGACTTTGTTTCAGAGCTGTAATATAATGTCAGGTAACTGTGGTTAACATTGGTTCAACTGTTCATTGTCTGGTAACATAGATACATAATTCACAAAAGTTACCTAACTTAGTCAAAGTTCACGTCTGTGGCTTTTTTTTCTTTCTTTTAATTGAAAAAAATAATAGTACTTACAAATAGAATTTTTCAACGGCTTGGGAGACTTTATTATTTATAAAAATGATGTAGTGACATCTTTGAAACATCCTTTTCTTAATTTGTCAATTTATCAATTTTTAATGACGATGTCTTCTCCTTGTAATCGCGTAACTTTATGATTTTCTTCTTATTAAAAAAACAATTTTTTTCTTTGATACCTTTTCCAAATTGTTGTAGATTTTATTGTCTGTGGTTAAAGACTAGTATTAATTTGCTTCTCTATTACTAAACCAAGTTTTCTGAATTATCCTTTTTTTATTACACTTTTTTGGTTTTGTTTATACATAATTCTTATACATGGAGTATTAGCAAGATAAAGTATCTTTGAATTGGACTGCTACTTATTCCGTAGGACAAGTCTCAGTATCTTTACTATTTACTGCTACTTACTCTATATGACAAGTCCTGTATCTTTACATTTTACTGCTACTTACTCGATATGACAAGTCACAGAAGCTTTACATTTTACTGCTACTTACTCTATATGACAAGTCACAGAAGCTTTACATTTTACTGCTACTTACTCTATATGACAAGTCACGTATCTTTACATTTTACTGCTACTTACTCTGTATGAAGTCACAGAAGCTTTACATTTGGTCCACATTAGCACGTATGTTTTCACGGGCTTTGATTTTCATTGACTATTAGATTAAAAGTGCATTTTACTAGAATTTTGCTCCAGAGTTTCAGTGTACTCTTTTGGTGGTTGGAAATGTTTAAATACTCAAATGTTTAGGATAGTGAATATGAGATCAGTTTTCAATACATGTCACCAAACTTTACCAACTTATGGCTGGAGAGTGAATCATCCATTTAAAATATATCATTTGAAAATAAATGTCAGCCCAACATTGAAGATATGGATTTTAAGACTTAATAATTATGTTTGCTTTATAACTAAGAGATCTACTTAAATAAGAACAATTGGAAAATGTTAGTTTAGCCATTATTTCTCCATCTGTTCTGTCAAACATTTCAACCAGATCTAAAAAACTTTACCGCCAAGTTATAAAATTTGACAGCATTGAATACCAATTAAAATATGTCAACACTTTAAAGAGTGCCCGACCTGTGCAGGTTGTATGGTCAGACATAGTAATACCAAGCCCTCACTTGTAGACGATCAAAATATTTAAATTATTTTTTTGCAGGTGATGATGTCATTGCTCAAATAAGTAAAACGAGTTTGCCAGCCATGAGAGAAAGAAATGAAGGCAGGGGAATTAACATAAATAAATTTAAAATATCTTTTATAATCAATAAAATTTTGAGTACATTTTCTTCTAAATTAAAGTAAATAAAAATGCCACTGTTCTTTATTTCAATTGTTTAACAAAATGAAAGATACATTTATTTAAATGAAACATCTGATGAGAAAACCTTGCTTTGCCACAGAGACGCTATCCAAGAGCTCTGAAGACACTCTGAATGAGATCAGTCGCCTGGCCTCCTCTTCTTCCCGGCCTTTAGAGCATGTCACCAAAGCTAGACCAAGGAGAGAGAAAGCACACAGGCCAACACGGCCCATAGTAAATACTGGTAAGTTAATCTACTTTATCTTTGGAAGTTTTTCAAATAGGGCTCAGCTGGGTCCTGATCCAAATAACCGGAAATGCAGAGTATTAGCATACGGGGCACATACCTGTACTTTGGGGAAACAAACGGGTTCAGATTTTTTTTTTTTTTAAAGTTAACTTCTCATTTTCTATGATGCATTCCACCCAGTGAGTAGAAATAAAAGTGCATGTATAGAACCAGTACATCTTTTTTTTTCAATAATTTTGTGTACAGTGTATCTGAAGAAAAAAAATAATAGAAAAGTGACCAGCAATTGGTGCATAATTTAATGCACGCTAAATGAAACTACAAAGCTCTGAAAATTATACTGTAGTTACTGCAAATTTTGTGTAATTATTCACCTTAGCAAGATGCATATCTTTCGTTGAGACCATGGCACTTTCTATTTACAATAAATATTTCATTTCACACGGTGCCTGACTTATGATACTGAGTAGCAAAAGTTTGTGTGTGTGTGGATCACTTCTAAGGTCTGTCATAGAATTCAATAACAGTAATGTAATTTAACACACATATAATAAGTGAAGCAATTGGCGTAACTGAGGGATGGCTAGGATGGTATCTGCACAGTGATGATATAAGTATTTATTTTAAAAATATGGGTAGGTTGGTATCAGAAATATGAAAATTGCTACCAGCCAACAACCAGCAACATTAATGGATATAGCAAAGCTCCACCACATGTTTGATTTTTGTTATATTTATGGGTAACGGCAGGGGTTCTCAACCTCAGGGTCAAGATCCACTTGGGACTAGGCAGTTTCTTTTCATTTGCAATTTAAAACTTACATTATGTATAGACTTTGTTTGTTTGTTAAATTTTATATAATTAAAAAAAAAAAAATTCCTCAACTTAAAAGATGGAAGCTTGCACGCAAATCTATAAACAGGTGTGTGAATTTATCAAAATATTTCTGGGGGTTGACCCACAGAGCCCCCTCTACAGAACCCTCCACCCTTCTTAGCAAATAATTCTGCTTCCCTCCAACCCGAATTAAAATTAAGGTACAGCGAAGACTTTTAATTAAAATAAAAACTCTCGGCCCCTTTCCCCCTTCTCAATGCTTGTTTCTGAATTTTAAAATAGAATTCTGGTTGTGGGTCATCATAACTTGACAAATGTTATATAGGGGTCGTGGCACTAAAAAGGTTGATAACTGCAGGGTTAAGATTATAATATTAAACTATTAGTGCTTTGAAGCCTTCAACCTTGGTGTCTTCGTGATTGTTTCTGGTTCTATACATGAACTGTTCACTTCTCCTCATTGTTTGTATGGAACACATTATAGAAAATGAGAAGATGACTCTTTTGAAGCTGCCAGACCAGGTGTAAAAAAAAACTGTACCCAGCTCAGCACTAATTTTAAACATTCAACATTTGATGTCAACACTTCCATGCGACTATTTAAACAAAAATTATAAGAAAGTGACAGATCATTTGTACCAGTACCTAATCAAATCTTCTGATGTCTTGTTGTTGACCTCTTGTTAAGGCACCACAGAGCTGGAAGAGGAACCAACAAATGGACCATTGTTTGTGAGGCAGCCTTCCCAGCCAATTATTTCTGTGCCAGCAACTAGAGAAGATGACGCACCATCTGCTACTAACAAGTCAGAAAATAAACCCAGACCAGATGAGTCGACCAGGTATTTTCATTGTGTTAGTGAACTGCTTAACAAATCGACTCATAACACCCTCTTAATGAACTTTTGAAACCATCTCTGCTGACTCTGTGTCAACTCATAACACCCTCTTAATGAACTTTTGAAACCATCTCTGCTGACTCTGTGTCAACTCATAACACCCACTTAATGAACTTTTGAAACCATCTCTGCTGACTCTGTGTCCATCCTGACTTTTAACACCATCCCCCAACAGATCTCCTGTTTGTAAAATGAGCGTTTTATTGAATGAAAGTTAATCAAATAATATGGGCAGAATTTCCAAATATCTTGATTTAAAAATTAATTTCTAACTGAATTTGTTACAGTCAACAAAAATTTATTTCAAATGTAATTATATTATAGAGAAAGGCTATATGAAACAAATATTACCAAATCCATCTCCATTAATTCCTTATTTCATTAGTTTTTATACTGTAAGCTCTAATGTTGTGTTTGCCTTGCAGCAAAGCAGACAAAAAGCGTCTAGGATTCAAAACAACCAAAGTTAAGGAAGAGAAGGACAAAGATCAAAAAGATTCTAAGAAAAGGTAAATCTACATTAGATAAATGTGATCCGTCAGCAGCCGTGACAACATCATGAAATCAACGAGGAGAGATCGTCAGTTATTGTGATAATAAATAAAGCTGAGATTGTGCTTTTCTAGATAATGATTCACATGAGATTATTGAATGCACATGTTTGATAAAGAAGTTTAACTAATGAAAGTATCCAGGCCAAACCTACACATTTCTGCACCCTAGGTCAAAGCACATATTCTGGGCCCCCCCACCCTCACCCCCCATACACACCACACAAAGTTTATTTATAATTTACAATTTAATATGCAATATTGAAATTTTGATTAATAATCACTAAATACAATCTTTATAATCTTTGAACCAATTTTAAAATCAAAACTACACTACTGCAGCATTTTATATGGTCTTTTGGAAAAAAATAACATACACGTTTTATATGGTCTTTTAGAAAAAAATAACATACAGATATTTTATATGGTCTTTTGGAAAAAAATAACATACACGTTTTATATGGTTTTTTAGAAAAAAAGAACATACAGATATTTTATATGGTCTTTTAGAAAAAATAACATACAGATATTTTATATGGTCTTTTAGAAAAAAATAACATACACGTTTTATATGGTCTTTTAGATAAAAATAACATACAGATATTTTATATGGTCTTTTAGAAAAAATAACAGATATTTTATATGGTCTTTTAGAAAAAAATAACATACACGTTTTATATGGTCTTTTAGAAAAAAATAACATACAGATATTTTATATGGTCTTTTAGAAAAAATAACATACAGATATTTTATATGGTCCTTTGATAAAAATAACATAGATATTTTATATGGTCCTTTAGAAAAAAATAACATACAGATATTTTATATGGTCCTTTAGAAAAAAATAACATACATATAATTTATAAATACTCAATTGTTTTTCTTCTTTGTCATGGCCCAGGTTGACCCTATGGGAAATCCGGCCCTCAAAGTATCTTCTTCTAGTGTCCATTTAAACACATGGAACTTGTGAGGCCAATGAAACAGTAATTTGGGTGCTTAAAGTTATAGGGATGCTTAAAGTTAAATTGATGCTAAAAGTTTAATGTTCTTAAAAAATTCTTTAAAAAAAAATCATTTCAGCAGCTCATTTGGCTTTTCCAACATTTTTAAAAAGAAATCTGACAAGAAAAAGTCATTTGATGAGGGCAAGGCTGAGGCAGAGCTGCCTACTGAACCTGTGGTCACGTCTGCACCTGCTAAACAGTTGGAGAAAGAAAAACCGTTGGAGGTAACTTTTTGTTCTATGTATAAGTTTGCTTCATCTCCCACTGTTCAATATTTAATTCTAGACAATGAGGCATTGTGAGATAAGAGTGGCTTATTCCTTGAAATATTTTATCAAATTTATTTCAATACACCATCATTTTATGACTCTTTGCATGGATGTGTGGCTAACATGTTAATACTCTGATTAGACAGTAAAGCACTGATATGATTGGACAGTAAAGCACTAATCTTATTGGACAGTAAAGCACTAATCTGATTGGACAGTAAAGCACTAATCTGATTGGACAGAAAAGCACTAATCAATGTACAAATGAATGTAAATTCAAATCTACCCCCAAGGTAGACAGTTTACTAATTAATGTGTAATACTACATTAATTAAAGTTGTTATGAAATAAAAGTCAACATTAAGATATGGAAACAAGTTATGGGTTTCCTGTCAGGAAAAGTGATAATAAGTATGTGAAGACATATTTAATTTATTTTTATGCTTGACATTCTATAAAAGAGAGTACATATACATTTGAAGACATGTTTAACTTATTCTATGCTTGAAAGACTGTCAAAGAGCGTACAGTTATTGTGGAAGAATCACCTACCATGAAGATGGCAGAACCAGCTGTGAATAATGTTGAACATGGAGCCGATGAGAAACTCCCAACGTCTCCAAGAGCACCCAAGTCAGCACTCCTGCCACCCTCAAAGGTCAAGGCCCCAACATTAGCAGCTGAAGAAGATTTCTCATTGGGTGTTGAGGACAGTAAAAAAGGTAACTCATCTTGATTATTTCTTTAGAAAATTGTTTCATCCATCAAAAAAGTGATGGAAGTGGTAAATAAAGTACAAGTAGAAAACTAGTTTCATCCATAAAAAAGTTATCGAAGTAGTAAATAAAGTACAAGTAAATTTCTTAGGAACCTTTACAAAAAACTTTCAAAACACATTCAAAATTTGTCATTTGAAGAGTTGTCAGGAGTTGTGTCCCATATAAGGTATTCCCTCTCTTCATTATTCTTAAATATGTCTTCAAAATATTGTACATTTGATTACAGGAACCCATTCCCTAGCAGGCTCGCATGGAGAAGTTGACAGGAAAGATGAAGTCTCTAAGCTGCCAGCAGGCGTTGTCAAAATTCCAGGATTTGGGGCACTGGGTGGCAAGAATTTATTACATGAGATGAAGGCCACCCACGAGAAAAGATTGTCTAAGTTCACGCCATCTACGCTCGAGGTACGTCAGTACATATTTAAGATGAATCAGAATGAAAAGTATATACTAGTTTTCAAGTAATTTTCTTCTTGTTCAATATTTGAGGGCCCACGATCAATGAATTGATCATTTTGGCTCCTATGTTTCAGAAGAGTTTGCGATGTTACTGTGCATGGTTTAGAAGGGGATACTTCACTGGTTACTCAGCAATGGTGTTATGAACTGGGGGTTGGAAGACAGGAGGCAATAGACGCAAATGTGTCCAGTGTAGTCGCCTCAACTATTGCTTTTGGAAGTTTGTCCCAGTCCCTTACTGCCTTTGGCAGGAATGAGGAACTCCTGTGCTGAGTTCTTGTTTTTAATAGCCGGAACTGCCTGCCGTAGCCTCGTCGCTTGGGGGGGGGAGGAGGAGATGGTTGAGTTTCAGTTTAATACTGGAGCAGTGGACCAGCCCATTTTTAATCTTGTACAAAATGAAGAGCCTGGATAGTCATCGTAGTTCTTCAAATTTTTCTTTCAATGTTGTAGTAGCTGTTTATTTAAACCTTGTTGATAAGTCTTTGCTCTTTAAGCAAGTATTTTTTCAGTATTTAAATAATGTTCCTGTTAAAAAGAACCCTAACTCTGCAGTCTGCTAAGTTAATCGAATTTCTGAAGAACATGTTATGTCTTTATCATATGCCTCTCTTGAATCGGCAAAATTATTTTTATTTATAGACAGTAAATTTGAAGAATTGATCAAATTGTCATTTTGTACAGGAGGACAGAAGGAAAGAGGTCAAGCCACCGGAAGAGAAAAAGAGAGACTCACAGGAAGACAAACTGAAAACTGCTGGAGTAGATGAGGAGAGAAATAAAGATCTGAAGCCAGCTCCTGAGGCCAACAACAACATCAGTCTCAGACACTTGGAGCCGGCTGATCTGAGCAGGTCAAGGCCGTCCTCATCAGAGGACCATGAGAAGAAAGATCACAATGACTCTACTGGTCATACCTCGGTGTTGAGGCCACTGACCAAAGCCGCTGCACCCCCACCTCCCAGCAAGCCAGCCCTTATCCCCAAGGCGAGGTTCGGCTCAACGAGACCAGTTTCAACTATGGAGGAGGGTGACGAAGTCGAAGACATTCCCAAGTCCATGACGACGTCAACACCGGATTATTTGTTTGCCAACTGTGAGGATATTTTTCTTTTTTTTTTTTTTTTTCAACCTGTTGTATTATTTTTCTTTAACGCCTGTATTTAAAAATTAGTTGGCTATTTCAGCCTTGAAAGTACTCAGATTACTCATGATAGATTTTTCTCTTTTAGTGCTGCTGTCACCAAATTTGATATTAGCCTTAAGATTACATCAAAGAGTTTATTTACAGGATGCTCACCCTATTTCTTAGGATAATATATATATATAAAGGACTGCATTCAAGCCATAGTGAAGTAAATTAATAGTGTAACAATAGACAACATATTTTGTTGCACTGTTTGTTTATTACCCAGCAAGCTATTTAACAGACACCAATGGTGTCCGAGAGGAAGAGGGGGTGGGGGTTAGTCAGCACTTGACCCACTAAATGCCTCTCCTTTCTTTGTCCAGCTTCTCTGTCAGCGACCAGCACTCGACCCACTAAACAGCTCTCCTTTCTTTGTCCAGCTTCTCTGTCAGCGACCAGCACTCGACCCACTAAACAGCTCTCCTCTCTTTGTCCAGCTTCTCTGTCAGCGACCAGCACTGGACCCACTAAATACCTCCTCTCTCCTTGTCCAGCCTCTATGTCTGCAACCAGCACTCGACCCACTAAATGCCAGTCCTCTCTTTTTCCAGCTTCTCTGTCGGCAACCAGCACTCGACCCACTAAATGCCAGTCCTCTCTTTTTCCAGCTTCTCTGTCGGCAACCAGCACTCGACCCACCCCACCGGTCAAGCCACGCCCAATATTGCCTAAACCCAGGAGGAGCGGTACAGGTGCCGAAGATGCAGGTAGGCCGAGTCATAATCACCTCTGCAAAATGCTCAGAAATTTGAAAGTCTTGAAAAACCAAAATAAATATATCTCATCACATCTAGTTTTATAATTTCAAGCTAAACAGGCTAGGATAGGATACATGACATTATATGATAGGATTATGTGACATTATATATAACATTTTCATTACACTTTTACATTTATGAAAGTTTCTGTCCTACACACCACTAAAAGTTGACGTAAGATTGTAGTTGAAACTGTCTTAACATAAGATTGTAAGGTTGTAGTCAAAACTATCTCAACATAAGATTGTAAGATTTTAGTTGAAACTGTCTCAACATAAGATTGTAAGATTTTAGTTGAAACTTTCTGAACATAAGAATTTAAGATTGTAGTTGAAACTGTCTCAACATAAGATAGTAAGATTGTAGTTGAAACTGTCTCAACATAAGATAGTAAGATTGTAGTTGAAACTGTCTCAATATAAGATTGTAGTTGAAACTGTCTCAACATAAGATTGTAGTCCTTGATGAAAGTTGATTCTTGATAACAAGCAGGCTGCAAGTGTATAAATAATGATTTTACATGGGCGTTGCTTGTGACTTGTTAATGATACATGACTTTTGCTAATGATTACATGACTTTTGTTAATGATACGTGACTTTTGCTAATGATAAGTGACTTTTGTTAATGATACGTGACTTTTGCTAATGATACGTTTCATGAGCGAGTGTTTTGGTTTGGGCTTTGTAAGACTTGTTTTGTCAGTGAGCATAGCTGGTGTCAAGGTCAAGGTGACGGAGAGATGGCAGGTGTTTGTTGTTATGGATCAGCATTTATTATGCAGAGTGAGAGCTGAAGGATGGATGGACAGAGAAAAGTTGTTATGCATGAAATTTAGTAGTCGTTAGTTCAAGTAATGACCAAGTTGTCTTCAATGTAGCGTGGTCAGTTCAAGTAATGACCAAGTTGTCTTCAATGTAGCGTGGATTCGATGTATAGGACATTAATCTGTGGACGTGGTTGTAAATTAAGAACTCTTGGATGTATTTTACCTTTAGCTTTGTTGCCGATATTAAATTGTGAAGAGAGTTGTTGTCCCTAAACCACAATTGAGGCACCGAACTGCCTGTTGGAGTCCATAAGAACTTTGGCTCACGATATCCAACAGAGTTGAAATTATGTGCATTGCCTAGGTTCTGGTATAGTTGAAGCTTTGAAATATTGGCAACGGCCTCAATAATAATTGAACTGTTTAAAGAAAAAATTATTTAAAATGTTTGAAAAAAAACCTCAATGAACATAGCTAGGGTTATAGTTCCAGTCCATACTAAGGGTAGTGTATATTTGTTAGCTGGTTTTTTTTTAAACCCCTGTAAAGCTAATCCTAAGTTAACAGTGAAGTTCTCCATTTATGTAAAATTCAACATTACTGCTGTGACAAAGTGTGTGCTAAGTTGTTCTATGTACTTCTTACTGCTGTGACAAAGTGTGTGCTAAGGTTGTCTATGTACTTCTTACTGCTGTGACAAAGTGTGTGCTATGGTTGTCTATGTACTTCTTACTGCTGTGACAAAGTGTGTGCTAAGGTTGTCTATGTACTTCTTACTGCTGTGACAAAGTGTGTGCTAAGGTTGTCTGTCTATGTATTTCTTACTGCTGTGACAAAGTGTGTGCTATGGTTGTCTGTGTATTTCTTACTGCTGTGACAAAGTGTGTGCTAAGTTTTTCTATGTATTTCTTACTGCTGTGACAAAGTGTGTGCTAAGTTTTTCTATGTATTTCTTACTGCTGTGACAAAGGGTGTGCTAAGTTTTTCTATGTATTTCTTACTGCTGTGACAAAGTGTGTGCTAAGGTTGTCAGTCTATGTATTTCTTACTGCTGTGACAAAGTGTGTGCTAAGGTTTTCTGTCTATGTATTTCTTACTGCTGTGACAAAGTGTGTGCTAAGGTTTTCTGTCTATGTATTTCTTACTGCTGCAACCTGGCTATTTTTTCAAACATTTTAGCATTTTATTATTTGGCCACTTCTCATTGGTTCACACATTATTATGCCTCTCTTAATTGTTGTTGTTTTTTCATGAGTTAAACTTTTTGAATGTCCGTAAAAAAAAAATGTTTAAACTGTCATAAAAAGCATTGTAAAAATACTTGCTTTGCCTATATCACATCTGGCATGAGTTGTGTTTCAGTGAAGCCTGTTGCATACTGCAACACACCGTATTATCTTGTCTTTATCAAAAGTGCACTCTAATATCCTACTTGAAGAGATAACGTTTTTTTAAAAAGTATATCTCTTCAGTTTTCTGGAGCAAAAAATTTTTTTTAATTTACCAAACTTTGTTTCTGCATTGTTCACACCCTGACTTGACTCTTGCAGATTCTAATTCCAAACATTAGAATGAAGCATGTCTAACTTAATCCAATGAGACATTCAGCTGTGAGTATTTTATTGTGAAATTTGAATTTGGCACCTCCAGCATGTCTGACTTGTTGTGACACGCAAAACTGCACCTTTCCTTTTTTGTTGTTGTTGTTGTTGTACAATTCCAGTTTATTATTTGAACATGCTTTGTGGACCTTCGCATTTCTTTTAATATAAGTTTGTGTATTCATTTATTGTCTTTCTGGCTTGTGTGTTACAATTGAGAAATTAATGTTGATTGCTCTCACTGACTTCGTTTCCAAATAATCCTACAACCAAACAGGAAACCGAAAAAAATCCTAAAAGAACATGTTCAAACTAGGGTGTCTCATTTCCTGGATTTATTTTTGCTTATCCTGTGAAAACAGGATTAAAGGAACTCTCATCCCAGGATAAAATCAAATGAATTAAAACCAGATAATAGGCTGAATTGAATAAAAAGGTTTTTTTTTTTTTTTTCCTCATATTTAATTCCCTACCTACTTTACTTATGCCTTTTACCCTGTCTGGGGCACAGACTACCAAAAGAAAAAGTCATTTTTTAAAGTTTCTTTTTAAAATGTGTGTCTTATTTTTTGAGTTACACTTTCAATGATGGCACCAAATTGACATTAATTACAATACTGAACAATCCAGTTTTAATATATTTTTATTTCCAAGAATTCACTCTATTTAAATACTTTTTATGTTTTCAATGCATTTTTTGGTAAGGGTTATTTTGCTTATTATATGAATGTGGTCTTGACTTGAAAACTCTTAAGACCATATGTACTAGAGCTACTGACCTTAGTAACTTCGGGCAGTTTACTAGATTTTATAGTTGTATAGTGACAGTTTGTGACAATTTGTGACAGTCTGGCCGACTTACCAAATGTAAAAAAAAACCAAGAAAGTTGTATTATAGAAGTGTGTAACCGGGATTTCCCAGGATGGGAAAATTGCCAGAGAAGTCTGTTTATTTTCTGAAAATCATATGGGATCCTGGGAGAGAAACCCTACTTAGAACACAAGAGTAAAACAGTTATACCCAGAGTAAGTAAAATGGTCTTGCAAAGGTCAGAGCTCATGATCCATTCAACTCAAGATATTTGTCTTTAATAGGAGGATAAGATTTTTGTTGTTTGGTTCATCTGACAAAATATTCAAAAACTGATATCAAACAGTCCAACTGTGGATGTTAATCAAGCAGTCCAACTATGGATATCCATCAAACAGTCCAACTCTGGATGTCCATGTGCATGGATAGTTGCAATTTTTAATTCAAGTGGATACGTCACAAACATACTGAACTCTAAGGACTCGTACAGTCTACAAGATAATTATACTAAAGATATTAAATGTTTCACTCAAACTCAGATCTTACATTTATGATCTATGTGTCATTTACAAACTCAGATCTTACATTTATGATCTATGTGTCATTTACAAACTCAGATCTTACATTTATGATCTATGTGTCATTTACAAACTCAGATCTTACATTTATGATCTATGTGTCATTTACAAACTCAGATCTTACATTTATGATCTATGTGTCATTTACAAACTCACTTACATTTATGATCTATGTGTCATTTACAAACTCAGATCTTACATTTATGATCTATGTGTCATTTACAAACTCAGATCTTACATTTATGATCTATGTGTCATTTACAAACTCAGATCTTACATTTATGATCTATGTGTCATTTACAAACTCAGATCTTACATTTATGATCTATGTGTCATTTACAAACTCAGATCTTACATTTATGATCTATGTGTCATTTACAAACTCAGATCTTACATTTATGATCTATGTGTCATTTACAAACTCAGATCTTACATTTATGATCTATGTGTCATTTACAAACTCAGATCTTACATTTATGATCTATGTGTCATTTACAAACTTAGCCCCAAAAAGCTAAATAAACCTGTGGAGCTTCTCCACTGACTGCCATCGGTCTCATTTAGGCCATACGCTGAGAAAAGTTGCTCCACTGACCGCCATCTGTCTCATTTAGGCCATACGTTTAGAGAAGTTTCTTTCCATCCCTCAATTGACACTCCCACCTAGATTACATTCATAGAATTACTCAACCATCCATTTAGGGGTTCTCAACCTCTCGTTGCCAACATTTCTTTTCAAATAGTTCCATACATCAGCTTAAATCAATGTGTTCCATCTCACCCCATGGAGTTATTTTTACTTCTTAGTTGGCTTCTCTGGCCCCTGGAACAGCTATCGATTTCAGCAGTGTCCAAACAGTCATATTAGTCTTCCCCATCATTCACGCTGTAACATTGTGGTTGTCCAAAACTACTAGAAAATATTTTTGCTGTTTGTCTGATAGAATTTTGGAAAATTGTTTAATTTAAATGGTTGCATTTTAAAAATAATTTTCAAATTGGTTTTTCGTTCCATTATCTTTATTATTTTCACGCCAAAGAATTTTAGCTCAGAATTGTTTAGCATTCACAATGTGTTCCCTTTTCTTTTGTGGCACTTGCTACTATTTGTATCATTGTCCTTTCTTATCAGTTCAGTTTTTTAATATTTTTTCCCTCATGATTTTGTAAAGAATAATTATATCTATTTTCATATTTTATACTTAGAAATCACAAACCAAATATTTAAATAAAATCTCGTTACAAAGCAATACTTCAAAAGTTCAATGAATTCAGTTCTGGTGAGTTCATCATGGAATAAACCCAACCAGAGACGTACACTATATGTTACTGGTGGATACTTCAAAGATGTGCATGTTGCTGTGCTTTTCTTACAAAACTTCCATGATTTATTTATTGTCCATCTATAACTTGATGTTGTGTTCAGCTAACATATCACCATAGGTCATGTTGCATGCTTCTTATTTCAATTATTGTTTTCATTCTCTGCATCGTCTCGGCTCTCCCCCCGCCCCCCCAACTGTATCAACACCACCCGACCCTTGCATGAACATGGTAGACATTGAGTCATCTTCACCACCATCTACGCCATCATCAGCGACATCGCTGTCGGCCCCGCCGACAATCATCACGACGTCTGAGGTGACCACCAGCGACGGCCATGGCAGTAGTGAGACGGAGCCGCCTGCTCCAGCGTCTGGCGTGGTGTATGACTCTGCTACACTGAGACTTACCGTCAAAGACAAAATAAAGAGATTGAGTAAAAATAATGAAACCAGTGAGTCCTCCGGCTCTGGCTCTGCTGCCCCGGTTGCACACACACCTTCCACTGGGGTAGAGAATGGCTCAGAGAACGCTGCAGAAGGTAGGGCCATTTGTTTTATTACTGCCATCCTTCCTCTTCGCCTTTCTTACTATAAAAACCTCTGGTAGCTGCACCAATAGCTTGGTAATTTTCTTCAAGTCACAGCCCTTAGAAGGTAGTTGCACAGATGGCTTCGTTATCATCACAGAAATCACAGCCAATAGATGATAGATGCACATATAGCTTTGTTGTTTAATGAAATCACTTCCAATAGACGATAGTTGCACAGATAGCTATTTTGTTTTATTGAAGTCACTGCAAAAGATGATAGTTTCATAAGCTTTCAGAATTTTAAAAAAAAATTTAAAAATAAGGTTTTACTTTAAGGAGAACCTGTCCCATCAAGGGAGATGACTGTGCATGTCATGTTATTTCTTTAGTGTTGTTTTCATTGGGGGTTTCATTAAAATATTGTTTTCCTTAGCAAGAGAAATATGTTTTGATATATTTCATATAGCTAATATAATACCCTCATTACCTGTAGCAAATATAGAGTAACGGGGTGTTAAATTCAACCATTACTTTTAGAATGTTTATGTTAACTATCTCATATTAAAATATGATTTTTATTCATTAGGTATTCATTCATAATTTATTTTTAAAATTAATGTCTAAACCACTGTGTATATTATATTATTGTGATTTATTTTCTGAATGAAAGAACATTTTTGTTAAAAATAGATTCAAATCGATTTTATTTGTAAAGTTTGCCTGAGATATGAAGGAATATACCATAATTAATTGCTTAGCATATTCAATGTTTTATTTGCTTCTCCCGGTCTCAATGTTTTCTTACACCTGTACTGCTTCACAATTGTTTGCTCCCATAGCTGCCCTGATAATCTAGACAGTTGTCACTCCCATAGCTGTCCTGAAATCTAGACACTTGTTGCTCCCATAGCTGCACTGATGTCTAGACAGTTGTTGCTTCCATAGCTGCCCTGATATCTAGACAGTTGTCACTCCCATAGCCGCACTGATGTCTAGACAGTTGTCACTCCCATAGCTACCCTGATATCTAGACAGTTGTCACTCCCATAGCTGCCCTGAAATCTAGACACATGTTGCTCCCATAGCTGCCCTGATATCTGGACAGTTGTTGCTCCCTTAGCTGCCTTATATATAGACAGTTATTGTTCCCATAGCTGCCCTG
Organism: Omphiscola glabra; assembly: GCA_964017045.1. Lineage (NCBI taxonomy): Eukaryota > Metazoa > Mollusca > Gastropoda > Lymnaeidae > Omphiscola > Omphiscola glabra. The sequence continues at coordinate 14,210,711 of OZ024800.1, forward strand.
AAATCTAGACAGTTGTTGCTCCCATAGCTGCCTTGATATATAGACAGTTATTGTTCCCATAGCTGCCCTGATAACTGGAAAGTTGTTGTTCCCATAGCTGCCCTGAAATCTAGACAGTTGTTGCTCCCATAGCTGCCTTGATATATAGACAGTTATTGTTCCCATAGCTGCCCTGATAACTGGAAAGTTGTTGTTCCCATAGCTGCCCTGAAGTCTAGACAGTTGTGCCAGACAAGGCCTTTAACTGATAACTGGAAAGTTGTTGTTCCCATAGCTGCCCTGATAACTGGAAAGTTGTTGTTGCCATAGCTGCCCTGAAGTCTAGACAGTTGTTGTTCCCATAGCTGCCCTGAAGTCTAGACAGTTGTGCCAGACAAGGCCTTTAACTGATAACTGGAAAGTTGTTGGTGCCATAGCTGCCCTGAAGTCTAGACAGTTGTTGTTCCCATAGCTGCCCTGAAGTCTAGACAGTTGTGCCAGACAAGGCCTTTAACTGATAACTGGAAAGTTGTTGTTCCCATAGCTGCCCTGATAACTGGAAAGTTGTTGTTGCCATAGCTGCCCTGAAGTCTAGACAGTTGTTGTTCCCATAGCTGCCCTGAAGTCTAGACAGTTGTGCCAGACAAGGCCTTTAACTGATAACTGGAAAGTTGTTGGTGCCATAGCTGCCCTGAAGTCTAGACAGTTGTTGTTCCCATAGCTGCCCTGAAGTCTAGACAGTTGTGCCAGACAAGGCCTTTATGTCCATTGATCCTTTATTCCACCCAACTGAGCTTTTAGTTTAAAAACTAGGTTAACACTAAACACTGTTAGTTGTAGACCACCCTGTCCAGGCAATTTTTACATAACTATTACCACCTGATTTTTTTTCCTGGGCTAACTGAACAAACCCTTCTTATTTGTTAGGCACAGAGTAGATATAGAATTGAGGTAAGCTATATTCATCCATTTATCTCCCCTGTGCTATTGACATATATATATTAATTAATACAAATTTTGCAATAAAGTTATATTTATTCAGTCATGTTGCTTGTTGAAACTTTTTCTACATGAGTTATGAACCCTTTACTATCACGCCTGGGTTTCGTTTTAAAATAAAAAAATTTAGCAATTACCCCAGTTTAGTTGGCCCAAGTCCATTGAAGTTGGCCACCAAAACCTCATCCCTATTTTCAGGTGGGTAAGAGAGCTCAGTATGTTTACAATCAAAAGACATTGCTATGAATAAAAGTTAAATAGCCTGCATTGTAATGACATTATCATTGACATTATCAATGACATTATCAATGACATTATCAATGACATTATCAATGACATTATCAATGACATTATCAATGACATTATCAATGACATTATCAATGACATTATCATTGACATTATCAATGACATTATCATTGACATTATCAATGACATTATCATTGACATTATCAATGACATTATCAATGACATTATCAATGACATTATCAATGACATTATCAATGACATTATCATTGACATTATCAATGACATTATCATTGACATTATCAATGACATTATCAATGACATTATCAATGACATTATCATTGACATTATCAATGACATTATCAATGACATTATCAATGACATTATCAATGACATTATCAATGACATTATCAATGACATTATCAATGACATTATCAATGAGATTATCATTGACATTATCAATGACATTATCAATGACATTATCAATGACATTATCAATGACATTATCAATGACATTATCAATGACATTATCAATGACATTATCAATGACATTATCAATGACATTATCATTGACATTATCAATGACATTATCAATGACATTATCAATGACATTATCAATGACATTATCAATGACATTATCAATGACATTATCATTGACATTATCAATGACATTATCAATGACATTATCAATGACATTATCAATGACATTATCAATGACATTATCAATGACATTATCAATGACATTATCAATGACATTATCATTGACATTATCAATGACATTATCAATGACATTATCAATGACATTATCAATGACATTATCAATGACATTATCAATGACATTATCAATGACATTATCAATGACATTATCAATGACATTATCAATCACATTATCATTGACATTATCAATGCCATTATCAATGACATTATCAATGACATTATCAATGACATTATCAATGACATTATCAATGACATTATCAATGACATTATCATTGACATTATCAATGACATTATCAATGACATTATCAATGACATTATCAATGACATTATCAATGACATTATCATTGTCTGTAAGAACATTGCTTTGCTTTCCTGGCATTTACGTTTTTCCTTCCCTGTGACTTGATTATTGCTTTCATGCTGTGAGCTCTTGTATGTGCTGTGTGTTGCCTTCATCTTTTATCACTTACACTTTTTTTTTTTTATCTTTCTGAGTTCTTAATCGCTATAGGTGTTTTTAATTGGAATTACATGAGCCCAAACATAATGTTGCTTACTATGTTCATATGCCTGCTTGGACTAACTGGACCATAATTGTATGAATAATATAAAGATTTGTCACCTTTCCTTACCAAGGGAAAAACGTACATTTTCTGTTGTTTTCCTTACAATATGGAAAAGGAAAAGATTGTGATAAAGTTAAAGCATATTTAAATGCACTATCAGATTATGTGAGAAAAAATACTTTAATTTAAAGCATACCAATTTATTTATTAAATATCTTTTTTTTTTTTTTTGTTAAACATTACTAAACAAGAGTATGGAGTAAAAAAAATCATAAGGTTGTAAGAAATATTTGTTCCTTAATTTATTTTCTTGAACACATCTCAAAGACAGCAATAGATCATTACATATAAAAAATTGTATCCCAATCTACTTTTAACAGCTATATATACATGTTGGATAAGTGTGACTTAAATATTACGATGGTAGTTTAATTTTAATTTTCTGGTTTACTAATTTACCTTTTTAGGCAATAATTTGGAGGATTTCCTGCCCGAGAAATGTTTTCATTTAGATAACAGCATTTTATAAAAGGACATAATGCTTTTTAACTTTAATATTATTTTTTATTTTTTTTAACATTTGAATTTTTTAAATCAAACGTTATTTTTGGAAAGGGTTGAGCATCTTCTATTTTTAGAATTTAACTTACTATGTTAATTCTATTCTGCACAAACAATGTGTTGAGTTTAAGGTTTAAACTAGTAGTTATTTTTTATGGTTAATGAAATCGATTACATATGATATTTATATGTATTTATACATAATGTATATATATATGGTTGCTCAACAAGTTAGAATAAATAAAGTAAATGTTTATTACATGTCTTCCTCAAGTTATAAATTTCAAATATATCTAGTGTGTGGTTCATTGAATACATTTTTTTACATGATATGATACCACAAACAAATTTTAAAAAAAGAAAATCCTATTTTACTTAACCATTTTTATGTTTTCAATTTTAGTTTTAATGAAAATGATGAGCTGTTATTTTCTTTCATTCTCAGCTCTGATCTTCACTTGGCTAATAATAAGGTTTAAAAGATCAGTTCTTTTTTTTATGCTTAAATTATGCATTAAAAATTGTACACATTTATTTTTTGCTGTTATCTCCAGAAGTGAGGAAGTCTATAAATGCTAAAGAGCCCATTAATGGTGAAGGAAGAGTCTCCAAGGAATTGAAATCCCCAACAGAAGAAAAATTAGAAGATGTCCCTAATACAAAAGGACCCAGTCAGCCAGCAGATGATGAAATAATGGTGTGACCTGTACATTAAGTTAGGTTTGTGCCAACAGTTATTCCACCAAGGTCTGGGTCAGTTATTCCACCAAAGTCTGGATCAGTTATTCCACCAGGGTCTGGATCAGTTATTCCATCAAGGTCTGGATCAGTTATTCCACTAAGGTCTAGAAATTTCATATTTACCTTGGGCATTTAAAATAAAATAAAAAAATATTATTTTATTTTTATAAATTGACAGACCATAACATTTCAGAAATGTGAATGGCTGATTCTTTGATATCCCGTTTAATTTAAAAATAAAACTGAATCTCTCAAGTCAAGTTTTGTGACACATTGTCATTCAGCTAATTGTCATAAAGGCACTGCTGTGTGTAGTTGAATTGACACATTGTCATTCAGCTAATTGTCATAAAGGCACTGCTGTGTGTAGTTGAACTTGATTTTAGAGTGAACTAAAATTACATGCGTAAAACTCAAGTGATGTCATTCCATCAAAATGTTATCCATAAAACTAATAAGATATGCACAGTAAATTTGTCACACATTCTGTGACATTATTGAATATACAAACTATGTGGCTGATTGTCTCACAACTTGTTTCAAAGAAATACTGTTTTCAAGACAAGAAAGCATGAGCATTAAGCTGTTAGTTTTCTATAGTTAAACTGATGATTTAGTTAATGATCATCTGTTTAATTGGATCTGATCAGAGATGCACAGACTGATCATCTGTTTAATTGGATCTGATCAGAGAAGCACAGACTGATCATATGTTTAATTGGATCTGAGCAGAGAAGCACAGACTGATCATATGTTTAATTGGGTCTGATCAGGGATGCACTGTGCTAAGTTTTGTGGCAGCAGAACTCTGTGTGTCATATTTTAATTGAAGGCTCCTTTCTGTCTTATTGAATCTCTGTAAACCACCTGAGTGAAAATAATCAACAATGAAATGATTCTTTTCAACTGCTATCAACAGCATCTCACCAGCCTGACTGGAGGTCTGATTGCTCATTTGTCAGTGGTCATTACTTCTTACCTGATGGTTGAGAACAGTATTTGGCTGTTCAGATTTTGTTGTTTTTCCCACTGTAACAATCTTGTGATCTGATTTACTGTTCTTGAATTATTATAGTTTTAAATTCAATCACTCAGGCTCAGTTGTAGTTGAAATAGTTATTTTTCAACAAATGTATTTTCACCCTTTAATCGCTTTCACAAAAAATAATCTATCTATTTGTATCTCCAAAGAAAACATTGCTTAAAATAATTTCAGCATTTCCAACTTTTCAAAAAAATTGTCATTTATTTGAAGCTTAGAAAACTTTAAAAAAAATGTTTTGCCATCTTAAACTTGCATGAGTTTGTTGACTGTGGGCTACTGTTCCAGTGCAATAAATTAGAGGATTCAATTCTGTATTTCCCTAGAACGAATCTCTTTAAAAATGTCCATTTAAGGATGTTACTTTTTCTTTTTTTGATCAAACTGAGATTTTATTGAAGAAATTTGAAGTTTTTTTTTTAAAACACTCTTTCTCGTTTTTTTCAATTAAGCATATTTAAAGTTCCCTTCCCAACTTTTCCTCACGTCTAGGTCACTTTGACTTAATGTATATAAAATGGTAAGAGGCAGTTCAAATTGCATCTATTTTTAAAAAACTATCAAAGCAACTTTTTTCCCTCTTCCATGTGGATACCAGTCACCATTGTTCCTCCCAGCACTTGACCCTGGTCATCGTGCAGTATTTTAATTTATGCCCATAAAGCGAGTACCGAATTCCAAATATTTGATTTCCCTTATTTAAACTGGGGTTTTTTTTTTCCAAAAGAACATATTCCAATAATCAATTATGTGATATAAATAATATTCTCAGAAAGTAAAATTATTCAGGGATGTTAAAATTAATTAAGAAATTGTGTACACCATTCAAAAATCATCATCTTCAGTTGTAAAAATATTCTCATGAGACCATCTGCCCTAGCAGAAGTTGTGGATAAATTGTTTTTGCGTTCATGTACAATCCTTACCCAGCATTTCTTGAGTAGATGTACTCCATTGTCATTTTAAAATGCATTTTCTTTAATATTTGGAACTGCATAACTTCAATCCTAAAAATTGTAAATAGAAGTATGTGCCTATTTCTATTGTAAATTTACTTTTCGGTTTGGGGGTGGGGGGGATATTTCATTGATTCCACTTGGTTAATATGAGGATGTTAATCAAGTTTTGTACAAATTACCATCTCAGTCAATTTATTTCCTGTGCTTTCATCGTGTTAGTCTGTGTTTTTTTTTTTAATTCAACCAAGATTAGATCTTTACACGTTGAAAATGGTAATATACTAAAGAGAACTTGGCTTGACCCCCAGCTTCACAGTGAAGACTGTTAGGTTCATCTTGTTACATAAAGTCTAGTGCAGAATACACATCTGTTAACATAAAAGTTTTTGTACAACTCTAGAAGTTAACGAGGCCACCCACAGTGGTGACAGTACAGATGTCATATAAATCAGTCTAATGCAAAGTGAAAGCCTTTAAAAATAGTAAAAATGGTTTAATGGCATTTTTTTAATTTAAAAAAATCCATCTTAATGTTTCTTGTTCAATAATAATTTTCTGCATTGATGAAGTCTTTTCATTAAATGATTGTTTTATTTTTGGCCAATCATTCTGTCTGTCCAAAAATCATCTTGTAAAATAGATCATGGTGAGTCAACCATCCCCACAGCATAATCTAGTACAGGTATCAAATGCTTATTTTTTAGCTATATTCTTTCATTTTTTTTACATTTTGGTAAATTTATGTTTGCTTTATTATGTCAGGTTTGCATTACTTGCATCTGAGTTACGTGGATTAATGTAACGTAACATTTGTTTTATTTTATGTTTATACAAAAGTTAATTATAGACCTTTTTTTTATTACTGTTTAAAAAAAATAATCAGGGCCCAATTTACATAATAATGGGTATAATAATAATAATAATAATAGTTATATCCTATTAATTATGATAATATTAATATTCTGTATTTAATGATAATATTTATGTACATTAAGTGGGCTCAATGTGCGTGTGTGTTAGCCTATTTTTCTTGATTATTTCCTCACTGTTGTATCTTAGTTGTTTGGCAGTGGCTTCTGTAATTTTATCAATTTAATCTCATCCATGTTTAATTCATCTTATCCAGCTTTAATCATTACAGCATATTTGACATTAAACAACAGACACAATAGAACAATTCCCTATTTATTTTAAAACATAAGTTGGTTGATTTATTATCAAATCAATTGAACACTGCTTCTGACTTCCAAAATAAATTGAACACTGCTTCTGACTTATGTACTCTATTGAACACTGACTTCTGAAATGAATTGAACTCTGACCTCTGACTTATGCAATCAACTAGCTGCTGTAGAATGGCTTATGCTTCTCATATATGCAAAGTTTGTTGCTGAAAAAAAGGGCTTGTCTTGGAAAGTGATAACACTTTCGGCCTTTCCTGCCCTTGACAATAAATGTTTGTGTTTGTGATCAGTGGTTTCTGATAGTGTAAGATATTGTTGTTACTTTCATCAAACCTGCAGCCTTTGCCCTTAGGGCATTGTTACTGTGTTACTGCTTTCTCTCTATTGCACCACACCTGATCACCAGATTGTTAATAAATTATGTCTTTCTGTACTGCACGATTTCAATGGACACTTGACCAAGTGTGGTTTTTGTTGAATTATGTTGATGAAATGAAGGGAAATTGTTGGTAACATTGAAGGAAGTCATCTGTTTACTTTTGTCTTATTATATTTTAATTTTTGCCTAACAGGCCAGAACCAACAAATGAATTTATCCAGCAAAATATTGATTATCTCGGATGCTCAAAAAGCATCTTATTTGTCAAATCTTTTAATAATTAAAAAAAAAAATTGAATTCCTTTAAGTTTAAAATTTAAAAATTAAAATGGCATGATGTGTTTTTTAAATGTTTGTAGAATTTTTGTTTAAAAAGTACAGGAAGAAACATTCATAAATAATCATATTAATATGTAAATAATTTGTAAATCTTTTTTTTTAAAGTTAGAGAAAGGATGATTTATTAAAACATATTTTCAGTCCTAAGATCTGTCAACCATCAACTGTTGTACAATTTTAAAGAATATAATTTAATTAGGTGTTTTTCATGTTTGTTAGTGATCATATACAAATATTTTATAAAATTTGGTTATGACATTTTCCGATTTCCAATTTTATTTGCAAAGGGAAATAATTGAATAATTTATTAGTAAATAAAAATAAAAGGTCAAGATTCATTAGACTGACATAGTTTTTAGAAGAAAAAAAGTAACAAAGATACATTCTTTCCTATACATTCTTTATCATCACTATTTGATAGTATGATGACCAATAATGAAATTATTGCTTTGATAATTAAATACTACTTTGCTGCTACGCCAGAGGGAATAAATCCCTGGATGTTCTAATGATTTTTTTCTCATGTAAATCTCAAATGCTCGAACAAAATCTCCATAGAAATTTTTTTTTTTTTAAAATATGCAATGATTTACTAATGAGTATCTTGTCTCAGTGTTTTTTCTCTACATTACAATGGAAACGTTGTTATATGTGTGTGTAAAATGTACTCTCAGTTCATGTCCCGCATTAACTCTTGAATCAAAACTATTTAAAGTATTCAAATAAAGTGTGTCTTGTTGTCTAAACTGCTAAAATATTTCACTATACAATTTGGGCATTTAGTTTGTTTTCTAAAAAGCGTTTCCCAGTTTTTTTAAAGCAAGAATCCAGCAGCTTTTATCACAATGGAGGAACACAAAGCTGGGCAGCCACATATGTCAGATGGGGTGAATGATTTAATATGTGTGATGTTATTTTTTTATGTGATTCACCTTTCATGTCATTCATTCATCATGTTCAGAGCTTCAACAGTTGCCCTGTTGCCAGTTCATCACAGTCTTACATTAGCGATATGGAGATTCAGTGAATCCATAAACTAGGTAATAGTTCTCTATGGCCACGAGACCAAGTGTTGAATCGAATTGAAGACCTTAGTTCTAAAATTACTTAAGACACAAAATACACATTTTGAGATAATCAAGTTCAAATATTCTTTTCGTATATAAAAGATGATCATTTTCATATGTTGTCTTCTTGAATTCAGGGACTTGGGCACACTTTAATGTGTTCAAATTTCTGCAGTAAACTTGGCTAAACTGGATAAGACTAGTTCAGTTTAGATTGATTTTGAAAAAAAATTGTGACTTGAGGTACTTTTAGCACTAGGGTCTTTAATTGAACCTTGCAACTACCAGCGGCTCAGTTCTTTCGTTTTATCTTTTAGATTATTTTTGCTGAAGTTGTGTGCATAAATTGAAAAGCTGACATTGAGATAAATCTACTGCTTGTCTAGACTTTTGGTTTTTTTAGTAATTAGTCAACTTTTTTTCATATGCTGAATTTAGTGCCTTTTTCCCTTAGATCTGACTGTTGTTGTTTTTATCACTTTCTATTGACCATATTTTATTTTCTGAAGCTAACATTTTTTTTTTATTGAACATGCCATTACTTTGTGTATCAGATGTTTCAACTTGATGTACATACAAACCTGTTTTTTTGTTGATTTCCCCGTGTGTTGCCATGGGACTGTACCAAATCTTAAGTATTCAGAACGTATTAATTGGTTTATCATGGTGTGTCTAATATTCTTCACGTACCAACCTGCAAATCTAGGTTTGCACCTCTTTCACTGCACTTCTTTATCTTTGAACATGGGTCAGCAAGCTCCAGATGTCATCTGTGATCAGCAAGCTCCAGATTTCATCTGTCACCAGCAAGCTCCAAATGTCATCTGTCACCAGCAAGCTCCAGATGTCATCTGCCATTGCCACTCATTGATCAAACATCTTTGTATCTACATGTTTCTTATCATAGGTCCAATGCAAGTTATTGCAAGGTGATAACTGAGTTTTGTGAACTAAACTTGAGCAGAATCTGAAATGTTAGAGAACCCTGTTAAAAACAGTTGATTAAAATAGCTTTAAAGTTGATTCATTGTTGATTGGTCAGTTTGTGGTGAACTCGATTATTTCATCTTGTAAGTAAAACACTATAAATGAAACAGCTCATTTGACATTCAGCTATTGCTTGACAAATGTGTGGGAAATAATTTTTGAGCTTGAAATAGTCAAAAAAAAGTCAAAGTATTTTATGGCCGTGCCCAGTTACAACAAACTTATCAAACTGTATTGTAACATTTAATATATATATATCTATGTAACCGTGTTCATAATTAAAATAGTTGGTTTCCCCCATCAATATTAGACCAATAAATTTCCTTGATGTTAATGTTCAATGATACAATTTGTTAAACAAATAAATACAGTATATAAAGCTATGTATTGTATTTGTATGGTTTATGCTTGTCCAGATTGTTTGAATGAAAGCTGCTGTAGTGTATGAAATATGTTCTATGTGTCATTTAATCATACAGTTTATACCAGTTCAATACAATCCTCAGTTAAAATATTTTTTTAAAAAAAAATTAAATTAAAATTTTTCTTTTAATCCTTTTTGTGGGTGGCATCATGCGTGTTTCTTTGGAAAACTAAATAAAATGTTTCACATTGCTGCGATACTATGGCGGACCATGTAGCACAGCCCGGACCATGTAGCACAGCCCGCTGTTAATATTCCTAGAGGAATTCTTCTATTTCAAACTAGTAAATCTTAAAGTTATTCAAAGTCACAAATCATGTGTTGGTCAAGAATTTATTCAAAGGCACAAATCATGTGTTGGTCAAGAAGTTATTTAAACATAATAGGATAATGAGCATTTCAAAGATAACCATTTTTAAACAGAAAAAACTTATTAAATAAATAACAGTAAAACTTTGCATGATCATGAATAATATTGTAATAATTTTACAATTAAAGGTAATATTACAATTAAAGTTAACAATTACAATAGAAGGTATTACACTTAATGGCAATATTACAATTTAACACAGACAAGAAATCATCACAAGAATAGGCACAATGCCCAAAAATACAGAAAAGTTTCTTTTTAAGACTTCTCTACATTGCTTTCTTCAATTAATTATACAAGCTTTGAAGTTATGAAACATTTTATTTCTTGTAATTTTTTATGTCAACTTCGCCTTTGTGTATTTCTGGCTGGCAAAATCGAGCTGAAACTTGGAACATAGACTCATTACCAATGACAACACACTCTATGACCCCCCCCCAACCCCCAAATATCAGTTGTTCCTGTTTTTCAAAGGGAAGATGAAGGAAATATGATGCCACTTATTCCACTAATAATAACTGCGCTAAATGAGATTCTTTTAAAAAAAAAATGTACAGGTGCATTTGGTGGTGATATTACCTTTTGTTTTTTTTCCAAAACAGTTGGTGAAATAAATCTGCATTGTAAAAGTGGGTGGGACATTACAATATTAATAAAGAATGAATATTTAAAAAAGCGTAGAGAGGATTTATGTGACAAACTGTTTTTATGGGTTCTTTAATTAATATCTGATTATCAAGGACTTTATCTCATAAGAGGGTTGGACTGCGATACAGCTTTAAGTAGATTAATGAAAAACAATTTAAATAAAATTTAAAAAAGAAGTATGGCTGCCTCTGATCATGTTTGGCTGCCTCAGCCACATAGAGATCATGTTTTGCTGCCTCCGCCACATAGAGATCATGTTTGGCTGCCTCAGTCACATAAAGATCATGTTTGGCTGACTCAGTCACATAAATATCATGTTTGGCTGCCTCAGTCACATAGAGATCATGTTTGGCTGCCTTAGTCACATAGAGGTTTGGCTCAGTCACATAGAGATCATGTTTGGCTGCCTCAGTCACATAGAGATCATGTTTGGCTGCCTCAGTCACATAGAGGTTTGGCTCAGTCACATAGAGATCATGTTTGGCTGCCTCAGTCACATAGAGGTTTGGCTCAGTCACATAGAGATCAGGTTTGGCTGCCTCAGTCACATAGAGATCAAGTTTGGCTGCCTTAGTCACATAGAGATCACAGATGGCAGCTTCTGTCCCTATGGAGATCATGTTTGGCTGCCTCAGTCACATAGATGTTTGGCTCAGTCACATAGAGATCAGGTTTGGCTGCCTCAGTCACATAGAGGTTTGCCAAAGTCACATAGAGGTTTGGCTCAGTCACATAGAGATCAGGTTAGGCTGCCTCAGTCACATAGAGATCAAGTTTGGCTGCCTTAGTAGTAACTTAGTCACATAGAGATCACAGATAGCAGCTTCTGTCCCTATGGAGATCATGTTTGTCTGTCTCAGTCACATAGATGTTTGCCTCAGTCACATAGAGATCATGTTTGGCTGCCTGAGCTATGCAGAGGTGACAATTAGTTACAGGGCCCTCCTATATGATTCATGACTGACAGAGATTGCTTAGACTGGTCACATGATATTGATGTCAAGTGACTTCACCAAATGCGTAACAGACAAGGTGTCATAACACCAATTAGTATTCTGAGTTTTAAAACAAACTACCTCTTCTGGCACAGAGGATAGTTTGTAGGGCACACAAGTGTTTGTAGGGCACACAAGTGTTTGTAGGGCACACAAGTGTTTGTAGGGCACACAAGTGTTTGTAGGGCACACAAGTGTTTGTAGGGCACACAAGTGTTTGTAGGGCACACAAGTGTTTGTAGGGCACACAAGTGTTTGTAGGGCACTCAAGTGTTTGTAGGGCACACAAGTGTTTGTAGGGCACACAAGTGTTTGTAGGGCACACAAGTGTTTGTAGGGCACACAAGTGTTTGTAGGGCACACAAGTGTTTGCAGGGCACACAAGTGTTTGCAGGGCACACAAGTGTTTGCAGGGCACACAAGTGTTTGCAGGGCACACAAGTGTTTGTAGGGCACACAAGTGTTTGTAGGGCACACAAGTGTTTGTAGGGCACACAAGTGTTTGTAGGGCACACAAGTGTTTGTAGGGCACACAAGTGTTTGTAGGGCACACAAGTGTTTGTAGGGCACACAAGTGTTTGCAGGGCACACAAGTGTTTGCAGGGCACACAAGTGTTTGTAGGGCACACAAGTGTTTGCAGGGCACACAAGTGTTTGCAGGGCACACAAGTGTTTGTAGGGCACACAAGTGTTTGTAGGGCACACAAGTGTTTGTAGGGCACACAAGTGTTTGTAGGGCACACAAGTGTTTGTAGGGCACACAAGTGTTTGTAGGGCACACAAGTGTTTGTAGGGCACACAAGTGTTTGTAGGGCACACAAGTGTTTGTAGGGCACACAAGTGTTTGTAGGGCACACAAGTGTTTGTAGGGCACTCAAGTGTTTGTAGGGCACACAAGTGTTTGTAGGGCACACAAGTGTTTGTAGGGCACACAAGTGTTTGTAGGGCACACAAGTGTTTGTAGGGCACACAAGTGTTTGCAGGGCACACAAGTGTTTGCAGGGCACACAAGTGTTTGCAGGGCACACAAGTGTTTGCAGGGCACACAAGTGTTTGTAGGGCACACAAGTGTTTGTAGGGCACACAAGTGTTTGTAGGGCACACAAGTGTTTGTAGGGCACACAAGTGTTTGTAGGGCACACAAGTGTTTGTAGGGCACACAAGTGTTTGTAGGGCACACAAGTGTTTGCAGGGCACACAAGTGTTTGCAGGGCACACAAGTGTTTGTAGGGCACACAAGTGTTTGCAGGGCACACAAGTGTTTGTAGGGCACACAAGTGTTTGTAGGGCACACAAGTGTTTGTAGGGCACACAAGTGTTTGTAGGGCACACAAGTGTTTGTAGGGCACACAAGTGTTTGTAGGGCACACAAGTGTTTGTAGGGCACACAAGTGTTTGTAGGGCACACAAGTGTTTGTAGGGCACACAAGTGTTTGTAGGGCACACAAGTGTTTGTAGGGCACACAAGTGTTTGTAGGGCACACAAGTGTTTGTAGGGCACACAAGTGTTTGTAGGGCACACAAGTGTTTGCAGGGCACACAAGTGTTTGCAGGGCACACAAGTGTTTGCAGGGCACACAAGTGTTTGCAGGGCACACAAGTGTTTGCAGGGCACACAAGTGTTTGCAGGGCACACAAGTGTTTGCAGGGCACACAAGTGTTTGCAGGGCACACAAGTGTTTGTAGGGCACACAAGTGTTTGCAGGGCACACAAGTGTTTGCAGGGCACACAAGTGTTTGCAGGGCACACAAGTGTTTGTAGGGCACACAAGTGTTTGCAGGGCACACAAGTGTTTGCAGGGCACACAAGTGTTTGCAGGGCACACAAGTGTTTGTAGGGCACACAAGTGTTTGTAGGGCACACAAGTGTTTGTAGGGCACACAAGTGTTTGTAGGGCACACAAGTGTTTGTAGGGCACACAAGTGTTTGTAGGGCACACAAGTGTTTGTAGGGCACACAAGTGTTTGTAGGGCACACAAGTGTTTGCAGGGCACACAAGTGTTTGCAGGGCACACAAGTGTTTGCAGGGCACACAAGTGTTTGCAGGGCACACAAGTGTTTGCAGGGCACACAAGTGTTTGCAGGGCACACAAGTGTTTGCAGGGCACACAAGTGTTTGTAGGGCACACAAGTGTTTGTAGGGCACACAAGTGTTTGTAGGGCACACAAGTGTTTGTAGGGCACACAAGTGTTTGTAGGGCACACAAGTGTTTGTAGGGCACACAAGTGTTTGTAGGGCACACAAGTGTTTGTAGGGCACACAAGTGTTTGTAGGGCACACAAGTGTTTGTAGGGCACACAAGTGTTTGTAGGGCACACAAGTGTTTGTAGGGCACACAAGTGTTTGTAGGGCACACAAGTGTTTGTAGGGCACACAAGTGTTTGTAGGGCACACAAGTGTTTGCAGGGCACACAAGTGTTTGCAGGGCACACAAGTGTTTGCAGGGCACACAAGTGTTTGCAGGGCACACAAGTGTTTGCAGGGCACACAAGTGTTTGTAGGGCACACAAGTGTTTGCAGGGCACACAAGTGTTTGCAGGGCACACAAGTGTTTGTAGGGCACACAAGTGTTTGCAGGGCACACAAGTGTTTGCAGGGCACACAAGTGTTTGCAGGGCACACAAGTGTTTGTAGGGCACACAAGTGTTTGCAGGGCACACAAGTGTTTGCAGGGCACACAAGTGTTTGCAGGGCACACAAGTGTTTGTAGGGCACACAAGTGTTTGTAGGGCACACAAGTGTTTGTAGGGCACACAAGTGTTTGTAGGGCACACAAGTGTTTGTAGGGCACACAAGTGTTTGTAGGGCACACAAGTGTTTGTAGGGCACACAAGTGTTTGTAGGGCACACAAGTGTTTGTAGGGCACACAAGTGTTTGTAGGGCACACAAGTGTTTGTAGGGCACACAAGTGTTTGTAGGGCACACAAGTGTTTGCAGGGCACACAAGTGTTTGCAGGGCACACAAGTGTTTGCAGGGCACACAAGTGTTTGCAGGGCACACAAGTGTTTGCAGGGCACACAAGTGTTTGCAGGGCACACAAGTGTTTGCAGGGCACACAAGTGTTTGCAGGGCACACAAGTGTTTGCAGGGCACACAAGTGTTTGTAGGGCACACAAGTGTTTGTAGGGCACACAAGTGTTTGTAGGGCACACAAGTGTTTGTAGGGCACACAAGTGTTTGTAGGGCACACAAGTGTTTGTAGGGCACACAAGTGTTTGTAGGGCACACAAGTGTTTGTAGGGCACACAAGTGTTTGTAGGGCACACAAGTGTTTGTAGGGCACACAAGTGTTTGCAGGGCACACAAGTGTTTGCAGGGCACACAAGTGTTTGCAGGGCACACAAGTGTTTGCAGGGCACACAAGTGTTTGCAGGGCACACAAGTGTTTGCAGGGCACACAAGTGTTTGCAGGGCACACAAGTGTTTGTAGGGCACACAAGTGTTTGTAGGGCACACAAGTGTTTGTAGGGCACACAAGTGTTTGTAGGGCACACAAGTGTTTGTAGGGCACACAAGTGTTTGTAGGGCACACAAGTGTTTGTAGGGCACACAAGTGTTTGTAGGGCACACAAGTGTTTGTAGGGCACACAAGTGTTTGTAGGGCACACAAGTGTTTGTAGGGCACACAAGTGTTTGTAGGGCACACAAGCGTTTGTAGGGCACACAAGCGTTTGTAGGGCACACAAGTGTTTGTAGGGCACACAAGTGTTTGTAGGGCACACAAGTGTTTGTAGGGCACACAAGTGTTTGTAGGGCACACAAGTGTTTGTAGGGCACACAAGTGTTTGTAGGGCACACAAGTGTTTGTAGGGCACACAAGTGTTTGTAGGGCACACAAGTGTTTGTAGGGCACACAAGCGTTTGTAGGGCACACAAGTGTTTGTAGGGCACACAAGTGTTTGTAGGGCACACAAGTGTTTGTAGGGCACACAAGTGCTCCCCATTCCTAACATCAGCTGTGGAAGTTGTATTGCCAAAAGAGCTTTGCCTGTCACAGAAGTTAATGTGTGAACAAAAGTCTACAGTCTAGTTGAGTCCCATTGCAATGTTGTCCATTCTCATGTGTGTGTGTTTTCTTTAATGCCCTGGTTTCTAATTCACCCAAAATTTCTTGAGTTCCCATAAAAAAAATGAGAGTAGTAGTTGAGTACACTTGGATTTCTGTTTCTGAGAGCTGCTAAACTGTTGTCTTGTAGTTGGTTGGGATAGCCTCTCATTCTCTGAATGGCTGGCGGAAGCATGGATATGCCAGCAGGAAAATTTGGGACAGCGTCTGCAGGTGATCTCAAGCAATTTCCAACAACACAGCTGAAAAACAATAAAAGGGTATATTTTATAAATGGCCTTCATCTTTTTTTTTTTCTGAGTGAATAATTTTATGAAGTCTTTAAAAATCCCTCAAGTATTGATGACAACACAACTATTTTGTGCTGGTTGTTGTGTTTCAAATGTTAAATTTCTTTGCACTCTGGTGTAGTTTAATTCCAAGGACTCAATTTTTTTGTTGAGTACTGAATCATTCAGTACATTTTGGAAAAAAAAACATTTTACTGTATTGCCATCAACCATCTTTAATTGAAAAGCTGGATGCTTGAGTAAATAATAACTAGTTCACTCTTTGCATAGATTTAAGTTAGTGTAATGCAAAAGCGGCTAATACTAACATTTTTATATTGTCGTCAAAATACTGTCCCTCGGGACACTGCCTTGCAAAAAATCTTCCAAATGTACAGATGGCGTAGGTTCTGCATGAGCCACGGCACGCATGTCTCTCATTGTACAACCGACATTGTCTTGTAGGACTCAGACATGGCACATCCAAGACACACTGTTGGGTTACCTGGCAGCCTGAAGTAGAAACAATATAGAACTTTGAAGGCTCCCCAGTCATTGAATTAAACACTTGACTGAACAAAATACAAGTATTATAAATGAATAAATTTATAAAGCTGACTCAAGACTAATTTGTTCTGTGCCAAGTGCTTTAGATATTAAATTAATGGAAATGATTTGCTTGTTGCATTATTATTATTTATTTCTTCATTGTAAACAATTTTCTGATTAAATTACCAGAAGAACTTGACGTTACAGCTGGAGGGGGTCTGGGATCCACAACAGGAGGGGCTTGCCGCGGGGTGTGGCTGTGTTCAGCATAAGGAAAGTCATTGTGGTAGTCACAGTAGAATGTGATGAAAAAATTCTCAGTCTTAAACTTGGGGCAGTCACTGTTAAATTCAAAGTCAAACACACTCAAAACAGCTGAAAAGAAAAAAATGTTGACTTTGTGCAGTTGAATAGTTCAGTAATACAGACCTGTTTGCTCTTACGATTTTGGCGTACAATGTACGATTTTGAGGTGTATACATTATATATACTGTATGTTTATATTTTTACTATTAAGATAATGTATTGAACGATTTTGTGATTATATTGTACGATTTTAAGAGTTTGAGCGTGAACAGGTCTGGTAATGAATAAAAGTTGGACTAAATAATATTGTCATTAAAATAACCCTTAGCACTAGGGGAGTGGGGGGGGGGTGTTGTTATAAAGAATCTAAGGTCATTTTGTTAAGAGTAATAATAAGATTGTGTAAAATATCTTTGTTATTATTTTAATATGACATACTGGAGTAAATGTTCAACAAATAAACGAGACAATTTAATATAGTCTACCCTCATAGCTAAAATAACAACTGAATATGCAGCTAAAATAACAACAACTAAATATACAGCTAAAATAACAACTAAATATACAGCTAAAATAACAACTAAATATACAGCTAAAATAACAACAACTAAATATACAGCTAAAATAACAACAACTAAATATACAGCTAAAATAACTAAATATACAGCTAAAATAACAACAACTAAATATACAGCTAAAATAACAACAACTAAATATACAGCTAAAATAACAACAACTAAATATACAGCTAAAATAACAACAACTAAATATACAGCTAAAATAACAACAACTAAATATACAGCTAAAATAACAACTAAATATACAGCTAAAATAACAACAACTAAATATACAGCTAAAATAACAACTAAATATACAGCTAAAATAACAACAACTAAATATACAGCTAAAATAACAACAACTAAATATACAGCTAAAATAACAACTAAATATACAGCTAAAATAACAACTAAATATACAGCTAAAATAACAACAACTAAATATACAGCTAAAATAACAACAACTGAATATACAGCTAAAATAACAACAACTAAATATACCCACTTCAAAGCTAAACAGGACAATGAAATATATCTTGATGACAGCTAAACTAAACAACTAAAAATTCCCTTAACACAGCTAAACAAAGAAGGTAAAGCTAGAGTAACATATATACCTTCATCATAGCTTGACCCATACATGAGCGGGGTCTCTGCACTAAGGGCCACAGCTCCACTACAGTCTTTGAAGTCCTGAGTAGTGGGATCTTTACAAGCTGCATGACAAACTCGTCCACATGAATCATGAGCACGGAGGAGCGCCTTGGTTACTCCAGCTTTAGGAACAAACCAGTGAGAGCTATTAATTCCCGAATAATGAATTTATAAAAAAATTAACTTAACATTTTAGGAAACAGTTTTTATTGCCATCTTGTGTATTATTATTATCCTCTAGTTTACACATGAAGTCTTATGTGATTATTGAACAAACTTGGACGTTTAGTTTTGTCAACAATGGGACAAAGATGTGTAAAGTGATTGCCTACTTGGTGTCACTCAGCCTACTTGATGTCACTGACATCTTATGGGACTTGAGAATCTTTTCCCCCCTCTTTTTTCTAAGTTTGCATTAATCCATTTTTTTTTAAAATTCTGACTGGATCATAATGTAAAGAATCATTTTAGCACATTTTGTTGGCAAAAAAATTTTTTTTTTTAATGCAGACTTGACCCTTTGTTGCTTGAAGCCTCCTGATCATAATGGTTGTTCTACTTACTGCTAGATCTCCTAGGATTCTTGACACTGACAAAGCCCATTGAAATAGACACAGCCAGCCTTTGATCAACTATGGCCGCCTCCTTGTAGAAGCCATTGTAGTTGATTCCTTTGGACGACAAGTAGACCTGGCCTATGCTACCGTCTCCGCCACAGCGTTTGTATGTCTTTGGGTTGCTTTGCCTGCTTGAGATATATCTGAGACAAATAAAAAAATCTTGTTAAACAGTGAGCACAACTTATTGTGATAATGCATTGACTTTTTAAATAAATCTATTTTAAATGAATTAATAATATGTATCATACCAATACTGACTCAGTTATTAAACCAAAAACTAGCTTTTTAAAATGTGTCATGATTTTTAGGGAATTTAAGTTATAAAACTGAATGAAATATACAACAGAAATATAGAGGGAGTCTGTGCAGGAGCCAGTTTAGCAATCAGATTCTTAGCCGACTCAAGCAAATAATTAGGCCCTATCTATGATAAGAATGATTCTTCCGTTTTCTGCTAGTCAAAATTTCACTAATGCGTAATATAGTGACAGTATGACTACCTGTTTGTCTGGCTGTAGGCACTTGGAGAATAGATGTCCTCTCTCTGGTCTATCTGACCCTTATGGACAGGAAAACTCTGATACTTGTTGAACTTGGGTGGTCTGACATTAACCACCTTTACGGGTATCATGACCCACTCACTTGTGTCACAGGTCTTGTCACAGCAGAAGTCATTCTGAACCGGCAGGCCATACACCTTGCTGGTTCTTGTGTCACATGGTGAAGTTGAGCTTTTGTCATAGGATGAGCCAGTGGTACTTGTAAAAATGTCATTCGGAACAGGTAATGTGGGGACTGGCTCTCTAATGGTATTTTGAGTGATTGGAATGCAGCGACCTGTTTTCACATGGCATCTAAGGTACCTGGTAGTTGAAATAATGCACATTTTAAAATGGTTCAGGAGCTAAGCAGCACTTGGTTTGGAGTTTATTTTTAAAAATATATCAAAATAGCAAGTGCATTATTTGTACATTTGATGTTGAATTCCATTATGGATGCATTGGTTTGTGCTTATTCTTAAATGAAGCTCATACTAAAATGAAAAAAAATTATTCATCTTAAAAATAAGTTTTTGATGATCCTTTATTAAACTATTAATAGCAAAATGTTTTTTGCACCCCTTGTTTACAAATGTATCAATAGTTTTCTTATTAGCTACCTGGAATTGCAGTCAGGTGAATTAATGCTGCATGTAGGAGTTGGTTCATAATCATATGTCTCCTGCATAACATCCAAATAGCCATCAGCATGGGTTAGATTACTAAATCCTGTGGGGTATGTGCTGTGGTGCCTGCTGTCCATGCCCTGAGACAGAGACATTTGGAGATATTAGTAATGCATTTATTACACATATGCAGGGCCGGCCCTAACAATTGCGGGGCCCTATGCGAAATGGATTGTGCGGGGCCCAGTCTAGGTAGGGATAAGGATAATAAGTGAAAATTAAGATTTTGTATTAGAAAATAAATTGCGGGGCCCAGTCTGTGTAGGGATAAGGATAATAAGTGAAAATTAAGATTTTGTATTAGCAAATAAATTCATCTTTGCATTTTATTCATTCTTTACTAAGTACACAATCACGATCAAACTAACTTTACTTTACCAGCCTTGCGTGTAGCGAAGTCATACAGTATATCATCAAAATTCTGTTTCCTACATAGATCACGCTCAATAGCGAAAATTGCCAAATTGTTCAATCTATCTGCGCGAATTGTTGACCTCAAGTAATTCTTGATTAGTTTGAGGCGCTAGAAGCTTCTTTCACCAGATGCCACAGTTATGGGTATTGTTAAAAATATTCTGAGTGCAACAAAGTAGTTTGGGAAAGCAGTGTATCTTTCATTAATGAACACTATCTATGTAATCACTTGAAACAACGACGTAATAGATTAAAAAACACTGTAAAAACAGAATAAACACGTTGACCTATACATGATTATAAGTTATAATGGTTAAATTTAATAATTTACACCTAGAATTAGCGCGGGGCCTATGAAAGTGCGGGGCCCATTGCGCCCGCATAGGTTGCATTGGCCTAAGGCCGGCCCTGCACATATGTTCTATTAGTTTGAAAGTGAATAGCTGCACTATCTGGATACTGTTCTGTTTGTATGGAAAGTAAATTACTTTAATATCGGGACACTCATCTGTTTGTATTGAAAGTGACTTACTGCAATATCAGGATAATTTTCGGGATCAAGCCCTTGACTTCTCATGTTTGTCCTGAATAGCTCCCATATGTAATCCACAAAGGCATGGTGCATGAAGAAGATTGGGTCAAATGCTGCAGAGTCCAGCTGACCCATGGCTCCACCACAAAACACATGTACTGCTGCATGGTGGAACTCAAGGTCATAGCGAGGTTCAACTTCAGGCAATGTGAGAATTTCTTGATGCCTGTTAATTAAAATGATTGTAAATATTTTATAAGACATAACACTGCAAATAAAAATGTCTAAAAACTAAATACAAATAATCCAGTGAAGTGATTGTTCTTGTTAATTAAAAAGTCAAAAGGTTTTTAATTACTGACCTGGTTCTAGATAGAATGTCTTGTATAGCTGTAGACGTAAACAGCTCACCATCAGATCCAACATTTCTTATCAACTGGGAACCATCTGGGGTAATCCAGTTAGCAAATGGACCATCCACAACAGGGCCCTGGGCCGTTCCAAAAAATTGAGATGTCCAAACAGAGGAGAGGCGGGGGTCATCTAATTCATTATCAATAGAGGAGTCCCAGTATGGCAAACAAATTAATGGGTCAATTTCTCTCAAGGCTGTCTCAAACCTGAACAATGAGAGATATCTTTATAAAGGATTTGCATAAACAAAATGTCTCCTGCAACTTTTTGTTCCTATCTCAAATTTTTTAAAATAATAAATATAATCAATTTGTTGCATTCTTTTTAAAAGTCAATTTTTAACTCAATTTTTTTAACTAAGCTTTGATATCCATTATTACAAAATAAATTAAGCAAATGCTTACATAAGAATAAATATTCGATGCCAGCCAGGAAATCCAGCTCCACCATGTGCGGTGAAGGAAGGGAGACCACTATGAAGTAAAGCTATTGCATCATATTTGTTTGGCTCAACACTCTGAAATTCAGAAAAATCCCAATGAAACAGAAACAACTCAGAAACACTTTAATAATAAATTTATATTTTCTTCAATAATGAATTTATTTAGTTTTTATAAGCTTCGCAGAAAGATTTAAACACACAAACAAGAGAGATTAAAAAAAAAAAATACTATGAAGATAAAACATTTAAAACAGTGTAATTTAAGTTAATGATAACGTACAGTATCTCTTTTCATAGTATTCACAGCTTCATGAAATCTGTTTCTTTCCTCATCTGTGAGTGTTCGGTACTCTTTACGTACACACTTTGGGGAAGTACCACTCAATGTGGAAAATTCTGTAGACTTGTTATAAAGTTGGCTGTAAAAACTTAAAATTGAAATCCAGGAAATAGGTATTGTATTGTCAGTAGGCTAAATATTCATAGTCATATTTCAAATTAAAATTAATTCCATATATATTGGAGCATAGTATAGCTAAATAAATAATAAGTTGTTATAAGTATAACATAACTATAACGCAATAATTGGGGTCCTTAAAATCAGATGGTGTTAATAGTGAGATCGGATTAAAATGGTGTTTCACAATATTTCATTAGAAGAGCATTATAACTTTTTAAAATTAGGAATATATTTGTTGATTGTTAATTGTGTTTTTGCTTTTAAAACACTATTTTTATATCTCGTCAGTAGTAGAATACAGGTTAGTGAGCTATCATCATCATCATCATGGCAATCATCATACTATGATAGTTGATTATGAGTTGACTATGACTATGCCATTCTCATTCATTCAAACAATGAAAGAATGAATGATTGGACTTGTTTAAGTTTTAGAGAATTTGTAACTCCTCTGGCTCTGTACGAGAATAAATATAAAATAATATATATTTTAGTAAATACAATTTTTTTCATTTAATAAAAAAATATATATTTCGGTTCGAATGAATATAAGAAATTTCGGGAAATAGTCAATGATAAGGTAAGGAGTGCCAGAACAATGTTCACTAATTTTAACTTTTAATTTAACGCTTTGAATTTCATGGCAAATACTCACTGATTTTTGTGTGGTTCCAATTGTGGAGAGTGCCCTTTTGCCATGTTATTTATGACACCTTCACAAAGCCAACTATACGTACTGCCAACGTATGTCTGAATGTCTGCATGTTGCACCAAATTGTAGCAATCCTGGAGCTTTCTTGGTATTTCTATCTCCCACACTCTAGCAATTGTCAAACTGATACAGATCGCCAAAAAGAAGCCCAAATATATTTTACTAGCCATTTATTTATCTGAAATGAAATAGGTGAATTATTTATTTTTCTTTAATAACATTTCTTTTTTTTTTTTGGTTTTATGAAATGCACCGTAATGCCAATACACAATAGTGTACAATATTAATTATTTAGGCGTTCTAATACTTCATAGAGCTTCACCTAGATTAGATTTATGTTTTTAATTTTACTCTTAAAGGAGAATTATTAAAATTTTAGCATGAATCATGCACAATTTTTCCTAATCCTAATACCGTTTACAAACACCTCGATTGTTTCTTAAGATATCATAGTTTTTAAGGTATTAGGATTAGGAAATTTCTTACATTTTTCAGTTAACTTTATAATTTATATTTTAAATAAATTATTTTATGCATTTTTTAAAAAAATATTATGTTTTTCAATTCATTATTTAATACCTTGGTTACTCTTTTAGATAGGAATGAACTAATGAACGGTCACATTAAGTAAAATTCATATAACACTTACCTGGTCGGGCAAAAGCTTTTGTATATACTTTTAGCCTAATATCTATAGGCCTACTGCTGATATTTAAGCTAAACAGTCGGCATCAAAATCCTTTTTATCATTCACTCTGACCACTCTGAGCCTGTTCGTAACCCTTTTATATTAACACTTCAAGGGGAAATTGCCTTTATTTATAAATAGATATCGATCGGTTCACAAAGGTATATATTTTATTTTTTTAAAATTCCGAATTTATTTTTTCCTCCCTACATGATAAATGTGAATGGGGACGTGCCATACATCGTCTGTCTCTCTTGACTTAGTTGAAGTTGATAAATGAGGTCGCAAATGACAAGACACAGAAAACTTGTACGGAAGCAAGCCCAAACGTCACGTAAGTTTCTCCAAGAATAAATTATGTTTACTAGTTTGGTGAATGATCCATCCCGTAAATCTATTTTTAAGTTATAGAAAAAATCCATTGTTCGTAAATTAAAAGGCTTCCGCATCTTATTTAATTTTTTAAAAATCTTTAATGAAAACAACTTGTGGCAAAATAAAAATTTAATATAAGATTATGTATGTGAGAAATTGCTTTTTTAACTTTACAACATTACAACAAATTTACCGACAGCAATAAAGTAGAGTAGGCAAATATAGTCCTACTCTAAACTTCTAAAACAGCGGCTCTCAGTCTCAGCCTGTGGGTCGCGACCCCTTTGGGGGTCGAACGACCCTTTCCTATAGGTCGCCTAAGACCATCGGAATAAACATATACTCTACAGTTATGAAGTAGCACCGAAAATAATTTTGTGGCTGGGGCTCGCCAGAACATGAGGAACTGTATTAAAGGGTCGCGGCATTAGAAAGGTTGAGAACCACTGATCTAAAACAATAATAATTATCAGCATAGCATCGGCCCTTGAACTCACAGTAAGAGAATTTAAGAATATCGGAAAAGTCAAAGACCCATGAATCAATCATTTGTGCAACGATCCCTGCTGAAATATGGCTCAAATACTGCAAGTCTGTCATGCTGTAAAGTTTTACTTATCTAAGACTTAGTAATTCATAGAACTTGGACGCCTAGACTATAGCAAAAAATAAATCTTGGACAACCTCCCACACGGTGACTATAAGCCCCCAGGACCATACCGACGCCGAGACTCTACACTCATTGAATACTATGCCAAAACATAGCTCCCAGACGAAATGCAAAAAGAATCCATTACTTTATATCGATATTTAATGCTATCTAGTTTTCAAATGTCCAGACTTTCGTTATGTGAGCACATGAAATAAACGTACAAATAAGCCAATATACAAAGGATTAATTGTGTTATTTTTGCCCAGATTAGCCTATGAGTTTTGTCCCCTGAGGTCAGTGCGCAATCCCATTGAGCATATGATGATTTTTATGTGAGCACTGACGCCATCAGAGATCGCTTTAAAATATGATGTGGAGACTTATGACAGCCTGGTCATGATGATGGATGACTGCAGTTGGAATGTACTTTGTAACCCACCACTCATGGTGTCCCATCTTCGGCAGTTTAAAAATTAGCTTATTTTTTTTTAATCCCAGGGCCCGGCGTCCATTTAAACTCTATAAACTTTACGATCATGACTGATTCCCCCTCTGACCGTTAAATGATGCTGCTGAGTGCCGTCCATGGCTTCACATGTAGATAATTATGGAATGGTTGAAGCGAATACACATTTGATTTGTTTTATTTAATTAATGTAAATTAATTTTTAGTTTTTAAGTTCATGATGATGTTTGTTAAATTGTATGTACAGCGAGGTGAGCCCAGCCCTAGGCTGGGGTACTACGCTATAGAAAACTACCAATAACATTAATAATAATAATTTGCAATTTGAATGTACGGAACTATATCATAGGCTAAACAATGTCTATTTCCACCTCATCTTTTCTCATCAGAAATTGTAGAGCATGATACATTACTACTGACCCACTTTCCGAGAAACCT
Source organism: Omphiscola glabra (assembly GCA_964017045.1). NCBI lineage: Eukaryota > Metazoa > Mollusca > Gastropoda > Lymnaeidae > Omphiscola > Omphiscola glabra. The sequence continues at coordinate 14,236,754 of OZ024800.1, forward strand.
GCTTCTATATCAGATACTTTTATAAAAAAAATCATAATATTAGAAATGCGCAGATAAATTCATAGAAGCTCTGTAACAATCCATTCTATTCTTTCGAAATACATTCCTAGTATGCTAGAAGTACAAATACAAATACAGAAGTGACAGGGTTTGTATGTTTAAAATGTATTACTTGTACAATTTTAACATATTGTGTCATTATGTCGATGAGGTGCTGGCAAATTTCATTCCAGTTTACATTTTGTAAACACTGGTGTGACTTTTCAGAAATGGTGACCTTCCTGCTAGACATTCAGTGACAAATATGTATACAGTAACCACTATAGGTATGCAATGACCACTTGGTATGCACTGACAACCAAGTGTGCACAGACCACTTGGTATGCCCTAGCCAATAGGTATTCACTGACCGCGGTGTATGCACTGACAACCAGGTTTTGCTCCGACAACCAGGTATTGCACTACTAGCTAGCCATGTACGGCACTGCATACCAGGTATTGCACTACTAGCCAGCCATGTACGGCACCGAATACCAGGTATTGCACTACTAGCCAGCCATGTACGGCACCGAATACCAGGTATTGCACTACTAGCCAGCCATGTACGGCACCGAATACCAGGTATTGCACTACTAGCCAGCCATGTACGGCACCGAATACCAGGTATTGCACTACTAGCCAGCCATGTACGGCACCGAATACCAGGTATTGCACTACTAGCCAGCCATGTACGGCACCGAATACCAGGTACTAGAGAGAGGAATAGAACCGAGCACACCGACTTCGAACTCAGCTGACGTCAGAACCGAACCAGAACTTAAACACCACTCAGTACAAACTCAGCTGACGACAGAACCGAACCAGAACTTAAACACCACTCAGTACAAACTCAGCTGACGACAGAACCGAACCAGAACTTAAACATCACTCAGTACAAACTCAGCTGAACGGAAATATCGCAAACTTATTAGAACCGAAACTGTATTACCACGTGACACGTGACTGCATACGCCAAGAAATGGTTTTATTTTAATTAAAACTATCGAATCCAATTGCAAAATGTTGTTGTTTTTTTAAACCAAAATGATGTTTCTTTTTTTAACATCATCCCCTACCCAACCGAAACTCTCCCTTACCCAACTCTCCCTTACCCAACCCTCCCTTACCCAACCCTCCCTTACCCAACTCTCCCTTACCAACCCTCCCTTACCAAACCCTCCCTTACCCAACCTTCCCTTACCCAACTCTCCCTTACCCAACTCTCCCTTACCCAACTCTCCCTTACCCAACTCTCCCTTACCCAACCCTCCCTTACCCAACCCTCCCTTACCCAACTCTCCCTTACCCAACCCTCCCTTACCCAACCCTCCCTTTCCCAACCCTCCCTTACCCAACCCTCCCTTACCCAACCCTCCCTTACCCAACTCTCCCTTACCCAACTCTCCCGTACCCAACCCTCCCTTACCCAACTCTTACCGACCTAGGTGTGACACATTGAACAAAAACACTATGTGACCGACTCTTTATCCATCTAGGGGCAGCATTTGTTTTGTATTTTTAAAAAAAATAATAAATAGGCCTATTTATTCAAAAAATATAAAACATTAAACACAATTTTATATTTAAACAATGGCGGCGGCAATCCGTGAACTTCCCTTCTGCCAGTTACTTGACAAAACATGCCTTCAAGTAAGGCACTTTATAAACAAAACAACGAACCAAGTAGTGCCAAGTTCTGGGAATTTTATTTTGAACACAGCGATACCGCCATTACATACATCACTAGAGAATTATCACTTGTGACCACCAGGTAGGCAGTGTCAACCAGGTATTGTACTAACAACCAGGTATTGCACTAACAACCAAGTATTGCACTGTCAACCAGGTATTGCACTAACAACCAGGTAGTGCACTGTCAACCAGGTATTGCACTAACAACCAGGTATTGCACTAACAACCAGGTATTGCACTGTCAACCAGGTATTGCACTAACAACCAGGTATTGCACTGTCAACCAGGTATTGCACTAATAACCAGGTATTGCACTAACAACCAGGTATTGCACTGTCAACCAAGTATTGCACTAACAACCAGGCTTGCACTGACAACCAGGTGTGCACTGAAAACTGTCTCTGAATGTGTTTAACTAGATAAAAATGTACGTAAGACATGATTGGTCTTATTATACATGTATTAAAAATGGGGAAATTATTTTAGCAATGATTGCTTTTACATAGCCATGCTATTCCATGTTGCCATTTTTTAAAGGTTGTCTCGTAGCTGCTACTCAAAAACAAAAAGTTGTTGAATTTGAAATAAACATTCAGTCACAGTGGCGTAGCGAGCTTAACTCGCGCCCGGGGCACAATACCTTTTTAGCGCCCCCAATACCTTTTTAGCGCCCCCCCCATATTCGAAAACCATACAATATTATAGTAAAATATACCATTTGGCGCCCCTTTGGGAGTAGCGCCCGGGGCATGATGCCCCCCCCCCCTCACTACGCCACTGTTCAGTCACTGTGTTCAATTCACCTCTTACAGAAATAGTTTGATGGGTTTTTTTTTTTGGTTGTTTTTTTTTCTTTTTAAATGAAACTTTTTTTTACTGCTGTCTTTGTGTTCCTATGGGTTGTGTGTGTGTGCGTGTGTGTGTGTGCGTGTCACTCTATGTGTGCGTGAGTGTATGTGGCACTCTCCGAGTGTGTGTGTGTGTGTTTGTCTTTAAGTGATCTTCAACCCCGGATTCGGAAGAGCTACACGGTCCACTGCCACTTCCTGGACACAACAAAATCCATTTATCCGTGGAAAACAATATTAGAAACATTTCCTGGAGCTGGTGTCCGCCTTACATTGTCCTTGACAATCTATTAATATCCTTATTTAAAAGCGAAAGGGAAAACCCGTTAATAGGGAGCTTCTGTTGGTTGAATTTTGAAAGTAGTTGAATATGTTAATTTGAGAGCAGCTGGGAAATAGGCTTCTCAGACAAAAAGTTGCAGAAATATCTCAAGTGCGGATTAAACAACGCCATCTAGTGGAGACCAGTGACGGATTTACCTAAGGCAACTTAGGCACGTGCCTAGAGGCCTCTTGTAACTCGGGGCAAAGCTAAGTATATTGCTACTAATTTGTTCATAGAAGTGAAACTCTCTGTAACTCGGGGCAAAGCTAATCATATTGCTACTAATTTGTTTATATAAGTTAAACTCTCTGTACCTCGCGGCAAAGCTAGGCATATTGCTACCAATTTGTTCATAGAAGTGAAACTCTCTGTACCTCAAGGCAAAGCTAATCATATTGCTACCAATTTGTTCATAGAAGTGAAACTCTCTGTACCTCAGGGCAAAGCTAATCATATTGCTACCAATTTGTTCATAGAAGTGAAACTGTCTGTACCTCAGGGCAAAGCTAATCATATTGCTACCAATTTGTTCATAGAAGTGAAACTCTCTGTACCTCGCGGCAAAGCTAGGCATATTGCTACTAATTTGTTCATAGAAGTGAAACTGTCTGTACCTCAGGGCAAAGCTAATCATATTGCTACCAATTTGTTCATAGAAGTGAAACTGTCTGTACCTCAGGGCAAAGCTAATCATATTGCTACCAATTTGTTCATAGAAGTGAAACTGTCTGTACCTCAGGGCAAAGCTAAGCATATTGCTACTAATTTGTTTATAGACGTGAAACTCTCTGTAACTCCGGGGTGAAGCAAAACGCAAAAGAAAGAGGTTCCGTGTTGAAGGTTCTACAGAAAGAGCAGATTCGTCAAAACAAGATGAAATGGAGGAATCCCCTGAGGCAGCACATTTCAGAAAGTCTTCTATATATGTAATACTTGATTTTGTTATTGGTGGACACTGTTCGTTTCAATGCTGCTGTGAACATTTCTGAGAAGTTCAGCTTCTCCTGAAGTACCTATGAATTCCTCAAGATGAACTGAAAGAAAAAAAAAATCAAAATTACTGACAGATCGATAACCCAACTAATAACAGTGAACATCCTGTATTGGGGATACGTCATTTACCGTCTGTTCATCAAGCACATTTTGGAGAGGGCCATCTGAGTCTACTGGAGCTAATAAGTTTCTTTAAAAATACAAGCTGGGAGAAATTTTTAAACATATATGTGCCTGTCTCCGTATCTCTGTTAACGATTCCCGCTATACTACCGCCACTGCAGAGCGCTTATTCAGCAAAATGGAGCTGATAATTTTTTTTTATCTAAGATCGACCGTGTGACAGGGGTGACTGTTACAGTTGGCATGACTCAGCAGTGCGTCTTATCTTGCAAAGCAATAATGATTTTGATGATGTTATTTGCAATTTTGCCAGAAAAAAATTCAGGAAATCACCGTTGTTTCTCAGACTATTAATGCCATTTCTTTCAACTGTAACTATTGTGATCCTATAACAAATGTAGTATTAAATTCGTTGCTTAAGTATACTATTTCATTATTGCTTATATATGCTGCGTGTTATTGCTTTTGTTATCTTTTATAGAAATGTATGTCCTCTTTTTAATTTATATTCGCAAGTATCCTTGAATGTATATAATAAATTAGGACACTATTTATTTATGTTTCCTTGTGTAGGGGAGGGGGGGTCATATTTAGTCTTGTTCCAGCATTTAATAATCCTCTCAGTGACCCTGGAAAGGATATATAATCCTTTCAGTGACCCTGGAAAGAACATATAATCCTTTCAGTGACCCTGGAAAGGACATATAATCCTTTCAGTGACCCTGGAAAGGACATATAATCCTTTCAGTGACCCTGGAAAGAACATATAATCCTTTCAGTGACCCTGGAAAGAACATATAATCCTTTCAGTGACCCTGGAAAGAACATATAATCCTTTCAGTGACCCTGGAAAGAACATATAATCCTTTCAGTGACCCTGGAAAGAACATATAATCCTTTCAGTGACCCTGGAAAGAACATATAATCCTTTCAGTGACCCTGGAAAGAACATATAATCCTTTCAGTGACCCTGGAAAGAACATATAATCCTTTCAGTGACCCTGGAAAGGACATATAATCCTCTCAGTGACCCTGGAAAGGACATATAATCCTCTCAGTGACCCTGGAAAGGACATATAATCCTCTCAGTGACCCTGGAAAGGACATATAATTTTAACCGAACTAAGATTAAAATCGGAACAAATTAAAAAATATTCCAAAATAAACTAGACGACAGGACAGTGATGCTTAATCGGGACTATCTGTGCAAGACCGGGATGATCCGTGTCAAGCCGGGATGATCCGTGTCAAAGCGGGATGATCCGTGTAAAACGGGATGATCCGTGTCAATCCGGGATGATCCGTGTAAAACGGGATGATCCGTGTCAATCCGGGATGATCCGTGTCAAACCGGGATGATCCGTGTCAAACCGGGACGTATGGTGAACCAAATAATAACACGGGCTTGATTAGGTTTGCTCTCAAATATGTTTGGTCCAATACAGTCATACTGTGAGACCCACTGTTAATGAACCGATGTCCTCAAAGTTTTCTGGCAAATCAAAATAATAAAATGTTTATTTCAGAGACTTCATTAGCAGTCTGAGCAAGTCATGCGTGTCTACACTCCTGTTAACTTCATTAGCAGTCTGAGCAAGTCATGCGTGTCTACACTCCTGTTAACTTCATTAGCAGTCTGAGCAAGTCATGCGTGTCTACACTCCTGTTAACTTCATTAGCAGTCTGAGCAAGTCATGCGTGTCTACACTCCTGTTAACTTCATTAGCACTCTGAGCAAGTCATGCGTGTCTTTACTCCTGTTAACTTCATTAGCACTCTGAGCAAGTCATGCGTGTCTTTACTCCTGTTAACTTCATTAGCACTCTGAGCAAGTCATGCGTGTCTACACTCCTGTTAACTTCATTAGCACTCTGAGCAAGTCATGCGTGTCTTTACTCCTGTTAACTTCATTAGCACTCTGAGCAAGTCATGCGTGTCTTTACTCCTGTTAACTTCATTAGCAGTCTGAGCAAGTCATGCGTGTCTTTACTCCTGTTAACTTCATTAGCAGTCTGAGCAAGTCATGCGTGTCTTTACTCCTGTTAACTTCATTAGCACTCTGAGCAAGTCATGCGTGTCTACACTCCTGTTAACTTCATTAGCACTCTGAGCAAGTCATGCGTGTCTACACTCCTGTTAACTTCATTAGCAGTCTGAGCAAGTCATGCGTGTCTTTACTCCTGTTAACTTCATTAGCAGTCTGAGCAAGTCATGCGTGTCTACACTCCTGTTAACTTCATTAGCACTCTGAGCAAGTCATGCGTGTCTACACTCCTGTTAACTTCATTAGCAGTCTGAGCAAGTCATGCGTGTCTTTACTTCTGTTAACTTCATTAGCAGTCTGAGCAAGTCATGCGTGTCTACACTCCTGTTAACTTCATTAGCAGTCTGAGCAAGTCATGCGTGTCTTTACTCCTGTTAACTTCATTAGCAGTCTGAGCAAGTCATGCGTGTCTTTACTCCTGTTAACTTCATTAGCACTCTGAGCAAGTCATGCGTGTCTTTACTCCTGTTAACTTCATTAGCACTCTGAGCAAGTCATGCGTGTCTTTACTCCTGTTAACTTCATTAGCACTCTGAGCAAGTCATGCGTGTCTTTACTCCTGTTAACTTCATTAGCACTCTGAGCAAGTCATGCGTGTCTTTACTCCTGTTAACTTCATTAGCACTCTGAGCAAGTCATGCGTGTCTTTACTCCTGTTAACTTCATTAGCACTCTGAGCAAGTCATGCGTGTCTTTACTCCTGTTAACTTCATTAGCAGTCTGAGCAAGTCATGCGTGTCTTTACTCCTGTTAACTTCATTAGCAGTCTGAGCAAGTCATGCGTGTCTTTACTCCTGTTAACTTCATTAGCAGTCTGAGCAAGTCATGCGTGTCTTTACTCCTGTTAACTTCATTAGCAGTCTGAGCAAGTCATGCGTGTCTTTACTCCTGTTAACTTCATTAGCAGTCTGAGCAAGTCATGCGTGTCTACACTCCTGTTAACTTCATTAGCACTCTGAGCAAGTCATGCGTGTCTTTACTCCTGTTAACTTCATTAGCACTCTGAGCAAGTCATGCGTGTCTTTACTCCTGTTAACTTCATTAGCACTCTGAGCAAGTCATGCGTGTCTTTACTCCTGTTAACTTCATTAGCACTCTGAGCAAGTCATGCGTGTCTTTACTCCTGTTAACTTCATTAGCAGTCTGAGCAAGTCATGCGTGTCTACACTCCTGTTAACTTCATTAGCACTCTGAGCAAGTCATGCGTGTCTTTACTCCTGTTAACTTCATTAGCAGTCTGAGCAAGTCATGCGTGTCTTTACTCCTGTTAACTTCATTAGCAGTCTGAGCAAGTCATGCGTGTCTACACTCCTGTTAACTTCATTAGCACTCTGATCAAGTCATGTGTGTCTTTACTTCTGTTAACTTCATTAGCAGTCTGAGAAAGTCATGCGTGTCTACACTCCTGTTAACTTCATTAGCACTCTGAGCAAGTCATGCGTGTCTACACTCCTGTTAACTTCATTATCACTCTGATCAAGTCATGCGTGTCTTTACTTCTGTTAACTTCATTAGCACTCTGAGCAAGTCATGCGTGTCTTTACTCCTGTTGACTTCATTAGCACTCTGAGCAAGTCATGCGTGTCTTTACTCCTGTTAACTTCATTAGCACTCTGAGCAAGTCATGCGTGTCTTTACTCCTGTTAACTTCATTAGCACTCTGAGCAAGTCATGCGTGTCTTTACTCCTGTTAACTTCATTAGCAGTCTGAGCAAGTCATGCGTGTCTTTACTCCTGTTAACTTCATTAGCAGTCTGAGCAAGTCATGCGTGTCTACACTCCTGTTAACTTCATTAGCACTCTGATCAAGTCATGTGTGTCTTTACTTCTGTTAACTTCATTAGCAGTCTGAGAAAGTCATGCGTGTCTACACTCCTGTTAACTTCATTAGCACTCTGAGCAAGTCATGCGTGTCTACACTCCTGTTAACTTCATTATCACTCTGATCAAGTCATGCGTGTCTTTACTTCTGTTAACTTCATTAGCACTCTGAGCAAGTCATGCGTGTCTTTACTCCTGTTGACTTCATTAGCACTCTGAGCAAGTCATGCGTGTCTACACTCCTGTTAACTTCATTATCACTCTCAGCAAGTTATATTGTGTCTATACTCTTGTTATACACCACTGCTGAGGTCAATCACGCATAAAACCAGGCAGTGTGGCTCAAACATCCAGCTCCCCAAGGTAATGCTTCGTGTGGAGAACGTAGAGTGTTTCGTGACGTCATCACCGTGTACACCAAACAGACCACAACACGCCCATTTAAATAGCAAGACACATAACACAAACACTGTTTTGTTTTTTTTAAGTGAAATGGATTGCTTCCCGGGAATGCTTCCTCCTTCCCATAAAACATGGTTATATTTGTTTCTGCATGCATTCAAACCTGCTTAGCCTGACAACGCTACACAAAAACAAACACAGAAAAGTGCTTTACAAATATACAATAACAAAATATTTGTTTAATGTGCAGAAGTGTGGAGCAGCACTCGGTGAAGCCAAAAGCGTTTGAATTGAATGTAGACGAAACCTAATTATGTTTTATTTTTTATTAATTTTTAAACAAGTATTTTCTGCACATAATTTCATCGCTGTAATGTATTTTAAGAACTTGTTAATTATTTTCTCCTTTTTAATGCATTTTGACTCGTCTTTGATAGGAAGTTGTTATTAAATAAGTTTTTAAAATATTTTTATTTTCTACTTTTTAGTATTAAAATTGTTATCTTTAAATTATTGGGGAAAAAAGTAGAGTTATTTACTTTTTCAAAAAATCGAATTCTTACAAAATCTCAGTTACAGTGAATTAACTCTTGACCTAGGCATACAGCTTTAAAAAGAAAAGAAAAGATATTTGAGCTTCCCTACAAACCCACACACTCAAACAAGAAGCAAAACACTATAATTTGAGCGACAGTGTCAACCCGCCTCCGTCGATCAAGGATTAGACGCGATGTTGACACAACTCATAGACAACTCATAGACAGCGAGACGATCAGCTGAACGAAAATGTCACGTGTGTGAACCTAAAAAATAAATAAATAACGCTCTATCCACTCGGCCACAAGATTGGAACGCAAGTATAAAGATAATCTTTAAAAATGTGATTTTGAAAACAGGCTTTTCGTTTGAAGATGTCTTTCTGTTTCGTTGATTTAAATTATCTCAATAGCGTGTTGTTAAAAAAGTCGACCCGGACAGCAATCAGTTATAGCTAACCATTCAATCATGTTATGGTAGTTATGTTATGATTGTCATATTTCTGACGTCATACACGTTTCAACATATTCTAAATCCACACACACATACATAAAACGAACTTATGAATATTCACGCACATAAATACACACCCACCCACATACCCACACACATGATCGTACGCACAAACCAACACACATGCACACACACACACTAGCACACACAAACATAAAGATGGATGTAGAAATATAGTCTTTGGGCAGTGGAGTTCCCCCTTGACCCCCTTCCTTAGTTGTGTCATAAAATAAACATGCTGGATAAGGACATTCAGGAAATTGAATTTTGATTTAAACTTGACCTACAACACTCTGTAACACCTAAGCTGTACCCACAAGTTAACTTATTTGTAGCGAATACACTTTTCCCTTACATGCGTACACACTGTACACCCTCCTATCTTCAACAAAGTACTATATCAATTCCACCGTTGTACAGCTGATTTAGCTCATACTAACAGGTGCACGCCAATAGTAAGTTGACCTTTATATGTACGCCGATGGAGAACTGACCTACAGATGTACGCCGATAATGAGCTGACCTCCATACGGTCAATGACAGTGAGCTGACCTATATACGGCCACTGACAGTGAGCTGACCTACATACGGTCACTGACATTAAGCTGACCTACACACGGTCACTGAAAGTGAGTTGACCTACATACGGTCACTGACAGTGAGCTGACCTATATACGGCCACTGACAGTGAGCTGACCTACATGCGGTCACTGACAGTGAGCTGACCTACATACGGTCACTGAGAGTGAGCTGACCTACATACGGTCACTGAGAGTGAGTTGACTTACATACGGTCACTGAGAGTGAGCTGACCTACATGCGGTCACTGAGAGTGAGCTGACCTATATACGGTCACTGACAGTGAGCTGACCTACATACGGTCACTGAGAGTGAGCTGACCTACATACGGTCACTGACAGTAAGCTGACCTACACACGGTCACTGAAAGTGAACTCACCCACATACGGTCACTGACAGTAAGCTGACCTACACACGGTCAATGAAAGTGATGTGACCTACATACGGTCAGTGACAGTAAGCTGACCTACACACGGTCAATGAAAGTGAAGTGACCTACATACGGTCACTGACAGTAAGCTGACCTACACACGGCCACTGAAAGTGAACTCACCTACATACGGTCAGTGACAGTAAGCTGACCTACACACGGTCAATGAAAGTGAAGTGACCCATATACGGTCACTGACAGTGAGCTGACCTGCGTCTGTAAGTCCACAGTAAAGTTACTTTTATGTCAGAAATACAAGAATAACACTTAACACTTAAGAGATTTTATGTCAATTTATTAAAATGATACAACAAATTACATATTTATGTTTCATTATGTAAAATATCAAAAAAAAAATTCTTTTAAAAAAGAATATCAGTACAAATCTCAAAAATCCATCCGACGGTCTCATAAACCGTCTTCAGATTTGATCATTTAAAATGGCTCATCCTGAAACACATCTTTTATTCGGTGATACAAACCTTCAGTTACTCTTCTCAAAATAAAGTTCAAACAAAAATTATCAACAGCAAAAAAACTTAACATTTTGTATGTATGTTTTTAAATGCCCAGTTCGTGACCAATAACGGTATCAAAATAAACATAAAAATGTGATGCATTGATCTCAGTAACTTCGCTAACAATTTATATATAAAGTCACGCCAAGCTTGGGCAAAGTTGGCGAATGGGGGTGTAAGCCCCGTGCGTCTAAATCAAGGAGTGCCAAAATTGTTAGTATTTATAAAAAAATATACATATAAATTATGATATAAATAAAAAGATCTTTCGGGAGGAAGGGAGGGAGGGATAGTGCCTAAATACATTCTAAGCCGCGGATGCTGCCTTTCCTTGGCAATGACGTGTTTACATTCATTATGGCTTTTAACATTTAAATATTGTTAACTATCTGAATGATTTAATAATGTAAACATTCAGTGCTCTTGTGTAACATTCAGTGCTTTTATTGGGACATTCAGTGTTGTAATTGTAACATTAGGGCTTATATGCTTGTAAAATTCAATGTTGTCATGGCACCATGCGGGGCAAATATTATTGATACTTCACACATCTCCACTTTAAACAAATTAAATCATAAAAAAACGTCCAGCCATCCAATCGAGTGAGTTGTTATCATTGAACACTTTCCACGTGTCCAGTCAACACAACTCTTATATCTTAACATCAACTTGAAATGTCTTGCAATGTGCTATCACAGTTTATCTCCCGTAGAAGGTACGACCCGGCCTCACGACCCTGGGTGGACCAGGCTGACAGTAACCCTGGACACATCTGGGGAGACAAAATTCAAGATTTGTTGGCGGTTGAGTTGCAATGTTCATATGGTATTTATTTCATCATTCCGTATTTTTTGCTATATTTATGTAGTTATTTATTTTTTAAATTAAGAGCACTAACGATACAACACAACACATTACTCGGCGTAAGGTAAAGGTGTTCTTAATCTTGGCCAACAATCGCTTTATCAAACAATATATTGTAAACCTTTTTTTTTTTTTTTTTTTTAGAAAATGCTATCGCAACCGTTAAGCGCTAATTCTGTACAATCTAAAAAAAATTGGCTTCTGGTGCGTCCTGCTTCCTTTTCGAAACCTCCCTCCCCACCTCCACATGTTTTATATGAATAGTACTGAGTGGAAAAAAAAGGATGTCATGCGTGACGTCTGAACACGTGTTATTGTATGTTCTCTAGAGGAAGACGATTAATATATTAATCAATAAAGAGCCACGGGTATGGTACAGGGCTATTTGTAGGACTGTCTGTTGGACTGTCTGTTGGACTGTCTGTTGGACTATCTGTTGGACTGTCTGTTGGACTGTCTGTTGGACTGTCTGTTGGACTGTCTGTTGGACTGTCTGTTGGACTGTCTGTTGGACTGTCTGTTGGACTGTCTGTTGGACTGTCTGTTGGACTGTCTGTTGGACTGTCTGTTGGACTGTCTGTTGGACTGTCTGTTGGACTGTCTGTTGGACTGTCTGTTGGACTGTCTGTTGGACTATTGCTTAAAGGCCGGCGGGTAAGGTGTGGGACCGTGGGATTGTAGGCCGGCATTTATTATAGAAAATGAGAAGTTAACTATTTTTTGTAACACTCGGACCTACCGGGTAATTTCTCAAAATGACCGGACCCGGTGTGAAAAAACTGCAACCGGTTATGCCCGAGTAAGTTAATAATGTAGGTACGGATGAACCGCCGGCCCAATGGCCTTGGGTGGCCAGATATTTGGGGATTTAAAAACGGTTTTGTAACGTCAAATTAAGGTTAAATAAGTTAGACACGTTAGGAATACTGATGATAAATCCAGTAGTTTTTATGAAATATATTTTCGTTTTAATATTGTACACATTTTGCTCGGGGGTTGGGGGGGGGGGGGGAGATGCCTGAAAGAAACACTGACAGAGTGACCATATAAGCGTATAAAAGAACTGGTTAATATTAGCCACTAGTCCATTGTTGAATTGGTTTTGATCAAAAACAAGAAATAAGCTGTGTACCAATTACAGACATTAAAATGTGTAATAAATACAGACACTAAAATGTGTACTAAATACAATTTGTTTTTAAATCTTCTGTGTTCACGAGAACAATTGAGTGAGATTAAAGGAGCTGCGATGTATACATTGATAACATAAAGAGGGCCAAATTAAGACCCCGGTGGGCGCTGGCCACAGCCGAGAAATGGACCTATAGCTGTTTGAAAAACCGGATTGTGATATACGGTCGGCTCGTGATCCCGGGCCCTAGACCCTTAAGCAGTTGGGGGGGGGGGGGGGCGCTGGACACGTTGCCCGCCTTGTCATATACAATGTATAAATTTCCGGCCATTCATGTGCAGTTTAAAATTAATATGTATAAAATAAACCCAAATTGTGGGTAGTGCCCCTATAAATACCTCTTGGAGACGTTGTCGAAGTATTGTCCTTCTGGACACATCCTGAGGAAGTAACGACCGTACGTACAGATGCCGTACGCCCGACACGTGTCCTGGCAGAGATGCTTCTCATTGTACATGTTGCACTGGCGGTACTGGCTGACACACGGGACGCTCAGTATACAGTCATTGGTCACCTTGCAGCCTGAAACAAACAATAGTTGGTTTTCTGGCAACGCTGAAATAAACAATGATTGGTAACCTAGCAACCTGAAATAATCAATGGTTGCTAACCTAGCAACCTGAAATAAACAATCATTGGTAACCTAGCAACCTGAAATAAACAATGATTGGTAACCTAGAAACCTGAAATAATCAATGGTTGCTAACCTAGCAACCTGAAATAAATAGTGATTGGTAACCTAGCAACCTGAAATAACAATGGTTGGTAACCGAGCAACCTGAAATAACAACTATTGGTAACCTAGCAACCTGAAATAAACAATTATTGGTAACCCAGCAATAGTTGCATTACACATTTTTAAAGAAAAACATTTGGTAGCCATGCAGTTCAAGGATCAGTAGCTAAAATTCTAATAGTAACATTAAATAAGTGGTCCTCAAGGTCCTCGCGTGGAAGAGGCAACTCCTCAATTTAAAATTAGCTCTGATATTTATGTTTTTAAAAATCTGCAATCAAATTAATTGCTTTGGAACTATGTGTTTCAAAATTTTTCCATTTAGTGTGGATATTGCTCGAGTTCATTGTAGAGTTTGTTGCATATATACACGAAAAGAATATTAACAATATACCCACGATAAACTACGCATCATCCTTTGACTTAACAGAACGACTCAGGGATGAGGATATATCCCAAGTGGCACTGGCACTTACCTGACGGAGACGCTGGGACAGTTGGGGGAAGTGTGGGCGCTGGTGTAGGTATGGGGGCTAGAGTGGGCTCGGCGTAGGGGAAGCTCTGGTGGTAGTCACAGTAGAACGTGATGTAGAAGTTGTCCGTCTTAAACCTGGGACATTCGCTGTTGAACTCGTAGTCGAAGATGCTCATGACGGCTGGAGAGACAAGGTCAAGATCGGTTAGCTTTCGGGACAAACGATTTTGGGGAACAGTTCTAGAGAATGTGAGGTGACAGTTCTAGACAATGTGAGGTGACAGTTCTAGAGAATAACAGGTGACTGTTCCAGAGAATGTGAGGTGCAAGTTCCAGAGAATGTGAGGTGACAGTTCTAGAGAATGTGAGGTGACAGTTCTAGAGAATGTGAGGTGACAGTTCTAGAGAATATGAGGTGTAGTGAGTTTAGATGGTAGATGTTATAGAGAGGTTGGATTTTAGATGGTGTAGTGGGTTTAGATGGTAGATGGTGTAGTGAGTTTAGATGGTAGATGGTGTAGTGAGTTTAGATGGTAGATGGTGTAGTGAGTTTAGATGGTAGATGGTGTAGTGAGTTTAGATGGTAGATGGTGTAGTGAGTTTAGATGGTAGATGGTGTAGTGAGTTTAGATGGTAGATGGTGTAGTGAGTTTAGATGGTAGATGGTGTAGTGAGTTAAGACAGTAGATGGTGTAGTGAGTTTAGATGGTAGATGGTGTAGTGAGTTAAGATGGTAGATGGTGTAGTGAGTTTAGACGGTAGATGTTGTAGTGAGTTAAGATGGTAGATGTTGTAGCGAGTTTAGATGGTAGATGGTGTAGTGAGTTTAGATGGTAGATGTTGTAGTGAGTTAAGACAGTAGATGGTGTAGTGAGTTTAGATGGTAGATGGTGTAGTGAGTTTAGATGGTAGATGGTGTAGTGAGTTCAGATTGTAGATGGCGTAGTGAGTTAAGACAGTAGATAGTGTAGTGAGTTTAGATGGTAGATGGTGTAGTCAGTTTCATGGAATTGCTTGCATTGTGGCAGTCCTCTTTTCAACAAATAGTCTGGGCATTTACGATATTTGTGAATGAATATTTTTAACTTAATATTTGCAATATTTGTGAACGAATTTTTTTTAACTTAACATTTGCAATATTTTGTTAATGAATTTGAAAAGCTGAAATATGTCAAAACTTAAAGTGGTCACTTTGATTTCGCTGCAGGAAGTGATATCGCACGACCTCATTATTCCTATATCAGGCTCATTAGAGCTAGCGGTAAGATAGCAATAAATGAATGTCCCACCATCGTCGTAGTTGGTGCCAAACATCAGTGGCGCATCTGTGTCTACAGAGACGGCTCCGCTGCAATCTTTGTATTCCTTGGTTACGGGATCTTTGCATGCCGCGTGGCACACACGGCCGCACGCATCGTGAGCACGCAGCAGAGCGTGGCTGGATCCACCTGAAAATATCAAGAGGTATTGATATATATATATATATTATATTAATATATATAGTAAGAAACTTAAGTTTAGAATGGATGCTATTCATTGACATCGCCCAACAAATGCACATGCTCTTTTATAAGTTGAGTGTTTGGGGGAGGGGCATTACAAAGCATGTCTTAATTTAAATATAGATTTAATAAATGTAATGGAAAGAACTCTACATCAGAGCCAGGGGCATCCACACATTGGGAGGAGGGTAGACGCCCCTGACCAGAAGTGTTCTCACCTGGAGCTGGATTCTTGACCCCAATAAATCCCATGGAGATGGACACAGCCAGTCTCTGGTCAACAATGGCGGACTCCTTGTAGTAGCCCTGGTAGTTCAGTCCATTCGATGTCAGGAAGACCTGACCAATGGCGCTGTCCTCGGTGCAACGTTTGTAAGTCTTCGGGTTACTCTGACGACTGGTGATGTATCTGAGGAGGTCAAAGGTAAGTGGTCAGCAGACATTTTTTTCAAGCGAAACTCTAACAGTCTGCTTTGGGTTTTTTCATATCCCTTAAAGTTTGAATAGTGTCTGATTATTACATGAGCGGTGTATGTGATAGGTACTTTAGTAGTGTATGTGATAGGTGCTTAAACTATTTCGTCTAAATAAATACGAACAGTGAGTTGACTTAATAAACTCATTAATTTGTTCAGTAGACCTTCAATTGGGTTGAAGATAATGTTGCCAGGTTTGGTGTTGTACATTAGCATAGAAACCGAGGGGGGGGCTCTTAATGTATCTGATGTGATGTTACTTTTAAAATGTGGCATTTTCAAATGAAACTTCCTTTATTTTCTCATGGACTTTAGCAGTATCAACATCTATCTCGGTGTTGACAGAACGTTGATTTGGCTTCTTCTAATTTTCCCAACCCTGACATAACTTTAAATCTGTACACCTTGCGCGTGCATTCTCAGATCAAATCATGCGGTTCGATCAAATCCGAATAACTCACTATTCGGTACCTGATCAAAATCCAAAATTAATATGCTGGCGACCTTGTGCTTAAAATTTGAACCCACTTTTTGGTCTGACTGTAGGCGTTGGGCGCGTAGATGTCCTCGTTGAGGTTCACACGACCGTTGTTGACGGGGTAGCTGTTGTATTTGTTGAACTTGGGCGGCCGGACGCTGATGATCTTCACCGGAATCATGGCCCACTGGTTGGTGTCGCAGGTCTTGTCGCAGCAGTAGTCGTTCTGGACGGGGAGGCCGTACTGGTAGCTTTTGCACGTGCCGCTGGCGTTGCCGGTGTTGGGGCGTGGGGGTGGCGTGATCAGCGGGCTCATCGTGGTCGTGCTCGTGGGGAAGGGAGTTGCTGGTCCGTTGTCGTTCCGTCTGGTGGGGATGCAACGTCCGGAAGCGAGCTGACACGTCAGGTGCCTGTGGGGAATAAATTCTGTTACATTTTGCGCAGACGAAATTCTGGGGGATTTGTGGACATACGTACGTTACACGGACGTCACACAGACGTCACACGGACGTTACACGGACGTCGTATCGAGTTAAATCAAATATTTTAATTAAAATTGTACAAAAATCAAATAATGCATATACGTCAACAGTGTTCAATGACGGGAAAATATCTTTAATGGGAATAACAAATGATAACAATTGCCTTTTTTGTTTAGTTAATTTGTTGTGAGGGTCAGAGAGCTACACGCATTGGGACTGTTAGCGATGAGTTCATGTGTATCTTACCTGGAGCCACAATCAGGTGTACGCGTTGAGCAGATGGGAGCTGGCTCGTACTGGAATGATTCGGCCAAGGCATCCAGGTAGCCGTCTGCTTGTGTGAGGTCCCCAAACCCTGTAGGAGCGGAGCCAATGTGACGGGGGTCGGGGTCCTGGAGGATGATCAATGTACGGGGACGTAAGTGTACATGGACATTTCAATACATGAACATTTCAATACATGAACATTTCAATATATGAACATTTCAATACATGAACATTTCAATATATGAACATTTCAATACATGAACACTAGTTTACCTTTATAGGTCAATTTTTTAAACCAATTTTTCAAATTATTTTCTCGGGCGTGAGGTGGCCCGCATTGGGGGAGCGCTTAAAAATATGAGTGGACCTGGCCTCTGTCGATCTCTAAAACGCACTGAAAATGGGGGAGAACAATGTTACCGCCCCGGTGTCTTTCTAAGATTGTTTACCTTAAAAATAATAATTACAAATTTTGGTTGTGCATTTTGTATCAGATTCTTCACTCCTATACCGCCATCACCTCTGATAAAATTTTGTGATTCTCATTAAAAACCTGATATTTGCCTAGAAATGACAAGTTCCTAGTTCGCCTACAAAGACCTTACCACGATTTCAGGATACAACTGGGGATCTACCCCCAAGGATCTGAGGTTTGTCCTGAACAGCTCCCAGATGTAATCAACAAATGCGTGGTGCATGAAAAATATTGGGTCGAAGGCAGCCGTGTCCAGCTGGCTCATGGCTCCACCCACAAACACGTGTACAGCTGCGTGGTGGAACTCCAGGTCGTAGCGGGGATCGGCCTCCACGGAAGTGATGATGTCCTGGTGTCTGCAACAGATAGACACTAGATACATTATCCACGAGAATGAGATGCCGGGTTTGATACAGACAAAAAAAATCTGACCTGGTTGTAGCATTAAGTGCCGTAGATCAGAAGAGAAATGAAGCCACTATCACATCCTGTATGGTACCTGCTGCTTGGACCACCCACACCTCCCCCCAACCTAACGCCATCTTCAGAAACTCTAGGAACTAAAGATCGTAGTATTTAATGCCCTCCCCCCCCCCCCCTTTTTTTTTTAGAGCTCGTACACTATTTGAAGATTCTGTTTTCCCAGAGTAGACCATATTGTTGATACCGGTACGGTAACAAAATGGAACCTTTGGTCAGACACATCACTACACATCACTGCAATTTTATAACTATCACATTTTTTCAAGACAGGATTTGTTGTGTCAAGTCAAAAAATCATTTCAAATATTTCAATGACATTCTTCGAAGAACATTTTTTACTGCATGTAAACCCGGAGACGTCATAAGGGCCATATTAAATGACTTTATAGTCTGGTAGCCATGATTGTAAGATTCAATGACTTTATAGCCCTGGTACCCATGATTGTTATATTAAATGACTTTATAGTCTGGTAGCCATGATTGTTATATTAAATGACTTTATAGTCTGGTAGCCATGATTGTTATATTAAATGACTTTATAGTCTGGTAGCCATGATTGTAAGATTCAATGACTTTATAGCCCTGGTAGCCATGATTGTTATATTCAATGACTTTATAGCTCTGGTAGCCATGATTGTTATATTAAATGACTTCATAGTCTGGTAGCAATGATTGTTAGATTCAAGACTTTATAGCCCTGGTAGCCATAATTGTTAGATTCAATGACTTTATAGCCCTGGTAGGCATGATTGTTACATTAAATGACTTTATAGTCCTGGTAGCCATGATTTTTACATTAAATGACTTTATAGCCCTGGTAGCCATGATTGTTATATTCAATGACTTTATAGCTCTGGTAGCCATGATTGTTATATTAAATGACTTCATAGTCTGGTAGCAATGATTGTTAGATTCAAGACTTTATAGCCCTGGTAGCCATAATTGTTAGATTCAATGACTTTATAGCCCTGGTAGGCATGATTGTTACATTAAATGACTTTATAGCCCTGGTAGCCATGATTGTTACATTAAATGACTTTATAGCACTGGTAGGCATGATTGTTACATTAAATGACTTTATAGCCCTGGTAGCCATAATTGTTACATTAAATGACTTTATAGCCCTGGTAGCCATGATTTTTACATTAAATGACTTTATAGCCCTGGTAGCCATGATTTTTACATTAAATGACTTTATAGCCCTGGTAGCCATGATTTTTACATTAAATGACTTTATAGCCCTGGTAGCCATGCTTTTTACATTAAATGACTTTATAGCCCTGGTAGCCATGATTTTTACATTAAATGACTTTATAGCCCTGGTAGCCATGATTTTTACATTAAATGACTTTATAGCCCTGGTAGCCATGATTTTTACTTTAAATGACTTTATAGCCCTGGTAGCCATGATTGTTACATTAAATGACTTTATAGCCCTGGTAGCCATGATTTTTACATTAAATGACTTTATAGCCCTGGTAGCCATGATTGTTACATTAAATGACTTTATAGCCCTGGTAGCCATGATTTTTACATTAAATGACTTTATAGCCCTGGTAGCCATGATTGTTACATTAAATGACTTTATAGCCCTGGTAGCCATGATTTTTACATTAAATGACTTTATAGCCCTGGTAGCCATGATTGTTACATTAAATGACTTTATAGCCCTGGTAGCCACGATTTTTACATTAAATGACTTTATAGCCCTGGTAGCCATGCTTTTTACATTAAATGACTTTATAGCCCTGGTAGCCACGATTTTTACATTAAATGACTTTATAGCCCTGGTAGCCATGATTGTTACATTAAATGACTTTATAGCCCTGGTAGCCCCGATTTTTACATTAAATGACTTTATAGCCCTGGTAGCCATGATTGTTACATTAAATGACTTTATAGCCCTGGTAGCCACGATTTTTACATTAAATGACTTTATAGCCCTGGTAGCCATGCTTTTTACATTAAATGACTTTATAGCCCTGGTAGCCATGATTTTTACATTAAATGACTTTATAGCCCTGGTAGCCATGATTTTTACATTAAATGACTTTATAGCCCTGGTAGCCATGATTTTTACATTAAATGACTTTATAGCCCTGGTAGCCATGATTGTTACATTAAATGACTTTATAGCCCTGGTAGCCATGATTTTTACATTAAATGACTTTATAGCCCTGGTAGCCATGATTGTTACATTAAATGACTTTATAGCCCTGGTAGCCATGATTTTTACATTAAATGACTTTATAGCCCTGGTAGCCATGATTGTTACATTAAATGACTTTATAGCCCTGGTAGCCACGATTTTTACATTAAATGACTTTATAGCCCTGGTAGCCATGATTGTTACATTAAATGACTTTATAGCCCTGGTAGCCCCGATTTTTACATTAAATGACTTTATAGCCCTGGTAGCCATGATTGTTACATTAAATGACTTTATAGCCCTGGTAGCCACGATTTTTACATTAAATGACTTTATAGCCCTGGTAGCCATGATTGTTACATTAAATGACTTTATAGCCTGGGTTAATATATTTAGTATAGCTTTTATCAATCGATATATGAGTTGTATTACTCTCATATAAAATATTGTTTGACATCTCCCCAATGTATCCTATTACAACATGTATATTGACATCAACTTGTAGGGATGTATCAAGAATGTACCTGGTCCGAGACAGAATCTCTTCAATGGCGCTTGACCTGAACAGCTCTCCGTCAGAGCCGCCATTTCTGATCAGCTGGACACCTTCAGGCGTCGTCCAGTTAGCGAATGGGCCTTCAACAACCGGTCCCTGGAGGGTGCCGAAGAACTCGGAGTTCCAGACGGAGGAGTCCACGGGTTCTGGGAGCTGGTTGTCAATGCTGGAGTCCCAGTAGGGCAGACACACGGTGGGGTCAACTTCTCTCAAGGCGGTCTCGAAACTAGGTTAACAGAAGAGGGGAATAAATCAGCTCTGGTGTCCAATTTACGTGAATAAATGAAATAAATAAATATGGTGAATTAATCAGATGAATTTAGGTCATTGATTTAATTAAGTGAGTTGAGGTTCAATGGAATTTTTTAAAAGGCTTTTTTAAGTAACCAGTGTGAGATAACTTAGAATTGAAAGAATCGAGTACCGTACTCACATGAGCAGATAGATTCGATGCCAGCCGAGAAATCCTGCCCCGCCGTGGGCAATGAATGCCGCCATGCCGCCGTGAAGTAGGGCAATGGCGTCATATTTGTTGGGCTCAACCGTCTGGGGATAGCAAGGAAAGGAATGTGTACATTGATGTAATGTGTACAGTGAAACAATGCGTGATGTAAGCCATGGTGTGAATGTGTACAGTGAAACAATGCGTGATGTAAGCCATGGTGTGAATGTGTACAGTGAAACAATGCGTGATGTAAGCCATGGTGTGAATGTGTACAGTGAAACAATGCGTGATGTAAGCCATGGTGTAAAACATTGATATGGAAGTGTAAGCCATGGTGTAAACATTGATATGGAAGTGTACGCCATGGTGTAAACATTGATATGGAAGTCTAAGCCATGGTGTAAACATTGATATGGAAGTGTACGCCATGGTGTAAACATTGATATGGAAGTCTAAGCCATGGTGTAAACATTGATATGGAAGTGTACGCCATGGTGTGAACATTGATATGGAAGTGTACGCCATGGTGTAAACATTGATATGGAAGTGTACGCCATGGTGTAAACATTGATATGGAAGTGTACGCCATGGTGTAAACATTGATATGGAAGTGTACGCCATGGTGTAAACATTGATATGGAAGTGTACGCCATGGTGTAAACATTGATATGGAAGTGTACGCCATGGTGTAAAAGAAAATGTATTTAAAAAATCAAAAGAAATTATTTCCAAAATTAATTCGGCTTCAAAATATGAAAATGATCGACATCACTGGTAACCCATAGTAACCCATCAGTGGAAGGAAAGCATTCTATAGATCAGTCTGCTCATGGTAGTTAAGAAGAACTCATATGTGGTTCGTGCTTCGAATGAAAAGAGGATCGAGGCTTTGATAGCGTTGACTTGAGCCGTATGTTTGAAGTGAGGGAGCGCTGCTCATTCGTCAGCCTCACTCTTTCCTCTCTGCCTATTTGCGCCCATGGTACATGGCGCTGGAGATGTCGGAATTTTCATTGTGTCAATGTCACGAAGTCTAAGGGTTTAAATTTCAGCGTTTGCCTTCTCTTAGATGAGTTGCCATCCAAGGTTAACGAGTCCCATCCAACCCTGGATGCTGGATCTGTTGTTTTTTGTTGTTTGTTAAGGCAGTGGATTGAAAACCATTCGGCCTCCCAGCACCACTGGAGCAACTCCTAATGTGATATCGTCTTACTGTGTCATGTTCGACTGTGTCTCTGACACTAAATGTGGCATTGTCTTACTGTGTTCTCTTTGACTGTGTCTCTGACACTGAATGTGAGATCGTCTTATTGTGTCCTCTTTGACTGTGTCTCTGACACTATATGTGACATTGTCTTACTGTGTCCTGTTTGAGTGTGTCTCTGACACTAAATTTGGCATTGTCTTACTGTGTTCTCTTTGACTGTGTCTCTGACACTGAATGTGAGATCGTCTTATTGTGTCCTCTTTGACTGTGTCTCTGACACTATATGTGGCATTGTCTTACTGTGTTCTCTTTGACTGTGTCTCTGACACTGAATGTGAGATCGTCTTATTGTGTCCTCTTTGACTGTGTCTCTGACACTGAATGTGAGATCGTCTTATTGTGTCCTCTTTGACTGTGTCTCTGACACTATATGTGGCATTGTCTTACTGTGTTCTCTTTGACTGTGTCTCTGACACTGAATGTGAGATCGTCTTATTGTGTCCTCTTTGACTGTGTCTCTGACACTATATGTGACATTGTCTTACTGTGTCCTCTTTGACTGTGTCTCTGACACTGAATGTGAGATCGTCTTATTGTGTCCTCTTTGACTGTGTCTCTGACACTATATGTGACATTGTCTTACTGTGTTCTCTTTGACTGTGTCTCTGACACTGAATGTGAGATCGTCTTATTGTGTCCTCTTTGACTGTGTCTCTGACACTGAATGTGAGATCGTCTTATTGTGTCCTCTTTGACTGTGTCTCTGACACTATATGTGGCATTGTCTTACTGTGTTCTCTTTGACTGTGTCTCTGACACTGAATGTGAGATCGTCTTATTGTGTCCTCTTTGACTGTGTCTCTGACACTATATGTGGCATTGTCTTACCGTGTCCTGTTTGACTGTGTCTCTGACACTGAATGTGATATCGTCTTATTGTGTCCTCTTTGACTGTGTCTCTGACACTATATGTGACATTGTCTTACCGTGTCCTGTTTGAGTGTGTTAATGGCATTGTGGTAGCGTGTCCGCTCATCATCTGTCAGCATCCTGTACTCTTTTCTCAAACATCTTTGGACGGTTGCTTGGCGCTTCCCGCGAACTCTGCCCCCAACACTTGGTGAGACTTCTAGATATTTCTGGTACAGGTGAGTGTAATACCTGCAAGGGTTTTAAAGGAAAGATCTGTCGGTCAATTTTTACTTGTTGTTTTAAAACAATGGTTACTTAATATGTCATCGCTGAAGCAACGCATATCACTTAAGTAACACATATCACTGGAATAACACATATCACTTAATTAGTACATATCACTGGAATAACACGCATCACATAAGTAGCACATATCACAGCTTGTCCCTTTTTGTGTTTGAGAATATTTATAACAAAAGTATGTTATAGGAAAACACGTGTGATATTATTATAAGAAGTAACAATATTGACACCATATTGTGTCGCTTCCCGTAAATACGACTAGCACATTCTGACAATGTGAGACCCTTTGTAAAGGGCTTAGGAAGATGGCGGAGCGGCAGTCTGTCCCTGGCGTAACTTTTTTATATTATTTTGGGGGCAATATTTTCGACTAACTGTACATTTTTTTTCGAAGAAGATGACTGCAAAATTCTTGGCTCGACGCTGGCAAAACTTACCCTAGCTACGCCACTGCCTAGTAGGCCTACTATTTATTTTCCGACCACACCCACACGTGTGCCGTATGATACATACTGATAGGTAACTTTTAATGTTAGAATATCAAAGTCTTCAATGTTTTTACAAACGTTTTAACGAAATGATAAAGCAAATGTTTCATCACATTCAGTTACATTACAATCCCCTACCATCAGCACACAGTATAGTATGTTCAAATACGCCCCTGGTTCACTACACGGCTGTCAAAGCGTTCTCTGTGGGATCGCAGGCCGATAATTGGGTCATTTTCAATTCATCCGTTGTTCTTAACCTTTAATTGTTCGCCACTTTCTTCTACAAGACTTCGTGACATGTGATTGTCAAAACTTCTTTATTTGAAAACGAAACGAAAACAATGTTACCGATGAAATATTGAGACAGTCAGGAGGTTAGTGTCAGGAGGTTAGTGACAGGAGGTTAGTGACGGGAGGTTAGTGACAGGAGGTTAGTGACAGGATTATAGAGCTTTTCAACGAATTACTATTTCAGGAATCAAATTCAATGTTTCGTAATTTAAAATAATAACACATTATAGTAGATGTTCCTAGTAAAAAGATTTAATAAATGTATCGGGGTCACAGGTCATCTAGCTTCTAAAACATGGGGTTACGACCATAAAATAAGAAAATCTCATAACCTATGACATAAGGCATTCAATAAACACTGATCCGAATTTTACCCAGTTTTCTGTGCGTCGAACGGTGGCGGTTCAACCATGCGCGCCTTCAACAGAGAATTCTCACACATCCAGCTGTAGGTGCTCCCCACAAACGTCTGTATGTCTACCTTCTGCACACGGTTGTAGCAGTCTTGGAGGTGTTTTGGCATGGGGATCTCAGAAATTTTCGATGATACGCAATCCAGGAAAATTGATAAAACAACCACAACGGCTCCTAAGTAGATCTTCATGTTTTATACTTGGCCTCTGCAAACAAAGTACAATACCTTGGGATTTTAAGAATGTCGGACTTGGCCAAACAGATATAACTCTTTAAATTGAAACAGTAAGTGAACAATTCATACATTTATATACCATCTCATTTAAAATTAACTATTGCAAAATGGGAAAATGACTATAAATGTCATTGTTTTAATCAAATCACTTTAGCACTTAGTGTAACAACGACCCGAGCTACTTACATTTTCGTTACACTTGAAAATATATAAGATGAAAAAAAAAAAAAAAGAGATGGGGGGATCTAATAACCTGCTTTGAAAATGATCTCCCTAACTTTGATAATAATTGTTCCGTTTCTCTACCACCTCTCCAAGTTTGTTGACTTTGTCCTGCGTTTTATCTATTTTTCAACACGGGGGAAACGGAACAACTCAATGGTTAACCAATCATCGCCGGCTGACTGACGGGCTTAAGGTCATGTTGATGGATGGCCATGTCACACGAACTTCGCAATACCGTAAAAAACCTCTCTTGCTTTAACTGGGTGACGACGTCATCATTCAGCATTTCTCCTACTCTCTAAACCAGGGGTCTGCAAAACATGTTGGGTCGTTGACCTCAGCCTTGGCTTCAATGACGACCTTGCAACTTGCAACCAAGCGTCAACGAATCATATCTATTTTATAAATAAGAATTATCTCTCGCATCATTCTGATCAACTCAACAATAGAGACTCATAAATAACAGCCTCAGGGGCGGGTGCACGGTAGTTTTAAGACCACTGACCTAGGGATTCGCCCTTGACAGTTTGAAGATCACTGCTCTTGACGACAGAACACGCCAATCAAAACCCTACGTACTGTCCGAACCGAGGTAAGTTTTCATATAAATAAACTGTCCGTCCCGTGCAGTCTTGACTTCCGCATTGGGTTGTAACCTTCACCTTGCACTTGGAAAGTTTTGGAGCATCAAGGGGACCTCACCCACTTACAGGCGGACTCTCTTGACTTGGGTTATACTAATTTTAAAAATAATGTGAACAGTAGCATTCGGCTTACTAGTGACTAGAATTATGTGACACACAATGCCAGAGCGCTCGCGGGGGTGGGGGAGGGCTGCAATCTCTTCGGCTGCAGGTGGCCTGGGATATTTCAGGGGCCCCAAGTTGAGATGTGGAAAATTCCACCACCCCTCCACACACACACATACACACTCCACCTTCCCCCCCCCCCCCAAAAAAAAAAACAACAACAACAACTACAAACAAATAAACAAAACAGAACAACACCCAATTTGTCCATCTACTTTATTCCATTGTATAAAAAGGTTTGCCATCGCCTGTTAATCTACATCGGGGGTCACCAAACTACGGCCCGCGGGCCAGATCCAGCTCGCGAGGCCAGTTCATCGGTAATTGAACTTGTTTCTAAGTATTGTACAGAATGCTTATCCGGCCCGCGCTCGTTATCTTTTCCGTTATCTCGCCAGTTCATCCTGCCCGCCGTGAAAAAAAGTTTGGTGACCCCTGATCTACATAACAGATCCTGGTAATATAACGATGGAGACCCAGGTGGACAAACTGAGACACAGTCAAGAAGAAGGTTTACCTGTCGTAAGGGTAAATTAATGACGTATCCACCTGTTCCCAGCCTATTCCATATTAGAATGACGACAAACATTTTCAGGATTTTCCGCCTCAGCGGTCCATCCCTATCCCGTACTGACATAGGTTTGTGTTTGTAATGTCAGCTGACATTTAGGTTTGTGTTTGTAATGTCAACTGACCGTCCCGAGTGTGTTCACACTCAGAAATATACAATATAGGTGGCCGCTTAGTGCGACAGCCAAAATTGGGATATATCCACACTGGACACCCAAAATTGGGATATGTCCACAGTGGACAGCCAAAACTGGTATATGTCGACACTGGACAGCCAAATTTGGGATAAGTCCACATTGGACAGCCAAACAGAAGTATGTTCCCACTGGACAGTGACAACTGGGATATGAACATGCATTTGTTATTGTTTGGTTGTTATACAGCTGTTCTTTATTACATAAATGTATTTTATTTTAATGTCACGATTATGTCTCTTTTGCTAATATTTTTATGTCATTGAATCTCATTGTATCTCCTTGTATCTCATTGTATGTCATGGTATCTCATTGTATCTCATTGTATCTCCTTGTATCTCATTGTATCTCACTGTTTCTCATTGTATGTCATGGTATCTCATTGTATCTCACTGTTTCTCATTTCCCTTAAAAACCGTTCTATATTACTCGCAGACAATGAGACACGAGACATCTTCTCCTCCCCGCCTCTCATTGTTTTTAGACGGGACAAAAATCTGAGAGACCTCCTTGTACACAGTCGTATGAATGCTGCCCCCTCCCACTTCGGGACCAAGCCATGTGGCCGCAGCCGATGCAACACTTGCCCTTTTGTCTTCCGGACTCAAAACATACATTTCCCTAAGGGTAGTTTTCAGATACGCGGCGGTTTCCTTTGTACTAGCCGCAATGTTATCTACGCTATTGTTTGCACCCGATGCCAGATGTCATACATTGGGGAGACAGGACGCAGACTCTCTGACCGGTGTACTGAACACCTCCGTAATATTACACAAGATAAACAGTGTCCTGTCTCCAAACACTTCAATAGGGCCGACCACCAGGGCAAGGCGGACTTTTCAATTTGTTCGATTGTGGCCAGCACGAACACACCCAGCCGGGTGAATTTGGAGCACAAGCTTATTCTGACCTATAACACCTTGTACCCACATGGTTTGAATGTCATGTCTCTATTCACTGTTTGAACCTGGCTCCGCCCCTCCACGTCACGACCTATCGCAGTGGACTTATTTCTCCTCTTTTCTTTCCCTCTTCCCTATTTAACCTTTCTCCCACTTACTCTCTGTCACTTATCTTTTGCTACCCTCTTGGATACTATTTCTGAGCTAAGTGCTATATTATATTTTTTTTATACATTTTTAAATTTTATTCGTGTTTCTGTTTATTCGCTGATGAAGGCTTCCTGCCGACACGTTCGTTGTTTTGTTGCGTTCCTTTCATCAGGTTTAACCTTACTGTGTTTTACTAATTTCCTATTGTGCTAACCCGATTGCAGTCTCCCCCATTATTACCTTTTTTTAGGCTAGGGTACCACGCTATATAAGACAAATAAAAATAATAATAATAATAAAATGTCCACGCTGTCTATCCAATAATATGGCACGCGGTCAGTGCATAGAATTATTTTACTACAGTAACAGCTAAATAAATAAATAAGTTATATTATTATAAAATAAATAAAAATAAATAATATATATATACGGGCCTAACAAATTATACATATAAACGTCCTTCTAATTGCCGTGTTCTTTTGTCCAAGACTTAACACAACTTGCTACACTATTTATTAACAGCTAAAATCAGTTGCATCCCCTGAGCGATACTACGTTTGTGTGGGGAAATATACAACTGTATGTACAATGAGATACAAGGAGATACAATGAGATACCATGACATACAATGACATACAATGAGATACAATGAGATACAATGAGATACAAGGAGATACAAGGAGATACAATTACTACAGTATAACAGGGTATCATTTCTTACGTTGATTTATTCCAACACTACTGAGTAATAAAAGAGATGCATACATAGCTCGTTAACCTTGGACGGCAATCCCTGGGTTGGCTAAATTTTAGGGTTGGCTTAATTTTAGGGGTGACAAAAGGGTAAAAAAAATTATTTGAAATGTAACGGCGAAAAAAAAAAGACAAATTAGGAGAATTATAAACAACCCCTAAAAACTTTTTTCTTATAAATTTATGTATTTATAAAATGTATGTCTGTATGTATGTCTGTCTGTCTGTATGTATGTATGTATGTATGTATGTATGTATGTATGTATGTATGTATGTATGTATGTATGTATGTATGTATGTATGCCTGTATGTATGTATGTATGTATGTATGTATGTCCCGTATGCTCTCCTACACCATCCTTTCGATTGCAATAACATTTTGGTGAGTTGTTTGTCCGCAAGCCCATGCATTTTCTGATTTATTACAAACGTTTTAAAATATTTCGTTTCGGGCCGGGGGCCCTAAATTGTGTTTTTTTATAAGAGCGATATAAATATAATTTCAAACAGAGTTAATGCATGGATGGAGGGAATTTTATTCAAATATAAATAGCGACATTTCAGTTTGTATGTGACATAATAAGTAGGTTTCTGAATTAGTATAACTATTCCGTTTGGGGCCGGGGGGCCTAAATTCGTATTTTTCTTATATGAGCTATATAAATATAATTTCAATAGAGCTATTGCCTGGTGGATTTATTTTAATCAAATAAAAATAGTGACAATTTAGTTTGTGTGTTACATAATAAGTAGGTGTCTGAATTAGTACAACCATTTTACAATATTATATTTCAGGTCGGGGGTTTTTAGTTGTTTTTTCATTACATGAACGATATAAATATAATTTCAAACATAGTTAATGCATGGGTTGATCAATCGCTACAAGCGTGTGGACTACATTTTGAAAATCCACGCTTCTCACATGTGTGGCCTAATTTATTCGTGTACGCACTAGACGGAAAAACAAAAATTATTGTCAATATAAAAATTACTTTAAAAAAAAAAAGAGCGTATTTTAAAGAAAAAAACAAGTTTTTCCTTGCAATGCGTGCCGGGTTCTCGCTAGTCCTTGCTAAAATCACTTCATACGTGGTCAGCCCCATGGCTAAAATCAATTCAAACAGTGGCCAGCCCCCATGGCTACACTCGATCCATACAGTGGTCAGCCCTCATGGCTACACTCGAACCATACAGTGGTCAGCCCCCATGGCTACACTCGAACCATACAGGGGTCAGCCCCCATGGCTACACTCGAACCACTCGTTTGTTGCCGTTAAATTACTCTTTAAAAAAAGTCTTGCAATAACACACTTCTGAAAGTCTGAATATATGTCAGTGTTTGATCCACATCGTGTTATCCCCAAATCGTTTGATCCACAGGATGTGTTGCTTTCCTTTGTAGTGAAACAGCTCATGACAGCAGATTGACTGAGATTGAGGCATTGTATTATGTAAATCAGTTACGAGAAAGAAGGTTCAAGATTGCATCTATATCGAGGAGTGGCCGTGTTGTTATGAGGTAGAGTTGATGGGTGTAGTTTTGTCAACACTCTTACCACAACGGGTTCATCAAGTTTGACGTTTAATTTAGGGATGCTTATCCATCATCTTTTTTGTGTTCTCATCGGAGTATTTTAATCATCTTTTTGTATTGTCATCGAGTATTTGAATCATCTTTTTTGTGTTCTCATCGGGGTATTTTCATCATCTTTTTGTTCTCAATTGGGTATTTTATTCATCTTTTTTTTCTCATCGGAGGATTTTTATCATCTTTACCAGGGTTGGTCAAGTCAGTAGTCTTCGCAGGCCACTCTGATTGCAATTGGTCTATGCAGTGGCGTAGGAAAGGGGATCTGAGAGAGCAGCACTTTTTTTCTTTATATGCATGGAGGTGCGACATTTGCGGCTGACTGTACAGTTTTTCGTGGAAGAGCGTGGCGAAAATCTTTTCCCTACCCGGGCGGCGCTAACCCTAGCTAAGCACCCCTGAACGGCCCTAACCCTAGCTACTTCACTACATCTCTGTCTAGATACTAGGAGAAAAATCATGTCCTTTTCTTAAAACGTCCAAAACACCATGGCTCAACAAAGATTTTTAAAATTTTTCTCCGTCGTTCTGAAAACAACATTCAATGTGACTATGTATTTACCTGCATGGTGCACACGAATAACCTATTTCTTGTTATTGACAACTTGAAACAGGTTAAAATTAGCATATTAACCATTTTCTTGTTATTAAAGAGACGAAATCCACGTGTGACATCATTAATCCAATGTGTAACATGATTAATCCAATGTTGGACATGATTAATCCAATGTGTGACATGATTAATCCAATGTGTGACATGATTAATCCAATGTGTGACATGATTAATACAATGTGTGACATGATTAATCCAATGTGTGACATGATTAATCCAATGTGTGACATGATTAATCCAATGTGTGACATGATTAATCCAATGTGTTACATGTTTAATCCAATGTGTGAATGCATTAATCCAATGTGTGAAAGGATTAATCCAATGTTTGATATGATTAATCCAATATATGACATGTTTTTATTGTGTTAAATTTAACATTAAAATTACAAAAAACTGTTTCACTTATCAAAGAGACAACCTCTGGCAAGTTTTGTTTTATTGTTCAAATTTTTTTTCTTTAACGTTGCCTGAAACGATATGTGTCAACGTTCTGAAAACAATGATTTCTTTGAACAGCTAGTGCTTGTATCAATGAGAATTTCTTCCATTAAACTCATAATGGAGTCTTAACAAATGTATAAAACATAACTCACTGTATTTAAAACAAGTGCCAAAATAAGTACATGAAATTCAAAGCCATTTATTGGTGTCACGAATACAAATTCGTTGTCTAATCGGATAAATAAGAACAAAAATTACGAAACAGGACAAATCATTTACCCATCTATCAGTCATGGGAATATAATAATTCATGTTCCACCTATCAGGCTCGTCCGTAGAGCGACTCGGCGACTCAGGTGACGTAATCAGGTCTCGTAGCCAGGCTCGCCGGGCGACTCAGGTGACGTAATCAGGTCTCGTAGCCAGACTCGCCGGGCGATTCTGGTGAGGAGTCAGGTCTCGACGCCAGGCTCATCCGGCGACTCAGGGGACGTAGTCAGGTCTCGGGGCCAGGCTCGTTCGGCGACTCAGGGGACGTAGTCAGGTAACGACGACAGGCTCGTCCGGCGACTCAGGGGTCGTAGTCAGGTCTCGACGCCAGCCTCGTCCGGCGACTCAGGGGACGTAGTCAGGTCTCGACGCCAGGCTCGTCCGGCGACTCAGGGGACGTAGTCAGGTCTGGACGCAAGGCTCGTCCGGCGATTCAGGTTTTTGCATATTCAACCAATTTGATCTAAAAGGATCTTCCCCAGGTCCGCGTATAGTTCAGCATCACTAGTCACGTGCTATTGTGAGCATTTCGTCTCTAATCATGTCTCACCTCCTTATCCCACCAGTCACCCTTAAACCACAATATGCGTTGTGCCCGGAAAAAAGAGAACCTTTTTAAAATGAGGAAAACTAATGAAAATATTTGTAAATAAAATTGTATTTCAAAACAAATTTTATTTCGTGTATAATAATAAATTTTATTAAACTCTTGATTCTGTTCGAAGTGTTCCACCATTAGCCTCAACATAGACTTCGAGAAGCTTTCTTCATTGGCCAATCATCATCAAAAGAGTTCCTTTTTTCTCGACCCAGTATTACTCCCACACATCAATGGTATGTATTACTCCCACACATCAATGGTATTACTTCCACACATCAATGGTATTACTTACACACATCAATGGTATTACTCCCACACATCAATGGTATTACTCACAAACATCAATGGTATTACTTACACACATCCATGGTATTACTTACACACATCAAAGGTATTACTCCCACAAACATTTCAATCTATCAGCCTCACTCTTATTAGAGTCACGATCTGTCCCTCAGATAAACTGAGCACACTTGCTCTGCTGAAAGATAAGTTAAGGCACAAACATTAAAATTAGGTCACACTCCTTGTCTCTAATATTAACTCCCAATTCTAACGACCTGGGGTCAAGACGTAACCACGGGCTTATGGGGGGGGGGGGGGGGGCTTCCTGTGGTCGATATTCAGTTTTTTATTTATTTTAAAAGCAATACCCTTTGGTACACGGATAATTTTAGTACGGTCACCAGGTGTCCAAGTTTACCCGGGACAGTCCCTTTTTTCCCATCAGCCGTTCCGGCGTACCCGCAATGTCCCGGCATGGGGTGTTTGCCGACGAACTGCATTACTTTTCCCCGGACAGGGACAAATGCTCCCACTGTAAGAGTCTTTTCCCTCAATGACACAACACGTGGACACCAGATACGTCACAACTAGAAGTCGCTACTCTGAAAGAAGCATGCTGGTTGTCCCATGAATTAAAGTGTGTAAGTAAGGCAATATAAGATAACTAAGCTTTAATAACAGTTGCACAGAATACACGTGCAAACGTTTCGGCAAACGCCCTCATCAGTACAACAAAAAAACTAAACAAAAAAAACAACATTCCTATAGGTATAAATTAA
This sequence comes from Omphiscola glabra, assembly GCA_964017045.1. Classification (NCBI taxonomy): domain Eukaryota; kingdom Metazoa; phylum Mollusca; class Gastropoda; family Lymnaeidae; genus Omphiscola; species Omphiscola glabra. The sequence continues at coordinate 14,270,234 of OZ024800.1, forward strand.
AATTACATAACACTGTCCTACTTAAACATGAAAGGAAACAAAAAGAATATGAGTGGTCAGAAGACCCCCCAACGAAAATTAAATAAAGGGAAAGGGGAGTGGGTGCAAGTAAGCTGTAGTGCATTTTTCCTGTTTGGCTTTTGAATGTTATATCCACATACTTATCGCGGTCCAACACTCTTATAATGATTTAATTGGTTGTCAATTGCAATTTCAGTGGCTCGCGTGACAAGACTCATCACAGAAATATCAGTATGTCATGAATGTGAAATGATTAATCATGACAATCCATTTGTTGCTTCATATTTCTGACATACGTTGGTTGTGTCGATTTCCTTTTGTTATTTTTAACCACCTGTCAATTGTCATTAGTTAGCCACTCACTGACAAGCTTGTTTTACTCTTATGAACATTGAAGAAATGTGACATGTTCAAAGAAATTATGCATTAAATTAACCACAGATCACTTCTGGTACATTCCTACTTTATGGTTCACAAATATTTCATCCGCGATTCCTGGTTAACACAACGAAAGGTTTCGGTACGTCCGTAACATACAGTATACTATAGAATGTACATTAACATACAGTATACTATAGAATGTATACTATGTAATGTACACTAATGAAGGTTTTCTTTTCTCTGCAGGCAAGCGTGTCTTTCAGTCAATATTTGGCTTGGGGTCATGGAGGGGGAAAAGCGGCCCCCTTTAACCCCCGGGTCCCAAGTTACCCCCAGAAAAATCTTGTCACTGTAATTTAAGGTTTCATGACGAGGTGAGAACCCCTGATGATATGTTTGTTAGTTTATGAAAGTAGTCCAGGTGTGAGTGTGAAAGAGCTGCTGGCGTAAGAACTTGTGTGAGCAAAGCAGGCGCGCGTGTCCCCGAGTGGAGGAACCGGGCAAACGATTCAGGGAGTGAAAGAGTTGACAGTGTAGTCCCGCGATCCATTTGGTGCGTAGTTGTAGTCCAGTGATCCCTTTAGTGCGTAGTTGTAGTCCAGTGATCCCTTTAGTGCGTAGTTTGTGTGTGGCTAAGTTTGTTCACGAAACTTACTGTACTTAATAGAATTATTTGTGTTAGTAATGGTTCTGAAGAAACAGTGGATGCATTTCGTGTGAACAGATTTAAGAGACATACCCGAGTCATACCCTTGACCAGTGGTTCTCAACCGTGCTAATGCTGCGACCCTTTCAAACAGTTCCTCATGTTGTGCTGACCCCCCCCCCCACCCCAAACCATAACATTTTTTAGTTGCTGCTTCATAAATACATGTTTTCCGATGGTCTTAAGCGACCCCTGTGAAATTTGCACGTCTTCTGAAGCTGTAGAATTTATCGGGAATAGTTTCTTAAAGTAAACCATGCCAGGCTGTCAACTGCGTGTGTAGTTTGACGATTGTAGGGCCGGTATTTCACGGCAGATAGCATCAAGTGGGTAAATCAATTTAGTTTGGGAGGAGAAGAAGATAAGCACAGGGTCACGTGAAGTCATTGTGTACCCTTAAACGTAGGTCAAGTCCCAAAAGTTTAGTTAAATAAGTATGTCAATGACGTTGTAGGTCAATAATTTAACAAATCGTCTTTAGAGCTGATTGCAGCTTTATTCGGGACTGCGTCAGTTGACGGAGACTTGCTGGGTCATAGACTTATTCTTCACAGTGTTCCACTATGACAAATCTACCTGTTGATGTTAGAGAAATAAAGAAATGTTAAATGAGAGTTGTGTACTGACCAGGTTACTTTTAAAGAGAATCGTAGGCTTAACGACGATGTTAGTTTAGGCCATTGAGCAAACCGGTTAAACATTGAATTGTTCCAACCTAACCGGTTAAACATTGAATTGTTCCAACCTAACCGGTTCAACATTGAATTGTTCCAACCTAACCGGTTCAACATTGAATTGTTCCAACCTAACCGGTTAAACATTGAATTGTTCCAACCTAACCGGTTCAACATTGAATTGTTCCAACCTAAACGGTTAAACATTGAATTGTTCCAACCTAACCGGTTCAACATTGAATTGTTCCAACCTAACCGGTTCAACATTGAATTGTTCCAACCTAACCGGTTCAACATTGAATTGTTCCAACCTAACCGGTTAAACATTGAATTGTTCCAACCTAATCGGTTAAACATTGAATTGTTCCAACCTAACCGGTTCAACATTGAATTGTTCCAACCTAACCGGTTCAACATTGAATTGTTCCAACATAACCGGTTCAACATTGAATTGTTCCAACCTAACCGGTTAAACATTGAATTGTTCCAACCTAACCGGTTAAACATTGAATTGTTCCAACCTAACCGGTTAAACATTGAATTGTTCCAACCTAACCGGTTCAACATTGAATTGTTCCAACCTAACCGGTTCAACATTGAATTGTTCCAACCTAAGATCAGATTTAAAATTTAGAGCTTTGTTTTATTTGGTTGAGCTGGATGTGTTTAAAGTTTGTGTTCAACTTGTTGCGTTTAAATTTTGTGCTCATCTTGTTGTGTTTAAAACTTTGTGTACAACTTGTTGCGTTTAAAGTTTGTGTTCATCTTGTTGCGTTTAAAACTTTGTGTTCATCTGTTTGCGTTTACACTTTGTGTTCAATTTGTCGTGTTTAAAACTATGTGCTCAACGTATTGCATTTAAAGTTGCATACGTAAGACCAAATCCTTTCCTCTCACTCAAACCCTACCTCCGACCAATACCCTTCACCCTCTCAGCCATCCCCCTCTACCCTCTCAGCCATCCCCCTCTACCCTCTCAGCCATCCCCCTCTACCCTCTCAGCCATCCCCCTCTACCCTCTCAGCCATCCCCCTCTACCCTCACAGGCATCCCCCTCTACCCTCTCACCCTACTCACTCAGCCCCCTCTCTGAGACCAAAGCCCTCCCACCCACTCAGCCATCCCCCTACTCACTCAGCCCCCTCTCTGAGACCAAAGCCCTCCCACCCACTCAGCCAGCCGGTCTCCTCAGATTGATGCCCGCTCACTCTCGCCTGCCCTTCACCCCAACCCCCAAACGACCTTGTGAAATTTGTAATCAACACATTTGCTTGCTAACTAATTACTAATGACTAAGTCGTGCAACGAGTACTACCAAATAATGTTACTGTCAGAATGGATCATTTAATTGAAACAATAATGTGTAACATTGGACGGTTAGCAAACTCGTGTTGACGTCACACAGTTATAAATATATTTGAAATCGCCAGACTTACATCATTGACCTATTTTTTACCCTTAAGCGCTTGAGTCCATTGCTTCCTATAGATCTGTTTGTTTCTCTTTCTGCTAACCTGACTCATCCTATACGCTTCACACATAACTTATAACCAATTACCAAAGTCTTTATTGGCAACCCATAGCTTAGCGCAACATCACTGGCAAGATCAATTTTTCATCTGTTCCATCGCCATCTCTTAATCTCAAAAGCTGGTCTCGCTCCTATTGTTAAGTGCGCCCCCCCCCCCCCCCCGCAATGACTGGCACCTTGCAATGACATACTTCGTGAGACGCTCCGGCCAGGCCTTGTCTTGTTGACAACAGTTTGACTGACTGAGTCAGATTTCGTGTGGTCAGGAACAATCCGAGTTTACCAGCTCAACTCAGACACCCAGGGATATTCATTTTTAAAGTGTACCAGCTGTTGGAGTGAGCTGTGCAAAGTACGATGTAGTTGTTCGCTGCGTAAAAATAACTCTAGAGTTAATTTTACGAAGTAAGCTCTGACTGTTCATTGTACAAAGTAAGCCATCATTGCTAATTTTAAGAGGTAAGCTGAGAGTGTTCATTTTATAAAGTAAGCAATGGGACTTTTAAGTAAGCTGTAGATGGTATATATATAATATATATAACTAGATTCCGGTGTAAAAGAAATGAATAATTTGATGTGTCAAATATAAATGAAATGTCACTCTATTCAAATTACACTGAAAATATATCCCATAAAACAAAACATTGTAATTTTAATTTTTTTCAAGCGCATTTCAAAACCTTAAAATACCTTTCAGTTTTTTTTTTTTTTTTTTTTTTTTTTTTTTTTTTTTTTTTTTTTTTTTTTTTTTTTTGTTGCTCTGATTATAGCTTAGATCAGTGGTTCTCAACCTCCCTAATGCCGCGACCCCTTAATACAGTTCCTCATGTTGTGGCGACCCCCAACCACAAAAATTATTTTCGTTTCTTCTTCATCACTGTGGAGTATATGTGTTTCCCGATGGTCTTAGGCGACCCCTGGGAAAGGGTCATTCGATCCTTAAAGTGAGTCGCGACCCACAGGTTGAGAACCGCTGGCTAAGATCAAGTTTTTGGTTACTTTTTGCAACACTTCACCGGTTATTTTACTCTGTGTTTAATGTGACGTACTATAGTTTGTTTTCAAAGTTATGTACTATACTTTGTGTTCAATGTGATATACTATAGTTTGTTTTCAAAGTTATGTACTATAGTTTGTGTTCAATGTGATGTACTATAGTTTGTTTTCAAAGTTATGTACTATAATTTGTGTTCAATGTGATGTACTATAGTTTGTGTTCAATGTGATGTAATATAGTTTGTTTTCAAAGTTATGTACTATAGTTTGCGTTCAATGTGATGTACGATAGTTTGTTTTCAAAGTTATTTACTATAGTTTGTGTTCAATGTGATGTACTATAGTTTGTTTTCAAAGTTGTGTACTATAGTTTGTGTTCAATGTGATGTACTATAGTTTGTGTTCAATGTGATGTACTATAGTTTGTGTTCAATGTGATGTACTATAGTTTGTGTTCAATGTGATGTACTATAGTTTGTGTTCAATGTGCTGTACTATAGTTTGTTTATATGAAAGATAGTGTGGCTAAATACTTTAGACCAACTTTGAGAAGAAGGATGCCTGGCCCCAGCGCGAATGACCAACACCATGACGGACATCAGGATTACATCAATGGCAGTTACCACAGTCAAGACGAACGACAAGACCAGCCCAATGGTTCTCATTTGGTCAAAGACATTGAATCGGTAATTATATCATTGTTATAAATTTGGGTTGTTTTTTGTTAAGAGAGACTCGCAATTAAGAGTGACGTCAGATTTGGTGTTAAATTTTGTCGGTCTATTGGTAAATGTCTTTTCATGTATAACTCATGGATTGATATATTTCAAAAATGTGTATAGTTATTTTCCATTGTTTGAATATAAAAATTTTTTAAATTTTTATTTTGAAGTTGGAAGACGACGCCAAAGATGACGGAAGTGACGTAGACATCTCATGCGGCGTCTGGAAGCTAAGGACCAATGTTTTGGGCACCTGCTACTCCAATCTGTACGTGTTCGCCCTCTGCGTCGGGATCTCGGCCATGTTTTCGACCATGGTAGAAGTTGTCATACCTGTACAGGTAGGTCAGAACTGATGTCTCCAGACAGTGAGCCTTGGTATTTCATTGGGACGGCAGATTTGTATCGACTCGTGTACTCTCTAGGCTAGAACATTGATGGACCAGTTGAACAGATCAGTTGACGTTGTGCTCACATTATCTGAACCACTGAGACATTCAATCAATTATAGTTTTCATACTGTATCATTCAATGTCAACAAAACTGATATTTGATCAGCGGTTATCAAACTGCCGGGCGTGACCCCTTTTGGGGTTAAACGCCCCATTACACGGGGTCACCTAAAAGCATCGGAAAAGACATATTTATGGAGCATCAACGAAAATAAAGTGTGCTTGGGGGTCACCACAACTTGAGGAACTGTATTAAAGAGTCGCGGCATTAGGAAGGGTGAGAACCACTGTATTAGATCAAAGAATGATAACAGCTATGTTATTTTTTTCTTTTTTTTTTCCCAACAGCTTACCTCCCTTGAAAAACAATTTCAAATCGACAACGCCAAAGCGGGGCTGCTTACGTCATCAAGCAAATTCGGTCTTTTGGTTTCTGTCCTAGTCGCTGGTCACTTCACACGGGTCAGTTAGGGAATGTCTGAATCTCAATCAAAACGTCCGTTACATTTTTAATCTTATGGAGAGGATGGATGACGGTATATTGGTTTCGCATCTGCGAGTGTGTGGTTAAGTTGGTGGGTGTGTTGTGTGTCTGTGTGCGTTTTGTGTGTGCGTGTGTGTGTGTATCACATCATTAATAACTGGTAAAGTGCTGTTTTGTTCATCTCAGAAATCTAACATCCCAGTTGTCATCGGAATATCTGGCATAATCCAAGGTCTGCTGCTCATGGTGCCTGCAGTCTTACAGTACACCGACCCTTACGAGCTTGAGTTGGTGTGAGTAGTGCTGGGTTTAATTACGGTAAACACGAAATAGCTGTTCACAGAAAAATTACATTATTTTATTTTATTTCCTTTCTTTGTTTTTTTCTCTTTTTATCGTGTTATTTTTTGTGCTTATAAATATATATATATATAAATGTGTGTGTGTGTGTGTATTCATATATATATATATATGTATATATATATATATATATATATTCTTTCTATATATTTATATATAGCCACTGTGATGTGATTACATGATCAAATTTGTAACATTTTCCGCAATTTCATTAGTACCAAGCGAGATAATACTACAAATACAACCGAGGGTAACTCTGTGTACATCTGCGCGAGTAATGGCCCCTTGTCCAATGGGACACCTCTATCTGATAACACTACGTCACGTCCTGTTACAACAAAAGAGGTACGGAGTTAACTCGTGGGTTTTTTTTTTTTTGTTCGTTTGTTCCTTGTTTTGGTTTATCGTTTTGTTTGTACTTGTACAAATAAGCAAATAAGAAATAGGGCGATAGCAGGCAAAAGAGAGTCTATCAATATTTGGAACGTCTGTCAGTAGGGGCTCAATAAATGCCGTCATACAAAAGTCACAGCTGTCAAGAGGAAGTCAATGCATGCCAATGCTAGTAAACAAAACATATATAATTGGGGAACTATGCATTAACAAAGAGAAAGGAAAGGATAAAAGAAGAGAAAATAATGAGACAACGCGTTCTAAATATATAAGGTCACAATAAAAATAATGACCACCTGACATAGTCCGTTTCTTTATAGTTTTATTTTGTATAAATTATGTCCAGAGTTTATCCCATAAATTTATATTGGGTTCCTTCCGTCTTCATGAGACGATGCAGTTGTTTGTTGACACTTTCGCGAATAGCTTAAGAGCCCTATCCTGGACAGGCAGTCTCAGCCTCAGTTCGGGCCCGGGGGGGGGGGGGGGGGGCGTTGATGCTTTTGAAAAAGGTTTTTAATTCTTGTAATACTTAGCTAGCATCTGTTTGAGTATAACGAATAGTGGCGTAGCCATGCAGGTTTTGAAATAATTTACACTAGTTGGCAGCTGGAGATTGTGCTGGCCAGCATGTCACTATAGATGGTGCAGATCCGCACGTAACTATTGATAGTGCAGGTCCGCACGTAACTATAGATGGTGCAGGTCCTCAGGTAACTATAGACGGTGCAGGGCCGCATGTCACTAAAGATGTTGAAGGTCCGCACGTAACTGAATGAGGACCGACTGAATTAGGGCCGACTGAATGATGACCTACTGAATGTAGCCAATATGCATTCGTAGAACAAAGATAATGTTAAAGCATGTTGTCTTCCTGTCAATTAAATCTAGAGGAGCTGTCCGTACAGATGAAACACTGACCCACTGTCTATACACATGAAACACTGACCCACTGTCAGTACACGTGAAACACTGACCCACTGTCTGTACACATGAAACACTGACCCACTGTCCGTACACTTGAAACACTGACCCACTGTCCGTACACTTGAAACACTGACCAACTGTCCGTACACTTGAAACACTGACCCACTGCCCGTACACTTGAAACACTTACCCACTGTCCGTACAGATGAAACAATGACCCACTGTCCGTACACTTGAAACACTGACCCTATGTCCGTACATTTGAAACACTGACACACTGTCCGTACACATGAAATACTGACACTCTGTCTGAACACTTGAAACACTGAGCCTCTATCCGTACATGTGAAACATTGCCCGACTGTCTGTACACTTGACGAGTGTATATATGTACCGCCATTTAAAGATCGTGACACCCGATGTTGTTGTCTCCCCCCAGGTCAGTCAGGTGGCGTTTGTTGTGGTGCTAGTCATGCAGGTACTGAAGGGCGTCACAGAAACCTTCCATTCCAACTTCCTGCCCACAGTCTACATGGATGACAACGTCATGGACAAAACTAAAATGTCCCTTTTTATGGGTCAGTTCGAGCGTAGTAGCGTAGTGGCGCAGTGGCGTAGTAGCGTAGTGGCGTAGTGGCGCAGTGGCGTAGTGGCGTAGTAGCGTAGTAGCGTAGTGGCGTAGTGGCGTAGTAGCGTAGTGGCGTAGTAGCGTAGTGGCGTAGTAGCGTAGTTGCGTAGTGGCGTAGTAGCGTAGTAGCGTAGTAGCATAGGATGGGGACGGAGTGGGTGGTCCGCAGGGTCGGCACATTTAAAAAAAAAATATATATATATACAGCATAAACCAAATTGTACTCAATAGTGAAGTAGGGCTAGTGAGTTGATCAATGTCCGGTTCCATATTTGCCGCTGCTAGCCAGGTACCATTAAGGGGCCAGGCGGGCCGGATTAAGAACCCCTGGTGGGCAGATTCTGTCCCACGGATATAATTTGAGGACTCCTGGTATTTGCCATCAAGAATTCTGCCTATTTTGCTCCGCCACTTCCCCACAGCGTCCTCTCTATTGAGGCACCTTCTCAGTGTTTGAATGGACCTCTTGCTCCAAGAGGGCCCCGAACGGGCGCCAAGTGGGCTGCAAGTGGGCTCCAAAGTGGGCGCCAAGTTGGCTCCAAGTGGGCACCAAGTGGGCTCCAAGTGGGCGCCAAGTTGGCTCCAAGTGAGCTCCAAAGTGGGCGCCAAGTTGGCTCCAAGTGGGCGCCAAGTTGGCTCCAAATGGGCTCCAAAGTGGGCGCCTAGTTGGCTCCAAGTGGGCTCCAAAGTGGGCGCCAAGTTGGCTCCAAGTGGGCGCCAAGTTGGCTCCAAGTGGGCTCCAAAGTGGGCGCCAAGTTGGCTCCAAGTGGGCGCCAAGTTGGCTCCATGTGGGCACCAAGTGGGCTCCAAGTCAGTGGCTGCCTGGTGATGATGTTCTATTTTTGTGTTCTTTAGTAGATGGCCAAGCCATCTCCACTTCCTTCCATGACTTCATTCTGATGTCAAATGGTACTTTACCGTACAATTGACTTATTTACTATACCCAGTCAGGCTGTCCAAACATTTGATCGCCATCTACAGGTATAACTCAAATGCTGACAAACCTTGCCCAGCCGCTAGGTACTGAAGTTAATGGTTTGCTAACGGAAATTCCCGTAGACCTAAAAGGTAAACATTTTTAAGTTTATTTCTTGTTTTAAGATGAACGCCCAGGGATCAGTTGCTCGGACTAGGTTAAAGAGTGGGGTGGGGGTGGAGGAAAAAAGGTGTGGGGTTGCGTACCCAAATATTTCCACAATCCGTTCTGATATAGAGTAAGTTTGCTAAAAATCACGGTGAACCGCTTACTTGAAATGTTTACCACTAATGTTTTGTACAAAAATGTTGTAAAACAATTGTGCATACAAATGTTATACAAAAATGTTGTACTGTTGTACAAAATGGTGTACAAAAATGTACAAAAAAGTTTTATAAAATTTTGTACAAAATGTACCAAAATTTTGTATAAAATTGTTGTAAAAATATTAAATAAAAATGTACAAAAATGCTGCACAAAAATGCTGTACAAAAATGCTGCAAGCGTAAATTCTAAGGGAAGCTAAAGAAACATTTAAAATAATTACATTGAGAAATATAAAATTATCCACTATTAAAAATCACATTCTTAGCGCCGGCTTCTAATACAAGAAGTTGGTATTTGTTTAAATAAGTTTTTTTTAACATAAATTATTGAACAACACCACCTAATATGTTCTAACTCCCTGTCCACACACACCCCTCACCCAAACCCCACCCCAGCCACAGACATGGACGCCACTGACGGTAGATTTGTCGCCGCCTGGTGGCTGGCGTTCCTCATCTTTGGGGTGGGGACCACGCTGTCGTCCATCCCTCTCATCCTCTTCCCCAGACAACTCGTCTCCAAGGTGAGACAACAGAGGGCGCTGGAAGAGGCGGCAGTGACCTTTGCCGGGGGACGCTTCGGTGATTCACAAGAAAATCAACCGACCGAGTGGGTGAAGATAAGTTTCTTCTTAAAGGAATATTCGTAACTGGGGCGTAACTGGGGCGTAACCGGACGCTGTTGTTTTTTGTTTTTTTTACAGTGTCCGGTTATTTTGAGAATATATCCGTTGGGTCTGAGTGTTGAAAAGAAAAATAGTTTACTTCTCATTTTCATTGATATATGTCCGCTTTTATAAAATAGGCCTACAGAAAGTCCAACACTATACCTGCCGGTCTTTAAACAATCCTACCTGCCGGTCTTTAAACAATAGTCCTACTGACAATCCTAACCCTACCTGCCGGTCTTTAAACAATAGTGCTACAGACAGTCCTACACCCTACCTGCCGGTCTTTAAACAATAGTCCTACTGACAATCCTAACCCTACCTGCCGGTCTTTAAACAATAGTGCTACAGACAGTCCTACACCCTACCTACCGGTCTTTAAACAATAGTGCTACAGACAGTCCTACACCCTACCTGCCGGTCTTTAAACAATAGTCCTACAGACAGTCCTAAACCCTACCTTCCGGTCTTTAAACAATAGTCCTACAGACAATCATACACCATACCAGTGGCCCTTTATTGGTTAATATAATTGTTGCCTCGCACTAAAGAAAAAATATAGCCTTTTATCCAACTGTAGCACATGAGGTCACACATGACGCTCAATGCGTGACAGCCTTTATTTCACTCAGTGGAGTGGGAGGAGGGCTGTTTTAAAGATGAAGAAGGACACACCAAAAGCAAAATATATATACGATAATTTTTCGAATTGTTTAAAGCTAACTATTCTTTAATAAGGAATGTAATTACAATGGATTAGGCAGGCACAATCCATGTCTATAAAAAATATTTTAAAAAAAACATCTTTCTTTACATTCAAAGTCCATCTTAATTAAAATTTGAGTAACATTTCAGACAAACATCTTTGTTGACCCAATCAGTTCAAGAAGACTCCACCTCCAAATATTACACATTGACCGGAACAGAGAGTGGCGACTCCAGCAGTCCACACGGCAGCAGGTAATGGTATCGGACATGATTTGTTCATAGTATGTAAATAGTAGAGTTTTAGCTGAATCTGCTTGCCATCGTAGCTGGCTCGGCTTGCCAACTTAGGTGACATGGCTTGCCAACTTAGCGGAATAGGCTTGCCAACTTAGGTGACATGGCTTGCCAACTTAGGTGACATGGCTTGCCAACTTAGGAGACATGGCTTGACAACTTAGCGGACTAGGCTTGCCAACTTAGCGGAATAGGCTTGCCAACTTAGGTGACATGGCTTGACAACTTAGGTGACATGGCGTGTCAACTTAGGTGACATGGCTTGCCAACTTAGCGGACTAGGCTTGCCAACTTAGGTGACATGGCTTGCCAACTTAGCGGACTAGGCTTGCCAACTTAGGTGACATGGCTTGCCAACTTAGCGGAATAGGCTTGCCAACTTAGGTGACATGGCTTGCCAACTTAGGTGACATGGCTTGCCAACTTAGGAGACATGGCTTGACAACTTAGCGGACTAGGCTTGCCAACTTAGCGGAATAGGCTTGCCAACTTAGGTGACATGGCTTGACAACTTAGGTGACATGGCGTGTCAACTTAGGTGACATGGCTTGCCAACTTAGCGGACTAGGCTTGCCAACTTAGGTGACATGGCTTGCCAACTTAGCGGACTAGGCTTGCCAACTTAGGTGACATGGCTTGCCAACTTTACTGACTCGGCTTGCCAACTTAGGTGACATGGCTTGCCAACTTCATCCTATAAGTCTACCCCATCGACACCATCCTTTATTCATTCATTTATTCTTTGCTTATCGTTTTCGTACCATTGAAAATCGATGTGAGCGCCAAGCTTGGTAGGTTGTCGACCCTTGTTGTAGGAGAGATGATATTCCACGGTTGTCGACCCTTGTTGTAGGAGAGATGATATTCCACGGTTGTCGACCCTTGTTATAGGAGAGATGATATTCCACGGTTGTCGACCCTTGTTGTAGGAGAGATGATATTCCACGGTTGTCAACCCCTGTTGTAGGAGAGATGATATTCCACGGTTGTCGACCCCTGTTGTAGGAGAGATGATATTCCACGGTTGTCGACCCCTGTTATAGGAGAGATGATATTCCACGGTTGTCGACCCTTGTTGTAGGAGAGATGATATTCCACGGTTGTCAACCCCTGTTGTAGGAGAGATGATATTCCACTGTTGTCGACCCCTGTTGTAGGAGAGATGATATTCCACGGTTGTCGACCCCTGTTATAGGAGAGATGATATTCCACGGTTGTCGACCCTTGTTGTAGGAGAGATGATATTCCACGGTTGTCAACCCCTGTTATAGGAGAGATGATATTCCACGGTTGTCAACCCCTGTTATAGGAGAGATGATATTCCACAGTTGTCAACCCCTGTTATAGGAGAGATGATATTCCAAGGTTGTCGACCCCTGTTGTAGGAGAGATGATATTCCATCACATATCAAGTTTCACTAGGACATCACATATCAAGATTCACTAGGACATCACATATCAAGTCTCACTAGGACATCACATATTTAGTTTCACTAGGACATCACATATCAAGTTTCACTAGGACATCACATATCAAGATTCACTAGGACATCACATTTTATATTTCACTTGGACATCACATATCAAGTTTCGCTAGGACATCACATATTCTGTTTCACTAGGACATCACATATTCTGTTTCACTAGGACATCACATATTCTGTTTCACTAGGACATCACATATCAAGTTTCACTAGGACAACACATATTCTGTTTCACTAGGACATCACATATTCTGTTTCACTAGGACATCACATATTCTGTTTCACTAGGACATCACATATTCTGTTTCACTAGGACATCACATATCAAGTTTCACTAGGACAACACATATTCTGTTTCACTAGGACATCACATATTCTGTTTCACTAGGACATAACATATTCTGTTTCACTAGGACATCACATATTCTGTGTCACTAGGACATCACATATTCTGTTTCACTAGGACATCACATATCAAGTTTCACTAGGACATCACATATTCTGTTTCACTAGGACAGCTCATTGATTCTGATATCTTTGGCCCCCACTTTTCGTCTTATATATTAAAAAAAAAAAAATTCTTACTTTTAATCCTGTCTTGCTGCCCCCCTCCACCAGGCATAAGTTCTGCTGTTGGTCAGTTGAGCGGGACGCTGGTCAGTTCTTTATTATCCAGTAGAGTTGAGTCGACGACGGGCTACGTCTGGATCTTACTGGCTACGTACCTCATCCAAGCAGTTTTGAACCCTCTCTACATCATCTTTGGCTGCGGAAATGAATTGGTTTATGGTGCTGCTGGTGAATTGTGGGTCATTTTTTAGTGTTGTTGCATCCTGGAGTAGAGTTGGGAATCGAACCCGAAATGGTAGCAGAGGACTCGAACCCTGCTGACGACCCAACTGAACCCGAACCCATTACAAGGGACTCGAACCCTGCTGACGACCCCACTTAACCCGAACTTCAACGTCACTACATATGAACTTAACCAGACGAGCACTTCACAAACTTATTAGAATCGACATTGATTGACGTCACATTGTTTGACGAATGTGGCACGTCACTGCTTACGTCACATTGTTTGGCGAATGTGGCACGTCACTGCTTACGTCACATTGTTTGGCGAATGTGTCACGTCACTGCTTACGTCACAATGTTTGTCGCATGTGGCACGTCACTGCTTACGTCACATTGTTTGGCGAATGTGGCAGTCACTGCTTACGTCATATTATTTGGCGAATGTGGCACGTCACTGCTTACATCCCATTGTTTGGCGAATGTGCCACGCCACCACTTACGTCAGAAATGCTTTTGATCTATTTGAAACAAGAAAACCTATTTGCAAAGCATTTTTTTTTTTTGTAAACCAAATCGATCTCTTTTTCTCATGCCCCTTCCCACCCCCAACCCCAATGCCCCGCCAAACCCTTCTGCGCATAGACTTGATTTGTATTAATGCTACAGAAATTATATTATTTTTACCGCACCGACCCTGACTTTTTGCGTCCTTACCGAACCGAACCGGAAGTTGAAAAAGAGGGTTTGGTTCCCAAATCTATTCCAGGGGTGGGTGCAATGAAAATTTGCATTTAAATGTCTATTTATAAATGTCGTTGAGTCCATCTTCTCAGTCCTTGTTTTGTTTTTTTTTTTGTTTTTTCCTAAATGTTTTAAAGTACTATCGATATTTTTCAATATATTAATGGGAGCCAAGGTTACATTTTTTAAATTCTACTCTTGTATAAATGTTTCTCTGGACTGATTTTTTTTTTTTTTTATACCACATTTAAGTTTGCATGTAGACGTGCATTTCTTTCTAGCGGTATTCCGGTGAACGCAAGCGCTGGATGTGATTGCACGTGGGGCAAACTGCTGCTGGTGTGTGGGGACGACGGCAACAACTACCAGTCTCCTTGTTATGCCGGTTGTACGGGAGTAGACGGAAAGGTGGGTTGTTGTACAGGGGTAGACGGAAAGGTGGGTTGTTGTACAGGGGTGGGCGGAAAGGTGGGTTGTTGTACAGGGGTGGACGGAAAGGTGGGTTGTTGTACAGGGGTGGGCGGAAAGGTGGGTTGTTGTACAGGGGTAGACGGAAAGGTGGGTTGTTGTACAGGGGTGGGCGGAAAGGTGGGTTGTTGTACAAGGGTAGACGGAAAGGTGGATTGTTGTACAGGGGTGGGCGGAAAGGTGGTTTGTTGTACAGGGGTAGACGGAAAGGTGGTTTGTTGTACAGGGGTGGGCGGAAAGGTGGGTTGTTGTACAGGGGTGGACGGAAAGGTGGGTTGTTGTACAGGGGTGGAAGGCAAGGTGGGTTGTTGTGCTGGTGTAATCGGCAAGGTGGGTTGTTGCACGGGGGAAGGAAAAAGGGTTGTTGTACGGGTGTGGACGGAAAGGTGAGTTGTTGCATAGGGGTGGACGACAAGGTGGGTTGGCTATATGGGGCTGGACGGAGGACGGAAAAATTAGTAATTCAGTGGCGGTGGTAAGCTGAGCTGCTGTTTCGAGGGAGGGTGGCAATGTTGTTTGGTGTTTAGGGGTCGCAAGGAAACATAAGAAGTTGTATGGGGGTTGAGGAAATGGTGAGGTGGTTGTAAGGTTATGAGAGAAAAGGTGTGATGTTTGTACGAGTATGGACAGCAAGATTGTTTGGTTGTACCGGGGTGGACGGCAAGATGGGTTGGTTGTACCGGGGTGGACAGCAAGATGGGTTGGTTGTACGGAGGTGGAAAATGAGGTGCGTTGGTCGTACGGGGGTGAATGGTGATGTGGGTAGATGGTTAGGTTATAGGTTGTACGGGGATGGATGGTGATGTGGATAGGTTGTACGGGAGTGGATGTTGAGGTGGGTGGGTTGTACGAGGTGGATGTTGAGGTGGGTAGGTAGTACGGGGGTGGATGGTGAGGTGGGTTTAATGAACGAGGTCGACTACAAGGTGAGTTGGTTTCACGGGTGTTTTCTAGTAAGGTGATTTGGTGGAACTGGGGGCTGTAGAAAGGTGGGTTTGGTGGTGGTGGTGATCATGGGTTGGTGGAAGGTGGGATTGTGTTAATGGGTATGTGAGGTTGCTGGCGAGGTTGGTCTGGATATTATTTTGAGCAAGATTTGTTAAAGCAGGCAGATATTACATAAGGGCCTGTTAGACGTCTACACAAGAACTGTTTTAAAATGTCTGACTTCAACTAATTACGAAAGAAATTGTTGCAACATTACTTTGGTCCTATCTTTAAGCATGAACCATCGCATTCAAGTTTAAATCTGTCTATAATAATCATATCTGACATAATCTAATCTTTATGCAAGAGATTAGCCCACCTTTCCCGGCATGACTCTATCAACAGGTGTTTACTGGCTGCACGGGCCTCACTCACGTCACCAACACATCCATCGTGACACCGGGTTTGTGCGCGACAGATTGCTACACCAATTTCTTGATCTACACCGGTCTGCACGGTGTGCAATATTTGGTGGAAGGCGCGTCACTGATACCCAGAAACCTACTGATATTAAGGTACGAGCTCAAACGGTTCTTTACAGGGTAGAATTGACCTAGTTATTCTTTATATCAATCATTACTAAGGCATATTTGTACGTGAGAATTGACCTAGTTATTCTTTATATCAATCATTACTAAGGCATATTTGTACGTGGGAATTGACCTAGTTATTCTTTGTACCGGATATTAAAATAAATCGCATTTCTTTAATGTGTCAGGCTTGTGGATCCACGGGACCGTGCCTTCGCCATCAGCTTCTTCATGTTCTTTAGTTATGTCAGTAAGTGTTTTTAGATATGTCAGTAAGTATTTTTAGATATGTCAGTAAGTGTTTTAGATATGTCAGTAAGTGTTTTTAGATATGTCAGTAAGTGTTTTTAGTTATGTCCGTAAGTGTTTTTAAATATGTCAGTAAGTGTTTTTAGATATGTCAGTAAGTGTTTTTAGATATGTCAGTAAGTGTTTTAGATATGTCAGTAAGTGTTTTTAGATATGTCAGTAAGTGTTTTTAGATATGTCAGTAAGTGTTTTTAGATATGTCAGTAAGTGTTTTTAGTTATGTCCGTAAGTGTTTTTAGATATGTCAGTAAGTGTTTTTAGATATGTCAGTAAGTGTTTTTTAGTGTTTTAGATATGTCAGTAAGTGTTTTTAGATATGTCAGTAAGTGTTTTTAGCTATATGTCAGTAAGTGTTTTTATTTATGTCCGTAAGTGTTTTTAGTTATGTCAGTAAGTGTTTTTAGTTATGTCAGTAAGGGTAATTTATATGTGTCGTTAAGTCTTTTAAAAAATTATTTCAGTACGTTTCTTGAGTTTTTCAGTAAACCTTTTAAATTTACTGTTCTATAGTTAGAAATAATAACCCATGCATCAATAACTTCACAGATTAGTACAAGTACATGATTAATTACGAGGAATCTCCTTTCCCTTCTTTACTAGGACATATTTTCTTTCTATTTGCTCTACTTGGGGAACCACAGATTCCCTAAGGCAGTCAGTTCTGAGTTTGTTCCGCTCCTGGATGTATTATTTCACCGGTGCCCACCAGCTATTTCTGGCTGCTGGGTTTTCCCCTATCCGCCACCTGGAGGGGCGCTCGGTATGGGAGGTCAGTAACTCCATCTGAGAAGAAAAAAATACTTTCCTGTAAAAAAAAAAAGGGGGGGGGGTGAGTGTGTGAGGAACATCCATCTTCCGACCTTGCATAGAGACGATGACATGTGCAAACATGGAGGCGTACCTTGTATCTGTGGGTGAACATTTGTTTTTGTTTTGACGCATAACAGCTAGGCTTGAGGTGGAAGTACAAGAAAACATGTTGTATTTTAGGGGCGAAAAATAACAACGTCCAAGTCTCGAGTCGACAAGTTTCATCTCGAGCAACGCCTTTGAACAGATCTAATTAGCCGGTCATCGAGGTCAGATTTCGATTTAAGGTACTCTGGACTCATGCACCCACGTTCATTTGGTCGTCGCTGGGAGTCTGCCGGTCAAGGACAAGAAGAAAACAAGACTATCCGACAAAATTGTTTCAACACATCACTTGGGCCGAAGGTCATTTCCGGAAATCGATACGCCCACATTGGAAACACCGCTGTGCCCATTTGGTTTCCAAACTCTTCCCCCCCCCCCCCAACCGAAAATAATATTGTTTGGACGCGGTACAGGAAACTTATCTCTCTCTATTTCTCTCTCTCTTTCTCTCTCACTTTCTCTTTCTCCATCTCTCTCTCTCCCTGTCTCTCCCTCCCTGTCTCTCCCTCTCTCACTCTTTCTCTGTCTCACTCTCACTCTCTGTCCGAAGCGTTCACTTTTTGTAACTGCCTTTATTCTGCTTTTCCTCTCTCCATTTGTATATTACTTATTGCCCAAGCCTAAAACGCAGCCCCACCCCCCACCACCAAACCGTGTTTCTGCTATCCAGTATTCACATTCATTCCTCTAATTTCAGTTAGTGTTCCGTCTCCCAACGTGTTTGGAACCATCATTGATGACATGTGCCTCATATGGGACCGAGATCTGTGTCTTCTTTATGACAGGGATCAAATAAGGTATTTTAAACTGACAACTGTCACCCTAAATTCCACAGGCAGACGATGGCAACTGACACTTTACACCCTACATTCCACGGACAGACAATGTCAACTGACAATTTACACAGTACATTCCACAGATAGACAATGTCAACTGACAATTCACACCCCCACATTCCACAGACAGACAACCATATTATGAACTGACAGCTCCATTTAACAGTCAGAAAAACATATTGAAGATCAACAATGTACATCCATGCTATTTAGCTGCATAAGTGTTTTAGACAGCACTTCTTTCTGTCTCTGGTAGCTTTGTCGGATAGTGAACTTCTATTTCACTTTGTCCCTTTGTCACTCTAGCTGCAGAAAATACCCTGCTTGGTATGGTTCTCTGACACTGTCACCCTCACAGCAGCAAACACCCTGCTTGGTATGGTTCTCTGACACTGTCACCCTCACAGCAGCAAACACCCTGCTTGGTATGGTTCTCTGACACTGTCACCCTCACAGCAGCAAACACCCTGCTGCTAATACATGCGCTCTGTCTTCCTCCTAAACTCGGCCTTTTCTGTCTCGGTTCGTCGCTCTAACTGTCCGACCACTGAGCCCGCCTTGCTATCCGACATAACTTTCTCTCAAGTCTCTAAACCTCAACCTTACACCAGATGTCGGTCTTCCCATGCCTATCAAATTCTCTTCCTATGCCTATCAAATTCTCTTTCCATGCCTATCAAATTCTCTTCCTATGCCTAGCAAATTCCCTTCCCATGCCTATCAAATTCTCTTCCCATGCCTATCGAATTCTCTTCTCATGCCTATCAATCTCTCTTCCCATGTCCATCAAAGTAATGAAGTCACTTTCAATCTTCTCAAGATTCGGCTTAGTTCGTCCCGATGAAAAATGAAATTCACATTTCTTCGCAACACCTGATTGGTTGACTGTTTCCTTTTGTTTCAGATATTTGCTGTCGGGCGTTGACGTTGGCATCAGTCTGGCTGTGGCCTTAAACCTTTTTCTCATTCAACTCATTTTAATGTGGGAAAATAAGAAACACCGTTTAAAGCTTCAGATGGACGAAATCGGGAAGGAAAATGCTATCTACACGGCTGGAACGGAAAGAAGGAATAGTTTGCAATAAAATGAGAAGATTTGGAGGGTTTTTTTTTAAATTTTCGTGCATTTTAATGAACTGTATGGAACAAATATCTAAATTTGTATCCAGTAAAATATGTCCATTGATAAATTTAAACAAATATACGGGTAGCCATTAATCCTTTAACAAGTAAAGCATTTCAAAACTGATTTCGTGACGTGACGCTGATCGTATTCTGTTTTAATTTTCTTTTAATAAATCCAAATTATTAAAAGTCATTTTGTTGAAATTTCTGTCACAATACTATTTATTCGGGTCGTTTTAAAAGTCGCATAACATTCTCTAAGTCAGGGCCTGTTAGCAGCCTTCGTCACCAGACTTCGCTCGAAGAAAGATTTTCAATGTCACCAGAAAGACCCCAAAAAAAATTATTAATAAGTTTAAAAACGGCTCTCACAATGCAGACAAATAGTTTCTTGGCATGGTGAGTAACTAGGATAAACTAATTTCGAACAATGTTACCAACAGGTTGCGGACCCCTGGTTTAAGAAACTTTTTTTATCCAGCCGTTACTCCTTTGATTGTGGATGTGACGCACTCAACTAGAAGCCAGGTGTATTGGTGTTTGAAATACATGGATTTATTGGTGCTTGAAATACATGAATTTATTGTTAAGCTCTATTTAAGAAAGGAGCCTATAGAGAAATGTTGAGCGCTAGAAACCGCTGCCGTCAAGGGTCATAAAGCGTTTAAAATAACAGCTGGATGGCATGACGTCACGAGATGGTTATTAAACCTGGTCAGTAAACTTAACTGAAGAATGACGTGACGAGATATGCCTGTCTGCAATTATCTTTATCTTAGACAAGCTTAGGACACGTTATAAGGTTCTAACTTGAGCCACTAGGGTCAATTACGTGATCTCGACACAGGAGATCTGGACAACAAAGATCCTGACACAGGAGATCTTTATATGGGGATCTTTATGCATGAGATCTTGACATGGAGATCTTGGCATGCAAATCTTGACACAGGAGATCTTTTTATATGAGATCTGACTTGGAGATCTTGGCACAGGAGATCTTGACCTGCAGATCTTGACATAGGAGACCTTAACACGGAAATCTTGATACATGAGATCTTGACACGGGAGATCTTGACCTGCAGATCTTGACACAGGAGATCCTGACACGGGAGAACTTGAAACAGGAGATCTTGATACTGATATGTTGACAAAAAAGATATTGTGCATGAGATCTTGACAGGGAGATCTTGGCACGCCTTTCTCAACACAGGCGATTTTGAGACGCAGATCTTGATACATGAGATCTTGACACAGGAGAACGTGATACAGAGATATTGACACAGATCTTGACACAGGAGATACCGACACAGATCTTGACACAGGAGATCTTGATACCGAGATATTGACACAGATCTTGACACAGGAGATGTTGAAGCTGGAGATCTTCTTGCAGATATCATCGTGGGACACAAGTAAACAATTTATCACGGCTCACTAATTGTGGTAAAAGTCGTTATGACAATGTCACATCGTCGTAAATAGGCCGAGGTTGTGACATGCAGTATATCCTTTGGGTGTGACACCAGGAAGGGTCAAAATGTCTTGTCTTATTTAACATAATAGTGCACAACGTGCCCTTCACATTTCTGTGTCATGGTGCTCTCCCTGGAAACTTGTGTCCATCATTGCGTGTTACCACTCTCTATCTCATGCGTCAACCTGTGGGTGAAAAAATCTGCACCATAAGCTTTTTAAAACTTGACACAAAGTCCCAAAAACTGCACAATTACACGAAGAACTGTATAACAGCATGAACAACGACAAAAATTCCCCCAAAATTATACATCAGATTAAAAATGTACAAAAGTCCCCCAAAAAACTTTACAACATCATGAAAAACTGGATAGAAATAAAATTGAAAATTTCAAAGAGTAGAATTTAGACCTTTGTCGTCAAATGCAGTGGCGTAGCGAGCTTAACTCGCGCCCGGGGCACAATACCTTTTTGCGCCCCCCCCCCATTCGAAAACCATACAATATTATATATAAAATATACCATTTGGCGCCCCTTTGTGAGTAGCGCCGGGGGCATGATGCCCCCCTTGCCCCCCTCGCTACGCCACTGGTCAAATGTATCAAAGATTTGAATACATTTTAAAAACATATGTATGTTCCAAAACTGTCACCATATACCAAAACATTTGTTGGAGTAAAAAAATTATGTAATTCTTTTTTTTTTCTATTGTCCTATTTTTATACACAAAAAAAATATACACAAGATTAAGAACTTTAGTCCAAAAACTTAATTTTAAACGCTACGTTAAGAACAAAAAGACATCGGAAGTCGAGGAGAGGAGTTTGAGGTTTCCGACGCCACCTCTTCTAGTGTTTTTGTTTGTTTTGGTTTTTTTTTTTTTTAGTTTGGGGGGGGGGAGTTTGGGGGGGGGAGTTTGGGGGGGGGGAGTTTTGGGGAGGGGGGAATGGAATCTGGTGTCGCAATTTCATGGCTCTTGATTGCTGTATTCAATTTTTGTTTTTATTTTTCGGAACCGAATGAATGAATATGACATTGATTTCGGCCATGACATCTGGAGAGTGGACAGTTCAAATCCCATTAAAATGTGGTCGGACTCAATCAACACTGCAAGTAGTGTTACCAATCTACACTGCAGGTAGTGTTACCAATCAACACTGCAGGTAGTGTTACCAATCAACACTGCAGGTAGTGTTACCAATCAACACTGCAGGTAGTGTTACCAATCAACACTGCAGGTAGTGTTACCAATCACCACTGCAGGTAGTGTTACCAATCAACACTGCAGGTAGTGTTACCAATCAACACTGCAGGTAGTGTTACCAATCAACACTGCAGGTAGTGTTACCAATCAACACTGCAGGTAGTGTTACCAATCAACACTGAAGGTAGTGTTACCATTCAACACTGCAGGTAGTGTTACCAATCAACACTGCAGGTAGTGTTACCAATCAACACTGCAGGTAGTGTTACCAATCAACACTGCAGGTAGTGTTACCAATCAACACTGCAGGTAGTGTTACCAATCAACACTGCAGGTAGTGTTACCAATCAACACTGCAGGTAGTGTTACCAATCAACACTGCAGGTAGTGTTACCAATCAACACTGCAGGTAGTGTTACCGCTAGTAGGATTTGTTTTTTTAAGACACTTAATTTGGGATATCGTCTGAGACCAAACGGGCTGCCACGTGAAGACATGTACCTATCAGGGTGTCACTGTAACGAGGCTAATGTGTACTTTAGACAGGTACAATGCTATCACGATGTCATTATAGAAACGATAAAATGGGCTGTAACTCATGTGAAGTTCTGTCATCAAATTAAAATAGGCACCACTGTATTATTATCTGTCTAATTCCAAGCTTTATGCGGATTCACGGTGAGACGTGCGATTCTTTGATTTCAATATCAAGTTGGCCGCATGTGTGTCCCATAGTTCATATTCACACAAGGCAAATTTAAAACTACAAGACGGGTCCTCGAAGAAAGCTGGAATCACTTAGAAATTAAACCAGTGAGTGAAGAAACGAACATGATCGCATAGAGGTGTAATAATTCTAACATAAAATATTTTGATGGCTTTTAAGGGGAAAGGGTTTGGTGGTAGTGTCTCAAACCATACCACAGGAGGGGGTTGGGGAGGTGTGGGGAGGGGTGGGAAAGGGTGGGGGGAAATGATTGCTTATAGCGTTTTGAGAATATCGTATTTAGTTAGTTTAATTTTAGCTCAATCAAAGACACTGTGTCGCAAAACATGGAAACATACTCGCTGGCCTCAAATCTAATGCAGTTATTAATTATATGTATTCATTTTTTAATTGTTGACTATAGACGAAGTAAGCATTAAAACTTAAGTGATATTTTTTTTAAAGTGTCTCCATTATCCATATATCCTTGTGGAATTACAGCCCATGTATGGCTTTGGCCTGCTTCACCACATCCTTCCACTTAGACCATCCATACATGATCATCTATCCCTGTGGCATTACAGCCCATGTAGGGCTTTGGCCTGCCTCACCACACCCTTCCACCCAGACCATCCATCCATGATCATCCATCCCCGTGGCATTACAGCCCGTGTAGGGCTTTGGCCTGCCTCACCACACCCTTCCACCCAGACCATCCATCCATGATCATCCATCCCTGTGGCATTACAGCCCATGTAGGGCTTTGACCTGCCTCACCACACCCTTCCACTCAGACCATCCATACATGATCATCCATCCCTGTGGCATTACAGCCCATGTAGGGCTTTGGCCTGCCTCACCACACCCTTCCACTCAGACCATCCATACATGATCATCCATCCCTGTGGCATTTCAGTCCATGTAGGGCTTTGGCCTGCCTCACCACATCCTTCCACCCTTCCACCCAGACCATCCATCCATCCCTGTGGCACTACAGCCCATATACACTCAGACCTAACTAATGCTTTTCTTCCCAAACTTGGGTTCTCAGCTGCTGTAAATCGTTTCCCATATCATCCATCCATCTAAGCCCGGCACTGCCTTAGAGCTATTTTCCTCTGGGTTTTTGTTGCCCTCGTCACTCCTCTGCCATTTGGCATTCTTTCTAAGAGCCCAGCCCAGCGTAGCCTGCTCTTTTGATTTCTGCTTCTAGCGTGGGATCCTGATATAAACTATACATTTCCTGGTTGGTTCGTATTCTCCAATCATATTTATATTTCATTGGTCCATTGAAGCATTACTTAATTATTTTGATGGCCTTATCATAATTTATATATTCGTCCTATGTTTGTTGACCAGTCGCCCAGAGACTCCTGTATGGATGCTTACTGAGCACATTTTCGGTTATGGACTGTTTCAAACCTAATTTATTTATCGTTTATTTTACTTTTTAATTTTTACCATGTTGCTGGTGTAACGTCATTTCCCATTAAGCGTCTGCGTGTGAAACTATTAAATTAACTTCAAAGACTAAATCATTTGATATCTTCATGTATGAAATTTGTATTAAAATAAACGCATTGTTTTTTTTCTAATCTTTCCCTACTGGGGTCTCTGATGCACTTTGTAAAGTTGACCCGATTCGCTCATTTAATATTCCGGTAACTTTCTGCATCCGTTTGCATTAAGCCACGTGATCAAAAGTAACAAGGTCGGTTTAGTTACGCAATGAACCTTTGACAGGGGCGTATTCTTTGTGTGGGGGGGGGGGGGTAAAATATCTAAACTTAACCAATTGTACATATTTAGATTTTTCTTATTCTTTGAAGAACTTTAAACTTTATATTAATAAAGTTACTAATAAAAGATTAAATTAAAACATAGTAAGAACTGTAGAAAAGATTAAATAGGGTCAGATGAGGAGGTCTAATACTTTTTGCACCGCTTTAAATATTCTTGATTTCAAAACATTTCCCGCGAAAGTATTGTAATAAAAATATGTATGAAACGAACTCAGTTACGCTGGTTCTCCTTTGTTTCATTAACTTTTGGAGACAAACGAAAAATGCACCGGGCACCCTTGGTTAAGTCCCCCTTGGTTAGGGTTTTATGCGCAGAGAGTTAATTAGGATGAAATAATAATAATAAAAGTTTAATGTTTTGATAATTTGTAAACCATCGGATGACAGCTTTAGCCCAATGTTAACCCAATGGAGGGCAGCTTGACATGTTAACCCAATGGAGGGCAGCTTGACATGTTAACCCAATGGAGGGCAGCTTGACATGTATACCCAATGGAGGGCAGCTTGACATGTTAACCCAATGGAGGGCAGCTTGACATGTTAACCCAATGGAGGGCAGCTTGACATGTTAACCCAATGGAGGGCAGCTTGACATGTTAACCCAATGGAGGGCAGCTTGACATGTTAACCCTATGTAGCACAGCTTTACATTTCAGCTAATCAAAAATACTGTAATCTAAACAAAAGGTCTACCTCAATGTAGGGGAAAATTACTTTAGACCTTTAGAGGGTACGCGCCAGCAACTAAAAGTCAACGATTTTCCAAAGTTACAACCAATTTGTAGAGTTGTGTTCTTTCTAACAACCAATTTGTACAGTTGTGTTCTTTCTAACAACCAATTTGTAGAGTTGTGTTCTTTCTAACAACCAATTTGTAGAGTTGTGTTCTTTCTAACAACCAATTTGTACAGTTGTGTTCGACAACGCGTTTAAAAGACACCGCAGCTGCATATTCTTCAAATGCAAAGTTGTATTTTTAGCGTTAGCTCCAGACAGACAAACGACAGGAATAATATTATTTGAATTATCAAATCAGAATCGTCTGGACTCCACATTTATTCATTTCTACTCTGAATCCTATATATAACAGTCGCCGCCATTGAACAGCTGTGCTTGGCGAATCAGTGCATTATGCACCGACATGTTGAAATGGAATTGTTGATATGAAATAAGCTTTCACCTGTTTAAGTCATGTGTGGTTGAACTGCGTGAAGGTGAATTTCGCGGGGGATAAAGTCGGTGCTTTTGGAAACTTCCTTGGGGACAGACAACATCTGAAGGTGTCATTAATTGTTTCCTTTATTTGTTAATCTTTTTTCAAATGCGGAATTTATCGTAGATCAGATAATTTAAGGAGGAAATTGTTGATATGAAATAAGCTTTCACCTGTTTAAGTCATGTGTGGTTGAACTGCGTGAAGGTGAATTTCGCGGGGGATAAAGTCGGTGCTTTTGGAAACTTCCTTGGGGACAGACAACATCTGAAGGTGTCATTAATTGTTTCCTTTATTTGTTAATCTTTTTTCAAATGCGGAATTTATCGTAGATCAGATAATTTAAGGAGGAAAATAATTCTAAAATGTAATAATTACAATAATCACTGCTTATAGTTGCTGCTTATTTTATGAAAAGAATATTTATTTGGGAAGTTCTATGGGTTAAAAAAAAGCGGTGTTAAATGAGGTTGTTACTGTTGTAATATAAGTAGCACGAAAAGGCCAAGTAGGCCTTGAACCAAAAAAGGTTGGGAACCCTGTGAATTAAAAGGCATTTTAAATTTAGCGTTCTTTGCGCCAGGCCTCCAGAAAAAATAATACGATATTACCACCTCTCCCTAAAATTTATAAATTGCGAAAGAATAATTTTTAAGAAAAAAATTAATCAAAGCAACTAAAACTGAAAGTAAAAGTTCACTCGTACTTGTACCCCCACCCACACACTTTCCGTTTTTCTCCGAAAATTCTGCGAGCGTCCACGAGGCTATAAGACAAGCACTCTCTTTTACTTAAGGCTGCACCTATTGGTACCCGGGTACCAGAATTGAGAGGTTGGGATTAAAAAAACGATTTAAAATATTATTGTTAAGTTTGTAAGACCAAATGAGGTATCAAATGAAAGATAATTGAATGTACTATACATTTGTAACCTCAATTCTTCAGTTTTACTAAAATAAACTACCACAAATGACATCCGAATGGAATTGAGTCTAATTGTACCCGGGTGCGAATGGCGGCGCTGCGTGTCCGGGTACATTTTGACTAATGCTATTCGGAATCAATTTGTAGTAGTTTATTTTAGTTAAAATGAAGAATTAAGTTTACAAACGTATAGTCCATTCAATTATCTTTCATTTGATACCTCATTTGGTCTTAGAAACCCAACAATAATATTTTAAATCCTTTTTGTAATCCCAACCTCTCACTTCCGGTACCCGGGTGCCAATAGCCACTTCGTTACATTAATCAGGAAAGTAGCGGTGTCAGAAGGACGGAAGTCTCAAGTACAAATTCAGCCATTTTTAAAGACTGTATTAGGAGTAAAAACAATAATGTAAACTTACATCATCTGGATATGATGTTGATTTCAGTGTGTTCCATGTATGGCCGGTAAAATCTGCTTCAGTCATCCTTGAATGGTTTTGAACGTAGTTGACTGACAAAAATGAGGTTAAAAGAAACTGTTATGGACAATATGTGCTTACAGGTAGCTGTAGCTGTAATGTGATGGGAAGGATAATATCTGCTTACAAGTAGCTGTGGTGGGATAGCCATGATAATATCTGCTTACAAGTAGCTTTAGTGTGATGGGAATGATAATATCTGCTTACAAGTAGCTGTGGTGTGATAGCCATGATAATATCTGCTTACATGTAGCTGTAGTGTGATAACCATGATAATATCTGCTTACAAGTAGCTGTAGTGTGATGGGAATCATAATACCTGCTTACACGTAGCTGCAGTGGGATAGCCATGATAATATCTGCTTACAGGTAGCTGTGGTGTGATAGCCATGATATTATCTGCTTACAGGTAGCTGTAGTGGGATAGCCATGATAATATCTGCTTACAGGTACCTGTAGTGTGATAGCCATGATAATATATGCTTACAAGTAGCTGTGGTGTGATAGCCATGATAATATCTGCTTACAGGTAGCTGTAGTGGGATAGCCATGATAATATCTGCTTACAGGTAGCGGTAGTTTGATGGGCATGATTATTACTGAGGCAATACCTTTCTGCTTTTAAAAATTACGTTTGGGTTTATTCTAAACTGTTAAACAACAATAGAATTTTAATACAATCCGAAAATTAATGCTGGATATTTCTAATCAGCTTTTTCAGGCGTCAAAGTGATGATTGACAGCTCTACGAAATGGTAAGTTTGGGTCAGTTATTGTCATCTTATCTAAAACACATTGTCTATTTTAGTTATATAATCATATTCAATGTAAGTATACGCAATTTCGAGGGCAAGATGGCGGCGCTGCACCAAAAAAAAATAATTTTCCTTGATTTGACAAATCATTTAACTTGAAACCTATCACACAACGTTGTGTGAATGACTCACTTTAGGTGAAGTGGATGACTGACTTCATATGTAGTGGATGACTGAATTTATATGATGTAATGTGGATGACTGACTTCGTGCGATCTTATGTTGATGAATGACTATGTGATATGTGTGATGTGGATGACTGACTGCACGTGATGTAATGTGGAGGACAGATTCAAATTAAAATTTAAGTGGTTGGACTATCACTATGCTACATCTGACTGCAGTGTACGATGGATGCAGCTCTCAAAGCCAATCACTACGCCATATCTTACTCCAGTGTACGGTGGATGCAGCTCTCAAAGTCAATCACTACGCCATATCTTACTCCAGTGTACGGTGGGTGCAGCTCTCAAAGTCAATCACTACGTCATATCTTACTCCAATGTACGGTGGATGCAGCTCTCAAAGTCAATCACTACGCCATATCTTACTCTAGTGTACGGTGGGTGCAGCTCTCAAAGCCAATCACTACGCCATATCTTACTCTAGTGTACGGTGGGTGCAGCTCTCAAAGCCAATCTCTACGCCATATCTTACTCCAGTGTACGGTGGGGGCAGCTCTCAAAGCCAATCACTACGCCATATCTTACTCCAGTGTACGGTGGGTGCAGCTCTCAAAGCCAATCACTACGCCATATCTTACTCCAGTGTACGGTGGGTGCAGCTCTCAAAGTCAATCACTACGCCATATCTTACTCCAGTGTACGGTGGGTGCAGCTCTCAAAGTCAATCACTACGCCATATCTTACTCCAGTGTACGGTGGATGCAGCTCTCAAAGTCAATCACTATGCCATATCTTACTCCAGTGTACGGTGGATGCAGCTCTCAAAGCCAATCACTACGCCATATCTTACTCCAGTGTACGGTGGATGCAGCTCTCAAAGCCAATCACTACGCCAAATCTTACTCCAGTGTACGGTGGATGCAGCTCTCAAAGTCAATCACTACGCCATATCTTACTCCAGTGTACGGTGGGTGCAGCTCTCAGAGCCAATCACTACGCCATATCTTACTCCAGTGTACGGTGGATGCAGCTCTCAAAGTCAATCACTACGTCATATCTTACTCCAGTGTACGGTGGATGCAGCTCTCAAAGTCAATCACTACGCCATATCTTACTCTAGTGTACGGTGGATGCAGCTCTCAAAGTCAATCACTACGCCATATCTTACTCTAGTGTACGGTGGGTGCAGCTCTCAAAGCCAATCACTACGCCATATCTTACTCCAGTGTACGGTGGATGCAGCTCTCAAAGTCAATCACTACGCCATATCTTACTCCAGTGTACGGTGGATGCAGCTCTCAAAGTCAATCACTACGCCATATCTTACTCCAGTGTACGGTGGATGCAGCTCTCAAAGTCAATCACTACGTCATATCTTACTCCAGTGTACGGTGGATGCAGCTCTCAAAGTCAATCACTACGTCATATCTTACTCTAGTGTACGGTGGATGCAGCTCTCAAAGCCAATCACTACGTCATATCTTACTTCAGTACGATGACTGGGGATATCAGAGCTTATTACTAGGCTATATTGTTTCTTGATCTGTATTTGAAGGTTGCAGCAAATAATAACTCATATTTGAAGGTTGCAGCAAATAATAACTCATATTTGAAGGTTGCAGCAAATAATAACTCATATTTGAAGGTTGCAGCAAATAATAACTCATATTTGAAGGTTGCAGCAAATAATAACTCATATTTGAAGGTTGCAGCAAATAATAACTCATATTTGAAGGTTGCAGCAAATAATAACTCATATTTGAAGGTTGCAGCAAATAATAACTCATATTTGAAGGTTGCAGCAAATAATAACTCATATTTGAAGGTTGCAGCAAATAATAACTCATATTTGAAGGTTGCAGCAAATAATAACTCATAGGGTACAACATGCAAAAAAAATTTAAGTTATGAGCTTAGAATAAGATAAACCTTGGCCCAAGCCACCAGTGTCTAAAAGTCAAATTCTAACGAAACTTTACCATTCCAGGCTGATGAAAGCACACAGACATCTACTTGGCTACTCAATGGAGAGGATGTAACAAAGGGAAACAATCAACAAGGAACGAAAGATAACTCTGAGGCTATCTCGCGGCCATGGAACAGTAAGTTAAGCTAATCATCCTGAAAAAACGAATTTCTGTGTAGAATATAAATGTACGTTCACACCATTTCATTTATGTGTAAGGTGTAACAGGCACGCGTCGTGACCTCACCTACACCATTTCATCTCTGTGTAAGTTGTAACAGGCACGCGTTGTGACCTCACCTACACCATTTCATTTCTGTGTAAGGTGTAACATTCACGCGCTGTGACCTCACCTGCCATAACCCTCGTCCCCAGAGCTCCACCCCTTACAGAAGCTGATGCGTCTGCTGAGTATCCTGATGAAATGTCTTCTGCTCGTGTCTATCCTCTACTTCTTTGTCTGTTCCCTGGGACTGATGGAGGATTCATTTCAACTCTTGGGAGGTACGTGCAATTTACGGCTCATCAAATCGTTTCATAAACAATAGAAACGGGGGAGGGGGCAATTCTTTGTATTTTTTAATTTTCAAGTCTGACCTATCAAATAATTTATTTCGACCGTTCCATGGCACGTTAATGTCATTGGAAACGAAAAAGCAGACACTTTGGCGAAAACTGAGGGTACCCAGCCTCGGCCAGATGTACCAGTGTAGTATCTGGGAAACTGGTAAGCGGACAATTTATGAATAAAATGCTACAGGCAGTGGGCAGACAACAGGGCAGCCAGAGGTATATGCGCTAACATGCCGTCTCCTGGTAGACAGGGCACATGGTGGGGGTTAGGTCGCAGGAAGCAGAGTTCATTGACACATATGCGCACTGAGCACTGTCCCCTCAGCACATATTTTGACAGGCTGGACCATAACAGGGACCCTGTCTGTCGGCCATGCAGCCTGGTCCCAGAAACTCTAGCGCATCTGTTTACCGAATGTCCCTCACTAGATGTTTCGGGGGAAGCCAGATCGACGGGAGAGCCCTATGTGAGGAAAATGGTGTATGGCTCAGCCCAGCAGATGGAGTTGATTGCCAAGGTACTAGCCGGGGTCATAAGAGAGTAATCTCAGACCTTCGCCAGAATGTGTGTGTTAGTAAGTGCGACCATTCATAAAATTAATTTACAATAATTTTATTGTGGACGTTGCCAAACAAAAAACGAGTGAGATGACGCTGGCTACCATTACCTCCCATTTATTGTTGTTAGTTATCAAATAACAATTTTGGAACACACAGGTAGAGCAGCAGGTGAGACATTCCGTAACAGTGATGTACTGAGTAACCCCATAGCTGGCCTCATGATCGGTGTTTTGGCCACGGTTCTTGTACAGAGCTCTTCAACGGCTACGTCCATCGTAGTCGCCATGGTTGCTTCTGAAGGTAAGAGATGCAACAGCATTTATGTGATGTAAGACACCGTTTGTGTGATAGCATTTTTTGTGTGATGTAAGACAGCATTTGTGTGATGTGCGACACCATTTGTGTGATGTGCGACAGCATTTGTGTGATGTGAGACAGCATTTGTGTGATGTGCGACAGCATTTGTGTGATGTGAGACAGCATTTGTGTGATGTGCGACAGCATTTGTGTGATGTACGACAGCATTTGTGTGATGTGCGACAGCATTTGTGTGATGTTAGACAACATTTGTGTGATGTGCGACAGCATTTGTGTGATGTGAGACAGCATTTGTGTGATGTGAGACATAATGTGTGTGATGTGAGACAGCATTTGTGTGATGTGCGACAGCATTTGTGTGATGTGAGACAGAATTTGTGTGATGTGAGACAGCATTTTTGTGATGTGAGACAGCATGTGTGTGATGTGCGACAGCATTTGTGTGATGTGCGACAGCATGTGTGTGATGTGCGACAGCATTTGTGTGATGTGAGACAGCATTTGTGTGATGTGAGACAGCATGTGTGTGATGTGAGACATCATTTGTGTGATGTGAGACATAATGTGTGTGATGTGAGACTGCATTTGTGTGATGTTAGACAGCATTTGTGTGATGTGAAACAGCATTTGTGTGATGTGAGACAGCATTCGTGTGATGTGAGACAGAATTTGTGTGATGTGAGACAGAATTTGTGTGATGTTAGACAGCATTTGTGTGATGTGAGACAGAATTTGTGTGATGTGAGACAGAATTTGTGTGATGTGAGACAGCATTAGTGTGTCGTACGACAGCATTTGTGTCATGTGCTACATCATTTGTGTGATGTGAGACAGCATTTGTGTGATGTGAGACAGCATTTGTGTGATGTGAGACAGCATTTGTGTGATGTGAGACATAATGTGTGTGATGTGAGACAGCATGTGTGTGATGTGAGACAGAATTTGTGTGATGTGAGACAGAATTTGTGTGATGTGAGACAGAATTTGTGTGATGTGAGACAGAATTTGTGTGATGTGAGACAGAATTGTGTTGTGTCTTTTCATGGCATTCTTGCTCATTTTTTTTTTTAAAAACCTCCCCAATGGTTTAATCCGTGGTGCTTTGTGTAAAATCATTTCATCCTACAGCAGCCCAGTAACTGTTTTATGTCGCCATCATGTCCTGGTCCCGGCGCATCTTACATAGTTATGACAGACTTCATCTTACATAGTTATGACAGACTTCATCTTACATAGTTATGGCAGACTTCATCTTACATAGTTATGACAGACTTCATCTTACATAGTTATGACAGACTTCATCTTACATAGTTATGACAGACTTCATCTTACATAGTTATGGCAGACTTCATCTTACATAGTTATGACAGACTTCATCTTACATAGTTATGACAGACTTCATCTTACATAGTTATGACAGACTTCATCTTACATAGTTATGACAGACTTCATCTTACATAGTTATGAGAGACTTTACATAACGCGATTACATTTAACCTCAATCGTATTCGGAAGTATTCTGTGTAGGAAGGTCAGATTTTTTACACAGCAATGACGAAGGCTCCAAATAAAAGTCTTGTCTCTTTCTAACGATTCTAATGTTCTCCAGTACAATGCGTCGGTTCACACGATCAAATTTCGCGTCAAAATGTTGTATGAACGCACTATTTTGTGCGTGGTTTCTTTTTTTTTTGTAGTTTTTTTTTTTTTTTTTGGGGGGGGGGGAATTTGATAAAATAGTAATTTGAAAGATGTGATAAGGCTTCATACACGAATTGCATTAAATGCTGGAAGGAAAATTTGATCGTGTGAACCGACCCTAAGGCTGTGAATGTCTAAGTTTTATAGAATACCTTTCAGAGACTGGCACGCGGCCGACTTGATAAAACTTAACACGTGGATAAAGTTTGAGCCATCCAAGCATGGCCAAGCATTTTCAATTGTGCTCTCGTGTCAAGACAAGACATCTTTTCAGGTGCTAAGATTTAAGGTTTGGGGGTATTCGAAATCACGTCTGAAAGGTTTAACGAGTTTTAAAAAATGTCACCGTAAAAACGACTTGCCCCCCTCGCATTTACCTCGCAAATATCTATTTGGTTTGGCACTCCTCAGAACGGCGGTCCCAAATTCAAAACATAATGTTTCTAGAAAAATAAAATTTTAAATTCATTTTTACCTCACGGAACTTCATAAAAATTATTTTTAAAAGTAAAATAACATCTTTTTGTTTGAATAAAACAACAATTTGACAAATTTTACGAAATCAAAAACATTACATTTTAGTGAATCTTTTGTCTTTTACGGTGCCATTGTGGTAAATATAGAAGAACTTTTCTGTCCTTAAAGATACCTTATAAAAGTTGCCCAATTGGATGTATATAGATTAAAATAAATATGTTGTATTTATTTTATTACTTTAATTGTGTCTAGGTGTCTGATATATCTTTCTAAACAAGTAGTGGGTTTACAATTTTAAATATTTAGGTCTCACATATTTAAAGTATCTTTTATTGGTTTATTATTGTGAAATAAGGTCTTGTTTCACTAATAAAATCGGATATTCAGATATAGGTTAGGCCTATGGTTTTTAAATTAATTCACAATTTCTTTACAATAATTAACACGTTTATTTAATTTCTGCCTGGGGGCAAATAGCAGAAGGTTGCTTTAACTATATAATAAGTGCCCCATTTTCTTCGTTCATAAATAGTTGTACCAGGAACAAGGTAAGTTTTTTATTTTTATAAATGATAATGATTATGACAAAGCTCCAGTGGTTCTTCTTTTTTAGGATGCAGGGGTTCTCAACCTGTGGGTGATGAACCTTTGGCCTTTGGGGGGCGAATGACCCTAACTCATATATATAAATCTGCAGGAATCATTAACTATGAATGAGTATTAATAAAAAATCAATTTATAAGAACAGAAGGATTATTTCAGCAAGGCAAGTTCACGCAAATGAAGCACATTTTTTTTAAAATCATAAAAGATTAAGAAGTAAGGTATCTAGTATCTACATAAAATTTATAACACGTAACACTTGAAAATTAGTTATCCCCCTCATCAAGCATATTAATATATTTTTGAGATGAGGGAAAATCTTTCAAAACATGATGAAAAATAATATCAATGACATAGCAAGTAGCATAATGGACATGCTTTTCCTTACTTGCTAGGAGGCTTCACTAGCATAATCGACAGGAGGCTCCAATAGCATAATGGACAGTAGGCTCCACTAGCATAATGGACAGGAGGCTCCACTAGCATAATGGACAGGAGCCTCCACTAACATAATGGACAGGAGGCTCCACTAGCATAATGGACACGAGGCTCCACTAGCATAGTGCACAGGAGGCTCCACTAACATAATGGACAGGAAGCTCCACTAACATAATGGACAGGAGGCTCCACTAACATAATGGACAGGAGGCTCCACTAACATAATGGACAGGAGGCTCCTGTAACATAATGGACAGGAGGCTCCACTAACATAATGGACAGGAGGCTCCACTAACATAATGGACAGGAGGCTCCACTAGCATAATGGACAGGAGGCTACACTAGCATAATGGACAGGAGGCTCCACTAACATAATGGACAGGAGGCTCCACTAACATAATGGACAGGAGGCTCCACTAGCATAATGGACAGGAGGCTCCACTAGCATAATGGACAGGAGGCTCCACTAGCATAATGAACAGGAGGCTCCACTAACATAATGGACAGGAGGCTCCACTAACATAATGGACAGGAGGCTGCACTAGCATAATGGACAGGAGGCTCCACTAGCATAATGGACAGGAGGCTCCACTAGCATAATGAACAGGAGGCTCAACTAACATAATGGACAGGAGGCTCCACTAACATAATGGACAGGAGGCTCCACTAGCATAATGAACAGGAGGCTCCACTAACATAATGGACAGGAGGCTCCACTAACATAATGGACAGGAGGCTCCACTAACATAATGGACAGGAGGCTCCACTAGCATAATGGACAGGAGGCTCCACTAACATAATGGACAGGAGGCTCCACTAGCATAATGGACAGGAGGCTCCACTAACATAATGGACAGGAGGCTCCACTAGCATAATGGACAGGAGGCTCCACTAGCATAATGTACAGGAGGCTCCACTAGCATAATGGACAGGAGGCTCCACTAGCATAATGGACAGGAGGCTCCACTAGCATAATGTACACGAGGCTCCATTAGCATAATGGACAGGAGGCTCCAATAGCATAATGGACAGGAGGCTCCACTAGCATAATGGACAGGAGGCTCCACTAGCATAATGGACAGGAGGCTCCACTAGCAGAATGTACACGAGGCTCCACTAGCATAATGAACAGGCTTTTCACTACTTGTGCATTTGTTGGTATATTCTTCTTTTAATCGTGATAAGCAAAACAATAGCAAGCATATATTATAAGGCTCGTTCACAAATTACATCATGCTCACATGCTCGGGGGGGGGGGGGGGGGGGCGTGTGGGGTCGAGAGTTCAGGGGCATTGACTTACAATATATTGTTTGGTTTGTATCGGCACGGAGTTAAATAAAGCACAATGTGAAAAAATAGTACAATGATGAAAAGAAATCTACACACACACTGTAAACAAAGCTCTGTCTCGAAGCACAAATAACACATGCGATAGAATCTCATGATAAATGATCTGCATCTCTCTTTCATTTGTCTCCACACGCTTTTATAGTCTATTCTACTCATCTATCGAGAACTGTCTTACGCATTGACTCCCTTTCCAGTTGTATCCAGATTTTTCTATAAAATTCTGAATGACAAGGACAATACTTATTTTGTTGTAAACAAGGTTACAACGTTTGCTACCTACACCTTAAATGTGGTCTCGAGTTTGTTGTCTGCTAGAGTTCATGCACGGGGGAAGCTTGAAGCAAACAAGTCGCCTACATAACATTGACGCACACATGATTGTCAACAAGTTTTGGTGACCTGATTTTGTCTTTGGCAGAGGTCCAGAGCAGTCTATTATGACACGACTGAATGGTTCTTTAAAAGCTGGAATGGGATGAAGAGGAGCTGATGGTATCTTGTGATTTGGTTTCCCTACCACCTGACAAGTATGACATGATCTGCAGTAGTCAACCACATCTTTCTTGATCTTGGGCCAAAAAAGTGTGACGTGATTTTGTGATATGTCTTGTTCGCTCCCAAATGGCCTGTAAGTTGGGAATCATGGACTAAGCTCAGGATTTCGTTCCGGAAAAGTGTAGGAACTACTATCTGATGAACTATCCTCCATTCTTCGTCAGCTTTTTATTTCCTAATAAGTATGTCATCTTGTAAGAATTAACAAACAGGGAATTGGTCAGCTTCTTCTTTGTTCATAGCGTTCTCTCGAAGTTTAAAGATTTCTGGATCATTCTTCTGCTCTTCATCGAGCTGCGTTCAAGTTGGTGTTTTGTGATCCTTTGACTCTTCGTTCATCATCATCATCATGTCCCTTAGTCCTTGGACCGTTAGGGCGCCACAGATGACATGAAAACTACCCTTCTCCATTTCGCTCGGTCTTCTGCACTACGCATAGCATCGCCTAGCTTTAGTCCCGTCCACTCTTTGATGTTATCTTCCCATCTTTTTCTCTGTCTTCCTCTTCTTTGCCCTCCTCTAGTTGTGCCCTGCATTATTTCTTCGGCAAGCCCTTGTTTTCTTGTCACGTGGCCATACCACTCAAGTTTGCGCTTTTTACAGACACCAGAAAGTCATCGTATTGCCCAGTTGCTTGACGAATCCTTTCTTTCACTTGTTCATTGGTGATATGGTCTCTATAGCGGATGCCAAGAATGCTTCTGAAACATCTCATCTCCATCGCCTTTATTTTCCTTTCAAGTTCTGCTGTTAATGTCCAGTACTCACAGGCATACAAGAAAATGGAGAGGACTTATGAGCGCATCAGCCTAATTTTGGTGATGGGGGCTATATTTTTGTAGTTCCATATTTTCTTGAGCCTCTTTAGTGCTGTTATGGTCTGGGCAATCCTGGCCATCAATTCGGGCTTGGAGCCTTCTTCCGAGACTATTGCTCCGAGGTACTTGAAGCTGCCAACTGCCCCTAATCTTTCCTCACCGACCTTAATTTCAGTGACAATGCCGATGGTGTTATTCGTCGTCATTTTTGTCTTTTCTGTACTGATTTGCATGCCAAAGGACGATGAAGTCTTGTCGAGACGCTTTAATAGGTTGGCTAGCTCTTCTTCGCTTCCAGCCAGTCCGTCTATGTCATCCGCAAAGCGTAGGTTGGTGATTGTTCTGCCACCAATGCTGACTGTCACTACATGCGTTTCCAGTGCATCTGACATAATTCTCTCTAAGAAGATGTTGAACAGGGTGGGGGAGAGCAAGCAGCCTTGTCGTACTCCAACCGTGGTCTTGATGTTATTGTTGAAGAAGACTGCGCTGGTGGCCTTATCCTAGAAGCTGCATATCATTCTGGCTAGGTTTGTGTTGATGTTGTAGTGCCTCACGGTGGCAGATTGATTTCAGATTGGATTTTATTACTTTTTGGTGAACTTCTTTTTCGGAGATCTTCAAACTCATGGCCCTGGTAAAAGCACATGCTGAATATAATTCTGGATATTCTTCTTGAGATTCAGTGAAACAGGGTTCATGAGTAACGATGGGTTCGGCTACCACCTTCCCACCAGCTAAGTCATTTAGCAACGAGATTATTATTATTATTATAAGAAATTTTTTTTAAAGCGTAGTACCCAAACCTATGGCTGGGCTCACCACGCTGTTCATACAATTTAACAAACATAATCATGAACTTAAAAATTAACATACATTAATTAAATAAAATAAATAAATGTATATTCGCCCAACCATTCAATAACTTTTTAAATGTCAAGTCATGGACGGCACCCAACAGTATCGTCTATCGGTCAAAGGGGGAATCATTCAGGATATTAAAGTTTAAAGAGATGTATTTTGAGTGTAGTTTTGAATGCTGTGATGGTTGGTATATTGCGGATGTGTAGTGAAAGAGAATTCCATTGTTTGGGGCGCAGAAAGAGAAAGATCATTTACTGTATGTTTTTGTGTGAGTCTTGGGGAAAGAAAGAATACGCCCGTCTGCGGAGGAGCGAAGCTGTCGAAGGGGTGAATAGACAGAGAAAAGTTCGGTTTGATAGGAAGGGCAGGAACCAGAGAAAAAGTTGTGGCAGAGAACAGAGAGTTTGTAATCAATCCTTGCTTGCACATGGAGCCAATGAAGTAGTGGTGTGACGTGATCACGTTTTTTTGCCTTTAAAACTAGCCTAGCAGCTGAGTTTTGAATTTTTTGTAGTTTTTCTACGAAGTGTTTTGGTGAACCTGACAGAAGAGAGTTGCAATAGTCAAGACGATAGAGAACAAGAGCACAGACTAGTTTTTTTTTTGCATTTATTGTTAGGTAGTGGCGGATGGAGCTGATCTGACGGATAGCAGTGTATGCAGAGCCAAATGTGAGAGATATGATTATCGATAGACATGTTGTTGAACAGAATATAACCAAGATTCCTAGCGGAGGATGTTAACTGTATGTCGGAGTTACCTATTTGAAATGAGGTGGGGAGAGCTGAGCGCGAGGATAATTTGTGATCATGAATAAGGAGTGCTTCCGTTTTGTGATCGTTAAGCGTCAACTTGCTGAGTGTCATCCATTACTTGACATCACCAATGCTCTCCCGCAAAGTCCGGACAGCGGAATCGACAAGAGAGGGATGAGTATGCTTGTATAGCTGCGTGTCATCCGCGAATGACTGACTTCACAGCATGCCTTCCGAGCAAGAGGAGCAGGGGCCTGGTATACATTGTGAATAGAACCGGGCCCAAAACTGATCCTTGTGGCACTCCGTACACCAAGTCAGCACTGCCGGAGAGACAGCCATCGACAGATACCGCGGCCACCTGCGTTCTATTGGAGAGGTAGGACCTAAAGGGAGCAAAAACTGAACCAGAAATTCCAAAGTAATTTTCAAGGGTTTCATGGTCAAGGGTGTCAAAGGCCGCACTGAGTACCAAGAGGATCAGGATGGAGACATCACCGCTGTCCAATGCTAGCAAGAGATC
This sequence comes from Omphiscola glabra, assembly GCA_964017045.1. Classification (NCBI taxonomy): domain Eukaryota; kingdom Metazoa; phylum Mollusca; class Gastropoda; family Lymnaeidae; genus Omphiscola; species Omphiscola glabra. Next base: position 14,309,918 of record OZ024800.1, read on the forward strand.
ATTGGTGACGCTCAAGAGCGCTGTCTCAGTGCTATGGAAAGGTATATAGGCCGACTGATTAGAAATGAGAAGAGAGTTGTCCTTTTTAAGTAAGCAAAACGTTGCTTTAGAACTAGTTTTTCAATGATTTTAGATAAAAATGGACACCCACAAAAAGACAGTTCCGGAGACTAGGTCTGATTTGAGATGGATGACATGTAAAGTAACATCAATGAATCCCACCTCTACGCCTCGTAACAGGATGTTGCTCACAGTAGCAGTAGATCCAGACAAGGGAAATATACCCTCATATATGCTATAAAATTGGCCGCTATTTTCATTTCTTTTAATTTTATTTGTAGTTCTCTATCTTTTTCTTCTTCCTCTCTCTGTAGCTCTAGCTCCATTTGTTTAAGCTATCTATCTTCTTCTAGCTCCAGTTGTTTGAGCTTCAGTTGGAGCTCCATACTAGGATCATTCAGCTGTTTGACTGAGGCTAGTTCATCCTCAGACAAAATATTTTCATCCACTAAGTGGACGATGATCATATCTCGTACCGTCTTTTTTAGCGCCGAATGAGCTAAATGTAATTAAAAATTATTGACTTACAGTATACTGTCAGTCAATAGTTTTAATTATATTGCTTTCGGTTTTATAATTCATTATAATTAACATAATAAAACATATTAATTGTAATTAGCCCTGGTTTGTTTATCGTATTCTTTATTGTTAGTGTATTTATCATTTTGTATCGGCTTTTGCTGTGTACCGGTACTGTTAGAACGAGCTATACACTTAAATAAGAGATTAATTTCTCCATATTGATAACAGTACGTAACACCCCCCCCCCCCAATCCTTCATACTGGCATATACCCAATTAGATGGACTTACAGTGTATGGACCACGGTCCTACACCCTAGTGTAAGCTGATGCCCCTGAATCTGACTTAATAATGGTCTATTATTTTTACATTACTTTAACTGTATGAATATTTCTTTTGATCTGAGACTGGAAAAAAATCTGGCCACAAAATCGGCAAAATAGACCAAAACAACCTGAGCGCTTGACTGACTTTGTAAATACATGTCTTATATTAAAATTTTGGCCAAAATTTCAATTTAAAACCACTTAAAATACATGACAAAACAATTGGAAAACAATAAATAAATGTTATAGTAGCCACTGACATTTTTAATGTAGTTCCATGAGGTACAAACTAAATTTTTTAATTTTATTTCTGTACAAATAATAATATAATATGGGACCGCCGTTCTGAGGAGTGCCTTTGGTTTTATTTCTAATTAATAGTGTGAATTCCTTCCCCAGTGATTCCAATTCGTGCGGCCATTCCTGTCATCATGGGCACCAATGTTGGAACCTCTGTAACTAGCACCCTTGTCTCGCTAGCCCAGGCTGGCGACAGAACGGAGTTCCGGCGGGCGTTTGCCGGGGCTACGGTAAATTAATGCACTGCATAGTTACAATTAAGTTGTCTAGCACCACGTGACCCAGATATTGAAACACATTAAAACATGGCTGCGACTATTCGCACCCGGGTACCAGAAGTGAGAGGTTGGGATTAAAAACTATTAAAAATACTATTGTTGGGTTTATAAGACAAAATGAGGTATCAAATGAAAGATAATTGAATGTACTATACGTTTGTAAACTTACTTCTTCAGTTTAACCAAAATAAACTTCCACAAATGACATCCGAATGCATTGAGTCTAACGGAACCCGGGTGCGAATAGCGGCGCTGCGTGTGCGGGTCCGTTTTGACAAAATTTTGACACACAACTAACGTCTGATCTAAAATGTGTTTGAGACGACATTAAACAGTGTTCATTAACATGAAATATAACTATAATATAGGTTGTGTGTTACGTTGCGTATTATGTTGTGTATTAGGCTGTGTATTAGGCTGTGTATTAGGCTGTGTATTAGGCTGTGTATTAGGCTGTGTATTAGGCTGTGTATTAGGCTGTGTATTATGTTGTGTATTATGTTGTGTATTATGTTGTGTATTATGTTGTGTATTATGTTGTGTATTATGTTGTGTATTATGTTGTGTATTATGTTGTGTATTATGTTGTGTATTATGTTGTGTATTATGTTGTGTATTATGTTGTGTATTAGGCTGTGTATTCGGCTGTGTATTATGTTGTGTATTAGGCTGTGTATTAGGCTGTGTATTAGGCTGTGTATTATGTTGTGTATTAGGCTGTGTATTAGGCTGTGTATTAGGCTGTGTATTATGTTGTGTATTATGTTGTGTATTATGTTGTGTGTTAGGCTGTGTATTATGTTGTGTATTATGTTGTGTATTATGTTGTGTATTATGTTGTGTATTATGTTGTGTATTATGTTGTGTATTATGTTGTGTATTATGTTGTGTATTATGTTGTGTATTATGTTGTGTATTATGTTGTGTATTATGTTGTGTATTAGGCTGTGTATTCGGCTGTGTATTATGTTGTGTATTAGGCTGTGTATTAGGCTGTGTATTAGGCTGTGTATTATGTTGTGTATTATGTTGTGTATTATGTTGTGTGTTAGGCTGTGTATTATGTTGTGTATTATGTTGTGTATTATGTTGTGTATTAGGCTGTGTATTAGGCTGTGTATTAGGCTGTGTATTATGTTGTGTATTATGTTGTGTATTATGTTGTGTATTATGTTGTGTATTATGTTGTGTATTATGTTGTGTATTATGTTGTGTATTATGTTGTGTATTATGTTGTGTATTAGGCTGTGTATTAGGCTGTGTATTAGGCTGTGTATTATGTTGTGTATTATGTTGTGTATTATGTTGTGTATTAGGCTGTGTATTAGGCTGTGTATTATGTTGTGTATTATGTTGTGTATTATGTTGTGTATTATGTTGTGTATTATGTTGTGTATTATGTTGTGTATTATGTTGTGTATTATGTTGTGTATTATGTTGTGTATTAGGCTGTGTATTAGGCTGTGTATTAGGCTGTGTATTATGTTGTGTATTAGGCTGTGTATTAGGCTGTGTATTATGTTGTGTATTATGTTGTGTATTATGTTGTGTATTAGGCTGTGTATTAGGCTGTGTATTATGTTGTGTATTATGTTGTGTATTATGTTGTGTATTATGTTGTGTATTATGTTGTGTATTATGTTGTGTATTATGTTGTGTATTATGTTGTGTATTATGTTGTGTATTATGTTGTGTATTATGTTGTGTATTATGTTGTGTATTAGGCTGTGTATTATGTTGTGTATTATGTTGTGTATTATGTTGTGTATTATGTTGTGTATTAGGCTGTGTATTAGGCTGTGTATAAGGCTGTGTATTATGTTGTGTATTATGTTGTGTATTATGTTGTGTATTATGTTGTGTATTATGTTGTGTATTATGTTGTGTATTAGGCTGTGTATTAGGCTGTGTATTAGGCTGTGTATTATGTTGTGTATTATGTTGTGTATTATGTTGTGTATTAGGCTGTGTATTAGGCTGTGTATTAGGCTGTGTATTATGTTGTGTATTATGTTGTGTATTAGGCTGTGTATTATGTTGTGTATTAGGCTGTGTATTAGGCTGTGTATTATGTTGTGTATTATGTTGTGTATTATGTTGTGCATTAGGCTGTGTATTGGGCTGTGTATTAGGCTGTGTATTATGTTGTGTATTATGTTGTGTATTATGTTGTGTATTATGTTGTGTATTATGTTGTGTATTAGGCTGTGTAGTATGTTGTGTATTAGGCTGTGTATTATGTTGTGTATTAGGCTGTGTATTATGTTGTGTATTAGGCTGTGTATTAGGTTGTGTATTATATTGTGTATTATGTTGTGTATTATGTTGTGCATTAGGCTGTGTATTAGGCTGTGTATTATGTTGTGTATTATGTTGTGTATTATGTTGTGTATTATGTTGTGTATTATGTTGTGTATTATGTTGTGTATTAGGCTGTGTATTAGGCTGTGTATTATGTTGTGTATTATGTTGTGTATTATGTTGTGTATTATGTTGTGTATTATGTTTTGTATTATGTTGTGTATTATGTTGTGTATTATGTTGTGTATTATGTTGTGTATTAGGCTGTGTATTAGGCTGTGTATTATGTTGTGTATTATGTTGTGTATTATGTTGTGTATTATGTTGTGTATTATGTTGTGTATTACGTTGTGTATTAGGCTGTGTATTAGGCTGTGTATTATGTTGTGTATTATGTTGTGTATTATGTTGTGTATTATGTTGTGTATTAGGCTGTGTATTAGGTTGTGTATTATGTTGTGTATTATGTTGTGTATTATGTTGTGTATTATGTTGTGCATTAGGCTGTGTATTAGGCTGTGTATTATGTTGTGTATTATGTTGTGTATTATGTTGTGCATTAGGCTGTGTATTATGTTGTGTATTATGTTGTGTATTATGTTGTGTATTATGTTGTGTATTATGCTGTGTATTATGTTGTGTATTATGTTGTGTATTATGTTGTGTATTATGTTGTGTATTAGGCTGTGTATTATGTTGTGTATTAGGCTGTGTATTGGGCTGTGTATTAGGCTGTGTATTATGTTGTGTATTAGGCTGTGTATTATGTTGTGTATTAGGCTGTGTATTATGTTGTGTATTAGGCTGTGTATTATGTTGTGTATTATGTTGTGTATTATGTTGTGTATTATGTTGTGTATTAGGCTGTGTATTATGTTGTGTATTAGGCTGTGTATTGGGCTGTGTATTAGGCTGTGTATTATGTTGTGTATTAGGCTGTGTATTATGTTGTGTATTAGGCTGTGTATTATGTTGTGTATTAGGCTGTGTATTATGTTGTGTATTATGTTGTGTATTATGTTGTGTATTATGTTGTGTATTATGTTGTGTATTAGGCTGTGTATTATGTTGTGTAGTAGGCTGTGTATTATGTTGTGCATTAGGCTGTGTATTAGGTTGTGTATTAGGCTGTGTATTATGTTGTGCATTAGGCTGTGTATTATGTTGTGTATTAGGCTGTGTATTATGTTGTGCATTAGGCTGTGTTTTATATTGTGTATTAGAGTATTCTTCACTGAAATTGTTAAGATTTAAAGATCATCTAAAAAAATATATTTACCAAACACACTGCCACCCCCACCCCCTCCCACACTCCGTCACAACCCACAGGTTCACGATATGTTCAACTGGAGTGCTGTACTCGTGCTGCTGCCGCTGGAGATAGCCACCAGCTATCTTTACTACCTGACCAAGGCCATTGTTCAGATGATGAACGTCCACACTGAAAACTACAAGATCGAGCTCCTTACGGCCATCACGAAGCCATTCACGGAGCTTATCGTGGAGGTCCGTGCACAGTAACATTAGATTAGCGCTTTTTAATAAAAACTGTTTGCGTGTGTAATAAAACTCCAAACCGTCGGACACTTTTCAACAATTTTCAATATATTATTTATGTTACATGGATAATCAAATGAATTATGTTATGCATAGCAATGCTGTTATTAAAACAGACGAGGAATATACAAGTCAGGTTATTAATTTTTCTATATCCACAAGTCCAGTTCCCCATAAGGCCAACCTAGGTCATGACCTAGGTCGCAGCAGTCAGAGGCGTATATACAGAAAAATAAAAATAACAGCCTGTTAACAAAATTTTCAGCATTTTAAAGCGTTAGTGTAGATTTGTAGCGTAGATTTGTAGCATAGATTTGTAGTGTTGTGTAGTTACGACGATGTTAAATGGCACAGCCCAGCAGATGGAGCTAGTTGCCAATGTAGTATCTGGGGTTTTCAGAGAGTGGGCTCAAACCCCTACCAGAACATTCTGTTAGTTAGTAGCGTAGATCTGAATGAAAAATGTAGACCCTACTATGGTGCAAAGAATATAAAGATTATACTAACTGATTATGATTAAATGAAAAGTTTTTTATTTTATATTAAAAATAAAAATTATAGATAAACATCTTGAGGAGGGGCGCAGAATAAATTGCTTCGGCCCAGGGCGCAGAAATGTGTAAATTCGACCCTACACCAGTCATATGACATAATAATTATAATCTAAAAGTCTTAAGATTATAACACAAACATCTCACGCATGACCCTGCAGTAGTGATATGACATAATTATAATCTAAACGTCTTAAGATTATAACAGAAACCTCTCACACACACCCCACAGATTAACCGTGAAATTATCACTGACATCGCCATGGACCCCAACGTCACCCAAGAATCGTCCGTGATGAAGCGCTGGTGTCAGGTGACCATCGTGGAGAAGACGGTGTCCGTCATGCGCTACAATCCGGTGCTGGTCGACTGCAGCCAGGTGCACAGAGACTCGCCGTTCTACGCCAGCTGCACCAATATCGGCAACACGGGGAGGCCCGGGGTCCCCAACATTGTGGGTCTCTACATGGGGTGGAACGACACGGAGGTCGTCAATACGACACTGCACCGAACACGATGTGAGAAACACTGCGTTTTCGTCTGTTTTTTCAACATTTAAATATTGGCATTTTTTATCTTCATTTTTTAAAGCCTTATTTTATGTTGCCAAATTCCATGTTGGATTGTCCGTCAAAAATCGATATATTAATTTCAACATTTGATTGGCAATGGGGCTGAATCTGGCTGTAGATGTGCTAATGGCTGGTGAGGCCGAATCTAGCAAGATATGTTCTTGTCCAGACGGTCCATAGGATGGCTGGGACAATGCCAGCTGCAGAGTTCAGTCGTGATTTTCTGACTTGTCTTTTGTGATCTGCAGCCGATGTTATGTTGTGCTCTGCAGCAGATGTTCTGTTGTGCTCATCAGCAGATGTCCTGTTGTGCTCTGCAGCAGATGTCCTGTTGTGCTCTGCAGCAGATGTTATGTTGTGCTCTGCAGCAGATGTTCTATTGTGCTCTGCAACAGATGTTCTATTGTGCTCTGCAGCAGATGTTCTGTTGTGCTCTGCAGCAGATGCTCTGTTGTGCTCTGCAGCAGATGTTCTGTTGTGCTCTGCAGCAGATGTTCTGTTGTGTTTTGCAACAGATGTTCTGTTGCGCTCTGCAGCAGATGTCCTGTTCGCCTACTGTTGCAGGTAGCCTTTGCGAAGGGAGGAGGGCCACGAGTATCGACCCTTTGTGGACTGCTCCCATGTGCCATTGTTAACGTGAAATACTTTCAATGATGCTTACATGGCGTCTTTATAACGTCTCTTATACCCCCCCCCCCCCCCCAGAAAACCGCTTGCCATACTTGAGTAAGACATAATATATTCTTTTTGAGCAAGCAGTCGTTCCCCCCCCCCCCCAAGAAGCTTAGACTGTATTAGAAAGTTATATATGATGTGGAGACCTGTTTGAGTACCTCAGTGTCTGGGATCATACACATATCATGACGGGTGTCACTTTAAATTATTTTTCAAAATTGAATTTAAAAAAATAATCCAGGTTTATTTCCACTGAATTTTGATCAGAAGTCCGTGGCCTGTGGGTTTATATTGATATGATCTTAAAATAGTTTAAATCGGTGCCAGCATGGTGCACAGTATTCTCATAGGGATTTTTCTTTTTAGAAAAACACTTTTTAAAAATTCAGGACTGTGTGAGGGGAAGCTATTACATGATAGGAAATGCATACGGTTCCGGGTATAACGGAACACCCTCCAGAATTAAATTATGATTAGGGTACATCGGTGAATAATATCATAGATAAAGAGAATACCTGACATTGAGCTGAGAGATAAAGAGAATACACTGACAGGATACGAGGTGTTGACATTCTAGAATGCTATTGTTTTCTCAGTAGACTATAAAAATAAAAATATGTCCCAGTCTAACATCCCTTTATCCTCTACCGACCCAGGTCACAGCCTCCTCGCATTGAGTGACATCCCTGACAAACCTGCTGGTGCCATCCTCCTAATCGTGTCCATTGTCATCATTCTGGCCTCGCTGTTCGGCATTGTCAAGATTCTCAACTCTTTACTGAAGGTACATCATCCTGCAAAGGAATGTCATTTTTTTGGTCTCCGACTTATTTATCTTTAACGAAACGGTTTGAGATCCTTTTGACATACACAGCTGAAAGATGACACCTGAAAGATGAACAACTCTGCAAATATTTTAAACTTCAACTCCAGCAATGTATTACAAAGACTTACCTTAAAGTGAAGAGACTCCAAGTAAAGATGTTTTACCCAGCGCATCCTACTGTATTGATTCACATTTCGCTATGTGTATGTTGTATATATGAGTTGTTTATCACAAGCTGGATCCTATGGCTAGTTATCATAGTTCATACAAATAGCTTTTAGGTATAGGGGTGTATTAAAACGATTAACAACTGTCTGCTTTAGTTGCAATGCAGACTAATTCTATCTTCTCTTTAGCTTAGCAGACTAATTCTATCTTCTCTTTAGCTTAGCAGACTAATTCTATCTTCTCTTTAGCTTAGCAGACTAATTCTATCTTCTCTTTAGCTTAGCAGACTAATTCTATCTTCTCTATAGCTTTGCAGTTTTGTTTACTTTTGCCTTAAGTCTAAGTGTACATTTGTTGATTAATTAGACACGAACAATCTGTGTCAATATAACAAAATATGATAAGCTTTAATAATAATTTTACAGTATTCATAAGTAGACGTTTCGACACATGCCTTCATCAGTACAACAAAAAGACATGTACATATGTTCATCTTGTAATGTTTGTAAGGCAACACAATTTGTATTATTTCACATGGTTGATCCAGTCTTCTGTTACTAAAGTTATTTCACATGCTTCATCCAGGGTGTTAAGTTGCTTAAGTTATTTAACATGTTTGACCCAGGGCTCTGTTGCGAAAGTTATTTCACATATTTGACCCAGGGCTCTGTTGCTAAAGTTATTTCCCATGTCTGACCCAGGGCTCTATTACTAAAGTTATTTCCCATGTCTGACCCAGGGCTCTCTTACTAAAGTTATTTCCCATGTCTGACCCAGGGCTCTCTTACTAAAGTTATTTCCCATGTCTGAGCCAGGGCTCTCTTACTAAAGTTATTTCCCATGTCTGACCCAGGGCTCTCTTACTAAAGTTATTTCCCATGTCTGAACCAGGGCTCTCTTACTAAAGTTATTTCCCATGTCTGACCCAGGGCTCTCTTACTAAAGTTATTTCCCATGTCTGACCCAGGGCTCTCTTACTAAAGTTATTTCCCATGTCTGACCCAGGGCTCTCTTACTAAAGTTATTTCCCATGTCTGAGCCAGGGCTCTCTTACTAAAGTTATTTCCCATGTCTGACCCAGGGCTCTCTTACTAAAGTTATTTCCCATGTCTGAACCAGGGCTCTCTTACTAAAGTTATTTCCCATGTCTGAGCCAGGGCTCTCTTACTAAAGTCATTTCCCATGTCTGAGCCAGGGCTCTGTTGCTAAAGTTATTTCCCATGTCTGAGCCAGGGCTCTGTTGCTAAAGTCATTTCCCATGTCTGAGCCAGGGCTCTGTTGCTAAAGTTATTTCCCATGTCTGAGCCAGGGCTCTGTTGTTAAAGTTATTTCCCATGTCTGAGCCAGGGCTCTGTTGTTAAAGTTATTTCCCATGTCTGAGCCAGGGTTCTATTGCTAAAGTTATTTCCCATGTCTGAGCCAGGGCTCTGTTGCTAATGTTATTTCCCATGTCTGAGCCAGGGCTCTGTTGCTAAAGTCATCAACAAGACGATGAATGCCGACTTCCCTGGGAGACTCGCCTACTTCACTGGCTACGTGGCACTGCTGGTGGGATGTGGGATGACCATGCTCATCCAAAGTAGTTCTGTAAGTCACGTGAGCTTTCATTTTCAGTCTCTCTATTAAAAGTGCTTTGTTTATGTTTATAATGGTATGCCTCATATCGTCTATAAACACCAATAAAATATAAAGAGATATATGAAATACCGGTACAGATAAAATATTCCTCCCTGAATGTCCGCCAATGTTGCCTACTATATCTTCCCTAGCCCATTTTCAGTTCTCCCCATTTCGTGTCTTTTTTCCCCATAATTTTAATCTCCCCAAAATCTTCTAATCTCCAGGTGTTTACTTCCACCCTGACCCCTTTAGTTGGCGTGGGCATCGTCTCCATCGACCGCATGTACCCTATGACCCTGGGTTCAAACATCGGCACGACAGTGACGGGCATCCTGGCCGCCATGTCCATCCGTGGTCAGTTCGTGGCCCAGGCTCTGCAGATCGCCCTCTGCCATCTTTTCTTCAACATCTCGGCCGTGCTCATCTTCTACCCTGTCCCGTTCATGCGCATCCCGATCCCCATGGCCAAAACTTTGGGGCGCATCACGTCAAAATACCGCTGGTTCGCCGGCGTCTACTTGTTCGGCATGTTCCTGATCATCCCGAGCGTGACCTTTGCCCTGTCCTACGCCGGATGGATCTACCTTGTGGCGGTGGGCGGACCAATATTTCTGGTGTTTTTGGCGGCGACGGTAGTGAACGTTTTGCAGGCTACGCGTCCTAATTGGTTGCCACGACGGTTGCGCACATGGAACTTCCTTCCCAAGGTTTTGCACTCGTGCGCACCTTATGACGCTGTGATTACTTGCCGCGTCATAACCAGTAGATGTCCGTCGGAAGACGACGGGAGTGACGTAGACGTAGAAGTTAATAATAAAGAAATCATGAACGGAGAAAATAAAAACTACTTAATGAAGAGACTGTGACGATCCTAGCCGGCAAAACACTGTGTATAGAAAGATGAGCTAAATACACTTGTAGGCGGGAGATAAGGGCAGTGTGTTTGTGTCAGGAAAGGTTTAAGTTTCAAAGCGCTCTCCCTAGTTATTTACACATCCATGTTAAAACTCTACATTATCTCGTTCCTCGCGTTAGGGTCGGTTCACACGATCAAATTTTCCTTTAAGCATTTGATGCAATTCGTGTATGAAGCCTTGTCACAACTTTCAAATTACTATTTGATCAAATTCCCAAAAAAAGAAACCACGCACAAAATAGTGCGTTCTTACAACAATTTGACGCTAAATTTGATCGTGTGAACTGAAGCTTATGGTGGCACATAGCCAACCTCATATTATATATAAACATAGCCAGCCTCCTGTTATAGTGGCACACAGCCAAGCTTATGTTATAGTGGCACACAGCCAACCTTATGTTATAGTGGCACACAGCCAAGCTTATGTTATAGTGGCACACAGCCAAGCTTATGTTATAGTGGCACACAGCCAAGCTTATGTTATAGTGGCACACAGCCAAGCTTATGTTATAGTGGCACACAGCAAAGCTTATGTTATAGTGGCACACAGCCAAGCTTATGTTATAGTGGCACACAGCCAAGCTTATGTTATAGTGGCCTATGGTTATAGTCATAGGACAGTGTTGTTGTTTTTTTTAAGTGTCTGTACAAAGTGTTTTATTTTAATCACAAAAGGTGTGGAGATTTAGAACAGGTTGGAAACCCTGAGTAACAACATCAAGATGGCAAACCTGAGTACACACATCAGGATGGCAACAATGAGTACACAGATCAAGATGGCAACAATGAGTAACAAAATCAAGATGGCAACCATCAGATCAGGATGGCAACAATGAGTACACACATCAGGATAGCAACAATGAGTACACACATCAAGATGGCAACAATGAGTACACACATCAAGATGGCAACAATGAGTACACACATCAAGATGGCAACAATGAGTACACACATCAGGATGGCAACAATGAGTACACACATCAGGATAGCAACAATGAGTACACACATCAAGATGGCAACAATGAGTACACACATCAGGATGGCAACAATGAGTACACACATCAGGATGGCAACAATGAGTACACACATCAGGATGGCAACAATGAGTACACACATCAAGATGGCAACAATGAGTACACACATCAAGATGGCAACAATGAGTACACACATCAGGATGGCAACAATGAGTACACACATCAGGATGGCAACAATGAGTACACACATCAGGATAGCAACAATGAGTACACACATCAAGATGGCAACAATGAGTACACACATCAAGATGGCAACAATGAGTACACACATCAGGATGGCAACAATGAGTACACACATCAGGATGGCAACAATGAGTACACACATCAAGATGGCAACCATCAGATCAGGATGGCAACAATGAGTACACACATCAGGATAGCAACAATGAGTACACACATCAAGATGGCAACAATGAGTACACACATCAAGATGGCAACAATGAGTACACACATCAGGATGGCAACAATGAGTACACACATCAGGTTGGCAACAATGAGTACACACATCAGGCTGGCAACAATGAGTACACACATCAAGATGGCAACCCATATTAACAACAACATGGCGATCAACAAAGAATAACTCTGTATTGACATAATAGTCTGGAGTAAGGGGGGGGGGGGGGTCAACTAACGAGGTCACACAATGAGACAGCACAGCTTGATGTTCCCACCGGTGTGTAAGGCTGAACGCAATGCGCTCTGAATGTGTTGTGCGAATGTAAGCCTATATATAAAGATCGTCTCTCTGTGGATCAAGTGATAACTCACGCGTTTCAGTGACAACTTTAGTCTCACTAATGGAAAGCATCAACAGCACGACGGCCAGGGCAAATTTGACGGATTGCATTCATTGGCTAGTTCACCGACCTTACACGTGTCCTATTATAGGCTCGCCATTGAGCTTCATTGTAAGAACATCTGCTTAAAGTTATACTATAACATTATCATAGAAATGTAAATAGAATAACAGTCTTCATACAGCTACGACGATTAACCTAAAAATACTTTAACATTTATAGAGATTCGACAGTGACGTACAAACACTACATAGGGCTTTGACAGTTACAAGTTACATACTGACTGTGAAGACTACATAGGGCTTTGACAGTTACAAGTTACATACTGTGAAGACTACATAGGGCTTTCACAGTTACAAGTTACATACTGTGAAGACTACATAGGGCTTTGACAGTTACAAGTTACACACTGACTGTGAAGACTACATAGGGCTTTGACAGTTACAAGTTACATACTGTGAAGACTACATAGAGCTTTGACATTTTCATACAATGACTTCACAGAGCTATGACGGTTACATACAAAATAAACATTTCAAAGTCCACATCTTTATTTGCGCTTTTATTTGATTTTTCATTTGATCTTTGACAGCCATGAGATCAGTTAAAATTGATGAAAATATTTTTTAATTAAACCATGAATTTTAGTTACGAAACACATGCAATCCGCATTTAGAGGATTTCAAATTAAAACTCAAGAGTTTAAAGAAGATCTAAATTACAGCTATGCCGGGCATAGGCTATGCTATTTATTTCTAGCAAGACAATTAACGTTATTTGATTACTGTGATGGTTCAGTCACTTATCACGCTACATGTGTGTCTTAACTTAAAACACCCACATAACTTTAGGCGTATCCGTATCCATAATTCATTTGTTAAACAAACTATGCAAGGGTGACCATGTCCCAAATGGGCAGGGATTTCTAGAAATTTGCTACAGAAAAGTATCATAAGAATCTTTTTCTTTTTAATTTTTCTTTATTTCATCCACATCATTGTGTTTACTGACAAATATCAAACAAAAATAATTTTTGAATATCTATGTTGAAGTTTATCCTTTTACAGTACAGGCTTCAACCAATGAATGAAATGGAACAAATTATGAAATAGGAAAACTATCTTCAATCTTTTACAATAAGCGTGAAATGTAATAAATATTTTCTGTATTTACATACACACAAAAATATGGTAGACTTTAACAATAAAGTGTATTGAAAATGATTCTGTGCAATTCAGATTAAGATTATTCTTAAAATGTAGAGAATAAATGGTACAGGAAATATGTACGAAAGAAAATTGTTAGACGGAAAGTTGTTTGACGGAATTTTTTTGAACGGAAGTTTCTTTAAAATAAGATAAGGGGGGACAAACAACAAAAAAATAAATTTTAATGCAAGTTAAAAAATTTTCCAATTTCCCTGTAAAACGTTTTTAAAATATAAATAAATCTCTGTTGAACAAATTTCAATTTAAACCAAATTCGTCTTCAACAAATTTCCGTCAAACAATTTTACGTTCCAGCAAATTTCTCTCAAAACCAAATTTCCAAATAAAGAGAAACAAAAATAATCTAAAAATTAAAAAACTTAAATAAATGGCAGACACTATCACATTAGCAGATAAATAGAGCATGAAATGAAATATTAACATGTGAAAAATAAGATGTTAACACTGTGTAAAAGTAAAATTCACAAAAAACAAACTTGTAAAATTGGCAAGAGGTATAACAGAAGTTGAGTTTAAGGTAAATTCAAGTTTTAATCACAAAAATATCAGCAAACAAAATGTAACCAAAAAAATACACCATAAAACAAATCAAATATTTGTATAAATACTGGTCTAAATATAAGCACGGCGGATTCAGATGCAAAGGCGCCACCTATCTAAAACTGTGCGATATCATTGGTGGTGCTGGGTAATGTCAACAGGGATCTCATCTGACAGCACAACTAAATAAGTGTGGATCATGACGTACATCACAGGCAACATTTACTCGTTTTCCTCGGGATGCAATCTAGTCAGTCTATGGCCCTAGTGGGACTGTGCCGATTATAATCATTATATTATATTCATGAACCATTTAGAGCAGTGGTTCTCAACCTTCCTAGTGTCACGACCCTTTAATACAGTTCCTCATGTTGTGGCGACCCCCAACCACAAAAATTATTTTAGTTGCCACTTCATTACTGCAGAGTATATGGGTTCTACAATGGTCTTAAGCAACCCCTTTGGAAGGGTCATTTGACCCCGGTGAAAGGGTCATTTGACCCCGGTGAAAGGGTCATTTGACCCCTGTGAAAGGGTCATTTGACCCATGTGATAGGATCATTTGACCCCTGTGATAAGATCATTTGACCCCTGTGAAAGGGTCATTTGATCCCCAAAGGGGTTGCGACCCAGAGGTTGAGAACTGCTGATTTAGAGCTTGTAGCAGAAATAAAAAAAGGGCAGGCTACGCTGGGCAGGAAACTTAGAGAGAATGCAAATGACAGAGGAGTGAAGAGGGTGCAATACCAAAACCCCAGAGGAAAATTGCTCAAAGGCAGACCTAGGCTTAGATGGATGGATGATGTGGGAAAAAGATCTTCAACAACTGGGAATCCAATCATGGAAGAGAAAAGCATTAGTTAGGTCTGAGTGGAAGGAAGTGGTGAGGCAGGTCAAAGTCCTACACGGGCTTTAGCGCCACAGGGATGGATGGATTTAGAGCTTGTACTAGTGTCAAGGACTGGGAGAAGAGCACGGAGCAGGGTGTTTTATTAACCTAGAGCTGGAGCCACGCACTCCAAAAAATGGCCTGCTCATTAGAAAAATCAGGTTTTAATATTAAAAGTGTCGTTGTGATGAGGACAAGATACATTGGTGTTAGAGCTCTCAGTAAATGAACAGCAACTGACTGTTTAGTACAAGCCCCAGGTGGGTTCATGGTTGAATCCCATTGTATGATGACAGTATGTAGTGGAGCAAATGATTCACACTAACTCATTTAAAACAAGGTGGTGAAGAACAGCAATAAAGGGGAAATAAAGATAAATACTTAAATATGCAAAGTTAAGGTTCCTTGACAAAAGGACAAGGTGACAAAACGACCAGGTATTTGCCATTTTGTCACCTTGTTGTTTTGTCACCTTATCATTTTGTCACTTGTCGTTTTGTCACCTTGTCGTTTTGTCTGGTTACCAAAGTTAACACCAGCATTTGAAAGAAGAGCAACAGAGATGCAAAAATAAATAGTGTGATTTTAAGAACAATTTGTGTCGTCAAGTATGAGTATATTAGCATTAGAATTAGATCAAAAGGAATACAACTTTTATATGTTTGGTCAAATAACTACAATCATTTTCATCAATAGCAAGAAACAGTCTCCTCCTCACTAATCCCTTACAGCTCAATTCATTTGATACAGTTCCCACGTCTCCTCAATGTTTCCAAAACGCCTGCCTTCCCCAAATCTTCTTTTGAACGTAGAAAGATTATGCACAGGGTTTCTTTTTCATTGAAAATCCCCTTTGTTAAAAGCTCTACTTTAACCAAAATACTGATATGAAGAGAAAACTCACACAAAAATATCACAAGTTTGTTAACTAATAGTAAAGCTTTGTTACCTAAAAAGTAAAAGTTAATGAGCACTAGATGCACAACTTAATGAATTTACTCATTTGAGTATTAAAAGCAAACCTGATTACAAAATTTTAAAAGATCCATTACATTTCAAAAGAGGCGGCATGATTTTAAAATACAAGCATGACTTGATCATTCATTCTTTGATAACTGTAAGGTGTTTATGACAAAGAATTTGTTGCAATCAATAAATGTAAATAATAATGACTATGGTGCGATTCAAAATATCAAATTGATAAGTTGTCAACAAAGCCATCAGATTAGAATAATAAATGAGATTTGTAAAAAAAATCATTTAACACTTGGCTTAAGATAAAACCTTTCAATAAAAATGTACGTATTTAACCACATGACATTCATAGCATCAAGTAAAAAAAGAAATAAAAATAATACTCATTTGAAAAACTCTTTAAATGGTGAATGAGTTAGGTAGGCCTATACATGATGAGTGAGTAATGTACACCATAGTAATGTACTCCCTAGTAATGTACACCCTAGTAATGTACACCCTAGTAATGTACACCCTAGTAATGTACTCCCATGTATGATGAATGAGTAATGGAGGCCCAGATATGATGAATGAAGAATGTACGCCTATGTATTGTCCCCAATGGTTAACAAAACAAAAACAAAAAGTTACTTTTGGTGTGTTTAGTGTTGTCGATAGTTAAGTTTGGTGCTGGGTGGCCGAGCAGTCTAAACTGAGCAAATTTCAAGTTGATGGTCTTGAGTTCAATTCCCGCCAAAGTCAGAGATTGAGTCCCGTAGGCGGATAACACTGGTACAATGAAACATTCCAACAACTCCTCCGACGCCACTGGTGCCAAGCTGTATAATCCACATGATGATCTCTTGGGCTATCCAGCAGCGTGGATAGTAGCGATTTGCTGTTGGGAACCAGCTTATAATCCTAGAAGAATAATCCCAGGCCCTGTGGATTTTGTCTTTGGACATCTTCACCATCGTCACTTTGTGACGGACGGATGCCAGCAGTTAAGTTGTTATGATGGTACTGATGACCATATGCTCAGATCGTTCGGCTGATGGCTTGACATTACCACAACCAGCTTTGTTAACAGTCATCAACAGAATTAATGACTGCTATTATTCCTTGCAAGTTTTTAAAAAATTATTTTATTTTACCGGGCATCCAATGCTGAAGTAAACATTGCAGTTTAGTGTCTTCATTCTCCAAATTAAAATCAATTTAAAACTTTGAAGACAAAAAAAGATGATCCGTTAGATGAGCATTAGCTCTAATCAGAAATTGTGAGAAAAAAATGTCTTGTTTCTTCTTGTTCTAATAGGTGACAATATGTGTAATTTATATTTTGTCTTAAACAATATTTTTGTAAGCATATCTCCTGCAATTTCACTCACGAAGTTCAATGCAGGAAATAAATCAATTTGAGTTTCACAGTAAATGTAATTTCATTTCTTCAGTAATAATATCATAAAAATAACCCAAACACAAATAGGAGTAACATTATTTCTATGCGCTAAAAATGAGTTTTAAAATAAATATACACGGAAATACATTTTAAAAAAAAAACAAAACAAATAAAAGTAAAAACCAAGAAAAAACCTTGAAAATCACAGTTTAACAATGTGAGCAAATGAACTTAAAATAAATGGAAAAATGACTTGGCTAGCCCAACTTTAGTACACCTGATATTTGTTTTAAAAATTGACTGATTAGATTTTAGGTCAACATTAATTAACACAATCTCTAGAAGTGATAATGAATTTCTTTGAGCATGATTATAAATAACAAATCATCAACATTTCCACTATATAAAAAAAAAACTATTTAAAAAAAAATGGATGAATTATTTTAATTTTCTATCAACTATCAAGTCTACATCAATCCAATGGCTAATTTATCCAATACAAAAAGATAGAAATATAAGGACCCTGTCACAATTAATGTTTATACTAATAAATGGCCAAATGCAATAGTAATGTTTTATATTCATTAAATTTTTAATCCTGATTTTACAATAATGAGAACATCATAATGTAATTTAGATGTGTACAATACATAAATTTATTTATTTTTCTATCTGTCAATATCAAGTAGAGATGGGCAATCGCCTTTTGACAGTAAATCGCCCACCTTTTCTTTCTGCTCAAACAAAATAATACTAATACGATGCTATTAATTCATTACATAAAAAATATTTAAATCTTGCTGTCAAATTTTGTAAACCTTTGAAACCATTTCTTTTTAAAAAGACAAAGTTAAATAATCCATTTCTTTTTTCCTTTTTAATACATTTGTTGTAAATTTAACTAGTATTTAGGTTTATCCAAATATATCCCACAGGGTGTGGGGGTGAGTTAGGATTAGGAAATTGTATATACTAATGTGTGAGCAACAATTATGAATCTTATTATAACAAATTTCTTTCAAAATTGAATAAATATTTAAATATTTTATTTTTTAAATTACGCATTTTTTGACTCAGCTCTTCTGGCTGAGAAACAATCCCCAAATATCCATGAAAAAATCAGCAAAATTACTAACTCACAATTACAGTGTGCTTTTTGAAACACAGACATAGAATAGGCAGTGTGGGTAAGTCTTCAACCTAAAGGTCAATTTCATCCTCTTCAATGAGTTTTCTGCGTTGATAGAGTCTGTACTGAATTTTCCACTTTCTGTAACTCATAAATGCTGTGAGTCCATTTAGCAACATACATATATAGCCTAGAATCTGGGGGGGGGAAATAACAGAGCAAATAGTGTTTTTTTAATATTCCTTTACATGTAAGATTTTTACTCAAGCTAGTACCGCATTCATGAAAGTTTTTTACTTTACATCTAAAGGCCAATAAAAATTAGCAACAAGACAAATTCATGAATACTCTCCCTTTTCATGGGCATGAATTCAAACTTGTTTACTTCCTGCCTAAATGGATAAAACTATAATTTTTACTTATAAATAGCTTGTTTAAAAGTCTGATTTTTATCAACTTTTGAGTGTTTACATTGATCAATGGCAATGCAATTTTTGTCCAAATTTTTCATAATTTGATAGCAATTTAGAAGTAAAAAGAGATAATCCATCGGTTAATTGGGCCAGCTCTAGTAATTCTACTCCAGTATTTATATTCACAAAGTGAAGTCAATATCAGCAAACTTAACATAAAACTAGTATTAATTATTATGTCTGTCCTTCAGGTCCAAAGTTTATCATGAAGTAATTAAGAACTTCCTGTATTAGGATATATAATATGTTCTGTATATTTTTTTTTTTTAAATCTAACATAAATATTAATAATATTTTGAAATGTATTTCTCTGATGCTGATTACCCACCACTGATGTGACAAGCTGATTTATTGTGTCTTTAGTAACATCTGTTTTCATCTTTTCATAAAAGTCAAAAGCACTGGCAACAAGGGAAGATCCAACAAGATACAGGAAGGCAAACAAAGAGTAGACAATCATATCCTGTAAAAGAACAAATGGTTTATTAAGACATAACTGTAACATTTATCTATTTATTTTTTTTAAAGTTTTAAAGCTAAAATTTAAAAATTTGTTTTTAAGATTATATATTTAAAATTACACAATACTCAAGCCTTTAAAGTAGTCTAGGGCCTTATTTTTTAATCTACTTTGTGGACTATACCCCATGGCATGTTACTTTTAACCCCTTTCTAAAAAACATCGTTTAATCATTATTGTAAACAAAAACTTTGATATAATTTTCTAAAGAGAAAGTAATTCCATTGATGATTTAGAAGAACATTGTCTGTCATGGAGTAAGATTATGTAAGGGCTATGAAAAAAATCAACAAAAGCTTTTATGAATAAAAATACTTACAAAAAATGTCCATTCAAATCCAAATATTGAAATCAATGAAGTCAGATTGCCAAAGAGCAGTGCTACTGTAACTAGAAGTGTGAGTATCAGAACAAAAAGCATAATGCGAAAATGCCAGCTTAGAGGCAGGTTGAGAAGTCCACCTTCTTGACCACCAGCACTGACCAGACACACAAGTGCAGCTGTGGTCATGACCTTAGAGGACAAAATGAACTTATGCAGTGAAAGGACTATGGACAAATCTAGAGATCATTAATTTTAGATTATCTCAGTATACTTTCTGACTTAAATTATACTCTATGGCAGAGGTCCTTATCCAGGGGTGTCCGCACACCACAAGGATGTGGGAGGCAGCGTTAGGGGGTGCTGAAAGACCCAAAAAATCAGGATTATTAAAAAAATGTATATATATTTTATCCTAAAAGATGTGTTTTGAAGCAGAATTGGGGGTGCCGGAAATGTATTGAAATCAAGAGGTGTTGCACTGCAAAAAATGTTAAAAACCCCTGCTCTACAGACATTTTAAAACGAATTACTATTACTAATAAGTCTACTAATTATTATTCCTTTTCTCTCTTTATGACATCTCTTATATATATTACTCTTCTGGTATGACTCGTGGGCTGCTTCCTAATTTACTGCTTCCATTTCCTGTTCCTTTCTATTCAGCGAATTTGGGATTGAGAGTATACTATAAATAATTTTATATGTTTGAAAGAAAATATGGTTCCATTATGAGTTCAATAGCGCGCATAATATAATTCCCCGATAACTACGCTAATTTATTTTTTTTTATATATCCCAACTGCGTTTGGCGCGTAACATTTTCTTTCAGAAAATGAAATTGTCTCAGTTTAAGTATGGTGTAAAAAAATATTTGGTTTAAAAGTGGTTGGGACATCAAAATATTTAATATAATTCATGGACGTGAAATAAAAAGTTTGCAGTGGCGTATCATGGGAGGAGGGGGGAAGGGTTGTAGCTTGAGTTCATGTTTTGTCAAGTAACTTTAGTAGATGGGAAGCTCACGCATTGCTGCCTCCAATGTTTGACGGGCTATATCTAGTGATAAAATAATCCCTTTGAGGAATATTTATTTAACTCGCTGCATTCAGGTTCTGGTTCAGTACGTTGCTGCATCCATATACTGGCATATGTGCAACGATTGGGGAAGCGATGTTGCCAATCGAACGGCTCCTAGCAGATGCCAGGGCGGCCTTGAAGCTTTCGATGGTTAACGGTGGGCTTTGAATCCCTAATAAACTGGCACCCTAAAAGAACTACTATAATTGTTTCATGACATGATTGTTACATACTGTTTCATTAAGGTTTTCAGAACCTAATCACAAAGTAGAGCTATTATTATTAAATATTATTACTAGTAAGTATCTGCAGCAACAAAGAAATGGACAATGGAAGTAAATTTCTTCCAGTTTATTTCTCCGTGGAAGAAAGGGAACAATTGATAATGTTAAATTTAAATTTGCAATTTTTCAAAGCAAAGAAGAGGCCAAAAGCAACTACTAAGCCAAGCTAACAATTATTGAATTATACCTACCATTTGCAGGAACTGAAGAAAGCCACGACAGGTTACCAGATAACCTAAGTCCCAAACTATGATGACTCTTTGCTGAATTTTTTCTTCAACATGATTTGATTGTAAATTACTTCTGGCTCCTTGACCCTGAACATTGCTAGAACCAGCTCCGGAACTAACTTCCACTGAACTTCTCTTTCGGTGTGAACTCAGTGAAAGTCTCTGTCCCATTCTTTGGGCTATTTCTTTAGGTTCATTGACATTGACTCTATTACTGGTGCTAAAATTTCTAACACTTTCATTAATATTTGGTGGACCATCATAAAATGGGTTAGTGATACTCGTGCATGAAGAGCTCTGAGATTGAGATGGTGAGCTGTATCTGGACAATTCTTCACTGACTGTGTTATCATTATCAATGTCAGCATCTAAAGCCCCCCTCCTTTCACTATCATCTATTGTAGTGATCGAATTGGTGTTACTGCTGGCACTAGCAATGCATTCACCGCTATTATTGGAGTTTGTTAATTTTGAATTGTTGACGCTGTTTGAACTAGCACCCCCTCCCCCACTCGCCTGCTGTAACTGTAACTGTGGAGTCTCCTCTGGCTGGTAATTTGAACGCTCCATGAATCAAGTTGAGATAAATAGATAGGTGATATCAGTTAAAGCCATCCCCACTCGAAATTATATTCTGCTATGCGAAACTTATTGGATTTCATTTAATTAAAATATTTTGGCGAAATCGACAGAGCCATTGCTAATCATAAGTGGTTTATAGCAGAGTAGTTGTGTTTATTGATCCATTATAACCCGGAAGTGAATGTTAAGTAACTTGAAGTCTACATGGGCGGGCACTCAGTACATATTCACACATGAAATAAAGTTTCATTGGTTGTTTTTGCTTTAAAATAGTTATAATAAACAAAACAAATAATTGAAAATAACTTTAAAATTAAATAATTTATTTTGAATTTGAAGTGCAGTTCGATAAATTAAATCCAAAAAAATAACTTGAGTTCAAACATTAGTCTGCGGTGGTAGAAACGCCAGTAGTAAACCCATTTGATTACTTCTGATAAGCTTTATTTAGAGTAGCGTACCTGGCGTAACCCCTCAATGGTGGTCCGTGAACGGGCATCGGTCGGTGAGCCTTAAGTTGTCTGTCCGCACAACATGAATATGCATGGTCACATCCAAAAGAAAATATAATAAATCTGGCACCGGTCTTTGCGAAAACTGCAATGACATTCTGGCAGTAGAACCTTCTAAAATGCATGGGCCATGTTGCAAGAATGTCAGACGACCGCTTGCCCCAAAAAATAATTTATGGTGAACTGAAGTAGAGCAGGAGATTTGCTGGTGGACAGAAGAAGCGCTATAAAAACACACTGAAACCGTTTAACATTGACCGGGTCGTGTGGAAACAGTCCTCAAACAGACGCGACTCATGTCGCTCTTCCGCATACAAGGGCTCAATGCAACATAAGGCTGACAGAACTGCTCCCGAAGTACACAAGAGACAAGGTCAGAAAAGCCAGAGCGAGCTCTGTACCTGGAGTTGCGGAGTTGCCCATCCATCCCCGGCACCTTATGCGCCAGAACTTTTCGTGCTAGAATTGACCTAATCAGCCATCTGCGAACCCATAGACAGACTCAGTCCCGACAACAAGCCGGTGTTCAGAATGATCATGAGCGACCCTCGACAGACGAACTATCAATTAATAAAAAATAAGTGGAAGACAATAACTGCATTTTCCTACCCCCCCACGCCCCCCCACACACACACTTTTTCCCCGCAAACACCACTGAATAGTGGATTTTGATCTTTATCTACAATATTATCTCACACTTTCGCCACATTCTAATCTACTGTAAATTGAATAAGGAACTATTTTCCTTCGTATTGTTTGGTGTACAATTCAACTTTTTGTTTTAGTTTTAGGTCAATTATCCTTGTCTGTATTCTGTATTAAACGTGCTTAACTCCCCCGTTTCAGAATCTAGCAAATCTTTTTTAGAGTTATATAGAACGTAAGCCTTTATGTAAATGCTTTTTTTTTTCAACATGCCTATACAACGCTATATTTCAATTTCATATAGTATTTTGGCAGCATGCTGTGGATGTCATAGTCTAAACTTAGTGGTTACAGTGCATCAGGTTGCCTGGGCCTGGAATCCACTTCTTTTTGTTTGTTTGTTGTTGTTTTTTGGCCTACTGTCCAGCGCACATATTATGTTTTATTTTCTGCCTCTCCTGGACGATGGCGTGTATTAAAAAAAACATGTTAACTGTAAAACCTTTATGTGAAACTAGATGGGAGTACAGAATTGAATGTGTAAAAGCTATTAAATGTCAATATATGGGAAATCTTCAAGCCCTTTATGCACTATCAGTAATGCATGCGCGTCTCATCTTGAAGTGCGCCATAAGCAAAAACACTTGTATGACAAATAGAAGATTATAATTATGTTTTTTTTTTTATTGATGATAAATATGTGGTATGATATCTTGGGCAGGCTAAATGTTGTCAACAAAACTCTGCAGGGCCTCTCTATGGACCTATACAGCGTTTAATTTGTCACTGATTATTTAATTCATTATTCCGCAAATAGCTTTGGGACTGCACTAGAGTTTTTTTTAAAAAAGCTAAATAATTAGATGTAGAGCCCATTTTTTAGAAATAAAAATGGAGCAGGAGGCTGTTTGAATATGATTACACTGACGAGGTTCCAAATGCAAATGGCCCAGAAAGAAAAAAAAAATTGCATGTGTTCAATGTAATACTGGACAGAGGTTTACATTATTTATCAGAGAAACTTGAACAGTTGCAAAATTTTAATAATACATGCAGTGACGTAGCGAGCTTAACTCGCGCCCGGGGCACAATACCTTTTTAGCGCCCCCCCCTATTTGAAAACCATACAATATTATATGTAAAATATACCATTTGGCGCCCCTTTGTGAGTAGCGCCCGGGGCATGATGCCCCCCTTGCACCCCCCTCGCTATACGACTGAACACATGAGGATTTTTAAATGACCTAAAAAGCAGCGGTTCTCAACTTGTTGGTCGCGATCCCTTTGGGGGTCGCACGACCCTTTCCCAGGGGTCGCCTAAGGTCATCTGAAAACACATATACTTATAGCTATGAAGAGTAGCAACGAAAATAATTGTGTGGCTGGGGGTCACCACGACATGAGAAACTGTATTAAAGGGTCGCGGCATTAGGAAGGTTGAGAACACCTGCCTAAAATGTCTGCCAGACAAAGATAAGCTCAAGGCAGCGTGTCAAGATTTGGAGAATAAGTTAAGATATCAAAGAAAATAGCGATATCAATAATTAATGGATGTGATTTTTTGACTAAACTAGACGTAGCCTAAGAATTATTTCCTCATGATGTAAAGCTTCTAATAGAAGAAACTAAATTCTTTTAAAGATTAATAAGTTACTGGACGTCATGTCAAATTAATGGGTAGCATAAGAATAATAGCTTACAGTTCCTTTTAGTGTAACAGCTGGCGAGAGAAAAATATATTTCCGATCATCCTTGTCTCAAGACAGAATGAATTCTTTTGGCAATTTTGTCTATTTAGAGAGATATGGCAAAGAATTGCTGATATAAAGGCTAGAGAAAAAAAAATGTCATCGGTAGGCTAATTGTCTTAAATTGTTCATACTGTCAAAATACAAGTTAAAAAAATAAAAATACCAATGTTCATTATTTGTTGTTGTTTTTTAAACCTATGTAATAAATTCATTACCTAACCCCTAGTTTTTGTCCTTGCAAAAATTGGCAGGATTACACTTAAAAGGGGCGCCAAAGTCAATGCTTATCAGGGGCGCCAGCAACCGTAGGGCGGGCCCTGCCCACCCCCATCGGATCAACATTCTCATTCCTTTACTGCTGTAGATAAGGGGTCGTTCGCAAATTACGTCACGCTCGAGGGAGGGGGGTGGTGCTAATCGAGAATTTGTGACAGGGGGAAGGTCAAAAATTTGTTACGTCACAATTTTGTTTCTTCTAATTTTGAAAAATCTTTATTCAGTAAGTTTTAAAAACATTAATTTGAGGTCGAAATTGCCTCAGGTATTATAGATAACGTGAACCAGTCGCTGCACCTTTTGCGTATATCGAAAAAAAAACGTAAAAACTGTTGTGGCCATTTTGCATTCGGCTTGGGGACCTTTGGGGAGGACTTCGTTGTTTCGCGTCACAGTTTTCTAATAATACTACATCTTAATCCATTATTTGAAATATTAAAGAATAAAATAAAATCTTAGTTTAGTTATGAAAAATTGTACATATTTTTTTATATTTTAGGTGTGACGTGACACTAAAGGGGGGGGGGGGAGGTAAAGAATTTGTGACACTTTGTGACACGGGGAGAAGGGGGTCTAAAAATGTCATTTTTGCGTGACATAATTTTCGAACGACCTTTAAGGTAAATGATTTGAATAAATCCCACTCTCTATTTCTTCGTTAGAGTCAAATTTTCAAGGATTAAAAAAAATGTTTCCAGGAATCCAAAAATATAAAAGAAAACAAACCTTGGCAGAAGTTGCGAAGATGAAAGCATTTTTTTTAAAAATATATTTTTAACACGAGCTTTGAAAGAATGGCTGGAGTGGGCGGTCCACTTCATTTGCCTTAACTTTATATAGCTTATTTTATTGCATGTTCTGTATGCAAATTACTTTTCATTAAGTTGGGCACAGTCAAGGACAGCCCTGGGCGCCACAAACTCTAGCTACTCCATTATTTATTGACAATTGATATATTCCATTCACTTTTCATAATTAATTTGACTGGAGGGTGGAATGCAAAATAAACTAAGGTCCTACCTCTAGCTTAGAACTTAGGGGTCCTTTAACTAAGGCCTTGCCGTCGTTTGGTTACTCGGGTAACAGTGACATATAGAACCGAATATTCACCCTTTTATTAGCAGAAATCACGCACATTGAAGCAGTAATTGCTTGATGTTGAATTAAAATTGTTCGTCCTCTTATATATATATATATATATATGTTGTTTTTTTTTTGCACTACAAGTAAGTTAAGTGGAGTGTGCATGTGCGTAGAAAGGGGCGGTCCAGTCCGGGCAGCCCTTTTCTTTTTATTCAGGGGTGGCATTTTCGGCCGCCTGCAGAGTTTATTCACGGAATAGGGGCGGCAAAAGCTTGACACGCTCCCCGGTGGCACTAACAGGGACCATGCATAGGAACCTGAAACAGTGTATATGACTATGAGACAGTGAATTGGACTTTCCAGTGTCTGGGGATACAGTGTATCGGCCCCCTGATAAAACATTTTGAGGACTCTTGCTCTAGCTTCACCGTCCTTACTTCACGTGATTAGAACAAAATGGCGGATAAACATTGACTGTCAACAAAAGATATTTTAACGTCGGTGCTGGGTGAATGCATGAGCCAATTCATTAAACATGGCTGAAAAAGAACATGCACCGCTAACTGCCTCTTGTGTTCGTGCACTGGTAGACAAGCTCTATGAGAAACGCAAAAGT
This sequence comes from Omphiscola glabra, assembly GCA_964017045.1. Lineage (NCBI taxonomy): Eukaryota > Metazoa > Mollusca > Gastropoda > Lymnaeidae > Omphiscola > Omphiscola glabra. The sequence continues at coordinate 14,336,940 of OZ024800.1, forward strand.
GCTGCTTTGGAAATAGAAAGGCAAGTTATGCTCTAAACTATTATAATATAATAATGTATACTATTACTATTTTTAATTGTATAATTATAACGTAAAAATTAACCAATGCTGCATGCAGGATTCATGTGATGATGCCATGAATGATTATGATGATGCAGCTAAATAATTAATGTCCAGTCAGTGTTAAACATTTTGTAGGCCATAGGATGTAGTTGAATCTTCAAATTCAATTGGGCCCAAGCCCAAAAGCATAATAATGATTAATGCCAACATTGCAACCATGGCCGCCAACTTGATTGCAGTGACCCATAAATGCCATAAAATTAAGAATAAAACGTAAAAAAATAATGAAAATAGCTGTAAATAAATATTATGAGGAGCATTTGTAATTGCACGCTACTGGTACCTCTATCGCTCACCCTAACATGAACCCTAAATATATCCCAAAGGCTAAAGGGCAGTGACTCTCAATGAGGGACCAAAGATAGCAATTAGCCGGAGCAATTTTTTGTATGCTCATTAAATAATTTAGGCACTTATACCGATGTTGAATATGCTGTGCTCATCATTTTTAATTAGAATCATATATTTTTTGTTGTTGTTGTTCGTCAGTCGGGAGGCGACCATGACCACTACAATCATCAGATTTGTGCTAGTAATGTCTGTGGATGCGCAGATGGAGATTGCTAATGAGGCCGATTCTGGCACAAAATTTTCTTGTGCAGTAGGTGCAGGGGAATGATGGGGCATCTCTGGAAGCAGTCACACAGGGCCTTCCTGGCATGTCTCTTGCGCTCTGCAGCCGCTGTTCTGCAAACTTCATGTTGCATGGAGCTCCTGTGTAAAGTGGAATGCCATGATGTTTGATCCTTTGCTTTTTCCTCCTATGTGTCTGGGTTTATGTCGAACGCTTTCAGTGAGGCAATTAGGCTGTCTTTAAAAAGTTTCTTCTGCCTGCCAGCTGACCGCTTTCCTTGCTTAAGCTCACTATAGAAAATTCTTTTTGGCAGACGGTTATCTGATGGTAAAGACGCTGGGGAGACCTGCCTGTGTGAGCACCTCAGCGTCTGGGACTATGTCCTGCCATTTAATGTTGAGTCTTGTATGAAAGTGGTTCAGCATTCTTGCATGGTGTTGGTATATCGTCCATGTTTCACAGACATAGAGAAGCGTAGGGAGAACAGCCGCCTGATATACTTTCAACTTAGTTTGAGTGCTGATATCTCTCCTGGTCCATATGTTCTTAGTCAATTTTCCATAGGTTGCACTGGCTCTCGCAATACAAAGGTTAACCTCGTCATCGATGGTTGCGCTTTGGGACAGTGTGCTGCCTAGATCAGAAATGAAATGCTATTCACCACCTTAAGTCTTTCGCCATATGCTTGGATGGTGGGCTCAACATAAGGTCTTCGAGGAGCTGGTTGGCGGATGACCTCAATCTTTTTTGTGTTAATGATGAGCCCGAAGTTTGTGCAAGCATTAGAAAAGTTTGTGACGCATCGTTGCATAGCCACTTCTGATACAGCGTTTTGGGTACAGTCGTCTGCATACAGGAGGTCCCTGATGGTGTTGTTTTGGCATGTAGCCTCTTTGGGTTGAATAGATTACCGTCAGTGTGGTATCTGAGGCCAACTCCCTCTCTGAAGGCATCGGTCAGCATTGCGGAAAACATGAGGGTGAAAAGTATTGGGGCAAATACACAGCCTTGTTGCACGCCATTTGTTACAGGGAATGGTTTGGACGTCTCTCCATTATCCTGAACTCTAGCCTGCATACAGTCACGGAATAGTCATACCATTGACATGAACTTCCTGGTGCATCCATATTTGGCCATGATCTTCCAAAGACCCTCTCTACTGACAGTGCCGAAAGCTTTGGTCAGGTCTACAAAGGTAGAGAAGAGGTCAACATTTTATTCCCTGCATTTTTTCCGTAGCTGTCTGGCCGCAAACACCATATCGATGTTTCCTCGTTCCTTCAGGAAGCCACATTGACTTTCTGGCAGTAGACCCTTCTCAAGATGCCTGTTAAGACAATTTAGCAAGATTCTGGCTAATATCTTGCCTGCAATTGATAGCAGTGATATGCCACGGTGTTTGTTGCACGATTGACGGTTCCCTTTACGCTTGTACAGGTGAACAATAGATGCATCTTTGAAGTCCCGTGGAATAGTCTCTTGCTGCCACATAAGTATGAACAGCTGATGAGCCTTTTAGACAGAGCTGTTCCCCCCCCCCCCTTCTTTGTATACTTCAGACGGGATTGAGTCATCACCTGGTGGTTTGCTGCTTGAGAGAAGGCATTTAGCTTATTGTGTCTCATCTAGGGTAGGGTGGTTGCAGCTTGAGAGAAGGCATATAGCTTATTGTGTCTCAGCTAGGGTAGGGGGATCTTCCACTTCTTGATTAAACGGCACCTGTATTAGACGGTTTATGGCTTCATCATTGATGGATGAAGGTCGATTCAGGATGTTGTCATAGTGTTCAGCCCAGCGTTCAATAATTTTTTCCTTCTCAGTGACTAGAGATTTCTCATCAGCACTCAAAAGTGGGGATGATCTGGATGAAGTGGGGCCGTAGACTGTTTTCAATGCGGAGTAGAACATTTTTAGCCTTGGATCTCGTCGGCCTTCTCACTCAACCATTTATTCTGCATTAGACGCAGTTTCTGCTGCACCGTTCTTCTTATACTGTGGTACGCATCTTTCCTTGGGAGTGACCTCGGGTTGTTTAGGAAAGCATGGTGGAGACAGTGTTTTTCATCGAGAAGTAGCTTGATTATGTCAGTTGTCATCAAACCAGACCTGATGTTTTTTTCGAGCTTGGCCCCAGAAGCTCCATGGCAGTGTTGTTCAACATCGATCTCAGTGATGCCCAGTTCGACGTTGTCATTTTCCAATAGTGTGGACTCCATACGTTCTTGCAGAGCATCCACAAAAGATTTCTTAATGTTGGGGCTTTTCAACTTTGTGGTATTTAGATGTTTAGAGGTCTTCTTCCCCTGTGGGCGTCTTTTGGGTTTTATGTGTAGGTTGAGCTTGGTGATAATAAGACGATGATCTGTCCAGCAGTCTGCACCACACACAGACTTGGTTACACGCACGTCTTGACTGTCCTTCCTCCTTATGATGATATAGTCGATGAGGTGGCCATGTTGTGAACAAGGGTGCTTCCAGGACGTCCGATATGCGTCAGAAGGCAAAATATTGTGTTAGTAATCAGCAGTTCATGCTCTGCACATATTTGGAGCAGAAGACCGTTACTGTTGCACTGGTCCACTCCATACTTTCCTAGAGTCCCATGCCAAGGGATGTGGTCGCTACCAACCGAGCACTGAAGTCACCAAGAATTATAAGCTATTCCTGCTTTGGAATCCCTGCTATGGCAGAGTGAAGGTCCTTGTAGAACTTGGTTTGTACTTCATCTGGGTTTCTCATTGTTGGAGCATAGCAGCTTATAATGGTGTGGTGTTGTCTTCCAGATAGGACAAGGAGTTTCATTGTCTAATCCTACCGTTGACTCCTTTCGGAAGACCAGCGAGCATGTTTAACATTGTAGTTTTGATAGCAACACCAAGACCAGCCTCGCGATGCTCCTCGCTTCCTCGATTCCTCTGACACTCCGAAAGAAGGTATATCCAGAGCCCCTTTCACTAAGTTTGCCCTCTCCTGCAAGCTGGGTCTCACTAAGGGCTGCGATGTCCACACCATACCTTGCTAGTTCATTTCCTATAAGGGCTGTTCTTCTCTGAGGTTTGTCCATGTCGTCTTTGTCCTGTAGAGTGCGCACATTCCAATCACCGATTTTTTAGTGGGATTGTTTTTATCTTTGAATTTCGACCGCACAGACAGGGTCTCCTCCAACTGCTGTAGGCAGGATAGGGAAGAGTGGAGCAGACAATGTTTAAGGCACCTTTCCTAGCCCCTTCCTCATGCCTATGAAGGTGAGCAGTGTGTTCCTAAGGCTCATATATAATTAATGAGTAAAATGCTTGTGCCTAAAGTTTCTTAAAATACACGCAATAAAAGGGAACTTTTCATAGTTGTGCTGGCTGATCAGATATTTTATTTTAAAAATGATTTATTTACTGCTGACTCCTTGTTTCTACTTGATTGGTTAATTCATCAAGTTCTTTCCCATGTTGTAATACGTCGTACTAGTATTCAATCAACTCAATATCACAATAAATGTAACTTTAATATCTAATTATATACACAGGCTTCAATTCCATAAATACATGCATATAGCGCAGCTCACTATCAGACAGAAATAAAACACATCCTACTCCCACAAAGTTCCATTCATGACTGCCAGACGAATAAACGTACGTCACAAAGCAGACTTGACAATATGTCAAAATGAGCATAAAAAACATCACCAAGTCAAGCGCGAGACAAGCGTTCCCTAACTAATAAAACTCTCAAATACACTGCACGTATAAAACATAATAAGATAAGATAAGATCCTTTTATTGATCCAAACAAATGGAAATGTTTTTTTATTGCATTGCACATTTTCAGCACAAAAATAAAACAATTTGAACACAAAACATCTATATTAAATTATTTCACTAGTGGGGAAAAAAACAGTCATTCAGTGAATTTTCTTAAGCCATATCAGGGACTTATTATAGTTCTCATTAAGATTTGTGACTTCATGGGGAGCGCGCTGGTAAATTCATACATATCGAGGAACAAAAGAATTTTTTTTATCTTTCTGTCCTCGCCCTGATGGAAAGAATTCGTTCCCAATGGGTTGATCCTAAGTATCAGTCGCAACAATTATAATAAGCTCCCATACTTGACATTTACCTCTTAATCAAAGCAAAAGTCACACTCAGACTAAATGTTGTTTTTATTTATTTAGGCCATACTGGAGAATAATAATCCTTTTCATTTCAAAATTACTTTTTTTTTTGTTTTCATTCCTGCAAATAAAACAGTGGTGGGAAAATAGTGATATATTTTCACACATAGTATATGAATGGCCCTCAGATAACTTAAGTAATAACCAAGTTATTGAACAGCATGTGATGTTTATAGTATATGAGTGGCCCCTCAGATAACTTAAGTAATAACCAAGTTATTGACTAGCATCTGATGTTTAATAAATTACTCTTGCTCCACACATCTTGATCAACACACATCTTGATCAACACACATCTTGATCAACACACATCTTGATCAAGCTTGCGATTGAATTCTAGCTTCTCTTTTTTAAATCCTTTATATTAACTTCGCCTTTGTTCATGGGTGGCTGGGTGGCTGAAACTTGGCACATAGACTCGTTGCTGATTACAACACATTCTATCAGTTTACAGCCCCACCCCCCATTGCTAGATATTACATTTTATAAAGGATTCATACGAAAAACTTTGTTTTTTAAGGGTTGTTGAAATTGCTTTAAAGTAAAGATAGTAACATGTTCCCTGCTCCCTTGTGCCTTTTTGTTGAGGCTTCATTGCAGCTTTCCACATTGTCAATTATCAACTGAAACTGTTGGCTATAATTGTTATGACCTCTATACATTTTAGCAATCATCTTAATCACATCTTTATTTGTAATCATTATGAAAATATATCATTTTAATTCCATTCTAATAATTACTATTCTATTTAATTTTCATTTAAAAGAGTTGTGAAGGAACTTTCAGCCGCTAATCAGCTGGACCAAATTAAAAAATTGCTCAAAGTGCTAGAGGACTTTGCTTCATCACAAAACCCGAATAATAGAAAAGGAGGACTAATTGGATTAGCAGCTGTAGCCATAGGATTAGGAAAGGTCAGGTTGTTTCCAATGTATTGACCTGTTTTAGCTTAGTGTTTTTACAAGATTTATAAATGCAACACTCAAAGGAATTTTGTCTTAATGTCTTTAGTAAGTTTTATCAACATGGTTTACATTTAATAGTATTTCAAATATTTCAATTAAATTAAAATTTATAAAATGTTGGGAAATTTAAAAATCATAACTAAATTAGCTTAAATGACCAGAAACAATAATGTAAAAGCATTTCAATATTTTTAAAATATAAAAATTTGGAGTATGTTGAACATTTCTCATTTCAGGAATCTTGTACGTACATAAACAACTTAGTTCGTCCAGTCGTTATATGTTTTCACGATGTCGACAGCCGTGTTCAGTATTATGCATGTGAAGCCCTTTACAACATCGTCAAGGTGGCTCGAGGTGCTGTCCTTCCACATTTTAATGAAATTTTTGATGGCTTAAGTAAGGTAGGATATTTTATCAAGAACTACTGATTTAAGTTTTATAGCATCTTGCATGGAAAAATAACAATTAAAATAAGAGCCAGATCATCATAAATAAATTATCTAACAGTAAATTTATTTTTTAAATTTCAAACGTTAGTTTTTTTTAAATTAAATGTATTTTAAATTAATACTTATCATTTTAAATTGATTTTATTAGCCGAAAAAAAATCATATTGATCTTCTTATTAAAGCTAACGGCTCATCCAGACCAAAATGTCAAAAATGGAGCTGAGTTACTTGATCGTCTTATAAAGGTCAGTGAAATTACTATTTCTCATGTTAAGTGCAGTTACATGGCTTTGAAAATCTAATAAGTTTTAAAAGTTGGCTTGTTTGTTGAAATTTTCTGTAACAAAAAACTGAAAGCCAGTATACAAAGAAAAACGATACCAAAGCTAGGGATATTAAAAATATTCGATTTAGTTATACTATTAAATTTTTTTAAAATACAAAATCAGATAGACAGAACTAAAAACTATATTAACTTACAGCACAGCAAGTGAAAACTTATAGTCCTCGAAATATACAAATATCAAAATAGACACACACACAATGAGAAGAATCTTGTAAGGCTACCAATTTTACATCATGTAAATATCTATGAAACTTAGCAAATATCTGTCTCGTCCAGCTGGGAGAGCTGCCAGTTTATTTATATGGAGGGGGCTAGAACCCTCCAGAAAAGAAATTCTACATATTGCATCACCCGATGGCATTCTTTTGAACAAATAGAATGTAAAGAACTTTTCCCAAATCAAGGAAGTGGGGTTGGTAAAGCATTACACATTGAATGGGTGGCGTCAATATCAAAACAAAAATGAGGAGACAAGGGATGGACGCCTCATATCTAAGTTGAAGCAAAATTAGGTCAATAGCACAGGTTATAACACTCCATTGGTGTCATGTACACTATGCAGTGAAGTTAATTAGGTCCAAAACACAGGTTATAACACTCCATTGGCGTCATGTACACTATGCAATGAAGTTTATGAAGCTTTTAGTTAGAATCTAGTAGCTATATAAAATCAGGTTTCTATTCCCCATGACTATTGACAAAGTTAGTACAGTTGGTTTGGTACCGTTGGTCTGCTAGGATGGCAAAATGTTTCCCCATTATTTTTCCCCATTCCTTTTTTTTAAATTCTTTTTTTGAAATGCAGAAAAAAGCTATGAGAAATTAATTTTTGTAAACTTTCAGGACATTGTAACAGAGAGCTCCTCATTTGATCTTGTGGCCTTCATTCCTTTACTGAGAGAGAGAATCTACACACGGAATCCATTCGCCCGACAGTTTGTTGTCTCTTGGGTAAAAGAAACTTGCAGCATATCTTTTACTTTCATATTTATACAAGCTATAAGAAATTGATAGCTTCTATCAAATAACTATGTCATTAAGTTTTATTTGTGTCTTCTTTTTTGTTTTGCCATGAAAGACTGCCATTTCTTTCTCAAGATTCATCATAGATCATATTTCAAATGGTTATTCTGTAAAGTAGCTTACATTCTCAATTACTTTTCAAATCATGGCGACCAGAAAAACGTGTTTGTTTTTGGAGTACTTGAAAATGTCAGTTCATTTGTGTAATTCATATCTACTCTACTGTGTATTCATTTCAAACCATCTGACTGCAGTTTTTCCACAACTTTCAGATTGAAGTGCTGGATGCAGTGCCTGACATTAACATGTTGGCCCTCCTTCCCGAAATCCTGGATGGCTTGTTCCAAATTTTAGGAGACAACAGCCATGAAATACGTAAAATGTAATTACTGGCAACAATATTCTATAAAACTTTTGATGTCGTAAGAGTTGCACGCTTTTTAAATAGGGGATTTTGTCATTAATTTATCAGTCCCCAAATGAGAAATAGCTCAGCTAAAATAAAAAATTTTTTGCTTGGCCACTCTGTGTGTGGACTAAAGTGTACCTAAAAGAGAAGTAGAGAGTGAAAAATAAAGGTCATTGGCAATGAATGGGCCCAATTACTCGTGAAGTATGTAAAATGTACTCAATTTATTTCTTGTCTTCTTCAATGCATATTTCACAGTTGAAAATAATCAGTCACTTGTATCAATAAATAAGAAAAATCAATTAATCAAAATTTCCATTTTATAAAAATGTGTGCCTAACTGTGCTAATATGATACAGTTATACCTTAAAAGGATTTTAGGTCTTTGCCTCCACTCATGTTTTACAAATAAGTAAGGAGGTCATGAAATTTAGACTCACCTGCATAGATAAGACATTTGCCTGAAAAATTATGTTTGGTGGTCATTACTTAAAATGTTCTCATCCACGGCAGAGCATGGTCTTAAACTATAATAACCTATGTAAAACCAAACACACCAACAACAGTTTCACTGTTGTCAGTCTTGCTACCAACTCTTCTATTACAGGTGCCAGGGAGTTTTAGCAGAATTTCTTGAAGGAATTAGGAGGTGTAAAAATGGAGTCAATTTTACTGGAATGGCTAACATCCTAATTGTGCACAGCCAAAATTCAGGTCTGTCTAGGTACTTTACATCCTAATTGTGCACAGCCAAAATTCAGGTCTGTCTAGGTACTTTACATCCTAATTGTGCACAGCCAAAATTCAGGTCTGTCTAGGTACTTTACATCCTAATTGTGCACAGCCAAAATTCAGGTCTGTCTAGGTACTTTACATCTTAATTGTGCGCAGCCAAAATTCAGGTCTGTCTAGGTACTTTACATGTTTAACTGTATTATTTAGGTAAACAAATTCTTATAAGTGTATACTATTAAATTGAAGAAAAATGTTCTTGTAAAACTAAAGCTAAATTTGGATAATAAATCCCACCCACTTCATCACAGATACTTAAGATCAGCTCGATCAGGGCAAATTCTTTCTCTTAAAGTTAGGACCAAAAGATATACAAATTCTGTTTTCCCCAGTGTCTGTACATATTTACCAGCGTGCTACTCCAGCAATTATCAAGGCTAAATGATCACTAATTAAGTCAATATTGTCACTAAAGGTTTTCTTTTATGGCTGATTTCTATGCTAGAGAAATACGTTATGTGTCTGAATTTAAATTGTTATTATTTTAAAATGTTTGTCTTGTTTTAAATATGTATTTATTTATGTGCTGAAAATAAATATGTACAATGTTAACAAAGCACATTTGCATTTATTTGGATTAATTAAAAATTCTTATCTTATCATTTGCTACTAAGACAGTGTCGCCATTTTGTTTCATGTGGCTTAGTTCACAGTAAATGAATACAACTTTCCATTTCAGATGACCTCATTCAGTTCACTGCCATCACATGGCTCAGGGAATTCATAGCCTTGTCGGGCCGAGCCATGCTGCCTCACATGGCAGGCATTCTCAGCGCAGTGCTCCCATGCCTGGCTTATAATGATGATAGCCGTAAAAAGTTAGTGTCACCCTGTTGTTTCATTAAATAATAGCTTATCAACTAAATATCTTATTTCTGCTTATAAAAATGAAGCATTTTTACAAGTTCTTTAAAGGTCCAACGTTCTTTATCATTATGCAAGATTAATTTATTTAAAATTACACATAAAAACTCACCAAATATTTCATTGTGCATTTGGTACGTATCCATCTTTTTACAAGAAGCTAACATTACTTTTGATGAGACTTGTCCGATTAGTATAGCTCAGAAATAAATTATATATTCTTTCATATTATTAGGGTACGAGAAGCTGCTGAGAGTTTAAACCAAGCTCTGAGGAAACTGGTAGAAGCCCAAGATGACCAACCAACTCCAACTGCTGAAATGATCACATTTACATCAGGGGTCACTTCTGGTGATAAAGATTCCTCCAAGTCTAACAGGTGAGGTCAATAAATTCCTGAGAAAATCCTTTTCAATATTTGTGTAGTTATGATTTGATCTATCATCAATAAAGAACATATAATTTATTATCCCAAGATTGTACTCATACTTACACTATGGTCAGTTCATTTATAATTGTCCACTACAGAATCTTTATTTATAAACAGTGTACCGTAGTGAAGAAAGGCTTACCACAAAAAAGACATATTGGTCATATGTCAAATTCATAGCAAAACAATAATTTCAAAAAAGGAATAAAACCAGTTGGATTCAAATCATTGTAACATAACACCCAATTAAATTTACATTTAAATGGATTCATATCCAGGAGGCAAAGATGGATTTTAAAAAAAGGGGGAAACACAATTAGCAGTCTATAATTATCAGCTTCTAAACCTTCTTGGTGACTACCTTATCAAACAAAATTATTAATTATTTCTTTTCTTTGAATGAAGCCAACAAACATCTTTTTTTTGTTTTGTTTTGTGTTTTAATTTCTCAGTGCAATAATACAACTGGAAATTCTCTCGGTCATTAAAGTTTTACAAAGACTGTTGGGTCATGAGACTATACAAGCTAGAGTTGCCTCCCTGAAATGGTTTAACCTACTTCTGGTCAAAACTCCCAATAAGGTAACTGAAAGAACTATTTCATCTATTTTAGACATTCATGAATATGCAAATTTATGCAGTTGTTAAAATTTGTTATCACACTCAATTTTATTGATTATTAAGGAAATTGTTTTATTGGACTACACTTTCATATTTCAGACTTTTAGGTACATAGAAGAATTTTTTGGCCTCCTCATGACAACATTAGCAGATCCCTCAGATGATGTAAGCACCATAGATTTCATTGTGATTTTACTGTTACTATTTGATCTTGAATAAGTGGTGTTGAAGATAAATTCATAGCCAGTCTTTAGGAATTGGAAGAGAGTGTATTTTTGAACGGTCATTTTTTCTAGTTTCTAACATTTCTCAAGACTCCTAAAATAAACTTCAAATTTAGAAATATGTTTTTTATGATGTCATTCTTTTTTTTTTAAAATATTTTTTTTAATAATGTTTAATTATTTTTTTTAATCAAAGGGATAATGGCAATTGAGTGGCCATATATTTTAAGCTTAAAAACCCCATCAAGTTAGAATATTTCAGAGATGGCAAATACTGAATGAAAACATTTTACAGTTTTAAAGTGTGAGTGCCAACTCCTCCAGTGGACCAAAAAAAAAAAAAAAAAAAGGCAGCAACTGTTACTCATTGATTTTTTAAATCTTTTTTTTTTTTATCGTGTCCTATTCCATGCCAGGTTGTATTATTAGATCTTGAAGTTCTGTCAGAAATCTCATCCAACCCTGCTGGCTGTGGGGGTCTGCCAGATGGCACTGTTGTTGTAAGTCCAGAGAGATCTGGCCATGAGATCAAACTAAATCCATACTTCACTAAACTGATGAATGGGCTCATAGATTGGTTCAAAAAAGATAAACAGCTTCTAGAAGACAGAGGAGCATTTATTATAAGGTAATAGTTTCTTTGTATAGCAGTTTATTGAATCCATTCTTTAAATAGATTTTCATTCCTACAACTTAATGTCATTGATTTCTATACCCAGGCCGCATCTCGGAAATTCTGGGCCCCGGGCAGCTGACAGAGTTTGGGCCCCTTTCGAGAGAAAAAAAATAGAAAAAGGGCAGGCTCCTATCTAGCTCGGGTCCCTGACAAGTGCCATGGTTGTCCCCGTCAGGTGCAGGCCTGCTACAGCTTAATGCTGTTGGTTTTGTTGTTTTTAAGTTGATTTTATTTTACTAAAATTGCTCCAAATTTTATGGAAGGAAAACATAATTTCACCAGGGGCCACCAATAAAGTGTGTCACAATATTTTTGGAAAAATTCTATCCCCTCCCTCGCCCTGTCACAATTTGTCTCAAGTCTCACCCCACCCCTCTCACCTAAAGTGTGCCACACTTTCAAAATAAAAAAAATATTTTAAAATGGACAACTAATTAAAATTTAATCTAAAACACAGTCACTGTTAAACTGTTAAATGTATAAAAATGTGAAATCTTTTGTCAGAATCCATATATCTAAAGAGAAAGTTTAACATCACTGTCAATTTTAGGTTTTATTTGTATGATAAAAAATATATAATGGGTTATGTCACCCCGTGTCACAAAATGTCACACTTTTAGTTGAGATTTTTTATTCTGACTTTCCTCAAGTTAGCTGCCTGAGCTAACAAGTCCTCATCACTTACTTTTTTTATGCTGCATATTGTGGACTGGCTCCATTTTCTTAGATCTTTATATTTATTTTATTTTCCCCATCAGGCAACTTTCTATTTATTTGAGCGCTGAAGCAATATTCCGAAGTCTCTCAGAAATCCTAATACTAGAAGAGGATGTGTCCTTTGCATGTACGGTTGTCCAGAGTTTGAACACCATACTGCTAACATCCACTGAAATCTATGAGCTGAGATCACAGCTCAAAGAGCTGGCAACAGAGGTAAGAATTCAAGCTGAGCAGAGAGTTGTGCGGAACAGCAATTGTAATTATCCTGTTAAGGCCATCAATCTAAGTTTAATTTGGTTCTATGTGATTCTTAAATATTGTCTATGAGTTATCATCCCCCCTCCCCCTTTTTAACCACGCAAAGATTTACCAGTTTTAATTAAGCAAGAAACCCCATCCTAACAATATATGTATTATTATAGAATTTAATTTGAGTTGTTATAAGAATTTTGACTATAGTTGCGACTAAATATAATTTGATTTTTTTGCCACACTGAACCAAATGTGTTTTCACTAGGTTGGGGGAAAAATGAATTAATTATATTTGCAATGAGATCATTGATGAAGTTGTTTTGTTTTTGCTTATTTTGTTTTTCCCCTTTTTTTTTGATACAATGAAAAAATGAAGCACTTTATTCCCATCTTCTCTGGCTGTGTGCCTATTTTATCAATCCATTATAGCCACTGAACTTTCTCTGTTGATTTCCAGGAAAACTGTAGCCTTTTCTGCTGCCTTTACAAGTGCTGGTGCCACAGCCCCATCTCCCTGATGTCACTCTGTTACCTCACACAGAACTATGGACAGGCCTACAGGCTCATGCAGATTTTGTATCCTTGCTTCAGACTTCCACTTATAGAAATACACTCTCTTAGGTTTCGGGGGGGGGGGGAGGGTGCCAAAATGAAGTTTTTTAAGTGTAGCAGTTAGAACAGGAATCTCATTTTGTTGATAAGCCTCATTGGCTGATGAAATGCCGTCATACTCTGAGCGCGAGTTTTTTTTGTGGTTTTGTTTCAATTGAGATGTTTCCTTGACCTGTGTCAGTGGTGACCTGGAGGTCACGGTGGACTTCTTGAAAGAAATCGATAAACTGGTTCAGTTAATTGAGTCACCAATTTTTGCGTGTAAGATTTTTATCATCACTTTTATTTAATTTTACAAATTGTGGATGCTGTGTGCATGCAGTGAAAGGCTGTGTGCATGCAGTAAAATGCTGTGTGCATGCAGTGAAATGCTGTGTGCATGCAGTGAAATGCTGTGTGCATGCAGTGAAATGCACTAAAGTGATGGCAGCATGATTGAAATGCTGCAATGCAGTTACTTCTTATTCAGTGCAGCTTTCCAGATCAACCAGGTTTAATAATTTTGGGTTTCTCTCAAGAAGTGAATAGATAAGTAGGTTTGGGAGGGGGAAAAGTAGGTTTCCATCCATCCCTGTGGTGCTACAGCCCATGTAGGGCTTTGACCTGCCCCACCACTTCCTTCCGCTCAGACCTCCCATCCATCCCTGTGGTGCTACAGCCCATTTAGGGCTTTGACCTGCCCCACCACTTCCTTCCGCTCAGACCTCCCATCCATCCCTGTGGCGCTACAGCCCATGTAGGGCTTTGACCTGCCCCACCACTTCCTTCCGCTCAGACCTCCCATCCATCCCTGTGGTGCTACAGTCCATGTAGGGCTTTGACCTGTCCCACCACTTCCTTCCGCTCAGACCTCCCATCCATCCATGTGGCGCTACAGCCCATGCAGGGCTTTGACCTGCCCCACCACTTCCTTCCGCATAGACCTCCCATCCATCCCTGTGGCACTACATCCCATGCAGGGCTTTGGCCTGCTTCTCTACTTCCTTCCACTCAGACCTAACTAATGCTTTTCTTTTCCATGCTTGGATTCCCAGTTGTTGTAGATCTTTTTCCCACATCATCGACCCATCTAAACCTAGGTCTTCTTCTGGGTTTTTTTGTGTGCACCCTCTTCACTCCTCTCTCATTTGACATTCTTTCTAAGTGTCCTGCCCATAGTAGCATGCCCTTTTTTATTTCTGCTACTAACATTGGGTTCCTGATATAAACTATACAATTCCTGGTTAGTTTGTATTCTCCATCCATATCCATCCTTTGTTGGTCCATATATTTTCGGGAGAACATTTCTCTCTAGAAAAAGTAGGTTTTGGTAAGGAAAAAGTAGGATTGGGTAGGGAAACAGTTGGTTTGGGTAAGGAGAAAGTAGGTTTGGGTAGGGACAAAGTAGGATTGGGTAGCGAAAAAGTAGGTTTAGGAAGGGAAAAGTATGTTTGGGTAGGGAAACAGAAGGTTTGGGTAGGGAAAAAGTATGTTTGGGAAGGGAAAAAGTAGGTTTGGGAAGGGAAATAGTAGGTTTGGGTAGGGAAAAAGTAGGTTTGGGTAGGGAAAAAGTATGTTTGGTTAGGGAAAAAGTATGTATGTGTAGGGAAACATCATCAAAAGCTCTTAACATCCCATTACTTTTATTTTGTACAAAATTTCCTTTGATCTTTTCTATATGGAGTAACTATTTACTTTCAGACCTACGGCTACAGCTGCTTGAAGCCCATCAAAATCCTGAATTGATTAAAAGTCTCTACGGCTTGTTGATGATACTTCCTCAGTCTGAAGCTTTTAAATTATTACGTAATAGATTGGAATGCATTCCTCAGATTAATCTTACCTTAGCTCTAGATATAGAGTGAGTATAAGAAGGTCATCGGATCAATGTTTTTGGCCATTCTCAAGATTTATTATTTTTCATTCTCATTTGGGCTCTGTTGGGCTTCACAATATTTCATTTGATGAATGCAAGTTTCAGGAGGGTCCAAACCCTCCTCCAACTCCTTGAGTGAAGTGTCTTGGCAAGGCAAAGCCTGGATCTAGGGGGTGGAACCAAGAGGCCAATCCGTCCATCCTAACTGCCCTATTAAATATTTAAACTTTTTTTTAATTCAATCACATTTCACATTTGTTTACTAAACAAAACTGACAAACAATATAAAAATTGTTCTAGTTCATATTTTTATGTGAAATATTGCCAGGTTATTTTATCACAGTAAATAAATATTAATATTTTTCAGATTTATTTCATTAAACTGTTTATTTGGTTGTTTTTTTGTTGAGAGGGGGAACAAATTTTTTTATTATTTAAATGTATTTAAAATGTTGATGACTTTCTTTCAGTAAAAAGAAAAGAGGAGAAGAGCGACCACTAGTAAAAAAGATCAACTTTAACCAATTGCTAGATCACTTCCTGGCAGTGCAGGCCAAACACAGAGAATATAAACGTAACCAAGTGGCCTACAAAATATCCGCAGTGAAGAATTTAAAGTAAAAATACCAGCCAGGTTCAACTCTTATACTAGAACTATATTTTTATTTAAGTGCTTGTTGAAGTGGTTTAACTGGAAAGGCTAACAAACTTTTGCCAAATTGTACAGCCATTTCCCCAGGGGAAGTTTTAAAGTCTGTGTAAATGTAGGATAGGATTAAAAATATTATTGTGTTTCTTTTACTAATCTGTCGCACAAGTTAAAGACTTTTATTACATAAAATTAAATTTCGTGGGTTGTTTTTTGTACTTTTTCTTCATTCATTAAATTTGAATTTCTTTTAAATTATTAACGTAACTTTATTTTTTTTTTTAAATGACGAAGTAAGGGAAAATTTCCTGTGAAACATGTGTAATTGTAATAATAGTGTTTTTGAGACTGATCCTTATTTATTCAAAAGCTTTTGTGCCATTTATGTGTTGAACAATGGTGTGTTGGAAGATTGTGTCAAGCGTATTAACATTGCTGTCTTATGATCGTTAACTGCAGTCTTGAGATCTTCAAAGATGTTAGGCAAAAAAAAGCAAACAACAAAAGTATAGAGTATTTTATTTTTTTAATTTTTTAGTGCTTGTCTTTTATCCTTTTAAAAACAAAATACTTTTCTTATATTCCATCTCCTGTTTCTCCCAATAGGCCCATACTCTTTCATTACAATTTATACACTTTGTTGTCACCTTAGACACCAATATTTCAAACTGTAATGGGAAGAAAAGATGATGCTCACAAAGAAAGGGATTGCGGTAGTGACCTGCTTATCTTTAAAAGAAATATCACACAGCTCTTAAAAATTGGTTAAACCCAACATTGTATGTTGAATGGGATTTCTCAAAATGGGATTTGCTTCTTTTCTTCACAACAGATCGTTGACATGTTATATAAACAAATAATTGACCAATAATAGTTGTGATGCATCGTATAAGCAAATAGGCACACACCCCCCCCCCCCCCCCCCCCCCCCATATTTGACTGACTTAAATTGCAAATATTAGTTTCAGATCTCAGCTACCTGTACAGTTTGATTTAACAACAGCACAACATGTTTTCTTTCACTCTCATGCGAATGGTTAAATTTACTCTCATCAGTTCTATTCTGCACTGTAACTGTTAATGAAATAAATATGTGCTGTGAGAATCAGTTTTATATTCATTTTTACATAGTTGAACTGACAAATGCTCTTCTGGACTAAAACAGAATGTGAAGGTTACCAATGTACACAATTGTCCAGGTTTCATTGCATTTTTCTGTGAAGATTGTGTTTGTTTATCAACATTCATAATCAAGTTTTATTTGGGCAGTTTCATGCCTTATTTAACATAGGATGTTTTTTTTTAATGTACATAATGACATGTTTAATGTGTACATACAAAATAATTAGATTCAGTGTACATTGTGACTAACTAAAAGAATTGTGTCTCCTCATTAATGCATTTTAATGTTTTCTTTATAAAAGATGGCTGACAGTTCGTGAAATCTTTTCCAGCACAAATGTAACTCCAATAAATCAGTATTTTCATTATTCTTTGATAAAAGATAATTGTTTTCTTTTAAAAGTCTAAATACTTTTGGTATTTTAAAAAAAAAATAATAATAAATTCCATTTTCAGGATCATGGCTCAAATTTTTATTAAAATTTTCTTTTAGTAAAATCACATAGGTCAAAATGAAGGAATAAATAATGGTACATCAATCTGATAACCATGGATTTCATCTAAGCTGTCTGATAACCATGGATTTCAACTGAGCTGTCTGATAACCATGGATTTCAACTAAGCTGTCTGATAACCATGGATTTCAACTGAGCTGTCTGATAACCATGGATTTCAACTAAGCTGTCTGATAACCATGGATTTCAACTGAGCTGTCTGATAACCATGGATTTCTATTGAGCTGTCTGATAACCATGGATTTCAACTAAACTGTCTGATAACCATGGATTTCAACTAAGCTGTCTGATAACCATGGATTTCTATTGAGCTGTCTGATAACCATGGATTTCAACAGAACTGTCTGATAACAATGGATTTCAACTAAACTGTCTGATAACCACGGATTTCAACTAAACTGTTGACTCTTTGATGAAACCATTGGAAGGAGATGAATTTCAGTCCTGTAAGGCCACACTTAAGATTTAATACATTTTACACCGGAACTTGATTTTATTACGTTCTTTACAAAAACGATTATAGGGCATTTATTTGGTCTTTGATTTTGTCCTGTGCATTCCATGCTTTTTGTTTTTACTGTCTCACATTCCTTGTACATCTTTTTGTGTGCGGTCATCAATAAACTTTGAACAATAATTTCTTGATTGTGATAACTCCATCAAATGAATTCACAACTTGCACTTCCAATCAAAGAAAACAATCGACCACGTCACTTTGTCTTGTAGGTGTTGTACTGAAAATAATATAGAGTCCATCGGATTTTGATTAGAAATTATCAAGAGGAAAAAGAAACAAGTGAGCCGCTACTCTGTTAACTTCAAAAGGGACCAGTGCAGTGTGTGGCACAGATAAAAATATACTTGTTTAATCTCTCTTGTAGAACTGTTTAGTCAGTCATGTTTCATCAAGCCAACACATCCTACAACCAATGTTCCCTTTAAGCTGCGCGGCAGCGTGGCCGCGCAGCTACCTCACAGATGCCGCGCAGCAGTTTTAATTATCCGCGCAACAAATTTTTATAAAAATACATTCGAACAGATACGCTGCACTCTGCAAAGTAAAACTTTGCACACAACTTTATGATTTTGCACACGAACCAGCAAACCTTAGAGGGAACATTGCCTACAACTGTAATTTGACATCTTAGAGTTTTCAGCCAGAAATATTTCTTTCAAAATGACCCAAGTGATAAGTAAAGAAATTTTGGATTCAAAATAGACTCATTAATCCCAATGATACAGTATGGAACATTTAAATCAAAGAATCTAATTTTTTCATTAATTTTGTCACTAACAACGACTGTGCTCTTTGAGCTCAAGTGGGTAGCTGGGCGTTTAAAAAAAATCCATTTCTATTCATGATGTTCAACAAAATTACAACAATCATGAGTGAACCACTACATTTCTATTCATGCTGTTCAACAAAATTACAACAATCATGAGTGAACCACTACATTTCTATTCATGCTGTTCAACAAAATTACAACAATCATGCATGAACCACTACATTTCTTATCATGCTGTTCAACAAAATTACAACAATCATGAGGGAACCACTACATTTCTATTCATGCATTTCAACAAAATTACAACAATCATGCATGATCCACTAAATTTCTTTTCATGCTGTTCAACAAAATTACAACATTCATGAGGGAACCACTACATTTCTATTTCTATTCATGCATTTCAACAAAATTACAACAATCATGCATGATCCACTAAATTTCTTTTCATGCTGTTCAACAAAATTTTAAAAATCCTGCATGAACCGCTTTGATGTTTGTTTATCAAAACTGACAGGTGTCTAAGCACTCCAACTTTTTGAAGTTTTGCAGATAAAGGAAGAAAAGTTCATAATGTCTGTTCTTCATATTTCAATGAGTCAGTTGATGCATTGACATGATATAAAATTCAAAGGCTTCGTTCGCACATGTGACAGTGCAGGCATGTACACTTCATAGTACTAACATTTATGTTTACTGCTGAACAACAAAAACCAATCTATGATGATGTGATGTGTTATTTTGTTATGAAACCCACTTTTCTTGTTTTTACACTACTCAAAATGGCTCCTGTGAGTTGTGTGCTTTTACTGAACTCCCTGTGAGTGAACACGAAGACTGTTTTTTTTAAAAATTAATAGCTGTTCTTGGCACTGAGTGCCCAATGTATTTAAGCAGATGTCTCATAAGTGTGTGTGCTCTGTCAGCTTACTCTGAGTACAAAGTGCCCAATGTTTATTCTAAGTAGGTATCATACTATGTCTTGTGTGTACTGTCAGCATGTGCCATTGTCTTGGTTACAACAACTTTATTCATTACATGTTGGCCAGTCTAGTCAATGTACAAAGGATTTTTTTTTGTGTGTTAGGACATTGTGTACAGTAAATCCTATTTAATATACGAAGACATTTTTAATAACATTTATGGTCTTACCATTTGATTAATTACAATTTATTTAATTATTATTATTTTTATTTTTAAAAATATGTACAAGTGTTTCTCAAACCATAGAGTAAAAAAAAGCACCACTCTGTAGACTACTCTATCCAATTAATTAGTTAGGGACAGGAATAAAAAATAAACTCTCTAAATCTGATAGTTAAAATTATTGCTGAAAACCCCTCATAATTCTGCCATAGCCCTAACTTGATGAAAGGTTATCAAGTCATCGTCCCCGCCAACTGACCGAGCTGTCTTACAAAGCTCTCCACCAAACAAACCCTGTTTCTAGATTATCAACACCCCCTTCCCCCCCCCCCTCCCCCTCACACCAAGCCTTCCCAAGATTCATGGAGTTTACAGGAAGAAGTGAAGTTTAAAAACCTAATCAAACTGAGTCACATTTGTTGTTTTGAATAAACAAGGCTGAGGTCATGAACTTAGGGATTCTTAGCTAAATTTATATATTCTGATGTCATAAACTTAGGGATTCTTAGATAATTTTATATATTCTGGGGTCATGAAGGGTTTCTTAGATAATTTTATATATTCTAAGGTCATAAAGAGATTTTTAGCTAATTTTATAAATGCTATGGTCATGATGAGATTTTTAGCTAATTTTATATATTCTGAGGTCATGAAGGGTTTCTTCACTAATTTTACATAAATTCTAGTATTTCAGTGTTCTGTATTACGATATTTTGAGAAGCACTAACAAAGATGACATAACTATAACCATGAATCTTTTCATTTGGTAACATCTATGATGTATTTAATGATCCATTTCATGTTATCTCCATTCTATGTTTATTAGTGACAGTATGAAGAGCCACATTAAACTCATCCATTTTGTGTCTTTGTAAACATTGTGGATGACCTCTTCTCATAGAGCTGGACAGTCCTAGTGGAAGCTCCACACCAATGGTTCTAAACATTTGTTAGTAATGTAACCCCTTGATAACATTTGCCATTTGTTGTGACCGACAACCAGAATTATTCCCAGAGATTGAGATCGGATGTTGAGAAGTTAAAAGGGGGGTATAGCATTTGCTGTAGTGTGGTCACGGTGTAGTGGCACTGAGAATTTAACCTGATCACTATATTTAATGTTTACATTTTAAATGAGAGGTGGCACAAATAAGAAAATAAAATTGCACATTTTTACTTGACAAAATTTTTTTTTTTTAAAGTGCTAAAGCATTCCCTGGCATATTGTCAGGCAATTTGGGGGGTGGGGGGTGGCCCACAGGTTGAAAACCACTGCTCTACACAGTCATTTTGGAATTGCAAAGTTGCCCTTTAAAAAATCAGAAAATGTATTATTTGAATAATTTTATGTCTATATATTTGGGTTACTTGAGCGGGATGTTGGTTTTTTTGTGTAATAATTACTTAGTGTCATGTCTGCAATCAAGAAACTATTGGAATGTGTAAGGGGATGTTCCTACTGTATGATTATCAAATTAAAAAAAAATGTTTTTTTAAATGTCTCCATTGTATGCGCTTTGTGTTGAAAATTCAAATTCTCCTTCAAGGTCAAGGGTCCAGCAACTTAAAAAATGTGTGCCCTCTTCCTCTGACATTTGAAACACCACTTCAATATTATTTCCATGGTGTAATAATTACTACGTCCATCCTTCCATTTCTCTCTCATGAACTGATAGTGTCTTACTTTCTTTATTATTAATATGAATATTAATGAATAGTATGATCAAGTCATATTTATAAGTATTTACAGGCCAATAACTTGAAATGGACATATTTCTTTGCAACTGTTCCTCCCTGCTGGCTATGTGGCAAACCTGTTTTCATTTTTAATTGGACATTATATTTATATATATAAATATACATAAAGGGAGGTAATTACAAAATTTAAAATAAAGTTCTTTGACTTCGCTCTCTTGACGATAAAGATTCTGCCTACTGGTATTAAAGATTTATTGTTAAAGAATGCTTTTATAAAAATTGAACAAGAAGAAGAAAATTTAAAAAAATAATAAACTGAGCAAAAATTAAAAGCTTATTTATGCTTTAAAAGCTTGACTGAATTACCATTTAAGCCGTTGCTTTTGTCTTCATGTAGCAGTATTATGGTCACGTGGTTATAGACTGGGATTTTTGATGACTCATTGTCATTATTTAGAAGGCTTATTAGCCTATAATCCTATACAAAATAAGCGCTTTGATCTCCTTCTGTGTCGAAAACACGCTTTGAGAATAATGTTCAACCCCGTCAGCTTTGGACTGGACTTCCTGTTTAGAGAAGGAATTCTCAAGCTTTTTAAATTTGGTAATAGTAATTAATTCAGTAGGCCTATTATTATTAGTTAAACCAAGACTATCTAATAATATAAACATGCCTACATGAAAGATCCAGTTAAAATCATTCCCCCCCTCCACACACACACACACTTTTTTTCGCTCAAATTTGGATGTCCTCAACCTCGGACGTTTTCGAAGCTAAATATAGGCCAATATTATTATTATATTAGCAACTGAACGATTGTTCCAATTGAATTGTGCAGACCTATTCTTAGTTTTAATTCTGGAACCTAGTTGACATTGATTTTTTTTCCCCTCTTTAAGTTTTAGGCCCATAACATTAAATGATTCGTAAATCATCCAAACCTGTTTTGGGAGCGTAGTCAGAAGTCAAATTAGCCCCCTCACCACCCCCACCAAAAAAAACACACGCGCGTTTTTTTCCTTCATAAAAATGCCACTGCATAGCCTGTAAGCACTGACATGCACCATCAACAATTAGATCTGGGAGAATACAGACAAAGGTAGTGAGATGACGTCACGTTTTACGTTTATTGGTGCAACAGCATCCATCCAATGCAAAGTTAAGTAACTACTACTACTATCCATCGTGTGAAGCAGGACTGGGGAATTTCTTTATTAGAAACTGATGTTTTATTTATCGTTTACATTTTACACCGTAATGAAGCGCTTCGGCAGCATTAAATGCCAACTTAAAATCCCAAATCGCCGCTATTGCCATCAAATATTTTTTTAAACGGTACTTTATTTATAGAAACAAGAAAAAAGGTCAAAGGTAAAAAGGAAATACACGATTCGTGAACCCAATCGTAGAAGCTGTTGAAGTCACGTGACAACGAGTGAAACGAGTTCGTTGCTCCTCCATGTTTCGAGCTAAATAGTATGTGGATATAAACAAAGTGTATTTTTTGGAGCAACCATTCGCCTTTGTGCATTGGATAATCCATTCGTGAAAATGGAGACGGTTGATTTAGACTTTAGGCTTTCGGAGTGCGGAACTTAAGAGTTCAGTAGGAGAAGTAAGTTCTGTTTTATCCAGGTTCAGTAATACTAGTAATAGGCATGAATGGGTCACTTGATTTTGATCACTTTACTTTCTTTATTATTTTAGTAGGCCTACCCTATTTTATTTAGTTTGGTATTTTTATGCTCGAATTAAGCCCGGTATACTGTTACTAAGCATTTCATAAACGTTTCCTTCCTATAATAACTGTAAGAACTGCTCCGTGTACTTTAATTGGCACAAGTATAGTTAAAATAGCAACCAACATCAATAGTTGATTAGAAATTTCCTTTGAAAAGGCTTGGTGATTGGTGGGCCTAAGAAGAGAGGGGTGGAATTATGAACAGTGGGAGTGGCAAGATTTCTTCTTTAAGACTTACATGTTACATAGTTTAGATCCCAACTGTACTCAGGCAAATGAAGGAAAATTGACCTAAACCTAAATGGCCCATAGTCTAGTTAGTAAGTAATAGTAATACTATTACATAATAGTAATAAAAACTAAACTTAGTTAGACTAGAACTAGAAGTGTCTAGAGTATACATTCTTCATTTATATTCAAATTATATTGTGACATTGTAGTAGTTATGGGCAATATTGATAGATAGGCATAGGTGCATCAGTTATATTATATACAGTATTATTCAGTATACATATTATGATTATGATATATTCATATAGATTAGTAACAAGTTTATTATCTAGACCAGGGGTGGGCAAACTTTTTGTGCGGAGGGCCACATTGACAAAGGTAAAGCTATTGTGGGGCAGCATGTATATTATGTCCAATTTTCAAATATCGATAAACATTTCCCTATACTATATTAAAATCGATAGTTTCGCATTTTAGCATTACATGACAAAGGTCAATGACTGTTTAAAAGAATAAATTATTAGAAAGAAATTTGATCAAAAATGTTTTTAAAATCATAACGGTGCATGAAATTCTGTAAAATTCAACAAAATAACTTAAAAACATAGTAATTTTTTAAAATTTCTAAATGCCTTCGAGGGCCACATAATATCAGTTGCCGGGCCGTAGTTTGCCCACCTCTGATCTAGACCTATATCAATATCTTGGATTGGGGCAATGTTTAGTTAACAGTAAAGTAAATGTTTTGACAAGAGTTGTCTCACCCTAAGTCCTAAGGCAATGACTTCTCAGTGGCCTGAATAGGGCATTATAAGCTGATGAGTGATGGTGTCCTCATTTTGTTGGGTTACAGTTAGGGCTACTCAGGTTTGGGTTATGGTAAAGTGTTGCTTTGGACACCTTTTTTTTGTTTTCATGTCTGCTATCTTGTTGCAAATGGGTCTTGGCCTTAGGCATAGCTTGAAAATCATGTTCAGTTACTTTTTCATGTGTTGAAACGTGGCTTGTATGTTAGATTATTATAAGTCATAAATATTTTAACTGATTAATATTAGGCATGCCGACTAGACTGAATTAGACTCTTAATGACTTGAGTGATGACAATGACTTGGTTTGAGCCCATCCCATCCTTTACCACACCTTTACTTTGGATTGTTTAAATAAAGGTGTAGTGTTGACCTTTGCTGACACTGAGAGTGAAAGAAAGACCAGTACTTTTCTACCTCAAAAATCCAAAACACTCAACAATCTAAGACTTCTAAGACACTCAGCAAACCAAGACACTCAACTATCCAAGACACTCAACTATCCAAGACACTCAACAAACCAATACACTCAACAATCCAAGACAATCAAAAATCCAAGACACTTGACAACAATCCAGACACTCAACAATCCAGACACTCAACAATCCAAGACACTCAGCAATCCAAGACACTCAACAAACCAAGACACTCAAAAATCCAAGACACTCAACAAACCAAGACACTCAAAAAACCAAGACACTCATCAAACCAAGACACTGAACAAACCAAGACACTCAGTGAGAGTATAATCAATATCATTAACAACGAACATCACAATTTTAAAGTTATTTAATTTGAAATGAAATTTTAGAGTAAAGCTGCTTTCACTTTCAAAATAAATAACTGTACCAGTGAGAAGTTGTACCAGTGAGAAGTTAAAGTAAATAAATGTACCAGTGAGAAGTTGTACCAGTGAAAAATTAAAGTAAATAAATGTACTAGGGAGAAGTTAAAGTAAATAAATGTACTAGGGAGAAGTTAAAGTCAATAAATGTACCAGTGAGAAGTTAAAGTAAATAAATGTACTAGGGAGAAGTTAAAGTCAATAAATTTACTAGCGAGAAGTTAAAGTTTCATTTGAGAATATTGTGTTTAAACTATTAAGAAAAATATTTTCTTTGTAAATTTCTAAAGGTTTAGAAAAATCTTAATCTAACATATTGTATTCAATTAATTAGGCTTAGCTTTGATAAGTAGGACTTTCTCAACTAGTTTTTCACCGTCTATCTGACTTGTCCAACCAGTCTTCAACGACTATCTGACTTGTCCAAGTTTTAACAAATTATAGTGTCACTAATACATGGGCGACATCTTGTGTTTACCATGATATTTATTGACCAATATGGAATGTATGTCAGTTAATTAGTATGTTCATTACCAGTACAACAATACAGAAATACATAAGCCTACATTTTTGGGGAAAATAAGTCACATCAATTTGGCTATTCAGAATACTTAATGATTGTTATGGATCAAATAATTTGAAAAATTATAATTATATTTTTTTTAAATAATATAGATAGGAAATATTTAAAATGACAACTAATGAAGCAATTGGTACATGTTTCTCTTTGTACTTATTCAGTGTATTGAACCTTCAATAATTTCTTAACATGCAGGAGAATTAGGGAAACATGTCCTTTTTTTAAATTTGATTTGTACTATATTTAAATTTAATACAATTGTAACTAGCTGACATTAACACCTTATGTAGTGCACCACCATTGTTGAGGGTGGAGATGTATTGTTAGACAGTTTATAGGAGTTTATGATTGGGGAGTCCTCTGATGTTGCTTGCATTTCGCATGGGGAGATGACCAGGAATGAGTTTGACTACAGTAGTGGTTATATCATATTTTTTACTGGAGAACCTCCCCCCATATAGGAATCATTTGCTTGAGGTCCTAGTGGTATAGGCATAAGAGGGAATTTCTTTGGACTTGAAAGGAATGTTTACTCTCTGGTGGGTGCGTTCCAACTGTGAGTGCATTGGTGAGTGTGTTCCAACTGTGAGTGCTTTGCCAAGTTGTGCAATATAAAGCATTGATGCAAGTGCTTCCCATGAATTCAGGGCAGTGTCCAAAGTTTTGAGTGACACTTAAAGGCAGTGGTTCTCAACCTGTGGGTCGTGACCCATTTAGGGGTCGCCTAAGACCATCTGAAAACACATATGCTTTACAGTAATGAAGTAAATAATTTATTGGCTGGGGGGTCGCCAAAACATGAGGCACTGTACTAAAGGGTCGCTGCATTAGGAAGTTTGAGAATCACTGCTTTAAGAGAACCTTTCAAACATTCTCTCTCCTCTCCAATTGAAATAATACATTTGCAGCTCAGGTTTCCTCTGATAGCTTACTGAATGCCCCCCCCCCCCCCTCATTTTTCACAAGTAACTGCAAATTGTATTACCCTGAAAAGAGCCAGGGATTGCCATATTACTGACTACAGCTAAATATCTTTTCATATTCTTGTATCGGGTGCTCACTTTGACAGCTTTTCAGTTACTGGAGGGGACATTATTAGTCACTACTGTTGAAATCTTTACTTTTTAAATGTGATTATTATTAGGGCAGGGTAAGGAAATAGATAATCCTCCTTAGAAAAGATAAGTGGGTGAAGAATGCTTAAGTTTCGTTGGGCATGAAGCCAAATATTACACCTTCTTATTCTCCTATACTTAAGCTTAGTAATTGAGAATGGATTGGCCTTGACCCCAAGTAGCATCTAAGACATCGCTAGTCTGTCCCTGGATCTGTCACACAGGATGGGATGTGTCCCTTCAAGTAAAAACTTGTCATGTAGACCAGTGTTTCTAAAAATTTGTATTAAATGGCTGGCAGGAGTTTATTTAATTTTTTTTTTTTTTGCATAAGCTGGTGCCCAATTTAATGATTATTGTTCATTTTCAATAATCTTAAATTTCTACCTTTTCTTCACCATGCTTGTAGGAGAAGCAGTGATGGGGACATCAACAAAGCACTCCATTTATTAATAGCATAGATAACTAATGCATGGGAAATAGCAGTGTTTTAGAATGCCTGGATAATACAAATTTACTACATTTATCATTCAGATCTAGTAGCCAATTGGGCATGTTAATGTCAATAAAAATATAATTGATATGAAGTGATCAAAAAATGATCTTCATTATAATTATTGATCTGTGATACTGAGATTTGTTGACAATGATAATGTTAAGAGCCTGCAAGATAGGAAGATGTCTTTGGAGGTTGAAAGTACACTGGCAGATAACATTGCACACCCTGGTAGAGATTACATAGACACATACTTAATTCATTCTGTGTAAATACTGTATATTGCTAGCAACAAAATGCTATCTTCATTTTTTTTAATATTTAGAGCCATTGGTGGGGATTTTTTTTTTTTTTTAATCACATAGGATAACGTTTTCTTTAAAAAAAACTTTCTAAACCAGCTAAAAAAGCAATAAGAAATGTGCCCGCCCCCCCCCCCCCCCCCCCCCCCAATGAGTGTAACTTTCTATAAACTTTTTAATGTTTGTCTGTATTTAGGCAAACAGCCAATCATGGCCTTGTTATTATTTCCACATCTCAGTTTAGCTTTTGCTTGACTGGTTTTGGTTGCATGTTCTAGTTCTGGTAGGGTGCGTTGCTGCATCCATGTACTGGCATATGTGCAACGGTTGATAAAGCGATGCTGCCATCCTAACGGCTTCTAGCAGATGCCAGGGCAGCCTTGAAGCTTTTGATAGATGTCGAGTTAAAGGCGGTATTGTCCAGGTGGTTTCATGCGATTATTGTGCTTTGAAAGAATGATTGTTTATGTTGCACTGGGTTACCCCGAGACACAGTGAAGCATTTGCTATTGTTCCGTGTGTAATTGCTCATGGGGTTGTCAGAGGTTAAGTCAGTGTTTAGTGAGTGTTTGGCTCTGATTAATCGACCTGGCTTCTGTGGGGTGAGATAATTGTTTGCTGGGATGGCCGGCACTAGCCCCATGACCACTTTCTATAAGAATGTTAGGCGGATCTTTTCTCGTCTGTCTTTGAGGAAGGGGATGTCAAATCTGTTTAATAGGCCAGTGACGTAGCCAGGAGTGGTGGTTTTGCAGTCTTGTAACTGTTCCATATGGAATGGTTAGACTTGGTAGTACTTGCTTGGTGGTTTTGTAGTCTTGTAACTGTTCCATATGGAATGGTTAGATTTGGTAGTACTTGCTTGATGGTTTTGTAGTCTTGTAACTGTGCCAAGTGGAATGGTTAGACTTGGTAGTACTTGCTAAGATTGGGATTAATCACTGCCACAGTTCAGTTTGAATTTTTGGTTTAATTTCAACCAGTTTGCTGTCATAAATGTATTTTGGTGCATTCATCAGAATGATTTAAAAATTCATAAATAGTATTTTTTCTAATATCCATCTAAATTAGGATAATAGGAGTCTTATATGATATGATCCTGTATATTTTAATGATACATGATAAGTCATATTTTACACATATAAAGCCTTATATATGTTAAATAAAAGCTATTTAAAACATTTTTTCTTTTTTTTGGAGCTGTGTACATCACTAGAAAACTTTCTTTTCATTATAGTTTTTAATATTACCTTGACCTATAGCATCTTTTTGATGCGACTTTGGGATGTCTGATAAAAAGATAGATTCAATTTATGTTTTGCTCAGCCTTAAATGAGATCTGCATGCTGTTATTTTTTTTAGTGTAGGAGATACGATGTAACAATTATTTGTTATTAGTTAAAAGGCCTATGGCTTTTCATTTTTGAATATTTTACATTGGCCAGATAGGATAAAATACTGAATGTGACATCATATGTGATAATAGAGATACTGCAAGAAATCTGGAATATTTTAAACTTTATAAAAGTAAGCTAAAGTTCTGTTTATTGATTTTATTCAATATTACAACCATTTTGGTGATGGTACTTGACACTTCTTTGTATTTTGATACATTTTGTTAACTAGGACACCTTCATCAAATATGGTACTTGACACTTCTTTGTATTTTGATAAATTTTGTTAACTAAGTCACCTTCATCAAATATTTACCTTAACACTAAGGACCCACCCCCCACCCTTTCCCGGCCAATGTCTTAGATTGTACTGCTTGTTGTTTAATACAATATTTCTGTATCAATTAAAGTTTGAAATAATATGAGAGGATTCATTTGAAATAAAACAATGGCATATTTAAATTGTATGTCAAATATGCCAGAAGTTGTGAATGTTGCTTAATTTAAATGTTGTTAAGATTTTTAAAACATGTTATGGAAGTTATAGCAATTTTTAGGAAATGCTCATTTCTCTTTTTATTTGGTTCTTTAAACAAGCATGGTTAGTTGAGTGTAGTCTAAAGGATTTGGTTGGCCATTGGTTCAGTTTTCTTTTTTCGTAAAGGCTGACATCCTTTTCAATGGGGAATAGCTGCTAAAAAGCTTCTTTGGTAGATAAACATGATAATGTTATAACTTTGCTAAAGAAGGCTTAAGCAGAAACATTGTCTACTTTGGCTTGTCTTAAATAAAGCGTTATCATACTTTTTTACATTCATAGTTTATCTCCTTAAGCTTTATCACAATCCAACCATCTTCTAAATTTAAAAAAAAAAATCTAACAGGCTTCCATTTGGACATGAACATTTCTTGTGAGTTTCAATATGTTTCTAACATACATTGGCCTTACTGGATAATCTAAGCACGATCTGGCAGCTGGAAAAAAAAGTGTTTGGCTTTTAAACCTGTAAACAGTGTTGCTGTTCTTCCCTGTGAACAAAACCATTCATTGTTGCTTTTGGAAAAATGGAGGAACCAAAAACTAACCCCGAGAAAGATGTTGGAATACTTGGAGGACTGTTTCAAACAGTTGTCAATGACTTAAGGGTAACTATTTCTTTTTAAATTGTGTAAGCCATATATAGAGAGAGTTCTTTTAGTGCAGGGTAAAAATCCATACATTATTTGAATAGTGAGGTTTGCTTTAAAATGCATGCTCATTTTGATAGTTTATTTGTAACATATTTAAATACTCTGTTATAGCTAAACAGAGAAAGGGAATATTACTGTATAAATTTATTTTCTACTGAAAAATTATCTACTTTAATGGGGAAAAAAGTTGCATTTGTCAATTTAATTTACTTGCTGAAAATATTGTTAGTGTTTGACTGCGATGAATAAACTTATTTGGTGACCTTTTCAGCACACATGATTAGCTCATGAAGATCGTTCCTTCCTGTTTGGTCTTTGTAATAGTATACCGGAAGTAATAAAACTTAAACCAATTAAGAATAGTCTGTTACTGTTAGTGTAAATGGAGAGGTGTCTTGTAATTACTGTAGGCAACCACTAATGCCTGCTGTTCTAGGTTTGTGATAATATCAAATAAGTGCTAGCTTCCACTTCCACCATTTCAACCAAATTAGGCCATGCTATTGTATTATATACTAAGTACCAAGTTTGCTGCTGAAAGGTTACTTTCATTAGATTCAAACACTTTTTGAACAACCCTTCTTACAATCACTAAAAAAATGTGATGATAAATTTTTTGTACTGAATAATTTTAAAAGAGGCTTCTACATACACTACTTATTTAATTTATTCAGGATTTAAAAAATTGTTTTTTTTTTCTGGTTGAAAAGATAATTCAAGATTTTTAATTATTGTAGGCTAATATTTTAAAATACTTCATCATGGTTTTTCTTATTTGACTATGGCCATGACAAAGAAGTTTAGCTGTTATGTTGGGCGTATATTTAATGAGTTTTTTTTTTTTTTAAGTGTCACACACTTGTGCTACATGATTATTATAGGCCTATAATTTGTAATATGAAGTGTTTGCACTTAGAAGCTGTTAGGTAGAAATAACTTTTAGTTTACTTTTCCACAACTTAAGTTGTGATAATTTCAAGACTGCCATACTTCATGCATGACGATGCATACAAAATATAATGTAACCATCTGTAATTTAGACTGCCTTTGCTTTGCCCCACTGTCCAACAGTAGTATTTTAAATAGTTTTGATAATGATGAGGGTTTACCAATTCCCCAGCCTTTTTTTAAAATGGCAAACTTGAAAACATATAAAATATTTCAATTGGATTGCTATTTTTTATTGGTATTTTATTTTTAACCAGTTGTACCAATCTCAAACATAATTTAATGATCTGAATGTACTTGTATCCCATGTAATAGAAATGAATTTTATTCTTAATAAGCTAATAAATAAATTGATGCAGAATGCTCAGTGTCATAACTTTTTGTTTGTTCTTGTTCAAATATTTGGAGAAAAAAAACATTATCCTTTTATCTCTCTAGGGTAGCTCTCCAGTATGGGAAGATTTTACTTACAAGTCCATGAAACTTCACTCTTCACTTAAGTAAGTTTTGATGAGTTAAGAAATTATTAAAAGATAAAGTTCTGTATTGTTTTTTTGGGAGCCTTTTTCCAGCCGGTACGTATTATGATACACTGGTGTATTACAGATGTATCACAAAAAGGAGTAAAGCTAAGGGTAAAAATCTAAAAACTATGATGGAAATATAATAGCAATAGTATCCATATCATCTGTACTCAGAGAAACAGACAATATCTTTTTTTGTACTTGAATGGTATTGTGTACATTTATGGTGCTAACATGGAAAAATAACTTCTTTATGATTGAAACAAGATATTTATGTATTCCACCAATTATTTTACTTTTTTTAATGCTCGGAATAACAAAAATAACATTATAACATATAATTATATTATAGGACAACTGTGGTTACTATTGGTGCCTTTCTTGAAGCGTTTCAAAAAGTAGCAGACATGGCTACAAACTCTAAAGGTCAGTAAAATAGTTAAAAGTACATAAAAAAAGCTTGTGAGTATTGTAGTGATACTACTAGTTAAATAAGACAATTTAAAAGTACATGTTTTAAATATACCAAAAACATACCTAATTTTCATGGGTTTAGTTTAATAGCAGTGTTATTTATTTATTTTTTTATTTTCTCATGATATTTAAATATTTTATTTCCTGGCAAACTGGAAGTTTGTAATACTCTCATTATCTGCCTGCTGTGACATGGGTGCATGAGTTAGGTTAGGCTACTTGAACTACTCTCAGCTATAGACAGTCTGTATCCATGTGAATGACACTCAGAACTTGAGCATTCAAGTGCTAGCTCCTCCCAGGGTTAATTTTATAACATGTGCATCATTTTTTCAATACTTGAAGACACTTTTTAAAAAAAAAATTATTATGAAATGACCAAAACGTATTCCATATAAATGCACGTTTCTGTTGGCTCTGTTTTTGTATGGTGTTTGAGCTCAACTTCAATCTTTCACTTAAAGTATCTTCTAGGCTTTGAGAATAAGTGGTTTATATTTAATTGTTGATTCAAGCACTTGAACATTGTTCTAATTTCAAATCACAATTTTAGAGCTATAAAAATTCTGCTAATTGTAAAACTGGTCGTATTTAATTAAATCATTATCAGAATGTTTGAATCCTACCTTTTATTAATATAAAAATATTGCTGGTTAGTAATGAAATTCTATCATATTTGGCGGAATAATGATATTATTTACAAATATTTCTAGCGCTATAAACACATGTCTCAGTCCTACTTTGTCCAAAACTTAGTTAATTGTTCATAGGGTTTTGTTGCCTAACCCTCCATCTTGTTACGGACAAAAATATAAACACACTGACACCCCTCCCCCCTTAAATCTCACTAATTAAATTGCCTCATGTGCATTTTATGGCCATCTTTATCAAGTAAAAAATTGACAGCTGGAAGTATTTCCATCAAATGTATACATCACAACACTTAAGTGTCTGAAGTGGTGACAAACTGAAGTTATAAAATTGTTTTATTGGCTGTGATCCAGTGGTTAAGATATAATTGGAAATGATTGAGTTTCAAACACTCAAGGTTAATATAAACACAAAACATTGGTGTGTTCCACTTAATCTTATTAATGGTAAATGACAAAATTAGGTCATACTAATTAGAAGTACCTTTGTGGCAGTTTTGTATTGATTGGCCATTAGGCAATTTAGTTTGTTCTGTCATCAATTTCTCTTTTTAAAATCCAGACACTTATTTCTTTAGTTTCCACTTCAGGCATCTTCTCTTGTCTTAGAATAAAATAATCAATACAATGAATAACAAGGTATGAAAGGTGGTTCAGTTTTGTGCGTGTCCGGTTTTAAATTATTATTTTGATCTGAGTGGCAAAAGGTTTATTTGTAACTGGTAATAATCAATGAGCTTGTTACACATTAGATGTTTGCTAATTAGAGATGCATTGATCCACATGTTCATACTCCACTCAGAGTATTTTCTGATGAGGCTTGAATGATTAGTGTGGTAGCACAGCAAAGTTTTGTGTCTGAGCTAGTACATTTTGAATTAAACGTCATTTCTTCGGGGTGCTTAAATTTCAAAATTTCAGTAATTTTGGTAAAAGCTCATCAAGGTCAACATTACATTGTTTTTTTGTTGTTTTTTTTTTGTTGTTAATATATTTTCCTATTTGAAAATGTATTACTTTTTATAGGTATGTGCTGGGATGGGTATAGAGAATAATAAATAGAAGCAAAATTTCTCACATTATTCTTTTAGATTTGTTTTAGACATTAACATTTCAGTGTTTAGTAAATCATATTTAAACACACACAAAATTACATATTTTCTGTCATTTTGTGAGTCACAGAGCACCCTTGGATAAAAAAGTAGAGGGGGGAAATGCCAGTTTCAAATACATCGCTGAGAATATGACACAAACATAAAAATATAATATTAATGCATGAGAGAAAAAAAAATTCAACTTTACAGATTTCAAAGATGTTGTAGTAGGGGAATCACTGCTTGGTAACCTTTGCAAGTGAATGGATCATTGTGATTTACTTTGCACATAAACTTAACAATATTAAAAGTTTTTTTAATTTGTTCTGTTTTATGATGGGTAAAAAGAAAATTATTATTTTTTATCTACAGGTGCTACAAGAGAAATAGGTTCAGCTCTGACACGTTTATGTATGCGACATAGAAGTATAGAATCACATTTAAAAGTACTAACTAGGTAAAATCTTACAGCTAACAAATGTATGCAATTTAAATAGTGCAAATGTACACATAAATACAGTATGGACATGTTTGAACAAAATAATTTACCTGTATTGTGTTCAATATTTATATTGAAAGTAGTTGATTAAAATTCATGCATTCGTAAAGCAATATTAAAATCATAGTACCTAAATAAATCAACAGAATGTTTTTCATTTCTAATAGTAATTTTTTAAAATAATCTCAATTGTTGTTAATTATCATCAGCTCTATACTTGACAATTTAGTAGCCCCCTTACAAGAAAAATTGGAAGATTGGAAAAAAGTTGTGGCTCAACTAGACAAGGATCATTCTAAAGGTTTGATCCATTGAAATTCTAATAATTTCTTTTTAAATTCTTCATTTTTATATGTGCTAGAAATTATTCTTTTTCCATGTTAACAGAACAATTACTTTTCATTTTGTTTTAGTAATTTAAATGGTATCTACAGAGATAATTTGTGTGTGTGTGTATTTTAGTTCTTTTCTCAGTATTGCTAATTATGTTTACTAGAATTTAAAAGAAGAAAAAAATCACATTATTCACTTAGTAAAAATCTTCTCTTCCTAACCTTCAGAATACAAGAAGGCTAAACAGGATATCAAAAAGGCTGCATCAGATACCATGAGGTTACAAAAGAAGGTCAGGAAAGGAACTAGTCATGGTGAGGCCTTTCATTTTGTTTTAGCATTACAATCTATAGTGTTTGTTTCAGCATAGTACTAAGATGTACTCATAGGCAAAAGGACTCTATACAATCTGTTATATATATCCTAGCACAGCGTAGGGCTTGGCTTATTTTTAAACTTAAACATAGAGCTATTTTTAGCCACCACAACTTGTCTGCTAGGAGGACCATGATATTGAAGTCATCTTGATTTTCTTTACTGGAATGTTTGAATTTAATTCCTATATAAAGCCCCGTCAGGTTTCTTAGCCAATTGACATAGCGAGGCTTAGATAGACATACAAGACATTATATTATTATGTGTATTTTGTTGATTTTACCATTTTCACTTGCTGTAAGTTGATACAGTTTTTTTTTTTGCTTCTGTACTCAAATTTGTATTTGTATAGAAATGTATTTATTGAATTAAATTAAATTTTAGTATCACTAGCTTTGGTATCATACTGTTAAATCAGTCATTTGTTACATATTGTTTCTTTTATGAGCAAACCATTAACACAGATTAAATCTTTAAAACCATGACGGTACATAAAACAATCATTAAAAAGTATAACTGATGATGCATTGATTTAAAAAGAAGCCTCTTTCAATTTTGTTATGTCCTTCGATGTGTTAACTGTAATACATCATCTTTTAATTCATTTTTTGTCAGTGAGCCATCTTATCACAACATTGCTCCACATTTTCAATCAATAATTAGAAACAATTAGTCTTAAAATACCCAGGCATCTAATACATCTAAGAAGGATATTTGGTTATAGTAAGGATGTTAAGATGAGGGGGGGGGGGGTGTTAAGGGTAAGGGTGGGGTTCGGCTAACCGTTTGCTGGTTTTAGCAATCTAGTTTTTAAAATGGTTATTGCGTTTTTACAATGCATACTCAATTAGTCTGCACAGCAAGGTCAGACATATTATTTTATAAGATTGCAAGCAGAAGATGCTGTGCTGGAAAACCTATAGTTATTACCAGTGATCTGAATGCTGTAATGCTATTGGCAAACTTATTATTTGATTTCTACAGCAGAATACACACCTGCAAAGAAAGAAAAAACACCTTGGATTTTATACTAAGTGCTCATCAAAGAGTTTGTCATCTATATTTGGAGATGTCCTCTCTTCTGCTCCATCCTCCACACCCCCCCCCCCCTTTTTTTTTCTCCCCCAAATTATATTTATTTTTAGGAAATAGTGTTAAAAAATATGTTTAAGCTTCAAATAAAAATACAGGGCAATTATAATTTTTAAAAGGCTTTTATTTACTTAACAATAATAAAAGTCCAGATTCTCTTAAAAAGTTGCAAAAATAATTGAGTTATTATTTGTGAAACCAAACCAGGATATCTGATCATTTTTTAATCCTTATTTTTTAGTAAACAAATATTTCAAGATAAATAGGTCATGGTTTCGGTGACATAGTTATTTATTGCTGTTTTTCTGCATTGTTTTACTTGTCCAGCTTGTCAGTGTCAAAGAGAAGACATTGTCCCATTTTCCCAGTGGGTTCTTTGCCTGTTTTGTTTTCTCTTCCTCAACACATCCATGATGTTTATCTTGTATTCAATTCATTCTTTAGGTTTGGGCTGATGACATAGAATAGACTTCAAAGTACTCTAGACATTTCAATTAATGATTTGTTTACATTATGATTCATCATTTTCACTGTTGATTACACAGAATCTTTAACAGCAGTTTCTACAATGGAGCGTATAATGATTTTTTTTTCAATACTTTTTTCCCCTGCATCTTTACTCAAATCCTCGGTTGGTTTGTTTTTTTAATTGAATAAGCCTTTTAAAAAAAAACACCCATGTCTTTTGCACTACTTAAAATATATTCCATCCATCCCTGTGGCGATACAGCTCATGTAGGGCTTTGGCCTGCCTCACCCATGTCTTTAATAGGTTTTCTGCCATTTTTATTATTGTACACTTTTCTCTTGTTACAACTATTTTCCTTACTGTTTATATATATTTTTCTTTGTTTTTCTTGTAATGTTTTTACTTTTGAGTATTTTATGACTACTATTACCTTTTGGAATTCTCACTTCCTTCCTATATGCTTCTTTTATGGCAGTCTTCTGTTTTTCTTAGTTGTGACCATGATGCTTAGCAAAAACAGAAATTTCTCTATCTGGTCTCTGTGTAGCTGGATGAGAACTATTGAAGAAGGGAAGAGAAAAAATTTCTTTGGATGCTTGTTTTATAGGAGCTATGTCAAAATCTAGATAGTCTTCTAATAATTTTAAGTAGATTTCTGCATTTCCATGTTTGCTTCATTTTTGTCCTTTTCTTAACACTTCCATAAGATGAGCATTTAAATAATATATATGTCACCATTTACCAGTTAGCCCTCACGAAGAAAGGACAGTTTGTTATATACAGGATTTTTAAAATTAAAACGGGACTCTCAGTACTTTTGTAAATTTTTACACCATTGTTTTCTTTAATATAATACAAACAATTGGAGTACGGCTCATTTTTGCTCCCGTTATTGTTTAGATAGTATGAATATTTGATTCAGCACTGGACTCAGCACAGAGCCATGAACTATCCTGGCATACTAACACACAGTCCACTCTGTCTGTGGATTTAGTTACATTTCCCAACTGGGTATTGGCTTTGGCGTGGATTTTGTTTGCTCAATTTGTTCTCAGCCTGTAAAGCCCTGTCAAGAATGCTCATGTGCTGACAAACAAATACACGAGGTCATTTAAATACAATTAAACAATATTTATCCTTGTGTGATACTTCTCACATTTTCATCTTTTTGAGCTGATAATTCCTTCTGTTATTTTTGTTTTAAAAAGATGGGTTTGATCAAAATTAAATAAAGTTTGTTTTTTAAAATATGAATATGTGTAACATCTTAATTAAAAAAAATTTTTGTTTTTAATTATCTGTATAACCTTTAAAAGATATTGAAATCTCTAATTTGTTTACTTGACATGACTTTCACAACTCTCATGTCTTACTCCACTTACAAGTGTTGGTGGTGTTCGGCAGGTTTTGTAATGAGTTGAAAGAGTGGCACAGAAACTTGCAATTTTTTCTTATCTTAAAAATAAATGTCAAGTGAATGGTGGTTATAAAATTAAAACCCAATCTTACAGAATGCATCAACTGAAATTACATTATGGTGGCTGGTTTGTATTGCTTTGTATTATTCATTGTTTAAAAATTAAGAAGCTATTGCATATGCAATAATTGCAGGCAAGTCAGACATGCATCACAAGCTTGAGAGTGCCATGCTGGAGGTCAACTCTAAATACCACCAGTTAGAGGAGACAGAGAAAAACTCAGTCAGGGCTGCGCTTATTGAGGAGAGGTCGAGGTTTTGTCTTTTTATCACCTGCCTTAAACCATTTGTTGTAAGTGTCTTCTTCTTTTAAAAGTTTTTTTCTCTTACAATGAATTATAAAAATAACATAAATTTGAATTTCAATTTTCTCTGTTCTGGGTGCATACACAAACATTAACTGATGACAATTTTTGTCTTCATTTATGTTCAAAATAACTTAAACATTGACAGATAAAAAGATTTTTTTTTACATTTGTACAACTTTATTTAATACTTGTGTTAATCACAAATAGTTTGTAATTATATTTTGTTATCACAGGCATTTTGCCTTCGTTTACATAAAGCATACATACTCAGCTATGTGGACCATGTTGTATTTGTCTTCTCCAGGATAATGAGCTGAAACTTCTGACAGAGATTTCTCACATAGGTGAAATTATGGAGAGCCTTTGTCTACAAGCCAGCGATCCTTCAGTCCTACCACCCTCTAGTGAGCAGGTTATCCTGGATCTGAAAGGTGTTGATGGTGCAACTTGGAGCTTAAATCAGGTTGGTGCTCATGGCTTATCCATGGAGATTTACACAAAGGATGACAGTAGGTTTACATCATCCTCTTACTAACACAGCTGATGAGAATTTAAACAAAAAGTTTTACTTTCAGCCTGCATGAAGTCAGTTTTGCTGAGCCAGCTTTCTTTTAGGAGATTCAAGCTGTTTATCATCATTTATAATGCCAGTGAAGAAAATCCTTAGCATGAACTTGGATAGCATTATTACTTTTCATAATTAAAAATTTGGAAGATTAAAAAGGCTTGCATTATTGACGTAATACATATATTTTAAATATATCATACATACAGTTCAATAGAAATCATTAAAACAAATAAAACCTAATTTGATTTGAACTAATAAATTGATTTATTGTAGGAATTTTGTTTTTCGGTTGACATTAAAGGGTAATAAAAGAAATCACTAATTGTAGATAAACATTTAAATTTTTTTTAAAATAATCTCCAATATTAGATAAGATATTATAGTTATGTGTTCCCCCATACAAGCTTTCTGTTTTATCATTAGTTAAAAAATCTTAGGTCCAAAATTGCTTTAAATTTCTACATCTCCTAATAACAGTAGGCACAACACATGAAACTAACATCACTGCACATAAAGTAAAGAAAAAAAATCACTTATTTAAACTAATTTATTCATGAATATTATTATATATTAGGATAAACATGCTGACTTATATTTAATAATGAAATTTATTTTATGGAGCTGTTATTCATATTTACCTCACAAATAAGTCAAATGTTCATAATACAGATACCTGAGAAATTATATTATAATAATTATTTAATTAACATAATATTAAGCTATAGATATTTTCAAATGTATGTTATTGCTAACTCATGTTATTGCTAACTCTAAATTTTCTTTCTTTTATGCTTATCTTTAAATTTTGATGTCTGAGGCCTGTTTTACATTTGAGAAGTTTGAATTGATGAATGTTGAAATTTGTGCAATCTCGAGCCCTGTAAAAATGATCCTGGCTCCAATCTGCTTGAGATGCACTGTTGAATTTGTGCTTATACAACTTACTCCTTTTCACTGGACTACCCAGCAGCCATCCCCTCCCAGCTCCCCCTCATCCCTGGGCTCCCGTAAGTCAAGTATGTGCAGCATCAACAGTATTAACAGCAGCTCCAGCGGCTCCTCTCACTCTCCAAGCCACACCATGCACAAGCGCACTGCTTCACAGGTACAGGGTTTCATTCGTTTCAGCAATTGAATCTTCACCCCTACTTTGGTTATTCCATCCTATTCTTATTTTTTCTGTGTTTTTAATCTCATAGCTTTTTTTTTTCATCTAATATTTAAAATAATTAATAAGTCTTTAAAAAATGTATTTGCATTCTTTGTTTAAATGAATTACGGGGTATGTCTATTGATTTTTTCCAAAAAATCATAACTATGGGACATTGTATTCTCTGATGTTATAAAAGACAATAAATGTCTGTGGAAATTGTATTACTTGGGTTTTAAAAAAAACTCAGCCATAGCCTCCATTTTCCCAAAATTACTTTCACTAAGAGCTACTCAAAATTAAGGATGTTACTATCAGATTTTTTGACAAATTGGTCATTGGTTTTCTGAATATTTTTTACAATGCGTACCCAATTATTCTGTACATCAAGGTCAACTTGACATTTTATAAGATCGAAAGTGGGAGCAAATGGTATCTTTTTTTTTAATTGTCAAAGCAAGCTATCATTCTGATACCATATATCACTAGTAATTAGCAACTAGGTATATTATATTTTACCGTAAGTTGTTTTTTTTTAAATTCTTTTAATTTTTTAACTTTTTAAAAAAATGTTAATCTGAATAAAACATTTTCCCTTTAAAATGATTTTTTTAAAATATCTGATTATTATTGAAGCTGCTTCTTCAAAACTATGATTGGAAAGTTATTTCAATAAAGCATGGTCCCCAAAATATATTTTTATTCCCAAAGCTTTTATTTTATCCACAAACTATTACATTTTTAGCATGATCTCTTTGACCCGTAAATCAGTGGGTTGTCTTTTCAAACCCTTAACGATACCGAGATTCATAGATTAGATGCTTTGTTTTATTTTAACTTAATGCTTTAGAATGATTTTATATTTTGTTCAGTCCGAATGTTGTTTATGCTACCTTGCTTTGCATGATTGGCCTTCACAAGCTGACCAGTATTCTGCTTGCATTGTCACTGTAACTGCCTCAAAATATATATTTTTAGCAGTCAAGAGCCAACAAAGCTATATTATAAACACAGGTTTAATTTCCCCCTTTGTCGAAAAAGTATTGATAATTCTAGCATACATTTAATGAAAGAGCTAAACCGGGAAAAAAAAAGGGGGGGGGGGGTTGATAGTACTACTAGAACTTGTGAATAAGATAATGTAATAACCATTTTATTTTATATGAAATATTTGTGAAGATATTTTTTAAAAAGGACCAATAAATATAGTGAAAAGATAATACTAACAAAATTTGCATTTAAAAAAAAAAAAAGGATGCAAGCTAATAACTTACTGAAGCTATATAGATCTAATTCATTTTTGAGCTGATGAGACATCTATTTTATATTAATGTTAGATACTTGAAGTAGGTTTTTTTTAAAAAATATATCTAAAATATGTACAGCCAATATTTTGTTCTCCATACAATATATCCAAGACACAGATCTGTTCACCTTTATGAATCTCATCTACATATTTACTAAAGATTAAGCATGGAAAACTCAGTATAAGAAGCACTAGGTTTAGACATTTTATTAATTACTAATTAAAACGTTGATCATTGCATACTCCTTGTACTTGTTAAAGTAGTTTCCTGTCAAGTATAGCCCCTACTATATGCTTCCATGAAAAGCTGACCTGCATACATATATAATCTTCATTTCATTTTCATCTAGTAAATATGGTTTCTTGCTGTTTTTCATTCATCTGACCATATCCTCACCACCCATCATCCCCCATCACACAGCCCCCACCTGGAGCTATCCGTTTGACCAGTGTCAGCTCACAGGACTCAGGCTTCACATCCCAGGATACTTTGTTCCTGTGTCCCATGACACCACAGTCTCTCAATCTCTATCAGGTAGGAAGAGGTTTTATTCCAAACTACTTCTGGGAAGTTATCCTAGAACTGAGACCACAGAAGATGGCTTTGACTAATAATGAAAAGGACATTAATTATTTTAGTTCTCTCCATAGCACAGTTCCTTTTGCCTTTATTTTCATTTTAATAACATTATTGTATAACTAGGATTACATTTGTTGACATCTGTATACTTAGATTTTGCTCAGTTAAAAGGACCCTTTTTTTTTAAAAAACTACATCTTGACTAAGCTTTGTAAAAATAAAGCATGACTAAATGAAAAAAAGAGAATGTTGTTTTTAATACATTGACGGTCAAAATAAAATTAATTTCATTGTTAAAATTATCTAAAGAGCTTTAAGCTATTATGTTAAAAACAGTATGCGCTAGGCCTTTGTCTTCCTCAAATTAATTGTTTTGAGGCTATCTTCTTTAATTAATTTTAAATATGCTTTGTCACAGAAAAGTTTCTTTTTTTCCAAGCTCTTTAAAAATTATTTTGCTAATCTAGAAACCTTACTAATGTAACCGATTAATATAACTTTAAAAAAAAAATTAATGTAATGCCAGCTAACATAATGTACTTTTAACTTCATCAATAGGACTGCTGCAAACATATCTATCATACATTTTTAGCTTTATCTTTCTCATTACTTGCATGTAATTTCTTAGTTAAAATGTTATACAAGCCTGATAGACATGGACATGACACACGGTCAGGTCAACATCCATCTATAATTAATGACAACCTATCCACTTCTAATAAACCATATGGAGCTTTATCAACAATAACATCATCGAAACTGCATCATGTGCCCAAATCATGTCTTTTTTTGTTTGTTTTGTATTTGTTGTCAATTTGAATATTTCCCTTTCATGTATACTGTAGAAATATCACCAAATTATACGCAGACAATTTTCTTGGAACTCCACCCAATTTCCTCATTGTTATGTGAGAGTGTAATGTTGAGGCAATGGGTGTATAACAGCTGCACTGTTGCAATGGCTGCAATTTTTTTCTTTTTTCACTAGAATGTCATGATGTGTTGCATGTATCAATGAATGTTTTAATAACTACATTTTTCTACTCTCATTTAAAAGAAACAAATAATTAAAGGTTCAATGGTCAAAAGAAGATTTCCCCTAAAGAACAATATATAAATTGTTTTTCTTCAAATTTCCACTTTATGGAAATGCAGCCATTAAATTTAGAATTACAGCATATTGTTTTTTACATAAATCATTAGACGTCAACTGTTCTATTTATTTTACCTTCAGATTTTCCTCAATATGCTGTCAGAAAAGTCTGAATAATTAGTAATAAATCTCTATCTGTGCCCTTTTAATAACTGTATTGATTTTCTGAAACTGGAACTAACTTGTTCTCTTGTAACTAAATCTTTTTTAATTTTGTCTACCTCATTTATGGAAATGTTTAATTCTTTCTGCAAGGAAATGCATCTTAAATCATCTATAGTCATCATATTAGGACTTTCACATGTCCCAAATTTAAATAATAATTGTTCTGTTTCATGTAGAACCTTTTTATGTATAGAATTTTTCTCCTGGTCATAATCCAGCTATTGTTTATCTGACTTTCTTTCATGGAAAATACCCTGATATGTTCTAGGAGAGGTTACACATCTCTCAAAGATGTATATATTGTGTAAATGGCTGTCTTTCGTAGTTAATTCTCTGATATGCTCTAACTAAATCACATGACTCACACAACAATCCAAAATTATTGTTCTTGCTCTCCGTAAGAATTGTAATTTTCATACTGAAACCATGTG
This sequence comes from Omphiscola glabra, assembly GCA_964017045.1. Lineage (NCBI taxonomy): Eukaryota > Metazoa > Mollusca > Gastropoda > Lymnaeidae > Omphiscola > Omphiscola glabra. The sequence continues at coordinate 14,380,759 of OZ024800.1, forward strand.
AATTTCACAAAGCACTTGTAGGTAATATGGAAATAAACTAGTCTTGGTCTTATATATATTCTTATATATAAGACGAAGACTAGTTTATTTCCATATAAAATCTGTAGGTAATGTAGGTATCTGTGATCTGTTTCCTCATCAAATGTTTTAGCATGTTTAAATGTCCATTTCAACATTCAACTCATAGGCATCCGGTGGTCTGGACCCTGAAGGTGATGGAGACTGTGACTCTACCCCTACTACACCTTCAGACAACACACCTAGTGCCAGCTCTACCTGGAACAACTGGCCTAATCTACCAGGGGCACCTAAAATTGACCCCACCCGTCCACATACCATCAGCTCCACATATGAGAAGGGACACAGCAGACCCCGTAATTATGGTTTCAAAATTTCAACAATCTTTTAATAGCAAATAAAATTAATTTTACCCAGATAATTGTTAGTTTTGATAATGAATTGTTATTCTTAATTATGCATAAATGCAAAAATAAAATAATATCATATTACTTTCCAGTAGTTACTGACACTAACACTACACATTTATTTAATCATAAATTAATGTCCCTAACCTTTTTTTTTTGGATCTGATTTTGAAAATATCTATATTACAAATTTGTAATTTTTATTAAGCTTGAAATTAAGGCTGGCCACAGACGCTAACTGGATTTGATGCTATTAAAAGCTTAACTATTGAAAGAACTAATTTTAATACTGTACTTGAGATTGAACTTTTCCCACTTAGTTTAACAGGAAAGTCTCAAAATTCAATGCAATGCTAATGACTAAGTCTTGACTTAGGTTGGGCTTTACTAACTTCACCACGAAGATCATAAAAATTTCACTGTTGTGGCTTTCCTATTAATTTATAAATATCTCAAGTTCAGTTAAACAATATACATTTTTTAAAATCTCTTTCAACACACATTGTCTGACAACACACATTGACTGAAAACACACATTGACTGACCATATTACTGGTAAGCTTCGAATTAAAAGATCTCAAGGAATGAAATGCCCTACTTTGGTCACCATAAAAAAAAAAGAAATAAGTTTGTCATGAAAAAGTTTAGGTGCCCTGACATAACCTGAGTCATTGCAATTAAGTTTTTTCTCTCAAAATTTGTATCTTTTGAATCTAATGAAGTCATCAATTGAATGTATTTCTCTTAAATGTCAACTTCTCGTAGGTCACACATGACTTTGATTATTATTTTTAAATATTAACTTATGCAGATTTTATTTATACTAATTCAATAATAGATACTGAATGGCTCGGTAGGAATGTTAACCTCTGTTGTCTTGTTTGTTACCAGCCCTTAAGCTTGATATGTTTGAGCCACCGCAAGAGGACATGGAAGTTTCTTCTAAACCCAGCAGATCCTCTAGTCAGAAAATTGCTGGTCATAAACGGCCGTCAGCCACCATCAGCAAACTACAGCCAGTGCTACCACCACACTGTCCTAAACCTAAGGGGGTTGCTGTTGCTCCCCCCATGTTACCCCCAGGTAAATATAGTTAAGGCTGTATGGCAAAGAATTAAGTTAAAGATAATATTCTTTATATTGATCCAAATAAATGGAACTGCATTGTACATATTCATCTTCAGCACCTAAATAAATACATATTTTACCCAAGATATTTAACAATTTAAACACAAGACTTCTAAAGTACAGTGGTCCCTCATCGATAGGTTCCAGAAGCTCCCACAACAGGTGAAAATCCTTTGAAGTAGTGTCCTTATATTTAATTTATTATTTAAAAATACTTGAAGGCTTTATAAACCAGCCCCCACACTCTTAATAACCTTTCATACACTGGTATAAAACTTTTACCACACTCTTATAAACACTTCCTATGCTCATTAACACTTTCTACACCCTTAAACTTATGTAATTTTAACAACATATAATAATCTATATAAATCTGTGATACAAAATTAGATGTGCTAGGTATATACTAGTATAAAAAAATCTGCGAAAAGTGAAGTGTGATATGGCAACGGACAAGTGTATTTGTTAAACGGAAGCAATCTCAGATGTCAAGTGTTGCCAAAAGCTTATTCCTTTGTTAATGTTAAAAAAATATTACAAATGGTATTTTTTTATGTTGGATGAATATATTTTGAAAATAATTTTTTTATCTGTTTGTAGTTGCACAACCAATTTATGCCAACATGTCGGAGTTGGGGGGTGCCCAATCTGAGTTGTCACCCGATGACGGGGAACCCACGACGCCGACCACATCACAGACGCAGGTAAGACTCATTGAAGTGTAATATTTACAACCCTAACCATAATGTCACTTGATTGATGTTTAATATCTACTCTCACGGGGTTGTAACGATGTTATCCCATGGTTGTAACGATGTTATCCCATGGTTGTAACGATGTTATCCCATGGTTGTAACGATGTTATCCCATGGTTGTAACAATGTTATCCCATGGTTGTAACAATGTCATCCCATGGTTGTAATGATGTCATCCCATGGTTGTAACGATGTTATCCCATGGTTGTAACGATGTGATCCCATGGTTGTAACGATGTCATCCCATGGTTGTAACGATGTCATCCCATGGTTGTAACGATGTTATCCCATGGTTGTAACGATGTCATCCCATGGTTGTAACGACGTCATCCCATGGTTGTAACGATGTCATCCCATGGCTGTAACGATGTCATCCCATGATTGTAACGGTGTCATCCCATGTTTCCCATAGTTAACTATTGAACATGAATCCTCGTTGTTCACATGTTTTATTTCCATCAGCATTCTTTCTCTGTAACCTGCAGATGACTTGTATTTTAATGGGATAATAATATCAAGTATTGATTGCTCTCTTGTTCTATCATGATTTAAATCCAGTGTGTTTGCAGGATTTCTGGAGTGAATTAATTTAGCTGGAAATGGATTGCTGCATTGGATGTATATTTTTTTTGAGAGAGATGACCACGCAACATTTTTTCTGTACTAACTTTAGCAATCATTTTGGTTTTTATGAAAAGGAAAGTTGCCTTCATCAACTCATTCAAAAGTTTTTAAATTACACTTGTTGAAATCACTTGTGAGCATTCATTGAACCTTTGATGTCTCTGGGCATGACCCTGCTTTGGAACATCTTTTACAAACTATTATTTTTTATTATTAGTCAGGCAACACACTAATTTAAAGCTCTAACTAACTAACTAACTAAATCAGTTGTTTATTGAATCTAGTGCCTCAAAGTCACTTTTGTCGACATTACACCAACTTTGCTACACCTTTAATGGTCTGCTTCACAGCTAAACTGTTGTACTGTGTCAATCATTGGACATTTACTAACTCAGTCGTGTGGGGGGGTTGGGGGGTTGGGGGTAATTTTAAAGATATTGCTCTAAAGCTGCAAGTTGGGATATTTCCTTGCAAGTTTGATGGTTTTTATGTTTATACATAAATACAACTTTCTGTTGTTAAACCCAATTGATCACAGCTAACAAATACATCTCTACAGCTATGTCAATCACACTGAGTGTTGAAATGGTTCACTCTAGGATTCTTTTTTATTTTAGATTATACGTAGTTGCACTTTGTTTATTAACATTTTTACTTAAAGAGTTTTTAATTAATTATTTAACCTACCAATTAGCACAATTTTGTTCAAATATTTCCCTTTTAAATTTGATTTTGGAACGACTCTCTCATTGAATCCCAGAAATGTTAATGCTTTCAGTATTTTCTGCAATTTTTATCAAAAGAGTTAAAGTTTAACCATTTCTTCATGTCAATGAACTCTTACATTTCTCAGAAAAGAACAGCATTTCCATTCACTCTTACTTTTCCCTTATTTTCTCATCTAATTTGCTTGTTATCTAATGTGCTTGTTGATATACATGCGCTGTCAATGACTTAACTGCTTTCATGAATAAGCCATCTTTTTTTTTTTTTTTCACTTGTGACTCTATTATGCTTGCTTGCTTAGGGTGAGAATTTTATTAAAGTGAGCAGTCAAACACAGCGCTTGCTAGACCTGGAGCAGGCTATGGAACAGATGGATATGTGCACTGCTGGACTAAATGTTGACATTGAACCAACTGCAGATGCTAAAGAAGAAATCACGCCACGCTCCTCTGTCGACCACGAGGATGGCGACATTGAGCCAGATGTTAGTGCTGCCGACCCTTTCCTTGAAGTTCACCGACCTAAGGCAAGAATGCCATCCAATCATAGCCTCTCATTACACCATCATTACATCCTATAATGCAGCTGTGGATGAACATAACATAACCATTTCATTTCATAAATTCCCATCTCCTTACACTCCTCTCTCATTAGTCTCAGATTTTAATCCAATAGTATCAAGATATGCCTGGTCCCCACTCATGATATGAACATCTGAAACAAATCATATCACCTATAAGCCAATACTGGATTATTTTTTTTTTGGTTGTTCTCTTAATTAAATATATCTATATACTATATCCCAGATGCTTGCAGCATGCTACTTGTATCTTGAGTCTATAATATATTTTATGGAATGCCACTTTATGCTAGTCTTAGTCATGCAGACATCAAGAGAAGTTTATTTAACATCACTTGCATTCACTGAAAGGCGTGCTATTTTTTTTTACTAATACAAACAGCATTTCTGGACATGTTGAATTTTAGTCTTACAAATTTTATTTATTCAACTCAGTTGCTAAAACTTAAATATTCAAATGATGAGAAACTAAGAAACCTTGACTTTCCTAAATCTCATACTAGCTACTTCATGGATAGGTTGGGTTTTTTTTTTTGTGGTGTTTTTGTGGTAACATTCTTGTAGTTTATATTCATATTTTTCCTGAATGAGAGTAAAATAACATCAGTGAGGAAATTTAGTAGCAAAGTCTTGCATAAACACTGGTTACCATACTTAAATTTTGAACCAGGCATCAATTTTTTAAAATTCATAGCAATTTGCATGAAAGAAATAAAACATTCCCAAATGTACAAGCTTTGTCTCCCCTTGACCACAAGTAAATATAATGCTGTGCCAACACATTTCAAACAGTCCCTAGTTTTGTTTGGAGCGAATGTTAAAGGATGATCTCTTGGGGCTAATGTTAAAGGATGATCTCTTGGGGCTAATCATAAAAGATGGTGTCACATCAGGATTTAAAAAAAAAAAATTTAAACAAAGATTTTTTTAAAAATATTAAGTTATAAAACTTGACTACTAGTAATTCGTACTTTTTAATCAGTGCTTTTAGGAGTATTTGGTTGTTGTCTTCTTTTCACTTGATTAAAAACTGTTGAGTTTGACACATTTTAGGGATCTGTATTTATAGTATGAAGAGATACACACAAAAAAATATACAATTTTTGTAGGAAATACTCAATAAAGAAACTTGTGTAGGGTTAACAGGTGATCAAATAAAATTAATTGCATAGACATATATTTAATAACCAGTAGAATCAAAACAAATTGCAAAGTGATTAAGTGAATGATTACAAGGGTGTGAGTAAAACATAAGTGATAGCTTTTCTTTTACCTAATGGTATGGATATAGTTGGTCAAGTGGTTTTTTTTTTAATTTGCTCTACTTTTTTTGTGTGACTTAAGAAAATCTTTATCTAAGAAATTGTTTCTAAGTTCCGATGTGTACCAGTGTGTTGTGATCTCTATCTAGGTCGATGTTGTCAAATTTTTCTGCTGTGGTGAACAGCATAAATAAATTTATGTTAAAAGATTTCTGCTTGAAGTATTTCTTATTGGCTAGTCAGGCATATTTTTTATTTGTACAAATTTAAGTGGTTTCGTTTTTTTCTTAGTGATTTTTTATTTAAGTTAAATTTTTATGTAGTGATATTTTTAAAAGTATTTCTGTAATTATTTCTATGAATAGTAAGTCCCTTTTAAGTATGCAGTTTGCTTCCAAGTTTTGTATTCTTTTTAGACATTTAATTAGATTTTCTTTTAGTGAAAAAAACACAAACAGCCAACTTTATGATCAACTTCTCATCTCTGGCTAAAATTCCATTAGTTTAAAAACTTTTATTCTTACTGAGTGACTTGTCAGTGTTTTATTATTGATTTTTTCCCCCCTCAACTGCTCAGATACAACAAAATACCAGCTTGGAACTAGCGAAAGCTATCCGTGAGTTGGAAGCAAGTACAGCGGCCTTGACCTCAGCATATGACAATGACTCGTACAGCACAACAGAAGCTGGTCCGCCAGCAGCTTACGACACAGAGAGTTACACCAGTAAAACCTCCCTGCACTGTTCATCTGGATATGGAACAATGGACAGTACCCCGGCCACATCAGAAGACACTATTCCATCTGCCGGTGGGTCGTGTTTAAAATTAAATCTTTAATCCTTGTCAGCCTTTCTTGTGTGTTTGTGAATTGTTTATGTTCTACAAGTAATCTTTAACCCCTGTTCTGTTAAAACAGTGTGATGTTTTGTTTGTACAATATTTACCATTTCCGGGGAAAACTTGAGAATTGTGGTGTTAGATAAATAAAAAAGCACAAAGACTGGCAATACATGAACATTTTAATATTTGATTTGAAAAATTATAACTATTAATTTAAAAAATCATTACTTATTTATTATTCATGTGAACTTGTCTGTATCAACAAAACTTTCTGAGATAAAACAATGGAAATTTGCCTGTGTGATTTAAATGCTGGACATAGAAAAATAACATACATGACAGGTAATTCTTTAGACTTTGGGATATTACTGCCTCTATGATTTATCATTATGCTGAAGTGTCCCCAGTGGGGCACAGGGTAAAGTATGTCTCTGTTGCTGCACCCTCATTGTCCAAGTCCTTCCTATAAAACATATTTTCCCAAACTCTGATACATCATAAGTAACTTGAAAACTTACAGGATTCCTGGAATGGTTCTTTCCTTAATGCACTAGGGAATATAACATTGAATGAACTGATTAAAATCTTTTACTTAGGTAATCAAGAAATTATTGAGGAAATGCAAGAAAATGATCTTTACGAAGAGTTAGATGGTGAGAATATCTTTAAATAAATGTCAATCTTGGGTTATTTTTCATTTTTCATTTTTTTAAAAGTGATTTATCACTTATTCCACAATTTATTTCTAGACATTGGTCACTGTTCCCACACTTATTCCCGCATTTTATAGTGGTCATCACTTTTTTTCCACAATAATTTTGTAAGGAGCTTATTTTATGATGTTACATTTTATTTTATTCATGTTAAAATCCGTTAGTGTACTGCCATTCATCATGCTATCAGTGTGCATGCCATGCTGCATTATTTTCCCATACTTAGTAGCAAAGCTGCACTTTACATGCACTGCTCTTTTCAGCACTTGTAATATCTGACTAATAATAGACCTAATTGTCTATTGAAGTAACCAACATTTATTTAAAAATTAATATCCATTTGTTAAAAAAAAATATATTTTTTTAGGAATTATGAATGAAACTCATTGTTTAAATAAGATGACATTTTAAAAGCTCAGCTTGTGAGATCTTGTCTTTCTGCATGTTTATTATTTTTTACATTAGGCATGTATGCTCTTAGATGTTCTGTATGCTCTTAGATGTTCTTACGGGGCATGATGCCAAAATGCAGCCTATCTCTTGTTTATCTGTTTTTTGTCCTTTCTGATAACACACTTTTTTCAGGACATTTTTCTTTCTCTCAGTAATAGGATATGAACTTAATCCAAACCATTCATTTTAAACAGTGCTCCTTCTTCTATTAAATCCTCCACTGTAATAAATTTCATCCAATTTTAATTACTGCAAAGAAAGTAAGGAAAAGAAAACTTAACAATTTTGTAATCCAAAGTCTAAAGCACTGTTTGTAAGCACTGTTTGTAAGCACTGTTTGTAAGCACTGTTTGTAAGCACTGTTTGTAAGCACTGTTGTATCACTTGGCTTAGATTTTTTTAAAAATATAATTGTTTAGTGTCAAATTGAGATATGCATACATTATTTTTTACTGAGTTTAGGTAATAATAACATCTATTGCAACCTACATTGACTTGTAGCTTTTATTGGCAGTTTAAAGATATTGCCAATACCTGACTCTCCACAATGCTTCATGTTGTCTACACATTGACGCCTGTTTATCAGCATGTTTGTCTTTGTGTGTGCTATTGCAGATGTTACTTTTGTAGAAGACACATTTGAGCCTGAAAAGTATATGACAATGCCCCGTACAGGAGATTTCAATGCTGCCTATCGTATTGCCATTACTGGTGGTCAGCCCCAGCGACCTGCGTCGACAGCAGGTTTGTGACCCAGATGATATGTAGTCAAAATATTAGTCACTCTTACAATAGGCTTGTGTGCATATTGGGGCCATGAAATAATGTCACCACTTCTGTCTTGTGCACTGAATGATGCTTTATATTGGTGCTTGAAATCTGAAGATTATTGAATGAATTACAAACCTATCAAGTGCTTAGAGTTTCAAACATTTCCCAAGTTTAAACAATAATTGTGTTAAATTCATTGCCAATAAAATCAATACATACTTTAATTCGCCAGCTTCTAATTTTTAGGTGTATGTCAATTTGTTTTCCTTTTTATATATATTTTTTTTTTTTAAATTTGTCTAATTTTTGCTAAGAGCTTCAATGATTACCTTTAGTCAATGAGTGAATAACCATTTTTTAGACTTCAAAAGATTTCTTCCTATACAAATCCTAATGTAACATATTAGAACATGACACTAATATAAAAAAAAAGATAATTATTTTTCTAGTGATAATACTTAAACAAAGTTTTGTTACTTAGAAAATTTCTACTCTTCATTTTCCAGATATAAAACAAATTCAATAAATAGGCTAAAAACTTAAATTGAGGCCTTGAAGAAAGTTCATTTTTTAAAGGCTTGTGATTCTATCTAGCCTACTTACACTGCATGTAGTGAAGTTGTTGTAAAATGTTTGTTTAACATGAACAGATTTTTGTGGCTTTCCTGAAAAGCAATTTTAAAAGACCAGGATCATCTTATTTTACAGGAATCCCCAACTCAAGTCAAAACAGGGCAATCCTCAATCCTCAGAAGCCTCCGCCACCCATAAGACGAACATCGTCTGTGGCCGGGACAGCGCCAGCACATGTGCAAAAGATGAGGGCCCCTCCTTTGAAGCAGATTTCTGCTGAAAACTCAAACAGGGCGGCCGAGAACGATGGCACCTACGCTGAACTTCAGCTGGTACAGCAAAGCATCCACAAAAATGCCCACCATAACCCAGAGAATCCGGACCAAGTCCAGTTTCACTCTGGATTAGATGGGGTAAATCCTTACATGCAGCCTCGGGGCCAAGCGTCCACAGGAAGTGTTATTCAAAGTTTGAATGCCAAGTTTGCGTCCAACAATCCATCTTCAGATGGGCAAGATGTCGTTGATGGTATCTACAAACCGCCTCCGCCAGCCGTTAAACAGAAACCAAGTAAATCTGTACCTCAGGGGGCGGTCATTCCGCCGGCTCCTTTGGTCGGTGTTCCTCCGCCACCGTCTGTGACTGGTGTTCCTCTTCCCCCTTCGGCCACTGCATGGCACCAGCAGCAGTACAGTCAAGGGGGTGCTCATGAGGCTGTGTACAGCACAGCTCGCCCACTTCAACCGAATCAAGCACCTCCACAAGGTGGACATTACTCAAATCAAGCACATTCACATGGAGGACTTCACAATAATCAGGGACCTTTACAGAGTGGACACATGGGTCACCAACAAAACCAATTTCATTCAAATAGTGGACACTACTCCAATCAAGGAGATCCACATAGAGGGCACCCTTACAATCAAGGACATCCACAGGGTCATCCCTCCAATGAAGGACATCCATATGGAGGACACCCTTCCAACCAAGGACCATTGCTTGCTGGACATCACCCTAACCCAGGACATCACCCTAACCCAGGACATCACCCTAACCCAGGACATCACCCTAACCCAGGATATCACCAGGGTGGACATCATTCTAATCACCAGATACACCAATATGCTGGTCTTAACCAACAGCAGATACAACGATTACAGCAACAGAGTCACATCCACCACCTCCAACAGCAACAACAGCAGCAGCGCATTTCAGCTGGAACATTAGAGGAGGACTTCCCATTACCACCCACTGTTGAAGAGCTACAGGAAATTGAAAGGATCTACAGCCGACCCCCTCAGCATGGAGGTTCGATGCCTGTACGAACCCAGCATGTACGGCACCCCACTGGTCAGCCTTTACAGTTACAAGCTGATGGCGTTCAAGCGTCACTATTGTTAGAACTTAAACGGCGGGTGTCTGTTGATGATGAATCGTCATCTTAAAGAGATCTAACAAGTAGAATTTTCAGGGGAAATCTAACTAAAACTGAACATGGAGTACGATAATGAAACCAGCTGGATTAGATTAAGGTGTTTTTCAACTGTTTTTACTAATGTAATACTGTACAAAGATTTTTTTTTTTTTTTTACATACCCAGCTGCAAATAGAAAAGATACAATACTTAGTGCAATCAAGATTATTTTTTTTTTGTGGTGTGCATTATATTTCAATTCTTGTAAATAAATAGTGTCAGAATTTAATTTTGCAAGAATATTTATCAAAATATGTTGTTTATTTTTGGCCTAATTCATATTGTCACAAACTGTCCTTATGAGCTGAATATGGATTTGTTACAATAATTGTATGGTCTAATGGCAGACCAAATTTATATATATATTTAAATATATATATATTATTAAAATCACCATGTGATGGTTTTGTTGAAGATTTTCAGAATAAACAGTCTTGGAATGAGTAGTGAAATTTACTGAAAAGTTTTTTTAAAAAATACCATTAATCAGAATCTTTGTTAACAGAAAACTAATTGTGGATTTTTATTGTTGAGAAAAGATGTAATCAATTGTTCAGCAACTTCAGAATGGAGACAACAATTAAAATGTTTAGAGAATGGCAGAGGTATGGGACTTTTTTTGAAGCTCATAAACCACAGAAATGTTTATTTTATATCTATATCATTTAGGAACACTAAGAAAATAATAGATACATAATGTAATTTATTTGTTTTTTTGTAATTTCAAAGTTCAGACTTTGAACAAAAGTCGCACACTTTTTAAAATCTATATAATGTTTGAAGCGTACAATGGTAAACTGTTACATACTATTTTTTTAAACCAACTTTTAATACATAGCATTGAATGTTTAAGAAATGTAGATTTTTCTCTTTACGAATAGTTGTTAAGAATTTAACAATTCCAATGTACTTTTGGTTTGGCTTAGAAGGGCTTTACTGCAGCAACTTGGGTCATTGTATTTATTTTTAGATGTGTATACATTTTATTATTAATGATGAGCAATTAGCTACCCACCAAATACATGCCAGACATATTGCAGATGTCTAAAGTAGCATAAAAAATATTTTGATCCATTTTTTTTAAAATTATTCTTCTTTTTCTTTTTTTTTCCAGGCTAGATCTAATTTGATTATTTAAATACTGTTTTAAAAATATTTTTGTCCTAACGTGGTAAAAAATCTTTACCAACTTAAATTTCACTATATCAACAACAAAAACTGATACCTTTTGTGGTGATACATTACCTTTGGTGGTATACGCCTGAAACTAAAAAAAAAATGGATCATTAATGACACAATGAATGAAAACTATTTTTTTTAAAGATCACTTATAAACTGTTAATTTATCGCTCATAAAAATTATAATACAATTTTAAATGCTGTCACAAAGGAATGTAGAAATGCTAATGTCTTCAGTAGAAGGGGTCAACCTAAAATTGAAAAATATATTTAGAAATTAGGTTTTGTGATGTTAGCGAATTATCACTAAAGATGTAAATAGTCATCTAGTCTGATTATATTCTGTCAAGTTTAAGTCTTATGAAAATTCAGTAACAGCCTATTGTTAGGTCTAAACATGACTATTCAGTAACAGCCTATTGTTAGGTCTAAACATTTATTGATAATAAATAATCAAGCTTCACTTTTCAAACTTACATTATTGCGTCTATTTTTAGAAGGAAATTCTCTCACTTAGATTGTGAGAACTTTATCAATTAATGAATGTTATTTAGATTTGTATTGTATTTATTGTATGCATTTGAATATTATATTGTTATAATTGGATCAACTTGTCAGTTGACCACGAATCGCCCAGAACCTTTAAAGACATTTTTAAAGCAAAGTTTTTGTGTTTGTATGAAGCTGAAAATAATGTAGTTAATTTTTCTTGTCAACTATTAAGGCCAGTAGCATTTACTTACAGCAGATCACTTATCTTATGATGTTTTTTTTTAAAAAAGAGTGTTGTCTTTTTTTGTTGTTGATTAGTTGCTAAATGTTTCTCCTCCAAATGGCTGGGTGGTAGTCTTCTGTCTGTAAATGTATATTCAAGTTTTGCTGCTGTATATTGTAACCTTTGTAAGTTGCACTAACGGAACTGTAGTGCCAGGCCTGCTTTTTTTTTTTCTTGTACTTAAGTGATTGTTTCTTGATTTCAATTAGCAACTCTTCCACACAGTAGAGCAATTTTATTTCATTGGCTTCTTACTAGCTCTCTCACACAAAACATGTGTTCTTGCAACTCTACAAAATTATTTAGTTTTTACTTAAATAGATTTAAATTTGGGAAGAAGTATACTAAGATATGGAAAGGCAGAATAATTTTAACTTGTGTTAAAATTGTGTTATCAAGACGTTAACAAATGGCATGTGAAATTGTAAGTTTTATTCAGAATTTTCTTTTACCATCCAGAACCCTAAATGATTATTTCAAAACATACATATTAATCACAGATTATCATTAAAATGCTTATTGTATAATTTTTTTGTGCTATTCAAGTGATGCATCCTACAAGAGTTTGATGTGTCGAAATGTAGTTACTTAATCCCAATGTACAGGTTATGCCCCTTTGCCATTTTTTTTTTTGGAGGCAAGGATGATCATTAAAAAAAAAAAAAGGATGTCTCTTTTGTTGTAGCCAACCATCCATTGTGTGGAGGCTGTTATCAAGATTATTTGTGCCAATATGTAAAGGAGTCAGTTAGGGGGACAAACTTGAAGTCATAGTTACAGTAATACAGCTACGGTACAAAATATTAACCTTTAGTCAAATGCATTTCTTACACACTTACTATGTGAATCTACACAATGTTTGATATGAGAAGCTACACTGAACTAAAGTTTCTCCTTCTAACAAGTTTAAAAAAAAAAAAATCATTTCATCCTCATCTTTTCAATGATGTATTATGTATACTTAATAACGTTTTATGACACTTGTTTGTACATAAGTTTTCTATCATCAATGTTCACAAATGTAGAAAGTGTACAAAAGTCAATATTCCTTGATTGTATGAAAGTTAAAAATTGACTAGTCATCCTACAAGTCAGGGAACTGAGAGCTTACAAAGTGTTAATCAGTTGTTTGTTTGGAATCCTACAACCATCAAGCAAACACTGCAGAGAATACATGGGGAAATTGATCCATTCCTAAAACGATCAAGCAAACACTGCAGAGAATACATGGGGAAATTGATCCATTCCTAAAACGATCAAGCAAACACTGCAGAGAATACTTGGGGAAATTGATCCATTCCTAAAACGATCAAGCAAACACTTTAGAGAATACATGGGGAAATTGATCCATTCCTAAAATGAACAAGCAAACACTGCAGATAATATATGGGGAAATTGTTGCTTTTTGAAAAATCATTCTAGCATTTCATTCTATTGATCAGCTTTGGTTTAAGAAGATGTCAATGTACACAATAAATGTACACATTATATAAAGAAATGTACTTACTCTGCACCAGGGTTCATATTGTACTGTCAGATATATTCAGCAAGGGACAAAACTCATGTATGAAGAGAAGATCTGATTTATTATTATTTAATCAGGTTTTAGCACAGGATCAAATTGCGGCTTCATTACTAATAAATAATGAATAGATATACGTGTGACCAAACAAGCTTCACACAACTCCTGATTTAATTATGGGAATGGTTCAGAACAATCTAAACTCATGTTATCAGTGTATTATCAAATCCAGAAAATCATATGTATATGAGTTCAAACCTTAAGAGGTTGGTAATTTACAATTTATTTTTTTTATTTCTGTCGCAAACATGATTTGAAATATGACTTTGAACCAAACTGTAACTTATTGGTTATTAGAGTGTTTGGACAAACATTTCAATGAACTGGTACGAATGCCATCAAATATGTGGTACCTTTTTTTTTGTGTTCTATGTATGAAAAATTATTTATATTTTAAGTACAAGAAACCAATAATAGCCAGCCAGGAACCAAGGAGTATATTTAATGCTATTCTTGTATGTTGAACATATTGTCGTAAAGTCAGCTCATTGTCACTGGGATTGGCATCCTTGTGTTCATACGTTCATGTCATTTCTTTTCTTTTGTAAGATTTCAGTCTTGTTGAAGATGGGATTATAAAATCAAGAATCAGTGGATACGTTAAATAACAATATGAGAGATTGCTACATACGTTTTTCATCAATTCCCCTCAAATTATTGTTCCTGAACTTCAGAACTTTGTTTCTCAATTTTTGTTTTGTTATGATCATGGAGAGATACTTTTCATTTAAAAATTAAGTATTTAAAAATACTGAAAGCTCATTGGATTTTATACATACGATAACAATGGCAAAGATAATTTGATTTTATACATACGATAACAATGGCAAAGATAATTTAATAAAATTGATAATACATCAAAATAATTGAATAAAAAAACATACAAAATTCTAGTGCTCCTTTAAGATGCAACGCATCTTCTGTGACCTCATTTTTAACAAATAACCTCTTTAAGTTTGAGAACCATTGCTTCATTGTGTGTTGTCATCAAATATCAACATTTTTGTCCATATGTATACAGACTCCCAGCTCATGAATTCCATCAAAATTGATAGCCGATTCTCCAAGCTTGCCATGTATATAACTTGCACTTGTTGTACAACTAACAGCCACTCCTGTATCTATCCCTGGGTTTTATTTTTGTGTACCACAGACATTCTCATCATTGCAACTATTTGATGCTGGTGAGGTAGAATCCGTAAATAAGCCTGCACTGATTTGGTCAAGAATTATAACAAAGATGTCTCTTTGATAACTTTGGGTCTTCTTACTTTGACACACAACATGTATTTCTTTATATGCTTTAACATGTCTGAGATTGGTCTCATGCTTAGAGCCAATGAAAAGAATTCATCTGAGATTGGTCTCAGTCTTGGAGCCAATGAAAAAAATTCATGAACTTATCATATTATGAACTGCTCTCTGAATTGGTATTTCATTTGAAAAGTAATTTGTCACATGTCTCACTAGTAGAGACAGGAATTTATAAAGAGTGGGTGCTAAGAGAACCATTGCTTTTATTCAAAACATATTTCAGTGTGGATGATTTATTTTTTTTTGCATACCTGTAAGATTCTTTATAAATAAGTAAATTTCACTAATGAAATAACTCAAGTTGATCTTTTCCCGCCAGGATATCACAGGTTCCTTATAAGAGGAAGTTATAAATATCTATATGCTTATAATGAATTGTGGTCCAGATTTAGCACAAAGCGAAAAGTAGATTTAAAAAGTTGAAAGAGTTTAATAACGAGTTTGTGTGATGAAGAGACCTTTGAAACTTTATTTTTGATCTATGACTGTAAGCCAACCCTAATGCAGCAGAACTGGTGCAGGTAATGAAATGACATGTTATTGGGTTGATCGAAATTCCTTCTAAGCATTTAAATTTATACCAAATTAACCAGCCCCTCAAACAAAATATGTTTATCAAGATAGTATTCTGTTTGGATGTTAGATGCTGCCACTTTTGTGCTCATTTCCTACAAGCAATAACAAATATTTTTTTCCCCTCTGTAAATTTCAGTGAAGGCTTCACATTGGACATTTGATGAAGCAAATATTTATTGTGGGAGATGCAAGTTTGTGTGTAATTTGGGGGGGGGGGGGGGGGGGGGGGGGTATTTTAATTTATTTTTGACTATTTCTGACTTTGTTATAACAATGATGGTTTCTATGAACAGTGTACACCATTGTATACCTCTCAAATATCTACTGTAACAATCGTTTGTATGTTTCATGATTTATTCTAAGCACAGTAATTATATCTGCTTAAGTGGAAACTTGTAATATTCTAATCATGCTAGAAATTCAGTTAATCATGTTCTTCAATATGTTGTAACAAATAGAAATCCAGCCAGCATCTATCAGTCGATCATACAACAATAAATGTATATTAGCCTTCCAATTCCATTGTTGGGAAGTAAAACACTAGTGACCTGTATGACCAACTGGGCAATATTGTGCTTGCCATTGATATTGTAAACTAGTTCAATGCAGTTGCCCGTAAGATCACTGTATATTGTTGCATGACACACATTCTTATTGAACCGAATTCCCCCCATAAATAATTCCAACCATTTGATGACATTCTTCCACCTGGATGAAATAGATGTTAGAAGCTTTTTGAAGTATCAGTTGAAATAAATGCTTGCAATAAAAAGGAGGATTCAAAAGAGATCCAGAAAAGGATTGAAACAATCAAACTGTAATTGTAATCATTAAGTTTCATAACTATGCAATCTTTGCTAAAACCATGGATGATAATGTGTTCTCAAATCTGGTATAAGCCACGGATGATAGGTGTTCTCAAATCTTATATATCCGGATAATGTTTTAAGGAAATTTATTATTTATAAAAAACTAAGAGTTTTACAGAATTATACTTTATATTGTATAGCAAAGAAAAGCCATTTTTATCTTTATATGATAAAGAAAAAAATTACTAAAATTCTCTAATTATACCAGGAAATAAGGGATATATGGAGCATATTGCCTATAGATGTGTGACAACCATGGTTATGGCAGAGTTGAACTGTTCTGTTTCTCTGTTCATGAACAACATGTTACTTTCCATCCAAATGACCTAAGGTGTTCCCTTGGAGCCAATAGATTTGCTGCATGTAATCTGCAAGTATGGTTTTTCCCAATTGAATTTTTTTTTTTTTTTTTTGGTGTGATTCCTTGTTGCTGTTTGGGTTGAAGCTATCGATTTGCTATTGTACCTTTAAGCCCCGTCCTTTTCCCCACAAGTTTTGTATGTACATATGATTATGAGCAGATGGGACTGATAACTGATTTTATTTATTGCTTTTCAGATAGGTTATCTATTTTAATAGTGTTTGCTCATTAAATCGTGCATGGCTAAAACACACCTGGACTTGACTTGTTCTTGACTTATGTAACATTGTCGTACAGCTTATAGTTACAGTATTATTGTGTAAATTGGTTGTCGGCCTATACGTTGCAGTTCTAGTTCTGCCACTCAACTTTTTTTTCGTCCAACTGCACGGCTTTTGGTGCATCTCTCTGGGGGCGGATAAAATGTTGGAAACCAACCTTTCTCTTCCCCCCCCCCCCCCCGATGTGCACTAAACCAGGGTACCAGTACGCCTGCGCTCTGGGATATAAGAAATGTATTTGTTTCAAAATTGGGGGGTGGGGTGCGGATAATGTTAAAATAAGTTTTTTTTTGTTTTTTTTTGTTTTGTTTTTAAATCCTTTATTAGCTTCGCTTTTTTTTTTTTTTTTTTTTTGAGGGGGGGGGGTGGGGGGTCGTCTGAAGGCTAAATGACCCATGTCTCGTCATTCTATCAATCTGAAACTTTGTGCATAGTTTCGTTGCTAATGACGACACATTCTTTCAAATTTTCAGCCCCGACCACCAAAAAACAGTTTTTCCAAGGTGAAGATGATGGAAATATGATGCAATGCTTTCTTTAGAACTGTAGCCGACTCATGAGTCGCACAACAACAACAATGCAGAATACAGTTTTGGGGTTGTCTCATTCAACTCCAGAAATGCAAACAAAAATGAATCTGTAAAGGGTACATAGGAACAACTTTGGTTTTTTGGGATTGGTCTTTTCATTGTATTGCAATACAAATATAATTCACTTACTGTAAGTTTTATAAAAAAATTGTAACTTTTAAGGCCTCAAGGTAGCAAAATAGAAATGCAATATATTTTACGTGCTCGCGTTGCATGCAATCTGTGTTGTGGTTCGTTCGCCGCCGCCGCCCCCCCCCCCCCCCCCCAACTCTTTTTCTTTTACAAGTGCAGGTGTTTGATTCAGCTCAGAGAAATGATTACGCCATTCGCAGAATCTGTGCGGTGGACTTAAATTGGCCCCTAGAATGAGGGCGAGGACAAGGGAGGGGGGAATGTGTATTTAATGCTGAATTTCATTATGGACAAGCGCTCACTTGACACAACATGTCTTCAAATAAATCCATTTATAAGATTCTCAATTAGTGCTAACTTCTGGGAATTTTATTTGGTTCGCTCATTGAACACTTGACACAACACAACGTTACACTTGACATAACACAACGTTACACTTGACAACACAACGTTACACTTGACATAACACAACGTTACACTTGACATAACACAACGTTACACTTGACATAACACAACGTTACACTTGACATAACACAACGTTACACTTGACAACACAACGTTACACTTGACATAACACAACGTTACACTTGACATAACACAACGTTACACTTGACATAACACAACGTTACACTTGACATAACACTGACATAACACAACGTTACACTTGACAACACAACGTTACACTTGACATAACACAACGTTACACTTAACAACACAACGTTACACTTGACATAACACAACGTTACACTTAGCATAAATACCTAGATAAATTATTATTTGTGATTAAACTATTTAATTTTCTAAATTGGAAAATGAATTTTAAAAAAAAACAAAGTTGCCGATACTACGTAACGGTGATTACCGTCACAAAAATAAAGCCTTTAAGATTTGAGTGAGTAGAGGGAGGGGTGGGACTGAAGGCGTCCAAACTTTTATTAAGATCAGGGCCGAATCAAGAAGTGGGCAGTCATTCTGTCCGGTCTGTTTTTTTGTTGTTGTTTTTTTTTATATGGGGGGTGTGGAGGGGGTAATTATTTATTAAAATTAGTGTCAAACATTGAATGGGTTTATGGTTCCACTTTTTATTTCGTATTCTTTATTATTATCACACGTTCATTCCTTAGCCCACGGGGTTCAAGGGGCACCACCCCGGGCCTACTGAAAAGTAAATTCTCTTCTTGGGGCCGAGCTAGCGCTCTATTATGGCATCGCCGTAGATCCTACTTTCAACGTGGACTTCTGAGATTCATTAGTGTCGGGCACTGGGCCAGAGTAGGTGCACTAATGTCTCCTCCGGCGCCTGTCCGCAGTGACGGCAGCTTCGGTCCCAAAGAGCATGTAACCTAAAGATGTAACCTCGAGTAGGACAGTGTTAGTAAGTGTTCTGTTCTCATTAGGGTGATGAGGCTCTGGTGATCGCGTTTTAATTTCCAGCGATGGTCCGCTTCTTTGTTTGGGTGGGGCATTTTCCGGTGAAGCTTCCTAGCCGTGTCCCCGTTTTCCTTATTTTGAAACCATTCTTCCCGAAAATGATCTTTTATCTATGATTTAACCCCCAACTGGGTCATCGGTCGGTTTGGTTGTAGCTGGGGACCCTTGCCTCGATAGAAAGTCAGCTCTTTAATTTTGGGGTAATCCCACGTGTCCAGGGATCCACTGAAGGACCACTCTGCCTCCATAAGACTTAATGTCTTATATTACATCGACTAAGGCACATCTGCACAACATACGGCCCGCGAACTAACGAAATATTCGTACTTATTATTATTTTCTTAATAGCTTTCCCCCCCTGTCCTTTTTTTTCCTCGGCCTGCACACGTTTTTTAAAAAGTATTACGGCCCCCTTTACATTTTGAGTTGTGCAGGCCTGCACTATGGCATTGACCCTTTTCGTGTCTATTGATCCTCTGTGAATCCGTAAACACCACGATGGACGGAGATATTGAATTTTTCTAGTTTATCTGCTGCTTACTTATCGGGGGGGGGGGGGGGGGGGCGCTTAAGTATAGCTTCGATTTCAAACATCTCCTTTGTTGCTTTCCGGTAAATTGTAGGTTGGTGAAAATTTAAACCAGGTATTTGCCTGTATTTTCAGTTTTTTAAATAATTTTCTTTGGGAAATCTTCAGTGCCTTCGATTTCTGCTTCCCCCCCCCCCCAAACCAACTCCGATCGCAATGATAGTTCGGGGGTGCAAAAAAGCTGTGACCAAAAGAATACACGAGGGCGCGCCACATCCGAAAACGAAATGAATTCAAGTCATGATACCAAGCGCCATAATGACTTAGCTGACTGCTGGTCGACATCCTTTCCCTCCCCAAGTTCCTTAAATGCCTCCTCCATGAACCAAATGCTCTGAAAGAAACACTGGAGACACTGACTGCTGGTCGACATCCTTTCCCTCCCCAAGTTCCTTAAATGCCTCCTCCATGAACCAAATGCTCTGAAAGAAACACTGGAGACACTGACTGCTGGTCGACATCCTTTCCCTCCCCAAGTTCCTTAAATGCCTCCTCCATGAACCAAATACTCTGAAAGAAACACTGGAGACACTGACTGCTGGTCGACATCCTTTCCCTCCCCAAGTTCCTTAAATGCCTCCTCCATGAACCAAATGCTCTGAAAGAAACACTGGAGACACTCACTGCATGGTCGACATCCTTTCCCTCCCCAAGTTCCTTAAATGCCTCCTCCATGAACCAAATGCTCTGAAAGAAACACTGGAGACACTGACTGCTGGTCGACATCCTTTCCCTCCCCAAGTTCCTTAAATGCCTCCTCCATGAACCAAATGCTCTGAAAGAAACACTGGAGACACTGACTGCTGGTCGACATCCTTTCCCTCCCCAAGTTCCTTAAATGCCTCCTCCATGAACCAAATGCTCTGAAAGAAACACTGGAGACACTGACTGCTGGTCGACATCCTTTCCCTCCTCAAGTTCCTTAAATGCCTCCTCCATGAACCAATCTATGAAATATCGCTACGCTCGTTATATATTCGATGATCTGCATTTTAAGGCTTATCTTGTTAAATCGTATAGTATTCGATTTTAAAAATCGCACTGGCGGCTCCAGATTATAATTCTTACTTCTTGTTTTTCTATATATTAATGGCCCACTATCAATTTATTGATCATTCTGGCTCCTATGCACGTAGAGGGGATTTGCAATGTTTCTGTGCCTGGTATTGAAGAGGATATTTCACTGGTTGCAAGGGCTACTCATCAAGGGTATCATAAACTTGGGGTTGGAAAGCCTGAGGCAATAGACCTAAATAGTTGTCAATAGTTGTCGCCTCAACTGTTCCTTTTGGAAGCTTGTTCCAGTCCCTGATTGTCTTTGGCAGTAATAATCAGTTCCTATACTGGCTTCTCGCTGGTATGAGCCAGAACTGTCTGTCATGACCTCGTTGCTGTCTATATGTGAGAGGGACCAGTTTCTGTTTAATCCTGGAGCAATGGACCAGCCCATTATTTATCTTGTACATCATGGAGAGCCTGGATAGTCGTCGTCGTTCCTCCAACGGCGACCAGCCCAGTGTCTCCAGCAGTTCTCATATATCGCTATTTTTTTTTTATTCATTCATTTTTTTTTTTAGATTAGCTTTACATCAATATAAAGGTCTACAATTGTAATAATAGTCCTTGTTAAGGGGGTAGGCGCCTGAAAATATCTTAATTTTTCAAAAATTATCCAATTTTTTTTGTTTTCATTTTTACGAAGATGAACATTCTTAGATTCGATTACACATAAATGTATACTACTTTTTAAAAGATTTGTTGTGAAACAACTGATATTGAACACCCCACCCCACTTTAAAAATTGACCTAATTTTAGAAGAAAATAAAATTCATCCATATCCCATGTTTGAGACCTCAAAAAACTATTTTTAAATAGCATAATATGCCCTCCCTCCCCCCCCCCCCTGAAATGACGCCCCCCGAAAAAAAATGTTGGGAATCTCTTATGTGGAGGAAAATTTAAAAAATGGGGTTAATGCTACCCGGTGTGGGTTATATTTTTGGCGCCCCCCCCCCCCCCAAAAAAAACCCTTTCCACAAAAAAAAAACCGTACGAAGCTGACCAAAAATGCAGTACCTTAATATAAAGAAAAAGTTGCGATCGAGGGCGAATCGCATCCCCACTTTTTAAAAAATATTTCGCTGGTTGAAATAACATATTTTTTTAATATACTACTACTAGTAGTACTACTAGTTATAGCATATCTCTCAGTGGGCAATTTATAGTACAACATAACCTGGAAAAATGCTCGCCCCCCCCCCCCCCCACAAACAAAAAAGCAAGGAATCAAATATCTGTATGCGATCAAAGATAAGCATATGATCACAAAACGTTTCAAAACCCAGACGATCAAATAAAATTCAAAACACTTTCAGCATTTATTAGACGCGGCGAGAATTTAAATTATGCGAGCTGTGCGTGTATTAAAAAATTCATCTGATTGTTTACGTAAGGTTTATCAAAGATAAAAATTAAATCATTAAAAAAATGTTGGCTATGTTCCAGGAAGCTACAGTGTCCTTTTTGTATCGTTGAATTATTTAGTATGTATAAAAATATATCTGTATTTATGCATAATTCATTTACAAAGACGTTTAAGGCAGGGGTTCTTAATCAGGAGTTTTTAGCCAGGGGTTCCCGCTTCCTGTGGTATGTGTAAGGGGGGGGGGGGCTGTGAAAAGCGGTGCGGGAAGACCCGGAAAAATTCGGTTTATTTGAATTTTATTAGTATTTTGTAACGTTTCTAGGACGGGAAATATGTTTCGAAATAGAGACGAGGGTGTAGGAAGTGGTTTGAAATCGATTTGATTTATGGCGCTGCAAGAAGGTTTGGCAGAGGCGTAGCTAGAGTGTTTGGCACCCGGGGACAAGATTCATTTTAAAGCGCCCCTTTTGTCTTTTTTCAACCCTCAAACCCATTATTTTCATAAATAAAATAATATCAAAGCACATTTTGGCGCCCCTAACTAGCTGGTGCCCGTGGACATCTGTCCCCCCTGCCACACCTTCGCTACGCCTATGAGGTTAAGAACCCCTAGTTTGGGGGATTGGGGGGGGGGGGGAATATCCCACTCCTATTGTTTCCTCCTTTTTTAAAGTTTTCATAAATTCTAATATTCCTGTTTTTATCCAAATCACTTGACTAGGTAGTTGTCTACACGGAAAAGTCATAAATCTCATATTTAGATCATGGGTCGCAAACCCATAGCCATTATAATATTACTGGATTACATGTACATCCTACATCAGTCTGTACACGAGAAATCATGGCTACATCAGACTATACATGAGAAATCATGGCTACATCAGGCTGTACACGAGAAATCATGGCTACATCAGACTATACATGAGAAATCATGGCTACATCAGGCTGTACACGAGAAATCATGGCTACATCAGACTATACATGAGAAATCATGGCTACATCAGGCTGTACACGAGAAATCATGGCTACATCAGACTATACATGAGAAATCATGGCTACATCAGGCTGTACACGAGAAATCATGGCTACATCAGACTATACATGAGAAATCATGGCTACATCAGGCTGTACACGAGAAATCATGGCTACATCAGACTATACATGAGAAATCATGGCTACATCAGGCTGTACACGAGAAATCATGGCTACATCAGACTATACATGAGAAATCATGGCTATATCAGGCTGTACACGAGAAATCATGGCTACATCAGACTATACAAGAGAAATCATGGCTGCATCAGGCTGTACACGAGAAATCATTGCTACATCAGACTATACAAGAGAAATCATATCTACATCAGGCTGTACGTGAGAAATCATGGCTACATCAGGCTGTACACCAGAAATCATGGCAACTGAATTTTTAAATTATAATAATGAAGAAATGTAAGGGAAGTAAACAAAGTTGACCTTTGCAATGTTGATGAATTTTTTATGGAATTTTTTTTTTTAATAAAAAAAAACAAAAAAACAAACCCAATTTATTTTGGAATTGAAAAATTAGAAGAGCAAGTGTTAAAAAATGATTAATAATCATGATTATTCACATATTATTGCAAAAATAATATTTTCTTCATTCCAAAATTGAAATCAACTGAATTTTTTTGTTAATATTTGTAAGAAATAAAACTATCACACCCCTCCCCCCCCCCAATACTCAAGTGAAACTCGTGGCGGTCCTCCAGTAATAAACAACTTAACAAGTCGACCAAGTTTTGGTACTTGCCCCCACCAACTGAAAAAAAAACTTGAAATGACGCCCCTGCCTCTTAGGTTCGCCACTGACAACGTACGTATGAGAATAACAAAGAAACTATGTTTAAAGTTGATAAACTGATTTATTTTCCACCCTTCCCTTCCAAGAGGTGCTCCTTTTATACCAAATCATTCGCCGTCTCTTTTCTACTTTGTCTTTCCTTTAACATATCTTCCAACAACCCCCCCCCCATCCACCCCCACCCCACACACATACACACACATCTCCCCAACACACACCCCCACATCCCCCCAACCTTCGTTGATGTTCTTCACTTCAGATCCAGCACATGACATGCAGACCCATACATATCAATTATCACTTTGTTCCCACTCGCGTTAGTCTTTGATTTTTAACAAGCGTATAAATATACAGGAACGTGAATTAATTAGGCAGCCATCTTGCACGGGACACGAGGTGAAGACCGAGGTGCTTCACTCGACTCGAGGACCAAATAGGAGAACGCTGGTTGATTTGAAATAAAGACTGGGCCCTAGGGAAACCCTAGGCCGTTGGGAAGTATGGTGACACAACTGAGTGTTAGCTTCAGAAAGATGGCGCCTTTATTCTGGGCAAGATGCCCAAAACTGACTTATCACTGGATCTAGTTGTTATTTCTTGTGGATTTTTAGAGTCCTATCCTGCTTTTCTGTTTAGTTTGGGCTGTCACATATAAATACAAGGCGATTGGTAAGTATCACTCTATGTCATTTTCTATGTACACGGTAAGTAGCACATCATCTTGTTTACAAGGGACACCTACAGTTAGTAGCGCATCATCTTGTTTACAGAGAACACATTGTGCTGGGTTGGGCTCATCTCAAATTGAGCTGGGTTGGGATCATCTCAAATTGTGCAGGTTTGGGATCATCTCAAATTGTGCAGGGTTGATATTATCTCAAATTGAGCAGGGTTGGGATTATCTCAAATTGAGCAGGGTTGGGCTCATCTCAAATTGAGCAGGGTAGGGGTCATCTCAAATTGTGCAGGGTTCATGTTATATTGACGGTGGCATTTTTGGCAAACCACAGTTATTGTTGGGGTTAAGGCCGGGGGTGGCAAAAATATTGGCTCCCTCCTAGGAGCTCTTAACTTAGCTTCGCCATTGTGTCTACCACAAACATTTAAGAAGTTCGAATACCTTATAGCATCTGGCTGGGAGAAAGCCACAGCTTTGCTATATTGAATGTAGGAAGCCACCTTTCTAGCATCTTGTTGGGAGAAATGACATATTTATATTATCTTGATGGGAGAAATGACATCTTTATTTTATCTTGATGGGAGAAATGACATCTTTATTTTATCTTGATGGGAGAAATGACATCTTTATATTATCTTGATGGGAGAAATGACATCTTTATATTATCTTGATGGCAGAAATGACATCTTTATTTTATCTTGATGTGAGAAAGTACATCTTTATTTTATCTTGATGTGAGAAATGACATCTTTATTTTATCTTGAAAGGAGAAATGACATCTTTATATTATCTTGATGGGAGAAATGACACCTTTTATTTTATCTTGATGGGAGAAATGAAACCTTTATTTTATCTTGATGGGAGAAATGACACCTTTACTTTGTCTTGATGGGAGAAATTATATCTTGGTTTTATCTTGATGTGAGAAATGACATCTTTATTTTATCTTGATGTGAGAAATGACATCTTTATATTATCTTAATGGGAGAAATGACATCTTTATTTTATCTTGATGGGAGAAATGACATCTTTATATTATCTTGATGGGAGAAATGACACCTTTATTTTATCTTGATGGCAGAAATGAAACCTTTATTTTATCTTGATGGCAGAAATGAAACCTTTATTTTATCTTGATGGGGTAAAGTCCTCTTTCTGGAACCCGAATGGAGAATAAATGAATATGTTTAACCAGAGAGTGAATATGTTTGACCAGAGAGTGAATATGTTTGACCAGAGAGTGAATATGTTTGACCAGAGAGTGAATATGTTTGACCAGAGAGTGAATATGTGTGACCAGAGAGTGAATATGTTTAACCAGAGCGTGAATGTGTTTGACCAGAGAATGAATGTGTTTAACCAAAGAATGAATGTGTTTAAGCAGAGAATGAATGTGTTTGACCAGAGAATGAATGTGTTTAACCAAAGAATGAATGTGTTTAAGCAGAGAATGAATGTGTTTGACCAGAGCGTGAATGTGTTTAACCAGAGCGTGAATGTGTTTGACCAGAGAATGAATGTGTTTGACCAGAGAATGAATGTGTTTGACCAGAGAATGAATGTGTTTGACCAGAGAATGAATGTGTTTGACCAGAGAATGAATGTGTTTGACCAGAGAATGAATGTGTTTGACCAGAGAGTAAATGTGTTTAACCAAAGAATGAATGTGTTTAAGCAGTGAATGAATGTGTTTAACCAAAGAATGAATGTGTTTAAGCAGAGAATGAATGTGTTTAACCAGAGCGTGAATGTGTTTAACCAGAGCGTGAATGTGTTTGACCAGAGAATGAATGTGTTTGACCAGAGAATGAATGTGTTTGACCAGAGAATGAATGTGTTTGACCAGAGAATGAATGTGTTTGACCAGAGAATGAATGTGTTTGACCAGAGAGTAAATGTGTTTGACCTGAGAGTGAATGTGTTTGACCAGAGGGTGAATGTGTCTGACAAGAGAATGAATGTGTTTGACCAGAGAGTCAATGTGTTTGACCAGCGAGTCAATGTGTTTGACCAGAAAATGAATGCTGGGTAAACTTGGTCAGGGGAATTTAACATTCATTTCACTTTTAATATTATTAAATAGAGAATTTAAAAATTTTTTTATTTTTTTTGAGCAACGTCGCGATAAATAAGGAGCAAAATACACTGAATCATGGGAACAAAAACTTGACAAACGTATGCTAACTAGTTGGTCTGTTGTTGTTGTTGTTGTTTTAAACTGACACACAATCAGTCGTGGCTGGACAGTTAAGTTGCATTTAAACATTTCATGATTTTTTAATTTTATTTGTGTGTGTCTCCCCAGTGAAATACTTCTTGAATAATGGTCCATGGAAACCAGCAGCAGACATTGCTGGCTTGTGTGACAACTGACACCGCAGATGAGGGCCGGGATGGGCCGGTGGATGACCTGTATTCTCTTGACGTGGTGCTTGACCAAAAGATGAAATCACACGATCCAGACCACGTGGTCAGGCACACGTGGTCAAGGAAAACAGAATATGTCCTGTCCATGGTCGGCTACTGTGTGGGATTAGGCAACGTCTGGAGGTTTCCTTATGTGTGCATTCGAAATGGTGGAGGTCAGCTCACTAGGCATACACTCACTAGGCATACACTCACTAGGCATACACTCACTAGGCATACACTCACTAGGCATACACTCACTAGGCGTACACTCACTAGGCGTACACTCACTAGGATACACTCACTAGGCATACACTCACTAGGCATACACTCACTAGGCGTACACTCACTAGGCATACACTCACTAGGCGTACACTCACTAGGCATACACTCACTAGGCATACACTCACTAGGCGTACACTCACTAGGCGTACACTCACTAGGCATACACTCACTAGGCATACACTCACTAGGCGTACACTCACTAGGCGTACACTCACTAGGCATACACTCACTAGGCGTACACTCACTAGGCGTACACTCACTAGGCATACACTCACTAGGCATACACTCACTAGGCTTACACTCACTAGGCATACACTCACTAGGCATACACTCACTAGGCATACACTCACTAGGCGTACACTCACTAGGCATACACTCACTAGGCATACACTCACTAGGCATACACTCACTAGTTTTACACTCACTAGTATTATACTCAACATTTATATACCCACTAGTGTTACGCCCCCTATTATGTTCAATGAATTTGAAAAGGCTCGTGGTCTAGAGGATTTGAAAGGGGCTAACACATGTAGATTTTAGACACACTATTGGCTAAAATAAAGACAATCAGTGCTCCATATATAAATGTACTTTATTACATTGAATATAATATGAACAAAGGTACATACAATCTACAGATAAAGAAATGAATACAGGTCTAACACTAAGAATATCTAAATCTCACAGTAATGTGTAAACAATGCTATCACAAGTCCAAGTCCTGGAATTAATATTTCTGCTAACTATTGATTGGCCCTATCTAGTACTTAGCAAATGCAACGGAAAGCTAGTCACGCATCCTTATGCTCATCTTGTCTGCCTCCTCTTGTAGGGGAATACATCCATTCTTAAACTTATATATCGCGTGGCTTGACCTTAAATTAGGTCAATGTTCACTTAATAGACGTTGGTCGTGCCATTGTTAGGACAAAGACATGTCACCCCTCCTGGAAGGTGGTCATCTGATACGTCTAGGTTAATGGGGTACCGGCACATAAAGAAAACGGCCCTTACTTGTAACACTAGTAATACACTCACTAGACATACACTCACTAGTTATACACTCATTAGTTACTTACTCTCTAGCTATACACTCTGAATAATACACTCACTAGTTATATACTCACTAACTATACACTCACTATAGTTATATACTCACTAGCTATACATTCACTAGCTATACACTCACTAGCTATACACTCACTAGCTATACACTCACTAGCTATACACTAACTAGCTATACACTCACTAACTATAAACTCACTAGCTATACACACACTAGCTATAAACTCACTAGCTATAAACTCACTAGCTATACATTCACTAGCTATACACTCACTAGCTATACACTCACTAGCTATACACTCACTAGCTATACACTCACTAGCTATACACTCACTAGCTATACACTCACTAGCTATACACTCACTAGCTATACACTCACTAGCTATACACTCACTAGCTATACTCTCACTAACTGTAAACTCACTATCTATACACACTCTAGCTATAAACTCACTAGCTATAAACTCACTAGCTATACACTCACTAGCTATACACTCACTAGCTATACACTCACTAGCTATACACTCACTAGCTATGCACTCACTAGTTATAAAGTAACATATTTCAAATTAATCTTTTCCATTATAAATGATACTTAAGACAGTGTTGTGACGTAGTATTTCAACTATGGATTACAACAAAGAATTTTTATTTGGGGAAAAAAAACTTGATTACAATTTTTAAAAATTCGAGTGTCAAGCAAATTGATATTTCATCATCAAGACATAACTGATGTCTTCAAGACACAACTGATGGCTTGTTAATTTTTAAAATAAAAACTTAATCCATACTCCTTATGCTTGAAAAATTCAACTTTCTCAAATAGAAAGTAGAAGATTACATCATATAGGCATGTATCGACGTGTGCCTCACATCAGTTAATGGAAGTACCGTACACAAAGTATTTTGTGCAAAGCCATGATGTGCACTAGTTAAAGGACGTACACAAAGTATTTTGTACAATGGTCAATATGCATTTGAGTCCAAGCATGTACACAGCATAGTTGATCTTTACTCTTTTATGTGACATGTTCTCTGCGTGACATGTTCTCTATTTGTTTCAGGAGCATTCCTAATACCGTTTGTCATCTGCCTGGCCGTATGTGGTCTGCCACTTTATTTCATGGAAGTAGCCATGGGGCAGTTCATGTCCAGGGGTGCCTTCCACGTCTGGAATATTTGCCCACTTTTTAAAGGTATCAAACGGCAGGAGAAAAATGGGAGTTAAAGTAAAGTTGTAGTTTCAAAGAGATCAAGTGGGAGATGGGGAGGGAATAGCGAGGGGAGATAGAGGGAGAGAGAGGGGCGGATGAAGAGGGAATAGAGAGGGAGGGGATACATATGGGGGAGATGGGGAGAGAGAAATCGTATAGACACTTATTTCAATTAGCAGATTATATTCCAAACTAGTTAGTCTTTTTCTTTGCATTGACGTCTTTTATTTTATTTACTATTGTCACCGAATCATTCCGCGAAGATCTCCTTTTAAATTACCTTTTAAATTACCTTTTAAATTACCTTTTAAATTACCTTTTAAATTACCTTTTAAATTCTTTATCATAAAAATAGAATGATTGCCTAAAAAATATGAAGTATTGCACGGAAGATATTAGTATTAGTATTTGTCCGGGAACTTTCATTAGGATGTGTTTGTTGCCAATTAGGCAATAATATTTCAACCTAAAAGTCTGAAATTCTTCGAAAGCGGCAAGTGGTTAATTTTTTTCATATATTTTGATACGTTTCACAGGTATAGGTGTTGGTCAGATTGTCGCCGGTTTTATAAGTTCGTGGTACTATGTGATTCTCATTGCCTGGATCACAATATACTTGGCCAACTCCTTTAAATCTCCGCTGCCTTGGACACTGTGTGGACAAGATTGGAACACGCCGCTGTGTGTTCCACAAGGCAGTCGTGTCACCAGAAACGAATCCGTCAACATTTCCTTTAATGCAAGTGGACAAGAAGATAGGAAGGACTACCAATCAATCAATATCACTGTTAGTCACGAGACTGGGATCAGACCGGCAAGTGAAGAATTTTGGATGTGAGTTATTTTGTTTTCACTGTGTCTCAAATAATTTTTGACCAGACATGATTTGCTGCTGTCACGTTTGACTCGTTTGTAAAAATGTATATCTAGTTGCAGAGTAGCTATAAGATTGTTTTAAAAACAACTAACAGTTATATACCTTACTTAATGTAAGAATCTATTTTGTTCTTAATTTAATCATAGATACTCAAGAATATTATACTTAAAAATTAATTTGTGTTTTTTTTCCCCTTCTTTTTGTGGTTTTTTTTTTTTTTTTTTTTTTTGCCCCTTTTTTTTTGGGCGGGGGGAGTCATTAATACTTCATACTTCATAAAACCTTGCTGAAGTTAAATCAATAAAATATTTTTAAAAAAAATAAATAATGTTATTAAAGGCCATCTAAAATTATTTACATTTAATTTTTTTTTAAATGATTGGATTTGGATCCAGAAATAATGTTCTTCAACTCTCTCCTGGAATTGAGGATATGGGTGGTCTCCCTTGGCACACCACCTTGGCCCTATTAATATCTTGTCTGCTGGTGTTCATATGCCTCAGCAGGGGAGTCAAGTCTGTAGGAAAGGTAATACTTGGTTATCTTTGATTGAGGTTCCTTAATTAATATCTGGAAGGAGCCCTCAATTTTTCTCAAAGTGACAATTTCGTGTTACTCAATGTGCCCCGCACCCCTTTTTTTACAAACACACACACTTTGAATTTCCTCAACAAGTATTGAATACGGAAATAGAATTTGAATAAAGCTGACTTTTAATTTAAATATCTGACTTTTAATTTGAATAGCCGACTTTTAATTTAAATAGCTGAATTTTAATTTAAATAGCTGACTTTTAATTTAAATAGCTGACTTTTGATTTAAATAGCTGGCATTTAATTTAAATAGCTGACTTTTGATTTAAATAGCTGGCATTTAATTTAAATAGCTGACTTTTAATTTAAATAGCTTACTTTTAATCTAAATAGCTGACTTTTAATCTAAATAGCTGACTTTTAATCTAAATAGCTGACTTTTACTTTTTGTTGTTTATAGAGATTTGGGATCCTGAAGAGTATCTCTAAAACATTTTGAAACTCAAATCTTATGATGCCATGAAGGACTGTATTTGCTCAGTGATTTTTAATTTTCATCCAAGCATGTCAAGAATCCTACATTTCTTTAGACTCATATTTGGTGCAGCTACCCTTAATATCAGAGCCCCAGCAGCTACCCTTAATATCAGAGCCCTAGCAGCTACCCTTAATATCAGAGCACTAGCAGCTACCCTTAATATCAGAACCCTAGCAGCTACCCTTAAAATCAGAACACTAGCAGCTACCCTTAATATCAGAACCCTAGCAGCTACCCTTAATATCAGAGCCCTAGCAGCTAGCCTTAATATCAGAGCCCTGGCAGCTACCATTAATATCAGAGCCCTGGCAGCTACCCTTAATATCAGAGCACTAGCAGCTTCCCTTAATATCAGAGCCCTGGCAGCTACCCTTAATATCATAGCCCTAGCAACTACCACTACCCTTAATATCAGAGCCCTAGCAGCTACCACTACCCTTAATATCAGAGCTCTAGCAGCTACCATTAATATCAGAGCCCTAAAAGCTACTGTTAATATCAGTATCAGATTCCTAGACTATCATTAAAAGAGCCCTAGCAGCTACCATTAACATCAGATAGGGCTCAGACAATAATGGTAGCTGCTAGGGATCTGATATCAATGGTAAGTATTGCAGCTATCTTAATATCTGCCTCATTTCAAATATCTTTTCAAGAAATTTGTTAATGTTTGAAAGCAGGGGGTAAAAATAAAAATATATTCTCCAAATCAAAGGTTGTCTACATCACAGCCACTTTGCCATACATTCTAATCACTGTCCTCATCATCAAAGGTGCTACTTTACCTGGTGCAGTAGATGGCGTTTTGTTCTACATCAGCCCAGACTTCAGGTACCTGGCACTGTTAATTATAACTGCAGTCTTTCACGTAGTTCATGTACACGAGGTTAGAACAGAAAGAAGAATGATGTGATATCACTTCATGGAGATAGGAACACATAGTGTATTAAATACAGTCTTTAAAACATTGATAATTTATTAATGATAATTGGGATGTTTTATGGAGACATTCTGTTAGCTAAAATGTTTTATTGAAATTATAAGAAGTTAAGTTAAAAATGTGCAATGCTTGTCTTGTTAAGTAAATTGATGCAAGTGCAGACATGGCTGGAAGCGAGTCTACAAGTCTTCTACTCACTGGGACCAATCTGGGGTGGGCTGGTAACAATGGCCAGCTACAACAAATTTAATAACAATTGTATGAGGTAGGTTATACTTTTTTCTTGCCTCAATTTTATGAGGTAGGGTATTCTTGTTTCGTGCATAAACTTTTGCTATTAGTATTTGAAATTTGAATGCTCTTTAAAATAAAACATGAAAAACTTAAAACGTTCATTTTCATTTTCCAGAGATTCTATAATGCTGACATTCTTGTGTGAGGGTACCAGTGTGTTTGCTGGCTTCGCTATCTTCACAGTACTTGGTCACATGGCTTATAATCTCAATGTTCCAGTTGCCAATTTCTCAGAAACAGGTATTTCAAAAACACATTGGTTAATAAGAGGTTTTTCTTTGACAAATAATTAATTTAATAAATTAGACCTCTTAAAAGACTTTATTTTTGCCAAATGGAAAATGAACAGTATGATAAACAAAGTGATTTCATAAACCTGATGTGTTTTTTTCATGTCAGTAAAAGGTTGCTTTTTAAATTATCAGGGGCAGGATTAGCCTTTGTTGTCTACCCTGAAGCCATTGCTTATCTCCCAGTACCACAATTGTGGGGTGTGCTGTTTTTTCTCATGCTGTTTACTGTTGCTTTAGATTCACAGGTAACTTTTTTGAAATAACATAATGTCACTATTACCTTTCTGTTTTGATTAAAATGTCATGTATCAATAAATATATGAATTAAATAAATGCACAGAACAAACAATAATAAAGTTTAATGAAACAAAATGAGAGTTTTTCAAAAAGTAATTTAAATTGAAAAAAGTTTTTTTGTCTGTCAACTTTTGTAATCAACTCGATAAATCAATGTAAAAATTCTCAATACATGTATTATAAATGTAGTGCTCAAAAGCTAGATGCTAAAAGTTATAAAAGTAAAAGAGCTTAATTAAAGGGGCTATATTTTTTTTTTATTTATGGATCTATTTTATAATTTATGAATTTTATTTAAAATGTTCACTTTTTTATCAGTTTGTTTTCGTAGAAATAGTTTTGACGAGCATCTATGATATTTGGCCAAAATTTGTCACTAAATACAACATAGCAGTGAAATTGGGATATTGTTCATTACAATTCATTATTGGACTACCATTTGCTGCAAGAGTAAGTAAATGTACAGAAAATCATCTTTGAATTTACCTAAACTAGCCTCCAGATTCGCACACAGTATTACTTAAAAATTATCACTTATTCTTTCTGATTAGATCAGGGATCTGCAAATTTTTTTTAGCCATTACCCCAAAATATATACTGCCGATAATTTCGATTTGAAAGGAGGAAAATCATTAACTTTTTGTAATTTCAAAATGGTTTATTGAATCTGTTTATATGGAGAACACAATTTAAATATATAAGTACAAAATGAATTCAATAAAATAACTCAGAGAAAAGTTGGATACCGTTTTTGGGGTTAAATAATTGATTTCTATGCTTTTTTAAAAATGTACAGCAACTATTTGACTGCCTCCTCATGAGCAATTTTGAAAACCTTTGCATCTCTTGATGTTATGAGCATAACCAATAGCATCACTAGGACCATATCCGGGACACCCTCACAGGGGGTCAACACCCTGAAAGGGGGATGACACCATATGAATATTAAAGTTTGTCAGCGCTCGATTAAATTGTTATTTTTAAACACAACTAAGTTTAATACAAGAGCAAAATACCACCTGTCACCAGAACAGGCTTACTCAGAGGACATCCATGGACAATTCTGAATGGGGTGACACCATAAGAAAACCTCACTGAGTGGAACCAATTCTAGTGACGCCTCTGAGCATAAGATAAAATAGGCAACTAGTAAAAAATTACATAAACATGACGACACGTGAGGGCTAGCAGTCGAGCCACAAGTAACAATAGTTATTGAGTGCATTTTGCTATTTCACTAGCCAGATGCTGTATTGCAAAAATAATAAATGTAAAAAATAAAAAAAACTTCATATAAAATTTATTAATGAATTTTTTGTCTATTGAGCCCTCATAACACCATAGATTTCCATTTTACCCCATTTGGGGCTCATTTATCACAGTTTGCCCTAACCTGGCTTAGATGCTGCTGAGTTTTTCTTTTTTTTAAAATGGTGTAGTGTGAAAAGTCATACTAGCAGCGTGTCTTAAAACAGAATTTTGTTAGACTGTTACCATTTCTTTTAATTAGTCATACCACTTAACTGATTACAGGGAGGAATGTATTTGTTCCAACTGATTGACTGGTACATAGCTGCCTTTGCTGCTGTAGCTGTTGGACTGCTAGAGTGCATCATTGTTGCCTGGATCTACGGTTAGTTACATTTGCAAACTTTGTTCAGGGTATGCAGCCAAATAGTCAAACTACAGCATTTATTGCATCTCAACTTCTCTCTGGAAGGCACACTATCAGAACTGTTGACTCGTACGATTTTGACATACAATGTACGATTTTGAAGTGTATACACTATATATGCTGTATGTTTATTTTTTACTATTAAGATTATGTATAGAATGATTTTATGATGATATTGTAAGATCTTAAGAGTTTGAGGGTAAACAGGTCTGCACTATGTTCAAATACAAATAAGAATACCCAGGCTTACAAAAGAAACATAATTAATTTCCTTGTTTATTCTGTGCTTCATATCGACACTAATTTGTAAAATCAAGGCATATAAAAAAAAAAAGAAACATAATTGATATTAATTTGTGTTAACTTCTAGGAGCAGATAAATTTATGGATGATGTGACGAGGATGATGGGGTACAGGCCTCCTTATATTTTTAATATTTTGTGGAGATTTATCACACCAGCTCTGCTCATAGTAAGTTGTACAGTTATTGCTTCAGAAAAAAAATATTTTAAAAAATCGATAAATCCATGTTGAAATAGAAACAGCATATTTTAATTGTCTGAATCAGTTTTCATTCTATTACTGTACTTGAGAAAAGGTTAAACAAACTTGAAAGTGTAATTAAATTTTAGCAGTTTTTTTTTTTAAAAATGTTTGTGTTGCAAGAGTGATGTTTTGTGTTGACGCCAGGTTGTGCTGGTAACATCACTGATGAGTTACGAAGCCCCTACATTTGAAGGTTACAAGTTCACTTCAGCTGGGATTGCATTCGGATGGTTCATTGCAGTGGTTTGGTTCCTTCCCATTCCTCTTGTTGCCATTGCTCAGATAATCAGGGCGAAAGGGAGCTTTCTTGAGGTAATCAGGGCTAAAGGGAGCTTTCTTGAGGATACAATATATTGCACTGGGAAATGAGCTTTCTTCAGGTTACAATATATTGCACTGGGAAATGAGCTTTCTTCAGGTTACAATATATTGCACTGGGAAATGAGCTTTCTTGAGGTTACAATATATTGCACTGGGAAATGAGCTTTCTTGAGGTTACAATATATTGCACTGGGAAATGAGCTTTCTTGAGCTTTCTTCAGGTTACAATATATGCACTGGGAAATGAGCTTTCTTCAGGTTACAATATATTGCACTGGGAAGGGAGCTTTCTTCAGGTTACGATATATTGCACTGGGAAATGAGCCTTCTTCAGGTTACAATATATTGCACTGGGAAATGAGCTTTCTTCAGGTTACAATATATGCACTGGGAAATGAGCTTTCTTCAGGTTACAATATATTGCACTGGGAAGGGAGCTTTCTTCAGGTTACGATATATTGCACTGGGAAATGAGCTTTCTTCAGGTTACAATATATTGCACTGTGAAGGGAGCTTTCTTCAGGTTACAATATATTGCACTGTGAAGGGAGCTTTCTTCAGGTTACAATATATTGCACTGTGTTTTTTTCATTTACGACAAATTACTAGACAAAATGTACTTTGAACAAAAATATAACAATATAATGTGCATCTTGTTGTGTTTCCATGCTTTAAAAGTAATTATTTATTAAAATGATGAATATTTTTTAAAATAAAAAGAAAGCTGTGATTATGGAACATTGATTAGTCAATCTTGGAGGGGAAAAGATGTCTTAAAATTGAACTGATTAATTTATGGACGTTACAGTATCTAAAATTAATTTAACTTTAAAAAATGATAATATACTGAGTTTTTTTTAAAATTATGTATATGAATGTATTATTACATATTTTTTATACACTAAGGAAATATTTTATGCTATAAATATGATTAACTGCTGTGTTTAAAATTCAGTTTTTTTAATTTCTTTTAAAAATTGATTATTTGAATAAAAATAAAATGCTGATATTTCACAGAGATTAAAAACCACTTGCAAGCCATCACAAGAATGGCAACCAGGTGATGTGTCTTTGAGAGAACAGTACAGATTGGACACCAGTCAATCAGAATTATGCACTTTTAGAAGCACATGTAGCAGGTCCACGTAGAACTAATTGCTTAAGAACACCCTAATACTAATACTATCAATTTATGCATCATTTTGAATGGATCAACACGTGTTTGTATGATAGTTTCATATGGCTCAACATGTGTTTGTAAGATAGTTTCATATGGCTCAATATGTGTTTGTAGGATAGTTTCATATAGATCAACATGTGTTTGTAGGATAGTTTCATATGGATCAACATGTGTTTGTAGGATAGTTTATATAGATCAACATGTGTTTGTAGGATACTTTCAAATGGATCAACATGTGTTTGTAGGATAGTTTCATATAGATCAACATGTGTTTGTAGAATAGTTTCATATGGATCAACATGTGTTTGTAGGATAGTTTCTTATAGATCAACATGTTTGTAGGATAGTTTCATATGGATCAACATGTGTTTGTAGGATAGTTTCATATAGATCAACATGTGTTTGTAGGATAGTTTCATATGGATCAACATGTGTTTGTAGGATAGTTTATATAGATCAACATGTGTTTGTAGGATACTTTCAAATGGATCAACATGTGTTTGTAGGATAGTTTCATATAGATCAACATGTGTTTGTAGAATAGTTTCATATGGATTAACATGTGTTTGTAGGATAGTTTCTTATAGATCAACATGTTTGTAGGATAGTTTCATATGGATCAACATGTGTTTGTAGGATAGTTTCATATGGATCAACATGTGTTTGTAGGATAGTTTCATATAGATCAACATATTTGTAGGATAGTTTCATATAGATCAACATGTGTTTGTAGGATAGTTTCATCCCTAATAAACTTCACATGATCTTGGGGAGCCATGTTATTTTATAACCTCAATTAGTTGCTTCCTAAAGTTAAACATCCAGATTTGGATTCTGTTAGTTAGGAGTGGGTTAAAACTCTATGGTTGGTCTTATTCCTTGATTAAATGAAGGCATTATGCATGTATTTCAACAGTGACCAATATTTTAAAATGATTTCAGTCCTTTCATGTAAAAATTGGAATTTAGTGACAACCCTGTGAGAATTTGTTTAAAAACACCCGACGATTGTTCATAAGAAATTTATTGGAAGACATTCCTATCAAAAAAGGCTTGTCAACTTGTTTCCTCACTAAATAATCTCAAAGATATCATTCCATTTTCCAGTTATCATTCCATTTTCCAGTAATTCCCCCCAAAAAGTGTCTGTAATTTATATATTTATATAAAACTCCTAAAACAGGTATTGTAAAATTTACATAATTAAGAAATCAAATCCAGTTTTTTTATAAAAATGTAATCTTTATTCATATACAATTTATTCTTATATTAAATCCAATGAACATAAAATTTTTATTGCAAAATAATTTGGTATAAAAACTATGGTACGGTAGTTAAAAAATTGATTTTGTGAACATGAAACCTTTGCTTAAAAAGTGCAAACATTAAAAATGTAAAAAAAATTCTCAATCTTGTTACCATTTAAAAATTATAAAACGGTTTAAAATTGAAAAGTTGTTGAAAAGAAGAGGAGTTACAAATGTTCATGTTTGTTTCGTACTGGTCCTACTTTTGCTGCCATTTGAAGAGGGACTACTCTCAATTTTTGAGGTAAGAACAGTCAGGCGATCTTTGGCGTTCTTTAACATCTGCTCAAGTTCTGTCTGGAATTTTTTAAAACTTGAAAGTTAATCCTAAGAAGAGACATATCTAGCACTTGTAGACATGGAAATGAATCAATGTTGTCATTGTGGAAATCAAAAGAGCATTATAACTGGCAATATTTCTATTTAGACTGACTCACATAAAGTACATCATCTTACTATATAGCTACGCAATCATTTTTTTGAAACTGTTTCCCGTTCAATAATAAATTTGGAATTCAGACTTCAGGGTTAAGTTTGGTGAAACTGAAATGTTTAAGTCCATGTTGTGAAGGGCCCGAGTCATTAACTGCAATATGAGAGAATTACCTGGTTGTAGCGTAGAAACAGCCGTGTAGATTTCAAGTTCTTCTTCTTGTGCACGTGTTTGAGTCCATGTTCCAGACACAAGACTTGCTCATCTTGTTCATTCAGAACCTTCACTCGGAGATAAAAATATTCAGTTAGATCTCGTACAGCCGGCTTCGGATTGGCAACACAAAATCAGCATGCTTCAATCTTCTTCACACGGCTTGGATACTGTTCTTCATATATTACTCTCAATTTATAACCTTCCCATAGCTTGGATACTGTTCTTCATATATTACTCTCAATTTATAACCTTCCCATAGCTTGGATACTGTTCTTCATATATTACTCTCAATTTATAACCTTCCCATAGCTTGGATACTGTTCTTCATATATTACTCTCAATTTATAACCTTCCCATAGCTTGGATACTGTTCTTCATATATTACTCTCAATTTATAACCTTCCCATAGCTTGGATACTGTTCTTCATATATTACTCTCAATTTATAACCTTCCCATAGCTTGGATACTGTTCTTCATATATTACTCTCAATTTATAACCTTCCCATAGCTTGGATACTGTTCTTCATATATTACTCTCAATTTATAGATCAAATTAAACGGAATAAATGAGACCAAACAATCAATAAGAAAAATATACACAATATCTAAAATAAAAAACAACAACATATGGCTCAAGAACATTTACATAATATCAGGAAATTAGCTTGTACTTGATAAACTTAATAGACACAATCAAGAATTTATATGATGAATAATTTCATTAAAAGATTTAGGACATTACCATCACACTGCAAAAAGAACATCATAATTTTTACATAGCTGTTAAATTGTTTCCTATTTACTACATTAGCCTTCAGACCACTTCACGTATGCAAGGGTCCACCAGTTTAGTAGGTAGGCTAAACATTTGTGAATAGGTGGTCTAAACATTTTGTGTACAGGTAGGCTAAACATTGTGTGAATGAAAAGGTAGACCATACATTGTGTGAATAGGTGGACCATCTATTGTGCTAATATTTATATTTCATAATATTCTACCCAATAGAGCCGCTATCATACAAACTTCATTATGTGAAATAATAACAAGAGGCTTGGAATACGATAAAGCTAAAAAAGTATTTATGTTTCATAATCTTCTACCTACTTTTTTAGCATTAGCTTTATCGTATTCCAAACCTCTTGTTATTACTTGACATAATGAAGACTATGATAGCGCTCTACCGTTGGCAGCTCACCATAGACAAGAAGCAGATCCTATCGCAAACCTCACAGACTTTTTCATTTTCGATAACTGACAAGCGCCTCTTGTTGCTAGAACCAGGTGGGGGCGATTGATTAAAGACCGATCTTTTCTCACTGCGCAGACCGGCGGCATGGAGCTGGGTTCTCATGTCCAGTTCTTTATATCTTTGGAAAATTAAAAAAACACTGATTGTATCATTTCATTGGTGATCAAATTAATTGAAATTTATATAGGTATATAGTAAAGTAACATTTCAAAAAACATTAAATTAGGAAATTGAAAAAATGCACAATAAAAATCCATTTTCTTGAAGGTCTTTCACTGAGAAAATCTTATTTCCCCTTTGAATTCGAGTTTGAAGTTTAGTAAATTTTATAGCTAAATGTATCAATGAGATAGGCACGCCTTAGAAAAATGAGCCAAAAAATAAATGAAAAGACACATCACAAAACCAGTGACTACATCAGCTAGCAGAAACATACAAGATGAGCTGCTACTGTGGACCATGGGTCATAATTACCTATCAAATTTCTCATTTATTGAGCTGGTTCAGTAAGTTCAAAGAACAAAAAAAATGATAAAATTCAAACTTACACCAAGGAAGAAAACAATGGAAGGGCTTCTGTCAATGTTGCAGCATCCACTTTGTCATCCTGCATCAGTCCACACAACAGTAAACACATACTGAACAACTCACGTTCTCCACTTTTGGTCAGTGCCTGAAGTTAACAAATTTTTTAAAGAAATA
The DNA here is from genome assembly GCA_964017045.1 of Omphiscola glabra. Classification (NCBI taxonomy): domain Eukaryota; kingdom Metazoa; phylum Mollusca; class Gastropoda; family Lymnaeidae; genus Omphiscola; species Omphiscola glabra. The sequence goes on from OZ024800.1 coordinate 14,422,084, forward strand.
TTCACATAGAGAAATCTTTTACGCATGCAGACAAGATTGTGAAAATTTGCTTCACTTCAGCTGAAATTATTGACTTATTTCAAATCAATTTGAACAGTATTTTATTTGAGTTACTGGGACAATGGCAAACATTTCCTGAGGGACAATGGCAAACATTTCCTGTGGGACAATGGCAAACATTTCCTGTGGGACAATGGCAAACTTTTTCTGTGGGACAATGTCAAACATTTCCTGTGGGACAATGGCAAACATTTCCTGTGGGACAATGGCAAACATTTCCTGAGGGACAATGGCAAACATTTCCTGTGGGACAATGGCAAACATTTCCTGTGGGACAATGGCAAACTTGTCCTGAGGGACAATGGCAAACATTTCCTGACAAAGTAAAAAGTAAATGTTTATTGATTGGTCATCGTTGTGGTGACACCAGTGATCAGGCCTGAGCCAACACTCTTCACTGACCTGAGATGCTTCCATTCCCATAGGTAGCCACTTGTTTGAAGCGGCGTAGTGGACGCTCTCAGACACACTGTAGCCACAGGACACCGTGGCCGTGTAAGTGCCAGGAAATACAACAACAAACTGGCGTGCGCTGTGGATGCACCGACTGACCTTGACACCATGTTCCCTGAGGTGGCTCGGATTAACCTAATGGGAGGAAACAAACAAAACAATAAAATTTTACAACGGCCAGAAAACGAAACGTCCATCATGAGGAAAATTAATCAGGTCTTAGAAACTGGGCTATATAAAATAATAACAGTATGTAGACAGAATGTTGTAGGCCATGAATAATGGACATTAATAACACAGCTAACAAGAGATATCAATGTGTACATTAAAGAATATATTATGTATTGTAACTTGGTTGAAACAATTTTACAAGTGGAAGAAATCTGTATTGTTGCGGTCTTCTTTGGTTGTCTAGGTTCACGAAATGTTACGGCCTTCTTCCGTTGTCTTCTCTTAATGTTAATGATTGTAACTTGTCACACCAGGTTCACAATAAAGATTAAAAAAACAGCGTCCAATGTCAATTCTGTATTTATTTCTGTATACTAAACAATCCACTTGTTAACAAATACATCTTGCAGATACACAGCATACTCAGGCAACAAGCCCTACAGTGACTCTAACAAACCTACTACCTCTCTCACTACTCGACTCTTGACTACTCTAACGATCTACTCCGGACTCTCTTAACTAAGTTTTCAACTAACAGCTCACAACTAACGATCATTTCACACACTGCCTTTTATATCTGTACACACCCACCCCGCATACACTAAAGCTCAACACGAACCAACTTCACGCTCTGACCTCACCATCAACAACTCACAAAACACTCACATGATCGACAACTCGCCTTACCAAACATTCATAACAAATCCAGTTCACAACATTTATGTCATTCCAAGGCCTACCATGACACAGTCCTCCTTCAGCCACCTTGGTTTACTACATAATAATGTGGGGGCTAATTCTGCCATTGCAGATCGGAACTTTGAACGCTGTGACTTTGGAATGCAATACCTGCAAAATGTTTCATAGTCATTTATTTCTCACAGACATTTTGAGAGCAAAGTCAACTAAACAAATACATTTGATAAGAGAAGTTGCAGTGCTCCATGAGCAACTTTGGAGACTATTTTATGTTAATAAATACATGGTGTTAAAATAGTTACTGGAGTGAAATTTGGTAACGTTGGCTAATACCCAAAGAATAAAAGTTGTTGGGATACATGGAGTTGCTTTACTGGAAGGCGGAGTCACTGTGTTCAGTGACAGGAAGGGGGAGTCACTGTGTTCAGTGACTGGAAGGGGGAGTTACTGTGTTCAGCGACTGGAAGGGGGAGTCACTGTGTTCAGTGACTGGAAGGGGGAGTCACTGTGTTCAGCGACTGGAAGGGGGAGTCAACATGTTCAGTGACTGGAAGGGGGAGTCACTGTGTTCAGCGACTGGAAGGGGGAGTCAACATGTTCAGTGACTGGAAGGGGGAGTCACTGTGTTCAGCGACTGGAAGGGGGAGTTACTGTGTTCAGCGACTGGAAGGGGGAGTCACTGTGTTCAGCGACTGGAAGGGGGAGTCACTGTGTTCAGCGACTGGAAGGGGGAGTCACTGTGTTCAGACTGGAGGGGGAGTCACTGTATTCGGTGACTGGAAGGGGGAGTCACTGGGTTCAGTGACTGGAAGGGGGAGTCACTGTGTTCAGCGACTGGAAGGAGGAGTCACTGTGTTCAGACTGGAAGGGGGAGTCACTGTATTCGGTGACTGGAAGGGGGAGTCACTGTGTTCAGACTGGAGGGGGAGTCACTGTATTCGGTGACTGGAAGGGGGAGTCACCGGGCTTATTGAAACTTTCAAAGTTTATTTAAGTTTCCATTCCTTTCCAGTTATGAACTGAACTTAATACTGACCAGATAATGTCTGCCCCTGTGTGAAGATACTGGATGTAAGGTAAACAGTGGGGGTCAGTAGACCAGCATGAGGTAGAAAATAACATGGCCATGTGTAACGTGGGGATGGTGATACCTGACACAGGACCCAGGTATTTCAGGAGACAGTTGGGATTTTCTGGGATATTGTTTAGGTTCCAAGTATGTCTGAGGATGGGAAAACAAAGCTGTTAATAAACAAATGAGATGGAGGCTAATAGGCCACAGTTATATAAATAGGATGGTGACTAATCAAATAGGCCACAGTTATATAAATAGGATGGTGACTATTCAAATAGGCCAGTTATATAAATAGGATGGTGACTAATCAAATAGGCCACAGTTATATAAATAGGATGGTGACTAATCATTTAGGCCTGAGTTATATAAATAGGATGGTGACTAATCATATAGGCCACAGTTAAATTAATGAGATGGTAACTAATCAAATAGGCCTGAGTTATATAAATGAGATGGTAACTAATCAAAGAGGCCAGTTATAAAAATAGGATGGTGACTAATCAAATTGGCCAAAGTTATATAAATAGGATGGTAACTAATAAAATTGGCCAGAGTTATATCCCACTGACTTAAAATTTCAACTGCCATATCAATTTCTAACTCATGACAAGTTTTCAACTTTGTTCTATTTTCTAACTAGTTTTAGTACCTACGTCTAGGACTGATTCTAGGTGACCAGAATTTTCGATTACTAAAAGTTTATAACACTGCTTCTCGGTGACCAGATTTTTTAATTATTTAAAGTTTACTAACAATCTTACTAATGATAATAAGGTAAATTTTAACCGAGCCCATTCTAACAGTCTATTGTTTAAAGTTAAATTTTTTGTTTAAAGCTAAATTTATTGTTTAAAGCTAATTTTTTGCTTAAAGCTAAATTTTTTGTTTAAAGCTAAATTTATTGTTTAAAGCTAATTTTTTGTTTACAGCTAAATTTGTTGTTTAAAGCTAAATTTGTTGTTTAAAGCTAAATTTATTGTTTAAAGCTAATTTTTTGTTTACAGCTAAATTTGTTCTTTAAAGCTAAATTTGTGTACCTTGAACACTTGTCACAACTGCCAATCAAGTTAAAACATATTAAAAAGAACTATGTTCAAAATTTGATATGAGAAAGGATAGGACTGACCTGGAATAAACGCTGTCCTTGCGTGTAGGGAAGGCACTTGCCTGTGCCCGAGTATTGATGTGGCCACACTGTACACTAACATGTTTGGTTCTTTCATCAACCACACGCCAGTAATCAAGCTTTGAGGACGATCAGAGAAAAACAATACAATTCTTAACACACACACACAATTTATGATTAAATCCAAAACAAAGAACAGAAATAAATTAGGAAAATATTTAAGATTATTAAAAATACTTTAGGAATTTCCTATCTTTACGTTTGTTTTATTCCCTTCAAATCATGGCAAACAAAGCAATTGGGTTTGTGAAGGGCTTTCAGAAATCTTGAGTTAACAAGTTAACAAAGTGTTTTTAAAAGAGCTCATTAAAAAAAAAAAAAAAAAAAAAACAGGGAGAATACAGCATCGTTTACCTCAACCTGGGCTGGTGAAGGATCCTCTTTGTACCACATAGACTGGACATTTCTAGCTATTCTGCTGAACCAACTGACAGGCATAGACTTGCCCTGAGGAATGTTTTAAAACTGAATCAGAGATGGAATGGTGATGACCATTGTGACTTTAGGCACAATTATGACTTTTTCCCTCATGAGCAGGGATTCCCAACCTTTCAATATTCTGCACCCTTGACAAATTGTTTGACTAGGTCTCACACCCTAACAAAATTTTTACTTAACAAAATTTTTATTAAGTCTTGCAGCACCTGAAAAAGTAACAATGTATAACTGACTTCTAATCTTTTTAAATTGCATTACAAAGAGAGCTATCCAGCCAAGAAAACAAATTTTCAAATATAAAGATGTATATCATAATATAAAATTCTAATGTTTCTTTGTTCTAATAATAACTTTTACTCCCCCCCCCCCCCCACCTTTTCCTGAAATTCCACTTCAAACCCACAGGTTGTAAAACTTTACTACTAAGGTTTCTAAGCTACACAAGAGAATTTATTTTACAAAATGGGACAATAAAAAAATTACTGTCAACTATCTAATTTTTTACAGTAATTCCCAAAGTAGTTGTGTAAATAAAGAAACATTGAGTAGAATTTGTTAAAATTTTGTTTCAAAGCAGTATTACAGTAACAGGTCTTCTAGACTTATAATATATTGCTGTATCTACTTAATTTAATCATAAGTCATATATATATTTTAGGGGAATAAGAAGGGTGGTCGGCTACAAAATAAAGACATGTGCAGGGTGGCATTGCTAGGGTTTGTGCCACTCTGAGCAGGTCAAGCTTTTTGCCGCACCCTTCCAAACTCTGCGGTTGTCCCAAAATGCCGCCCCTCAATTTAAGAAAAAAAGTGCTGTCCAGCCCCCCCACCCCTTTCCTACACCACTGCGTGTGCAAAATTAATCATGTTTTCCCTCATTTTGCAGTTGCCGGGATTGGCTTAGACTACTTAGAGCAGGCCAGCACAACCCAAAATGCAAGGCGGGCCACAATACTTTATGAAAAACTTGTGCAGGCCGAAAGAAAATAGGACAGGGGGAAAGCTATTAAGAAAATAATTAATAATAAAGAAAGTTTTGTTAACTCGCAGGCCACAAAGTGGGTGCTGGCGGCCATATGTTGTGCAGGCCTAGCTTAGAGAGTATCAAAGTACCTACATTGAATAATCAAAGTGAAGTGCCGCGAGGTCCTATTTTTAGATATGTTCATTATGGTTACAGTATTACGGGCAGACAAGCAAAGAGAGTAAATGTGTTGGACCTTATACTGTATGTTTATTCTTTTTGAAGTCTTTTTACATATGGTACACAATAATTTTTAAATGTTTAGATTTTTTAAGTCTTTTTACATATGGTACACAATAATTATTTTTAAATGTTTGGATTTTTGAAAAAAACATATTTTAATTTAGTAATGCATTGCTTTTCCTGGCATATTAATTAATGTGGTCGGCATATGAGCGGGTCACACACTTTTTACTGCAAAAACTAAGCGGGTCAGCTTATGAAAGAAAGGGCTTTTGAATGAGAATATAACATAATTAATAATGTATTTTATAAAACAAATTAAGCCTGTTTAGTACTTCCTATAAAATTTAATCACTGCTGCTTCCATCAGTTACATTAAATATTGTTTCTAAAATGACAAGCGTTGTAGAATTTGTATAGATTAAGCAGAATTGATGTTATCTTACTTTAGTAATAGCATCATCTTCCACGGTCTGCAGATCATAAATGGCCTTGACCTCATCTTCCAACTGCTGCTTCTCCTCATGGGACAGTGTTGCATATGGAAAGACATGATGGCAATAGATGTCATACAGACGAACTGTCCTGTCCATGGCCTGCAGAAGTAAACAGCTGTCAGTTGAGTCAGTGGCACCAAAGCTTCTCACACTAATCAAATAGAAACTTTTGTGTGTGCTACACACTCAGTCTGTGGGACCAACACCATCTCACACTAATCAAATAGTCACTTTTTTTTTATTAGCACCTCCAGTTAGTGTAGGTGAAGCACTTGTCTTGTAATATAAAATTAAAATACACTCTCCTTATACCAGTTGGATGTTAAAAGTAGCTTTGATTTATCTCAAGTTTATTATCAAAGAGTATACAAAACTAATCATGAAACTACTGTGGCTGGTGCATGGTGACCACCGGGATTGAAACAACTTTGACAAAATTGGACTTTTTCTTTCCAATTTGTATTACTAAAATCCTAAATCTCCGGTCAAATTCACAAATGGAGCAAACCTGCTTTGGAATATTCATAATGTCAGCAACCCTTGCCCAATGTTTTTTGTCTGACATTTTCTTTGGTCCACCAGATTCCTCTACAAGATGGTACAGCTGAGGTAGATCTACTTGTACCCCTCCAATCTGGAACACAAACAGGGAAAATAGTTGTTTTTTAAAATTATTTTTTATGTACTTCTTCATTTTAATTTAACCAGCTATAAAAGAGTAATATATATAATAGAATGAGCTAGGCTGACCGCAACGCCAAACAACGAAAAGATTTAAATACGCTCGGATTCTTAAAAACGATCAAAGTTACTTTCTATTATTTTACGGAAATCGAATAAATTTAAATGCGCAAAATATATTATTATATCCGCTTTCATTTTAGTAAAAGTTTAAGTATTATAATTATAAATTACAAGTAAATTTAAAGTAACAATTAAGAAACTATGTTAAATGTTTTATATGACTGAAAGGTATGGAAAAAAAAAATTATGATCAAAGAATTACACCATAATCACAGTTATCGGGAAAACCCAAACATCAGTTGTTTTTAGTGTGTTTTTAGTGTTTTAGTGCATTGTTAATATGGCGAAATAAAATTAAAATTAATTTATTATAAATAATTATGAAAATGACATCATATCGCAAACGCCTCTTTTAGCCAAAACACTTCTTTCTTTGATTTAATAACCACGCATTACAAAACTGATTATGTCTATTCCCTTTCTTAAAAGTAAGATTTTATTAATGTTATTTTAAACGGGGGGGGGGGGGGGTTTGGTCTCAAAATAAAGGATTGAATTTACTTTAATAAATAATTAACCTTCTTGGGTACATACATATCGGAGGTAGGAAATAGGATGTGTACATTTTTACGTGGATGACAATATATTTAAATCCTATGGTATTACATTTGAGAAAAAAATAGATTTTACATTCTCTTTTTACAAATAAACATATGTTTACCAATTAAGAAAATCAATGGGGTTAACAAAATGTGGGTACATGAATATCAAAACCCAATCATTTTACACACTTGAAAATTTAATTTTGAAAAATTGAGTTGGGTTAATCTTCCTCGGGGCTCTAGTTGGCATGTCCGTCCCAAAAATGGCATGTCGATAAAGAGGCGTTTGCCACAAACCCCCTGAAACGTTACCCGGGGTACATGATCACCGTGTAAGGGACCTGCGCCGAAAGGCAAAGGTAACGCACGGAAACTGCGTTAGAAAGAGCACGGCTGCATGGTTTCCTACCAAATGCAGTTGAAAATAACGTAGACACAGGTCGGGACATGATTACAGTTGCCGCATGGATATGAGGCGAAGGAGTGTGGCGACCCTAGCCGATGATTCCAAATATGCAGTCTTTGAGGGTACTGCTCCTAGCAACCTCTTTTTCTCATTTCCCAGCTGCGGCGTGAATTAGTCACGCCGCAGAAAACCACGTAATCCCTATTAGAGGGCGTCTGTAAAACACCTACGCGTCCCGGTATGGGAAGGGGGGGCATTAGAGACGTAAAATATATCCACCCCAGCCCAAGGAAGTCCGGCCTGGTTGCTGTGTTAAAGCAGCACCCAGGCCGGCTAGGTGTTCCTTCTCTGATGCCGCCTCACTCGCATAGTCAATCGAGTGCAAGGGTGGGTGGGGCTGTCTCAGGGACGGAGGGCCCCCGGCATGCCGCTTCGCGGCCTGACTGGACTAAAGACCCCTGGGGTAGTGGTTGAATGCCGGTTAGGAGCGGCATTGGTGTGCTGAGGAAGACTTCGTGAGCTTCCGCTCGATGGTTTTTCTGATTTTCTTAAGTAGTAGTTGGGTTAATATTTTCTTTAAAAAAAAAATAGATAATTTTGTTTTTACTTTGCGAAAAGTAAATTGGTCTGTGTATTTTTATGAGATTAACAATTTAAAAAAAAAAAGAAAAAGACACTCAAGTCTGTTGTAGTTACTCAAGTCTGTTATAGACACCCAAGTCTGTTATAGGCACCCAAGTCTTATAGACACCCAAGTCTGTTATAGACACCCAAGTCTTTTATAGACACCCAAGTCTGTTATAGACACTCAAGTCTGTTATAGACACTCAAGTCTGTTATAGACACTCAAGTCTGTCATAGACACTCAAGTCTGTTATAGACACTCAAGTCTGTTAAAGATACTCAAGTCTGTTGTATACACTCAAGTCTGTTGTAGATGTGAAAAATGGTTGTCAGATTCTTCTTTAGATAAAAGAAATCTTTGTTTGACGGCTTTCCAATAATTTATAATTTAAAAAACAAGCAAAGGTTTGTTTAAATTTTTGATGAAGATATGAATATATCAAATTCCGTTAATATAAAATATATTTGTCACATAGAGTTTTTTTTGTAAATTTAAGATTATGTTTTCACAATTTTTAGAGAAAAAAATGTGTAGTTCAAGAGCACGAAAAGGGGTAAATCTAATGTATTTATCTAGCGTAGAAATCGTCCCTCAATTAAATTATTTTGTGACAAAAGTGATATAATTAGTGATAGTTTAAATTGGATAATTTAAGGTCATGTTTAGAGGGGAAAAAAAAGTAGGCGTGAAAGGGAGTAGGGTAGGCGTATAATATATAGCAGATAAATACTTCTCAAAACTTAATGATGTTAGAAACATTAATATCATCACATAGATACTTCTTTTAAAAGTTGTGATGAGTTTTTGCAATAGTAGGTACAAATTATCGCAAAGGACCTACCATTTTTATCCCGATAACAGTCAAGGGGTTAGAATCCCTGAGAGTCTGTTTGTGCCAGGCGGACTATAAGTATTAGCGTAGGGATACTAAAGGCAAAGGAGGGAGTGCTGTAGTAGTGTGAAGGTGGTCAGTAGAACATGGAGAGCGAGGGGGTAGGACGCTGACTGATCTGGATCAGTGTTATTGTTAGTTGGTGTTAGTAGTGTTGTGATCCCTATAATATGTGTGGTTCTTTGGCTAAGATTGTTAGCGGAATCCACATTACTAAAGGGAGAACTGGTTAGATTAGAAGGTAGTAGAATAAAAGCTCATTATTAATAACTGCAAAGAACTTTGTGTCAAGTGTTTGTGTACTTTGTATACAGTGACAGTGTGTTTAAATTATCATACCCTAGACAACGGAGCCACGCGAATCTATTCGAGACAATAACATCGGGTCATATATTCTAGTAATAAATAGTGGAACAAGATATGTAATATATTACGTTATCTAAAAACATAAATGACTTTAGTCAACTACTAATCTTTAATATATTTTAATTTCAAATATGTTCAATGAAATTTTACAAAGCTGCAATTGTTTTTGAGATGAATTATTTTAATGGAAAATCAATTAATTTTTTTCTGGAAAAAAAGAGAAAGTCTGGTTGTTCTGTTTTAATATCACTGGTCGCTGCCATGGCATGACTTGTTAAACATGGCTTGGATGACAATACTATGAAAGGAGATAAATTATTCATACTCAAAATATGCTATATTTAAAAAAATTAATATTTTTGGATCTGTTCAAATAAGCCCTACTTAAGCTACTTGAATTCAATGTAGAAAAAATAAACAAGAATAAGGAAGTCCCCAGAAAATGTTAAGATGTTCAAGGGCAAACTACTCTGTTTTACAAAAAAATTGGACGCACCCCATTGCTAGGCAATTGTTACAAATGATCCAAGGGAACAGAGCTGAGAACTTCAAATAGTATTGACAGATTTAAGGGATCAATTCCTTAAATCAAATGAGTGATAACTTAGTGTGAGAAAGCTGTAGTCTTCATCCACTTTGATCCAGATGAAAAAAAGACAAACAACTTACCTGAGGTGTTGTTGAAATGTTAGAATTCTCAGAAAGTAGATGTTGGTTTATTGCTGCGCTGTGTTGGACATTGGGTCCCCATCTGTTACAAAAATGAAAAACCAAACAATTTTGAAGAGTTTTCTTTGTAAGTGTTAAAGTATAAATCTAAGAGAATAAACAGAATATTCCTTTATACTTGTTTTGTTTTCTTAATATGAAATAAAAATAATATTACCTCTTGTGGAGTCTGTGAATTTGTTGAACTTGTGGGGTGAATCTGACATCATCACCAATTTTATTGCTATCAAGCTGTTGTATAGAAAAAGTAGTTGGTATGGCAAGTATCCTTTGAAATCTATACATTCATTCTTGTACATAATGAAGATATAATTGCCAACTGTTCTAATCTCTGCTCTTGGAACATAGTCTTTGAAAACTGTCACACATTGAATATCATAATCCAGATAAATACTTATCATCATTAATAGCTGGTTTTATACCAATTCAAAAACCATTTAGCAGCAACATACCTTCCAGCTAGGCGGTGGGATAATCCTACACATCCCATGAGGCTCTGCCATTGGCTGGATTTTATTAATATATGCAAGCGGGTCAGCGAACTCTGCTTCGGTAGGATGGAAGGTTGGGATGGTGTTCTCATCAGATGATAGATGTGTTGATGGTGAGGATGAAAGTTTGGCTGGAAGGATAAAGGGTTCAAAATATGGTTTCAAGTAGAGATACTCAGCAGACTTGCACATTTCTAAAAAAGGTATACAAGATCTCTTTGACTTTCCTTCGATTATATTATCAATGTCACCTGTAAGTGTGGATCATATACAATGTCACCTGTAGGTGTGGATCATATACAATGTCACCTGTAAGTGTGGATCATATACAATGTCACCTGTAGGTGTGGATCATATACTTTCTATCAACAAAATATGGAGCTTTGAAGCAACAGTATTAACGTTGAAACTAATTAAAATGATGAGTTACAGTATTTGGTTCAAACCCTAAATACATCTGTTTCTACTTCCATTTAAGATTTTCCTTTTAATCTGGATAATAGATATATTAGGGTTAAGAATATAGCATTCTTTTTTTTTTTTTTTTTTTTTTTGCAGAACAAAGAGTGCATAAGTTAATCTTTGGTAGAAATCCATTCAAAATGGCATTTAAAAAAAAAAACACTTTTCTGACCACTACAAAATATATTAGCTACTGCAGAGAAAGGGTACAGATGAATGACCTTGATTATTAAGCATTGATTCCATTTTTATAGGCAAAGACAGTGTAAGCATTTTGAATTACTTAAAAATAGAAGGCACAACATGTCTTATCTCTCAACAGATAAAGTAATAAACAGAACCTAAAAGATACTCTTTAAACCAAATGCTTAATATTAAGACCTTACCTTTCTTGGGTGGTGTTTTCTTTGGTGATATAACATCCTTTAGATCTTTGTTTTGCCTTGTGATGACAGTCTCAGTGCTCTTGGTCCTGACAGCTCCTATCTTCCTGGGTTCCTCTGTGTGATCTGATGGCTGCACCGTGCCTTTATTTCCTTCATCTGGACTTTGATCCTGAATCTTCCTACCACTGGCAGACAACTTCTCCACCTGGACATTTCTTGACATAGTTTTCTCCCCTTCCTCAACCGTTTTGGTTTCTGTTTTAGTCTTAATCTTGACAGCAGAATTTTCTCTTTTTGCTCTCTTCAGAGCTAATTTGGACGCCAACAACAAACTATACCCTCTCGTTCGAACTCTTTCTAATGGACGTATTTTGTATGAGCTTCTTGGTTTTAACTCTGTGAACTTCTTGCCATTTTTTCTGTCATTTTTCTTCCGTTGCTTCACTTCTCTGTGTACATCTACTTCCTCCATTTTCTTTGTTTCTTTCCCGCTTTCAACCTCCTCTGCACCTTTACTTGTTAGCTGTGACTTTACAGAATGTCCACTGACTGACCTAGATATTTCCCTAAGCCGCAGACTAACCCGCCTTTTGGATTTTAAATCTTTTTGAGACCTCCTCATCAGTTTTCTCCCTCTGTTTTCTTCTTCTGCTTTTCTTTTCCTTCCTCTTCTTTCCAACATTTTAACCTCCCGCTTTTGTGTCTTCACCCTTGTCCGGTTGGACTGACCCTCTGACCTCTGACCTAGCCTCCTGACCTGTCTGGCAACACTGCTCAATTTGTCCATTAAATTTTTCCTGGCACTCTTGGCTAAGCTGGTCTCATGATTCACGCGCCTGGAGTTGTTCCCTGATGGTGTGAGGCTCCCAGGTTGACCAGGACTGCGGCTGGCAGCTCGGACAGGGGTGAAGGCACCTAAAGCGGATCTCTGAAAAATATTGTATTTAAAAGAAAAATGTTATTTCTGGTGTGGAAAACATGGACAGCACATAGACATTACCATGAATGTAAGATTTCTGCTTTAACCCCAGCCCAGTAGCACAGAGACATTACCATGAATGTAAGATTTCTGCTGTAACCCCAGCCCAGTAGCACAGAGACATTACCATGAATGTAAGATTTCTGCTTTAACCCCAGCCCAGTAGCACAGAGACATTACCATGAATGTAAGATTTCTGCTTTAACCCCAGCCTAGTAGCACAGAGACATTACCATGAATGTAAGATTTCTGCTTTAACCCCAGCCCAGTAGCACAGAGACATTACAATGAATGTAAGATTTCTGCTTTAACCCCAGCTCAGTAGTATAAGATTTTATAGAAAGTTTAAAAACGCAACCAACCTTCTTCCCCCCCCCCCCCCCCCCCCCATAAATATATGTGAAACATAAATCTTCATTGAACTATAGAAAATATTTCTCTACAATAATACTGGTATCAAACATGTTTAAATATGGCAACATCTATATAAATTTTGTTTAATAAGATTGAAAGCTTTAAACATTGAAACCGTGTTCATGTTAGAGAAAAAGACAATGCCCTTTTTTTAAAATAGCCATGTTTGACAATGTCTCTCTAAAGCATTATGACAGCTGAGCTTTGCCTCAAAGAAAAAAAAAATAATATCTCAGTCGCTCAGTGAGAAGAGCAATACTGGATATGGACAACAGTGTAAGGAAATTTGATAGATACTGCCCACTGCCCTTACGACAAAAGCTATCTAGAAAAGGTACAAATGAGATGGCTTGCACATATCAAAATGATATGCAGACAATAAATAGGCCATTTAGGCTGGGTTGGGTTTAGTGTCTCTAAAGTATATGTAAGCAGCCTTACTTTATCATCTTACAGCATGGATGGAGAGACTTAACAAGGGGACCAATAGAAATTTCCTATAAATTTTCATTGTTAAGAAGTTCTTATTGGATAATAAAGCTGGATTACCTGCTTAGGTCAAAGGTCATTTAATTTTTTTAAAACATCTTTTAAAAATCTATTTGTTGACCTAGTTTTAAAATACCAGCTCAAAATGTCAGAGCTGACATTGATTCAGACCTGGCTTTAAATTCAAACTGCTCAAGAGTTTAGCCAGTTAGTCGTGGCTATGTAGAATCGGCGATGCTCAAGGGTTGGAAGACAAAGACACAGAAGGCAGAAAGTATCTTCTTAAATGTCCATATTTTTAGTCTATTTTAGACATTATGTTTTGGTTCAGTGCAGGTAAATGCACTGCATATCCCAAACATGGCTGGGGGCAGAAACTTTTTAAGTCTATGAAACATCAGAAAGATGGCCAAAAGATAGAGCAGAATAAAAGGGAGAAGATGGGAACGATGACCAAATAAAAGGAATGTAGTAACAAGGCAAGTGACTGTGAGTAAGTCCAAGTAGATTGAGAATGTAAGCTACAATGGGGATATTTTTTAAACATACAGCCATGTAAGTTGAAACCAGACTATAAATGTATGAGTCAGGGGAAACAATGCAGATGTAATCTCAAAGCAAGCAGGTGCATAGCAATGACACACGTATCCACATCAAAGATTAGTTTCATATCAATCACATAATTTAATCTGCTTGACAAAGTATTTAAGGCACAAGCTTAAATCTACATAAAACAGGGTTGGGTTCATTACTAATACTCTAAATTTCCTGCACACAAAAAAAAAAAAGGCTGGCAAACATATACATAACTTAAGCTCATAACAGTTGCTGCCCGTGACACAAGCACAAATGGAAATGAGGCTATCTTTAGACAAAGAGAAATATATAATTAATCTCTAAGGCATGTGGCTCCTCATTCCATTGCTTTAAACTCTCTTATAATAAATTATTGCTTCATAATGTTATGCCATTTAAAAAATAACTACCCTCTTTAATCAAATACCCTTGAAATCTCCACTGTCCCCAAAGTTATAGGCAAAGGCCCCAAGCAATGCTTAAAAAATTAAAATTGGATGAAATTTATTTAAAATATAAAAATAATCATAATTTTTTTTTTTTTAAAACAACAAATAATACAAGATCTACATTTAAAAAAAATGCTCCAATAATAAATTTATGCCACTGGTCAAAGTGAAAAAGTAACAACAAACATTCAAGAAATGTTGGACATTTATTAAGTACCTGAAGTTGCAACTAGTACATGAGGGGTGACCCATGGCCACAGCATGCAGCAAGGAATAGAAAAGAATATGTCTACTGTCATAGAAGTTTTCAAATGAGCAAAAGGCTATTAGACTGGCTGTGAGCTGTTGGGCAATGACGCTAACAAGTCAAACAGTAACGTGATGTCCTTCTAATGGAAAATGTCAATACATCAAACTCCTTAATGTTTACCTATGCTGTTAACAGGTCCACACTCTGCAGATTTCATCAGTTCAATAATGTTATGTGAAATTTGAATTTAAAAAAACAGTGAAGTACAAAACATCAACCCAAAAAAATTGAAACAAGTCAATTTTCTTAATATTTGATTAGATTTTATGTTCCCCGTTAGAAGCTAGTGGTTTGAAATATACAAAAATGTGCAGTCCATGATTGGAATTTTAAAAACTGTACTGATGTAAAAAAAAAAAAAAAAAAAAATGGCAACGTAGAACAAAAACGAGCTGATAAACATACAAATACTTTTAGCCCAACGTGTTAAAACCAAATGATAAACATACAAATAATTTTAGCCCAACGTGTTAAAACCAAATGATAAACATACAAATACTTTTAGCCCAACGTGTTAAAACCAAATGATAAACATACAAATACTTTTAGCCCAACGTGTTAAAACCAAATGATAAACATACAAATACTTTTAGCCCAATGTGTTAAAACCAAATGATAAACATACAAATACTTTTAGGCCAACTTGTTAAAACCAAATGATAAACATACAAATACTTTTAGGCCGACTTGTTAAAACCAAATGATAAACATACAAATACTTTTAGGCCAACTTGTTAAAACCAAATGTATCACCAAAAAAAAATTAATAATAAAAAATAAAACCATTGGGGAAAAGTTAAAAATTATTAATAATCTTTTTTATAAATACATAACTTCAGAAATAATAACAAAGAATGACCAAAGACAACAATGAGATGAAGAACAATGAGAATAATAGTTTTCTTGTGTTGGCAAAAGTCAAATACCAACAATGGCAATTTCTCCAAGCTTACTGTTAAGCCCTTCAACTTCCTTGTGTAGACACAAAAACACCAATCTTACAAGTTTGTAATCAACTAAAACAACATAGAAATACTTGTACTAAAATAACATACAGAAATAAAGAATTTAGAACAAGGGTAACATAATGACTGACCCACCAACACAAGACTGTCGCAACAGTAACCCAACAATCCCTCACTGAACAAACAGTGACCCACCAACCCATGACAGACTAACCAATGATCCACCAACCCATGACTGACCAAACAGTGACCCACCAAACCATGGCTGACCAATCAGTGACCTATCAACCCATGGCTGACTAAACAATGACCCACCAACCCATGATTGATCAACCCGTGACCCACCAACCAATTATTGGTTAACTATAGACCAAACAGCCTATGACTAGGACTGACCAATCAATGCTTTAAATCACCAAAAGTAAAACTAAAATAGAAGACAAATTTGAAAAGAAATGAAAACCAGGAGAGATAGTTATCCAGTTTAATTCCCTGCTCACACTCATCTGCCCACAAGTGCAATACATTCAATCTATCAGATCCCACTCATCTGCCCACAAGTGCAATACATTCAATCTATCAGATCCCACTCATCTGCCCACAAGTGCAATACATTCAATCTATCAGATCCCACTCATCTGCCCACAAGTGCAATACATTCAATCTATCAGATCCCACTCATCTGCCCACAAGTGCAATACATTCAATCTATCAGATCCCACTCATCTGCCCACAAGTACAATACATTCAGTCTAAAGTTTCCATAACTTCATCTCATCACTATTTTTTAATTTAATTTGTTTTAATCTAAAATGTTTTTTTGTGTCTTTTTTATAAAATAAAATTTAACAAACACTATTATACTTAATAAAGAAAGAAAAAAAAATGTAGACATTTTGATTCTTCCTTCTTTATTTACAGATCTGTTATGATCAGATGCTCAGACAAACAAAGAAACACAATTTTTTTCTCTCTCTCAGACCAAAAGGGAAGATGTTTTAATACAAATAGATTTTTTTTTTTTTTAAATTATTTCATTACAACAAGCCAGCTGAACTTTAATTGATTTCCCAGCCGATACCCATTTAGCTGTGAGCAGGCCAACAAAGATAATGTCGCTATTGATCTCCTCATGCCAAAACTCTCCTGATGGTATGTGCAATCAATCTTTGGGCAAACACACTTCCCCTGCTGCTATTAAATAAACTCATGTCTGATTCAATGACAAGAGGGACGCAGCAGGCTCAAGTGTTCGTAGACAACATCAGTTATTGAAGTGCACATGGGTCACCAATTGAAATCTATTATTTTGAGAGCGTGCACAACAAATCTGATCATGTGGATGTCGCGTGGCAGCTTTAAACATAGTTTCCACAGGTGACAAATAGGTTTCTTGTCATAATGCAAGAACCAATGTAACAAAGAATTTTCTTGTCATAATGCACACATCATTTGCATGGGAAGAAGCACTTGAAGAATCAATTATAAAGAAGCACATTTTTCTTGGGTTTTAATTAGAAATTCAATGCTTGACATATCTGTTGAATGAAGAAATGACTAATAAATAATATAGAATAATTACTGATACCTGTCTTCAGGTCCAGTGTATAAAAAAAAAAGTAAAAGAGACTGGATGCTAGGTACCCAATGTATGGGGTTTAAAGCCCTCCAAACCATAATATCAGAAAAAGAAAGGTCAAAGATTCCACTCACACCAAATTTGTAAAATTTTGTGCACCATAATAGTTTGAAGGGAAATTCATTGATGCGTGTTAAACTAAAGCTAAATCATTGTTGACCATCACTTATATTACTGTTACAAGTGCACGTTACACTGGCAGGCAACATCACTGGACAAATTTATATCCACTGCCTTTTATCATGACACAGTTTATGACTGGACAAGTTTATTTCCACTGCCTTTTATCATGACACAGTTTATGACTGAATTTTTCATGAACACAGCACAACATATTCAAGGCCTGCGAGAACCAGCCAGGGATAAGTCCTGCAAGTGTTGCACACCCATCAGGTTGTTAAAAAAACTGCCTACAAATGTGTGTGTACTTCATTATTCATGATTAACTGAAGGAATTATAATTTAGGTTGTAGCTTTCAGTGGTTCCATCAGACAACGCTATTACGACTGGGCTATTCGGAAATTTTATGAGTATAGCATCTATTCACAGCACACCTCCGCCTTCCCCTACACATGATGAGTACACAATTCAACTACACAGATATACATCCCAAGACATTGAACAATAAAGATAAAATAAATGATGCCTTACTTAGTATTGACTTAAAGCCAGCACTAATGTGACTAAAACAAAGATTGAATGCAGGATGGCGTCATAAAAACAAAATTCAAAATTAATCAATGTACAATCTCTCAAACATCTCCATGAACAAAATAAAATGGAAAATATTATTGCACTTACAAGGTTAAAAGTTACATTTCAAGTAAAATATAACACATACATTTTTTTTCCACTTGCATTGTTTAAAACATGTACCCTGTCTTACTTTGTCTTACAGCCAGTTACGTTAAAATTTATTTCTTAATGGAGCAATGGAATACTGGATGTTACAACATTATTACTGTAACGAACACACAAGTTAAATATAGCAGCAAAATATGATAACAACAATAAGGCAAACACGTGTGAAAACATAAGTAATAATACTTGAGTTGACTTAGATATAAATATCTCCTCTAAGACAACAGTGTGTGGTAGAACAATGGCAGGGGACTTAGATATACATATCTCCTCTAAGACAACCGTGTGTGGTAGAACAATGGCAGTTGACTTAGATATACATATCTCCTCTAAGACAACAGTGTGTGGTAGAACAATGGCTCCCCAAATTGTTTTACACCAGAGGACATCACATTTATGTTGCACACCAGTTTTACACATTTAACAGCTTAGTTTTGAAGTTAATATTTCAATGTAGGCACATGATGGGATACTCGACTGAACTAATACACAATGCCTTCTTACTTTCTATGCTTGAAAGTCTGTCACGATGGCATGAAATTAAGGCTTATCGACACCACATCTGTGGGCCATCTGAAGCCATTCGACGGACCACCTGTGAACTGCGGACCATCGGTTCTTCTCCTCCTATATCTTAAGGGCCCATGATCAATCTCGCCCCTGTTTATGCTGGGGACCTCCGTGGTAGAATAACTCTCAGAACTAACTGTGTGGCTATGCAAATGTTTCCGAGGGCAGGGCCAGGAGATAAAGTTTGAAGCTACTGTTGCAGAGCTGTTTCGTACATTACAAATTATACCAACTATCACATGCTCATCAAAGTTGTGGGTGTCTACAGCCTAACTACAATTATTTTGAATATGTAACACTAAGTAATGGCAAAACTAAATAAATTGTGTTATGACACCATAATTAAACTGCAGTCAATAGTTTATCCCCATAGACATGCTTTACTTTATGATGGTAAATTGTTAGTTCAGATTATATTCAATTTTCAATTTGTTGTGCAGTTGAGGGGGAAAGAAAGAATGGGCTCTTAAGCTCGGCTCCTGAATGGGGCTCTGAAGCTCAGCTCCTGAATGGGGCTCTGAAGCTCAGCTCCTGAATGGGGCTCTGAAGCTCAGCTCCTGAATGGGGCTCTGAAACGCAGCTCCTGAATGGGGCTCTGAAACGCAGCTCCTGATACACATCACTCAATAAGGAAGAAGCACTTGTCTTCTTTTCTTGGATTTATTTAAAACGAGTGTACAATGCCCATATGAGACACCACCTTCTGCCATTATTATATTATACAATGACAAATTTAAATGACTCCAAAAGTTTACAGAGACTCACACTGAAACGGGTTTCGGTGTAAACGGGTTTCAGTGTAAGTTAAAAAAACAAGGCACAATATTTGTTAAACAACAAACAGCTTAATGATTTATGAGAGGTGAGTATTTGGTTGAAATAGTCATCTAGCAGTGAGACACACAGAGTGAAAGAATCAAAATATTTGGTTTACAAGAGCACAAAAGAGCCAACATTTCAAGTTGATATCATAATATCAGAGCAATAGTGGGAAACATGGAGAAGGCGTGATTGGAAGAAAAAAAAATGTCATAATATAAGCAACCAATTCCCCAGCCGACCTTTCAACCCCAAGTGGTTCAAGGGTCATGTTAAGGTGTAGGGTTAAAGTTCAGAATAAAAATGTGTTTTTAAAAAATGAAAAAAGACTGTAACAAAAACCTAATAAGAAAAATATCAAACTTTTCATTTACACATTCCAATTTTTGTGTGTTAAGATACAAAACAATGATGAGTTTTAAAATGATGTGTCTATCTAGTAATGTTCCTTTTTGTTCCTTTTTCTCCAAAGCTTATGTTTAGTTTAATCTAATTTTATAAGTTAGCAGTTGGCTTGGAGATAAGGCATTGGGAGTGGACTAAATCTGGATTAAGCCTTGCAGCAAGATGGGTCGTTTTTTTTTTTTTACAATACAGGACGCTAAATAAATAAATAATAAATATATGTTTTAAAAAAAGGGAAGTTACTCAGGCAGGTGAATTTACTTAATAAGCTTGTTCTCGGATGTAAAGAAATGAGGATCATTATCTTGAGCAGTAACAAGTAAATATGAAAGTAACAATTTAGTGCGATATATAGATTTTTTAAAATGAAATAAATAATTTAAACTTTTTCAAATATTATATAATACGCTTAAAATTAATGCCAGGCAAATTTAAATAAGAAAATTTAAAAGGTTTAGGAACAAATTAAATATTTCATGTTTCACATCTAGAAATCTTTGGTTGAGTTAAGGCAAAGTTAGAAAGGACTTATAAAATTTGAGCAAATTCATAAAAACTTCAAAGAAAACATCTCTTGTAGATTTTAAAGTTCCACAAACATTTGGAAGCAACACAGTTCTGCAGTAGTTTAGGCCATGTTTTCTTGGCTATAAACAAACACCAAGTACAAGACACACAAATCATGGAATAAGTTTAATGCATTCAAGTAAAGCTGTTTATATTTCTTATAGACTAGAAATAAAGGCACAGGCTGTAACTACTTCCTACCAGTCCTATTTGTACACCATTCTTTGTACAATTTAAGCATACACCTCAGATCAGTGCTTCTCAAACTTTGTAATGCCGCGACCCTTTCAAAAAGTTTGTCATGTTGTGGTGAACCCCAACCACAAAATCATTTTTGTTGCTACTTGATAACTGTTGAGAATATGTGTTTTCCGATGGTCTTAGGCGACCCCTGTGAAAGGGTCTTTCGACCCCCAAAGGGGTCGCGACCCACAGGTTAAGAACCGCTGCCTTAGATGCAAAAAAAAAAAACAACTAAATTTTAAATCAAATGGAGGGTTCTCAGTTAATAGTACAGCAAGTGCAGCCATTTTCATTCTCATAATAAGAAACAGACACTTAAGTACCAAAAAAATAAACATCTTGGCAACAGAAGAACAATTTTCTAAACAACTCCACAAAATATACTACATTTGTAAAAATCTGTAGGACCAAATAACAAAGTAGTTTTATTGTAAAAAAAAACAAAAAACCCACTGAGTCAATGTGCCACCACAACATAATTGAATCCATTACATTATTTAAATTCAAGTTCCCATTGTATTTCCTGCCATTATGTCAAGGAAATGTGTAATTCCTTTCAAATTATTTGACAGCCACAGAAATGTAAATGTAAGAACTTTCCTCACTGACCATATCCCATAATATATCCTTGCTAAGGCTCTAAATCAATGGGGCCAAAAATTTTCTGAAAGACTGCAGTTAGGGCGCTAATACCTCCAGTACATAGAGCTATGTTAAAAATGCCAGCAAACAAGAGGGAAAGGACGTCGCCACTATTTAATCTTCACTATCCGAGGTGATCTCAATACAGTCCACAAGACTCTGCTGAGAGGGAATCCTGGAAGTAGAGATAGCGTGTCCTGAATAATGACTGTCTACAAATGTAGATGCACAATGGCTGCTGCTGCTACAAGATGGCAGACTACATGTTTGTGGGAAGACTGACTTTTGCATCTGACTTTCATGGATAATTTCATCTTTTAAAATATTGATCTGAACCTGGAGCTCTTCCATAATGACATCTAGAACATTCTCATTGGACAGCTGAAGTCTGTTTAAATTTTCCTCAAAATTAAATGGATGATCCAGATTAACACTAGCAGGAAAAGACATTAGATCTGCGACATTATAATTCAAATGTGATTGCAGCTCATTTATTGTGCAAGAGGATCCAATGGAAATGTCAGCTGCTTGAACCAATGAACTAGAAGTAGAGCAGGCAGTGAATGGTTCACAGGTTTCATTATCTCCCGTGGACAAATTGGAGCTGTTGAATTTCTCCTGAGCATTTTGACAGGGCCTTGAACCAGCAGCAACCTCTTCTGACAACTTAGCACTAACTGTGTTCTGATTTCCATATCCTTGTTTGGGAATGGCCAGAGACCCAGAACAACCTACCCCAAGATCCAACGACTCAGCTTCATCTGATGAGTTGTTGCCTTTACTTTGTCCCATAAAGCTACAGGGAACATTTGACCTGTCTGACCTGAAACACTGTAAACTGACAGGGTTGTGTCCCAGGAAAGCTTTAGTGGTGGTGGGTTGATCTTGAACTGAGACAGTAGAGCTAGGATTGGTGTATGGTTGGACAGATGATGACACAGATGCAGGCTGGTAATAAAGGGCTGGTTCAGATCTTGCTAATGAGGAACACTGTGTTTGGTCTCTGGTTTGTTCAGATTGTGACACGTCTCTGGTTATACGTGGAGACTCTGACAAATGACTAATGACCACTGGAGGATTGTGTAAGTCATTGCTACCTAAAGTCCTTGAACTATAAGATCTGGATTTGTCAGGATTTTGTTGGTTGTCTGGATTTTTCAAAGAAATGTCGTGCAAAGTGGAGAGGGACTGTGTGACACTGGCAGTGGATTTCAATGGATTATTTGAGCTAGCATTCTCTTGGCATTTTGAGCTTTTAGACAAATTGCCTTGATGTAGAACAGCATTGAGAGACCTCTGGAGTGGGGGAGACACCAAATCAGCACCATCATTTTCTATGCTGTCGTGACGTAGGTAAATACTTCTGCCTAGAGTGGGTCTCTGATGGATTCCAACAGGCTTCTTATGCATGGCACTTAATGAACTATGCTTGAGGCTGCTCCCAGGTGGATTACTTTCTACACTTTGTGAACTTTTCCCATGCCTGTGGGGACTTACATGACTTGAGCAGTCAGAAAGATTCTCATTTATTTTAGAAAAAGAAGTTTTGCAAGAGGTTTGGTGAACAATGGTGTCTCTATTGTGACTGGAGGATTGCACGTGTCTGTCAGATGGTCTAGTGCCACTGTCAGATGGTCTTGTGCCACGGGAAAGCACTGATGTTGTCATATCCAATGCTGAGATTTCATGGGATGCTTCTGGGATTCTTGGAAGATTAATAACTGCAGGTGATTGCAATGATGTGACAGGAGGACAGACTAGCTGGACAGGGCCTGTGGTCAGCTTACGGCCACCGGGCATAATGCCTACATTGGCCAATGGTGTTTTCCCTGACTGATTGCTTCCTGCCAGTGGCGCTTTAGCCATCTGACCACTACTTGAGATGACATTCTTCTTATCAAGAATCTTACACTGCTGAAGTTGTCCGTTGACCAGTGCAAAGCCCTGGCCAGTGTTGAGACTACCATAGCTATGGAGAACTATGGGCACATGACTATCATGAAATCTCCTCTGTAACTCTAGGCCCCTACCAGGAGTGAGCTCACCTATGGCCAAACTAGAGTTAACAGGAGCCTTTGGTTTGGAACCCAAACTTCTAACTCCAGTTTCTTGGAAAAGGCAAGTGGCATTGAGGTCACTGGTTTTACAAGATTTACCCAATGTGACTAGACCGGTTTCATCCAGGGATTTGCTCTTGACAAGAAAGTTCCTTGGTGCAGAACATATTCCTGTCTTCCTTTCCTTCAAACCTACTGAGCCACTTTTCAAGTACTGTTTCTTTTTGACCATTTGGCAATCAGATTGAACCTGTGAGATGGCTGCTTTCCTACTTTCCCTAGCATTGTGTTGGCCCACTCTTCTGTCCTTGTTAATAATTTCTGTTTTTCTCACAGTATTTTCTTTCCCACTGCCAGTTGTTATTTCAGCAACTGGGACATGGCATGAGGGCCTGCTGTCGTGTTCACCAGAGCTCCTAGTTAAGTGTGCGCCATCCACGACTAATGATTTGGACTTGGAAGCTCCAACGCTTCTATTCTGAGGAATGCTCCACTCAAAGATCTCCATCAAATCAAAACTGATGCCATTCTTGTCACTGCTGGGTGGAGGACTTTCAGAAGGTGATAGACTGGGATTAGACTGGTCACCTTTATTCTCCCCATTACTGCTCCCTGTTTGACCAATGACTGCTCCACCGCTCCCTGTTTGACCACTGACTTCTCCTTTGTTACCTAACTGAACCAGTGACTGACTGCTCCCATCACTGCTCCTTCTCCTTTGACCTCTGAATGACAAGTCAATGGCCAAGTCATGAATAGAAAGGTTAACACCATCTCTTACAATTGGCTCTTTCACATCTTCTACAATAACAACATCAGCCTGTTGATCCGTGTGTACATTTTCACATGTCCTTACAACTGTCTCAAGTTGAGAGCCCCTGATTTTCTCCTCATTACCAGAGACATTCAACACAACTGGGACATTGTGGTAGTTTGTTGTACTGGAAGGATTCATTGGTCTTTCCTTTGGATTACTTAGGTCCAAGACAACATTTAGACTGTCAATTTTTCCTTCATTCACTGATCCAATGTTGCAGTTTTTCTTGGATGCTTGGGAATTCCCAGCACTTCCGATACACGGCCCATGTTGTTTATCATTGCAGATATTTTGATGTCGTCTGGCATTCCCAAATTTACCAAAACTATATTTCTTTGAACTCCACCGACCTTCTGACTCTAAACCAGCCCTTTGTTCTGCCCCTTGGGTCTGTAATGAAGGTTTCCCCTTTATGATGTCTAGTCTTTTATCCCCAACCAGAGTAGTCAGTTGTTTGCATTGTTCGACCTGTGGGGATATTTTCATGAGATCTTTTTGAAACTTCATTTCCTTCAGTAGCATATTGTGTCCTTTGGTCTCAAGGCAACCATGACCAGCGTTGAACTTTGATTCAGCCCCTTTGGTCTCAGGGTGACAGTGAACACAGCTGAACTTTGATTCGGCCATCAGGCGTTGCATGTCGTCCTCGCAGTCACTGAGATCCTCCACCACTATTATCTGCGGCTTCTCCTCCAAACTTTTCACAGAGAGATCCACCCCTGTTTGGAAAGTCTTGGCTGGATGAGAAAGCACATGTTTCTTTGTGCCCACAAGATCTTTTGTGTCTAAACAGCAACAGCCAAACTTGTCTTGCACAGAGACTTTACGACCAGGAAACATTTGCTTGTGGCCATAGTTCAAGTTACAAACTGCACACAAACAGGTCTTTAAACGCTCACAGTGTTTTTCTATTTCTTCTTGGCACAAGCATTTCTCCAAAGTCAAGGACAGATCATCTAAAGTGGTGACAAGCTTCAGCTTGGTCTCCTTACTGTCTACAGCATTATTTGCTGACTTTGAAGCTATGACACATCTGGCCATCACGTCATCACCAGACATTTTAGTATTATTTACATTTACGATACTCGGCGGGTCAGTGCCGCAGTCTGTGAATTTTTCACTGCATGCCTTTTCCATCACTGAAGGATCAAAACGGGTAGAACAACCGGAGAGACTTCCGTGGCCCACAGCGGAACACAAATTGGTCTGTATCTGTTTATTTCTATATTTTGTCACCTCTCCATCGCATAAAGCCCATTTCATGAAATTCAAAGCACTTTGAGCCGAGTCCTGGGTCATTCCATAGCTGGAAGTATGTGATGAAACACTATCAGTTGTTAGAACTTCTCTTGAAGCACTCGGCCCAGTAGAGACGCATTGTGGTGGTGAGCTTTGCACTGTTACTGTTGACTCTGGTGTTTCCATATCCTTCAAAGAACCTTCTTGATTTATTACCTCGGCTGGCAACTGGCTCACCAGAATGACGTCAGTTACTTCTGGGTCTGACTGACTGCTGGTGCTGAAACTACTTGTGTTAAATGTGTCCACATTTCCAGCTTCTGACTGTTGAATGATTTTAGAGTTAGCCCCCCTGGCCTGGTGGTTCTCCTGGTTACTCTGGTGTAACACAGCACTGACAGTGTCTGGGGTTGGCTGTTCTATACTCTGTGATATAGCTGTCCCTTTGCTTCCGAGCTCTATTCTACTCTGTGATATAGCGGTCCCTTTGCTTCCGAGCTCTATTCTACTCTGTGATATATCGGTCCCTTTGCTTCCAAAGTCAATATAAGCCTTATCTGATGGCTTGCTCACAGCAATATCTGGAGATCCAAACACTTGATTAGCCATAAACATGGCATCCCTGGCCTCCATACTTTTGGCTGCAGCAATATTGTTGGCAATGATGTCCTTACTGTTAAACTTGGCAAATGCTGAAATAACCTGGTCTCTTAAATTTAGGTCACCTGCTGATGGCAATGTCCCACCATTTGTTGTTTTGTCAAACAAATTTCTCTTGCTCAATTTCTGATTTTTAACTGCCACCAATGGTTGCATGTCTTTTATTGACATTGATTCTGTCCTCATTGACAACCCTTTCAAAGAGGTGTCTCTAATCTTGACATTTTCTCTGTGTGCTGTCAACGACCTTCTAGAAAAATAGGTTTTCTTCACAGAACTACTAGAATGCTTAGGAGATAAGTAATAGTCCATCGGAGGTTGATTGTCAAGACACAAACAGTTTTCTTGTGACAATGTATTGCTCTCATTACCTGTAATCCCAGCCATTTTGTGACAATGTTTAATTTGAGCTTTCTGACAGCACCCGTCATTAGTATCGACATGGTCTGGTGTCCTGTGATGGCCCTGTACATAAGAATTGTGTAAATCTAGCTTAATCTTATCGTGAGCTGTTACACCAGTGGATTCCAACATTTTTACAAACTCCTTCTGAAAGGCACCGAGACTTTTCTTTTTCTGACAGCCATCAGACAATTCCTGAGAAACCATTGGAAATTTCTGTGAACTTTTCTTAGACTTCCACTTGTGTATCTGGCCCCTGATCTTACGTACCCTCTGACTTACGGCCCTGTTGACACTTAAAATATACCGTCTGTTTCTGATATGAGGCCCGTGATGAAACTTCCCACCGGCTGTGATCTTGTGACTTTGTTTATCACTTATGATGACCCCCCACTTGTCTCCACTTTGCTCTCTTGGGCTCTCATGTAATAAACGGATTTTTAATGTCGGCAATTTTCCCTCTGGTCCAGTGTTTCTCTTGCGCTTCCTGCTCATTCTAGGTTTTCTGTTTCTCAGTTTCCTATCATCACCTGAACCCTCCCTCGTTTGCCTGTGGCACTGAGCACTGTACCTTTCTGACAGTTGTACCTCACCTTTACAGTTTTGTTTGGAAACCACCTGATTAAATCCATGGTCAGTGACTTTATGGACTTTGTTTATTTCTGAGCACAAATCACTAAGAAAAGGAACACCATTCCCATGGTCACGACGGACAGTTTCATCATTGTCAACTGTATGAATGTCCCTATGAACCAAACAATCGGCCTGATGGTGAGATGCACCACTATATAAATGCTGACCACGACAAGAACCCCTGGTTTTGTCAGGCAGACAGCTTGGAAACGGAGAGAAATGTTTGGTAAAATTATTGTTATGACAAAAGTGAGGGCACATGCTACATCCTATACAAATAGGAGAATTGGAATCGGGGCAACAACAATCATGCACAAAACTGGTTTTAGAACTGTGACAGTCGAATGTTTTCATACTGACACAGAGACGGCCATGCTCAGGTAAGGACACATTAGCACACACAAGATTACAATTGTTAGTAAAACATTGAGTGGAGTTGCCACAGCAGCGTTGGGTTAATGAGTCAGTTTGGTATAAAGCGGGTTGTGTTGCATGGTCAGCTGAAAGATTCTGGGGGTGAGGCTCTCTGACACGTTGACTGGATGGATGCACCGAACGGTTAACTTGTTTAGGTACTTTGGGTGGAGTTTTAGAGGAATTCAACAACATGTTAAAAGCACCATGTCTGTTTGTACATTTATGCTTTGATATCTTTTTAAACTGATTTCTAGGGTCAATCGGTTTGGGGAAGGTGGGGCTACTATAGCTCAACGGGTTTGTTTCAATTACAATTGATGAAGATGTGGGCCGAGTAACAGGAAGACGGGACAGGAAGCGGGAAGATGTCACAGACGATGGTAGTGATGATGATGAATTAGTGGGACACGGTAAGCATTCGTTTGGCTCTAATCTACTGCGCTTTCTCACACTTAAGCCGGGAAGGGAAGTGGCGGGACACACTGGAATTACCTTGTTGGAGTTGTTGCTAGAAGGCTGAGATGTTCTGTGCTTTCGTTTGGAGGCACCAGCAGAGGATGACAGCGATGTTGAGGAGTAAGAAGACGAAGAACCTCGACTGGTTTGTGACCCCGAACGAGAGTGGAGCGGTGTAAATTTTGGAGAAGCGGATGGATGCACCAGGGGAGAGAAAGTGTGTGGCTTGCTGAAGTATGACGATTCAGAACGTGTTGATGAGAAGAGAGACGGGGGAGTGAACTCCCCAGGTCGAATGCCACTGGCTTTAGATGGTGAAGGAGATTTCTCAGGGGTGAAGTAGAATTTTTTGCGGTGCCCTTGAGGCAGACCACTGTTGCGGTGCCCTGGAGGCAGACTACTGTTAGTAAGCCCGGACAAACGAGAGGGAGGGGAGGAAACAGGAAAACGAGCCGATGACGACGAAGAGGAAGAGGTGGATACCTTGCGCTGCAGGCCCTGCCTTAGGCTAACTATACCGCGGGCCGTTTCTGGAGTGCCTGCGCTGGCCCGGGCAGCAGATCGCTTGGCCAGCAAGCTGTTTCCACCTCGGCCAGTCTGAAATCAAAACGGATGTTTTCAGGTTCACCCTTAAAAAGTACATATCCTGTGTTAAACTAAAAACAAATGAGAACATACGACCGAATGCAACCAGAGAAAGTTTCAAGCTACCAGCTTCCCATCAATAGAACAGAGCACACAACTCAACCACTTGCAAACAACATTATCAAGGACTGTCACAAGCACAGAACAACCTTAGAGAAAATGCATGGAGTGGATCAGATCAAACTATTTTGTTGCCTTTTCTTCATTTTCAAAGAGTTTTATTTATTTGACCTCATTGCAGGAAAAAAATTATAAATGTAAATAAACTTTGTCATATACCTTTTCAATAGTACCATGAACTCACTGAAGTTCATGGAAAAGAACATTTATTAAACTATTCCAATAGATCTTTGTTATGTAACTAGAACACCGTGTAAACGCGAAATAAATAGTTACAAATAGACTTTTCCATTTTGATTTTCTATTAGTTAATGACCGTTAAAAAGGGAAATAGTATTTTTTTTAAATTTAAATAGTGTATCTGGAAAAAAAAATGCAAAGAAATATTGTATGAATGTCTAAGTCTATGATGCTGTGTATATGTCCTAGTCCTTTTGGGTCAATTCACATATTAGTAGCAAATATGCCCTAATCCCTTTGAGTCAATTCACATATTAGTAACAAATATGTCCTAGTCCTTTTGAGCAAATTCACATATTAGTAACAAATAAAAAGATTAGAAATTTAACAGTTGGTTCATTAATTATTTTGAATCTGGTGTAAAAAAAAAGTAAAGAAAAAAAAAAGGAATATTGTGTGAGATGTTAAAAATCAGTAACTAAATCTGACTTACAAAAGGTTTGTACAGAACCCAAGACAACCTAAGAGTGGTGACAGAAAGGAATATCACTTCAACAGACGCCACCATTAACTTTGATTTGAAGGACGCTGACAATCATTTATAAGCACATCTAAAACCATCTTCATGTGGCACTAGCCCCGAGTTATTTCTTGGAATATCTTTCTTTTGAAATGTATTGGTGATCATTGAGTTTAAGCCAGCTTCATGTAAGGCAGCAGTGCTAGCCTATAATATAACTGATATATTTTCCCACTGTAAAATAGCACATGTGAGAACATTTGTTAAAATTATAGCCCGTGGTTCATACCCATGTGTCTTAAATTTACACTGATAGTCTTTTATACATTTCATGTATGTTTTAGGGCTTAAAATAGCATCTCCGTTAACTCAGCTCTATATTAGCTATTAGTAAAGCCTGCATTCATTTTAACAAATTATAAACACACTGTAGCAATTTCATTATCAGAGTACATTTGTGATTGTTCCTTACTTTCAAAGTTAGTATGTGCACCATATGATGGACCGATTATGAGAGTTCAAATACCCTTAACAAATGCATAATCCCGTTTTTGTTTTCTACCTCTCCTGACACCAACATAAACATAATACCCAAAATGCTTGGGGATGAAGGGAGATCCCAATACTTTTTTCAAGCACTATCCTTAAAATATTAGTATCTTAGCCCACTTACTGGTGATGGTGTGGACACACTGGCGGCCTCAGCTACTTCTTCGTTGGCACCACTGCTGATACTGGAGGAATCTGGAGTGCTCTCTCTTTGCTGCTTGCTGCCCTTTCCTGCAGATGATGTTGACCTTTGACCTTCATCACAGATCTCCTCTCTGGAGAAGTTGAAAAAATCCAGATGTGGTGGCAGAACCGAGGAGCCTGTAATGGTAAGAGAATATTTCCATGAAAAATTAGCACAGAGTTGTAATTCGATGCTTGGACGCAAACCGTGGTAGGCTTATAATATTACTTTAATCTCAACTTTTTTAAAATGCTGGATTGGATCATATGAAAGTATTTTTCAAGTCAGCTTAAAATATCATGCATTTTTCTTTCCATCCTGCCCTAAAGCTTATATAGATAAAAACAACAAGAAAATGAATGCTGTAAATATAGAAATTAATATATGTTTCAACACACGCAAAAATAATTTCAAATGGTGTGATGAAGAGGTTATAATCCTAAGATGACAAGATTGTTACTTGTATAAATATATCATTCAATTGAAGACAACATAATTTCAACAAAAATAAAACTGAATTTTTAAATGCAAATTCATAATGAGCTAAAACAAACAAAATTGGTTTGCAGAAGGCAATCATCAAAACATTTAGAAAGTGTTTCTCTTTCACAGAACAAATCAGAAATTATGAAATTAATCAAGTTACCATTTTTTTTATTTTTGTTCAATGTTAAGATGTAGTTCATTTATTCTTATTTGCCATATTTGCGTTTGAAACACTGACAGCTGTGTTAAAAGTACAAGTTTCTCAGCCTGCCTGCAGAGGAATTTAGTCCCTCTCCTAACACCATCTCAAAAAAGCATGCACTGAACCAATGATGAAATGCACAGTGTAGCATTAAACCATCCCATTTCCATAATGTCCTAGAGTTAATGCTAAAAAAAAAAAAAAAGCTCCAATAATCTCTGTAGTAAAGCTACTGCCACGCCCTTTCTTTCACTAACTAACTAACTTAAGAAAATCAGCAGACCATCGAGCCAAGGCTCATAAGGTCTTCCCCAGCACACCTCCACCGCCCCCAACTGGCATTCAACCACTCCCCCAGTGGTTTCTCTATTCCAGTCAGGCCGCGAAGCGGCATGCCGAGGGCCCCACCCACCCTTCCACTCGATTGCCTTTCTTTCACTAAATCCTTTCATTTAATCAGTATTTTGAAACAAGAAGAAAGGATGAACTTTGTTAATCTTGTTAATGTAGCTGCTAAAAATGATTGGTTTCTTCAATCAGAGCCATAGCTCAGCACAGGGATTAACTCATGGTTTAAACACAATTGAACTTAATTCTACTGGTGTCATTAAAATGTGGAAAAAGTATTAGATAAGAGAAAATACAACAAAGTTGTACAAATAAAAAAATATACTTACCTTTGCCTAATTAAGAATTAAAATCTAGGAACATTGAAAGACCTCTTGCTTTTATCATTTATGGTTTATCTATTACTTGTGTGTTTCTTTTTTCTGAGCCAAACTGCAGTGAAAAGCTGTCACTTTCAACTTTCTATTTTAGTCTGCTTTAATCAGGACACTTTGGTAGAGCAGAGTAAAATGCATATCTTCTAAAAATGCAAAGATTTATTTTAGTCTCTTGTGTCTTAAAAATATTGGCTGTTGACTACAAACCAATTTAGTTCAAGTAATCTTAGTATCTTGAATATGGGCAGTTAAATACAGACAAATATAGATCAAGTCATTTTAATGTCTTGTGGCTTGAATATGGGCAGTTAACTACAAACCAATTTAGTTCAAACAATAATTGCATTTTAAAAGAAACACAATTGGGTGTGAGACATGAAAGAAAATCACACCAACTGAAACAATCAGTGTAAATCATATGACAAGATTCATATAGACCAATCATAGCTCTTGTGAACTCTCCTAAACTGAAATCTAAAGAAATTATGAATGAAAAGGATTTTTTTTTTAATGAATGGAGATTCAACCATTTTTAAGTATAATTAATTTGTTATTTCAATTATTTGAAACCGTAATCATATACTTTACAGGAGAAGGGTAGTTGGGGAAATAGAAATATACAAAAGTGAAGAAACCACTTAAACAATATGCATTAACCAGTCTTAAAAATGAGCCACGGAATGATTGAAAAGATGGTTTGATTAGTGACACACATACAATTATTACATTTTAATTTTGAACTGAAAAGTCTAAGTAAGATATGCATTTGTAATTTTTCTTTACAACAATCAGTGATTTTTTTAAAAATTATTTAAGATGTGATGATAATATAAGTGATACTAGACCAATGACAAAGACATTTGTTGAAACTGAGTACACTATGGTGTTGGATGAAATACATTGACCTCTGAACCCAGAAAACATGCACTAGGAACATGACTTGAACATGGTGTTAACAATCAACTCTAACAACCAAATAAAACATGCAAGTAGGTCACAACACCAAATGTAACCTCTGAGACACAAGAAGGTGAGGAAATCTTCTGTCTTTGGGATCCGGAATGACATCATTTTGGCTGGTGGGGTAGCTGACTTGATAGGTGTACAGCTTGGTGTTCCAGGGAGGGAGCAGCCCTGGGCGAATTTTCGCTGGGCATGGATTTTCCTGTCGAAATAACTAACAATGTCTACCAGTATTAACTTGTGACCATGAAATATACATTCAACACATAGATAAAGACACTTTCTTGTTGGGAGTAAGCAAATTATAATATTTATTTAAACAGATACATTAGAAAACAATGTATTTGTAATAAAGAGTAATAGAGAATGTAAAGATTAATGAAGAATGTAAAGAGTAATGAAAAATGTAAAGAGTAATGGAAGAATGTAAAGAGTAATGAAGAATGTAAAGAGTAATGGGGAATGTAAAAAGTAATGGGGAAGAATAATGAAGAATGATAATGATGCTCACGACCTATGAATGATTCCCAACTCATGCATTTATAAACCCTTTCCTCGTTCATGATATTTCCCTTATTTAGTTTAACAGGGATATTTAATATTTGTTTCCTCTTGTTTCCAGATTACCAATATTGTTAATAGAGCATTGTTCAAGCTTATTTTAATTCTGGGGCAGTACTTCGACAACAATAGTTAACCATACAATTTTCTAAAGAATTACTTGGTCAATAAGATTTTTTAAAAAATAAATTTCAACACCTTATTATCCTTAAAATAGATAGGATTTTTAACAAGGCAAAATAGCAAAGAAACTGATACAGGTAATCCACACACAACTGAAATTATGAAAAGTCCCATACCTTTTAGATCCATTGGCTGAACTGGTTGATGAGCGTACAGAGTCTTGACTGCTGTCATCATTGTTATTGTTTGATGATAATGTTGGGGTAGATGTGCGAGATGTGGAGGCTATTGCACTTTTTGCTCTTGACACTGTTTTGAGCACAGACAGTTTGAAAAAAAAAAGTTTAAAGCCATTTGAATTATAGTGAAAACATAAAACATTACATTTAAAAGTGATTTTTTAAAATAATTACACAAAGCTATAAAGACTTATTTTAAATGCTACTAATGTACTATTACATTTATTTTAAACTAGAAAATAATTATGATGCAACAGTCAGTTACAGGAAAGCTATCAAAGTATGTAACTTATAGGTGTAAATCTAAGGATGTCTGGAAAACAATATATTTTTTAATATAACAGCGGTAAAATACTCAAGACTATCCAAGTAAAATTTATATCTAATATCAATTCACTTTAAAATAGAATTCTAATGCATATAATACTGTGCCTAAATTAGTAAAATACACTAGCAATGAATTAATTAAGGATATCAAAGATTTTAATTCTCATTAAAAAAATGTATAAAACCATAGCACCACAAGCCATTATTGTCGTAAGACTTTTAATTGCTTTTCTCTTGCACTTACCCAAAGCATTACTGCTTGGTCTCAAGTGATGTTTAGGCGATATGATCCCAGTGCGCAACGAACGTCTTTGTCCTAGTAATCTTTTATTAGGTTTGAAGCTACTGCTGGAAGTTCGTGAGTTTGTTCCTATACTACTTTGGTTGCTGATAATACTACTTTTACTGCTGCTTATTTGACCGCCACCACCATTGCTTGTACTACTGCTACTACTATCGTTGCCTAAAGCACCGGGAAATGATCTGTTTCGACGATTTTCTTGCAAAGAAGCATAGAGAGCTTTGTTGAGTTCTTGCTCTTCTTGTCGTGACAAGCCCACAGTATCATCCTGTGAAAAATAATTTATGATGTTTTTATAGTGCTCTATTAAAATTTATACTTTAATGAAAAGTATACATGTAAATAATGTATAGGTACCTTCAGTGACTTTATTTGCTTAGCTATGTGTATAAACAATGTGCATTGTTAATCTCCTTAGTCAAGATATTTAGGTTCTAATTTAAACATTTAGACATCATAATATAGGATATATGGGTTGAAAACTAATCCTTGAAGAAACTTCATGAATGCAGAAACAGCTCTATTTATTTCAAAATGCCATGGCTTATCATATAAGCCCAAGGCCAATACAAAGTAAAAATCAAACTATATTTATGTTTGAACTAAGAGCTATTTAACTGCATACCAAAATCTTTGACTGTACAACACGACGAGGCCTCTTGCCAGCAGCGGATTCGGCATTACGTAGACTGCGCTTAGTCACAGAAAGAGAATTTCGGCGCCCCATCATAGCACATGAAGAGCATTAAGCAAGTATCTAAAATAAATCAAATTAAAAGACATGGATATTAAAAAATAATTATTAAGCTGAATCAGCTTTTAGATAGGGTAAAATATGAATTTACTGTTACTATGCCTATGGTATGTACATCCCTTAACCACTACTAGAATAGTTTTTCAATTGATATAATAACATTTTCAACAATTGTCATTCCCAAAGACTGGCTAGCTGTGATTTTTAAGTTATCCCCTAATCATACACTGAAAATATTTTTTTTATGAAAACAAATTTAGTGAATATATTTAGTCCAATATAAAAATGTAATGACCGTACAAAGTTTCATATCCGGAAATTTGATCGAAAGAAATTTTGTCGACGGAAATTTGATCGAACTGAAATTTGGTTGAATCCTTTTTTTAGTTTATAAGTTAAAATTTTGCGTGAAATTTCTTTTTGAACGCATTATTTTGTTTTACTATATAGTATAGTGCGTTCAAAAAGAAATTTGACGAAAATTTTAACGTCTGAACTGAAAAAAAGATTCTACCTAATTTCCGTTCTATCAAATTAACGTCGATCAATTTTCCGTCTACGAAATTTCTTTCTATCAAATTTCCGGTAACCACAAAGTTTACAAAGCTTTAGATAAGCAAAATGACACTGTTACTTAAATTGTATGCAGTATTATTTCACCAATATTGGTATATTAATTAAGTCCATGATTTTGATAATATTTCTATTAAGTCACTAAGTCAGATGTCTTTGAATGATTTATTTATTTGATTTTAAAATCAAATTTTATAAGCCATTGACATTGATTGGGCCTGGCCATGGTTTGCCAATGTTAGTATATATCTTATATATATTTAATCTCTCTCTATTCAGTCAATGATGTATTGTAGGTAGTAGTTATAATCATAATGCTTGTGCATGATGGTTAAACAATACTGAATACTTCGTAGACTTCTATAACTTTAACACATTCCATCCTCCTATTAATATTAAAGAAAAGTTAACTCTAGTTATAACACTAAAGGGTGTAAATCGAATCCAACACAGAAACTTAACTGTAACTGTAACATAAAAATGTATTGTAAATGATATCATAGTGTGGATTGTCTATTTTAGCCTAAGTATACATTATATTATTAAATATATTATATAGCTATTAAAACTATTTAATGAATTTAATGGAACAGAAAAAATATGTTTACTTGAATTTCAAAGAATCATTGAATGTAATCATCAAGTCAAGGTGTACAAAAATAATCATTCAATATCATTCATTAGTAGTCATTCAGTGACAATAAACTTTTCTGATAACCGTTTAAAAACGTGACAACTTAACTTACTACAAACGTATCTGCTCAACTTAAATCTTAAAGAAGGCAACTCTGAGCCATCACTTGCTAGCAGCCAACAGGTTAGCGGATCAACCAACCAATGACTGTTATTTGTCGCATGCCTCCTAGTCAGTCGAAGCACTTTTTCAGTCGTTAGCCGCTAGTCAAACTTGGATAGGACAAAGTGACTGTCTCATAATAACACACTGTACCCAAGACCCTTATTACCTTGATGTTACTAACAAAGAAGTTCTCAATTAAATTCAATTTCAGACGCACTAACTACCAATTAAATATCTTACTATTGATCTTTTTTTGCAGCGTCCACATCGATCACATCTTTTTCTTTCACTCTTTGTTCTTAGCGTACATTACCAGATTCGCATATTATAAAAGTTGCGAATGTGAAAAAGCAATAAAAAAATTCGTTATCATAAGTACTAGCTGATATACCCGGCTTTTCCATGAAATATATAGACTCAAGTCTACCATAACAGCCCGGTCCATAATGTGCCACGTTTCTATAGTGGGGCCCTATATCATTTAGATACATATTCAAGGTAAACTTTTAAAACTATACATTGGTTGAAGGGACTGGTTCGTATAATGCAATAGTTATCACTTAAAGGGTTATTTAAACTTTAAAAGTTGTTTAACTATATGTAAAATTGTTTTCCAAATTCAATTTTTATTGGCATTTTAAAAATTATTATTATTGGGGCCCTAACTTAAAAAGAAATAGACACATGATCATATGCCATATTTATCTAGGTCTAGGTCTATCATTTTCTTCAAACAACTTGATTGCAGTCCTTCAAATATTTTCATTTATCTTTTTAAAAGTTACATATCTAAATCCTGTAGATGACTATTCAATGGAATATTTTTTTTTACATAGGTCAAAAGGGTTCCAGTGTTAAACGTTGTAATTTGACCGAGAGACTCCTTCAGGGGCGGGGACTATTCTGAACCTTTCCACTGAGCTACAGGTCTATAGAACTATAAGTTGTCATCACTGACTCTTCTCTGTGAATCAGATACCAGAAGAGGAGTTACAAGGAGAGGCTTGAAAGATTTCACATATATAATGACAAGACTACATAACATGCTCCGTACAAGACAGGTAGGCCTAAACTATGGACAGTGCATCTTTCTGACAGCCGTGCATAATTGATCAGTTCATCTTTCTGATAAGTAGGCCTGCATTGGGCAGTGCATCTTTCTTACAGGTAGGCATGCATTGGTATGTGCATCTTCATGACAAGTAGGCCCGCATTTGGTAGTCCACATTCTTGACAAGTAGGCATGTATTGGGCAGTACATCTTTCTCACATGGGAAACGATCGTTAGCCCAAATACGTCTACTTTTGCCAGCTGAGAAAGGAAAAGCGAAACATAGGAGCCCCCAGAAGGCATTAGAGACCATCTTGGTGGTCGTTCCCAAAATATCGTCACGCTCAGGAGGGGATAGGAAGCGAGAATTTGTGACACTTTGTTGGGGGGTGGGGGGAGAGAGGGCGGTAAAAATTTGTGACGTCACAAAATTTATTTTTAATATCTTATATTGTCTAGACCCACAACCCATGGGCATTCTCTACAATCAACCCCTTCAGTATCTTGCATATGCAGATGCCATAGTACTGCTAGGGGAAAAGTATTCACGACATATCAAAATCCTTTATTGAATTAGAAGAAGCATCATTACAAGAAGGGCTGGAGGCTGGAAGTTAACAGTAAAAAAACAAAATACATGACTAGGATAAGAGAAGAACAGACAGATGAAGCCATTAAAATTAGAAACCAGACTTTTGAAAAAGTAAATCAATTCAAATACCTAGGATCTTTATTAAATGAAAGAAACGAATTACTAACAGAAATAAAAGAAGGAATATCAGCCGGAAACAGGGCATACTTCAGTAGTAAAAAAAAATACTAAAAAGTAAAAACATTACAAGAGAAACAAAGAAAAATATTTATAAAACTGTAATCAGACCAGTTGTAACATATGCAAGTGAAACTTGGACCCTAACAAAAACGTCAGAAAACCCATTAAACACATGGGGGAGGAAAGTTCTCAGGAAAATATATGGATCAACAAAGGATGAATATGGATGGAGAATACGAACCAACCATGAATTGTACAGTCTATATCAGGATCCCACGATGGTGGCAGAAATAAAAAAGGGCAGGCTACGCTGGGCAGGACACTTAGAGAGAATACCAAATGACAGAGGAGTGAAGAAGGTGCATCACCAATACCCCGAGGAAAACGGCTCAAAGGCAGACCTAGGCTTAGAAGGATGGATGATGTGGAAAAAGATCTACAACAACTGGGAATCCAAGCATGGAAAAGAAAAGCATTAGTTAGGTCTGAGTGGAAGGAAGTAGTGAGGCAGGCCAAAGCTCTACATGTGCTGTAGCGCCACAGGGATGGGATGGATGGAAAACTTTCTGGTTTTGAAAAATATTTATTCAATTAATTTTAAAAACATTAATTTAAGGTTGAAATTGCATCAGGTACCGTAGAACTCAGTCGCGCACACCTTCTGCGCATACCGAAAAATGACACAAAAACTGACGTGGCCATTTTATATTCGGCTTGGGGATGATTTCGTTGTTTTACGTCACAGTTTTCTAGTAGTTTATCTTAATCCAATATGGGAAAATGTTAAAGAATAAAACACAATCTTAGTTTAGTTATGAAAATTTTATGTATGTTTTGAATTTTTTAAGGTGTGCGGTTACACTAAAAGGGAGGGGGGGGGTGTCAAGAATTTGTGACAGTGGGGAGGGGGGTCGGAAAAGGAGGTCATTTTTGCGTGACGTACTTTGCGAACGACCCCTTACGTTAAGCTTGCCTTGAAGAAAACACATAGGAGCTGCAGGTTTCAGATCAGGGTGGGAAAGTTCCTTAACAAAAAAGGTGAAGAGAAGCATTGACAAAGACAGCAGGCAGCTGACCGCCCACCAGAGGACAATGGCTGGCCCACAGCTTACCGACCTCGAGAGGACAATGACCTTGGCTGTCCCACAGCTGACCGCCCACCAGAGGAAAATGGCTGGTCCACAGCTGATCGCCCACCAGAGGACAATGACTTTGGCTGGCCCAATTGATATAACGTCTGGAAGTTCTTATTACTTCAGACATGCTAAAGACTTCTCTCTTAATGATTTTTGGCTACTACATAGTCGAAGCCTATGAATGTAGATTGTAGTTGATTTTGATGAGGGAGGGAGGGAGAAGGAGGGGGAGGAAGGGAGAAAGTAGTCTCTTAATCTAGTTCTACTCTATTTGTATACCCAAATGTGTCGTTCATAATGAGAGGAGAGAGAAAGAGGCAGAGAGAGAGAGAAAGAGAGAGAGAGAGAGAGAGAAAAGTAGTGAAAGAAAAGGAGGGAGGGGAAAGAAGGAAAATTATATAAATACTTAACACATCCAGACACATGTCTCAAATATCAAATACTAATTTTGTATGAAAAAGATTTTTATTGGTTTTTCCAAAGAGAGAGTGTGCAAGAATACAGATGTGTGACCTACTACATAGATATAATGGAAGTACAAGTTACATGTAAAAATAATGAGCATGTTTTAATCGTTTTGAACAAAAATAGGGCACATTGTTCTTTGCCACCAACAAACCTGTGTGTTGAGATACGTCTACAACAGGTGTTTACCACCAGCAAACCTGTATGTTGAGATATGTCTACAAGTGTTACCACCAGCAAAAATGTAGATGTTAAAATATCACCCAAATGACACATCAACAACAATAGTAATTTTTTTTTTAAATGAAGATTTACAGGATTTTGCTACCTTGCATAATATTTTAATTAAAAAGTAACAGACACAGAAACAAAAAAATTCTCTTTAAATTATCTTTACGCAGCAGTTTTCATTTCATTTAGTTTTTAACTTTTAAACAGACATTCACATTTATTTGACACAATTTAGTATTAAGCGTCAGTTCTTACAACAATTTTTTTTGGGAATTTGATCAAATAGTAATTTGAAAGTTGTGATAAGGCTTCATACACGAATTGCATCAAATGCTTGAAGGAAAATTTGATAGTTTGAACAGACCCTTAGTGGGTTGTTTTCTGTGTGTGTGCAAAAATGCTTTATAAGTTCAGAAATTGTGTTAAAGTGACATGTTACGGGCTAATGTGTTATGTATTGCAGTTTATATAGAGCCATAACCAGAGTCATCCAGCTTCAGCTTGCCATCATCAGCATCTAACCATCGAGTATTTACTCTTCTTGTCAATAAAATTAAAAACATGCAAAAAGCCTGCAACTTATAAAGAGATCTTTGGCCTTGCAGACAAAAAAAATCCACAATCAGTGATCAGAAATCAAATGACTAGCAAAATTTGGTCATCTATACTTTACTTCTGCTTATTAAATACAAGAACATCAATAGAACATATGAGAATATTAATAGAACAAACAAGAACATTAGTAAAACATTAATAGAACAAAGAAGAACATTAGTAGAACATTAATTAGAAAAAACAAGAACATTATTAGAACATTAATAGAACAAAGAAGAACATTAATAGAACATACAAGACGTCAAAAGAACTAAAGGCAAAAACAATGAACTTGCATAGTGAAGGGAAAAAAAAAAAAAAAGACATTCATTAACTGAGTTTATGGTCTTTCAAGATGCTGCCTGCACCTTAGCTAAATGATTGAGCAGGTCTATCCCATCAAACAATGAGAAACTATATATATATATATAGATAGATATCTGAATGATCACCACCCTTTAATATTATTAGTACGCGCAGGTTAGACTTTCAAAATATTTAATGTTACACTGGGTAATTAATCACACAATTTCATTATTTCTTTAAAATAGAAAGCACCTTCATATATAATACAGTTCAGTCAAATATGTTACATTAAAAAAAAAATGTTTTGATAACATGTTTAATTTATCACAACAGAGTATTTAGGAATATTATATTTTAACTAGTTTTATTATCGGATCTAAACAGACTTTTGTGAATTTAATTTGACCCCCCTGTATATATAATGTGAACTCAAGTTATTCAAAGAAGAATTAGTAACCTGAAAATTTATATGCTCGACTAAAGTAAACAATTGACAAAAATGATTCATTTACAGGAGTAGTGTGATATTTATATGTTCATATAGCAAATTTCAGATAAAACTGAACATTTTGACAAACAGCGTCATATATTTTAAAAAGTCTGAAAAAAATGTGTCTTCCCCCCGCCCCATTATTTAAATAAAACTATTTGTTTCATCGCACAAATCTTTAGCTTTAAGTGAGAAAAGTCTATTTCTAGCATAAAGCTGTCACAGAGATTTGAAACAGGCTGTAATGCACTTTGTTTTGAGTGTTACAGTGAGATAAACTATAGATGATAAAATTAATATTGTTTTTTTCTGATTAATAATAGGACGTTTTTATCTGATTTTAAGATGTTAGATTATGTCAAAATCAGCATTTAAAAAAAAATCTCCATAATTCACAGGTGAAAGAAAATCTTTAAATTAATCTTTAAATTTGTAGTTTCATAGGTGGGAAAAAAAAATATCTCCCTCTTTCAGGCCAATAAAGGAGAAATACAATTTTGCAAGAAAATATTTAAATTTTTATATCTCTGACTTCTAATGCAAGTTAACTATAAAACTTATACAGGGGTGAAATAAGTAAACAAATTTAATTGCTGAATTAACAAGAGTATTGTTTACCTTTGATACGTAATATTAATTTATATAAGCTATCACATAGTGGCACGTAAGCTATCACATAGTGGCACGTAACAATCAAAGGCATTAAATATGATAACTTAAGAATGTCATAAAATCAGACTCGGTGATTTCCGCCAAATTTTGTTTAATTTTTCTTACCAAGATAATAACTTTTATTTAATTTGCTACTTATTAAAAAAGTTTCTTTTAAAAAAATATTAAATCACTTTATATGATCAAAAGATTGAAAATGTGTAAATAAATGGTTGAAAAAGCAACTGTATATTTTTGTCTTCACACCTTTTAAAGTTTCAAAAGAAATTTAAGTAAAATATAACTGTGTTATTGGTACTTCTACTTCAATTAAAAAAAAAACTGAATGTACATTGGTGGTGCTGCAAAAATTCAACAACAAATATGTCAGCTTTGTAAGAATTTATGTTTCTAAAATAATGCCATCACAATATCTATATCAAACATTGTAAATAATTATAAAAACAAAACAAAGTGAATCATAAGCTTTGAACATTTGTTTTAACATATTTAAGTACAATGATTCAATTAAGTTAGGACTGAAAGATCTTGTGCTATCTTGATGGGGAACAAATCAAATAAGTCAGCAAAAAATGTGTAAAATGCAACTAAAAGAATATTATTAAAAGAAAAAACCAAATGAATTACTTTTGATTGTTAATATAATGCAGACAAGAGATCGTCTCAGCCTGACAATAATAAAGTCAGTTATTGAAATCGTAACATGTCGTTGTTCCGTTTGTAACTTAAGTAAAAGTTAAACACAATCCTGCTTTCTTTAGCAGGACAGGATCTTCTTTCAGTTAGCAATTTTTTTTTTGTATTAATTCGATGAGCTTGAGTTATAGAAAGATTGAAACAAATCAAAGTTAAATTCAGTGCTTACACTTAGTATGATATAATAAGTTAATCAAATCTGAGCAGACATATTTCTAAACATATGTTGATGACCAGTTTATCATGAGACGTATAAGCATGACATGACATATGTTGATCACCAGTTTATGAGACGTATCAGAATGACTAGCATATGTTGATTACCAGTTTATCATGAGACGTTTCAGCATGACAAGCTTCAACATTAATTTATTATTAACTGCTCTATTAAGAAACATTCAAACTTTTCTACAAGGTGCAGAAAAGAAAAGGATTTAGTAATATTGTTGAAGGAGAATCTGAAATCCTATTCTACACATTTAGAAAAGTTAAAAAAAAAAAGCATTTCAACCACAAAGCCTAGAGAAGAAGGAACCATTAAATATACTATGTCTAGGTACAAACCCTAGTCTACACATTCAACTGACAAAATGTGTAAAAGAACACTAAATAGTGTAAATATAATTAGTTTTAAAAAATCACTTTGACCGACTACCACGATTAGGATATATGGTAGACATAAAACCAATGACCAGGTTAGGCTCAAGTAAAATACAATAATCATTAAACACTGAAGTCATGTAATACCTTTAAATTGTTTCCTCAAAAATAAAAAATTTTATAAAGACTTTGCTATTGCAAAACTTGAAGAGTTTAACTTGAACTTAACGAAAGGCTGGACATCATTCCTATTTCTGATGTGCTCTGTAATAATTGCAACAACTGATTTCTCAAACCTCTCTTTTCCACCAGGACCCTGTAAGAGAAAAATAAAAGTATTGATATACCAGATGTATTGGTGTGGCTTCTTGATTTAAACCTATATTTAGAAAAATTAACTTTCATAAAGAAAAAGGACAGCTAAAAGATTTTAAAAATTATAAAATACTTCTATCTAGAATTTCTAAATTAGTAATTTACATTTACATTTTTACTTTTACTTAAACATTTCTGGACTGCACTTTTTATCATATGGGGAGT
Organism: Omphiscola glabra; assembly: GCA_964017045.1. NCBI lineage: Eukaryota > Metazoa > Mollusca > Gastropoda > Lymnaeidae > Omphiscola > Omphiscola glabra. The sequence continues at coordinate 14,465,987 of OZ024800.1, forward strand.
TTTGACAATTTAAATGGTTTCTTGATCAAAGTGGCTACAACCTCTAACGTATCCAGAGTATTTATTGTCTTTAATGTCTTCTCAATTGAAGAAGTTGGTGTTCCAGATACTCTACTCTTGTCCACAGTATTTATTGTCTTTAATGTCTTCTCAATTGAAGAAGTTAGTGTTACAGATACTCTACTCTTGTCCAGAGTATTTATTGTCTTTAATGTCTTCTCAATTGAAGAAGTTAGTGTTCCAGATACTCTACTCTTGTCCAGGGTATTTATTCTCATAAATGTCATCTCCATTGAAGAGTTGGCATTCCATATCCACTACTGTTTATGCTAACTCATAACCATCTTGATCACACTCAAATTGGCAGCTACCTTCTGAATAATCTTTTTCGACATGCCTTTACAAGAGAAGCAGGTTTGAAAATAGTGTTTCCCTCGTTTTTAGAACTGCATATAAATAGATTTTTTTTTTACCCAAATTTTTTCATAAAATATCTCAAATTTCAAATTTTTTTTTTTTCTTTTACAGCATGAAATGAAAACAAAACCCAACTTTTTAAATGAGTTTTCAATAAGTGACACTTTTAAAACTGAAAAGGAAACCACTCACTGGGTATTTTCATTGAATGCACAGTCTCTGGTTTCTCTAAGTTCTCTGCTGTCTGGCTGACAAGGAGTTTTGTCGGTTCACTGTCACAGTTGCTGTCAAATCAAATCATTAAATCCAGTTTGATCAATACGGAAATAATACAAACTTGATCCTTGCACAACATAATAAATAATATATAATTTTTCCTCCAAATTATTAATCTATACGGTAAGAGAAGGTACAAACAAAACTTTAGTGCCTTCGCTATTTTAAAACTGACTTAGATTAAAAATCTTAACCGAACGGTCACCTTATCCCAAAAATAACTACCTCTGACTATAACTCCCAGAAAAATGACACCCAGGGTAGAAAATCTGGACAAAAGCACACCCTCCCCACAAAACACACTTATTTTACAGACCAGTATCATTAAAGTTTTAAAAAGATTATCATAAATTATTTGTAATGAAATACACGATTTTCTTGACAATAAAAGCCAGGTCATATTTTACTCTACACATGAACTTCAGTGAACGCCATGGACAAAACATCAAAAACCTATTTAAAGTAAACAACTCACACCACATATTTCTCTTCTGTGGTCCACAATTCATACACAGTGAAGGAGTGGCTCTCTCGAAGTTCTCTTACACTCACGCTAAATCAAACAAAAATCCAACAGGAAATTATTAATGACATTCAAAACATTTTGCCACGTTGCCATTTCATTATTTTTTTAAAACCCCACCTGAAATCTTTATTTAGCCATTAAATTAATGCAGGAATATGAAGGGACTTCAAAAAAAACAATGTGTCCAAACCTTTTGCTAATTAACTCTAAATTGCTGTAAAGGTCTATATTTTGTTTTAAAGTAAATCTAAGCTTTCCCTATAAAAAGGCCATGCTACCAATAACATGTACACCTGGCAAGTACTAAAAGCCTGCACAAACTCTGTTTACACTTACTTAAGACAGCCCCTGAAACCCTGTGTTGTATCCACATAAGCACGAAGCTGTGCAATAAACTCATCTAACTTTGCCGGCTGCACAACAAATTCTCTCTGCACAAGGAGGACCTAAAATGAACAGTCCATTTTAATAATTAAGTGCACATTAAAATAATCTTGAAAAGGGTTCTTTAAGTGGTTATGAAATTGGACTAAAGCTGAAACAAAGTTTAACAATGAGACAATAAGACAATGAAACAATAAGACAATTAGAAAATAAAACAATGAGACGATAAGACAATGCTTAACAATGAGACAATAAAACAATGAGACAATGAGATGATGAGACAATAAAACAATGAGACGATGAGACAATGAAACAATGAGACAATAAAACAATGAGACAATAAGACAATGCTTAACAATGAGACAATAAAACAATGAGACAATGAGATGATGAGACAATAAAACAATGAGACGATGAGACAATAAAACAATGAGACAATAAAACAATGAGACAATGAAATGATGAGACAATGAGACAATAAAACAATGAGACAATGAAACAATGAGATAATAAAACGATGAGACGATAAAACAACGAGACACTGAGACAAGGGGCAGCTGATAAGTGATACAAATTAATTTATTATTGCTTCACAATGACGACAACCAAGATGAAGTAATATTCATCATTGGCAGAGCAATCACAGTGCACATTTAAGATTATACATAATACTCACAGTGTCATCTTCACCCATGACAACTTCTTCGTCCCTGAAACCCTCAAAGTTTACCTGTGGAGAGGAAGAGATTATAAATCCAAACATGCACATACATGGTCACAAAGGACAGTGATGCACATTCATGGTCACAAAGGACAATGATGCACATTCATGGTCACAAAGGACAGTGATGCACATTCATGGTCACAAAGGACAGTGATGCACATTCATGGTCCCAAAGGACAGTGATGCACATTCATGGTCCCAAAGGACAGTGATGCACATTCATGGTCACAAAGGACAGTGATGCACATTCATGGTCCCAAAGGACAGTGATGCACATTCATGGTCACAAAGGACAGTGATGCACATTCATGGTCCCAAAGGACAGTGATGCACATTCATGGTCACAAAGGACAGTGATGCACATTCATGGTCCCAAAGGACAGTGATGCACATTCATGGTCCCAAAGGACAGTGATGCACATTCATGGTCACAAAGGACAGTGATGCACATTCATGGTCACAAAGGACAGTGATGCACATTCATGGTCACAAAGGACAGTGATGCACATTCATGGTCACAAAGGACAGTGATGCACATTCATGGTCACAAAGGACAGTGATGCACATTCATGGTCACAAAGGACAGTGATGCACATTCATGGTCACAAAGGGCAGTGATGCACATTCATGGTCCCAAAGGACAGTGATGCACATTCATGGTCACAAAGGACAGTGATGCACATTCATGGTCACAAAGGACAGTGATGCACATGCATGGTCACAAAGGACAGTGTGGAATAGTTGTTTGTCTCACACAAAGCATTTTATATTAATTTAGGTATGAATTAAACAAAAATTCTCCTCAGGAAAGCAAAAGAATTTAAATAGTTAGCAGCGATTCATCTCCTAATGTTACAAGCCAAAGTCTGAAACTGGTTCCATGGTTCTAAAAGGAAAAAAAGACACTTGGTTTATAACTGTTTCAACAGTTATCAAAGAAAGACACTTAGTTTATAACTGGTTCAATGGTCATTAAAGAAAGAGACTTAGTTTATAAGTCCCTCTGTTCAACAAAGTAACTCATTCAAATAATTTGTTTGCAAAAGTACATTGATAATATTTACTTTGCGTTCTATGCGATCCAGCAGGGTGGCCAGCCTCTCAATCTGCTGGTTCATCATAGGCCCCCCTGGGAATGAATAAAGTAAATTAGTGATAAGATTAAGATGACACTTGAAACAATTAAACATAACAGTCAAGAGGTATTGAGCCCTGCCTAATTTTAAAACTGTTAACAGTGTATAGCATCTAATCTATATTTACTGATTTATTCACTCATTAAAACCATGCCAACCATCGTTGTACTTTTGTTATCTTTAAGAAATTCAAGGAACATAATTTTTTTCTCCAAACATATACACTAATATTTTCAAAACGAGAATTAAACTGTGCATGGTGCGCCTGAGAAAAAAAAAGAACTGTAGTTTTAAAATCATGCTGGGAAAATGTTTTTTGAATCAAACAATAAAAAAATTAAATATTTCCAACTTGAGAACATTTGTAGAAAAGACTGATGTTGATGTAAAACTTTTGACAAGAACGTTTAAACAAGGTAAAAAAAAAATTAGCAAATTATATTTGGGTGCTTCTAGTTCAAAATGTGCGTGTGTGTGTGTGTGTGCTTAATTTTTGGTTAACATCAAAACTAAAAGTAATCAAAAATTTCATTCTTGTATTTAATATTTTATAAACAACACATTAACACATCTAAATTGGGTCTCCTTGTATCTCTTGACTTATTTAACATTACAAAATATATACCGATTATACTCGTCTATAAGTCGATCTTGTCTATTAGTCAAATGCAGTTTTCTTGACCAACAATGATGAAATATTCTATGACTTGTGGATGAGTTGAGGGTAAAATTTGGGTCTATCAAATTCTGGGATGTTTCTAATTTTGTCATATTTTCCCTGGCAGTAATCGCTGTATAAACTATGGCCGATGTCATTAGGCCAACACTTTCTTGAAGTGGGGGCCTCATGCGACATACCCACGATTTGTATCAGTATCCTCTCTCCTCCAGACGATAGAGGAGGATGGAATAAGCAATCAGCAATGACGCATGTGGCTTGGTATCAGATTTCAGTCAAGGATCAACAGCTACAGTAAGTGGACAGGCATTATCGGTAACTCGACATTACCCTGCATTCAATGTACAAAATTCTTTTGCAACTAGCACCGACCCATGGATAAGTCGACTCTGCAAAATGAAATTTACGACCAAGGTTTCTCAACTTACACACGAGTATAAACAGTAGCCACAAGAAGCCATGCAAAGAAAATTCAAAAAATAATTTATTGCATTTCAAAAAACATTAAGACTAACATCTTGAAATATTTGACACATGGAAAAAAATGGTTAACATCTATGAGCAAACAAATGGATCTAACAGGAAATCATATGACTATAAAGGCATATTACTTTGTTTAAATTAATGATTCTGCCAGCCTCATCTTTTGGGCTTTGTCAAGAATCATCTGGGTGGGTTTCACCTCACCCTGCACTTCCCCGGCTGCGGCCCAGTGCACTAAGCCGGCAGGTGACAAATTGTGCGCAGTCACAGCAGGTTGTTGTCATCGAGTTTATGGAAAGAAGCTTCTGTCCCAGCAGTGTTCAGTTTTCATTAGTGTGACCATGCTCTTCTCCTGGCTGCTTAGTCTATACCTTGGGTCACCTTTGTATCATTGTTTTAATTTACCAGACAGGTAAACTTTTATTTTTTGGGGGTATTATTTGAGGTTTCAAAAAATAATTTCATTCATCAACAGTTTAAAAAAAAAATTACCAAGTATTAAAAACATGGTTTTGTACTGCACACAAATGTATAAGTCATAATAAAGGAATAAAATATAACAAGTAGAATTTACCATCAAGATATAACATTAGAGAGGGACAATAACAAAGGAAATAATTACAAAATTGCCACAACAGTAATGAAGAGTTGTACAGAACTTGCAGAATTCTTTTTACATGAAAAAATTATCTGTGCATACCTGAATTGATTTCTACCACCTCTATCACTGCAACGAATGATGGAGAAAGTAAGCATTCTACAAATATTAATTGGTCTTTGCAACACTTGACTAATAATAAATGTATCATATTTGTGAGCATTTGACAGATCTTAATCGGTCTTGTCTTTGCAACACTTGACTAATCAATATATCAAATTTGTAAGCATTTTAAAATGGCTCCCAAATTAAAACCACAAAAATTAAGAGCAGCTCATCAACTGAAGGGTCATGATCAATTAGGGATTTTGGCACCTGATAAAACTTATGTAAATGATGCCTGGTTTTATAAAAATAAAGTCTGTTATTTCTGTGTGAAAACTCTTAAAATTGTAAACATTTATGAGGAAAAAAAAATAAAAATTTATGCATCATATATTTTTACAACTTTATCACAAGAGATTACAAAAATAAAGCATTTGTGTATTATTTCTAAACTAATATAATTTATTATTATTATAAGAAGTTTTTTATAGCAGGGCTGGGCTCACCACCCTGTACACACAATTTAACAAACATAATCATGAACTTAAAATTAACATACATTAATTAAATAAAACAAAACAATGTGTATTCGCCCAACCATTCCATAAATATTTAAATGTCAAGCCGTTGACGGCACGCAGCAGTATCGTCTATCGGTCAGATTTAAACTGGTAAAAAAACTTGCCATTAAAATATGTATGATGGAAAAATTTGTAAACAAATATTACCATCCCCTGATCCTGTGCTCATCGAACTGACTTGACGTTTAGTTCGCCTTACAACACGGCCTGGTATTATAGATGATGTGACTGCTTTCCTGATATCATCAATGTCTACTGGCAGTATGTCTGAGCTGCAAAAGTTGAAATAAATAATCTTATTTCATTATGTAGTCAACAAAACTAATGGTATTGGAGTTGAAATGTTTTTACTTTTACAAATAAAAATTTGAAGATGATAAGATAAGATATTTTTTTTGATCAAAATTATGGAAATTTGTTTTTTTTTATCATGATCTGGAACATAATATATTGTCACCAAAAAAACCTTTAAATATAGTTTATGAGCAAAATGAAAAAATGAAGAGACACTTCTAACTGTAAGCACAAATAATGAAAATATTCAACTTTTTTTGTCAGGACGTATGTTAAAATAGATCTACCTCTCCTCCCTGGCTTGACTGTCCAGTGTGTCCAAAGCAGCATCAAAAGGATGTTGCAGTGCCGATATTTGATTGAGAATCTCTTTCAGAAAAAAGCGTTTCATGAACTTCTCTATTCGACTAGCATCTTGATAAGTCTGAAAATGTGGATATAACAGAAGTCAACAGAGCCATCTTGAATGATGGTATGATGTTTCTTTTTTTCGTTTACTTAAATACATTTTATTATTCTAAAATATCAATTTGAAAGTTTTGATGCAAATGAAACAAAAAAAAATTGTTGTTGAACTAAGTGCTAAAGCCTGTCTCTAACTTCTCTACTAAATCTGTTTTAAAAAGACAAGTGATCACATGTCACAAGAATTCTGAATGATAAATGCCAACTTGTATGTCTGCAAACCTACTTTGGATGTTCCATACAAAACATTTGTCATCTTTGTGTTCATCTCCTCAAGAAAACCAAATGTCTCTTTATATTCCTCACCCAGGTGCTTTCCAAAGTAAGTGCACAGCTCTACTGTGTCGATATTGCTGAATAAAATAGAATTGACGGTATCTCTTGATGACACTTAAATGATGGAAAAACTAATTAAAATAGGATTGAAATGTTTGAAAAAACTAACTAGGATTGAAGCTCTCAAGCTTTGTAGCTTTCATAAAGAAACTATTTTATTGCAGTGTGGATAAGTTCACTTTTATACAAATTATTAAGGTCTGAACTGATAACACCTGTAGGCTGTTCATGAAGGATTTGATTGATGACTAGTTCAAATAGATATAACTATTATTGTTATTAATTTAGGTTTTCAAAAAATTATTTCTAAAATAAGTATTTTATTGGGCAAAAATAGTTCCTTTGCTCCCCTTTATTTTTAAAAGCTTAACCCATGACAAACTTAATGTTGCGTGTGTCAATAGCAAAAGTAGTTACTAACTTAGTGTTGTGAGTGTCAATCTCATCAAACAGGTGACGCAGCTCTTCCTTCCCCATGACTCCATCAGCAAAGTAAGATACAAACTCTTCCCAAGAGATAAAGCCGTCATCTTTCAACAGAGAATAGCAAAAATAAGCAATGTATATGCTAGCACCAAATAAAATATTTTAAATCTTAATAATATATAGGATACTTTACCTTTTTACCATTGACAAATCAATTTCTTATTATTCATGTTTTAGTTTAATGTCATTTTAATTCTGATTTGTTAAAAATAAATCAGCCAAATTTGATAAAAATCTACAGTTACATAGCCTTCATAGTTAATGAACTTTGAGAAATTGATACTGACCATTCTTGTCTGCCCTGCGAAATACCTGCAATTAAGAATGTAAAAAAAAAACACATTAAATATTCATTTGTCTAAATATGGAAGTACAAATTCAACAAAACAATAAATCTACTACTATAAAAGAAAGAAAGATGATCTTAGGTTTTGGAAAGCTTGTAAACAGCCCTTCAAAAAGTTTAGGTTCTATCCATCTTCTGGCCATCATGGGGACATTTTTTGTAGTTTACATTTTTGTGAAGAGAGCTCTTCAATGTTTATGGTGTTCTTCTACATTAAAACAAATGACAACATCCACATGACAAGAAGAAATAATTTATTATGGCCAATAATTTTTTTCAATTCTTAATTGAATTCACGGACTTAAACTAAGAACATAATTTTAGGCATACTAATACTAAGCTATACTCTGGGGAAGGCAGGGGATCTAACTGCTCTTTATGGATCCAGCTAACACTTTCACAAGTTCCATGAACTCCATCTGCTTGGCTGTGCCACTTGATATATCTGAAATGTAGGACTTGACTCCTGCCCCAGGCTCAACACTGAAAAGCTTGGGCACTAAGTCTATAGGTGTTCCACCATTTCTAGGGCCAGTGTTAAATGAAGCAAGATTGGGTCCCTGTTGTGGTCCAGCCTGTTAAAGAAGGCTTTAGTCTGGCAGGATTCTGTCTGCATATGAGTCACTACCGTAACTAAGCTCTGTTGCTGGTGCTCCAATTTCCACCATGGAAAATACATTTCATTTACAGTGCCATTGTGGTCTTCAAAGACTAGTTCTAATTTTATGGCCAAACTGAATGTATCAAAATTTAAATAAATATAGTATTTATTTTTTATTACTCGATTTAGTTATATCTAGGTGTCTAATATTTCTTTCTAAAACAGTGGGTTTGACAAGTTTAAATATTTCTGTCTCAGATGTTCCAGGGATCTTGTAAACTGTGGGGCCATCCATTCAGGGCAATGCAGAGGTCATGAATATTTATTACAAATTTGTGACGATTTTGTTGCCAATAAATATTTGGTGATTTACAAAGAGGCAAACAGCAGGAAAATAATTGATATTTATTGATATTTGGCCACAGAAGAAATGAACACCAGGACAAACAGATTACCGGTACTAATAAAGCAAAATGAGTGTCCAATTTAATAAAATAACTAAAACTCTCTCTCATTGTACAAATCAGAGTCAACTTAGGTGTCAGTTAACCAGTTAAGTCACTCCTATCAAATTAGAGCTGACCAACCATGAACCAATTAAACCCAATTTTTTATTACTCTGAGATCTCCAACAACTGACAAAGATAAGACAATCTAGTGTTGTAGGAAGGGGGCTGCAGAAGGGGTGGTCCACCCATGGCGGCACTTTTTTCCTTTACATGGAGGGGTGGTATTTTCGGTCAACTGAAGAGTTTTTCGTAGTAGTGGGTGGCTAAAATCTTGGCCTACCATGGGCGGTACTAACCCTTACTAATTACTAAACCTCTGATATATTCTAATTCATCCCTAGTTGAACCGTAACAATAGTGTTACATTAACAATATAACAATAATGTTACAGTACATCAAGATCACATGCACCCAGCATGCCTCTGGTTTACACCTCGTTTTGAAATTGTTTTTCTGGTTGCATTATAATGTGTCCCTGGTACGCTCATTACAAGTGACACCGAACCACCACTTGGACATTGGTCACTCTCTGTTGCTTGTGGAATTCTGTTACGTTGCCGAGTCTCAAGCTTCGCGTCTTTTGGCAGGGTGATGTTTCCCTGGTCAGCTTCTTACAAGGAAGAAGCCATCCTTTGATACATTGACATTAGGGGGAAACACAAGCATATCGGGAGCCTCCTGGTCTACATGGCCTTACAATATTTCTGGTTTACCATGGGTCTTCAGGGCAGACTTCTGATTGTTAATGCTGTATAACTTTGATGGTGAGTGTGTTTTCTGAGGTGACCTGATACTGAACACAGAACAAGTGAACCCATGGACAAGTAAACACCCCTAACACTACTAACAGGTGAACACATAGACAAATGAATCCACTGACAACTGAACACACACACACAAATTTTATGCATCTAGCTAAGTATGTAACTGTAATGCACTAAACCATAAAGGGTGCCGCGACCAAAGAACATGATAAAATTCCGGCATTATTGGCAATGGTTGGACTCTTGAAAATTAGACGGGTTGAACTTGTTTACTCTTACTTGCCATCATCGATTCATTGTTATTGTTCAGTTCATGGCATCATGAGTTTTCGTCTAATGAACTAGTCTTTTCAATTTTGTCATTGTTGTCCTTGTCAATTTCGAAAATTAGCTCAAAATTACTAGTTCATAATTATAATAATAAGCCAAAAGATTATTACATCCAAAAATATTGTCATTCCTTTCTCTGACAGAGTCAAAGCCTTTAGCTCTTGAGAAACTTCTGATATCTGATCCGCCATCTTATTATTAGTTGGTAAGAATGATCTACCTTTATATATTTATAACCAGAGAAAAAATCGCATTTTTGCTAAATTATTATCTGTAAATATTTGTGAAATAACAAAACTGTAAATTCTTAAAACAACCAAAACTCCTTAAAAACAACACCAACAAATACAAACAACAATGGAGCAACCAGGATATGGCAGGTAGGGCAGATGCCCTCGCCGTCACTTGAAGGGGGCACCGAAAGACTTGAAAAAAATAATAATTGAAGTGGCAGCGTCTCATCTGGAGGGGCCACAATGAGCTTAATTTTGTTGAAGGACTTCATCCACCCAATGGCATCACTGTTCGTCAGAATTTACTAAGAAGCATTCTTAAAGCCAAGTAGTATGGTATCACGTTTGACTCGACTGCCGATCAAGCACATTGTGAGCAGATGTTAGAGGTAATGAGGTACATAAAATCACTCGTTCACAATGATGAGCAGATGTCAGAGGCAGTGAGGAACATAAAATCACTTGTTCACTATGACCAGATGTCAGAGGTAGTGAGGTACATAAAATCACTCGTTCACTATGAGCAGATGTCAGAGCAGAGGCAGTGAGGTACATAAAATCACTCGTTCACTATGAGCAGATGTTAGAGGTAGTGAGGTACATAAAATCACTCGTTCACTATGAGCAGATGTCAGAGGTAGTGAGGTACATAAAATCACTCGTTCACTATGAGCAGATGTCAGAGGCAGTGATGTACATATAATCACTCGTTCACTATGAGCAGATGTCAGAGAAGTGAAGTATTAGGAACATAAGGTAATCACTCGTTCACAGCGAGCACATGTCAGATGGTAGTGAGGTACATAAAATCACTCGTTCAAGCAGGAACCATTGATGATGACGTGTTTTGGAACCTTTCAAGCCCTCGTGTTTTCAAAGTGATTTTCTCGTGTACAGCACAGCATTGGGAAAAAATGTAAAATGCCATCTCCAGGATTGTAAAGTCACAGTCTGAAACTAGGTTGAGTACCTCGAAAACTTTCTGCATGTCCTCCAGGACATGATAGACGATACAAATGACATCCAGCAAGTCCTCCAGGACATGATAGACGATAAAAATAACATACAGAAAGTCCTCCAGTACATGATAGATGATAAAAATGAGATACAGCAAGTCGTCCAGGACATGATAGACGATACACATGAGATACAGCAAGTCGTCCAGGACATGATAGACGATACACATGAGATACAGCAAGTCGTCCAGGACATGATAGATGATACATAGGAAACCAGTGAAACAAAAAGTGAGGCAACGCAGTTGTATAATCGCATGATGAGTTTTGATTTTCTGACTTTGCTGGGATTCTGGGACAACATACTCATTTGCGTTGACCGTGTTAAAAAAGGATAAAGAATCCTAGCATGACTGTGTTCAAAATACGGGTCGCAAAACCGGTCCCTTTTACCAAAACCGGTATTTTCGATATTGAAGTTTAAGAATACCGGAATCCCGGTATTTTCGATATTTAGAGAATTTTTTTGTTGAGATTAGAGTTGAGGATTATCAATGAAATAAAAACATTCAGGAAAAAAAAATAACACAAATTTGTAATTTCAGACTTTAATCAAACGAACAAAAATAATATTCTTAACTTTTTAATTGAAATGGTTTTATTAATCAAATATTAAAATAATTTGTGTTGTTTTAATCTTTGGCCAAATGTAAATAATGAGATCTTAAAAATGACAACGAGTCTAATGTTTGGTCACTTAACTTTGACCGCAAATGGTTACAAAAGTAACCTGATGACGAGAACACCGCTCAGGCTCCACGGTGGGGGGGGGGGGAGGAAAAGACCTTAGGTTATCATACGCAATTTCAAGATATTTTCCTCTTGAACCGCCATTCTCAAATAAAGCCATTTCTATTTTTACCAATGTATCAATGTCTCCATCAGTTGGTCTGGAAGTTTTATCCTGAGCCTGAAGTTTCTTTTGTATTTCTATTTCTAATTGTCTCTTAAGCGGCAGTGTGTTTCCAAGTTCGTCATGCTCAGATCCAAGATGTTTAGTTGGCGACTTTCTGAAAATTTTTGCAATTTTTCGCACTTTCCCGATTAAATCTTTGAAAACAAATTCATTTTTTTGATTGATCTCAACTGTAACACGAAAACCACAGTTGTCATTATCATCATCACAGTCAGGATCATCAGAATAGTTGTCATTATCATCATCACAGTCAGGATCATCAGAATAGTTGTCATTATCATCATCACAGTCAGGATCATCAGAATCGTTGTCTTCTTCAGGTTGATGTTGTTGAGGTTGAAGAGTTTTCTTTTTTTTATAAAGGACGTCCAAGATTGCCAGCTGTACACCGTAAGCAAGATACTGTTGATGGTAAAGCGCTGCTTCACGTCCTAATACAGTCATCACACTTGCACCGTCTGTAGTTATGCAGGCTATTTCATCTTTCAATGACACTTCAAAAGCGGATAGCCTGTTTTCCAACAATTGTAAACATGTTCTGGCCGGCATGCTGCCAATCACTCTTACTAGGCCAAGATTAACGAAGTCATTGGTTAACATAGGACTATGAATGTTTACATTCATGAATCGACGATTTCTCAAACTCGTCCATTCATCCAGTGTCAGAGACAGTTTAATTCGTTCTTCTTTCAGTTTATGCAGTTTATTAATCAAAGAGGTTTCAACAGTCTCACTGTGCGTTATCACCATGTTTTTAATTGAATTAGAAGACGTAGGCAAATTGTAGCCACATTGCCTCATGATTCGCCTTTGATCATTAAAAGTAATGAAAAAACTGAATGGAAGACCATCTAAAGCTGTCATACGAGAAACTGTGTCTGCTAAGCTGGTTGAACTTGAAAAATAGTCTGTTAATTTGCTTCTTTTTATTGGTATTTCATCTTCTGTGTCGGAGGAAGTTTTAGAACAAGATGCCATAGAAATCAGTGCTCTTTGAGTACCGGATCCAGCAACGGCGATATCTTTCAAGACAATGGAATGTGCAGATTTTAAATGAGATTGAAGGCATGAAGTTGTTCCTCCCAGTGGTTTAAGTATCTTGTTACATCTAATGCATTTAGCTGAGAGATTGTCCATAGCTTTCAAGAAATAATGCCAAACTTATGTCTACCTACCTGAAGGGAAAATAAATAATTAATAACACAATTATTAATTCAATCGAATTGGTTTGACGTGTAAAACGTTTTTAAATGTTTAAATTTTCATGTAAATGTTTGGTTAAGTACGGTACAGACAAGCTGGGACATTCAGCCTGAGACAAAATAGCTCGAAAATTAATTATGAGGTGAAAGTAAATTATTAATATAGTTGTCACAAAATAAAAGTAAAATAATTTTTCTGTCTCTTAAACTTAAGATATTTGATTATCAAAATAAGGATTTACTCATATTTTTTTAAATGTAGGTTTTTGGCGCAATTGAAAGAAATCAAGCAATCAAAAATTTCTGTGATTTTTGTGCAACTTGTTATTATTTCCATACAAACTCTTAATGGAAGTCAAAATTCGATCTTCATTCGACTATGCCAATGACTTATTTGTCAATAATATGAAAACATTTACCTACCAATCCTGTACCTTCACGTCATGACTCCACTTACACTACACAAGCACGATGAAAAAAAAACAACTGATCACAACGTCATGATTCTTGACAAAAAAGAGTACACAAATCTAGGACGTCGGTCGGCTCTCTTTGAACTTGAGACACGTGGTGTGGTGGATTTGCACATCTGATAAATTATTGCTATGTCTTTCTTTAACTACGACGTGAAAACTAAGAAAAACTTTTTTTTTTTAAATAGAAAATGAAATCCCAGAATTATCGAAAATCCCGGTTTTCATAAATCCAATCCCGGTATTTTCGAGCATCAATTATGGTCCGGTATTCCGGTATTTTCGAAATTCGGGATCCCGGTTTGCGACCCCTAGTTCAAAAGAGGCTACAAGATCTTAGCATGACTGTTTTCAAAAGAGACTACATGATCCTAGCATGACTGTGTTCAAAAGATGCTGAGTTTTGATTTTATGACTTTGCTAGGATTCTGGGACAACATACTCATTTGCATTGACCGTGTTCAAAAAAGGCTCAAGAATCCTAGCATGACTGGGTTCAAACGAGACTACAAGATCTTAGCATGACTGTTTTCAAAAGAGACTACATGATCCTAGCATGACTGTGTTCAAAAGATGCTGAGTTTTGATTTTATGACTTTGCTGGGATTCTGGGACAACATACTCATTTGCATTGACCGTGTTCAAAAAAGGCTCAAGAATCCTAGCATGACTGGGTTCAAACGAGACTACAAGATCATATCATGACTGTGTTCAAAAGAGACTTCAAGATCCTAGCATGGTTGTGTTAAAAAGAGGCTACAAGATCTTAGCATGGTTATGTTAAAAAGAGGTTACAAGATCTTAGCAGGACTGTCTTCAAAAGAGACTACAAGTACTACATGATCCTAGCATGACTGTGTTCATAATAAACTACGAGAGCCATACATGACTGCGTTCACAAGAGACTACAAGATCTTAGCATGACTATGTTCAAAAGAGACTACAAGTACTACACGATCCTATGCATGACCGTGTTCATAATAAACTACGATATCCTAACATGACTGTGTTCAAAAGAGGCTACAAGATCCTAACGTGACTGTGTTCAAAAGAGACTACATGATCCTAACATGACTGTTGTCATTTGGTTCAACTATCTCGATTTGTTAATAGGAACACACTTCACAACATTGGAGAAATGGATCGTTTTAAAAAAAATATTTAAATGTTTCTAGAAATTGTCATGAGGCAATTTGACCCCTACCGAGTCTCTCGTTACTTATGTCTGGTTACCTTCGTCATACTTTGGGTCAAACAAGATTCAATAGTCTGCTAACACAGCGGTTTTCAAACTATGGGTCGCGACCCCTTTGGGGGTCGAATGACCATTTCACAAGGGTTGCTTAAGACCATCGAAAAACACACATACTCTACAGTTATGATGTAGCAAATAACATAATTTTGTGGCTGGGGGTCGACGCAACATGAGAAACTATATTAAAGGGTCGCGGCATTAGGAAGGTTGAGAACCACTGTCCTAACAGATGAGTAATGCCACACACCAAAGTCGAAGGACTGGCACTACGATAGGCAGAGATATAGTTCTGTCACACTGACATCCCCGTGTCTTCTCAGTCTGTCTGTGGTTGGGTCAAAGTTTTTATTTCCTTCACCATAAATACGCCTACAGAGGTGGCACGCTTTTAATGGAGCGCCCTGGACTGTATCCTAAAACTACGAGCTTCAATGTAGAATGGAAGTTAAACAATCAATATGATGGTGTAAGAGATATGATCAAACAATTTAGACAAGTTTTATCTGAAGTGATAGAAGAGATGAACCGTGAGAACAAAATCATGCACATCTGCCAAACCAAAAAAAGCAACAAAATAAAGAAACGAACAAAGAAACTAGCTAACAAGTAAAGAAACAAAGAAACTAACCAACAAGTAAAGAAACAAAGAAACTAACCAACAAGTAAAGAAACAAAGAAACTAACCAACAAGTAAAGAAACAAAGAAACTAGCTAACAAGTAAAGAAACAAAGAAACTAACTAACAAGTAAAGAAACAAAGAAACTAACCAACAAGTAAAGAAACAAAGAAACTAGCTAACAAGTAAAGAAACAAAGAAACTAGCTAACAAGTAAAGAAACAAA
This sequence comes from Omphiscola glabra, assembly GCA_964017045.1. Classification (NCBI taxonomy): domain Eukaryota; kingdom Metazoa; phylum Mollusca; class Gastropoda; family Lymnaeidae; genus Omphiscola; species Omphiscola glabra. Next base: position 14,481,965 of record OZ024800.1, read on the forward strand.
GAAACTAGCTAACAAGTAAAGAAACAAAGAAACTAGCTAACAAGTAAAGAAACAAAGAAACTAACCAACAAGTAAAGAAACAAAGAAACTAGCTAACAAGTAAAGAAACAAAGAAACTAGCTAACAAGTAAAGAAACAAAGAAACTAGCTAACAAGTAAAGAAACAAAGAAACTAGCTAACAAGTAAAGAAACAAAGAAACTAGCTAACAAGTAAAGAAACAAAGAAACTAGCTAACAAGTAAAGACACAAACAAACCTTTCGCATAATTGTGGTTGCTTAAAATTTCATTTTCTACATTAGAAAATGGCATCAGCGAGCCATTGAGGCGGAGATCTTAATGCCCCCCCCCCAACCAAAAAAAAGCACACACCCCAGCCCAAAATTGCCCTAACTGACGGGCCGCGAAGCGGCAAGTTGGAGAAGCCCTCCTGTTGGGACAGCCTCCGCCCGCAGCTTCACGCGATTGATCATGTGATATGGGGGAGCACCCTGTCGGTCGATGGTGTTGTACATTTTTACAACTCTAGCAATCGCCTTTCCCACGGGCCGGGATGGCCCATTAACGTCCGAATATCACCCCTTCCCATCCCGGGAAGGCGTCGGACGCCCTCTCATAGGGTTTCTATATGATAAATAGTTGACGATATAGCTGGGACGAAATTCAAAAATTAATCAATTGTGCTATTCATCACTTAAAAATATTTCTGAAATGTGTAACTTGTGTAACTTTGATAAATTACACACTAGTCACACAGGCAATTAGCCTCTGAACCTACCACGAATATTTGCAGCCCATGTAATGAGATAGATCTGCACCCTATTTAATGTAATATGTTTGACCCCATGTAATGCCATAGGTTTGCACCTTAATTAATGAAAGAGGTTTGTACCCCATGTAATGCGATAGGTTTAACACCCCCCCCCCCCCCGCATGTAATGCATGGGTTTGCACACCATGGGTAGTGCCCTAGGTTTGCATACCATGTGATGCGATAGGTTAGAACCCTTTGTAATACCATAGGTTTGCCCACCATGTGATGTCATGGGTTTGCACCCCATATAATACATATATTTGCACCCCTTGTAATGCGTCATTTTCATCCAAAGTAATGCTTTATGTTGTCAGCAACAGACCAGTTAGGTCAGGTTCTTTTTAAAATCAAATATTTACTCTAGTGTACAACATCACACAGTACAATATCACACAGTACAACCCACACAGTATAACATCACACAGTGCAACATCACACAATGTAACATCAAACATGTCAACATCACACGTTATAACATCACGCGGTGGCGTAGCTTGGGTTAGTGCCACCCGGGGTGGGCAAGATACAGTTTGTCGAAAAATACCGCCGCCCTTCCATCTAAAGAAAAAAGTGCCACCTGGGGTTCGGAAAGGGGGGGGGGGTGTTGTCCGCACGCGTGGCACCTTTTTCTTTACATAGTAAAGTACTTATAATACCGCCACTGATACAGCACGTGATAAAACATCACGTAATATATTATGATTTCACAAAAAAATATCGCACAATTCAACACAATACAAAATAACATCACACGATACACCATCACACAATACACCATCACACGATACACCAACACACAATACACCATCACACAATACACCATCACACAATACACCATCACACAATACACCATCACACGATACACCATCACACAATACCCCATCACACGATACACCAACACACAATACACCATCATACAATACACCATCACACGATACACCAACACACAATACACCATCACACAATACACCATCACACAATACACCATCACACAATACACCATCACACGATACACCAACACACAATACACCATCACACAATACACCATCACACGATACACCAACACACAATACACCATCACACAATACACCATCACACAATACACCATCACACAATACACCATCACACAATACACCATCACACGATACACCAACACACAATACACAGTCACACAATACAATATCACTTAACACTTTAAGTTTTGTCACATATCACAACCCTCCAAAAAATTGTTTGCTGTTTGCAGTTCAAACCCCAGCCGCGAGCTGCACAACAAAGGCGGGGCCCTGGCAAGCAGACATCTCTGGGTGTCATGCCAGCCAAGATTACTGACTTAATTATGAACCATCCCAACTCGTGGTTTAGTCAGACCCAGGTTTCATATTAACATTCTCTTGGCCAACAAAGGAACAATTCGAATGATAACAACGGCATTGTTTCCTGACCTGCAGTAACCTCTGACCTTTAGATCGCAGCAGTTCCTGGCAAGTTGCGTCCATGTCCAAGCCATGAATTGTTCCGATCTTAAAATTTTGCATTTCGCCCACAGGTGCGTGTGCACGCAATTAATTTAAAAAAAAAAGTTTAAAACAATTCAGAACTTCTAGTATGGAAGAATATTATCAATGATTATGATTTTTACGTTAGCGTCGACACCCCGCAGTAGCGGGCACGCCATAGATTTTGTCACAGCTAGTTTTTTGCTTTTCTTAAATAAATGTAGAAGATAAGGACCAGTCCTAAAAATAAAAATAATTAAACTTTTTAGTTGGAGTGGAAAAGAAAAAAACCCACACATTTTTGAGGGGGTTGGGTGGGAGAGAGCTTCCTTCCAATCGAACATGTTTCCGGCTCGACTGATGGCTTAGACCAGCGGTTCTCAGTCTGTGGGTCGCACCCTTTAGGGGGTCGCACGACCCTTTCCCAGGGTTTACCTAAGACTATCTGAAAACACATATACTCTACAGTTATGAAGTAGAAACAAAAATAATTTTGTGGCTAGGGGTCGCCACAACGTGAGGAAATGTATTAAAGGGTCGCGGCATTAGGAAGGTTGAGAACCACTGGCTTAGACTTAGTGACAACTTTAGGAAAGTATGAATGCTGCAGTCTTGATATATTACCATCCACTGCATATTTCATTCGACGGGTAAGATTATATAGTAATGGACGTAATTATTTTCAAGCATCCAGCCAGCAGTGCTCCGCGAACCTACAGGTGAACCTACCATTGAACCTACACGGAGCCTACGGGTGAGCCTACCATTGAGCCTACACCGGAATCAACAGGTGACCCTGCCTACACCTGAACCTACACCGGAACCTACAAGCGAACCTACACCAGTGCCTAGAGGCAAACGTATACTTGAACCTACACTTGAACCTACACGTGAAATTACACAGGAACCTAGAGGTGAACCTACACTTAAACCTTCCCTTGAACCTACAGGTGAACCTACACCTGAGCCTACCACTGAACCTACAGGTTAACCTACACTTGAAACCACCCTTGAACCTACACTTGAACCCACCTTTGAACCTACACTTGAACCCACCTTTGAACCTACACTTGAAACCACCCTTGAACCTACAGGTGAACCTACACTTGAACTCACCCATGAACCTACACTTGAACCCACCCTTGAACCTACAGCTTATTTCGCTGTTATAGTTCTAGAAACATGAGCAGTTCTACTGACATAACAGCTTCAGTGATCTCTATAATTAGATTATGTATATGAGAAAAAATGTCAGCAGTGTCCACAGCGATTCAGACAATGGTAGAACCGCCCAAATAAAAATCTATTATTATTAATTGTTTTTGGCTGTGGTCTATACAATTACAATGCAATTATTCATCTGTTCCTTGGCGAAACATCAAACCGGTGGTGTAGCTACAGTTAGTGCCGCGCGAGGAGGACATCCCCTCCACCCCCTTCCTACGCCACTGCCTCTAACACAACATGATAGTTTTCCCCCTCGGGTTCACCAACCCAACATGAGAGTTCCCCCCCTCGGGTTCACCAACCCAACATGAGAGTTTCCCCCCTTGGGTTCACCAACCAAACATGAGAGTTTTCCTCACTTGGGTTCACCAACCCAACATGAGAATTTTCCCCCTCGGGTTCACAACCCAACATGAGAGTTTTCCCACCTTTGGTTCACAAACCCAACATGAGAGTTTTCCCCCTTTTGGTTCACAAACCCAACATGAGAGTTTTCCCCCCTTTGGTTCATAAACACAACATGAGAGTTTTCCCCCATTTGGTTCACAAACCCATCATGAGAGTTTTCCCCCCTTTGGTTCACAAACCCAACATGAGAGTTTTCCCCCCTTTGGTTCACAAACCCAACATGAGAGTCCCCCCCCCTCGGATTCACCAACCCAACATGAGAGTTCCCCCCCCCCCCCCCTCGGATGAGAGTTTACCCCCAACGAACACTTGACTGAGTTTTAAGATTCCTGACATTAAATTTCAATCAGGACTGGCAGGCGTTACACAAGTTAAATGTTTGAGCTAAATTTGTCCATTTAGCTAAAGAGAAGCTTTTTTCTTGAAATGACATTACCACTTGACATGTTCATGACAGGCTGGATGTTCATGACATGAAATAGAGCTCGTCTATTAACCCTGTCATTGCTGATAAAACAAACTTTGGGGGTCGCATCGACCCACAATTCTAAAACCTTATTGCGTTTGTACCCAAAGCACTGCGTCTGACGATAATGCACTAAGAGTTTTCCTTTAAATTGCAAGCCAAGGTTATTAAACCTCTCTGCGCTCATACGAACCCTGGGGAGTGCATCCATGTGCTAGAGAGTGCATCCCTGTGCTAGAGAGTCATCCCTGTGCTAGAGAGTGCACTCCTGTGCTCTCTTGCCCCCCCCCCCCAAAAAAAAACCAGATATCACATTAACATTTGTTTTGTTTTATTTAATTAATGTATGTTAACTTTTAAGTTCATGATTATGTTTGTTAAACTGTATGTACAGCGGGGTACCAGGGCTGGGGTACCACGCTTGATAAAACTACTAATAATAATAATAACACAAATTAACTGATGCGTCCTTGCTAAAGTCCATCTGGCGTAACTTACTAGGACTAAGGGCAGGAGGTGCTACCCCCCCCCCCCAACCACATAACACACAAACAAATCGTCATGATTTTGTGAAAAAAATGTTTAGAAAAGTTCAGAAAATATTTGTAACATATTTTGAAAATTAGAGTCTATTTATGTACTGAATCTTCTTTATTTAAAGTTAAATAAATACATTTAAAAGTAGCTGCATGTATGGCCTATGTCTAAACTTTGCATGTATGGCTTATGTCTAAACTTTGCATGTATGGCCTATGTCTAAACTTTGCATGTATGGCCTATGTCTAAACTTTGCATGTATGGCCTATGTCTAAACTTTGTTTCTAAAAGTTGAAGCTCAGAATTATAGATTTAAACTTCTGAAAAATTTGAAGGAAAATGCACGCAAAATATTCGTTCAAATGCTTACAGTAACAAGGCGGTGCCATTAATTAGGGCTCCTTCTGAAACTAAGTCCAGAGAGAAAGAGCCCGAGTTATCAAGAAAGGCATGTCCCCATATCATTGACGGTGTCGTGCTACGTCTGGCAGTGCGACTAAGTCATGGCATACTTTGGTACCGGGCGCAGTGGACGCCTCGCTCGGGTTAGTTGTAATCTATTGGCTACGCACCGGGGGGGGGGGGGGGGACACGGGATGTGTAACAAATCTATAGTGTGATATTCTCTTGAAGAACAACCGTGGGGTCGGAAGGTCTGTTGACGATCTTTGTGTTTGTGCATCTACAAGAGTAACCCTTTGTTTAATTTATTATTGTTGTTATTTAAACTAACGAAACAACTTACTTGAGAAATCGACTCATCACGATGGTGGATGGTTTTTTAAATTATTTTTTTTTTGCTGATGTCTGACTATAAAGATGCACACTTTGTTCAAACCTATTGGATATCTACAGCAATGACTACTCCCGTATATCTACAGCAATGACTACTCCCGTATATCTACAGCAATGACTACTCCCGTATATCTACATCGATGACTACTCCCGTATATCTACAGCAATGACTACTCCCGTATATCTACAGCGCTGACGGGAGGGGGGCAACATGCTGGATTGGAAGTTATGATTACAAGCCTTTTCCGTGCTCTGAATATGATCGAGGACTCCATTGGAACATCTGCGCTATGTAAGAAATGTTCTAGGGCTAGTGGCCACATTCGGTTAAAATGAATTTTGTTCGAAAGAGATTTTGAAGATTGAACCTGACGATGTTCCACATTTCAACTCCAATGAACAGTTTCAGGAATTAAAAAAAAACCGAATTAATTAATTGTGTAGTATTAGAAACAGAAAACTGAGAGAAACTCCTACACCTTTTGATGTCAGTTAAATCTAATTATAAAATCTACCCACGTTTAGGACAGAAAAATTCTCTTTTTTAAAAATAAAATTTGTATTTTCCCAAATGACCCCTGACCTTTTCCCACGATGCCTCGGACCTTCGGCACGGCTGTGGAGTTTGGTTCTCTTCTGCATTCTCCTAATCCAAGGACAGGGGCAGGCCGCTGACGACGATGTAGAAAAGGGGAGACAGCTCATCCTCGACCTGTACACCAACTACACATCGTCCAGGTCACAGTTAAACCCCGTTGATCTCATCTTCGTCCTGGACCGGTCAGCCAGCGTCACTAGGCCGGGGTGGCAGTCCGTCCTACGGTTCGTGCAGACGTTCCTGGAGCACTTCACGGTGGACGCAGACAACACGAGAGTCGCCGTCATCAGCTATGGAACAACCGCGTCCGTCGACATTGACGGCATCAGAGCCGGGGACTACAACAAATGTGAACTTGTCGTAAGAGTCCAAAAACAGCTGCTCAAAAAAGTAAGTGAGTCGTCAGATTTGTACGTTCATAACTTCGACGGTTTGTGTGTTTGTATGTTTTTATAAAACAAAAAATAAGCGACACGGACACAAAAAAAAGACTGGCAGAAACGCTGGTATCATTCGCAGACGCTCTCATTCATAGACACTCTGGTATCATTCATAGACACACTGGTATCATTCATAGACACACTGGTATCATTCATAGACACACTGGTATCATTCATAGACACACTGGTATCATTCATAGACACACTGGTATCATTCATAGACACACTGGTATCATTCATAGACACACTGGTATCATTCATAGACACGCTGGTATCATTCATAGACACGCTGGTATCATTCATAGACACACTGGTATCATATATAGACACAATGGTGTCATTCAAAAACACGCGGGTATCATTCATAGACACGCGGGTATTATTCATAGACACGCTGGTATCATTCATAAACACGCTTGTATCATACATAGACACGCTGGTATCATTCATAGACACACTGGTATCATATATAGACACAATGGTGTCATTCATAAACATGCTGTATCATTCATAGACACGTGGGTATCATTCATAGATACGGTGGTATCAATTCATAAACACACTAGTATCATACATAGACACGCTGGTACCATTTATAGACACGCTGGTATCATTCATAGACACTTTGGTGTCATTCTTAAACACGCTGGTATCATTCATAGACATGCTGGTATCATCCATAGACACTCTGAAATCATTAACTAACACGCTGATATCATTCATATTTCACTTTCAAAAATTCCCGTGTTCGATAAACTTTAGCAATATTTAAATGTAACTTTTTAGTCACTATTTGCGAATAACTCATAATTATTTTAATAATTCTATAGGTTATTTATTTTTAGATGGGGGAAGGGAAAGTGCATATGTGAAAAAAGGGGGGGGGCAGAAGTTTGGGTTGCAGGAGTTGGGGGAAAGAGGTGGGGCAGTGGTGGTATATAAACGGTGGAATAGCTCGATCAGAGCGCCGCAACTGGTGGGACGCGAAACACTGGTGGGGCGTGAAACACTGGTGGGACGTGAAACACTGGTGGGACGTGAAACACTGGTGGGGCGTGAAACACTGGTGGGGCGTGAAACACTGGTGGGGCGTGAAACACTGGTGGGGCGTGAAACACTGGTGGGACGTGAAACACTGGTGGGGCGTGAAACACTGGTGGGGCGTGAAACACTGGTGGGGCGTGAAACACTGGTGGGGCGTGAAACACTGGTGGGACGCGAAAAATGTCTCTATATGTTAGTATGTTTAAAGCGTGTAATACTGCGATACAGCAATCCGGCAATACAGCAATACGACTATACAGCAATTTGGCAATACGACAATACAGCATTACAGCTTAATCTTATACCGCAAGAGAAAATTTTTGCCCAGATAGAGTTTGAGACGCCTGTGGTGGTATGTGACGCCCGAAGTGGTATGTGATGTCCGGAGTGGTATGTGATGTCCAGAGTAGATACCCGGAGTGGTATGTGATGTCCAGAGTAGATACCCGGAGTGGTATGTGATGCCCGGAGTGGTCTGGGATGCCCGAATTGGTATGTGATGCACGGAGTTGAATGTGATGCCCTCGTTGTGGTATGTGATTTCCGGCATGGTATGTGATGTCCAGAGTAGATAACCAGAGTGGTATGTGATGCCCGAAGTGGTATGTGATGCCCGCAGTGGTATGTGATGCCCGGAGTGGTATGTGATGCCCGGAGTGGTATTTGATGCTCTCGTTGTGGTATGTGATGTCCGGAGTGGTATGTGATGCCCGGAGTGGTATGTGATGCCCGAAGTGGTATGTGATGCCCGAAGTGGAATTTGATGCTCTCGTTGTGGTATGTGATGTCCGGAGTGGTATGTGATGCCCGGAGTGGTATGTGATGCCCGGAGTGGTATGTGATACCCGGAGTGGTATGTGATGTCCGGAGTGGTATGTGATGTCCAGAGTAGATACCCGGAGTGGTATGTGATGTCCAGAGTAGATACCCGGAGTGGTATGTGATGCCCGGAGTGGTATGTGATGCCCGGAGTGATATGTGATGCCCGGAGTGGTATGTGATGCACGGGGTTGTATGTGATACCCGGAATGGTATATGCTGCCTGAAGTCGTATGTTATGCTCGGAATGGTATGTGATGCCCGGAATGGTATGTGATGTCCAGAGTGGTATGTGATGCCCTCGTTGTGGTATGGGATACCCGGAATGGTATGTGATACCCGGAGTGGTATGTGATGTACGGAGTGGTACGTGATGCCCGTGGAGGTACTTGATTTTGCCACCCCTATTTAAACAAAAGATACTATGCATACAGAATACCCATAAAAATCAAGCTTTATAAAGTATATGAAGCGTACCAAATATGACGCTACAAAATAAGTCACTTCCTTCGTTTCTTGCTAGATTAATAGCGGGTAAATACGGTTTTCTTTGCATCTGCCAGGAAAAAGAGAATTAAGACAGAGACAGTTGAATGGTGTACAACCTAAACATGTGTACAACCTAAACATGTTGTATACTGGTGTACGACATAACCCTGTTGTGTACCGGTGTACGACTTTACCCTGTTGTGTACCGAAACACTGGAGGTTAAATTTGAAATAAATAGTTTAATACGATGTCTGGGTCGCACGTCTGAACTGTGTTTGACTACTTCAAAACGTATAAGTAAATGATCCTAGATCTTCAACAGGGAAACTATAAAAAAACATTACATGAATACATGGCATAACATAAGCCCGAGAGCGGCGTTTATCATATATTTTAAAATGTATTGTTGTATTATATGGCCCATGTTATAATTTAAAAAAAGAATAATTCATATACATACATATTCTAACTTTTCAATCTTATCATCCTCAATGTATTCAAGGTTCCTGCTGGTTACTCGGCTACCCATGACGCAATCATCAAGGTGAAGGACGTGGTGCTCAACTCAAGAAGAGCCGCCAAGAAGGCCGTGATCGTAATTACAGACGGCAAATCCAACATTGGACCAACACCCGTCAGGGCTTCGGTAAGATGTGGGGGCCACTCGAGAAAATTAGACCTTAAAATCTGACAGAGGCGTCGATAAAGTGTGGGTGGTTGGGGGGGATAACTAAAATAATTGTTAGAGGATTGGCAGGTGACATCAAAATACAACATTCCTGACATCATGGAAAACCATTACGAAAAAAAAGGAAAAAACTTCCTCTGTTTTATTATTAGGAAATATGGCGGAGCCAAATGATGGGTGTATTTATTTAGATGTACATTTGCTACATACCCTGTGAATTAACGTGTTTTCATTCTTCTCGAGTGCCGTGAAGGAGTATAAAACGTTTAATGTGCCCTTGTGTTCAGTTCCGTTGAAATGGGATGAGACCGGTGATTAAAGACCAATTTTAGAGGGATTTTTATGGTTTCTGCCGAAACCGAAAGTTTAAAATGACTTTCGGTCGAAGCCGAAACCCAAAGCTTAAAGTGGCCTTTGACCGAAACCGAAACATTTATAACCCACAGGATTTTAGAACTGTTTCCAGAAACAATGATACAAATATATTTTTTTAAATTCAACATTGTCAACAAAACTTTCATAATTTGTAAGTTTGGTAAGTAATCCATAATCCAGAAATAATCCTTACGAACCTACACTTGCAGTAAGAGTTGTTAGATGGCAGTTCGTTCAGTTTTAATTGGTTAGTAACTGAGGTTAAACAAACGAATGTTACAGTTCGACAGCTGCTCACTGCAAGACGTCGAGTAATAATGAATATCGGATTGCCGGCCGGTCGACAAACAAATAAGAGTGACAGTCTCACTTCTGGGAGACGACCGAAAGTCTAAATCAATTTCGGCCGAAACCGAAAATCATCCGAAAGTTATCTTTTTTTTGTTTTGGGCTAAACCGAAAAGGCGCCAAAAATAACCATATGGCAGCTTTCGGCGCCGAAACCGGGGATGGATCGTTTTGTTCAATATTACGAAGATGTTCACCGAATCTATGAGATAATCTTCTTCCCTTCTCACCTATATAAAATATTCGTAGTAAGCAGTAGGTGGTATAAGCACAAAGGTGATATGAGCACTGTGGAAGGTGATATGCGAACTACAATGATTGGTGATATGTGCACTATTGTAGGTAATGTATGGAAACCTCAGGCTTTTTTAAATCCACATTACAACCATCAATGTAATTAAAAGACTTTAAAAATACATTGGCGACTGAACATGCAAACCCTACAACAGATACCTTTCATTAGCGGGAAAAAACTAATATACAACCATCACGCTACCATTCATGAGAAAATTAAATTCTCTTAATTAAGACAGAACACCCAGTGTTAACGTATAGGCCTATCTTCATAGTACAGACCGAGTATGATGGATTTAGCTGGCCCCCTTGTGGGGTGAGCTGACGACACCTGGCCACTTCTTAGAGAAGTCAGACCGTTACATTTTAATGCAAATTGAAACTTAGATAGTGAGGAATACCCTGACCAGCACTGTTTATTAAATGTTTTTCATGTCCGAGGGAAATTTAACTTTCAACAATTAGCTAAAAAGCTTGGTGACAAGCCTACTTCATCTCCTTCAATGACCTGGTGACTGGCCTAGTTCATCTCGTTCAATTACCTGGTGACTAGCCTAGTTCATCTCGTTCAATGACCTGGTGACTAGCCTAGTTCATCTCGTTCAATGACCTGGTGACTAGCCTAGTTAATCTAGTTCAATAACGGTAGACAGATTATACACCATAAAATGAAATCACACCAACAACTATATGTTCCAAATATGCCCTGAAACTTATAACTGCTGAACCAGATGGTCGGGTTGTTTATCTGTTTTAAGCAACCCACTCGGGTACATCGTTAGTAAGAGCTGGAGTAGCCTATCAACTTGTTAGTTCATAACCAGCAGCCTTGCTTACAACAAAGTTTTAACGAGCGAATGTGATGTCAGAGGTCACTATGACTTAATGGACTTTATTTGTCAATGATACATGTGTATATTTATCGACGGTTTGATTAATTTGATACAATCCTATAGGTGCAACTCCGCTCGTTGGTGTGGGACAAAAACTGGAACACGACCACAGCTGGGCCCCAGCTTCAAATCTATGCGTTTGGTATTAAGGACGCCTACATGCCTGAGGTGCGGACCATAGCCTCACCACTCCCTAACCATACATTCTACATACCCAGCTTTCAAACCTTCTCCGAGTTGGCTCGATCCCTGCACAACGGTAGGTGATATTCGTACAGTGGTGGGTGATATGTGCACAATGGTAGGTGATATGTGCACAATGGTAGGTGAGATTTGCACAATGTTAGGTTATGTGTGCGCAGTGGTAGGTGATAATAAGCACAAAGGAGATATGTGCAATATGGCAGGTGATATGTGCACTATGGTAGGTGATAAATGCACAACAGTAGGTGATATGTGTACTATTATACGACAACCTCAGGCTTTTAAAAAATTGAACTATGCGCTTTTTTCATTATTAAACATTTTTGTTAAAAATGTGAATCTATAATAATGCCATAAATAAATGAAAATTAATTGACGTTCAACGCCAAATTCCCATTAAAAGACACATGAACAGTGGCGTGCCTCGTCTAAATGCCGCTCGGGAGAACTTCCACCCACTCCCCTTTTTTTACACGCATTATGTTTATCGGTATGTGACTCTTTTGAAGTTTATATGTTAAATGTACATTTCAAAAGTGCAACCAGAGGCGGTCGCCCCACTGTATATTAAATACCCTCTAAGAACTATACAGTAATTACTTGATTTCTATAAATATGATGTCTTCAAGAAGATCACTTTAAATTTCCTATTTGCAGATAGCCAATCAGAAAATTGGCACGTGCTAAGCGACAACGGAGTGTGTGGCGCTGTGTGCAGTGAACACGCGCACTGTGCGTGTGGAACAAGGTCTGGTCATTATCTGTGCGTTTGTAAAGATGGTTACCAAGGAGATGGCAATGTCTGCGAAGGTAAGATTAATTGTAGGTCAATTTACTGTCTCTGCGCCATGGCTTGTCTGTCTAGGATTCTCTGCCCTTTGTTTTACATGAGTAAACTCTTCCTTAATACAACGATGGAATGTTATAATTTAAATTTGATGTTTGGTTAAATATAACAATTACAATTGCATTGGTTTGGTTTCGGGCAACCAAAAGGCTGGGGAATGAGGCAGTTTTGACATCTGAATTTTTAGAAAGAGAACGGACGTAATTGGTATAATAAAATTTATGAGCAAAAATTTATAGGCCTACCCCCACCCCCCTGTAACCCCGACGCCTATTGGCTGATTTTGTTGAACTCTTAGTCTATCACTCTCACCAAAGTAAACATACCAACTTATTTTTAACATAAAGCATCACATTTCCTTAAATGTATTTTCTTTTGAAAACGTATGACTGGGAAGCAATGGTGTTTAATGAGGGGACTGTCACCGTGATCCCCAGGCGACAGTTTTTGGGAACAGCAATTTTTTTGGAACACTTCATCTACGATATATTTATATTATTATTTTATATATTTATACGGCATGGCTTTCATGTGTGTGTATTCTGTGTGTTTTGTGATTTTCGTGAGAGTGGCAATGGGAAGATTGCATGGAGTAACACGTAGTAACAGGGTGGCATAAAGAGGATCCGTTTGGATTGGCAGGGTGGCACTGAGAATGGAATGACAATATCGAATGAGAGGGTTGGACAGAGCGTGAATGACAGGGGGGCAGAGCATTGAATCACAGGGTGGGATAGAGAATGGAATGACAGTGTGACAGAGAATGGAATGACAGGGTGACAGAGAGTGGAATGACAGGGTGACAGAGAATGGAATGACAGGGTGACAGAGAAAGGAATGACAGAGAATGGAATGACAAGTTGACAGAGAATAGAATGACAGGGTGGGACAGAGAATGGAATGACAGGGTGGGAAAGAGAATGGAATGACAGGTTGACACTGAGATGAGACAGAGAATGTAATTTTTTAAAGTTGTCAGTGACTTAAAATTTATTTCTTCAGCATGCCCACGTGGAACCTACAAGAACAAGATATCTCCAAGTCGGTGCTGGCCATGCCCTACCAACTCGACCACTCTAAGGGAAGGCGCCACAGATGTCAAACAATGTGTTTGTGAAGCATCCTTATACCAGGAAGCGTCCGGACAACCATGTCAAGGTAGGAGAGGGGGGGGGGGATTATATTTTTAACAACTTCATGAACCCAAGTAAAAAGCTTTTCATAAGCTTTCGACAAAATTAAAAATGTTTTAAATTAAAATTAACATTGATTCTACAAAACAAATTTATTCAAAGCTGTATAAAAATTTTCTTTTAAGTGAGCCTCTCCTTCTCTCATAAATTAATAACGTTAGGAGAGATTTGTATCCACATGAGAGTACAGTGGCATAGCGATCTTAACTCGCGCCCGGGGCACAATACCTTTTTAGCGCCCCCCCCCCATTCGAAAACCATACAATATTATATGTAAAATATACCATTTGGCGCCCCTTTGTGAGTAGCGCCTGGGGCATGATGCCCCCCTTGCCCCACTCGCTACGCCACTGGGTGAGTACAACTTTGGTGAGTCCTAAATAAGCATACTTCTAAATAAAATCTCCATTCACATAAAAAAATAGCTAGAGTATGTGATGACCTCCAAGATATTGAACATGGTCAGAAGTTCCACGTGGATGGACGAGTGCTGGACGAGGTGGCCGACTCAGGACAGCCATGCAAAAACATGCCGGACACATCCTGCCACTACCAATGTGATCTAGGATATCGTCTTAACGGCCATCCAGGGCTTGTGTGTAACCCCAACGGAACATGGGAAGGAACTGTGCCCACTTGCCAAAGTAAGCTATTTTTGGTACATTCTGAGGCTGTCACTCTAAAATAATTACCTATCCCTTCTATTGTGTCACTATGGTTGATAACTTAGACCACATCCTAGGCAACACATGTGGCCTATTGCCTTACAACCATCATATGGTTTAGATGCCACCATTGATAGTTTTCTCTTATGGTCTCTCAAACTTCAGAAAAAATATTCAGGTAATGGCTGAAATCAACATAAAATATACATCTCTAAAAATTTCAAACGACCAGTGACTCCCTCTAGGGGTGTCATACCGGTATTTAGACAGGAAAGTTTCCCCACCACGAACTTGATCTCATTGTTGTTTAACCTTATTTTGAAGTTGTGGACTGCAGCACCTTGGAGTACCACAATGAGTTAGTTGATCACGGGCTCATCAGCTACATCAACGGGACAACGACATTCGACTCAGTTGTAAGAATTACTTGTGACAAGGGCTGGCGTGCGTTCGGGGACACGGAGAGAATGTGCACACAACATGGCACATGGTCAGGCACACGTACATGGTGTGTAGGTGAGTAGCACCGTACTTTTCAATGTAGCCATACACAACTGCTCGAAACATTTATTGTGCTTTATGGAACTAAAATTATTCAGATCTCTGTCATAGACGATAGATTCAGTAATTTATTATTTGCACTTTCATTTATTTTCCGCTAATATTTCAATTTACAGAATGGAATATTTTAAATTAGATTTCTACCACAGTAAACAATTATGGCAAGTGCGCAAAAGGGGAAAATTTAGAAGATTTCAAATATATTTTGAATAGTTCTTCAGGGCATCAGCTTGTTTTGTTATTGTTAATATCTATAACATTATTTTTGACCAAGCAGAATCTCATATAATATAACTTGTAAATGTTCTCCTCCGTTGTAGAGAATAGTTGTCCTGCTGTCCCATTGACCTCTGGCCTCATAATGACTCCTGCGATATGTGGTCAAGCCTCACAACTCCCAGATTCTGAGTGTTTGTTTGCCTGTGAAAAAGGTTTCAGCATGATGGGACCTGCTAGAATCGTCTGCTCTGAACACGGCGTTTGGATGGAAAATACTGCAACAATTTGTAAAGGTACGTTTCAAATTAAATTTAAATCTAATCTTATCTTATTCTAATTATAAAACAATATACATGATTTGAAAAATATGTTGACATTTGTGTAATGAATAACAATTTAAAAATATTCTTTAAAGGATTAAAAAAAAATCATTTTCAATATTATTTCTTTTCATTAATAAAAAGAAATAATGCCTGTTGATAATTAATTTAAGAGGGAGTTGATTAATGAATTATCAATTTTGAATTTTTTAAAACCCCATTATTTTTTTGATATGGAACCACATCTTTCAGATTTAAATGAAATGATTAATTGAAGCCACGGTTCAATTAATATTTTTTCTTAATCCCATCTATTTTCCAGATGTTGAACCTCCATCAATAACCTGTCCCGCTGACATCACTACACCAATAACGATATCCAATTATGCACTGATCCATTGGAAATCCTCCCCTCCAGTGTATTCTGATAATTCTGGTGAAGCTTTCCTAACGTCTATTGGGATAGGTGACAGTCCTCTTAGATTGACTGCTGGTTTTCATCAGATCAAATACGTTGTGTCAGACACTTCTGGCAATGAAGCTCAGTGTGTACAAAGCATAACAGTTGTTGGTAAGTCAAGATATCAAATTATAAACGTTATCATTTTTGAAGGTAAAAATTAGAAAAACATCACTGAGGGTTTTCAGTGATCGCATAACAACACATTCCAAATTGTTGATGAAATAAACTTACAATTTTTTAAGTATTTAATAAAATTATTGATGCAAAATTAGACATAATATTCATGTAGCTTTCATGGGCAGCCATATAAATATTTAACAATTCTTAAATATATTAACATATATATTCACAGACTTCACAGTGCATCTGGTGTCCTGTCCAGAGGATGTCACTTATCATATGTCACAGCACCAAGAAATGGTTAACTGGCCGGAGGTGGTCTTTGCTGACAACAACAACATGACCATTCCTCATACCTGCGTACCTGCAAACAATACCTTACTACCTGCTGGGGCCTACACTGTGCAGTGTCTTCCTAACACCACATCATACCATCAAGTTCATTGCCATTTCAAAGCCACTCTGAGGCGTAAGACGGATATTTAAAATCATTTTAAAAAATGTTAAAAATGGCAAAGATTAAAATATATTTTTAAAAATTCAAATCTTTGAATAAAATTCATGTCACAATATTTTTTTATAATTCTTGGTAAAAGGATTAGCCTTGACATTTGCATTTTAGAATCTATATTAAGTTGTGGAAAGTACTCAAATCTGTTTATTTAATTTAAATTTGAAATCATAATAAAAAAATAATCTGATTTCAAATAATTATATTTCTCAAAATTGGACTATCATCATTCACTTCCGTCAATAAAATACTTTCTTTTCTATTTTTCGACAGCACCCCAATGTAATATCCCTGCACCACCACTTCATGGAAGCCTTTCCTGCTCTCCCACACCAACTTCATTGCTCACGTGTGTGCCACAGTGCAATGACAACTATGACTTTCACTATCTTCCTCAAGGCACTTACATTTGTAATCTTGAAGGGAATTGGAATCTTAGAAAACCTGGGAATTTTTGGCCAGATTGTTCTAGTGAGTTTGACTTATTAATTATTTAATTTTCACATTTAAAGGAAATAAAAACAACAGAAATTTAATTTTAGGCTTAGTTTACGTAATTACCCTGTAAAGTAAATTAATAAAAAAAAAAATTTTAGGTTTAGAAGTTTTAGTATACATTTTTTCTTTACTATGATTTATTAATAGATCTCGACAACATTATTTTTAGTTTTTATGTTGAATAAGGCTTTTGAATTGAGAAAGATCCCTTTTATCTTTTTCTTATGTATTCCAGGGAAGTACTACCCTCAAAGAGCTGTACTAAGAGGTCAGGCCAAATTCTTTTATTATAACGGGAATTGTCAGGACGTCAGAGAAGAAATTTCAGTTAAGTTTACAGAATTCCTTGAGAGCCAGGCATGGGATGTGTGCGGAGGACCCACCTGCAGTATTGAAGATGTACAGGTTTTTTGTGGCACTGAAGCAAAGAGAAAACGCAGAAGTTTGGACACAATTCAGAGCTCTAAGTCATGGACTAACGAAAAAGGGGAGATAAATCAAGAAAATTTAATAGAGTTCTCCTCCATGAAAGAACAAAAGCTATTCAGAAAAAAAAGACAAACAACAGATAAAACACTGCTAAACATGAAAACAAACTCATCAAATGTAAAAGCTGGTTATGATGAAGAAGAGATCACAAACGATGGAAGTGAACTTGATTATGATGAAAATGAGGGTGTCACTCGCAAACTCTTTTACATGAATAGTTATGAGTATAACACTACTGAAGCAGACAAGACCAAGTCACAACAAGGTGATAGTATTACTAAAAAAACTCTTCTTCAGGGAGGTGCGCCCTCTGTTACTGAGATTGCAAAAAAATTTCCTCCCATTGACAAAGCTGATCTCAGCGATGGTAGACATGAACAAGAGAAGAGGAGGAGTGTGACGGGGACTCCATGGAGGAGCAGTGATGTTGATCGTGATCTGCCCGGTCTCGATGTTAATGTCAATGACACAAGTGATAAACTTTATGACTCTGAACTTCCTAATATCGATGGTGATTATGACGACACGAATTACAGGGAGGATTTGGCTGATTTATCAACTGCTGATGGTGAAAACAGTGCCGATGGTGACCTTGGTACAGATGGTGACAACGGTACAGGTGTCATCAACCGTGCTGTAACACCTGATGTAAGTTTAAGTAATGCAGGAAATATCAAATTTTTGTTACGCCCACAGTCTCAGTTATTACAGTGATAGATTTAAGGGTTAAATGATCTACCTGAGCTCATCCTTTCACATCCTGTCACAGCCTGTCACAGCCTGTCATGCTATGCAAATGGGAAGATATAGAGGGAATGAAATTGGTTTAAGGACAGTTCTTTGACACTGTAGCTCACCATAATCACAAAATGTTCTTCTAATGCTTTCAAAAAGTTACTTGCATTATTGTTTGTCATTAGCTTAAATTGTATAATATGAACCAATTAAATATTATCAAACAATTGTACAGTATGAACCAATTGTACAGTATGAATCAATTAAATGTCTAGTGTGAACCAATTGTGTAGTATGAATGAATTGTACATTATGAACCATTTATAAAGAACACAGCATCATTTGAAATCAATTGAATGGTAGGTTTACTAGCCTTTGGCGGAGGTGGAGTTAGGAGGGTAAAGTTAACATGGAGAATATTAAAGCTAGACATTCTCCACTCTTTAGGATGTTTGTTGGGCATGAACATTTGTGCATGTTGAGAATATTCCTGTTCAAATGCACATGTATTTTATAGTAAAGTGTACCCTTGTGCTATGCTTAAATTAGGAATATCTTTAAATTAGGAATAGCTTTAAATTAGGACTAGCTTTAAATTAGGAATAGCTTTAAATTAGGAATAGCTTTAAATTAGGAATAGCTTTAAATTAGGGCTAGCTTTAAATTAGGAATAGCTTTAAATTAGGAATAGCTTTAAATTAGGAATAGCTTTAGATGACTAGTCCCAAATTAAAACAAGTTTTTAAAAAATGACCAACACCATTTGATGAGTACCTTTCTCCAGGTTATGAGACTATACTTTAACTTTTAGACAAAGTGCACTTTATGCACAGTGGATGATTAAGTTAATCATCTGTTTGACACAGAGTTGTAATTAATTAAGACTCTATCTTGTTGAGTAGTTTATTCAAGACTTAAAAAAAAAGTTGTTATATTAACTATGTTATTTGTTATATGTGGTGGCCTATATCATTAATGATCACCTTGACTAGTCCTTATTCATTGTAATTACTGCTGCTAAAAAAAAAATAAACTAATAAAAGTATACGCTAATAAAAGCATAGACTAATAAAAGTATAGGCTAATAAAAGCATAGACTACTAAAAGTATAGACTAATAAAAGTATAGGCTAATTTCCTACAATGGACAGAATATTTTGGAGGGTGCGTGTTGGGAGTGTATTACTTTAGGTGACAAATGGCAGTTGTATACAACACTGATTCATATTTATTGACACTTTTTAAGATGACACTTTTCTCATTGTTAGCCATAAACATGCATTGTGCTAGATATTTCATATTTTATAACAGCTTTGATCCAATGCAAAGTATACCAAATGATGTTATTGTTGCAGAGCTGTATGATCTAGCCTATGAATATTTTTATACTTGAAATTCCAGTTTTTGGCTTGAATACATTTTCAGAGTAGCTTTTAAAAAAATGTGTTATCAAGGCCATCAAATGCCTGAATAGCACAGAGCATGGTTTCACTTACATCCCTTCCACCGGTTTTATGGCACCAGATTTTTAAATACTGAAAAGACTTCATACATTAGATTAGAAAAATAAATGTTGAGTATAAAATAAAATTGAAACTATTTAATACAGTTATAAATGATGTTTCTGTAATTATGTTCCTCACTGGAACATACAGTAGCAGGCCTTGAAAATTAAACATGTTTGATGAGTGTAGAACTTTGGCTGAGGGATGACTATGAAGAAGTATTAAAATTTGTTGGAACTGAGGGAACACAACATGGCTTTTAAAAAGTTTAGAGCTACTCCTTTAAATGAAAACTAAGGCCTTTAATTTCAAGAGCAATTTTATTTTTTAGTGCTGAACTTTTCAATTTCTGAACACTTAAAAGTTCTGGTCTTTTAAATACATTTCAGTACATTTTTAATTGTAAGTTGGCTTCATTAAATTGATTAAATTGATAATTGTCTAACAAGATGCAAGTAAGTTGAGCATTAAATTGATTAAATTGATAATTGTCTAACAGGATGCAAGTAAGTTGAGCATTACATTTAAAGTGGTGAGCAAAGTTGCTGCAGCACATTTCCAAGGTGACAGTCAAGTAGACATGATTTTCCAACTTTCTGATGTTCTCTATCGTCTCAATGAAACATTAGCCAAGCCTATTTTAGCTCTAGGGGAGAGGAACCAGACAAGTCATGGAAAGGGTAGTTTCGTTTTGAACATTCAGGATCATTGTTTTAAAGACCCAGAAATAGAAGAATGCAAAACTGGCTACATTACCCATGTTGCCCCTATTGGAGAAGTTCAGACATGTGGTAAGTAGATGCACGATAAATTGCAGTTTAAGTTGAAAATTAAGTTTGCAACAGTTTCAAAGGCATGCAGCTAGGCAGTGTTGTTGGTAGGATCCGCACCATCCCTTCCTACACCACTGAGGAAAAATTCTGACTATATCTAGAAGACAATAAATTATGGCTATATCTAGAAGATAATAAAATATTATGGCTATATCTAAAAGATAATAAATTATGTCTGTATCTAAAAAACAGATAATGGCTATATCTAGATGACAATTAATTATGGCTGTATCTAGAAAATAGATTATGGCTATATCTAGAAGACAATAAATTGTGTCTATATCCAAAAAAAACAGATTATGTCTATATCTAAAAGACAATAAATAGGTTACTTACATTAAATCTTAGTTTTTTTTAAAAGAGCTTCACCATCCCTGTTGGAAGTTTAGATCAGTGGCTTAAAAAACTTTGTCTTTTGTTTCAATTTAACTTCATGTCTCGCTCCCTATCGCTCTGTTTTTTTATAGTGGCATGTCCAGCTGGGTCCTATTACAACAATCGTGAAGACATATGTTATCCTTGCCCTAGTGGCTCTTATCAACCCAATGAAGCACAGAGTTTATGTCTTGATTGTCCAGATGAAACAACAACAGAATTGGAAGGCAGTGACAATATTTCTCTATGTTTAGGTAAATGCTCTTACAATTGGTAGAAGCAAATCTTTTAAAAAAATATTGGTCATTTCCGCCTAGAGAAAAGCTTGGTTCCCCAAATTGATTTTCATTTTAGGAGCTTTCTTTGGATAATTATTAACTCACAATTATTACATGGAAAAAATTATTTAAAAAAATTATTTTTATTTTTTAAAACGATTGTACTTAATCATCTATTTCTTTTAACATGCTTGTTTCATTGCTCTTTACCAATCCAACCCATAAATTTGTAATTGTCTTTCTTCAAGTTATAATTTAAAAACAATATATTTAAATTCTTGTTCAATGAAGAAAACCCCACCGTTAGCCTCATTTCAATCACTGTCCCACATTTTTAAGAGCAAGGTTTTAAAATTTCATGAGTTTAAAAAAGTACATACTTTTTTTTTGCAGCTCTGTGCAAACCTGGTGAATATTCTACATCAGGAGGACTTGCCCCATGTCAGCCATGTCCTCTACACACCTTCATGCCGATGTCAAGTTCTGAAACGTGCATCCCATGCCCATGGGACAGAAAAACAATTTCACCTGGGTCCAAACTGCCAACAGATTGCATTGGTGTGTTGATACAAAGTTCAATCTTCATTGTTTTGTTTTTTTCAACCTGTGAAGTCGTAGCCTTTATTTGATAAAAGCAGTGTGATGAATATATAGAACAAGATCATTAATTTAGTGTCACATTCACTTCACATTAAGTGTCACATTCACTTCACAGTAAGTGTCACATTCAGATCACATCAAGTGTCACATTCAGTTCACAGTAAGTGTCACATTCAGTTCACATTAAGTGTCACATTCACTTCACATTAAGTGTCACATTCACTTCACATTTAGTGTCACATTCAGATCACATTAAGTGTCACATTCTGTTCACAGTAAGTGTCACATTCACTTCACATTAAGTGTCACATTCACTTCACATTTAGTGTCACATTCAGATCACATTAAGTGTCACATTCAGTTCACAGTAAGTGTCACATTCATTTCACATTTAGTGTCACATTCAGTTCACATTTAGTGTCACATTCAGTTCACATTAAGTGTCACATTCAGCTCACATTTAGTGTCACATTCTGTTCAAATTTAGTGTCACATTCAGTTCACATTAAGTGTCACATTCAGTTCACAGTAAGTGTCACATTCATTTCACATTAAGTGTCACATTCAGTTCACATTTCGTGTCACATTCAGTTCACATTAAGTGTCACATTCAGCTCACATTTAGTGTCACATTCTGTTCAAATTTAGTGTCACATTCAGTTCACATTAAGTGTCACATTCAGTTCACATTAAGTGTCACATTCAGTTCACATTTAGTGTCACATTCAGTTCACATTTAGTGTCACATTCACTTCACATTTAGTGTCACATTCAGTTCACATTTAGTGTCACATTCAGTTCACATTTAGTGTCACATTCAGTTCACATTAAGTGTCACATTCAGTTCACATTTAGTGTCACATTCAGTTCACATCTTGGAAACAAAACTTCATCTTACTTTATGCTTCTTTGTACTGTTTAAGAACATCCAAATAATTATCAAAGTATTGGAAAAGAAAGTATGTATTATAACTTAACTGCACTCTAACGTTTGGTGTATAGTGAAGAATTTATGAGTTAATTCAGAAGGACTGTATACAAATTTAATGAAAACAAAACGTACCCACAGCATATTCATAATGAAATAGAAGGACAAGGTATTTGGAAACTTGAAACAGGACAGGACAATAAAAGAAGAATGCTTCAGCTAAGGGCCTTCCTCAGCAGACGGGAACAATGAAGAAATTGCGGGAAATAGAAAGTAGTTCAAAAAATCTTTAGTGGTCGCCATTAATGTTATTTATTGCAGGAAGTTGGGAACAAGCAGCATATAAATAAAATTACAAAAACGTATTTTTTTAAAATTTGACAGATCTCTGTGGTCCTGGTTACTCTAGTGAGACGGGTCTGGTACCATGTCAACAATGTCGTGTCGGGTCCTACCAGCCCGATTACGGATCTACTGAATGTTTTTTGTGTAATACGGGACAGACGACCCTAACCAGTGGTGCTAAAAACTGCTCTGAATGTGTTGGTAACTATGGAAATTTTAATATTCTTTAATAATTTTCAAGCAAATCACAAAATTTGTTTCAACTGCTGTGACCATGTATAAACTGTGCTGTCTTTTTCTTGACATACCTGTACACTTAATTTTAAATAAGTTTTCATGTACAATAAATTTGAATTTAGATCATATAAATAATTAGCTGATCTCATTAAATGCTTTAAACATATTTTTAATGACGTATTGTACAGTATGGTTTTTTAAACAAAAAGGTTTTTCACCTTGTACAAATAAGCTGTCCTCTTTGTTTATATCACCATATATGCCTTACTTTAGTTAATGAATACTGATTCTTATAAAACCCCATTCCACCATTAGAAATCAATGCCTGCACTGTGTCAAATATGACTTGCAACAACAACGGCACCTGTGTCAGTGAGAACGGAGAAGCCCAGTGCGTGTGCATGCTGGGATTCACCGGTATTTATTGTGAGCTCGACACTGACAACTGCGATGTGACTTCGTGCCAGAACTCAGGGGTCTGTATCGATGGAGTCAACAGTTTTACCTGTTCCTGTCAACCTGGATTCACAGGTGGGTCATAATAACAATTTTTTAAAATTTAAATTTATATATATCTTAATATGGTATTAAGCTTATAGGATAAGCTGTTTTATGCTGCAGTCAATGCTTTCCTCTACATGAACCTGTCTGCACCTCTGATAAGTCCAATATAATCCCTTCTTCCTGGTAAGTAATGGATTTTTATTTCATTAATTATCTGACAGGTTTTTACTGTGAAGTCAATATTGATGAATGCTTGTCATCACCTTGTCAAAACGGAGGCTCTTGTTTGGATCAAGTCAATGGCCTCCAATGCTATTGCCAGAATGGCTTCTCTGGGGATTTTTGTGAAGTTAAGCTGGAGCAGTGTGGTCACAATGTTTGTGTTCATGGCATGTGTCAAGAAGGGGAAGATCATCAATGTATATGCCACAAGGGATATGCGGGTGAGTGACAAAGGACATGAAAAAATGAGGCCTCCTATGATATCAAAAAATTGTTTTTAAATTGGACGAACATCTTCTTCATGAGGCTTTGACAAGTTCATATTTCCAACACTGTCCCTCTCAAGCTGTTCATTTCTTAAAAGTAAATTCCACTAGCTTATGTCACCAATGTCCATAGCTTATGTCACCAATGTCCACTAGCTTATCATGGCTTATGTCACCAATGTCCACTAGCTTATGTCACCAATGTCCATAGCTTATGTCACCAATGTCCATAGCTTATGTCACCACTGTCCACTAGCTTATGTCACCAATGTCCACAGCTTATGTCACCAATATCCATCTCTCTTCCCAGATATCCACTCTAAGTGTTCTGTAATAAATCCTCATATTGAACCTAATAGTAAAAATTATTTGGTATTAAATCACCTTCCATTTTCTTCCTTTAGTTCTTGTTTAACAAATTCTTCACTTTATACTTTATAACAACAGCTTTCAGTAGATTCATTGACAAAACTCAGTATTTTTCACCCTCCTTCACGGCACATGAAATAAGCTTTATTTGATCTCTAACTATTAAGACTAATGAGTTCGAAAAAGAAATTATTTTATCTCTAACTACTAAGACTAATGAGCTTGATAAAGACATTATTTTTTCTCTAACTACTACTACTAAGACTAATGAGTTTGAAAAAGACAATATTTTATATCTAACTACTAACTAAGACTAATGAGCTTAATAAAGACATTAATTTATCTCTAACTACTAAGACTAATGAGATTATTAAAGACATTATTTTATCTCTAACTACTAAGACTAAACTTAATTTCACTGACTTGAGTTTTTCAAAAAAGAAAATACCATCATAATCATGAACAAGTTTTGGATCCACTTACAGGGGCTACGTGTAACGTGACCTATGACCTCTGCTCATTACACCAATGTTTACATGCAGAGAGGTGTGTCTCCACACCAGGTCATTTCATGTGTCACTGTCTGCCTGGTTTTACAGGTGGGTCATATAAAATGATATGAATGGTACTTAAAACTATATGAAGTCTTACCATTTATTGAATTATCTTGTCATGAAATTTCTGCACCAAGAAAATCCCCACTAGCTGAAAGCCTCTAGATTTTCAGTTATCGCAAACGGCTTGACCTCCAAGAAATCCATTATTGAATTCGGAGTACCCCAGGGTTTGGTCTTAGGCCCGGTGCTTTTCACTATGTACGTTCAGCCCCTGGGTGCAGTGATCAAGCAGTTTGACATGGTATATCACATGTTCGCGGATGATACCCAACTTCAGAAATCCGTGATCCCCTCTCAGTTCCCTCAGCTTCTTAATATGACACAGAAGACAGTGGAGTCAGTTAAGCACTGTATGACAATAAACAAGCTCAAATTGAATGATGAAAAGACTGAGCTGATCCCCATTGCTACCGCTCAAAAGTTAAAATCTTTAAAAGATACACCATCCTTTATTCTCTCAGGTGTGCAGATTGAGTTTGCTCAAACAGTGCGAAACCTGGGTGTCTACTTAGACAGAACACTAACTATGGAAAATCACATTAACATGATTTGCAAGGTGATTTTTCTAGAGCTGCGCAGAATTAGTCATATCAGACCTTTCTTAACGTTGGATGCATCAAAGAGGCTGATGTCTGCATTCGTGCTATCACGAATGGACTACTGCAAGGCTCTCATGGTGGGTCTTCCAGCTACGCTCCTGGATAAAATTAAAAAAGCACAGAATAATGCGGCTCGAATTGTTCTTTGAAAACGCAAATTCGACCATGCTAAAACTCTTCTGAGAGAATTCATGGGCTGCCAGTCCGCGCTCGCATAGAGTATAAAATTGCATCTCTGTGCTACCACTGCTTGCATGACCTGGCGCCGTCCTATCTCAAAGTGCTCATGATGCCTTATGTACCCACTAGACAACTCCGCTCATCTGATAGTGGCAAACTCTCGATACCGCGTGTTCGCCTTGAGACTTACGGAAAGCGCACGTTCGCATTTGCTGGCCCAACCATTTGGAACACCCTCCCTGACGCTCTCAGAAAAAGCCAGACGCTGGAGTCCTTCAAAACAAATTTAAAAACTCATCTATTTCATAAACACCTGCTGGGATGATGTTGTCTACCATCTTTTCCAGCTTTTGTACCGCGCTTCGAGCCTTTGGTGATGAAGCGTGATTTTTCAAATGAACTTTATTATTATTATTTATTATTAGATCATGTCTACATTTGAGCTTGCACCAAGCGGCTCAATCAAATATAGTCTTAAGAACACCATTACTAGTTGAGAAGCAATGTAGTCCAGTACCACTATCATAACATTTGGTGCAACAGGAATTCATTTTCTTGCTATCATTAGACAATGCAAAGGTCATTAAAAGTGTGTTGCGTGTGTCTAAGAAGCGACTGCTTCATCAGACAAGCTGGAACCCTGCCTGTCTGACTCTGGTATACACTGATGTACAATGGTATACACTGGAGGAAGGCCTTATTCTAAAGAAGCTGCTGTATGGAGAGTTGGTAGAAGGGTCTAGACTTAATGGACGGCCACGCCTGAGATTTATGGACGTTTGGAAAAGGAGCACGAGAGCAGTCAACATTGAAATCAACAAATGGGAGATCATTGCCGAACAACGTTCCAGCTGGCGAACAGCAGTGGACGAAGGAGTCAATAAGTCAGAAGATGTGCAAAACGAAGCCCTTGCAACAAAACGAACAAAATGGAAGGCCAAATCTAACCAGGTGTCAAGGTTCTCCTGCAAGAAATGCAGCCGAGATTGACACTCCTAATTAGCGACTTGTTGAAGTGTACATAGCAACTCCGTCGTCTGGTGAAGAAGGAAGGATGCCATATACACTGGGATACACAATGCCTTAGTAAACATTGTTAAGTGTAATTTACAGGACTATTGCATACTCTTAATTTAAGCCATCAGTTTAAAAACTCGATGTACTGATTGATTTACAAACTATACTATGTACTGATTGGTGTACAATTTGCTGTACTAATCAAATATTACACAGTGGTGGATCTCTTAACATAGTTATAGGACTGACTCTTTGCACGTGTCAAAAGTTTAATCTCATTTCAAGAAAAGTAATGGGACTATTAAACAGAAACTCGTCCTTCTCCCCCATAGACAGCGACGAGGCCATGACAGGCAGTTCCGCTCATACCAGCGAGAAGCCAGTATAGGAACTGCTCATTCCTGCCAAAGACAATCAGGGACTGGAACAAGCTTTCAAAAGGAACAGTTGAGGTGACAACACTTGACTCATTTGCGTCTATTGCCTCAGGCCTTCCAACCCCCAGTGCATGATACCCTCACGCAGTAACTCTTGCAACCAGTGAAATATCCTCATCAACACCAGGCACAGAAACATTGCAAATCCCATCTACATTCATAGGAGCCAAAATGATCAATAAATTGAGCGCGGGCCCTTTATATATAGAAGAAGAAGATGGAAAGGAGTAAAATTTATTAAAGTTGATTCAGACATTAGTCTATTTGATGTATTTCAAAATTATAAATGGAGGATCCCCTAATCATTTATGGATGAAAATTCTGGACAAGAAGTAGCTGCTCTAGGAAATGTAAACATTCTAGGTAATGATTAGGGCTGTGAAAATAATACGTTTAAAACAGTCTTAGGGAAGTCATAACACAGTCAGACCTGGTCATAACACAGACACACATGATCAAAACACAGACAGACATGGTCATATTACAGACAGTCATGGTCATAGCACAGACAGATATGATCACAAACATAGACAGACATGGTCATAAATACTGCCAGACATGGTCATAACACTGACACATGGTCATAACACAGACATATATGGTCAAGTCAAATAAAATAAAAGGAGTTAAAATAAAGCTTTTGTAACAGTGTTCTTCTCTGTGCAGGTATATTATGTGAAACTATGATTGACTTCTGCAGTACATCTCCTTGCTTTGGTAGATCCACCTGCATAAGCCTACAGGGAAGTTTCCTCTGCATATGTCCTCCTGGCTGGACAGGCTCACGTTGTACTGAAGGTAGGTTTCAAAACACTAGTAGGCATTACTTCTTTGAAAGATCTGTTCAAAGAGGTATGTGCCAGGCATTACTTCTTTGAAAGATGCTTTCAAAGTTGGATGTGCAATGCATTAGTTCTTTGAAAGATGCTTTCAAAGTTGGATGTGCAATGCATTAGTTCTTTGAAAGATGCTTTCAAAGTTGGATGTGCAATGCATTAGTTCTTTGAAAGATGCTTTCAAAGTTGGATGTGCAATGCATTAGTTCTTTGAAAGTGTGTTCAAAGTGTGATATGCTTTAGCTTGAATAACAGAACAAGATAATGA
Source organism: Omphiscola glabra (assembly GCA_964017045.1). Lineage (NCBI taxonomy): Eukaryota > Metazoa > Mollusca > Gastropoda > Lymnaeidae > Omphiscola > Omphiscola glabra. The sequence continues at coordinate 14,510,940 of OZ024800.1, forward strand.
AGTTAATGTTTTGGCTGAAAACCGTGAGATGGCTCAGATATCTTATAGTTTATAACTTGTCCCATAAAAAAATACTAAAATTAAGATTAATAAGATGAAGCTAAAAATGAAAAAAATTGTTTTTGGTAAACATAATCAAAATATTACGTAAATTTTAAAAAGCTTTCTTTAGCAAAACAAAAATATTGAAATATTGTAAATACATTTTTTAAAGAAAACATAGCTAGCACAAAGAACATTTTTTAAAGAAAACATAACTAGCACAAAGAAAGTAGGAACTAGCGAAGGCCTTTATCTAACATTACTAGCTCACTAACAAGGGCTATTATCTAAGATTACTTGCTCACTAGCGAAAGCTTTAATCTAACATTACTTGCTCACGGTCATCCTGTTGGAAAACTGTAATGGGTTGTACCTCACAACCAAAGATGGTAGCCCACCATCTGAACAACATCTTGGGATCTATCTGGTGGTCTTCTTAAGCTATTGGAAAATAGAAAGAGGGAACAGACTTATCAGTCCAGCAAGGCAAGCAAAAAAAAAAACCAACCTCAACACGGAAGACGGCAACCAAATTAATGTGAAATGAAATTGAAATTATCGGCATCCCGTGCCATCCCATGCCATCCCAGCAGACATAAATTGAAGATAGGTGTCAAAAGAACAAAAAACATGAATATATTTTGCTCTACTGTTGAAATAAAAAAACATTATTGGCAAAAAGGTTATGCTATAAGCTTATACAGGTGCTGGATTTTTTTTGTTTTTAGCATCTAAGAAGCATCAACTCTTAAATCATGTTTGGGTATGCCAACAACTGCCACCATGCTACATAATTTGATTTGCAAGTAATTGGTGAACTTTGATCTATTCCAGAAGCTTCACCAGACTTTGACCTTGTGTTCAACGTTCCGACTTTTGACGGCCATTATGTGGCCTTCCCGTCACACCTGATGCCAAGTCTTCATGAGTTTTCTCTCTGCGCCTGGTTCAGGCCACAACCCATGTCAGCATTCGCCACAATAGCAACATTTACCCAGCCGCACACGCCTGGCAATGACTACTCACCATGGACGGATGATCAACAGTTTGGTGTTGTCTTTGCACTGAGGCACACTGATAAACTCATTGTGAGACATTGACTGTAAAGTACTTGGAATGTATTACCACCGCAAAACTAATGTTTTAAAATGATGATAGGGATGGATGCACGTTAAGTTTTTACATCTAAGTTATTACATTTAAGTTGTTACAGTTAAGTTGTTAAACAGTATTTTTTTTAAATCAAGAAGATTTTTATTATTTACTCAACTTCCAGGTAAAGATATTTGATAATTTCCTCAACTTCCAGATAAAGATATTTGATAATTTCCTCAACTTCCAGGTAAAGATATTTGATCATTTGCTTCCAACAAGTGCATCATTAAAACCATTCGTTTGGTCACATCTTTGTATCACATGGCAATCTGGCAGTGGTCAGTGGCAAGTGGTGGTCAATGGATCGTTGGTCTCAGGTGGAAGTTTAGGTCCGCAGCAGTCCATACCAGAGGAGATCAGTGTGATAATAGGTTTGTAGTGAAATAGTGAGTCTCTTAAGACCAAAGTATAATATAGGTTTGTAGTGAAATAGTTCTTCTGTTAAGATCAAGGTTTATAGGTTTGTAGTGAAATAGTTCTTCTGTTAAGACCAAGTAAATGACACACCTGAGTGTTTGCTCGTGTCTTGGTATTTGTTAGGAAAGGGATTGGGTGTTTCAATCATGCGTGGTGTTGCTTTCTTTAAATCTAGATGAGCTCTACATCTCATACAGGCTGTCCTACATCTCATACAGGCTGCCCTACATCTCATACAGGCTGTCCTACATCTTATACAGGCTGTCTTACATCTCATACAGGCTGCCCTACATCTCATACAGGCTGCCCTACATCTCATAAAGGCTGTCCTACATCTCATACAGGCTGCCCTACATCTCATAAAGGTTACCCTACATCTCATACAGGCTGTCCTACATCTCATACAGGCTGCCCTACATCTCATACAGGCTACCATACATCTCATACAGGTTACCCTACATCTCATACAGGCTACCCTACATCTCATACAGGCTGCCCTACATCTCATACAGGCTGCCCTACATCTCATACAGGCTGTCCTACATCTCATACAGGCTGCCCTACATCTCATACAGGCTGTCCTACATCTCATACAGGCTGCCCTACATCTCATACAGGCTGCCCTACATCTCATACAGGCTACCCTACATCTCATACAGGCTACCCTACATCTCATACAGGCTGCCCTACATCTCATACAGGCTGCCCTACATCTCATACAGGCTACCCTACATCTCATAAAGACTACCCTACATCTCATACAGGCTGCCCTACATCTCATACAGGCTGTCCTACATCTCATACAGGCTACCCTACATCTCATACAGGCTGTCCTACATCTCATAAAGGCTACCCTACATCTCATACAGGCTACCCTACATCTCATACAGGCTGTCCTACATCTCATACAGACTACCCTACATCTCATACAGACTGCCCTACATCTCATACAGGCTGTCCTACATCTCATACAGGCTGTCCTACATCTCATACAGGCTGCCCTGCATCTCATACAGGCTACCCTACATCTCATACAGGCTACCATACATCCCATACAGGCTACCATACATCTCATACAGGTTACCCTACATCTCATAAAGGCTACCCTACATCTCATACAGGCTACCCTACATCTCATACAGGCTACCCTACATCTCATACAGGCTACCCTACATCTCATACAAGCTACCCTGGTTTGACCAACACTTTTTATTTAAGTTTTTGTTTTTCAAGATAGTTAATAAAAATGGGATAAATCAGTTGGCTCTCTTAATTGAGGTAAAATTTTGAAGTTACCACCTTTAAGCTTGAGCAAGTATAAATAGAGGTCAATTGTCTTTTTTTAAACCACCTAAATATTGCAAGAGAAGGTAAAAGCTACTACTAATATATTTTAAATTGGTTATTTTATACAAATAAATAAGTCCACTAATTTATCACATAATGTTGTAAAAACTCTTAGGTCAACAGAACCCTTATCATGCTGAGGCTGCAAAAATATGGGACATTTACTCTGGAGAGATAACTCAGTTCAACATTTATGGTAGAGTTCTCTCCATGCCAGACCTTGTGGGCTTAGCCAACCTGACCACATGTAACCAGTCATATGGCGATATAATAAAATGGACCGATGTTATGATGTACATAAAAGGAGACCTGATCATCAGGGAGTATACCCAGTGCTTAGGTATTTCTTTCCTAGTTTGAATTTTCTTTTTAAGGATTTATCATAACATTGGTGTGGTCTTTTTTTAAATAAATGAAATGGTACCAAATCATCTTAATAATACTGTGGTTAATTTAAATACATTCAGTTGGGCCATTTCAACTGTCACACACTCCAAAAAACAAAAAAAAGAAAAACAAAAAGAGCACTCCGTGTTCTGAACATTGAGCTTCATTGACTTTATTGAAATCTTCGAAAAAATAAGTTTTAATTAAAAATTTTGTTTGTTGTATTGTATCGTCTGCTGTAGAAGGCATCTAACCAGAACGACTGCTGATTTGTCCTGTCTTTTATTTTCAAGCCTAAACATATCTTGCAAAAACTCACATAATTTTGTTACGGCCAGTTTAACTTTTATCTACAGCTACTCTGGAGCATACTGCTAGCCAATCAAAAAAAAATAAAGTTCTTTTAAAAAAAGGGGTATTTGTGTTGAGTCCGCCTTTAAAATTAAATCCATGCATTTTTTCTCATTTATAACAGACATCAACGAATGTTGGTTTCCGGCGCAGTACCCATGCGGTAATAACAGAGCATGCTTGGATAGCATAGGTTCATACAATTGCTCTGCGTGTGCTGAGGGCTACAAGGGAGATGACTGTACTGAGCTGGAAGATGAATGCCTATATGAACCATGTGAAAATGGAACTTGCATTGATGGACCTGACCCCTTTGACTATTACTGTCTTTGCCCTGCTGGGATTACAGGTACATGGTGCAGACAATGGAGTTTTGAATTTTTTAATGATAGTCAAGTTGTGGTCACTTTAAAAAAATTAACCATGGGGCAAGTTCCTTTTGGTTAGAATAGAAATAGTAATTCTCGTTTCTTCTTATTAAAATTGTGATTTACAAGTAATATGTGTTCACATTCTGGAAGTAACTAAGTTAAACACCATTTTTTAGCAGAAGGATTCCTAGAAACCGGAGTTATGAATGATTACTAGAAGCTGGAATTAATAAAGCATTAACAAAAATAAATACGTTTTATAAAACTTTAAATCTTTTAAAAGGTTGAATGATTTATTATTTTCTATTTTTTGTTGGAGAGGAGAGAGTCATATTCTTATCTTAATATAAAATTAGTTGAATATTATTTAGGATAAAATTCTCTAGTGCCATAAAATTGTTGTATAGTTTCATTTTAAGACGTTTCCAGTATAAAATAGGCTTTTTTTTTTTCAGGTCTTGATTGCAGCGTTAAAATTGATTTCTGTGAATCTAACCCATGTCAAAATGAAGGCACATGCGTCCCTCTCCTTAACTCTTTTTCCTGTCAATGCCCATCACCAAACATGGGAGTTCACTGTGAGAGACCAGCAACGGCTTGTTTGCCCAACCCCTGCCAGAATCATGGAATATGTCTAGAGAGAGGGGCTGATACATTTAATTGTCGCTGCTCCGATCTGTTCGCTGGGAGATATTGTGAGACTCCAATAAGCTGGTGCGATGAAAATCTCTGTATGAACGGGGGAATTTGTGTTACTTCCAGCCTGGATGATCCCGAATCAAACTCTAGAGGAGGCAAGTTCTGTAAATGTCAACAGGGCTGGATGGGACTACTTTGTGATATTCAGATTGTGCCATCATGCGATTTATCACCTTGCGTAAATGGAGGGACCTGCATCCCCTTGTCTGCGTCAGTTGAGGGCTACACCTGCCGTTGCCCTGACTTACCAGGTGTAAAACTGGATTCTAACTGTGGAGTCTTAAGTCCATGTGAATCTTCTCCCTGCCCTAACACAACACAGTGTGTTTCATATGTGAACTTCACATACTCTTGTGTGTGCCTTTCTGGAGAGTGTGAACCTTGGATTCCTAATGTTTCAGAATCAAATTCAACTACATTCAAGAAAATGAGTAAGTGTTTTCCAATTATTTTTTTTTAAGAATGTAATTTGATCTGATTTATATTTAAGTTTATTAATTCAATGGTTGCAGTGACTTTTTAGTTTGTGAGTAAAATTGCTCTTAAAAAACATTTTGTTGTATAGGCCTACGACTGGAATAAAAGGCTATTTAAATTTTTGTAGTTAATTAAGAATCCTTTAAGTTGTTATGTTTAAATTCTATGCTTAAAAAGAGCTTTGCAATTTATAATTTATACTTATTTACAATCTTTCAAAAGGAACAAATAATTATAATATATATAAACATTATTTAAAAAATCACTTGTCTGTTTTTAAAAAAAACGTTGTATTTTTTTAATTTGCAGATACAAATCTATTGCTTTCAGAGGATTGGATCATGGCCCTGATTGGTGGAACTACTGCCATAATCATTGTTACAGTAATTTTTATCATTTACATGTGTCGTAAAAGAAAACCAACCAGGTACTTATGGGTATTGTTTTAACAAGGAACTTTAGAAATGTAAAAGATGTCATTAATGAAGCTATATGAAACAGAATAAAATTCTGAAACCCGCCAACTTCTCAAAGCTTGTAAAAAGGTCATTTCATTCTAAAAACCAAAATCTTTCAGTTCATCATAGTCGTCTAAACTTTTTAAAACTCTGGCCAATTTAAATAGCTTTAGGCTATAAAAAAAACTCTACTCTTTGCACTACCAGTTAATCAGGGGTTTCAATACTGTTAAAAGCAGTCGGTTTAATGCAGTCATTATAAAAACCTTTTCATTCTTTTCCAAAACCCATTTTTCAGAGGAGAGCTGAATTGAGCAGAAAACATGTGCAAAGTGCGGAGACAAATATAAAGATAAACTGACATCGAAGTCTTGCTTTTACATCACATAACTAAACATCTCAACAATACTTGTGCCTTTCAATTATTCACCATGAATGTACCATCTCCAGGTCTGATCTTGAAAAGCAAAACTTCGATGTCAGTTTATCACATAACTAAACATCTCAACAATACTTGTGCCTTTCAATTATTCACCATAAATGTACCATCTCCAGGTCAGATCTTGAAATGTTAAACAGTGGAAGAGATGTTGCCCTGGGACATATAACCAACCCAGGATTTCATCTTGAGGAGACAGATGCAGAAGGTAATGGTTGCCTTATTTAGCAAAAATCTCTAATCGGTTTGATTTTAATTGTATCTAAGCATGTGTGCTTTAGAATTATTTGTGGCATTTTTAAAATAAAATTATGAAAATTATATCGGCTCTGCATATAATATAGTTCCAGGACATTAATGCAGAATAGCTTAAATAAAGAAAGGACATTAATAGATAATAGAAAACATTTTAATAGTTTCATGGTAACCTGCTGTTTAATATCTGGATACATTTTGGACTAACTCCACATGAAACTAGTCATGTAAAAGGAATATCTTTCCAGTGTAGAATCAGCACAAATAAAGCTCAAGCCACACTTTTTCACTGAATGATTATTTATTTACAGAAAGTCCTTATTTATTTACAGAAAGTCCTTATTTATTTACAGAAAGTCCTTATTTATTTACAGAAAGTCCTTATTTATTTACAGAAAGTCCTTATTTATTTACAGAAAGTCCTTATTTATTTACAGAAAGTCCTTATTTATTTACAGAAAGTCCTTATTTATTTACAGAAAGTCCTTATTTATTTACAGAAAGTCCTTATTTATTTACAGAAAGTCCTTATTTATTTACAGAAAGTCCTTATTTATTTACAGAAAGTCCTTATTTATTTACAGAAAGTCCTTATTTATTTACAGAAAGTCCTTATTTATTTACAGAATGTCCTTATTTATTTACAGAAAGTCCTTATTTATTTACAGAAAGTCCTTATTTATTTACAGAAAGTCCTTATTTATTTACAGAAAGTCCTTATTTATTTACAGAAAGTCCTTATTTATTTACAGAAAGTCCTTATTTATTTACAGAAAGTCCTTATTTATTTACAGAAAGTCCTTATTTATTTACAGAAAGTCCTTATTTATTTACAGGAAGAACTTATTTATTTACAGAAAGTCCTTATTTATTTACAGAAAATCCTTATTTATTTACAGAAAGTCCTTATTTATTTACAGGAAGAACTTATTTATTTACAGAAAGTCCTTATTTATTTACAGAATGTCCTTATTTATTTACAGAATGTCCTTATTTATTTACAGAAAGTCCTTATTTATTTACAGAAAGTCCTTATTTATTTACAGAATGTCCTTATTTATTTACAGAAAGTCCTTATTTATTTACAGAAAGTCCTTATTTATTTACAGGAAGAACTTATTTATTTACAGAAAGTCCTTATTTATTTACAGAAAGAACTTATTTATTTACAGAAAGTCCTTATTTATTTACAGAAAGTCCTTATTTAATTACAGAAAGTCCTTATTTATTGACAGATTGTCCTTATTTGTTTGCAGAAAGTCCTTATTTATTTACAGATAGTCCTTAATTAATTGCAGAAAGTCCTTATTTATTAGCAGAAAGTGTTTATTTTTTTATTTATTTACAGATAGTCTTTATTTAGTTACAGAAAGTCCTTATTTATTGACAGAAAGTGCTTATTTATTTACAGAAAGTACATATGCTGAACTGGGTGACTACAATATATCCAATGGTGACACGGAGAGACCAGATCATCCGGCTCAAAGTGACACCCTCATGTCAAGTAACATTACCAGGGCAGAGACAAGAAAAATGTCCTCATCATCCTCAGGTTCTTTTACATCCATCCGTTCTTCTATATCCAAAAAATTTTCCAAGAAAGATGAAACAGCCCAGCCCCTTCTTACTGATGAATACCTGGAACCATTAACTCTTAAAAGAACATTTGTCAATAATTCAAATTTTGCTACTGGAGACAATCATGGTCATGAACGTGCATTGCTTAGCACAGAGGTTTCCAATCCTGTAGTGCAGAGACTAGGCCTACCAAATGCTGGATTCAACCCAGAGAACTATATTATCCCAGTTCAGATTAGAAAGACTGCATCTCCTGTGAGAGAACATCAACAGGAAACGTCCACACTAAAGGATTCACAGAAACCAGTTGAGCCGTCTTATGAGAATTATGTGAGTGAAATTTCTAAAACTGGGCCATCGCCCTATATGATTATGGGAGCAAATAATAGTCTTGAAAATGACAAAAATTATCAGGTGCAATCTAAAGTAAAAAATGACAACTTAAATCACAGAGAGAAACTTACATTTGATAACAGGTACGTTAATTTGAAATCTGTTAAGACCCTCGAAGAACAACAATATGAAGCTCGTGATAAAAATAGCCATTCACCGACAAGCCATTTAAGAAATGACCATAATTCAAGCTACACTGACAGAGTTGCGGCAGAGGGCCAAGAATTAAAAAGAAAATGCATTTTTCCAGTGGATTCTTACTTCATAGCCCCCAGATTTGTTGATGTAGAAGGTAGACAAGAGAGAGTGGAAAGTAGAGTACAAAAAGGCACAGATCAAAAAGATGTTACAGGGGATAACCCTCTTGTTTCAAGTTCTTTAACTCAGGGTAAGCCTTACATCCCTTTCAGAGATATCTGGAAGGCTGATGAAATTCATCAGGAGAACCTCACAAGAGTCTGCAATGAACTTGGGATAACACATAGACAAATAAGTGCCAGCAATGACCTTGGAGTACCAGATACACCAGGAAGTGCCAGTATTGAACTTGGAGTATCAGATACACCAGGAAGTGCCAGCAATGACCTTGGGGTACCAGATAAACATGAGCTTTCAGGTAGGCATGATGAGAAAAGGTCAACATTAAATGACAGGTAAACTCTTTGGGTCAGTCAGTGCGGAGAACAATTCTCATTTAGGATTTGTTCTGCTGAGTATATCTGACCAAGACTTTAGCAGACCTTTGGAGACTACAAAGTCCTTAGCCCGATTCATGTTATTGGGAATACAACCTTTTACAAACATAGGCATTGGTTAATTCTTCATCACTGGATGTTTTGAGGCCAGGTCATAAAAGTGGTCAGGTCATACAAAAGGTCAGATCATACAAAAGGTCAAGTCATTTAAAGGTCATGTCATAAATGAGGTCAGGTCATACAAGGGGCTAGGTCATACAAAAGGTCAGGTCATACAAAAGTATTGTAATGATTCAACCCAAACTCTTAGAATCAATCACAACTCTCTCAGACTTTTCTTTAGCTAAACCTCTGTCTATTGATTCTTCTGAATAAAATTCATGATGACACTCATCTACATTTTACCTGACCTTTTAAAAGCAGTTCCAACCAACATACAGTAACCTCTTTAATGTCAGTTTGGGTCCAATGCCATTCTTTTTACCATCTGGATATGGGGACAGAGCCATTTCTACCCCTACTTACCAAGCACTTTCTTCCAATTCTCTCTGGCTGCTTAAAAGTGAAATTCTCTGGCTGCCTAAAAGTCAACTTCTCTGGCTGTCTAAAAGTCAACTTCTCTGGCTGCCTAAAAGTCAACTTCTCTGGCTGTCTAAAAGTCAAATTCTCTGCCTGCCTAAAAGTCAACTTCTCTGGCTAAAAAGTAACATTCTCTGGCAGTCTAAAAGTCAACTTCTCTGGCTGTCTAAAAAGTAACATTCTCTGGCTGTCTAAAAGTCAACTTCTCTGGACCTCATGACTTAATGTCACTCTCATCTTTATTAGACTTGCGTCACCAACCTATCCTTCTCACCCACAGCTATTACCATCTCACAACAGCTGTTGCCTTCTCACCCACAGCTATTACCTTCTCACAATAACTGCTGCCTTCTCACCAACAGCTATTACCTTCTCACAGCAGCTATTACTTTCTCACAACAGCTATTACCTTCTCACCCACAGCTGTTACCTTCTGACCAACAGCCTTTACCTTCACACCCACAACTGTTACCTTGTCACCAGCTGCTGTTACCTTTACAACCACAGCTGTAACTTTCTCAGTCACAATTGCCATGCTCTCGTCCACAGCTGTTACCTTCTCATCCACAATTTTTCCTCCTGGTCAGGTTACACAACTTATCTTTTTTCCTCAGACCACTGAGCTTCTTTTGGAAGACTACTCTCTAACAAGAGATTTTAAAACAACCAAAACTGGGATCAAAAGAAAGAGAGAGAAAGAAGAGAAAATGGGAATAATTCACGATTTTACAACTAAAGCAAAAAGTCAAAACAAGATTCCTGCTTCAAAAAATGACTTGCACCTGAAAGAAACTGACATCAGGCAAGGTACAGAATTGGCTGTCCCTGTCAACAGAACCAAAAATACAAATGACCAGTCAAATCCATTCCTCACAATGATGGACACCAGAAGTTCATTACAGAAAATAATTCAAAACAGGGTGCTTCCACCTGTTCCTCATCAGATGTAGCTTCCACCTGTTCCTCATCAGATGTAGCTTCTACCTGTTCCTCGTCAGATGTAGCTTAGGTTTTCTTTTAAATGTGTTTAAATGTGTTTTCTCCAAAACTTTGTGTACATATAGGAGTTACTGAATGGTTTTATAGTTTATTATTAAGCAGTTAATATTTAGTTTAATATAATTTGTTTCTTGGTTTTTGTGTTGGAATTTTAAATAAATTTAAAACATACAGACCTAGTGGTAGATAAATGTTTTAAAAAATTTCTTCTGTGGGGCTGTGAAACTTAGAGGAAAACGAAAACAGAACTTTAAAAAACTGCAGGTTTTTATAAACATATGCCTGCAGGGGATCTTCAACATAAGATGGTTTGACATAATATGTAACACTGTCCTCTGGGAGAACACATCAAGTGTTCCAGTGGAAACGGAGATACAAAAGAGAAAATGGCGATGGATAGGCAGGCACACATTAAGGAAACCAATACCTAACATCACAAGACAGGTCCTTAAATGGAATCACCAAGGTACCAGGAAAAGAGGAAGACCAAGAGCCAAATGGAAGAGGGGAGTAGGTGCAGAGGTGAAGAGAATGAAGAAAAGGTTGGCTGAACTAGCAAAGATAGCCCAGGACAGGGACAGATGGAAAAGTATTGTGGATGGCCCATGTTCCATTGGGCTGAACTAGCAAAGATAGCTCAGGATATGGACAGATGGAAAAGTATTGTAGATGGCCTATGCTCCATTGGGCTGAACTAGCAAAGATAGCCCAGGACAGAGACAGATGGAAAAGTATTGTGGATGGCCTATGCTCCATTGGGCTGAACTAGCAAAGATAGCAGGACTGTGAGAGATGCTGACAAGTATTATGGATGGCATGTGATCCATTGGGCTGAACCAGCAGAGATAGTCCAGGACAGGGACAGATGGAAAAGTATTATGGATGGCCTATGACCTATGCTACATTTGGAGTGAGAAAGGCTAAGAAGAAGATGTAGTGATTTTTTGTTTTGAATAGTTTATTTGAAATAGTTTTTATGAAAACTAGATGGTAGTATTGGCAGAAGAGCCGGTGTTAGTATTAGCAGCAGGGCCGGCGTTAGTGGGTGACCTCCCAAGGCCCCGTGCTTCTGGAAGGTCCATTGCGTAGCCCTTTAAATGTTTTATTTGATTAAGATATCCAGACCGTGGCCACTCAGAGTTCATAATTTCCACTCGGCGCAAAATTAGAAGGTTTGAGAGAATCAAATGGTGGGTCTGCCTGGTTCACAATATTTGAAAGTTCAAGAGAATCAAATTGTGGGTCTGTCCGGTTCACAATATTTGAATGTTCAAGAGAATCAAATGGTCAGTTTGTCCGCTTCCCGTACTATCCCCCCAAGGTCAATCGCGTCAAGACCTCGACAATGTAACTTGATGTAGCCGGAGCCCATCTAAATCTCCCAGGTCTCATCCGTTACTTCACCAAAGACATAGACGAAAGATTTGTATCAGCAATGTCCACCATTGTCCACTGCAAAGGGAACCAAACTGCACCAGAAACGAATATTGAAACGCTGTTTACCCTAAACTCTAAACGCCACAATAGGCGAGGACAGTTTGAATATGAATCGAGAGACACAACAGAAGCTTGGAGAATCTTTCGGGAAAAGAATATTTCATGTGGTTAGTAGACTTTGTGGTCCTTGAAGTAGTGACGTAGCAGGGGTTAATGTCACTCGGGGCTGGCCAAGATTTGTTGCCACCTCTTCCACTACAAGAAATGTGTAGTTGGTCAAAAATTCCCGCCCACAAATTCCGATCCCCACACCCCTTCCTATGACACTGCTTCCGGTTTGGTGCTTAGTCTATGTTTGATTCGTTTTCATTTGTCCATGATTAAATTTCACCTCGGTAATGTAAAGAATTTTTGACAACCAGCAATCAATACACGTTTCATCCCCTGGAAAAAAATGTTGTCGCGGCGCACTGGTTGCTGGGCTTCGGTAGAGCACACTTACCTGCGGCACTATTGTATTTATCAAATTAATGATTTTGTTCATGTTGCTTTATTACTATTTCTAAATATAAACTGTTTTTGTAGCTTGTCAGAATTAGAGTGTTGTCTAAACAATGCTTAGCGTACAATATACTGAAACAAAGTAAAGCCGTTTGTTCTTCTGACTATGCACAAAGAAACAACAATGAAATTTAACCCTTGACTTGCAGGTTGTTCATTATTTAAAACAGCACCATCGTTATTTTTACACGTATATACAGGGTGGGCCAATAAAAATGAGAAAATCTCGTAAAATATGATTTAATCACATAAAAGTAGTTTAACTATACCCATACTAGATAAATTGTTTACTGATTTACTTACTTACATATTTAGCTATATGACGTCATTATTTCGAGTCTACGTTCGGCGAAAATTTACCACGGCTGAGCAGCTCAAGTTGGCAATAATTGAGGAATGGCGAAATCTGGGGCAACGTTTCATTGACAGAAGCATAAACGAGTGGCTTCGACGCTTAGAAAAAGTCGTTGAGAAGCAAGGAAGACACATTGAACATGATTTCTGATTAGCTAAATATTTCGCAAAAAAATGTATGAAGAATTATAATTAATTAAATTATATTTTGAAATACCTCATATGCCTTTATTGGCCCACCCTATACAATACACGGTTCAAATGAACACACTGCTGTGCCATTATTTTATGTACTTCTTCCAAACAAAACTGTACTTTGTAAAGTCCATAATTTTTATACTTGTAACTGATTACTGATTGAATGATTGCATATTTTTATAACGCTTTTATCCATACTATTTTAGCATGCTCACAGTGCTGTGATGTCCGAAAAATCTGTTAAAAGGAAAAACGTATTTGAATGTTTCTTAAATGACTTTTTTATCATTTTCAATGGACTACGCCGAGTCGATTGTTTTTATCACATGATACGTGTAAGAACGAGTAAGACTTCCGGGAGGCTGTCTGCAACACACTAATCACTAATCGCTCACAAATTTTTCTTCAAACAACTTTCTTCCTTCAATCATAACTGAATTGTAATTATTGTCATGTTTATGAATGTCATTTTAAAAAACACGTGTATTCAAGAATATTTTGAAAAGTAAAATTTTTAATTAACATTGGGGAAGCGCTGATGGAGACAAACATTTTGCTTTAGAATTAATGATAATGGCAATGGCTGATCAGCTGTTATCTGTTGTTATGTGTAGCAGACAGCCTACCAATGGCTTGCCCGTATCACGTGACAAAACAAGGAAGTGACTCATCGTAGTCCATTTCCCTCATTTCTTCATTGGGTTCGAAGGACTGCTATGGCATTAGGATTTAGATGCACTAAACGGTTTTGGTTAGTCCCTCCCCCCTTTTTAAAAAAAACAAAACATTAACTAAATTATATCTAACCAAATATTTAAAATATCAAGAAATATAATTTGTAGAATAGAACTCAACTGTTCATTTTTCTAGTAGTAACTTCTTTAATCACATTCCGAAAAGTAATTTTCCGTGAAAAATTTGTTTCTATAAGCCTACTTAGTGTAGAGATTAAGGTTTGCTACATGCCATAAAATATACTCGCAAATTATTTAAATCGCCACAATTTCTATTGACAAACATTTTATTACGGACGCAGTTTTTTAAATGTGACAAAGTAATAAACTACATAGCGACAAACAAAACATAAGTGGCAGAGGGGCCATCCATAAATGACGTCACGCAAATTTTACCGATTCCCCCCCCCCCCCCCCCCCCGAATCGTCACAAATCGTCACAAAAAGTTCGACCTCCCTCAAATCTCGTCACAAATCTCGTCACAAATCTCTGCAGCCCCCCTCCCCCCCTTTTTTATAAGAGATACCTGTGTCCACTACTTTCCATCACAAACTATTAAGAAATTCACCTCCAGTGGATATCAAATTACTGCACCTGTGTCAGAAACATTTCACCAGAGCAGTGGATCTTAACCAGGGGTAAAAGTACCTCACCAGCCCTGAGGTGTGGACGACCAGAACGTTGTATTGTGCGGACCGCACGTGTCGACTCCATCTCAGGGGGTGATGCCAAATTGAAAAAGTGCATATTTACAGAGCACACACTGCTCGGTCGAACCGAAATTCATAAAAGGATAACGGATGACACGTACATTTTCCAACCATGTAACCAATCAAAATGCGTGTTTTATTAAAATTTCACGCCTGATGAGTCAGCAATTAGTTTACCTTATTATTAGATCAGATAAGTGATAGTCAGCTATATTTATTTAAATTCTGAGATATAAAGCTATCCTTTGATAACAATGGGCGACTCTACATAGATGTCATAGTTATATATTTAAGAAAATAAATTTTACAAAATAAAATACATACATATATTTAAGAAAATTAATTTTAAAAAATAAAATACATACATATATTTAAGAAAATAAATAAAAAAATTAAATACATACATTTATTTAAAAAAAATACATACATATATTGAAGAAAATAAATTTTAAAAAATTAAATAATTACATATATTTAAGAAAATAAATTTTACAAAATAAAATACATACATATATTTAAGAAAATAAATTTTCAAAAATAAAATACATACATATATTTTAGAAAATAAATTTTAAAAAATTAAATACGTACATATATTTAGGAAATTAACTTTTAAAAATTAAAATACATACATATATTGAAGAAAATAAATTTAAAAAAATAAAATACATACGTATATTGAAGAAAATAAATTTTAAAAAATAAAATATATACATATATTTAAGAAAGTAAATGTAAAAAAAATAAATACATATATTGAAGAAAATAAAGTTTAATAAATAAAATACATACATATGTTGAAGAAAATAAATTTTGAAAAATAAAATACTTTTATAAATTGAAGAAAATAAATTTTAAAAAAATACATATATTGAAGAAAATAAATTAAAAAAAATAAAATACATCCATATATTTAAGAAAGTAAATTTTTAAAAATAAAATACATCCATATATTTAAGAAAGTAAATTTTTAAAAATAAAATACATCCATATATTTAAGAAAGTAAATTTTCAAAAATAAAATACATACATATATTTAAGAAAGTAAATAAAAAATAATACATACAAATATTGAAGAAAATAAATTTAAAAAAATAAAATACAAACATATATATAAGAGAATAAATTTTAAAAAGTAAAAAACATACATATTAATGAGAAAATAATTTTTTTAAAAATAAAATACAAACATATCTATTAGAAAATATTTTTAAAGAATAAAATACATACATATCTATAAGAAAATAATTTTTTAAAAATAAAATACATACATATCTATAAGAAAATAATTTAAAAAAAAATTAAATACATACATATCTATTAGAAAATAAATTTTTAAAAATAAAATACATACATATCTATTAGAAAATATTTTTTTAAAAATAAAACACATACATATCTATAAGAAAATAATTTTTAAAAAATAAAATACATACATATCTATAAGAAAATAATTTTTTAAAAATAAAATACATACATATATATAAGAAAATATTTTTAAAAATAATATACATACATATCTATAAGAAAATAAATTTTTAAAAATAAAATACAGACATATCTATAAGAAAATAATTTTTAAAAAAATACATACATATCTATAAGAAAATAATTTTAAAAAAATAAAATACATATATATCTATGAGAAAATAATTTTTTAAAAATAAAATACATACATATCTCTAAGAAAATAAATTTTAAATAATAAAATACATACATATCTATTCGAAAATATTTTTTTAAAAATAAAATATATACATATCTATTAGAAAATAATTTTTTTAAAAATAAAATACATACATATCTATTAGAAAATAAATTTAAAAAAAAAATACATACATATCTATAAGAAAATATTTTTAAAAAAATATATATACATATCTATTAGAAAATAATTTTTAAAAATAAAATACATACATATCTATTAGAAAATAAATTTTCAAAAATAAAATACATACATATCTATTAGAAAATATTTTTTTTAAAATAAAATACATACATATCTAGAAGAAAATAATTAAAAAAAAATAAAATACATACATATATATAAGAAAATATTTTTAAAAAATAATATACATACTTATCTATAAGAAAAAAAATTTAAAAAAATAAAATACATTCATATCTATAAGAAAATATTTTTAAAAAAAATACATACGTATCTATAAGAAAATAATTTAAAAAAAATAAAATACATATATATCTATGAGCAAATAATTTTTTAAAAATAAAATACATACATATCTCTAAGAAAATAATTTTAAAGAAAATAAAATACATAGATATCTATAAGAAAAAAAAATTTAAAAATTAAATACATATATATCTATAAGAAAATAATTTTTAAAAAATAAAATACATACATATCTATAAGAAAATATTTTTTAAAAATAAAATACATATATATCTATAAGAAAATAAATTTTAAAAAATAAAATACATACCTATCTATAAGAAAATATTTTTTAAAAAATAAAATACATACATATTTATGAGAAAATATTTTTTTAAAAATAAAATACATACATATCTATAAGAAAATATTTTTAAAAAATTATATACATAAATATCTATAATAAAATAAATTTTTAAAAATAAAATACATAGATATCTATATGAAAATAAATTTTTAAAAATAAAATACATACATATCTATAAGAAATTAATTTTTTAAAAACAAAATACATACCTATCTATAAGAAAATATTTTTTAAAAAATAAAATACATACATATCTATAAGAAAATAATTTTGAAAAAAATTAAAATACATACATATCTATAAGAAAATAATTTTTAAAAATAAAATACATACACATCTCTAAGAAAATAAATTTTAAATAATAAAATACATACATATCTATTCGAAAATAATTTTTTAAAAATAAAATATATACATATCTATTAGAAAATAATTTTTTTAAAATAAAATACATACATATCTATTAGAAAATAAATTAAAAAAAAAAATACATACATATCTATAAGAAAATATTTTTTAAAAAAATATATACATATCTATTAGAAAATAATTTAAAAAAAAAAATACATACATATCTATTAGAAAATAAATTTTTAAAAATAAAATACATACATATCTATTAGAAAATATTTTTTTTTTAAAAATAAAATACGTACATATCTAGAAGAAAATAATTTTTTAAAAATAAAATACATACATATATATAAGAAAATATTTTTAACAAATAATATACATAAATATCTATAAGAAAATAAATTTTAAAAAATAAAATACATTCATATCTATAAGAAAATATTTTTTTAAAAAATACATACATATCTATAAGAAAATAATTTTAAAGAAAATAAAATACATATATATCTATGAGCAAATAATTTTTTTAAAATAAAATACATACATATCTCTAAGAAAATAATTTTAAAGAAAATAAAATACATAGATATCTATAAGAAAAAAAATTTAAAAAATTAAATACATATATATCTATAAGAAAATAATTTTTAAAAAATAAAATACATACATATCTATAAGAAAATATTTTTTAAAAATAAAATACATATATATCTATAAGTAAATAAATTTTAAAAAATAAAATACATACCTATCTATAAGAAAATATTTTTTAAAAAATAAAATACATACATATTTATGAGAAAATATTTTTTTAAACATAAAATACATACATATCTATAAGAAAATATTTTTAAAAAATTATATACATAAATATCTATAATAAAATAAATTTTAAAAAATAAAATACATAGATATCTATATGAAAATAAATTTTTAAAAATAAAATACATACATATCTATAAGAAATTAATTTTTTAAAAACAAAATACATACCTATCTATAAGAAAATATTTTTTAAAAAATAAAATACATACATATCTATAAGAAAATAATTTTGAAATAAATTAAAATACATACATATCTATAAGAAAATAATTTTTAAAAATAAAATACATACACATCTCTAAGAAAATAAATTTTAAATAATAAAATACATACATATCTATTCGAAAATAATTTTTTAAAAATAAAATATATACATATCTATTAGAAAATAATTTTTTTAAAATAAAATACATACATATCTATTAGAAAATAAATTTAAAAAAAAAATACATACATATCTATAAGAAAATATTTTTAAAAAAAAATATATACATATCTATTAGAAAATAATTTTTAAAAATAAAATACATAGATATCTATATGAAAATAAATTTTTAAAAATAAAATACATACATATCTATAAGAAATTAATTTTTTAAAAACAAAATACATACCTATCTATAAGAAAATATTTTTTTAAAAATAAAATACATACATATCTATAAGAAAATAATTTTGAAAAAAATTAAAATACATACATATCTATAAGAAAATAATTTTTAAAAATAAAATACATACACATCTCTAAGAAAATAAATTTTAAATAATAAAATACATACATATCTATTCGAAAATAATTTTTTAAAAATAAAATATATACATATCTATTAGAAAATAATTTTTTTAAAATAAAATACATACATATCTATTAGAAAAAATATTAAAAAAAAAAAATACATACATATCTATAAGAAAATATTTTTAAAAAAAATATATACATATCTATTGAAAAATAATTTTTAAAAAAAAAATACATACATATCTATTAGAAAATAAATTTTTAAAAATAAAATACATACATATCTATTAGAAAATATTTTTTTTTAAAATAAAATACATACATATCTAGAAGAAAATAATTTTTTAAAAATAAAATACATACATATATATAAGAAAATATTTTTAACAAATAATATACATAAATATCTATAAGAAAATAAATTTAAAAAAATAAAATACATTCATATCTATAAGAAAATATTTTTTAAAAAAATACATACATATCTATAAGAAAATAATTTTAAAGAAAATAAAATACATATATATCTATGAGCAAATAATTTTTTTAAAATAAAATACATACATATCTCTAAGAAAATAATTTTAAAGAAAATAAAATACATAGATATCTATAAGAAAAAAAATTAAAAAAATTAAATACATATATATCTATAAGAAAATAATTTTTAAAAAATAAAATACATACATATCTATAAGAAAATATTTTTTAAAAATAAAATACATATATATCTATAAGAAAATAAATTTTAAAAAATAAAATACATACCTATCTATAAGAAAATATTTTTTAAAAAATAAAATACATACATATTTATGAGAAAATATTTTTTTAAAAATAAAATACATACATATCTATAAGAAAATATTTTTAAAAAATTATATACATAAATATCTATAATAAAATAAATTTTTAAAAATAAAATACATAGATATCTATATGAAAATAAATTTTTAAAAATAAAATACATACATATCTATAAGAAATTAATTTTTTAAAAACAAAATACATACCTATCTATAAGAAAATATTTTTAAAAAAATAAAATACATACATATCTATAAGAAAAAAATTTTGAAAAAAATTAAAATACATACATATCTATAAAAAAATAATTTTTAAAAATAAAATACATACACATCTCTAAGAAAATAAATTTTAAATAATAAAATACATACATATCTATTCGAAAAAATTTTTTTAAAAATAAAATATATACATATCTATTAGAAAATAATTTTTTTAAAATAAAATACATACATATCTATTAGAAAATAAATTAAAAAAAAAATACATACATATCTATAAGAAAATATTTTTTAAAAAAAATATATACATATCTATTAGAAAATAATTTTTAAAAATAAAATACATACATATCTATTAGAAAATAAATTTTTAAAAATAAAATACATACATATCTATTAGAAAATATTTTAAAAAAAATAAAATACATACATATCTAGAAGAAAATAATTTTTTAAAAATAAAATACATACATATATATAAGAAAATATTTTTAACAAATAATATACATAAATATCTATAAGAAAATAAATTTTAAAAAATAAAATACATTCATATATATAAGAAAATATTTTTTTTAAAAATACATACATATCTATAAGAAAATAATTTTAAAGAAAATAAAATACATATATATCTATGAGCAAATAATTTTTATAAAATAAAATACATACATATCTCTAAGAAAATAATTTTAAAGAAAATAAAATACATAAATATCTATAAGAAAATAAATTTAAAAAATAAAATACATACCTATCTATAAGAAAATATTTTTTAAAAAATAAAATACATACATATTTATGAGAAAATATTTTTTTAAAAATAAAATACATACATATCTATAAGAAAATATTTTTTAAAAATTATATACATAAATATCTATAATAACATAAATTTTTAAAAATAAAATACATACATATCTATTAGAAAATAAATTTTTAAAAATAAAATACATACATATCTATTAGAAAATATTTTTAAAAAAATAATATACATACATATCTATAAGAAAATAATTTTTAAAAATTAAAATACATACATATCTATAAGAAAAATAATTTTTAAAAATAAAATACATACATATCTATTAGAAAATATTTTTTTAAAATATAATACATACATATCTAGAAGATAATAATTTTTAAAAAATAAAATACATACATATATATAAGAAAATATTTTTAAAAAATAATATACATACATATCTATAAGAAAAAAAAAATTAAAAATTAAATACATATATATCTATAAGAAAATAATTTTTAAAAAATAAAATACATACATATCTATAAGAAAATATTTTTTTTAAAAATACATACATATCTATAAGAAAATAATTTAAAAAAAATAAAATACATATATATCTATGAGCAAATAATTTTTTTAAAATAAAATACATACATATCTCTAAGAAAATAAATTTTTTAAAACAAAATACATACCTATCTATAAGAAAATAATTTTTAAAAAAATAAAATACATACATATCTATAAGAAAATATTTTTTAAAAATAAAATACATATATATCTATAAGAAAATAAATTTTAAAAAATAAAATACATACCTATCTATAAGAAAATATTTTTTAAAAAATAAAATACATACATATTTATGAGAAAATATTTTTTTAAAAATAAAATACATACATATCTATAAGAAAATATTTTTAAAAAATTATATACATAAATATCTATAATAAAATAAATTTTTAAAAATAAAATACATAGATATCTATATGAAAATAAATTTTTAAAAATAAAATACATACATATCTATAAGAAATTAATTTTTTAAAAACAAAATACATACCTATCTATAAGAAAATATTTTTAAAAAAATAAAATACATACATATCTATAAGAAAAAAATTTTGAAAAAAATTAAAATACATACATATCTATAAAAAAATAATTTTTAAAAATAAAATACATACACATCTCTAAGAAAATAAATTTTAAATAATAAAATACATACATATCTATTCGAAAAATTTTTTTTAAAAATAAAATATATACATATCTATTAGAAAATAATTTTTTTAAAATAAAATACATACATATCTATTAGAAAATAAATTAAAAAAAAAATACATACATATCTATAAGAAAATATTTTTTAAAAAAAATATATACATATCTATTAGAAAATAATTTTTAAAAATAAAATACATACATATCTATTAGAAAATAAATTTTTAAAAATAAAATACATACATATCTATTAGAAAATATTTAAAAAAAAATAAAATACATACATATCTAGAAGAAAATAATTTTTTAAAAATAAAATACATACATATATATAAGAAAATATTTTTAACAAATAATATACATAAATATCTATAAGAAAATAAATTTTAAAAAATAAAATACATTCATATCTATAAGAAAATATTTTTTTTAAAAATACATACATATCTATAAGAAAATAATTTTAAAGAAAATAAAATACATATATATCTATGAGCAAATAATTTTTTTAAAATAAAATACATACATATCTCTAAGAAAATAATTTTAAAGAAAATAAAATACATAAATATCTATAAGAAAATAAATTTAAAAAATAAAATACATACCTATCTATAAGAAAATATTTTAAAAAAAATAAAATACATACATATTTATGAGAAAATATTTTTTTAAAAATAAAATACATACATATCTATAAGAAAATATTTTTTTAAAATTATATACATAAATATCTATAATAACATAAATTTTTAAAAATAAAATACATACATATCTATTAGAAAATAAATTTTTAAAAATAAAATACATACATATCTATTAGAAAATATTTTTAAAAAAATAATATACATACATATCTATAAGAAAATAATTTTTAAAAATTAAAATACATACATATCTATAAGAAAAATAATTTTTAAAAATAAAATACATACATATCTATTAGAAAATAAATTTTTAAAAATAAAATACATACATATCTATTAGAAAATATTTTTTTAAAATATAATACATACATATCTAGAAGATAATAATTTTTTAAAAATAAAATACATACATATATATAAGAAAATATTTTTAAAAAATAATATACATACATATCTATAAGAAAAAAAAATTTAAAAATTAAATACATATATATCTATAAGAAAATAATTTTTAAAAAATAAAATACATACATATCTATAAGAAAATATTTTTTTTAAAAATACATACATATCTATAAGAAAATAATTTAAAAAAAATAAAATACATATATATCTATGAGCAAATAATTTTTTTAAAATAAAATACATACATATCTCTAAGAAAATAAATTTTTTAAAACAAAATACATACCTATCTATAAGAAAATAATTTTTAAAAAAATAAAATACATACATATCTATAAGAAAATAATTTTTAAAAATTAAAATACATATATATCTATAAGAAAATTTTTTTTTTAAAATAAAATACATACATATCTATAAGAAAATATTTTTTAAAAATAAAATACATATATATCTATAAGATAATAAATTTTAAAAAATAAAATACATATATATCTATAAGATAATAAATTTTAAAAAATAAAATACATACCTATCTATAAGAAAATATTTTTTAAAAATAAAATACATAGATATCTATATGAAAATAAATTTTTAAAAATAAAATACATACATATCTATAAGAAATTAATTTTTTTAAAACAAAATACATACCTATCTATAAGAAAATAATTTTTAAAAAAATAAAATACATACATATCTATAAGAAAATAATTTTTAAAAATTAAAATACATACATATCTATAAGAAAATAATTTTAAATAAAATAAAATACATAGATATATATAAGAAAATAAATGTTTAAAAATAAAATACATACATATCTATTAGAAAATAATTTTAAAAAATAAAATACATACATATCTATAAGAAAATAATTTTTAAAAATTAAATACATACATATCTATGAGAAAATAATTTTTTAAAAATAAAATACATACATATCTATTAGAAAATAATTTTTTAAAAATAAAATACATACATATCTATAAGAAAATAAATTTTTAAAAATAAAATACATACATATCTATAAGAAAATAATTTAAAAAAAATAAAATACATACATAGCTATAAGAAAATAATTTTTTTAAAATAAAATACATACATATATATAAGAAAATATTTTTAAAAAATAATATACATACATATCTTTAAGAAAATAAATTTTAAAAAATAAAATACATACATATCTATAAGAAAATATTTTTAAAAAGATACATACATATCTATAAGAAAATAATTAAAAAAAAATAAAATACATATATATCTATGAGCAAATAATTTTTTTAAAATAAAATACATACATATCTCTATGAAAATAAATTTTAAATAATAAAATACATACATATCTATTCGAAAATAATTTTTAAAAATAAAATACATATATATCTATAAGAAAATAAATTAAAAAAAAAAATACATACCTATCTATAAG
Organism: Omphiscola glabra; assembly: GCA_964017045.1. Taxonomy (NCBI): domain Eukaryota; kingdom Metazoa; phylum Mollusca; class Gastropoda; family Lymnaeidae; genus Omphiscola; species Omphiscola glabra. Next base: position 14,535,462 of record OZ024800.1, read on the forward strand.
AAAATATTTTTTAAAAAATAAAATACATACATATTTATGAGAAAATATTTTTTTTAAAATAAAATACATACATATCTATAAGAAAATATTTTTAAAAAATTATATACATAAATATCTATAATAAAATAAATTTTTAAAAATAAAATACATAGATATCTATATGAAAATAAATTTTTAAAAATAAAATACATACATATCTATAAGAAAATAATTTTTAAAAATTAAAATACATACATATCTATAAGAAAATAATATTAAATAAAATAAAATACATAGATATATATAAGAAAATAATTTTTTAAAAATAAAATACATACATATCTATTAGAAAATAATTTTAAAAAAATAAAATACATACATATCTATAAGAAAATATTTAAAAAAAAATTAAATACATACATATCTATGAGAAAATAATTTTTTAAAAATAAAATACATACATATCTATTAGAAAATAATTTTTTAAAAATAAAATACATACATATCTATAAGAAAATTAATTTTTAAAAATAAAATACATACATATCTATAAGAAAATAATTAAAAAAAATAAAATACATATATATCTATGAGAAAATAATTTTTTAAAAATAAAATACATACATATCTCAAAGAAAATAATTTTAAAGAAAATAAAATACATAGATATCTATAAGAAAATAAATTTTTAAAAATAAAATACATACATATCTATAAGTAAATAATTTTTAAAATATAAAATACATATATATCTATAAGAAAATAATTTTTAAAAAATAAAATACATACATATCTATAAGAAAATATTTTTTAAAAATAAAATACATATATATCTATAAGAAAATAAATTTTAAAAAATAAAATACATACCTATCTATAAGAAAATATTTTTTAAAAAATAAAATACATACATATTTATGAGAAAATATTTTTTTTTAAATAAAATACATACATATCTATAAGAAAATATTTTTTTAAAAATATATACATAAATATCTATAATAAAATAAATTTTTAAAAATAAAATACATAGATATCTATATGAAAATAAATTTTTAAAAATAAAATACATACATATCTATAAGAAATTAATTTTTTAAAAATAAAATACATACCTATCTATAAGAAAATATTTTTTAAAAAATAAAATACATACATATCTATAAGAAAATAATTTTTAAAAATTAAAATACATACATATCTTTAAGAAAATAATTTTAAATAAAATAAAATAAATAGATATATATAATAAAATAAATTTTTAAAAATAAAATACATACATATCTATTAGAAAATAATTTTAAAAAAATAAAATACATACATCTCTATAAGAAAATAATTTTAAAAAAATTAAATACATACATATCTATGAGAAAATAATTTTTTTTAAATAAAATACATACATATCTATTAGAAAATATTTTTTAAAAATAAAATACATACATATCTATTAGAAAATAATTTTTAAAAATAAAATACATACATATCTATAAGAAAATATATTTTTTAAAAATACATACATATCTATAAGAAAATAATTTAAAAAAAATAAAATACATATATATCTATGAGCAAATAATTTTTTTAAAATAAAATACATACATATCTCTAATAAAATAATTTTAAATAAAATAAAATACATAGATATCTATAGGAAAATAAATTTTTCAAAATAAAATACATACATATCTATAAGTAAATAATTTTAAAAAAATAAAATACATAGATATCGATAAGAAAAAAAAATTAAAAAATTAAATACATATATATCTATAAGAAAATAATTTTTAAAAAATAAAATACATACATATCTATAATAAAATATTTTTTAAAAATAAAATACATATATATCTATAAGAAAATAAATTTTAAAAAATAAAATACATACCTATCTATAAGAAAATATTTTTTAAAAAATAAAATACATACATTTTTATGAGAAAATATATTTTTTTAAATAAAATACATACATATCTATAAGAAAATATTTTTAAAAAATTATATACATAGATATCTATAATAAAATAAATTTTTAAAAATAAAATACATAGATATCTATATGAAAATAAATTTTTAACAATAAAATACATACATATCTATAAGAAATTAATTTTTTTAAAACAAAATACATACCTATCTATAAGAAAATATTTTTAAAAAAATAAAATACATACATATCTATAAGAAAATAATTTTTAAACATTAAAATACATAGATATCTATAAGAAAATAAATTTTTAAAAATAAAATACATACATATCTATAAGTAAATAATTTTTAAAAAATAAAATACATATATATCTATAAGAAAATAATTTTTGAAAAATAAAATACATACATATCTATAAGAAAATATTTTTTAAAAATAAAATACATATATATCTATAAGAAAATAAATTTAAAAAAATAAAATACATACCTATCTATAAGAAAATATTTTTTAAAAATAAAATACATACATTTTTATGAGAAAATATATTTTTTTAAATAAAATACATACATATCTATAAGAAAATATTTTTAAAAAATTATATACATAGATATCTATAATAAAATAAATTTTTAAAAATAAAATACATAGATATCTATATGAAAATAAATTTTTAACAATAAAATACATACATATCTATAAGAAATTAATTTTTTTAAAACAAAATACATACCTATCTATAAGAAAATATTTTTAAAAAAATAAAATACATACATATCTATAAGAAAATAATTTTTAAACATTAAAATACATAGATATCTATAAGAAAATAAATTTTTAAAAATAAAATACATACATATCTATAAGTAAATAATTTTTAAAAAATAAAATACATATATATCTATAAGAAAATAATTTTTGAAAAATAAAATACATACATATCTATAAGAAAATATTTTTTAAAAATAAAATACATATATATCTATAAGAAAATAAATTTTAAAAAATAAAATACATACCTATCTATAAGAAAATATTTTTTAAAAAATAAAATACATACATATTTATGAGAAAATATTTTTTTAAAAATAAAATACATACATATCTATAAGAAAATATTTTTAAAAAAATATATACATAAATATCTATAATAAAATAAATTTTTAAAAATAAAATACATAGATATCTATATGAAAATAAATTTTTAAAAATAAAATACATACATATCTATAAGAAAATAATTTTTTTAAAATAAAATACATACCTATCTATAAGAAAATATTTTTAAAAAAATAAAATACATACATATCTATAACAAACAAATTTTTAAAAATTAAAATACATACATATCTATAAGAAAATAATTTTAAATAAAATAAAATACATAGATATATATAAGAAAATAATTTTTTTAAAATAAAATACATACATATCTATTAGAAAATAATTTAAAAAAAATTAAATACATACATATCTATGAGAAAATAATTTTTTAAAAATAAAATACATACATATCTATTAGAAAATATTTTTTAAAAATAAAATACATACATATCTATTAGAAAATAATTTTTAAAAATAAAATACATACATATCTATAAGAAAATATTTTTTTTTAAAAATACATACATATCTATAAGAAAATATTTTAAAAAAAATAAAATACATATATATCTATGAGCAAATAATTTTTTTAAAATAAAATACATACATATCTCTAATAAAATAATTTTAAAGAAAATAAAATACATAGATATCTATAAGAAAATAAATTTTTAAAAATAAAATACATACATATCTATAAGTAAATAATTAAAAAAATTAAAATACATAGATATCTATAAGAAAAAAATTTAAAAAATTAAATACATATATATCTATAAGAAAATAATTTTTTAAAAATAAAATACATACATATCTATAAGAAAATATTTTTAAAAAATAAAATACATATATATCTATAAGAAAATAAATTTTAAAAAATAAAATACATACCTCTCTATAAGAAAATATTTTTAAAAAAATAAAATACATACATATTTATGAGAAAAGATATTTTTTAAAATAAAATACATACATATCTATAAGAAAATATTTTTAAAAAATTATATACATAGATATCTATAATAAAATAAATTTTTAAAAATAAAATACATAGATATCTATATGAAAATAAATTTTTTAAAATAAAATACATACATATCTATAAGAAATTAATTTTTTTAAAACAAAATACATACCTATCTATAAGAAAATATTTTTAAAAAAATAAAATACATACATATCTATAAGAAAATATTTTTTAAAAAATTAAATACATACATATCTATGAGAAAATAATTTTTAAAAAATAAAATACATACATATCTATTAGAAAATAATTTTTTTAAAATAAAATACATACATATCTATAAGAAAATAAATTTTTAAAAATAAAATACATACATATCTATAAGAAAATAATTTAAAAAAAATAAAATACATATATATCTATGAGAAAATAATTTTTTAAAAATAAAATACATACATATCTCAAAGAAAATAATTTTAAAGAAAATAAAATACATAGATATCTATAAGAAAATAAATTTTTAAAAATAAAATACATACATATCTATAAGTAAATAATTTTTAAAAAATAAAATACATATATATCTATAAGAAAATAATTTTTAAAAAAATACATACATATCTATAAGAAAATATTTTTTAAAAATAAAATACATATATATCTATAAGAAAATAAATTTTAAAAAATAAAATAAATACATATCTATAAGAAAATATTTTTAAAAAAATAAAATACATACATATTTATGAGAAAATATTTTTTTAAAAATAAAATACATACATATCTATAAGAAAATATTTTTTAAAAAATATATACATAAATATCTATAATAAAATAAATTTTTAAAAATAAAATACATACATATCTATTAGAAAATAATTTTTTTAAAATAAAATACATACATATCTATAAGAAAATAAATTTTTAAAAATAAAATACATATATATCTATAAGAAAATAATTTTAAAAAAATAAAATACATACATATATATAAGAAAATATTTTTAAAAAATAATATACATACATATCTATAAGAAAATATTTTTTAAAAATAAAATACATATATATCTATAAGAAAATAAATTTTAAAAAATAAAATACATACCTATCTATAAGAAAATATTTTTTTAAAAATAAAATACATACATATTTATGAGAAAATATTTTTTTAAAAATAAAATACATACATATCTATAAGAAAATATTTTTTAAAAAATATATACATAAATATCTATAATAAAATAAATTTTTAAAAATAAAATACATAGATATCTATATGAAAATAATTTTAAAAAAATAAAATACATACATATCTATAAGAAAATAATTTTAAAAAAATTAAATACATACATATCTATGAGAAAATAATTTTTTAAAAATAAAATACATACATATCTATTAGAAAATAATTTTTTTAAAATAAAATACATACATATCTATAAGAAAATAAATTTTTAAAAATAAAATACATATATATCTATAAGAAAATAATTAAAAAAAAATAAAATACATATATATCTATGAGAAAATAATTTTTTAAAAATAAAATACATACATATATCAAAGAAAATAATTTTAAAGAAAATAAAATACATAGATATCTATAAGAAAATAAATTTTTAAAAATAAAATACATACATATCTATAAGTAAATAATTTTTAAAAAATAAAATACATATATATCTATAAGAAAATAATTTTTAAAAAATAAAATACATACATATCTATAAGAAAATATTTTTTAAAAAATAAAATACATACATATTTATGAGAAAATATTTTTTTTAAATAAAATACATACATATCTATAAGAAAATATTTTTTGAAAATTATATACATAAATATCTATAATAAAATAAATTTTTAAAAATAAAATACATAGATATCTATATGAAAATAAATTTTTAAAAATAAAATACATACATATCTATAAGAAATTAATTTTTAAAAATTAAAATACATACATATGTATAAGAAAATAATTTTAAATAAAATAAAATACATAGATATATATAAGAAAATAATTTTTTAAAAATAAAATACATACATATCTATTAGAAAATAATTTTAAAAAAATAAAATACATACATATCTATAAGAAAATAATTTTAAAAAAATTAAATACATACATATCTATGAGAAAATAATTTTAAAAAAATAAAATACATACATATCTATTAGAAAATAATTTTTTAAAAATAAAATACATACATATCTATAAGAAAATAAATTTTAAAAAATAAAATACATACATATCTATAAGTAAATAATTTTTAAAAAATAAAATACATATATATCTATAAGAAAATAATTTTTGAAAAATAAAATACATACATATCTATAAGAAAATATTTTTTAAAAATAAAATACATATATATCTATAAGAAAATAAATTTTAAAAAATAAAATACATACCTATATATAAGAAAATATTTTTTAAAAAATAAAATACATACATATTTATGAGAAAATATTTTTTTTTAAATAAAATACATACATATCTATAAGAAAATATTTTTTAAAAAATATATACATAAATATCTATAATAAAATAAATTTTTAAAAATAAAATACATAGATATCTATATGAAAATAATTTTAAAAAAATAAAATACATACATATCTATAAGAAAATAATTTTAAAAAAATTAAATACATACATATCTATGAGAAAATAATTTTTTAAAAATAAAATACATACATATCTATTAGAAAATAATTTTTTTTTAATAAAATACATACATATCTATAAGAAAATAAATTTTTAAAAATAGAATACATATATATCTATAAGAAAATAATTTTAAAAAAATAAAATACATATATATCTATAAGAAATTAATTTTTTAAAAATAAAATACATAAATATATCAAAGAAAATAATTTTAAAGAAAATAAAATACATAGATATCTATAAGAAAATAAATTTTTAAAAATAAAATACATACATATCTATAAGTAAATAATTTTTAAAAAATAAAATACATATATATCTATAAGAAAATATTTTTTAAAAAATAAAATACATACATATCTATAAGAAAATATTTTTTAAAAAATAAAATACATACATATTTATGAGAAAATATTTTTTTTAAATAAAATACATACATATCTATAAGAAAATATTTTTAAAAAATTATATACATAAATATCTATAATAAAATAAATTTTTAAAAATAAAATACATAGATATCTATATGAAAATAAATTTTTATAAATAAAATACATACATATCTATAAGAAATTAATTTTTAAAAATTAAAATACATACATATCTATAAGAAAATAATTTTAAATAAAATAAAATACATAGATATATATAAGAAAATAATTTTTTAAAAATAAAATACATACATATCTATTAGAAAATAATTAAAAAAAAATAAAATACATACATATCAATAAGAAAATAATTTTAAAAAAATTAAATACATACATATCTATGAGAAAATAATTTTTTAAAAATAAAATAAATACATATCTATTAGAAAATATTTTTTAAAAATAAAATACATACATATCTATTAGAAAATAATTTTTAAAAATAAAATACATACATATCTATAAGAAAATATTTTTTTTTTAAATACATACATATCTATAAGAAAATAATTTAAAAAAAAATAAAATACATATATATCTATGAGCAAATAATTTTTTTAAAATAAAATACATACATATCTCTAATAAAATAATTTTAAAGAAAATAAAATACATAGATATCTATAAGAAAATAAATTTTTAAAAATAAAATACATACATATCTATAAGTAAATAATTTTAAAAAAATAAAATACATAGATATCTATAAGAAAAAAAAATTTAAAAAATTAAATACATATATATCTATACGAAAATAATTTTTAAAAAATAAAATACATACATATCTATAAGAAAATATTTTTTAAAAATAAAATACATATATATCTATAAGAAAATAAATTTTAAAAAATAAAATACATACCTATCTATAAGAAAATATTTTTAAAAAATTATATACATAAATATCTATAATAAAATAAATTTTTAAAAATAAAATACATAGATATCTATATGAAAATAAATTTTTAAAAATAAAATACATACATATCTATAAGAAATTAATTTTTTTTAAACAAAATACATACCTATCTATAAGAAAATAATTTTTAAAAATTAAAATACATACATATCTATAAGAAAATAATTTTAAATAAAATAAAATACATAGATATATATAAGAAAATAAATTTTTTAAAATAAAATACATACATATCTATTAGAAAATAATTTTAAAAAATAAAATACATACATATCTATAAGAAAATAATTTTTAAAAATTAAATACATACATATCTATGAGAAAATAATTTTAAAAAAATAAAATACATACATATATATAAGAAAATATTTTTAAAAAATAATATACATACATATCTATAAGAAAATATTTTTTAAAAATAAAATACATATATATCTATAAGAAAATAAATTTTAAAAAATAAAATACATACCTATCTATAAGAAAATATTTTTTTAAAAATAAAATACATACATATTTATGAGAAAATATTTTTTTAAAAATAAAATACATACATATCTATAAGAAAATATTTTTTAAAAAATATATACATAAATATCTATAATAAAATAAATTTTTAAAAATAAAATACATAGATATCTATATGAAAATAATTTTAAAAAAATAAAATACATACATATCTATAAGAAAATAATTAAAAAAAAATTAAATACATACATATCTATGAGAAAATAATTTTTTAAAAATAAAATACAAACATATCTATTAGAAAATAATTTTTTTAAAATAAAATACATACATATCTATAAGAAAATAAATTTTTAAAAATAAAATACATATATATCTATAAGAAAATAATTTAAAAAAAATAAAATACATATATATCTATGAGAAAATAATTTTTTAAAAATAAAATACATACATATATCAAAGAAAATAATTTTAAAGAAAATAAAATACATAGATATCTATAAGAAAATAATTTTTTAAAAATAAAATACATACATATCTATTAGAAAATAATTTAAAAAAAATAAAATACATAGATATCTATATGAAAATACATTTTTAAAAATAAAATACATACATATCTATAAGAAAATAAATTTTTAAAAATAAAATACATAGATATCTATATGAAAATAAATTTTTAAAAATAAAATACATACATATCTATAAGAAAATAATTTTAAATAAAATAAAATACATAGATATCTATAAGAAAATAATTTTTAAAAAATAAAATACATACATATCTATTAGAAAATAATTTTTAAAAATAAAATACATACATATCTATAAGAAAATAATTTTTAAAAATTAAAATACATACATATCTATAAGAAAATAATTTTAAATAAAATAAAATACATAGATATATATAAGAAAATAAATTTTTTAAAATAAAATACATACATATCTATTAGAAAATAATTTAAAAAAAATAAAATACATACATATCTATAAGAAAATAATTTGAAAAAAATTAAATACATACATATCTATGAGAAAATAATTTTTTAAAAATAAAATACATGCATATCTATTAGAAAATAATTTTTTAAAAATAAAATACATACACATCTATTAGAAAATAATTTTTAAAAAATAAAATACATATATATCTATAAGAAAATAAATTTTAAAAAATAAAATACATACCTATCTATAAGAAAATATTTTTTAAAAAATAAAATACATACATATTTATGAGAAAATATTTTTAAAAAATTATATACATAAATATCTATAATAAAATAAATTTTTAAAAATAAAATACATAGATATCTTTATGAAAATAAATTTTTAAAAATAAAATACATACATATCTATAAGAAATTAATTTTTTAAAAATAAAATACATACCTATCTATAAGAAAATATTTTAAAAAAAATAAAATACATACATATCTATAAGAAAATAATTTTTACAAATTAAAATACATACATATCTATAAGAAAATAATTTTAAATAAAATAAAATACATAGATATATATAAGAAAATAAATTTTTTTAAATAAAATACATACATATCTATTAGAAAATAATTTTAAAAAATAAAATTCATACATATCTATAAGAAAATAATTTTTAAAAAATTAAATACATACATATCTATGAGAAAATATTTTTTAAAAAATAAAATACATACATATCTATTAGAAAATATTTTTTAAAAATAAAATACATACATATCTATTAGAAAATAATTTTTAAAAATAAAATACATACATATCTATGGGAAAATATTTTTTTAAAATAAAATACATATATATCTATAAGAAAATAATTTTTTAAAAATAAAATACATACATATCTATGAGAAAATAATTTTTTTAAAATAAAATACATACATATCTATAAGAAAATAATTTTCTTTAAATAAAATACATACCTATCTAAAAGAAAATATTTTCTCAAAATAAAATACATACATATCTATAAGGAAATATTTTTAAAAAATTATATACATAAATATCTATAATAAAATAAATTTTTAAAAATAAAATACATAGATATCTATAAGAAAATAATTTTTTTAAAATAAAATACATTCATATCTATAAGAAAATATTTTTTTAAAAATAAAATACATTCCTATCTATTAGAAAATATTTTTTAAATAAAATACATACATATCTATAAGAAAATAATTTTTAAAATTTGAAATACATACATATCTATAAGAAAATAATTTTAAATAAAATAAAATACATAGATATCTATAAGAAAATAATTTTTTAAAAATAAAATACATACATATCTATTAGAAAATAATTTTTAAAAATAAAATACATACATATCTATAAGAAAATAATTTTTAAAAATTAAAATACATACATATCTATAAGAAAATAATTTTAAATAAAATAAAATACATAGATATATATAAGAAAATAAATTTTTTAAAATAAAATACATACATATCTATTAGAAAATAATTTTAAAAAAATAAAATACATACATATCTATAAGAAAATAATTTTAAAAAAATTAAATACATACATATCTATGAGAAAATAATTTTTTAAAAATAAAATACATGCATATCTATTAGAAAATAATTTTTTAAAAATAAAATACATACACATCTATTAGAAAATAATTTTTTTAAAATAAAATACATACATATCTATAAGAAAATAAATTTTAAAAAATAAAATACATACATATCTATAAGAAAATATTTTTAAAAAATAAAATAAAATACATATATATCTATGAGAAAATAATTTTTTAAAAATAAAATACATACACATATATAAAAGAAAATAAATTTTAGAAAATAAAATACATACATATAATTATGAAAATAAATTTTGTAAATAAAATACATACATATGTTAAAGAAAATACATTTTAAAATATAAAATACATACATATATTGAAAAAATAAATTTTAAAATTAAAATTCATATATATATATATATATAAGAAAATAAATAAATATAAAATACATACATATATTAAAAATATAAATTTTTAAAAATAAAATAATTACATATATATAAGAAAATAAAATTTAAAAAATTAAATTGATACACATATATCAGAAAATAATTTTTTTAAAATTAAATACATACATATATATGTGAAAATAAATTTTGAAAAATAAAATACATACATGTATATACGAAAATAATTATTTTTAAAAATAAAATACATACATATAAAAAAGAAAATAAGTTTTAAAAAATAAAATACATACATATATTTAAAAAAATTAATTTTATAAATAAAATACATACATATTTAAAAAAAAAACAATTTTAAAAATAAAAAACATACATATATATAAGAACATAAAATTTAAAAAATAAAATACATACATATATATTAGAAAAATAATTTTAAAAAATAAAATACATACATATAATTAAGAAAATAAATTTTATAAATAAAATACATACATATGTTAAAGAAAATACATTTTAAAAAATAAAATACATACATATATTTAAGGAAATAAAAAAATATAAAATACATACATATATTAAAAAAATAAATTTTAAAATTAAAATTCATATATATAAATATATAAGAAAATAAATTTTATTAAAAATAAAATACATACAAACATAAAAAAAATTTTTTTAAAAAATTAAATACATACATATATATCAGAAAATAAATTTTTAAAAATAAAATACATACATATCTATAAGAAAATAATAAATATAAAATACATACATATATTAAAATATAAATTTTTAAAAATAAAATACTTACAAAATATAAGAAAATACATTTTTAAAAATAAAATACATACATATATATAAAAAAATAATTAAAAAAAATAAAATACATAAATATATATAAGAAAATAATTTTTTAAAATAAAATACATACATATATATATATACGAGAATATTTTTTTAAAATAAAATACATACATGTATATAAGAAAATAATTTTTTTTAATTAAAATACATACATATATAAAAAAATAATTTTAAAAAATAAAATACTTAAATATATACAAGAAAATAAATTTTTAAAAAGAAAATGCGTACACATATATATATATATAAGAAAATAAATTTTAAAAATAAAACACATACATATCTATAAGAAAATAAATTTGGAAAAAAAAATACATGCAAATATTTTAGAAAATACATTTTTAAAAATAAAATACATACATATAAAAAGAAAATAAGTTTTTAAAAAAAAATACATAAATATATTTAAGAAAATAAATTTTATAAAATAAAATACATACATATATTTAAGAAAATAAATAAATATAATATACATACATATATTAAAAAAATAAAATTTAAAAAATAAAATACATACATATATATGAGAACATAAAATTAAAAAAATAAAATACATGCATATATATTAGAAAATAAATTTTTAAAAATAAAATGCATACATATATATAAAAGAAATTAAATTTAAAAAAATAAAATACATACATATATATAAAAGAAAATAAATTTTAAAAAATTAAATACATACATAATAATATCTATAAGAAAATAAATTTTAAAAAATAAAATATAAACATATCTATAAGAATATACATTTAAAAAAATAAAAAAAATACATATCTATAAGAAAATAATTTTTTAAAAATAAATTACATACATATCAATAAGAAAAAAATTTAAAAAATATAAAATACATACATATATATCAGAAAATAAATTTTTTATAAATAAAATACATACATATCTATGAGAAAATAATTTTTTTAAAAATAAAATAAATACATATATATGAAAAAATAAATTTAAAAAAATAAAATATATACATATCTATAAGAATTTTTTTTTCAAAATACATACATATATATAAGCAAATAAATTTTTAAAAATAAAATATATACATATCTATAAGAAAATAAATTTTAAAAAAAATACGTACATATAATTAAGAAAATAAATTTTATAAATAAAATACATACATATATTAAAGAAAATGCATTTAAAAAAATAAAATACATACATATATTTAAGGAAATAAAAAAATATAAAATACATACATATATTGAAAAAATAAATTTTAAAATTAAAATTCATATATATATATATATATATAAGAAAATAAATAAATATAAAATACATACATATATTAAAAATATAAATTTTTAAAAATAAAATACTTACATATATATAAGAAAATAAAATTTAAAAAATTAAATTGATACACATATATCAGAAAATAATTTTTTTTAAATAAAATACATACATATATATAAAAAATAATTTAAAAAAATAAAATACATAAATATATACAAGAAAATATTTTTTAAAATAAAATACATACATATATATAAGAAAATACCTTTTTAAAAATAAAATACATACATGTATATACGAAAATATTTTTTTTAATAAAATACATACATGTATATAAGAAAATAAATTTTTAAAAATAAAATACATACATATATATAAATAAATAAATATTTTAAAATATAATACATACATATATATAATAAGTTAAATTTTAACAAATAAAATACATACATATATATTAGAAAAATACATACATATATATTAGAAAAGAAATTTAGAAAAATTAAATACATACATTTATATACGAAAATAAATTTTTAAAAATAAAATATATACATATCTATAAGAAAATAAAATTTAAAAAATAAAATACATACATATCTATAAGAAAATACATTTAAAAAAATAAAATACATACATATCTATAAGAAAGTATATTTGAAAAAATAAAATACATACATATATTTAAGAAAATAAATTTTATAAATTAAAATAGATACATATTTTTAAGGAAATAAATAAATATAAAATACATACATATAATTAAGAAAATAATTTGTAAAAAATAAAATTCACACATACATTAAATAAAATAAAATAAAATAATATAAAATACATACATATATATAAAAAATAAATTTTTAAAAATAAAATACATAAATATATACCAGAAAATATTGTTTTAAATAAAATGAATACATATATATATAAGAAAATATTTTTTTTTTAATAAAATTCATACATATATATATATATATAAGAAAATAAATTTTAAAAAATAAAATACATACATATATATAAGAAACTATTTTTTTTAAACATACAAATATAGAAGAAAAAAATTAAAAATAAAATACATACATTTATATAAGAAAATAAATTTTTAAACATAAAATACATTCATATCTATAAGAAAATAAACTTTAAAAATAAAATACATACATATATATAAGAAAATAAATTTTTAAAAATAAAATACATACATGTATATCAGAAAATAAATTTTGAAAAATAAAATACATACATATATTTAAGAAAATACATTTTAAAAATAAAAAACATACATATATATAAGAAAATAAATTTAAAAAAAATAAAATACATACATATATTTAAGAAAATAAATTAAAATAAAAATAATAAATACATCTTTTTTAGGAAAATAAATAAAAATGATATACATACATATATTTAAGAGAATTTTTAAAACAAAATACATACATATAATAAAGGAAATAAATAAATATAAAATACATACATATATTTAAAAAAATAAATTTTAATAAATAAAATACACACATACATTAAAGAGAATAAATTAAAATAATATAAAATACATACATATATTTAAGAAAATAAATTTTAATAAATAAGATACATACATATATTTAAAAAAATAAATTTTAAAAATAAAATACATACATATATCTAAGAAAATAAATTTAAAAATATAAAATACATACATTTTTTAAGAAAATAAATAAAAATAAAATAAAATACATACACATATTTACGAAAATAAATATAGATAAAGTAAAATACATACATATATTTAAGAAAATATTTTTTTTTAAATTAAATACATACATATATTTAAAAAAATAAATATAAATAATATAAAATACATACATATATTCAAGAAAATAAATAAAAATAAAATAAAATGCATACATATATTTAAGAAAATAAATATAGTTAAAATAAAATACATACATATATTTAAAAAATTAAGAAAAATAAAATAAATAAATTTATAATTTAATAAAATTTAACCTTAAAATAACCTTTTAATAAGAAAATGAGTCAATCAGTGCAGCGAACCTCCATCGCCAAATAACATTTACTAATTCACTTATAACTCATCCTAATAAGAACAAAATTTCGAATGGAGGTGACTAAAATCCGGTGGAATTTGTTATTAAATTTTATTAAAATCTGGTGGTTGGGGTGGGTGTGGTTGGTCGATACTTTCATTTTACCCCAGGGAGCATAAGATATGTCTCAAGATAAAGTAATTAATTTGATATATAATTAACCCTCTTAAGTACATGCATATCAATTAAGAACATCAATGGCGTTAACGAAACGTGGGTACATTTACATAAGTATACCAATGAATATTAAACCCGTTCATTTTACACACTTCAAATTTAACTTTAAAAAAAATGGAGATGGGTTAATATTTTCTTTCAAAGGGTGAAAATATATTTTTGT
This sequence comes from Omphiscola glabra, assembly GCA_964017045.1. Taxonomy (NCBI): domain Eukaryota; kingdom Metazoa; phylum Mollusca; class Gastropoda; family Lymnaeidae; genus Omphiscola; species Omphiscola glabra. Next base: position 14,551,431 of record OZ024800.1, read on the forward strand.
TTTTACATTTGTTTTTTTTTTTTTTAAATACATTATTATAAAATCTTAAAACAAAGAATTCTTTTATCTAAAGAAAAATCTCCCAACCATTTTTACATCTATAACAGACTTGAGTGTCTATAACAGACTTGAGTGTCTTTAAAAAAAACTCATTAAAAATATATCTACATGTTTGTTTAAATTTGTTATAAAGATTTCAATATATAAAATTCCGTTAATATAAAATGTACTTATATCATATATAGTGTTTTTGTTGTAAATTTAAGATTATGTTTTTATAATTTTTAGCGGAAAAAAATTTAAGTTCAAGGTCACGAAAAGGAGTAGTGTAGGCCCAACATTTAACAATTACAAACACATGACATCTAAAGTATTTCTCTAGCGTAGAAATCAATCAACTTCTTTCGTGACAATAATGATATAATTAGTGATTATTTAGATTAGGTAATTTAAGGTCGGGTTAAGAGAAAAAGAGTAGTTTAGGGCGTGAAAGGGGCTAGTGCAGGCGTATATTGGATAGCAGATAAATACTTCTCAAAACTTAGTGATGTTTGAAACATAAATATCATTACATAGATACTTCTTTTTAAAATTAGGGAATGTGATGAGTTTTTTGCATTAGCATGTAGAAATTATAGCAAAGAACCTACCATTATTATCCCGATAACATCGGGTCATATATTATAGTATATAAGAATGCAGCCCTGAGAAAGCTGCTCCTAGGCAACCGTTTCGTCCCAGCTATTTTTGCGAAATGGAAACCCTCTGTAGAATCCCTGCTAGAGGGCGTCCGATGCTTCCCCGGGACGGGTGGGGGATGTACCGTCCCGACCCATTGGAGAGTGGGCTGCGAACGCTTTAATCGCAGTGACCGGACGTCCCCGAACGGGGAGGGCCTCCATCAGCAAACCCGATCGAGCGGTTGCGGGTGGAGGTGGTCCACGCCCAGTGGGGTCTCTGGCGTGCCCCTGCACGTTCCGGCGTCGGGGAAACCTGGCGCCTGGCTTGTGTGGGGGGGGGGTGCCAGGGAGGGCATAAGGAGCTTAGGCTCGACGGCCCGCTGATGCCATTTCCCAATGAGATATTTCAGTATATAAGGATAAGCTAGAGAATGCAATGTAACACCAAAGCAACGAATTTATCTAAATACATTCGGCTTCTTAAAAACAATGATAGTAATTTTCTATTATTTTACGGAAATCGAATAAATTTAAATGCGCAAAAAAAAATATATATCTGCTTTTATTTTAGTACATGTTAAAGTATATAATTATAAATTACAAATACATTTAGAATAAGCATTAAGGAACAGTTTGACTCATTTTATCTGAAATTGAAAGCTACAACAAAAAAAATTAAAATTATGAATCTAATAATTCTTTTTATTAAAACATAATTAAATTTATTATGATGTATCGGGAAAACCCAAAACATCTTTCGTTTTTAGTGCGCTGTTAATCTTGTAAAATTAATTTAAAATTAATTTGATTTATATGTCTTCAAAAATTTCAAACATTAAATTACAATTTTCGATTAAAATCTTTGAATTAAAAAAAATTATAAAAGAGCAAAATTTTTAATTCCAAATAAAAAGCTTTAAGTTTCTTTGATTTAATAACTGCGTATGGCAAAACTAATCGTGTATTTTCTTCTTTTTAAAAGAAAATCAATAAATATAATTGATTGCTTTTAAAATTGTTAATAAATATGCGGTATTATGCGTAGAATAATAATTTTTTTTTCAGAAAATATAAAACAATATGTGGTAAAAGGTATTTAACACTTTAGAATTTTAATTAAGTTCAGAGACGTGCAAAAATGTGTGGTTGAGTATCTATGGGGATACCGTCCTATGGATGATTTTATTAATTTTTATTGAAAACTGGGGGGGGGGGGGGGGGGAAGAGAGTGATTCGATACTTACTTTTTGACCCATGCAGCACAAGATATTATATGCCTCAGGAAATAATATGTGTATACATTTTTACGTGGATGACAATATCTTTAAATCCAATGATATTCATATTAAATTTGTGAAAACGAGATGCTACATTCTCTATTTTACAAATAAACATATTTTTATGTTTACCAATTAAGAAATTCAATGAAGTTAAAACACGTGTGTACATTTACATAAGTTACTCATGAATAAAAAAAACAAATAATTTTACACACGTGTCGTGAAAAATAAATCTTAAAAATAGAGCCTTTTTCAGTTCATTGGCATGAACAAAGATGGATTAAGATTTTCTTTTAAAAAAAAATAAAAACATTTTTTTGTTTTTATTTTGCAAAAAGTAAAGTGGCTACATATTTTTTTAATGAGATTAATAACATTTCTTTTTAAAAGACACTCAAGGCTGATAGTTATAGGCGTGAAAAAAAGTTTCGGCGATTCTTCTTTAGATAAAAAAAAAAATCGGTACTTTCCGGTTATCTCGACCTCATCAAATTAATTTTCAAAATTAGATTTAGGGTTTAGGTTATGGTGAGGGATAGATTTAGGGTTTAGGTTAGGGTGAAGAATAGATTTTGATGAGGTCGAGATAACCGGAAAGTACCAAGAATTCTTTGTTTTACGATTTCCCGATAATATAGTAGAAAAAAGGGCTAACATTTTTAATGAAGATATCAATACATCCAATTCCGTTAGATATTTAATATAAAATATATTTTATATGGTAGATAGAGTCTTTGTTGTAAATTTAACATTACATTTTCACAATTTTTTGAGAAAAAAAATGTAGTTCATGGGACGAAATGGGGTGGGGTAGGTCCACGATTTAACTATTTAAAAACACAAGACATTTAAATTATTTCTCTGGCGTAGAAATCAGCCATCAATGAACTCATTTAGTATGATCTAATTAGTGATCATTTAGATTTGGTAATTTAACCCTTTGAATCCCGAATTATAAAAAAGTGGAATAAAAATTGTGTTTTTGATTTTCTTTTGATGAAATTGAGTCAATAAAGACATTTTATGAAAAAAATTTTTTTTTGCACAACCCTTTCATGGTTTTTTACCATGACTCCATTTGGAGTCAATGGGTCTGAAATGAAAAGTCATGAAAAATGTGAATTTAAACTTCTCGTTCTTTATTCAACATTATATTTTAATTCAAAGCAAAATACAAAGCCAAAATTAATTATTAAACTAATGCTTCTTTTTCATACAAATTATTTTTTTAAAAATTGTCTCTTGTTAACAGAAATAACAACTTCGTATAAAAAATCACGACCAAGTTATTTGTTATGCATGCACTACTTCATATGAAATATCATGAAACAGTTTTTGTCCTTAGTTACACATAAATGGCAATTGCACTTGATGCATTTCAGTCTCACGTATGAGTTGCACACTTTGCAACGCTGTTTTGGCTCTTCCATGGCTGGAAAGTGGCCAATGTTGTCAAACCGCCCAGATAAGTGGACAACAGTTAGTTTTCTTTTCTTCTTTGTGTCAGCATGCTGTTCTTCATTCTGGTCTTCATCTTCTTCATCATTTCCGGCTTGTTGAGAAAATCTTACCGGGCGACCTGGATCCTTTCGAGCAAGGAGTGGCGGTAGCTTTTGTTTGATTACGAGACTTTCACTGATACTGCCAGTGAACTCTAGAAGACTAAGCTGGTTCTTACGTGGAGTTCCCTTCTCGGCTGTGTGACGACGATACAATATCCATCCATTTACAACCGCTACGTTCAGGACCTAGAAAAAAAATGCGACGATACCACTTACAATTTTTGTGATCCAACTTGTAAAGTGACATCAGCATGTCAAATAGGTCAACCCCACCCATATGTTCATTGTATTCTTTCACGATAGCAGGACAATCTATTTCGACATGTTTCCTTTGCTTTCTATCCCATCGATTTATTTTTGACATTGGTTCTATGCCAATATGAGTTGATGACAACTGTACAGCCGAACTATCCATCCAACGAACAACATGTAATCCACTGTTGGCATCAACGCGGTAGTCAAATGATCCACGTCCTTCTTTCTTTAACTCCTTATCTGATTTGATAAGGTCACATCCTCTAGTCCGATTGGATCGGATAGTTCCAACAGACCAGATGCCTGATTTCTGTAGCTGTGTGTGTAATTCAAGGAAGGTGAACCAGTTGTCGAAGTACACCTCAAAATTCTTGTCAATTGGAAGGGTTTCGCAGAGTTTTATGACAAAGTCACCACAACTTTCTGACACTAACGGACAACTGACATCATACAACAGAAAATCGTATGTCAATCCGCTAACTCCACATCGTGCAATAGCCTTAAAACCCCATTTCTTTGGTTTTTTAGGAAAATATTGTCGTAAACTATGATTCCCTTTATATGGAATCATTTGCTCGTCAACACTCATCTTTTCTTCTGGTTCAGTTAGCAGGCAAGCATCACGTAACATAGTCAGCATTGGCCGAACCTTGAAATATCTATCATATAGTGGGTTATCCCGATCGGTGACAACTAACGAGTTGTCATTGAAATGAATGAATTTCTGGAGCTCAGCAAATCGGTTTCTACTCATCACATCTGCCACTGGAGCAAACCTTGTCTCTGTCGCCCAATACATTCGATACCTAGGCATATGCGCAATGCCCATTTTCATCAAAATACCCAGATATTTCTCAAATTCATCTCGATCGGTTCTGAAGCTGGATCCACTTTGCACAGCATAAAAGTTAGTTTGCTCAACAATGTGCTGTATTAGTTCATGGGTAAAATATTTATGGAAGTACTCAATAGGTTTGAGTATTTCAGCTTAACCTTCGGACCCATAGACTCCATTTGGAGTTAATGAGAAAAACTAAAATTTTCCTAACTTATTTCAAATTAAACTATTTTCAAATGATTCTATCTAGTTCTTTGATTAAATGCAGTCATGAAAATAATTATCTTACCTGTTTTCAGAAAATTTAGCTAATTTTAAGTTTTTTTATAAAATTTGCAAAAGTTTTTTAGCAGACAACTAGTTTATAAACAGTAACTATAGCAACGCCATCTAGTTAATTACAAATATAAAATTACCAAAGATCATAGAAAATATCTTTAAAATTATATCCAATATTCAAAATTATATCAGTGCACACTAATTGCGAACAAAAAATTATTATAGGTCTTGACTCCATTTCAAGGGGCCTGAAAGGGTTAAGGTCATGTTTGGAGAGAAAAATTGTAGTGTAGTGTAGGGGTGTGAAAAGGGGTAGGGTAGGCGGATATTATAAATAAGAAAAAATACACCTTAAAACTTACTGTTACTTAGAAACGTAAAAAATAGATAGCCTACTAAGAAGGCCTACTTCTTTTAAAATAATTATAAGGAATTGTGATGAGTTTTCGCAATAATGCCAATAGCAGGTAGAAAATATCGCAAAATACCTACCATTATTTTTCCCGATAATGTCGGGTCATATATTCTGTCGTAAAATAAAAATACTTAAAAAAATAAAATTATAATTATAAATTAATCCGTTTTTTTTAAAATTATGATTATTTTTTTTATTTTGGCTACAGTTACATTGTTTGTGCATGTTTTTAATTGGAAACAGGGGAAACTACTTTTAATTATTACAATCAAACTATCATGGCTGATGATGAATTAGAAGCTATTCGTTCTCGGCGCATGGCTGAGCTGCAACAGCAGGTATTTAGGAAACATTTTAATACATTATGTAATAAAAGGGCACATACTTGAAATAAATGTCATGAAAAGAAATAGATTTTGACTTAAACTTAAAAATTGAAGAGAGATTCAAACCAACGGTCCGTTGAACGGATAGGCTCATGACTGGTCTCTCCCCTGATTCGGTAATTTAACATTAACTAATTTGCTCTCACTGAATCATTTGGCTTTTTTTTCACATTTTATAATTTAATTGGTTTTTAGTTTAGTAAGCCCTATAATTTAAATAACGGAACATCTAACTATATGTTCAACCCCCCACCCCTGTATTTCATTCTTTTTTGTGAACATGCCTACAGTTTGAAAATTTGGTATAGTAGGCACTTCGATATCGTCCGAGAAACGACGAAAACCGGGTATCGTGATTTCGGCATCAAAATGGCGACCTCCACTTTTTAATTTACCGAGAGTGTCACTGTTTACGTTTTTTTCGTTAATTATAGCCTAGCATGATCACTCTATTTCTGCCCACAACTTAGAGTAGACCTGTTGTTTTATGATTAGACACTTTGGTTCTAAAAAATAATTGAGGTCTTAACTTTGAAAATATATGGTAAAATAATGCTAAATTTACTCATTCATATTTTTTTTCTGGAAAGGGTTTCTTTCTTAAATAAAAAGACGTCGGTAGATAATGGAATGAATTACAACATGTCAAAAATTCATGACGTTAGTAGGGAGAACAATACATGCCGGCGCAAGGTTCTGCGCATGTCTCAAAATGAGGCATAAGCCTTTGACCTACTTTTTGAAGAATGCTTTTGTTGACATCGGTTAATAACTTCGAGCATCAAAATTTGCATAAAAAAGCTGTGTTTTACGTCACCATTATTGCGCTGATTGGTTTCTGCACACGTAACTATAAGTTTAATTACAGTTTTATACTGCTACACTACGCTGTTGACAAAAAGCGACCGGTAAGTGAATAAAAGCTTAAATACTTTTTTTGTAGAAACAATACCACTAAAAGAACATACTGTACCATATTCAAATATATTAATTGATTTTTATAGCTTATTATAATTAACGAGGCTGCGCTCAAGTAACCGCAAAAAATCCCCTAAATTGGTGACCAAAACTCCAAATTCTCTTTTTGCCCATTTTCCCGCCTCGGGATGGCGGTGCAGTTATCGATAGTGACGGACACTATATAATGAATATTTTGTAAATACCTGTATTTGTTATTATTATTCAATACTTTAAACAGTTAATTGTATCAAATCAAAGCAGAATTTGAAGTATCTATTCAAATGTAAATCTAAAATTTCATAAGCATTTAATTTACTGTCATTTGTGAATTAAAATTAATTTCATAAAATTAGTTCTTCAGACTTCAATTCACTATGGAATGGACACTAACTAAGACTAAGGTAATACTAATGCTACTAATATTAATAAATACTTAATGTTAGTATTAGTATTAGTAATACTACTAAGAATTAGACTAAGTAATAGTAATTATACTAGTAATAGTACTAGTATTAATTAGTTAATAATAAAAATACTTTTTTTTGTAGGTTTGTCATTTATTCTACGTTCAATATTATTATATTCATTTATTGTTTATTATTTTAATTTTATTACTAGGATTGTTAATGTTATTGAATTTGTAAATAAATCAACAAAATAAACAATCATATAAATTGTTATAAATATAGTATAAGTATAGGCTAATTGAAATGTAATATAAATTATTATAAAATTGAAATATATTATAATTATACTATTAACTATATAGACAGAGTTATAGTTAAAAAGACTAGGACTAGTTAATAATTAATAAATACAAATGGTCTTCAAATTTGTTAATTTTATTTTGTTTTTTTCTTTTCAGTTCGACTTTGTAATTTCTAGAAATTTCAGTGACAATGAGGATTATAACCTGTATCTGGCAAACTTTGCCCAGGATGCAGCCGCATTTGTGAAAAGAATGGCTATGCTATCTATCTGTATAGTAGCATACCGTACAAGACAGAGGGCATGAAAGTGGCCTTTTCTGCTCTTGATGAGGCCTTCCAACAAGAGGATAGCAACTATGTTTCTTACAAGGTTTCAATACATATATATGAAATTATATGCAGACCTGTTTACCCTCAAACTCTTAAAATCGCATAACACCATCACAAAATCGTTCAATACATTATCTTAATTAATAGTAAAAAATAAAAATACAGTATACCGGGTATAAATGTATACATCTCAAAATCATTCATTGTACGCCAAAATTGTAAGAGTAAACATGTCTGTAGTATATGTGTCAAGATTATATAAAAAGCTTTCTATTTTTTAGAAATGAATTGAAACTAATTGGAATAGAAGCCAAATCTTTTGTTGCAGCCAGTTGTAGTGCCTGTTAACAAAAACAAGAATCTGTTGCCTTCCAACAGTATTGATGCTACAACTATTGTAACACACAATGATTGTTTCCTTCCACAGGTAAATGAGCACCAGGCAACTCCAGGGACTCAAGATGTAACCAATGTCATAATTAACACAGCATTGATTTAATATTTCTTGGGTATCATTACTTTAAATGTATGAACCTCTAACTTTTTCATTTGGAATAAAAGAATACCGGTACATTTAAAAAAAAAATATTTTTACCCCGTTTTTTTCTTTTTAAGTCAGAATATTTTAAATTCTTCATTTCATACTGGCAAATGTTGATATTAATATTATTATTTTCAGGGTGTTATATTTGAATAATTTACTAATAACACTTCTATATTTCTTTTCAGAGTCCCATCAATAAAGTAGTAGCACTGATTTATTTCATGTAATTAGTTAATTATATGGACCTTTGATTTAAATAAAATTAATTTAACATTTTAATTATTTTTCTTTTCAGGTATTTTAAAATTCCCTACAGAACATAAAATGACTATAATTAATATATAAATTTGATTTGATGTTGTTGCTACTTTAAAATGTAATAGACCTGCATTTTTTTTAAAATAATAATTTTACAAAAAAAAATATTTTTTTTACATAATTTTTTTTCAATTTCTCTGCAAAAACATTTTTCAAAATAAATATTTATGATATAATGTCAAACGTTTGTTGTTCATTGTGTTGTATATTGTATTGAGAATATCTACTGAAAATTTGGTTCCATTATCTTTGAAATTAAAAAAGTTATGGGTCAAAAAGTGAAAAAATTCAAAAGTGGGTCACAAGTTTTTTGGGTCAAATATATAGCTTATAAAAGGGGCATAAAAAATTCTAAAAAAAAAATAATAACTCCAGTTCTATAAAAGATAGAAAGATGAAATTGGTGTTGTTATAAAGCTTATAGCTAGCCCTTTAAAATGATGTATCATTCATGGCAATCGGGCCATATTTAAATTTTGTGTCAAAGTACCTAAAGTTAGGACCCAGTTCAGTGGTGAAAAAATCCCTACCAAATTTTTGTCACATGTGTCCCAAAATGACCTATTATCGATAACGATTTTTTAATAGAGGAAATAACTTGATTTACACTGGAAATCTAGCTTATTACTCCATAATAACTCATTTTAAATCAAACAGAAATAATTTAATAACACAGATATATATTTTAACAACATAAATACATATTTTTAACTTGTTTTGATGCTTTTATTGAGGGGTATGGACTTGGGAAGTGCCTGAAGTTGGATAAAAACTATTTTCATTTAGTATTATTAGCCTCATTATTATTACAATTAATTTATAAAATATAATCGTTTATATATATATATGTATAATCTATATATATTATATATATATATAAATATATATATATACCTTAATATGTATAATTATATAATATATATATAATATATATATTATATATATATATATATACATATATCAATATATAGGACCTATAGGCCTAGAAAAATATAGTATTTTAAGTATAGGCCTAGCCCCACCCCAACTGATTATTTGTGGGATTCATTATTTGTTATATGTAATGATATTTTAAATGTATATTATGATTTTTAAGGGATAGATTAAGTAAAAATGTAAAAAAATATGCACTTACCTTTAATATAGAAACATCCTATATTTATTCACTTATCACAATATTGCACAAGAGAATTATTACATAATCCTTGGTATTCTCAAAGAAAAAACACACTTTCTACCACAATAATCCAAGAATTACTTAAGATATTACTAAAGAAAAATCATAAAACTTATACTTACCTCAAGCAAATGACTAGAACTTATTTTAATATCTATCAACCGTCAAAGTTTATTATATCAACAATACATGTTGATTTGTGAAAAAAAGATTACTAACTTAAAATAAATGACTTACTATTTTTTTGTCATATTCAGACATTCATATAATATGGGACTAAAATGCATATATAGAAAATGGTAAAATAAAAAGTGTGATCATCAATTTTAAACTAAATGAAACAAATAATCCCTTTATTATTTGTTTATACTTATAAATGTTAAACAATTCAATAGAAACTTTGAAATTAATATCTAAAGAATATTATTATGATTATGAGAAATTAAAACAAAAAATATTTAGACATAATTAATTAATTAATTACAAATAAGTGACGAGTCAGCATATTTTATACATCTTTAATAAGAAAATAATAAGGATTATTTTTTAAATTTTTGCGGAATATTAACAAAAACAAATGTATATTTTGTGGCTTTATTTAGAAGTACTCTTATCTAACTATGCTCCCTTTAAATATTATATTTTTGTCCCACTTTATAATAAAGTTATAGGCCTTTAAAAAAAAGCAAAATGAGGGTCACAAAATGTGGAGGAAAACCCCCCATAGTGAAAAAGTTCCTTTGGGGTCCCTACTAAAAAATTCATAACTTTTGAACCACTTGAGCTAGAAAGTTGATCTTGGTGTTTTTGTAATCTATTCTCCAGGCGCTATACAGCTGTATTATTTTTATATTTTTAAAAATGTTTTGAAATTTTCATCAAAGTGCCTACGTATAGCATACCAACAACTGATAGGTGATAAAAAATCTGGCAACAGGGCAGGGTGAATAAATACAAAACAAATAAAGCTATGGAAAGTTGGAGGATGTTCAAAGATGCTTTAGAAATAAAATAAAACAAAAATAAGAATTGTATAATTCAGTATTAGTTAACTATCACTGCCTGGATTTAATTTAATGAATAATACATGTAACTTTACATGCGACAAGATTACCGTACCATCTAACTCGAAGTGATCTAATCTAACAAAGCAGTTTACTTTACTCTTTGAGTCTTTCAAACTCTTGACCAATGTTCCCTTTAAGCTGAGCGGCAGCGCAGCTACCTCACAGATACCACGCAGCAGTTTTGAGCATCCACGCAGTAAATTTTTATAAAAATAAATTCGAACAGATACGCTGCACTCTGCACACAACTTTATTATTTTTCACACGAACCAGCAAACCTTAGAGGAAACATTGCTCTTGACCACTACAACTTTCCTGTTTCCACTTGACCACTATGCCTATTATTACTTTGAACATTTCTGGCAACTCCCTATTTAGTTTAAGGTGCCATCCATTAGTGATGTCACATTCCTTTTAATTTAAAAACAAAGGCGGATTAGTGACGATGGATTATAATTTAATTAATTGTCATCCAAAAATAAATATTAATAACAACTAGTAAAATGCATTATTCAACTTCATCATTTATGGTGAGCTTTTGAACTAAAATATCTTCTCATGGTAACTTCTTCTTGTATAATTACTGTTCGAATTTTAGCGTGTCATTGTCATTGTGTGTATTTTTTTTACTGAAACCCCCACCCTCCTTGTTCGTAAGGTTGAAGCCTGTTTTTGAGTCAACTTATGTACCTTTTCTTTTTTCATATTAAAAACTTCTAAAGATCTAGTAAATTTTTGCAAAATATTCTTAGTGCTAAATGTAATAATGTCCCATTTTCTTATGTTCATTATATGTTAATTTTAAATAATATAATTTTTACCAAAACCTATTGAATACCATTTAAATTAAATAATGGCCTGAACTATTCTCAGACAAAATCAGTGCTGATGCTCTCTGAAAGTTGGATATTCTGCCAGTTCAAATCCCTGAGGCTATTTTCTGACATGCCCCATTTTTTAAGTAGCAATAATAGAACCATTTAATGCACTGTCTTATTTTAGGGCCAAGGGGAAGGGGCTGCAAAGGCTGCTGAGCAGCGGTCGAGAGAAATAGAAATGAAAAATGCTATTCTTGGCCAGGTGTTGGAGCAGAGTGCACGTACCAGATGTAAGTGAATAAGAAATATAAATATGTATTTTTAAGATTTAATGAAAAATCTGTCTTAATTAATATTTATATGAAATACATTGTTTGGGTGATAATATTATGAAATAATATTTATCTTACATAAAAAAAATCTTTAGTTAAATCCATTTAATATAGTTTAATCTATTAGCTGTGCAATTTTCATACCAATCACTACATGTTTCCTTTTCAAACCCATTTATTACCTTAAACCTTATCTTAAAATTTCTTTCATTTAGTTAACTGAAAAAAGTAAAACTGTAAATATATCTCATTAAGTATCACTCTTTCTGTACCCCAAAAATAATAGGGTCATCTCTGTCCCCTTAAGTTCATTGTTTTTTTGTAAAATACTGAGTACATCATTTTCAGTAAACACAATAGCTGTAGCCAAACCAGAGAAAGCCCAAATGATAGAAAGTATAATCATTCAGATGGCTAGAACTGGACAGCTACAGGGTCAAAAGGTTAGTTTCTCTTAAGTTATTGCAATTAAAATGCATTTTCAGGGATGTAATATTTTCACTCCACATTGATTTTTTGTTTAATTAATGAGTTTCTGACAGTAAGACACTAATAACTGTCTTTATATCCCAGCATCACCACTTGTACACACCAGTCATCCCCCCACCATTGAGATAACATATATACTCACTCTAGCCTGACCCTTACATTTTTTACGCCCCCATAAAAACAATGGTTCCTAACCAGGTTTTCACGCACCACCTGGGGTTGCAGGAGCCAGTGTCAAGGGGTGCAGGAAGATACTGAAAATCAGGTTTATTTGCAATTCTCTTAGCATTTGTCCATGGTGGGTGTGTGGGAAATATGTTTTGAAATCAAGATGGGATTTAGGAAATGTTTTGAAATCAAAAGGAGGTTCGACACTGCTCAGTGGTTAAGAGACCTTGCCACAAAATTATATGTTAAACAGTACCGGTACTAAAGAAAAAAGTATTTTTCCTCCAGTCTTTTAAAAATAATTTGTTGTGGAAGTGAAAGACTTTTAAAAAACTATTAGGCTAAACTTGCGGTAGCTTAGACTCTACGATCTACAGTACATTATTCAATGAACAAACTTTGCTACTCCGTAAACACATGCTCACTGCAAATGAGGATAAAACTTGGGACCCAATTTCGCACATAGTTTTGGGGTAGTGTCAAATAATTTTGTTTTTCATCATGTTTTCTCATGCAGTTAAATCAATATTCATATCATAAAGAAAAGTATTAAAAAATATGTCAACTGTTTATCATTTATTTTGAGGTAATTTCTTTGTTTAATTCTTTAACCATCGTTATGTTAATGGATGCTATTCTTAAATCTTAGTTAACAGAGGAACGGCTTAAAGATCTTTTGGAGCAAGTTAACACTTCAACTCAGAAAAAGACCACAGTCAAGGTAAGTTTTAAAGATTTCTTCAGTGCAATGACTAAAATTTAATGAGATAAATTTTTATTACAATAATAGGGAGATATTGATGTAAATACATTCTGGGAAAAAATGGATGAAACTGATTTTATAGCTAATAATAGTAAACTTTGAATCTGCATGACAAAATTAAAATACTTTAAATCATAAAATGGAGTTATTTGATGACAAAATTAAAATATTTTGTATCATAGATATCAATTATTTGATCCTTCAGTGAATAAGAACTACTTGTTATAATTACCATCTTTCAGTTTGATCGCCGTAGAGCACACATGGATGATTCTGATGAGGATTTCTGAACTCTGTTTACATGTGTTATATTTTTGAGTGTTTTGTGAAGTTTTGGGTGAAATATTCTATTAGTCGAATGTGAGCTTTAATACTTATGCCAACATTGTTAACACATGGTGTGTAATTGTAGTGTGAATGTCTACATGGACAGCATGGATTTGAAGTTTTAGATATGAAATTTACTTTAAAACATCTGATTTGTTGGTTATAGAATATTTATTAAAATCTTGTTTGGTTCATTTAGTTGGTTGTATTTATATGGGTATGAAAGTTTATTTACGATGCAATTACTTTTAACATAGTTATAAATGGTTTAAATGTAACCAAAACCTTGCTTATAAATAAATTAATAAAATGTGTTAAATCATTTGATAAAGTTGATAAATAAAAGTATAATATTGTAACATCTTAATATTGTTTGAAGGTGCCTGAAAGCCAGCATGAATATGTGAATCCTGACAGTTTCAGATCTTTTTACAGTGAAGACTAATGCTTATAGTATGAGACTTTTGTATAAAGGCTTAAAATGCTATGTGTGTACCTAAGTTCTATAACACTAAGTCTAATCCTATCCTGCTATCCTACTTGAAACTAATCACTTTTCTGATTTATGTCCCTTTGACCCCTTTCTTTTGTTTGGCAGGTCACCAGGGAACCTGCTTATATCTAAATAATAAATCTCTTCAACTCCTACTCCCATTATGGTGTGTGTATTGTCTTGTTAAAATAGTAATTCAATTGTAGCAGTATTTAAGGTGCTGATTTTTCACAGAAAAATGAATTACGTGATATCTAACTGAATTAAGAACGGTTTTTTTGCACTATTATTTCATTGCCTGAGCTGTTAATCTCAGTTTAAAAAATTAGCCATTATATATTATCACTTTTATTTATGCGGTTTTACTAAGTTTCAATTGAGAATCTAATAAAGTTAATATAAATCTGCAGTTAAACTAATGACAACTTTGAAAGAGGTCCAGAAATGTTCAATAGATTAAATATTTAAAAAACTGTGAAATGTTCGTATATACAATAATTATTTTTTTTAAATGTCAGTTCATTGGGCAACTTGAAATTAAGCTTGAGTTTCTGATTTTGACATTGTAATAGTTTTGAATTTATTTTCCATTACAGTATCACCTAGCTAATTTTTATGGCCAGTAATCACTATTAACTTTTTTGGAGTATCAGCTTGTAGCATCTGAAGAAAATCATTTAAATTTAAGTATTGAATATTTTTTAATTTCCATTATTAGAATCCATTACTTCAGAAATGAACAGTTTGCTTTGAAATTGTTCCCAGATAACATCACTCATGACTCACAGTTGGTTTAATTTGATAACAAAAAGATGGCAGATGCAAGCAATAGTTATCACATTGTAGGCCTAAAACATCCTCCGATAAAATTGTGTGGCCTTCAGTCGTTACATGCAATTTTAATGTAAGGAAATTTATTCTGTAGGATTTCTATTTTGGTTCTTATTATACTTGGATTACCAACACATGTTTTTTTAATAGCTCAAAATATCCTAAGTGAAAAGGATGTTACAAAGTGAATGTTGTTATTAGCATCTGTTTTCTTGGTGCTTAACTGAATACAAGTGAATATAGAACATGTATTTAAATGAGGTTTGAACTCAGTGTATGTGTGTGTTTCAATAAACCTGTACAATGCTATTCTGTTAATTTTATTTTCTATTAAATCATACATTTTAAACACTCTTCGTCCAAAGTTATACTTTTTCAAAATGTTTTTGCAGTGTTAAAAAGGTATTCTTGAGTCATCAATTTAAAAGGTTAAGGCATTTTAGTTGTGAAAGTGTGATTTACAAACGAGTTCAAATTTCTTCACTTAGGCTTCATTCTCCTACTAATGCTTACCTTAAGGCTTTCCACCATTCTGCCCCACTTTAGGGAAAGCTGGGGTTCAGACTTTTTTGCTCTCACTTTAGAATTGAAGTTTTCATAGAATTTTTTTAAAAAGTAACCCACTATCATTGGTGTGTGTGTGGCACAATGAGCTGAAACACATGGCATGACAATCTCTGCCTTAGCCATACATTTCTGGAACAGGAAGATTGTACAGTATTCTGAAGAACAGAATGTAACCACCAGATGTCAACTCAACTAGGATTTAACAAGTGAACCAACTTGAGGGAAAACAATAACCTAAAGATGTTCCTGATGTTTGATAAATTGAATAATGTTCATAATAAACCCAGGTACAAAGATAATAACTCATGAAATGGGTAATCACCATTTATTTGTATTATTCATTTGACAAATACATTTATCTTTGAAGCATGTTCATTACAAAATGTATTAATTTGTCAAAATAGAAAATATCAATTGAAGAATGTTGTGTTTATTTTCATAAACAACATATTTGGTCACAATCTCTCATAACATTTGGTGTTACCCACCTGGGACATAAATTTCGGTTTGTCTCTCAACACATTTGGTCTTATTCTCACAAAGTCCTTAAGATAAGATAATAACATAAATTATGTAACTTGAAATAGATGAAAGAGAGTGGCTGATATTTGAAGATGCATATGAATGATTTCATCATCATCATCAGGTCCCGTAGTCCTTTGACCGTTGGGGCACCACAGATGACATTTACACTATTCTTCTCCATTCCTCTCGGTCTTCTGCCCTACGCATAGCATTGCCTAGTTGTAAACTCGTTCATTCTTTGATATTATCTTCCCATCTTTTTCTTTGTCTTCCTCTTCTTCTCCCTCCTCTAGTAGTGCCCTGCAAGATCTCTTTGGCGAGACCTTGTTTTCTGGTCACGTGGCCATACCACTCAAGTTTGCGCTTTTTAACAGACGTCAGGAGGTCATCGTATTGCCCAATTGCCTGACGAATCATTTCTTTTATTTGCTCATTGGTGATGTGGTCTCTATAGCAGATGCCAAGAATGCCTCTGTAACATCTCATCTCCATTGCCTTTATTTTCCTTTCAAGTTCTGCTGTTAATGTCCAGGACTCACAGGCATAGAAGAAAATGGAGAGGATTAATGAGCGCATCAGCCTGATTTTGGTGCTGGGGGCTATATTTTTGTTGTTCCATATTTTCTTGAGCCTCTTTAGTGCTGTCGTGGTCTGCGCAATCCTGGCCATTAATTCGGGCCTGGAGCCTTGTTCCGATACTATTGCTCCGAGGTACTTGAAGCTGCCAACTGTCTCTAATCTTTCCTCCCCGATCTTAATTTCAGTGGTGATGCAATTAGTGCTATTCGTCATAATTTTTGTCTTTTCTGCACTGATTTGCATGCCAAAGGACGATGAAGTCTTGTTGAGACTCTTTACTAGGTTGGCTAGCTCTTCCTCGCTTCCAGCCAGTCCGTCTATGTCATCCGCAAAACGTAGATTGGTGATTTTTCTGCCACCAATGCTGACTGTCCCTACATGCGTTTCTAGTGCATCTGACATAATTCTCTCAAGATGTTGAACAGGGTGGGGGAGAGCAAGCAGCCTTGTCGTACTCCAACCGTGGTCTTGAACCATTCTCCGATGTTACTGTTGAAGAAGACTGCACTGGTGGCCTTATCATAGAGGCTTCTTATCATTCTGGTCAAGTTTGTGTTGATGTTGTAGTGCCTTATGGTGGCCCATAAAGCAGCATGCCAAACCCTGTCGAATGCCTTCTTGAAATCTACAAAGACGTGGTATAGGTTTTGTTGGTGTTGAGCATATTTCTCACATAATATCCGGAGGTTTAGGATCTGCTCAGTAGTGCCACGGCCTTGCCTAAAGCCCGCCTGTTCTTCAGCAATGATTCTGTCGGCATATGGTCTTAGTCGGATCAGTATGACCTTGAGCATAACCTTACTTGGGTGGCTTATTAGGCTAATGGTGCGATAGTTTTGGCATAGCTGTAGGTTGCCTTTCTTGGGGAGGGTGATGATGAGAGATTGGGTCCATGATTTGGGCCATTCCCCTGTTAGCCATATTTTGAATGATTTAACTGCATATTATTTCATTTTTATGATGTAGGAAGGGGTTTGTGTTTTTAAACCAAAGTTGCAACATTTTTAAAGCAAAGTTTTATCATTAAACTTTGGGTAATGCATTTTTTCTTTGAAGTTTTGTGGGGTGCCTCACAAAAACTTTTTAATCAGATGTCAAATAATATTCTAAAAATTAGTATAATATTTATAGTATTAATAAAAAAATCTAACATAAAATTTATGTAAATTTTCATGACAGCATTTAAAGTTTTAAAAAAATTTTGTATTACTCTTCAAGTGCAATTTTTGTTGCCATTACACTTTTATAGCCACAAAATGTTTAATAATTAATATCAGGAAAATGTAAACAATAATTCTGAATGTAATTTTTTAGATTATCTGACAAACAATCTGCAGAAGCGGCACTGTGCACGAAGCTCTTTAGATTATCACATTGCCCAAAAGATTACAGTATTTACAGTATCTAAAAAATTTTCAATTAAAATATCTTTAACTTTTTTATTTTGCTCTGGCATATTATAATACTAATACACATTTCAGTTTAGCAGTTTGATATTTATTTATTTTAAACTATAGCAATAATTTACCCAATGCGCTCGCCTGATGACCGTTATAAAGATGAAACAAAGTTATTTTTTCATTTCATGAAGTTCATACCGGTACTTAGATAAGAACACTTATAGAGGGTACACAAAAGTAGATTAAGTTTCTAAGAAATGTTTAAAATATTAATTTTATTTAAAACGTTAAATAATACACTATACAGTGAATCTGTTATTTAAGAAATTTCCATTACTTAGAAACTGGTTTTGCCGAACTCAACAAAAAATGGGCTGAATCCCACCACTAATGCCATGGCCTGCTCACCCAATTTCTAGTAAGTTCTGGATTGCTCAATAAGAGTAAATGTAAATAAATGACACAATAGTATGATACTGTCCCTGTCCGTTACTAATACAAGAAACATTGACGTTAAAAGCAAATATCTCATCTCCGTTTCAATAGTCTCCTATATGAACAAAAATGATTGAAGGTACAAAGAAATTAACTGAGAGTAAGCATGCATTGAAAATTGAATTAATTTAACAAGAAAACCTTGCTTAACATCAGTCATTTAATAATTTTCCAATCAACTTTGCACCCAGGCATCAAATAATAATAATAATACCACTTTTAAATTCACAATTGTACTGATTTGCATTTACAAGTTGTCATCAAAATTTCCAGCTATGGGTAATCAGAATTACAGTGTGCATGAGCTGAACCTAAACACACAGATGAACACAGAACCCAACCATTCACAATGACCTCAAACATCCACATCTATTTCTTTAAGCACAATTTGACAAAGGTAGTGCCACAAAGTTCACTAAAAGCAAATGCACTACGACATGAATGTAAGGCTTGCATTCTCATTTTTTCCAAACTTGTAAATCATATTAAGCTTAATTAAGTCGCGATAAAAATAACAAAATATTTTACATCAGCAGTACTGCTTTGGAACTTGGTACATTGGTAACAGTGAAGAGAATACATGTTCACATTATTAAGGGAGAATTAGGCGCCATTAAAAAACCAACATGGCATGTTAAACTAAACATTTGAATTTATTTCAAGTATATTTTGCAAATAATTTAGTTTTAATTCATCAATTATTTAAATGTGTTCATATTTAGGCACCAATTAAAATGAACATTTTGGCACATACACTGGCATTATAATTTGGTCATCTGAGCACCAATGAATTATTAAAACTATAAAATTATGAAGTCTCCTTGAAAATGTGTTAGGCTGCCTGCATGTGTGGACATTTTGTAGAAGAAATAAAAATCTACATCATGACTATAAGGCACTTACTTGTTTGTAATAGCGTATTTTCCAGTATGGGGCACACTGTTTATAATTTGACATAAATTTCAATGTGTGCTGCCCTTTTAAGACTTGATACCAAATCTTGTTTTAATATAAATTTACTGGATACCATTATGTGACACACAAGTTAGTTGTGTCACAATAAAAATGACTGGACAGTTTTTATCCTCTTTCTAACCAGTCCTGACAGATATTAATGATCATGGAATTGAGTTACTGACCATCTTAATTTTTTTTTAAACAAGACTTATGAAATATATTATCTCTTTATCAATGGTTTTAGAATTTCTGTCCAATAACCCAGCTATTTCTTACATGAAATGAACACTGCAGTATTTTGAAAAACAAACATATCAAATCAAATGGTGAAAAGCTAGACTGCTCACTATTTGATTGTTTTAAACATAAAAAAAACAACATTAAACTTCATGAGAAAGCAAATTTAATGTGTCAAGAAGAAACTCAGCTTTTCTCACACAAAGTCTTTCATTTACTTTATCATATGATTAAGTTTCACACTACTTTCGTATACTCTTGTGAATGTTCACTGTCTGAATGCTCCGATGTCTGATCTTGAACTTGCTGAGCATCCACATCAGCAACATCATCATCTAAAACTTCAGCTGTAGCCTCGATGTCATTACCTTGAGGGTCAAGTCTGCCGTCATCATTGTCCTGATTGGCTGCTGTTGGCTGTAATTCTGTTCGGCTCGTCACAATGCCATCGTCTGAAAGTTTGTCATCCTTTGTTTCTGTATCACCGTCCATTTTTGGCAGACACGGATTTTTTAGTTTCTTGTTTAAAAAAATATACAAGAGGCGTTTCAATACGTTTGTGTAACTCATCTTATATTAAACATAAAGTATCAATGAGTATTTGTGATTTTTTTCAACATAACTTCATTGTCTGTTCACATGAAATAAGTATACTGGTCAGTAATAAAGTAAACAATAAAAAAAAAATTTTGTATGGGAAAGAAAAATTAAACTATTGAAACTCACTTGTAATTTTGTTGGTGTCCTTGAACTGAGTGGAAATTTCCTATAAGAAAACAGAGAATAAATTAAAAGAGATGAATTTATAATCCTTACGTTTGACAGAGTGATGTAGTATTATTATTAATTAAATACTAAGAAATCTAATTTCTCTAATGCAAAATATCAAAGGCATGTCTCTTAAAAACATGTTGTTGATTTTGTGTAGGCAATAGTTTTCTGTTCCCAAAAAACAAGACTCTAATTATTTTAAAAAATCTCCTCTAAAGAGCCTTAATCTGAGAGTATTGCTATTGATGTGAACTCTATAAAAGTAGTGTATTGCTATTGATGTGAACTCTATAAAAGTTTTCAAACTCACCCTTTGAAAATATCTGATTTTTTAAAATCTTTAACTTCAGAATGCACAATAGGGTATAAAATAATGTTACATTCCATGATGTTGGATTATTTGTAACTTCAACTCCCTGTTTGACTTACATTTTCTTTAAGTTTGATTGAATTCCTTCCTTGATACGTGTCATATCGTGGAGCCTCTTCATCTCACCATCATTAATACTGTACTTATTCTGCAGACCAATTTTAGAACCACTCATGACGTACATAACGTCTACTCTGTGAGATACCAGCTGCAACAATCACATTAATTCATAACAAGTCATCTGTGCAAGATTTCATTGTAAACTTGTATCTTTTACTCAAAACTTCTAAAATATAATTTTTTATATTGTTTAGTACGGCTCATGCATTTTCTTCTTTTTTAATAAAGTATTTGTCTTTTTGAAGTCAGGATAATATAAGATAATAGAGATTACAACAAATTAACCTAAAACTGGGTTGTTGTTTTTGCTTGGTAGGCTGTGGATACTTTTTCTGGTGGGTATATGGGGCAGCAAACTTTGAGGGTTTTACTGTACTGCAAGTCTTAAGATGTGTACCCAAACTGATAATCAAAAGGCTTAAAAATTTGACATTCCCTACCCAGCAGTCATGTTATTAATTTTTATTTGTTTAGACTTTAGACAATAATCGACACATTTACACTTTGGTAGTTTAATTAATACCGGTACTTTAATAATATTTGGGCAAGTTTTTTTAATTGTCTCTACCTACTGTTCTAACTCTAGTGGTGTAACAAGAGCAAATATTACTATAATGGTTCCAAAGAAATTGCGTAATTGAAAGACCTAGTGGGCAATGGACTTAAGTTTCTAAAAATTTAATGAGTTAAGACCATATTTATATTTTAATACCGGTACGTCCCCTACATCATTCTTAAAAAAATATGGATCATGTGTGTGCGATGGATATCAAGAAAATTGAATCATAATTACCCGTAGAAATAATTTTTTTTACATTTCATTTTGGAACCCGAAACTTTAAAATCATTTCCTTCAAAACAATAAAAATGGACATAACCACTTCAATGGTTGTAGCTGTGATAGTGATAGAAACATGCTGTGTTATAATTATATAAGGGAACTAACTATCTATCGACACTAATGTAATAAAACTAGTGTAAAAATTTTAATTGTAGCTGGAGTCTGCTATGGAAGAGAATAGTAGAATAGGAGTGGTCTTATAGTATTGTATGCTGGTGTTATATTCAGTAGTTAAGTAAAAGTGTGTTAATGGTAGTGCAAAAACTGTGTCATGACAGTTGTTAAATAATAGTGCTTGTAGTTAAGTTTACCTCTGCGGCCTTTTTGACATATCGACTTGTGTTGACATAAGTAAGTTCCCTCTGGAACCTGAGACCCTGGTCACTGGAGTTCCACTTGTACGGTTTGAGAACTTGACTTTCTTCCACCGGGTCGATTTCTGCTTTCTGTGGCCAAGAGAGAAATCAAATAACCTCACTGCAACATATGCTGTGAGCTAACTCACGAGAAAGCCTGCATAGTTTTTGCTATGGTATTCTGTAATGAAAATAGATTGTTCTTCATGTGCTTGCGGACCTTCTCCAATACCCAACAGCAAACTTTTAGTTTTAGAATGAAAACCAGATACATTAGATGTGCACATGCTTCATGGTCATGGAAGACCCTCTACCCTTGTCAGGACCGTTGGGTGGAGGCAGAGGGCCTAAGATATTTAAGGATGTCCAAAATTTGGATGTGGGACAAAATTAAACATTCAACTTTGAATGCAGGTGGGCACAAAAACCAAAAGCGTGGCAGGGAACCCCCCAAAAGCCACGCAATGACCCCCAAGTCTGTGGAAAGTCATGTATCATTGTTTTCGTTTGTATCCATGAACTATCTATAATAATAATTCATGAGTGGATGTTGTCCGCCCCGCTCAAGGTTTAAATCTTGTGCAGTAACAAAAAAGACATGTTATTTTTATTTCACTTTTTAAAAACAAGTTATCCTTTACTTTGCAATGTAATTTTATTTTTAGGGATTTGGTACGGGGCACTTTATATCCACCAGTTCTTACTAGTAGTAGACCACCCACAAGTGGGCACACATCACGGCACACATAACGATGGATAACAATATGTACTTATGTTGCGTACATTTTTAAGAGGGTGATTGTTAAATCTGCATCTGTTCCCGTATTTTACACGCACAACGTGGTTACATTGCCACAGCAACGTTGTTACATTGCCACAGCAGCTAGTTACATTGCCACAGCAACATGGTTACATTGCCAGAGCAGCGTGGTTACATTGCCACAGCAGCGTGGTTACATTGCCACAGCAGCGTGGTTACATTGCCACAGCAACTTGGTTACATTGCCACAACAGCGTGGTTACATTGCCACAGCAACTTGGTTACATTGCCACAACAGCGTGGTTACATTGCCACAGCAACTTGGTTACATTGCCACAGCAACTTAGTTTACATTGCCACAGCAATGTGGTTACATTGCCACAGCAAAGTGGTTACGTTGCCACGGCAACGTGGTTACGTTGTCACAGCATTGTGGTGACTTTCTATATACTCGGCAATTAAACGATAAAATTCTGTTACGTACCGAGTAAACACTGTACCGATTACTGCAGTTAATGGACGGTGGCCTTGACGATGACAACTGGGTGGGGCTGACCTCGTGGCTCGGCTCTGCCACAAAAGAACTTCTAGGAGTCACGCTACCCGATCTGGAGCAGACGGATCCTTTCCGTACCTTGGATCCACTGGAGATGGACAAGGTTATAATATTAAAAGACACAAAAGGAAACAGATCCCAATATTACAAAGGCCAAACCATAAAATCGGCCAACGTTGGAAGTATTCTGCCAAACTGGGAAATGGACAATGCAACTGTAAACTGACCAGCCAATTCTGCTCTCTTTTTTTAAAATTAGGACTTTGGTAGGCCAATTTGCGAATTGCCATCGGCCGAAGTTGGTAATATATATATATATATATACCGGTCTCAGAAGATTTTGGCTGGTCTGTAAAAAAATTTTTTTTATTATAAATGATCAAATTCAATTTTGATAGTTAGGCTTAGATATACATTACCAACAAATTATCTCCATCATCGCTAGTAAATTGTTACAAGATTATCTTTTATGTCACTTCCAATTGCAGTGTGCTATTGAATTTCTAAGAATTACAAGGGACTGCGTTCAAGACGCGAGAAGGAAATGGTAGAGTAAGACATGTGAACCGTGAGTGAACTCTTGAAAAGGAAAAAGCAGACAATCAAACGAAGGTTACGGCCTTGAAGCTTTCATCGGCAGACAAAACAACATGGTACAAAAAACAACACGAAACAGGCGAGAGAAAATGAACGACTGAACCTAGCTGTCTCACCAGCGGCAATAAATGACAGGAAGTTGTCTAAAACTTTCTCATCCTGTCTTGACAAAGACAAACTCAAAGGCACAATAACTTGGAAGCTTTAACTTTAAGTGTTTTGTGTCGCTCTTCTCAACTGTTCATCGGATGGTTGGAGTCCATGAACAAATTGGACGTAAAGTGCGAGATTAGGGGGCATTCAGGGCATTCGGGGCATCCGGGGAATTCAGAAAGATAACAGAAAATTTCCATGAGAAAAGTTATACGAAAAACCGTAAAAAACGTGATAAATGTTGAGTTAACTAAAACAACGTAACACCCAGCAACCATGTTCACATACTTCAAGGAGGCATTATAATATCAGCCAGTGACGTAGGAAGGTGGGCGTGTGGAGGGGGCGGTACGACACGGGTGGGACTTCTTTTCCTTGGTTAGAGGGGCGGCAATTTCGACCATCTGCAAAGTTTTTGGTTCGTGGAAGGCGGTGGAAAAACTCTCGCCTCGTTCCTGATAACAGCCTAGGCCTAACCATAGACATAGAGATATATCTCTATGTCTATGGGCCTAACACGTGATCTATGTGATACTACCCTCATAACCAAACGCGACCCTAAAAGGGGAACGTGTTTTCTTTGGTGGTGCCCGGCAGAACACTAAATATTTTTTTTTGTTAAAAGGATTTTAAAGAAATTGTCATCTATGCCTTAATCGAGACTAAATAATTTCTTAATTTTAATATTCCACTTTGAAGGGTGTATTTTCGACCTCTATTCTTTTAACGTAATAATATTCTTAAATGTATATTTAAATGTATCGGGTCGCGGCTCAAAAGAAAGGGAACCTCTGTATTACTACATTAAACAACAGTTTCAAGACGCGTTTTCTTTTCTCTCAAGTCTAAAGAGCTCGTGTACTTGTAAACTAATTTACATTTCTATAGCACGGTCGGTGTAAAGTATGTAAAGCTATGGTGAGAATATGCGTATTGCCCATGCATATTAGCTTCCACGGGAATCTTGTACAGTTTTGAGTGACCGAATTCTCTTAGCTTCCACTGGGGAATCTTGAAAAATGTTGACAGACAGAATTCTCTAGCTTCTACTGGGGAATATTGATCAATGTTGACAGACTCAAGTATCTTAACTTCTAATGGGGAAATTTTCTGAATGAGGCAAGTGTTTCTTTGCATTTCAGGCAAATAGAGAGATGTTAGTGGATATGTAAGTGTCCCTAGATCCTGGCTGTGTTTATATAAATCCTTTATTTTTTATTTCTTACTCTTTAAAAAATAAGGTATCAAAATGCCCCCCCCCCCCCCCCCCCCAAAAAAAAAACAAAAAAACCGACTCCCGAGAGATGCCGGAAAGAAGCACTGTATGAGAGAGAAAAGATTGGAGATCGAGTTAATACCCCCCAAAAAAAATTAATAGCCAATTGGCGAGTCATTGCAGTCAAACGTTATAGCATTTCCCAAAAAACAGGTGGATCTGGTTGCCCGTGTACTAGCCGGCACAGCCCAGCAGATGGAACTGGTTGCCCATGTACTAGCCGGCACAGCTCAGCAGATGGAACTGGTTGCCCGTGTACTAGCCGGCACAGCCCAGCAGTTGGAACTGGTTGCCCATGTACTAGCCGGCACAACCCAGCAGATGGAACTGGTTGCCCATGTACTAGCCGGCACAGCTCAGCAGATGGAACTGGTTGCCCGTGTACTAGCCGGCACAGCCCAGCAGTTGGAACTGGTTGCCCATGTACTAGCCGGCACAACCCAGCAGATGGAACTGGTTGCCCATGTACTAGCCGGCACAGCCCAGCAGATGGAACTGGTTTCCCATGTACTAGCCGGCACAGCCCAGCAGTTGGAACTGGTTGCCCATGTACTAGCCGGCACAGCCCAGCAGATGGAACTGGTTTCCCATGTACTAGCCGGCACAGCCCAGCAGATGGAACTGGTTGCCCATGTACTAGCCGGCACAGCCCAGCAGATGGAACTGGTTGCCCATGTACTAGCCGGCACAACCCAGCAGATGGAACTGGTTGCCCATGTACTAGCCGGCACAGCCCAGCAGATGGAACTGGTTTCCCATGTACTAGCCGGCACAGCCCAGCAGATGGAACTGGTTTCCCATGTACTAGCCGGCACAGCCCAGCAGATGGAACTGGTTTCCCATGTACTAGCCGGCACAGCCCAGCAGTTGGAACTGGTTGCCCATGTACTAGCCGGCACAGCCCAGCAGATGGAACTGGTTTCCCATGTACTAGCCGGCACAGCCCAGCAGATGGAACTGGTTGCCCATGTACTAGCCGGCACAGCCCAGCAGATGGAACTGGTTGCCCGTGCACTAGTTGGGGTTTTAAGAGCTTATAAGCTCAAACCTTCATCAGAATATTTGCCTTGGTTAGTAGGAGTTCATAACTAAACCCAAATATCCTGTCTGAGTTGAATCAAAATTGTGTCCTGGATAAACCAAACATCAGACCAGAGTTAAAACGAATGTCTGTCCTGGATAAACCCAATGTCTGTGCTGTGTTAAACCCAATGTCTGTCCTATGATAAACCCAATGTCTGTGCTGTGTTAAACCCAATGTCTGTCCTATGATAAACCCAATGTCTGTCCTGTGTTTAACCCAATGTCTGTCCTGTGTTAAACCCAATGTCTGTCCTGTGTTTAACCCAATGTCTGTCCTGTGTTTAACCCACTGTCTGTCCTGTGTTTAACCCAATGTCTGTCCTGTGTTTAACCCAATGTCTGTCCTGTGTTTAACCCAATGTCTGTCCTGTGTTTAACCCAATATCTGTCCTGTGTTTAACCCAATATCTGTGAACCTTAAGTTACAGACGAATCCGTGATGACCGCTATTTAAAGTTTCAGCGACCACTTGCCAATGACGTCATTGACAGCCTACTGTTCCCACAAACGGCTCCTTCATGGACGGACCCATTTGTATTTTCTTAAATGTGTTTACACATTACGTTGAGTGTACGGGCATTTTAACCAGGTTACCTTGGCAGCGGTTCTCAACATGTGGGTCGCAACCCCTTTTGGGCATCGAACGACCCTTACACAGTAGGGGTCGCCTAAGACCATCGGAAAACACACGTTTAAGAAGTAGCAAAAATAATAATTTTATGGCTGGGGGGTCACCACAACATCAGGAACTGCATTAAAGTGTCGCGGCAATAGTTGTGAACCACTGTGCTAGAGGAAACAAAGTGTGGGGGGTGGGGGCGAGACGGGAGGCTTATCTGCGGCAGTCGTGTGGTGGCGGGTCATTGCGTATTCAAATAATGTTATTGAAAAGGCCCGACGAAGCTTAAGGGGGTATATTCATGAAGGGGTTTGGGGGGGGGGGGGCGGGGGCAAGCAAAAACTTCTAGTCGACGTCATCATAGCACTACCGTTAAAGTTGCATACTCTATATTCATGAAGTGGTGGTATCGGGGGAGAGCAAGCAAAAACTTCTAGACGACGTTGTCATAGCACTACCGTTAAAGTTGCATACTCCGAGACGCTACCATTTGCGACGAGACTAAAGCTCGCTTTGTCTGGCGGGGAAGTAAGGACTAATTTATGGAGCTGAAGTACTTTCAGCTCGTGAAGGGCGTGCAATGGTAAACACGGAAAGTACACTCACGATAAAGGTGGAATATCTTCATTACAAATGATTTTGGGGCGGGGTGGGGGATCTTTGATAGTGACACAAACCAATGTTGTTCTCGAGGGAAAGAAACTCTGTTGGGATTAGTTAAAGTCATGTTTGATTGTGTTAAAGGGATGCTTGATTGTGTTAAAGAAATGCTTGATTGTGTTAAAGGCATGCTTGATTGTGTTTACGACCTCTTTGTTTGTGCTTACGACATGCTCGATATGTTAAGGACAAGTTTTATTGTGTTTAAAATGTGTAAAAGACAAGCATGAATGTGCTAGAGACATGCTCGTGGTAAATAAGTGCTTTAATGTGTTTAAGAAATATTTGATGTGCTAAAGACGTATAAATAACATCTTTTAAAACTTACCTGAGGCCTCTTCGTGGGCTGACTGGACCAGGGGATTCCAAAACCACTTGACTCTGGTGAAGAGTAAACAATGCTTTTAGATGATTTTTTAAAGTGTAAGATCTCTTTCACTCTCTCTCTTTTTCCTTCTCTCTCTCCCTCCCTCCTCCCTCCCTCTCTCTCTCCTTCTCTCTCTCCTCTCTCCATCCCTCTCTCTCACTCGATCCCTCCCTCTCTCCCGCTCCCTCCCTCCTCTTTCTCTCTCTCCCTCCCTCCCCCCTCTCTCTCCCCCCTCCCTCCTCTCTCTCTACCTCCCTCCCCCATACACAGTAAGCGACCTCTTGACCTGAGTTTAGACGCTGACAGGTAGTAAAACAAATATCACTCACCTGTGTCACTTTCAGCTGGTTACCACCAGCACCTTTCATCACTCACCTGTGTCACCTTCAGCTGGTTACCACCTCTCCCATTGAGACGCTCCATGGACGACCATCTTGAGTTGACCGGCAGGGTCTTGAGGCCGCACTCTACGGACATGTGTCTCTTGGTCAGCATGTCCGCACTCCTGTTTCTGTGCGGGGACCGATTCTCGGCGTTCCCAGCGTGACCCGGTCCTCCGGTATTCGTCGGTTGCTTGGTCGTGGCCGATGCCGGGAACCGACGGGGATCTCTGCCGTTGGACAGACGCGAGACTGAAGTTTTCAGGACGGGTCCCTGGGACATAATATGCTGGAAGATTTTCTCTATCAGCTCCACTTCTGGGGAAGTCATCAAAATATCGGGTATATAAAAACAAGAGTTAAACTGAGATGAACCAGCGGGAAACATTAAGTACGGAAGCACTTCAACCACTTTCAGTCTAAGTACAGGACTATAATTGTCACACACACAATCACTCAGACTCATT
Source organism: Omphiscola glabra (assembly GCA_964017045.1). Taxonomy (NCBI): domain Eukaryota; kingdom Metazoa; phylum Mollusca; class Gastropoda; family Lymnaeidae; genus Omphiscola; species Omphiscola glabra. Next base: position 14,580,589 of record OZ024800.1, read on the forward strand.
AAGCTCATATTTTCTTAGAGAAACAAATATGAGTTTGAGTGCTAAGACATTGTGACGTAGGCAACAAGTGTATGGAACATTTACTGAAGAGGCTCTACCTCCAAAAAACAAAACAAAACAAAAAAAGGACAAGTCTCACTGGGAGTTCCAAGACAGTATTGAAAACTTTCTTTTGGATTACAAAAACTGGTCAAAAATTAAAATATTAAGTTTCTTTTAAAATTATATTCTTATAGGGTAGCTGGGTGTTGGTTAATGGCCATTGGGGCCGTCTACCCAATCCGTGAACAAAACTTGGATGATTCGGTTTCGTATTTTGAACGTGGTCTTGACTACTTGAGTAGACTTATAATAATATTCAAATGGAACTGACGCCATTACAATCGTGTACTAAGAATTTAGAAAATAAATATAAAAATATTGAAAAAATAGTTAAGGAAAGTATGCGTTCACTTACATCTTTATGAAATTTAGAGAAGACAATTCATGTCGACAAATAGTCCATTCTTTTATTATAATACTTGCACTCGGGTCCCAATTTTATGGCACCTTTCAAAAAACTCAGAGGAACCCGTGAATTACTTACAGTAACACTCCATATATTTTTTCTTACTCAATTTGTATGTCTCTCTCTCTCTCTCTCTCTCTCTCTCTCTACGTCCCTACGCCTATAGCACAAGACAGGTTCGTTTGGTGCTTCACCCGTATCACTCCGCCCGAAGATTAGCCGCAGTATATGTCGTGCTAACCTCTCGGCGTGCCGTTAGCCGCGGACTCAATCAAACCCTTTCTTCTGTGGTACGTCCTTTCAGACAACTATCGATCGATCGAATGGAAAACTCATATAGACGATAGATTCCTTTGGGCTGTTGCCCGATTTTATCGATACATCGAAGTCTCCCCAGACAGTTCTCAAACTATTGTTCGCTAACCCCCATGAAAGCATGGGTCCTAGAATTGTCAACTCAAATCAATATAAAATAAATCTGTGTAAAAATAGTAAAATTCCTTTTTAAAAAAAAAAAAATTATAAGTGTAATATAAATTTGTTAAAAAAAACAATGAAGCTAAAAATTATTTTAATGTCCACGGCCTATGTCTCTATCAAATGTGAAACTATATATACATCGTATGACACAAAATCATACGTCGTATGTAGCGTGTAATAGCGCATGACATACTCATTGGTGTTTCATTTCTCCACGTTATGGTCATAATATACAAGTTTGAATAAAGCAAATATAATTTACAAACGCTGAAAATTTCGTTTTACTTCAATTTTTGGTAATTGCACGCTACTGGTCCCTCTGTCGCTCACCCTAACCCGAACCCTAAATCTATCATAAACAAAGGGAAGTGACTCCCAATAAGGGGACCACAGAAGCACATTAGCCCAATTTTCTTTTTTTTAAAGCCACTTTAGGGACAAAGTTTACGGACTGTCCGTAAATTCCCCGGGGGTTGGCAACCCGATAGCCAAGTCCTCATGTATTAGTTCGTACCTCCATTTCTTCCTTTAATGCCATTGATGTGTAGTTTATTTTGTGTCAGTCTCTTTCTTAATATGTGTGCAAGGATCTTTTTATTGTTCAAACTTCTCTTAACAATGAAGACGCGACCACAAAACTTTGCAGAGAGAGAGAGAAAGAGATAGAGAGAGAGAAAGAGAGAGAGAGAAAGAGAAATAGAGAGAGAGAAAGAGAGAGCTGATTAAATGACTTTTATTTATGATTATTTTGTGATTGGATTAGCTATCACTGGATTGATGCTTAAAACTTTATTTTTTTAATTTTAAAGGGATTATATTTAGGGGGAACAATTCCTAGAATGTCAATGAATTTCTCAGAAAAACACGAACCAACTCTATAGCGTACCAACTAGCGAACCAATGAGCCTAAGTAAAGATACGCACTAATTTGATTGCAATATTTTAAACATTTAATTTCAACCTAAAAAAAAAAGGAAAAACGTTTACTATATAAACCAAATAATTCTAGTTAACAAATAGCATAGTATCCATGCTAGCAGTCTCATAGTTGAGCTCAGGGCCGGCCTTAGGCCATACTGCAACCTATGCGGCCGCAGTGGGCCCCGCACTTTCATAGGCCCCGCCCCGAATTTATTTTCTAATACAAAATCTTAGTTTTCACTTATTATCCTTATCCTCTACCCAGAATGGGCCCCGCGCAATCCGTTTCGCATAGGGCCCCGCAATTGTTAGGGTCGACCCTGGTTGAGCTTGTCTTTGTTCGCTTTTGACTAAGTTTCACTTGCCGTTTCCGGCGCCTCGACGCGACTCAACCTCATGCTTCCACTAATTGCTTTCTTAGAGTTACAATGCTGCTCACTTCGGTTACGCCGGCTACTTACTAACTCACAGATAATGTTTAAAGCTTGTCTGAAGATGTTGAGCTATGGTAGAGTTCGGCGCCACAGCGTTCAACATAAGGGTCAATAGTTGTTATTTGTGTTCCAGGGCCCCTTGTCCTGTCAGATGAAGACTACGACACAGACCAATTCTTAGAATAAAGTTTTAAATGCGTAAAATAACATTCCAAATTAAATGAGGCTTGTGTACCCCTTGATACATTTTCAGGGAACCCCAAGGAGTCATTAACCATATATTAAGAACCATTGTTCTAAATGGAGAAACGAAATCACTGAGCCAAAGGCAACACGGATCATAATCAAAGGGCAACTATTTATTTAAAAAAAGGGGGGGGGGTCTTTTTTTTTTAAACGTAAAAATGTTATTCTTGAAATTTTTGGTGCAGGAGCCAAAGATTAAGAACCACTGCGCGTAGCCAAACATTATTTTATCAGAACAATGTACTTGCTTACCATATGGTCCAAATCAGAATACACAAGATGTATTATAGAAACAAAACAAAAAAAACAATGATGAAAACATGTCATTGGAATGTCAATTAAAGCTCTCCGTGCTGGTCCATAAAACGAAGACCAGCAGAAATAAAAGCGTTGCGTTGGATATTCATTGCCAAACCAGTCGACCTCTCCTCCATAAGGCCACATCGCCGTGACTTTTTTTTTTAAAGCCCGTTTTGACCAAATGTTGAGATTCACTGGGTAGATCGTAGATAGGTCACTTCCTTGCCCCTGGCTTACATTATTGTAATAGAATAAAGAAATTCCATCAGTTCCATTATTAAAGACATGTTCAAAATCTCACGACAAATCTGACGTTTGGGAAAAAAGCGTCCCACGGTTAATCAGAGGCGTAGCTGTGGTGTTTGGCGCCCGGGGACAAGATTCATTTTAAAGAGCCTCCTTTTCATTTTTCAACTCTCAAACCCATTATTTTCATTAATAAAATAGTATCAACGCACATTTGGCGCCCCTAACTAGTCTGGCGACCAGGGACATCAGTCTCGCCTCTACCCCCCCCTTACGGGGCGCCTACTAATTATGTCAACAAAATAGAGGGGGGAGGGGTTTTGAAATGTTTGACAGTTGTTGACAAGGGAGAGGGGTTAAATGACGTCAAATCATGTTTTCTCTATTAAAATTTTGATCTTCAAAATTGACTGGTTATTATATTATTTTTTAAAATTTATAAGTGTAAATGAGTGTAAATAGTCATATAATTTTTAGGCTTTTAACAATATAAGATTATTTAATTTGTGTCTGTCTGTGCACTGCAGATGGCTGGTCAGAATTTTAGCACACTTTGTTAGTGCAAGAGAAGTCAAAAGTTGGCCTCTCTTCACCTGTAGATTCTGTTAGTCGCAAATGACTAGGGTGGTATTTTGCGATCGTGTTGCGGGTATGGAACAAGGACATGGTTAAGTGTCATGTGCAGTCAAGAAAATTGACATGTTTAGTCAATAAAATTGACATGTGTAGTGACTATTGAAAGAGTAGGAATGCGATATTTTGAGAATTAGGGGAAAGTAAAGTGAGTAACGATAATAACATAGCTGCTTGAACAGATTTGCAAATTCTGTACCATCTATTTTGCACCACAAGTCATGTTGAAATAGCATGTTCAACAGCACCGACAATGCCCTCTTGAGTATAAGAAATTGCCACCTCAACAAAAAAAAAAAAAAGGATTCGACCAATGCGAGTAGCTGCAAGGTGATAGAGAGAGCTTAATGCATGTATTTGCTCACACCGACAATGCTTTTATTATGCGTGATGGATGGTTAGATGAGGATGACGTTGACTTGTCTGGTAGATCAGTTCGCAAGATAAAAATGATAAATATCGACTATAGACTATGCCCATCAGGGGCGTCATTTCAGGGTCTTTTCAGGGGGGGGGGGGGACAAAAACTTGGTCGCCTTGTTAAGTTGTTTATTACTGGAGGCGCCACAGTGCATAGCAATTGAAATAAAACCTGCGAATTTGGTTGGGAGGCAAATGCCCCCCTCCCTTACCCAAATGATGTCCGTGGTGCCCATTATTACGATAGAGCAACACCTGGCTACTGCAGGGGAAGATGATTGCAGCTAGAAACTATACTATAATTGTCAGCTTTACTGGCAATAATCATATTTATACCACAAACAATGATATTTAGTCTTCAACAAACTTTTAATTCACTCTGCATTATAAAATTTAAGTTTAAAAACTTTTTAACTTGTTGATTAAGAAGCTAAAGATGTAATAAGTTGTTTTTCCTACAATTTTGTGTCATTAAAATAGATCGGCACCAAGTAAAATGTATTTATAAATTTATTTGTATTATAATTAATTTTTTTGGAGTTAATAGGGGGGTGGTAGTGATGGGACGATACCAACATTTTTAACGATTCCGATACGATTCCGATTCTACCCAATTATCCCGATTCCCGATACGATTCCCGATACGATTCCGATTCTGATTCCTGGCCATTATTACATATATGTATTACTGTGCCCAGATATTAACATATTTAATTCATATAAAAGTTGAGAATAGATTAGAAAAGTGTATTAACTTGCTATTGAATCTTTACAATATGCTAGATAAAAATGTATTGGAAAGGTTTTATATAAACACATCTATCAATAATTCCATTTTAATAATACAAAGATGTAGTATTGAGTTCAAAATAATATAAATAATTCCATTTTAATGAGAAAAACTTCATTCAGTTAAGAATCGTTTTGGTATCGGAATCGGGTCTGAATTATTCAGCTCCGATACCGATTCCCGATGCTTTGGAAAAATCCCGATATTCCGATTATTCCGATACGATTCCGATTAATCGTCCCATCACTAGTAGAAAATGGTGACAAAATTACTTGGGGTGAGGGTGTCGTGGAAAGTTCGACAGTTTTTGACAAGGTGGGTAAAAAATTGCGTAAAAAATGTTGACGTAATTAATGGGACGACCCCTTAGCTACGTCTCTGGAGTAAATACAAAACTGACTTAACCTCTGATCAGATCTTCGGAGTCTACCAAAATTATGTTTACACACGTGAGGAACAGAAACAATATCATATATTGGAATACAACATTTCTTGTTATGATATTTGTCAAAATGTTCATTAAAGACCGGAAAACACAATTCCTCTCCCCCCCCCCCCCGGTCAAAATGTTCATCAAAGACCGATAAGACAATTACCTCCCCCCCCCCCCCCAACAAACCCAAACAGTTTTTGTCTTGCTGGTTACAAAAACAAAATGTGACAGTGGGGCTCAGGGAGCGAAGCTTTCAAACATTTCTATATTATAGTTAGATAGATTTAGAGATGCGTACAAAGCGACAAGATAGAGTTTAAACTTAATATGTGGACAGCGGGTTGTAAATGAAACGTTTAGTGGGAATCTTTACATCACCTTCCAATCCATGAATTACACCCCCACCCGGTCCCACGCACTACACCCCACCCTGCCCCACGCATTACATCACCTTCCAACCCATGCATTACACCCCACCCGGTCCCACGCATTACACCCCCACCCGGCCCCACACAGGTTTTTAAAAAAGTTAAGTTTATAATAATCAAAACTGTGACTGTGGTCACACGATACAAGGTACACATTTAAGAATGTTGTCATAATACCAGGTTCATTGCACGGCCATAAAATCATTGTATTATCTCAAATCTAAAGGATTTCGACCGAATCTTATACACCAATTACACCTTGTTGCAATATATTCCCATTAAACAAGTAGGCCTATGTTATATCAATCCCATGGTTTGGGTTGAAGGCAATGCGGGGTTAGAGATTTCAGCTCAGTTGTAAGCAGATAACATTTCGCATAATGCTTAGGGCGTTCTCCTCCCCACGTCGATATTTTCTCACAATTACTCTGACACAACTTCTGATAAATACTTTTTAAGAGTCGGTTCACACGATCAAATTTTCCTTCAAGCATTTGATGCAATTCGTGTATAAAACCTTGTCACAACTTTCAAATTACTATTTGATCAATTTCCCCCAAAAAGAAACCACGCACAAAATAGTGCGTTCATACAACAATTTGACGCGAAATTTGATCGTGTGAACTGACGCTAACAATCATATGAGCCTAACCTTTCTCTGTACAACTTTCCTCTGGCATGCAATTAATACAAACTATTACTTAATTCGTTCTCTAATCCTGGGTTTCCAAACATTGAAGAAAATAGTAAACAAGGTATGTGGGAGCTTGAAAAGAAAGACATTCCTTCATTTACTATTACTATTATTCCAAACGTGACTAATGTAAAAGGCCCAGAAAGAATTTAATTTGCCCAGGGGCCCCACACCTCGCCTCTAGCGCCGACCCTGATCTTGGGTTGGGTTTTTTTATCAACCATTACTACATCGCTGATCTCCCTGCCTATAAAATATTAAGACACATTATCATTATAGTCTTACTACTCATTGTGGGACTAGTCATACTTGTTCACTTGCTTAGTTCCTGAATTTTTAAATTATTATTTTTTTGTATCAGTTTATTTATCCTGACTGAGTCGAAGTTACTTATCTGATGATCACAGCTCAGCTGTTGTTAATCTCATGGCAGGGCAGGGTGAAGCAGAGGATTTTTTGGCACCGAAGAAATTTCAAAATAAATGTATCGAACATAATTGTATCCACACAAAATATTTCACCTTTTAGGGCCTGGTCCGAGTGATTTACTCGGTTGTTTGCGCTCCTCATTGAGAAAAAAATTGAGAGTTCCTCATCATCAACTGTGGTAATGATGTTTCGTTCAATTGACAACGTTGACAATCCATTCACTAGACCTAACACATCAATGAACTCAAGAATGTTTTTATCAACCATAATTTTGAGATTTCTTTTGCAATAGCTATGGTTACCGGCACCATCAATATTATTTTGTAGGTGATTGCATTATTTGGAAAACAATCTGCCAGCAGCACAAACTATTGAAGACATTGTGAATCATTTCTCTCAGGAATTTCAGTTATTATAATTAATAAGTCTGGACCATCTACTTCCCTTGAATCACCACCTCTCATGACATGTCTCAATCCATGCAGCGTTATTATTCAGATTCCAATGTCAAACTTGCACTTGTTGGAAACATGTCTTCCAGGATCCCTATGCCTGGTCTACTAACCACAAGAATATACTGAAAGATTCTTCATGTGTCTGTATAAAGTGTTGCCCGGGGCGAACCACCCCCCTCCGCCAATGGAAAGAGTGCCCTTTTGATTATTATTTTGTTTAATATTGTTTATTGTTTGGATTAAGACAGAAAACTCAAAGTAGACTGTTTTGAGGAATTGATAATCATTAAGTATTCACTGTTAGTATTAATCTCATTTTCACAGATATATTTCAATTTTAATTATTAAATATCATATACATGGATATCTTTGGTAGAGTTCTAAACCTATAGGCCGGGTATTGATGGTGGGCATAAAACTCAAAACAAGAGAGAGGTACCTAATTATTTTAAGAACATTCATACCTATTATACAAATTAAAGAACAGGCTTATCATTAGATAAGAAACCAAAAAAAAATGCTAGGAATAACCAAACAAAAGCAATGAAAAGAAATGGTTATGTTATATTTGGGTATTTCAATCTTTGAATCACAGAAAATAAATAAGTTATGTGTACTGTTGACTACCGGTCACTGTGAAGTATAGAAATTAATGGAGTCACAGGAACAAACACATAAACCACTGGTAGCTGTTTGTTTTTCATTGTTGTTGCTTTTCAAGGCGTTTTTTTTAGATTAATAAAGCACCATAATCTGTTATTGTACTATAGAAAAGCACCCGAAATTCGACTAAAAACCATCGAGCTTTACCACTACCAAATGTAACAAAAGGGTAACTTTTTCTATATTCAAAAGATATTAAAATGTTTTTAGAAGGCATATACTGATATCGGCGATCGGTGCAACCCTAATTGATATATAACTTAACTGCAGTTCTCAAATCTAAAAACCAAAGAGTTTTGGTAAGCTAACATGATTTAAATTTAACTCAGACCCATAACAAGAGTGGGGAGCTTGTTTGTTGTGCCCTTATCTGAAAGACATGAAAAGTGTTCATCTCTTGTCTTGGAATTGTTAATACTAGCTTACATTTAACTTACAATTTAAAAAGTTCATTAGTAATAGCATAGATTTTGATGAATAATAAAAGAATGGATTAATATTTTATATAAATACTTTATTACTGTATCAATTAAAAGATTGTCACGTGGGGAGGAGAACGCCCTAGGCATTAAAATTTTTAAAAAATGGTACAACTGTGCAACAACAAAAATTAGAAAAGCTTCATCTTTCAATTTAAAAACAAAATAAAATGACAGAAAAGGGGTTTTTAATTTTGTGAAACACATCTATCTTGTAAGCACAATGCCGTAAATCGTAAGTATTAATAACTCTCCCTGACACTTTCATTACATTCTAAATCGAAATAAATGCAAACGGAAGGCTAATGGCACATCATCCATCATATAATTGTAACTACTATTTTCCTAATAATAAAAATGGAACTAAAATAAATTTGTTCAGGTTTAAACTTAAACAAGCATTAAGTTAATTAACATTAACTGACTTTGGTTAATAGTTCCAGTTTTTTAAATTTTATTTGCTTCAAAAAACAGAGATATCTGCTAGTTCAAGTCGCTTTTAATTTTAGTTAAGATTTAGTTTACAATCATTTTAAACATTAGCCTATTTTTAAAAAAAAGAGAAATTTTCTTTATAGCTTGGTTCCCTAAAAAGTACATCTAGTACACAATCTCACAGTTTTACTCTACTCACCCTCTTCCTCATTGACATGGAGGTGTTTTATTTTTCTATGACAAAATTTTATTAGCTTACTAATATTACTAATTACTAATAATAATGGGTAAATAATAATGGGTAAATTCAGACAATTGGTGCCATGACATATCACACGTCTGCCATTTTGATTGCCAGGACCATAAACTTGTATAATTCACTGACTGTCACTCTCACTAAACCTAACCTGAACCCTAAATGTATCCCTAAACCTAACCAGAACCCTAAATACATCCATAATGGCACCAATAGTCTGAATTAGCCAAATAATTTAATATTTAACATCATACCTGTTCCCCCCAGTCCTCTTGCCTCCATATTTTTAAGAGTGAAACTTGACATTTGTGTGAGGCGAGGGGTTTTACCTTTTAAAAGTTTATCTATAAAAACCTAAGGTAAATGTGAAGAGTCATGGTGATATCTCTTCGCATTAGCCAAACCTAAATATTACAATATTTTCCATCAAATTAGTTATCTAATAAAACGAACTGTGTTTGAAAAGAGCAATCGCAACAACGTCTTCAAATTTTGATTGTAAGATAACTGCCTCCGCCATTGTAGCGTCCTCGTCTCCAGGCGGGGAGATTTCATTGCTTAAATACAATTTTTGACTTAGATAATATAAATAATATTCATTTCCCCAAATTATTTCTTTTAAAACTTGACATTCATTACAAAAATACATTTAATGAGGTCAATTTTCTAATTTTACAGAACCTTTACATTTTTAATTTACTAAAATATAGAAAATAATTATTATACCTCTCTTCAGTGGTATTTCAAAATGGCGGAGTGAGTAGTGTTTAAAAATGTTGTTAGTTAAGTAATAAGTTCAAACCTATCCTCTCTTGTAAATGGTTATTTTATTTGGTAATGATACTTAACTTAGATTTTAGTTCAATAAAGGCGAAGATTTAGTTGTGGGTGTTATTATTTCTATATTATTGTCACCAATAAATAAATCTGCCTTAGTCAAACCTTAATACTTTATTTAATACTACTACTACTACTACTACTACTGACTACTGATACTGTAACTACTAAGTCTAAGTCTTAAACTACTACATTCATTATCAGTGGCGTAGTGAGGGGGGGCATCATGACCTGGGCGCTACTCACAAAGGGGCGCCAAATGGTATATTTTACTATAATGTTGTATGGTTTTCCAATGGGGGGGGGGCGCTAAAAAGGTATTGGGTGGGGGGGGGGCTCTAAAAAGGTATTGTGGGAGTTAAGCTCGCTACGCAACTGTTCATTATAAATAAATTATAATTTATAATTATTATTATATATTAATTGTAATATTGTTCAAGTATTGTTTTAACTAATACTAATAAGTTTTTAATAGTGTTTATTTTTCTCTTTACATTGAAGTTTTCTTAATTATTTTTTTTTGGGGGGGGGGGGGGGGCAAATTTATGAGAAACTGTAAACACAATAACAAGGAACCACTTCTGAGGACTTCTCCCCATAAAAAAAATCCAGTCACAACCAGCTTGATATGGATACAGACTCAATGCAGTGTCTACCATTTATTATGCAAATTATTTAGCATATTAATCAATCTTTGTTTAAAGTATTCTATTTATCTAAAAATACATTTTACAAGTACAAGGTACAAGGCATATTTATATTGATTGGTTTATCACTTTCCCCTTTAGTGCTTCCTTGGTTTTGCATCTTATGAAACTTTTATTTTGAGATTTCTATTTTTTATATAGTATACAGCAATGAGTAAACAGTGTGACAGGTGGCAAGATGTGGCAGTTATTTGAATTGATCAGTACTGTCTGAGCACTGGCCAGATTTGGGGGTTGAATGGGTTAATGCGTGCCCCTAAGTTACTGCAATCTCCATGCTCAGACAAGATTCTATAACTACCAGTATTTAACTATTATGACTAAAATGAACAATTTACATCTTATGTTTTTTTTAAAAAAATGTTTTTTAGTTTACAAGACCGCAAACTAAAAGATGCCCAAATGAGAGCAACTATAAATCAGAAATTGGTGGAGACTGGTGAAAGAGAAAGGTATGATTTGTTTTGATTCTTAAAAACTTGACAATTGTCATTCCTGAAATAATTTCCTTTTGCTAGCTCTGAACAGGCAACATTTTTCCAGTTTTTAGTAAGATTTAGGGTTACATTAGTAAAAACATCAAATCTAAGGTGTTAGTAAACAAATTTTTTGAAATAAAAAACAAAATTGAGGAAAATGAATGCAGATTTATTATTTTATTCACATGTTGTCAGTTGTTGTTGTTCGTCCGTCAACATCAACAGGACCATCCAGTCATCTGGTTAGGGGGAGGGTGGGTTACGGTGAGTTTATATGTGGCTTGCTAATCCAATCCGTTCTCGGAATAATCTCTGGCACCGCTGGCAGGGGATAGTTGCTGCAGTCGGTAATATAATATTACTCTTTCGGGCTAGCCTGCAGGTCTCAGTTGCGGCTAGCCTACTGGCTTCATGAGATTTATCCCCCTTTTTGACAGCTGATCTCCACCTGACTCTGTCCTGGGCTGTCTGCACTTATTTAGTAGGGTCAATGCTGAAGGTCTTTAGTGCCGCTTTCAGTGAGTCTTTATAACATTTTTTTTTTTACCTCCTTGGGAGCGCTTGCCTACCGCGAGTTCTCCAAAGAATATCTGTTGAGGAAGCCTGTGGTCTTCAATTCGGGCTAAGTGTCCCATCCAACGGAGTTGAGACTACCAGTAATCCACATATGAACACAATTATTTGCAAAATACAACATATTATTTGTGATTGTCAGTCATCTATTTACTATTTACAAACACTGCCACAAAATCGAAGTGTTTACACTTAATCACTGCTTATGCTGATATCAATAATAATATTAAAAATGCGAATGATTTAATGTATATTGGTTAAAGGAAAATATATAAATGGGTTTCCTTATTATTTCCTTTTCTTTCAGTGTTAAGGTGCTTTTATCAGGGGTTGTCTGTGATTAATTGGGTGTGAAATTTGCTCAATTTTTTACAACCATTGTCTGATTCTGGAGGTGGTCCCCATCTAGATTGCAAAATTAAATAGATGTTCTTTTTTGGAATAATCTTAAATGGAATTTTAAAAAAGATTTCAGAGATATTCCACATGCTAGTATTGACATTCTAGTGGTGATGGCAACATTGAAGTCAGATGATGACAATTTTAGCCCTAAGCTTAGCCGAATTCTTACAGTACACAAATTCGTATGGGAAAGGGTGGAAATAGAACAGAAAAGACATAAGATTGCATCCCAAATAAAACTACCTACCCTAAAGAGATTCAAAGACTTTCATGTTTGTATATTTTCTATCCTGAGAATTAATTTAAAAAATTGATTGAATAATGTCAGTTGAAAAGGAATTTTTGAACTCATTTCATGCTTTCCCCCTTTAATTTTGTATGTCATAAATTTGAGGTATTGAATTTAAAAAACTCCAAAAAAAAATTACAAATTTCAATATAAGTATCTAAAACTTGACATTTTCTGAAAGAATATTGATTCAAGTATCTCAAAAATATAATTGAACGATTTTTGGAGCATTAGGTTGGGTTGAATGTGGAAGTTGAGTAGTTAAATTTTACTCACTCTGTAAATTTAAAGGTCAATATCAACAAACATAACATAATATTAAATTTGTTTCATACCATAAGATACCTTGTCTAATGTAATTTCAGAAAATGTATACTTTTAAGTGTTTCATAATTCATTGAGTATGGAATGATGTCATTTTTGACAAGCATAAGAAAATGCTACAAATTGCTTGAAACTACAGAAAAAAGCACTCGACAGTTGTATAGGGTTTATCTGAAAAATGTTCAATAAGGTCATTTACTGATTTTCTGGCTCTTTGTTGGTGCAATTGTAAAATTAAAAATATTTTTTTTTAAACTACCAATTTTTAAATATGAAATTTATGTCATTTTTTCCATTTGCATTAAGCATTTAAAAAAAAAATATGCAAATGATTTTGTTTCTGTCTTCAGGTTAAAAGAACTTTTGAGGGCAAGACTCATCGAGTGTGGATGGAGAGATCAGCTGAAAGCATATTGCAAAGGTATGGATTAGTATGACTTAAAAATTGTTTTGGAGCTTATGATTTTGCCAATATAATGTCATCTTGTTAAAAAAAAATATTAAGAGATAAGTTGTTCATGGTATTATATTTATTATCTGAAAATTAATTATAATTTTAATTCCCATTACTTTTATATCAGAAATAGTCCAACAGAAGGGTTTGGAACATATCACAGTTGATGATCTGGTTAGTGAAATAACTCCTAGAGGAAGATGTAGGTTGCTTTCTGAATATTTTTAAAATATTTATTCTAAATTAACTCTTTATTGATGAAGGTCTGATAAAAAAAATTAGTCCAATGTTTATCAGAATGCTTTCAGCTTCATTTGTTCATGGTTAAGACCTTTAGTAACTTCAAGAGAAAAAATCTCCTGTCATTTTATATGTAGCTTAATATTCACAATTAATTGTTCTATGATTTACTCTCTCAGCTCTAGTGCCTGACGAAGTGAAGAAAGAACTGCTGCAGAGGATCCGTACATTCCTGGCCCAGCAATCCAATGTGTGACACAACACTTCACATAGCAATTTGTTTAGTGGTTGTCAAGGAAAACTACCAGGATTAGCATTAATTAAAAAGCCCTTCCAATTAAATTAATTTATTTAAGTCAAATACTCAGAACATGTCCAACTTTGAAGTTATTTAAAAATTAAATATTCCTTTCTCTTATCAAATGGAACCACTTGTATTATCTCAGTGTCATATAAGGGAATAAAGAAAGGACTGTTAAAAATAATTCTTTAAAATCTAGAAAGAAATAAAATACATTTTTTAAACATCCAACATTGCAATTTCCCCCTAAATAGCAACTTCTCAAATTATGCAGCTCCTCTATACTGAATGTTGCAGAGAATTTTGATAACTTATAGAAAACATGAACAAGAATTACATTTATTAAATTGTTAACATTATTTTAAGAATTAATGGTGAGGGAGATAATTGCATTGTCATATTTAATTGTTTAAAAGCATTGCCTGATTTCATACATTTTTTTGCAAATAGCTTTTACCTTTAGTTTAAAAAATTTCATTTTTTTCTCTGTATTATTTTAGCAAAGGTATTTTCTTTTCTATTTGGGTCATTGTGTATGTGGTGTTTAACATAAATAGCAATAGTTACATCCGAGCCATGACAATTTAAAAACTCCAAGAGTGGTCAAGAAAACTTGTTCATTTACATGTTATGGTGTGGTAGTATCCAATACATTGAAACAAAGTGACATTGTTTTTTTTAAGCTGAAGACCACAAACATCCTTTAAACAATTTTAGGGTCCAATATTTGGCCAGCAAAGTTTTATGTTATTGCCATTCTTGTAAATTGTTTGTGAATTAATGTTTGACAGTTGAACCTAAGGTTAACAACAGTATGACTGCTGCTTGAAGAAAAAATGTGTATGCTCAAATAGAAAATAAACTTGTGTATCAATATGTTACAATTTTGAAAAACGTGTAAATGCTGAAATTAGGAAAATCATGTGACAACAGGTGAACAAAATAAACTTCACTGCTGACTTTTATTGAATTTATTGTTATAAAACTCTTACAATGAGGAAAACACGATTGTATGTCTTTGTTACTGAGAACCAAGGAGGGTAGCCTTAACTATGTATATACCACATTTATAGCAAAATATTTTATAAACTATTTATGGCTGCAACACCAATGAAGATTTATTTTAATAACCAGAGAGACTGGCAGGTACAGTGAACAGACAAATTGTTAAAACCCCTGGTGTCGAGACCCTAAGGCAGTGGTTCTCAACCTTCCTAATGCTGTGACCCTTAAATACAGTTCCTCATGTTGTGGTGACCCCCAAGCATAAAATTATTTTCGTTGCTACTTCATAACTGTAGAGTATATGTGTTCTCTGACGATCTTAGGAGACCCGTGAGAAAAGGAGATTAAACCCCCCCCAGGGGCCAAAGGGGACGCGACCCACAGGTTGAGAACCGCTGCCCTAAGGTTTTGTGCCCTCTCCTCTTAAGACACACATTGGTGATATGTTCAAGACTACTGCTGACATTACTCATGTTCTTTAAAAACACTCCGCATACAGCTACTTAAAGATCGATACAGCCTTTAACTATAATTATGTTCTTTCCTTTTTAATGTGAAAATCAAGTGACAAATCAGTCATTCTCATTGTACACGATTTTATTGCTTCTTCCCCATTTTCTTCAATGTTTTCATCAATGACAGAAGACAGAATAGTTAAAAACAATAAAATCAAAATTATGACCTTTATAAAACTGTTAAAGCTGTACACATTTGATGATATAACAACATCAAAATATTCTGGATCAATTAAAAAAAATAAGCTAGCAAAACATATCTACAGGAAGGAAAAAAAAATATTAAGATTTAAAACTCAATAGATTTATTTAAAACTCAATAGATTTATTTAAAACTCAATATATTTAACAGTTTCATTGTAAAACTAAGATGACATTAAAGTCTGAAAAAATTTACAAGTTAACTGGTTTTTAAAATTCATTAAGAAAAGGACAAATAACATGAGATTGGGGAATTGAAGACAAAAGGTAATGTGTGATTATAAACTGCAGAATATAAGATAAAAGTTAATGTGATAATGGTGTGAGACAAAAAGGTAATGCGATATTAAACTGTGGAGTTTAACTTAAGACAAAATGTAATGTGATAAATTGGGGAGTATTAGATGAAATGTAATAAGAAAATATCTGGAAAGAATTACAAAAGGAAAGATAATTTGATAAGAAATTGAGCAAAGAGTTTGTCATATTATCAAGCTCAGGTTACTGTAATTTCATATTTCTGACCTGTCCCAACCCCTAATATGAATTAATCATTTTCCCCATCGTCAGATGGCCGCACATCAAACTCCACACTACCGTCCACACCACTGATCTGATCTGAGGTTATAGTGGCCTCTATCTCTGTGAGACCGGCCTTCCTTGGCCTGATTTTGAAGTCATGTGTGACAGTTTCTCCTGGTTTTATTGCTTTCCTGTGTTGATGTAAAAGTGCATTAAAATTGTAGTGAAGCTAAAAGTGCAAATTGATCATTTTAAGACTAAAAGAAGAAGGTTAGAAATTTAGAAATGGTTTTTTTTTCTAAGTATGTAAAAAATCTTTGTATTTTGTCAGAGTTGACTATCTACATTTGTCATTATTCATTGAGAGACTCAATCCTATTGGTTTCACTAATTCCTCAGTGTGAGACTATTGAGATACTCTATTCTATAAGTGGTTTCACTTATTCCTCAGTGTGAAACTAGTGAGAGACTCAGTCCTATAAGTGGTTTCACAAATTCCTCAGTGTGAATCTAGTGAGAGACTCAATCCTATAACTGGTTTCACTAATTCCTCAGTGTGAGATTAGTGAGACACTCAATCCTATTGGTGGTTTCACTTAATCCTCAGTGTGAGAGTAGTGAGACACTCAATCCTATTGGTGGTTTCACTTATTCCTCAGTGTGAGATTAGTGAGACACTCAATCTCACATTACCTTTTCTTTATTGTATAAAAGAAGTCAAGATGACTAAAAGAAATAGTACAGAGCTTCTTAATGAGATCGAGATTTTAATTCTAAAATCTCATTCATGTGATCCAAGTGTTTCCAAAGTAAACAACAATTCAATAAATATATTTTTCAGTTCAAACATATGAAATTAAGTCCCTTAGGGCCTCATAACAAATTTGAATAGATATTTATGATTCAGTGAATTTTTTGGAAGGAACTTCTCTCTTAGAAAAATTCCCAAAAAATGAATATGCTACTAATAATAGAACTAAATGTGGTTAAAATAAATTTGACTTAGATCTAGTGCTTATATGAAAAATGATTGAACCTGAATGTGTGGACATGGTCTGAAGTTACAGATCTCCCCTCCAAGTGGACAGTGGCAGAAGTTAAGCTGATATCCAAAGTATTGGTGAAGGATAACGTTCCTGTGAATTCTTCCTTGACTTTAATCACATCAGGAATCTGCGTTATATACATATCTGGGTAGTTCAGTTTATTCTTTAAATGTTTTTAACTGTCAGAGACTAATAACATTCAACATAACAGAAAGAAAAAATCAGTTGAATAGAAGGAGCTTAAGGAAGATAAAACTTTGAGTAATTTATATGGAAACCATCAATAGCTTTTAGTCAATATTTTTACTACATATATTTTTATATCTTGGATCTTGGTGTAAATTACATTTGTATATGGTTACAAAAGGTCAGCTAAACAAGTAAGTACCCAAATATTTGTTTTCATTAACTGATGTTACAAACTGCTTTCATTAACTTAGGTTAAAAGACAAAAATCTTGTTGAAAAGTGTTGCTGTCTTATGTTTAATGGGTTTTGATTTAATTTTAAAAATTTATTGTCATAAATAATGAGATGCTTACAGAAAATTCTAAAACTGGCTTGGAGAGCGAAAATGACTGAGTGCTTGCATAATGTTGGTCAGTGTCCTTGACATTTAGAGATGTGTAGACCACCATGCAGGCTTCAGGGTTAAGTTTACCAATGTATTCTGTACCAACCAGGTCCAATGTTAAATCATTTTCTGTGGTTGAATAGAACAAAATAAGTTTTATATAAATTTTAAAACACAGACTCAGTACAAGAATCCTTTAAATCCTATGGCGTATGTCCAAATTTGAGAAAAAAGAGTAGCTAGCCCATGGATGCACCAACTTTTTTCAGTTTTGGTTGGTTCCAAAATCATACTCGTTGCGTCTAAACTCAAATCCAGTAACTTGCGTAGGACTAGTTCAAACAGACCCAATGATATATTTTTAAAAAAATGTATTCTTTTAATCTGAATAATTTTTTTCAATCTGAATGTCTTTCCTTTCAATTCATGGTATTGTTATCCAATCCATGTTTTTACTTAGCCAAACCATGACAACCACAAAGGATATAACAGTGGATATGATATGAACCAACCCATTTTGTTCTTTTATCTCCAAAAATAAATTGTTTTTTTTTTTTTTCTTTCGTGGTTGTACAACATAAAAGTCCTTAGTATATTCATTGTTTTATTTTTTTACATTTTAACTTGATTTACATGCAGTTAAGATTAATCCTTTAGTACATTTTAATCAGCCAATCAGATTCTCACATCATGAAAGACAACCCATTTCTAGAGACAACTGGATTTTAATTTAAAAGTTCATTCATCTGAGTAAGAGATATCCAAATGCCCTGCAATGTTTTTTTAACTTATAAAAGTTATCTTTTACAAACAGTACCTATTAGTTCTAATATGAGTTATTTAATATTTATAATATTATCCATTAAAATGCCATACAAATGCTACAACAAAATTGTTAGTCAACTCATGGCAAAAAAATGTATGGGCTTCTTACTTATTTAAGAATTTCAGTTTAAATACAACTACACTTTCCTATTTTCTATAACAATAAAAGATATCTGGTTATCTTTCCTTCTGAAATCACATGGAGTTGTTATACTGTTGTTTAATTTATAAAAGTAACAGTTTTTTAAAAACTACATATAAATAGCATTTTAATCTAAGTAACTGGCAAATACAAAAAAATATACTAAATGATAAATGAGATTTAAATTTTGTTCCCAAATTTTTTTAACCTATATAAGTCTTTGTGCAGTATTAATAGTTTTGTTAGTTGTTTTTTAACTGTAGTTAACTAATGCTAATGAGAACGCATACCTCAAGTTTTACATTTAATTTAACTCCACTGGTATATTAACTAAATATTTTACTTTTCTTATAACACCACTGTCACATGTATTTTTTAAAAATTTACCTTCGTTTGGGGACAGCTCTACATCATAATATTTTCCATCAACTCGTTTGTCTTGTATCCCAGTGTAGAAACAGCTGTGAACTGTGACACGACCTTGAACTGTATGTTTTTTCTTTGACTTGTTCACTGCCCTTACAATGATCTGTAAAATATTTTATTTATTACTCATACACAAGTTTGAAATAGTTAAACATACACATATTTTAATTTGTTTATGTGTCTATTGCAAAGAGTTTTTGTTTTTTAGTTGTTAGTTTAAATTTAATTTTTTAATTCAGTCTTTTTATTCACTGACTAGTGCATGAGGCAGCAAGTAAAAAATGTTGTTATCTTTGTTAGCTGTTTCGGTGAGAGCTGTTTTCAGGGTCAGATCCCTAGCCAGTTGCCTCATCTGCTTTACTCCTGGTGCAACTGAGTTTTCTTTTTGTTCTCATCAAAAACATACCATAACCTAAATATATAACGTTTTCAGAATCCTGTTGCTAACCCTGTGCCCAGACATCCTCCTTTATCATGTTTTGGAACAGGTCATTATAAAATTTGCTTTAAAGTTATTTAAGGTTTTTGTGCAGATAATATGAGATACATTTGTGAAATCTTCTTTAAATATAGGCCTACTATTTTTTATCATATTTATTTTCTATAAAAAACAATGACAGTTTAAAATTTACCTGAAAATTGTCCCCAACTGAAACTGAAACTGGGATAACGAGACCAAATTCCACATCCTTGGCTGTTCTAGTGTAAATATCTTGGTCTACTCGACTGCTGTACTGTTGTACAAGATTCAAAACTTTTTGCTCTTCTGCTGAGCCTGTAGATGATTTTAAAATTATTTTTTGAAAATGGCAAACTAGATTTTTTGTGTGGAAAAACAAAATTATCATAGATGAATATATATCTAATTGATGATAGCTGAATACACAAAGATGCTATTAAATATGACAAAGGTTACCATCAGGATATTTGTAATCCAGAGTCAGATCATGTCTAAAGTTACTTCCAACGGCCTTGGTACTGATATTTCTTCCAATAGCATTAGAATTAATATCTATGACAGACATCTCACCATTATCATGGACCTGAGGTTGAGTAAAGAAAAACACAAATGAGAATACACATTTAATGCACTTTGGACATTTTGTTACCTGATTGTAAGCACTGATAATGTGCAAAGCAAGCATTGAAAACTTAGGTTTATTATATTGATATCTGCATTATTTTTGTGTAATCTTTCTATTAATCTGTGGAATAATTACATAATTCATAACTTATTAATTCATCAATTCAAAACATTTGGTTGAATATAGTCATAGAGCTCAATTTAACTGAATCTTGTAATCTCATGACACTTTACAAAAACTTACTTTCCAAATTATTTTATCACCATTAACCTCGCTGAAGATAAAAGGGATGTCATAGTTCAAGTACACATGCCCTTCTTTAACAGCTTTTACTGGAGCAGGACCACATCTCATCACACCTAGAAACACAGATTCACAATTGATTTTTTTTATATGTCATGTAAAAGGATAGTAAAAATTATATAATAAATGATTCAGATCTTAAAAATTAATAACATAATTATAAATTTATTGCTCAACATTACAGTGAAAGGATTCACCACTGCATTTAAATGTTTTTATTCCTGATAATGATAAAGATATTTATATATTTTTTATAAATGTTTCATATTCATATTGTTGCTCAACTCTGTTTAATAACCAATATCTTCAAGTGTTTGTAAAAAACAAAAGCTTCAAAAAACATATCTTTTCAAAAGTTTAATGAGATTGTATTAGTCGATGTCAGGATAGAAATATGTGTTTCTAATTATTTGTTTATATACCTACAATTTATTTAAAATTAAAGAGGGCCTTTATAATAATTAGGTCATTAATTTATAGATGGGGTGTAAATCACAATTATGAATCACTAACCAAGAATAGTTCTGAAACAAACAAAATTGTACTAATTCAAGAATTAAAAATGCACTTTAATAAGTTTCTAATGTTCTCAAAAAAAAATTATAAAACAACAAACATTTCAACAAACCTTCACTAACTTCTTGTGGTGTTGCATCATGTGCCTGCCATCCATCATATCCTCTGGGGAGGTCGAGCCGTCGGAAGTAAGATTCATTCCAGACATGGAAATTCCTAAACAATCGACATTTAAAGAAAATAATAAGAGAAAAGAAGTTTACCATAAAAATGAATGTGAAAAGTACTGTATCTTAAAATTTAACGCTTGTTACTTTAAAAAAAGGAATGAGTTTTTTCTGTGGGTTTTTTTCCTGTTAAATATAGGACAAAACTGTTTTGAAATTTGTTAATAAAATTTTTAGGGAGGAAGGTTGTTTTTTTTAAGTTTCTAAAAAAATATAAGACTCAATTAGAATATGTATGTTGCAATAGAATAAATTAAAATACCTATCCTGATAATGCTATAGAAGTGTTTCAAATCAGTTTAAAGTTTAAATCATAATGAGGTCATTAAAACATGACTTAACCCACCAGATGGAATCGTCCATCCAGGCCATAGGTTCATCATTTTCATCAAAATGGCTATCGATGGTCATACTGTTATCTTTGTCATGAGCTGACTCAAAGTTTGTAATGCACCGTGTTGGAATGCCAATAGCTCTCAGCACTGGAAATGGTCAACAGGAGTATTTCATCACATGATTTTCTTGTAATAAGATAAAACACTTGTGCCATTAAGTTTAAGCATATCTTTTTTCAACACTTGACTTATTTTAAGAAGTTCTGTTAGGCTACTTAAATTTCATAATCACTTTTTTAATCACTTTTTAATTTTATCTTTACTAGATTATAACCACTATGGGATCTTAATCTGGCATGAAGTTCATAAAAAGCACTACAACTGGTTTCTGAGCCAATGTGGTACATGGCCACACCAAGGCACTGTAACTGGGTCAATGTGGTACATGGCCACACCAAGGCACTGTAACAGTAAATGGTTTCTGGGTCAATGTGGTACATGGCCACACCAAGGCGCTGTAACTGTAAATGTGTCAATGTGGTACATGGCCACACCAAGGCACTGTAACTGTAAATGTGTCAATGTGGTACATGGCCACACCAAGGCACTGTAACTGGGTCAATGTGGTACATGGCCACACCAAGGCACTGTAACTGGGTCAATGTGGTACATGGCCACACCAAGGCACTGTAACTGGGTCAATGTGGTACATGGCCACACCAAGGCACTGTAACTGGGTCAATGTGGTACATAGTCACACCAAGGCATTATAAATGGTTTCTGAGTCAATGTAGTTTATGGTTCCTGACTAAACTGCTATCCAGCTTTCATGTGGTGATCAGTATCCTTAAGCCA
The DNA here is from genome assembly GCA_964017045.1 of Omphiscola glabra. Lineage (NCBI taxonomy): Eukaryota > Metazoa > Mollusca > Gastropoda > Lymnaeidae > Omphiscola > Omphiscola glabra. Next base: position 14,603,021 of record OZ024800.1, read on the forward strand.
ATCCTTCCCCCAACCATATTTATTTGATATAACCGACTGGTCTTTACTTACAAGATGTCACTAAGCCAGCAAAAACCCAACATTGGCCATACTTGATAGGCTTCTGTGTTGACATAAATTCTTCTAAAATTCTCACACTGCCAGTCCATGACCAGGGAGTGTGTGTGCCCTTTGGGTATTTCTTGGCCCATCTTCCTTCTAGAACACCATTGTCATCATTGCTGTTAGCCTAACAAATAATTAAAACAAATTCTATAAGCCTTGTTAAAAAAATGTTAAACTAAAACCTACAAGTTTTAACATTAGAATTTCTTTCTTATTAAATAATGTCTTCTGAAATGTGCTAAAAATCAAATGAAATTGTTTTTTGTAAATAATAATATATAATATAGATCAACAGTAGTAGTGATTTTGTATTATTTTATGGTAATGGAATCAATCTAAATATGCTCAAAATGTTAAAAACAAGATAGTGATTTGATTTTATGGAAATATCAATTCAAATATCTAACATTTATCTGCTTTTATGCAAGTATAAGTAATCTTTAAGTATCGTTATTATAAATAGATTTAATGTAATTGTTTATGTCCCTTCAGTTGAGAACAAAAGTAGTTTGTTGTTAACCTTTGGTACTTATTTCTTAATAATTTTTAATAATTCTTACCATTGCCGAGATAGTCCTTACAAATGACAATGGGCTCCTCCTTGCTGTGTCCCCCACCTCTGCCAAGTCCATTAGCTGGATAGCTGCTTCCAAAACTGGATTGTCAAACTGGAAATAAGACATTTTTCCCCTACTTTAGGGATTTTGTGCGGGTCTAATTTTCAACATAATTAATGGTCAGTTCTTAAAAAGTATAAAATAGCATCTTTTAAATAAAATTTTTTTTTTCTTTAAACAAGAAATAAGGTGGAGAATATTGTAGTACATTATAATGTTGACTGATCTGATATTATCAAAAGGATTAAAGCACTGTTGGCATCAATTTTAGATTTAAAAAAATGTGTGTCTTGCTTGTCTTTCTGATGGGTGGTAGTGGTAACTCACTTAATCTAATATCACATCGAAACCAGACATTACCTGACCATAGTTCCATGGCCTGCCTTCATTGTTAAGCGCAGATCCTACCCAAATACGCCCATGGTCATTTAAAACATACTCGTATCTGGCATCTCCTTCAGCCATATAAACAACATCAGCTGTGGAGTTGATTGAAATATGCTAGTGATTTTATAAAAAAGAACTTTGTAGCTTTTTAAAAAATATTATTATATCAGATAAAGAAAAGATTGACAACAATACAGAAATATTGAAACAGACATTAAAAAAATTGTTTATGCCTAAATGAGAACAATTTAAATATTATTTTTAGTGCAAACTTTACCTTCACACCAAGGGTTGAAGATAAGGTACAGCTCATCATCTTCCACTTCAAATCTCCTGCATGAATTTTTATCTCCACACAGAACTGTTTCCACAAAGATCCCATATTTTCCTACAAACGCATTAGCTGGTGTAGCGACTAAAATATCAAGACTTTTCTTCTTCAATTTCTGTGTTTTGACGTTCCACTTTGAGGACACTGAAAGTGATGACGAGTCCTCTCTTAGATTTAATTTTATTCGCAACAGCGTCCCTTTGCTTTCTTGGGGTCTGCCACCTGGTAATAATCATTTTGATTGATATATAAGGCTGGTATGTGATACATTTCTTATATAAAATAGTTAAAGGTGGATAAAAATCATTTTAAAAGGAGACAGTTAAATATAAATAATTTGGGAAATTACAGACATTTAATCTGGATAAAATCAGTTAGGCAAAAACACAATTTATGTGGATAAAATATTTTAGGAAAAAATACATTAAATGAGGATAAAATAATTTAAATGGATAGCATAAGTTAGGAATTAGCACACCATTTATGTAAGTAAAACAAACCAAATTATTTTATTTACTTTCAATAAAATTTATTCCATGGATTTCAAACTTGTATTTTTAATTCCACGATAATCTGGACACATACAGTAATAAGAGTGATTGATCAATTTAAATTGCTCAGCAATAGATTTAGTTTCATTGTAGGTCTAATTGTTACCAACATGAGCTGAGCCAGGCAATGTATCTTTACTTACTGTTCACTTACCAAACACAAACTGAAGTAAAATCTCATCAGTCTTAACATCTATGTCCCTATCAAACTTAATGGTCAGTGCAAATGTTCTGCCCCTTCTGACCACTAGGTCGTTTATCTCATACTCCCAGGTGTGGTGGTCCTGTCCATTCCGGGCTTTGTTGAAATCAATGCTTTTCACGCCCAGTGTTTTACTTGGAACTACAGACATGGAGTTTATTGAATTACTGGAGTCTGCAATCAAGCTCCTAATATTATTCATAAAAGTACTACTACTCCCAAACTTTTTGTTTTCTTTAGTTAAGCCGAAACCATACCATCTTCTCAATTAGACAGAAATGCCAAAAAAATAACCCCCCAAAAATGACTTCTTATTCACTGTCAAATAAAATATGATTAAGTATGAGAATATGAACAATATGAATAACAATAACAGGCAGACAAATAAATGTGTCTTATATTTAAAAGACTTGGGTTAACTTTTTATCTTTATTGTGTTATGTTCTAATCCACTCCAATGATTATAGTCACCCCATGACTAGTCATTCACTTGATTATAGCCATCCCACATAATTATAGCCATCCCCAAGTGACCACTGCCATCCCCCATGATTATAGCCACCCCCATGATTATTTCCATCCCCTATGATTAGTGGCAACCCAAATCATTTTTGCCTCATACAATTTTGATGCCTTGCAAGAACTTTACAGTGACTAATAAAACTAGTGCTGTAGACACACAGCGATACAGTTAATGTTATTAAAATAATACATTGAATTAGAACAAGATTTCCATTACACCTGGCAAATGGTTTGTTTCTTTACCATCAAGTGTTGGTCTCAGCAGTTCCATTCGACCCCTGTGTTCATCATCAGACAGCCAGTTTGTCCTTCCTTCCTGCTCCCCTCCAAGTAAGGCTGCCCTCTTAGCATGACTCCTGTGTTAACAGTTAGAAGAAATGGCTGTGCATTACTCAAGGGGATATGCTGTGTTAACAATAGGAGAAATGGCTGTACATTACTGAAGGGGCATATGTTGTGTTCATTTATAGTTATAGAAAAGTACATGTTACAACACTGGCTTACTGCCTAAAAGTTATACAAATAAGCTAGAGCCCTGACCAAAAATAGTGTCGATAACCTAATAGTCAACTTTATTTGAAGACCTAACAAGCAACTGATTCAAAGACCTAACAGTCAACTGTATAAAAGACTTAATGGTTAGTTGTTGTTGTTATTGGTCCTTCCCATGCCAAGATGACCAAGGCTATGTTCAACCCAGGTAGCTTGCCAGTGCTATTTGTGCCTGGGAAAGCTTTCCCGCATGAAGGTCACACGCTGTTTTGTGTCCTAGTTTGATTTGAGTCAATTCTGTTTTTCCTTGCCTTGCACTTTCTTTGAGAATGAGCAATGCACTTATTCTCTGAGGATTGTGCTCCAACAGTGAGTCTGCCACGCCAGCTTGTGTGCCCCAACAAGTGTTTCCCACCAATCAAGTTCAATATCAATGGATTTGAGTGAACTTTTAGATAGTCCTTGAGGCGTTTTTTCTGCCCACTAACTGAGCGTATCCCTCTGGAGATTTCAACGAACTTTAGTTGTTTGGAAAGTCTGACATTCTTGCAACATGCCCTGCCCATTAGATAGGGTACTATAATAGACCTAATACTCAACTGTATAAAAGACATAAGGATTAATTAGATACTATTAGAGACCTAAAAGACACAATGATTAATTAGGTAATATGAATAAATATTATAGACCTAAAGAAATAATTTTCAAATGATCTCAATACTGCAAACTAAAAACATGTTGGCTTTTTTAATGAAATAAATTAATGTAACGTGGTGAAATAAGACACTATTTTTTTCCTTGTAATTTAAGCTGCTTATTAAATTGACGTATTTCCTTAGCCGTGTACAATGCAGTTTGGTACACATGTCATTATTTTGAGCACTTCACTTCCAACTGTATAAATGAGAGCCCTATGGATCGCAGGCCAACTCTTAAGTTGCCATGTTTAAATAGTTAAAGTTTAAATGATAATTTAGCAACCTGGTGTGATATCGATGTTTTCTTATCTTGGCAGATGGCGCTGTGCTCGGAGTTCCAGGTGATGACCTCCGCCTCCTGGCTCTAGCCATATCCCTTGTTTATGGTGGTTCCTGTTGATGGTTATGCAGTTTGTGGTTCTTGTTGGTGGTTCCTCTTGTTTGTGGTTCTTGTTGGTGGTTCCTCTTGTTGGTGGTTCCTCTTGTTGGTGGTTCCTGTTGTTGGTGGTTCTTGCTGTTTCCTGTTGTTGGCGTATCCTGCTGTTTGTGGTTCCTGTTGTTGGTGGCGTTGGGAAATCTCAAAAGGTGATGAGGTTAAGTTCGTAGGCAAGAAACCTGTATAAAAGACAAATTATTATAATATGCATATCCAAGCAATGCCGCCAGCTGAACACATATCCTTAACAGCATAAGTGTGGGAGGAACTGCACCAGTCACCAGTGCTGGTGGTAGAATCAGCTCTTCATTAATTCCCATACTTTTTATTTCTATAGTCTCCTCTTCCTACAAACCTTACTGACTACAAACAGCCTTCAGACCCAAACACGTTGGAAACGCTGGGGCATGTCTCGTCGTATTGATTGAAATAATTTCGATACAATTTGTTTATTTAAACTTAAAGCGGATCTTACCAACTCATTTTCGAGAAGACAATGTGGATAAAGTTTTGTTACGCTACGTCTACGTGGTTGATTCGTCCGATGTTCTACCTGGGCTCATGTTAGTGGTGGTTATGGGTATGATATTACCCTTTGACTTGGTAAGAAGCGACCCACATCAGGTGAACATGTTTCCATCAATCCCCCACGGCGGTGTTCACGCCACCAAATAAATACTAAAAAAAAAGATTTGTAATGTTTACATACATCCTCAAGACTTCTTTTCTTGTTTTTTTAAAAAAAACTTTAAGACTAAGAAGAAGAAGAAGTAACGTGATAACTGATAAGCTCGTCAACGCTTTACACTTTACACATCTCCTTCCGAAATGGGGCGCCCCACCCCACCAGTGGCGTAGTGAGGGGTGTGGCAAGGGGGGGCATCATGCCCCGGGCGCTACTCACAAAGGGGCGCCAAATGGTATATTTTACTATAATATTGTATGGTTTTCGAATAGGGGGGCGCTAAAAAGGTATTGTGCCCCGGGCGCGAGTTAAGCTCGCTACGCCACTGCACCCCACCCTTATGTTTTTTGCCTACTGATTCAAGAGGAACGTAAATATTTCTTCCCCCCCCCCCCCCCCCCCCCCCCCCGATATCTATTCCCATATCCATTATGAAATGAAAAGGCAGCTGTGGAAAGAGTGTTGGTGGTAGTTTTTTATTCTCTAAAAAAAAAAAAAAAAAAGGTGGATGTTGTTGAAACTTGAATTATGAGGGCTTTAACTACTGCACTTGGACTGGCGGTGAATAAAGAATAGAACAGTGGATTAGATAACAACAGTCCAAGGAGAACAAATATGAACGACAGTTAATATTAGCATAAAACTGCCGACAGTGTTTTTAAAAAAATCCCTTTAATATTAATTATGTATACGTTAATATAATTAAATTAAATGCTTCACTGTGCCTCGGAGTAACACAGTGCAACATAAGCAGTCATTCTTTCCACGCATTTATTTAGTAACAACCTGGACAATACCGCCGTGAACTCGACAACGATCGAAAGCTTCAAGGCCGCCCTGGCATCTGCTAGGAGCCGTTAGATTGGCAACATCGCTTCCCCAACCGTTGCACATATGCCAGTTTATGGATGCAGCAACGTACCTAAGCAGCATCCATTAACTTTGATTTAATGCTGCATAAATTTATTTTTCGACCCCCCCCCAACCCCCCACCCACCCAAACCATAAAAAATAAAATAAATAATAATAATTTTTTACTAAATAAATGAATAATAAAAATAAGAACATTTATCTGGTAACAGCGAGCAGGGAACAAATGTAGACTACTTGTAGCATTGCTCAAAATGTGGGCTACTTGTAGCATTGCTAAAAATGTGGGCTACTTGTAGCATTGCTCAAAATGTAGGCTACTTGTAGCATTGCTCAAAATGTAGGCTACTTGTAGCATTGCTAAAAATGTGGGCTACTTGTAGCATTGCTCAAAATGTCGGCTACTTGTAGCATTGCTCAAAATGTCGGCTACTTGTAGCATTGCTCAAAATGTAGACTACTTGTAGCATTGCTCAAAATGTCGGCTACTTGTAGCATTGCTCAAAATGTAGGCTACTTGTAGCATTGCTCTAAATGTAGGCTACTTGTAGCATTATTCAAAATGTCGGCTACTTGTAGCACTGCTCAAAATGTAGGCTACTTGTAGCATTGCTCAAAATGTAGGCTACTTGTAGCATTGCTCAAAATGTAGGCTACTTGTAGCATTGCTCTAAATGTAGGCTACTTGTAGCATTGTTCAAAATGTCGGCTACTTGTAGCACTGCTCAAAACGTGGGCTACTTGTAGCATTGCTCAAAATGTAGGCTACTTGTAGCATGGCTCAAAATGTCGGCTACTTGTAGCATTGCTCAAAATGTCGGCTATTTGTAGCATTGCTCAAAATGTCGGCTACTTGTAGCATTGCTCAAAACGTAGGCTAATTGTAGCATTGCTCAAAATGTCGGCTACTTGTAGCATTGCTCAAAATGTAGGCTACTTGTAGCATTGCTTAAAATGTCGGCTACTTGTAGCATTTCTCAAAATGTAGGCTACTTGTAGCATTGCTAAAAATGTAGGCTACTTTTAGCATTGCTCAAAATGTAGGCTACTTGTAGCATTGCTCAAAATGTAGGTTACTTGTAGCATTGCTCAAAATGTAGGCTACTTGTAGCATTGCTCAAAACGTCGGCTACTTGGACTAGTAGCATTGCTCAAAATGTAGGCTACTTGTAGCATTGCTCAAAACGTGGGCTACTTGTAGCATTGCTCAAAATGTAGGCTACTTCTTGCACTGCTCAAAATGTAGGCTACTTGTAGCATTGCAAACAGCCCGTGTCAGCAAACGGAACGCTCACGCTGGTAAACAAAACAGTCAATCAGCTGGAATGTGGCCTTGACCCAGAAACATGTCTTTAATACTGCCAAAGATTTAGGTCACGCCACTTAGTTCAGTATCATTCAGCCCTAGGGTGGTTTGTTGTTTGTTCCCCTCTTCTATGAAAGGTTCCTACTCATGACATTGAAGGACCACGGCTACTGAAAATGGAGTAGTGGGCATAAAAGCGTTTGAATATAGTCCCGCCAGCTTCCCAGCGATGAAACTATGCACCCCCTCTCCGGTGCTGCTCCTAACCTTCGTAGTGAGTACGTAATATATGGATGGCCCCATACGGCAGAAACTAAATATATATAAACATGAGGTGGGAAATAGGGTTGTTTTGACCAGACCTGGAGACGAACACTGGGTCATTGTTAACACAACACCACCGCAAGCCGTTCGACTAGTGGTCAGCGAGACCTTTGCGGCACTCGGCAGCATAATTTACGACCAGCTACCCACTAAATAAGTTGTTCTCAAAATAAATTTCAGGCCACCTACCAACTAAATAAATGGTTCTCAAACTTTTATACGGCCATCATCCCCTTTGAATCATAAAGCCACCCTGAAAGTCACTCCCCCCCCCCCCCCGCTCCTTTTTTCCGTGTCACCCCATTGTAAGATTTCTTAGAAAGAAAACCTTACACGGTCCGCTTTGGTAGATCTCATCACACAATGAAATATTAAGGTGTACATACGTATATGTGAATCAAAACAGACATTTTCATGAAATATTCTTCTTGTATCAACTCACTAATATTAATAAACTGATTCGTTGGATCAAGCGACAACTCAGCTGTTTAAAAGTGGAATGGTAATTTAGATCCGTTTTAAAAAAAAAAAAAACAAGAAATCTTACGTTTTTACCTGGCCTGGTAAAGGGATTATGTCTTTCGGTGCCAGAAAAAGTCGGTTACCGGAAATTTGATCGAAATAAATTTCGTCGACGGAAAATTGATCGACGGAAATTTGATCGAACGTTTGGGAATTCACGACCCCCATTGGGATCTGGGGAATAATTTTGAAAATCAGGCAAAACCTTGGGAAATCTTAACAAGGGAAGATTTTTTTTTTATCTGGAAAAAACTTAAACAATTTATGTGATAAAAATTAAAATAAAAAATGAAGCAAAATAATTTTTAAAGTAACAAGGAAAAAATTAATTGTTTTAATTCTTTTCTGCATAACGAATGGTTTTACTTTTTAAAACCACTCATGAATAAAAAAAGAAATATTCCGAAATTAAAGTTAATATTTTCAAGTATTAAAAAGTTAATAATTAAAGAAATACAATTAAAATTTTAATTTTTTTTTGCGTTGAAGATTTACAAATTATATCCATGTGTTGAATGTTGATCAAATTACCCGTGTACACCATATGCATAGGACAGTTTCAACAATAAATAAACTGATCATAAATGTTAAAATCTCAAAGGAAATCAATATAGACTATTAATATAAAATTTGTGGGGGGGGGGGGGCGGTAGGCTCGGAAACTTTATCATAAGGGTATTAGACATTAACAACCATACGAAAAAATTACGAGCCAAAGGGTGAACGTGAGGTATGGATTCACCAGAACTGGAAAAATCAAAGCAAAAAGTTAAATGGTATAATCAAAGTTTTAACTTAGAATGGCTTAAAGATCCTGAATTCAAGAACTGGCTACAGCAGGTCAAGGACAATGCAGATTCTAGCTTTTAATAATGTTGCAAATTCACAATGTAAAATGCAAATAGGTCCTGAGGTCATTAATGAATCATAAACACTCGTGAAACATAAACATAATTTTGAAATTGCAAAGTCTACACATAGCATAAGTCAGTTTATTCAAATTCAAATAAAAAAACCCATAGAAGATGAACAAACAGCGACGGTCTAAATCTAAAGAATTTTTTAAAAATAATTTTATTTCATGAAGCACTTGACAGTTTTACCACATTCCTCCGCATGTGTAGAAAGAATCTTCTCACAGATTAATTGCCTATTAAAACAAAAATAACTAATTCTTTAAAAACATACTCAGTTTGAGATAAAATCCTTGCAAAACAGCATCCAAATAGATGTAGCATGACTTGCAGGCCTACTAACTGTATCCCAAAGGAAACTTTAATAAAAAGTGTTAGAGATGGGTCAGTTCACAAAAGATATAAGAAAAGGGTTAGTACTCTAAAAGAAATAAATGAAACTCTCCCCCTGTCCGCAGAGATTGAAGAAGAAGAAGAATTTAGTTCATAGTAAATCTTTATATCAGAAGAAATAATTATTGAAATGCATAAATCAGTGGCGTAGCGAGCTAAACTCGCACCCGGGCACAATACCTTTTTAGCGCCCCCCAATACCTTTTTAGCGCCCCCCCCCCCCCTATTCGAAAACCATACAATATTATAGTTAAAATATACCATTTGGCGCCCCTTTGTGAGTAGCGCCCGGGGCATGATGCCCCCCTTGCCCCCCTTCACTACGCCACTGGCATAAATAAAGAGTTTAGAAAACATTTAGTAGCCTAACTCAAGTGTGTATTGATATTTTGCATCATAAATGTATAAAAAAAATTCCCAAAAACAAATTGTTTATTTCTTTTACGTGATAAATTTTTTTAAAAATACCTTATTAAATAAATTTCAGTCAATTACTGTACCATGTATTTCAGAGACATTAATTCAAGCTATAATTGCATTAATTACATAGAAAAACCCTATAAAAAAACAAACTCATATATATTTTTCTGATCTTGGGAAATCTTGGGAAATTATTTGACAAAATCTTGGGAAATTTAAAAAGAGTGAGTGGCAGCCCTGTTCACACCACTTGTTAGTTTTAAGTCCCCTCTTGAGACGGAACCTTTTTGGACTGTCAGTGTCAAGAAGAAGGATCCGCTTTCACAAGCCCTGTACTTCTTTGTTAAAAAATATATATATAAATTAAAAACTAATTATTTTACAATTATAAAGCTACATATTCTTGTAGAGAATTAAATGAACTAATAAGAACTCCATGAATCAAACTGAAATCTCAACATGTATGATTATGAATGTATGATTTTATGTATGCAAATGAGATATCCCGATGTGCATACTTTATGCATGCTATTTGTCTTTACACTTAGAATAAACACGTCTTACTTTCAAAAATGTCAAAATTTTGTTAAATTTATGATTGTTAAAGTCTAAATAAGTCCTAACCCATAATAATTCAGTATCTTCGGGTGTTATGCTCGGCTTATCCATGACAGCACCCGGCTCAGCCCTACTTATCCCTCACCGTACCCCCCATTTATTATGTTTCACGACCTCATCCACCTCACCAATTCAAATCATTAATTTGAAATTCTTGCTGATACACCCGGCAGAAGCAAACTAAAAAATCTGCACATAGGAAGCTCTTAACATTACAATTTACATGAGGGAGACGAAAAAAAAAATCATTTACCTCTCCTCCCTCACTTTCTCTTTCCCTTCAACATAAAATCGGAAGACACTGTGAATCCCGGCCAATTATTTTATTCAAATAACAGGATATGACTTGACCTTGGTTGGGATGTTCTGGCCTTGTCCCCGTTCACCGGTAGGAGTGGGGACATTAAAACTGACTACACGCTGTGTAAACAACTACACAAGGCCAGACGAAACATGGGGGTGTTTACATTTGTCAATTATAGGTCGGGAGAGGCAAATTAGCTCCTTGGAGACAACTGATCGATCTCAGGGGTCCGATGATACTCTACGCCTCCCTTCGACTCTTGCAAAAATTAATTACTTACGCATTTTTTTTATTATTACATTGATTCTACTGATCGACTTAATTCAAGTTAAATGACAAGTCGTATTAAATTACATTTTCAAAATTATTAAATTAGGAATGACTAAGATTGGAAATTATTCAAGTTGATGACACTAATTACGCTTTTATTAATTATTTATCTGCTGTGAATGTGTGCGTGTGTTCTTTTTTAATCTGTATTCGTACTTATATTATGTCCATGTATGTATTGCTGGATGAGCCGGGGGGGGGGGGGGGTGGAGATAATCGATATACTTAAGACTAAGTAGAACAGCTGTATTCGATACCTTGTAATTGTATTTGAAATAGTTATTATAATTTTAATAAATATAATTATAACATGGTCCGTTTGATTAAAGGCTCCAGCCTGAAAATGTTAAAGTGCAAACAGTTTTAGAAGCATAAAATAGCTAGCAGACGCCATAGTTCAGTAGGTTGAACAGGCCATTAGGTCACAACCGTCACGTAGGCTGTATTCCGGAATTCTCAGCAGCCTGCGATGTTGTGCGCAGGGTTGCCAGATAAAAAATTTAAAATAAGCCAAATCAAAAAGGGAAAATGCCAAACTTTTTAAAACAGTATGTTATATATATATTATTAAGATATAAGTTATATACCGTTATAAATATAAGTTATTTGTAAATATAATCTGCTTTGAAACTTGGCTCGTTAATTGAACAATACGTAACAAGGGACTGAAAACCAGTATACAAAGGAAAACTATACCAAAGTTGGTCCAAAGCTAGTGATATTTACAATGTTAAATTAAATTATATTGTTAAATTTATGTAAAGAATACAAAATTAAATAGACAGAATTTTTTTAAAAATCAACTTACACAGAAAAAAAAATCATCTTACAGCACAGGAGGTCAAAAAGTCAAAGATTAATTTTCACACACACATAAAGAATACAATCTCGTAAGTAGGCCCTATATATAATTCCAAAGAAAAATAAGGTAACTTGCAACAACGACTTGTCCTGTTGCACTTACTTCAATTGCAATGAAATGTTTTGAGAAACTTATTCTGAGACAAATTTTGAATGAAGTACAGCAAAAACTTGACACCCCCCCCCCCCCCCAACCAATTTGCCTACAAACCTGCCAGAAGCATGGAGGATGCTATCTTACTATTGTTGGAGAGACTTTACCAATACCTAGACAGCCCTAAAAAAATACGACAGAGTGCTATTCTTAGAATTCTCATCAGCATTTAACACTATCCAACCACACCTTGTGATAAAGAAACTTTCCTCGTTAGGTGTAGATTTAAATATTCAAGCTTGTATACTGAATTTTTTAACAAATCGACCACAATATGTCAAGGTAAATTACCAATTATCCCTAACCAGAGAAACAAGCACCGGGGCGCCACAAGGCTGCGTTCTCTCCCCTGTACTGTATACAATATATACCAAGGCTGCGTTCTCTCCCCTGTACTGTATACAATATGTACCAAGGCTGCGTTCTCTCCCCTGTACTGTATACAATATATACCAATGCTGCGTTCTCTCCCCTGTATTGTATACAATATATACCAATGCTGCGTTCTCTCCCCTGTATTGTTCTCTCCCCTGTATTGTATACAATATATACCAATGATGCGTTCTCTCCCCTGTACTGTATACAATATATACCAATGCTGCGTTCTCTCCCCTGTACTGTATACAATATATACCAATGCTGCGTTCTCTCCCCTGTACTGTATACAATATATACCAATGCTGCGTTCTCTCCCCTGTATTGTATACAATATATACCAATGCTGCGTTCTCTCCCCTGTACTGTATACAATATATACCAATGCTGCGTTCTCTCCCCTGTACTGTATACAATATATACCAATGCTGCGTTCTCTCCCCTGTACTGTATACAATATATACCAATGCTGCGTTCTCTCCCCTGTACTGTATACAATATATACCAATGCTGCGTTCTCTCCCCTGTACTGTATACAATATATACCAATGATGCGTTCTCTCCCCTGTACTGTATACAATATATACCAATGATGCGTTCTCTCCCCTGTATTGTATACAATATATACCAATGATGCCTTCTCTCCCCTGTACTGTATACAATATATACCAATGCTGCGTTCTCTCCCCTGTATTGTATACAATATATACCAATGATGCGTTCTCTCCCCTGTACTGTATACAATATATACCAATGCTGCGTTCTCTCCCCTGTACTGTATACAATATATACCAACGCTGCGTTCTCTCCCCTGTACTGTATACAATATATACCAATGATGCGTTCTCTCCCCTGTATTGTATACAATATATACCAATGCTGCGTTCTCTCCCCTGTATTGTATACAATATATACCAATGCTGCGTTCTCTCCCCTGTATTGTATACAATATATACCAATGCTGCGTTCTCTCCCCTGTACTGTATACAACATATACCAATGCTGCGTTCTCTCCCCTGTATTGTATACAATATATACCAATGCTGCGTTCTCTCCCCTGTACTGTATACAATATATACCAATGCTGCGTTCTCTCCCCTGTATTGTATACAATATATACCAATGCTGCGTTCTCTCCCCTGTATTGTATACAATATATACCAATGCTGCCTTCTCTCCCCTGTACTGTATACAATATATACCAATGCTGCCTTCTCTCCCCTGTACTGTATACAATACACCACAAGGCTGCGTTCTCTCCCCTGTATTATATACCAATGCTGCGTTCTCTCCCCTGTAATATATACCAATGATATTCACAGCTCAAGCGACACCGTTCCAATCTAAAAATTTGCGGATGACGTCACCATCGTCGGCTAAATATCTGAGGGAGAAGGCTTATACCGCAACTTAGTTACAAGCTTTATCAATTGGTGCGATGAAAATTTTCTCCAGCTGAATGTCTCAAAAGCAAAGGAAATGGTTGTGACATCAGAAGGAGGAAACACCAGATTACAGATCTCAACATAAAAAATCGAAGTGTAGAGAAAGTAGAGGCATATAAGCTGGGCCGGCGCTAGGGGATGGCGAAGTGAGCGACCGCCAAAGGCCTCGCGTTTGCGGGGGCCCACGCGTTGCCGTAGTATATTTGTAATATACCTAAGCCTACTAATAGTTCCTAATCCAGTCAACACAATATTCGGAGTTATTAGATAGTCAAGTGATCTGAAGGTCAGTCTGGCTCCCATACTATTCCTTCGAGATGAATCTCGGGAAGACCTCTGGGCGCATGTTAAGCAGGCGAAAAGGGATTATCAGGGAGTTTTATACTGTATATATAGACCCGTTAACTTTTTGTTCAGCCTCCATCACACGATAAGAAGACGAATGATATTTACTGTTGTTTCGTAGATGTTGCAGAGTGGCGGTGACAAGCAAGGCCCCAGTACGACTATAACGTGTCTTATATAACCTATCGGTGGAATATATAACGTCAACGTCCCCGAAAAATTCAATTTGCCCAAGGCACCCCGCACCCTCCTAGCGCCGGCCCTGCACATAAGTACTTAGGTGTCACCATTAATAATAAGCTAACATGGCATGAGCACGGCCAAATGCTGCATAAGAAATTCAACCAAAGACTGTCTACATTAAAAAACTGTACAATTTCGGCGTAAACAAACAAGTATTTAACTTATTCTACAGTGCAACAATTAGAATCCTAATTAATTTCAGTATCACCTGCTGGTGTGGGAATTCATCGTCTGATATTAAACACCACATAAACCGACTAATCAAGAAAGCTAGGAACATAACGCAAACTAAACATCCTTCACTTGAATAATTATTTGAAGAAAGATCTTACTGTAAAACTAAACACATTTTGGAGGATACATCCCACCCTCTTCATCATCCCAGTTCTACGAGATCTACAAATACTACAATGGGTTCCTGTGAGTGAGCGCATTAACCACAAAATTCTGTCCTTGGGGTACAGCTGCATAGAAGGCTCTGCACCGGAATATCTGAAAGAACTGCTTTATAAACATGTAACCTTAAAGAACCTGCGGTCCTCAACTCAGTCCTTACTGAAAATTCCCATTGCGGATGAACACAGAAAAAAGTCGTACGGAGTGCGCTCTGTGGAAGCGATAGCGCCAAAGTTATGGAATAGTTTACCTCCATCTTTGAGGAGTATTGAAAAGGACAGAAAATTATTTAGGAAAAATTTAAAGACTTTTTTGTTTAAACATATTTATGAAAACCAGAGCGCAGTGAGCATGCTAAAGTAACATGGATACCATCTATAGAAGTATCCAATCAATCAATCAATCACAGATACTTAGGATCGGCCCGTTCGGGACGAATTCTTTCCGTCAGGGCGAGGACTGAAAGATATAAAAATTCTTTTGTTCCCCAATCTGTACGAAATTATCAGCATGCTTCCCCTGAAGTCACAAAATTTAATGAGAACTAATAAGTCACTGATATGGCCAATAAAAGTCACAGAATTACTGTTTTTTCACTGGTGAAATAATTTAATGTAGATGTCGTATGTTCAAATTGTTTTATTTATGTGCTGAAAATGTACAATGCAATAAAAAACATTTCCATTTTTTTTATCAATAAAAGAATCTTATCTTATATTACGTCTCGTAAATGTCTTAGAAAAATGTCTGGGAGAACTTTCTTTATATATATATATATGGAGTAGGTTAGAACCTGATAGCATTCTTTTGAACGTTTTCGAACGTAAACAATCTTTTCCCAATCGAGGGAGGGGTGGGGTTGGTTTTACGCTACACATTTAATCGGCGACGTCAATATCAAAACAAAAAAAAGAGACAAAACAGCGTTACGTTGAGGTAAAAAAAAATATTAAAAAATAAGGGAATACACAGGTCATAAAATACTAGAAGAAAGGAGAGAGTTGGTCCTTATGGCAAACTAAATGGTGTAAAATAATAAAGAACTAGTCTAATGTGCATCATGTAAAATATAATTTAAAAATTTAATGTTTATATACTTATGAATAAAATGAATATTTTCATTTGAACAGCACTACATCCAGGTCATCACCAATGTCACATGTGTCACTACTTGAAGAAATCACATACACATTTTCTGCTGAGAAGTTCTTGATCAAATCGTTTGAGGCAATGAAATATTTACAGCATTAGCTTGAAAATAGGAACTTTGCTCTTATTCGTAAAATAGCTTCACAGATAACACTAGAGAGAATACCCTCTAAACTGCTGCGTTGCTGGCCGATGTTATCTGGCAAGTCAGAGCAAATTTTTCGGCTACTTTTTAAATGCCTCATTTTGATGTAATCCAAGCCAAAATTGCTCTATCTTTAGGGACTCCATCTTTCTGAAATGGACCTTCTTGTCCACGATTAACAAACGACAATTGTACAACCAAGCTTCCATCACTATGAGATGTCCTCCGCTAAACGATGAAATGGATAAAAGGGAAGGAATGATAGATGTATTGTAGAGAACCTAGGCCATGATAGATGTATTGAAGAGAACTTAGGCCATCTTTGTTCTACCTTCGATCTCTATTTAATTTCGTTGTTGGATGGTAACACCTGCTTCAACTGTCACTCGTATTTGGATGGTAACACCTGCCTCAACTGTCACTCGTATTTGGATGGTAACACCTGCCTCAACTGTCACTCGTATTTCACCAATCGGACAACTCTACGATGGTTATAGTCGTTGACCCTTTTATTTGTCTTCTACAACGAATTCTCTCTCCCTCTCTCTCTCTCTTGTACTCAGCTCCCACTGTCCCGGTTCGTCTCTACCTCTTTCGTTAAGGGTTTCTCCCGTCTGTCCACTTTCCTGTCCGGCTGAGTTCTCCTAGTCTCATCTAATGATCCCCTTTTATAAGTCCCTGAATTGGTCGTTGCGTCTCTAGAGACCCCCTTTACACGGCTTTAATGTTTTGCTACATCTCTGACACTAAAATTTGTCCTGACGTCCCCTGCCGTTTAAATGGACATTAACTGTTGGTCAGTTTCCACCAGGTACGGACTGATACTAAAATTTGTTCTAACGGTTGGGGGGGGGGCGTTTAACTGGACATTAACTGACCACTGCTATCATCTAACGTTCGTTATAGCCTCGTCACGGTGTCTGCTACGCTACAACCATTGGTCAGTTGGTCAGTTACCATGATGTGGGATTCCCCCACCCCTGTACAGCACCAACGTCTGAACCATGACCCACTAGAGATTTAGTAGGTCGAGTCTGAACACTCCACATTATTCTGACAGAAGATTTTACTGTTATAAATTTAATAGTTTAATAGAAAGTGCGTTTTAGATTATTTTTTTTTAGTTCGACAGTGGGGCGTACTTTTTTTTAAAATAAGGGGTGGGGGTTCTGAGACTTGTGATGGGGGGAGGGTAAATTTGTTTTTTTTAAAATAGCGTGACGTACTTTATGGAAGTATACTAATAATACCTAACGGCAGCGTATTTTGAGACCCGCTGCTACAATTGATGGACGGGTGGTGTTATTGTGTACTGTTAAACATTGCATGCTGAATATTGTTACCACACGCGCCATCTGTACACACACGGGTACACACACAAATTAGAAGCAGACACTAGTCTGGATTTGATAAATGGTGACTGAATGGAATGCCTACCTTGTGCACTGTTAGGTCTTGAACCACAATCAAAACAACAGCATTAAATATTCACCGCTTGGGATGTCAGAGGTGAGGGACGCCAAATTACCATACTCGACAAGAGAGGGCCGTGATTCCCAGGTTAACTTCGTTTACAGCAGCTGCTCATTTATATTAACGCTTTTGTAGTTAACAAAATTACTGGAACGGAACTATCTGCCATCTACACTTGTTTACAGTTTTAAAAAATGTAGTGTTTTTTTCTCTTCATTGGTTCGTGTTTCCACTTTTCACAGTCATAATAAAGGCATTTAACAGTGGTAACGCATTGCAAAGTGCAGACGAACCTTATAAAGTGACTTTAAATTTATGCTTGAAACAGGTTCTGATAAATGGGTCGCCATTAAAAACTTTTGACTTTTGGGGGTGTTTGTGTGTGTGTGTGTGTTTTATATAAATGTTTTTGTTATGACTCTGTCGTTTTCTTCCTTAGAAGACATACAAAAAATATTAGACTTCCTCTCCATTCAACACGACCTCTGAAATCAAACCATTTACTCGTTTACCTAAAATCCCTCCTTAACCGACCCCCCTCAATTCTCCCCCCCCCCAACCTTCAACGTTCACCTCCCTCCCCTCAACCCCCACCCCCAACCTTCAACTTTCACTTCCCTCACCTCAAACCCCCCACACACACACACTTTCACCTCCCTTCCCTCAACCCCCACCCCCCACTTTCACCTCCATCCCCTCAACCCCCACCTCAACCTTCAACTTTCACCTCCCTCCCCTCACCCCAATACCTCAACAAACAAAATACCCCTTGCCACATCAAACTATTGTTGCTTGAAATTTAAACAAATCACTCCCCACCCCCCTCGAAAAAAAAATACCACGAAATCAGCCGTCTCTGCCACCATCGACACATCCTCCCATCCTTCCACACTATCTCCTTTTGCCCTGCCCTTCCCCCACCCTCCCTCAGAGCAATGCCTTCTCAATCCCATCCTGTCTCCAAACCCACCCAGTTGTTTCAATTTCTCTCTCTCAAAACTGCCCCCACCCCAACCCTACAACCCCCCCCCCCCAAAACACACACAGAAGAAAGAAACCTTTGAGAAGAAAAGCTTAACCAGTGGCGTACCTCGTCTAGATGCCGGCCGGGGCGAACTCTCAACCCCCCTTCGCACCACTAGGCTCGACACTGAACTAAATAATCACGAATGAAAACAGTAAATGTGAAATGTCTGACAAAATATAATGAAAAAAACAAAACAAATAAAATTATTTTCTTTTGCAAAGCTTCAGTGAATCTAACTAAAGACGTTAATTGATCCGTTTTAGCAAATTGTTAAGTTTAATAGTTTAAACAGATTACGAAATGTTTCAGGAAATAAGCCTACAAATCTCATTTGGTGTAAGGTTTATTTTATGACATTTACATGAAACTGTGCTGAACGAAGCGTTAACGGAAGCAGAAAAATACACACGAAACGGACGCGTTGTGTGCTTTAAGAATGAGCAAGGGAAACTAAATTTGGTATAATTTTGTTCACACTGCTGTAAAAAAAATATAAATAATAATATCAATACCTTGTTCGCTACTGATTTGGGAGCACAGAGCTGATGGCTGACAAAGAAGGGTGGGCAAAGCTCAAAGGTCACGCTGCCCTTATTAGACAAATATTCATGCCCCGGTTCTGAGTCTTCACTTCACCGGCAAGAGCTGCATGGGGTCATCCCAGCTGGGTCAAGAGTTATCGAGGTCATTCGCTGTCACGTACCAGGTCTGTATCATCTCTACTGATGGGCTATTGAGCGTTTACACTGCACAATAGTAATAGCATTAAAAAAAAAAAAGTTAAGTAATTATAAGAGATCACTAAAAAATTCGCAGACAGCCACCCTCATTTCTTTATAAACAGTAATTTTTGCGCCATCATTTACCAAAGAGATCGCAGACACCCGAACTTCGTTCAAGTTCTGTAAAAAAAAAGTGCAAATAAATTAAACATCTCTGAGCTAAAACAAAATTTTTCTTATTTTCTAGAACTCTCCAAAGCGTCATATGAGAAGTTATTTTATTTTGATGTTCAAATGTCTTTTATTCGCTAAAGAAAGCTTTTTGCCAACACCTCCGTTGTTTCGTTTTGTATTTTTTCAGGTTCTCCCCCACCTAGTGCCACTTATTTCCTACCCATATTACTGCGATACTGGTTTTCACGAGATGGCTAGATTTGGCGTCATAGACCCCCCCCTCTCCAGGAGCAGTGGCATAACAACGGCTTGGCATTGGGGCAGTTGCCAAGGGCGCCGGCCTGCGCCAGTTCAAAAGGGCGCCGCTAACTCTCTAATTTTTAATTTTTTTTTAAAATAAAGGGCACCAAAAATAAATTAGCCAAGGGCGTCAAAAACCCAGTTACGCTTCTGCCCAGGAGCAAATTAAGACAGCCTCACAACTGGTCTTGACCCAAAATACCGGTCCTTAATTTTATCTACAATGTTACCAACTAGTATGATATTCAAAACGAATGATTAAAACAAAAACAAAAAAACTTTTATTAAAAGTTTCATACATTTTATTTTTCATTAGTAAAATTTAAAAACATGGCATTGGCAAGCAACAACAAAACAATATTACATAAAATTTTGCATTATTATTTCTCCCAACAAAAGTCATAAGAAGAAAAATAAAACATATTTTCATTACCCTTATCACAGCCGGAGCAGTTGTAAGTCAGTTTAGGTCACACACAAAATTTAAGCTATTACTAAAATAAGTTCTGAGAAAATAGCTTACCAAAATTGTGAACATTATAATGATAAGTGAATAAGTCCTGATTATAATGATAAAGTTAAAAATTTTAAGCCCTCTAGAATTACATTTGCATTATCTACTAGTGTATAATCATTTTAAATAAAGTTTGAATGTGACAGTAAAGAAAGAGCAGACCAGACCAGATTTATTTTTTAAATCTCACACAAACTTGTTGTAATTAAGTCAGCCAACTATTGCCTCTAAACCCACCCCTCAAACATTAGAACAATTTACATCAAAATCATCTTGCTAAAACACAACTATAAAGACACACTGATTTAGGTCTCAGTTGATGGATGCTGTGGTAGTCCCCTTTTAAAAAAAAAGCTTTTTAACAATGTATTAATAATATGTTAATAGGTTATTGAAGTATATGAATCAATTCATTTCTGACTAAAACACATTTAAAAAAAAACAACCAAAAAACTTCTCTAAGGAACCTGAATAAGTTGGACAATAGCAGTTGAATTCACTATTATAAATAATACGCCTCAAGGGAGAATTTTATACAAAAATAGATCTACACCAGAGTGTATAGAGGTTCAACATGCTTTTTTTTTTGTAAGAATCCTTTTGAATAAAAATTATTTAATTGAAGAGTCCAGTTGGATATCAAAGCAGTATAAACATTGTAAGAAAAAAAAATTGCACACTGTTTATTTGAATTATTGTCATATGATCAGCACAACAGCCAACAAGTAACTTCAAATGAGAATCAACTTCCATAAACTCAAACAAAAATTAAAGCTTTTTTCTATTTATAGCCACCCTTTTGTACACATGATGTGACACTTTCAATGCAAATATGACAGACATACGCAAATGCTTGATTAAAATTTTTTTTAACAAATACAAGCCACACATTTAATTTATACACATTAAGTAGAATGCAACATGTAAGCATATGATGTCCCTTATGACAACTGTTTTCTTATCAAGGAAAGAATTGAATACATTTTCTAACACTGCAATTTTTAATGCGTTGACTAAGATGAAGAAAATTAACAATTTCCCCACTGAAGGTTATCTTGTGTTTCTTGTCTGGAAGAGAAAAACCTTTAGAAATCCTAAAGTAAATTTTTTTTTTTTAAAAAGAAAATCCCAATAACCAAGAATATAATGCAGAGCCAACATTCTTTATATGTAATAAAGACAACAGAATTAAATGTATCAACTTAAGTTGAAAGTTCTCATCTAATTGTAAAAAATGAAATCTGGATTATAGAGATTGGAATCTCAAGTTGTTTTTTTAAAGGGATAGCAGTAATTGATGCCGACAGCTTGTGACTTCATGGAACTTTGTTTATCATTCCTCTTAAAACTAATGTTGGAAAAAAAGTACAAAACAAAAAAGACCAGAAAACTATGATAAGCAACAAAAAAAAACAACAAATTCAATGATAATACTAAACGAATATTGTCTGCTCAGTCTTGACAAAAGGATCAAAGATGCTGAACATAAATGCCGCAAGTTTTCAAGTCATAACCCACTCAGCATGTAGAGGGTTGTTTTGTCGGGTGTCATCTAAACCAATAGACAAACATTCTGGACAATATGGAACTTACAAACCAGAAGAATTGTTTTTCTCCAAAAATTGAATTAATATCCGTTGAAATTCTCAAATTAAAATGATGAGTCTTGATGTGGCCATATCAAATAAAAGATCTGCAATACTTACAAGATGAAAATGTGTTTCATGTACTGTATTTTCCGGTATATAAGACGACTTTTTAACCCATGAAAATCTTTTCAAAAGTCGGGGGTCATCTTATACGCCGGGGGTCATCTTATGAGCTGGTGTACGACACATACCCTATATTTTAACAGGAAAAGTAGGGAGTCGTTTTATACGCGCAGTTGTCTTATAATACGGTATTGTCCATATTTAGTTTTAAAAGATAGCAGCAGACACAATACATAGATAACGCTTGCTGCATTGAGTCAATTTTGTTCAAAAACCTTTAAAGAGGTCATATCAAAAATTAATCCACTATTACTTTAAAGTTCATTTGACCAGAAATTAATATGGCATAACATATTTTAATTTGTTTAGGTTTTGAAATTCCATGAGATGTCCATGTGATAGTCTCATCTATTCACAAAGTGACACAGGGAATTGCTATATTTCATCAAACCATTATTTCAAACCATATCCAACAATGAGACATCAAGTAAGGACATGTAAACAATACAAGTATTTTTATACACAAAACAAAAAAAAAGTCAGAATTGCATCAAAATATCACACAAGCCATAACATGCCATTATCATTTTAACATTTGTGCATTTAAATAAAAATAATCAGTGCGGCACAAATTACATTAAACTTACCATGAAAAGATCCTTTTTTTAAAAAATTGCTTGATATTAAAAAAAAACAAAAAAACTATTGTTAAATTTTTATGTTGCATTTTTGAATATTAATCCTAATGCATTACAGCAGTGGTTCTCAACCTACCCAATGCCGCGACCCCTTAATACAGTTCCTCATGTTGTGGCAACACCAACCACAAAATTATTTTCGTTTCTTCTTCATAACTGTAGAGTATTTGTTTTTTCCAATGGTCTTAGGCGACCCCTAGGAAAGGGTCGTTCAACCCCCAAAGGGGTCGCGACCCACAGGTTGAGAACCGCTGCATTACAGCTACAGGTTCCACTGTTGGTTTGATAATATAAGTTAACCACTGAAGTAGGTATCAGTGGAGATAAACATCAATCATTCATTTGAGCGCCTTTTGCATTTAAAATATGACAAATTCTCTCAAAATAGAATGTAAAATATTAAACACATTAAACAAAATATTTTGATTGTAAGCTGACATAACTTAATAGTAACATCAACAGCATATTTGACATTTATGTGTTGTGACAGTTTGTGTTTAAAACACAAGCAAATATTGAATAGTGAGGTTAATTTTTACTATACAAACTATGAAAATCCCAAATCTAGTCAATTTTGATTAACAAAGGTGCACATTGAATCATGAAAAAGTAAAAATATTTGTGTAAATATCATGTTATGGCAATAATGAGATTGCCGTATCTGGACACCAAGCCACAACCCAAAACAAAACTTTAAAAATCTGCAATAAATAAAATCCTTTTCTTTTAAACTGCAACTGCACATGAATAATGCATAAAACGTAATTGAAGCATGCTGCTATTTATGAGCTGAGACCACACTAAATGGATAAACCCAATCAAAAAGATGGATAAATATTTGCTGGGTGAATTTTAAAATTTTTACAATTAAATTGCTTACAAACTATATACCTGATCAAAATGAGAAGAAAAAAACACCTGAAGAAAACTGAATAATTATGGCATAATTAAAAAAGAAATAAAAAATGGACAAGCCACTTTGACATGTGGAGGAAACAAAACAAAAAAAACTTAAAATGTTACCAAAGAGAACATAAATTAAATCACAGATTTTTTTGACAATGAAATCCTGTTTCTTCCTATGAGTTTTCAAGGACTGGTTTTCAAAACAGAGTGGACATAAGAGTTAGCAAGTCTCACAATTGTATATAATTTCTACAACTTAAAAACACACCAACACAAAAAAAAAAAACTTGAACACAATTTAGAGGGAACATAAAAACTAAGATGAATAATCAAAAAATACTAAACTCAGGATAAACATTTTAACTTTCCTAACTGGACCAATGGACAAGAAATTGTTTTCAGTAAAGAGCAGCACACTTCAGCACTTTATGATGGGACAAAGTAAGTATTACAAATTTACAGTGTGAAAACTTTACTGAAGGCTTTGACTTAATGTTAAGTTCTTAGCTTAGCATTTCCAATAAATTTCTTTAAAAAGATATTACAACCTGAGCAATTTTTCTAAAGCAGTTGTAAAAAATAAGGAAACCCCTTGTATGAAAGTTGAATAGTTACATAATGAAAATTGTACTATAGACTATAACTAACTATATGTAGACAATGGGAGTAGAGAACCAACATTTCCTATCTGAACCTGCCTCTTCGAAAATTATGCTTGCTTGCCTGCCACCGAACCCCAGTGCATAATACATAAGGCAATTTCCATCCCACCCCTCTCCAGAAGTTCTTCTGACCAGACAGCATAGGCATCTTGCACATCTATGCTGCCTCAACCTCTTATGGTAGAACTGCATACATTGATGTCACAGCTTACCATATTCCCACCACATTCTATTTAAATTACTTGAGTACAATTGAAGCAAGGTTGAAATCATATTATTGAAAAATGTATCTAAATAAGTCTAATAGACACTCCAGGCACATTTTTAAGGTTTTTCAGAAATTCTCCAAAGTGTGAAGAAAAGTTGGATGGACCATACAGAGTTACATCTATAGTGTGCACATAACTCCCCTCATCAAACAAGGGATCAAAATAATACCATAAATAATGCATATTGTAGTCTTGCACATTATTAAATATACATATTATATATTTATTATGACATAACAAATGAACAACAATTTCCTTGTAGTCAAGCAAGGATCAGGAGCAATCCACATTTTAGCTGAGCCTTTTCTTGGAAACTTTTTTGACGACATTAATAAAAATTCACTAAAAACTACATTCCATCTTTTTTACGACAGTTGCTTATGTGACTTACAATTCCCAGTGCACCCCCGATTCCGAATCGAACAAAATTGTCTCCTACAAGAGGTCCCAAGGCAAACATTTGTGGTTCATGCACAGACTGATACGAATAGGCATCAATGTCGATTGTGTTGTGCTTACTGTCAATGGGCCATTTAGGAACAACACCTAGGTGTCGACCTTCTCTGGGCAGAAACCCCAGATCAGATCTGGAGCCTATCATTATAGCAATGCAGGAAATGTCAAACCAAATGAGAGAGTCAACACCTTTTGCCTTGACAAGCACCTTGCCATCAATAATCTCCACAACACTGTGCCTGGGCAAAGCCTTGTAGAGCTCATTCGTTTCTTTACCTTTCATGAGATTGTGCACTCTGTGGTACTCTGGGTACATGGCCTTTGGAAGCTTGGAAAAAATTAGTGATGGGTCATTTGGATTGCGGCGAAAAACATGTATGACAGGAATATTAGATTCCAGAGCCATGAGAATGGCATCAGCAGCACTTAGTCCAGCACCTACAACAAGAACCGGATCTGTTGTCTGTGCCTCGCACTGGGCCAGCCGTTGCTCAAACTCTCCCAAACAGTGAACAACACATGGAAGGTTCTCCCCTTCAACACCCAATCTGTTGGGGATGTCGTAGGCACCAGTGGCCAGAACAACGTGGGGCGCAACATAGCAAAATTCCTGCCTGGCAACCGCCTGCCCTTGATCATCCATTATGGTGCGGTAGCCTCGGACCTCCCAGCAATGCGTGTGGTTTCTCCGGACGTTCTGACAACAAGGTTCAACTTCACCACTCTCACTGTCAACATGATTGCGCAGGTGGAAAACTCTCTGCACCGATGTTACAGTGTGAAAATCCCTGAAGTGTCTCTCAAGGTTTTGTGTTTTAACATAGTCACTGTAATAATCCTTAACATCACTGATTGTGGCACGACCCAACATATTTTCTCCTCTACATGTGTGCCTGAAAATAACCAAACAAAATAAATTGATAAGAAAACATTTTTCTATTTTGTAGTTGTTTTTTTATTTGGCTATGAATAGCTCAGTTCTCATTTTAAAGATGCTTTATACTTTTGGTCTTAACCTTAAACAACAATGTGAAATTTCCACACCAACTTAAACACTTAAAAAATAAAAATGTAAATAAAACAAAATTATTTTCAAATTCATCTTCTTAAACTTCATGGTAATTTTACTGACAATATCTTTGAATAATAATTTAGCAACAAAATGATAACTCAATTTTTTGTTTCAGTATTGGCAACAGAAAAACATTCTATGATTAAGTCACGATACAGACATGTGTGACCATAACTGAAATTAGTACATTTATGTGTTAGACCCCTAAGTGAACTTATGTACTATGTAAAACAGTGTGACCAGAAGGTGAAAACTAAGAACATACTTTAACTGAACATGGATAAGACAGTGTGACCCTAAGTGAACTTAATAAAGACTTATGTTTGAACTGAAGCTGATAGAATATCCCTCCCATCAAGCCATTGACACAGTATCACCATCATTATTAACACTCACCTTTGTTTGGCAAGCCATTCCTTAAAAGGCACTCCAGGCAACTCCATCCAGGAGTTTTGACTTATGGTCTGCATGGCACCATCAATTTTCTGGAGAGAATTTCAATAGTAATATCATCATCAAATACAATATAAATGAGCATGGAATTTTTTTCACCTTTCAAAATAACTTCAGATTTTATGACTGACTGATATGGAAGTCTTATGACAACCTTGTCTGAAGGGTGTTAGGATTTGCATGGAAATAAACCTTCCACTGTCTGGACCGAAGCTTGTTCCAACTGACTCCACCACATAGACATTTTTTTAACAAATAACTTCCTTCCATGGCCATGTCTTTGATTCCTTAGAAAAAAGGACTAGCTTTACAAAATCCTAAGATAATGCTCTACACAAAAGTTCTGTCCCCAATAATAATATATTTGCGAATTTGTTATAGAAATGTTAGAATATTTATGAAAAGCATACCTGCCAGGTTCCTCCGGGCTTGGTTTTACCAAGTACGACATGTGGAACTTCATGCTCCTCCTCATACTTCCAGTCCATAGCTGGTGGGTTGTCTGCACCCAAGTCAGCATCTGGATGGAAGAGACTGTCGAAGAGCAAAGCTACTGGGTTGTTGGATCTGCCTTCTAAGCCATCACAGAGGGATGGTAAATCCTGAAATCGGAAAATAAGGCATAATGAAAATAAAACAATTAAAATATTTGGCCAAACTTGCAGCTAGATCACATTTAAAACGTAAACTTTTCTATAATTACAAAGCACCTTATGAAAATTGATGACAAACAACATCAACTAAATTTCATATTTATTGTCAATAAATATTTATTTGTTACAATGTTATAGAAAATATTAATTTGGGTCTGTAGATATTTACTTTAAAAGAAATTTAAAATAATGAGATTGAATGATTTCAAATATATCTTTTAAAAAAAAAAGAAGATCATTATAAAAAATACATGGTGTATGTACCTGCTCAATCAAAGAAATTCCCATGTTCTCTTGCAACCTTTTAGTGAGATATTCATTAGAAAGTGTATGGCCATTGTAATACGGTCGATTACCAGCAAGCATATAAGACAGAGATATTGCAGAGGGGCCATTACCTATAGGAGAAAAAAATGAAAACAATTATTATTAAAGAAGAATGCATATATTTCTGTGTAGTAAATGAATATAATTGCAATAAAATTACAACTTTAGAAAATGAATGTTTGCAAAGAAATGACATTAATGAGCCCCAAAAATTGCAATAAAATTACAACTTTAGAAAATGAATGTTTGCAAGAAATGACATTAATGAGCCCCAAAAATTGCAATAAAATTACAACTTTAGAAAATGAATGTTTGCAAGAAATGACATTAATGAGCCCCAAAAATTGCAATAAAATTACAACTTTAGAAAATGAATGTTTGCAAAGAAATGACATTAATGAGCCCCAAAAATTGCAATAAAATTACAACTTTAGAAAATGAATGTTTGCAAGAAATGACATTAATGAGCCCAAAGTTAAAAAGCCATTATATACAGCTACATTGTCAGTGAGACATCATTGGGAAGAGTGGGGATCTCTTGATCTCTTATTGGAACAATTCTAGGATTTAAATCCTTATAGGGCCTTAAATCCCCACACCCACTGATTTGCAAAGTGCCTTTAAAGTAATGATAGGATAGACTCAGTTTTTATCATTATTAGTTAAAGAAAAATGAATAGTCGGTTGTTTGTTAATGATAAGTGTGCTGCTGATTTAGAAGTTCTAACAGAACACTCAGAACACCATACCTCAACACTCATTTTTTTTTTAATCCACCTCTCTTTAGTGCATTCAGCATTCTTTAGCTAACAAGTTGTCATGGCAAATTTTGAGTTAATATTGCAGGGGTCTTAAACTTGTGGCACTCCTAGCTTAATGTCGCAGCCTTCCAAATCATTGTTATGTAGTGCAATAAGAGAAAATGTTTATTGGCTTTAGTATTTGTGTTGAAGCACTTGGGCCATTAAGTTTCTCCAACTAATTCAGTTTTTTCATTAGAAATAATGAGGACTTCCACTGTAGGCTTACTTTATTTAATACTATTTTCCCAAAACTTTGTCAAAGATGGAAGATTAGACTTAAAGATAAAAGCTAATGCTTCTTTTCCTTTATTCAAATGTTGCACGAAATCATTACAAGTTAATACAAGCCTTGTTTGGTATATATTTATGTACAGTATTAAAATGACAAATTGTAAACAGTAATATTAATTTATTCTAGCTTTACCTACATGTTTAAACAATTTAGGAACAAACTTTCAATGTTTAGTATAGCCTACATTAAACCACAAATGGTTAACTTAAAAAAAATATATTACTTACCAACAATAACAACCTCTGTGTGCATAGTTTTTGGTTGGTGACTTGTGTGGTTATCCATTTTCTTCTCTTATATCCACAATATATATATTTATATGTAAGTCCGTCTTAGTCTCTGGCCTATTCTGTTCTGTAAAAGTGCCCAACCTAAGTGTCTAAACAAATGAACAAAAATATACTGAACTGAATTTTTTTTTAACATGATCAGACAAAATATATAAAATAATATTTAATTAAGTGCACTGCGAGTGTGTCTTTAAAAAAACTAAACCTAAAAAATGACCATTATTATACTCATTTTAAGCCATTTACTAATTGCCAGCATGGGCAGTTCTCATCAGAATTAAGATCAAATAAAGGAAATAAATCATTAAACATTGTTTAATAATAATACATTAATATTTGAATGATGGAGATAATTAAAATATAGATATGCACTTCTTTGAAACAGCAATCAAAATATGCAAACAATTCATTTCACAGAATTAGAACCAAATATTAAAATAATTTAGTTCTTTGTCTAAGCTTAAGTAAATCTAAAAATGGTTTAAAAATAAACATGCATGATACAGGCCTACTAAAAGTAGGCTTCATTTGACTTGCATTAATGAGATGCTTTTTTTTTTAAAGTTTAAAGAGTGCCAGATGTTCCTTTGGTAACGTTAGGCAATGTCACCTGTACAGGGCCAGGGCCTTTTTGAGGCGCAAGGGGCCCAAGTTAGGGCTTACAGCCAAAGTCAAGTGTCCACCGACCATTAGCATTAATAATATAATTTAAGTCTTGAAACCAATCTTATCTACGAAAATGAACAGGTAAATAGACATTTAGGCATATGCATATGACCGTGAGCTCCATGTAGGCTATACACTGGGCCCTCTAATAAAATGCCTTAATCCGGCCCAAGGTAATACATCACTCAAGAGGTGTAGGGTCCATTAGGTCAACAGACAATAATACAAATTTGATAAATAGACTTAATTGGGCGTATAAGGCTGGCTTTCATGTGAATGTAACCATTTTTTTCAAAACAGGATATTTTAAAATTTAAAGCTAGGACATTTTTAAATAATTGTTTTGCGCCACTGATGTCAAAATATAAATAATTATTCGTTATATTATAGTACAGGGTGGAAGGAGATTTGTGAGGTGTTTTTTTTTATGCCACTTAGACTTAATGCACTTAGGCTTAGGATTAATTACAATTGTTTAAGTTTAAGACAGAATTTAAGTTGTGCCATTTCAGGACAAAAATATCTGAAAAACCAGTACTATCCTGGTAAAAAAAAGGAATACCCTTCTATAGCTATAACTCAATCAATAAGATCTAAGTCTAAGCCTAAGATTTACTAAGAATCAACATGGTAAAAACAAAAGGATTAAGGCTTAGGGCATAAGCCTTTATGAAGCTCAATAAATAGCAAAGACTCAACATTTAATTTACAATAATTACTAACACTCTCACTCAATTTTTAGTTGAGAGTCAAGACTCTTGACAATTGAAAGTCTTTTCTCAATTTAAAAAAAAAAAAGACTAATACTATCTATACTAATTAAATATTTTATATAGGCCTTGGCTACCTGTTGTCTCAATGAATTCTTTAACCAGTATCTACTGTTGCTACTAACTACTAGTACTAGTCAATTTGTATTCATTAATTATTCAAGGCATTCATAAGCAATGACGATAATCATAAAGATTAAATACAACCGGCTTTAGACCCGGCTTCATATCACAGTCACAATCTTTATTAAGAAATAATCCTGTGACCTCATGTGACACGCAGTTACGACGTAACATAGTAGTCTTGAGGTAGTGACCTCAACTTTAACATTTACACAGAAAATTCATTGATAATTTTTTGCCGAGGTGACTTCACAATGAAAATGCGTGTAGCTGTCTTATTTAAGTGAAGGGATACGACAATGCTACACAAAAACAATAATTATCATAAATAAAAATTAGTATTCTTTAAATTTTAAAGGGTAGACTGCAGACAGTTTTAATATTGTAGCAATGTTTACTAAGTTATGTTGGGCCAAGAGATCTTTTTTTTAATACATATTCCAAAAAACAAATATTTTAAAATATTACCTCTAAGCACTGAAAAGAATGACAGATGAGCACATCCGTTTTCTCAATAATCCAATCTCACACTTCCCGGCGTTTCTGACATGAACTGAAAACCGCAGCATCATGACACAGCTTTTTAATCTCAAGACTGGCCTCGTGCACTCATGGCGTGTTATTATTTTTAGCCGTTAGTTGGTTGGCTAAGAGGAAAGGCGGGCTGTAAGACTTAGGTTTTGTCGACTCATTGAAAGAAAATCGTTCCTGGTAGATGTTTCCGAAAATTTGAATAGTGTTTTAAGTGAAAATTTTATTTAGCATTTGATCGAAAGATCCGTGGTATCATATATGTGATGTAAAGTTTATATTCAAACAACGAGCGAGGTATTGGAAATGATAAAAAAAAAAAAAAAACTGTGTGCCTATTTATTTTTAATCTAAAATTCGTTTTTTATTCCGAATAATATACAGTGTATACCGGCACCGTTAAACATTAATTCAAAAATAAAATAGCATCAATCAAACAGAACATACATGTTTTTTTTTCAAAAAAAGAGTGGGGGGTGGGTTGGATTTGGGTATTTTGTTGGAGTTTTTGGGTTAGGGGCATTAAGTAAAGTGAGAGGTTAATGATCAAAACTGTTGTTTTTTTTCCTTCTATTTTTTTTTTTTACAATTTTATTATAAATCTTTTTGTATTGTTTTGAAGACGATATGTACAGTAAGTGTGATATAGGCCTATGCCATTTCGTCATATATCCACATAATTGTAGGGGTGAAAATGGCTCGGTTGAACTGAGGGAGGAGGTACTGAGGCTTCGCCGAACCACCAAATGCTTACTGCGCAGCAACCTGTATGCATCTTCTCAGGGGAGACACTCCCACGAAGGGTGTCAAGAAAAAGCGCTTCTGGAGCTACGTGAAGCACCAAAAGTCCTCAAACGCTGGAGTTTCCCCCCTGAGGTGGGATGGACATTTGACATCTGACCCAAAAGCACAGGCTGACATAATCAATCAGCAGTTCCAGACGGTCTTTGGGCACGGTAGAGAGTACTCGGAGGCTGAGTTCCTTCTGAAGACCAACAGGATGAACAGAGCCTACCTCGTCATGGAAGATATCCAGATTTCAGGACAGTGTGTGCTTGCCCTCCTCAAAACCAATTACCATTACAAAGCACGTAGTCCTGACAACATCAAACCACAAGTGCTCAACGAGTTAGCCAAAGAAATCGCTCCTACACTGACAATCCTCTTCCAATCGTCGCTGTGCACAGGCAATGTTTCAGCAGACTGGAGAACCGCGCATGTCACTCCAATCTACAAGAAAGGGGAGCATTCCGACCCTGGCAACTATCGTCCGATATCGCTCATTAGCGTAGTATGCAAACTGATGGAGCACATAATCGTAAGCGCTGTCACGAAGCATCTTGAAAGCCAAAATATACTCCATGACTGTCAACATGGCTTCCGAGTCAATAGATCAAGTGAGACCCATGCAGCTCCTTGAATTTGTAGAAGACTTGATGATCAATCTGGAGAGCAGCAAGCAAACTGACGAGGTGGCGAGGGACTTCTCAAAGGCATTTGACCGTTTAAATCATAATTTGCTTCTACACAAACTTCAGAGATATGGCGCCCAAGGCACTACTAAAACATGGATCTGTAGCTTCCTCAGCAACCGATGCCAAGTGGTGGACGGTACAAGCTCCTCCTTTGTCGGTGTTAAGTCAGGGGTCCCCCTGTTTGTTCGATACACCAATGACCTACCCACGAAACTGACATCCCAAGCAATACTATTCGCAGATGACACGGCGGTGTATGGGACGATAGCCAACAAATCTGACCAGGACCAGTTACAACTTGATCTCAATCGGTTTGCTGAGTGGGAGATGAGCTGGGACATGGAATTTCATCCTGCCAAGTTCCAGACACTGTCAGTCTCTAGAAGTTGTACTCCTCTACACTATATACCATTACGAACTGCATGACCATATACTTGAGCCAGTTTCCTCCGTAAGGTACGTGGGTGTTACCATTCATAGAGAGGTCCGCGGGGACGAACATATTAACAATGTGTGTCCTGAGCTATTTGACTTCAAACCTTTGACATCATGTTAATTGGCCATTCATTTTCCCCTTTGTTTCAATAATTTGCATCGTATTCACTTCACTTGCTTTTCAAACTCTCTTGGGGGATTATGACCACGGCACACCTAGCGATCGTCTCGCGGCACACCTAGCAATTGTCTCGCGGCACACGTAGCATCGTCTCGCGGCACACCGGTTGTGGAGGTCTGGTCTTTAGGAATAAATATGGAACTTTT
Source organism: Omphiscola glabra (assembly GCA_964017045.1). NCBI lineage: Eukaryota > Metazoa > Mollusca > Gastropoda > Lymnaeidae > Omphiscola > Omphiscola glabra. The sequence continues at coordinate 14,636,291 of OZ024800.1, forward strand.
TTAAAAGGTGGGCTGGCGGTGTTTCCGTGTAATAATTGAGTTGCCAGGGTAATATAGACCTACTGTTGCGTACCGGTAGTCTATCCCAATTCTAAATTATTATTTTCTCGTCACAATTGCCATGAATGTTATGCTCGTAGAACAACAAGAAAAATAAATCAAATCACAATGCGGAGTATTACTAATGTGAATTTTATATTGAACCCTAAAGCAAGTGCCATTTGCCTGCAGTCGACATAGAGAGGTGTAATAAATTTCATGTATTTAAATGAGTTTTAATTTTAACTAAATTGTTTTGCTCTGAGATAAGAGTTGCCAATGTGTATAATAAAGGCTAACAACGGACGTTGCCATGAAGAGAGAGAAAACAACATTATGCACTTTCCAAAGTAAGAATTAGGTCAACAGAATATGAATCTTTAAGATCGCTTTAAAAAAAAAAAAAAAAAAAAAAAAAGTCGTGAAAGAAAACCAGACTTAAATCAAGCAGGCGGCAGTGGGCAACAATTATAATTCGATTCTCGAATAGACCCACGAAATAAATGACATGGGACAAAGAGAAATTACGAGACTTGAAGAATCCAAAAGTTATATTTTCATTCTAACCGTTTAAATCCAATTTTAACATTTCAGTCCGTTCTACCGTGTTACTAATGTAGATAATTTCTATACTATTACTAATGTAGATCATTTCTATACTATTGCTAATGTAGATCATTTCTATTCTTTTACTAATGTAGATCATTTCTATACTATTACTATTGTAGATTATTTATATATTATTATTAATGTAGATAATTTGTATACTATTAAATATTATTGATGTAATCATTTCTATACTATTTTAACGTAAATTTTTCCTATACCATTACAAATGTAGCCTTTATAATTAAGAAGCATAGTTATTATTTTTTCAAAAAAATATTGCTGAAATGTTACGTGAAGGCCGTGAATAATTCTTGTGAAAGTCTTACCGGGTAATGGTGAAACCAGTGTCGCCTATGTGATAACATGACAATGGGCAGATACCAAGCCAAACCATGCAAGGAGATGTCCACCAGTGCCGTTGACACGTTAATGTTATGGAAAAGGGGTGGGTGGGGGGGCAGATGGTGTTGGGTTCTCTAGTCTGAATGTGTTGGCCTGTTGGTAGCGGATTGTGCTGGTTGCAGCTCGCTAATGACTTTAAAATACACACGCGATGGATGCTGCTGCATTGGGTTCAGGGCCCGGGGGGGGGGGGGGGTGGGTTGCTAAACAGGGGTGCCCATGGGGAGGGAGTATGTGGGGGGGGAGACCCACAAAATAAGGTTTATTTGCACTTTTATTTTGGTATTTATCGTAAGGGGGGGGAGGATATGTTTTGAAATCAAGAGGGGTGCAACGCTGTAAAAAAATGTAGGAACCCCTGGCTACAGGCATTGCTGCTAATATATGATGACGTAGTCTGTATAGGGGGTCGGGAAAAAAAAGGGGGGGGTGGTCTGACTTGACTAAATATCTATTTAAAAAAAAAAAAATCTACAACCTAATCAATCGAAAGAAATTATTTACAAACGTTTTCAGAAGTGGTATAATATTTAGAAGACCGCGAGGCTGTGAACGTGATACCAAACAAAGCCTCACAGAGATACAGGCAAACAAGACCCTGTGGTTCGTAAGGCGTAATCTAAAGATCAGCAACTCTAGTGTGAAAGAAAGAGCCTATAATGCCTTTGTCCGGCCGCTTTTAGATTATGCATCTTCGGTCTGGGACCCATTCACCCAGAAGAGCATCGACAGGTTGGAGGCAGTACAGCGACGGGCAGCACGCTTTGTCCTGAACCGCTACAGGAATACCTCTAGTGTTGGCAGCATGCTGGAAACACTGGGCTGGTCACTATTTGAGGAACGACGACGAGTATCCAGGCTCTCCAAGATTTACAAGATAAATAATGGACTAGTCCACTGCTCTGGCATTAAACAGAAACTCGTCCTTCTCCCCCATAGACAGCGACAAGGCCATGACAGGCAGTTCCGGCTCATACCAGCGAGAAGCCAGTATAGGAATTGCTCATTCCTGCCAAAGACAATCAGGGACTGGAACAAGCTTTCAAAAGGAACAGTTGAGGTGACAACACTAGACTCATTTGCGTCTATTGCCTCAGGCCTTCCAACCCCCAGTGCATGATACCCTCACGCAGTTACTCTTGTAACCAGTGAAATATCCTCATCAACACCAGGCACAGAAACATTGCAAATCCCATCTACATTCATAGGAGCCATAATGATCAATAAATTGATCGTGGGCCCTTAATATATAGAAGAAGAAGAAGATGTCTGCTTATTTTGTCTCCATCCAAGCTTTGCCCCTTGTCTGTCTAGTAAAAACCCATGTTATGAGCTTGACTACGATAAACCCTCTTGAATTAATTTTGTTCCCTGCTTTCATTTTCGTTTCAAAAAATGTACATACTAAGCGGTATATAAATAATATAATTGTTTTTTTTTTAAACATCGAAAAAATATATACGCCATTTCAGGTTTTATTCAAGGTTTGGTTGGGGGGGGGGGGGGGGACGCAAAACCAAAACTTGGTCTGCTTGTTGAGTTGTTTATTACTGGAGGCGCCACAGTGTATAGTAATTAAAATAAAATCTGCTGAAAAAACCTGAAAGGACACCCCTGACCCGAAACCCCCTGTATCACGCCCGCACAACTCAAAATGTAAGGTGGGCCGTAATTCTTTATGAAAAACGTGTGCGGGCCGTAATACTATGAAAAACTTGTGCGGGCCATAATACTATGAAAAACTTGTGCGGGCCATAATACTATGAAAAACTTGTGCGGGCCATAATACAGTGAAAAACTTGTGCGGGCCGAAAGATAATAGGAAAGGGTTGAAAGCCATTAATAAAATAATAATAATAAAGAATGTTACTTCGCGGGCCGCCAAACGGGTGCTGGAGGGCCGAATGTTGCAGGCCTGCCCTTTGTGATATGAAGAATTACTATATTTTATATATATGACCCCTATAGGGAGACGTTGGGGGTACACGTAGAAAGGGACATCTTGTTATGACCCTTATCTGTTTTTTTATTAACAGCCGGCGTTCTTGAAAATCAACCACAAAAATATTTCTTCTGTCGCACTGACGTCACACGGCCAATCAGCAAACATGCACTTTGATGCAAGCTCACAGACAATCAAATAGTTTTGGGTATTTTAAATGATTCGATCACCCTGTGTTATGAGACATATGATTATTCATCTGGATTATAAGCTGGTTCCCAACAGCAAATCGCCTCTCTCCACGCCGCTGGATAACCCCAAGGGAGCATCATGTGGATGATGCAGCTTGGCACCAGCGGCGTCGCAGGTATTGTCCGCCCTCCGGGTTTGAATTCAGAGTTGCCTTCTCTTAGATGAGTTGCCGTCCAAGGTTAACGAGTCCCATCCACCAGGGATTGAGCTCCAGATCATCAACTTGAGATTAGCTAAGTTTAGACCACTCGGGCCACCCAGCACCCATATATATATAGAACATCTTATAGAAAATGATTGCATTTCATCTGTTTTACATTCTGTATCTTATGTGTCGAAAAAAAAAACGACTAGCCGACCACGTGACCCCATTTGTCTACAGATCGCTGAGCTCAGTTGGCCAAGCTTACCCGACCTTTCTGCGCATCACTTTTTTGAAGACAAAGATCCCAACAAGGGCGCAAAACAGCCCCAGCAACAATCAAATTAACATTCACCAAAAAACTACACATCTATTTTTGGCATAACCTATTTTATTTATTTCTTCTAATGTTCTATATTTTCTATACGGTATTGCTACATATTGTTATTTTATGTTTCATAATGATGATCTCCGTTTAGAGAAGTGTCCCCAATTTTTTTTGCCCCACCCACGGCCAGAGACTTGTTGATTGTCCGCAGCCCCTACCCTACCACCCCCAACAGTTGAAATACTAAACTTAAGGATATCCCCCCCTCCCCCCACCAAGTGACTTAGCTGGGTGCGGAGGGGGGGGCGGGTTGTTCCGGGCGTCACTACTTTTGTCTTTTTAGTATAGGGCGGCATTTTCGACAAACTGCGGAGTTTTGTTCGTGGAAGAGGGGCGTCAAAAATCTTGTCCCACCCCGGCGGGACTTACTCTTGTTATCCCATCCCCTCCCCACACAGTAACTTTTTTATTTAAAAAAAAATATTTTGTTTGTGACACGTTCGCACCACCATGGGAGATAGTAGTTTAGAAATTTATTTACGAGCAAGTCTGTGCTGTTTACAACATTCTACCGTAAGGTTGTCAGTAAACAAATGAACTTAACAAAAATAATTTTAAAAAAAATCTTGCACTGGTTTGGTCCACATCTTGGTATCAGTTTCTGTCTACCATCATATACACCTACACTACTTTGTCTCTCTTTAAAAAAATGACCCAGTCCTTGCACGCGCTGAATTATGACCTTTGACCACCAGTGGTGCACGTGCACTTGGCGTGTTTCTGTGATGTAGGCGGTCATAATCGTGTCTGGTCAGGGCCTAAATCAAATCCCTGGCCGTGATCAGCGTCGACAGTGTCAATGGCATTGACTCCTGGCCTGCTTAAAGATTGTGCACGCGGGTTCCTCTCATGAAAGTCATGGTACCTTCATGGTGGGAGCATACGGGCATACTTAGCAATTTAGCATTCCTATGGTATCTTTTGAGCTCGTATTCTACTTGCAATTTGTTTCTTCATACTTCCACTAAGAGAGCTTAACCCCCACCCCCCACCCAGTGGCGTAGTGAGGGGGGCAAGGGGGCATCATGGCGCCAAATGGTATATTTTACTATAATATTGTATGGTTTTCGAATAGGGGGGACGCTAAAAAGGTATTGGGGGGCGCTAAAAAGGTAGTGTGCCCCGGGCGCGAGTTAAGCTCGCTACGCCACTGCCCCCACCCCCACACCTACGGGTGGTGTGAAGTGTCCGTAACGGAAAAGAGTTGAGGCGTGGTTCACTTCATCGGAGTTGGGTTTGGAATTTTAAAAATATATATATTTATATATTGTAGGTTTAAATGTGGACTCCTTGGCCTTGATTAATAATGTAAGTATTATGAACGATAAAATCCACTTTTACCATTATACTTTTTGTGTGTTCATCTTCACGTGCTTTCTAAAGACTACAACTACACCCCCCCCCACTCACCTATTTTAACAATCAAAAACTCAACCAAATTGATGTCAGGGAACTGTCTCGAAGGGAACCCCCCCCCCCCATTAATTATTAATCATCAACTGAATAATGAGCATTCCCAAGAGCGTCTCGTTCACTCCGCCCTTTACGGTTAGTATTACTACCACCCGAAAGTGTTTAATTGTGTCCACCCCAGTTGTGTTGTTTTGTGTCCAATCCGTTTGTGTTGTGTCCACTCCGGTTGTGTTGTGTCCACTCCAGTCGTTTTGTGTTTACTCCGGTTGTGTTGAATCCACTCAGGTTGTGTTGTATTGTGTCTATCCTAGTTGTGTTGTATTGCGTTCATTCCAGCTGTGTTTAATTGTGTCCGCCCCAGTTGTGTTGTGTCCACTCCATTTATGTTGTATTGTGTCCACTCCGCATGTGTTGTATTGTGACCACTCTGGTTGTGTCGTATTGTGTCCACTCCGCATGTGTTGTATTGTGACCACTCCGGTTGTACTGTATTGTGTCCACCCCAGTTGTGTTGTGTCCACTCCAGCTGTGTTGTATTGTGTCCACTCCGCATGTGTTGTATTGTGACCACTCCGGTTGTGTTGTATTGTGTCCCCTCCGCATGTGTTGTATAGTGACCACTCCGGTTGTGTTGTATTGTGTCCACTCCGCCTGTGTTACTGTGTTGTATTGTGTCCACTCCGCATGTGTTGTATTGTGACCACTCCGGTTGTGTTGTATTGTGTCTACTCCGGTTGCGTTGTATTGTGTCAACTCCAGTTGTGTTGTATTGTGTCCACCCCAGCTGTGTTGTATTGTGTCCTTTCCAGTTGAAGTTGTGTTGTATTTTGTCCACTCCGTTTGTGCTGTGTCCACTCCGGTTGTGTTCTATTGTGTCCATTCAGGTTGTGTTGTGTCCACTCCGAATGTGTTGTGTCCACTAAAGCGAAACATGTCATAGAGGGATCTACTGTGTCAGCCAGTCGGCACAGTCATTGTCGCTGTCCGGTTAATTTTCAAGTCCTATGTCGTCATACCAATGCAATATCTGTTTGGTGAACGGATCCACTCAACCCGACATTGTGACCATAATTTAAACTGTTCAACAGTATAGGTCAGAATGACCATCGGGACCAAATTATCGTAAAATGCATCGAACGATTTGTACTTTTGGGGAAATGCAAACAATCGGTGCCATGACGTTTCACAAGGCCGACGTCTTGGTTGCCACGACCTGTGAATTTTTAGAATTGACTGTCACTAAACCTAACCTGAACCCTAACTCAGAGGCGTAGCTAGAGTGTTTGGCGCCCGGGGACAAGACTCATTTTAAAGCGCCCTCTTTTCCTTTTTTCAACTCTCAAACCCATTATTTTCATCAATAAAATAATACCAAAGCACATTTTAGCGCCCCTAACTAGCTGGCGCCCGGGTACATCTGTACTCCCTGCCCCACTACGCTACGCCTCTGCCCTAAATGTATTCCACACTGTATTATCCGCATTTTTATTTATTTTTTTTAAATTTCTGGGCACAAAAACATTTTCCCGTCTTTGAGAAACTAATTTGACTTTTGATCAAGAGTTTGGGATTATTAGCCGGTGATAAATATATTTAATGATAATAATATAAATAATTCTTGAATATTACCAGGCCCTAACCAGCGTATAAAACTATGTGACGCCAAGGGTCAAATTTTTTGTTTGGTTGAAGGTCAAGGTCATTGTTTACTAATGCCACCGTGTAGTCTGACACGGAATGCCGGCCAGGCCATTAAGTGAAATTTGGAATGTACTATATTTAGGTGATCTCGTTTTGGTGAACGTTCATAAGGCAAACAAACAGAAATCCTACATGATTTTTTTTCTTTTGATCGCGTGTGTTCAGTGGCGTAGTGAGCTTAACTCGCGCCCGGGGCACAATACCTTTATAGCGCCCCCCCATTCGAAAACCATACAATATTATATGTGAAATATACCATTTGGCGCCCCTTTGTGAGTAGCGCCCGGGGCATGATGCCACCCCTTGCTCCCCCCCTCGCTACGTCACTGCGCGTGTTCACTGTATTTTTGACCACCATTTCCTTATTAAGATATTATAAAGAGGATGCTCAAATACATTAACTACCATGAGAATATTACACACTTAGATGGAACAGTCTCATCCAAGGGTCACCAAAGTTTTTTCATGGCAGGCCGGATAACGGGAAAAAATGACGAGCGCGGACCGGATAATTATTCTGTACAATACTTGCAAGCTAGAATGAAAGCTCTGGGAAAAAAAAGACGAAAAACTAAGTTTAGTATTCCATGTTAATCTTCGGTGAGTAGCGTGCAATGCAAAAAATGCAAAGACAACCAACATATTGACTTTCAATTACGTTTTGCTTTCCTGCACGCCAAAATTAAGCACACGATCGGCTTTTCTTTGTTGCAAGCACGTAATAGTGGACTGGAGTTCAAATCCCTAGAAAAACACTGGACAAGCGAAAACATCACCAGCACCCCGAGTAGATGCGACTCGATAACCTTGGACGGCAACTCATCCAAGAGAAGGCAAACTCTGAAATCAAACCCGGAGAAGAAGTCCCGCTGGCGTTATGACAATGAAAATCGCGACAACTCCTGCGACGCAAAACGCACGAAGATCACAGAGAAACACGAAAATACACATCTACTGAATCCTTGTCATTTCCAGTCGTCTTGACTAAGACTTGCTATTGAATCAAATAGGGAAGGAACGAGAGAGTCATAATTATAATTATTGGTCTTAATCTTATTTAATTTTTTAAATTAATAATTTGTATCAAACTCTTTCGAAACATGAGTTGAAAACTAATGATTTCAGCCGTTGATGACTTAAAATATTAATGAAAGTATTATTTTTTGTATTTTTAAAAAAAAAATTGTATGCTATTCATTTTGAAGAGGCAAAACTTTACAGTGTTAGAAATATTATTCGCAATTCTCATGCTTGTGCCAAATCTTTCGAAGCACATATTCTAGACTAGTAGAGTCTTTGAGAAACGCAGTACTTTATCGTGAGTCAGAATATTTGCCTGGACGAAGCGACGTATTCTATTCAAAAGTTTTATTGATCTGACTTGACGAGAGGGACGATATAAAGGCGCAGAGGAGTGATATAAGGGCGTAGAGGAGCGATATAAGGGCATAGAGGAACGATAAAAGGCATAGAGGAACGACATAAAGGCTTATATGAGTGATATAAATGCGTAGAGGAGCGATATAAGGGCGTAGAGGAGCGATATAAGGGCATAGAGGAACGATAAAGGGCACAGAGGAGCGATATAAAGGCGTAGAGGAGCGATATAAAGGCGTAAAGGAACGATATAAGGGCACAGTGGAACGATATAACGGCACAGAGGAGCGATATAAAGACGTAGAGGAGCGATATAAAGGCGTAGAGGAGCGATATAAAGGCGTAGAGGAGCGATCAAAAGGCGTAGATGAGCGATATAAGGGCACAGAGGAGCGACATAAAGACGTAGAGGAGCGATATAAGGGCACAGAGGAACGATATAAAGGCGTAGAGCCACCCAAACGCCATGTCCATAAAACCCGGGAAGCGCCGGGTACGAAAGCTGGTACGTTACTTAAGATATTTAAGCTTTTTTTTTTTTTTTTGGTTTACATTCTTGCACAGCTTGTCACCAGCTCATTTGACTACGCACACACCAGATCCTTAACTATACAGCCCGCGTTTAAACATTTCAAGTGTTCAATGACGTCATGTGTTGATTTAACTAAACGATTCTTATGTTGGGATTGTTGCCCCCCACCCCCGTTTTTTTAAAGCTTCCCCCCCCTCCCCAAACCCTTTGAATAACTTGAACAGACAAGGCCCAGGTTTTCATCAATTTCTATGACTATAACAAAAAGTGTTGTATATTTTTTCAGGGTATGTGATGTGGTGCCTTAAAAGTTCAGCATTTTGAGGTTGAAGGGTAAAAGGACCAACAAGCTGAGGAGCTGTGAAACATTTCAGGTGCACTTTTGGAGCACTTAGATCAAGTTGGGGTACTTAGATATTCACAAGATGTCCGTAGCTGTGAGAATGACGTATCAGAAACGGACATGACACTGTTAGTGGCCTTGACCCACAATGGACAAGCTGTGGTGCGACCCAGATGCAGCGTTGGCACGGATTTACATATAGGGACGAGGCCGAATATTTACAGTGTCAGAAATATTATTCGCAAATCCCAATGGCTGGGCCAAAATGTTTCGAAGCACATATTCTTGACTAGTGGAGTCTTTGAGAAATACAGTGCTTAATCGCGGTAGATGGTATTTGCCTATTCATTGGGCACATATTTTCATGCCAGTAACACCCGTGGGCTTTAATCTGATATACCTTCATGGAACTTTCATTTGTTCATCTGACCAGGGCCGGCCCTAACAATTGCTGGGCCCTATGCGAAACGGATTACGCGGGGCTCAGTCTGGGTAGGGATAAGGATAATAAGTGAAAATTAAGATTTTGCATTAGAAAATAAAGTGCGGGGTACACTGCGGCCGCATAGGTTGCAGTGGCCTAGGGCCGGCCCTGCATCTGACATATCCTGTCTGTCATGGATCGGATTCAGTCAAACTGATCTCCCCTTTCATGGAATCGGACATTAGTCAAACTGTGGGTGTGGGTTACTTGTAAGTGGGGTTTACTTTGAAGCGTGGGTTACTTTGAGGTGGGGGTTACATATTATGTTTTTCGGAATGTTAATACAATATATATATATATATATATATATATATATATATATATATATATATATATATATATATGTCTTACTATGTTGTTTTGAAGGTTAATAAAAATCTATGTATATGTCTTACTGTGTTATTTGGAATGTTAATACATACATTTATAAGTCTTAGTACGTTGATTTTGGCTAAAACAACACAACACAATATAAACGTATAATAAATACAATCAAGTTACCAGAGCCCGCCCATAGAAGGTGACCCCAAAATGGGGTTGCGAGTGATTTCTGTGGGGGGTCGCCGTCTGAAACAATATACTAAGGCAGTGGTTCTCAAGCTTCCCAATGCCGCGACCCCTTAATACAGTTCTCCATATTGTGGCGACCCCCAGCCACAAAATTATTTTTGTTTCTACTTCATAACTGTAGAGTATATGGGTTTTCAGATGGTCTTAGGTGACCCCTGGGAAAGGGTCGCGCGACCCCCAAAGGGGTCGCGACCCGCAAGTTGAGGACCGCTGTACTAAGGGAAATAGTTATAGTGAAGAGAGAATTTTATGATAAAATTTTTAAAAAAAAAAAGTTTAAATAAAAATTGTCTTCTACTTTGAGTAAGAATTTCAATCATGGAATCTTATAGTTTTAATGATTTCATTTCCAAGAATTTACACAATAAGAATATAGCATGCGCTTTACTTTCGGGTCGCACCGGACATGCCCGATATAAGACACACAGGGGGGGGGGGGGAATGACATCAGGGTCACGTGTTGGTTAAGGGTTTGTCACTCACTGTTACCAAACAAGAGGTTAAGGTGGGAGTGTAAATGTTAGAGTATAGCCTGGGGTTTACCCACAGCCATCACATTGACACTCAGAGTGTAGTTTCACCTTATTACTATTTAAGTGGCACCTTGCCACATATAATAAGTGTGGTAGTGACTTGAAAACGTTTGAACTGAAAATGTTTACTAGAGCTACTGGGCGTCATAATTCAGCGCAGTTAATTAGATTTTACAGGTCACTATTTGTGAAAATATGTGGCTTGATGAAATCCCCCCCCCCCCCCCCCCCCCAACCCACAAAAAAGGAGCAAAGAAAAATGCAGCCTTTTGTATACTATTAATGGCCCTGCGTATCCCGGAAGAGAAGCCCTACTGGCAAGCCTAGAGAGCGAAACAAGTCTACAGAACCCGGATCATATATACCAAAATTACATAATATATCCTATTGTCGTTGATCAAATTCCTGTTCACGTCTACAGGGTAACATTGCAGTCTCTTATAGTGGCTAAGATAACAATATAAGGAAGGCTGCACCTATAGGTACGCGGGTACCAGAATTGAGAATTTGGGATTAAAAAACGATTTAAAATATTATTGTTGGGTTTGTAAGACCAAAATGAGGTATCAAATGAAAGATAATTGAATGTACTATACGTTTGTAAACTTAATTCTTCATTTTAACTAAAATAAACTACTACAAATGACATCCGAATAGCATTAGTCAAAATGGACACGGACACGCAGCGCCGCCATTCGCACCCGGGTACCATTAAGCTCAATGCTATTCGGATGTCATTTGTGGTAGTTTATTTTAGTAAAACTGAAGAATTAACATTTCATTTGATACCTCATTTGGTCTTACAAACCCAACAATAATATTTTAAATCGTGTTTTAATCCCAACCTCTCAATTCTGGTACCCGTGTACCTATAGCCACTTCGTATAAGGAATACGTTTACGTGCAGTCCTAGTCAAAAGTTTTGGTTTGTCAAAGGCGGAAATAAATGAATCCGTCTCTGTTGTCAACAAACACACTCTTGAGTGAAGAGAAACGGTAACATGATCAGTTCCGGGTTACATTGTTAATCAGTTGGATACAATGTTTAAAAAATGCAAAGTATAACTATAGCATAGAGAGAAAGAGAATGAAAGAAAGAGAGAACGAGAGAGAGAAAAAGAGACAGAGAAATGGATTGGGAGAAAGGTAGAAAGAAAGAAAGACAGACAGAGAAGAAAGGAGGACGGAAAGAAAAAAGATAGAGAAATCGATTGAGAGAAAGAAAGAAAGACAGAGAAGAGAAGAGAGGAGGAAGGAAAGAAAAAAGACAGAGAAATGGATTGAGAGAAAGTAAGAAAGACAGAGAAGAAAGGAGGAAGAAAAGAAAAAAGAAAGAGAGATACGTGAAAAAGAAACAGAGAAATAGGGATAAAATTATTGATAGAGGGATAGAGAGTGGGAGAAGGATGGAGACATAGAGAGAGACAGAGAGAGAGAGAGAGACAGAGAGATAGAGAGAGACTGTGGTTAAAGTGAAATGATATCAGAAAGCAATAAACCATCACGTCGCCGCTTCTGCGAAAAGGATCTATTTGAAACAGGCCTGTCAATTGTCACATTTTAACCTGGCGTTTCTTGTTGTTGTTGGTATGAGTGACATGTTGACTGCATATAGGCCTGTCAATTGTCACAGTTTAACCTGACGTTTCTTGTTGTTGTTGGTATGAGTGACATGTTTGACTTAATTCAATGCGACGTTCTCCATGTCTCTGTGTTATCTGCATAGCGCGTATTCAAGTATACCAATACATTAACCAATAAAAAAAAATGTGAGGCGGGTGGGGGTGGGTTGGAGTGTGTGGAGAGGGGTAAAGTCTGTGTGTGTGTGTGGGGGGGGGGAGTTTGAGCCGCCACAGCAACATATCACTTTGTCGCATGAAAGTGTTCAATGAAATTTATATAAATTAAGCTAGTGAATAGCTCATAAAGAATGTCTTGAGTGAGTTATACCACCCAGGCTATACTGAATAATTCAAAGAGAAAGTGTTGAGTGAGACAGTTATCTAACCCAACTAAGAAAATAGATCTGGGAAAAGGTCCTGGTGTAAATCAGTTTTGTATCCCCGGCCAGCGACAAGGTTCGTATGTCATAAATATTACTCGGGGGCCGAGGGCATAACGGAACACAAAGCCCCCAATGTTGACAGTTGTTTGTAATCTGGTAAATTCCGGGAAAGTTCAGCTTCAGATCCGCATTCCTCATGATGATGTCCGCGCATGTGACCCCTAACCTTTATTAGGGGGTTTCCCTTCTAAAGAGTGAGTTAGTGCAGCGGTTCTCAACCTAAGGGTCACGACCCCTTTGGGGTCGCACGACCCTTTCCCAGGGGTCGCCTAAGACCACCTGAAAACACATATGCTCTATCGTTATGAAGCATAACCGAAAATAACTTTGTGGCTGGCATTCGCCACAACACGATGAACTGTATTAAAGGGTCGAGGTCATAGAAAGGTTGAGAACCACTGAGTTAGCGTGTTGTGTGTGACAAAGTGTTTTCCAACCGTTGGTCCGTGGTAAGTTTCAAGGTGGTCTATGACTGTGGTCTATGACTGTGGTCTACGACTGTGGTCTGCGACTGTGGTCTGCGACTGTGGTCTGCGACTGTGGTCTACGACTGTGGTCTATGACTGTGGTCTATGACTGTGGTTAGTTCAACACAACCAAAAATCTATTTTAATTTTAATAGTTCCAAACGAGTTCTATGTTAAATCGGGAAACTTGGAAATCGATCCATTTTATTTATCCGTGCACCATCACATCCTAACCAACTGGCCCAACCTGACACAGTCACAATCTGTCTATTCATACACAACCTGACACAATCAGTGACACTCATAACCTGCCCATATGCACATGGGCCAATCACTCAACCTGGCACAATCACAATCTGGCACGATCATAGCCTGTCTATTCACACACAACCTGACACAGTCACAACCTGCCCATATGGCCCAATCACACAGAACCTGGGACAATCAAAACCTGGCACGATCACAACCTGGCATGATCACAACCTGGCACATTCAGAACCTGGTCCTTTCACCACAAGACCAACTGCTGTAACTTCCATCTGCTGCGCATCGAAGAGGGAAACTATCTTTAGACTTTTGGAATAAAATCCATGCAGAATATCCCAACCTTCTATCTTTCCTACTAGAGTGTGACTGCATTTTAGTGCTGTTACATTAAGACAGTGAAAACTTTTTGGACGTGGAATCGGCATTGGGGTTATCACTAATTTCCTTGTAGAATATCGTACTCAATCTAAAACTCAACAGTAAAAATGCCAAGCACAAAGACCATTTGAACATACGGTAGACGTCATTTTATCATTATTAAAAATATTTTATGTGAGAACTAATAACTAAACTACATTTGTTAAATGTTATTAGGCAGCGAAGAAACAATATTTTAAAAAAAATTAATAAAACATGGGTCAAGATCTACTTCTCCAACGGTGAACATTTCAAGATTTTAGTTTGAGTTCTCAAAACTGAAACTTCTGGAGGGGTGGTTGGCAAACCAAGGGTTAGTTTATGAGAGGGGCCAGGGGTGGTTGGCAAACCAAGGGTTAGTTTATGAGAGGGGTCAGGGGTGGTTGGCAAACCAAGGGTTAGTTTATGAGAGGGGCCAGGGGTGGTTGGCAAACCAAGGGTTAGTTTATGAGAGGGACCAGGGGTGGTTGGCAAACCAAAGGTTAGTTTATGAGAGGGGCCAGGGGTGGTTGGCAAACCAAAGGTTAGTTTATGAGAGTGGCCAGGGGTGGTTGGCTAGTTTATAAGAGGGGCCAGGGGTAATTGGCAAATCAAGGGTTAGTTTATGAGAGGGGCCAGTGGTGGTTGGCAAACCAAGGGTTATTTTATGAGAGGGGCCAGGGGTGGTTGGCAAACCAAGGGTTAGTTTATGAGAGGGACCAGGGGTGGGTGGCAAACCAATGGTTAGTTTATGAGAGGGGCCAACGGTGAACATTTCAAGATTTTAGTTTGAGTTCTCAAAACTGAAACTTCTGGAGGGGTGGTTGGCAAACCAAGGGTTAGTTTATGAGAGGGACCAGGGGTGGGTGGCAAACCAATGGTTAGTTTATGAGAGGGGCCAGGGGTGGTTGGCAAACCAAGGATTAGTTTATGAGAGGGGCCAGTGGTGGTTGGCAAACCAAGGGTTAGTTTATGAGAGGGGCCAGGGGTGGTTGGCAAACCAAGGGTTATTTTATGAGAGGGGCCAGGGGTGGTTGGCAAACCAAGGGTTAGTTTATGAGAGGGACCAGGGGTGGGTGGCAAACCAATGGTTAGTTTATGAGAGGGGCCAGGGGTGGTTGGCAAACCAAGGGTTAGTTTATGAGAGGGGCCAGTGGTGGTTGGCAAACCAAGGGTTAGTTTATAAGTGGGGCCAGGGGTGGTTGGCAAACCAAGGGTTAGTTTATGAGAGGGGCCAGGGGTGGTTGGCAAACCAAGAGTTAGTTTATGTGAGGGGCCAGGGGTGGTTGGCAAATCAAGAGTTAGTTTATGAGAGGGGCCAGGGGTGGTTGGCAAACCAAGAGTTAGTTTATGAGAGGGGCCAGTGGTGGGTGGCAAACCAAAGGTTAGTTTATGAGAGGGACCAGCTGTTGTGTAAAGGTTGGGAAACACTTGGGGGAAAGGGATACACCTACTTGAACATTGGACGCACTAAATGCTCAAGGATTTTCATGTAATTAAAGCATTTGTTGAGTGAAATGATGTGATGGAGTATGCTAGATAATTTTATGGTAGCAAGAAGTGAAAGGGAATGCCATTCCCTGATAGTCAACTATCAAAAAAAATTTAATGTAAAATCAAACTTCGAAATAAAAGTTGAGGGGTACAAAAATTAAGTAATAAAGAATAGCTTCATTTTTTTTTTATCGATACAAACACCAAAATACAGTTGGAATAACGTATGTGATAAACTATGTGATTTTGTTGTTGTTTTGTTGTTTGTTTGTTTTGTTTTTGTTGTATATAGACAAAATGTCTTTGGACATGGTCCAAACCCCAGGGGTGTTGAAAATTCAGTAATGGTATGGGATTGGTTGTAACAAATATTTTACAGAAAAGGTTACACTTTCAATAAATTAGCGAATTGCATCATTGCATGGGGGGGATTAGAAAGCCTTGATTTTTATTCAATCATGAGACTAGTTTAGTGAATAACATTTGCTATTCTAGATTAGCATAAAGTGCAAGTTGTCTCAGAGGCGTAGCGTAAAGGGGGGGGGGGCAGGGGGTACAGATGTACCCGGGTGCCAGCTAGTTAGGGGCGCCAAAATGTGCTTTGGTATTATTTTATTGATGAAAATAATGGGTTTGAGGGTTGAAAAAAGGAAGAGAGGGCGCTTTAAACTGAATCTTGTCCCCGGGCGCCAAACACTCTAGCTACGCCACTGAGACTAAATAGGTCATTTTGGCGTAACCTTGTGGCCTTACGTTGTTTGGTCTATAATTGTGTTCCATGTCCAATTTGTTGCTATTTTTCTATTGGCATTATTAACTCAATGTTGGAAAGAAATTATTAACTTATTTATTTGAATAAAATGGAAAAACTACCAATAATATTTATTTAAATTCAAATTACGTTCATCAACGGAATCAAATAGAAATTCCTTCTGCTAGATAAGGCGCCAACATTGGCAAGTAAATATTGAAACCAAATTTTTGTGTCACTCGAAGCCCCTATGACTTTGAGGCCCCTGTGAATTAGAATCCTCTATGAATTAGGATTCTCCGTGAATTAGGATTTTCTACGAATATGAGGCTATCAAAAAATTTGAGGACAAAGCCAATTACCCGGGTGACCCCCAACCTCTCATCCCCTCAACCCACGCGACTATATTAAAATGTCATGCACTTGAAGTAAATTAAAAGAACAGTTTACATTAGTGTGGCACACAACAATTTCCTATAAAAGCATTAGTTCTTCCACTGAGCCATCACGACTGAAACAACCAGACCAATAAACTAGAGCATGAATTCTTACACTGTACTCACTCGATAAACACTGTTCTAAATTTAGACCGTATTGCTCACCTATCACAGGGCTCAGTCAGAGCAGTCGATACCCCACACTCCCGCAACCTTTCGAGCGGACCAGGGCAAACAACAGATGTGTTACTGTTACTCTGTCTATTCACTATTCCAAGTATTAGTTAGTATTATAGCAGAGTCGAAAAAAAAAAGATGGAACTTCAATTTAATTCACCGCAAAAATTATTATTAATCACACTTCCAATAAAACAAATGTTCTTTAGCATAAAAACTTTTAATTCAACGCAAAAATTATTATAGATGACATATACATTATACATTATTTCACATTTCCATTAAAGCCAGTTAGGGTGGTGGCATCTCCAACGATCCTGTCGGTTATTCAAGGATAAAATCATGTTATGTTTGTTAGCACATCGTCTGACAGCTTGTATAATACCGTGTTGTGGAAACAAGATACTACTGGCTTTATCGTGAACTAATGCAGAAATTGTCAAAATATTCATGGCGTCTACAGAAGCAATTGTATTTATTAAACCGGATATAGCTGCACAGATTAGAATAGCAGTAATGATAATTTTTGCGGTGAATTAAAATTGAAGTACCAAAAAGTGTTCAAGTCCAGTTCATGACCTTTCTCAAAGTTTTCAAATAAAAAATATATAGAATAATAAATAGGAATAAAAAACAAGTATCTTTTTTTTTCCTGGGACAATTTTCCACTTGCCCCTAAAATCCAACTCTATTAAAGTAATTGTTCTAAAACAACCCCTTCCCATTTCAATCAATTTTTTTCTTACAAAACATATAAATTACACATATAACATACACATAATATAGCATACACCACGTATGGTCTTTGTGCGTCAACATTTAATGTGATGTCGTGTCAGTATGACACAACAATACAAAAGAACTCAATACAATTCGATCATGTCAGGTGAGAATCGATGTAAATCTGTTGTTTTTTTTAAAAGTCGCAGTTTTTCGTATCATGGTTAGTAATTGGAACTACTGTAAACAACGAAGTAATCGCCGTACGGCATAAGGGGTTCGTTGGGCTATTTTGGTTAATTTGGTTTTACGTTTTTAAAACAGATTTTAACCTACGAACCGCAACAACGGCCGATGATCGGCTGGCGTTACGGTAGATATAAACGGAATTAATTAATGCAAATCAAAAGTTTTATAGTTTGTTTTAAGGGGGTTAACTCTCGTTAACTAGATTCACCTCCCTTTAATTAACCAATGAGGTACAATTTCACTTGTTCATATTTTCTTGTCAGATGGGTGGCGGAGAGGGGGAGGGGGAGGGTGACGGCCCAGAATTATTTGCTTTGGCTTAGGACGTAGAAATGTGTAAATCTATCACTGAGGTCATGACACTCCCACCCCCATCAAGTCTTCATCCTACTAGCTGTATGTTTTAGTTCAGATGTACTTCCCTATTACAGCGTCTAGCCCGCATAATACTACTGGCCACCAGCCGTGTGGATATTTCAGTTCCGCCGCCTCATTGATCCATGGATTACTCACACATTTCATTGTACACCACATGTATCGTAACGTGTATGCATCGGTACCCGGTGTCATGTGTGAGCGCAATGCAAGAGCGTTACTATTGTGATGCGAATGTTACGATGATGAATTCGAACTTTTAACAAAATTTAAATAACAATAGCTTGCAACCATTGTTAATGTTTCATTTAAATGTACGGGAGGCGTCACTTAACTCTCGCTGGCCGTGACGTCATTTCTTTTAAAGATTGGATAGCTATTGGTCGATATTTATATACGAGAATTTGAGATAGAAATCCATAGCACGCGCGAGACATGTGAGCAATCAATACGCAGCGCGCGCCGGTGGCTTTATTCCACCAGCCGTGTCTTGAACCCATTCTACCAGCCGTGTCGTGAACCCATTCCACCAGCCGTGTCTTGATCCCATTCCACCAGCCGTGTCTTGAACCCATTCTACCAGCCGTGTTTTGAACCCATTCCACCAGCCATGTCTTGAACCCATGCCACCAACCATGCCTTGAACCCATTCCACCAGCTGTGTCTTGAACACCTTAAAAATCACCCCTATGTCACGATCGAGCTATGCAATTGATTGGTACCTCTGATTTAAAACTAACATTTTTGGGTAATTCTGAGTTTATCTGCGTTAATATACACACATGAAACATACAGATTTACATTTTATAATCATATTCCATCTTCCTGTGTGTGAAGTAAAAGTTTTCAGTTGCGCTTAAATCCATGACGAAAATTTGGGATCTGATGACCCTATTTTCTGGGTATAAAATTATAGAATTGTGTTTTGCTTAGTTGCTAAGGTCAGCGAATTTTCAACATCACCACCGCGACACACCGCAATCTCGCCAGGGTTCAACCTCGCCGCCGGGACACATCGGTGTCTCGCCAGAGTTGTGTCTCGCCAGGGTTCAACCTCGCCGCCGCGACACAGCGCCGCCTCGTCAGGGTTCAACCTCACCGCCGGGACATATCGGTGTCACGCCAGGGCTGTGTCTCGCCAGGGTTCAACCTCGCCGCCGCGACACACCACCGTCTCACCAGGGTTCAACATCACCGCCGCGACACACCGCCGTCTCGCCAGGGTTCAACCTCGCCGCCGCGACACAGCGCCGTCTCGCCAGGGTTCAACCTCGCCGCCGCGACACAGCGCCGTCTCGTCAGGGTTCAACCTCGCCGCCGGGACACATCGGTGTCTCGCCAGGGTTGTGTCTCGCCAGGGTTCAACATCACCGCCGCGACACACCGCCGTCTCGCCAGGGTTCAGCCTCGCCGCCGCGACATACCGCCGTCTAGCCAGGGTTCACAGGTGAACAAAAATCAAAGTAAAAAAAAATATGTTGTTTTTGTTTACAAACTCTACCTAAAAATTGGATGGAAATATTATAAACAAAATAATCTAATAAACTAACTGCATTTGACGCTGATCCTTAAAGAAACCGCCAACAACTTCATCAACAACCACTGAAGTATGTCCCGAGAAGATTAGGTTTTAAATCCTTACCTGAAGTGGGGAAAACAGCTGCAAAGCATGGTTTTTTTAGTGAAGAGAGAATTGAGTTGTATCTACAAACATTCAGTTTGCGCGGGAACCGTTGGGTATGGGTGTGTAGTTGGGGGCAGGGTGGGGGCGGAGTGGGGCGGGGCGTTTTCCTTAACCTTATAGAAAAACTGAAACATTTTATCTTTTTTTTTTCATCAGGCATTTTTTTTTCATTTTTTTTTTTCATCAGGCATAAGTAACGGTTGATAATTTTTTTGGCTAATTGCCAAGAGTGATTCCTTAAGTAAACAACTCATTAAGTGATCCATCATGGTTTGTTTGTCACGTGTCACTCTACAGTGTTTCGTGAACCTGATCAACCGAAAGCTTCCTTTTACTCTGAAATTTCATCAAATAATTTAAAAAAAAAAAAAAAAAGAAGATATATTTGCTATGTAAAGTTAATTTTAAAAAGCAAGTTTTTTTCTCTCTCAAAAGCAAGCAGAAGTTACTTTGCAGGTATTGCAAATGGCCTCCCTTTAATAGTTCTGAACACGGTATTTACAATGTTAACAGTTGTTTTGTTGTTGTAACATCAAGGCCAAGATGAAATGTGTATAGTTTACTTCAAGGCCCTGTATGGTTTAATGGTATCAGCGGCTAGGAAGAAACAGATTTTCCAAACTGAGAGCGTGTCCCTAGAAATAAGTGGTTCTCTGTGTCATTGTGTCTTTAGTCATCAGATGGAAAGCATTTTTTTTTCTCTCTGAAATTTTAAAAAAATGACTGTATTATAGGAAACAGTTTGTGACAGATATGGCGAGGCACCATTTGAGTCGCATCGTGGGTGGGTGGGGGGGGGGCGGCGGCACACACTACGGGCACCATCTTCAAAAGGGCTCAAAAACTTCATTTTTTTTCGTGAAAATAATATATTATGAGGATCAATGTAGACCTTTGGGGGAAGTGGATACCGAAATTCAAGCTATTTGTACAATTTAAAAAAAAAATGTTGGCCATATCCCTTGGTACTATATAGAAAGTTTTGAGATCCACGCTATACCTGTAAAATCCGCACTGACTAAGGACACACTTGCACATGTTTGTCTGGGGTATACGATACCCAGGCACAAGACCTGCAAGGCGGAGGACTAAAGTACAGACACAAACAAAACCAAAAAAAAAAAATTAAAAAAAATGGGTTGGAGCCGGTAGTTTCCAGCAAGTCATCGTTACGAGGTTGTCCTCTTGGCAACCCGCCAGAGCTTCAGGTCGGCTCACCTGTCTTGAAATAAAACGTTCAAATGATCTCTCCCTTGATTTAACCCCCCCCTTTCGCTTTTGATTGTTCTATTATGTGTTCTTTGAGCGCTGCGATGCCCTTTCAGCTTTAAGCTTGTAATTGTCTAAATACATATTTAACGTATCCTATTTCTGTAGAATACACCGAGCTATATTAGAAAAGGGGGTGCCCCATAGTGATGTATTATGTAATAGGAGCCTTGTTCCATGTATGTCTGGATCGAGGGGTCGTTTATCCCCCCTCCCCCCCCCCCGAGTGATGGGAGCCAGTCCGCGCCCCAGACCTTGACCTTGGTAAACATTGGAATGTGGCCAGTGTGGGTCATGCAGTTCAAGGTATTGGTGTTTAAATTCGGGAGTTCACTATCGATACGAGTGTTCGAACATCGTTGGCCATATTTAATAATAATATTGATTTGCAAACTGTTTCTAAATTTTCAGCACATTAAATTATAACATCCTGCGAATATTTAAAAAAAAAAAAAATGACAGTTATGAATTATAGTAGGCCTATCATGTTTATTGTGGTTTTAATTCTTTGATAGACGAGCGTGGAAGATGCTGTGCAGTCAAAACAATGATATTCCATTCTAGATGGATGGAGTTTAATACCAGTTAAGTCTGACCAATAAGAAATACTTCAACACCAACCCCACCCCACCCCAAAAAAAATAAATAATTAAAAACAATATTAAGTTACTCAGTAATTATTTTATTTTCCTTCACATATTATTTTTTTTTTACCTGGAAAAAAAATCAAAAGTCAGGCACACAAAAAAAAAAGGGGGGGAGGGGCTTGTGGGCGGTATATTCCCCCCCCCACTCAGATTTGAGTAGACGCCCATGTCTAGAGCTCTATATATATTTCTTTCTCTCTCTCTCTCATTTCTATTTCTTTATACATTCTCTCTCTCTTAACTCTTTCTATTTTTTTCTCTGTCTTTTATATCACTCTTTGTCCCCACCATCTTCTCTATCTCCCAACCCTCTCCCTTTTTCTCTCCTCTCTATCTCTTTCCTAGCCTCTATTTACTGTTCTTTCTCATACACTCGTCTGTATCTTCTCTCTCACTATCTCTCTCTTCCTATTTCAAACAGACAGACACACACACAAACACACACAGACACATACATAAACTTACACAAACGCACACACCCAAAGACAAACACACAGACACAAACACACACACAAACACACTCACTGCGTCGCTGATTCAGTCGGTAAGGCAGAGATACATAACAATATATGAAAAAGCATAACGTAACCTCACGGTCGTAAATATCTTTAAAAGGGTGGTACAGCCGTATCCAAGTGCTGTAAAAAAGGTTCAAGAAAAACTATGAAAAATTTATGTCATATTGCTTCACTTTTGTTGTCTTGAGGGTAAACCTTAATTGCAGTTGACTGATTAGTTAAGCTAAGTGTGTGATTTGGGGGGTGGGGGGTGATAAGAGGCGGAGGCGAAGGAAACTCTAAGTATCAAGTATCAGAATTTGTAGATTTTATTTATGATTTCAACTTCGATGCAGTGAACCCTGTGAATAACAAAAAAAAAAAAACCCTTAGGCTTTAGACAGAACCCAAAGTTAATTGTGCTGTTTGAAATGACTTAGGCTTTAGACAGAACCAAAAGTTAATTGTGCTGTTTGAAATGACTTAGGCTTTAGACAGAACCCAAAGTTGTGCTGTTTGAAATGGCCTAGGCTTTAGACAGAACCAAAAGTTAATTGTGCTGTTTGAAATGACTTAGGCTTTAGACAGAACCCAAAGTTGTGCTGTTTGAAATGGCCTAGGCTTTAGACAGAACCAAAAGTTAATTGTGCTGTTTGAAATGACTTAGGCTTTAGACAGAACCAAAAGTTAATTGTGCTGTTTGAAATTACTTAGGCTTTAGACAGAACCCAAAGGTGTGCTGTTTGAAATGGCCTAGGCTTTAGACAGAACCAAAAGTTAATTGTGCTGTTTGAAATGACTTAGGCTTTAGACACAACCCAAAGTTGTGCTGTTTGAAATGGCCTAGGCTTTAGACACAACCCAAAGTTGTGCTGTTTGAAATGGCCTAGGCTTTAGACACAACCCAAAGTTGTGCTGTTTGAAATGGCCTAGGCTTTAGACAGAACCAAAAGTTGTGCTGTTTGAAATGGCCTAGGCTTTAGACACAACCCAAAGTTGTGCTGTTTGAAATGGCCTAGGCTTTAGACAGAACCCAAAGTTGTGCTGTTTGAAATGGTGATATCATTCACCATTGTTACAGTTAAATATTGGATATTGGTGATATCATTCACCATTGTTACAGTTAAATATTGGATATTGGTGATATCAGTCACCATTGTTACACATAAGTATAGATTGTATTCGTGATCAAAATGATAGCTTTTAGACTCCGGTCGGAGGCTCTGGTGTTTTGTTTTCTACTTCCACTCCCCTCCCCACCCCACCCACGTCCATATTCTCGCTCACGTCATTCACAACGTCAGCATACACAAACCGCCGATGACAGAATGCCAATGTAGTCGATAAAGTCGCCGGGGGTTCAAGTCTGGTACCTTTGTACACACTGTCCAGAGAATGAAAATAACTTTCTAAACATCTACTAACCCATACTCTATTCAAAGTTAACACATCAATATATAGAATGGTAGACTAACTACATTTTCGTCTGGGAATACTGTTTTACACAACACACGTCAATAAAATACGCATATCTCCATTCTTTCGCCGAATCATGAGTCATCATCTATTTATAGTGGCCGTGACGCGCCATTATTTTTTTTTCCTTCGCAAAAAAAGATCGATATTTTGGAACAAGTCCAACAAAAAAATGTTATTCATGGTGACTCGACAAATTGGCAGAGTTATCGGGTTTGGACACGGGGCGACAGTTTTTAGACACCAAACATTAAGCAGGAGTCAAATCTGCCATGACACTTTGAGCTTCCCTATTTGATCTTTGAACACACACACGTCAGAGTTTGAAATGTTTATTTAAAGCTTTGGCACAAACTTCCGAAATGGCTCGAACATTTTGTTTCACATTTTTTTTTAGAAGACATTCCTGCACACCCAACTCCGTCTACTTACATTACCCCCCCCCCCCCCCCTCAAACACACACACACACATACATACACCACACACACACCTTCTGTTTTGTACACTCACACCTTGCAACATTTTCATGATGAAATTCACATCTAGAAAACTCCGAACCCAAATAGTACTTTTATAAGCTTTCCGTCATAGGTCTACACATGAAAGGGTGCCTGCCCAGTGGCGGAGATAGTGTAACGACCAGATCTGATGCCCCCAGCGAACCCTCACTGGGATTTCAGAAGGGCAAGAGTTGTAGAAATGGACGGATGTAAGGGCAGGGTGTACATTTTGAAATAATTAATTCATGGAAGGGGATACCAATAAATAAAATCAATACCTCAGCCCCCCCCCCCCACCCGGAGGCGCATAGATCTGCCGAGACGCTGTGCGCGGATGGTGATCGACCAATAATTGCTGCATGATTTTTTTAAAGTAAGTTTAACACGTGCGTCGGTGAGTTTGTAGTTTTAGAATGGATTTAAATATACTTTAAGACCGGGGGTGCCTTTTGCGCACTACAACATTACGTTAGTATAAAAAAAAAACTTTTAAGTAGCCGTACACTGTGAAAGCGGGGTGGGGGTGGGTGTTAAACTATACTCTATACCCCGGGTTAGAAATTATCATGGTTGGCGACCCCCACATGGGCCAGTCAGTATGTGACTTACATAGATGTTTATATCCACCAGCAGCATTATACGGGACTGACCCAAGAATAGGCTCAAACCTTATATCTTACGTGGTCAATCAGAGACAGCGGTGGGTCAGCCCATCTTGTCGTCTGGCACTGGATTATATTCATCAATAAATTGGTCTGGGCGGCTACCCCGACACCAGTGGTTAGCTATTCAAAACTGCACTCAAAACACATCTCTTTAAACTCTACTATCCCGACTGATTCCCCCCTCTGACCGATAAACGATGCTGCTGAGTGCCGCCCATGGCTTGACATGTAAATAGTTATGGAATGGTTGGAGCGAATAAACATTTGTTTTGTTTTATTTAATTAATGTATGTTAATTTTTAAGTTCATGATTATGTTTGTTAAATTGTATGTACAGCGTGTTGAGCCCAGCCCTACTGCTACTAGTATTACTACTACTACTACTACTACTACTACTACTACTACTACTACTACTACTACTACTTCTACTACTACGACTAGTACTACTACCACTACCACCACCACCACTGCTACTCCTCCTCCTGCTCCTGCTACTACTGCTACTGCTACTACTGCTACTGCTGCTGCTGCTACTACTACTACTACTACTACTACTACTACTACTACTACTACTACTACTACTACTACTACCATCTGATCGGCTGGGGATCGAAAGGGTGTTGAGTCTAATGTAGGTTTACTTACTGAACATTTACGAAGACATTTTTTTTATTCCATAACTAGAAATAACCCACCAAACAATGGTGGCGGCGAAACGTGAACTTCCCATCTACTGGAATTACTTGACAAAATATGCCATCAATTAAAGCACATTATAAGGATACCAGTCAGTGCTGACGTCTTGGAGTTTTATTTCGCTAGCATAGTGAGCCACAGTGTTACAGCCATACATACGGACATACCAGAGAATTATCATTTGTAATACACGTTACCACCCCATCCCCATACACACATATTCACATATACAACCCACAAACAGGAAAACTTTGTAACCCCCCCCCCCCCTTTTTTTTTCCTGACACGAACAATTAAAAAAATTATCATCCTCAAACAGACATAAACAGAATACAAATGCATGCATGAAACGAGCTACGTGTCACCAGGAGCCCAATTCCCGCCCTGACACTGAGTCTGTGAGTGTAGATTATTTAAACGGATATTGCTTGACCCCCTAGGACGGTTCCATTCTTAAAGAGTGCGAGGTGAAAGCTGCGGGCGTCGGTCTTTGAATCAGTCGCTAGCAGCAGTGACCTTGTGTTCTGCCGCTAGCAGCAGTGACCTTGTGTTCAGCCGCTAGCAGCAGTGACCTTGTGTTCAGCCGCTAGCAGCAGTGACCTTGTGTTCAGCCGCTAGCAGCAGTGACATTGTGTTCAGCCGCTAGCAGCAGTGACATTGTGTTCTGCCGATAGCAGCAGTGACATTGTGTTCAGCCGCTAGCAGCAGTGACCTTGTGTCCTAGCAAACTGGGAGATTTAGGTTAGTGGGCCCAGAGCATGGAGACGGGCGATAACGACCTTTTTATATAGACAGATACTGAATGTCTGGCTGCTTAAGGGTTACTATTCCATTTTTTTTTTAATTGCCATGTTTGTACGTATAGTTCAAGCCTGGCAAAAAGTGTCTTCTGGAACTGTCACAGGATTAAAAGGGGTGGAGCTTTAGAGGGGGTGACAAATATGGAAACACTTTAATATAATCAGTAACTTTGTAAAGCTAATATGGCTACATGGTGGTAGCAGGTTTTTGTATGCCATTTTTGTGTTTATGTAAGACTTTATTTCGCCAGACTTTGGACCATAACATATTGGATCAGAACCTGTAGTATACATTTACGGAGGCTTAACTCTTCAAGTGTTCAGGGCGATATAGCTGTTATCAATAAGACATGGATATGGCTTTTTTTAAACAGCAAAAACAAAACTTTAACTTTTTGAAATTTTGAATTTCCTCATAAAGTCGTTACTGGGAACAGTAAATATTTCTAGATTCCTTTCAGTTTGGTTTGGGGTTCTTAATTTTAAATATCTACCATCAGTTTTCACCCTAATCAACCTGCCTTTATGGACAGCACCCGGCGTCACAATCAAGCTACTCTTATTGAAAGAACACAACCCCACTATCAACCAACTATCATTGACAGCACCCAACGTCACAATCAGGCCATTCTTATTGAAAGCACACAGCACCACTATCAACCTACTATCATTGACAGCACCCAGTATCCCAATCAAGCCACTCTTTTAACAGCACGCAGCACCACTATAAAGCTCTATCATTGACAGCACAAAGCACCACTATAAACTTACTATCATTGACAACAACCAGTGTCACGGCAGACCAATTTTTAGTGACAGTACCTTATACAAATGTGTATATTACTTCACTGAAGTTAATATACACATTTGTTGTTGTTGTTCGTCCGTCAAATCTACTAGGACCATCCAGTCATCCGGTTAGTGGGGTGGGTCACGGTGAGTTGGTAGGTGGCTTCCCAATCCTGTACGTGCTCGGAATAATCTCTGGCTCCGCGGGCAGGGGATAGTTGCTGCAGTCGGGGATTTAATAATGTTCTTTCGGGCATGCCTGCGTGTGCCAATGGTCGCCATCCTACTGGCTTCATAAGATTTAGCCCCTATCTTGATTGCTGATCTCCACCTGACTCTGTCCTGAGCTGTCTTCTATAACGTTATGAGAACTGCCATGTCACGAGGCCATATTCGAGTGACGTCTTCTATAAAACGTTATGAGAGTTGCCATGTCGCAAGGCCACGGCCGAGTGCTTCAAGAATTCATATAGTGGAGAACTTCAGCTCTGTTGTGTAAAACTTCAAAAGAGGCGCACTGGGAGAGCCTTCAATGAAACAGTCAGGAGTGGGGCTGAACGCACTACTGCACATTTCATAACATTAGTCAGCTATTCTCAAACTGATTAAAACAAAATCTGACGGGGCCCCATCGTTATGTTGTTTAGGTGCAGCAAGATCCGAATGTTTGCAAAATTATATTTTTTTAAATATAAAAATTAACTCATCATAATCTGTCGTAAAATTAGCAGTTAGTGGAATTTTGCTCTTTTTAAAAAAAATATTTTCAGTAAAAGTGAGATGATCTAAGAAATCATAGGGTGAGTAGATTCCTTAGTGGGTCGATTCCTAAAGTAGGTCGATTCCTAAAGAAAGTGGGCTGATTCCTAAAGTGGGTTTTACATGTTTTCCTGAAGTAGGGTATTCCATTCATGATTGATTTAGAACAGCCAGGGGCCTTCTGCTGTCCTGCCGAGTTTATTGAACTTGCAACCAAACTGCACACAACCACCTACACGGCTGTTTTAAGACGAGGTCTCTTAGTTACGCTCTAATTGCAAGACCCAAAATATTTCTCGTACATTCCATGTTACTGTAAACCTTGGGCTATAAAAATGTGGTGCTTTCTTATGCATCACATTCTTTACTATTAAGTTTTTCATATTTGATTGCACAATTCCAAATATAGAAAGGGCACCGATTTAATTATTTTTTTGGTTGAAATTATGAATTAAAATTAGATAGAACTTTATCTTTTATAGGATTGGTAAATGATAAATCAATTATGAAAATCTATAACTAGGATTGGAATGTTATCATGCGAAACTAATAAGGACAGATGTTCAATTATTTTGTTTTAAAATTAAATGACACTTTGGAACAGGAGAAAAAATAAAGGGATAGCTTACAATGCTTTTATTCAAAATAGTTAACTTTATTATTATTTATTTACTTATTATTTATTTGTATTTATTTATTGTGTTTTTTAAATTTTATTTAAAAAATATGGTCTTTTTACAATAATTTTTTTTTGTAAAGAATATTTTAAAGTTTACCTTACAAACCAATGGACAACACACGAGTGATGAGCATGGACTTGGTGATTCCTGCCAACTTACAAAATGTTTTTAAAAAAAATAATTGGAGACGAAAATAGAAGTTTAAAAAATGTGTTAATGATTGAAATGAGTTGTGGGCAAAACCTTTTTTCTAATGCGACACACCACATTGGATGTGTTGTATTTTAACTAGACAATAAGTTTATAGTAAATCCCATTCATGCGTCAGTGAATGGGCTGACTCCACGCGACCTCCTTCCTCTGGGCTCTAGGTTAGAGACTTCAAGCAATAACACCTAGGTTAGAGGCTTCAAGCAATAACACCTAGGTTATAGGCTTTTCGCACTAACACCTAGGTTAGAGACTTCAAACACTAACACCTAGGTTAGAGGCTTCGAGTACTAGCACCTAGGTTAGAGACTTCAATCAATAACACCTTGGGTTAGATACTGCAAGCACTAACACCTAGCTTAGAGGCTTCATTCAAGCACTAACACCAAGGTTATAGGCTTCATTCGAGCACTAACATCTTGGCCCAAAAATCTTGGGCGAACGCCTGCACTTTTTGAAGGACGACCTGGCTATAGAGCAATGGTGGGGGGGGGGAATGGGGGGGGGGGGTCGAATAGCTCGTTTTATTTACAGGTCTTTAGAGTACCACTGCCAAGTGTTAATAGTAAATTTTAAAAAAAAGTATTTTAAAGAACTCACAAGTTATAATGTTAAACAGAGTAGGCCTACTTTACTTGACACGACTGAGCCTAAAAGCGCCATAGCTCTGTTCATCTTTTGTTCACCCAGGCGTGAGGTCATGAAAAAATGTAAACCTTAAAAAAAAATCGATCAATAAATATTCGCACCGTCCACGCCACGGTCGAATAGCCTACTTGGAAATATGCCAAACTTGCGCACGTCTATCATTACATATCCGGTCTCGTTGTTACACGCGTGTTTGGAAAAATTCCGGTTAAAAAAATATTACGCAATTTATATTTTCTATTCCTGGTTTATAGGAGTGGGGGTCATTGAAAGCGCTGAGTGTATCCTTGGTTATGGGAGTGGGGGGTTCTTGCAAGTGCTGAGTGTAAGAAATGAACGGGTTCAATTAGCGGATGTTATGCCATGAACGGTATAATGAACCTGAGACACAGTGCCAAATGAACGTAGACCTTGCAAGCTTGAAGGAATTTCTACATTGTAGCATCGTTTGATTGTTTAATCTAAAGTTTGAAGAGAGGTACTTTTAGGAGTTAAGCAATTAAGAACCGTTCGGTTATCGCATGTCATGGTGGTTAAATATTCTGTCAACTGGAAACCAACCCTAAGATTTATCCTCGTATCCTTGCGTTACAGATCAAGGGATGTAGGGGTAGAACGGTAGTGAGATGGTGGTGATGTGATGTAGTGGGTTCAGGGTGAAAAAAAAAAAGGGGGGGGGAGTTCTGATGTTTGCTGAGTCATGCATGAATTGCCGCTTGGGTTTGAATTTGAAGAAAACAAATGAATGTCAAGCGAAGACGGATGTCCATTAACAGTGTGCAGGAAGAATATAAATAAGTGAGAGTTCAGCTGAGACTATTTGATTTCAGTGGGTGTGTTATAGGTTGTGTGTTGACCTAATTTTACTTCAACGTAGAGAGGAGGCGACCTCCACTTGTCTCCCCCACCACACCCTCTTTTTATTGTTGCTTTATTTTGATAATGAGGTCACGATATAATGTGTTGCGCTGTACCAATGGCCCACCCCTCCCTTGATTAGGAAAAAGTTTTTTTACGATCAATTCCGTTCTAATTTGTACTAAACAGTGCTATCGGGTGATGCAATTTCTAAACTTTCGAATTTCGGGGAGGGTTGTTTTGAAGGGCTCTAACTCCTTACTAATAAATAAGCCGAAAGCTTTTTTCTTTCTTTTTTTTTTTTTTTGCTTGATTTTCCTTCACATTTAGGAGACGTAATGTAGAAGCCTTACTGAGAAGATTGTACTATTTGTGCGTTTATTTATATTAATATGTTTACCTTTTGTAGGACTATACTTTGTTACTTTTTGTTCTGCAAATCAATATAGACTTTTATTTCTGTATATTTGATTTTATATTTAAAAAAAAATAATTAACAGTATAATTAAATTGAATATTATGAATATCACTAGCCTTAGTTGGTATCGTTTTTTTCTTTTTATACTGTTTCTGGTCCTTTGTTGTGTATTGTTAAAAAACAGAGCCAAATCTTAAATCTG
This sequence comes from Omphiscola glabra, assembly GCA_964017045.1. NCBI lineage: Eukaryota > Metazoa > Mollusca > Gastropoda > Lymnaeidae > Omphiscola > Omphiscola glabra. Next base: position 14,667,215 of record OZ024800.1, read on the forward strand.
ATTAAATTTGCGAATCCATCAAACGGTACGTAACATGGTACAACACTCAAATTTGAAAATTGCAACCATAATCTCATTAAGTGTCATTGCTACACAAAAAATGAACACCGTGCAGATTTTGACACCAAAAAAAAAAGATTGATGAAAAGTACTAAATATTGTCTTGCACCACTTGGCTGGAGTAGTTAAGCGACAGGCGTGTCTTGTGAGAATCTCTTAAGTTATAGTTACATGAAAATCATTGTAGTGACTGATGTCATAGATCAAACTCTGTATGACTTGAGTCATAGATAAAACTCTGGGTGAATGGAGTAACATATCAAACCCTGGATGACTGGAGTCACATATCAAACCCTGGATGACTGGAGTCACATAAAACCTGGATGACTGGAGTAGCACATCGAACCCTGTATGACTGGAGTCACATATCAAACTCTGGATGACTGGATTTATAGATCAAACTCTGTGTTGGTTACCAGGTAACTACCCGAATGCTATGGCTTTGAACAGTCTCTGGGTAAAACAAGTTAATTTCCACCTGTGTTAACAGAAAGATGTCCTGTCTGTGCTGTACTTACATGAACTTCATTCAAACACATGCACTCAAATCCCTAAATGCTGGTCTATAGGTCATTATTACTCGCACTAATAGCTGCCAATTTATGCATTAGCCTTAACATCAAAAGGCCAAATACCATCACCAACAAAGATCTATTAGAAAGGACATACCAGGTGCCCATTGATGATGACATCATAAAGAAAAGATGGAGGTGGATTGGGCATACTCTGAGAAAACCCCCAGATAGCACCACCAGACAATGTCTAACATGGAATCCACTAGGAAAAAGAAAGAGAGGAAGACCTAAGAATACATGGAGACGCGAGCTAGAGACAGACATGCAAAATATGGGATACACCTGGAAGCATTTGGAAAGGAAAGCACAGGACCGGGATGAGTGGAAAATTCTTGTGGACGGCCTAGGCTCCAGGCGGGGTAAAAAGGCATAAGAAGAAGATCCCCTATATGTTGTATATCTGAACTGTGGTGAATGCCTGATTACCATCATTCGCGCCCACTTATGTCTGACAGACATCTGCCCTTTGTGTGTTAGCCAACCAGCGTCCACTTACGTCTGACAGACACCTGCCCTTTGTGTGTTGGCCAAACTAGCGACTCAAATAAATATTTTTTTAAAGCCCCGATCACCTCCCTTGGCTTAATTCTGCATCCACGTATGTCTAGATTAAAGAAAATTCAATTTAAACTCGACAAGTCGAATTCGTTTTAATTCGTCAAGTGACTTTTTATGGCGTGTACTGATAAATACATATGATTAATAACCAGGAGTTATGTGTGTGATGTAAACCAAGTCTTTTTCCGTGAGCTCCCCCCCCCCCCACTTTTTTTCTCCATAGTTTATTTTTTTCAAATGGTCACTTACCGTAATTCAATTCGGTAACTTATGGCATATAGGTGCACGCAGTCAATGGCGCAACAAGGGTAGGATGAAACGGCGGCGGCCCCGGGTGGCACTTTGGGGGTTAATGTATAGCATGGTAGGACTATAAATTGGCTGGAATGATACTGCAGGTAGCTAATCATAGACATCTGAGACGAAGGATATTCTTTTATTGGCTGGACTGATACTGCAGGTAGCTAATCATAGACATCTGAGACGAAGGATGTACTTTTATTGGCTGGACTGATACTGCAGGTAGCCAACCATAGACATCTGAGATGAAAGATGCATTTTTGTTGGCTGGAATGATACTGCAGATAGCCAACCATAGACATCTGAGATGACGGATGCATTTTTGTTGGCTGGAATGATACTGCAGATAGCCAACCATAGACATCTGAGATGAAGGCTGCACTTTGTTGGCTGGACTGATACAGGAGATAGCCAACCATAAACATCTGAGGTGGAGGCTGCACTTTGTTGGCTGGACTGAATACCCAACACTCAGCTTCTGGACGGTGTCGAATGTGCAAAAGGCTTTGTCTCTCGGTGAGAGGTGCATTCCAATTGGCCAGGTCATCTCGATTAAAGGCAATGGACAAAAGTCGCGTAACCAATGCCTGATATAAGGAGGGGAGGGTGGGTGGATAGATGGGAAAGGCTAATTGGACGGCAATTTATGTTCTACAAGCACGGGTTTAAGAAAAAATAGGTAAACCAGGATCAACACAATTGACTAATGGAGCACTGCTGATGACTTTTCCGACTGGCGAATTTAGACTTCCATGTACTATTTCGAGTACAGCGAATTATTTACAGTCATAATTTATGACTTGTCCACGCACCATTTACGATGACGATACACTTTTACTGCCTATGCCTTTCTGAAAGGAAACTCGCTGTAGTTCTAGTTGTTGCTAAAAGGCATTTAAAGTATTTAAAATAAAGTAATAAAATAAAGCCACCATTGGCAGTACGCTTTTAAGATAGTACAATTTATACGTCTTTGGATAGTACAATTTATAGATCAAACTCTGAGTTGGTTACCAGGTAACTACCCGAATGCTATGGCTTTGAACAGTCTCTGATGGGTAAAACAAGTCTTATATAATTTATACGTCTTAAGATAGTACAATTTATACGTCTTATACAATTTATACGTTTTAAGATTGTACAATTTAAACGTCGTATACAATTTATACGACTCGGTTATATGAAGTGGCAAGAGTCCAACTCGTTTTACAAGATTATAAATCATATAGCATGATCAAGTGCATTACATATTACAGAGATTATAATACAGAATGTATAAAACATTAGAGTACATTGAGGGGCGTAAAATTCTAAGGGCTGAAAATTTTTAGAAAATTGAATTAATTATTTGTGTTCTTAACCGTGCATCTTGCCCCTTTCCAGTTTTGGTCCTTGACATATATTTGTATAACAGTGAACATGATAGACAGAGAAGGAAATAATAATTGCTAGTTACTTTGATACTATTATTATATTTCGTCTTTCGCATGCGGAGATGACCAAGGCTTCAACCTTGTAGTAGCCTTGACTTGAGCTGTCTTTTTTTTGTTTAAAGTGAGGGAGGGCTGCTCAATTGGTCAGCCCCACTCTCACGTCCCTGCCTATTTGACCCAATGGCGTGACTCGGTCAAGACGCGTCCCACAGCGCAGGAGTTGTCGGAGTTTTTCAACGTGCCATTATCATACCGCCTACGGGACTCCATATCCGGGTTTGATTTTAGAGGTTGCTTTCTCTTAAATGAGTTGCCATCCAATGTAAACGAGTCTCATCCACCCGAGGGGGTGGGGGTGGAGGGGGGGCTGGTGTTGTTTTTTCTCCAGCAGTCCCATTGCTTGTGATCGACTCAGTTTAGACCGCTCGGCCACCCAGCCCATCAATACTAAATATGATTGTGGGATGCATAATATGTCATGTACTGTTGTGAGCCTGGCTTGACAATTGGGCCTGATTTCCCACAGGGCCAACCTAGTCCATGGTCTAGGGCGCACCAGTAAAAAAAAAAGGTCGGGGGGAGGTGGGGCGGATATACAGAAGAAAAATAACCAAATATTTACAAACTGTGCAGTATTATCTTGAAAAGGTCATATAAAATACTATAGTAGTGTAGATTTGAATTAAAAATATAATGTGGTTAAAAAAGTATTAAAATTGTGTTAAGTGATTTGCAGTTTAAGATAAGCCTTTTTTTTTTTTTAAATGTTGGGTGGGGCCGGGGGGGGGGGGGCATAACGCAGATTATTGTGTTTCGTCTGGGATGTGGAAATGTGAAAAAACTTAACAAGTTGAGCTTTAAAAGATTTCAAACATATTCATGACGTCAACAAATTTGACGATCCTCAGTTTTGTAACAGTTTGGTTTCTATCCCTTTTATAAACAACATAAGAACGATAAGGCATGAAAATTTTAAGATGTGATATATATTTGTGGTGGCCTCCCTTGATGTAAAATTATCGTTAAAATAATTTATCTAAATATTATATATATATATATATATATATATATATATATATATATATATATATATATATATATATATATATAGACTTCCATAGACAAGTTTCAACGCACTACGAAGAAGAAAATTATTTAAAGTTGATTATGATTCATTGCATAAAGAAGCGTATCAAGGCAGCCTTTGAATATAAAGGATTCCAATTGAATGTAGAGGAAACTTAAGACTCATTAACGCGCGCACAGAAACGGTGTATTTTTTTATTTTAAAAAATCTTTACACAGGGGCGTTTATTCCCCCCTCCCCTTTTGAGTGATGGAAGCCAAACGATACCCCCCTCTCCGCTGCTCCTTGGACAATTCTGCACGTAATTTAATTCGAGGGTTCAGTGTGAATATTAGCATTTGTAATACAAAAATTCACAGTTAAAAAATTATTATAACATTGTTGATTATAAATTATTTAATAAAGTTATTGATAAAAAAACTATCACAATTTCGCTAAAAGCTCAAATAATTCTTTACATTTTTTCAGAAAATCAAATTTAGAAAAATACTTAAAATAGTTTTAAAAAAAAAATGAAATTTAGTACGCTAGTCCTACCCCCCAACCCCACGCGGTTCTTAATCTGAAAAAATCATGAGTACCGTATGTCTGCCGTAATGTCTTTTGGTCATAGGTGTGTTAATAGTATAAATATAATCTTTAGTTTTACAGTTCGAACCCCAGGGAAGCCATATATTTTAAAAGAGCATTTTCCCATATTATTTTTGTTACCTGGAGAAATCCCCCCCCCCCCCCCCCCCCCCAAAAAAAAAAAAACCCATTCAAATAAAAAAAAAAATACAGTTTGGAAGCAACTGCCAACTGCTCTCTCTCTTCCTCCCCCCCCCCCCTTTTTTTATTTGTGTAGACGCCCTTTGCTTTACTTGCCCCTATAGATCTAGTATATAGTTACCGGTATAATATTTATATATTTTTTAAATTTTGCATGGAAAAAAAGTATTTCTTCTAAGACTAACTTTGTTTTTTTTATGAATCACAGTCACAGAGAATCGGCGTTTCTTAGTTTTATATTTATATGAATCACTCACAGTCACAGAAACTCGGCGCAACGTATCTTCTTTTAATTTTTATTTTAATATCGGTAACTTTCTTTTTTCGTTTTACCAAAACAACATTTTGTACATACACCTGGATACAAATCATTTTATTGTATTTAAAGTAAGTTATTGTTGTATAAAATTAATTTTATAAATTATAATTACAGAGATACGAAAATATTTGTTTTTCTTATGTTAATGCGCATGCGCGAATTCTAATGTTATATTTCTGTTTATATTTTTTCTCCTCATCAATGGCCGACTGGTTATGGGGAGGATAACTGTGATCACTTGAAGAGGTTTACCGCAGCAGCTGTTGAAGGTGGGTATTTTTTTTTATTCTTTCTTTACAATAACAAACGGAGACAATAATATAATGAAAGCCAAAGAAGGGGTACGCAGTTGAGTGTGATAGATAGTTAAGGTGGGCAATAATAATTTTTATAGTTAGGCCTATATATTTTAGTAAATTGAAGCCTATATTTATAAATAGACATATTTGTTTGAATGTTATAGTTAGTACTTAGGGTAAATGTGTAGTTATGGGTCCGCGTTTTTTACCATGACGAATAAAAAGTTTTTAAAAATGAAAAAATGATCTAAATCTATCCCTCACACTAACCTGAACCCTAAATTCCTCCCTAACCCGGTTTTGACCCTCTCCCTAACAGGGTTTTGACCCTCTCCCTAACAGGGTTTTGACCCTCTCCCTAACACAAATGACGCCACGGACCCACAACTACACATCAGCCGTACTTAGTACAATTGTACTCAGTACTGATCAGTACCGTATAGCAGAAGTTCTCAACCTGTGGTTTGCGACCGGGTCAAACGACCCTTTCACAGGGGTCACATAAGACCATCTGAAAACACATATACTCGACAGTCTACATTTTACAGTACAGTTATGAAGTCAAGTAGCAACGAAAATACTTTTGTAATCACAATGTCAATGTGGTTCTGGTTCGATCAAATTTCCGGATACGGATTTAATTTATAAGGTCATTTATTATTATTATTAGTTATCTTAAAACATTTTCTTTATGACATCCAAAATTCATGAGTGTAGACTGTAGACCATAGCCAGGCATCACTTTTTTAGGCTATGTATGTAATTTGTCATCATGACCACTGTGCGTGGCTGCATATTACAATTATTGATAGCGGCCGTGGGGTACTTAATACTTTATAGTTCAATAAATTGGTTATCCAGAATATAAATGGGAAATAAATCATTTTATATAAATAAAAAATGTTTTATAACATAAATAATTATTATTGGTAATTATTAGTTATTATACTATTATAAATGATTTAAGGAGTGGGATAAATAGCTTTTATTACACCTAATATATTTTTTTAGTTGATATATTAGGCACCCCAATACTTCGCCGCCGGCGGTAGAAAAACGAAGGCCGCCGAGCGGCGATCGCCGTGATCAGCTGGCGCTTTTTGTTTTCGGTAGATGTCGGTGTTTCGCGTTGCTTTGCGTCATTTCTAAAAATAGAGGGACTTCCTTATTTGAATTTGAATCCGCGATGCATGCCGGTTACGGGGGTATCAATAAATAGGAGATCGGACCACGCTGAGACGATCAATTGAAAGGTTGATTGGGGTAAGTGAGCTTGTTGTGCTTAATTTTTTTATTTATATCCTGTACGGACTTGGAAATTATTTGTACGCATAGTTTATATGTTTTAAAAGGGGAAACACTTTTTTAAAAGAGTACTGATCATCAACGAACTTTATTAGAGCTTGTTCGCCGTGACTAAAAATTCAAGGCTTCCAAGCCGTGGCCATTTTTTTTCACTCGATCTACCGGAAGTGATATATCTCTAATGTAAACAGTGGTTATTATTATTTAAAACCTTTTTGAAACAACTAGATAAATATTTCCTGCATTATAACTGTTGTTTGAATCTAAATATACACTTTTCATAACTGGTTTTTAATAATAATTACAATTTAGGCCTATTATAGTTCAAATATAAGAACATGCTTTGAATCAATAATACATGTAAATAATACTAAGTCTAAGTTTAGTAAGACAGCAAAGACAAAGAGATCAAGGTGCGCTGACATGCCAAGACCAATGAATTATTAAGTTATTAAAAATTATAAATGTACATAAGCTAAAGAACATTGTGTGGCCTATTTAAAATTGTTGCATCATTATTTATATGATACTATGTGTATTCTTAATTAGTAGTCCTGGTCTTTTTTTTTTTCAGAGTTACAGATTATTTCCTGTGATTCTGCGATTGTGCTCTGTTTGTGTTTTATCTCTGCAATTACAGTCTTATAACTATTATTAATGAAAATTTGATTGCAGTAGCTTTATTAGTTTAAAAGTTATGTATTTAAATGTAAAAAATGTCTCGGCCGCGGGCGCTTTTCATCAAATATTTTTATAAATTTACATAAATTTTTCTGGTCTGTATTTCAGTTATTTTAAATGTGCCTTACTTTTAGATGGACATAATCTGTTTGTATTGAAAATTTTATAGCAGTAGCTTAATTGGTTTAGTAATTATGTCATTTTTTGTAAAATTAAATTTTTCGACAATTGTCGTTATCCACCCCCTGTGCTCATAAAATCATATTTTAACAAATATAATAAATTCATTCACAATTCATGTGTTTTGTTTTGTTACACATTGTATTGTAAATGTCTCCTCCAAATCTGAGAGCTCTAACTTTAATAGCTAAAAAGATACAAGCAAAATAGTACAAAAAGTGTAATAATGCGATCACAGCTTTAAAAATTAAATACAAAGCCGAATAGTGGGGAAAAATAAATGACTAAAAAATTCATAACTTTTCTCCTATAAGTCATAGAAAGATTATCTTGGTGTCATTGGAAAGCTTAGAGCCAGCTCTTTCCAATGACATGCTCTTTGTGTATGTCTGATGTATTTGAAAATTTGAGTTGGAGTGCCTAGATATATACTTATATTATATATATATTTATATATATATATATATATATATAATGCCTATATAAAGTATAGACTTATACTATATTATAGTATAGGTCTATATCCAAACCAACTTATTTGTAGGGCCTATTATAATAAATTATTATATATGTAATGATTTTTTTGGGCTATGTAACTATATTTTAATGAATACTATGATTCATAAGGTATGCCCTTAGCATATTGCATTATTAGTAGAGCGCAAAGAACCTTAAGCAAAACTCACTATGCCCCCTTCCTCATTCATAGATAAATTGCATGGCAAACATAGCCCTTACCTGACGTATTAAAATTTGAGCCCTGGGAAGCTGCAATCACTCAAAGCACTCAACTTGCCCCACCCAGTCACCTCGTAAAAATTAATAATGACATTGACATTATTATTTAAATTATTAGGTCTACTATTTAGGGACTTAATTATCTATATTATTTACAGTAGCCTTCATTCGGCTAATAATTGTGAGTGCATTGTTTATTTAAATTAAATAAAAGGCCTACTAACTTAACTAGGCCTTTTCATTAATATTAATACTATTATTTTGAGTAGTAGTATTGCTAGTATTAGGTTGTAGGGCCTACTAGATATTGATTAGACTCAGAGGTTTAGGGCTTATTAAAGTCACAAGTGATTTTTATAGTTTCCAACTAAAAAGAAAAAGTGGCTGAAACTAAAAGGCCAATTACAATTTTTAAAAATATTTTACAGCCTTCTACTTCTAAGCTTCTGCATAGCTCTAGTTTACTATTACTAAAGATAACTTTTGAGAAGGGAATTAACAAACAACCACTACTATTCACTACATTACAATAGTTTCAAAAACTCTTCTATTTCTTAGCTGTATGAATACTATCTCATCTGTCAAAGGTTGTTAAGGAGAACTTTTAAGAGTGACTTAGCAAAACACTTATTACATTCACTACACTACAGCAATCTTAATAATTCTTAATAATTACTGGTGGTTATCTAGTAATACTGTCTGCTATCTCGGTTGCTAAGGAGAACTTTAGAGAAGTGTGACTAAGCACTACACTATTTATTTTTAGTATTAAGCCTAGTTAGCAACCAGCCATTAGGGCTATGAATGCCCTTACACTCATACCTTTCTTACTTACTTAAGCCTGGATCATAGACCGTCTACAACAATTGTCCATTATCTTAGTCCTGTGCTTTCGTTTCCAGTTGCTTCCATGTTTATACCATACTTTCTGTGCCTGCCTCTAGCTCATGTCTCCATTTATTTGTTGGCCTTTCTCTCTTCCCTTTTCCCTGTAGATTTCATGTTAGAGATTGTCTGGCGATGTTATCTGAGATTTTCGAAGAGTGTGCCCTTTCCACCTCCATCTTTTCGTTATGATGTCATCAACAATAGGCTCCTGGTATGTCCTTTCCAGTAAGTCTTTGTTGGTAATGATGCTTGGCCATTTCATGTTCTGGGTCTTTCTAAGGCTAGTGTCTGTGAAGGTCTGTTTTTTCTGAGTTATGCTCGCTGTTCTCCAAGTTTCGTCTCCAAAGAGTACAACTGTTTTGACATTTGTGTGGAAAATTATGCCTTTGGTTTGCAGAGTCAGCTCCTTTGACGCCCAATCTTTCTTTAATAGCACCTAGCCTTTCCTATTCTAGGCCTAACAATGCTAACATCACCTTCAGATCCAACATTTATGTCATTGGTGCTGCCCAATTAGATGAAGGTCTCCACTTCTTCCAGTACATTTCCTGCTAACGAGACATGCTCTTGGTTGTCTGAGTTTACCTTCATGATCTTTGTCTTGCTTTTGTTTATACCGGGATTGAGTCTGAGCTGTGCTGAAATGGTGGCTACATCTTTTGCCGTCTGCTGCTGGTTGTGGGACAGACGTGCAATGTCATCTGCAAATCTAGGTCATTCAGTTGTTCCCACTGTCTCCACTGTATCCTGTACCTCTTTTTGTCTGTGGATTCTTTCATTATCCAATCAAAAGCGAGGATGAGTAGGAAGGGGGGACAAGAGACAACCTTGTCTCACTCTTGTCTCATGTTTCCACTGTAAAAGTATCTTTGAGTCTACCTCCATGTATCACTATCACGCTGCATGTCATTACTTCATATAAACTATGGATGATCCTGACTAGTATTCGTGGTATCGCATAATGCTGAATGAGTTTCCACAAGGTTTGGTGGGCCAGGTTATCAAAGGCTTTTTCATAGTCTATGAAATGTAGATATAAAAAAAAGGGGGGGGGGGATTTCCATTGGATGAACTGTTCCGTAAGATGTGTAGTGTTGCAATTTGGCTGCTTATTACATTATTTAAAAAACAAATTATAATTGTAAATGAGTGTAAATAGTCATATAATTTTTAGGCTTTTAACAATATAAGATTAATTTAATGTGTGTCTGTCTGTGCACTGCAGATGGCTGGTTAGAATGTTGGCACACTTAGTGCAAGAGAAGTCAAAAGTTGGCCTCTCTTCACCTGTAGATTCTGTTTGTAGCAAATGGCTAGGGCGGTATGTTTGCGATCATGGTGCAGGAGCTGATGTATGGAACAAAAATAAGGTCAAGTAGCATGGGCAGTCAATATAAATGATATTGATGTAGGAATACGATATTTTGAGAATTAGAGGAAAGTAAATTGAGCAACAATAATAACATCGCTGCTTGAATGGATTTGCAAAATCTGTAGCATCTATTTTGCTCCTACCTGCTCCTCAACAAAAAAGGATTCGACCAATGCGAGTAGCTGCCAGGAGACAGGGAGAGCTTATGGCAATTATTGCTCACTCTGGCAATGCTTCTATTTTTAGTGCTGAATAGTTGGATGAGGATGATGTTAACTTGACTGGTTCCCGGTATATCAGTTCTGCAAGATGAAAATGATAAATCAGCTACTATAGACTATGCCCATTGGGGGGGGGGGGGTAATTTCAGGTTTTTTTGCAGGGGTGGGGGCAAAACCAAAACTTGGTCTGCTTGTTAAGTTGCTTATTACTGGAGGCGCCACAGTATATAGCAATTGAAATACAACCTGCTAATTCGGGGGGGGGGGGCATTTTGCCCCCCTGCCCTACCCAAATGATGTCCCTGATGCCCACTGTTACGATAGAGCAACACTTGGCTACTCCATGGGAAAGATGAAAGCAGCTAGAAACTAAACTATAATTTTCAGCTTTACTTACGATACGAAACGATTCTTTTATTGATCCAAAAAAAATGGAAATGTTATTTGACTGCAGTGTACATTTTCATCCCCTCCCCTCATTTGGCTTAACCACCCCCCCCCCCCCCCCAGTTGCTGATGTCCGCAGATACGGTTTAGGGTAATTTACAGTGAGAAATGCCAGGAAATATAATGATTATAAAGAGCACAGACTCACTAGATTTAAGTTTATAAATAAGTAGGGCATATATGAGTCCATCCATATATTACTTACGCACTGTGGAAGGGGGGTGTCGTAATGGTGCGTTAAGGGTGGGGGCTGGGTTGGCAGAAGGTGGCATACAATTAATAATAAATTAATACAAAAAACTAACAACATTAGTGATAGCTAGTTCTTTTAATTAAAAAGACTGAAACTGGCTATCCATGACATATCCAATGATACCTCGCCTCCAGACAAAATGTGACGCACCCGATTATCATGTGTATTATTTCAGTTAGCTGAATCTTTCTAACATGAAGAAACAAAATTCATCGCAACAGATGTATGAGTATGATGTATGGCTTTCAAAATCTAGTGCTAGGCCAACTTACCTATTTGAATTTCCCGAAGAAAGATTTCCGTTACAACCGCGCACCCTCCTCCCCCAACCCCGGAAAGCTGATAATTAAAACAAAGTGGCTATAGGTACACGGGTACCAGAATTGAGAGGTTGGGATTAAAAAACTATTAAAAATATTATTGTTGTGATGTTAAGACCAAATGAGGTATCAAATGAAAGATAATTGAATGTACTATACGTTTGTAAACTTAATTCTTCAGTTTTACTAAAATAAACTACCACAAATGACATCCGAATAACATTGAGCCTAATTAAACATTTATATCGGAGTGATTTCCTACCTTGTGTGAAAAAAAAAAAGTATGGCTAATAATAGATTCATTCACTAGTTTGAACAGACGAAGGAATACAATTTTTTTTTCAAGTGACCCCGTGACCTACCGGCATTGGCTGGTCATATAAATATAATCTCTGCTTCCCGTATGTGTAAACGATGGGGCGCGTCACTTGTGAGGCAGCACCTCCAGTGAGTGAATCAGCAGTGTTGCTGCTAACAAGGGCCAGTGATCCTTTAGTGATCAACTGTCAGCTATTACACAGAGTTCGTAAGTGAACACCGGTATTCCATGCTTAAAGTATATACTATTTTTTTAAAGATAACCTTTATTAATTATTACATTCAGTTGATAACTAAATGTGCTAAAATTCAAATAGTGTATAATTTCTAAATGAGTATTTCCTTCATTGTGGCAATGTAAAGATTACAAGCTCTAAACCTACCCTATCTTGTACGGGATGGCTTTAAAAAGACAGTGACAAAAAACTTCTATTTTTAAGTAGCAGTTGAGTTCCAACAAATTAGCTGGATTAAATATTAAACATAAAACTAGATTAGTATTGACCCAGTTTTCTAAATGTCAAAATGAAGCATCCTGCTAGCTTTTTGTTTTGTACATAGTTCTAAAATGTTAATCTATCCAGCTTAATTAATAAACTAGTAAAAAAAAATCAGTTGAATAGAATTGTGGCTTAATCATTTATGACCCCCCCCCCCCCAAAAAAAAAACAAACAAACAAACAACACATACACATTCGGATTCCACATGCCTCCCATCCATCTTATACCATTCAACCACATCCTACACCCCCCTCACGGCGGCTTCCTACCCCACTCCCACTACTTTCTACCCCCCTCCCACCACTTCCTACCCCCCTCCCACCACTTCCTACCCCCCTCCCACCACTTCCTACCCCCTTCCCACCACTTCCTACCCCCCCTTTCACATCTTCCACCCTATGCCTTACCTGCTCCCACAATAAACTGAAAGGCTATTTTATGTGTAGACTTAATTAATATTACTTCCCATTTCTCTGTTGACATCACAGAGAAGCACACAAAATATAGACAAAAAGAGAGAGTAAAAGAAAGAAACAGGGCAAAAAAGTAAGCATTTAATGAAATGTAAGATAAGATTCTTTATTGATGCAAATAAATGGAAATATTTTGCATTGCACATATTCATTTTGAGCACATAAAATAATAGCATATTTAAACCAAGACAACATTTTACTAATATAACAATTTTTACAAAAGACATCTAAAGTATTTCTCTATCGTGGAAGTCAGCCATAACTGTACTCCTTTAGTAACAGTAATGACTTAATTAGTGAAAGTGATCATTTAGATTTGGTGATTGCTGGGGGAGCATGCTCAAAAATTCGTACAATCTGGGGAAAAAAATAAATAGTATATCTTTCAGTCCTAACTTTAAGAGAAAGATTTCGCACCTGATCGAGCTGATCTTAGGTACATGTGATGATGAGGGCAGGGCGTATCATCCAAATTATTTTTATTTTTACAACAGCATTTTTCTTCAAATAGTTCCTCAAAAGAAGGATGTTTAATTTGTGTAATGTTAATGGCTTTCTTGATTAGTCTATTTAATCAGTGTTTGATGTGAGTCAATGAATTCCCATACCAGCAGGTGATACTGAAGTTTAGTTGGTTTCCAAAAATTTTGCACTCTAGAACAAGTTAATAACTTGTTTGTTTACACCAAAATTGTAAAATAATTTAAGATAGAAAAGTCTTTGCCTTTTTTAAAAAACAGAATTGCCTCAGCCTCAAGCTGTTGTAGTGTACTTTGTTTTTTAAGAAATTAAATTTCATAAATCTAAAAAGGTATATGCAGTCTCTTTTACATTTTGATCATGTAATTTCTCCATAACTACAGACAACTGAAAAATGTGCATGATTCAAATAACTTAAATAATGACATGGATTTGGGGGATTGCACTATTTCAACATTTTCTAATTGAAGATACAAACCATTTGAGCTATCTTTAAATATGATGACAATGCTACTATTTCTGTGTTACCTCCATATACTCTGACCCCGTGCATAAGCATCCTGTGCCTTTCTTTTGTGCTTTAGATAAACAGAGCAAATCCAGTCCAGCTGTCACACATGCCTGAATCTGCTTGTTGCTAATGTAGTTTCCTCATTTTATTGTAAGTGAAACAAACACGCCTTGCGTTAATGCTTTAATATATTCCATTTGCAGAATGAGCCGCCTCGTTACCGTGGTGAAGTGCCTTCTAAGGCCAACTCAATGTCTCAGTGGTGTCAACAGTAGGTGTAGATTTCTCAAGTGGCCCATCCAAGTTTCCTCAGGTAACTATTTTATACTTTTGTTTTAGGCTGCGACTATTCGCACCCGGGAATCAGAAGTGAGAGGTTGGGATTAAAAAAACAATTTAAAATATTATGGTTTGGTTTGTAAGACAAAATTCGGTATCAAATGAAAGATAATTAAATGGACTGTACGTTTGCAAACTTACTTCTTCAGTTTAACTAAAATAAACTACCACAAATGACATCCGAATAGCATTGGGTCTAATGGGACCTGGGTGCGAATGGCGGCGCCGCGTGTCAGGGACCTTACAAACCCAACTATAATATTTTAAATAGTTTTTTAATCCCAACATCTCACTTCTGGTACCCGGGTGCAAATAGCCACTTCTTTAGTTTTAACCACCGGAACTTTCTGCTTCATCAACCTGATCCCAAATCAAGGTCTATGGTTAATTCAGGACTATAACTTATAACAAACATGTTTAATGGAGCAACACTTTTTAAAATAAAAATGTTTTATCAGACTTAAATTGATCTTTTTTTTTTAATTCTTTTTTTTTTTTTTTTTTTTACATACAAAAAATGTTTTGTTTTTTGCTTAATCCATTTTTCTTGGCTATTCAGTGAGGTTAAAGCTTAGAGAAATTTAACAATTATTGTTACATTACATCAGCTTCTGTGTTGTACACATGAGAAAGAGACTTGTTGACCATTAGAGAGATTTAGTTATTTTTTAGTTTTGTTAGCCTGTTCTCTTGTTGCTGTACTTGACAAAAAGAGAAATTAACATGAAGTCTTATCTTAATTTTTTTAAAATCACAACTTTCTTACTTCCTTGCTGCATTTAAAAATACAATTTTTAATAAATATATTGTAAAGAATTTTATTGGGCACATTCTCTTTTATAAGCATCATTTTGAGATTTCTTTTCATAACCTATAACATTGCACTGTCTGGAACATATAACATTGCACTGTCTGGAACATATAACATTGCACTGTCTGGAACATATAACATTGCACTGTCTGGAACATATAACATTGCACTGTCTGGAACATATAACATTGCACTGTCTGGAACATTTTAATTTGTAAACGCTAGAAGCATTAAAATGTTTTTTATTTTAAGTTCAAATACAAAAAAAAAAAAAGCTACCCTCAAATAAATCTTCATTTAACATCCATAACAGTTGTATAATGCCCCAGTTATATTTTATCAGCACTGGGTCTTCTTAACAGGGTTACAATTTGATCTAGTCAGCACAATGTTTCTCAGATATTGCTTTACCCCCATGTCAAAATTGGTACTGCCATAGATTATTTATTTAAAGCAAAGTACTGATTAGGTAAAGCATATGGTAAACAATATTTAACGAGTGCATTGATTGTGTCTGTTACATGATAGGACTTTGGGAAGTATAAACTGAGGTCCTCACTAAAGGAGAGTTTGAGTTGTAATCTGAATAAGAAATGGCTTTAAAAGCTCATTAAAACACAGCATGTGATTATAATGAAATCAGCTCTTTATCTGCTACAATGTGTAACTTGGGGAATCTGTTATCGGGGCTAATACTTGAAGTTATCCGAGTGGACAGCTCTTGCTTTCCTCTCAGATACTACATTGCAGCTAAGGGTTTATTTTAAATTTTATATTGTTTTTACTGTTATTTGTTAGGCAAAGGTTTCTTGCCGACATGACATGTTTCTTGTTTTGCTGTGCCTTTTTTTGGGGTCAGATTTTCCCATACGTCGTTTCACTTATTTCCTTCTTCCTAACCTGATTGCAGTCTCTCCCCTTATTGTCATCATTTATTTAATAATGCCTTATCAGTTTTAACCATACTCCTCTAGTCAAACTGGCAGTCAAAGTACTTAATCTGTATAATAATTAAACAAATCTAAGAGTAGACGGCTAGCCAGAGATGGGTAAATTCTCTAAACCCCACTTTAACTTGTCAGAGTGGGGCAGAAGGACTTGTGTGCATCAGGCAATAACAGGGTGGAAACTTGTCTAGTTCTAAGAAAGTGTAACGTGAGAAGTTTGGATAAAACAAAAACAGTTTGTAGGTTGCAACAATTATATTATTGACATGTTTTGAAAGGGGAGAAGAAAACTTATCATTGGGCAGTCAGGGAGCAGCTGATGGTTGATACAGCAGCCTAGATGTGAGAGGTCAGGGGGGTGATGACAGACATGGGATGATGTATTGCCAGTGCTGGCCATTATGGATGAAGTGGTGAAGTGGAAGCTGAAAATGGAAAATAATGTGGCTTCTTTTATATATTATCATTCCACAATATAAGTGGTTTTTCTGTCCCTATGATCGAGATGTGTTCTTTTTATGATACAGTCAACATTGGTTTACTAACAAACAAATATTAAAACAGCAAAAGTAAAATTGCATGTGCATAGAAAAATCAGATTTTTTTTAGATGTGCATTTACTGTTAAAGCGATCATTGATTGATGGTTATCAGGTATTCCATTTGTGAGTCAATGACTTAAAACCTTTTTTTTCCATTGACCTGCAGTTTTTGTGTTATCATGGGAACTACAACAGCTTGGAGAACAACAAATTTTCACATTAAAAAAAACAACAAACTATTAGTTTAGAGAGATAGCATGTTGGGAAGATAAATTAGTTCAAAAATTTTATCTTTGTAAATGTCACTGGCTGATAACGAAAGTTCTTTCACAAGGTCATTCTCTTCATTTTTTTTGTCAATTGATTTTTAGATGTAAATTACCTTTGGAATAAAAATAAAATAACATTGAAGATAGGCACTTCAATTTGACGGATCAAGGCTTGAAGATATTGTCTTGGTTCTGAAGATATTTTAATGGAAATTTGAACTTAATATAAATTCAATGACATTAAAGATGATGTTCTCTTTATCTCACAGGTGCCCCACATATTTTACTGAGGCACAGCTCATCCACCGCTGCGGCCGGTGATCAAGATTGTAAACGTATCTTCCTGTCAGAGACCAGGGGCAGTGCCCGGCATAAGAAGTCGGCGCAGGATAAAGCCCAGCTGGTCATATTTGACAAGGATGGAACCCTGATATGTTTCCACTCCATGTGGTCTTCCTGGGCAGATAAGGTTATTGACAGGTCAGCATGACCTATAAACTAGAACTCTAGAATTAAATGTGGGTAGGCTGATTGGGGAATGAATGTTTGTCAGTTATGTTGAGATGTGTAGTAAAATGCTATTAATGGCATGAAATGCACAAAAGTTCTGAATAAGTGTACTAAGGAAAATGAATTTCACCAAAAACAAGCTTGAAGCTATCAGCTATCACAGAAGGCTGAAATTAACATAATTCAGATGGGCTCATTTAAACTTAAACCGCACATGCAATAAAAATTTGAACAGTGTCGTGAATTTATTCGCGTGACTCCGTTGCCTAGGGTGTGACATTTGGAGCACACTGTACAGCACTACACCAAAAACACTTGACACAAATTTTGTTCCTGTCATTAATTATGAACTGTTATTCTACTACAAAATTTAGTCGAACCCGATCTCCTATTAGTAATGTGGGTTCCCCGATCTCCCATTAGTAATGTGGGTTCCCCGATCTCCCATTAGTAATGTGGGTTCCCCGATCTCCCATTAGTAATGTGGGTTCCCCGATCTCCCATTAGTAATGTGGGTTCCCCGATCTCCCATTAGTAATGTGGGTTCCCCGATCTCCCATTAGTAATGTGGGTTCCCCGATCTCCCATTAGTAATGTGGGTTCCCCGATCTCCCATTAGTAATGTGGGTTCCCCGATCTCCCATTAGTAATGTGGGTTCCCCGATCTCCCATTAGTAATGTGGGTTCCCCGATCTCCCATTAGTAATGTGGGTTCCCCGATCTCCCATTAGTAATGTGGGTTCCGCTAACAAGCTCAGGCAAAGAACCACACACAGGAAAGGGATCTCTGGCAACACTGCTATTACTACTAACACAAGCTAACAGTAACACTGATACGTTCAGGAAAGGGGTCTCTGGCAACACTGCTATTACTACTAACACAAGCTAACAGTAACACTGATACGTTCAGGAAAGGGATCTCTGGCAACACTGCTATTACTACTAACACAAGCTAACAGTAACACTGATACGTTCAGGAAAGGGATCTCTGGCAACACTGCTATTACTACTAACACAAGCTAACAGTAACACTGATACGTTCAGGAAAGGGATCTCTGGCAACACTGCTATTACTACTAACACAAGCTAACAGTAACACTGATACGTTCAGGAAAGGGATCTCTGGCAACACTGCTATTACTACTAACACAAGCTAACAGTAACACTGATACGTTCAGGAAAGGGATCTCTGGCAACACTGCTATTACTACTAACACAAGCTAACAGTAACACTGATACGTTCAGGAAAGGGATCTCTGGCAACACTGCTATTACTACTAACACAAGCTAACAGTAACACAGATACGTTCAGGAAAGGGATCTCTGGCAACACTGCTATTACTACTAACACAAGCTAACAGTAACACTGATACGTTCAGCGTCCTACCCACTCGCTCTCCCCTGCTCTACTGACCTCCTCCACACTACTACCGTACTGCCCCTTTTAGTATCCCTTCACTTTATGGTACTGCTGCCCTTATAGTCCGCCTCCCACAAAACTGACTCTCTGGGATTCTAGCACCTTGACAAACAGTGTTTCAGTAATTAAAATTAGTGATGGGACGATACCAACATTTTTAACGATTCCGATACGATTCCGATTCTACCCAATTATCCCGATGCCCGATACGATTCCCGATACGATTCCGATTCTGATTCCTGGCCATTATTACATATATGTATTACTGTGCCCAGATATTAACATATTTAATTAATATAAAAGTTGAGAATTGATTAGAAAAGTTTATTAACCTGCTATTGAAGCTTTACAATATGCTAGATAACAATGTATTGGAAAGGTTTTATATAAACACATCTATCAATAATTCCATTTTAAAAATACAAAGATGTAGTATTGAGTTCAAAATAATATAAATAATTCCATTTTAATGAGAAAAACTTCATTCAGTTAAGAATCGTTTTGGTATCGGAATCGGGTCTGAATTATTCAGCTCCGATACCGATTCCCGATGCTTTGGAAAAATCCCGATATTTCGATTATTCCGATACGATTCCGATTAATCGTCCCATCACTAATTAAAATAGAGAACAGCAAATAACATTTCCCATCCAAATCGTGAATAGCGATGAAATTTTTAATGTTACAAGCGCCCTCTACCCCCAACCCCCTTCTCAAATAAAAGCTAAGTAATTATTTAGTTTTTATTTTAGATTAAATCTCAAAACAAATGTCTGAAATTTTTTTTATCCACATGCCTTTTAGAGTTGTCTCCTCTCAAACTAGAGTGAGGGAGACAACTGAAAATTATTTAAAAACATAATTTTAAAAAAAAAACATGAAAGGAAATCTGCTCTCCTTATTCAGGGGGCTATGCTCAATTTTTCCCCCCTCGTATGATTATATGTTCACTTGGAAGAAAAAGGGTCGAGCACCTCATTTACGTTACATTGCATCTTGGCCTGCATTGTCTAAAATATTTAATGCTTGGTCCTTGAAAAAATAGACATCCAATCCAGAAGGATGATACAAATTATTTTTTGGAGTAAGAGATGAATTATTGAATTGCTTTAGAAACAGGCCAAATGTGAATAAAGGTGTACCTTTGGTAAAGGAAGAGAGAATAACTCATTTAATTAATGAGACATGAGGCCATCGAATAGAGCGGAATAAGAGTTGTTGATAATCAGTCTTAGCAGAGTTTCGTGTATCAGAGGCGGGGAGTGAACATTTATTTTTTTGACATTGTTTTATTCAGCATTGCTAAAAAGGTTGAACTTGAAGTCCACGAAAAACTGTACAATGCTTTGGGGGTCTGTCCCAAGACCAAAAGAATATTCCCTGGTCTCCTTGCTGAGAAGACAACTCCAGTCATCCAGGATGAGCTGGTCAAGCTGTTGGTCAACGAGGGAGTAGATGCGGCCAGGGCCACACAAGCTGTGGTCAGTAGTTGGATAGAAGGGGACACCGGCGTGGGGAACGCTGCCAAATCTGTGCACCCAGAAATCAGGACGTTGTTCAAAATCCTTAAAGACAAAAAAATAAAGGTTAGCAGCTCTGACATGGCCACTGCTAACTTTTGCCAAGTTGTTGCTTTAGTCTGCCATGTTTACTGTTAGCTTTAACCTAATGTTTCATTTGCGATTAGACTTTATATTTATTACCAATTTTGATTGATTAATTTGGGACTCATAAGATTTTTTAAATTTTTTATTTTGCTCTGTACCAAGAAACTAAGTTATTAAAATTGTTATTCCAAGATGTTCAGTTTGATTATAAATGTAATGATTAGTATAAATGTAATGATTGATTAGCACAAATGTAATGATTGGTATAAATGTAATGATTAGATTTTATTTGGGTGGGTATCATATTTGAAAAGTGTGCTTTTTTTTGTTAGCCATGTGTGCTGGTGCATTGCATTTGATGTGGATATTAAATTTCTAGATTGCCATATGTACCGCAGACAACAGGAGAGGAACGATGAACACACTACGTCATCTCGGACTGTCTCAATATGTGGACATGGTCGTGTGTGGAGATGACCCTTGCACTGAACCGAAGCCGTCTCCACACAACGCATGGAAGATATGTGGTGCTCTAGAAGTGGATCCAAGGGTGCGTTGATAGAGTAATATTTTCTTTCTCCTGATGGCAAAGTTGGGAAAAAAGAAAAGCACCAACACAAATAATGTTAATTTAAAAGGGAAAAAAAATATGAATGAAATGAAATGTATCCCCATAGCAGTGCATAAGAGGACTTCTAATACATTCAGCGTGCTAACAAACCCATAAGCCTAGATACAAGACAAATTTGTTACAAGTCCTAGTCATATGTTGTTGTGGTCTTGGTTCTCATCATGATTTACCCATCAGAAGATGTAAACTGCACAAGCGTCCGTGATTCAATACTTTTGTTGTATAAAGAATTTTGAAACACTTTCTTAAATTGTCACAATTGTTACAATTAAGCTGCTGAAAGATTTTTTTGTTTGTTAATAAAATCTCAGTTATTTGACAAAAGTTGATGGCAAGTAAAATCGTACCGGCTTCAGCATTTACTACTTTAGTTGTCTGTCTACTGTATTGGTCTGTCTCCTGGTCATCTGTCTACTCTAATCATCTGTCTACTGAAGTCATCTGTCTACTGTAATCATCTGTCTACTGAAGTCATCTGTCTATTGTAATCATCTGTCTACTGAAGTCATCCATCTACTGTAATCATCCGTCTACTGTAATCATCTGTCTACTGAAGTCATCTGTCTACTGTAACCATCTGTCTACTGTAATCATCTGTCTACTGATGTCATCTGTCTACTGTAATCATCTGTCTACTGAAGTCATCCGTCTACTGTAATCATCTGTCTACTGAAGTCATCTGTCTACTGAAGTCATCTGTCTACTGTAACCATCTGTCTACTGAAGTCATCTGTCTACTGTAATCGTCTGTCTACTGATGTCATATGTCTACTGAAGTCATCCGTCTACTGTAATCATCTGTCTACTGATGTCATCTGTCTACTGAAGTCATCTGTCTACTGAAGTCATCTGTCTACTGTAACCATCTGTCTACTGAAGTCATCTGTCTACTGTAATCGTCTGTCTACTGATGTCATCTGTCTACTGAAGTCATCTGTCTACTGAAGTCATCCATCTACTGTAATCATCTGTCTACTGAATGCTTCTGTCTACTGATGTCATCTGTCTACTGATGTCATCTGTCTACTGATGTCATCTGTCTACTGTAATCGTCTGTCTACTGATGTCATCTGTCTACTGAAGTCATATGTCTACTGAAGTCATCCATCTACTGTAATCATCTGTCTACTGATGTCATCTGTCTACTGTAATCATCTGTCTACTGAAGTCATCTGTCTACTGATGTCATCTGTCTACTGATGTCATCTGTCTACTGATGTCATCTGTCTACTGTAATCGTCTGTCTACTGATGTCATCTGTCTACTGAAGTCATCTGTCTACTGAAGTCATCTGTCTACTGAAGTCATCTGTCTACTGTAATCGTCTGTCTACTGTCATCTGTCTACTGTAATCATCTGTCTACTGAAGTCATCTGTCTACTGTAATCATCTGTCTACTGAAGTCATCTGTCTACTGATGTCATCTGTCTACTGATGTCATCTGTCTACTGATGTCATCTGTCTACTGTAATCGTCTGTCTACTGATGTCATCTGTCTACTGAAGTCATCTGTCTACTGAAGTCATCTGTCTACTGTAATCGTCTGTCTACTGTCATCTGTCTACTGTAATCATCTGTCTACTGAAGTCATCTGTCTACTGTAATCATCTGTCTACTGTAGTCATCTACAGTCATCCGTCTACTGTAATCATCTGTCTACTGATGTCATCTGTCTACTGAAGTCATCTGTCTACTGAAGTCATCTGTCTACTGAAGGTGCTGGGTGGCCGAGTGGTTTAAACTGAGCAAAATCTCAAGTTGATGGTCTGGAGTTCAATCCCCGCCAAAGCCCAGTCAAGCAAACACACCACCAGTACCCCGGGTGGATGGGACTCGTTAACCTTGGACGGCAACTCATCTAAGAGAAGGAAACTCTGAATTCAAACCCGGCGATGGAGTCCCGATAGGCGGATAACATTGATACAATGAAACATTCCGGCAACTCCCGGGTGGATGGGACTCGTTAACCTTGGACGGCAACTCATCTAAGAGAAGGCAACTCTGAATTCAAACCCAGGAGATGGGGAGATGGAGTTCACATGCGCCTAACTGGCAGCAGTGATGCCTCTCGAACATCGAACCTTGTAACGCGCTTCGAGCCTTTGGGAATGAAGCGTGATTTCTCAAATTTCTCAAATAAATTTCATTATTATTATTATTATTACTGAAGTAATCTGTCTACTGAAGTCATCTGTCTACTGATGTCATCTGTCTACTGAAGTCATCTGTCTACTGGAGTCATCTGTCTACTGAAGTCATCTGTCTACTGAAGTCATCTGTCTACTGTAATCGTCTGTGTACATAATTCATAAAACAACGCTACACCAGCAGCTGAAACTGAGCCAAGAATTTTTTTCAGTCATTAAAATCCTGCTGACTTTGTTCTCTGCATTCCAGTATGCTGTGATGGTGGGAGACACCAAAGCTGATGTTGGCATGGGCCATGCAGCCAAGCTTGGCTGGGTGGTCGGTGTGCTCAGTGGCATCGGTGACACCAGAGACTTACTGCCGGAGGCCAACTACATCATTCAGAAGTAAATAGTTTTACAGTAATAATTCTTGCATGTCTCTTAAATCAACAGTGATGTTGATTTCATTATCCTGTTCTTGTTATTCTAGCTGCAAGGCATTCTGTTTTTTTTATTTCTTTCACATTGTTTTGTTCATGTGTTTTTATCACCGATGAGTTTTCCTAAAATGGGCGAATCTTATGTTTAGCAAAATGGTATTTTTGTTATGGCACAAACACTGGTTTGGAATGGGCATGCACTGTGAGAAAAATTGGCCTGTCGCTAAAAGCTTTTCCTTCGCTTACCAGCTGATTTCTCATGTCTTAAATTTAATCTACCAATGACTGGCTTTGAGCAGATGATTTTGATTCATTAAATTTATGATTTATGCTAAGTACTTCAACCATCTTAACTATCTTTATTATAATAGGTAATATATATAACAAGAAATAGAAGTAGGTTTTTATTGACAGTGTCAAGGATCTCCTGCCCCTCATACTGCCGTACGATGACTGGGTCAACTTCTACACCTACTCATCACATGAACGTGTCCTGAGGGAGCCGCTGGACATAGACAGGGGTCAGAGGGCAGCTGAGGGCCGTATCGACATGGAGAAGTATGATGTCGTCATCTTTGACCTGCATGGGACGTTGGTGTGTTCTCCCAATATGTATATGATGTGGTTGGAGAAACTAGCCAACAGGTAAATTACTGGTATTGTACTCTAAGGAACATGTTCATTATTGGCTACTTACACAAGGGAACATAAATTATCGGCATTGTATCCTAGCAAATGTGTGCGGATTGTAACAGCAATTTAAATATGCAAAACAAAAAATGTATCTATTGGTTGATGATTGACTTGTTGAAGCAAGCGCTGAGGTGCCCGTCCCATGCTCCCTTGCACTGGGTGTAACTTTAACCAGAGGTAAGGCGGCCCTCATCAACTCAGTGTTATCAGCTGCCTTAAGTGTGATGCTCAGACCTACCTGCACACATAGGTATAGAACTCTGCATGGAGTAAAACAATGAGTCATTAAAATAATTTGTGGCCATGTAAAATACACAATTCAATGCAAAGTATTTTCTTCTCACTTTTGATGAATTCAAGTATCTAAAAAAAGCTTTACTTGCATTACATTTATAAACATTAGAAAAATTCTGATTATAAATGTTTATTAATATAATGTTAACACCCCTCTCTCCCCCCACATCCCACCCACTCACCACATAGACTTGAAAGCAAGACTGGCATGAAACTGGCACCTCTCATCTACCAACACCTGGGAGTGTCTGAGGAAAGCAAGACAGTACAAAATGTATTACTAGAACCAGGTTCCCACACACAACTAAAAGAGGCTCTTGTCAAGCTGCTCAGAAATGAAGGATTTCATTATGAGGAAGCTATCATCACTATTAACCAGGTCAGCATTATCATCTTGACAGGCAGGCATCCAGCAGTGCAGAAATAGCATATTAGTAGTCAGGCCTAGAGTAGTGTAGACATATATTAGTAGTCAGGCCTAGAGGAGTGTAGACATCTCATATTAGTAGTCAGGCCTAGAGTAGTGTAGAAATATCATATTAGTAGTCAGGCCTAGAGTAGTGTAGACATCTCATATTAGTAGTCAGGCCTAGAGTAGTGTAGGAATATCATATTAGTAGTCAGGCCTAGAGTAGTGTAGAAATATCATATTAGTAGTCAGGCCTAGAGTAGTGTAGAAATATCATATTAGTAGTCAGGCCTAGAGTAGTGTAGGAATATCATATTAGTAGTCAGGCCTAGAGTAGTGTAGGAATATCATATTAGTAGTCAGGCCTAGAGTAGTGTAGGAATATCATATTAGTAGTCAGGCCTAGAGTAGTGTAGAAATATTTTTCAGGCTGTGATACAACATTCACAACATATTTTGAATCCTTATAAAAATATCATTAAACTTCTTAGGTATTTATTTCTCTCTCCCCCCCCCCCCCCCCCAACCATGTTTATCAAAGTTTTGTATCTGTGGGGATTGGCTTAAAATTTGTGAGTTGACCAGTTCTAACATTTGCATCTTTTTAACTGACCGGCTTTCTGTCCATGCCATTCCCTATAACTCTCATCATAACCCTGGACCGTCAAGCAGCATCGCGACTTCTATAGTGAAGTTAATCCATAGCGGTTTCTGAACCTGTCACTGGCTGAGGGCCAAGAAGGCATTATCGCACTCACCAATGCTTGACAGCACAGATGATATTTTGAAAGAGTGGCTTTGACAAAGTAGACATTTTTATACAAACATATTCCAGGCGCTCTGCATGTCTGTGTCGACCCCAAGGCTCACTGTTGGTGTATCCCCATTGGTGATGTGAGACTGTTTCCCTGACAAGATGCAGTGGGGACAGTGTCAATGATAAACATAATCAGAAGTGGGTGAAAGGACAATTATGGACATGCATGACAGGTGTCATCAAAACATCAACAGGTGTCATCTAAACATCAACAGGTGTCATCTAAACATCAACAGGTGTCATCTAAACATCAACAGGTGTCATCAAAACATCAACAGGTGTCATCAAAACATCAACAGGTGTCATCAAAACATCAACAGGTGTCATCAAAAAATCAACAGGTGTCATCAAAACATCAACAGGTGTCATCAAAACACTTGCAGTGTCAACACTAACGCCTGTGGTGAATGGGTTAAGTGGGTTTTGGTTGTACCCTAGAGAGAGGGATTGGTGTAAATACAGCAATTAATTAAGGCAGGTGGAGGCTAGATAGTGGCAGAGGTGTATCTCAATGTTCCAAGCTGTTTGTTAGGAGTTTTAGAGAGCAGCATCAAGAGTGCAGATCACTTAAAGAGATGTGAAAGTTAGGACGACTGATAGCAGTGCACTGTGTATAATACAAACCACTAACTTTTTGTCTTTAAAAATAAGCCTTGAACTGTCGAGTCCACACATAATGCGATCTGTTTATCTATAACATCATAAATAAAGCTAGTAACTTATTATAAGAGTTTTTGACTGCAATAAAGCTTTAAAGTAAATTAGACGCAAACATTTTGTGTAAATAAAACAATATTTGTTAAGCTTTAATAATGATTATACAAAATACAAATGTAGATATTTCAGCAAATGCATTCATCACTAAAAAATAAAGTTTTTTTTTTTTTTTTTTTTATAAATAAAGCAATACGAATTGACAAAATAAATATTTATTTGAAACTTTAAAAATGTCAAATTCTTTATATTATTAAAAACAAACCCATACCCATATAACTGTGCCCATCAAGGGAGGTACCCATATAACTGTGCCCATCAGGGGAGGATACCAATATAACTGTGCCCATCAGGGGAGGTACCCATATAACTGTGTCCATCAGGGGAGGATACCCATATAACTGTGCCCAAGCAGGGGAGGAACCCATATAACTGTGCCCATCAGGGGAGGTACCCATATAACTGTGCCCATCAGGGGAGGTACCCATATAACTGTGTCCATCAGGGGAGGATACCCATATAACTGTGCCCAAGCAGGGGAGGTACCCATATAACTGTGCCCATCAGGGGAGAATACCCATATAACTGTGCCCAAGCAGGGGAGGTACCCATATAACTGTGCCCATCAAGGGAGGATACCCATATAACTGTGCCCATCAAGGGAGGGTACTTAAGTTACTGGTGTTATGAGCGGATACAATGTGCGCTATGATGCCAAATGCCAGTGGGTCAAGTAATTTAGGGTGCATAGGCATTAGTATGTTGTCCATAAAAAACTGCTAACACGTACATGCAATACAAACCTCCTAACTTCAAATAGGATTTTCACCCCTACATTTTTCGCATAATATGAGGTATGAAAAGGTAGTCTTAAATACAACCAAACCCCTCCCCCCCCCCCCCTTAAAAATAAGTTATATTAAAAAATAATTGATTGTTGAATTATATCTATGACCAGGCTTTTAAAGACTGTGAAGAAACCTTCAGAGAGACCAACATAGTCTCATTAGACAAGGATGTTCAGCTCTTGTTTCGGACACTCAAGGAAAACGGGGTCAAAATTGCCATCAACACGTCCCAGTCGCGAGAGACTGCGGTCAACGACCTCAAGGCCGTCGGACTCACACCTTGTGTGGATATGATGGTGTGTGGGGATGATCCAATGTCAAGGTCAAAACCTGACCCACACAACACACTGTTGATCTCCGAGGAGATGGGGACAACCGTGGATCGTACAGTTGTTGTTGGTGACACCTTGGAGGATATTAAAATGGGTCTCAATGCACAAGTGAGTCACTGACATAGTGTTAAGTGTCATTAGGAGCTCGTCTCAATATTTATGTGAGTTATGATGTAGTGTTAAGTGTCATCAGGAGCTGGTCTCAATGCACAAGTGAGTCACTGACATAGTGTTAAGTATCATTATGAGCTGGTCTCAATGCACAAGTGAGTCACTGACATAGTGTTAAGTATCATTAGGAGCTGGTCTCAATGCACAAGTGAGTCACTGACATAGTGTTAAGTATCATTAGGAGCTGGTCTCAATGCACAAGTGAGTCACTGACATAGTGTTAAGTATCATTATGAGCTGGTCTCAATGCACAAGTGAGTCACTGACATAGTGTTAAGTATCATTAGGAGCTGGTCTCAATGCACAAGTGAGTCACTGACATAGTGTTAAGTATGATTATGAGCTGGTCTCAATGCACAAGTGAGTTACTGACATAGTGTTAAGTATCATTAGGAGCTGGTCTCAATGCACAAGTGAGTCACTGACATAGTGTTAAGTATCTTTAGGAGTTTCTGTAATTGCTAATTTTTATGTAAAGCGCAGTGAGTCTAGCCCTAGGCTGGGGTACTGCAGTGAGTCTAGCCCTAGGCTGGAGTACTGCAGTGAGTCTAGCCCTAGGCTGGAGTACTGCAGTGTCTAGCCCTAGGTTGGGGTACTGCAGTGAGACTAGCCCTAGGTTGGGGTACTGCAGTGAGCCTAGCCCTAAACTGGGGTACTGCAGTGAGCCTGGCCCTAGACTGGGATACTGCAGTGAGCCTGGCCCTAGGCTGTAGTACTGCAGTGAGCCTAGCCCTAGGCTTGAGTTCTGCAGTGAGTCTAGCCCTAGACTAGAGTACTGCAGTGAGCCTGGCCCTAGACTGGAGTACTGCAGTGAGTCTAGCCCTAGGTTGGGGTACTGCAGTGAGCCTAGCCCTAGGCTGAGTACTGCAGTGAGCCTAGCCCTAGACTGGAGTACTGCAGTGAGCCTAGCCCTAGACTGGAGTACTGCAGTGAGTCTAGCCCTAGACTGGGGTACTACTGTGAGCCTAGCCCTAGGTTGGGGTACTGCAGTGAGCCTAGCCCTAGGCTAGGGTACTGCAGTGAGCCTGGCCCTAGGCTGGGGTACTGCAGTGAGCCTAGAACTAGGTTGGGGTACTGCACTGAGCCTAGCCTTGGGAAAAACTGCTTTACATAGAGAAGAGAAAAAGACTTCTTATTAAATTTGCCCATTTTTTTTTTGTTGCAGGTTGGCCTGACTATAGGTGTGCTCACAGGTGTTGGAACACATACCGACCTTGTGGAGGCTGACCACATCGTAACCAGTGTCAGTGAAATATTGAAACACCTGAGAGAGAAGGCCACACCTGGGTCCTCACCACCACCTGTCTCATCCATCAGAAGGCAATACTCGACCTCCTCAAGACCCAGTCATCACCTACAGCATGGCCAGACTGTACGCTCCAGTTCAAGACTTGCCCAGGTAACCAGGTCTAAGTACGATTACATCATTGTCGGTGCAGGATCTGCTGGCTGCGTGCTGGCCAATAGGTTGACCGAAGATGGCAAGTCCACCGTGCTGCTGATCGAAGCGGGCCCTAAGGACAACACCTGGAAGATCCGTATGCCAGCCGCATTGATGTACAATCTCTGCGATGACAGGTACAACTGGTTCTACCACACCGAACCAGAGCCAAACATGAACAACAGGGTCATGTACCAGCCCAGAGGAAGGGTATGGGGTGGGAGCTCATCACTAAATGCAATGGTTTACATCCGAGGACATGCCCACGACTACAACCGCTGGGAGAGGGAAGGAGCGACAGGCTGGTCCTATGCGGACTGTTTACCTTATTTCAGGAAAGCCCAGACCCACGAGCTGGGTCCCGATGAGTACCGAGGTGGAGATGGGCCTTTAAAAGTGTCCAGGGGCAGGACAAATCACCCCCTGCATCGTGCTTTCATTGAAGCGGGCCAGCAGGCAGGTTATCCTTTCACTGATGACATGAACGGGTACCAACAGGAAGGGTTTGGGTGGATGGACATGACCGTGTTCTCAGGGGTCAGATGGAGTGCAGCCACGGCCTACTTGCTGCCGGCCACCTCCAGGAAGAACCTGGACACAGTGACCAAAACTGTTACCACGAGAGTTCTCTTCTCCGGGCGACGGGCCGTCGGTGTGGAATATGACCAGGCCGGATTGGTGGAAACTGTGGAGGCGGAAAAGGAGGTGATACTGAGCGGTGGCGCCTTCAACTCTCCCCAGCTTCTGTCCCTGTCGGGCGTAGGGGATGGCGATCAGCTCAAGGCTCTGGACATCCCGGTCATCCACCACCTCCCAGGAGTGGGTAAAAACCTGCAAGATCACCTGGAAACCTATGTCCAGCAAGCCTGCACAAAACCTGTCACTCTCTACTCTGCCCAGTGGAAGTACCCACACAACATGATTCGTATTGGCCTGGAGTGGTTCCTCTACCAAACTGGGTACGGTGCAACGTCTCACTTAGAATCTGGAGGGTTCATCCGCACCAAAGGCGGCATGGAGCACCCGAATGTCCAGTATCACTTTCTGCCCTCCACGGTTGTGGACCACGGGAGGAAGATGGGTCCATGCCATGCTTATCAAGTTCACGTTGGGACCTTGAGGGCCACTTCTCGTGGGTCAGTGACTTTAAGATCGAAGAACCCCCACGAACATCCTAAAATCCAGTTCAACTATCTATCAACTCCAGAAGATCTGGAAGAATTCAGAGACAGCATCAAGTTAACCAGAGAAATTTTTGCACAAAAATCATTTGATGAGTTTAGAGGAAAAGAACTCAGACCAGGGCCAGAGATCACCAGTGACAAACAGCTGGATGCATTCTTGAGAGATCATGCTGAAACTGCCTACCACCCCTCATGTACATGTAAGATGGGCTCACCCAAGGACCCCATGGCTGTGGTGGACCCCGGATGCCGAGTGATTGGGCTGGAAGGCCTGCGTGTTGTTGATGCCTCCATCATGCCGTCTATAGTAAGTGGGAATTTGAACGGCCCGACGATTATGATGGCCGAGAAGGCAGCCGACGCAATCTTGGGCAAGGAGCCCCTCCAAAGATCTAATGCTCCTGTGTGGCAGCCCAAGGATATAAATAAGCAGAGATAACAATTTACAACAATTAGAGGTCCATTACGAATTGCATGTAGCAAATAATTTAAGTGCCTTCTGTTTTAATGTAGTTTTCCCTAAGGTGGCTTAATAGTCAGATATGTTTGCCATTGATCTATTTACTTATGTTAGTACGATGGATTTACTTACGTCCTTTACATATATGAACTCTTGTGTCAGTATTTATGTCAGTACTTATGTCCAGTGGTCACCATACAAATCTGCATAAGCTTAGAAATAATTTTACCTATAGAAATTGTAATGTCAGTTTTGTCTAGGGCAGAATTGAATGCTTTGATTTAGATAAATGTCTAGGATGGCCCAGCCCTTGCATGAGTGTAATGCGAGATCTAGAATGGGCAGCCCTTGCAAGAGTGTAATGCAAGATCTAGGATGGCCAGCCCCTGCAAGAGTGTAATGCAAGATCTAGGATGGCCAGACCTTGCATGAGTGTAATGCAAGATGTTTATATTAAAAAAATTTTAAAAGTTATTGCGTGTGGGGAAAGGTCTGACAGTTGAAAATATTTACATGGTGTTTTTTTAATTGTAGCTTGTAGAAAACATATACCTACTATTGCTTTAGAAAACATATACCTTCTATTGCTGTAGAAAACATACACCAACTGGCTGTTATAAAATACTATTGCTGTGAAAAAATATATCACTTGGCTGTCATAAAATCCTACTATTGCTGATACAACTTATATTCCTTGGCTGTGAGAACCTTACTTCTTGGTTTGATTTGGCCTACCATTATTTCTATTTACTATGAATTCTCCCCGCTGATCCAGAATGTTAACTTGTGCCATCTTTGTCCCTAATTTTATTTTAATTTATTTGTAAATAATGAACACCCTTTCACTTGTTGTTTCATCAGTGGTTCCAAACATCTCTTCTGAGGGTCACTGTCATGTTTCTCTGGTCCTTCATATTAAGTAATTTAAACAGTATGTATTAAATCAATAATTTCTATTCATCTATACTTATTTTATACTTAATGAACTGACATATCTTTAATAATTCTTTAATAATAATGAACGATTTGTGTGGTTGAATTTATGCATATTAAAATATTGAATACAAATTGTCTTATCTACTGTTTTGCATTGGGTTTTCCAGAACTTACATGTAGTTGGAACATGATCCGTTGATTTGAACTATGACCAGTGGTCTGTCTATTTGTCTTGAAATATGATGAGTCATCTGTCTTCTTGATTTAAGTTATAGATCTGACTTCTTGACTTAAGATATAGACAAGTGATCTGACGACTTGACTTGAGATTTAGACAAGTGATCTGACGACTTGACTTGAGATATAGACAAGTGATCTGACGACTTGACTTGAGATATAGACAAGTGATCTGACGACTTGACTTGAGATATAGACAAGTGATCTGACTTCTTGACTTAAGATATAGACAAGTGATCTGACTTCTTGACTTAAGATATAGACAAGTGATCTGATGACTTGACTTAAGATATAGACAAGTGATCTGACGACTTGACTTAAGATTTAGACAAGTGATCTGACGACTTGACTTAAGATGTAGACAAGTGTTCTGACCACTTCACCTTAAAACATGCTTTGCTGTACTTGTTATATTTACCAAAGTTTTCTCACTGTATATCTCCAAATATTGTGTCTTGTTTTTATTTCACATTTTCTCCAAATTGCACAAGTTTTAATTTCCCCTCTGACCGGTGATGTTGGTTCTGTTTTGTGTGGACAGTACACACACACCCCCCCCCCCCCTTACCTTTTTTTATACAAAACCCTCCTTAAATCAATAACTATTGAAACTACAACTGTATCAATAAAGCAAAATCTGTTCAAATATTTGTCTGAATATTTCCCAGCATGCAACCTACTGTATTCAAACACTTGGGACGCCCAAAGTTCCAATGTATTTAAATGGGAAGATGACCTTAATGAGTTTCCACTGAACATTATTTGTCACACTGTAAAGCACAGATTTTTTTCAATGTCACATTTACTATTCCATTTTATTTTTTTAAAACTTTTCTATAGCAATCCTTACCATTTTTAACTTTTGTTTAATTATTGTGTGTATCATAAATTTAATGAGGATAAATAAATACATTTGTCACCGAGAGGAGTTTTTCTTTTCTTCCTCATTTCTCCATTCTTCCTGATAGTGGTGTTGTGAAAACAAATCGTTTTTTATCATTAATCTGTAACTGTGTGCACCAACCAATATAATAATTGATGTACTTTTTGTCTTGTTTTCTGATGAAGGCTCTAAGCTGAAACGTCAAAATATTTTGTCCTGACTATGAATTCAAGTTTAGCATACTTTGTTCTCATATGGGCCGAGTAGAAAAAGTACTTAAGTTACAATTTTTCAAAAATGAGTTAAGACATGCACTATATTTGATGACTTCCCCTGAATCATTCCTGTAAATATAATTAATAAAAAATGTCGAAAATTGTTTGATTCAGAGTTACTTCGAGCTGCTTTTAATGTATTTAAATAAGAATTTAAAAACTTTAAACTCATTTTTCTCAAAACTTCAAAAATACACTTAAGTACTTTTTCTACTCGGCCCTTCATATTTCGTTTGCACCAACCAAGTAACTCACCAAGCAAAATGAGCATCACATGGAGATTAACGTATCCAGAAATTTGTTTGAAAGAAATTTCGTAGACGGAAAATTGATGGACAAAAATTTGGCCGCATCTTTTTTCCAGTTCACGTGTTAAAATTTTGCGTCAAATTTCTTTTTGAACACCTTATTTTGTTTTACTATATAGTATAGTGCGTTCAAAAAGGAATTTGAAGAAAATTTAACCTATGAACTGAAAAAAAAATTCAGCCAAATTTCTTTCAAACAAATTTCCGGTAACCGGAGATTAATCACATTTCTGGTGCACACACCCTGGATTATTTATTCATTAACAAAATAAATATTAAGAAGTGGTCACAGCAATAAAACAAATCAGATATATTTTTACTTAAACTGGAGCGGCTGGTGGGACAGTTGAGTTCAAGTTGATAGTGTACAAAATTGTCTTCTGGTACCAGTCTATTAGTTTAAGTGGTCGGTCTCCACACATTGCTGTGGTGTTTACCTTTTATGTTTAACTTGAAAGGATTCAGTCTACAGAGTTGATTAACAGTGGGTTTGATCTTGATCATCCTACTCCTATAGAAAATTGACACATCCAAAAAACAGATAATTTGGAAGGTTTTCCTGAAAATGTTTTACAGTTTTTAATGTTTTTTTTTTCTATTATGTTTTATATTTAATTTTAAGAAAATAATTAATGTGACAAAAGTTTTATATAATCACTCATTTTAAGAACCCTATTTATTAAAATAATGTTTTGTTAATTTTTTAAAAGGTCGAATACACTTGTATTAAATTGAACACCTGTCAAATGCAAAGCAGGTGACTCTTCTAACAGTACACCACCAATAATGTCATCCAAGACCAAAATGTTTAGCTCATGATTTTTTAAATTGCATTTTAGGGTGATCTCCTCATTGAAAAAAATTAACGGAAACATTTTTTTTATGATATTTTCTGTTTTAAAATTAATTATTTCCATTGTGCACACGGTTGGGTACAAGTTCTTGGGACAGTAAATCAAATTTCTTTGGTTAGATTTCCATTTATCTGGGTTAATTGCTCTGTCCAAAAGTCTTCATCTGTTTCTAATTGTTTCACAATAGTGACGAAAATAAGATATTTTATCTCCAGTCTGTCGCCACTTTTTGGTATTTAAATTATTTTTTTTTTAAATGCATTTTGCTTAGAAAGATAGGGCATACATATCATACAGGAAGATTACATATCATTGAATCAAATGCATCACTTTCAGGGAATTTCTGTACAAGTTTTAAATTATGGAAATTTAGCTCTTAAATATCAAAATGACAAAACAATATTATCAATAAGTATACATTTGAATAAAAAATCTTGTGAGCAAATCTTTTGATTAGCAATCCAAAGCGGGCACAATTGTAAAAGAATTTGAAAAGCAACCAAAATTTTGGGCCGATTTTTTAAAAGTTACATAGCGACTCCTACATGTTTTGCAGTTTGCGTTTTATATGCTGTTGACTGATCAATTACACACACGTAAATACAAACAGGGCCATAAGGATGTGTGTGGGTAGTCTCCCTTGGGCCAGTGCTTATCAAATTGCTTTCTGCACCAGCCAATGATCACCTACTTGCTGGTCCATGAACATCGAAACAAAAATGAAAGATTTGATGTAAAAAAAAAAAAAAATTAGTATTAAATTTGGTACTGGTTTCGATTGCATTGTAGATGCATTTCTGAAATTATGAAAAGCCCTGCTTTCAGGTTTTCATTGTTTTTTTCCTAACAAGGGTGACTACTGTGTCCTTCTCTCCATCCACCACAGGTGTCATACTTGTAAGAAAAAAAAATATTTTTAAAAATTCAGAAATGCAGCCACAATGCAATTGGAAACAGTACAAAATTTTGATAATTATTATTTTTTATATTTTTTTTAATCTGAAAAAGCCCTGTTTTCAGGTTTTCATATTTTTTCCCTAACAAGGGTGACTACTGTGTCATTCTCTCCATCCACTGATGTATTCATACTAATGTATTTGTAAAACAATTTGTTAAATATATGTCTCATGTGGTAAGTGAACGTGATGACATCAGATTTTAGATGGGGGAAAAAATGATGTGGATGGGCTCCCTGTTGCACGTGCTTCTCTTACAGCAGGCGGACAACGTGTGGTTTTATGGTACCCCACAAAACATGTATTTATCCAATATGTCTGTATCACATAATGATGACTTTGTCCCAGATGGATATACATTTAACAAATATTTGTTTAAATGCACACAAAGGCTAAAAGATATTTCACAGCATTATTTAACAGATGCAGTGGGTATGTTTAAAAACATTTGGAAATATTGCACATAACACATTAAATACAAATATATATGTAGAGATTAATATATTGATTAATACATAGTGACAGGCACTAGAATGATGAAATGTCTGATAGCATCAGATAATTGTACATACAAATAATAATAAACCGTTCACAAGAGAAAGGAAAGTTGATAGAAAATACAACTGGCTGGAAATTGATCCAGGACTTTGTGATTTGAGCAGTTTTCAACACGCCTCTACTTTGGTGAAGACCAATAAATTGCTTTGAATTCTGTAATGAGACAAACGGGGACGTACTCTTAAGAGTAGAATTCTCAATATATAGGGGCCCAGAATGGTCCACTCCCAATATATAGGTGCCCAGAGTGTGCCACTTCACATATATAGGTGCCCAAGGTGTGCCACTTCAAATATATAGGTGCCCAGAGTGTGCCACTCCCAATATATAGGTGCCCAGAGTGTGCCACACCCAATATATAGGTGCCCAGAGTGTGCCACACCCAATATATAGGTGCCCAGAGTGTGCCACTCCCAATATATAGGTGCCCAGAATGTGCCACTCCAAATATATAGGTGCCCAGAGTGTGCCCCCTATGTTATTTTGCCTTTTTTTAAAACATCTTAAAACTTTGTTATTACTTAATCACTTTATCTTGAGCTGATTTCATACATTGTGATTATAAGCTAGCTCAATACTCTCAGTAAATTAATCCTTCATACATTGTGATTATAATTAGCTACATAACCTCAGTAAATTAATCCTTCATACATTGTGATTATAACATAGCTACATACCCTCAGTAAATGAATCTTTCACACAATTAAAATACATTCCACTAAATTAATCACTCCACACTTTAAAGACCTGCTTAATTAAAAACATTTTCCCATGAAAGCGCAGTACAATGCCCCTAACATCAGCCGAATAGCTCACATAAATGAAACACGTTCACCAAGTAACTCACCTAAAAATCTCACCTCGCTATCTCACCTGAGTAAAACACCCTGACTAAATAGCTCACCCGAGTAAAACACCCTGACTAAATAGCTCACCTGAGTAAAACACCCTGACTAAATAGCTCACCTGAGTAAAACACCCTGACTAAATAGCTCACCTGAGTAAAACACCCTGACAAAATAGCTCACCCGAGTAAAACACCCTGACTAAATAGCTCACCCGAGTAAAACACCCTGACTAAATAGCTCACCCGAGTAAAACACCCTGACTAAATAGCTCACCTGAGTAAAACACCCTGACTAAATAGCTCACCTGAGTAAAACACCCTGACAAAATAGCTCACCTGAGTAAAACACCCTGACAAAATAGCTCACCTGAGTAAAACACCCTGACTAAGTAGCTCACCTGTGTAAAACACCCTGACTAAATAGCTCACCTGAGTAAAACACCCTGGCAAAATAGCTCACCCGAGTAAAACACCCTGACTAAATAGCTCACCCGAGTAAAACACTCTGACTACATATAGCTTACCTGAGTAGTCCACCTTCCCATCCTTGTTGGTGTCTGCTTCCCTCACCATCTCCTTGGCCTCACTCTGACACACAAACATGGCATACATGTTAAAACGGGAATACCCGGTATTTCCTTTCCTCAAGTTACACCCAGAACTTAACTACATTTGCAATGCAGCTTTTGTTATTCGGCAAACAAAATGCTACTCTATGTGAAAGGATGTTGTTAAATATTATGTTTGTTAATCATATTGATATAAATTTTTTAAAAGAACTAAATAGCCCCCCCCCCCCCACTTCCCCCCCCCCAACCTTAATATCTCCCTTTAGAGATCTTTTTTATTTACATAAAATAGATTTTGTCATATTAGATACTCTGTTGTCAATCGCCTAAGATTTAGATAGGCTTATCTCACCAACTAGGCTTATCTCACCAACTAGGCTTATCTCACCAACTATTTCCTCAAAAAGTTTTATTTTATCCACACAGTAAACTGTAAATACTAACCACAGTCATTGTTTCTTTTACTCACGAAAGTTATATTTTCCCCATCTCACCAAAGTTATCTTTTCCCCATCTCACCAAAGTTATCTTTTCCCCATCTCACAAAAGTTATCTTATCCCCATCTCACCAAAGTTATCTTTTCCCCATCTCACCAAAGTTATCTTTTCCCCATCTCACCAAAGTTATCTTTTCCCCATCTCACCAAAGTTATCTTATCCCCATCTCACCAAAGTTATCTTTTCCCCATCTCACCAAAGTTATCTTTTCCCCATCTCACCAAAGTTATCTATTCCCCATCTCACCAAAGTTATCTTATCCCCATCTCACCAAAGTTATCTTTTCCCCATCTCACCAAAGTTATCTTTTCCCCATCTCACCAAAGTTATCTTTTCCCCATCTCACCAAAGTTATCTTTTCCCCATCTCACAAAAGTTATCTTATCCCCCATCTCACCAAAGTTATCTTTTCCCCATCTCACCAAAGTTATCTATTCCCCATCTCACCAAAGTTATCTTTTCCCCATCTCACCAAAGTTATCTTTTCCCCATCTCACCAAAGTTATCTATTCCCCATCTCACCAAAGTTATCTTATCCCCATCTCACCAAAGTTATCTTTTCCCCATCTCACCAAAGTTATCTTATCCCCATCTCACCAAAGTTATCTTTTCCCCATCTCACCAAAGTTATCTTTTCCCCATCTCACCAAAGTTATCTTATCCCCATCTCACCAAAGTTATCTTTTCCCCATCTCACCAAAGTTATCTTTTCCCCATCTCACCAAAGTTATCTTATCCCCATCTCACCAAAGTTATCTTATCCCCATCTCACCAAAGTTATCTTATCCCCATCTCACCAAAGTTATCTTTTCCCCATCTCACCAAAGTTATCTTATCCCCATCTCACCAAAGTTATCTTTTCATTTACTCACCAAATTCATCTTTTCGCCTACTCACCAAAATTATCTTTTCATTTTTTCACCAAAGTTATCTTTTCCACTAATCATCGAAGTTATCTTTTCATTTACTAGCCAAAGTTACCTTTACCCCTACTCTCCAAAGTTATCATTTCCATTACCCGCCAAAGTTATCTTTGCCCCTCATCACTAAAGTTATTGTTCCCTTTACTCACCAATGTTATCTTTTCGCCTAGTTGTCGCATGACATTAAAAAGCTCTTCCGGTGCTATATAACCGTCGTGGTTGCCATCAAAGGCTTTGAACACTTGCCTCAGCTCGGCCTCTGGGTCCATTGTGACCTTCCTTGCAAATATGTCCACAAATTCCTCAAAATCGATGGTACCGCTTCCTGCAATTGTGAGGATTCAATGTAGAGATTGTCACACAGATCACACAGGTCACACAGATACCCCAGTACTTAGAATTGCGATTGGTCTTTATGATAAACTCGTAGCTGCTGTTAACACATGTCACTCATTAGTTAGTGATCTATTCGTTTACTGTTAACCAATTTTCACAGCCAGTGTCGTAAGAAGGGGGTGCGGAGGGTGGGGGGGGGGGGTTGCCCCGGGTGGCACTTTTTAAAAATTTATATGGAGGGGCGGCATTTTCGGAAACAAATTCGTGGAAGGGGTGGGCAAAAAAAACCTGGCCCGCCCTGGTTGGCAGTAACACTAGGCTACGCCGTTGGTTACAGCTATTATTGATCTGCTATATATTACCCGTCAAAATGACGTGTTCATTGGTAAATCATTCTATCTTGGAATTAGCACGCGAAGAATTCATGAACTTTTTGAGCCAAAAATGTTCAAGAATCCTTTAGAAGGGGACGCCATTGCATATTCTGAAAAAT
Organism: Omphiscola glabra; assembly: GCA_964017045.1. Classification (NCBI taxonomy): domain Eukaryota; kingdom Metazoa; phylum Mollusca; class Gastropoda; family Lymnaeidae; genus Omphiscola; species Omphiscola glabra. The sequence goes on from OZ024800.1 coordinate 14,706,985, forward strand.
GCAACGTTGCTTTTTTCAAAGGTTGTCTCGCTTTCTAATTGCGTTAGTTTCGGACATGCAATGGGAATGATGAGCTTCGTTGATAGACCGATTGGTGTAAGACATTGATTAGTACCATATGTGACCGATCCTATTACTCGTATGCTAGTGTAAGACCGGTGCATCACTCACTGTCGGTGTCCACTGCCTTGATGAAATTCTTCAGCTCGTGTATGGATGGCCGCTGGCCCAATGAAATCATGACTGACCCAAGCTCATCGGACGTTATCATGCCGTCGCCATTCTTATCAAACATGTGGAAGGCATCGCGGATTTCTGGGGGTAGAAAAAAACGCATTGTTTGTCAAGTCCTGTTATCGTGTTATTGCAGTCTGAGATGACGAGGCGTTCATATATTCTCCCGTCTTACAGCCCTTAAGTCTCCCGTCTTACAGTCCATAAGTCTCCCGTCTTACAGCCCATAAGTCTCCCGTCTTACAGCCCATAAGTCTCCCGTCTTACAGCCCATAAGTCTCCCGTCTTACAGCCCATAAGTCTCCCGTCTTATAGCCCATAAGTCTCCCGTCTTACAGCCCATAAGTCTCCCGTCTTATAGCCCATAAGTCTCCCGTCTTACAGTCCATTAGTATCCCGTCTTCCAGCCCTTAAGTCTCTCGTCTTACAGCCCATAAGTCTCCCGTCTTACAGTCCATTAGTATCCCGTCTTACAGCCCATAAGTCTCCCGTCTAACAGCCCTTAAGTCTCCCGTCTTACAGTCCATAAGACTCCCGTCTAACACCCCTAAAGCCTCCCGTCTTACAGTCCATAAGTCTCCCGTCTTACAGTCCATAAGTCTCCCGTCTTACAGTCCATAAGTCCCCCATCTTACAGTCCATAAGTCTCCTATCTTTCAGCCAATAAGTCTCTGTGTCGTCCAGTTTCTAGATACATCGGCTTAAATAGCCACTACGTCACCATCACCCGAAACGTAAGCTAACACTACACGTGCGGCCGACCTTACGCCATGTTCACGTAATTCTATTTTTAGCCTTCAGGTAAAGGAAATGAGAAATTTAAAAAAAAAAGTTTTCCAACGCGGTCAGAAAGCCTTGTTTTAAACGTAAGAAAGGTAAACACTGGATTGACATGAAGGTGAGATGATCAAGTCTCTGTTTAGCTTCCATGGCGTCATGTGTGCACTCATCTCAGAGTGGTAGCATATAGCATTTGTGCATGGTGTTGGTTCCAATTTTCTTAAAACTTTAACACCTCAAAAGGTACACTCCTGAAGCAAGTGACAAGAACACAAGCAATACCAAGTGACAGGACACCAGAAGTGACAAGTGACAGAATATAAGCAATACCAAATGATATAACACAAGAAATGCCATGTGACAGAGCACTAGAAAAGCCGAGTGAAAGAACACAAGAAATACAATATGTATAGAATATAAGCAAAACCAAATGACAGAACACAAAAAATGCCTGGCGACAGAACACGAGCAATGACAAGTGACAGAACACAAGACATACCAAGTGACAGAGAACGAGAAATACCAAGCACATAATGTACCCACATAAGTACATGTAAAAAGACATACCAAGCTTATCTTTTTTGAAATATGCCCTATTTTCTCAGTTGATGGTCTGAGCTGACGATCACGGCTAGGAACGCATGTGTAGAATGTAGTCTTGAAGGGGGTGAACGTATCTCAAACTAATGAAGCCATTTGAACTATATCCAAGAGTTAAATTGCCCAGGCCTGGCTTCCATTTGAAGAAAAAAACACAGATGCATCCTTCCATCTACTTCCGAGGTAATTCAAAGACGAGATGGAATTAAATCAAACTAATGAGTTGCAAAAATAACTAGTTCAAGTAGACAGATGTTAGGTCCAGGTGATTTTTATTTACTTATTTTTAAAATTTGCGGTTTTGTGGGGGGGGGGGGGGGGGGTCTTAGTTTTAAAGCGTAACTTGCGAGAGACGTACAAATTAGGATTTTTTTCTTATAGTGTTTATAGGATCTCATTCCATTCATTCACAATAGTAAACTGTCCTGATACAGTGGTTAGGTTGTCCTAAGTCATAAGGTTAGATTGTCGAGTTTCTTCGCGCTACGCAGTACGTCAGATACTGGATGCTGCTGTTCAATTTCATGACATGCCATTTTTTATAACTTAATAATGATAAATTACAATTACTTATTTGGTCAACATTAAATTAAAAAAAATATGTTATTACATTACGATTAAGTAATGTATAAAACAAAGTGTTTAAGTAATGTATAAAACGATGTGTTTAAGTAATGTATAAAACAAAGTGTTTAAAAGTAATGTATAAAACAAAGTGTTTAAAAGTAATGAATAAAACAATGTGTTTAAGTAATGTATAAAACAAGTGTTTAAGTAATGTATAAAACAAAGTGTTTAAAAGTAATGAATAAAACAATGTGTTTAAGTAATGTATAAAACAATGTGTTTAAGTAATGTATAAAACAAGTGTTTAAGTAATGTATAAAACAAAGTGTTTAAAAGTAATGAATAAAACAATGTGTTTAAGTAATGTATAAAACAAGTGTAGCTGATGGAGATTTGAAATTCTTGACATTAAATCGTGACTTTACTTACCCTGTATTTTTTCATCAGGGAAAATGTGTTTCTTTGTTAACCTCTTAGGTTTTCTTCTTTGGACTCTTTCTGATGCCTGAAATTGGTGTGGTTAGAAAGTAAGTGTTTTTTCTGATGCCTGCAATTGGTGTGGTTAGAATGTAAGTGTTTTCTCTGATGCCTGGAATTGGTGTGGTTAGAATGTAAGTGTTCTTTCTGATGCCTGGAATTGGTGTGGTTAGAATGTAAGTGTTCTTTCTGATGCCTGGAATTGGTGTGGTTAGAATGTAAGTGTTCTTTCTGATGCCTGGAATTGGTGTGGTTAGAATGTAAGTGTTCTTTCTGATGCCAGGAATTGGTGTGGTTAGAATGCAATACGTTCTTTCTGATGCCTGCTACTGGTGTGGGTAGAATATAACATGTTCTTTCGTATGGCTGCAATTGGTGTGGTTAGAATGTAACATGTTCTTGACATATGAAAAAATAACATCAATTTCGACAAAACCCGTTGAAGTGTTCCAATGAAGAGCTTATATAAAGAAAATGTTTCCTTTAACTAAGACCACTGCACAGCCATGTTATAAATGATACAACTGTGAGCTAAAAGACGTTGGACTAAAAGAAATTCACTCCGATACACAGTCTAGCGTTGTTGCAGGGGCGTTCCTGGAAAGATTTTATCAGAAATTGCGGGTTTTTACTAAATGGTTAAACCTATATTGGTAATTATGAGAGTAAGGCTAATGGCGTTGTTTAGTAACGGAAGGGTAGTTTGTTTGGGTCAATCAGGCAGGGGGCTCGTAACCAGAGGTGCAAATACCACTATGGATGCGGGGGGCGGGGGCAGTGTCAAGGAGTGTAGGAAGACCGAGAAAATCAGATTTATTTGCAATTTTATTAGTATTTCGGTATCTCTAGAGGAGTGGAGGGGGGTGGGTGGGTGGTGGGGCAGGATTTACCAAACAAAAAAAGAATCAAGATTGGGGTACGGAAAAAGTTTGCTGTACTAAAAGTTGAAGAACCCCTTAACTGTGGAGTACCATGTTGTGTGTAATAACGACTTTTGTCATTCAAATGTAATAGGTGAAAATATTTAATTAAACGGTAATTGTCATTGAATAATTTACGACACGACAAAACATTACGTCATGAAAACGACAGGCCAGGTAAGCTGTGCGTCAGTTAGGCCAGGTAAGCTGTGCGTCAGTTAGGCCAGGTAAGCTGTGTGCGTCAGTTAGGCCAAGTAAGGTGTGTGTCAGTTAGGCCAGGTATGTTATACGTCAGTTAGGCCAAGTAAGTTGTGTGTCAGTTAGGCCAGGTAAGGTGTGTGCGTCAGTTAGGCCAGGTAAGGTGTGTGCGTCAGTTAGGCCAGGTAAGGTGTGTGCGTCAGTTAGGCCAGGTAAGGTGTGTGCGTCAGTTAGGCCAGGTAAGGTGTGCGCGTCAGTTAGGCCAGGTAAGGTGTGTGCGTCAGTTAGGCCAGGTAAGGTGTGCGCGTCAGTTAGGCCAGGTAAGCTGTGTGTCAGTTAGGCCAGGTAAGCTGTGCGTCAGTTAGGCCAGGTAAGGTGTGTGCGTCAGTTAGGCCAGGTAAGGTGTGCGCGTCAGTTAGGCCAGGTAAGCTGTGTGCGTCAGTTAGGCCAGATATGTTATACGTCAGTTAGGCCAAGTAAGTTGTGTGTCAGTTAGGCCAGGTAAGCTATACGTCAGTTAGGCCAGGTATGTTATACGTCAGTTAGGCCAAGTAAGTTGTGTGTCAGTTAGGCCAGGTAAGCTATGCGTCAGTTAGGCCAGGTATGTTATACGTCAGTTAGGCCAAGTAATTTGTGTGTCAGTTAGGCCAGGTAAGCTATGCGTCAGTTAGGCCAGATATGTTATACGTCAGTTAGGCCAAGTAAGTTGTGTGTCAGTTAGGCCAGGTAAGTTGTGCGTCAGTTAGGCCAGGTAAGTTGTGTGTCAGTTAGGCCAGGTAAGTTATGCGTCAGTTAGGCCAGGTAAGTTGTGTGTCAGTTAGGCCAGGTAAGCTATGCGTCAGTTAGGCCAGGTATGTTATACGTCAGTTAGGCCAAGTAAGTTGTGTGTCAGTTAGGCCAGATATGTTATACGTCAGTTAGGCCAAGTAAGTTGTGTGTCAGTTAGGCCAGATATGTTATACGTCAGTTAGGCCAAGTAAGGTGTGTGTCAGTTAGGCTAGGTAAGCTATGCGTCAGTTAGGCCAGGTAAGTTGTGTGTCAGTTAGGCCAGGTAAGCTATACGTCAGTTAGGCCAGATATGTTATACGTCAGTTAGGCCAAGTAAGGTGTGTGTCAGTTAGGCCAGGTCAGTTGTGCGTCAGTTAGGCCAGGTAAGTTGTGTGTCAGTTAGGCCAGGTAAGTTATGCGTCAGTTAGGCCAGGTAAGTTGTGTGTCAGTTAGGCCAGGTAAGTTGTGTGTCAGTTAGGCCAGGTAAGTTATACGTCAGTTAGGTCAGATATGTTATACGTCAGTTAGTTTAAGTAAGTTATGCGTCAGTTAGGACAGGTAAGTTATGCGCCAGTTAGTTTAAGTAAGTTATGCGTCAGTTAGGTCAAGTAAGTTGTGTGTCAGTTAGGCCAAGTAAGTTGTGCGTCAGTTAGGCCAAGTAAGTTGTGCGTCATTTAGGCCAAGTTAGTTGTGCGTTAGTTAGGCCAAGTAAGTTGTGCGTCAGTTAGGCCAAGTAAGTTGTGCGTCATGATTGTCATGATTACACGTTGTCGTTAAGGGATATGAGGTGAGAGGCTGTGGTGGAAGGCTCTGGCCGATGATTCTAAATACGCAGCCCTGAGAAAGCTGATCCTAGGCAACCGTTTCGTCCCAGCTACTTTGCGAATTAGTTGCGATGTGGAAACCCACTGTAGAATCCCTCTTAGAGGGCGTCCGATGCTTCCCCGGGACGGGTGGGGGGAGATATTAGGACTTTAATTTACCGTCCCGGCCCCTAGGAGAGTGGACTGCGGACGTTTTAAACGCAGCGTCTTCGGTCGACCAGACGTCTCCGGGCGGGGAGGGTCTCCGTTGGCAAACCCGATCGAGCGGTTGCTGGCGGGGGCGGTCCACGCCCGGGGGGTCTCTGGCGTCCTCCCGCACGGGCCGGCGTTGGGGAAACCCTGCGTCTGTTTTGTGTGGGTGGGCGCCAGGGAGGGCATAAAGAGCTCTAAGCTCGACGGCCCGCTCACGCCATCTCTTAATGTGATATTTCAGTTGTGCGTCAGTTAGGCCAAATACGTTGTGCGTCAGTTAGGCCAAGTAAGTTGTGCGTCAGTTAGGCCAAGTAAGTTGTGCGTCAGTTAGGCCAAGTAAGGTATGCGTCAGTTAGGCCAAGTAAGTTGTGCGTCAGTTAGGCCAGGTAAGTTGTGCGTCAGTTAGGAAGGTTTTCTTTTTCAATCAAACCGTTACGTCTGACAAGGGCTATAATCACGGCTCAAACACGAACTTGCGTTATTTGTTTTGTCGAGACTTGACACTCTAGAATAATCTTGATCTAGAACAGGGGTCATTTGCTTTTTTTTTTGCAGTGTTGCACCCCCCTCTCCTTTTCAAAAGATCTCCCACCCGTATCCCCCCATCTCCATTTAGAAGTGCTATAGTAAAATATTGACTAAAAAAATACTTCAGTTATGGTAGTTTTTCCTTCGTTAATTAACTGGCTAGAAACAATAACAAAAATGTACTGGCACACAAACAGCGCAAAACAAATATCACCACAAAATATCTTCTTTTGCTAGGAAAATGCAAGTTAAAAAATAAAAATGCCCCCCCCCCCCCTTTAGTGTTTTGTGTTAATGCTTTCAAAAATGACGAATCTTCGCTCACCACCTAGCATTGCCTCCCTCACCACCTAGCACTGCCTCCCTCACCACCTAGCACTGCCTCCCTCACCACCTAGCACTGCCTCCCTCACCACCTAGCACTGCCTCCCTCCCCACTTAGCACTGCCTCCCTCACCACCAAGCACTGCCTCCCTCACCACCTAGCAGTGCCTCCCTCCCCACTTAACACTGCCTGCCTCACCACTCAACCCTGCCTTCCGCACCCCTGGCTAGAGCCCCTGATTTTGAAGGGCAGGAGCAATCGAAATATTCTCAAACACTCAACCTGACTGAAATTTTAAAAAAATACAGATAATACAGGTGCCCGCACACAACTACACACTTAAATCATATAGTTTCCCGCACATACACACATAGATCATACAGTTGCCCACACAAACACACATAGATCATACAGTTGATCCCCCACACACAAACACATAGATCATACGGTTGCCCACACAACACACACATAGATCATACGGTTGCCGATACACACAAACACTGCACATAAATCATAGTTGCCCAGACAAACACACATAGATGATACAGTTGCCCCCACACACAAACACATAGATCATACGGTTGCGCCCACACACAAACACATAGATCATACTGTTGCCCACGCATACACACATAAATCATGCAGTTTCCCAGACAAATACACATAGATGATACAGTTGCCCAGACAGACACACATATTTGATACAGTTAGTGGTGTAGTGAATGCTCCGCGCGCTCGTCGAGGAACGGGGAAATAACTGTAATTTGATTTGAGATATAGAGTGACTTAACCATGCGGTAGATCTGGTAGTGTTAGTCACGTTCATTATCTCAGTGGCCGAGAGTAGCTATTTAACATTGATATTTAGGAACTTGGTGGCGAATAGCGATCAAGCGTTTGAGTACACATGTGCCCCCCCCCCCCTGGGATTCCGGTTGACAAGTCTGTAGTGGCTTGCCGATTTGGAAGCGCTGGCCACCGACCCCCTCGGCGTTAACCCGGGGCACATTACCACCATTGCGTGTCCCGCGTGGCAGACACGGCCATGCATGGTAGTTGCTGGAATAAACAGCTCCTACAGGGCTGCAACCTGTGATGCTTCACAAGGGGAAGAAAAAGCAAACACAGGGTAGGGATCATGATTACAAGTTGCCGTTAAGGGATATGAGGCAATATGCTGTGGTGGAAGCCTATGGCCGGTGATTCTAAATATGCAGCCCTGAGAAAGCTGCTCCTAGGCAACCGTTTCGTCCCAGCTACTTCGCGAATTAGTTGCGAGGTGGAAACCCACTGTAGAATCCCTCTTAGAGGGCGTCCGATGCTTCCCCGGGACGGGTGGGGGGAGATATTAGGACGTTAATTTACCGTCCCGGCCCCTAGGAAAGTGGACTACGGACGCTTGAAACACAGCGTCTTCGGTCGACCAGACGTCTCCGGGCCGGGGGGGGGCCTCCATCAGCGAACTCGATCGAGCAGTTGCTGGTGGGGGCGTCCAACGCCCGGGGAGGTCTCTGACGTCTTCCCGCACGGCCCGGCGCCGGGGACACCCGGCGGCTGGCGGGTGTGGGTGGACGCCAGGGAGGGCATTAGGAGCACAAGCTCGACGGCCCGCTGACGCCATTTCCTAATGAGATATTCCCGTATAAATGTGTATGTTTTTTTTTTTATCTTTGTGTGTGTGTGTGAGATAGGGGGTTGGGCCTGGGTGGCGGGCTGGGAATATGCTGGCTCAGAAAATATGGGAAACATACTGTGGCGTGATGTTTAAATGATGTTTGATGTCAATGCGTTTATATGCCATATTGACTGGTGGCTAAAGTTAGATTAAAATTTACATACATAAAGCACTAAAAAGATTTTATGTTGGTGGGGTTTTCACAAGTACGCAATTAATGATGGAGGGTTTTGCTTATGCGCTTAAACCCCCCCCCCCCCCACACCCCGGTTCCCGAACACCAAGGATTGAGTTACGCACTACATAAACATAAGGTGATATAAATACGACAAAACGTTATTTTGTTATCTCCAAGGGACAGATCAACATTGGCTACTCACCATAGAAACGTTATTTTGTTATCTCCGAGGGACAGATCAACATTGGCTACTCACCATAGAAACGTTAGATTAAAGCTTCTTGGAGTAGCTAGAAATCTTCTAAGCAAGCGACTACACAGAGTTAATGGACACAAGTGGACAGATGAGGGTCACCTGAGGTCAGCTACGGTCAAGATATATGAAAGAAAAAACATGAACAACTAGTGAGCCCTAAAAAAAGGGGGGGGGGTGGAGTGTCCGATTGATGACTGGTTGGTCTTACTTCAACACTTCAAGACTGGCTTAAGTTTCAAACACAGCATTTATTTATTTGGTTTTTAAACACGGTGATGACGTGAATCTTTCGTTTTCCGGTATGATCTTGAAATAGTTTAAATAAAATGTTTTCTGCGGTCTATATAAGAACAGATGGTATTAAAAGTATATGAACAGCTGGCATTATCAGGGCAGGCGGGCAACATAAATTAAACTACTAGCTCAAGATAGTGGCGTCCTCATCAAGATTACAATTTTCATAACGCATCCACATATACTTTTCTGACTGATTCCTGATGTCCAAGAACTGTTTCCTAACTTAATCCACAAGTCCAAGCATTCACTTTCCTAGCTGAATCCACAAGTCCAAGCTTTCACTTTCCTAGCTGAATCCACAAGTCCAAGCATTCACTTTCCTAACTGAATCCACAAGTCCAAGCATTCACTTTCCTAACTGAATCCACAAATCTAAGCATTCACTTTCCTAACTGAATCCACAAATCTAAGCATCCACTTTCTTAACTGAATCCACAAGTCTATTATAAGCATTCACTTTCCTAACTGAAGCCACAAGTCTAAGCATTCACTTTCCTAACTGAAGCCACAAGTCCAAACATTAAACTTTCCCAAGCTGAATCCACAAGTCCAAGAATACAATATTCCCATCCCCACTATACTCCCGAAGCAGGCTGCTGCGCCACAGGTAATATTCAAATAAAGTGGCGGATGTTCTCGTTCATTAACATTAACCTAATTTCAGCGGCGTCTCCTCGAGTGCGCTGCCTTCAGCATTGGCGCCGCTACAACCAGTGCTTGTACACGTTACCAATGAACATATATTTCTGGGCATTAAATGAAATACTCCGTCGACTAGAATTGAACGAATAAAAAATAATTTTGCTTACAAGTCAATGAACATTTCATATGAAGTCTGATAGGATCCACCCATGCTCACTCAAAGCAACGCGTTTACTTTAGTGAGCAAGCTTTCAACTGTTCACGTAGAGCGTGGCTGGGCCAAACAAGGTGCCTAGAGCAGAGCCAGACTGATGCAGGGGCTTGATCTGCGTGTAATGCCGTTGGGCTTCTATGTGTGCCAGGTAGCAACGGTCGTTAGATTAGTTCAGCTCAAACTACATTCAGCTAGCGCTCAAGCAGGCATTCTGAGATGGAACGAGCTCGCCGGGAAAAAACATTGTATTTGTGTTAGGGGGTGAACCACTTCGCCGACAGAACTATATATATATTTATTTTTATTTATATTTATTTAAATATATATATACACACACAAATTCAAACACATACGCACACACACACACATAAACATGGTGATCCCCCATTGATTGGAACGTTATTTAAAGTCTTTGTTATCCAAGGGGCTTGACAGCTGACAGTTAGTGACAGTTCTGTCAATTTTAAGCAAATTATATTGTTTGGATATTATAAACGTTTTTTTTTAGTATGCTCTGCTTGTCGTGTTGAAAAAAGCCAGATACCATTAAAAAAAAGTTCTTACGGCCTTTGTGGGTTTCCACATCTGCGTATTTATTTTGCATCTACCATAATACTGATGGTAGCAACTGCCCAGGAGAGATTATCTTTTCTGCTTTCAGAGACTATTTACTAACAACATTTAAGAGGTTGTAATATAATCATTAAGTATTTATTCATAAGGAGTCTTCTTGTCTTAGATTTAATCATTTAATTGCTTTTATGAATGATAAATAATTATAACTTTAAAAAATAAATGATTTTTTTTGCCCAGGAATTATTCTTCTTCCTTGATTCAATTTTGTTAAATTTCTAGGTGTTTTCCGCCAACTTCTTTTAAATGTAACAGAATTAACTTGAAAATTAATTTAAAATCTTGTTTTAATTAAAAGTGTATAATAGCATTATTACAAATTCAGTTTTAAAAAATTTGACACTGTGTTTACTTACATTTTTGTGGATTTAAGCAGGAAAACTTTTATGCTCGAAAATGTATGCTCTTCATTGTATGATAAAAATAATTCATAATAAAAATGATTAAATTACAAAGCTCACTTGAATTTAAAAGTTATGGAAAAATTAATAAGTTGAAATGCGAAAGAATTCTGCATGTTGCCATAGTTTTAGTGCCAGAATACGATAAGAGTCTCTGTTATAACTATCTCAGTTCTCAGTCAATGCTAATTAAAATTTTAAATAGTTAGCTAACTTAATCACTAATGGAATAATCTACATTGTGAAAATATATATTTAATCCATCTATTAAAATATATCATAATAGAAATAGACATAAATTAATCAAAGTTTCATTAACGAAACTTAATTATTTATTTGGTCTTGACAGAACATTCAATGATTCTAAAATTTGGTATCGAAAATTCAAACTTGATAGATTTCTTAGTTATTTTACTAAGTTATTATCTCCTATTAATTTTTTTAAATTTAATATTAAAATAAAAGGTTATTAAGACTGTAGTACTTATTAATTTCAACAAATATAACATTTTAGCATGAATATATTTGGAGGAAAAATTTTAAACGATTCCGTGTACTTTCAATGATTGCAACAAAATAAAACTTATGCAAAAAATGAGTTCGCTTTTCGCCGTTGCTCGTTCTCATAGTAATGTCCATTTAAATACACAAGTTTCACTTGCTGCAAAGTTAACACAATACGTTTCTTCTTATTACTGTTGTTGATTGTCACATTTTAACAGAATGACAATTATAAGCAAAGATTTTATAAAATGAAAACAATCGTAATCGTAAGTTTTATTTTAAAATTAAATCATTTTCCATTTCTTGAGTTAGAACTGCAGACAAAAAGTTAAATTTAACATTCGTTCATTAAATTAATTTTTTATGTTTAAAAAGCATCATAATCATATTTTTATACCATCTGACAATCATGATCCCCGTGGGTGGATGTCACACCTTAGAGACCTTATATAAACACATACCATATTAACAGTTTATGAATTATCTTACCACTGAGCATAACTTTACTTTGTTTCAATCAAAATTCACTTAATGGCGGGCAAAAATGTAAAAAAAATTGACAACCCACCCCGCTTTTCTGCCCTGCAACCTGTTTTTGAAAAATTGTAAATTTATTTTAACAACTGAATCTTATATGATATATGAAAATAGCTAACAAAATTTTTAGAACTTTTGAATTATTACTTAAATTATGACATTAATTTAATATAACAAGCATTTATGTGATTGTGATTGTCAAACCCTCGACCTAGTTACGCACCTGAATTAAATGCTACGCCGTATGGATATGAATTTTAAAAAAAATTAAGTTTTATTTCTTTTCAGTTTCTACTTGTTCGTGTAAAAAAATGTACTGCACATTAGGCTTATATTAGAAGCAATTACAGTAAGTATTACAGAAGAACGCCGTATGTGGTATAAAGTAAAGAAAAAAAAGACCATGCAGCCAGGAAGATAAATACATTTACCGTCCTCGGGTGGGTATAGAGGAAAACAAATCTACCGTGTTTTTGTGCCTATATCCAAATAGAATGTATTTGTAACAAATTAGTGGGCTATACTATATTAGATGGTATTGCTGGTTTGAAATTACTAGAAACAACCTTATGAATTAGCGAAAGAGTTTTAGTAAAGACCTCCTTGAAAGGCTTGGCCTTGCTACAGAAAGAGGGGTGTGTAGGGTGAGCAGAGGCGTAGCGTAGGGGTGTGTAGGGTGAGCAGAGGCGTAGCGTAGGGGGTGTGTAGGGTGAGGGCGTCCACAGAGATGTTAAAAAAATAATTTTTCTTTAAATTTCTTTTTTTTTAAAGATCCATTTGTTAATTGCGAGTTGCATGTTGATGATTTTTTTTTTACCATCAAAGCATGTATGTTAACCTTGTCTATTAAACAAATAGATGCTGAGATAAATTCTACACGGTGAACGACTAATAAATAGTGAAATCACCACAGCACGTGACTTTATTTATCATGCGATTCATTCTGCTCACCACTGTGTCTTGTTGATGCAGCACTGAGCAGGCGATCCAGACAATGTCAGCGAGACGGACCCGCAGTGGCACACCCCTCGGGTGCCCGTCAGAACCACGGAGGCTGAGACAGACGCCTTCCAGGAAGCAGCACAAGCTGAAAATCTCCGTAGAAAAAGAAAACCATTCCGCCGTCGCCAGCCAGGACGCGAAGGCCGCCCCTGGCAGAGAGGAACCGGTGACGCCCGTGAAAAAATTATCCGCGTCTACTCAAGTACAGAATGCTGGATTGAATATATGGGAGCGTTTAGAGAGCGGGAACACGAATCTGATGGGTATGACTGACTCAAATCCGGCCAAGGAGGCTGAAGAGGAAAACACCAATTCTGAATCGGAAACACCGTCGGTCGTATCGTCGTCTCGTGCCCTCAAGAAAGGCAGAAAACCTGAAATACTGTTATCTCTTCTGGAATGGGAAACACTGTTCCCTAGCAATCATGCCAAAACGGCCGACTCGTCAAAATTGGTGAAGGAACGAAAATCGGAAGAAGAGGGTACCAAAAATGCTAAAGCCAACAATTTAGACTTTGCTGATCAGAAACGAACTTCCAGGGAGGAGAGCGTGCCTTCGTACACATTTCCATCATCCCATTCCATTTGCTTTTTCCCCAACTGTGAACACCATGGCAGTGAGTCCTCCACTGATTTCATGCGTATCCCTGACGTCCCCGGGGAACCTTTCTTTGTTTCCCTTTCCAAAGATAAGAACAAAGAGCTGAATATGGTGAAGACGTCCTCGGGACTAGTGAGGGTTGGGTGCGGGCTTAGGAACTTCCTTCCCTCTACACCGACTTTCGCAGACTCGTACACACGGGATTCGGCGTTTGGAACACATGACAAAACTGTGGTTGTTAGAAATGTTTCACGGTGCGGCCAGGACCTTAAGCCCGGTGACCGCTCCGGGAGCATCCTTTGCCCCTCTGAGGCCAGAGTCCACATGGTGAGATTAGACAACGAGAACAAGCGGGGGTGGGCTCAGAAACCTGCGGATAAACACGAAAATGAGTCGGTGCAGGGCAAAAAGGCCGATGGAAAAGATAGGTTCGTACACTCTGGTGTTGACGGCTGTGGTCAAGGAATGCCCTGGGGCAAAGATGAGGAATCCAGAGATCATTTTATGGACGTGGTAAAAATGAGTGATCTTGACTACAAGAGAGGTCCGTTTTCATCAGAGAAAACTATGGGTTTCGTCCACGACCCTTTCAGCCCCATGAACAAAATGGGGTTGGCCAGCAAGGTCTCTCAGTATCCTCTGATGGAGGAGATCCTCACCGATCAGACCTTCGGATCATTCCCAGCGTCAGGATCTAGCGCAGTCTGCATCCACGACCTGTCCGACCTTTCTAAAGATGACTTGAAACAGTCGAAGAAGACGGTTAGTCTCCTTAAAACCTCGGCGTCCACCCTTGCCGCCGCCCCCGCTGTCCTTTCGGCTGACAACGAGTATGCGATGAAGCACGTGGTGAAGAGAAGTGAAAGAATACGGTGTAAGAGTGGCGTGGGTGGCGTCAATGTCCACCAGGCTGTGATATCCACCATGGAACCACCTGAAGCAAAACTTAAAGGGAAACCCTCGGTCCAGAGAGTTAAGAAAAAATCCAAACCTTCATCCGGTAAAGATGACGCAAAAAAGAAAAAGAAAACTATGGGCACCGCCAAGAAATCCTCCAAGAAATCTAAGGAGGCTGGTAAAGCGAAAGCGGCCATGTCCAGAGAAGTTATGGACGCCATTGTACAGTCCATCGAAGAAACCGTGTCTCGCGCCAGGGAAGATAAAGCCGAAGACTTGAATGACTCCACGTCTGACGACATGTCCGCAGTCAACTCGGATTACAGTTCGCACCATGACACCAATTCAAGCTACAGCGACATATCGTATGCTGACCAGTGGTCAGACAGCGGCTTCCTTCCAGACGATAAAAACATTGTCGGTTCGGCAGATCGTCCGCTGACGCCGAGCAACACGGCCTTGTCGGACGACTCCGATCTGAACATCAAGCTGTCGAAATCCTCCCACTCTGTGGCCACTCCAAGCAAATCCAAGAAGGTCAGAAAGCGCTCGCCGTCGGCTACTAAATCAAAATCATCGTCTGGCAAAAAGGAGAAGCGCCACACGTCATCCGACCCCAGTGCAAAAAGGCCGATGGTCCCCATAGGCGAGACCTGTGATGAAATGGGTGCTGGCACGGAAGCTGGCGTCGCGGCCCTTGCGGTCATACAGGGAAAACGGTTTAGGAAGAAGACTCGGAAGGCGGAGGAAGCTTTTGGAGACTATGACGTATTCTGTGACGAAGACTTGCCGGTTAAAAAGGCAAAGTTGAAGAGAAGGTAAATTTGTTTCCATAAATATAACTTGTTTGCTACCTAGGGCACAGTTCTCTTGTCTTGTTCATATTGCCTCAACCAATTGTGCCAATCAGTGCAGCGTTCTTAAAGAGATAGATCATTGAAGTTTTAAAATTGAGAAGAGAACTTGTTTGAAATTCAACTTATTAAATGCTTTTAGAGCCACTCACACGTGATATAAAGTCAGTAAAGAATTATAACAAAAACGACAAACCAACAACAGTATCTGGTGTTTTAAATGACTTTGAGTCATGTGACTACAAAATCATCTTATTCATGTCCCCCCAAAAAGGAGCAGCAGTTCCGACTCTTCGAGTGGCAGCAGTCATAGAAGACCTCGGCGCTCCAGCCAAATGGGTGGACTGATGACTGACCCGGTCCTAGAGGAACACGCCTTTATCCTGTGGGCCAGGTGAGTGGATGCTTGCAGGGGGCAGTGCATATGTTAAGATATAACAGCAGTGAGCGCATCTCTACCTAAGGATTTGTTCTGTCAGAGCAACAATATTCTGGCAGCTGCGGTAGTCGGTAACTAGTACCGACAAACAATGTTTATTTTTATTTTTCATTAAAAAAACAACAAATAATAATTCATCCCCGCTGAACTGCTCACCTGGGAAATATAACATAACTGGTGCACCTCAAAGCCCCACCCGCTGTTGTGAGCCCTTGGATACCTAACGGTGCAACTAATTTTTTCCTTGTCAAATAGAAAGAAACCAAATGAAATTGATTGGAAAGACGAACAATTTTGTTACACAGGTTGTATCGCTTCGTGAAAACCGAGTATTTTTAATACGTATATAAGATATTGCCCTTACAAGCCCTCCACACCCCATACACAAACACACAAACACTGCCTATTACTCATATACACCTGCCATCTTAAAGGACACGCTGAACTATAAAGTAAGTTTATGCAGAAATGTGAATGCAATTATTGTGGGGAAAGTAAGTCGTTTAATCTGATGGGGTAATGATTCTGTCTCTAGTGAGACCCGGAGCCAGATAGAGCTGCAGCATCCAGGGGCGTCGACCTGTGAAGTGGATGCAGTTCTGTCGTCCAGGTGGTGTGACGTGACGGACAGCGTCAAGGCCAGGTTCTTCTTTAGGGCCCGTGAGGCTTTCAGTGACGACGAGCGTCACACGATTCGCTCCAGTACCATGGCGGGTAGGTAACATCTGGCATCCAAAGAAATAGAGGTAAACAATGGCCAACTATCAATCACGTATAAAGTTATGTAAACAATTACAAACAAACAGCATACGATTATTAATATAATAAATATATGTAAACAATGGCAAACTAACTGCCCCTTATAAATGTATGTAAACAATGGCAAACTATCAGTCACGTATAAATATATGTTAATGTTTACAATGGCAAACATTCAGTCACGTATTTATGTGTACCGGTATGTAAACAAAGTCAAGTTTAAGTCATGTCAGCAAGGCCCGGCCTATTCTTTAATATTTATTTGTACAGGCCGTTGATATAGCATGCTTAAAAACGAGTTGGTATTTGAATGTTAATTGGATCCAGTAAGGGAGATAAGAGCAGATAAACTGCGCGTCTGTCAGCTGCTCGGTTGGTCATGAGATTGCAAATGGCATTCTGTCTCCTGGCAACAGCCTCCGGTAGTTATCGCAGCCACTGCACCACGGGAATGTGGCAACAAACATTTAGGTGATTTCCCTATCTAACAGTGAAACACGTGTTTAGAACTTCTGTATGAGTGCGGTATTTACAAACCACACTCATCATTGGTGGTTTTTATGGTTCTCACACGTGTAACAATCAAAGTAATAATGTTTTCGTGTGACGCAAGCCAGCACGAATCTCTTTTCTTTATTCTTTTAACCCACACCCCCCACGAAATAAAAGGAAAACAACCAAGCAAGCAAACAAACTGATATCTACTTATGCTATCTACTTATGATATATACGTATCATATCTACGAATGCTATCTACTTATGATATCTACTTGTGTTATCTACTTATGATATACACTTATGCTATCTGCTTATGCTATCTATTTATGCTATCTACTTATTCTATCTACTTATGATATCTACTTATGCTATCTACTTATGCTATCTACTTATGCTATCTACTTATGCTATCTACTTATGCTATCTACTTATGATATCTACTTATGCTATCTACTTATGCTATCTACTTATGCTATCTGTTTATGCTATCTACTTATTCTATCTACTTATGCTATCTACTTATGCTATCTACTTATGATATCTACTTATGCTATCTACTTATGCTATCTACTTATGCTATCTGTTTATGCTATCTACTTATGCTATCTACTTATGCTATCTACTTATGCTATCTACTTATGCTATCTACTTATGATATCTACTTATGCTATCTACTTATGCTATCTACTTATGCTATCTGTTTATGCTATCTACTTATTCTATCTACTTATGATATCTACTTATGCTATCTACTTATGCTATCTACTTATGATATCTACTTATGCTATCTACTTATGCTATCTACTTATGCTATCTGTTTATGCTATCTACTTATGCTATCTACTTATGCTATCTACTTATGCTATCTACTTATGCTATCTACTTATGCTATCTGTTTATGCTATCTACTTATGCTATCTACTTATGCTATCTACTTATGCTATCTACTTATGCTATCTACTTATGCTATCTACATATGCTATCTACTTATGCTATCTATTTATGCTATATACTTATTCTATCTACTTATGCTATCTACTTATGCTATCTACTTATGATATCTACTTATGCTATCTACTTATGCTATCTACTTATGCTATCTGTTTATGCTATCTACTTATGCTATCTACTTATGCTATCTACTTATGCTATCTACTTATGCTATCTACTTATGATATCTACTTATGCTATCTACTTATGCTATCTACTTATGCTATCTGTTTATGCTATCTACTTATTCTATCTACTTATGATATCTACTTATGCTATCTACTTATGCTATCTACTTATGATATCTACTTATGCTATCTACTTATGCTATCTACTTATGCTATCTGTTTATGCTATCTACTTATGCTATCTACTTATGCTATCTACTTATGCTATCTACTTATGCTATCTACTTATGCTATCTACTTATGCTATCTACTTATGCTATCTGTTTATGCTATCTACTTATGCTATCTACTTATGCTATCTACTTATGCTATCTACTTATGCTATCTACTTATGCTATCTACTTATGCTATCTACTTATGCTATCTACTTATGCTATCTACTTATGCTATCTACTTATGCTATCTGTTTATGCTATCTACTTATGCTATCTACTTATGCTATCTACTTATGCTATCTACTTATGCTATCTACTTATGATATCTACTTATGCTATCTACTTATGCTATCTACTTATGCTATCTGTTTATGCTATCTACTTATTCTATCTACTTATGATATCTACTTATGCTATCTACTTATGCTATCTACTTATGATATCTACTTATGCTATCTACTTATGCTATCTACTTATGCTATCTGTTTATGCTATCTACTTATGCTATCTACTTATGCTATCTACTTATGCTATCTACTTATGCTATCTACTTATGCTATCTACTTATGCTATCTACTTATGCTATCTGTTTATGCTATCTACTTATGCTATCTACTTATGCTATCTACTTATGCTATCTACTTATGCTATCTACTTATGCTATCTACTTACGCTATCTACTTATGCTATCTACTTATGCTATCTACTTATGCTATCTACTTATGCTATCTACTTATGCTATCTACTTATGCTATCTACTTATGCTATCTACTTACGCTATCTACTTACGCTATCTACTTATGCTATCTACTTATGCTATCTACTTACGCTATCTACTTATGCTATCTACTTATGCTATCTACTTACGCTATCTACTTATGCTATCTGCTTATGCTATCTACTTACGCTATCTACTTATGCTATCTACTTACGCTATCTACTTATGCTATCTACTTACGCTATCTACTTACGCTATCTACTTATGCTATCTACTTATGCTATCTACTTACGCTATCTACTTATGCTATCTACTTATGCTATCTACTTATGCTATCTACTTATGCTATCTACTTATGCTATCTACTTATGCTATCTACTTATGCTATCTACTTATGCTATCTACTTATGCTATCTACTTATGCTATCTACTTATGCTATCTACTTATGCTATCTACTTATGCTATCTACTTATGCTATCTACTTATGCTATCTACTTATGCTATCTACTTATGCTATCTACTTATGCTATCTACTTATGATATCTACTTATGCTATCTACTTATGCTATCTACTTATGCTATCTGTTTATGCTATCTACTTATTCTATCTACTTATGATATCTACTTATGCTATCTACTTATGCTATCTACTTATGATATCTACTTATGCTATCTACTTATGCTATCTACTTATGCTATCTGTTTATGCTATCTACTTATGCTATCTACTTATGCTATCTACTTATGCTATCTACTTATGCTATCTACTTATGCTATCTACTTATGCTATCTACTTATGCTATCTACTTATGCTATCTGCTTATGCTATCTACTTATGCTATCTACTTATGCTATCTACTTATGCTATCTACTTATGCTATCTACTTATGCTATCTACTTACGCTATCTACTTATGCTATCTACTTATGCTATCTACTTATGCTATCTACTTATGCTATCTACTTATGCTATCTACTTATGCTATCTACTTATGCTATCTACTTATGCTATCTACTTACGCTATCTACTTATGCTATCTACTTATGCTATCTACTTACGCTATCTACTTATGCTATCTACTTATGCTATCTACTTACGCTATCTACTTATGCTATCTGCTTATGCTATCTACTTACGCTATCTACTTATGCTATCTACTTACGCTATCTACTTATGCTATCTACTTATGCTATCTACTTACGCTATCTACTTATGCTATCTACTTATGCTATCTACTTACGCTATCTACTTATGCTATCTACTTATGCTATCTACTTATGCTATCTACTTATGCTATCTACTTATGATATCTACTTATGCTATCTACTTATGCTATCTACTTATGCTATCTACTTATGCTATCTACTTATGCTATCTACTTATGCTATCTACTTATGCTATCTGAATTTATATCGTTTTAATCCAGTTGTCTAATTATTACGTTATTATATTAGTTTTGAAAATTTAATCTGTTTTAAGATTAGTGTCCCCGTTTGTTGAAAATTAGCTAACAAAGGTATGAAAACCAGTAGACAAAGGAAAAACGACACCAATGCTAGTGATACTAATGATATTCAATTTTATTATACTATTAGATTTACTTACAAATACAACATCAAGTTTACAGAAATAAAAAGCAACAACAACTATACAGCAATTGAAAAGGTATAATCCTCGAAATAAAAATAAAATAGACATACATATATATAGAGAGAGACAGAGAAAGAGGAAGAGAGAGTATAATCCTGTAAGTCTCCTAGACGTATACAACGTCTCGGAAATGTCTAGGAAATATAGTGAAAACATCTCTCGGCTGGGAAGACTTCGGGCTAATTTATTGGGAGGGTGCTAGAACCCTCCAGAAAAGAAAGTCTAGAACAAGCCTTTCCCGAAAAAGGAAGGGGGTGGTGTGAAACAACGCTATACATCTATTAGGTGACGTCAATATCGGACAAAACAAAATGGCGGGGGGGGGGGGAATGGTGGACGCGATAGCTCTACGCTGAGAGTAAAATTAGGTTAACACACAGGCTATAACACTAATAATGATTCTACGAGGCCATTCAACAGGTTTAATATAAACCAGCTATTGTGTTGAAACTATATATTTATGTCCATGCTAGACGCCTTTCTGTGTATTTATGATAGTTTACCTAGTGCTGATATCAAAATTAACATATATTCGCATGTATACTCAATAATTGTGAACTGGGGTTATATCGGTAAAGCGATTACTCATATGTTCAAACGCGCTCCTGACGTTTGAAGGTGTGCTAGTAAGTTGAACAATCGGGGTCTGTTGTACATGTGGTATGGGAATATGCTGTATGTGAAAATAGGATCTGTGAAAATCTTGTATGTGAATACATGAAAATGTACTATATATTATGGCGTGCTTCGTAAGAATGTGCTATGTGAAGACGCGCCATGCAAATATGTTTATGTCAAGTTAGAGTAACATATGTTGGTTGTCCTGAATGAACTATCCTCTCACGAGAAAACCCCGCTATGTGGATTGTTCGGAGAGCCATGACCGGGTTAGTTTCGTTTCTTCGCTTAATTTTTTTTTGTATTATTTTCTAAAATTTTTCTAAATGAATACCATCGATCATTTTTTTTTGTGTTTTGTAATTTAGTGAGGTATACTATGGTATACGGACTGAGTGAAAGCTTTCCTTGGTAAATTTATGTTTATATCTGCTCAACAATTAATTAATTACTATGTAATTTACATTACATGGTTGCAAAAAGTAATTACCAGAGATGTGTAGCAGTTCATCTTTGCGACCATTGTATAGACAAGAGAACTTGTATAACGATCGGAAGTTGCGACTCCGAAAGTGTCCGTTATGCTTAAAGCCGTTAACTCTTCATTGTGATCATTTCCCACCTGTCCTGCACAGAGCTGGAGTCTGGCGCCTTTGGGGATTTCTTCAGTGACCGTGACCCTGTATTTATTGAGTTCATCCGTCTGCCCATCGACCGGCAGCGGGACATGCTGCGGAAGTGGCTCAAGTTTTTTCAGAAAATGCTTCCCAAGAAGGTAATATTTATATCAACTTCGCTTTTGTTCGTGTGTTTCCTTCCGGCTGGGTGTGTGGCAGAAATCTTCGGACGGCTCATTGACCCACTTCCCGTCAACCTATCGAGCTCAGACTTAGCCACATTCTTTCAAATTTTCAGCCCCACTTCCAACCCCATCATAAAAAAAGTCACTGATTTCACGAATAAAATTCCCGATAACTGCGCTAAACGAGATTTCTTTTAAAGATTCTTAAAAATATCGCTAGATGCGTAATTTTATATTTTCTGAAACAGTTGGTGTAATAAATCTGCTGACTTAAAGCGGTTGGATCAGTAGAATATGAATATAAAATAATAAAAATTCATGTAAAGGATTTTTACGATACAACTTTGTTTTTATGGAGTTGTTTAACTTAAAATTTGTCTTTGTCCTATATACGCTGGTGTTTGCGTCATGTAACCCGCAAGCTGTATACTATTCAAACAGAAAAGTGTCTCATCTAATTATACTCTTATAAATCATACCATCATCACTCGTCATCATCACTCATATCATTCACTTATACCATCATCACTCATATCATCATCACTCATACCATCATCACTCATA
Source organism: Omphiscola glabra (assembly GCA_964017045.1). Taxonomy (NCBI): domain Eukaryota; kingdom Metazoa; phylum Mollusca; class Gastropoda; family Lymnaeidae; genus Omphiscola; species Omphiscola glabra. The sequence goes on from OZ024800.1 coordinate 14,729,471, forward strand.
CCATCATCACTCATACCATCATCACTCATACCATCATCACTCATACCATCATCACTCATACCATCATCACTCATACCATCATCACTCATACCATCATCACTCATACCATCATCACTCATACCATCATCACTCATATCATCATCACTCATACCATCATAACTCATACCATCATCACTCATACCATCATCACTCATATCATCATCACTCATATCATCATCACTCATATCATCATCACTCATACCATCATCACTCATACCATCATCACTCATACCATCATCACTCATACCATCATCACTCATACCATCATCACTCATACCATCATCATTCATACCATCATCACTCATACCATCATCACTCATATCATCATCACTCATACCATCATAACTCATACCATCATCACTCATACCATCATCACTCATATCATCATCACTCATACCATCATCACTCATATCATCATCACTCATACCATCATCACTCATACCATCATCACTCGTATCATCACTCATACCATCATCACTCATACCATCATCACTCATACCATCATCACTCATATCATCATTCACTCATATCACTGCCATGCAGTCATGTCATGACATAATCATGCATGCCTTAACACCTTTTATTTATACATTCCTAACAACTTAATTACAACAATGTTGCTATCACAAAATCCTCCAATCATTAAATCCATACCATCACACGTGTTGTTTACATCTGATAGTCTCTGGATTTATCTAAGTGTCAATTTGTATTTATTGGCTCTAGACAAGTAGATCATGGTAGTTTTCTTTTTTTTTTTTTAACTCTTAAATTTATTTGAAAGGAGTACATTGAGTTTATCGTGACCTTCAAACGCGCCTGTGGCAGGGAAGGGGCCACCACCGCCAGTGGCAAGCCCAAGAGGACCAGAATGAGGTGCCTTGACCCGTCCCATTACAAAATGTTATTCGATATGATCCGACTGACCAAACCAAGGGTTCTGGAGGTTTACAGGGAGAAGAAACTCAAGGAGAAGAAGATGGTCTCAGATACGTACGGGTAAGGGGCTGTACTACGGCTTTTACGCGTTACCTCCCATTACCAATTGTTAATTTAATTAAGAAGATTATTTACTATTTCCTTCAAATTTCTATGTCTATCTGTCTCTGTCTGTGTCTCTCTCTATCTAAATATTTCGTTTTAGCCAAAACCTCTTTCTCTCTCACCTAAATAAATATTTTCCTTTAGCCAAATTATCTTTCTCTCCCATCTACCTTCTTATAATTTCAGCGTTTACCTACTATCTATAAAAAATTACCCCCCCCCCAACCCTTTAGCCTCTCCACATCTCTCTAACCACAACGTTCCTCCTCCAGTCTGATGCTCCAGAAACTGGTGGGTCACGAACCTTGGCCACACCTGGTCTCGGGCTGCCGCTCACAGCTCCTGACAGACATCCTCCTGGACCTGGACATCCCTGACCAAGAAGAGAAGGCCATCGTGACCGACGACGCTGCCAGCCTTGACACCCCCGAGAGCCCGATGTCCATAAAGTTCACCAACACGGACGAGGACGACGACGTCAACAGCGGCAGGAACGATGAAGAGCTCAGTGCCTCTTTCAGTGGACGCGACGCCAAAGTCTGCATCACCGTGGTCAACAAGGTACGCGAGCACATTTCTTTGGCTCCGGAGTCTGTTTTACAACAATTATACTTTTAGCATATCAAACTGTTTCAGATACTCTATCCATACCCGAAAGCCTGTTAGTAACTGTTAGAGAAAAAAATCCTGACGTTAGCCAAAGAGCTGCATCGTATATTGTATAGAATTCAGGAAGTACCATGCCCTGGATTGAGTACCATGGGGTTAAACAAAGATTATTATTTTGTATAGGAAGTGCCATGGTGTTAAACAAAGATTATCATCTTGCATAGGAAGTGCCATGGGGTTATACAAAGCAAAGATTATCATCTTGTTTAATAAGTACCATAGATTAATCAAAGATTGTCCAGTACTGTTGACTTCAGCAAATTTTTAATCCTACAATTGAAGTTGGGAGTGGGGGGTGGGGGGGGGGGGCAATTACCCAAGCTATGAACGCCCCTGACAAATTTGAACTATTTTCCTCTCGGCTGTGAGGGAGTTTAAATAAAACAAATGGAATTCCTGCCGTTAAGAGACCGAGGTAGTAACGCCATTGATATTGTTGTTTGAATGTCACATGATATCTCTTCAAACCAGATATGAAACATATGTGGATATATAAATACGTGATAAATTGCCAACTCTGTAAACTTAAAACATAGAGATACAAAAAAAAAAGGGGGGGGGGGTACTTTTATCGTATTACGGTTTTATTTATAACAAAAATATAGAAAGCTAGACTACGTAGTCTTTCCAACAAATATTAGTTCAGAAAATGGAGTAATTGTGAACTAGGGGGAACTACTGCAATACAGTAGATATCATACATATAATTCAGTTACCCCCCTTTCCTAAACAAGCACAAAATAAGTAGTGCTTCTTAAGTTGGTGATGTAAGTCACATGATGTTATTTCTAAATAAAAAAATAATGTAAGAATCTTTGCTGTCCAGATGCCTCAGATACTAGAATTTAAACTGGAGCACGGAGCGAACGATGTGAGCTTTGAAGAGAGTGACTACAGTGTGCTGACCACAGACCTGGCTCTCAATCTTTTGTCTGGTTTAAACGAGGTAAGGGGTCAGGGGTCACCATTTCATTCTGTAAACGAAGTAATTTACGTCAGGGGGTCGAGATCACATTACACAAATGAATTAGGTCATTTATTTCAGGTGTAGAGGTTGCCAACTAGTCCCCATTTCAATCAGGTTGCTTCATTACACATAGGGATACTACGATATAAATAATACGTTCAATGCCCTCAAATACATATATTTGTAGGTTATTGCTTTTAGATACGTCAATCCCCTTTGTCTTTACTCCCCACCAGATGAAAGAACTTCCTGTTCTGGAACAGCAGCTGTTGGATCAAGTGTTTCTAGCCCCTCCCCGTCTGTCACTCACAACAACTCCACAGAGACGTGTCGTCAATCTTTATGGACGACGATTGGATGCTGTCTCGCCTCACATATCACCGACAGTTAGTCTTCAAGCTATTGGTGGATCCCTCTGTCAGCCCCGCCTCATGGCTAACGACCCCGTACCCTACTCCAAGACGAATCTGCACTACCCCTCGGCCTCAGCCTCCTCCTCCAGTATGGTGGTTCACCATCTTCCTCCCACTCACACAGCCAATGCCCTCTTGACCCATAAGTATGTCCAGAGAGATCTCCGAGACGTGTCCACGGCGAGAAGTGCTTGCTGTAGAAAGGACTCGCCAATGGACATGCATTCGTACAGCATCACCATGGAGAACGTCATGCAGTGCCCGAATCACATGGAGTCTCCAATAACGAAATGCATCAAAGTCCACCCCAGCACCATGTCATCCCAAACCAAGGTCAGCCTACAGCCCCTACAACTGCCCATCAGCTCCAGAGTTCACCAACAGGCGAAGCTCCAGCCCAGGGTGGTGCCCGTCTCGTGTGGCTTTCAGCAGAGATTCACAAGCCAGATATTCTCCACGACGAATCAAACCGTGCTGGACAAACTCAACTCCCACCATGTCTACCACATGGGGACCTCGTCCCCCACTACCACCCCGACCACCAACTCTCGGATCTACCAGCAGTCCGTGGGGCTCAACTCACAGAGCCCGCTTATCACGTCCCTGTCCCCTCTCCGTAACATCAAGTACACACAGGCCAGCAAAGTGTACAGCCCCCACTGTCAGATGATGCCCTACAGACCCAGGATGCCGGTCACCAGCCCGGCCGGTCCGAGCGGCTCGGCACACAGGCGTGCCGCTCACACGATCCCACTCAGCACCACCATTAAGACCAGCGCGACCAGGGCGCCGAGCAACCTGCATCAGATCAAGGTCTGCTTGCCAACACAGTCGCTGAAGATTCCCATCGCGAAACTTCGAGGCTCCAGGAAGACGTCCTATGTTAAAGGGAAATTGAAAAACCTCGGCTTGCAGCCTGGTACCATGGAGCCTTACTCGACCATGTCAACATGCTCGCAGCCCGGCCAATTTAATCTCAGGGCCGGGACACCGACAAGTCTGTTGGCTAAAGTCTTGAATCTGCAAGTAAAAAATGAGACCGACCTAGCGTGTAAACTGTCTACTGACGGCATTTCCTGTACTTCGGCGTCCGGGACCAAACCCATTTCTTCTGCTTTCATTGGGACCATGCGACCTCAGCCCGCGTCGTCTAGCCACAAGTCTAGCACTCAGGTCCAGTTAATATCAGTGGTCAGCAGCTCCGGCCACACCACTGATCTCAGGTCAGCTATGTCCACTCAGACCGCCGTGGTGGTCAGCCCGTTTTCAGTTCACAGAAATTCGTTGGTTGGTCAGTCGCCTGAACCCGCGTCGAGCTGCTATGCGCTGACCACATCATCCTATGCGTTGTCCTCAACGGCATACACCATCGCATCAACGAACAAGAACTGTCCGGGCTTTGGATTTACCAGCCCGACCTACTCTGTGAGCATCGCCACCAAAAATAGCGCGAGCTTCCCGGCAGTGGGCAAGGCGACCGCTGGTCAGAGCTTGAGAAACCTGTACACATCTGAGAAGCAGGCAACTGGTCCTTTGAGCTACAAACTGGATTCCGAAAAAGAAAATACGACTATGGCTTATCCAGGGACAGTCGAGACGGAAGGTCAAGAAGATGACTCGCCTATTGAGTTCATTGTGGTAGGCACGTGCACGACTCAAGTCAGCCATGCCGATCACAGGTTCGGTGGAACTGGTGAAGTTCAGAAGAATGCCTGTGAAGAAACCGTCTGTGCTCCGTTTCAAGATAAGCAAGCTGCCTTTGAAGAAAACGAAAGTATTGAAAGAAGTCTGATGAATGCCACGGAACAAATTGTTACTGATTCAAAACAAGACAAAATCATAGATGCATCCGGTGAAGACATTGAGATGTCAACAAATGTTGGGTTGGAAAATAACGATGAGACCCATAACGCTATGCTTCAAACTGTACTAAATCAATCACAAAAACAAGCGAACAAATGTTCTTCGGATTCAAAAAGCATTCCGCAAAAATCTCCCTTCAAAGAAACGAAGAGCATCGTGTCTTCTTCTACACTTTCCGACCAAATTAGATCACAAGCCAGTGCCTGCAAGAAGTCGGCTAAATCTATCAAGTCACCTTTACCACAAAACTCGTCCGATTCACAAGTATCCGATAAGAAATGTGTAAGTGAGAAGTCCAACGAGACCAGCAGATTACAAGAAAAAAGCACGTCTGTGAATACATCCGCAGATTCACTGGTATCTGTTTCAGATAACCTGTTTTCAGAATCTGAACACGGTGACGCTGCGCCTGACAAAAGAGTTACCCATTCCAATCCTAAAGATGTTCATTCAAGTGATGCCATCAGTGAGAACAAACAAACGTCGGTAACAAAGTTAGCTGTTGTGACGTCATGCACCACTCAACAGAGCAGAAAGTCCTCCAGCGACATCTCAGTAAGCAGTCAGGCTAGCGGTGCCGCGGGTCTAGACATCGTCAGAACACGACCAGCACGTGCTGGTGAGGTTGATCTTTCTGTTTCAACAGAAAGCAAAGGTCGTTCACGGAAAATTGATCACAACTCCTATGGGGATAGAATATCTCTTGGCGCCTCTGATAGTAGTGTGAAAAGTGAGGTTTCTGGTACAAATAGTAAATCATCAATAACACTTCCTGACTCGACCTGTCTCCCAACCTCGTCTGCTCGGTCCCTCCTATCTTGTAAGAAGGTCAGTCGGCCTGCTGAACAATTAAAGACCACAGCTGATGAATCTGCCGCGCCCAGAAAGCAAGACGTCAGTTCCAGACCAACAGAGCAGGGGCACAAAATAAAGAAAACGCCTGCCCTTTCAGATACCGCAAGTAGTTCTGCTGTAGGGGCTGAGGCTAAAACTACGAGCACAGATCACACGGGTAGTGGGTCTCAAGTCAATTCTGTCACTGTCAGGCCAGTAACAGATGATACTGTCAGGCCAGTAACAGATGATACTGTCAGGCAAGTAACAGATGGCACCAAAGCAGGGTCGTCTACAGCATAGGTCAATCAAATGTCTAGCGCACAGCGAGCCCTACGACCAACACCGTCCATTGACGGCACCGATCCAGAGAATGGAACATCTGAGGGCTCTCATACGTCTTCAAGCACGTCTAGGAATCGGGCCCACTACGTCCACAAGTATGTCCCAACTTGAGCCAATGTTGAGTGGTCGATAACTCCATTTGGTGTTTAAACGATTTCTCAGAACTTGATTCGTTTGACTTTACAGCATAAAACATGTTGTTCTGAAGGGCTTTGAGGTTTTTTACGGCATATGTCTGAATGGTTGTGTTACGCATGAAAAAAAAATTTCTACAATTTTAAAATTTTAATGTGTTCGTGAAAATAAAATTGGACTTGCAAATAGCATTGTATTTTATCATAATTTTCAAAATTAATTTTTCCTAAATATTGAAAAGATTTTCTGGTATTGAGAGTATTGTCTATTTATAAAATGATTGTGTATTATCGAAATTGTTTATAATGTATAAAAAATATTTCTAAAGTTGAACTGATTGCTCATGTTGAAACTATCGTCGAATTATGAAATGTTAGTTCAGTATTGAAATGAAAGTGTTTTATCTCACTTATCGTATAATTTTAATACTGAAATGATTGTTTCGGGGGGGGGGGGGGGGGAAATTATTGTTTAATTTTTAAATAAATGCCAAATGATGAAAGAATAAATATTGCAATTCAAGTCTTGAGATAAGTTGATTACTTAAGATCTCAGAGGTTATCGTGCTCTGGTAGCGCTCTATTCATTGAACTTTTTTTTTTTTTTTTTTTTTTTTTTTTTTTTTTTTTTTTTTTTTTGAGAATAAAAACGTTCTTAGATGTATGTATTTTTAATAAATATTTAGAGTTGGCTATTAAAAAGATATAGTTCTTTGTTTAATTTGACAAACATGTATGGCATAATGGTCGGTTTTTTTCCGGGCAATTGTTTTGTATTTATTAACTATTCCATTCAATTTTTTTTTTAAATTGATGATCAACAGTTACTTTATTTTTTTTTTAAATAGGAAATAATTTTAATATAACATTACAGATATAAAATTTTCAAAATACTTTTTATGCATATTTTGACCTTGAATATATTTGAATGGTTATAAATTTAATTTGTGTTAAAGTTTGAGATATTATACAGTTTTTTTTTTTTTAAATGTGTACATTTCCAATTATAAATTGTGAATTAGCTCAACATTAAAGTGACATGTCCTGTCATGACTTGTGTATTAGCTCAACATCAAGGCTATATGTCCTGTCATGGATTGTGTATTAGCTCAAAATTAAGGGGACATGTCCTGTCATGAATTCTGAATTAGCTCAACATTTAGGTGACATGTCATGAATTGTGTATTAGCTCGACATCGCAGTGACATGTCATGTCGTGAATTGTGACGCCTGTTTCAATAATGTCACGATCAACGTATATATTTAGTCCACAGAATATTGGTGGAAGACAAACCCTTGAATAAATCAAATCCATTTATATGTTATGTGTTTCTTAAGTCTTGTAGTGTGACGTTTTAAGTCTAAATATTTGTTGTAAAGTTATCATGCTAAGAACAAAAAACTTTTTTTTTTTGTAAAGCTATACCTCTTACACTGATTTCACTCGTTTGAAATATAAATATTTATTCAAATTCGGATGATGATAAATTATATTAGCACGCAAAGATTTAAGGATAAGTGTAGACAATGAACACGGGGACATAACTCATGTAAAGCTCACTTACAGTAACACTTTTCACGATTATCTCCATCCTACCAGGTTGAAATTTTGTGTAAATTTTATTATTATTCATCAATAACAATTCAGTATGCAGAGTTTCTCAGCCCGGGAGGCGAAGTTATATTTCAAAAAAAAAAAGAGGGGGGGGGGGGGGTGTGTTTAAGAAAAGGTTTAGCTTAATTTGAGGTTGAAATAATTATTTTTTTTTAACTCACATTTCCTTCTAAGTAATTATTCACACCTTTACTTTCTGATATCTTCAGTTCTCTCTGCTATTCAATAAAAATTAAAAAAATGGGTCATTTCTTTCAAAATTTCAGAATGATTTGTTTCTTTTATGGGGGTACAAGACAGGAAAGAATTCTTAGCGTATTTGAGACTTAGTGAACCATTGTTAATTCTAAGGGGCTGCGGGACTAGTCACAGGATTAGATTTCGTTGATAACAGTACCAGCTGTGACATCCGTATAAGAAAAACGCTTACCGTAATGAGCAGAGCTTTTCAACCTTTTCCAGGGTGTGGACCACAAAACATGTCGATGATACATAACGGACGCCGTTGGGAAAAGAATTAGCATCGTATTCTGCCAATGTTTCCCAAATTCATCGATACCTGTCTTTGGACCCCTGGCTACTGCCACGGACCCACCGCAGTGAGGTCCACGGGCCACACGTTGAAAACCACTGGTAAAGATGGCAAAAGTGGGCGTTCCAATTACAACTTCTACAATTATATGTCAAACCCTGATCACTCATTTCCAAAAACCCTGTATCATTTCATCCCGTCAAGGGACTTAGAATATATTTATTTCATCGTTTTTTTTGGACCAGGCTACCAAAAGCACAAAAATTACTTTGTAGATTTGTATCCCTTCAATTCCTTATATTTTTTTTCTTCTTCTGATAGATCAGCTAAATACGCTTTCTCTTCTGTCTGGGCGTGAGTAATTTAAAAAGAGCGGCAAATTAATGGAAATGGACTTCCAGCCCTATTTTCATCCTCACTCTCCTCGGCTCTGTAGCCGAAGTCTCGTGTTTGTTTGCTTAGCAACATCTCACCATTCATTGACGCATGCGCGCGATCATCTCGGATGTTGAGCGGACATGACGTCAAGTGCTCGTGCAGCACGTCACATCAACAACAATCTCGTCCTCGAGAAACTTGGTGAAAATAACAGTCCGGGGGAAAATGGCACTGGAGGAATCGGACACCAGGATCGTATTCGATGTTGTAGTCCACTCCAGATGAATTTATCCCGCAAGCGATACTGCTAAAAATAGCGTGTCCGACTTTTGAAATGATTCTTTGAGAGATTGAAAAATACACAAAATTCTAAGACGAAAATATTAATTTATCAGTATTTTTTTTATATAAAGCTCTTAACATTAATTTTATTAAAGTTTCACATAGTAAAATATGCCTTCATTTATATAAAGAAACATTACATTTTATAGAACTGACACGAACATTTGTCTGCATTGAACCAACTGCTTATAAAGAAACAACTGTCCACATCCAAACAACTTTCAACATACAAACAATTGCCCACATAAAAACAATTGTTCACATACAAACAATTGTCCATATACAATTTTCCACATCCAAATAATTGTCCACATACAAACAATACAAACAATTGTCCAAAAGCAAACAATTGTCCACATACAAACAATAGTCCACATTCCACATACAAACTATTGTCCAATTACAAACAAATGTCCACATCCAAACAAATGTCCACATTTAAACAAATGCACACATCCAAACAAATGTCCACATACAAACAATTGTCCACATCCAAACAAATGTCCACATCCAAACAAATGTCCACATCCAAACAAATGTCCACATTTAAACAAATGTCCACATCCAAACAAATGTCCACATCCAAACAATTGTCCACATCCAAACAAATGTCCACATCCAAACAATTGTCCACATCCAAACAATTGTCCACATCCAAACAAATGCACACATCCAAACAAATGTCCACATCCAAACAAATGCACACATCCAAATAAATTCCCTCTAAATGAATTGCTAAAGAAAGAGATATGATGTACCATATAACTATATGTTAAGCAATGGTTTAATCTTTATGAATATAATTTAGTAGTATTTAGTATAATTTAGTATAATTTAGTAGTATTTAGTATAAATGAGATATTCTATTTATCTAAGTATTTAGGTATAGATAAATCATAAATTGTTTCCCCGTATTTCCATGGGACGTTGACAGGATAAGTACAACCAAGGATTATAAATATATCACAATTAACATTTTGCTCTTAAAAATGAAACTGATGAAGATGGTTGTTTCGGATGTTTTAGTTGCTGTTTGTTTTGTTTTGTTGTTTGTTTTTTTGTTGTTGTTTGTTTTTTTTTGTTTTTTTTGTTTTTTTTGCTACGCCTACTAACTTCAAAACACAATTCACATTCACTTCATTGACATATTACACGAAAGATTTCCTTAACACCCCCCATTCGAAAACCATACAATATTATATGTAAAATATACCATTTCGCGCCCCTTTGTGAGTAGCGCCTGGGGCATGATGCCCCCCTCGCTACGCCACTGCAGTAGCCTTGACTTGGGCAGTAGCCTTGACTTGGGCAGTAGCCTTGACTTGGACAGTAGCCTTGACTTTGGCAGTAGCCTTGACAAGAGCTGTATTTGGTTTAAAGTGAGGGCGAGTTGCTCAATTCATCCGCCTCACTCTCTCGTGGACTATTTGATTCAATGGCAAGATTTAGTCAAGACTACTGGAAATAGACCAGGAAGCAATAGATGACTAGGAGAGAGAGAGAGAGAGAGAGAACGAGAGAGAGAGAGTATGTGTGTGTGTGTGTGTGTTTTCACTTTCTCTTTATGCTTTCTGCGTCGCAGGAGTTGTCGGAATTTTAAGTGTGTCAATGTCATACCACCTACGGGACTCCATCTCGTGTAGACATTCTCAGACACCAAGGTCGTAAGACAGCAGACAGCCAGATAAAACATGTTCTACAAATATCTCTGCCGTATGCTAAAAGCACACAAAATTATGTGAATAAAGCAAATGGCATCAATTGAAAGGTCACAAAGAAACTAGAAAAAAAAATAAACTGCACACATTGAAACTCTTCCATGAGTCAGCAGCAATGTAACAATGTTACGGTGAAACATGGGAGCCAGAATGATCAATACATTGATCGTGGACTTTCAAAATATAGAAGAAGAAGAAAGGGTGCCTGTATAAACTATAATTATAATACGAGGTAAGGTGTGGCCTTTCGATACTACGTATGGCAGTGCCTAGATTCGTCTGTATATCAGATACTAAGTGAGGCATGACGTAGATGCCTGCATGATTAGGTATTCCAGGTGTGACATTGCATTTTAATTTCACGAACCATCAAGATGTGGTCTAATACCTTTTTTTTTGGACGATACTTGTTTCTTTGGTTTTCTTTTAGAAGTTCAACTTTTATCTTGACCATGAAAGCTGGCCTCGGCTGGTATCGAGAGTTTCAATTTGAAATGAACTCACCTCCCAACAGAAAAGAACCCCGACAAGTTCTGAGCATGACCAGGGACGGCCATGATTGCCTCTGAGCCCGGATTCACAGAAATGGCAAACTCGGGAGAAAGGATTGATTGTGAGTATGATTGAAGGAGTAAATACGGCCAGTTTGGATAACCGGGGCCTGCCCCGGCCACGGGATAATCTTGCTCGCACTTTTCCTTTCTGTCTGACATGAACTGTTGGCCCCGTGCTGGGACCCAGCCACGCATCCCGGGATTAAGGCGTCACGCGGATTATAGGGGTCGTGACGGTAGGCGCGAGGAAAAACGCGGGGAATAAGAGCCTGCCCGGCTGGGCTGTCAAGTAGCCAGATTTTAGATGACGCAAAAATAAACCAAAAAGAATACACTTTAAAAAAAATTATTCAAAATGATAAAATTGATTTCAATCTGCCGATCTCGACTCAAGGGAGAGTAATTTGATAAATCGGTTTTTTGTTCATCAATATTTCTGGATTGTTAGCTGCCTTCGCTTATTTAGAATATTTCCGTATCTATAAATTAGTATAAACGCTATAAAGTGCACTAACTAAACGATGCCGTTTTCCTCATCAAATAAATATTTTTAACTTGAGAATAGCAACACTTTGCGCAGGGTATTTTAAATGAGATATCACCAATGTCCTTGAACTTCTCTGGAAAAAAAATGCCGAATAACCATTGGTTGAACAGAGGTATATTACTATTTTTAGAAGTCAACGTCATTGGACGACGATAGGAATGGGGAGAAAGTGCTTCTTTGTTTTATCTTTTAGTGATGTTTGCTTTAACATCTTATAATATAACTAGCTGGGGTAACGCCACCACGTTGAGCGAGTAAAATACGAGAAGAGATGCACAATCTATAATAAAAATCTAGATGGCGCTCCATATATCCACCAATGCTTAATTGTATTGACTCCATAATATAGAGTGGGTGATGCCGTTTTGTTTGGCTATTGAACGTTAGTCGTGCCTTCTTAGCAGGGTATTTACGTATACTGACACCATTCTAGTTTTGGAATGTTTTCTTTTGTGTGAATTTGGTGCGTACGTGATCAAGCCCACGACGTGGGAAGAAGCGAATGAGAACGCAACACTGTGCGCAAGGTGAGCGGGGTGGGGGGGGGACAAGATCCACTGGGGAATTATTTTTTATAGATTTCAGAGTTGATGTTGCTCACCCCGAATGCGCACCGTGATGCGATATCATTCCCTGCTTGCCCCGTCGCACGGACCAAATGCACAAAAGAGAACACAAAGAGTTTTACCAACTTATCTCTACAACTCCTTAAAACCGATCTCTACCACCACTACTTACCAACCGATCTTTCTACAGCTCTCACAAACCCATCTCTACAGCTCCGTACCAACCCATCTCACTGTAACTCCAAAAAATCGCCACCGACCCTATTTCCAAGACCCACCCACCACCTTTTGAATCCACCAACTCCATGCCGCTTGAACTGTCTAAGCCTCCCATCGATTATGTGACAACCTGTGACAGATTGTCCCGAACTTTGACGTATATTTTATGAGTTCACAATAAATTGACTTTGTTCACTCTTCCCTACTCCCGCAACTTACTTTTCCCCCGCTGGCGAGTCAATTGAATGTCACGGAAATCGGGAAAAACACATTTATTTTTAGATGGCGCTGGGCGATGTGTACGACAAGTAAAGAGATAAATTGGTGCGCATTAATTTCGATTTAACTAAACATCACTGCAGTGAAGCGGGTGTAAGATCTGCGTGAACTGGTTTCAATCGGACCTGTAAAAATAAGGAGAAAATTAAAACGTTTGTAAGATGAGGAAATGAAACGGCCTAAAATTATGTTATGTGACTGGTCGATTGTCATTTGACCGGTCAATTTTTCATGCAAAAAATCACCTGCTCGTTTCAGTAGTTTATATATATATATACATATTAAAATCTAAAAAAGTGAATACATTTTAGATTTGTAAACTAATTATTGTATTTAAATAACGATATTCTTTAACATACTATATTGAAGCTCAATATTAAATCTTTAAGCCTTTCGTATATCTCCTAGTAATACACATGCATACGTGTGAGAGAAATTTGAACCAAGTTGCACCATCACTGTCTATGGAAGATCACCCCGTTAACCATTTATAACCATAAACGTGAACACCGACTGAACGTGAGTGTCTGATTTTGGTCGAAAGTAAACCGAAAGTTAAAAATGACTTTCGGCCGAAGCCATAAGTTTAACGAGACTTGAGACCGAAACCGAAATAAATATAATCTGCGCACCAGATTTAGAAACTGTGTCATGAACAATGATGCAATATAAAAAAAAATACTTTCAACAATCTCTTATATATATTACGCTTCTGGTGTGACTCGTGCTCTGCTTCCTAATGGACTGCTTCCTAATGGACTGCTTCCTAATCAGCGAATTTGTTATTGAGAGTATGTTACAGATGATTATTAATGTTTGAAAGAAAGTGTGGTTCAATAATGAGTTCAATAGCGCACAAAATATCATTCCCGATAGCTAAGCTAAATGATTATTATTTTATATAACGCAGATGCGTTTGGTGCGTAATAATTTCTTTTCGAAAAATGAAATCGTCTAAATTTAAATAAAAAATATTTGGTTTAAAAGTGGTTGGGACGTCTGAATATTTAATATGGTTCATGGCGTGAAATCAAAAGTGTGCATTGACGTATCACGGGGGAAAGGATGTAGCAAACATTGGAATTCTTAAATGGGCGTTATTTGAGTTCATGTTTTTTCAAGTAACTTTAGTAGATGGTGAGTTCGCGCATTGCTGTCACCAATGTTTGGCTGGCTGTATCTAGTAGATGGGAAGTTCACGCATTGCTGTCGCCAATGTTTGGTTGGCTGTATCTAGTAGATGGGAAGTTCAAGCATTGCTGTCACCAGTGTTTGGCTGGCTGTATCTAGTAGATGGGAAGTTCACGCATTGCTGTCGCCAATGTTTGGCGGGCTATATCTAGTAGATGGGAAGTTCAAGCATTGCTGTCGCCAATGTTTGGCTGGCTGTATCTAGTAGATGGGAAGTTCACGCATTGCTGTCGCCAATGTTTGGCTGGCTGTATCTAGTAGATGGGAAGTTCACGCATTGCTGTCGCCAATGTTTGGCGGGCTATATCTAGTAGATGGGAAGTTCACGCATTGCTGTCGCCAATGTTTGGCTGGCTGTATCTAGTAGATGGGAAGTTCAAGCTTTGCTGTCGCCAATGTTTGGCGGGCTATATCTAGTAGATGGGAAGTTCACGCATTGCTGTCGCCAATGTTTGGCGGGCTATATCTAGTAGATGGGAAGTTCAAGCATTGCTGTCGCCAATGTTTGGCGGGCTATATCTAGTAGATGGGAAGTTCACGCATTGCTGTCGCCAATGTTTGGCGGGCTATACCTAGTAGATGGGAAGTTCAAGCATTGCTGTCACCAATGTTTGGCGGGCTATATCTAGTAGATGGGAAGTTCAAGCATTACTGTCACCAATGTTTGGCGGGCTATACCTAGTAGATGGGAAGTTCACGCATTGCTGTCACCAATGTTTGGCGGGCTATACCTAGTAGATGGGAAGTTCAAGCATTGCTGTCACCAATGTTTGGCGGGCTATATCTAGTAGATGGGAAGTTCACGCATTGCTGTCACCAATGTTTGGCGGGCTATACCTAGTAGATGGGAAGTTCACGCATTGCTGTCACCAATGTTTGGCGGGCTATACCTAGTAGATGGGAAGTTCACGCATTGCTGTCACCAATGTTTGGCGGGCTATATCTAGTAGATGGGAAGTTCACGCATTGCTGTCACCAATGTTTGGCGGGCTATACCTAGTAGATGGGAAGTTCACGCATTGCTGTCACCAATGTTTGGCGGGCTATACCTTATAGTAGATGGGAAGTTCACGCATTGCTGTCACCAATGTTTGGCGGGCTATACCTAGTAGATGGGAAGTTCACGCATTGCTGTCACCAATGTTTGGCGGGCTATACCTAGTAGATGGGAAGTTCACGCATTGCTGTCACCAATGTTTGGTGGGCTATATCTAGTAGATGGGAAGTTCAAGCATTGCTGTCACCAATGTTTGGCGGGCTATATCTAGTAGATGGGAAGTTCACGCATTGCTGTCACCAATGTTTGGCGGGCTATATCTAGTAGATGGGAAGTTCACGCATTGCTGTCACCAATGTTTGGCGGGCTATATCTAGTAGATGGGAAGTTCAAGCATTGCTGTCACCAATGTTTGGCGGGCTATATCTAGTAGATGGGAAGTTCAAGCATTGCTGTCGCCAATGTTTGGCGGGCTATATCTAGTAGATGGGAAGTTCAAGCATTGCTGTCACCAATGTTTGGCGGGCTATATCTAGTAGATGGGAAGTTCAAGCATTGCTGTCACCAATGTTTGGCTGGCTGTATCTAGTAGTTTAATAATTGTGGTAAGTAATCCGTACGCCAGAAATAATCAAGGACGTTAGAATAGTTAACATGGCATTTAGTTAAGCGTTAAATGATTGGTATGTGAAGCCGTATGTGAAGTCGTATGTGAAGTCGTATGTGAATTCGTATGTGAAGTCGTATGTGAAGTCGTATGTGAAGTCGTATGTGAAGTCGTATGTGAAGTCGTATGTGAAGTCGTATGTGAATTCGTATGTGAAGTCGTATGTGAAGTCGTATGTGAAGTCGTATGTGAAGCCGTATGTGAAGTCGTATGTGAAGTCGTATGTGAAGTCGTATGTGAAGTCGTATGTGAAGTCGTATGTGAAGCCGTATGTGAAGTCGTATGTGAAGTCGTATGTGAAGTCGTATGTGAAGTCGTATGTGAAGTCGTATGTGAAGTCGTATGTGAAGTCGTATGTGAAGTCGTATGTGAAGCCGTATGTGAAGTCGTATGTGAAGTCGTATGTGAAGTCGTATGTGAAGCCGTATGTGAAGTCGTATGTGAAGTCGTATGTGAAGTCGTATGTGAAGTCGTATGTGAAGTCGTATGTGAAGTCGTATGTGAAGTCGTATGTGAAGTCGTATGTGAAGTCGTATGTGAAGTCGTATGTGAAGTCGTATGTGAAGTCGTATGTGAAGTCGTATGTGAAGTCGTATGTGAAGTCGTATGTGAAGCCGTATGTGAAGTCGTATGTGAAGTCGTATGTGAAGTCGTATGTGAAGTCGTATGTGAAGCCGTATGTGAAGTCGTATGTGAAGTCGTATGTGAAGTCGTATGTGAAGTCGTATGTGAAGTCGTATGTGAAGCCGTATGCGAAGCCGTATGCGAAGTCGTATGTGAAGTCGTATGTGAAGTCGTATGTGAAGTCGTATGTGAAGTCGTATGTGAAGCCGTATGCGAAGCCGTATGCGAAGTCGTATGTGAAGTCGTATGTGAAGTCGTATGTGAAGTCGTATGTGAAGTCGTATGTGAAGTCGTATGTGAAGCCGTATGCGAAGCCGTATGTGAAGTCGTATGTGAAGTCGTATGTGAAGTCGTATGTGAAGTCGTATGTGAAGTCGTATGCGAAGCCGTATGCGAAGTCGGATGTGAAGTCGGATGTGAAATCGGTGTGAAGTCGGATGTGAAGTCGTATGTGAAGTCGTATGTGAAGTCGGATGTGAAGTCGGATGTGAAGTCGGATGTGAAGTCGGATGTGAAGTCGTATGTGAAGTCGTATGTGAAGTCGGATGTGAAGTCGGATGGGAAATCGGTGTGAAGTCGGATGTGAAGTCGTATGTGAAGTCGGATGTGAAGTCGTATGTGAAGTCGGATGTGAAGTCGGATGTGAAATCGGTGTGAAGTCGGATGTGAAGTCGTATGTGAAGTCGTATGTGAAGTCGTATGTGAATTCGTATGTGAAGCCGTATGTGAAGTCGCATGTGGAGACGAATGTTGTAGATCAGAAACAAAAGCTTCTCCGCATTAATGACCAACCAACTACATCTCACCAACTACATCTCATCCACCCTCTATATTATATCACCCACAAAATCACACCCACTCAATACATCATACCACCCACTACATCACACCCACCCACTACATCACACCCACCCATTACATCACATACACCCATTACATTACACCTACTACATCATACCCACCAACTACATCACACCCACCCACTACATCACACCCACCCACTACATCACACCCACCCACTACATCACACCCACCCACTACATCACACCCACCCACTACATCACACCCATCCACTACATCACATACACCCATTACATCACACCCACTACATCATACCCACCCACTACATCACACACACCCATTACATTACACCTACTACATCATACCCACCCATTACATCACATACACCCATTACATCACACCCACTACATCATACCCACCCACTACATAACACACACCCATTACATTACACCTACTAAATCATACCCACCCATTACATCACACACACCCACTACATCTCACCAACTACATCTCATTCACCCTCTACATTATATCACCCACGAAATCACACCCACTCAATACATCATACCACCCACTACATCACACCCAGCCACTACATCACACCCACCCATTACATCACATACACCCATTACATTACACCTACTACATCATACCCACCCACTACATCACACCCACCCACTACATCACACCCACCCACTACATCACACCCACCCACTACATCACACCCACCCACTACATCACACCCACCCACTACATCACACTCACCCACTACATCACACCCATCCACTACATCACATACACCCATTACATCACACCCACTACATCATACCCACCCACTACATCACACACACCCATTACATTACACCTACTACATCATACCCACCCATTACATCACATACACCCATTACATAACACCCACTACATCATACCCACCCACTACATCACACACACCCATTACATTACACCTACTACATCATACCCACCCATTACATTACACACCCACTACATCACACCCACTACATCACACCCACTACATCATACCCACCCACTACATCACACACACCCATTACATTACACCTACTACATCATACCCACCAATTACATCACACACACCCACTATATCACACCCATCCACTACATCACACACACCCATTACATCACACCCACCCACTACATCACATACACCCATTACATCACACCCACTACATAATACCCACCCACTACATCACACACACCCATTACATTACACCTACTACATCATACCCAACCATTACATCACACACACCCACTACATCACATACACCCACTACATCACACACACCCACTACATCACATACACCCACTACATCACACCCACTACATCACACCCATCCACTACATCACACACACCCTCTACATCACATAAACCCATTACATCACACACACCCATTACATCACATACACCCTCTACATCACATACATCCATTACATCACACCCATCCACTACATCACATACACCCATTACATTACACACATCCACTACATCACATACATCCATTACATCACACCCATCCACTACATCACATACACCCTCTACATCACATACATCCATTACATCACACCCATCCACTACATCACATACACCCATTACATCACACACACCCATTACATCACACACACCCATTACATCACATACACCCACTACATCACACCCACCCATTACATCACATACACCCACTACATCACACACACCGATTACATCACATACACCCACTACATCACATACACCCATTACATCACACCCATCCACTACATCACACCCACCCACTACATCACATACACCCACTACATCACACACACACATTACATCACACACACCCACTACATCACACACACACATTACATCACACACACACATTACATCACACACACCCACTACATCACACACACCCACTACATCACATACACCCACTACATCACACCCACTACATCACACCCATCCACTACATCACACACACCCACTACATCACACACACCCACTACATCCCATACACCCATTACATCACACCCATCCACTACATCACACCCACCCACTACATCACATACACCCATTACATTACATACACCCATTACATTACATACACCCATTACATCACATACACCCATTACATTACACCCACTACATCATACCCACCCACTACATCACATACACCCACTACATCACATACACCCATTACATTACACCCACTACATCACATACACCCACTACATCACATACACCCACTACATCACATACACCCACTACATCACATACACCCATTACATCACACCCACTACATCATACCCACCCACTACATCATACCCACCCATTACATCACATACACCCATTACATTACATACATCCATTACATTACATACACCCATTACATCACATACATCCATTACATAACACCCACTACATCATACCCACCCACTACATCACATACACCCGCTACATCACATACACCCATTACATTACACCCACTACATCACATACACCCACTACATCACATACACCCACTACATCACATAAACCCACCACATCACATACACCCACTACATCACATACACCCACTACATCACATACACCCATTACATTACATACACCCATTACATCACACACACCCACTACATCACATACACCCATTACATTACACCCACTACATCACATACACCCACTACATCACATACACCCACTACATCACATACACCCATTACATCACATACACCCATTACATTACATACACCCACTACATCACATACACCCATTACATTACACCCACTACATCACATACACCCACTACATCACATACACCCACTACATCACATACACCCACTACATCACATACACCCACTACATCACATACACCCATTACATTACACCCACTACATCACATACACCCACTACATCACATACACCCACTACATCACATACACCAACTATATCACATACACCCACTACATCACATACACCCACTACATCACATACACCCACTAAATCACATACACCCACTACATCACATACACCCACTACATCACATACACCCACTTCATCACATACACCCACTACATCACATACACACACTACATCACATACACCCACTACATCACATACACCCACTACATCACATACACCCATTACATCACATACACCCACTACATCACATACACCCATTACATTACACCCACTACATCACATACACACACTACATCACACACACCCATTACATTACACCCACTACATCACATACACCCACTACATCACATACACCCATTACATTACACCCACTAAATCACATACACCCACTACATCACATACACCCATTACATTACACCCACTACATCACATACACCCACTACATCACATACACCCACTACATCACATACACCCACTACATCACATACACCCATTACATTACACCCACTACATCACATACACCCACTACATCACATACACCCACTACATCACATACACCCACTACATCACATACACCCATTACATTACATACACCCACTACATCACATACACCCATTACATTACACCCACTACATCACATACACCCACTACATCACATACACCCACTACATCACATAAACCCACTACATCACATACACCCACTACATCACATACACACACTACATCACATACACCCACTACATCACATACACCCACTACATCACATACACCCATTACATTACACCCACTACATCACATACACCCACTACATCACATACACCCATTACATTACACCCACTACATCATATACACCCACTACATCACATACACCCTTACATTACACCCACTACATCACATACACCCACTACATCACATACACCCATTACAATACACCCACTACATCACATACACCCACTACATCACATACACCCACTACATCACATACACCCACTACATCCTATACACCCACTACATCACATACACCAACTAACTCACATACACCCACTACATCACATACACCCACTACATCACATACACCCACTACATCACATACACCCACTACATCACATACACCCACTACATCACATACACCCACTACATCACATACATCCATTACATCACATACACCCACTACATCACATACACCCACTACATCACATACACCCATTACATTACATACACCCACTACATCACATACACCCATTACATTACACCCACTACATCACATACACCCACTACATCACATACACCCATTACATTACATACACCCACTACATCACATACACCCATTACATTACACCCACTACATCACATACACACACTACATCACATACACCCATTACATTACACCCACTACATCACATACACCCACTACATCACATACACCCATTACATTACACCCACTACATCACATACACCCACTACATCACATACACCCACTACATCACATACACCAACTATATCACATACACCCACTACATTACATACACCCACTACATCACATACACCCACTACATCACATACACCCACTACATCACATACACCCACTACATCACATACACCCACTACATCACATACACCCACTACATCACATACACCCACTACATCACATACACCCACTACATCACATACACCCATTACATCACATACACCCACTACATCACATACACCCATTACATTACACCCACTACATCACATACACCCACTACATCACACACACCCATTACATTACACCCACTACATCACATACACCCACTACATCACATACACCCATTACATTACACCCACTAAATCACATACACCCACTACATCACATACACCCACTACATCACATACACCCATTACATTACACCCACTACATCACATACACCCACTACATCACATACACCCACTACATCACATACACCCACTACATCACATACACCCATTACATTACACCCACTACATCACATACACCCACTACATCACATACACCCACTACATCACATACACCCATTACATTACATACACCCACTACATCACATACACCCATTACATTACACCCACTACATCACATACACCCACTACATCACATACACCCACTACATCACATACACCCACTACATCACATACACCCACTACATCACATACACCCACTACATCACATACACCCACTACATCACATACACCCACTACATCACATACACCCACTACATCACATACACCCATTACATTACACCCACTACATCACATACACCCACTACATGACATACACTCATTACATTACACCCACTACATCACATACACTCACTACATCACATACACCCACTACATCACATACACCCACTACATCACATACACCCACTACATCACATACACCCATTACATTACACCCACTACATCACATACACCCACTACATCACATACACCCATTACATTACACCCACTACATTACACCCACTACATCACATACACCCACTACATCACATACACCCTTACATTACACCCACTACATCACATACACCCACTACATCACATACACCCATTACATTACACCCACTACATCACATACACCCACTACATCACATACACCCACTACATCACATACACCCACTACATCACATACACCCACTACATCCTATACACCCACTACATCACATACACCAACTACATCACATACACCCACTACATCACATACACCCACTACATCACATACACCCACTACATCATATACACCCACTACATCACATACACCCACTACATCACATACACCCACTACATCACATACACCCACTACATCACATACACCCATTACATCACATACACCCACTACATCACATACACCCATTACATTACACCCACTACATCACATACACCCACTACATCACATACACCCATTACATTACACCCACTACATCACATACACCCACTACATCACATACACCCATTACATTACACCCACTACATCACATACACCCACTACATCACATACACCCACTACATCACATACACCCACTACATCACATACACCCATTACATTACACCCACTACATCACATACACCCATTACATTACACCCACTACATCACATACACCCACTACATCACATACACCCATTACATCACACCCACCCATTATATCACACCCACTACATCACACCCACCCATTACATCACACCCACTTATTATATCACACCCACTCACTACATCACACACACCCACTACATCACACCCACCCATTATATCACACCCACTACATCACACCCACCCACTACATCACACCCACCCATTATATCACACCCACTACATCACACCCACCCACTACATCACACCCACCCATTATATCACACCCACTACATCACACACACCCACTACATCACACCCACCCATTACATCACATCCACCCACTACATCACACCACCCAATGCATCACACGTCCATTAAATCACACCCACCCACTATACTTAAGGTCAGCTCGCCCAAGACAAATCATTTACCACAACGCAAGGACCGCAAGATGTATATAGACAGGTGCTAGCCTTTGCTAGACTCCAATTTGACTTACGAATTATTTGACTTAAAATGATTTGACTTAATAATTATTTGACTAGTCTCGCCCCTTTCCCCTTTTACGAATTATAACTTATCTTATTTTTGTAAACTCGCATCTCTGATAGAATTTGTTAAGAGGTGTTATACCAGAAAAAAGGTATACATGTAGTATTTCCTATGTTCGTTTGAACTGTTATAGAGGTTATCGGTTCACATATCAACTAGGTGTGAAAAGTTGAATAAAAACACGATTTTCCTCCGAAGATTTTTCCTCCAAATCCCACATATTTTCCCAATAGACAGTTGTTTTTTTCTTTCTCTGTTTTTTTTTGGGGGGGGGGGGTCATTTTTTTCCCCTCCTTGTTGCCAGACTTGTCTTAAGGCCTGCCCAAACAATCATTTGCTGATTAGTTAGCGGTCATAGCTTGACCTTTGCTCGGCCCATGGACCCCGATGTTCACAGAACGAATGGGGTTTGATTTTCTACTGCCTGTAGCCAGCGATTTTCCACATCACCAACCAGACGCCAAAAAGATGGGGGGATGGCTTGGAGAGAAACGGACCAAAGTGAATGAAAGAAAGAAATGAACATTTGAGGGCGGGTGGTTGGAGGGTCGGTGGGAGGGGGACACAGGGATGGGGGGGCCCGAGGAGGTGAAAAATTAAGATGGACGAGGTTTTCTTGTCAAAAATTCTAAATTTTGATGCCACCGCGTTGATTCACAAATGTCGCTGGACATTAATCACGTGATCAGCGCTTTGATCACATTAAGATAATCATCTGGTAACGATCTGATTTTTTTCTGACGATGGCGTGTGTGAAGGACCGGACGGGAAGGAAAGTAGTGGGGGGGGGGGGGTAGAAGACGGTCAAAAAGTGGAAAATTGGGTGAGAGAATATAGAAGCAATTTGGACGTTTTGAATATGGAAGACAAAATAATAAAGTTGCTAACGTTATTGAAATTGTTACTAGGTTGTCGTTCTTTTGACAATTAAAAACCAATTTGTTGACATTAAAAAAATATTAGAAGCAGCGATATTAAGAAAAAAACGTTTTTTTTTTTTTGTTTTTTTTTTAGAATACAGATTGCAATAACATAATATACCCCTTGGCAGTGGCGTAGCGAGCTTAACTCGCGCCCGGGGCACAATACCTTTTTAGCGCCCCCAATACCTGTTTAGCGCCCCCCCCCATTCGAAAACCATACAATTTTATAGTAAAATATACCATTTGGCGCCCCTTTGTGAGTAGCGCCCGGGGCAGGATGCACCCCCTTGCCCCCCTCACTACGCCACTGCCCCTTGGAGTGTGACACTCTATTTAAACATATAGTTATTTGGAATATACGAGAGAACTGCATAGCACGGAGCGCATGTGTCAACGACACCCTAGCAACCAATACATTTAATTCTCTAGGTACGAAAGAATGTATGCTGCACTGATGAGTTCAATAGCGCGAAAAATAACGTTTGAATATTTTTATTTTCTTTTGTTTTATGTAAAATGGTATCAATTTTAATATGGTGTGCCTTCTTTCTCCACTTCACTTGTTCATTTGGTGATATGGTCTCTATAGCAGATGCCAAGAATGCCTCCGAAACATCTCATCTCCATCGCCTTTATTTTCCTTTCAAGTTCTGCTGTTAATGTCAAGGACACACAGGCATATAAGAAAATGGAGAGGATTAATGAGCTCATCAGCCTGATTTTGGTGCGGACGGCTATATTTTTGTCGTTCCTTAGTTGGGGTTGGGGGGGGGGGGTAGCTAGTATTAATTTAATTTTTTATAAAGTGCGTTACATTTTAAGTTTGTTAAGAAAATTTTTAACACTTTCGCTTCTCCCATTTTTCTACAACACGATAATAAAATTCAGGACTTCAGACTTCAGACACTTAAGTTTTTAAAATTATTGCTTTTTCTTTGCCGTGACGTTCTCTTTTTTTTTTAAATCCATTTTATTAACTTTTATTTTGTTTGTGGCTGGCTGGTTGGGTCGCAAAATCTTTGGTCGGCTAATCGGCCCACTTACCGTCAAGCTATCGAGCTGAAACAGGGCCCATAGACTCGTTGCCGATGACAATACAATTCATCAAATTTTCAGCCCCGACCTCCCAAAAAATTTAATTTTTCACGTTTTTCAAGGTGAAGATAAAATGAAATTACCGACAACTGCGCGACATGGAGATACTTTAAAAAAACCATCGCAAGTGCTAACGCTTTTGGTATGACTGGTGGATGGCTTCCTAAGTTACTGCTTCCATTTCCGGTTCCTTGCTAATCAGTGACTTTGGGATTGAGAGTATACTATAAATAGTTCTATATGCTTGAAAGAAAGTCAGGTTCAATAACGAGTTCAATAGCGCGCAAAATGTAATTCCCTACGCTAAATGATCTATTTTTTTATACAACGCAACTGCGTTTGGTGCGATTGGTGCGTAATATTTTCTTTTCGGAAAATGAAATCGTTTCAGTTTGAGTATGGTGTAAAAAAATATATTCGGTTTAAAAGTGGTTGGGGCATCAAAATATTTAATATAATTCATGGGCGTGAAATAAAAAGTGTGCAGTGGCGTATCATGGGAAAAAGGGGGGGGGGGTAGGGGGGTGTAGCTTGAGTTCATGTTTTGTCAAGTAACTTTGGCAGGCTATATCTAGTATAGTTATAAATCGTGAAATTAATCTGCAGTGTAAAAGCGGGTGGGTCATAAGTATATTAATATAGTTCAGGGCGGGATGTGCGGTTGCGAACCTTGGTGGGGGGAGCACTAATTGCGATTCTCATAAAGTGCGTTCTTGAATGAATGTTTTGTTTAATTTTCACCCCCCCCCCCTTTTTTTCCCACCCAATGGCTATACATTATATTTTGTAAAGGATTTATTTGAAAAACTTGGTAGGCATAAATATCGTTCTCGTTATCTGTATGTATGTCATTGTGTACGGCTAGTGCAGAAATGCATCTGTGACATAGGCCTATATTTTTCCATCTGTCACATAGGTCTATATCAGCGGTCGGCAAATCGCGTCTCGGAAGCCTTATGCGGCTCTTTAAAGACCTGAATGCGGCTCGGAAAGCCGGCCACAAATCGGGTGTTGACTCCGAAAAACATGGTTCTTGACAAGTTTTTGAAAAGAAATTTGGCTCTCAAAATGTGTGTTAATCGCCCCGCTGCTGATTTTTGGCTCTCGTGACGAATCAGTTTGCCGACCTCCGGCCTTTATTATTCCAGCCGTCAGGTGGGCCGGCGCTGAGCTTGTTATTTGAACTCATCCCGCGTCATCAAAAGAAAATATCTCTCAAATATAGGCCCTCTAATGTCTATCGCGTAGTCGACGTCTACTTTTCTACTTGGGTCCTTTTTTCTTTGACCTAACATTTCAATTTAACCGAGTCGGAATTGAAGACTAAATGCACTACAGAATTAAGCTAATTTGTGTTCCGAAATACCATAGCAAAGAGTAGTAATTGTTTGTCAAATTATGTCACGCTGTGCGTCTTGTGTGCTTAAAATGCCGCCCGTCCCTATATGACACCCACTCTCCGCTTCATACACTACTGACTCTGTACAATTGAAGACATTAGTGCTAAAAGTACTTAAGTCACATTTTTTGTCAAAATCGATCTAAACTGTGATCTTTTCTTATCCATTTTAGCCAAGTGTACTGCAGAAATTTGAAGACATTAAAATGTCCATTAGGCCCTTAATTAAACAAGACCAAAAAATGAAAATAGTCAACATTTTATAGACGAAAAGTATATTTGAGCTTGATTATCTCAAAATGTGCATTAGGACCTTAATTAAGCAAGACAAAAAATGAAAATAGACAACATTTTATAGACGAAAAGTATATTTGGACTTTGATTATCTCAAAATGTGGATTTTGTGACTTGAGTACTTATGGCACTAAGGTCTTCAATTAGAGAATACATATATATGTATATTATGTAATGTTGGTTTTAAGTTGATTTAAGTTTGGATTTTCCTTGTATTTCTTCCTTTTTCTTGCTTTTTAAAAAAATTTACACCACACCCCCTCCCCCCCCCCTTTTTTCCCTTTGTTCTCTTCTTTTTAATGAAAAGGAATAAATATAAATAAAGGACACACTTCCAAATAAATCGCTATTAATAGTTTTGATTGGTCATTGGCGTCATTAAACGCTTATAACAGCCATAATGTATAGGCTTGAGACGGATGACGAAGCAGGGACGCTGAAGGCTCCCGAGCGAAGGCAGTGGGGTGGCCTCTGTTTCAGTGTGTGTGTGGGGGGGGGGGATCGTAGGAGCTCTCTGTGGTCCTGGCTTCCGTGGTTTTCCTCGGGTTGTTTCGGGTTGGTAAGTCTAAAGAACATTTCAATTGTTTTTTCGTTGATTTGTTGTCCTTGACATTACGCTTTTCTCAGTTTGCCTCGTTTCTTTTCATTTGTTATAATGCACAGTTGTTATAATGCACAGTTGTTATAATGCACAGTTGTTATAATTCACAGTTGTTATAATGCACATTTGTTATATGGTTTTTGTAATTCAATCTGATGTATCATTTGGTCAGCTGTTTTTTTTTAATTTTTAAACAATACTTAACAAATGACTGAAAACCAGTATTAAGAAATGAAAATGATACCAATGCTAGCGATACTAACAATCTTCAATATTTATTTATACCATGAATATATATAAAGAATACAAAATCAAATAGAAATTTTAAAAATACAACTTTATTAACTTACAGCGCAGCACGTGAAGTAGTAAAATCCTCGAAGAATACAAATATTATTGTTACACTCACGCCTAAAGAGTACCGCCTTGAAAGTAGATTACGTCTGGTTTCTGGGGGGGGGTGGGGGTGGGGGGTGGGGGTGGTAGCCACAACACTACGTTACTTGGAAGTAAAAATAGGTCAACATACATGTTATAATGACACTTTACTCATATGAAAAAAAATCAACATATTTGACTTAAGCCTTTGAACAAATGTCGTCAATTTTTATAGAAAAATTATAGTTAAATATTTGACAATCATTTGTCAATAAATATTTTAAATTTTAAAATATATATATATATATATATATATATATATATATATATATATATTTGACCTTGAGAAATTTATATACGTGGAAATCACTTCCTCTTCGTGAATAGCTATTATAGTTGCTATCATCTCATGTATTAATTAATACTCTATGTTAGCATTTTGATCTGTTTTTTTTGTTTTTGTTTGTTTGTTTGTTGTTTTTTTTGTGTGGGGAAAAGGGTTTAGTTGTTTTTATATAAGGGGTGTTTTAGTCTTATATTTTTATACTATAATAAGTGTCTGTGTTTTCAATTCACCTGCGTCTCAGAAATGCATGCGTCTTCAACTAGTGTCTTATAGCTGTCGTTGCGACCGGTACTGGGATAAAACTTATGCTACAAGACTTGACAATAACTTCCAGCCACACGCACATACACTCACACACACAGAAAAATCACCCTGTCATGTCGTGGTATCAGTCGCCACCATCTCTTTGCCTTGAGCCGCCTCGGGAACAGCACTAAGCGTCACCCCTCGACATCGGCCTCGGCCGCAACCGCAGAGCGCTCGTTTTCCCTAGGATTTCCGCAGACTTTTGGAATCGCTCTTATCTCGCCCTAACGGTTTTGTCGTTTGGTGCCCAGATATGGTAAAGATATTGGCGGGATGAGGCGGTTGCCGGCACCAGGAGGGGCGTAGGAATACATCAGCTCTCCGGCTGAGATGATCCGATACGCGCTGATTGCATTAAGAAAAGATTTAGATCCCGGTCAAAATGGCGTCTGCAGGTTGCCAATTCTACGCACATTAGTCGGGGATTGAGTTAGCCAAACGGCATAACTAGTCTAGGATTAGGGGGGGTCGGTGGCGTGTTAGTAGCGAGGTTAGCGCAATGAATAATTCCATCAATATCTCTTCCTTGGTTGGTAGTGATGAGGAAGTGAGTGCGTGGTAGAACTATGGCTGGTGTATGAGTGTAGGGGTGGTGGAGGAGTGCGTGGTATAGCAATGGCCGACGTTTGCGTATAGGGGTGGGGGAGGGTGCGTGGTAGAGCATTGGCTGTTGTGTGAGTGTAAGTGTGGGGGTGAGTGGTAGAGTTTTGGCTTGTATGAGTGTAAGGTTGGGGGTGAGTGGTAGAGCCTTGGCTATTGTATGGGTGTAAGGGTGGGGGTGGGGTGCGTAGTATAGAACCTTGGCTGTCGTATGAGTGTAAGGGTGTGGGAGGGGGTGTGTGGTAGAGTTTTAGCTGTTTAATGCGTGTTTTTGGGGGAGGTTGAGGGGAGGGGGTAGTCTACATTAGAATGCAATGCCTTTATAGCTATAGATTTATAAAAATCGTACGTCAATAAATGACCTAAGGAGGCAGAGGCAAGGACATGGGGGTTGATATAGACCATCGTTCCCCAAATGGTGCTACGCGGATCGGCGCAGGTTCGTGAGCCATACGTTGCCGGTACGTGAGCCATACGTTGCCGGTACGTGAGCCATACGTTGCCGGTACGTGAGCCATACGTTGCCGGTACGTGAGCCATACGTTGCCGGTACGTGAGCCATACGTTGCCGGTACGTGAGCCATACGTTGCCGGTACGTGAGCCATACGTTGCGGGTCCGCACAACTTGAATATTTATGATCGAATGAAAAAGAAAATATAAGTAATAAATCTGGAATTTGTCCAACGGTCCGACAAACTTGGGGACCTCTGGATATTAACAATGTCACTATATGAACTGTCACTATATGAATGTCACGACACTCGTGTCGCAGCCTTTTCACGTAAAAAAACTAGCCCTGTCACTACAGGGTGTCACGTTACTCTTACTCACGTACCGCAATGGCCGACACTTTCCATATTTCTCCTGCAAACTGTCAATGTACTCTTGTCAATTGCACTTTATATTACACTCTTTCAACCAAGACTGTCACGTCGCGCTCTCGCAGTACTCTCAGCTGCACCGCTTAGCACTGTCTCTGAAGACTCTTCCCTCAGCACGCTACGAGCGACGTCCACGGTGCTTATAATAACCAGAAATACAGCCTGGTATTTATTATTTTTCCAGTGAGTGACAGAATGACAGAACACTTTTCTCCATTTCCCCCCCCCCCCCAAACCAACCCCGGCACGCGCAGGTCACCAAACCACATCCCCGCCATCAGCGGGGCCCATTACCATTATGAGCTTCACCCCCACCCCCACCACCCCCCTCGTCATACATCCTCATCTTACACTCCGCAGATTTCCCAACATCCCTCTCCATATTCAACGTGGGGGCAATTTTCAAATCTGGTCGGCGCTTCGTGGCGTCTGGGATCCCTCCAATCTTGACGCCCTGACCAGATAATTTCTGATATTTTGCGAGCACCGTCACTTTGCCTTGCCACCGCATAATGGGCAACACAACCCCTGATATTCTGATTTCGATGACCGGCGATAATAGAATTCGATTTTCAATGGGAAAGGGAACAGAAAGAAGGGGAAAAAACGAAAGAAATTATGGTTTAAGAGAAGAAAGCGAAAAGTTCTGTCCATAAGACTTTTTCTTTTTTTAAAGCGGGTGTTACAAGATGGCCGTTAGGGCGAGATTAAGAGTGTAACGAGATTGTCCCATTGACACTTGTCTTTTATATATTCATCATTTGATGTCAATATTGAAGCAGATACAAAGAACAGTTGTATATTTGGTGTCACACCCAATTATAATTATTGAAATTTTTATTTTCTTTGTAGGACTTGTTTAAATTTTTAAAGTATATTATGTATCAAGTGAATATATTATATTTTATAATATCAAATTGGAATATACCTATTTATTATCTGTTTAGCATAGGGGGCTAACATATTTTTTCTACATATAACAATATGTCTTCACGATGCGCGATCGTGACTAGTCTCATCCGATAGTGGCAAACTCTCGATACCGCGTGTTCGACTTGAGACTTACGGAAAGCGCACGTTCGCTTTTGCTGGCCCAACCATTTGGAACACCCTTTTGACGCTCTCAGACACAGCCAGACGCTGGAGTCCTTCAAGACAAATTTAGAAACTCATCTATTTCGCAAACACCTTCTGGGGTGAAGTTGTCTACAATCTTTTCCAGCTAGTTATTAACTTCCAGCTTTGTTTTTGTACCGCGCTTCGAGCCTTTGTGGATGAAGCGTGATTTTTCAAATGAACTTTATTATTATTATTATTATTATTATTATTAGTGTGTCTTTATATTTGATTAAAGACTTCGACGCCAATATGTTATACGGCTACTCTTCTTCTATATTTTGAGGACCCACGATCAATGTATTGATCATTCTGGCTCCTATGTTTCAGAAGGGTTCGCGATGTTACTGTGCATGGTTTTGAAAGGGATACTTCACTGGTTGCAAGGGTTACTCAGCAATGGTACTATGAAATGGGGGCTGGAAGACAGAAGGCAATAGACGCAAATGTGTCAAGTCTTGTCGCCTCAACTCTTACTTTTGGAAGCTTGTTACGCAGTCCATGTTTGTCTTTGGCAGGAATGAGGAGCTCCTGTACTGATTTCTTGTTTTTATGAGTCGGAACTGCCTGTCATAGCCTCGTCGCTATGTAGGGGGAGAGGGACGAGTTTCTGTTTAATGCTGGAGCAGTGGCCCAGCCCATAATTTATCTTGTACATCATGGAAAGCCTGGATAGTCGTCGTCGTTCCTCCAATGGTGACCAGCCCAGTGTTTCCAGCATGCTGCCAACACTGGAGGGGTTTCTGTAGCGCTTCAGGACAAAGCGTGCTGCCCGTCGCTGAACCGCCTTTAACCTGTCCACGCTCTTCTGTGTGAATGGGACCCAGACTGAAGAAGCGTACTCTAAAAGCGGCCGAACAAAGACGTTATAGGATTTTTCGTTCACGCTTGTGTGGCCGATCTTCAGATTTCACCTTAGGAACCCTACGGTTTTGTTTGCCTGGTTGCACACATTGTTAATGTGCTCGTCCCAGCGGACCTCTTTTTGAATGGTAACACCTAGGTACCTTACAGGGGAAACTGGCTCAAGACTATGTTCATGCAATTGCATAAGGGTGGTGTAGGGGAATCTTCTTCTGGAGACTTACAGGGTCTGGCACTTGACGGGATGAAATTCCATGTCCCAGCTCATCTCCCACTCGGCTATCCTATGGAGGATCTGTTGTAGCGAGTCCTGGTCAGATCTGTTTTCATTGGAAGTGATAACTAAGATGTTAACTGAACGACGGGGTCATAAAAGTTCTTCCAAATCAGCTGTCATTCAAATTACTTCGGCCTGGGCTACACATTGATCTATAGATCTAAATGCCAGCATGTGAACTGGGCTACACATTGATCTATAGATCTAAATGCCAACATGTGAACTGTGCTACACATTGATCTATAGATCTAAATGCCAACATGTGAACTGTGCTACACATTGATCTATAGATCTAAATGCCAACATGTGAACTGTGCTACACATTGATCTATAGATCTAAATGCCAACATGTGAACTGTGCTACACATTGATCTATAGATCTAAATGCCAACATGTGAACTGGGCTACACATTGATCTATAGATCTAAATGCCAACATGTGAACTGTGCTACACATTGATCTATAGATCTAAATGCCAACATGTGAACTGTGCTACACATTGATCTATAGATCTAAATGCCAACATGTGAACTGGGCTACACATTGATCTATAGATCTAAATGCCAACATGTGAAATGATATCTAAACAAAAATCCCAACGTTTTATAATTAATCTCAAATGTTCTATATATACCCGTGTCGAGTTGTTCTATATATAGCCGTGTCGAGTTGTTCTATATATAGCCGTGTCGGGTTGTTCTATATATAGCCGTGTCGAGTGGTCGGTGGTGTTATAGTTTAAATTTACTTAGCGAATCCAAGGCAATGAGATCTTGAGAACCGTTGCTTTCATTTGTTCTTAGAGCACAATGAACAGAATATCTGCATAGATACGTATATATATATATATATAAGAGGGTTACAGTATGACAAACATAATAATATATACGAATAAAGAGCAAGCAAGGGACAAGGTAGATAGCGAATTTATTAAAGGTTACCAAAGTTATACAATCACTCACTCAACATGGAAAATAACTCGTTTTTTACATGTTAATCAAAGTGTTATAAACATAACCAATACTAACAATAAACATATTTTTCATAACCATGCAGCCATAATTTTGTTGGATAATAATGTTGAACAGCAACGGTGATTAAATATAGAATAGTAGACCCCCCCCCCCCCCCAAGTGCATCCAAAGGGTAAACAAAATGAGAAGTACTACTTATTGCCTTATATGAGAAGTACTACTTTAGCTTATATGAGGAGTACTACTTTAGCTTATATGAGGAGTACTACTTTAGCTTATATGAGAAGTACTACTTTAGCTTATATGAGGAGTACTACTTATTGAGCACCGAATCCATGCGAGATGCGAGGGCGTCCAGTACAATCTCAACATCTCTATTTTCGTAATTATCCCTCATATGTTTTGATCACGGACACCCTGGGGTGCTCAATGCGTGAGTTACACTACAATTCTAGGTGCTTGGCTATATTGCACTTATAACATCCCACACACGGTGTGTTTGTAAGACTTAACAACATGGCAGTTACTATCATGATACCACTGTTAGGATTATACACGCGCAAACACCACGTCTGTGTAGACCAGAGATCCCGAAACTTTTTTTGTCTCGTAGACCCCTTGCCATGATTTTTGTTTTTGTGCAGACGCCCTGCTTACCTGGTATTACCTGCTATTTTATAATATTTCTTGAACAGTTTTATGTTTTTAAAATTTTTACTTCATATTATTTATGTCGGAAGATAATGTCTTTAGATTATAAGGTAATATTATGCAAGTTAATAGGTACTATCTGTGTATGTGAATTATTCCATTCATGGAATGCCAAAACAGAAGTCATGACCTGCTTACATGAGATCCACTATCGTTGACCCCCATTTTAATTTCATGGACCCCCCCCCCCAATTTTTTTTCTCGCTCACATGGACCCCTTGCAAGTTGTCGTAGACCCCTGGGGGTCGATATAGACCACTCTGGGAATCACTGGTGTAGACCTATAACATATGTTTAACTCGAGCGCTATAAAGTATGATCGCCAGTTGGTTACTGGTGTACGCGCTAAGTGTATTTGAGACATGGTGCATATTTGCATGTGTAATTAGAACGATATAAATTATAGCTTTTCGTTATAAGCGCACGCACACGTGGGTCTTTAAAAGACATATCATGATCAGTGGCGCTACAGCCCATGTAGGGCCCTGGCCTGCTCCACCACATCCTTCCATAAGGTTCTGGCCTTCCGCCTCCATGTGCGAACCCCCAACTGGTGTAAATTCCTCTCCTCATCGTCGATCCATCGCGGCCTTGTATTCTAAACGTGTAACAATAAAAATGTCAACAGTCCCTTTAAATTAACTCTACTACCCCGGTTAGCGATCATAATGGTAGAGTTATATGTCAAAGTCTTCGAACATGTAAAAAAAAAGCCAAAGGGTTAAACCCATCCTGCTAAGAGGGAGCAACTCCGTGATCGATTGAGAACCGCTAAAGTAACGCGAGGATATCGTCTCCAATCGCAAAAGAAAAAACGAGACCGGACTGTAATTTTCAGGGAGTTCCAAGCCAACCTAACACCCGGACAGGAAGCTCTACTCTTGTCAAATCACGTGATGCAGAATGGCAGGGTAATGGGCCCTGTAACAGAAAGCAGCGCCCGCCCCCCACCACCCCACCCCCCGTTTCTATAGCTTGGCAAGTTTCCGTGCAAAACTTCGTGAGAAGACGAAAATGAAAACTCGAATATACAAGTCAAAGCCGTAATCAATGGGATCAGAGGTTGGTTTTTTTTGTGTGTTCTTTGTTTCCTCCGTTTAACTGACAATGGGAGGGATAATCTTATGACGGGGTAGGATAATCTCATTTACTTGACGTGTGAGGTGAGAGGAGATTTGAGAGAGACAAAAGATGGATGGGTCAGTTTGAGGAGGAAAAAAAGTAATACGAGCTGCAGGGCTTGTGCGTTTCGGAGTGTGCGGGTGGGGTGGAGAAAAGCGCGACATGACTGGGGAAATAAGAAAACGGAATCTTCAGAAAAAGTTTTAAGAGGAAAAGCGCTGTGTTGTTGGGCTCCAAGAAGATTCCCTCTGCTTCACAGAAGTGTTGGTGGTATGACACGGGTTGACTTGACGTTGCAAGCGTCGTTGGCCACCCGACACGAGTCATGTATTAACAAGTTGTGCTGCTTCGTTACGAGGACAAGTCATGGGGTGGACTATACAGATTAAGAACTTGGGTCCTAGATTCCTGGATGCTCGCTGCTACGCTGTCGAGTTCTTCCAAGCACATCGGATCCAGCCCCGCCCCCTGCTGTTTCTGAATTATCCATAACTAAGTGGTTGTGTCTGGGTTAACTAAGGGGTTGTGTCTGGGTTAACTAAGTGGTTGTGTCTGGGTTAACTAAGGGGTTGTGTCTGTGTTAACTAAGTGGTTGTGTCTGGTTTAACTAAGTGGTTGTGTCTGGGTTAACTAAGGGGTTGTGTCTGGGTTAACTAAGTGGTTGTGTCTGGGTTAACTAAGTGGTTGTGTATGGGTTAACTAAGTGGTTGTGTCTGGGTTAACTAAGTAGTTGTGTCTGGGTTAAATAAGTAGTTGTATCTGGGTTAGCATTTCTTGAATGGGAGCTAATTTTGACCGCACTTATATTGACATGCACTCTTAATAATCTATCGTAAAAGTACCCCTCAAAAACAGTAACTTACTGTGTACAAGCTGCCAGTAACTTACTGTTTTTACTTTGAGAAAGCGATAACATATTGTTATCAGCCTACAGTAATTTAGCGATAATATGCTGTTACTTTTCAGTTTACCGTTTACGGTAGCCTACAATAAGTTACCGTTTTTTTTAAAAAAAACCCAAAAATCCCCAGGTATATTCTTTATATAGTGCCGACCCCCATCCTTTAATATTAGGTGATTTTAATTAAACAACAAATAAAATAAGAAGTATACAATAAAATAAGAAATGTTCTCAAGCAAGTTACAAAATTTATTCCCATTTTCGGATTGAAAAATTAAATTCAGTCTAAGTCTTCATCAGTGATATGACTCCCCGACTTGCAGCTTGTCTGGGGAATTAGTCTCTCCAATACTGCCTTCTCAACTTGATTGTCCAATAAAGGCCACCGCAATCTCAAAGTTTCTGTACAATACTGCCATCTCAACGTGTCTGTACAATACTGCCATCTTAACTGGTCTTTCAAAAAGTGGCATCACCATGCTTAGAAAATGTACCGGTCACTAAAGAGAGAATGAAACAAAAACAGATTTTAACACAATTTAATAGACAACAATGCTGCTCAACTAACACATTTACTTTTGTTTATATTTAACCCATTCAATCCAGGGTGCTCAGAAATTTTTAATTGGAGACCCCAACCAAAGGGGAGCAACTCCACCCTTAACGTGGGTAGGTTTTGAAATAAATTCAAAACAAATCTATTGAACAGTATAATCATATGAAATAAATTGATTTGCATCCATTAATGGTTGCTATATGTGTTGTGTAACATTATTTCCTAATGGTTTTCTTGTGTAAATTCCTAAAAGTCAATTTTCAACGAAGTATTTGAATACAAATGATCATAAAACTAAAATAAAAAATCTGCTTTTAAAAAAATGAATGCTCCTCACCCATTAAATAAAAATATTTTTAAAAAGATAGTAATCTCCCCTGGTCTCGTTTCTAGTGAGATTTACGTTTAAATAGTGAGATTTCCACTTCCTTTTTAGCAACGTGTAAACAAAAGATTGAGTGGCCGGATTTGACCGTAATGGGATTGAATCGGTACTGGCCGGATTTGGTCGCTACGGGATTGAATGGGTTAACACAATTTAATAGAGAACAATGCTGCTCAACTAACACATTTACTTTCATTTGCGTTTAAATAAATAAGCTATACATTAAAACTGCAGTAGAGTAGTAACTTCCTAAGGCTTGCAGGCTCTGCATGCATTTTGCAGGGGTTGCTGTCAATGCCTTCCCGATAACACTACTAAACATAAATAACTCATAAAACATTGAGTACGGTACCCCTTAGAAAGTGATAATAGAAATGACCCTGGGAGACAAAATGTTTGGGAACCACTGCACTACAGAATTAGCCAAGAGAATATCCCACAATTAAACATTTTATAACTCTAATTTTTTTTAAAGTAAAAAAAAACCTATTTTACAAACTCGGGCTAACATGATAAATGAGAGTTACAAGGTGACCTTTACCCACTCAATCCATGGCGATCAGAAATTTTATCATTATCCCCCAACCAAAGGGGAGCAACTCCACCCTTACCGTAGAAAGGTTTTGAACATTTTTTTAAAACAAATCTATTTAACAGCATAATTACCCGGTATATGAATTGATTTACATTCAAAAATAGTTGCTATATAAAAATATTTAAAAAAGAGTTATCTCCTTTGGTCTCGTTTCTAGCGAGGTTTCCGGTTAAATAGCGAGACTTCTCCCTTCTATTTAGAAACGTGTAAACAAAAGGTTGAGTGGCTGGATTTGGTTGCAGTGGGATTGAATCAGTACTGGCCGGATTTGACAGCTACGGGATTGATGAATGGGTTAACCAGTTTTTCAACAGCAAAAGTAAAAAAGTTCTTGGACTAACCTTTGTTAAAACGACAAAACACTCCAGCACTACTTTGGAAGATCCATATCAGTTGATTAGACCTTGTCATCACAAGAGGAACTGAAAATTAAAAAATCATTATATATATTAAAGTTGAAAATTAAAACTAAATAAGTAAAGACAAACTTAATATAGGCTATATACGATAATAGTATCAATTCACAAAAATAGAGTATGAATCAATTTCTAAAACATAAGTATAGCAGCTCTTCTAAGCTTAAAATCTGATCAATACCAGCTAACTAAAGTTTTGCAAAGAGTTATGGTATCGACCTCTACAAAATTATACCAATGAACCTGTAAATATAACAATACACAGGGAACACAGCAGAGTAGGTGTTATTCATAGGTTAAGCATAGAAAAAATATTTCCATGTCTCGGCCAGTTAGTGCATAAGCCATGGGCAGTGCTGTTCAAGGTTTGTCATATCCAGGTTGGACTGTATACATAATGTATACTGCAGTGTTTCCCAAACTTGTGGTCGAAGCCCCACCTGGTAACGTTCAAAGTCTATGTCACTTGAAAGGTGAATTATCTTGCTAGCAATACCCATATTATACAAGGAAATATTGAATTTAAAAAATCAATGAACCAAAAAGGGTTAAAAACATCCTTAGAAAACAAATACTGTAGTATGTAGCATAGGGTACAGGAAAAATCACAATGGAGAAATACCATAGTTAGAAGGTGATCCAAAAGTTTTTAATACATTCCTCTCCATTACAGCAAGAATATCACAACCCCCCTCTCAAATATTCTAATTGCCATCACATGTAGGGAAGCACATAGGTAATAGCCTCAAGATAAGCCATCTTTCAAAAATAATCCATGGGACTTACCCTTTAGAATAATATTCCACCATTGCATTATAAACAATCTTGTTGAATAATCCATTTCACTTTGTCATCAGAACAGGAACTGAAAATTTTTTAAAAAAAGTTGACATTGAAACAATCTAAGTAAAGCAACTCTAGAATACTATACATCATTATCAGGTACCAGTTCATAAATATGGCATATAATAAGACATAAAACAATCAGAAGCCTAAATCATCAATTTTAACAACATATATACCCGGTAGATCAGTGGCCCTAAGCATTGACAAAATCTTTCCAAGAGCTAAAAAATTACAAAATAGAATGATATCTACATCTACACAAATTACAATAAAACTTATTAAAACCAATTAATGACGCATACTATTAAAACTCATGTAAAAATTGTGCTTTTTGTAGGTGAAACTATAATTACATTTGTGAGTTATTGCATATGCCAGGATCAGTGCTATTTAAAAGGTCCATGTAAGACTATGTACTTTTACCTAAATTCTTTGGTCCATGCCCAGCCTTATCACCATAAAAGGTTGATGTCACATAAAAGATGTCTAAACTTTCTTCCACTAGCCGTAATCATTTTATATAAGAAAGCATTTGATTTTTGTTCTAAAAAGGAGTTTTTTTATTCTTAGTTTGAAAAAGGTTGGTTTTGAGAGAGGGGGTAGGGGAACTAGGCAAAATGCTATAGAGAAATACTGAAGTTAAAATAAAAGGTGACCTGACAGTTAAAGAAATTCCCCTATATTAGAGTTAGAATAAATATTGAGTCTGTAATATGCCCAAGATAAGTTATTTTCAAAAAAAAATCCATGGGACTTACCGTTTAGAATAAGTGTTTAGAATAAGACTCCACTAAAGCATTATCAACAATCTTGATATATAATCCATTTCACTTTGTCATCAGAATAGAAACTGAAATTTTTTTAAAAATTGACATGTAAAATAACCTAAGTAAAGCAACCCTAAAATTTGTCAATATCAGGTACCAGTTCATAAAATATGACATATTAAAAGGCTATGAAACAATCAGAGGCTAAATGATGTCAATTTTAATGACATATAGATCAGTGGCCCTAAGAATGGACACAATCTTTTCCAAAGTTAAATTTACAAATAAGAATGATATCTACATCTAAAATCGCAATTTAACATATTTAAAACACATGCTGTTGAAACCAGAGTAAAATTTGTTTCTATTGCAGGTTTAAAAATATTGCGTTAATTGTTGCAAATGTTAGGATCAGTGCTATTTAAAGTCTGTTATTTCCATGCTGTAATGTATACTGGGACTTACCCCATTAAAAAACCACCGTTGCATAATAAACAATCTTGATAAATTCTTGTCTACAAGGTGGAGATATCTCTTCATTTCTTGATACCAGGTGGTAGAGTGTCCCATGAGACTCAAGGGCATTCACCATGCTGTCTATTAAACTGGACTGCTGTTGAATTGTACAGATGAAATCAGGATGAAAATAACAATGTATTTAGATTTTTAGTGATAGTTTTGATTCAAAATTCAAATCTTGTAATTATAAAGGACAAATGAGTCTATAAAAATAATACAAAATGAAAGTATAAATTAAATTTAAAAGCATGCAGATGCATTAACAATCCTATAAGATGGGATGCTTTGACTATACTTAAAACTTTAATTTGCTCGCTTTTATATCTAATGTATAATATGTACATTATAAACATTACTGTCATCTGCATGAAAGTAACATAATTATTGCACCGCCCCTGACAACATGAGTTACTGGAATAACCAGTAATTCTCCATTGCTTAAGTACAGTGTACCGGTATATGTGATACAAAACAATATATATATATATATATTTGACGTGGGGATGTGGGAAGATCAGGATGTGGTTGCATTTGATGTGGGAATGTGGGTAGATCAGAATGTGGTTGCATTTGCGTGAAGTGTTGCAAATGTTAGCATCAGTGCTATTTAAAATCTGTTATTTCCATGTTGTACTATATACTGGGACTTACCCCATTAAAAAGTCCACTGTTGCATTATAAAGAATCTTGAGAAATTCTTGAAAAGATGGAGATATCTCTTCATTTCTTGATACTAGGTGGTAGGGTGTCTCATGAGACTCAAGGGTATTCAACAAGCTGTCTATTAAACTGGACTGCTGTTGAATTGTACAGATGAAATCAGGATGAAAATAACAATGTTTTTAGATTTTTAGTGATAGATTTGATTCAAATCTTGTAAATATATCGGACAAATGATTCTATACAAATAATACAAACTGAAGGTATAAATTAAAAGCATGCAGATGCATTCACAATGCTATAAGATGGGATGCTTTGACTATACCGTACTTAAAAATTTAATTTGCTCACTTTTATATCTAATATATGATATGTACGTCACAAACATTAGTCATTTGCATGAAAGTAACATATTTACTGTATCACCCTAACAACAAGAGTTACCGGAATAACCAGTATTTCTCCATTGCTTAAGTACAGTGTACCGGTATATGCGATACAAAACAATATATATGTATACACACACACTTCATTAATTCCAAGCGGAGCTAAAACAGTATTTTCTTGATATGTAATACAAAAAAATCCTCAATTGTGGAATTTAAATGTAAAGACTACTTCAACCAGACTAAACACAAAAATATTTTTTTTTAAATTTATTATATTTTTATTTATCAAATCAAATAACCTTACCATTTAAATAAAACAAACTCAAATTAAAAGTTTTACCTTCATAGGTCTTGAAGCAAGTTTAAATCTCATCATAATATCCTATGTGCCATCAAAAATCTCCATATATTATGGATTAGTCAACAGAACTAACAGAAACTGAAATTTGAATAGTAAATCAGTGAATCATTTCATAAATGGTAAAAACAAGCCTAAATAATTAGTATTTTTTCAATATGAATGTTAGATGAGTCCTGAATGAGTTTAGATTTTTAAAAGAAAAATAGATTTAGAAAATCC
Source organism: Omphiscola glabra (assembly GCA_964017045.1). Classification (NCBI taxonomy): domain Eukaryota; kingdom Metazoa; phylum Mollusca; class Gastropoda; family Lymnaeidae; genus Omphiscola; species Omphiscola glabra. The sequence goes on from OZ024800.1 coordinate 14,771,881, forward strand.
AATGTCCAATTACTAATAGGCTTGTATTATTCTCCTACATGAATTAATACTGGCCAAATTTTTTGTAGATATAAACATTAGACCCACTATACTAACAGTCAACTTAACTCTTTAACTCTAACCAAAATAAAAACTTAGTACAGTTTAATTTTTATAAAGAACATATAAACTTGCACAGTCAATATCAGTTTTAGTTGTAAAGTCTGTGTTAAGCCTAACTAAAATTGTAAATTCCTCTTTCATTATTGCGACAAAAAAATATTGTTAACTAGTGTCTAGTGTTAGTGTTTTATTTAAAATATTCTAATGCTTACACGTAGATGTTCATTCATTGTTGAATTGAATTTTCCAAGATTAGAAGCTCAATAAGACCTAAAAGATTCCCACTGTGTGATGCAATACAGAAAACACTTTGTTGAGACTTGTATTTTTGCTGGAAGGGTTAACGTTTTTGTCTCCGGCCCGGTCAGTGTCTCTCCTCTTTACCTAAGTTTGAAAATAAATGAAAATTGTTTTAAAACATGTCATATGGGCTAGGCATAGACCTAACAAAACTAGGGCATTTCTACTTTTAAATTACTATTGTATAAAGTAAACTAGTTTTTTAAAACAGGCTCTAAGTCTGATGATATTTTTAAAGTTTAAAAAAGAGTTGTTAAATATTTTATGTCCTAACTTTAACATATTCAATCTTAAAGCCTGTGAATGATTTGGCATAGGTCTACCTATTTTTATAATAATATAATAATTGGCTTAGGCCTCCTTTACTTTTATAACAATTTTTATTATTATATTTACAAATTAAATGTTTCGCCATGTGGCATTCTGTCTAAGTCTAATCCATTTAAAACTATAAGCCTAACCAACTAACCAGATTAGACTATAGTTTGGTCTAATCTTGTTAGATTAGTAATATGTTATTAAATTACCGATATTCATCCACCAGCCACCCATACTCTTACTACTCATGGCCATAGTCGCCATAGTATAGTCCATCATTTCTTCATATTCAAAACATAATCTCGATAGAACTATTACCGATAAACTCGATTTCAAATTTAAATTAATTGAAATAATACTTAGTTAAAAATAAATTACTATTAATGTAATGATACTATTACATGTTTCAAGCAATGATACTATTACTTGTTTCAATCTTCTACTGGAAGCGAAACGTTAGCCGAAAATTTCAATTTCAAATCAGTAAAAGTAACGCCAACCTCCATCGAGAAGAATCCCCGGTTTAATGTAAAAATTCGAATTTTGAAAGGGGCGAAATAAAGTTTTTTCTAATTATTAATTGCATAGCTCTGCAAACGTTATTTATTTTCTAGTAAATATTTTATCGATTTTAAAATTAATTAAAACAAATAAGTAAAAATAGTGTGCTTAACTACGACAAACTTATTGATGCAAGTAATTGTGATGTTGTTCAACTTTTTAAACGCTTGGCTTCTTACATATTTTTATTGTAAAAAAAAATTTAATACTTCAACTTACTGTTTTTTTTAAAATAACAGTAAGAAATTATCATTTACAGCAATATAGAGTTTTATTACATTCAAAACCTGTTAAATAACATTGAATTATTAACAGTGTGTATTTGACAGTTGCTTTGCTTTTGAAAAATGAGACATAATGTATAGGACCATGACTTCATAACTTCATAAAAATGGATGTGCGTTTATTGGTCATTGCACTAGTGTCGGTAATATTTGAGAAGCGTCACAAGTTCATTTGACTATTGTCAGTAATTTTTGAAAACCATTAAAAGGTCATTGGGGTACAACTATTTGAGAACCATGACATATTTATTGGAATGCCCCAGCAACCGCTCTATCGTCATGTAAGCATAAACACCATCACGCCTCTGCCCTCTCCTCGCCGACTTAGGTGTGTATAGCTATCAACAGGTCAACAACGAGGTTAGTAATGAGGGTCCACCCTGGTCAAATGAGGTCAGTCTGCCGAGAACAGATACCGCGTGGCTCCATTGTTTATGGAGAGCCGCTCATTAAAGGGAGACGGTTCTGCTAGAGATACGTACGGGTCACAATCTCTGGTGTATCACGTGATCTAAGGGAGGTTATCCTCACCTTAGAGACGTCTCCTTACAACTTCCTTGTCATTTTCATAGAGGCGAAAAAATAAGGGGGTAATCAACAATTATTTATGATTTGCATTAAATATGAAGTATTTATATCCGTATTTAATATTTCTATCATTGCGAACACGTGAATGTGTATCCCGTTACTAAATTGGGGGGAGGGTGTGCATCAGTGGCGTAGCTAAGATTAGTGCCACCCGGGCAGTGGCGTAGCGAGCTTAACTCGCGCCCGGGGCATAATACCTTTTTAGCGCCCCCCTATTCGAAAACCATACAATATTATTTGTAAAATATACCATTTGGCGCCCCTTTGTGAGTAGCGCCCGGGGTATGATGTCCCCTTGCCCCCCTTGCTACGCCACTGCACCCGGGGCGGGTCAGGATTTTTGCCACCCTCCCTACGAAAACACCTATGCAGTTGGCCTAGAATTTTTAAATTTTTAAATGTCACTCGGGGCGGACCGCCTCCACTCCCACCCTTCCTACGCAACGTGGGGGGGGGGGGGTGTTTGTGTGTGTCTTGGGGGCTATTTAATCCTCTTACCTTCTTAGAAAAAACATTCTAACAGCTTAGATTTGACGGACATTCTGATGAACACTCTGACGTACATTCTGGCGTATATTCTGACGAACATTCTGACGTATATTCTGACGTACACTCTGACGTACATTTTGACGTATATTCTGACGTACACTCTGACGTATATTCTGACGTACAATCTGACGTATATTCTGATGGACATTCTGACGTACATTCTGACGGACATTCTGACGTACATTCTGACGGACATTCTGGCGTACATTCTGACGTATATTCTGACGTCATTCTGACGTAGATTCTGACGGACATTCTGACGTACATTCCTACGGACATTCTGATGTACACTCTGACTTACATTCTGACGTTTATTCTGACGGACATTCTGACGTACATTCTGACGTACATTCTGACGTACATTCTGACGTACATTCTGACGCAAATTCTGACGGACATTCTGACGTATATTATGGTTTTGTGAAAGCTGCCTTTTGTCTTTTGCCGTTTTACTTCTGGTGGAGTAAAGTATATTGCAATGAGTATACATATAAATTGTAGAATATAGTTAGTTTTTTAAAAATATTCTTTTATTTTTAATCGCCAGATTAAGAATACGGTGCATATAAGTAAAACAACAGATAATGTAAAGACAACATGTAATGTGAAGGCAGCAGATTATAAGCATGACAACAGATAATCCGAAGACTAAAGTATAATCTGAAGACATCAGATAATGTGAACTCAACATATAAAGTGAAGACAACAGATATTAATGTGAACACAACATAAAAGCTGAAGACAACAGATACCCTGAAGACAGCAGATGAGCTGAAGACAACAGATGAGCTGAAGACAACAGATGAGCTGAAGACAACAGATGAGCTGATGACAACAGCTAAAATATAATACATGACTTCTGACACGGTTTGTCAGAGTTTCGTTTCTCTTTAAAACTGTTTTAGAGTTTCTGGCATTACCACCGCCTCCCTTAATTTTTTTTTGCTTGACAATCCCCACATCCATTTCAATTTTTTAAACTTCTTGTACAGTTTTGTTTTTAGTTTTGGGCCCCAGGTGGTGGGCGGTAAGGTACACTGTCTTCTGTATTGCAATTAGTGCATGTCTGACTGTAGTCTCCAAACATTTCAGTTCTAAACTCATTACGTCACGACCTCTTCAAATTCAATGGAAACCCGCTACAACGCGCCCTAAAAATAATGCAAAATTCAGACATAACTGGCGCCCTTTATTCATGTGTACAACAATTTTTTTTTTTTAAAGGGCACATTACAATCTTACAGCCTCGTACAACACAACCACAAATAAACTCAAATTAGTCCAACTTCAACACCACACAGCTGAATATTCGCAATGTTGTATCAAAAAATTAACATCAACGCGATTCACAGGCATTTGTTTTACCCCGCTTTAACGCGATACGATTTTAATAACCAGCCATTTATCGCGTTATAGCGAGCTTTCATTGCATAACAGAATGACATGTTTTGTTTTTTTTTAAACATCGGTGTTTAAATATTGATGACATACATTTTTTGTCCTGGCATCAGTCATACAGCGAGAAGCTACCTATCAGGATCTTGCACACAAATCTATCATGACATTGTATCAAACCTTGCATAACGCGAGGCAGCGAGTCTTCACTGTCAGGTATAAAAAAACAAAAAAAACGACATTCGGACGCAGCTAAGAAATTACCGCCCTTTAACCAGTGCGATACTGAATAGAGCAGCAAAAAACCAACAAAACTACAAAAGGGGAGATAATCGGGATCCCAACTTGCTGTTTCCGTTTCCGCGACACGGTCGCCATTTTGATAATTACAATGTTGCTCATGGGACTTACATTCGGGGGGGTTATCGTCGTCGGTCTATTTCTGGTTATCGGGTCGGGCCGCAGCCCCCCTCGAGAGCCTGCCCGTGTCGCCAGTTATCGTTCGGGGTAACGGAACGGCAATTAGCGCCCTCTAGGGGCGTCTGAGTCAACGCGAGTGTGAGTCTGTGAAGACCGATAACTCATACACGCACAAACAAGCGGGCGATTACCGCAAGATAGGAGCAGGCGAATAATTCAATAACCGTAGTGAGAAGTTCAACCTGGGCCTGCTCATGCCATATGGCCCATTTATCCCCTCCCCCCCCCCCCCCCCACTCCCTGTCTCCATAACAGCGTAAATAGAAATAATTTTTGAAACAACGGACGCCAACCCCCCCACCCCCATCCCCCAAAAAGCGTGAGTCTAATTCCGAAATGGCCACATTTCAGCAGTGACGTCATAATTGGGGAATTTTTTTGTTACATGGGGGATCTGTAAAGGAATTAAAACTTTTGTCTCATTTGTGGGGGTCATGTCAGTGCTTTGTTATGTCAGTTAACGACAATTTCGACATGTTATTCATATTTTCAGTTTTCAATTCCGGGGCGTACCTAATTCCTGTTGAATGCAGTATCTAATCTCAATCCTAGAAAGTTGAGTAGTGCTAATTTAAATGCACCCAATTTATATATACATATATTATTAAATGGTACTTTCAATGTGAATAATTTCTTTTCTATCATTTCATTGTATCTTCAATCTATGTTTCAATCTACGTTTACATCTATGTTTCAATCTACGTTTACATCTATGTTTCAATCTACGTTTACATCTATGTTTCAATCTATGTTTACATCTATGTTTCAATCTATGTTTACATCTACGTTTCAATCTACGTTTACATCTACGTTTCAATCTACGTTTACATCTATGTTTCAATCTATGTTTACATCTATGTTTCAATCTATGTTAACTACACCAAAAGGGAGCTTCAAACATTGATGCGAAAGTGGGAACCGATTTCCCCCCCCCCCTCCCCCCAACCCCAACCTCTAGCCAAAGAAAAAAATTATAATTGCTATTTTCTCCAAGAAAATATTAAAAAGATACACATATTCCAAGCCCGGTCGTACCAAACAGTCAAAGCCACCAAGCCATTTTCTAGTCGTTTCTCATATTTACAGTCACCGAGTTCCATGCAGACAATGGACGATTCTAGACTCGGAAAGTTGTGCGCTGGGCCACCCTTTGGGCTTTGTCTGAACTAACTGATGACATCTTCAGCCCATGAGGCAATTTTAAAAAAAAAAAACGACTTACTGATTATTGGAAATGAGTGATACAAAGTATAGGGAAAATCCTGAAGAAAAAAAAAAGAATGCAAGAAAATAACAAACGAGTCGACAAGAAGCCTTCATCGGCGAACAAACAACAACAAAAAAACAGACTTTAAAAAAACATCATCATCATCAGTGGCGCTACAGCCCACGTAGGACCCTGGCCTGCTCGACAACATCTATTAATTCGGATCGTCCATGGCTTTCCGGCTCCATACGCGAATAGCAAGCTGGTGTAAGTTCCTTCTCCACATCATCAATCCACCGGTCAACCGGTGAGCCATCTGCCACATAGGTTTCTGCCTGTTTATCACTTTTGCTGGACTCCGGCATCATTTCAATATGCCCTGTCCAGCGCGGTCAGTTTTTTTAAATTTTTGCGACCATGGGTGGGTCTTTGTACAAATGATATAGATCTTGTGTTGTACGGATTCTCCAAACATCATTGTCTATCACCGGGCCATAGAATTTCCCGAGGGTTTCCCCATCCCAATTATTGAGAAGGTTCTCCGCTTTCCTGGTAAGGGACCAAGTCTCACTAGCGTGAAAGAAAAATAACAGCCGCAATGCAATCATGTAATATCCGAGAGAACAGCAAGAGATAATTGGAACTTTTTACGGATCATTGGCCAGGCGACCGATTGAAATGTGTAACAAATTTTAAAAAAGTCTTAATTGTTTATAATTGTAAAAATGCTGTCTTGGTTAAAACATGTATTTATTTATGCGTTGAAAGTCAAAAAATGTACAAGGAAATAAAAACAAAACATTTCTATTTATTTAGATCATTAAATGAATCGTGTTTAAACTTATTAAATAATGATTAGTTCTTAATAATACACATGCAATGGTAGATAATAAAACCCGATTTTAACACATAAATTTGAATTCATAACCTTTTAAAATCTTTTATATTTATGATTAGCTTCGCTTTTGTTCGCGGATGGCTGGCAAAATCTTTGGACCGTTAAGTGACCCACTTCCCGCCAACGTTTTCGAGCTGAAACTTGGCACATGGACTCGCTGTCGATATGACAACTGATTCTTTCAAATTTATAGCCCCCCCCCCCCCACCCCAAGCACAAACCCCAAAATCAGTTTTTCCTGTTTATCAAAGGGAACATAAAGGAAATTATGTTTTCACGAAATAAAATTCCCGATAATGCCCTAAATGAATTTTTTTTTTGAAATATGTATAGCATGTGCGTCTGGTGCGTAATAATTTCTTTTGTTTTTCTGAAAAAGTTGGTGAAATCAATCTGCCGTGTAAAAGCGGGTGCGTCATTAGAATATTAACATACCCTCATAGTTCAGAGTTCAGGGCCTTGAAAAAAATGTAGTTACGAGCCTTTGGGGAGCATGCGTTGTGATCTTGATCAAATGCGTTATACTCTTGCATGCATGTCTTGTCCAATTTTCAACCCCAACCCCCATAGCTCGATGTTAAATTTTATAAAGTATTATTTATGTTAGTCTTGGACCACATACACCAGACACGAAAAAAGGCTCAATGGCTTCCATCTCAGATGCCTGCGCCGCATCTTTGACATCAAATGGCAGGAAAACGTCCCCAACACGGATGTCCTGTCTCAAACAAATATGTGCAGCGTCCCAGCCATTTTAATCCAAAGACGCCTCCGCTGGCTCGGGCACGTCAAGCGAATGCAACTTGGTCGCATACCTAAGGACGTGCTGTACAGCGAGCTGGCGACAGGGTCAAGGTCAGTTGGACGGCCTCGTCTCAGATACATAGACATATTATGCAAAAGAGACACGAAGGCGGCCAACATCAACATCTCACATTGGGAGGACCTGGCGGAGGGTCGATCCACATGGCGGTGCATCGTGAAGGCAGGATCACTACGTGCCGAGGAGCTCCACAGGGCGGAAGCAGCTGTGAAGAGAGCGCATAGAAAGGCCAGAAAACACTGCTCCGCCGCATTCGTGTGTGGGACATGCAAAAGAGACTGCCACTCGAGGATCGGTCTCACTAGCCACACAAAGAGCTGCAACCAGAGAAGATAAATCTATCGTCTCTTGTAGACGGAAAGATGCCATACATACATACATACATTATTTATATGAACAGCTTTATTTGTAGGGGTTGTTTAATTACTTATGTTTATGTTTTGAGGTTCCGTGGATTTTAACTTCAATGTAAACAAAAATAATGAGAAATTACACCAGAAACAATAACAAATGCTTCACTGTGCCTCGGAGTAACATTCTTTCCACGCACCATAATTGCTTGGAACAACCTGGACAATACCGCCGTGAACTCGACAACGATCGAAAGCTTCAAGGCCGCCCTGGCATCTGCTAGGAGCCGTTAGATTGGCAACATCGCTTCCCCAACCGTTGCACATATGCCAGTTTATGGATGCAGCAACGTACCGAACCAGAACCAGAACCAGAATATAAGTGTCTGTAGGGTTAAACTAGACGACGTAGTACCATGATTCTGTGACAACCCGCCAACCCGCCATTGACATCCATTCTATTGTGTTTAGCTTCCAGCAGACTCTTTCAGCTCATTGTAGTTCTTGTAATTGCATCATTTGTACCGAAATAAGGGACAAGTCTATACTGGGCAGTTGGAACAGAGAAAAAAATAATTTTTTTTTAAATTTCAAAGTTTCCATGTATTATTTCCTGAAAATTAATTATTTATAAGTTTATACTTCCGAAAGATTCACATTCTATTATCTATTTACATTATATTCTCTATTCACATTGTATTCTCTATTCACATTCTATTCTCTGTTCACATTTTATTCTGTATTCACATTCTATTCTATATGCACATTATATTCTAGATTCACATCTATGCCATGGCCATGGGAAGATCCGATATTTCAGTATAGACCTACTTTGCAATCTATTATGTTTCAATATTAAGATGCATGCTGTCCGTGAAGTGTCATATTTGCTGTCAGTGACTGTCAGGTATCCTGTCAAATCATTGGCTCGCCCACAATCATTGAGACTATTAAGATTATACAGTCTCCTCTCCTGACACATTCGTTATCTTTTATAAACTGTTAGCTTCATGGGAGATACAGGGGTCAGTGGGTCAAATGGAATTAAGTTATAAGAAGAAACAAAGTTCGTAATCCTCAGTATCGGAGTTTCCATTAGTTCTAAAATGGCAATGCTCTACTCCGTGACATTTGAGCAATGAGCTCTCGTGAGCTATAGATACGATATAGATAATATATATTGCTGCATTGTGAACGATCGAATCAGTGGCGTAGAAAGGGGTGAAGTGAAGGAGGTCCACCCTGCGCGTCATTTATTTTTCTTTTTATCAAGGGGTGGCAATTTCTTCCAAATGCAGATGGTTATTTTCGTGGAAGGGGGTGTAAAAACATTGTCCCGCCCCGGGGGGTACACACCCCAGCAGTGACGTCACTGGATCGAATCCTATTTATTATCCCCAGGGGTGGGGGCCAACTGATCCCAACCCATTGTCCGTCGGTGATTTAAAATATACTCTATACACACTCTCATGCCTTGTTCTATGTCATCAGTGAATGGTATTATCTATGTTAAAGTATCTTGCTTCTTATATTATTGTTGGTAGTGGTGGTAGCGTTGTGGTTGTAAGGAGTAGTAAACTTTACCGTTACCAGTAACAGTAACTGAAAGAAATATTGTTCAACCGTTACATTGTTTGCTTGTCACTTACAGTTATCAGTGTAGCCGTGTAGCCCACAAAGGATGAGGAAAGTAACACAAATTGTGGGGAATTTAACAAACAGTGTAGGGCCAGTAGGGGCAGGAGGGAGGGGGGAAATGACAAGGACAAGGGCAAGGGACACAGATAATAGTGAGACCATGCCTCGCCTCATGTAGGCCCATAGTGAAACCATGCTTCATATATGGTATGCTCAAACAATTTCTCATATAAATATAGGGAGATCATTACTCGTCTATATACTGAGGCTATTCGTCCTATACACATGGTGACGCCATTCATCAGACATATATAGTATAATATAGTGAGACCATTCATCATAAGCCACACATAACGATGGCGTCTTCAAAGTCCCCGTTTGAGAAAGTCCCCGTTTGAGAAAGTCACCGATTGAGAAAGTCCCCGTTTGAGAAAGTCCCCGGAGAAAGTCCCCGTTTGAGAAAGTCCCTGTTTGAGAAAGTCCCCTTTTGAGAAAGTCGCCGTTTGAAAAAAGTCCCCGTTTGAGAAAGTTCCCGGAGAAAGTCCCCGTTTGAGAAAGTCCCCGTTTGAGAAAGTCCCCGTTTGAGAAAGTCCCCGTTTGAGAAAGTCCCCATTTGAGAAAGTCCCCGTTTGAGAAATTCCACGTTTGAGAAAGTCCCCGTTTGAAAAGTCCCCGGAGAAAGTCCCCGCATACCACTGTCATCTGAATTGTTATATTTGTTGTCAAATTTTCTATCATTTATGTTGTTAGATTTTTTTATGTATATGCTATTGCATGCTGTAGACTATGTTAGTATATGTGATGGATCACAAGCCACTCCAGTCACTCTGTTTATTAAGCTGGTTAAAGTATAATACTGAAGAATGCGATGCTTTTGTTATACAGTACAGGATCCACATCCACGCTAAAGTGGTATAATTGAAATGTTTCTGATGGTTACCGGAAATTTGATCAAACGGAAATTTGGTCGAATCTTTTTTTCAGTTCAGACGTTAAAATTTTCGTCAAATTTCTTTTTGAACGCACTATACTATATAGTAAAACAAAATAATGCGTTTAAAAAGAAATTTGGCGCACAATTTTAACGTATAAACTAAAAAAAAAAGATTCGACCAAATGTCCGTTCGATCAAATTTCCGTCGATCAATTTTCCGTCGACGAAATTTCTTTCGATCAAATTTCCGGATACGGTTTCTGAGTGTATATTCAGTTCTCCATCTGATCTAACCCTCTTCAATTGAGTTTCCCAGATCTTCTCGAATGCTGTAGAAATAAAACACAGGAGGACTGCTTGAATAGTTCTAATTACTAATATACATCGACTCAGTTATGGGAGTAGGACTACACACAATGTGACACATTCGCAACAAAATATTGTTTCTAATCACAAAGTCTCGGTCATTTAAAATTAAGGGTTTACTTTAAGTTAACTTTAAAAAAAAAAATAATAAATAAATAATAAAAAAAACAAAAACAAACAAACATCGATTGACCCTCAGAGTAGCATCATTTATTTTAAACTGTCTTTGTGACATAGATTATACATATAAATGAAAGGCTGGTTTCAGTAATGGCTACGGATTTATTTTTTCAAATTCAAATAGACACATTTAATTTTTTTAAATTTGTTGTTGTTTTATTTTAAATATAGTTTTCAAACTTTAGCACCTTAGGCCCTATAGCACGTCCTTCTGCTTATTGAAAGGAAAATTTAATTGTATAGCACCATATCTTAATACAATATTATTTAGTAGGGGAACAAAATGAACGGAGCGGAACTAGAACTTAGTCTTACTAGCTATTTCCCTGACGACATTCGACTCCCCCCTCCCCCCACCCCAATCAGTATTTGACTGGTTGAGACGAACAAACCAGTACTGACATGACACAACAATGGGCGAGCCCTCGCCGTGAGATCGCTGCTGAAATGTATCCTCTGCAGACCACATCTTGGTTCCTGTCAATTAACGAGATGAAGGATGCCCCCTCCACACTCTCTGTACGTCCCACGGGGGGCAACCCCGACCATCGACTCTCGCTACAGTCCCCGCCCATCTTCCCCTTGTCCCCGCCCCCGACACACGATCACAGTCCATTCGCTATTCGCCGGGCCCTGCTAATTGGGCGTTCCCAGAAATCTGGAGCGACGTTTCTGGAAAAGTGATTTATACAAAAAAAAAAAAGAAAAAAAAAGCTTGCTCGGTTTCTATACAACGTCTGTGATGTTTGCCCCTTGTTTGTTGTAAGAGTGCCCTCCCCTTTCGCTTCGAATTAACTTGACGTTATCATTGAGTGGCAGCGAGCGGCTTTCTGCGGTAACGGGCCCGGGCCCCGGGTGAAGCAGCCTAATCATTCTTCAAGTGCCAGTATTGGCTTGTCAGTTGGGGGCGACCGAGATGGGACGAGGCGATCGTTTAGTCGTCGACCAAATGTAAACACACTCACCCGGGTACTTCATTGCTAAGAGCCGCCATCAGCGCTGGACGCGAGAGGACTCCAAGTTTCCATCTTTTTGTGTGCTTCGACCAGTTACTCTTTGGTCACCGTCATCGTGGTCAGTTTTTGGGGATTTAAAAAACAACAATTCAAATTTGAAAAGCTCAAAGTTTTAAGACAACACCGCTGTTTGTTTTTGTGTTCCATATGTTAGCAGAGCTTCTAGAACGTCCGTTGATTTTGGACTTGAGTGCTGGTTTGTGTTTCCTGGACGCAGCATATTTCAAAAGTCTCATTTTTTCATTTTTTTACGGAGATCTGCAACTGCAGTACAGGTAAAATTTGCATTAATTTTGACATCATCATATCTTAGGAGGCAGGTCGCGCCATTTTCAAATGATCGTTTCACTTTAATTGACAGTCTTTTTAAGGTGGCCGAATACACAAGAAATATTTTCTACGTCAAATAGTGCGAGAAGGAATAAAGTTCTTTTTTTTAAAAAAAAAGTTATATTCATTGTGAAATAGGCTACTTGTGGTTTTTATTAGCATCCTCCAAAGTCTGTACATGAAAGGACAACAAATCATTTAAAAAACAACACCCCTGACTTTTATACTCACATTAAAAAAATACATAATATATACTTTATTTAGGCGATATGGCTATATATAGGAAGAATCTTTTTTGATATATTAAGTCAATCAAAGGTCTTTGTCTAGACACGATCTGTGTACATCGAATGTATTAAATAAATACCAACTGTGTACACACCCCGTCAACCACCGAGAGGACTGCTGCTTAGTTGGACGCGGTTCTCAACACGTTGAAAAAACGGACTCGACCAGCCCTTTCCTATAGTATATACTACACATCTGACAATATTATATAGTATAGCAGACGTCTTTTGAGACTCGGATTTTCCCGTACCAATAACAGTGTGAGTGAATGTTATAACAAGTAAGTGATTTTAACTACAATTCAATAACTTTAATTCTTAATGATCTATCCACCCAATCAATGCGCATGAACAAATTATCCACAAATGTATATGAAAACGTTATCCGTAAAGCATATGAACAAGTTTTGTCCCATAATTTATAGCGTGCATGAATATAAATATAGGGTTCCATAAATCTATATGAACAAGATTTTTTCCATAGTGTACAAGAACAGGTTTTCCCTAAGTGTATATTGTACAAGAACAAGTTATCCCTCAGTGTACATGAACAAGTTATTCCTAAGTGTACATGAAGAAGTTATCCCTAAATGTACATAAACAAGTTATTCGTAATGCAGATAAACAAAGTTCTTCGTGAATTTATATGAACAAATCATCCATTAATGTACATGTACGCACGTCCCCCCATGAATGTCGGCTGTATCAGACAGCCTAGTGTAGACATGACGACGGGGCCGAAGATGGCCGGCCGTGGAGGCCCCGGTGTTTACACCATGTTGACAGCGGCGAGATAAAAAAAATTGAGGAAAAGTGTTTATTTTAACGCCGCTGTTGTTGAAGTGTTAATTATTTATAACGTCACCCGACGTTAAAAATGTGTGGAGTTTGGGCCGGGTGCTGGGGAGGGGGGGGGGTCGAAGATAGCGGCCACTGACTGGTGAGGTTTTTTGGAAATGACAACTTTTCTTTTCTGAAATTAAATTTTTGAAATAAATGTCTGGGAAATCTAAGAATCTCTGGAAGAACCGATTAACAGATAAATAGATAAATAGGAAACAAGCAAAAAGATAATAGCAAAAAAGCAATATGATTATAGGAAACAAGCAAAAAGAAGATAAAAAAAAGTAACATTTTAGTCGGAAAATTTTGATGATGATGACACATTCAGGATTAAGTTTGATCAAAACTGTAACTTAAGACTCGAATATTTGTGTAATCATCTATTTATATTCACAAGGTGATAGCCAATGTGTGCCAAAGACTTCTTATATCATTTTTTAAACATTTTTTAAATAGCGCTTTCCGGCTTTCCAGACAATGTATTATTTTTTCGACTCCATATACACGATGAGTTGTATCAACTTCACCGCTTTCTCAATACATTTGATTCTATGATTAGTATAATTTTTAATAAACTTAAACGCCGAGATATAAATAAATATAAAGGAATTTACATTTAAGCTATTTATAAGTTTAATCTATTTTTTAAACTAAATCTATAACATAATTAGCAAGGTATAATACTATCGTAAGCTTTATAAAGAAGTTAAAATATGATATACAAAATATAGGATGATAAATAATTATTAAGTTATAAAAAAAATCATAAGAAAGCCAAAATTCATATCATTATTGTTAAAAGCATATGTTTTTATAAATAGTAATATATTATGGAAGTTATCATATGAATGATTTATTAAAACACAATTAAATAATTACAAAATCGATTGATACATACATACCTACGGTTTGGGTGCTTACGTTATATAACATAAAATTATATTTTATGAGTAAAAGCACTCATTATATTTAGGTTGATTTTTTTTAAAATAAAGCGGCAACATATTATATAAAATACGTTTTTTTAAAAAGTATATTTGTTAAACATAGATTTACTAACTTATAACTAAAATTAGTAGCTTGGCTCCACAGTCAGTATTCCAAATGTTAAGGATGTATGATGTATGATTATGTGTGGCATGGACTCTTTTAAAATATACATAAAAATAGGCATCGCTGCTTTACATGGTGCTCTCTTTTGAATACGAATTTTTAAAAATAATTTTTAACAATAATAATATTCTCTCTGAACTCAGATTTTAAGCTATATCTGAAATGCACAACTGTCCAACGAATTGAGGAGCTGGCTGCCGGCGTTACAGAGCCTGAGATAGCGAGCTAATCTTTCTGTCACTTATCAAAAGAAAAGTTTTAACTTTTTTGTTCATTATTTATTTATATACTTATTCGGGATTTGTATCTAATTCAAACGACAGTGATAGAATAATTCCTCTTTTTCAACTATTTTTTATTGTAAATTTTGTTTTTCCTTTTTAGAGATAATATAGACTAATATGGCAACCACATTTGGATGTGACATTTACAAAATATTGCTGAACACAAAATAGCACATGGATTGTGAATTAGATGTCAAGTGGCTATTTTTAAAAATAAACTATTATTTTTTTTTATGGACCAGGTGTCAGTATATAGAGACTGTAAAATTGTTACAAAAAAAAAGGATATATGAGTCTTTGTACAGTTATCGTCAGGTACTTCCGCACAAGCTGGGTTACAGTTAAGGCGGACACAGCATACAACAATATTGCAGCGATCAAACTTGAAATATAGTACATGTAACGTTGTAAATAATCCCTAGTAACATATAAATACCGCTCCTGTTAAGCTTAAAGTATTATCAGACTTAATTATTTTTTTTTAAATACCGAGCCCATAAAAAAGGAATAGCATAAGGTAGCTTATCAAATAAGCTACCTTATCATGCCTTTTAAGCTACTACTAGGCTACCTTATCATCATGCCTTATGCTACTACTTTTCAATGGAGTCATTTCGTCCGTCAAGATCAATCTAGACCATTGCCATTTTAGGATTCGAACTGGTTCTCATTCTGTCTGCCTATAAGATAATAAGAAAACCTCCGATGAATGAATGGTTGAAACTTAGGTCCAAATTAGTACTGAAAATCATTGTAACACCTCATTCCCACCACACCCACCCCATCGATTTTTACCCGCATGCACGTAGTATGCTCTAGTATTTTAAAGTCTATCGCGCAAATACACAACTTTATACTGACAGATATTCAAATAGAGAATCATACGTAAAAAGAATGCTACGTTTTGAACTAAGCATTACACATTATACGTTATGGTGAAGAGTTTTTCAGGGTTTAAATAATAGTTTAAAAAAAAAAATTAATGTTAAGAGTAATCGAAACTACTTCAAGCAAGTAATCGATGTTATTAGAAATACAATGTTTAGAGATTAGAGAGAATTTAAAAATAGAAGTAAGACAAATAGATGAAAAACTAAGACCGGATTTGTTACGAATGAAATTATCTCTGTGTAATTAATTTGGATTGACGCTCTAATTTTAGAAATAGACTTTAGAAAAAAAAAGTGTATTACAAAGAACTTTGAATCCCTTAATATCACAAAATAAATTAATTATAAACAAAAGATAATAATCCTAGCGAGAAGTGCTCAAAGAAACACACACCCCAAGAAACACACACTCAAAGAAACGCATACTTCAAGCAACGCATACTCCAAGAAACACATACTCCAAGAAACACATACTCCAAGAAACACATACTCCAAGAAACACATACTCCAATAAACACATACTCCAAGAAACACATACTCCAAGAAACACAAACTCACAGAAAAACAATATACTCCGTCTAGAAACAATCATTCGGAGGCACACAAATACTCTTGACTATTGGAGCACATTCTACAAGTATAGCGTACCCCAAGAAACACAAATACTCCTATACATGTTCCACGATAACATACTCCAAGAACACATACTCCAAGAACACATACCCCAAGAACATATACTCCAAGAAAACATACTCCAAGAACACATACATATGGAATCATATACTAATCAGAATAGATTCTCGTTAAACTCAAAATTAAAAATACTTATACATCCCCCCCCCCTTTTTTACCCCAACTTACCCCCACCCCACCCCCAAAATGCCCTGTACACCTTGTTCCATCCTATTGTAAATCACATGTAGTAAACCAACAATCCACGGAACCATGACGACCGTGTGTAAAGTGATGACAATGAAACTTGTAGACTCGTAGAGCTTTTGTCTCTGACATTGTCATTTTCATCAAATTTTTATGACATTGTCATTTTAATCAAATTTTTAGGACATTGTCATTTTAATCAAAGTTTTAGGACATTGTCATTTTAATCAAATTTTTAGGACATTGTCATTTTAATCAAATTTTTAGGACATTGTCATTTTAATCAAATTTTTAGGACATTGTCATTTTAATCAAAGTTTTAGGACATTGTCATTTTAATCAAATTTTTAGGACATTGTCATTTTAATCAAATTTTTAGGACATTGTCATTTTACTCAAATTTTTAGGACATTGTCATTTTAATCAAATTTTTAGGACATTGTCATTTTAATCAAATTTTGTTACGAAATTGTCATCAAACTTTTACATTTATTTGACATGCTGAATATAAAAATACAATGTTACAGGTAACACTTTTATATAAATTAGAAACAATATTGTAAAATATTAAAACATTAGATAATTTAAACCGTATGGATCACAGTTAAAAATAAAAAAAATATTTATTCAAAGCTAATGGTTCAATAAGATGGAAAAAAAAGGTACCATAATTTAAGTTAAGTAGAATATAGATCACAATTTTATGACGATAGATCATTTAAAATTAACAATTAATAAAACTTCAGTCCTGTTCCTATTTTTAAAATTTTCCAAAAGTTTTTAAGGTTTCTACTCTTATTAGAACAAAAACAATTTAATTTAAAAAGGAATAAATAAAAAAAGATAGCTTTTATTAATGTTCATGAAGTAAGTTATTATCTACCCGTGATTGTATGATTATGAAACATTCTCTGTATGATTATAAGTACATATTCACAATTAATTGTCCACGGTATATAACGTGTCGTAGCAAAGTTGAGACAAATGAACGGCCATCGCCCACTGCAGTCATTTCAAGGCATGAATGGCCATTGACCACTGCAGTCATTTCGAGGTCTGAACGGCCATTGCCCACTGCAGTCATTTCGAGGTCTAAACGGCTATCGTCCACTGCAGTCATTTCAAGGCATGAATGGCCACTGCCCACTGCAGTCATTTCAAGGTCTGAATGGCCATTGTCCACTGCAGTCATTTCGAGGCCTGAACCGCTATTACCCAATGCAGTCATTTCAAGGTCTGAACGGCTATTGCCCACTGCAGTCATTTCAAGGTCTGAACGGCTATTGCCCACTGCAGTCATTTCGAGGTCTGAACGGCTAGGGAAATATGTATTTATGTACACATAAAGCATTCATAAAGAGTCTTTTGTGTACATATTGGCCATCCTTAAATGTCACGATTTTCTTTCAACGATTTTGGACCCCCTCCCAAAATCGTCACACAATTTTCACACAAATTAATCACCCTCAGAATAGACCGTCACGAAATCATGCCCCCCCCCCCAAAAAAAAAAAAAGACCTTTCTTTAGCTACGTGACATCATTTATGGATGTCCCCTAGCTGCAAAAAAATATCTATCCTATGATTAAATCGACAAAGAAAAAAACAGAACATTGCTATTGTAATGTTCACATGGCTTGTATGTAGCTTAGCTACTGTCCAGTTAGATCTATAGTATTTAAGGTGGGCTGATACTGTACGAGCATATCTGGTTGACAGGTGAACCCAATACAGGGCCCCCTTTTCTATACGACGGGGTTCTCACGTTAACAAATTTGGGCCTCCTATTATAACCCAGGGGGAAAAAAATCAAAACTTTCAATAACTTTGGTTGAATAATGCACTACGGAGTGCAAAAGTCTCATAAACAAAATATTGCAACATTGGGGGGGGGGGGGATAGATAACTCCCCCCCCCCCCTTTACTCCCGACCGATTAAATTCACGTAAAATGACAAGACAAAGTTCAAAATTATAAACATTTTAAAACACATCTTCTCTTGGAACGCCGGACATAAAAATCAATATCAACTGTAATTGTAGCTGGTGTGATATTGATCAGGGGCGGCACCACTATATCTGCATCTTTGTACTGATACGTCGCCAAATGTTACGAGGGAGTAAATACTTTATGACACCATTAAATGAGATTATAAAATTCAATGATATTTCTGTATAACAAAGATAAGATAAGATTATTTATTGATCCAAATAAATGGACATGTTTTTTTTAAATTACATTGTACATAATTATTTTCAGCACGTAAGTAAATGCATATTAAAACAACAAAAAAAAAAAAAAAACATTTTTAAATTCTAAAAAATTGAAACACAAGACAACTAAAGTATTTCTTTAGCGCAGACATCAGCCATCAATGAAATCCTTTAGTGACAATAATGTCTTAACTAGTGATCATTTAGATTGGGTAACAGCTGGGGCAGCACGCTGTTAAATTATCACAGACTGGAGAACACAATAATTGTTTATATCTATCGGTCTTAACTTTAAGAGAAAGAATTCTCCCTGATCGAGCCGATCTTAAATATGTACGATCAAGTGGGTGGGATGTGATCTTAGGTATCTGTGATGAAGTGGGTGGGATGTGATCTTAGGTATCTGTGATGAAGTGGGTGGGATGTGATCTTAGGTATCTGTGATGAAGTGGGTGGGATGTATCATCCGAGAAGAGTCTTTTGCACGAATCTAAACAATAATCCGTTTTAACATATGGCATGTGAGATTGTGAGCGTAGTGGTGTGATAGCCCATCAATCACACTCCCATCAGATGTACTGTGTGTTGTGTGCTGTGTGTTGTGTGTTATGTGTTACATGTTCTAACGCCAGTTAACGCCAGGACGGTAACACATTGTCGTCATCTCCCCATCTCACAGTCCCCAGTGGCTCTCTAAATATAATGCTGGTATCACAGACATCAATTTTAGCGGATACATAAATTAATATATTACGAATTAAATGAGAGAGAAATTCTAATCGATGAAAGATTTATTTGAAGTACATGAACAAATAGATGACAGGATACCCTAATATATATATATATATATATACGAAACAATCAAAGTACTGTCATATAAAGGTACTGTCATATAAAGGTACTGTCATATAAAGGTACTGTCATATAAAGGTACTGTCATATAAAGGTACTGTCATATAAAGGTACTGTCATATAAAGGTACTGTCATATAAAGGTACTGTCATATAAAGGTACTGTCATATAAAGGTACTGTCATATAAAGGTACTGTCATATAAAGGTACTGTCATATAAAGGTACTGTCATATAAAGGTACTGTCATATAAAGGTACTGTCATATAAAGGTACTGTCATATAAAGGTACTGTCATTTAAAGGTACTGTCATATAAAGGTACTGTCATATAAAGGTACTGTCATATAAAGGTACTGTCATATAAAGGTACATAAGCCCCATTGTTCATCAATGTCTAAGCCATGCAGTGCGTGGACACTCACTTCCCTATCTCCCAAGAACATTCATGATTATAAAATTGCAATCGATATTCGATGTTTTCTTATAATATAGTCAAGACCAAAGCTTACATTTAAGAAGTTGTGTAGACGGTTGAACTAATTTCATCCTAATTTCCGTCTGACATTATACTGTATGCTCAACTCTCATCTCGGCGAGCCTGAGAGCGACGCTTGAAAAAAAATAACATCGACCGACCGAATGGGATTTTCTGGTTTCGACCGAAACCGAAAGTTAAAAATGACTTACGGCCGATATCGAAGCCGAAACCAAAGGTTTAAGAAGGCTTTCGGCTGATACCGAACCCGAAAGATATATAACCCAGCTCAAGATTTAAATACGATGTCGTGAAACAAGGTTGAAATTAAAAAAAAATTCAACATTATCAACAATAGTTTAGCAATTGGAAAGTTATCCGTTAACCAGAAAAAAATCATAATGACCCAACTGTAGCTGGGAGGGTTGTTAATAAATGGCAGTAACCGACTGCAGCTGGGAGGGTTGTTAATAAATGGCAGTAACCGACTGTAGCTGGGAGGGTTGTTAATAAATGGCAGTAACCGACTGTAGCTGGGAGGGTTGTTAATAAATGGCAGTAACCGACTGGAGCTGGGATTGTTTGGTAATAAATGGCAGTAAGTTCAGTGTTAATTGGTTAGTCATACAAGTCAATGAAGCAAATTGTGTACACTTCAGAAGATGAAAAAAAAAAATGTGTCCGCATTATTCACCATTGCTAATGCCAACATTTATGAGCATGATAATGATGAATTAAAATCAATGTCATAGATGAATGAATTGAATGAACCAAGGGCCGCGAAATTGTATTTTTAAAAAATAAATAAATTTAGCAAATTAAAAATATAAATATTACCATTCCCATATTTGTTTTTTTTTCCCACAAAACTATTTTTACCATTTCATAATCCTAATTGCTGTTTTGTTTTGGGAAATATTGGACAAGTAGGTCATTATGGACAAGTAGGTCACTATGCCCTTGTGAGCAGTGTTCACAGAGGATTAGTCATACATCATAACAAGACGTCGAGCAATGATGATTATCGGATTGCCTTCCGACAGACAGAGTGACACTCTGACTTCTGGTAGATGACAGAAATTCACTTACGGCCGAAAGCGCAAATCGACCAAAAGATAAATTTTCTGTTTGGGCCGAAACTGAAGCTATATATATATATAATCTAGGCCGAAAGTGATAACATGGCCTCTTTTCGGCACCGAAACTGAAATTTGTTCGGCCTCTAAACTTAAGTATAACTTAATCCGGGGGCCCGCGGGGGTTGCATTTAGCATTTGTTTAAACATAAATAAACACTGGAAAATCGTTTGAAATATTTGGAATATTTTTTTTTTTTTTTTTTTTTTTTTAAAACATATTAAGACTTATTTACCTTACCCAACATCCGAGGTAAGTCATTCGCCGACCTGTGAAATACAATTCGATGCACACATCATGCACTTGTTTATTTTTGGAGCAAAGTAAACTTTCATTATTGATCAGATGCTATATGTTTTCGCCCGTTTTTCTTCATTATAGACACAATTCTATGAAAAGATCATACTATTGTAACTTTAATTAAATGACCCTTTTTTTCCCCCCTGATGTTTGAATTTAAACACGTCAAACACGTTAAACGGCTCGTTGAAAGCCGTTATTCAACTACGGATTTCTAATGTTAATGTTGCCAGATATTCACAGTCCTTTCAATTCTCGTCAACAGCGACCTCCATTTCACTGTAATTGTAAGCTTACGCATACGATAATATTAAAACGTTGCAGCTTGGGAAATATGACAACAATGTTCTTTTGTTTAAACAAACATGTGTTGGCACAGCGTTCCCGAAGTGGTGGTCCGTGGGCCGGCATCGGCCCGCTGGCACTGCGTTGCCGGTCCGCACAACAATAATATATAAATATATTTGTTGAAATTTAAAATAAATAAACAAAACATATACATATCTCTGTGTTATATATATATATATATATATATATATATATATGGCACCGGTCCGTGGTGCAATTTCGGCAACTTTCCTACGGTCCGCAACACTCTTAACAGTTTGGGAAACGTTGGTCTAGAAGCATTCTTTGTACAAACACTTCTTCAAAGTCCTGTTTGTTTGTTTGGGGGGTGGGGGTAAAAAGGGGTAGGGGTAGGTTTTAGACAGTAAGGTCTGATGATAAATAAACGTACAAAGCTATCCATCAATATGATATTAATAAATAGCAGGCGCTCGACCCCCCCACCCCACCCCGAAAACAAGCCCCAAAGAAAATAATAACTACGAGAAATACTTGAATAGAACTAAATTGCAATATTTTAAACAAATATATTTTCGTTAGACAAACGAAGAAATACTATATAGAAGTCCAATCTTGTGTCATTTCCCAATAAAAAGAAGAGCGGCAGTCAATATACATGCTGAACTGAAGCAGTAATGTTACTGTTTGAAATACCCGGTACAATTTTGTTGAAGAAAGTTTAAAAAAACCAACTATTTTTTTTTAGATGTTTCATTTCCCCCCCCCCCCCTTGAATACAGCGTTAAACAATCCAGAATGTTCTAATTGTCTTCGTGTCACCGTTGTGGGTTGTGATGTGCACTTGTCACGACAACGAACACACATACTGACAAAATAATTAACACACATTTCATATCATTGTTTTGAAAATATTTCTTGTAAAACGTTATAACTTAAATACCGTCTAAACATTCACCACACACAAACACACATTGCATCAGAGAATCGTAAATCATTAATTAATTATTATTATTATTTTTTTATTAATTCTTAGATTACTAATTTAAAACACAAGAACGATTATTTAATTGTAAGTCTCTTATGATCGAAACAATTTACGAAATATTTAATTAATGTTTAATTAATGTTGTTTGTTGTTGGTTTGTTTTCAATTCAGCTCATTATTATTTTTTTTAATTTCTAAAACCCATTCCTTGTACACATAAAAAGTGTCGGCATAGACCTAAAGCTTATTTCATTCATTGTACACATAAAAGTGTCGACATAGACCTAAAACTTATTTCATTCCTTGTACACATAAAAGTGTCGGCATAGACCTAAAACTTATTTCATTCCTTGTACACATAAAAGTGTCGGCATAGACCTAAAGCTTATTTCATTCCTTGTACACATAAAAGTGTCGGCATAGACCTAAAACTTATTTCATTCCTTGTACACATAAAAGTGTCGGCATAGACCTAAAACTTATTTCATTCCTTGTACACATAAAAGTGTCGGCATAGACCTAAAGCTTATTTCATTCCTTGTACACATAAAAGTGTCGGCATGGACCTAAAGCTTATTTGATATCGCTGCTCGTTATTTCAATATGTGTTACTATTTTTAACACAAAAAAAAAATTCGGAATTTGCTTGAAAACTTTAGCGCTACAGTAATGCGCTCCAAAAGTAAGAGTACAGTAACTCTCACATCTGGAACTGCAGCACGGAGTGCTTGCCTATCGTGCATAACACGGAGCGCTTGCCTATCGTGCAT
Organism: Omphiscola glabra; assembly: GCA_964017045.1. Lineage (NCBI taxonomy): Eukaryota > Metazoa > Mollusca > Gastropoda > Lymnaeidae > Omphiscola > Omphiscola glabra. Next base: position 14,795,537 of record OZ024800.1, read on the forward strand.
AACACGGAGCGCTTGCCTATCGTGCATAGCACGGAGCGCTTGCCTATCGTGCATCGCACCAGCCATCACACAGAGAACAGGGAGATACGTTTGGGCAAATGTCTTTGAATATGGTGCTCTCTGTGGAAGAAGATGTATTCATAGCTGACCATTACTTTGGCACATACGAAACTGATCGTGAATGGGGACCGATTTTGGAGAAAAAGACAGAACGCTGTTATTTTTTGTGCACACTAAACAGTTTTTAACTTATCCCTGATATCTATTTTGCTTCTGGTGCGTCCTGCTTCCTCTTCAAAACTGCCCCCCGCCCCCCCCCCCCCCCGTTCGATAAAAAATAAAAAATTCACGTGTTTTATAGTAATAGTACTGAGTTGTTTTTTGTTGTTTTTTAAAATTCGTTCGCTCAGCGAGCTTTTTGCATACAATGACGGTACAACGTCATCTCTATTCCCTGATCCGGCAACTGCCAGTTACTGTTAGTGGATTATTTCTTGACACAAACGGTAAACGAAGGCAGTGCACTCTCACTACGCAAAGGGCAGTAGATGGCGTTGCATGCGCATTATAGAAAATGAGAGATTAACTTTTTTTTTTGGTAACACTTGAACCCACCGGGTATTTTCTCAAGATAACCGGACCCGGTATAAAAAAAACAACTTGAACAGGTTTAAGTCCTTGTTCAAAACAATGTTTTATTTTAAAAGCATGTTAGATTCTTAAGTTAGATTCCCAATGTGGACAAATCATGTAATTTTGGTATCGATATTTAATAGATTCTTAAAAATGCATTTTTTTTCTTCTATTCAGAATTTTTCCAACATATATAAATAAAGCCGACTCAATTGGCCTGTCCATGAAGTACTGCCTCTGAAGTGCTGTCAATGAATTACTGTCCATGAAGTACTGTCTCTGAAGTACTGTCCATGAATTACTGTCTCTGAAGTACTGTCCATGAAGTACTGTCTCTGAAGTACTGTCCATGACGTGCGGCCCATGGATTTGTCCGTAGATACATCATCACATCGGTCGGTCTCCGACCTCACGCGTACACGCTGCCGACGTCACAGCGGATCCGTCCAGTGCCAGGCCCAGATGGAGACTGACATCGAAACCCCGCTCCCCACCTCTTCTCCCGAAGGCGCCGACCCGTCGCCCTTCGATTCCTCCAAGCGCGCCAATAACAACCTGAGCGGCTGGTGCTCGATGTCCGGTTATGACGTCACACGTAAACCGAGGCCCGGGTCATCCAGTGGTCTCGCCGCCACCACCTTGTCCCCTACATCAATGTCCCCCGCCCCCTGCAGCCCGTCGTCCCCGTCGACCACACAACTGGACGCCCCCTGCTCAACGGGCCCCCATACAGACACCACCGACTGCGGCTCTGTGATAAACGTAAACAATCATAAATCTGTGACGTCAGCATCTGACGTTGCGATGAGATCGCAAAGACGTGTGACGTCACCGTCGTCTCCTTTCAAAAGCGAGGACTACGAAAATGATGCAGCAAATAAACATCTGAACATTCAAAAAGCCAAACTCTGTCGTCCTGTGCTGAGTATAAACAGAATCGATTCGGAAATATCTGTAATCGGGCGCCATCGGATAGATCGCCAAGCAGAGGTTTCCAGTGCAATATATTCAAATCCCGCGGGTATCGCTCAGAAGAATCCTGCACCGTATCCGTGTGAAAAAACCACGGTTAGAATGAGGTCTTCGTCGGTGTCTCCTCCAGATTCCCCATCTTCTAGCCCGTCCCCGCCCTTGTCACTCCACCAACATCAGCACCACCACACCCACCCCTACCATCGTCATTTCCAGCGTGAGTCACAGACGGGGGGCAAGTGCAACGCTCCCAGCGCCCAGTGTCACGTGACACAGCCGACCACGGTCCGGCCTGCGCAACTTTCACCGAAAGCTTCGAACTTCAGCATTGCCGCTATCTTGGGTGGCAGCTGTGGAACCGGAAGCGTTCAGAGCGGAAGTAGTATTCAAAGCGGAAGTAGTAACATTTCCAGCGTCGTCTCTTTGAGCAGAGACTTTCGAGGGCGGGCCGGGCACCAAAGCAGGGATGGCAGTCCTTTGGAAGGTAAGAAGATATTGTTGTTGTCTTGGGCTATTTGTTTTAGAGGCTAATGAAATTATTTTTTGTCTATTTTCATCCCGTGTAACAAATTTAGCTAACTGTTCTTAAAATTGCATAAAGAAGACACATTATTTAGGATTATAAATGTGCTAATATCTTCTTATAGCTACTGTCGAAATCTGTTAGTCGCTGAACATAGTGACGTGGGGGTTGGGGGGGGGGGGGAGAGAAATCTTCTGTTGAAAGGCCGAGACTAAATGCTGAAACCAGAACCGCCCCTAACAGAGCGGCCCCCTGGTGCTCCTATCAGCCAATAGATAGCCAATTTACGGTCACGTGATAAGAAGTAGTGCGCAGAGCGCGTCTCTCTCGGTGTTTGGTTGCGCAATGATACGAGATGGAAGCGGGTAAATCAGACAGGAATGATCCTCATAAAAAATGGCCTATCTTCAAGGGGGGAAAAAAACTGGATATTTACTCGTCGTTAATGCGTGATAAGCTGAACGGTTTGGTTTTGGAAGGGGGTTGGGCGGGGGGGGGGGGGGGTTGGCCTGACTATGAATATGTTTCAAATTTATTCGGTTTAAAATGTTCACGAGACGTGAGTTGATAATTTTAAGTTTCTAAACTCTAATAAATGAACGGCTGGTTTAACAGTAAGTTCGTGCGTGTTAGGGTGCTGTTAATTGAGGTGGTTGGGGTGCTGATAAGTGAGGTGGTTGGGGTGCTGTTAAGTGAGGTGGTTGGGGTGCTGTTAAGTGAGGCGGTCGGGGTGCTGTTAAGTGAGGTGGTTGGGGTGTAGTTAAGTGAGGTGGTTGGGGTGCTGTTAAGTGAGTTGGTCGGGGTGCTGTTAAGTGAGGTGGTCGGGGTGTAGTTAAGTGAGGTGGTCGGGGTGCTGTTAAGTGAGGTGGTCGGGGTGTAGTTAAGTGAGGTGGTCGGGGTGCTGTTAAGTGAGGTGGTCGGGGTGCTGTTAAGTGAGGTGGTCGGGGTGCTGTTAAGTGAGGTGGTCGGGGTGTAGTTAAGTGAGGTGGTCGGGGTGCTGTTAAGTGAGGTGGTTGATGTGCTGTTAAGTGAGGCTGTCGTGGCGCTGTTAAGTGAGGTGGATGGGGTGCTGTTAAGTGAGGTGGTTGGGGTGCTATTAAGTGAGGTGGTCGGGGGGCTGTTAAGTGAGGCGGTCGGGGTGCTGTGAATGTTGGAGAAACCGTTAGGTGAAGGGCGGTTATGTGCATGATGGGCTATGTGAAGGTTGGGTCAGGTGAAGGATGGGATAGGGGAAGTATGGGTTAAGGGAAGGATGGGTTAGAATAAGGATGGGTTAGGGGAAGTATGGGTTAAGGGAAGGATGGGATAGGAGAAAGATGGGTTAGGGGAAGTATGGGTTAAGGGAAGGATGGGTTAGAATAAGGATGGGTTAGGGGAAGGGTGTGTTAGGGGAAGAATGGGTTATGTGAAGGTTGGGTTAGGGGAAGAGTGGGTTAGGGGAAGGGTGGGTTAGGGGAAGGGTGGGTTAGGGGAAGGATGGGTTAGGGGAAGGATGGGTTATGGGAAGGGTGGGTTAGGGGAAGGTTGGATTAGGGGAAGGATGGGTTAAGGGAAGGATGGGTTAGGGGAAGGATTGGTTAAGGGAAGGATGGGTTAAGGGAAGGTTGGGTTAGGGGAAGGTTGGGTTAGGGGAAGGATGGGTTAAAGGAAGGTTGGGTTAGGGGAAGGATGGGTTAGGGGAAGGATGGGTTAGGGGAAGGCTGGGTTAGGGGAAGGGTGGGTTAGGGGAAGGATGGGGTACAGTGAAGTTTAAATCAAATACTGGGGTTTCGGTGGAGGACCGGGAAAACACAATTCTTAAAAATCTCTGTCCAGATAATTTCCTTCCTTTCTGAACAGTAACACAGATAAAAATATTCAAGTCAAACCAACAACCAAGCCAAATAACTGCGAACACATCCTACTAATACGAACATTCGTTGCGTCAGACACGTGGACGCGACATACATTTTATAAGACACGCGTGGTTAGTAACTTGACACAAAAAATACATTATGTATACAAGACACATGACGTTGCACGTACGACGAAAGTTGTGCGTCACTTATGACACCAGCCCCAATCGTAACACGTCGTCATGTTTATTTTCAACCCGGAGGCCACCCAGGAATACTTCAGCCGCTTCCTCGCCACTGACGTTGTCCCCCGGCGTGAGGCCCACACCTGAAGGGCGATGGTTTTATTGCCCCAGGCTGAGGACCACAAAAATCTCATCAAATGCTTTTTTTTTTTTTAAAAGCCCATATAATCCGCCAAACCCCAAGCGACAAGCGGCAACAGCAACACTTGTATCTTGTCCATAGTCGATGCTATCGGCACATCTCGTCTTGGCCTGTCACAGTCTTCCGAGCTTCACACCCCTGCGAGTTGAGGTGTTTACAGCCTTCAGGGGCGCGGGGGGGGGGGCGCACAAAAAGGGCGACGTGTGTTATGGTGTTAGCGATAATCCCAGGTTGATCTTCGACATAAAATATTTCCCACCCACAAAGGAAGTGTTCATCCGTACAGCTATCAGTACATACGGGTACTTGATGGGTACTTGACGGGTACTTGATGGGTACAATTCCTGCCCTCACAATACTCTCACACGTTTCTACCACGCCAAAAAAAACATTTACATCCACACTCCATTTCTACCCCAATACTCCATCTACCCCCACTCCATTACCACAATACTCCATCTATCCCCACACTCCATTTTTACCCCTAAACTCCATCTACTCCCACACTCCATCTATCCCCACACTCAATCTACCCCCCCGCTCCATCACCACCACACTCCATCTACCCCCATACTTCATATACACGCCAAACTTCATCTACCCCACACTCCATCACCACCACACTCAATCTACCCCCACACTCCAACTACCCCCACACTCCACCTAACTCCACAATCCACCTACCCCCACACTCCATCACCACCACATTCCACCTACCCTCACATTCCATCTACCTCCACACTCCATCTACCCCTACACTCCACCTACCCCCACACTCCATCTACCCCCACACTCCATCTACAACCACACTCGATCTACCACCACACTTCATCTGCACGTGAGCTGATGATCATACCATTATATGCATCAACTATGAAATACTTTCAATTTAATGATTGACTACAGGTCGTTCCTGTGTTCTGGAATTCATCTCAAATTACAGCATTCCGCCATTAAAGCTTCAACTACAACTCATCCGTTCATTCGTCCGTTTATTCGTCCGTTCGTTCGTCCCTTCATTCGTCCGTTCATTCGTCCCTTCATTCGTCCGTTCATTCGTTCGTTCATTCATCCCTTCATTCGTTCGTTCATTCGTCCCTTCATTCGTCCGTTCATTCATCCCTTCATTCGTTCGTTAATTCGTCCCTTCATTCGTCCCTTCATTCGTCCCTTCATTCGTCCCTTCATTCGTCCCTTCATTCGTCCCTTCATTCGTCCGTTCATTCGTCCGTTTAATCGTCCCTTCATTCGTCCGTTCATTCGTCCCTTCATTCGTCCTTTCATTCGTCCGTTCATTCGTCCTTTGATTCGTCCGTTCATTCATCCTTTCATTCGTCCGTTCATTTGTCCGTTCATTCGTCCCTTCATTCGTCCGTTCTTTCATCCCTTCATTCGTCCCTTCATTCATCCGTTCATTCGTCCCTTCATTCATCCGTTCATTCGTCCCTTCATTCGTCCCTTCATTTATCCGTTCATTCGTCCGTTCATTCGTCCGTTCATTCATCCGTTCATTCATCCGTTCATTCATCTGTTCATTCGTCTCTTCATTCGTCCCTACATTCATGCGTTCATTCATCCGTTCATTCGTCCCTTCATTCGTCCGTTCATTCATCCGTTCATTCGTCCCTTCATTCATCCGTTCATTCGTCCCTTCATTCGTCCCTTCATTTATCCGTTCATTCGTCCCTTCATTCGTCCGTTTATTCATCCGTTTATTCATCCGTTCATTCGTCCCTTCAGTCGTTCCTTAATTTATCTGTTCATTCGTCCCTTCATTCGTCCCTTCATGTATCCGTTCATTCATCCGTTCATTCGTCCCTACATTCGTCCCTTCATTCGTCCCTTCATTCGTCCCTTCATTCATCCGTTTATTCTTCCCTTCATTCGTCCCTTCATTCGCCCCTTTATTCGTCCGTTCATTCATCCGTTCATTTGTCCCTTCATTCATCCGTTCATTCGTCCGTTCATTCGTCCCTTCATTCATCCGTTCATTCGTCCGTTCATGCATCCCTTCATTCTTATATATAATGTTTGTTTTTTGGTTTTTTAAATTTAATTGTGCAATTTAAAGAGCAAAAATATAATTATTAAAATAGATTTATTCGTTGAACTATCTCTCTATCAGCCAGTTGGCCGTTTCAGCTGAATTCTCACATCAGCCAGATACAAGCTTCCAGACGGAGCTCATCGCTAGGACATATTCAGCTTAGAAAACGTAACAAATTACCCCCCCCCCCACCCCTTCTCCCCCCCCACACCCTTCTTTCTAAAATCTACTGAAATGGTATAGTTTATGCTTGTCTAAGACAAATGGTGGAATGCTACAGAAGCTATTGTCATTCAAGTTTTGTTTTTTTCCTAAAGCTCTATAACATAATTGTTTTCTCTTATAGCCGTAGAATGCCTTCCACGATCAGCTAAATTTGTAAAAAAAAAAAAAAGATAAAAAAATAGCAACACTTTTCTACTAATTTCATTAGAGCCACGTGTGTGCGTTATTATAGTTTGGTTTTTGTTGAAAATCTACATCTGATTGGGGGGTGGGGGGAGGAGGAGGGGGGGCTTACCTAATAATGTTATGGGACGTTCAAGCGCTTGAACTAGTACAAATCAGTGGTGATATTATTAATCATGTGAATTAATTAAAAACAAAATTAAGTGTGGCGCAACTTCAAGTTGAATAGAGAGCGCAACAGTGCTATACCGTGCAACAGTGCTATACCGTGCAACAGTGCTATACCGTGCAACAGTGCTATACCGTGAAACAGTGCTATACCGTGAAACAGTGCAATACCGTGAAACAGTGCTATACCGTGCAACAGTGCTATACCGTGAAACAGTGCTATACCGTGCAACAGTGCTATACCGTGCAACAGTGCTATACCGTGAAACAGTGCTATACCGTGCAACAGTGCTATACCGTGCAACAGTGCTATACCGTGCAACAGTGCTGTACCGTGCAACAGTGCTATACCGTGCAACAGTGCAACATTGCTATTCAGTGCAACATTGATGCCGTGCTACAGTGCTGCCGTGCAACAGTGATGCCGTGCTACCGTGCTACAGTGCTGCCGTGCAACAGTGATGCCGTGCTACCGTGCAACAGTATAATCGTGCAACATTGCTGCCGTGCAACAGTGCTACCGTGCAACAGTGCTACCTAGAGTCGAACAAACTACTCCCCATCAAACGTTCTCAGTGCACTAGGCTGGTATAGTTTAGACTGTATATTTCAAACACAGATTTGCGTATTTTCAACAAATTGGTGTGAAATGTAATAAAATATATAATATAAGATTTAATGTGTCATTACTGTCTACATCTCGAGTTCCTTTGATATTGTGTGGGACATTTGTACGACATTTTGTCTGATCTGATGTTGTGTGTAAAATTTTGTACGTTGTTGCGTATATTTTATCTGTAGTGGTATGTAATATTTGTGTCTTTTGTTGTGTGTAATATTTTGTCTGTTGCGGTGTGTAATATTTGTGTCTTTTGTTGTGTGTAATATTTTGTCTGTTCTGGTTTGTAATATTTTGTTTGTTGTGGTTTGTATTGTTTTTTCTGTTGTTGTGTGTGATTTTTGTCTGTTGTGTGGAATATTTATCTTAAGTATATGTCAAACATTTTGTGTACTTCAGACTTAAGCTTAATTAAGCGCATGTAGCCTAGGATTTCACCCACCACCCTTCTTTGGAAAGCTGCGGACTTAATTAGACACCGGAGTCAACATCGCAGCTACGCCCCTGGCTGTTAATACACCCCACCCAGATCTAAGCAAATATATATATAATTTACGCTCCTGGTTGTAACACTCGACCTACTCCAGAGCCCCCAACCGCAAAGGTTTTCCCCCGCCCATTACTCTAAAAAGGCACGGAAAAAAATGGGGCAATGAAAAGATTGCGCCCCGGGTGTCCAACTTCGTACACCCCCTCGCTGTCAACAAACCGGTCTCCATCCATCACACATGACGTCACGCGGGCCCTCCTCCATAAAATCATAAGATTCAACGTAAAAAAAGAAGTTATCACATTCTCGCTCCTTAAGTTGCTGGGTCTGAGATAATGCTTTTTATGTATCCACCTGGATAAGCCAACACGTGGATCTAATCCACCTGCTTGGACGAACGCGCGAGGATATGCCTGTGTGTTAAACGAGTCCGTTGGGCTTTTATTTTTAAGGTGAGAGAAGTGTGGGGAGGGTTTTGGTGGGTGGGTTGGTGGGATGAATATCTGTGGAGATAATTTCAAGATGTATCAAATATTTTTTAACGGTTTTAATGACGTCGTATTCTTTTCCTACCTCCTGGCGGGAGGATACAGGACTGAAGGAGAGGGGGGGGGGGGGTTTCATGGTAAGTTAAATGTCTGCTTACAAAAGCTGGGATGCTTCCAAACGTTTATAAAAACATCATGGGAAGATGTTGTGTGGTTAACATCATGGGAAGATGTTGTGTGGTTAACATCGTGGGAAGAGGGTGTGTGGTTAACATCATGGGAAGATGTTGTGTGGTTAACATCGTGGGAAGATGTTGTGTGGTTAACATCGTGGGAAGATGTTGTGTGGTTAACATCATGGGAAGATGTTGTGTGGTTAACATCGTGGGAAGATGGTGTGTGGTTAACATCATGGGAAGATGTTGTGTGGTTAACATCATGGGAAGATGTTGTGTGGTTAACATCGTGGGAAGATGTTGTGTGGTTAACATCGTGGGAAGATGTTGTGTGGTTAACATCATGGGAAGATGTTGTGTGGTTAACATCATGGGAATATGTTGTGTGGTTAACATCATGGGAAGATTTTGTGTGGTTAACATCATGGGAAGATGTTGTGTGGACATTTGAGAAATGTGTGGTGTACATCGGGGGTGGCGAGTGAACATTTGAGATATGTGTGGTTTACATCGGGGGGGGGGGGGGAAGGGGTGAGTGAACATTTGAGAAATGTGTATTGACATCAGTGCCGGACATTACCTATCCGTGGGCAGTTTAACAATCAGTTTTGTCCACACGTCCTAGGGTTGGATTATCGTTTGGCCGCTCATCGATCTTAATTTGGGAGAGTAGACTTTGTTGATCTTAATCTGGGAGAGTAGACTTTGTTGATCTTAATCTGGGAGAGTAGACTTTGTTGATCTTAATCTGGGAGAGTAGACTTTGTTGATCTTAATCTGGGAGAGTAGACTTTGTTGATCTTAATCTGGGAGAGTAGACTTTGTTGATCTTAATCTGGGAGAGTAGACTTTGTTGATCTTAATCTGGGAGAGTAGACTTTGTTGATCTTAATCTGGGAGAGTAGACTTTGTTGATCTTAATCTGGGAGAGTAGACTTTGTTGATCTTAATCTGGGAGAGTAGACTTTGTTGATCTTAATCTGGGAGAGTAGACTTTGTTGATCTTAATCTGGGAGAGTAGACTTTGTTGATCTTAATCTGGGAGAGTAGACTTTGTTGATCTTAATCTGGGAGAGTAGACTTTGTTGATCTTAATCTGGGAGAGTAGACTTTGTTGATCTTAATCTGGGAGAGTAGACTTTGTTGATCTTAATCTGGGAGAGTAGACTTTGTTGATCTTAATCTGGGAGAGTAGACTTTGTTGATCTTAATCTGGGAGAGTAGACTTTGTTGATCTTAATCTGGGAGAGTAGACTTTGTTGATCTTAATCTGGGAGAGTAGACTTTGTTGATCTTAATCTGGGAGAGTAGACTTTGTTGATCTTAATCTGGGAGAGTAGACTTTGTTGATCTTAATATGGGAGAGTAGACTTTGTTGATCTTAATCTGGGAGAGTAGACTTTGTTGATCTTAATCTGGGAGAGTAGACTTTGTTGATCTTAATCTGGGAGAGTAGACTTTGTTGATCTTAATCTGGGAGAGTAGACTTTGTTGATCTTAATCTGGGAGAGTAGACTTTGTTGATCTTAATCTGGGAGAGTAGACTTTGTTGAATCGTCGCCTTAAAACAATGGAGGCATCTTCGATTATTTTGCAATGCTAATAAACACCGTTTTTTTTCCCTTATCCTAAAATACTTTTATTTTCGTTTTGTGGAATGCGATTGTCTTGAACCTCCTCTTTAAATGTCTCGCCGAAACAAAACGGACGTCTCAGTCTGACTGTAGTCCATCATTATCCACCCCCCCCCCCACACACCACCCCACGAAAGCGTCCCACTGTAATTTCTACCGGACCCCATCCTCTTTTTTCTTTCTGGGAGATGCTTTACCTCGTGTGTGTGTGTCCGCAGACTGACCGCTAGACTCCGGACACTGTTATTAGGGGAGGTTTGGCGCCTCGACACACCGCCGCCCGGTGACACCGATCCACGCCCCGCTGTTGTCTTGGTGACTTGCGAACTCCTTCGGTCAAACACGCCCCCCCCCCCCCGCCGTTCATTAAGACGTCGTTTTGGTGGGTCACAGGCGCGTAGCGGTACGGAATATTTGCACGCCATGGTGCTGTGACATTAAGTATTGCCGTAGGGAACTTTTCCTGAAGTATTTTGGGTGTTAGCGGCTTAAAAAAAAAATGGAAGCATTGCTTTGCTAAAAACCGCGTGACCCATAATGCATTTGGCTAGCACTCAGCCTCCATTGCAGTTTTCAGGCTATTGAAAATGAACATTATTTGGATAGACTTAATTATAATTATATTGGACTCCGATAAAACATTCATTTAGATTAGATGAGATACAAAAAATTGTGTAAATAAAATAATATAGATTAAGCTTTAATAATGATTGCACAGAATACAAATGGAAACTTTTCAGAAAATGCCTTCATCGGGGTTCGGGGGGGGGGGGGGGGTGTATGTCACCATGACCCCTGCCTTAGCACAATCAAAATGACACATTTCATATCAATGATAATATCTCAATATATATTGTGTTTCTGGTGTGGCTGCTTCCATTTCACAATCGCGCCCCCCCCCCCCTTTTTTTTTCACTCAACATGTTTTATATAAAACATACTGAGATCCAAAAAAAAACAGCGAGCGTCATGCTTGACGTCATGCGTGACGGTTGAACTAAGGTAAAAAGTTTGACATTTTTTCCGAGGCGACTATTATATCAATCCATATAGGGTCACGGGTGTGGTATTATAGTGTTGGACTATCCGTAGGACTGCCTGTAGGACTTTCGCTAAATGCCGGCGGGCAAGGTGTAGGACTGTATGAAGGACTTTTCTTTAAATTGTTGATAGAAAATGAGAAGTTAACATATTTTTTTTCCACTTGGACCCAACGGGTATTTTCTCAAAATACCCGGATCCGGTGTAAAAAAAACAAACAACAACTGCACCCAGCTAAGCCCTAGTCATTCAATATTGTTGCTTCATATTTGAACTTTAACGTAATTTAGGATTACGCCGCATTTTGTGAGATGAATTTATTAGTTGAAGACATTTCAAGGATCGTTTGTTGAAATTTTTTACGATTCCATTTTTTTTTTTAGATTCCCAGCCATCGACCCCGGCTCCCTCAATAACCCCTACCCCGAGTTTGACGTCACCAGGGGGCGAGTGTGACGTTGACGTAGAGATCGATGTGGGCAGCGACACGGCAAGCGTGACGTCGTGCAAGGACACCACCCGGATATGTGACGTCAAGCTGGCCGGCGACGGGGAGTCGCGTGACGAGCTGACCAAAATCAAATGTCGCCTGGAGACCAAAGACTTGTGGGACAAGTTTCACGACCTGGGGACCGAAATGATCATCACCAAAACCGGAAGGTGAGTGGGTCGATGTGTTTGTCATGCCATGTCATGTCATGTCATGTCTGCCCGTCTTCTGGCTCTTCACCTTAAATTCAGTGATGTGCAAAAATCCTACCACTTTTTGAACATACCCTGTCCAACTCACCTGAATTATACCAATACCAATATATTATGAAATATACCTTGTCCAACTCATCCAAATTATACCATTTCAATATAGCCTGAAATATACCTTGTCCAACTCACCTAAATTATACCATTCCAAATTGTCCCGAAAAATACCTTGTCCAACTCATCCAAATTATACCAATCCAGAGGAGTCTAAAATATGTCCAACTCACCTAAAGTCTATCTCGTCCAAATTGCCTAAAACATACTTTGACCAACCGACCTAAGGTTTAAACTTGTCAAGCTTACATAAAATAAACCTTGTTCAACCAAACAATGAATTAAGTATACTATTCCAATTTACGTTAAATGTACCTTGTTGCCATAGCACCAATTTTCCTAGGTGATTTGTGTGCAGTTTGTATATCGATCCCGTGAGTGTACGATGATCGGTGTCATCGATGAGTGTAAAAATGTATCTACATCTGTTCAATGAACAATGCCGTTATTATTTAGTGATGGACAACCTCCATCTTTTTTCCCCCGGTATAATGACCTTGCCCGACTGTCCATGTAGGCGGCTCAGCAATCATTTGCAGGTGAAAGTATTCAGGTGTTGTTTCTACTTTTGGGGCGTGGGGCGCCACTCTAGGCGTCTATGCGGCTTTTATGTTCATCCATGTTGCCTCAGTCGAATCGCTTTTGTCCGCTAATAAGGCGGTAGTCAGGCAATAGCCCCCCGCCCCCCTTCAACGCCACCCCCTCGCCCAATGATACGATCAACGTGAACAGTTTCAATCGGTGTCTTATTCAGCCATCACCACGTGAACACTTGCTCACCTGCTGACCACTGACTGGACACACTGCCCATTGCCTCACCCCCCGGCCCCCGGGTAACAGTACAACTATCCCTTCCGAGTCTTCATTGACAACACAAAGACAAAGTGACAGGACCTGTCACACTCAGACCACTTACGTGGGACGCTATTCTCATGACACAAACATGTACTTGTTCCAGCGGCGGAACCGACGGTGTGATGTGGTGGGGGGGGCTTAGGTGGGGGGTACCTCTTCAAATTTGCTTAGTCTAATTTAACCTGTGGCAAATAATTTCCCCGCCCCCTGGGCCGTAGAGCACGTAGCGTCATTCCAATATCCTTGTCAAGTTGTATACTATAACTATAAGGCAAGGAGACTGATCAAAGAAAGGAACACTAAGGCTGGATAGAAATATAGGGGTGGTGGATGTTTGGGTGTTAGGCATTGTACGCCATAAACCAATGTCGCAAAAATTGTATTGGTCTTGTTTTTATACGCCGTTTCTAGCATCCGACTCAGCCTGTTTATATATATATATATATATACACACAGAGGAGAGGGAGAGAGAGAGAGAGACGGGGGGATAGGGAGAGAGAGAAAGAGGGAGAGAAACCTTTATGGATATATGGATAATCGACTATTTCGTCTGGGCTGTTTCTATTGGTATCAATGAAGATTTCGGCTCTGCCGACCTGGGACGCAGTAGTTAATTTGGCCAATTTCGGACACCTTGTATTCAATTAAGTGGCAGCAAGGCCCAGGTCGAGGGCAACTGCCACCATCTGTCAGTGTCAGAGTGACCTCAGCACGAGCCCAGGTGAATACGACGACGTCACACGTCAACGAGATGACCAAACATAACGTCAATTGACCATTGTCCACCATTGTCCGAGCCGTCCGATTAGCCGGGGATTTTAAACTCACGCTGAATTCGACGAGCCACCACACCGGGAGGCAACCGCCCCCCCCCCCACACACACGCAACAATGTCACTCACATGTCCAGTCAGAGCCGAACTGTAATACCAACCAGATATTTGATATAACTACAATAGTTTTGACTGGTGATCACGTGACAGAATAATCGCCTTAACGTTGACTTGTCAATTCTTGAGTGTTGCCTCTATATTCCATCACTCTCGCCTCAAATATTTGTGTGTGTTTCTTTGTGTCGTGTAATTTTAACTAACCGTCCACCAGTACACTTGTGATTAAGACTCGCGATTGGTCAACTTGAACGGATTACTTTCTTTGTTGACCTGTGGTTGTCTTATAATTTAAGGTTACACGCCCTCTGTTTTCTTCAGGCTTTTTTCCCCGCCTAGATTTCCACTCTGGTCATTTTAAGTTGTACACTAAATAAGATTTAGTTTAAAATCAGATGTGTACTGTAATAAACGACTCTAGTTTCACGCAATAAGGGATTCACAAGACAATGTTTTACACTAAATTTGTTCATCTATTTTTACTCTTCAGTTTTATACTCGGCACAATTCCATCCCTTTGTCTGATTAACGAAATTATTTTGCACTTGTTTCTTTTAAATTTTGTATCTATTTTTTAAATATTTTTTGTATATGCACGTATTTTATCAACGATTTAATTAAATTTCTTCTTTTCTTCTTTAAATGGCCTTTATGAAATACTATATGTATAAAATTGTATTTTCTACGCTAATTACTTATCAGTTATCATCATATCTAATAATATCATTATATATGATGATCGAGAGGAGAGACTGCAATCAGGTTTGTTAGAAAAAAAAATAGCGGAAAAAAAAACAAACAACAACAGCAACGACGACAGTTTCGGCAAGAAGTCTTCCTCAGCAGGGTGGCAAAAACAACACAAAAAAGGCAAACAAAGAAAAAATAATTAAATCAACAAAAACCGAAAAGGCCTCGCCGACATGTTCTTTGTTTTGTTGCGTCATTTTTTTTTAATTTTTTTTTTTCAAGTTTACCCATCCATCCAACCAGGTGGCGCTCCGGCCGGCCTTACTAATACTTCCTTCCACTCAGACCTAACTGCATGATGCTTTTATTTCCCATGCTTGGATTCCCAGCTGCTGTAGATATTTTCCCACATCATCCACCCATCTATATATATAGGTCTGACTTTGAGCCGTTTTCCCCTGGGGTTTTTGGTTCACCCATACTTTTGTTTCATGATTATCTTACAGCTAGATTATATTGCAAGTAATGCTGCGTTTAATAATGGTAAGCTCATACTAAATATTTTCAAAATCAGAAGAAAAAGTCCGCTAATCTTATTGCAATGTTATATGTCCTTAACTGCTTGATATTTATTTATTAATAACACACCATAATTGAATTGACTGGCAGTAAACATATTATGATTACACAAAGAGTTACCCCGGCCTAACAACAGAGGCGGCAATGCGTGGACTTCCCGTCTCCTTAAAGCTCCTTCATAAAAACATGTATTCCAGTTGCGCACTTTAAGATCATCCCAATTAGTGCTAAATTTGCGGGGGAATTTTATTTTGCGCGCCTTTCGAAAACAGCGTTGCCGGCATACTTTCCCAATACCTGGAGAATTATTATTCGTGAAGTTGGAAAGTTAGACTTTCTACTCGCCACAGTCACATTAGGCCAAACGGTCTCCCATTTTCTGCTCCAGTATTCAAAGACATGACTCGCCAATCTCATTCCCCCGTCGCGTGTAACGTTTCGTGTGTTGTTGTTGTTTTGTACATGACTGTATGCGAGTACGCAGTTGTACACCGTAATGTGGCCGGCTACAGGTCGTAGCTACCGGCCTCTGATCTTTTAATCGGCGGACACTGGAACAAGCCACGTCCTAGAACTCACTGTCTCAAAGTAACGAAAAGAGAGAGAGAGAGAAAGAACTGCGACTCCACCATAACCTCGCTAACAACAGCAAGGCTTACTGGTATTTATAATCTTATTTGAAGTTCTAAAATTGCGAGGCATTATCATTTTTTTTCAATGAATATTATTTTTACAATATTTGTAACCAGTCATAACGTAATAACAATTAATAATAAAAATGAAAAGAATAAACAGGACTATGTCACGTGGTCAGATGACTTAAGCGTATTTTTTAGTGTGCATATTTTGAAAGGCGCTTCGTGCTCCGGTCTGGACGCACACATTTTTTTAATCAACTCTTCGGTAGTATTGAATAAAATTGATTTTTAAAATTCCAACATATTAAAATACAACCCATTCAACAGTTGTGGTATATCTTGCATAGAGATACCCATTAGTTTCCACCGTTGAATGTGGATTCCCATTCCTTTCCACCATTGAATGTAGATACCCTATACCTACTCCACAAAAGTATCAAGTGTCACCTTTTCATCCAAGTAACAGCTTGTGTGACTCGAGGATCAATCGACTTACTTATTACTTATGCCTTTGACCCCGCCTGTAGATATTTACTTTCTACGGGATGTTGGTCTCCAGTGTTTTGGCTTTCAAATCTAAATCACACACACACCCCCCCCCACTCCCCACACACAGACTTCCCAACATACACACACAACAGAAGCAAAAAAAAGAACAAAAATCCACACATCTATCGCATCGGATCGAATATCGGCGGCGTCTCATTGATATCGACCGTGGAACACACTGGCTGGGGTTGGTTTGACGTCATGCACGCTGATCGATCGCCATTGGTCGTTTTAATGAGACGGAGGTGCGCGTTGGAAAGAAAGTGTGAGGCGGGGGAGAAGGTGTGACACGGGGAAGGCCCCGTCACGTGACGGAAGACACGGCCGTACGGCCCCGTTCTGTCAACGCCGTCCACTGACACCTGATTAGACATGACGTGTGATTGGCAGCTTTCGCGACGTACTGTCATGTCCATGCTTCTCCAATTGTCGCTGTGATCGGACAGGTTTGTGTTTGACGTCATCAGATTTAGTGTGGGGGCGGAGCTTCCCCCCTCCCCCCCCCCCCCCCCGGCGTAGTTAGAGTTTCTCTAATATCCGCAATGATATATTTGAAGTAAAAGTTAGGAAGTGTATACTTATTTAATGCTTAAATTTACTTGCGTAAAAAAGTGTTTAGTGACTGGTCAGTAAGAAATATTTGTTTTCACGAGGCTTGTATTCATCGTTGTGGTGAATTGGGGAAACTGAGGTGTGGTGGTCAGTGAAGAAATCCAGGGGGGGGGGGGCTGGGGAATGAGGTGTGGTGCTCAGTGAAGAAATCCAGGCCATCAAGCGAACTATTAAGTATCGCAACGATGGCCAAGCTGGACCTGGTGGTGACCACTTCTAAGGACATCCAAGACAATTACCGAAACAATAAGGATAGTTCTGACCAGCGCTATCTCCCTGGCCTGGGAGATGCACGCCCCATTGGTAAACACATCTTAATGTTTAACTTAAAAACTCCGTAAACTGTGGGGAGGTCATCAATCAGGCGGGGTAGAATAGCGGGCCCTGGAAGACAATGGCATCGGTACAGATGCTTATGGCTGGGCACGTGGTCCAAGCCAGCAAGAGCATTAACACATTTGGGGATTAGCTTCAAACGCGCCTTTCGCTCTCACGTGACCCCCGGGGTCAAGTGACGGCGCGTGGTACAGGACCTCACTGCCAGTGGTCAGTGCAGACCGGCTCACGTCTTGATTAAACGTTGTTTTAGGATGACCACAGGTCAGTCCAAGAAAGGTGTGAGATGTGATGACCGGGGAGGGGGAGAGGTGGGGGAGTTATCATTTCTCGTACGTGAGTGCACATGTGGGACAATTTGATTTGACCTCACGGTGACATTGAGATAGTTTGCGAATAACAATGGTTGATTAATAACAAACCCTAATCCTTTGATAGACTATCATTGGATACACTCGGCCATTAATTCGGATTTAGCTTGTTTTCTAGTCATGAAAGATATCAAAAAGTGGATTTTACCTTCGAAGCCAAAAGATAATTTAACTATGGTAAAAAATAAATGATCATTTCATTGTCTCTTTTTGCTACTATTTCCATCGTTCAAATTTGTTTCGTACAGTCTGTACATAAAAACATATTACATGTATTCTTCGGAGACTTGCGTTCAAACTACGTATACCTTTTTGTTAAAATCTATAACATATCTGTGTCATCATCATCCTACCCATTAGTTCTTGGACCGCTGGGGCGCCACAGATGACATGAAAACTATCCTCCTCAATTCCTCTCTGTCTTCTGCACTACGCACAGCATCGCCTAGCTTTAGTCTCGCCCACTCTTTGATGTTATCTTCCCATCTCTTTCTCTGTCTTCCTCTTCTTCTCCCTTCTCTCGTTGTGTCCTGCTTGATTCATTTGGCAAGCCCTTGTTTCCTTGTCACGTGGCCAGTATAGTATACACATACAGTGGATTTAATTATATATATAACAAAATTTGGTGGGTACACTATTCATCGATCAGGTAGTTGCACTTTGGAATTCCAAGCAAGAAAAGATGATGGCGTAACTTAGGTTTTAACATAGTACGGTTACCACCAGCACAAATGTGTGTAGAGAATGTAGAGAAAATGTGTAGAAAATAATTCACCTATTTTCTTCTAGAGTTATAAAGAAAAGGCGTTTTTCTTTTTTTTTTAATAAGACATTTCTTGTTCTGCTATTGAGATGTAACTTTCACCGTCCCTAACGTTTTTCTTACTCTACCCACCCCCCAAAACTTTGTCTTACTCTACCCACCCCCCAAAACTTTGTCTTACTCTACCCACACCCCCCCCCCCCCAAAAAAAAAACGTTGTCTTACTCGACCCACCCCCCAAACAACACGTCCCACAGTCCGCGAATGCTAATATCAGAAATCTCTCAGGGCTCGCCACTCACGAATCATCTTCCGACTGGTACTCGGTCGATCGATGACTCCTCGTCTGTGTAGGTCCGTCATCAGACACTCGATGACAAAAGGAGGGGGGGGGGGCATTGGGTTTTCTAGAAGGTCTCTTTCTTGGTCTTATTCTAAACCACCGCCCACTTCGCTCTTCAGCGAGTAGTCTCACTCGTAAATATTTCATATAGTAAAAGGAGGGGAGGGGGGAATGGGGGGGAGATTTTCGTCTTGGGGTCCAGATGTACAAAATAGGTCAATATATTGATGACATTCACAGTCTGTCAAAACCAGAATCACGGATGCCCAAATACTTGGCAAAAGGTCTCAAACTGTTTCTTCCATTTTTTGTTTAAATTTGACAAATTAATTTATTTTTGTTACCTAAGATAATTTTTTAACATCCATAAACGTTAGACGAGCTTAACAACACCTGACAAAAAGGGAATAAAGATTTTACTCAACAAATTTGCAATGTTTCAAATAGAGTTTACCCAGTACGAGTATCATATACACCAGAGGTTCCCAAACTTTTTTGTCTTGTAGACCCCTTGCAATGTTTTTTCGGTTTTAAGTAGACCCCCTGCTTACCTGATATTGATTTTTTGCAAATTCATTAACTTCAAATGTATTTTTGACAGCGGTATAGTGCTACTCACTTTAAAAGATTTAAATTTATAACGGTAGTGAAGTGAAGTGAGAATAACTTTTTTAAAAACATGCTATGCTTATGTGGATATGTTTTGTGGTACTATAATATAAACATTTATATGAAGGAATTTGCCGAAAAGTTTCAATTTGTATTTTTGTCTAATCATAACTAACGCTTAACACATAAATTATGCGTTCTTATATTTACGCAGATTGTTTGTGTCACGGTAATCCTTCCGTGCCTACACACATTTTGATGACGCCATTCAAAGCTTTCATAATGATAATATGACAGAATAAAATGCATTTAACGGAGATTAGTAGGATTACCAAGTCAAGAAAACAAACACTCTTTAACAATGAGCAGACAGGGTTAAGACTAACTTCCACCGTTAAGACTAACTTCCATCGTTAAGACTAACTTCCACCGTTAAGACTAACATCCACAGTTAAGACTAACTTCCACCGTTAAGACTAACTTCCACCGTTAAGACTATCTTCCACCGTTAAGACTAACTTCCACCGTTAAGACTAGCTTCCACCGTTAAGACTAACTTCCACTGTTAAGACTAACTTCCACCGTTAAGACTAACTTCCACCGTCTTGTCTGTATCTTCTCCCGTCAGCTTGACGGAGCCGTTCAGAAGCTCATAGTTGGTTTAATCTTCCAAATTGGTGTAGGATGTTATAGAGGGTGTCTATTGTCAAGTATAAACCGATCCACCGGGGGGGGGGGGGGAGGAAGAGAGATGCTCCCGTGACGTCACACCACAGTACAAGACACGACCACTTACAGAGACCGTGTTAATTCAATAATAATGTCTGCTACGCGGGCTGGGGGTGGGGGAGAGGGGGGCAGTCGGGTCGTTTTCTCTGCGGGCCGTTTGCGATGTCGTGTGGTGAGGGTATTCGGACTTTGTATCTCATCGTTGGCAGACGTGAACTCCTGAGGTGGACAACACATTCCGGCCACAGTTTGGGGGGTATCAGTAAATCAATAACTGACCACTGGTCATTCGCCTCGGGCTGTGTAGTCAGATCAGCTGGAACTCTTAAGAACACCGGTTGTTTTAGTGTTTGATCGGCGAAAAGGGATCCCCTTCCCAAACCGCGATCCTTGTTGGGGGGCATAGATTGTGGGCCTTTGAACAAACTCAGTGTCCACGGGCCGCCATAAGTGAAACCACGCAACATTGATATTAGCACAAATTGTGAGAACCGTCTTTATTTCATAGAAGTTATTCGTCAACCGTTTGAACGGCTTTACCGTAATGTCTTATGAAAAGTCACATGACGTTTCCCAGGGGGGCGGAAAGGGGGGGGGGGGTGCACACACAGTGGAAATTCCCTTTCTTGAAACCTGTCCTATAGAAGCAACCTGCACGTAAATATATTCCTTACAGATTTAAGTATTCTACGTTTGATACGCCTATGTTGGCGTTATCCTTTAAGTCGCCTTATTCAAATGACAAGGGCAATGTAAGGCCAATGAAAAAAGACTAAAAAGGGAAAAGTCGAAGACGACGCTAGATTGAAATTGGCCTCAGTGAAATCAAATGAGTTAGTATAAACTTGTGTTGACATGTGAACATAAATATTTAAGCGCAAGTGTTAAGCATTTTAAATATTTTAAATAAATATAAACACGTGTTATTTTATAATTAAACTTGAGTGAGTCGTGCAATATTCTATATATTTAGTATTCTCCTTAAAAAAAACACTAAACATTAGCTAGTTACAATATGAATTTAATGTGAGAATAACATCTAAATCACGTCCAAAGCAATATCTGAAAGGGGTGGCGTGATAAGAGGGGTGCGTAGGGGCAGTTCACCCCGGGCGGTACTTTTTTCGTTATGCGGTGGCATTTTCCTCCAGTAGCTAGTTATTTTTCCGTGGGAGGGGCGGCAAAAAGCTTGGCATCGCCCCGGGCGGCACTAACCCTATCTACGCCACTGTGACTGTGTGAAAGGAACTTTCTCTGCAGTATGGCCGCCAAGCGACAAGACAGACTGTTCCATCTGCCAGGCTCTCGTCATCGGAACAATTGAACGCCGACCCCCCCCCCCCAGCGTTGGTGACCCGCCAAGGTCGACCTGTGCCTGGAGGTCACTCTAAGAGGTCACCGTCGGTGGCCGTTTCATGAGTCGGTGGTCTTGCTGCTGCGCGGTACGGGGTCTGTGTTTGCTGTCGGGTACATCGCAGCGGGTAGATTTGAACTTATGTCCCTCACGGGAGGCTCTAATGGTAATCTGAACGGCGAATAAACCAGGTCGAACAATTGGAACGTACAATTGGGCTTTAGAAACCTGGACACACAACGGCCCCTATGTTGACGACCAAAAACAAACAAGAGAAACAACAACAACAAACTGTACAAAATGATTGACGACCATCGCGCTCTCGTTAAATTAGCAGGTCTTGGCCACTGGTCAGTTTAAACGTAAAAGTGAGACCAAGGGGTGGAAGATATAAATCATTTAGTGTGATGGAACAGTTGACGCTCGTTATACGTTGGTAAACGAAGACATTGGGCTGAAATTGAGTTGACAGAGTGATCTTTAGAATTCAAGGTTACATCCAGAGTATGACCGGTTCGTAGAGCTGTCTCTGGTGGTTGGGTGGGTGGGGGTGTGGGAATATGAGAGAGTGGGATAATGTGTGTGTAACATGACTTTAATCTGTGTTTCAAATGATTTTCATCATCTGAGTAATAGAGAGATTAGTATTTTTTTTAAGAGTTTAGAAATTCACAATGATTGTTCATGGATTTTTCCCAATGATTGTTCAGTTCGATCAGTTTTAAATTTTTATTTATAAAGTGATTCTAACTTATCTGAGGACTTTGACAAAACATCATTAAATGAAAACACGTATTAGATCGACCACGTCACGTGACCTCCAAACAGACAGTGACGCGGATGACATACAGACGAAGGCGGATGACATCAGACGAAGGCGGACATCCAGACGAAGGCGGATGACATCCAGACGAAGGCGGATGACATCCAGACGAAGGCGTCTTAAAATAACCACTTACTCTGGACATGTCTCAAATACGCTATCTTTATTTTAAATTTATTATTCATTTTTTCTTTTTAAATTGTGCTTAACTGGACGACCAATGTTTAAAATAAACACCATTCTGTCTCGAATGATCGAATCCCAATTATATACAAATGATGCCACAGTTAGAATTATAACACTTTTCTGCTTTTAATATTTTGAATCTTTACATAACTACTCCACTGTTAACGCCCCCCCCCCCCCCCAACGCCCTCACCCAATCCACTGGAAATATGCACTTTATACCTCTGAATCAATTCTCACTTGGAATTTTTTCCTGCCTTCAGATACTCCTCAGTTTAAGCAGACAACGAAAGGAAGACGATTCTCATTAAGACCTTGTGAGGAGGGGGGTCTGTCTGACCCCCCCCCCCCCCGCTGCCAGTTCTAGTGACATGTCTGTCACCAAAAGCTTCTTGTGGGCCCGGGACGGTTGCGCAAGCTTCTCAAAAGATTTTCCCAGCGTCCCCTTAGATTAAAAGTCAACACAACTTCCTTTCAGCTTGCCAGATAACGTAAACATGCAATTATCTGCCCTTTAACTTCCGGATTGTGCCCCCCCCCCCCTTATACTCTCGTCAGCAACGCTGCTGCTGGTGAAGAAATCGGGAAAGGGATTGGGGGGGGGGGGTAGAGATGGTGTGGTCCTGGTGATGGCGTGTGACGGTGTGGTCCCGGTGACGGCTGGTAGTTAGCTGGGACTAATGAAGGTCTTTAGCTTGGTGACACTTTCATTAGCAGACGTTGTTTGGGCGATCAGCTGACTCGGTGTCAAGCAACGCGTTGGAACATGGCTACCGGAAGTCTCAAGGCATCCATATTTCTTTACAGAGAGGCGTGCTGATAGTTCAATTATTATTTGTATGTTCATGAATCAACATCTCATGCTTGTTTTCTATAAGATGTTATTGGTGATTTGAAAGATATCTATTCAACACGTCGCGGGAGTAATGCATTGGGTGGCTAAAAGGATAAATTATTCAATTTATTATTTAGTTAAAAAAAAAGTGTGTGCTTTTGTCGAATAGAAGCTAAACCCTGTAACAGCGGTTCCCCAAATTTTAAGTTTGGTGGACCAGTGGACAAGTTTCCAGAAATGAACCAGGGACCGGTGCCTGATTTTATTTATTATATTTTCTTTTTTTTAAAACCATAAATATTCATGTTGTGCGAGGACCGGCCATGAAAAAGCTTGCGGACCGGTGTCGGTCCGTGGACCAGCATTTGGTGAACGTTTCCCTAGAAATATATATTTGTGATATGTTATGGATCGCCTCACTGTAAGACGCCTGAAACGTATGGGGGACAACATCCCCGTTATTAACGTCGCGTCGATTCAACTGAGTCGTCAGTTCTATGCTAAGCCAGTGTATGTGCGACCAACAGGCCATTTAAAAGTTGAGTCGAATCAAGTCATTTCAGCCACTTTTTTTTTTTTTTTTTTTTTTCGACTGGCTGTCAATTCTGAAATCTGGTTGCCCTCTTCTGTTCGTTTGAGAGTCATTGTCATGATTATAGTAGCTGTGGAATAAATATTCATAGCCTGATTACTAAATTGAACGTTTGGCAGTGTGTGTGGGGGGGGGGCGGTTGCGAAGCATTGTCCTTGACATGTTATAACGGTTGCTCCTGACATCCCTGGTCTGCCCGGACGGTAGTTAGGATATTGATACACGCACCGAAACTTCGGTCACGAAACCCCCACACAATAGCACACACACACACACAAAACTGACGGCTTAATTCACACACACACACAGACTATCATTAGTCTCCCCCAACGGCTAAACAACATCTCGGGGTCAGCTTCAAGTGTTTTTTCTTCCACATTAACACTTCAGTTTGTATGGACGGTGTCCATCCTGCGGCCAGGGACGCAGTTCATTCCCAGACATTAATTCTTCCCTTTTCGGTCAGCTTTTATGTACGTTTAATATCATTACCCCCTCCAAGTACGGGTTCTTAATCCAGAGCCAGAGTAATCCAGCTTTACGACGCCCTCTCAAACACTTAAATCGTTCTGGGATCTCGATGGTGTTCTGAGTTTTCCCCCCAGAGTTTCGGCACTCCTGGCGACCCTCGGTCCGGATGGATGACACCCGAGCTAGGAGTCGAACGTCCCTCCAGCGTCCTGACGTTTATCAGCTAATTTATGTCCAGACGAGCAAGGGGGTGGGGAGTGTGGGTGTGGTGGCGCCGTACACGACCAGGGTCTTAACAAGGGCTTCTTAAGATTACTCCCGGCTGCAAACAAAATCAAGGAGGATAAAACTAACACTGACTTCCCGCCCCCGCTGAAAAGAGGAGGGCAACTGAGGGGGGAGGGGGGCATTAATTATGTCGACTTAATTAGAAAGTGTTGCAGCTAATCGAAGTGGAGATCGGGTCTGGGAGAATGTGACAGTGGCGTGGACATGGGGAGAAGCTAGATAGAAATAGAACAAGTCACCGTCTTTATGACCCGGAAGTTGGGGCAATTCACAAATTTTATGACCCGATAGTGGATTGTTGCAAACGGGCTTTTGGAGGTCCGATGTTAGATATCAGCAGTGGGGAGATAAAATTGAATTGACCAGTGGTCACCGTCCTGGTAAACATGCTGAAAGAGGTTGAGTACTGAGACTTAACGCGACTGTGCGAGATGGTATTTCTGGGTGAGTTTTTATATCAGCGGTTCCTTTGTGAAGCTGAGTTGGAGCATGCCAATTATGACATTTCAGGTCGTTTGCTTTCAGATGGTTGCTTAGTTATTTGAGGGACCAGTTTGGTCAGGAGGTATGGATATGGTAATATATATATAGAATGCCATATGCCTTATGGCATTGCAAGTCATATCCTCGGTCATATATGAGTCTATAGGAGAGGGACATCCAGGATGTCTTCCACTTCTATGCCATTCTTGAAATAATTGGTCAAATGATAACATGAGCTCTTCAACTCGCGATGACGATCCAAGCTGTTGCAAGGCCAATATTGCTCGGAGCGATGATTTTAAAACAAGATTTGAAACAATTTGAACTCGTTTGTCCACAACTCCTCCATAACTAAAGAGACCATGGGCCCCACAGAAAGTAAGCTACCCAAAATTTCAAAAGCAACACCAGGCACTAGGATTGACAACCAGGTACTAGGATTGACAACCAGGCACTAGGATTGACAACCAGGCACTAGGATTGACAAAAGTTGACTTTAAAACTCGACGTATGTCCATAAACTTGTCATGCGCTCATCTGGTAAATCCCAAACAACATCCGCTCATCCCATCTATCCTAAAACTATCTTTCGCTTATCTGATCTATCCCAAACTTATCATTCGCTCATCTCATATATCTAAACTTATCTTTCGCTCATCTGATCTATCCCAACTGCTGCACTACCCCCCCCCCCCCCCCAACCGTATCACCTCCATCTGACGGTAGGGTGAGAATGAGCTAGTCATTTCGCGAGATGGCTGGCGAGGGCCGGAAAAAGCCCGCGACGCCGAGTAACCCAACACCGATCTCCTGAGAGACCCCAAAGTTCTTCCCTCCACTGTTGAAGTGTTGAGCTGGCAAATAAAGGCGGGCGCTGATGGCTTGCCGTAACCCTAGCTGGCGCGGGAGAGGCTTGTGACACCCGGGCCCGGGACATTACACGACCTTAGAACAACCGTAAACCTGTCACAAGTGCGACAACCAGGTCATGTGACGTTTTACCCTCCCAGCCACCATCCCCCGCCCCTCCTTTTATGTCTCGTCTCCACCTATGTTGCTCTGACCAGTAGTTTTTCTGCTTACCAAGGGGGGATATGAGTTAATGCATTATTATTATTATTAAGATTATTACAGTGGTCTTATATAGCGCGATACCCCAGGCCATGGCTGGGCTCACCGGAAAAAAAGTTAAACAATGTATATATAACAGATATCATAGAATTTGTTTGGTTAAAACTATGATACTATATTTATATATATTATATCAATGATAAGGTTTATTTGTGTAAAAAAGTAAATTTGTTTTTAGTATTGTTTTCTTCACGTGATCAAGTCTACTTTATAAACAATACATTGGCTTAAAGAAAGCTGAAATAAAAATATGTTTCAATTTTATTGAGTTATTTCCAATTTATCCGACCAAAGACTACAAAGTTGAAAGTTTTTAATTGATATTCTGAAAGTTGATAAAACAAAATGAGGATATTCTGAAAGTTAATAAACAAAATGAGGATATTCTGAAAGTTAATAAACAAAATGAGGATATTCTGAAAGTTAATAAACAAAATGAGGATATTCTGAAAGTTAATAAACAAAATGAGGATATTCTGAAAGTTAATAAACAAAATGAGGATATTCTGAAAGTTACTAAACAAAATGAGGATATTCTGAAAGTTACTAAACAAAATGAGGATATTCTGAAAGTTACTAAACAAAATGAGGATATTCTGAAAGTTACTAAACAAAATGAGGATATTCTGAAAGTTACTAAACAAAATGAGTATATTCTGAAAGTTAATAAACAAAATGAGGATATTCTGAAAGTTACTAAACAAAATGAGGATATTCTGAAAGTTACTAAACAAAATGAGGATATTCTGAAAGTTAATAAACAAAATGAGGATATTCTGAAAGTTAATAAACAAAATGAGGATATTCTGAAAGTTAATAAACAAAATGACGATATTCTGAAAGTTAATAAACAAAATGAGGATATTCTGAAAGTTACTAAACAAAATGAGGATATTCTGAAAGTTACTAAACAAAATGAGGATATTCTGAAAGTTACTAAACAAAATGAGGATATTCTGAAAGTTACTAAACAAAATGAGGATATTCTGAAAGTTACTAAACAAAATGAGGATATTCTGAAAGTTACTAAACAAAATGAGGATATTCTGAAAGTTAATAAACAAAATGAGGATATTCTGAAAGTTACTAAACAAAATGAGGATATTCTGAAAGTTACTAAACAAAATGAGGATATTCTGAAAGTTAATAAACAAAATGAGGATATTCTGAAAGTTAATAAACAAAATGAGGATATTCTGAAAGTTAATAAACAAAATGACGATATTCTGAAAGTTAATAAACAAAATGAGGATATTCTGAAAGTTACTAAACAAAATGAGGATATTCTGAAATTTACTAAACAAAATGAGGATATTCTGAAAGTTACTAAACAAAATGAGGATATTCTGAAAGTTACTAAACAAAATGAGGATATTCTGAAAGTTACTAAACAAAATGAGGATATTCTGAAAGTTAATAAACAAAATGAGGATATTCTGAAAGTTACTAAACAAAATGAGGATATTCTAAGTGTAATGATGATGTTCTGAACTTAATAAGTACAAGGATTCAAAACACATCCACACTTTCACTCCTTTGGAAGATACAAGAATCTAATCCTATCTGAGTATGTGATTGAAACCAAGCAGATAATCCCAAGCACTTTAAACATATATTGTTATGCTTGTTATAGCAATCTTTAATTTTGAAAACATTCTAATTAGGGTCCCATTGTGTATTTCCTAAGCACTGATTTCGTCTCCATGGATATGCGCCGTATAGGGCTGACCTAAATGTAATACATTCATTGTGTTTCAGTCTATTGCATGGCGGTATATTGCATGAAAGACGCTATAAAATACTCTTAATAAAAGACATACACACATTTTCATTTTAGCACTTTCTTTTTCTACTCTTTCACAACCGATTTTCACGACCTCACGGTGTATCAAAGTTTTACCCGACCTCACGGTGTATCAAAGTTTTACCCGACCTCACGGTGTATCAAAGTTTTACCCGACCTCACGGTGTAACAAAGTTTTACCCGACCTCACGGTGTATCAAAGTTTTACCCGACCTCACGGTGTATCAAAGTTTGGAAGTGTGCAAACAAAACGAAGCACTTTCATCCTACACTCGGAATAAAATTCAGACTCCAGAAGTTTAAACTCGGAGAAAGTGTCATTAGGTGTATCAGGGCCGGCCTTAGGCCGCTGCAACCTATGCGGCCGCAATGGGCCCCGCACTTTCATAGGCCCCGCCCCGAATTTATTTTCTACTACAAAATCGTAATTTTCACTTATTATCCTTATTCCTACCCAGACTGGGCCCCGCGCAATCCGGTTCGCATGGGGCCCCCCCCGCAATTGTTAGGGTCGGCTCTGAGGTGTATTACTATGGTACTCAATCTAGAGACAACCCGCCGAACAATGGCGGCGACATTGCGTGAACGTGCCACCTACTACGAAAGCTACTTGACGACACATGCGTTCAAGTCAAGCACTTAATAAGAATCCCAATAATTGGCGATGGTCATTAACGTCTGTTTTATTTTCCGCGCCTGTTGAACACAGCATTACACATTACAGCCATACATACCTATTGAAGTATTATTTGTCATTTACACTTTAACCAAAAAAAAAAAAATTTCATTTAAAACTATAGTTATAACACATTGAATAATTTCAAATTTATTTTGTTTATTCATTATAGAAAATGTTATTGTGTGCTCCAACACTAAGGTGATAGGTTTAAAGCCCTCTACTACTTAATACATGGTCAAACTAAGTTTAAGTTAGTATAGAACTGAATTACCTGATACTAATTTCAAAAAAAAGAAAAGGTACTTTCTAAATTTAAAAGTGTTGGAAAGAAAGTTACATTTGATATATTGTTCACGGTTTGCTGATATTTTCTGCTTAAGGAAAGGAAAAAAAATGAAAAATTTGTACACGCTCATCAAGTGAAGCAGCAGTGAATGCTTTTGACCATAGAGAAATTTAGAATATAGAATTATATCCGTTAATGATTGATTTCGATAGTTTTACAGGCGGATGACAATAAATTTAAACTAAATAATAGAAAGGAGAGGAAAAGAAACAATCGAGGGGGTCAAAAATTCAAAGACATTCCTGACCTAAAAATCACTAACAAAAAAAACAAAAAACTTTTGTGGCTTAGATGTAAATCCTATACAATTATACTTTAGTGGGTTGTGGAGGGCTGCCCCCCCCCCGTCCCCAACTGCTCAAATGTCCCGTCATAAACCAGGACCAAATGTCCTTGTCTTGCGGGAGAGCCGGCGACTGAGACACGGGCGATTGAATATCACCGGCTACAATGACAGTGGATACACCACGAGCCAGTGCCGCTCTAACCACCACTGATTGCCCCCTTCCCCTTACTGTTGGATGTCTGGCCATTTGTTGACGCGGCCAACTCTTTTACTTTGGGTTTAACACTTCAAAACAGTTACATATTTTAGTTCAGGAAATAAAACTAATAATGATGTCTGACTTTAACCAGGAAATATGTCCAATGAAGTCTGAATTTGACCATGTGCAGGAAAAATGTCCAATCATGTCTCAATTGGACCAGGAAATATATTCATTAATGTCTGAATGTTACCAGGAAACATATTCATTAATGTCTGAAAGTGACCAGAAAATATATTAATTAATGTCTGAAATTGACCAGGAAATATATTCATTAATGTCTGAAAGTGACCAGGAAATATATTCATTAATGTCTGAAATTGACCAGGAAACATATTCATTAATGTCTGAAAGTGACCAGAAAATATATTAATTAATGTCTGAAATTGACCAGGAAATATATTCATTAATTTCTGAAAGTGACCAGTAAATAATTCCATTAATGCCTGAATTTCTGAAGTTGACTATAGGAAATAATTCCAATAACGCCTGAATTTCTGAAGTTGACTAGGAAATAAGTCAAATAATGCCTGAATTTCTGAAGTTGACTAGGAAATAAGCCACTGGAAGCTAATTCTTATGCACTTTCTAGGTTTGATAACACGAACTTTCCTTATTAAATTGATGTGCAAAAGGGGTGGGGGGGGGGCAATAAAATCAAAGAATCTTGTTATTTCCCTAGAAATGATGTGCCATGAGTTTTAGATTACAATTAATACAATTACACTTTGGACAAATCTAGGGATACTTTTGTTAAATTTAAAAAAAAAATATTTCTATTAAAATTTCGGGGTCTTGTTATTTTATTTTCCAATCACGTTAGCCACGTATGCTCTTGGGGCAGATTAACCCTGCTGAAAAGCATGCCCACGGGCTGGTTAACCATTTTAATTGAAACGGACCGTAGACTGTGGACCAGCGGTTCTCGGCCTGTGGGTCGCAACCTCCTTTTGGAGGGGTCGAACGTACCTTTCACTGGGGTCGCCTCAGACCATCGGAAAACACATATGCTCCACAGTTATGAAGAATAGCAACGAAAATAGTTTTGTGGTTGGGGGTGCCACAATATGAGGAACTGCATTAAAGGGTCGCGGTATTGGGAAGGTTGAGAACCACTGCTGTAGACGATCTGTTAAATTTATTTAACCGACGGAAAAGACTGATATGGCGTAATTAACCTCTCTAAAACCAGCGTAAGTCCTGGGTGGGGAGGGGTGTGGGGGGTGTGACACGACCTTGCAAACTATAAATAGTTTAGCGATTTCACATTAAGTTTAATCTTTTAATTCAGATTTCACAAGCACACGTACAAGTCTGATGTCTTCGTTGAAACCTATGCCAGTGAAGGGACTGGGGATGGTTGGTGAGGAGTCACGTTAGATATGGTGTGGGTCTGTGAGTGTGAGGATTTAATTTTGTGTGAGATGTGTGGTGGTTAAGACAAGGGACAGCGGGGGGGGGGGGCTGGGCGGTGGCTTGTGGGTGAGGTTCACCATTAAAACTAATCACCGAAACAAAGGGTTGCACAGTCACGTGGTCTGCGCATGCTCAGACGGCCACCAATCAACGCCATGCTGCTGTTGACACGGACGTGACGATTTCAAAGGTCGGCGCTTGAATGAAATGCTACAGAATGAGTTGCTTCCCTTTTGAGGCTTTCCTCTTGTCTGACATTTCCCCGGGACCCAGAACCTGAGGCACCACGTCTACAGCTCTCCCACTCATCCCTCTCACAGCCGCTCACATCACAGCCCCTCACATCACAGTCCCTAAAATGACAGCCCCTCACATCACATCCCCTCGCATCACAGTACCTCACATCACAGTCCCTCACATCACAGCCCCTCACATCACAGTCCCTAAAATGACAGCCCCTCACATCACATCCCCTCGCATCACAGTACCTCACATCACAGTCCCTCACATCACAGCCCCTCATATCACAGTCCCTCACATCACAGCCCCTCACATCACAGTCCCTAAAATGACAGCCCCTCACATCACATCCCCTCGCATCACAGTACCTCCCACCACAGTCCCTTAAATGACAGCCCGTCACATCATATCCCCTCGCATCACAGTACCTCACATCACAGTCCCTAAAATGACAGCCCCTCACATCACATCCCCTCGCATCACAGTACCTCACATCACAGTCCCTCACATCACATCCCCTCATATCACAGTCCCTCACATCACAGCCCCTCATATCACAGTCCCTCACATCACAGCCCCTCACATCACAACCCCTCACATCACAGCCCCTAACATCACAGCCCCTCACATCACAATCCCTAAAATGACAGTCCCTCACATCACAGCCCCTCAGGCTCAGGTCATAGCCCCTTACATCACAGCCCCTCACATCACACAGTCCCTAAAATGACAGTCCCTCACATCACATCCCCTCACATCACAGCCCCTACCATCACACATCCTCACATGACATACCTTAACTTAAAAGCCCCTCACATCACATTCCCTCACATCACAGCCCCTCACATCACAGCCCCTCACATCACAGCCTCTAAAATGACAGTCCCTAACATCAAAGCCCCTCAGGCTCAGGTCATAGCCCCTTACATCACAGCCCCTAACACCCCAGTCCCTAAAATGTCAGATCATAACATCACATTTCCTAACATCAAAGCCCTTCATATCAAAGCCCCTCAGGTCATAGCACCTCACATCCCAGCCCTTCACATCACAGCCCCTGTGATGAAGCATAGTTAAACGTCCATATGAAGCACGTTGGACGTCTTGACAAGTACGCCTGGCGTCATGATAAGCTATGACAGACGTCATGACTTAGCAATTCACCAACATCCAATTTCTACGAATTTCATCCGCCTGTACAGAAACGACAACTGTGTCATCTGACACCGACCAAACGACATGGTGTCATCCGGCAGTGGCCTTTGTCTGCGTGCTGCAAAAAAGTTAATTATCGGCGGCTTCAAGTGGCGACTTTCGTCTGCACGTTGATTCAGGCGGGTCGACATCTTGGATTAGAGGCTATGTATTTTTTGTGTCTGCACGTTGATTCAGACGAGTCGACATTTGGATTAGAGGCTATGTATTTTTGTCTAGACAGTGGAACTCCTTGATTCGCATTTTTTGAATTGACACACCAACACACCACAAATAAATAACAAACAAAAAAAAAAAAAAAACCCTGCAAAAATACAGTTTGGTAAACGAATTTCCGAGACACTTGGGGACTCAAGAGGCGATCTGCGGCGTCTAAGAAAACAACCGATATGTTTCTTACTGTCTCTAGTGGCGTCAACATTTTTGTTCTATCTTGTTGTTCCAA
Organism: Omphiscola glabra; assembly: GCA_964017045.1. Taxonomy (NCBI): domain Eukaryota; kingdom Metazoa; phylum Mollusca; class Gastropoda; family Lymnaeidae; genus Omphiscola; species Omphiscola glabra. The sequence continues at coordinate 14,828,587 of OZ024800.1, forward strand.
CTATCTTGTTGTTCTAACTATCTTGTTGTTCTATCTTGTTGTTCTAACTATCTTGTTGTTCTATCTTGTTGTTCTAACTATTTTGTTGTTCTAACTATCTTGTTGTTCCAACTATCTTGTTGTTCTAACTATCTTGTTGTTCTAACTATCTTGTTGTTCTATCTTGTTGTTCTAACTATCTAGTTGTTCTATCTTGTTGTTCTAACTATCTTGTTGTTCTAACTATCTTGTTGTTCTAACTATCTTGTTGTTCTAACTATCTTGTTGTTCTAACTATCTTGTTGTTCCAACTATCTTGTTGTTCCAACTATCTTGTTGTTCCAACTATCTTGTTGTTCCAACTATCTTGTTGTTCCAACTATCTTGTTGTTCTAACTATCTTGTTGTTCTATATTGTTGTTCTAACTATCTTGTTCTTCTATCTTGTTCTTCTATCTTGTTGTTCTAACTATCTTGTTGTTCTATCTTGTTGTTCTATCTTGTTGTTCTAACTATCTTGTTGTTCTATCTTGTTGTTCTATCTTGTTGTTCTAACTATCTTGTTGTTCTAACTATCTTGTTGTTCTAACTATCTTGTTGTTCTATCTTGTTGTTCTAACTATCTTGTTGTTCTATCTTGTTGTTATAACTATCTTGTTGTTCTAACTATCTTGTTGTTCTAACTATCTTGTTGTTCTAACTATCTTGTTGTTCTAACTATCTTGTTGTTCTAACTATCTTGTTGTTCTAACTATCTTGTTGTTCTAACTATCTTGTTGTTCTAACTATCTTGTTGTTCTATCTTGTTGTTCTAACTATCTTGTTGTTCTAACTATCTTGTTGTTATATCTTGTTGTTCTAACTGTCTTGTTGTTCTAACTATCTTGTTGTTCTATCTTCTTGTTCTATCTTGTTGTTCTATCTTGTTGTTCTAACTATCTTGTTGTTCTAACTATCTTGTTGTTCTAACTATCTTGTTGTTCTAACTATCTTGTTGTTCTAACTATCTTGTTGTTCTATCTTGTTGTTCTATCTTGTTGTTCTATCTTGTTGTTCTATCTTGTTGTTCTATCTTGTTGTTCTATCTTGTTGTTCTATCTTGTTGTTCTATCTTGTTGTTCTATCTTGTTGTTCTATCTTGTTGTTCTATCTTGTTGTTCTATCTTGTTGTTCTATCTTGTTGTTTTTAATATGTACTATTTAAATTAAGAATAATATACCTGATAATTTTGATCCTTTTAAAAAAATGTAAAAAAATATTCACAAAGTATCCTCTCTGCTAATACAGCCGAATCTCAAAATATTTTGACACAAAGAAAATTACCAATATTTTGTGAGACTGTTAAATCCCACTGAGCGAAACTGATCCAAGAAAAACACCAAAGACGCTGACTACAACCTGTTTTAAAAATCCTGATTAACTGAGGTAGAGATGAGTATTACTTTTTTCCCCAGTCACAATTCGACAGAAAATTTGTCTATACTTTTGATATATATATAGTTTACAAACCAAAATATGTCTAATCAACCTTAATCCTAATAATAGACACGTAGCTCGGAAGTTTGACTAATAAGGTTGGTATACATCTAATTTTTGTATACATTACCCTGGTTTTCGGTCTCATGTCTTCCAGGCACCTTTCTGTTTCGAGTCTCAGTAGGTGAAGCGCTAATCATGTCGACGTTATGAACTAGCCTTTAAACATTTCTTTGTGCCTAGAATTGTATTATTATTATTATTTTTTTTTTTTAAATTAATGAATATCACCGGTAGATTGAAATGTAACTTACTACTAAGCCGTGGGGTCAAAGTTCATTTGGAAAGTATCTTCAAATAGTCGAAAACTGACACTTGATTTTTTAAATTTACTTTGTATTAATAAGAATAATTTTTAAAAAATTCCACGTATTTTTTTAACAGCTTAATCTAATCCTTTTTGATGTTTCATTGATCGAACAGTCGATCCGGCGGTTGTGTGTTGTGTGTGTATGTGGGGGGGGGGAGGCAAAGAACAATAATGACGTCACAACAGCCCCCCCCCCTTTTTTTTTACACTGTTTTGCTAGCTTCGTGTGATCGATTACTTTGTACCGAGGAGTTGATAAGTACTAAAGAAAGGATAAACACGGGTAACTTGCCGACTTCCTTTGTTGGGACGGCTCTCAATCTATCAAGTTCCTCATTAGCATAAACTATTTCGGTAAGCCGGGAATTCCCTGTAATTTAAAGTGTTGGAACAGAATGACCTTTGTGTGAACTGCACATTTAACTGCACCCCTCACTGAGGGGGGGGGGGGTGGTGTAAAAAGATGTGAGAGGGGGTGTAAGAGTGAGTGAGAGGGTGTACGGGTGAGTGGGAGGGAATTAAGAGGGAGTGGGAAGGGTGTAAGAGTGAGTGGGGTGAAAGAAAGAGTGGGGACGGTGTAAGAGGTAGTAGTATAAGGGGGAGTTATGTAAGAGGGAGTACTGTAAGGGGGAGTATTGTAAGAGGGCGTGGTAGGGGTGTAAAAGATAGGGATTGGTTTAAAAGGAAGTGGGAGTGGGTGATGTAAGAGGAAATGTGCGGTGTAAGAGGGAGTAGTGTAAGACGGAGTGGGAGGGATGTACGAGAAAGTGAAAGTGATGTACGAAGGGAGTGTACTATAGGGTTTGGCTGGCTTGGACGGCAATGAACCCTTTAAGACCTTGTTCGTGCAGAGATCCAAGCTTCTAGCATTATCCGCTCATCATGGATGTTCTATCGGTCAGACTAGTTCTCTTGTTAGTAAACTCTTACAGATCTTTTTAACATACAACAAACATGGCGCTCGTAAATTGGACGGTTCAGCATATACCATGATTTCTAGACTTGTAATAAATATTTTAAAAAGAAAACAATTGCATTGATTCTTGTGTACTTGGATTCATTACTGGAGAACCCGACTATTATTACTGTCGCTGATAAACACACACACCCCCCCCCCCTTTTGCAATACCCATGCTGAGCACCCCACCCCACGCCCCAATCGTTGCCTCACAATGCCACCCTTTCTTAATCCAGATCATTTTGTTCACCCGTGTTTAAAGATGTATCACGCCTAGCCCCGGTCACGTGATCCGGCCTTTGATCACGTCGCCATCCCCGGCACGCCCAACGACAGCATTAAATCACCGACCTGGATGTCTCCTCACCCACGTGACACCTCATTAGGTGCCCCGGTTTTACGTTACCATCAACGACAACTTCATTCGTCACGACCTTAAGAGATGTGAGGCTAAGGCTAAGGGGTTGGTTTTTTTTTGGTGGGGTGGTCATGGGAGGGGCTGAATCTCTTTAATTAGGGGGTGCTGATAAGATGAAGTTTTTTTATGATAAGGTGATGCCTGTAGGATCGTGCACCCCCTTTTACAAGGGGGGCGCTGATAAGTTGTGGTATTTCTATTAAAATTGCAGTCCACCCATCTTATTTTAATAAGATGAAGTTGATAAGATGAAGCATCCCTTATAACACGACATTGCTGATAAGATGAAACGTGACTAATAACAAGACATTGCTGATAAGATGAAACATGACTAATAACAAGACATTGCTGATTAGATGAAACATGACTAATAACAAGACATAGCTGATAAGATGAAGCATCACTGCGACAATATAGGCAAATGTTATGGTCTGGAATTTTTTAATCCTGACACTCTAAGTAACGACACTCTCAAAAACTGATTTTCTCCAAATGATTTAGTGAGACACACTCCATAAGCGACACACAACAAATGACACTCTCCAAATGATTCAGTGAGACACACTCCATAAGCGACACACAACAAATGACACTCTCCAAATGATTCAGTGAGACACACTCCATAAGCGACACACAACAAATGACACTCTCCAAATGATTCAGTGAGACACACGCCACAAGCGACACACAACAAATGACACTCTCCAAATGATTCAGTGAGACACACTCCATAAGCGACACACAACAAATGACACTCTCCGGATGATTCAGTGAGCGACACTCCACAAGCGACACACAACAAATGACACTCTGCACTGAATAGTTGTGTCTTCCTAGCTTTTGTTTTCTTTAAATAACACCACTCAAACCTTATAATAGTGCATGCAGATATAGGATTGAAATGTGCGCTTGGGACTTTCTTTTTGTACATGTAATATTTCATCCGATATGTAGGTCACACAAATATTTTCAGTTTTCACATTAGATTTATTCCATACCCTGGGACGGGCATTAAAAGTTTTTCTTTTTGAGCCGTTTCATATCAATCGAACCATAATCAATACACACGTAGGCGTTTCCTTAAAAACCTCTTTATTTGTCGTTATTTATAAAAAATATTATTATTATTAATACTATTATTATTATTATTATTATTATTATTATAACTACCTCTTATATATTACGCTTCTTGTGTGACTCGAGGACTGCTTCCCAATGGATTGCTTCCCAATGGATTGCTTCCCAATGGATTGCTTCCCAATGGACTGCTTCCCAATGGATTGCTTCCCAATGGACTGCTTCCCAATGGATTGCTTCCCAATGGACTGCTTCCCAATGGATTGCTTCCCAATGGATTGCTTCCCAATGGATTGCTTCCCAATGGATTGCTTCCCAATGGATTGCTTCCTAATGGACTGCTTCCTAATGGACTGCTTCCTAATGGATTGCTTCCCAATGGACTGCTTCCCAATGGACTGCTTCCCAATGGATTGCTTCCCAATGGATTGCTTCCCAATGGATTGCTTCCCAATGGATTGCTTCCTAATGGACTGCTTCCTAATGGACTGCTTCCTAATCAGCGAATTTGGTATTGATTCTTATTGTTTGAAAGAAAGTATGGTTCAATAATGAGTTCAATAGCGCACAAAATATAATTCCCGATAACTTCGCTAAATGTTTTTTTTTTTAAATAACGGCACTGCATTTGGCGCGTAATATTTTATTTTCGGAAAATGAAATCTTCCCAATTTAAGTACATGTATGGTGTAAAAAAATATTCCGTTTAAAAGTGATTGGGACATCGGAATATTTAATAAGGCTCATAGGCGTGAAATAAAAAAACGTGCAGTGACGTATCATGAAGTAACTTTAGTAGATGGGACGTTCACGCATTGCTGTCGCCAATGTTTGGCGGGCTATATCTAGTTATTATTATTAGTATTATTATTATTATTCCTATTATTATTATTATTCCAATTATTATTATTACTGCTACTACAAATATTATTGTTATTATTCCTATTATTATTATTATTATTATTATATATTCCAAATAAAATGAGAGCTTACTTAAAGGTTAGAACTCAAACAAAGCAAAGTCCTAAAACTGTAAACAACAAACAAGGGAAGCTAACTCTAGCAGTGCCCTCCAACCCTCCCCCCCCCACCACACACACACACTCACACGTGCCCCAAAACAAATTTTTTGTAAAAATCTGTATACACTTTACTTTTATCTCCCATAAATTTATGGTCCATTGTCTGGGCGTCCAGCAGATCGTTCACATGTTTGGAAATTGACCATTTCGTTGATCTTATTTATCTGACCACCTCCACACGACAGTCCAATCTGTTTGATCCTCACCTGTGATCCACATAATGGCCGTCCACCGGCTGGGTATGAAACCCACCTCACAGTCGTGGATTATCCCACCAATTTCAACCACGGCGATAATGCGTTCACAGCTCCACGGGACAGGTTCGGACACGCCCCCCGCGCCCCTTAATCCATGGCCGCCCTATAATTTTCACGTCATAAATTACCGGCGGGTCTTTCTTGTTGTGCGGCCTGTTGAAGGATCTTCTGTTCAACGGCAAAGCCCTGGTCCACATGCCGGTACCACATGGTTTTAGTTCTACGGTATATTTCAGCTTATGAAAGGGATGGATAGTTGTGATCGACTGAATTAGCCAATACTCTGATTCAAACTGTGATAGACTCACACATGAGATATGGAGAGGGATGTGACTCAGACATATCGGAAATGGGGATAGCTCGGATGGAGTCGGTTATAATTATGAAATTTGGTGTTTTCTGAGATTGACTAACATTAGGCAGATGGTGGATATATTTAAGCCGTGTGAAATGTCCCTATTTAAACCACGTGCAATGTCCCTATTTAAACCATGTGAAATGTCCCTATTTAAACCACGTGCAATGCCCCTATTTAAACCATGTGAAATGTCCATATTTAAAACACGTGCATTGTCCATATTTAAACCATGTGAAATGTCCCTATTTAAATAATGTGAAATGTCCCTAATTAAACCATGTGAAATGTCCATATTTAAACCATTTGAAATGTCCATATTTAAACCATGTGAAATGTCAATATTTAAACCACCTAAATTTAATTTAGCTGCTAGACAGCCAAGTTTTCTACTCCTACTTTCAGCCACATGCCCCCCTCTCCCCCTGAAAGAAATTGTCGAGTATAAAATAGTTGGAATGGATAGGTGTCAGGCTTGTGGGGGGGGGGGGGTGTGGCTCATCGCAAACCCCCCCCCCTCGCCAATTTGTTTCTCCTCAATGGGGTGCTCTTTTGTCCGTGTCACTGGAGGCAATGGGGTGCCGGTGGGGGCGCCGCTGACTCCTGTCTAGCTCAGGTTTCCAGATCAGGAACATTAATAATATTCAGATTACAGAGTGTTGTCCCCTTGTTTGGATTCCCTTATCAAACATCGTGTGTTTGTTTTTTTTCCTCCTGCGACTCTCATTTTTCTCTCTTGACGGAGGGGCAGCTAATTCGTACTAACCTGTCACCGTGTGTAACACACCGACATACCTCCGTACACTTGGCCAGAGGGGAACACTCACTCTTAGATATTTATTGCTTTACACGACTCTACTATAACCATGAAGAATTACCACTTTATTTTTAGGGACGAAGAAAACTATTGTAGACTGAAGTGCCGAGAGTAACCTTGCTAATTATTATTCGTCCAGGTTAACAGTATGGTACATTACTTAGATAGGGGCGAAGGTGAAATTTATTTTTTTACAGATGTGGTGGGGTGGGTGGAATTCCAAGCTTAACCATACTTTGAGAACTGTATGCTGCTGTGATTTGCTGGTTTATAAAACTCGAACACTTTTAGCGCCAGCAAAAAGTGGTGAGTCCCAGACACCCGGACCCTCCCCCCGACCAGCTACGCCCCTGTATGTAGACGACTGTGAAACTAAATCATGAGTCCTGTCTTCACACACATTACTGTATTATTAGAAACAATTTGACATGTAATATTTAGCAATTTGGGTAATAATATATAATAACAGCCCCAATCATCATCAGTGTGAAATGAACGACTCGTAGCAATACCCTCAGTGGCGTAGGAAGGGGGTACAGGGGGCTGTCCACCCCGGGTGGCGGTGTTTTCTTTATATGGAGGGCGGCATTTTGCCGAGCTTTTGCGTTGAAAGTGAACGGCAAAATTCTCGGGCCGCACCGTGCTACCCTAACACTAGCTACGGCCACTGAATAGAGAATGTGCTTTCGTAACTCCAATCATATAAGTGTCGGCGGGCAGTAGATACAGCCAACCTCCTTTTTTGAACATTCTAAGATCACTCACCAGTTTTACATGCTGTTGCTCTTCAACATGGCTGACAAAAACAGTCTCGTCTTTTACGATTCATCATCAGTATTAATGTGAATTTTTATTTCTTTGGTGAGTTTTAAACTATATCTCCATGCTAACACTATACCAGTCATGCGTTCTATGCTCTCTTCTACACAGCGACACACCCTGACGCCATTTTGACCAATCGCCCCATCTCACCCATTACTTAAAACGCTATACTGCGCCCCATGTCGCCCTGCGCTCAATGTTACCCGGCGCTCAGTGTTACCCAGCGCCCCATGTCACCCAACATCGCACGTCAAACACTTGTCCGGCTATCCCCTTTCAGATAGATGCCTTTTATCAGGGCCTCTATCTGAGATTACTACTCTCCAATCCATCGTCCACGCCTCTATCTGAGATTACTACTCTCCAATCCATCGTCCACGCCTTTATCTGGAGATTAATACTCTCCAACCCAACGTCCGCGGCGACACAAACGTATCATCAACAATTTTATGGTAGTATCACGTGACCGGGTGTCCACAGGACTGCTCCCCTGAAGGATGTAAAGAGGAAAAGGAACCGATCACAAGGAAATGTCCGATGATGGTCAACAAGATCACGCACCCCCTCCCTTTCCATTTCGTCGCTTCCCACGATAAACACTATGTTGAAGATCCAATCTCCTGTGTAACAATCTGCAATCGAATGAATTTTTAAAAAAAATGCTAAGTAGCTATTCGGTTCATCATCAGCAACTATGCGTCTGTCTTCAGACAAGCCTAGAACACTTTTATACATTGGCCAAACCTTTGATCTGTTCATGCACAAGTTGTTTAAACAACTTTACCCTTAACAGTGCAAATATACCAAAAACACTGATGGAGTCAAATGACAAGCCACTGGACCATAAAATCATGTCCCAAGTATTGGACCATAAAATCATGTCCCAAGTATTGGACCATAAGATCATGTCCCAAGTATTGGACCATAAGATCATGTCCTAAATATTGGACCATAAAATCATGTCCCAAGTATAGGACGATAAAAGCATGTCCTTATTATGGCTAAGAAGACGAATGGGGTCAATCGCTGCGATCTTTCTGAATGGGTGTGAAAATGAATCAGCTTGGAAAAAAAAAACCAATCCCAACACATACAGATCTAACAGATCTAAGTCTGAATGTCTTGCCAATGACAGATCTAAGTCTGAATGTCTTGCCAATGACAGATCTAAGTCTGAATGTCTTGCCAATAACAGATCTAAGTCTGAATGTCTTGTCAATGACAGATCTAAGTCTGAATGTCTTGCCAATGACAGATCTAAGTCTGAATGTCTTGCCAATGACAGATCTAAGTCTGAATGTCTTGCCAATGACAGATCTAAGTCTGAATGTCTTGCCAATGACAGATCTAAGTCTGAATGTCTTGCCAATGACAGATCTAAGTCTGAATGTCTTGCCAATGACAGATCTAAGTCTGAATGTCTTGCCAATGACAGATCTAAGTCTGAATGTCTTGCCAATGACAGATCTAAGTCTGAATGTCTTGCCAATGACAGATCTAAGTCTGAATGTCTTGCCAATGACAGATCTAAGTCTGAATGTCTTTCCAATAACAGATCTAAGTCTGAATGTCTTGTCAATAGAAGATCTAAGTCTGAATGTCTTGTCAATGACAGATCTAAGTCTGAATGTCTTGTCAATGACAGATCTAAGTCTGAATGTCTTGTCAATAACAGATCTAAGTCTAAATGTCTTGTCAATAACAGATTTAGGTCTTATGTGTTGCTGTGTTTTTGTAATCTCTATCCCATAATCTTTGTATCCGTTAATTTGCGTATTTCATTATATTTTGAGACCGATGATCATTTTCTCCGTTAACCCCTCCCTGTGTCCAGTAAGCTCTGTGTGCGCGGCGATCTCTGTTTCTGGTAACCTCGAGCGTCCGGTAGTAATCGCAACTTCCGGTTTCATCGTATATCCCCTTAGATGCAGCCCTGTCCAACTTTCATGCCACCATTCTTCACACGTCTGCGTTTACTGTTATAAAACGTTTCCTCGTCAAAACAAGTAATCAGGTCGCCACAGATCGCCCGATATTTCCCAGCAATTAGTAAGAATTGCCCCAATATATAAATAAATGGTGTAACAAATATGTGACGTAATTCATAAATAAATACTGTAACAGTATATGTAACTCAACATATAAATAAATACCGTAACAATATATAAATAAGTACTGTAAAAATATGTAACTCAACATATAAATAAATACTGTAACAATATATAAATAAGTACTGTAAAAATATGTAACTCAATATATAAATAAATACTGTAACAATATATAAATAAGTACTGTAAAAATATGTAACTCAACATATAAATAAATACTGTAACAATATATAAATAAGTACTGTAAAAATATGTAACTCAACATATAAATAAATAATGTAACAATATATAAATAAGTACCTGCTGTAAAAATATATGTAACTCAATATGTAACTAAATAATGAACAATATATAACTAAGTACTGTAACAATCTTTGTAACTCAATATATAATCACGTTGACCTGCACTGCCTTAGAAAGTGACTATCAAATCAACTCTGATTTTCTTCATCTCAATTAAGAAAGCATTTTTTCCCCAACTTAAAAATTAGACCATTCCGATCTATCGAGATGTAAGCATTGTAGTATATCTACAATATAGCGTGGTAGCATACTACTAGCATATATCTATTGTTTTAGCGTGGTAGTATTTCTTTATATTATACTGTGTAAAAGATAACCCATTTTCACCCGATTAAAATTTCTTTTTTCCACTACCTGGTCCATAATTTTAAAACGGGAGAGAGAGAGAGAGAGAGAGAGAGCGAAAGAAAGAAAGAAAGAAAGAAAGAAAAGAAAGAAAGAGAGAGAAAGAGAATGAAATGAGTGGGTACGATCCATCTCTGTCTCAAGGCCATTGAAAGCGATCCAGTTTATCCAGCCGAGAGCAGAGCGAGGGACAAACACGTTGATAGACTCGTCCCAGTAGATAAAATATCTGTTGTACAATGGGAGCTAACGAACACAAAATGCCCGTTTCTCCGCATGTGCCAACGTGCAGGTGTGAAGCACGGGCTTTCGTTTCACAGATACATCAGCAGCTTCCCGTTTTTTTTTAATCAGTCGGCACTGCCACACTCAGAACGAGGCGGAGATAAATCAACCAATCAAACGCCAGGAAGAAATCATTTGATGAGAGCCATTTTCTAAGGGTTAAATTCTAGTTGAGCACACCTTTTAATTCTTTCGAATTTAGCTAGCTTGCGAATTTTGTCCTTTTTAAAAAAAAATTTTTTTTTTTTTTAAATCTCTTTTTTTTCCCCCTTTATTAAGTTGGTGTTTTGTAAAGAAATCAGAAAGAACAAAGAACACACTCAAAGGTGTTTTGAATTCAGTTCTTCTAGAACAAGAAAGGATTAAAAAAAAATACAAAAAAGTCACGTAGAGTGACCAACAATGTTTTATTTATTTTGCAGACGGATGTTCCCAACGGTCAGGGTGTCTTTCACCGACCTTGACCCAACAGCACGCTACTGCGTCCTGATGGATATCGTAGCGGTGGACAGCAAACGTTACAGATATGCCTACCACAGGTCAGTCACTTAGTTGGTCACTCAAGTTAGTCAACCAGTTAGTCGTTCAGTTAGTCGCTCAGTCAGTCGCTCAGTCAGTCACTCAGTTAGTCACTCAGTTAGTCACTCAGTTAGTCACTCAGTTAGTCACTCAGTCATCAAGAAGTCATTATTTTTGTTAAGTCAGCCATTTAGTCACCCGATCCACGCAACATTTTATCAATCCCCCTTAACCAACAGCTTTGATGTTAGGATTCATTACCCCCCCCCCCCCCCATTCCTTGTTACTTAAGAGTTTCAAAAACAGATCTAAATTTTATTTGACAGGTCATCATGGCTGGTGGCCGGCAAGGCTGACCCTCCCCTCCCTGCCCGCCTCCACCTCCACCCGGACAGTCCATTTACAGGGGAGCACTTGATGAAGCAGACGGTCAGTTTTGAGAAGGTCAAGCTGACCAACAACATGCTGGACAAGAACGGACATGTGAGTGGTGCTAGCTCTTCCGGTCGAGTGACCATGTCACTAAGTGGCCTTTGTGAGGCTGATCCGTCGCGCCATTAAGTGACGTCATCGCATTGACTTTTTTTCCATTTCAGTTGTTGTGATTATCGGTACTATACGGTGCACATTCTGTGAGTACTATATGTGCACATACTGTGAGTGACTATATGGTGCACAAACTATGATTACTATATGGTGCACACACTATGAGTACAATATGGTGCACTTACTAAGAGTACTATATGGTGCACTTATTGTGAGTACTATATGGTGCACATAATGTGAGTACTATATGGTGCAATTACTGTGAGTACTACATGATGAAATTACTGTGAGTATTATATGGCGCATATACTATGTGTACTATATGGTGCACATATTGTGATTTCCATTTAACCCGCTTGCTGATCGTACTATTTCCCAATTTCTTCGTCCCCAGATTATCCTGAACTCAATGCACAAGTACCAGCCTCGAGTCCATCTCATCAGGAAACAGGACACAACCAAATTACCCATAACTTCGCTGGACGGACATGACGTCACGACGTTTGTATTTCCCGAGACCGTGTTCATTGCAGTAACAGCGTATCAGAACCAACTGGTAAGTAAATAGAACTATTTTGCATTTAATCCCCCCACCTCCCTCCCTCCCTCCCACCCCCCCCCCCCCCAAAAAACCCTCTTTGAATTTAATAACTTTTTTTACCCATAATGAGTCAATATGTCCGTTCTTGGTGAGAAATAGAACAAATTTGCTTGTCTTAACTGTGGACTATGCACAGCCGTGACAATCAAATATTTGCCGGTGACGAAGCCTTAATTTAGGCGGCCTCACACCCCTCCCCCCAAAACCACCAACACACACACAATTAAGAAAGGAATATAATAATACATAATTTTTGCATGATAAATTACGAGTAAGTCGTCTTCTAATCATGGCGCCCGATGCGTGCGCCCCTTTTACCCACCCGATTCCCACGGCTCTGAGACTTTGCACCTTGATCTGTTCGGCCAGACGTAGGTCGCACTGATCTCCGTGCTCAGCAATGTTCCTGGCGTCAATAGTCCCACTGTACCCCCGCGCAATTAATTCTACCAGTTTCTCCCGGCCCTGCATCAGACCCCGACCCTCCGCGGCCACAGACATAATAGCATCGACGTGACAAAGCTATAAGTAACGGGGTCTACCACGTGTTTCCCACGCCACGCCTTCCCTACACGCTCTCCCCGGTGTTACTCATGCCGGGGCAATCCCGCTCACCTTTAACAACTCCATTCCCATAGCCTCCGTCCGTCCTTTGTACTCCGCCCCTTATCTGGCTAACAAGTCCACGCATGGCCCCCTTGGTGGGGGCCCCCAAGTCAGAAGACGTGCCATTTACCACACCAAGTGTCTTTGTTGTTGTTTTTCTCTACTTCTCACACCGTGATTAGATTTATCTGTCTCTGTTGTCGTGTTAGCCCCTGGCTTGGCCAGGCTGAATGTACAGGGGCGGTTCTCAGCATCGGGGGTTGGGGGATGTTCATTCCGGGTGTCTTCCTTTCAGAGAAGGCAAAAACTTTATGAAAAAAATGTCTTAATTTAGAGTATCCATTACAGCCCCCCCCCCCCCCCCCACACACTTTTTAACCTGGGTAAACGCTCTGAATTAGATGGCATTTTTCACGAGGATCACATTACTCTGAAGTCAAAAGTAAGCAAGTCACTGAAAAAATTAACCTTGATCTTCGACCTAGTCAGTATTATTATTTTTATATATTTTTTTTAAAGTCAAACAATGCTAAAACATTATTTAAAATTGTCAGACACTGAAAAAAAAAACCCAAATATTTTGAATATTGTGTATGTGTTGTGTGTGTGAACGAGACTTTGATTCTAACTCTGCGAGTTTACGAGACTTGAGCTGTAATGGTGCGAGTGTGTACCCAATTTTGTACTGCTGCTAACGCCAGACTGTAACGCAATCCGTGCACTTATTTGCTTCGCAGGTCGGAAGACAACAGAGCCCTTATGGAGCTGTTGTCAGCTTTAATTTGTAGTACAACACGCGGACTGGCACATCTATTGAATCACGGCTCGGGGGGAATTTGGCTGTCGGGTGGAAATTATAGGTTAGACGTTGAAAAGAGCATTGGAAATAAATGTGTGGTTGGTGGAAGGGGGGGGGGAAGGGATTTTGAAAGTAAAAGTTTTGGAGGAATATGGCTTTGGGGGCATTCGGGATGGGCTGTGGGTGTAGAGTTATGTGAAGACATCCGAGATTCTAACAACATGATTAAACAAAGTGTTCAACAAAACGATCATGGATATTGATCTTGCGGTTTAGGAAAAGGACATTTGGTGGACGGTCCAGGAAAAGGACATTTGGTGGACGGTCCAGGTCGGCGCTCTTTCTTTATATTTAGTAGTGGAATTTTAGGCTAGCTGCAGACATTTTTTTTGTTGAAATGAAATGGGGGTGGGGGCGGGTGCGGCGAGAATCTTGGACAACCTTAGGCGGCTCTAACTCCTTGCTACGCCACTGTATTGATGTAATATAGGTTTGTCTGGTAGTTGGTTGTGTGTAGGTGGCCCATGTTTCTGAAGTGCCAATGACACTGGTGTGGTCCTAATACTAAGGTAACCTCCCCGCCCCTACGCCACGCCCCCCCCCCTCGCCGGCCCCCCTCCCCCCGGGTACCAAGATGTGCCATTTATCACTCCTAGTGTCTATTTCTCTTTCTTCTCTCGCGGCGACTAGATTATCTATTTATGTTGTATTAGCACCTGGTTTGACTAAGCTGAATGTACTAGGGTAGCCTACATTGCTAGGCTAAATGAACCAAGGTAGCCTGCATTGCTAGTGAAATCCATATTAGAGGGTCAAATCATTCATATCTGTGATGTAACCCATAGATGACAGCATTGCCACATTTTAATATTTTATTGTGTAAAAGTTTATTTCCCACAACCTCCTCATTATTTATAACACCCCCCCCCCACAATCAGCTCCCCACAATCTCCTCATGACTTATAACACCACCCCCCCCCCCCCAAATCAGCTCCCCACAACCTCCCCATGAATTATATCAAACCCCTCGATCAGCTCCCCCCAGTAGGCTCCTATCCCACATTCAGCTTCTCTTTACTACCCCTCCACCCCTTCCCTTTATTTTTCAATGGAACACTCCCCCTGTCACAGAAGATTTTTAAGATAACCAAGTTCCAAGTCATAAACCTGTCCCGGCAAAGTAACAAATATCCCTCTCCCAAAACCTCGCTAGCCGCTCGTTCTGTGATTACAGCCAACTAAACTCCACGGCCTCGGACCAACAATACGAAAGGTGTCAGATATTCACTACCGATTACTTTTTCAATGGCGGTATCCCTCTCGTGGATTCCCCTCTAATCTCGTAGTGACTTCACGTGTGGACATAACGAGACTTGGACTTAGTAAGATTAACGGGCCTCCACTCCTTTTAAGACACTTACGGCATTTTCACCATTTTTTTAATGATGCCGTATTTTGGAAGGGAAGTCAATTGAACTCAACAAGAAATAGACGTAACTATACATTTTTAAATTGTTGAAAGAATGCTGTTAGGATGGTAATACTTGCTGCTCTTTTCATGAGTCATTATCAAAAAAATGTTAACAATATATAATCTATTATGAAATTTCAAATTAAAATTAAAAACAAATTTTAAGATTTTCTTAGATGTATATGCAGGTCTGACCCGGGTACTGATCGGTACATCCGGGAATTACGAGTATTAGCACACTACAGCTACACTCTGACTACACTACAGCTACACTCTGACTGCACCACAGCTACACTCTGACTACACCACAGCTACACTCTGACTACACCACAGCTACACTCTGACTACACTACAGCTACACTCTGACTACACCACAGCTACACTCTGACTACACTACAGCTACACTCTGACTACACCACAGCTACACTCTGACTACACTACAGCTACACTCTGACAACACCACAGCTACACTCTGACTACACCACAGCTACACTCTGACTGCACCACAGCTACACTCTGACTACACCACAGCTACACTCTGACTACACCACAGCTACACTCTGACTACACCACAGCTACACTCTGACTACACCACAGCTACACTCTGACTACACCATAGCTACACTCTGACTACACCACAGCTACACTCTGACTACACTACAGCTACACTCTGACTACACTACAGCTACACTCTGACTACACTACAGCTACACTCTGACTACACTACAGCTACACTCTGACTACACTACAGCTACACTCTGACTACACTACAGCTACATAATTTAATCCTATTTTTTTAACAACCTACAATCCACACAGTGGATGTCATGAGCTGATTTTATGTCAAGATTTTTGGCAGCTTTTTTTTGTTTTGTTTTTACATTTAATTTTAAAAAAAATTATATACACTTTTAATTATTTCCTTTCTTTAAATTTTTTTTAAACTTAAAATTCAGCACCTTTTTGTCTGCAGAAAAGCTGTGTTTTTGTCTGCAGAAAAGCTGTGTTTTGTCTGCAGAAAAGCTGTGTTTTTGTCTGCAGAAAAGCTGTGTTTTTGTCTGCAGAAAAGCTGTGTTTTTGTCTGCAGAAAAGCTGTGTTTTTGTCTGCAGAAAAGCTGTGTTTTTGTCTGCAGAAAAGCTGTGTTTTCGTATGCAGAAAAGCTATGTTTTTGTCCCCTCCTCCCACTCAGCAGGTTTTAAATAAGGTAGAGTTGGTCGCCACAACTTTGAAAATGTTATAAAGGGGTCGCGGCATTAAAAAAAGTTTGAGAGCCGCTGAGTTAGAATTAAATGTTATTGATCGACCCCCCACCCCCTCCCCCCCCAACCCCGGTCCTAATTAGCTCGAAACTTTGTCTCTCCACTGCAGCCTAGGGCGCTTGCAACCCCTGGGGTGGGGGGCAGTGTCAGGGAGTGCATGAAGACATAGAAAATAATATTATTTGGATTTTTATTAACATATTTTATTGTGGTTATCTGGGAACTATACTTGCGAATCAAGAAGTAGTTTTGCGGGAAATCAAGAGAGGGCGCAGCGATGAAAGAGAAAATTAAAATTTAACAAAAACAACGGATAATAACCCCCTGCTCTATTGTATTTATTTTCACATATTGACTTCATTATTTAAAAAAATATATATTTTCTATACATACCTGTGAAATAATCATACACTATTTTGTAGTATGTATTTTAGTATGTATTTGAGTATGTATTATTATGGGTTATTTTTGTCCCTGCAAAGTCGTAATTTATTTAATTATTTAGAAATATATTGAAGTGGTGGTATTAAAAAAACCTGGCACTTTGTTGTTACATTTAATAAAGTGCAGGGCTTGAATCCGCTAAGACAGGCCTGCACAGCATACGGCCCGCGGGCCAGATGCGACCCGCCAGCAGCCACCTTACGGCCCGCGAAGTAACGACATATTCTTTATTATTATTTTTTTCTTAATAGCCTTCTTCGGCCCGCACACGTTTTTCATAAGGTATTACGGCCCGCCTTACATTTTGAGTTGTGCAGGCCTGCGATAAGAAGAAATACATTTTTACTTTATTTATGTCAAATTTATGAAATTAAAATGTATAATATTATAAATGATTTAAATTAAAATTAACGTTTAGAAATAGATGTATAATAAATAATGGTTATAATAAATGAAATAATCAATCAATGTTGCATTAATGAAGGTATAATTGAGGTATTTTTGTAAGATTATTTCATTTTAAATTAATCAAACTGAAGTTAACTGTCAAAATATTAACTGGAAATTACTCGATTTAAAAAAAAACAAACTAGTGAATAGATATTTATTTAATATATAATTAGTGGGAAAGTTAAGATAAACCAACATTGTTAGTGTCTCAGGGTATATATAAAATGGTTATTAGAGGGAGAGACTGCGATCAGGTAAGCAAAAAAAAAGGAAATGAGTGAAACAAAGTAAGGGAAAACTTAAATTAAATAAAAGTGCTATTTTTTTTTTAAAAATCTGTTTTGACTGTTTGTTTGTTCGCTGACGAAGGCCTCCCAGTCGAGACAATCGTTGTTTTGTTGCGCTCCTTTTTTTTTCCAGGTTTTCCCATACTTTGTTTCCCCCATTTCCTTCCTCGGGGTATAGGGCCCTTCCTTAGACTTATGACCGTCAGCAGAATACCTAGAGCTTGATTGGGTGAATACGTTGATTAGTGATCCTCTTCTGTGAAATGAGCTGGTTATGCCCCTGACTTGGACTACATCAATGGCCTATGGTTTACTATAACCCAGGTCTAGGAATGCCCTAATATGTCATTGACTAGAACAACACCTATGCCATATCCCCCTAACCAAGGAATCCCCGGTTATACCCTTGACTAGGGCGACACCTATGGTTTATCCCAGGCCTAAGAATGTCTGGCCATCCAGCAGGGTCAAGTGTTGAGAGCATTTAGCTCAGCGGAGCTGCCGATTACCGAGGGGGGGAGACAATAAAATATGACACGAAAAATACTTGAGGATTACGTACCCTTAAGGGGCCAGAGGTTCCTATTACAGGCTGAAAATCCCCGGGGACCGGTGAAGTGGAGCAGAGAGGGGTTCATAAACAAACGACTGAAAACCAAAAGGTTACAAGACCCCGGTTGATTGTGTCCGCTGTGTGTCAGTCGCCATGTGGAGTAGGGTGTGTGACGACACCGGATACACTGAGATGGTTTCTGTTACATCATGGGACGTCTGCAACGCTTCATTCGCGCCTTTTCACTGCGCACTTGGCTCGTCTGTCCTATTAGCAGATTTAATGCCAAGAACTTAGGAAACCAAATGGGTGCTTTTTAATAATATATGTATTTTTGTTTGGGGTGGTGGGGGGGGGGGGTTGGGTGCATTCGCGTCGGTGGGGAGGAGAGTGCGCAATATTTTAAAGTTACTAGTCGTGTCTTTTAACACTCGATATGTATGTTAACTCTGTTGTATGTTAACTCTGTTGTATGTTAACTCTGTTGTATGTTAACTCTGTTGTATGTTAACTCTGTTGTATGTTAACTCTGTCCGTTTCTGAAAAAACAGTATATTTCAACGTATCTGACCCGTGCCTGTTTCATCCGGTATTTCCAGATCACCAAGTTAAAGATCGACAGCAACCCGTTTGCCAAGGGCTTCCGGGACTCCAGTCGTCTGACAGAATTCGACAGGTGAGCACAATGCCACCCCTCATGCAAGTTTCATTTGTCCACGGTCTACCCCCACCCCCCTGCAAGTTTCATTTGTCCACAGTCTACACCCCCTCCCCCGAAATGTTCCAATGACGCCCCCCCCCCAACAGATTTTCACCGAGTTAACTATAAATAGAGTGTTGAATTTGTAATCATCAAAGGAAAAGCGTATACACATCATAAATATATATTCATTTATTTTCTTATGAGAACTCGTTATTTGGAAATAAAGTGGGAAATGTGACGTCGTGTGGTCGTACCGCTGGAAATATGACGTGATATGGAAGTACAGAGAGAAATTTGACGTTATATGACCGTACAGTGGGAAATGTGAAGTGATATGAAAGTACAGTGGGAAATGTGACCCAAACCGTTAAAGACAAATTAGGTTTAAATTGTCTTGCGGAGATTTAAACGGAAACTTACCCCGACCTATTCAAATATTTGATGCTAGCAATTTGGCAAAGAAAAAAAAAATTGGGGCGGGGTTGTCTTTTCTTGAAGAAGACGACAGCGGTTCTCAAGTGATATTTCCGTTACCGTTTAAGGATATATTTGTGTGTGTGTGTGTAATGTTCAGATTAATGTAATTCACCATACAGAGGAGCCTGACAAATAAGAAGAAACAGTACGTCATGTTTTACTTGTATATTTTTTTTGAGCTTTTTAAAAAAAATTGCATTCGTTCTTCGCTTGCTTAGAAATACCATAAAACATCGCGTTACATATCTGTCCATTTTTTAAAAATTTTTGATCGCATTGAAAGAAAAACGTCATGGCATCAGACATATTAGTCTGTCTAAACAGTATGATCATAATGATAACGAATACATTCAGTAAAAATGTATGATTCAAGACAAGGATAATGGACGACTTGTATCGAACTTTCTCGTGTCGATTGTGTTATGGCGTCAAAGGTTACACACACGTTGCTTCTATCGGATCATCTCATGCCGGCAGCATCTGAAGAGGGGCGTTGGGGGAAAAAATTTTACATTAAAAAAAAAGCCTGAAGCATTGGAGCCTCTATTCAACAAACCCGTTGATATATTTTCTATGATCTTTCCAACGGTTTAATTTAACCACACCGACTAATAAAGATCCTCTGTTCAACACACCCGTTGATATATTTACTATGATCTTTCCAACGGTTTAATTTAACCACACCGACTAATAAAGAGCCTCTGTTCAACACACCCGTTGATATATTTACTATGATCTTTCCAACGGTTTAATTTAACCACACCGACTAATAAAGAGCCTCTGTTCAACACACCCGTTGATATATTTACTATGATCTTTCCAACGGTTTAATTTAACCACACCGACTAATAAAGAGCCTCTGTTCAACACACCCGTTGATATATTTACTATGATCTTTCCAACGGTTCAATTTAACCACGCAGACTAATAAAGAGCCTCTGTTCAACACACCCGGTGACGCACCTTTACTATGATCATTCCAGTGGTCTAATTTGTAAGCGCACCGTCACAAAAAGTGGTGCCGCTAAGATGTAAAAACTATTATGGTTGTACGAGAAGACCAAGGAGGCGTCACGAGATCTGCGGGTGGCGCCACACCATCTACCACCCCGTCCACCAACCGGCGCCAACTGTTTAGCCCCTGGGGGGCAGCCAGGCACCCTACGGGAATGTTAAACATTCCATTTATTTTTATTTTATGTACGATTTCATATCATTCTCATACATTTCATCGTACGTAATTCCCGCCACTGTAAGTCCACACCCTGGCAGTGTTACGTCACAGTTTGTAACCATGCACCCGTTTTCTCATGCGCCGTAACTCTGCACAGTATCTGGTCACCTGACACCCCTCGCCACTGCCGTTATTTTATTACTGTTCTTGTCGGCTTGATTCTCTCCCCTCCCAGACGTCAACCACAACCCCGCCCACCCCCTACTCTTAGCCGTCATCCAAAATGGGTTCTCACACTTCCAGGCGTCACCCACAAGGATTCTCACACTCTCAGGCGTCATCAACGAGGCGTTTACCATTCACGGGAGCATCACACACATTGATTCTCACACACCCAATCGTCATCAACAAGGCTTTTCCCACATTCCCGGGGACACCACACACAATGGTTCTCACATTCTCAGGGATCACACTCAAGACAACTTCAGCCCCACTAACAAACAAATTTTCGACCACACATTTTGATGCCATTGTTATATGAAGTCTTGTCACAACTTTCAAATCACTATTTGATTAAATTATTTTTGTCCAATGACAAAAACGAAAACCGCATGCACAAAATAATGCGTCCATACAAATATTTGACGCAAATTTGACAAAAATTTGATAGTTTGAACTGAGCATAAGCGTCAGTTAACAGGATCAAATTTCGCGTCAAATTGTTGTATGAACGCACTATTTTGTGCGTGGTTTCCTTTTTTTTTTTTTTTTTTTTTTTGTTGAAATTAGATCAAATAGTAATTTGAAAGTTGTGACAAGGCTTCATACACGAATTGCATCAAATGCTTGAAGGAAAATTTGATCGTGTGAACTGAGCATAAATCAAAGTAGTAACATTTTTTTGTGTAAAAATGTCGACGACCAACCAACGATTTTCTGCGGAAACTGGCCACAGTTGAGTATTGCAAACCAACGACTTTGTCCGGAAACTGGTCACTGTTGAGTATTGCAAACCAACGACTTTCTCCGGAAACTGGCCACAGTTGAGTATTGCAAACCAATGACTTTATCCGGAAACTGGTCACAGTTGAGTATTGCAAAACCAACGATTTTCTTCCGGAATCCGGGCACGGATGCGTATCGCCGAGCGTCACGGTGGTATGTCTTGTTCTTGTTGATGCCCGTCCGCGGAACTCAACCGTTGATCACGGCAGCAGACGATCGTAAACTAGATACGGAGCGGAATGTTTGTTAGTGCGCATGCCCAGCCCCGCGGCGCGTGTTTACGGTGTCACGACGTGCGCGGTTCGGTGCGGGCTCGCTCCCGCTGACGTCGGGGTGCCATGTTAGCGCCCCACTCTGGCACCCGTCGGGTGGGAGTTGCGTGGAATCAGTGTAAATAAATGATGTACCAGAAATGAGGGCCGTAGTTCACAGTTGTCACCGCTATTTCTACCCCTATCCTTTTTTTTTAGGTCCAGCTTTCTGCCACCCCCTGGGGCCACCAAGACAAAACTAAAATACATTCTTGCTATATACACTGGTTGGACATAACATTTGTTTACATCATTTGTCTCCCTTGACTCCAACGTCAGCGATGACATCGAGAACTGAGAAAAAAAATCGACGTGAGTGTCGAAAATCTGACAAAATCTGAGCAAACCTTTGGAAACTATTAGAAAACCTTCAGAAAATATCAGCAAACCTTCGGAAACTATTAGAAAACCTTCAGAAAATATCAGCAAACCTTCGGAAACTATTAGAAAACCTTCAGAAAATATCAGCAAACCTTCGGAAACTATTAGATAACCTTCAGAAAATATGAGCAAACCTTCGGAAACTATTAGAAAACCTTCAGAAAATATGAGCAAACCTTCGGAAACTATTAGAAAACCTTCAGAAAATATTAGCAAACCTTCGGAAACTATTAGAAAACCTTCAGAAAATATTAGCAAACCTTCGGAAACTATTAGAAAACCTTCAGAAAATATCAGCAAACCTTCGGAAACTATTAGAAAACCTTCAGAAAATATGAGCAAGTCTTTGGAAACTATTAGAAAACCTTCAGAAAATATGATCAAGTCTTTGGAAAATATGAGCCAAACTTTGGGGCTGCTCTTAAACCAACATATTTTTGATCGATCAGGTCCATGTAGCATCACAATTATATTTGAGTGTCATACTTTTTGTAATGATGAAAGCGATAAACAGACCACTTCCGTTAAACCTATTGTAGAAGCCAAGATGGCGGCACATAGCAAGTAGTCGATGTGTTTGGTTGTTAGCTAGAAACCTCAGAAGAACTGGGTTTTTTTAAACGTTAGTATTCTTTTTTTTTAATGATTATTTCCCTACGTTATCCTTACCCACCGTCACTTTTTTGACAGGGAGACGATGGAGTCACTTCTCCACAACCACTCGTACGCCAGGTCGCCACTCAGAGCCTTCTCGGAGGCGGAGTTTGAGGAGGCGATTAAAAACAGGGACAGCAAAGGTAAGCAGCGGATCTCATGCTTCTTTACATACTACCCTTCAAATTACTTCAAAACGTAATTTTTATACTTGTAAAAAAAAATGTAGTGTATTTAAACAGAAAAGTCTACAAATACATACAGAAATGTAGCAAACCAATTTGCTGTAAAACATACATGAGTCTTAAATAAATTTTTAAGTATAAGAAACTAATATGCTTTATTGCTTACATAGTATACTTAAAAGTACAAACAATCTCCTATCCAAAATTCCTACTCGTTATTGTTACTGGGTAATCCATATTTATTCTTTAATTACAATACTCCATAAGCCTAAATCTCAACTCTAAGACACGCATGACTGCACTGATGCAATAGTCAGATGTATTCACTAATGAGACCTCCCCTGAAATATTGGTCTAAAATATATATTTAAAAAAACAAAAACAGATTGCTTTTATTTGTTTTGTTCATTACTCATTACCGAATGATCATGAAATAAAGTGGTCCATTTCTCCATTGTTCCCAGATCATGCAGCTGCCCTGAGTCTCCTGTACAGTTGGAGGATGCAGTCAGCGTCGTTGTTGCCAGGGCAACCACCAGTCCTAAGCCCCGCGCCATACGCCGTCTACGGGAATTTCCTCAGCCATGCGTACCGCGGCATGGACTCGGGCTCCAGCGCGGCAGACATGCGCACCAGTGCGTCCATGATGAACGACGTCCTGATGCGCAGCTCCTTCTACAAGCAGACGGTGACGTCGTCCCTGGCGGCCGCGTACCAGCGTGGGCTGTATCGATACCACCCGTACTTGGCACCCGACAGAGTCAGATCACCCGATACCTAGCCCCCGGGATGACACAACCGGAGTTGACAATCTTCCCACCCCTCCAGATCGATGCTCACATTTTTCCTGACACTGGTACAACGGGTCTCAACTCACATCTGTGATTGCACTTAACTATTGCTTTATAACCGCTGATACCGCCACCCCCCACTCCACTGACAGTCCACAGTGTTGATTCGGCTGTTTTAAATCAACATGTTATTCACATACATTTCGGAAGTGACATGTTTGGGGGCTAAAGTGTGTGTTAACTCCCAAGACGGGCAACAATATTCAAAGTTTTAATTGTGTGAACGGCAAGACAATCTTTGGTGACGTTTTCAAGAGCCTTCTCGTGCCAGGCGGAACAGCTAATGGCGGCGAACGCCTCATTACGATTAAAGTAGCTATTGATATCGTACCCAGGTGTACAATACTTTGTATGTGTTTTCTAAATGCAAAGCTTGTCATATGTTGGCATGTCATGCGTGGTGAAGCGTGGCCAAAAACAAAAACAAATGCAAAGGGAAACTGAAATTTTATGAACCGCATTTAGTTTTGAAAATGTTTAAAAATTCGTTTTTGCCTGATATGGGGGTAATTGTCATACATCTTCTAGCTTGAGGAAGTTTTATTTTAAAAAAATAAAAAGTGTTGTCAAACCATGAGCTCAAGTTAACATTACAAAGCAGTCGATTTATCGCTGAGTACAGCATTACATTTCATTGCCTCATTTTTTTTTGGCCCCAGGGGTGGGGGAAATCATTACTGCAGCCGTAGTTATCTCCCTTATGGTTGATGTTTTCGACTAATGGAAGACACCAAGGAGAGGGTGGAGGGGCGGCGGAGGCCGTTGAAAACGTTCTGATACGTAACACGTGTGCACGTCAAGACTAAGTCTTATCAGACAAATGACCAAGTTCAGGTCTTATCAGACAAATGACCAAGTTGCCGTGCTTCGTCCAATACCTGAAAGGTGTACGTGAGATTCGGCGAATCCATTTTACGTCACAATGACGGGACACTTTCTTATGACACATATAGATACACGAACTTAGTGTTCCTTTACATTGCCATTAGCTGGAATGCTCACCACACATGCTCACAGTCTGTGGAACTGTCTGTTAACTTATATGCATTTAAATCACCCTTTTTTCTAGTCAGATCACCACGAGGCATTGATTCTAACACAAGTGGATTGTATGAATTTAACTTGTATGATACGTTATAGTAAGGTTTTTTTCCTTGTATGATACATGATTAGATATCCCTTGCATGGTACTTGATCAAATAATAGATTGTATGATACATGATCAGATGATACTTTTTATGATACTTTATCAGATAATACCTTGTACGATACTTGATTCAATATTCTTGTATAATACATGATCTGATAATCCTTTGTATGATACATGATCTGATCATCCCTTGTATGATACGTAATCAGGTTTTCCCTGGATTTGCTCAGAACGTTGAAGTAGAACTTCCGATTGCAATACATTTGGAAATAATGTACATTGGTTTAGTACAAGAGGCTGTGTGATTGTCGTGCCTTGGCCATACGAAAAAAATATAGAAATCGATTGGAAATGGCAGAAAGATGTGCTGTCTCAAACCGGGTATGAGGCTATATGACCCATTTGTAGCTCTGACCCAGACGAAGGTATGGCCTACATGTAGCTATGACATTAATGATGCTATGACCTAATACGCAAGCTGTTAACCAAATGAACAACTTAAATCTTTAGAGGAGAACTGTCATACAATAGTTTGCCTTGGAAGATCCCAAGCATAACATAGTTTTCAAATTTTCTTTGTGTAAATTCATGTCTACCTATAACAGAATCAATTTTTTTATAGACGATAAGTAGACCAGCTGAATTCTTGTGCAGGAAGAAAAATTTGTCCGTTTGTTATTTTCAAGCCGGACTAGTTCATATCTTTGGTTTTTTCTTCTTTTTTTTTTCCTAGACACGATTGTTTCACTGGCTAAAGTTTTAAAATTACTTTGAAAGTTTCGAACCACGGCAAATGACAAAAACTTCCATGAGCTCATTTCAAACCACCACCACCACCCACCCCCCACCCCCCCCCCACCCCCGCCCACGGATATTTTCTTTTTTCTTCTTCTAAAAACTCGTGTGAGGACAGGTTTTTTTTTTTTTTTTTTTTTTTAAATTTGTTTTCTTCAATTTAAATATTTACTTGGTGGAAGAAATGGCTGTGCTGTGAAATTTTTAATTTTTTTTATTTATTTATTTTTTTTTTATTTTTTTTGTTGGAGGTTTTATGTCACGTGAAGATGCTATTTTAAGAACATAAGGACCATGGTAATTTATTGCAAAATATTTCACCTGTTGTTTTACATCGTGTGTGCAGAGTATGATGGCAGCGAAAGTAAAATAAATGTTTTGTAGTTGAGTGACTTAGAGAGCATATTAAACTTTTAGAAAAACCGATGTTCTTCTTGTATTTTCTTGTAACATAAAGTTCAACACGTTACCATGGTGATTTGAGAACGACTGGCGACGTAATGAGTTAGTGTTCGATCAACGGTTGGGTCTCAGTGAAGCCCTTTTTTTAGCCCACCGAAAGGTCAGTGACCTTTCACAGCTTGTGACGTCCAATCGGCGATCCCTCGACGTCATAGTTAACACCCTAACTGATATTTTGACATCGTGTTAACCGTTAGTTGACTTCTGGTCCTTTGACGTCGTGTTGACTGACCCCCTGTATAGCGTCGACTGTACATACATATTTAAGTCTATAAATAGCGCAAACATGAGGTGTAGATCACCCGTGTATACCGACATCATGGATTGTTAAGATGTGCAGCCATCTCAACTCAATTCAGTAGTTGTTGTTCACTCAACCTGACATCCCCTATCATTTGTAGCTTTACACACATCATCTACAACCATCGTCACTCACCCCCTATGTACCAAATTGCCCTTGTAGATTTTACTCTTAATTCTATCTGTAATTGCTCTCTCTCTCACGCACACACGCACACACACACACATACACACAATTATACGGATACACAGACACACAGTAAGTTGCACTTACAAAAATGTTGATAAGGTACGTGACGTTGTCTTACCAAGTGTATAGATGTCAAATAAAGTGAACGAAAACCACAAACATTTTCGTGAACATCACCCTGATCTCTTGTGTTGATGTCGTTTGTAGTTTTTGTGGTGTTTGTAAGTGTGTGTAGTAATAGTATTATTAGTAGTAGTACTTTTAGTAGTAGTAGAAGTCGTAATAGTAGAAAAAGTAGTAGTAGTAATAGTAGTAGTAGAAATAGTCGTGGTAGTAGTAGCATATTTTAAATATCGAACCACAATTAAAAAAACTAATTTTTTTTTTATTTTTAGCAATAAATCACCCAAACCAGCCCTTTGTTGAAACTTGTATCCCGTGGTAGCTAAATTCAGCCCCTGGCTTAACGAGGCTGCCCTCAAAGTGTATGTCAGAGTAGAAAGCCCCAATTGTAGAATTGGGAGCCTCGACTGACAAACAGCAAACAGCGATTATGAGCGGGGGCTGACGACCTGGGAGACATTTTGAGGGTTATATTTAGTAACAAGGGAGATAACTCACGGGGTGCATGGCGACGGCTTTATTTCCCCGTTTCATTTCTCAAATCATCAAAGATGGCGTTGTTGTAACAGGAAATGGCTATTTCGTTTACTTTTTTTTTTTTTTTTTTTTTTTTTAAATAATCCAGCGGTTCTCAGCCTAGCTGCAGCCTGGTGACGTTTCTATGTATAGAGCTTTAAACTGCAACCTAATGACGTTTCTATGTGAGGCTTTAGCTTTAGCCTGCAGCCTGGTGACGTTTCTATGTAAGGCTTTAGCTTTGGCCTGCTGCCTGGTGACGTTTCTATGTGAGGCTTCGGCCTGCAGCCTGGTGACGTTTCTATGTAAGGCTTTGGCCTGCAGCCTGGTGACGTTTCTATGTGAGGCTTCGGCCTGCTGCCTGGTGACGTTTCAATGTAAGGCTTTGGCCTGCAGCCTGGTGACGTTTCTATGTGAGGCTTCGGCCTGCTGCCTGGTGACGTTTCAATGTAAGGCTTTGGCCTGCTGCCTGGTGACGTTTCTATGTGAGGCTTTGGCCTGCAGCCTGGTGACGTTTCTGTGTGAGGCTTTGGCCTGCTGCCTGGTGACGTTTCTATGTAAGGCTTTAGCCTGCAGCCTGGTGACGTTTCAATATAAGGCTTTAGCCTGCAGCCTGGTGACGTTTCAATGTAAGGCTTTAGCCTACAGCCAGGTGACGTAGACTGGTGACGTTTGTATTTGGGGGGGGGGGTGTAATTTAACATTCGTACCTTTCAAGGATTGTATTTTCTAACTTTCTATACTTTAAGGTGATATAGTTTTTAATTCCTTCCAGTTGATTTTGTATTATTTATATAAATTTAATAGTATACTTGAATTGAATCTTGTTAATATCACAAGCTTTGGTATCGTTTTTCTTTGTATACTCGTTTGAGATCCTTTGTTACATAATGCTCATCGAAACGATCGAAACCTCAAAACAAGATTAAATTTAAATAAGCCATATAACTGTACATAACACGGCACTGGGTCGAGACCACCAAACATCATTCTCAGATTTAAATAACAATTCAACAAGATGGCGGAATAAATACAACAAGAGCACAAAAGGAAGGAAATCTGAAATTTCGACAAAGGTTAAGTGGAAGAAATAGTAAAATCTGTGGGAAAATACACGAAAGACTTTGGCCAAAATCAGAATCAATGTCTTCGGATAAGTATTGTTGCTTTCGTAAGATGATAAAATGCAGCTAACACAGCTCCTTACACTGACATAAATCCATAGTTCAGTTAATGCTTGGCTCCTACAACTAATTTATCTCCGACCCAGTGTCTTGTTGCGTGCTATAACAGTGATGAGTGCACTATGCGCCTTACAGGCAGCAGTGACATTTCTCGCACATTTTCTCATTTTTGAAATGTTTTCTACAAATTATAATCCTGGGTGGTTGGACAGTTTTGGATCTGAAAGTTTATTGGACTGTTTACAAACGGCGGTTCTCAACCTGTGGGTTGCGACCCCTTTGGGGGGTCGAACGAACCTTTCCCAGGGGTCGCCTAATACCATCGGAATGCACATATACCCTACCGTTATGAAGTAGCCACCAGCGGTGGTTTGGAGCCGGTTCGGTCAGGTTCGTGCGAACCGTTAGTTAAAAATAATAAATTTGACTGACTGTGGCGGTGACCGATATGGCATAAGAGGACATACTAACTGCGAACACTTTGTTACGAATTTGGCAATACACCGCTGGTAGCAACGAAAATAATATTGTGTTTGGGGGTCGCCACAACATGAGGAACTGCATTAAAGGGTCGCGGCATCAGGAAGGTTGAGAACCACTGGTTTAGAAGCTGAAATTTTTAATTCATAACAAACTCAGCCGTGTTGCGGTGTGTCATTTCTTGACAAGACTTTGTGGAACAATTTTTTTCCGCATCCGGAAATTTGGTCGAATCTAATTTTTAGTTTACAGGCTAAATTTTTGCGTCAAATTTCTTTTTGAACGCATTATTTTGTTTTACTTTATAGTATAGTACGTTCAAAAAGAAATTTGACGAAAATTTTAACGTGTGAACTGAAAAAACATTTCGATCAAATTTCCGTCGATCAATTTTCTGTCGACGAAATTTCTTTCGATCAAATTTCCGGTAACCATTTTTTTCGGGCCAACAGGAGCCAGAATGATTAACACTTTGATCGTGGGCCCTCAATGTATAGAAGAAGAAGAAAACACTTTGATCGTGGGCCCTCAATGTAGAGAAGAAGAAGAAAACACTTTGATCGTGGGCCCTCAATGTATAGAAGAAGAAGAAAACACTTTATTCGTGGGCCCTCAATGTATAGAAGAAGAAGAAAACACTTTGAATTTATTCTTCAAATATCTTTGTTATACCACCACCTTAAACACATACCATAATAATACATTCGTCCCACTTCCTGTATACTATTGCAAAAGGGGTGGGGTAGATCTACGTACACTTATAAAATTAAAGTAACTCCCCCCCCCCCAAAAAAAACAACAACACATACACACACACACAACCCAAAATAAAAACACAATTATAACTCGATTATAAACACAATTGTAAACACAATTATAAACACAATTAAAAACACAATTATAAAGACAAATATAAACACAGTAATAAACACATTTATGAACACAATTATAAACGAAATTATAAACATAATTATAAACACATTGGTGTGTTGTACTACCTCAGTTTCTGAGTAACTTTTTTACTTTTTAAAACTCTTGGTCTTGGATCCGGCGCCGACTCTTGACACACCGGAGTTTTTTGTTTAGAGGTCTCCGTCATCAGATTGAAAGGACGACACGATAGAAGAGACTCCGTCTTACGGAGACAAAGGAACCGAGACATCGATAAGAAGCAGTGAGACGCAAGCAGTAAGCGACCGATAACAAAAATAAAGCGCCGGCCTGCCTTTGCGTATCTCGCCAAGTCATTGTTGTCGTGTTTTCGTTTACCCTTTCGTCGTCGCCAACACCCTCCAGAACCAGACACTTGCTGCTAAACGGCAACAGCTGTAAGAGGTCAAAGTGATCGATGTTTGAACCAGCAAAGATCGGCGGTATATGCGTCCGGTCCAATGGAGGGTTCCCAAAACTTTTCTACAGAGTGCACCCCTTCTACAAACTGTTTGACAAAGCCTCGAGCAACCTAAAAAGTACTAGAGTTTTTTAGAATTGGATAGAAAGTGGAATAACAACGGTAACCGTGGGACTTGTAATATTAACGTGAAGCGTATTACACAGAGTATAATGTTAAAGCAGACAAAAATATCAACATGTATATCATTTCATTAAAGTCTGTTCTATGAATAACAATTTTGCGCACCCAATTAAACGCCACCTAAAAACCCTGTGGTTCCAAGCACCACAGACTTGGAAACCGAGTTCCTAAATTTTAGGATAAATTCATTAGCTCGCAGAAATGTTCTTGTACAGCGTGTACAACTAATTAAGCAGTAAAAAAAAAGCAACGCTCAATGACAACTCAGTGACCACCCAGTGACCACTCAGTGACCACTCAATGACCACTCAGTGAACACTCGATGACCACTCAATGATCATACGGTGACCACTCAATGACCACTCAGTGAACACTCGGTGACCACTCAATGACCATACGGTGACCACTCAATGACAACTCAGTTACCACTCAGTTACCACTCAGTGACAACTCAATGAACACTCAATGACAACTCCTTGACAAACCAGTGACAACTCAATGACCACTTAAAATGACCACTCAATGAACATTACAATTAAGTAACCACTAAGGAATAAATAGCTATTGATATCCTATTTAAAAAAATTAAAAACCGTGATTAGTCTTTTCAACAGAGATGTTCTTTTCAACAGAGATGTTCTTTTCAACAGAGATGTTCTTTTCAACAAAGATGTTCTTTTCAACAAAGATGTTCTTTTCAACAGAGATGTTCTTTTCAACAGAGATGTTCTTTTCAACAGAGATGTTCTTTTCAACAAATGTGTTCTTTTCAACAGAGATGTTCTTTTCAACAAAGATGTTCTTTTCAACAGAGATGTTCTTTTCAACAGAGATGTTCTTTTCAACAGAGATGTTCTTTTCAACAGAGATGTTCTTTTCAACAAAGATGTTCTTTTCAACAGAGATGTTCTTTTCAACAGAGATGTTCTTTTCAACAAAGATGTTCTTTTCAACAGATATGTTCTTTTCAACAGAGATGTTCTTTTCAACAAAGGTGTTCTTTTCAACAAAGATCATCTTCTGGAGACGGTCGAGCTTCTAACTAGACGTGAATGCAAGTAGAACGTTCGTGCCGTCCAAACACGTGCTAAAGCATATGCAAACCAGTGTTTTCCCCTTCCGCAAATCTGAGTTCTAACACTACTCCAAAACATATCAGTCCGCAGACATGGGGGCCAAACAATCACTAATCAGACAGACAGCCAGACCGGCTAAAATTAACCCCAAGAATCGCTCTGCGGTTGACTCCAGTGTCTAAATCTGAAGTCTGACGTCTGCAAAACGGGGGGGGGGGGGGGGGGGGGGGACAAACGATCGTGTTTGTATTCTCGCCCCGGGGTATTTGCCGCGGGACACAATTGCAGTTCTGTCAACAAGTCTCCCCAACTGAGCCACACATCATCACGGGACGAGTCTTATCGTCTGCAGGATTGGGGGATCGCTTTGAAGTGGGTCGTGTTATCGTTCCTGGTTTCTTAAACAAATTAGCTAACTCATCTCTCACGCCTGATTTTTAAAAAAAAATATTTAAAAAATGAGCAGAATTATTACGATACCGACTTGAATGGTCGCGTTCTGTATCGATACCGAGATTTATGCCTGGGATGCCAATTATGTATCGATATCAAGCTCAACATCCCATTGATTAAACTTAGGTGACCTTGTCCGGCGAGAGAGACACAGTTTTTGGATATTTTAATTTTATATCATTCGCCGTTTACTCCATCTTAACACCAGAAGGAAAACAAGATGTTTTTTAAAAGAATAATTTTAAAACAAACTTTTTGAAAACCAGACCAAAATAAATATGCTAGGCACTGTCATTTTGTTACAGACTACAGTATGGTTGCTGCTTTGATCAAATCAAAGACACATTTATGATAGTCCCTGTAATTAAGTCACCATCAACGTGCCTGCTTATTCAATATTTTAAATCAACGTGTCCTCCATGAATTTACCAATGTCCTCCACGAATTCACCAAACGTTGAAATTTAGAAAGAACGCCAATTTTGATGACGTAGAATGTAATTTTTCAAACACTATACATTTATCCCAGTTGTTCTTCGTAAGAAGCTCTTCATCATAAGTTCGCGTTCGCCCCAAAGGCCTGTCTCATTGCGCTCGGCTGAGAACTGCAGCGTACGGCAAATAGTCATTGAAATTCTCTATGAATTACTCCTTGTATGGATCTGCAGGTCCGTCTAAAGAGCATCGGAGGCCCTGGGAAAATGAATGTACCATTCCCCTCCAACCTCAGTAAGGAATAGCCTTTAGGGGCCAGAGAGCCATGCGTTATGTCCATCCAGTGTTTCTTCCAGACAATTTCTGGATCCCTGTTTCTTTTATGTTTTGTTTTTTGTTGTTGTTTTTTTTAGTTTGACGAATTTTTCTCAAATTAGAACTCTATATTTTTTTTAAAAAATGATTTTAATGTAGAAAAAAAAAAGCTAGTTCACAAAAACTTGGGAAACCTGTTTCCCTCTGCACGTATAAAGAAAAATATCTTGGATTAACTTAAGATATGTCTATATATTTATTAACAACAAAGGGAACTAGATTCTCGTAGAAGCGTGAGGCCCACCACTAAAATCGTAACCCCCCACCCACCCACTTTTTTTTAGAAGCTTCAGGCCCGCCACTAGAATCGTAAAACCCCCCCCACCCTCTTTTTTTAGAAGCGTGAGGCCCACCACTATAATCGTAAAACCCCCCCCCCCCCCAAAACACCCTCTTTTTTTTAGAAGCGTCAGGCCCACCACTAGAATCGTAAACCCCCCTCCCCACCCTCTTTTTTAGAAGCGTGAGGCCCACCACTAAAATCGTAACCCCCCCACCCACCCTCTTTTTTTAGAAGCGTCAGGCCCGCCACTAGAATCGTGAGGCCCGCCACTAGAATCGTGAGGCGCCCCCCCCCCCCCCCCAAATTAAAAATTTAAAAAATTGTGCCCATACCTCCTGACGCCACTGGATATCTATGCTGTTTAAAAAAAATCATTCTCCTACTACTGTTACCCTAAAGTTCAGATCAGCCACAAAGACACTTTTCATGACGCCATGCACGCTTTTCAAAAAAAAAAAAAAATGTCACCTCGAGAAAAAAAAGCACAGAACGATAAAACGACAATAAATTATAAAATGCTTTAATTTATGATCTTGTGTGAATTATTTCTGTTTTAAAACTCTTTCAGTATCAAGTCTCAGCTGTTGTTGAGCAGCACGATACCATTGTCATCGAATCCCTACATTTAGTTTTCATTTGACAACGTTCACGCAATGCTTTTGGGGGGCAACCCAATACTGCCTCCTGTCACCCCCGTCGTATTGGTTACTCGCTCTTAGCCCCCCCCCCCCCCCGCCCCGGTACTCGAACATCCACCTTCCCCAATCTCTTTGCATAATCCGACAGTGTGTTACCTTCTCACTCACCCCACCCCCCCCTTTCCCCGCAACACCCCCTCCCCCGGGGCCACGTGATGACAGTCACATGATAAGCAAAACAACTCCCAGCATTCTTTGCGCCGCCGAGGCCTGTCTCCGCATCCGGCGCTACCCCGGCGCCCGGCCTACTCTGCCCGTGTCACTGTGCTTTTACCCAAGTAAACAATGTCGCTAAAGCTAATTCGCCGGCAAAACAATCGGCCGTATTCTTTCCGGCTCCCGGATCACCGGCTCTAGACCGTGAGTAGATTAGGACGCTCAGATACGGCCGTCTTATTGAGTCGAGAACGAGACTCGTGCGCAGATAGCATCTCACCGCGAGCGGCTGCACGAGGGCCTGTTGGACGGCGCGATGAGGCAATGTTTAGGCGGGCTGCCCAGCGCGTGTCAATCGAGGGAAATATTAATATAAGGGCTAGCATATCGCTCCAGGAATGTAAATAGATCGGCGTCGACACTGCTAAGTGCTAAATTGCTCATATCGTCTACTGCATCTTCTTACATACAGCTTCGGGGAGCGGGGAGGGAAAAAAATAGTTCTTTTTTTTTTCTAAATAAAAAATCCGTAAAGGATTCTGCTGCTGTCAGATTTTATTGTAATAGTCCATTCAATGCACTTTATGGAGGGGAATTTGAGAGACAGGGGAGCAGAGGGAGTGTACGAGAAGGCATTAAAGGTTGGGGAGGGGGGGAGGGGTTCTCAACAATGGCACGAGGTGTTGGGTCACGAGCGAGAGAATTGGCTTGGATTGCTACGTCCCGTACACCACGTCAGATATCACATTTTGTTATGGGTAAACATATGGAAAACTGTCACGTGTGTTGCTTTTGTTGTTGTTGCCCCTCCCCCCTCCCTGGGAATGAAAAATGACCTTTGATCTTTGACCTTTTGTCACACATCCATTGGGGGATTAATATATTCTAGTGGAGTCGGCTTTTTGGATGTGTTGTCGGCACAGAAAGAAATATGAAATGGCATGATTGAAGTTCTGTCACAATATGAAATGACAAGATTGAAGTTCTGTCACAATATGAAATGACAAGATTGAAGTTATGTCACAATATGAAATGACAAGATTGAAGTTATGTCACAATATGAAATGACAAGATTGAGGTTCTGTCACAATGTGAAATGACAAGATTGAGGTTCTGCCACAATGTGAAATGACAAGATTGAGGTTCTGTCACAAAGTGAAACGACAAGATTGAGGTTCTGTCACAATGTGAAACGACAAGATTGAGGTTCTGTCACAATGTGCAATGACATGATTGAAGTTCAATGAAAAACTTGGAGATCAAATTAAACAGAAAGACTACTTTAAGAGAAATCAACTTTTCAGTTTATTTTAGTAATTTTTTTAAAAGACTATTGTTTCAGCTAGCGATTCCACATAACACCTTTCGTAACCCCATCATTTTGAGATTACGTCCTTACGGTTTGAGAACCCGTGCTACAGTGACTTCATTATACGGGGCTGTAGCTGTCATAACAACTTTGTAGTTTCAAGTGTTTTTGTCGTACCGAAATAGCCGCAGTAATCTTTAGGATTTTTTTTTAATATGTGCGAGTTGTTAGAAACATTTGCTTCGAAATATTTTGTACAAGATTAAAACTAGAATTTGTTACCTGTAAAGAATACAGAACTATATATATATTTAAAGAGTGTGTGGGGGGGTCGTCTAAAAGTTATGTACACCTTAGTTCACCGGCTCTCAACCTGTGGGTCGCGACCTCTTGGGGGGGGGGGGGGGGTCGAACGACCCTTACACGCGGGGGTCGCCTAAGACCAACGGTAAACAAATATTTATGAAGTAGCAACGTAAACAAGTTTATGGTTGGGGGTCGCCACACATGAGAAATTGTATTAATGGGTTGCGGCGTTGGGAAGGTTGAGAACCACTGCCTTAGTTGATCATAGAAATCGAAGTTATAAATGTATGGTAGATTTAGTTGGGTCATGATTGATATCAATGGTAGATTTAGTTGGACGATGAGTGATATCCATGGTAGATATAGTTGGGACGTGAGTGATATCTATGGTAGATATAGTTGGGACGTGAGTGATATCTATGGTAGATATAGTTGGGACGTGAGTGATATATATGGTAGATATAGTTGGGACGTGAGTGATATCTATGGTAGATTTATTTGGTCATAGTTTGCTACTCAGACATGTATATGACATGACTGTGAGGTCGAGAGTCACGTGGTACGCTGTGAAAGGTGGGATTCTCCCGTGAACTGTCTTGGGAGATCCGATTATGACCTGTATTGCATGACATGTGACATGTTATGATCTCACGTCTGACGTCTGCACAAACACCGTCTTAAGTCATCTCGCTGTGATTAGATGGTAATCACTGACCGTGCTTGTGGCGAGGTTTGGGTTTCACGCAGGTTGAGGGTGGGGGGAGGGACCACGGTCAGATTCACTATAGGTTTTAACGGAAATAAATTAAACACCACACACCCACGAAATTGCGTGGTGGCTGAGCACCGAAGAGTACGAAAGATAACAAGGGATGTCATTCCTAAAACAGTTGTCGTTCTTTTTCTCTTTTCCGTCTTAACAATTTCCAAGTAGTTTCACATTCTTCGGGATTTTACATTTTTACAGACATATTTTTCCCCACCCTCTTTTGGGAACCGTTGCAACAGATGACCATATACCACAAACACAGAGGGGGTCAACAAGTCCAGTCTCCACCTTCAGACCTGGCCAGTAAAGAGAAGCGCTCGTGTGCACTTACCCGGGACAATATTAGAAGCAGGATGCCCCGAGTTTGCCTCTTGTCTTAACAATTTCCGACAACTGCGGATGTCGCGTCATTTATTGGAAGAAAAATGTAAACAATATTGGCACTTGGGTGAGAGAGAGTAATGCCCCCCTTACCGCGAGGATCAGATAAGTGTTGTGTTCCGTATATTTTTTTTTTATTGTTACGCCGCTCCTGTTTAAAGTTTTTAATGTAACACCGCGAGTGGGGGGGGGGGGGGGGGGGGTTTCCGTGTTTGGGACCGGTCCGTGATCTCTTGTTTATTTTACAATCTGAGATTAAGCGATAAATGGGATTAGCTTGTGTTAGAGGTGGGGGCAAGGGTGGGGAGGGGGGGGGGAATCGGAATATCGGTTTGTAGATACCCCTGTTAAAGAGATGAGCCGGATATTAGATGCAATAACCTTTTTGTGGGAATTGTATACACATTTAAAAAAAAAGGGGGGGATATAGAAAAAGGATTTTGATAATAACAGCAAACGTGCTTGCTGGTGTAAGATTCCAGACCCGGTTAATATACCCAGAACCACGTATACATTCTTGGCGCTGTAGAGCTTTGTATAACACACCATATTTGATTGATTGATTGGATACTGCTATAGCGCTGGTATCCATGCTACTTTAGCATGCTCACTGCGCTCTGGTTTCATCAAATCTATTTAAACAAAAAAAGTATTTAAATGTTTCATAAATGATTTTATATCCTTTTCAATACTCCTC
This sequence comes from Omphiscola glabra, assembly GCA_964017045.1. Taxonomy (NCBI): domain Eukaryota; kingdom Metazoa; phylum Mollusca; class Gastropoda; family Lymnaeidae; genus Omphiscola; species Omphiscola glabra. The sequence continues at coordinate 14,866,188 of OZ024800.1, forward strand.
AAAGATGGAGGTGAACTATTCCATAACTTTGGCGCTACCGCTTCCACAGAGCGCACTCCGTACGACTTTTTTCTGTGTTCATCCACACTGGGAATTTTCAGTAAGGACTGAGTTGAGGACCGCAGGTTCTTTAAGGTTACATGTTTATAAAGCAGTTTTTTCAGATATTCCGGTGCAGAGCCTTCTATGCAGCTGTACGCCAAGGACAGAATCTTGCAGTTAATGCGCTCACTCACAGGAACCCAATGGAGATCTCGTAGATAGCGTTTCGCTCCGACTACCCAGTTAAAGCACTCGTATGATTCCAAGACTCTGCTCGAGGAGAGCGCAATGCCTGTGCCATGCGGGATTCGGTACATGGAGCAACTTACAATACTCAGAGCAATGTGTGCTTTGTTGAGACTTGTCATCAGCAACAGACAGTAAAACAGACGGTACAACTACAGCATGATACATGAGCGGTGCAAATTATAGTATGATGCACGGTACATGATTGTAACAATAGACCGGGACGAAACACCGCAGACGAGTCTACTGAACGGCGACTCAGTGGTACAACAGACGGGTACAATGAACTGTACAACGGACCCGTTCTTTGATTCAATTAAATCTCTAAATGTATCAGCCCAAAAGATTGAATCGTAACGTCTGGTTATAAAAACCGGAAGCAGTCATAGACCACACATTTCATCACTCCATAGTGTCTCGAATCTTTGTTCATCAACCTTGGTTGTTGGGTTGTACCAGGGACATGTAACCTTCTATCTACGCCAGAATGTACGCCTTGCCTCGCCACCGGCACTGATCATCTTAAGCTGAAGGGTTTGTGGCGGGGAAGGGTTTGGGGGGGGGAGAGAACTTTATCTATAGACCCCGGGGAGATTACCGATGACTATTTACGACGCAGAAAATGTCAATTTTAGGGAGACAATTTCAATTATACTTTTCCATCATCTACTCTCACACCCAGAGTCGACCAGAGTGATGCCCCTTGGTCCCCACCAAATTAGCGGTCAGTGTCCGACCGATTAGATCTCATCTCTTGGCATTTATGAGGCTCGGCGTAGATGAACAGCGGGTCTCAAATTCCCATCTGCTCCAATGTCTTGCAACGCAAGCATCCCTCCCCCGGGCGCAGAGAGGGCAGCCGCGCAACAAACTAATACCTTCTCAATTTGTTGGTTTTGACTAGTTAAACCTTACAAATATATTCACAACACTCATGTAATATTATGTAACCCAGTGAAAAGTGTAAGGCACCGCTGGTGGGGCCCAGCCTCGTTCCGGACATCAGCCTTTGTTATGGCTCCCCTAGACCGTGTTTACGAGTTGTATTAACTGGACGCCCTGATCAACGGTCGCCCGAAGTACGTTGTGTATTAATACCGTTATACCGGATAAGTCTCTGTTCGTTACGAAGGAAATGGTACCGTAAAAACATGTTCTTTTCTTCAATACAGTCCTAACTGCAGATTTGGTGCCCGTGTCAGACCACGTCTTAGAAGTCTGGCAAATGGTGGACGTCATGGCAACCAGATTATATCTGTTTTTAAAAAAAAAATTAAGGCTAACATTAGATTTTTGAGGTATACATAGAGCTACAAATGTAAATGTTGATATTTTGATATGTTGGTGTGTCGAGTCGGAGAATGTACTTGGAGTAAGAGCTGTGTACCCGGAGCAGCTAATGTGAACTTCGAGTAGGAGATGTGTACCTGACGTAGCTAATGTGTACTTTGAGTAAGAGATGTGTACTTGGAGTATACGCATGTGTACCTGGGGTATGTTATATACTAATGTGTACCATCTCGTGATTTGGAAAAAAATATCATTCTCCCCCACCCCACCCACCCAATTTTCCACTCAGCCACTGCCCTCGCACATACAAAAAGTAGATCTACACATTATTTTTTTTTATTATTATCAATTTCTGTGTCACCTCTGACCTCACCCAGTTACCGGCTCTACTCTTTGTTTCCGCCCCTGACTACGCGTTTAAAAAGATCAATCTTATACAGTTGCCCGCATTGTGTTTTCTAGCATCATTAAATCATCATTGACCAAGAGACAGATCAAAACGGCCAATGGCACACTTTCAAAACTACACCTGAGGCGGATTGAACACGACCATCAAATTGTAAGGTTGGTATTTCATTGTGATCGGTGTGATCTTTGTACCACATGCACCCCTCCACGTCAGCGTGCAACAGTGTGAGTGAGCAGCGTGCAACAGTGTGAGTGAGCAGCCTGCCTGACCTCGCCCCGACCTTCTAGGAAGCGACGACTTGGACTTTTTGTTCTGGCTAAGTCCATTTCGGTTGGTTGGCTGTGATCAGCTGCCGTGCGTATAAGCTCCACTCCCCCCCCACCCCACAAACCTTGCTTCGCCATCATAAACCCCCACCATAGCTAGTCGTCTCATCGAAGCTATTTGCTTTTGTAAATGTGTAAATGTAATATAATCCAGCCTTGATCGTTATTTGATCTATACCTTATCACAGTATTTAATTTAAACTAGAAGATAAGACCCGGTATTGCCGGTATAATAACTGAAGGCATATTCACAGTGCGCTACTTCCTACATGCTATTGCAAGGTCTCAACATATAGTATGTATGATATACAAATTCAATTTTTACGTATGTACCTTAATCGGGACTTTGATGTGTCCTCAAAAAAATATATACAAAAAAGAAAATTATTTAAAAATACGACAATTTTCCAAGCCCTTGAATTTATATTTATGAGATATTAAATCAGATTTTGCTTATTTTAATTAAAGAATTATCTATGTATAGAGAGGTTCATGTTTCTGGCATCATTATATTTAGAGAAACGTTTATGGTCTGTAATATCATAGGACACAGCCCCTTTTCGTGGTCTGTATATCATAGGACACAGCTATTTTACACAAAATTGTAAAAACATGTCATTCGGTATTCGGCTTTTAAAAAACAAAAATATGTTTCAATTTAAAGTTGACATTAGCGGATTTTGATACATTGGTATCTTCATTCAAAATTCACCCAAGCTTTTGCTTTACGCCTAAACTGTATATTATCTGAAAATTTCAAAAGACAGATTTTTTATTTCTAAAGAAGAATCTCTTAACCAATTTTGATATCTGTAACATCCCCGACGTTTTTTGAAATAATTATTTTTAATCTCATTTTAAAAAATTACACTCCATTTACAATGAACAATATTTTCGCAAAGTGGAAACATTATAATTTCACATTTTAAAAAAAAAATAGATATATTTATATTAATCCATCTTTGTTCACGCCCCTGAACTAGGACAAAAAATATGGTTGGCTATATTTTTAGAATTACATGTTCCTGTGTGTAAAATTGTTGTGTTTTGGTAGTGTTTTGGTTGTGTTTTGAGATATTCTAATCCACATACAATTTTCCCACTCTCAAGCATGGAATGTTTACAATATATTTTTAACACCAACATATAGTTTTTCCACATAAATATGTGGCCACCCCTTGTCCTCGCCCCTGAGCTGTATCTTTTGAAAAAATGGGAAGCTCTTGATGTCCTTAGTTTCAAAGAAAATCTTATCCACCACATTCTGAGACATTTGTAAATACGCTTATGTAAATGTGCCCACCATGTATCAACGCCCTTGGACTGTATTTTCCGACATTTGTGTAACACATACTTATATATTTTACAGGTGAATCTAAAACTTAATTTTTTTCACCACTGAAACACCCTCAGTGCTAAAGATGTGGTCGTCCACATACAAACGTACACATGGTCGTTCCCTTGCTTTCAATGCCCCATTCAGAGAGAAAGTTACACACACAATTTCATTAGATTAAAAACTATCTAAATATACAAATTCCCAGTGTAACATATTTGAGCCATGACATTGTACTATACCTATACAATACGCCCGTACGTAGTGTGGCGCAAATTGTGCTGCCTGTGGCAAAATTTACAAATTGCAGCGCCCCCCCCCCACCCCGACACAAATATTTCATTAATTTTTTAAAATAAAATATTAACATTTTAAAACCACTGAATGGATGTTCTCACACACTCCCATCCGATGTACACTCACACACAAACACACTCCCATCCGATGTACACTCACACACACTCCCATCCGATGTACACTCACACACACTCCCACCCGATGTACACTCACACACACAATCCCACCCGATGTACACTCACACACACACTCCCACCCGATGTACACTAATACCCACTCCCATCCGATGTACACTCACACACACTCCATTCCATGTACACTCACACACACACTTCCACCCGATGTACACTCACACACACACTCCCACCCGATGTACACTCACACACTCCCATCCGATGTACACTCACACACTCCCATCCGATGTACACCCACATCCACTCCCATCCGATGTACACTCACACACACTCCCATCCGATGTACACTCACACACACTCCCATCCGATGTACACTCACATCCACTCCCACCCGATCTACACTCACCCGATGTACACTCACACACGCCCACCGGATGTACACTCACACACACACTCCCATCCGATGTACACTCACACCCACATCCACCCGATGTACACCAACACACACTCCTACCCCTCCCTACCAGCCCCAGTCCACAATATTTATTTTTTTAAAAATAAAAATTCTTATCTCTAGAAATGTAAAAACAGAAAATTGTAAAACATACAGCTCCGAATTTCAAGTTTAATTGTTTATGTGCAAATATTCAAGAATCCTATTTGTTAAGTTCTAGATATTACTATGACGGAAACAGCGCTACTCAAATACCAGGCCTGTTTACCCTAAAACTGTTAAAATCGTACAATATCATCACAAAATCGCTCCATACAGTATCTTAATAGTAAAAAATAAACATACAGTATATAAAATGTATACACCTCAAAATCGTGCATTGTACGCAAAAAATCGTAACAGTAAACAGGTCTGAAATACATAAATTGTTTAAATTTTTTTTCCTCACACTTAAAATGTACAATCAGAATATGTTAAAACACATAATTTAAGATTTTGTTTATAAAAATATAACAGTAGTAATACATATATAACAGTAGTAATACATATATAACAGTAGTAATACATATATAACAGTAGTAATACATATATAACAGTAGTAATACATCTATAACAGTAGTAATACATAGATGGTATGCATGTATATATAATATTACTTATAAGAGATACATATTTATTAGTGATATTTTTATTGATTTCTTTTTGCGGCTCCGGGGGAGGGGGGTGTGAAATGTTCAAGCATATTTAAATGTATCTTTTTGTGTAATACTTAATTATACACTAACAATATGTGTCAATATAAAAATATATGTTTAGCTTTAATAATAATTTTACATAATACGTAATTAAACGTTTCGGCGCATGATTTCATCAGTGCAACAACAAGACATTTAAATAAGTATAAATTTAATTTATATAATCTTCTATATATATAAAAATGAATGTATGTATGTATGTCTGTTTGTTTCGTATGCGCTCCCACACCATTTATGCGATTGCAACAAAACTTTGGTGAGTTGTTGGCCATCTACCTGGGCATTTCTCTGCGACATTAAAAAACTTTTCAATTATTTCGTTTTCGGCCGTTGGCTCTTCATTCGTTTTTTTTCTTATACGAGCTTTGTAAAACATATTTCCGTCTGCGCTCCTACGCCATCCGTCTGAAAGCGCTAAATCTTGTGTAAAATGTTACAAGCACGCCCACAAAGGTTTGAAAATAATTATAAACGTTTTAAAATATTCCGTTTTGAGCCAGGGGCCCCGTGTTCGTTTTTTCTTATATGCGCTATATAAATATAGTTTCAAACCGTATGCGCTCCTACACCATTCATGCGATTGCGACAAAACATTAGAGAATTGTATTCTACAAGTTCGCGCATTTTACTGGGTCATTATAACACTTTTAAAATATTTCGTTTTGGCCGTTGGCCCCAAAATCGCTTTTTTTCTTATATGAGATTTGTAAACAATAGATTTCGTCTGCGCTCCTACACCATTTATTCGAATATGCTAAAACTTTGACGAAATGTTGCGATCATGCCCACAAAAGTTTCTAAATCATTACAACCGTTTTAAAATATTCCGTTTTGAGCCAGGGGCCCCATGTTCGTTTTTTCTTATATGAGCTATATAAATGTAGTTTCAAAGCGAATGCGCTCCTACACCATTCATGCGATTGCGACAAAACATTGGAGAGTTGTATTCCATAAGCTCGCGCATTTTACAGAGTCATTATAACACTTTTAAAATATTTTGTTTTGGCCGTTGGCCCCAAAATGGTTTTTTTTCTCATATGAGCTTTGTAAACTATAGGTTTCGTCTGCGCTCCTACACCATTTATTAGAATACGCTAAAACTTTGACGAGATGTTGCGATCATGCCCACAAAGGTTTCTAAATTATTACAACCATTTTAAAATATTCCGTTTTGAGCCAGGGGCCCATGTTCGTTTTTTCTTAAAGGAGCTATATAAATATAATTTCAAACCGTATGCGCTCCTACACCATTCATGTGATTGCAACAAAACTTTTTTGAAAGGTTGTCCATAAAGTCGCGCATGTTAATGAGTAATTACAATACTTCTAAAATATTCCGTTTTCAGCTGTTGGCCCCAAATTCTTTTTTTTCTTATATGAGCTTTGTACAAAATAATTTCGGTATGCGCTCCTATACCATTCTTCTGAATGCGATAAAACTTTAGTTAGATGTTTTTCCCACGCCCGCAAAGCTTTTCCAATTATTACAACCGTTTAAAATTTTCTGTTTTGAGCCAGGGGCCCCATGTTCTATTTTTCCAATATGAGCTATATAAATATAATTTCAAACCGTATGCGCTCCTACACCATTCATGCGATTGCAACAAAACTTTGTTGAAAGGTTGTCCATAAGGTCGCCCATGTTAATGAGTAATTACAATACTTTTAAAATATTCCGTTTTCAGCCGTTGTTTTCCCAAATTCTTTGTTTTTCTTATACGAGCTTTGTACAAAATAATTTCTGTATGCGCTCCTATATCATTTATCTGAATGCGATAAAACTTTAGTAAAATGTTTTACCCAAGTCCGCAAAGCTTTTCAAATTATTACAACCGTTTAAAATATTCTGTTTTGAGCCAGGGGCCCTATGTTCTATTTTTCCTATATGAGCTATACAAATACAATTTCAAACAGAGCTAATGTGTGGATGGATAGATTTTTAATAAAATACAAATAGCGACATTAAATTGTGTGTGTCACATAGTAATTAGGTTTCTGAAGTAGTTACAACACTTTTAAAATAATCCGTTTTTGGCCGTTGACCCCAAAATCGTTATTTTTCTTATATGAGCTTTGTAAAAAATAATATCCGTATGCACTCCTATACCATTTATCTGAATGCGATACAACTTCAGTAATATGTTTCTCTTTTTTTAATTTTTGATATAATAAGTAGGTTTCTGAAGTAATACAACAATTCTACAATATTCCGTTTGTGGCCGGGGGCCTTAATTCGTTTTCCACCATTTATTATCTATATAATTATCGTATGCATTCCTATACCATTCATCCGATTGCGATAAAAACTTTGGTGAATTGATATGCGCGCTCCCGCAAATGTTTCTAAATTAGAACAACATTTTACAATATTTCGCATGGGCCGATGTCCTTAAATTCGTTTTTTTTTCTTTAACAAACTTTATCAAAATAATTTCAAACGGAGCTATCAACTCAACCGCCCTTGAACAAATGCCAACAGACATCAATTTGTAGCAAGAGCAGAGAAAACACCTTTTTGCATGTTTAGTGTAGAGAGTATTTTTGTTGTTTTTATTAATAAGCTTGAATTTTGTGACGTATTTTAGAATCGGATATAGCTTTGTAAATGTGTTGTGATTTTGAATAGCAATGATGTAGTAATACATCTATTATATAAGAATGATCTATGCTGACCGTAACTCACAAAGAACCGATACGATTTAAATACGTTCCCATTTTTTAAAACAATCATAGTTTTCTTCTATTATTTTAAGGAACTCGAATCAATGGTAATGCGAAAAATATATTGTATATTCGCTTTAATTTTAATACAATTTTAAGTATTAATAATATTAATTACAAATAAATCTGGAGTAACAACTAAGGAACTATTTTAAACATTTTATATGTGGTTGAAAGTTATGAAAATTAATAAAACAAATTATAATCAATGAATTACACTGTAATCACATTTATCGTGGAAACCAAAACATTTGTTGATTGAAGTGCATTTTTTAAGTACGTTCCAAATATTGCGTAATAAAAGTAAAATTAATTTTTTCTAAATAATAACGCAAATGACCTCAGAACTCAAATTGTCTATTTATTCAATGCAAAAATTTATCTGATTTAATAACCGCGCCTAATAAAATTGATAATGTATTTCCCCCTTCCTAAAAGTAAAATTAATAAATATAATAGATTGCTTTTTAAATTGCTACAATTTAAAAAATGAAATAAAATTGTTGCTTTTTATTTTTAACGTTTAATAAATTTTTACTTTTATTCTTTCCAAAAATATACATTTATGAAATTTATAAATTAGTAAAAAAAAAACAACTAACCTTTAAATATACTTTTAATACGAAAATGCCGTTTAATGCAATCAGTGCAGCGAAACTACATATCCAAATAGCATCCACTAATGCACTTATCACTCATTTAAATAAGAACAAAGCATTTGAAATGCAAAAAAAATGTTTTTGCGTAAGTAATTGGATTACAATCCCGTGGATGATTTTATTAATTTTTTAAAAAATCTGTTTGGGGGAGGGGGAAGTTGAAAAAAGGAATTTGACAAATAATTTGCCTTCTTAGGTACATATATATGGGGGTTAGGAAATAGGGTGTGTACAATTTTATATCTTTAAATCCAATGATATTACTGTTGTGAAAAATAGATGCTATATTCTCATTTTACGAATTAAGAAAATCAATGACGTTAACACAACGTAAGTACATTTTCAAAAGTATATCCATTAATATCAAAACCCATTCATTTTACAAAGAATTACCAGTTTTGGACCGGGGCCCTATAGTAGTTTTTCTTTCTAATATGAGCTATTTAAATATAATGTCCGTATGAGTTCCTATACTATTCATCTGAATGCGATAAACTTTCAGTGAGTTGTTGTGTGCAGGCCCGCATTAGGTTTCTAAATAAGTGCAAATATTTTACAATATTCCGCTTTGGGCCGGGGGCCTTAAATTCTTTTTTTTTCTTATATGAGCTATGTAAATATAACGTCAAACAGAGCTATTACATAAGTGGGTGGAATTACATTAAATATAAACTGTGACATTTCATTTTGTATATGTGACTTAATAAATAGGTTTCTGATTTAGTACAAATATTTCACAATATTACTTTTGGGACCGGGGGCCCTAAATTTGTTTATATGTAATAAATGAGTCATATAAATATAATTTCAAACATAGCTATTTCATGGGGGTATCAATCGCTATAAGTTTTGGGACTAAATTTCGAAAATCCATGCTTCCCACACGGGCAGCTGCGTGTGGTCTGCTGACACTTCTTAAAACCTTCTAATTAATTCGAATACGCACCAGACGGTTAAAAAAAGGTGGTTATTAGAAGAACTTACAACAAAATTATTAAAACACAGACACTTTATTTCGATGAGTGGCATTGCAACGCATGCCGGGTACTCGCTAGTCTATATATATAAAAATGAATGTATGTCTGTATGTCTGTTTGTCTCGTATGCGCTCCCACACCATTCATGCGATTGCAACAAAACTTTGGTGAGTTGTTAGCCACCTACCTGGGCATTTAACTGCGTCATTAAAAAACTTTTCAAATATTTCGTTTTCGGCCGTTGGCCCTTCATTCGTTTTTTTTCTTATACGAGCTTTGTAAAAATTATTTCCGTCTGCGCTCCTACACCATTCGTCTAAATGCGCTAAATCTTGGGTAAAATGTTACAAGCACGCCCACAAAGGTTTGGAAATAATTATAACCGTTTTAAAATATTCCGTTTTGAGCCAGGGGCCCCGTGTTCGTTTTTTCTTATGTGAGCTATATAAATATAGTTTCAAACCGTATGCGCTCCTACACCATTCATGCGATTGCGACAAAACATTGGAGAGTTGTATTCCACAAGCTTGCGCATTTTACTGGGTCATTATAACACTTTTAAAATATTTCGTTTTGGCCGTTGGCCCCAAAATCGTTTTTTTTTCTTATATGAGATTTGTAAACAATAGATTTCGTCTGCGCTCCTACACCATTTATTCGAATACGCTAAAACTTTGACGAGATATTGCGAATATGCCCACAAAGGTTTCTAAATCATTACAACCGTTTTAAAATATTCCGTTTTGAGCCAGGGGCCCCGTGTTCGTTTTTTCTTATGTGAGCTATATAAATATAGTTTCAAACCGTATGCGCTCCTACACCATTCATGCGATTGCGACAAAACATTAGAGAATTGTATTCTACAAGTTCGCGCATTTTACTGGGTCATTATAACACTTTTAAAATATTTCGTTTTGGCCGTTGGCCCCAAAATCGCTTTTTTTCTTATATGAGATTTGTAAACAATAGATTTCGTCTGCGCTCCTACACCATTTATTCGAATATGCTAAAACTTTGACGAGATGTTGCGATCATGCCCACAAAAGTTTCTAAATCATTACAACCGTTTTAAAATATTCCGTTTTGAGCCAGGGGCCCCATGTTCGTTTTTTCTTATATGAGCTATATAAATGTAGTTTCAAAGCGAATGCGCTCCTACACCATTCATGCGATTGCGACAAAACATTGGAGAGTTGTATTCCATAAGCTCGCGCATTTTACAGAGTCATTATAACACTTTTAAAATATTTTGTTTTGGCCGTTGGCCCCAAAATGGTTTTTTTTCTCATATGAGCTTTGTAAACTATAGGTTTCGTCTGCGCTCCTACACCATTTATTAGAATACGCTAAAACTTTGACGAGATGTTGCGATCATGCCCACAAAGGTTTCTAAATTATTACAACCATTTTAAAATATTCCGTTTTGAGCCAGGGGCCCATGTTCGTTTTTTCTTAAAGGAGCTATATAAATATAATTTCAAACCGTATGCGCTCCTACACCATTCATGTGATTGCAACAAAACTTTTTTGAAAGGTTGTCCATAAAGTCGCGCATGTTAATGAGTAATTACAATACTTCTAAAATATTCCGTTTTCAGCTGTTGGCCCCAAATTCTTTTTTTTCTTATATGAGCTTTGTACAAAATAATTTCGGTATGCGCTCCTATACCATTCTTCTGAATGCGATAAAACTTTAGTTAGATGTTTTTCCCACGCCCGCAAAGCTTTTCCAATTATTACAACCGTTTAAAATTTTCTGTTTTGAGCCAGGGGCCCCATGTTCTATTTTTCCAATATGAGCTATATAAATATAATTTCAAACCGTATGCGCTCCTACACCATTCATGCGATTGCAACAAAACTTTGTTGAAAGGTTGTCCATAAGGTCGCCCATGTTAATGAGTAATTACAATACTTTTAAAATATTCCGTTTTCAGCCGTTGTTTTCCCAAATTCTTTGTTTTTCTTATACGAGCTTTGTACAAAATAATTTCTGTATGCGCTCCTATATCATTTATCTGAATGCGATAAAACTTTAGTAAAATGTTTTACCCAAGTCCGCAAAGCTTTTCAAATTATTACAACCGTTTAAAATATTCTGTTTTGAGCCAGGGGCCCTATGTTCTATTTTTCCTATATGAGCTATACAAATACAATTTCAAACAGAGCTAATGTGTGGATGGATAGATTTTTAATAAAATACAAATAGCGACATTAAATTGTGTGTGTCACATAGTAATTAGGTTTCTGAAGTAGTTACAACACTTTTAAAATAATCCGTTTTTGGCCGTTGACCCCAAAATCGTTATTTTTCTTATATGAGCTTTGTAAAAAATAATATCCGTATGCACTCCTATACCATTTATCTGAATGCGATACAACTTCAGTAATATGTTTCTCTTTTTTTAATTTTGTGATATAATAAGTAGGTTTCTGAAGTAATACAACAATTCTACAATATTCCGTTTGTGGCCGGGGGCCTTAATTCGTTTTCCACCATTTATTATCTATATAATTATCGTATGCATTCCTATACCATTCATCCGATTGCGATAAAAACTTTGGTGAATTGATATGCGCGCTCCCGCAAATGTTTCTAAATTAGAACAACATTTTACAATATTTCGCATGGGCCGATGTCCTTAAATTCGTTTTTTTTTCTTTAACAAACTTTATCAAAATAATTTCAAACGGAGCTATCAACTCAACCGCCCTTGAACAAATGCCAACAGACATCAATTTGTAGCAAGAGCAGAGAAAACACCTTTTTGCATGTTTAGTGTAGAGAGTATTTTTGTTGTTTTTATTAATAAGCTTGAATTTTGTGACGTATTTTAGAATCGGATATAGCTTTGTAAATGTGTTGTGATTTTGAATAGCAATGATGTAGTAATACATCTATTATATAAGAATGATCTATGCTGACCGTAACTCACAAAGAACCGATACGATTTAAATACGTTCCCATTTTTTAAAACAATCATAGTTTTCTTCTATTATTTTAAGGAACTCGAATCAATGGTAATGCGAAAAATATATTGTATATTCGCTTTAATTTTAATACAATTTTAAGTATTAATAATATTAATTACAAATAAATCTGGAGTAACAACTAAGGAACTATTTTAAACATTTTATATGTGGTTGAAAGTTATGAAAATTAATAAAACAAATTATAATCAATGAATTACACTGTAATCACATTTATCGTGGAAACCAAAACATTTGTTGATTGAAGTGCATTTTTTAAGTACGTTCCAAATATTGCGTAATAAAAGTAAAATTAATTTTTTCTAAATAATAACGCAAATGACCTCAGAACTCAAATTGTCTATTTATTCAATGCAAAAATTTATCTGATTTAATAACCGCGCCTAATAAAATTGATAATGTATTTCCCCCTTCCTAAAAGTAAAATTAATAAATATAATAGATTGCTTTTTAAATTGCTACAATTTAAAAAATGAAATAAAATTGTTGCTTTTTATTTTTAACGTTTAATAAATTTTTACTTTTATTCTTTCCAAAAATATACATTTATGAAATTTATAAATTAGTAAAAAAAAAAAAAAACTAACCTTTAAATATACTTTTAATACGAAAATGCCGTTTAATGCAATCAGTGCAGCGAAACTACATATCCAAATAGCATCCACTAATGCACTTATCACTCATTTAAATAAGAACAAAGCATTTGAAATGCAAAAAAAATGTTTTTGCGTAAGTAATTGGATTACAATCCCGTGGATGATTTTATTAATTTTTTAAAAAATCTGTTTGGGGGAGGGGGAAGTTGAAAAAAGGAATTTGACAAATAATTTGCCTTCTTAGGTACATATATATGGGGGTTAGGAAATAGGGTGTGTACAATTTTATATCTTTAAATCCAATGATATTACTGTTGTGAAAAATAGATGCTATATTCTCATTTTACGAATTAAGAAAATCAATGACGTTAACACAACGTAAGTACATTTTCAAAAGTATATCCATTAATATCAAAACCCATTCATTTTACAAAGAATTACCAGTTTTGGACCGGGGCCCTATAGTAGTTTTTCTTTCTAATATGAGCTATTTAAATATAATGTCCGTATGAGTTCCTATACTATTCATCTGAATGCGATAAACTTTCAGTGAGTTGTTGTGTGCAGGCCCGCATTAGGTTTCTAAATAAGTGCAAATATTTTACAATATTCCGCTTTGGGCCGGGGGCCTTAAATTCTTTTTTTTTCTTATATGAGCTATGTAAATATAACGTCAAACAGAGCTATTACATAAGTGGGTGGAATTACATTAAATATAAACTGTGACATTTCATTTTGTATATGTGACTTAATAAATAGGTTTCTGATTTAGTACAAATATTTCACAATATTACTTTTGGGACCGGGGGCCCTAAATTTGTTTATATGTAATAAATGAGTCATATAAATATAATTTCAAACATAGCTATTTCATGGGGGTATCAATCGCTATAAGTTTTGGGACTAAATTTCGAAAATCCATGCTTCCCACACGGGCAGCTGCGTGTGGTCTGCTGACACTTCTTAAAACCTTCTAATTAATTCGAATACGCACCAGACGGTTAAAAAAAGGTGGTTATTAGAAGAACTTACAACAAAATTATTAAAACACAGACACTTTATTTCGATGAGTGGCATTGCAACGCATGCCGGGTACTCGCTAGTCTATATATATAAAAATGAATGTATGTCTGTATGTCTGTTTGTCTCGTATGCGCTCCCACACCATTCATGCGATTGCAACAAAACTTTGGTGAGTTGTTAGCCACCTACCTGGGCATTTAACTGCGTCATTAAAAAACTTTTCAAATATTTCGTTTTCGGCCGTTGGCCCTTCATTCGTTTTTTTTCTTATACGAGCTTTGTAAAAATTATTTCCGTCTGCGCTCCTACACCATTCGTCTGAATGCGCTAAATCTTGGGTAAAATGTTACAAGCACGCCCACAAAGGTTTGGAAATAATTATAACCGTTTTAAAATATTCCGTTTTGAGCCAGGGGCCCCGTGTTCGTTTTTTCTTATGTGAGCTATATAAATATAGTTTCAAACCGTATGCGCTCCTACACCATTCATGCGATTGCGACAAAACATTGGAGAGTTGTATTCCACAAGCTTGCGCATTTTACTGGGTCATTATAACACTTTTAAAATATTTCGTTTTGGCCGTTGGCCCCAAAATCGTTTTTTTTTCTTATATGAGATTTGTAAACAATAGATTTCGTCTGCGCTCCTACACCATTTATTCGAATACGCTAAAACTTTGACGAGATATTGCGAATATGCCCACAAAGGTTTCTAAATCATTACAACCGTTTTAAAATATTCCGTTTTGAGCCAGGGGCCCCGTGTTCGTTTTTTCTTATGTGAGCTATATAAATATAGTTTCAAACCGTATGCGCTCCTACACCATTCATGCGATTGCGACAAAACATTGGAGAGTTGTATTCCATAAGCTCGCGCATTTTACAGAGTCATTATAACACTTTTAAAATATTTTGTTTTGGCCGTTGGCCCCAAAATGGTTTTTTTTCTCATATGAGCTTTGTAAACTATAGGTTTCGTCTGCGCTCCTACACCATTTATTAGAATACGCTAAAACTTTGACGAGATGTTGCGATCATGCCCACAAAGGTTTCTAAATTATTACAACCATTTTAAAATATTCCGTTTTGAGCCAGGGGCCCATGTTCGTTTTTTCTTAAAGGAGCTATATAAATATAATTTCAAACCGTATGCGCTCCTACACCATTCATGTGATTGCAACAAAACTTTTTTGAAAGGTTGTCCATAAAGTCGCGCATGTTAATGAGTAATTACAATACTTCTAAAATATTCCGTTTTCAGCTGTTGGCCCCAAATTCTTTTTTTTCTTATATGAGCTTTGTACAAAATAATTTCGGTATGCGCTCCTATACCATTCTTCTGAATGCGATAAAACTTTAGTTAGATGTTTTTCCCACGCCCGCAAAGCTTTTCCAATTATTACAACCGTTTAAAATTTTCTGTTTTGAGCCAGGGGCCCCATGTTCTATTTTTCCAATATGAGCTATATAAATATAATTTCAAACCGTATGCGCTCCTACACCATTCATGCGATTGCAACAAAACTTTGTTGAAAGGTTGTCCATAAGGTCGCCCATGTTAATGAGTAATTACAATACTTTTAAAATATTCCGTTTTCAGCCGTTGTTTTCCCAAATTCTTTGTTTTTCTTATACGAGCTTTGTACAAAATAATTTCTGTATGCGCTCCTATATCATTTATCTGAATGCGATAAAACTTTAGTAAAATGTTTTACCCAAGTCCGCAAAGCTTTTCAAATTATTACAACCGTTTAAAATATTCTGTTTTGAGCCAGGGGCCCTATGTTCTATTTTTCCTATATGAGCTATACAAATACAATTTCAAACAGAGCTAATGTGTGGATGGATAGATTTTTAATAAAATACAAATAGCGACATTAAATTGTGTGTGTCACATAGTAATTAGGTTTCTGAAGTAGTTACAACACTTTTAAAATAATCCGTTTTTGGCCGTTGACCCCAAAATCGTTATTTTTCTTATATGAGCTTTGTAAAAAATAATATCCGTATGCACTCCTATACCATTTATCTGAATGCGATACAACTTCAGTAATATGTTTCTCTTTTTTTAATTTTGTGATATAATAAGTAGGTTTCTGAAGTAATACAACAATTCTACAATATTCCGTTTGTGGCCGGGGGCCTTAATTCGTTTTCCACCATTTATTATCTATATAATTATCGTATGCATTCCTATACCATTCATCCGATTGCGATAAAAACTTTGGTGAATTGATATGCGCGCTCCCGCAAATGTTTCTAAATTAGAACAACATTTTACAATATTTCGCATGGGCCGATGTCCTTAAATTCGTTTTTTTTTCTTTAACAAACTTTATCAAAATAATTTCAAACGGAGCTATCAACTCAACCGCCCTTGAACAAATGCCAACAGACATCAATTTGTAGCAAGAGCAGAGAAAACACCTTTTTGCATGTTTAGTGTAGAGAGTATTTTTGTTGTTTTTATTAATAAGCTTGAATTTTGTGACGTATTTTAGAATCGGATATAGCTTTGTAAATGTGTTGTGATTTTGAATAGCAATGATGTAGTAATACATCTATTATATAAGAATGATCTATGCTGACCGTAACTCACAAAGAACCGATACGATTTAAATACGTTCCCATTTTTTAAAACAATCATAGTTTTCTTCTATTATTTTAAGGAACTCGAATCAATGGTAATGCGAAAAATATATTGTATATTCGCTTTAATTTTAATACAATTTTAAGTATTAATAATATTAATTACAAATAAATCTGGAGTAACAACTAAGGAACTATTTTAAACATTTTATATGTGGTTGAAAGTTATGAAAATTAATAAAACAAATTATAATCAATGAATTACACTGTAATCACATTTATCGTGGAAACCAAAACATTTGTTGATTGAAGTGCATTTTTTAAGTACGTTCCAAATATTGCGTAATAAAAGTAAAATTAATTTGTTCTAAATAATAACGCAAATGACCTCAGAACTCAAATTGTCTATTTATTCAATGCAAAAATTTATCTGATTTAATAACCGCGCCTAATAAAATTGATAATGTATTTCCCCCTTCCTAAAAGTAAAATTAATAAATATAATAGATTGCTTTTTAAATTGCTACAATTTAAAAAATGAAATAAAATTGTTGCTTTTTATTTTTAACGTTTAATAAATTTTTACTTTTATTCTTTCCAAAAATATACATTTATGAAATTTATAAATTAGTAAAAAAAAAAAAACTAACCTTTAAATATACTTTTAATACGAAAATGCCGTTTAATGCAATCAGTGCAGCGAAACTACATATCCAAATAGCATCCACTAATGCACTTATCACTCATTTAAATAAGAACAAAGCATTTGAAATGCAAAAAAAATGTTTTTGCGTAAGTAATTGGATTACAATCCCGTGGATGATTTTATTAATTTTTTAAAAAATCTGTTTGGGGGAGGGGGAAGTTGAAAAAAGGAATTTGACAAATAATTTGCCTTCTTAGGTACATATATATGGGGGTTAGGAAATAGGGTGTGTACAATTTTATATCTTTAAATCCAATGATATTACTGTTGTGAAAAATAGATGCTATATTCTCATTTTACGAATTAAGAAAATCAATGACGTTAACACAACGTAAGTACATTTTCAAAAGTATATCCATTAATATCAAAACCCATTCATTTTACAAAGAATTACCAGTTTTGGACCGGGGCCCTATAGTAGTTTTTCTTTCTAATATGAGCTATTTAAATATAATGTCCGTATGAGTTCCTATACTATTCATCTGAATGCGATAAACTTTCAGTGAGTTGTTGTGTGCAGGCCCGCATTAGGTTTCTAAATAAGTGCAAATATTTTACAATATTCCGCTTTGGGCCGGGGGCCTTAAATTCTTTTTTTTTTCTTATATGAGCTATGTAAATATAACGTCAAACAGAGCTATTACATAAGTGGGTGGAATTACATTAAATATAAACTGTGACATTTCATTTTGTATATGTGACTTAATAAATAGGTTTTTGATTTAGTACAAATATTTCACAATATTACTTTTGGGACCGGGGGCCCTAAATTTGTTTATATGTAATAAATGAGTCATATAAATATAATTTCAAACATAGCTATTTCATGGGGGTGTCAATCGCTATAAGTTTTGGGACTAAATTTCGAAAATCCATGCTTCCCACACGGGCAGCTGCGTGTGGTCTGCTGACACTTCTTAAAACCTTCTAATTAATTCGAATACGCACCAGACGGTTAAAAAAAGGTGGTTATTAGAAGAACTTACAACAAAATTATTAAAACACAGACACTTTATTTCGATGAGTGGCATTGCAACGCATGCCGGGTACTCGCTAGTCTATATATATAAAAATGAATGTATGTCTGTATGTCTGTTTGTCTCGTATGCGCTCCCACACCATTCATGCGATTGCAACAAAACTTTGGTGAGTTGTTAGCCACCTACCTGGGCATTTAACTGCGTCATTAAAAAACTTTTCAAATATTTCGTTTTCGGCCGTTGGCCCTTCATTCGTTTTTTTTCTTATACGAGCTTTGTAAAAATTATTTCCGTCTGCGCTCCTACACCATTCGTCTGAATGCGCTAAATCTTGGGTAAAATGTTACAAGCACGCCCACAAAGGTTTGGAAATAATTATAACCGTTTTAAAATATTCCGTTTTGAGCCAGGGGCCCCGTGTTCGTTTTTTCTTATGTGAGCTATATAAATATAGTTTCAAACCGTATGCGCTCCTACACCATTCATGCGATTGCGACAAAACATTGGAGAGTTGTATTCCACAAGCTTGCGCATTTTACTGGGTCATTATAACACTTTTAAAATATTTCGTTTTGGCCGTTGGCCCCAAAATCGTTTTTTTTTCTTATATGAGATTTGTAAACAATAGATTTCGTCTGCGCTCCTACACCATTTATTCGAATACGCTAAAACTTTGACGAGATATTGCGAATATGCCCACAAAGGTTTCTAAATCATTACAACCGTTTTAAAATATTCCGTTTTGAGCCAGGGGCCCCATGTTCGTTTTTTCTTAAAGGAGCTATATAAATATAATTTCAAACCGTATGCGCTCCTACACCATTCATGTGATTGCAACAAAACTTTTTTGAAAGGTTTTCCATAAAGTCGCGCATGTTAATGAGTAATTACAAGACTTTTAAAATATTTCGTTTTCAGCCCTTGGCCCAAAATTCTTTCTTTTTCTAATATGAGCTTTGTACAAAATAATTTCGGTATGCGCTCCTATACCATTTATCTGAATGCGATAAAACTTTAGTAAAATGTTTTTCCCACGTCCGCAAAGCTTTTCAAATTATTACAACCGTTTAAAATATTCTGTTTTGAGCCAGGGGCCCTATGTTATATTTTTCCTATATGAGCTATACAAATACAATTTCAAACAGAGCTAATGTGTGGATGGATAGATTTTTAATCAAATACAAATAGCGACATTAAATTGTGTGTGTCACATAGTAATTAGGTTTCTGAAGTAGTTACAACACTTTTAAAATAATCCGTTTTTGGCCGTTGACCCCAAAATCGTTATTTTTCTTATATGAGCTTTGTAAAAAATAATATCCGTATGCACTCCTATACCATTTATCTGAATGCGATACAACTTCAGTAATATGTTTCTCTTTTTTTAATTTTGTGATATAATAAGTAGGTTTCTGAAGTAATACAACAATTCTACAATATTCCGTTTGTGGCCGGGGGCCTTAATTCGTTTTCCACCATTTATTATCTATATAATTATCGTATGCATTCCTATACCATTCATCCGATTGCGATAAAAACTTTGGTGAATTGATATGCGCGCTCCCGCAAATGTTTCTAAATTAGAACAACATTTTACAATATTTCGCATGGGCCGATGTCCTTAAATTCGTTTTTTTTTCTTTAACAAACTTTATCAAAATAATTTCAAACGGAGCTATCAACTCAACCGCCCTTGAACAAATGCCAACAGACATCAATTTGTAGCAAGAGCAGAGAAAACACCTTTTTGCATGTTTAGTGTAGAGAGTATTTTTGTTGTTTTTATTAATAAGCTTGAATTTTGTGACGTATTTTAGAATCGGATATAGCTTTGTAAATGTGTTGTGATTTTGAATAGCAATGATGTAGTAATACATCTATTATATAAGAATGATCTATGCTGACCGTAACTCACAAAGAACCGATACGATTTAAATACGTTCCCCTTTTTTTAAAACAATCATAGTTATCTTCTATTATTTTAAGGAACTCGAATCAATGGTAATGCGAAAAATATATTATATATTCGCTTTAATTTTAATAAAATTTTAAGTATTAATAATATAAATTACAAATAAATTTGGAGTAACAACTAAGGAACTATTTTAAACATTTTATATGTGGTTGAAAGTTATGAAAATTAATAAAACAAATTATGATCAAAGAATTACACTGTAATCACATTTATCGGGGAAACCAAAACATTTGTTGATTTTAGTACATTTTTTAAGTACGTTCCAAATATTGCGTAATAAAAGTAAAACTAATTAAATTTGTTCTAAATAATAACGCAAATGACGTCAGAACTCAAATTGTCTATTTATTCAATGCAAAAATTTATCTGATTTAATAACCGCGCGTAATAAAATTTATAATGTATTTCCCCCTTCCTAAAAGTAAAATTAATAAATATAATAGATTGCTTTTTAAATTGCTACAATTTAAAAAATTGAAATACAATTTTTGCTTTTTATTTTTAACGTTTAATAAATTTTTAGTTTTATTCTTTCCAAAAATATACATTTATGAAATTTATAAATAAGAAAAAAAAAAAACAACCTAACCTTTAAATATACTTTTAATACGAAAATGCCATTTAATGCAATCAGTGCAGCGAAACTACATATCCAAATAGCATCCACTAATGCACTTATCACTCATTTAAATAAGAACAAAGCATTTGAAATGCAAAAAAATTGTTTTTGCGTAAGTGGATTACAATCCCGTGGATGATTTTATTAATTTCTTTAAAACTCTGTTTGGTGGAGGGGGAAGGTGTAATTCAATAGTTTAATTTGCACATGGCAGCACACTATACGTCTCAAAATGAATTTGATACATATTTTGCCTTCTTAGGTACATATATATGGGGGTTAGGAAATAGGGTGTGTACAATTTTATATCTTTAAATCCAATGATATTACTGTTGTGAAAAATAGATGCTATATTCTCATTTTACGAATTAAGAAAAACAATGACGTTAACAAAACGTAAATACATTTACAAAAGTATATATATGAATATCAAAACCCATTCATTTTACAAAGAATTACCAGTTTTGGACCGGGATCCTATAGTAGTTTTTCTTTCTAATATGAGCTATTTAAATATAATTTCCGTATGAGTTCCTATACTATTCATCTGAATGCGATAAACTTTCAGTGAGTTGTTGTGAGCTGGCCCGCATTAGGTTTCTCTAGAAGTGCAAATATTTTACAATATTCCGCTTTGGGCCGGGGGCCTTAAATTCTTTTTTTTTTCTTATATGAGCTATGTAAATATAACGTCAAGCAGAGCTATTGCATAAGTGGATGGAATTACATTAAATATAAACTGTGACATTTCATTTTGTATATGTGACTTAATAAATAGGTTTCTGATTTAGTACAAATATTTCACAATATTACTTTTGGGGCCGGGGGCCCTAAATTTGTTTATATGTAATAAATGAGTCATATAAATATAATTTCAAACATAGCTATTGCATGGGGGGATCAATCGCTATAAGTTTTTGGACTAAATTTGGAAAATCCATGCTTCCCACACGGACAGCTGCGTGTGGTCTGCTGACACTTCTTAAAACCTTCTAATTAATTCGAATACGCACCAGACGGTTAAAAAAAGGTGGTTATTAGAAGAACTAACAAAAAAATTATTAAAACACAGACACTTTATTTCGATGAGTGGCATTGCAACGCATGCCGGGTACTCGCTAGTATCTATATATTTATATACATGTATCCTAGCTATAAAAGAGAAAAAAAGAAAAGATTAGGAGTGGGCGCAAAACCCAAACAAAACCAAAGAAAAGAAGAATGGCCAGGAAGTGATTTGAAGTAGGCTGCGACTATTCGCACCCGGGTCCCTTTAGACTAAATCCCATCCGGATGTCATTTGTGGTAGATTTTTTAGGCTAAACTGGAGAAGTAAGTTTACAGACGTATATTCCATTCAATTATCTTTTTGTTTGATACCTCATTTTGTCTTACAAACCCAGCAATAATATTTTAAAAAGTTTTTTTAAAATTCAAACCTCTCACTTCTGGTACCCGGGTGCGAATAGCCACTTCGTTTGAAGTAAAATGTAAAAACCCCCAAACAGGAAAAAGGCGTGGAAGGGACGTAATAAAGATTACTTTTGTTAAAGGGATGCTACTTCGGATCGAAGGTGTCACACAAACTGACACAAAGAGTTGCAAAAAAAAATATAAAAAAATACTAATAATAATCTAAACATAAGGCGATGAAAGTCCTATGATAATTTTCGGTGTTGCCCCACTTAGCGAAGCTACAACAGTTCGAGAATCCCTGAGCTAACCACGCAACGCTTCCTTGATCTTGGCGTGTTTCCCACTGTTAACAAGGGTCCAGCCTTTGATGAGCTTCTTCTGGAACCTTTGGGCTCCACATTTTATTGTCCCTATAAAACATTTATGGTCCCGCCTGCATGTGTGGAGCAGACGAAAAATTAACGTTTTTTTGTTTCTTTTTGGTGCGCAATATTTACTTGAAAAATCTAAGTACGTCTTGTGTTCGGGGTATTGTGGGACTCTTTCATTGGAGAGTTGAGGCCTTTTGGTGAATTCTGGGATATCAAAAAGCGAACGGCAGGATTTACCTTTCAAGCCAGCGCAATGTCGGGGCTTAAATAGAAAAAATTGATGTCGTATGCGGCCAGAGGTTCCCGCGCCTGCAGACTTGTGAGTGTAAACAGTTTACAGTGGGTCGGTCGGCTGAAACACTCCATTGTAACCATCCGACCACCTCGCGTGCAGTTCTGTCTCGCCATGCGCACAATCAAACTTCCGTTTACGAGCCTCGAACGGGCTCGCACACACGTGACAAGAGGCGGGTGGGTTCGTGGTTGAGGTTTGTGAGGGGAGGGGGGGGGGTAAAAATCCAAGAATCAAAGACATTTTGTCAAGAGATTCTAAAACATATTTTCAATATTATCTAACCAGCAATGTAGCCCGCAAAACAATGGCGGTCGCAGTGCGTGAACTTTCCATCTACTAAGGTTACTTGAGAAAAGATGCACTCAAGTAACTTACTTTATAAGAATCATGTTACGACCTGGATCGTTAATGAATTCTGGTCTGGCGACACGGCGACTGTGAGATGTTTTGCTAGCGTAATATTGTGGGGTCAGAAGTGAAATTGGTTCGTGTTGAGCAATTAGTGTAGCTGGGTGGGGGTGAACAGACGTAGGGGATAAAAGCTGTGAGCTGGATAGTTGAGTTAGTAGACCCAGGAGGTAGTTGACAGAGAGTAGAGCCAGAGCCAGTAGTGAATACATGAGTTAGTAGAGACAGGAGTAGTAGAGCCAGGAGTAGTAGAGCCAGAGTAGATCGTTAGAGTTAGTGTAGAGTCGAGAGTAGTAATAGAGATAGTAGATTTATTAGAGTCATTGTAGTGTTTGTTGCCTGAGTATGCTGTTTTACTGCGAGATATATTTGTGTAACAAGTGTATAGTTTAGTATATAGTAATAAACACATAATTTACTTTGGACACTATTGTTGGTCATTATTGTGAACCTTGGCGTGACAGAGGATATTCGTCAACCTTGTAGAAGACCCTAGACTATCGAAGTAGACAGTAACGGACTAAACTGCAACATTTGTGAAATTATGACAAATCCCAATTAGTGACCCCCCCCCCCACCCATACTAAGGTTGGCGACCGCACACTTTTTTTTCACGCCCCCTGAACTATATTAGTATTTTAATGTCCAACCCCATTTTAAAGCGCAGATTTGTTACACCCCATTTAAATTGAGACTATATTTCTGTAAACGCAAGAAAATATTACGCAGGGAACACATTTGCGGTTTATTTAAGAATATTATTTCGCGCATTTATCGGGAATTTTATCTAATGAATCCAGCGCCATCTGGCTGGTAGCGTCAGTGTCATTTTTACATATAGACAATTAAGTATCTTGATGGTTTTAAGTCATGTGTTGGCTATTCATATTTCTTGAGAGTGCGCGCCTAAATCCCTTTAACTGGCATTAAAGAATTTGATGGCCACTTTGGCACTTACTCGCTCCCTATGTGTTCGCACATGATTTTAACACCGCACTTGTCTCTTGACCTCGTAACTGGCCCCTCACATAACTCAACCAATCACAACTAGCCGCTCACATAACACGACCAATCACAACTGTCGCCTCACATAACCCGACCAATCACAACTGGCCATCACACAACCAGACCAATCACAACGGACCCCTCACATAACCCGACAAGTCAAAACTGGCCCCACACATAACCCGTCCAATCACAACTGGCCCTCACATAACCCGACCAATCACAACTCGCCCTCACATAACTGGACCATTCATAACTGACCTCTCACATTGCCCGACCAATCACAT
This sequence comes from Omphiscola glabra, assembly GCA_964017045.1. Lineage (NCBI taxonomy): Eukaryota > Metazoa > Mollusca > Gastropoda > Lymnaeidae > Omphiscola > Omphiscola glabra. The sequence goes on from OZ024800.1 coordinate 14,891,094, forward strand.
TCGGTCCCTCACATAACCCGACCAATCACAATTGTCCCTCACATAAACCAACCAATCACAACTGACCCCTCGCATGATCCGACCAATCACAACTGGCCCTGACAAAACTGTTCACCAATCACGATCAACAAGCAATACAATTGGGCTCACAAAACAAGTTCATAAAGGTGTCTAAATAATTTGCCCCCTTTCCGAGTGTATTCTTCAATGCTTTTCAGTGGTATTTGTTTTCATAAAGTCTTATTGAGATAAACTCGATTTTCCTGTAGTATGTATTCCTGAATAGTTGTCTCAGCTTTGTATGTGTTTCATATCGCCTTATAACCTATATGCATTGCTATGTTTCTATGTTCACTTTTGCAGTCATTTTTATCACTGTGCTATGGTGCCGCAATATGAAATAGTTTCTTTACAAATGTCAGCGAATAAGCCGTTAATCACCCTGGGATTATGGTTTTTGTTGGGGGAAAAATTTGGGGGGGGGGGGGGGGTTTGCTGCGGATTCCCTTTTTTTTCTTGGCTTAAAATTTTATAGATGCACGTCTGCAAACGTCACGTGTACATATGTTACATGTGTATATATTGAATATGTACAACCGATATAAAATCCTTTGCCAAAAAAATTTTCAGTATCAACATTTAAGTTTTATGTAGAGCCGAATCGTTGCACACGCGGTCATCTAGCTCACACACGCAGTCATCTGGCTCACACACGCAGTCATCTGGCTCAGACACAGTCACCTGGCCCACACACGCAGTCATCTGGCTCACACACGACGTCATCTGGCTCACACACAGTCACCTGGCTCACACACGCAGTCATCTGGCTCACACGCAGTCATCTGGATCACACGTGCAGTCATCTGGATCACACGTGAAGTCACCTGGCTCACACACGCAGTCACCTGGCTCGCACACGCAGTCACCTGGCTCACACACGCCGTCATCTGGCTCACACACGCAGGCACCTGGCTCACACACGCAGTCACCCTGCCTCACACACGCAGTCACCTGGCTCACACACGCACCCTCATCCTTGTGGCAATAACGTTGTGTGCACTCACACCAACAGTTGAAATCACTGGTCTCAGAGCTCCCTCTACTACTTTAGTTTGTTAAACGAAATGGGTTTTGGCCCCTGAACTTTTTTTTTTACTTTTATCTGTTTTGTTGTAGTTTTTTGTTGTTGTTTTTTTCTTGAGTGGGTGGTGTCAGCGGGGGGTGGGGTGTGTGGGTGTAGGGGGTGGTTCTGAAATATTACAGCTGATTTTCACTTGACCAGTTACACTTTATCCGATTCCGGTCAATAGTGCTGCGACCTTCAGAAACTTCCTTACCTACGATCAGAAATAAAGTTTTCATGAAAAATATGTCAGGAGTTCTATCTTTGCGGCGCTAAAAAATATGATCTCTTCGGGTGAGAAAAAAACAAGTCCCGTCCACCCCTTTCCTTTTACGTTTACTGACTTTCAACCAATCCCTCTGAAGGTTTTAATGTATTCATGCGATGTAGAGGACGTATTGGCAGGTGAAATCCCCTCGTCCTCATATGAAACCAACGCGACCGACGGGACGTAAACAAAAGATGGACCTCGCGTTTCACACGACTACCCCGGTAGCGTTTTTTACCGTCCCAAGCCTAACACGTTTCAAAATTCTCCGTAAACGATACGGTCGTATGTCTCAACCGATACCTTGATACGGCTCGGGCCGATTCTGTGATATTTTAAGATCGATACCGCGAAAAGGACCAGACAGATACCACACCGTCATAAGTCTGAACCTATACGTAGATATGTCTAGATCGATACGGTCGTATGTCTCAACCGAATACTTGATACGGCTCGGGTCGATTCTGTGATATTTTAAGATCGATACCGCAAAAAGGACCAGCCAGATACCACACCGTCATAAGTCTAAACCTATACGTAGATATGTCTAGATCGATACTGTCATATGTCTCAACCGATACCTTGATACGGCTCGGGCCGATTCTGTGATATTTTAAGATCGATACCGCGAAAAGGACCAGACAGATACCACACCGTCATAAGTCTGAACCTATGCGTAGATATGTCTAGATCGATACGGTCGTATGTCTCAACCGATAACTTGATACGGCTCGGGCCGATTCTGTGATATTTTAAGATCGATACCGCAAAAAGGACCAGACAGATACCACACCGTCATAAGTCTAAACCTATACGTAGATATGTCTAGATCGATACGGTCGTATGTCTCAACCGATACCTTGATACGGCTCGGGCCGATTCTGTGATATTTTAAGATCGATACCGCAAAAAGGACCAGACAGATACCACACCGTCATAAGTCTGAACCTATACGTAGATATGTCTAGATCGATACTGTCATATGTCTAAACCGATACCTTGATACGGCTCGGGCCGATTCTGTGATATTTTTAGATCGATACCGCAAAAAGGACCAGACAGATACCACACCGTCATAAGTCTAAACCTAGACGTAGATATGTCTAGATCGATACTGTCAAATGTCTAAACCGATACCTTGATACGGCTCGGGCCGATTCTGTGATATTTTAAGATCGATACCGCAAAAAGGACCAGACAGATACCACACCGTCATAAGTCTAAACCTAGACGTAGATATGTCTAGATCGATACGGTCGTATGTCAAAACCGATAACTTGATACGGCTCGGGCCGATTTTGTGATATTTTAAGATCGATACCGCAAAAAGGACCAGACAGATACCACACCGTCATAAGTCTGAACCTTATACGTAGATATGTCTAGATCGATACGGTCGTATGTCTCAACCGATACCTTGATACGGCTCGGGCCGATTCTGGGATATTTTAAGATCGATACCGCAAAAAGGACCAGACAGATACCATACCTCATATGTCTAAACCTATGCGTAGATATCTCTAGATCGATACCGTCATATGTATAAACCGATACCGTCATTTGTCTGAACTGAAGTGCGATCTCGTGAAATTAAACGGATTTTTTTGCCTACACATTTTTTTTTTGTTTCAAACATGCGCCTCAACATTAACACAGCTACGGTTGATATAGGGAATGTGGTGTAAACTAAATGCTTCTCAAAATGAGACGAATCAACCTCCTAATTGTTTCATTTGATTTTATAACATTACAAAGTTTCAACTTAATGGAAATTAATGTAATCATTTCAACTCAAATCTTGAGATTTGGCCCTGAACAAAGATTAAGACTAGATTTATTAAAAGCTTTTTTTAAAAAAAAAACCAACCAAAAAAAAACAAAAAAAACAGGAAGCTCTTGTTAGATTGAGAACCACTGCTCGAACAGCTCTTTCCTCCGTCACGTACGTCTGCAGCAGTTCCACTAAACTTCCCGAATGTCGCCTCCGATGTAAACAGTCACGTGGTGATGGCACGTTTTTTCGCGAGATCTCGGAAGCCTGGGCTTGATGTACGAGTGACGTAGATTTACGGCCGTTTGCAGTTATGATCCGGGGGGCCTTTAAACGGTGAGCCCGTTTTTATATGAAAATTGTGGCATTTTTATTTCACACGTGGGTACCTTAATACCGCCAGGCGCAGGGGTTTGTGCTCGAGTAAAAGTCGGGCGGAGCTTGGAATTATAAACTCGCGCGGGGCTCGGTTTACGCTGGGATCCTGGCATTCTAAACATAAGCTTCACTAAACATTGTGGTACTCCGCCGTGACGTGCACCATAAAAGAGTGGAGAGGAAAACGCGAGAGGGAGGGAGGTAAAGGGGGGCGAGGGCCGGCTGTTCTTTATCATTCATCGTATTGGCAAATGGGATAACAGGTTTCAGGCAAAGATATTATATATATTTATTTTTTTTTAAATAATAAAAATGATAAGTTTCACTTCGCATTTGATGTTTATAAAACTACCACAAAATTTAATTTGCAAAGAAAAGTGAAGGCAATTTATTTTTTATTTTTGTATCAGTTTCATAAAATACTGCTAATAATTCAACACAAAACACTTCTTCTATAAAATATTAAGGGCCCACGATCTATGCATTGATCATGCTGGCTCCTATGTATGTAGAGGGATTTGCAATGTTTCTGTGCCTGGTGTTTAACAGTGCGCATATGATAATATCATAGTGCACTTCATATGACGAGACATTTTTGTTTTAAATTTATATTTTAAAAAAAATAATAATTTGTAAGTTTGTAATTTTTTTTTATTTGATCCGTTAGATTGTGTACAGAGGATCAGCTTTTTAAATAGAAACACAGCAACATATTCGATTGATAGTTTTTGACAAAATCTAAATTTCATTCTTGCTATATTACATTTTTGGAACATTTGCCCCTTTTAAGTTGCTGCGTCTACACACCTCTGTAAATGTCTTTAAGCCTCTGGAAATGCCTCCACGCCTCTGGAAATGCCTCCAAGCCTCTGGAAATGCCTCCAAGCCTCTGGAAATGCCTCCACGCGTCTGGAAATGCCTCCACGCCTCTGGAAATGCCTCGACGCCTCTTCCTCCCGATACGCCTCTAAATCTTCCTGGACATTTCGTAATTCTTTATCTGTTGCAATCGGCGCGATTTTGTAACGCCGACACGTCAACGTGCCGCAACGCGCCGCACCGCACAGCAAAACGGGACAGGTGCGCATGGTCGACATTTCCCGGCCAGTCAGTTCTTATCTGCGTCAGATAATCTTGCACGCCGTAATGCGCTTATCTGCGTTCACGGGGACAATCATCATCGAAGTGTTCTGTTTATCGGGCGTCCGTTATCCCCGACTGCACGTGCTGCCAATCGCGACCGGAGGCCTCGAGTGGGCGTGACCGGTACATGTCACGCGCTGATAAACTGATTGTCTTATAGACAAGGCCTCATCAGCGTTAAACTGCCGGACACGCAGAAAAATGCAGGCCGTCTGGGGGTCGTAGGATTCTTTCACTTGAACTGGACATGTTTTATTCTCGAGAAGAAATCAGGACTGTTTTAATACATGTGTTCAATGTCAACCTATCAACGTATCAACATATCCCATTGGTCGTGTGTACATAAAGCGTTTAAAGGCTTGCGTTCAAATATTGTTACAAACGAGAAGCAAGGTGTTGTAACACGTCTTATTTGTCTTCCGAGAGTCGTTTATAAGCTCACTGTCATCTCTGAGGTCACCCTAACCTCGCACTTCACGCCTAACAGGTGTAGGTCAGTGAAAACCCCGGTTCCTAATGGTTGAGAAGAGAAGTTTCCTGGTTCGTGCATTGAGCCTGTGGAGAAAGTGGAGCTTAGAAAAGTGCATTGAGCCTGTGGAGAAAGGGGAGCTTAGAAAAGTGCTTTGAGCCTGTGGAGAAAGTGGAGCTTAGAAAAGTGCATTGTGCCTGTGGAGAAAATGGAGCTTAGAAAAGTGCATTGAGCCTGTGGAAAAAGTGGAGCTTAGAAAAGTGCATTGGGTCTGTGGAGAATGTGGAGCTTAGAAATATGCATTGAGCCTGTGGAGAAAGTGGAACTTAGAAAAGTGCATTGAGCCTGTGGAGAAAGTGGAACTTAGAAAAGGGCATTGAGCCTGTGGAGAAAGTGGAGCTTATGAACATGCATTGTGCCTATGGATAAAGTGGAGCTTATGAACGTGCATTGAGCCTATGGAGAAAGTGGAGCTTATGAGCGTGCAGTGAGCCTGTGGAGAAAGTGGAGCTTATGAACGTGCATTAAGCCTGTGGAGAAAGTGGAGCTTATGAACGTGCATTAAGCCTGTGGAGAAAGTGGAGCATAGAAACCGGCAATTTGAGAGATGAAAAAAGCATGTGTTTTTCAAAGGCAAGGACCAAATATGAACAGAGTCAAACAATATCTTGGGAACAAAAACAATTCTTCAATTTCTCGGTGTACCAAATCACCCGATTATCACATTAGTAACTGACCACGGAGGTTCTCAGGCATAATTTTAAGCTCTTTACTTTTTCGGCACCGAAATCCACTTTGGTCGACGATCGTGCAGGTGCTCTCAGTGGATGCGGGTGCTCTCAATGGATGCAGGTGCTCTCAATGGATGCAGGTGTTCTCAATGGATGCAGGTGCTCTCAATGGATGCAGGTGCTCTAAATGGATGCAGGTGTTCTCAATAGATGCAGGTGTTCTCAATAGATGCAGATGTTCTCAATGGATGTAGGCGCTCTCATTGGATGCAAAAAGTAAAGTCAATGTCTTAAGTCACAAATAAATTATACAATTAAAGTTTATTTGATTCGGCATTGATCAGCAGTAAATATATGGGTATTGACCAGCATGGCAGTAAATATATGGGTATTGACCAGCATGGCAGTAAATATATGGGTATTGACCAGCATGGCAGTAAATATATGGGTATTGACCAGCATGGCAGTAAATATATAGGTATTGATCAGCATGGCAGTAAATATATGGGTATTGACCAGCATGGCAGTAAATATATAGGTGTATATGACGTGACAACCTGCGATATGATTGACGTGACACCATGTTATATGATTGACGTGATAACATGTTACATGATTGACGTGACCACATGTTAAATGATTGACCTTACCACTTGTTATATGATTGCCATGACCACATGTTATATGATTGACCTGACACCATGTTATAAGATTTACGTGACCACATGTTATAAGATTGACGTGAAAACAAGTTATATAATTGACGCGAAAACATGATGCTTGATTGACGTGCACGTGGTCATGACCACATGTTATATGATTGACGTGACCACATGTTATATGATTGACGTGGCCACATGTTATATGATTGACGTGACCACATGTTATATGATTGCCGTAACCACATATTATATGATTGACGTGACCACATGTTATATGATTGACATGACAACATGTTATATGATTGACATGACAACATGTTATATGATTGACGTTGTATGGCATCCTTCCGTCTTCACGAGACGATGGAGTAGCTATATTGTAATCCTACACCTCGACGAGTGGCCCACTAGGCCAATCCTGGAATGACAATCTCGTCCGCATTTCACGCAGGAGAATGATGATTCCTGGTTAATTTTGGCATTCCGTGCTGTTCTTTTTCTTGCAAGGGCTTCGTTCCGCACATCTTCTGCCCTTTTCACTCCTTCGTACACTGCCGTTCGCCAGCTGGAACGTTGTTCGGCAATGATCTCCCATTTGTTGACTTCAGTGTTCGCTTCCTTCATGCTCTTTTTGCAAACGTCCATATATCTCAGGCGAGGCCGTCCAATAAGTCTTGTCCCTTCTGCCAACTCTCCATACAACAGCATCTTTGGAATACGGCCTTCCTCCATTCTCCTTACATGGCCTAACCAGCGAAGGCGCTTCTTGCTAAGAGTGGAGAATATGCTACACATTTTGGAACGTGATTGACTTGACCACGTGTTATATGATTGACGTAACCACATATTATATGATTGACGTGACCACATGTTATATGATTGACATTACAACATGTTATATGATTGACATGACAACATGTTATATGATTGACGTGACCACATATTATATGATTGACGTGACCACATGTTATATGATTGACATGACAACAGGTCATTTGAGTGACGTGACAACATGTTATATGATTGACGTGACAACATCCAGCGATGTAATAAATGTTTAAAGAACGGGCAAATGTTATTTTATTTAGTACTTTAATAGTGTCGTAGAGGTCTTAATGGAGAAAAAACATCTACAGTCTACAGCAACGGTTCTCAACCTGTGGATCACGACCCCATGGGGGTCGAACGACCCTTTACCAGGGGTCGCCTAAGATCATCGAAAAACACATATACTCTACAGTTATGAAGTAGCAAAGATTATAATTTTCTGGCTTGGGGCCGCCACGACGTGAGGAACTGTATAAATGGGTCGCGGCTTTGGAAAGGTTGAGAACCACTGGTCTAAAGCATTCGTATTGCCCACTCGTGTCACATAACTGCTAACCACTTGCCTCCTCATATACTCGTCCTCTATCTTATAGTTCAACTCTCGCACTCTTACACCATTCTGTATGGAAAGTCACTGTCACAAACGACTTACAACGGCACCACACAATAGTTGACTTTCTAACTATCGTTTGCTCCTTCCTTTTTCAATACTAATACAGGGGACGATTTCGTTACCGTAACCATTTACGTTTAGCTATCATCTTACATCAACATACAATAGCGTTTCTCAACCTGTGGATCGCGACCCCTTTCGGGGTCGAACGAACCTTACACAGGGGTCGCCTAAGATCATCGGAAAACACATATTTATGAAGAAGCAATGAAAATCATTTTATGGTTGGGGGTCACCACAACATAAAGTACTGTATTAAAGGGTCGTGGAATTAGCAAGGTTGGGAACCACTGACCTACGACATACAACTAACCAATTATTTTCGTTGTGCCTGTAAGAAATTGGCCTAATGAACTCCCCCCCCTCAACCGTCCCCACCCCGCACATTGTTCACCACAACAGCTCCACAACTTTATGTGTTCGTAGCTCGCGCCCTCGCAAATTCTCCCTTCAATTACCTTCCTCGCGGAGCCGGACGGCCATAAAGCCGGACACGATGCCGTACATCAAACTCGCATTCTGATTACTACTTGTTCGCTCACGGCTCGAGATGACATGCTATTCTCCTCGCTTGCCCCGGTCCACTTTACGTCTGTGGGGGGTGGGGGTGGTTGTTGTTTTGGGGGGGGGGGGGTTGAGGAGGTCTAAGGGGGGTGGGAGAGGTCGACCCGAGGGGGACGTGTAGGGACGCTGAAATATATGTCAATTAAAACTGTGTGCTAATAATTGTATTAATCCAGGCGCCGTAAATTTACGCCAATATAAAATTAGCATGCGGCGCGAAACGTTTAGTTTAATTTTTTATGTATATATATACCATATAATATAGCTTGAGAATTAATGACATGATCGCTGGGGGGGGGAAGAGATACGATGGTGTATTGATTTACACTACACAAGAAAAAGGAAATGATGTCATTTACACTTTCCACCAACTAAACATGAAGTGATGATATTATTTACAAGAAATAAATATGAGATGATATTAGTATGACACGAAATATCGCCGTTACACCAACTGTCATTATTACACCAAATATCTTTATTACACCAAATGTCATTACTGCACCAAATGTCACTATTACACCAAATGTCATTATTACACCAAATGTCATTATTACACCGAAGCAAGAGTTATTCTTTGGACATAAAAGTGTCGTATGGCTTTGACAGACGTTAGAGCAATAAACATTTCCTTCAATTTAAAACATTTTCCTTTGAAGAAGAAAGAACACGATCACGTGGTTGAAAAACTAAGCCAACGACATTTAGTTAATCTCAAAACTATTAAGGACCCTTCAAAATGGCAGAAAGAAAGATGTTCGACAATTTTTTTTATAATGAATTTAATTTTAAACAAATTAATTTGACATCGTACGTAACTTTTAAGAATAAAATGTTGAATGCAATATGATATGGTAATGTTTTTTTGTTTTTTTTAATTAACAAGGATGTACCCTAGGTGACAACATATGTTAACTGTTACAATGAAATCAAGGTAATGCTCAACACGGGAGATTCGGCTCTTGGAATGTTGACATCTGCATGGAGATTGAGCAACACGACCCTTTCACAGAGGTCGCCTAAGACCACCTGAAAACACATATATACTTACAGTTATAAAGTATCAACGAAAATAAATTTGTTGTCGGGGGTCGCCACAACATGAGGAACTGTATTAAAGGGTCGCGGCATTAGAAAGGTTGAGAACCACTGGTTTAAAGCGTGGGCTCCTCTAGTGATCGAATGCCAGGTGCCGGTAGACCAACCAGGATGTTTGGTGAACAAACGTCATATCTGAAAGTATTCCAGATCATATGAATACGAGGCATACATAGAGTCTCCTATGGGCAGAGACGAATCTCCAAAGACGAACTGAGGCGCTGATCGAGGGTATCAACCCCAGCAACGACCGCCCCAGGTGATGGACTGGTCATGTTTGCAGAGTGACACCAAGCTCACTCCACAGCACTAGGATGGAAGAGGCCGTGGAAGGACCCACCCACCCCCACCAACCCCCACACACACACAAATATAGAAGGATCTACGGAATATACACCCGACTCCGCAAAGACATATTCCACTAAAGCAGCCGATCGACCGGAAGTAGTGTTCCCTGTCTGTTGACGGAACCAGTCGGCGCAAAAGCCACGAGTGGTGTTCCCTGTCTGTTGACGGAACCAGTCGGCGCACAAGCCGGGAGTGAATGAGATGACTGGGGATAGAACTCTTCTAAAAAATGTGCAAAGTCTTCTTTGAACTAAAACACACGTACAGAATTATGGGTGTAAACCCCTCTGAAACAGCCCAAATTCTCAATAGACCAAATTCTCAATAGACCAAATTCCAAATAGACCAAATTCCCAATAGACCAAATTCTCAATAGACCAAATTCTCAACAGACCAAATTCTCAATAGACCAAATTCTCAATAGACCAATATCTCAATAGACCAAATTCTCAATAGACCAAATTCTCAATAGACCAAATTCTCAATAGACCGAATTCTCAATAGACCAAGTTCTCAATTGTGCAATCTAACATCTTCAGAAATAACGCAAACATGTGTACCTGAAAATGTTACACTCTGGGCGCCCAGTTGAGGACTAGCGGGGGGGAGTAAATCACTTTATTTTAATGGCGCCACTGGCAGCAGAGATCAGATCACATTTGTCACATGTCAGATGTAACAATAAAATGGCGCACTTCCTATAGATGTGTAAGAGTGATAACTCCGACGCCAAAGTCTTGCAAAGGACTTTTGGGAAATCAGAAAATTTCAAAGTTGTCTGTGAATATCTTGTTAGCCCTCCAAGTGCAAGACAACAAATCCCACAACTGGACAAGGTGCGATGCTACTGCTCGATCCAATCAATTTTCAGTAACATTTAGTGGTGACTGAGACATTTTAAATTTCTTACAAATGGTGTTCCACGTACTGGCACAGGTCCGCGAGTCTTACGTTGCCGGTCCCCACAATTTGAATATTTATGCTAAAAAAAAAAAAAATTATGATTATCAATCTGGCATGTCTCCGGTGAAATTCCGAAAGTTATCCACACGCTTGTTTAACCTAAAAGTTTGGGGAACGCAGCTCTACCGAATTCGTCGTGTTACATCTTTCTCAAACATTACAATTACAAAGTCCAGCAACGATATTTGATGAGAATGACTTCTGTTATTTTGTTTACTCCTTAACATGTTATCTTTCACTATGAGGCGTATTTCTATTCATTTTATTTGTTTCACGTATCTTGCAATAAAGTGTTTTGTTTTTTTTAATATAAAACACTCTTCGGGTATTTTAAGTATAAATAACATGTAGAAATTCTTCCCTGAAAAAATGCACAGCTAAACAGCGCGTATATGTCAAAAGCACATAGTTATTAAGTGCACACGGAAGAAATCGCTGCATGTACACACAAAAAAGGTCATGTGGTAGGCGCAACCACCTAGTTACAAATATAAATGGAACATTACGAGAGCAATATTCTTGGAATCTAAATGGAGAAATATATTTTTGAGAAAGCTTTTTTTTTTTTAAAAAAATTTAACAAGTCTAAATTGAAGACATAAAGGAGACGTTCGTGTATAGCAGTGAAAGTTACAGAACCTAGCTTACTGGAGTGAGTGCACGGACGCCTCATTTTGGGGGAAATAGTAATTTAAAGGAACCGGAAGGGGGGGGGGGCAGATTTATTTCTGACTCAACTAAATACAAACTGGTGTCAGGAACACGACAGCTTGACCGGGGGATAGATCTACCGGCGATATACGACCGAATTGAATTGACAAAAGACAATTTGAACTCGGCGTAAATCTTGCAGTGGTCAAGGTCATGCCGGTTTAACGCCACTACTCAGGAGAGTCGGACGACAACTCTTCATGGAACAGTTGGTCAGCCGCATTCTGGCGACCTGTCTTACCGACCAAAACTAGATTAGTATTATCATTAAGGGTGGTTTTATATAGCACAGTACCCCAGCCCGGGGCTAGGCTCACTGAGCTTCACATAAAAATTAGCAATCACAGAAAAAACATTTGTTAAAAAGCTTGACCTCAACCACCCACCTACTATCTCCCCCTGTCTGGCCATGGACAGCACCCAGCAGCATCGAGCGTTGTGTATCAATTAGAAAAGGGTGGGGGGGGGGGTGTGAGAATGAGTCGGTATAGTATAGTTTGAAAAGATGGTTGTTGAGGGCAGTTTTGAAGGCTGGGCTTGGGGTGGTCGTTACACTGCGGATGTGTAATGGCAACATTTATATCATCCAAAAAATGTCTCTAAATTCTGGCGATATATGTTTAGTCCTCGTCTTGCTCAACATTATATCGACATTTGTTTTAAAAACATCCGATACTTTATTTTAACATCCGATACTTTATTCTAACATCCGATACTTTATTCTAACATCCGATACTTTATTTTAACATCCGATACTTTATTTTAACATCCGATACTTTATTCTAACATCCGATACTTTATTCTAACATCCGATACTTTATTCTAACATCCGATACTTTATTTTAACATCCGATACTTTATTTTAACATCCGATACTTTATTTTAACACCCGACACTTTTTTTTTTTTTTTTTTTTAAATCTGGCCACATATACCCGATAGTTTCTCAAAATTCATGCCAAAATATTAAATCGCCCGCGACCATCTCGATTTGTTTTGTTTTTTTTTTTTAAATCCTTGGTTAACTGTCCAGAATATTTTATTTAATTAAGACTTAACGGTTTTTTTTTGGTTGTTTCTTGTCATGGAATTTTAAGGAATATTTTTTGACGCATCAATAAATATTAATTTATTTTGAAGAATTGGATCATTGAATGACTTATATGACTGTGGTGATTTAAGCTATACACATTGAAAGTGTTTTATTGTCACGTTGTGCACAGTGAAAGTGTTTTATTGTCACGTTGTGCACATTGAAAGTGTTTTATTGTCACGTTGTGCACAGTGAAAGTGTTTTATTGTCACGTTGTGCACATTGAAAGTGTTTTATTGTCACGTTGTGCACAGTGAAAGTGTTTTATTGTCACGTTGTGCACAGTCAAAGTGTTTTATTGTCACGTTGTGCACAGTCAAAGTGTTTTATTGTCACGTTGTGCACAGTGAAAGTGTTTTATTGTCACGTTGTGCAGAATGAAAGTGTTTTATTGTCACGTTGTGCAGAGTGAAAGTGTTTTATGGTCACGTTATACACGATGAAAGTGTTTTATTGTCACGTTGTACACGATGAAAGTGTTTTATTGTCACGTTATACACGTGAAAGTGTTTTATGGTCACGTTATACACGATGAAAGTGTTTTATGGTCACCTTATACACGATGAAAGTGTTTTATTGTCACGTTATACACGATGAAAGTGTTTTATTGTCACGTTATACACGATGAAAGTGTTTTATGGTCACGTTGTACACGATGAAAGTGTTTTATTGTCACGTTGTACACGATGAAAGTGTTCTTGGCTTTACATATTTTCAAAGAAGAGAAGCGCAGCCGCGCCTCTTATACCCACAATGTCCTTGTTATGTCCTTGTTATGTCCTTGTTATGTCCTTGTTATGTCCTTGTTATGTCCTTTTTATGTCCTTGTTATGTCCTTGTTATGTCCTTGTTATGTCCTTGTTATGTCCTTGTTATGTCCTTGTTATGTCCTTGTTATGTCCTTGTTATGTGCTTGTTATGTCCTTGTTATGTCCTTGTTATGTCCTTGTTATGTGCTTGTAATGTCCTTATTATGTCCTTGTTATTTCCTTGTTATATCCTTGTTATGTCCTTGTTATGTCCTTGTTATGTCCTTGTTATGTCCTTGTTATGTGCTTGTTATGTCCTTGTTTTATGTTTGACATTTAAGGATTCCTCATCAACATACCATGGACGCATACTTGACATTTCGATAAATACATTTTTTCTTCAACAAATTAAAGTAAATCCTTTTTTTTTTTTTACTTCTAAATAAATACAATTTATTTTACAAGTTTCTTTGACCATATGCAGACACATGATAACGTGTTACTGTTATTACATTGTGTGTCACATGAACGGTTACCGGAAATTTGTTTGAAATAAATTTCGTCGACGGAAAATTGATCGACGGACGTATGATCAAATAGAAATTTGGTCGAACGGAAGTTTGGTCGAAATTTTTATTTTCAATTCACACGTTAAAATGTTCGTCTAATTTCTTTTTGAACGCACTATGCTATATAATAAAAAAAAATAATGGCCAAAAATTCGACCGATCTTCCGTTCGATCAATTTTGAGTCAAGAAATTTCTTTCAAACAAATTTCCGGATGCGCATATGAACACGTGACAATGTCGTCTATAAGATTGACACAAAGCTGCATGCTGGGAAACCTTATGAATCACAACTTCCACAAGTCACATTCTGAATTATAAGTGGATGAACTAAAGCAATGTGTGTGGGTGGGGGAGGTGGAGAGAGAGAGAGACATAGAGAAGGAGATAGAGAAAGGGATCGAGCAAAAGAGAGAAAAATTAATAGATCAAGAGATAAAAAAAGAGAAAATGAGAGAGGGGGGAAGGGTAGAGAAGAAGTGAGAAAAGAGAGATTAAGGAAGAGAGAGAGAAAGAAATAAAGAGAGAGAAAAAATATAAAAGAAAGAGAGAGGGAGAGAGAGAGAAAGATAGAGAGAGAGAGAACGTGAGAGAAAGAGAGAGAGAGAAAAGTAGAGAAAGATAGAGTGAGAGAGCGAGAGAGAGAGAGAGAGAGAGAAAGGGAGAAAAAGATAGAGTGAGAGAGCGAGAGAGCGAGAGAGATATCAAGAGGGAGAAACAGAGAGAGAGAGAGAGAGAGACAGCAGTTACATTTGTTAAATTCTGTTTTGATGGGTAGCGCCGAATCCAACACGGCTTGCAATTTCAACTGATCTAATTTCCTTTATTGAATTAATATAGTTAAGGCTGTTTACTTTTTTGTTTTTTGTTGTTCAGTTGTTTTGTTTTACAACTGCAGCCACATTGCCACCGCCAACAAAGAGTTGAAAGGAGAGTAAAAATTAGAGTCAGTTGCTCGCTTTCATCCCTTTTTTTGTCCCAGGGTACGCAGCCAGCCCTCCACCCCTACCTCCACCCCCCTTCCCTCAATCCATCCTTCCACCAGCCTGTGTTAAAGTTTTTATCAGTCTATCCCATCGAATCTCACAGGGAAGCGTGAAAACGGCCCATAACCCCGTCGGCCGCTGGCCAAGCTGTGGAATATTGGGCCCATAAATAAAGGGCCCTGTGGGAAGATCCTGCTGGTTCAATTGATCTAAAAGTCATCGCTAACCGTAAACCACGTCATAATAATGTGTCAATGACACGAGTGCTTTCTCCGAGGGCGAGTGTTGGCTCAGGGTTGGGATAAGATCAAATAAGGAGATAAACCGAGAACTGCATGAGGGTGGATGTGTTGGCGCAAGTGGGGGTGGAGGATTGACTGGGAGGGGGAAGATACCAGAGAAAAAGAGAGAGAGGGAGAGAGAAACCTTAAGAATAAAGCAAGCATTTAAACGGACAGATGGATAGATAAAAGGATAGATTGACATGTCGGAGGCACTAATCTGATGAAGAAAGTTGCACACGGAAGGCATTAACAATTGCTCTTGTAAAGACGGGACCACTTCACACCAACGACAACAAGAAAACAACAACAAAATACCGCAGTACAACACAGTCATGGCCTTAAGTATCAGTACCTTCGTGAAGTACGTTGTTAGTTTTATACAGGGATTAGCAGCAGGCCGTTCTTTTTGTGTGGCCGCGCTTCACTCCAACTCTGGACGAATTTCTGACAGCTCCAACTCAACTCTGAGCTCCGGCAAAATTAAAAAGAAGAGGCGTGGTGGTAGAGAGGGCGGGGGAAGCTAAGTGTTAAAGGAATGTGTTTCTTATTGTCACTAACCCTACGTATTAACTTGGAACTAGTAGAGCAAGTACCACCCAAAATAGCCGGTAGATATGTTCGGCAACATAGATGTTAGAAGAGTAGGGAACACATAGCCGGTAGATGAGTTCGGCAAAATAGATGTTAGAAGAGTAGGGAACACATAGCCGGTACATGAGTTCGGCAACATAGATGTTAGAAGAGTAGGGAACACATAGCCAGTAGATATGTTCGGCAACATAGATGTTAGAAGAGTAGGGAACACATAGCCGGTAGATGAGTTCGGCAACATAGATGTTAGAAGAGTAGGGAACACATAGCCGGTAGATATGTTCGGCAACATAGATGTTAGAAGAGTAGGGAAACATAACTACTAGCAAAGTGGGGAAAAACTGGTAGTAAAAAAAAAGTGGGGCAACCGAGCTGGGAAAACAAATGTGGGGCAGCATTGATGTTGAAAGACCAGAAAGTCAATTTTGATAAATTAATCTTTAAAAATAATAAGTTACAAATGATTAATCAATATTAAGTGAATGTATTAGATTCTTGGAGCTTGGAGCAGTATTAAATGTTACTGGCAGTCGTATTTCAGGTCCGCCCATGGGTTTACTCAAAGTCAAGCACAACCACCCACGCTCAACCACCCCCACGCATAACCGCTCCCAAAATCTCATCACATTCAAACGTATCTTCCACATCCACACTGTTATCATCATAACATTCACAATAACTGATTTCTATCATTTTCACGTCAAATAAAACCCCCTCTCTCCCAATGTTCCATCTCAAAATGATGATTTCACCAATCAGCGACGATTTCCTACTCAAATTTGGGACATATTCTTTTGACCTTGAATTTTTCTGGTCTCATGCGCTATCACCATTAACCTGGAAAACGCATCTTTGAGATGCAAGACAACTAATTTGCAAACTGACCTAAATCTGCAACCAAGAAATATAATGTGATGCTAATCAATGAATCTTTACATATCACTACAGCCTAATATACAGTAGTTAACCAACGAATCTTTACATATCACTACAGCCTAATATGCAGTAGTTAACCAACGAATCTTTACATATCACTACAGCCTAAGATACTGAAGTGAGAATGCAACGATAAGTCGTAGGGAAGTCAAGAGCACACTATGTAATTCTTTTATACCAGTGGTTCTCAACCTTCCTAATTGCGCAACCCTTTGATACAGTTCCTCATGCTGTGGTGACCTCCAACCATACAATTTTATTTTTCGTTGCTATTTCATTAATATGTGTTTTTCTGTGGTCTTAGGCGACCCCTGTGTAAGGGTCATTCGACCCCCATAGGGGTTGCGACCCACAGGTTGAGAACAGCTGCTTTATACAATACAACTGCCGAATAGGCTAATCGAGTTGACTGGAGTTCAGCTCAAAGCAAAATCCTATAGACAAGCAAAAACAAAACTAGAATGATAATCCCTTGTGGATGGGACTTGTTAACCTTGGATCGCAACTCATCTAAGAGAAGGGAAACATATATTTAAACCCGGATATGCAGTCCCGAGGGTGGTATGACATTGACACAATTAAAATCACGACAACTCCTGTGACGTAGAACGCATAAAGAGCTCCGTTAAACACAAGACACACTGCTGAACATCTACTGCATCCTGGTCATCTACAGCTTCCTGATCATCTACTGCTTCCTGGTCATCTACTGCTTCCTGGTCATCTACTGCATCCTGGTCATCTACTGCATTCTGGTCATCTACTGCTTCCTGGTCATCTACTGCATCCTGATCATCTACTGCATTCTGGTCATCTACTGCTTCCTGGTCATCTACTGCATCCTGGTCATTTACTGCTTCCTGGTCATCTACTGCATCCTGGTCATCTACTGCATTCTGGTCATCTACTGCTTCCTGGTCATCTACTGCATCCTGGTCATCTACTGCATTCTGGTCATCTACTGCTTCCTGGTCATCTACTGCATCCTGGTCATCTACTGCATCACCATGGTCTATTTCCAGTCGTCTTGACTAAGTCTTGCCATTCCGTCAAATTGGAAACGACGAGAGAGTGAGGCTGACGAATTGAGCAACTCTCCCTCACTTTAAACCAAATACAGCTCTAGTCAAGGCTACCACTCAAGTGGAATACTGCCTGTGCCATCTTCGCCCGCGAATGACGAACAATAATAAAATAATTTTAAAGACTAATCTCCTTAAAATCACTGTAAAATGCTACACTTGATTTCCATTAGTTTATTGGAGATCAGACTAAATATATCTCATTTCCAAATACATGTAATTACGTACATGTAACCTCTTTAAACATAAATCAGTACAGACGCACATATTCAAAATGACCTATGATAGTATTCATAAAGTGCTATTTTTAAAACCGCCTGAGTGCGGAGATGTAACAACAGATTAGCACAATGTGTTAATGCCAGCAACCCTTTTCTGTTTTTCTTTTAAAAAAAAAATATATATAATAAAGTTATAGTTTGCACTGGCCTGGTTATGTTCCTTACAAAACTGAGATTTATCGTTTACCTCTTCCTCGCCCCCACACGTGATAAACGCAGGGAGTTCTGTGTAAGGGGAGTTAATGAGCGAGCATTTCCGGCTCGGGTAAATCTACTAGTGTTTATGGGGCAATGATTTGTCCTTTGATGCAAACACTCTAGATAGAGACACAAGTTGAAGATTCAGTTTGAACGCTTTGATGGAGCTTTGTTCATTTCCATCTTTCTCATTGCATACAAAATTATCGCAGCTAGTGCCTGGCCAGTAAGTTATTAGGACATATATAAAGACATATTATATGGGGGGGGGGGGGTGATATGTTGAGTGGGACTTTTTTGACATTGTCAAGTATGGGAGTTCAGTAGTTATTGTTGTGTTTGAATGCATGTTTATTATGCGCGGTGTGTGAAAGAGTTTTTATTAGCTAATGAACGCGCTTGTCTGAATGACGTATTTTTATGTGTATTGTGACGTGAGTAGTAGTCGTGCGGGAGTGATGGTGTAGACCCTTAGGGAAGAGAGCTGTGTGCCTTGTGTTTCCTGATAAGTAAAGTTATACTTACTAAAAGGACTCGAGTTATTCACTAATGATTGAACTAGTGGGAGAACTTGATTGAATGATCCAATCCAGGAGTATAGAAGTTGACAGACATTGGTGAGACGTTGTTTTCTTTGTTGTGACTCAGTTGAGACTTTATTGTGAAGTTTTATAGACTTGATTTGGGATGTGCTGGGACATTTTTTGGGGGGGAATTTGTTGAGACTCACCGATGACCTTTCAAGGACGTGTCGGGACATGCTTGGGACTTGTTTTTAGCTTACACTCTGGTGTAAAGTGTATACATTGGGGGTATAATTAAAAAGTTTTAGGAATTGTACGGAACTTTGCTTTTTAAAAAAAAAAAAAAAAACTTTTAATGTCACAATCAAAAGCCGGGCATTGACTACTGACCAGTCGTCTTGTAATTAAAAAAAAAAATTATTTGGAGAATTCTTGATGAATTTTCTGTCTCCAAAATTGTGTCAGTTAACATTCTTCAATGAACTCCGTTTTTTTTAAAATTCCTATTATAGCACAGCATTTTATTCGTTTAACCCAACCAGTAAACACACACCAATCAACCATGGCCGAGAAATAGAAAGAGCCAATCAAATGAGAGCATACTCATACTTTATACCATTTTTTAAAGTTCCATTGGTTGAGATCTTGCATTGCTGTGCAATAAAAGTCTTCCCCTCCCCCCCCCCCCCTTTCCTTTTCCCCCACCGTTAATTCTTAACACATTAAAAGAACCTGTTCTGGCGGTTGTGTGAGGAGAAAGCTGTTAAATTTCTAGCCTCATTATGGGCTCATCGGTGACGTAGTGAACGTCTCGTGAGTCCGAGGATCGCGCTGGCGGATGTGACGTTATAAGTGGAGGGGAGGAAAGATGTTGACTTTAATCGCGGCCTGCAGTCGGCGCTGTGAAAACCTGGCCACTCACAAGATCCTCTTCTTTTATATCAGCGGTTCTCAACCTGTGGGTCGCGACCCCTTTGGGGGTCTAATGACTGTTTACCGGGGATCGCCAAAGGGTGATCACATACTAGGTCCGGATTTCACCGGATTCCAAGACTGACAAACAAGACTGGATCGGTATAAAAAACAAATGCAATAACAAAGTGAACACAGCTACATTTGCTCAGGTGTCATCGGTGAAAGTCGGTAACGCGCGCCAGTCGAATTTGTTTTTTTCGTCAGAACTGTCCGAAGCTAATTTTAAAAACAATTAAAATGGCGGCATGCAATTTTTTACAGATTGTTTGTACAAAAATGTCACCTTAAAATCTAGAATAGCCTTTTATTTGTGTATTATTCCTTTGGATCCATCACAAGTAATTTAAATATATAAAAATTGTAGCGTTTTATCAATTAAAATGGTAGAAATTGATAAACTAATATCTCAAGTGGATGATCGCTCTCCACTATGGGACATAGCAACCAGAGCGATGTTCGACGGAATGATCCGAAGCTAAATTAAAAAAAAAAAACAAGCAAATGACGTCATTGCAGGTCTTCTTTGCATCAACCGTGTGTAGGATTCATTCGGATCCAATAAAAGTAATTTAAGATAAATACAAATTATAGAACTGAATAAAATAAAATGGTAGAAATAGACAAGCTAATATCCCTAGTTCATGACCGCACACCACTATGGGACATAACGAAACATTACCACAATTAGGATATTGGTAGTAAACTTTAGCACACAATAGCAGAAGAGCTCAATACTACAAGTGAGTGGCGGGAGTGGGCATATGATTTTATTTTATTTCCATTTAAGTTAGTTCGATCGATATGGATAAAGGCTGCACCTATTGGTACCCGGGTACCAGAAGTGAGAGTTTGGGATTAAAAAACTATTAAAAATATTATTGTTGGGTTTGTAAGACCAAATGAGGTATGAAATGAAAGATAATTGAATGTACTATACGTTTGTAAACTTAATTCTTCATTTTAACTAAAATACACTACAACAAATGACATCTGAATAGCATTGAGCTAATGGTACCCGGGTGCGAATGGCGGCGCTGCGTGTCTGGTTCAATGTTTATTTTTTATTGCAAGAAGATTAGGTAAATAAAACCAAATTGTTTTGAACAAACTTGATCATATAATAGCTAAATATAATTGTAATTAGAAATAGCAATTAAGAAATGAAAATTATATAGATATAACAAGTATGCATTTATTTTGAAGTTTGCATATCCTGTTACTGTTAGACCTGCAAAACAGTAACATTGGAAAATGAGTTCAAAGTTCAATGAAATGTCAATCACTTGAATTTAGGATATATTTTTGTTACACAATAATGAATCAAATATAATTTTAACATAATAAATATAGCTATTAAATATTGTTCCATGTAGAATATTTATGCTTTTACCAAATTTCTAAATTATATTTAATCTAAATTTTAAAAGGAAACTAAATTAAAGTGTTTATAAACAAATATTAAATTAGCATGGATAATGCCATTGATTCTGTAGCACACGGTAATGCTATCACTAAATTATTATGGAAAAAGATCAACGTGGATCAATTCATATAATATATTTTACATTTTCATGGGACGTTATAGTCTATTTTATTTTACCAGTACTGGATGTCAATTGCTCCTTAAACTTAAATGTTAAAATAAAGTTTAAAGCAATCACGGATATTATATGCATCATTCCCTTCTCAATTATATTCGTTGTGATCTTCCCGTTGGTGATCTTGTAGCGTTACCAGCTGTTGTATTTGAAGCTAATAACATGTCCAACTGATCTTCAGAAATGACTAGTTTGTCCACATTTTTAGGATCAACTTGAATTCTGTTTTAAGAATCTCCATTGTGCAACAAGTAAGCCCAATGCACACTCAACTGTTCTTCTGGCCCGACTATGTCTGTATTTGTAAACTTCAATTTCTCGTGATACAGTATCACCACTGGTTGTGTATGGTCGCATCAGATGTTTCTTCAGAGGATAACCTTGGTCATTAAGAAAAACATATGGAAGATGTGTATTTATTGATCCCAGGCATCTGTCTTGGTTAAGGAAAGGGGAAAGACCCCGTTCATATGTGGTTGTATAGATTTGATTCAACGAAAATACCACTGTCACTCTGCTGTACTATGCCCCACAGTCAACAATTAATAATTTAATTTATACTTTGCACCAACAAAGCATACTACTGTATGTAGGTAGTCAAAAGTTTAATGGTTCATTCTGAAAATAGTAATTTTAATAATGGATTCTTCATCAAATAAAACATATGTTCATATATTCCAGTTTTTTAATACGACACGCTCATTTAAAATCTATGTTTAGTTTAACACTCGCCAGCGGAAAGACAGCAGGATCAAGGTCGTTGTTATGATAAACAATAAAAATTCGGCAGCGATCGGCTGCAATGTATTTTCAATTTCTACAATGTCCGATGTACAGTTCTACCGAGCAACCGGTCTCGTCGTCAGTCTTAAAATCCGGTGAAATCCGGACCTAGTGTGTTATCACCCTTAGATCATTCGAAAACAAATACACACCACAGTGATGAAGTAATAAACCAAATTAATTTTGTGGTTGGGGGTCGCCACAACATGAGGAACTGTATAAAAGGGTCGTGGCATGAGGAAGGTTGAGAACCACTGTTTTATATGCTGGGCTTTTTAAAAGTGGGAGCTTTTGGGGGGGGGGGAGAGAAATGAATGGGATCATATAAATTATTGTTAGGAAGGGAGAGGGTAGAGTACTTGCAGAATGTAAAGATTTGGAGAGGAGGAATAGAGAAGTCAGTTGTCACCTGGAAGGAGTGAGCTGATGGTTGGAAGCAGACATGGAAAGGAATATTGGGTGAGGGGGGGAGTTAATGTATATTATCATAAGAGAGATACATACGTCTGAATGTGGTGATGATGGTGATGTGGTTGTGTGCTATACATCTGAATGTGGTGGTGATAGTGATGTGGTTGTTGTGACACCTCTGAATGTGGTGGTGACAGTAATGTTGTTGTGTGAAATACATCTGAATTTGACGCTGTGTGGAGTGGTCGTGGGGGGGGGGGGAGATACAACTAAACATCGTGGAGTGTGTGGTGCTAGAGATTTGATCCAAGTCTGATCCTATTGTGAAAAGAAGTTGAGAGTTCAGATGAACTGAAAGATTGCATTATCAATTACAAGACTGGTCAGCTTAACAATGTTAACCAGCGTAATGTTACTGTTGTTTAAGCTCATGCCCGGTGCCCGTAATGTATTCTTTATATTTTGGCGACGGTGTGTTGATAGGGACCAGAACAAGGGAAAACAGGGGAAGATCGACGGGCAGAATTTACAACCAGAGAGAAGACTATAGACACTCTCCAACCACGCAGAGATACGAGGCTAGATGACAACACAACCAGGATAAGTCACTGAGAAAACGACGGTACAAGAGGAATAGGAATATGCCTAAACCGTTGTTAGGACAAATGCATTCAGTTGGCATTGGCAGAAGACGTGCAGGGGACCTCCACAGGGACATTATTTTTAGAAAAAGGGAAATTATTTGGGAAGGAGGTTTCCATACTCAGGGATACAGGTTGCACAATAGTTGGGTGCAGAAAAGGGCTAGTTCCAAAGCAGTGGTTTACGGATGTAATTTATGAATTGCGACTTATTGGATGATCGCTGTCATGTTTTCAGACCTGTTTACTCTCAAAATCTTAAAATCGTACAATTTCATCACAAAATCGTTCAATACATTATCTTAATAGTAAAAAAACACTCAGTATATATAATGTATACACATCAAAATCGTACATTGTACTCCAAAATCGTAAGAGTAAACAGGTCTGTGTTTTTGAGACTGTGTTCGGTTTGAGCTCTTTTTAAATCCTTCATCCGAACTTCGCTTTTGTTCGTGGCCGCCGGGGGTCTGGGGAAAAACCTTCGGACGGCTGTTTGACCCCTTTTCCCGTAAACTTATCAAGCTGAAACGTTGGCACATACACTCGTTACCGATGACATCACATTCTCTCAAATTATTAGCCCCAACCACCAAGCCCACAAAACCAGTTTTTACTGTGTTTTTGGGGAATATAAGGGGCTGTCCATTAATTATGTCAACAAATTTTTGGCAATTTTTTACCCCCTCCCCCCCCCCCATTATCAACAACTTGTCAAACTTCCAGAGACCCCCCCCCTCTATACAATTACGTCAACATTTGATTACCCCCCCCCCAAATAAAGATAAAATGGGGGGGAAAAAACAATATTTTAAATAGACTAGTTTACAACTACAGCAAAAAAGGTGAATAAAAGTAAAATGTTTAGAAAAAAAAGTTTAATAAATTTTAACTTATGAAATTAAATTTATTTTTAAAAAGTAACATTGTTGACGTAAACTTTTCTTGACCTCCCCCCCCTCCCCCTTGTCAACAATTGTCAAAAATTTTCAGACTTCCCCTCCCCCCTATTTTTTTGACATAATTTATGGACAGCCCCTAAAATGAAATTCCCGATTACTGTTCTTAATGAGATTGTTTTACAAAAATATCGCAGCTGCGTTTGGTGCGTAGTAGTTTCTCATTTTTTTTTTCTGAAATTGTCGGTGAAATAAATCTGCTGTGTAATAGTTGTTGGGAAATAGAATATTGATATAGTTCAGGGGCGTGAACATTTGTTAGTTTTCCAGCCTTGGGGGGGTTGAGGGCGCACTATTTGGATTCATATAAAGTACTTGTATGCACGTTATGTCAGATTTTTACCCCCCCCCCCCCAAATTTGCTTGATATAACATTTTAAAAAGGATTTATACGAAAAAAATGTGTCTTTAAGGATTGTTTAATTTTGTTCTATCCATTTGTAGGACAGTATCGCATGTAGGGCAGTATCGCATGTAGGACAGTATCGCATGTAGTTCAGTATCGCATGTAGGGCAGTATCGCATGTAGTTCAGTATCGCATGTAGGACAGTATCGCGTGTAGGACAGTATCGCATGTAGGGCAGTATCGCATGTAGGACAGTATCGCATGTAGGATAGTATCGCATGCATTCTAATATATCATTTCGTAAAACTTAGGTCGTGACTAATAACATTTGTTTTTAAATGAATGTGATACACAAAAATGTCAATCATGGTAATTTTTTGACGTAATTTCTAGTCTAAGAAATTTTTGACACGGCGGACTGCGACTATTGGAGATTAATGTGGGTAGCAGCTGGGGGGTAAGTGATGAGAGTTAAATCATAGGCAAGGGGAGATGAATTCCTGGATGAAGGGGGATGAGATCCCATGTGCTCAGCCCAAACACACTTCCTATAGAAAATGTTTTCTTTAAACTTTAAATGTAAACAGTTGTTATTGGTTTCTTTTTTTTCTTCATTCTTCACCCCCCCCCCTCCCACCCCCACGATAATAATTTAAATAGAAACAACAATAAACGAAAGAATTAAGTTTATAGCCGACCCCTCCCTCTGTTGAGCGCGCGCGTTTATGTACTCGCGTGAGTTGCTCGAGAGGGATGAGATGCACTGCCCACTTCAATAAACTCGCGAAACTTTCCTCATTACTGTCAGTGACGATTTCCTGCAAGTCTGGGCTGCACACTACTAATGGCCGCAGCACGTCACGTGTGGAGTGGGGGGGGGGGGGGGTGTTACCCAGGGACATCAACATCAGGCAGTTTCTAGCCTCCCCTTCCAGGGCTTGAATTATGCCCCTTTATCGAGAAAGGGAGGAAATTATATATTTTTTTTTAATGTGAAATAACGTGTGAAAAAGCGTCAAATAACCTAAGCCAGAGTTTGTAATATTCCGACGTTATAATTTGACAGATAGCATTCAATACAAAATGGGAATTACTTGTGACATAGCACGCAAAATAATACGGGGGGAAATGGGGGGGGGGGGGGAATTGCGTGGAATTTTTGTGTGAACTAACGTCTAATAGAACATTTGAATTAATTTTGTTTTAAAATTAATATATTAGCTTAAAATAGTTGTAAAGATCACACCTAAAGACCAAGATCCTACTAAATTAAAACTAACTCAAACTTAAACATAAAATTTAAACTAAAAGAAATTTAAACATACTAGGCGACAATCCCATCACCATCCCCATTCCATCTCCTCCCATCTCCCCTCCATCCCCTCCCATCTCCCTTCCAACCCATCCCATCTCCCCTCCATCCCCTCCCATCTCCCCTCCACCCCTACCCTCCCATCTCCCCTCCCATCTCCCCTCCATCCCCTCCCATCCCCACTCCATCCCCTCCCAACTCCCCTTTATCCAATCTCCCCTCCATCCCATCTCCCCTCCATCCCCTCCCATATCCCCCCATCCCATCTTCCCTCCATCCCATCTCCCCTCCCATCTCCCCTCCATCCCCTCCCATCTCCCCTCTATACCCTCCCATCTCCCCGCCATCCCCTCCCATATCCCCTCTATACCCTCCCATCTCCCCTCTATACCCTCCCATATCCCCTCTATACCCTCCCATCTCCCCTCTCCACCCCTCCCATCTCCCCTCCGTCCCCTCAATACCTTCCCATCTCCCCTCCAATCCCATCTCCCCTCCAATCCCCGCCATCCCATCTCCCTTTCTCCATCCACCCTCCCCCCCCCCCCCCGTGACACTTGTAAATTTTAACTTTTGTAAACCTTACATGTATGTAAATAATATGGCGTCACAGACTCTGGACAGTATCTGCGCTAAAAATGTCATTTTTTTCCTTACAAAAAAGAAACGGCAAAACCATCATCTTGTTCAACAAGGACACGGAAAAGTCATAAGGGAGAAAGCCATCATCTTGTTCAACAAGGACACGGAAAAGTCATAAGGGAGAAAACCATCATCTTGTTCAACAAGGACACGGAAAAGTCATAAGGGAGAAAACCATCATCTTGTTCAACAAGGACACGGAAAAGTCATAAGGGAGAAAGCCATCATCTTGTTCAACAAGGACACGGAAAAGTCATAAGGGAGAAAACCATCATCTTGTTCAACAAGGACACGGAAAAGTCATAAGGGAGAAAACCATCATCTTGTTCAACAAGGACACGGAAAAGTCATAAGGGAGAAAACCATCATCTTGTTCAACAAGGACACGGAAAAGTCATAAGGGAGAAAACCATCATCTTGTTCAACAAGGACACGGAAAAGTCATAAGGGAGAAAGCCATCATCTTGTTCAACAAGGACACGGAAAAGTCATAAGGGAGAAAACCATCATCTTGTTCAACAAGGACACGGAAAAGTCATAAGGGAGAAAACCATCATCTTGTTCAACAAGGACACGGAAAAGTCATAAGGGAGAAAGCCATCATCTTGTTCAACAAGGACACGGAAAAGTCATAAGGGAGAAAACCATCATCTTGTTCAACAAGGACACGGAAAAGTCATAAGGGGGAAAGCCATCATCTTGTTCAACAAGGACACGGAAAAGTCATAAGGGAGAAAACCATCATCTTGCTCAACAAGGACACGGAAAAGTCATAAGGGAGAAAGCCATCATCTTGTTCAACAAGGACACGGAAAAGTCATAAGGGAGAAAGCCATCATCTTGTTCAACAAGGACACGGAAAAGTCATAAGGGAGAAAGCCATCATCTTGTTCAACAAGGACACGGAAAAGTCATAAGGGAGAAAGCCATCATCTTGTTCAACAAGGACACGGAAAAGTCATAAGGGAGAAAGCCATCATCTTGTTCAACAAGGACACGGAAAAGTCATAAGGGAGAAAGCCATCATCTTGTTCAACAAGGACACGGAAAAGTCATAAGGGAGAAAACCATCATCTTGTTCAACAAGGACACGGAAAAGTCATAAGGGAGAAAGCCATCATCTTGTTCAACAAGGACACGGAAAAGTCATAAGGGAGAAAACCATCATCTTGTTCAACAAGGACACGGAAAAGTCATAAGGGAGAAAGCCATCATCTTGTTCAACAAGGACACGGAAAAGTCATAAGGGAGAAAGCCATCATCTTGTTCAACAAGGATACGGAAAAGTCATAAGGGAGAAAGCCATCATCTTGTTCAACAAGGACACGGAAAAGTCATAAGGGAGAAAGCCATCATCTTGTTCAACAAGGACACGGAAAAGTCATAAGTGAGAAAACCATCATCTTGTTCAACAAGGACACGGAAAAGTCATAATGGAGAAAGCCATCATCTTGTTCAACAAGGACACGGAAAAGTCATAAGGGAGAAAGCCATCATCTTGTTCAACAAGGACACGGAAAAGTCATAAGGGAGAAAGCCATCATCTTGTTCAACAAGGACACGGAAAAGTCATAAGGGAGAAAGCCATCATCTTGTTCAACAAGGACACGGAAAAGTCATAAGGGAGAAAGCCATCATCTTGTTCAACAAGGACACGGAAAAGTCATAAGTGAGAAAACCATCATCTTGTTCAACAAGGACACGGAAAAGTCATAATGGAGAAAGCCATCATCTTGTTCAACAAGGACACGGAAAAGTCATAAGGGAGAAAGCCATCATCTTGTTCAACAAGGACAAGGAAAAGTCATAAGGGAGAAAGCCATCATCTTGTTCAACAAGGACACGGAAAAGTCATAAGGGAGAAAGCCATCATCTTGTTCAATTTTTATATCTTTCGTTTTTATATCTTGCTTGTCATTTGACATCATGCCACTTATCGTCCCAATCATTTCCACATTTGACTCCACGGGGCACTACACATTCCACCTTGAATAAAACATTTTATATCCGTTATGTTAACACTGTCACTGTCGACATCATCAAATTTTTTTTCCAAAAAACCAAAAAATAAAAAATTGAATTAAAAAAAAAATCTCTTTTCTTTCCATTATCTATTTTTCATTAAAAAAAAAGTTTTTTGTATATGTATTACATTGTTAAATGTGAAATTAAAAGTCCAAATAGAGTTAAACGCTACATTGACGCAAAGGGCGGCAGCAGAAGTCGATGAGAGAAGTTTCAGGTTTCTGCTGCGCCCCCCCCCCCCCCCCCCCACCTTTTGCTTTTTAGAAGTATAAGAAAAAATATTATAGATGTAAACATTTGTGCTAAGTGCGTGAATCTAGAAACATAAAATATGAAATGAGAACCTCATGTGAAACCCCGCACCATGTGGATCCAAACCCCACACCATGTGGATTCAAACCTTGCGCCATGTGGATTCAAACCCCACACAATGTGGATTCAAACCCACGCACCATGTGGATTCAAACCCAGCACAATGTGGATTCAAACCCCGCACCATGTGGATTCAAACCCTGCACCATGTGGATTCAAAAATTAATCTGAAAGTTAGAGTGTTTAAACAAGGTGGAGGAAAGGACGTGTCGAATCAAACAGGGCAGCTTTTAAATCTGAGTGAGCGAACGTTTTGAGGTGTGGTGTGGCTAAAACCCCTGTCTTTCCGTTACACCAAACTTAATGAGCAGCCCCAGTTTAAACAACGGAACGTAATTGGAATAGGAAAATTGGTGTCTAAAAATGTTGGATATTGGTTCTGATCGGTACCGCTCAGAATTTGCGTTAACATATTCCTAATTGATACACGTTAGAACTTTCTATTTCTTAGGTAGAAGCGCGAACAAATATACGGATAGCTCGTTATTATTTGAACCCGTAAAGTTCTTTGTTTGTTTTTGTTTTTGTTTGTTGTTGTTGGTGTTTTTCGGTTGCTATTTTTTGTGAGTGTTTTTTGTTGTTTTTTGTTTTGTTTTTTGTTTGTTTTTTTATATTTTCCACGACAAATCTCAGTTTCCCAAGGAACACAACCGGGCAAGCGCAAACTATACGGTGTCTTTTTGTTGTTGTTGTTGTTGTTGTTGTTCTTGTTGTTAAATAAGAAAGAAAGAAAGAAAAAAGTGCCAGAATTGAGACATTGAGCACATCGGTTGCTTCATCTCCGTACACATCGGTTGCTTCATCTCCGTACACATCTGCTGCTTCATCTCCGTACACATCGGTTGCTTCATCTCCGTACACATCTTCTGCTTCATCTCCGTACACATCTGCTGCTTCATCTCCGTACACATCGGTTGCTTCATCTCCGTACACATCTGCTGCTTCATCTCCGTACACATCTGTTGCTTCATCTCCGTACACATCTGTTGCTTCATCTCCGTACACAGAGCGGTTTTTAAATAAGCACTTGAT
Organism: Omphiscola glabra; assembly: GCA_964017045.1. Classification (NCBI taxonomy): domain Eukaryota; kingdom Metazoa; phylum Mollusca; class Gastropoda; family Lymnaeidae; genus Omphiscola; species Omphiscola glabra. The sequence continues at coordinate 14,921,211 of OZ024800.1, forward strand.
GAACTTGATGAAAACAAAATCGAATATTCCTAGTGCGAATATAAAAAATAGGTAGTGCTGGATATATTTATACAGTTTACCTTTCTGCATCATTTTATTATATTATATTTTTTTAATTAGACTTCAAACAATCTCAAGAGCGACGCAGAGATCATTTGTAGATCTTAAAAGTAGATACAAATAGTTCAATAACGGTTAGTGGTACAGATATTGTAGATCTTAAAAGTAGATACAAATAGTTCAATAACGGTTAGTGGTACAGATATTGTAGATCTTAAAAGTAGATACAAATAGTTCAATAACGGTTAGTGGTACAGATATTGTAGATTTTAAAAGTAGATACAAATAATTCAATAACGGTTAGTGGTACAGATATTGTAGATTTTAAAAGTAGATACAAATAGTTCAATAAAGGTTAGTGGTACAGATATTGTAGATTTTAAAAGTAGATACAAATAGTTCAATAAAGGTTAGTGGTATAGATATTGTAGATTTTAAAAGTAGATACAAATAGTTCAATAAAGGTTAGTGGTACAGATATTGTAGATTTTAAAAGTAGATACCAATAGTTCAATAAAGGTTAGTGGTACAGATATTGTAGATCTTAAAAGTAGATACAAAAAGTTCAATAAAGGTTAGTGGTACAGATATTGTAGATTTTAAAAGTAGATACAAATAGTTCAATAAAGGTTAGTGGTACAGATATTGTAGATTTTAAAAGTAGATACAAATAGTTCAATAACGGTTAGTGGTACAGATATTGTAGATCTTAAAAGTAGATACAAATAGTTCAATAAAGGTTAGTGGTACAGATATTGTAGATTTTAAAAGTAGATACAAATAGTTCAATAAAGGTTAGTGGTACAGATATTGTAGATTTTAAAAGTAGATACAAATAGTTCAATAAAGGTTAGTGGTACAGATATTGTAGATTTTAAAAGTAGATACAAATAGTTCAATAAAGGTTAGTGGTACAAATATTGTAGATTTTAAAAGTAGATACAAATAGTTCAATAAAGGTTAGTGGTACAGATATTGTAGATTTTAAAAGTAGATACAAATAGTTCAATAACGGTTAGTGGTACAGATATTGTAGATTTTAAAAGTAGATACAAATAGTTCAATAACGGTTAGTGGTACAGATATTGTAGATTTTAAAAGTAGATACAAATAGTTCAATAACGGTTAGTGGTACAGATATTGTAGATCTTAAAAGTAGATACAAATAGTTCAATAACGGTTAGTGGTACAGATATTGTAGATTTTAAAAGTAGATACAAATAGTTCAATAACGGTTAGTGGTACAGATATTGTAGATTTTAAAAGTAGATACAAATAGTTCAATAAAGGTTAGTGGTACAGATATTGTAGATCTTAAAAGTAGATACAAATAGTTCAATAACGGTTAGTGGTACAGATATTGTAGATTTTAAAAGTAGATACAAATAGTTCAATAAAGGTTAGTGGTACAGATATTGTAGATCTTAAAAGTAGATACAAATAGTTCAATAACGGTTAGTGGTACAGATATTGTAGATCTTAAAAGTAGATACAAATAGTTCAATAACGGTTATTGGTACAGATATTGTAGATCTTAAAAGTAGATACAAATAGTTCAATAAAGGTTAGTGGTACAGATATTGTAGATCTTAAAAGTAGATACAAATAGTTCAATAAAGGTTAGTGGTACAGATATTGTAGATCTTAAAAGTAGATACAAATAGTTCAATGGTACAGATATTTAAAATATTAAATATTTTGTTGTTTTGTTTTCTCTTTCAATTAAAGGATATGTTTATACATTTTTTTTAGAAAATGTTTTTTTCTTTGTAGCTCAAGTTAAAGTCAAAAAGGAGTTGGAAAGCCTTTTTTCTTTAATTTAAAAGATACAATTTCTCAAAACTCAATGATGTTTGAACTGTAAACACCCATGCATGCACATTTCTTTTTGAGAAAAAAAACGGAAAGTTCTGAGTGACTTACTCCCTAAATATCCAAGGCGTGGAAAGTTTCCGTGATATTTCTTTTGAGAATACAATATCTCAACAAACAAAAAAACGACAAAAAGTTACGAACGTAAAATTTGGTAGATTTTGAGACTTCGCAATGGCTGGTGGCGAGTAGCGCAAATAAACCCTCCATTTTTACCACGGCAACACCGGGTCATTTCTTCTAGTTTAAATATATATATATATATATATATATATATATATATATATATATATATATATATATATATATATATATGTTTATATACACCTTTGCTTCACTACGAGTTTTTGTGGGGGGTGGGGTGGGGGATGTTATTGAACTGATCTGTAGAATTATCATAACATCGGTTTACTCTCATGGCGGTAAGGCGAGATAATTTATTGGCGTTCAAAATATTCACTAACTCTAAACCAGCGATTCTCAACCTGTGGGTCGCAACCCCTTGGGGGTCGCGCGATCCTTTCCAATGGGTCGCCAAAGACCATCTTAAAACACTTACACTCTACAGTTATGAAGTAGAAACAAACATAATTTTGTGGCTGGGGGTCGCCACAACATGAGGGACTGTATTAAAGGGTCGCGGCATTATTAAGGTTGAGAAACGCTGCTCTAAACCCTCATTACAAATTGTACAGATTATTCTGTACATTTCAATTTATATGAAACCTCAAATTACTCCATTATACCGCTTTTTAATAAATAATAGTAATACTTACGTGTAACAGGGGCGTCATTTCGTGTATTTTCAAGGGGGGGGGGGGCATTACCTAAACTTGGTCGGCTTGTTAAATTGTTTATTACTGGAGGCGCCACAGTACATAGCAATTTAAATAAAACCCTAAATTTCGGGGGGGGGGGGGTAAGCCCCACCCTGCCCTATCCAAATGACGTCCGTGCGTGTTATGTACGCCGACTCATTCTAAAGTCACTAGATCACAAATTGATACAAAAATTGAAAGGAAAAAAAATTCTTCCAGTTACGCACTTACTTCGTTTGGTTATTTTTTTTATTTAGTTTTTTTTATATAGTTTTTAAATAGTTTTTATGTAGTTTTTTTATATAGTTTTTTTTATAGTTTTAAAATAGTTTTTATGTAGTTTTTTTATATAGTTTTTTTTTATAGTTTTAAAATAGTTTTTATGCAGTTTTTTTATATAGTTTTTTTTTATAGTTTTAAAATAGTTTTTATGTAGTTTTTTTATATAGTTTTTTTTTTATAGTTTTAAAATAGTTTTTATGTAGTTTTTTTATATAGTTTTTTTATATAGTTTTTAAATAGGTTTTATGTAGTTTTTTTATATAGTTTTTTTATATAGTTTTTAAATAGTTTTTATGTAGTTTTTTTATATAGTTTTTTTTATAGTTTTTAAATAGTTTTTATGTAGTTTTTTTATATAGTTTTTTTATAGTTTTTAAATAGTTTTTATGTAGTTTTTTTATATAGTTTTTTTATAGTTTTTAAATAGTTTTTATGTAGTTTTTTATATAGTTTTTTTTATAGTTTTTAAATAGGTTTTATGTAGTTTTTTTTATATAGTTTTTTTTATATAGTTTTTTTATATAGTTTTTAAATAGTGTTTATGTAGTTTTTTTTTAATAGTTTTTTTATATAGTTTTTAAAGTTTTTTTATATATTTTTTGTATATAGTTTTTTAAATAGTTTTTAATAGAGTTTTTTATATACTTTTTATATAGTTTTATTATATCGTTTTTGTACAGTTTTTATATAGTTTTTTATATAGTTTTTGTATATAGTTTCTTTTTCCAATGAAGCGAAAAACTTAACTAGAAGGATATTTTATTTTACGGACATAATTTTTTAGATTTAAAACAAAATAGCAACTGGTAATATTCATGACTTCCACTGCTCTAATTATAATTAACATTGACGTATTTAGGAAGAAAAAAGTGGGGGGGGGGGGATCAGCAGGGGACAAAATATTAAACTTTCCCCTAAAAAAATAGATTGACGTGTTACCGAGTGAGTGAGATTAGCCTCATCACACATTTTCCTCAAGAGTTTTTTAACACCTCCCTGGAACGATAGGCCCAACTGTTCTAGGATTATTATGCCCAGATAGATCCCTTTGGCTGCATGGCGGCTCTCATTTCAGCTTCTCAAGCACCTTCGCCCCCCTTCTAAATTCACCAGCGATTCGCGAAGATGCTCCCCCACCATACGTCACGAAAATGCGCGCCATTAATCTCAAGGGTCTACTTTCGTGATGTTGGCTGAGTTGGGTTTTTTTCCCCCCTCCCTTCCCCCCCCCCCCCCGCCCCAACAACCCTTGACAGCGGAAGTGACGTAAACGGGACAGGAGCTGAGCAAGTAATGCGAAGATGTGCTACGCATGTGTCTCAGCCTCTTGAGGGTGTCAGTGTTATCAAATTAAAGGAAAATTTAAACCATACCAGGTAATAATTTGATTTTGCCGGTCACAGCTTAGCCGGGATTAGGGCTGTTCAAAAACCCATACATTTCATTGCTGTATACAGCGCACCGCGGGGGCTGTCAGTCATTAAAAAAAATATATTTACATTTATACCGACAGGCATTTTTATCGAATTGAGAGCTCGCGAAAGATAGAAATTAGGAACAGCCTCGTAAACCATGTTCGTTAAGTACAGCTTCGTGAGAGGATTGAATGGCGGCGGGGTTAGTTAGTTTGTCCATTGTCGTGGCAGGTGTAGTATCTCTCCAGGGCATACGATCTGGTGTGAATCGTTGTACAGCGGGGTAGAGAAGAACTCGTAATAAGAGGGTACAGATGAAAGTTCCACAAAGAGAAGGTACTAATGAAAGTCCGACAAGAAGAAGGTATTAATGAAAGTCCCACAAGAAGAAGGTACTAATGAAAGTCCGATAAGAAGAAGGTACAAATGAAGTTCCGACAAGAAGAAGGAACAAATGAAAGTCAGACAAGAAGAAGGTACAAATGAAAGTCCGAAAAGAAGAAGGTACAAATGAAGTTCCGACAAGAAGAAGGTACAAATGAAAGTCCGACAAGAAGAAGGTACAAATGAAAGTCCGACAAGAAGAAGGTACAAATGAAAGTCCGACAAGAAGAAGGTACAAATGAAAGTCCGACAAGAAGAGGGTACAAATGAAGTTCCGACAAGAAGAAGGTACAAATGAAAGTCCGACAAGAAGAGGGTACAAATGAAGTTCCGACAAGAAGAAGGTATAAATGAAAGTCCGACAAGAAGAAGGTACAAATGAAAGTCCGACAAGAAGAAGGTACAAATGAAGTTCCGACAAGAAGAAGGTACAAATGAAGTTCCGACAAGAAGAAGGTACTAATGAAAGTCCGACAAGAAGAAGGTACTAATGAAGGTCCGACAAGAAGAAGGTACTAATGGAGGTCCGACAAGAAGAAGGTACAAAAATTTTATTTTTCTTCATTTTTAAGAGTAGCTGCCGCGTGCTGAATTTAGGACAAATCTAAGAAAACGTAACCCCCCCCCCCAAAAAAAAGTCAGTTAAACAGAGTTACCTTATTGAGACTTTTCTTTAAAACATCAATCAAACACCAGATCAACGGAAAAGCCCTAAAATCAACCGACACGGAGTCCTTTATTAAAAATGTCCTTTCCAATCCATCGATTCTACCCCCCTCGCCCCCCGTGTGCACGACCGCGGAATGACATTTCGTATGTGGACGGATCTGGTCGGGGGTACACCACGTCAGTTTAGCGATCAGGTGCAATGCCATCAATCTAAATCTCTTAAGTGTTGTAGTTCTCAACAGGGGCTCGAGAGCCTGCCCCACTCTGTAAGACACACTCGAGCCCCGCTAATGGCCTCAATGCGTTCTGCCGCTGAGTTCAAACAGTCTAAAGCCATAAGTCTGAGACGAACTCCTTTAAAAAAAATGTTTGTTTTGTTAGTTTTTTTAAATGCTTTTTTTTTTCCCACGCGGACGTGTACACAAACCACGTGACCAGCAAGAAAGTGTGAAAAGACGCTATCAAGTTGAATGTTTTACTGTACGCCAAGAGCGGAACCGCCTGTTTGTTGTTAGTGTCGGGAGATTTTTTAAAAAAAAATATCCTTTTTGGAACGTTGAAGATGGTTCGGTTTCGAATTTCGGCATCGGCGTATGACGTATTAGCGAATGAACGTTTTGAATTGAGAGGAACGCCAGGACGGTTAGTAGCGAAATCAAAACTAAAAAAAATTGATGCGTTCCACATGGGGGCAGCTGAAGATGGGATCGACATGGGTTCTCACACGGGTAGATATACGCTGCCATCGTGTTTAGCAGCGGTTCTCAACCTGGTGTGGAGGGGGGGTCAAACGACACTTACGCAGCTGTCGCCTAAGACCACAGGAAAACACATGTTTATGGAGTAGCAACGAAGATAATTTTATGGTTTGGGGGTGGGGGTGGGAGGGAGGGGTCACCACTGACTCACCACTACACGTGGAACTGTATTAATGGGTCGCGCCATTAGGAAGGTTGAGAACCACAGGTGCATAGGGTCGTCACTTTGATCAGCGGCGTTGGATAACCCCCGGAGTAAAATAGCGAATGACGTCATCCTTTAAAACACTCTCAGTGGAATACGAGAGTATAGTACATCAAATGATTTTTTTTTTTTAATTTTACATTTTAAAATAGGAAATCATAAAAACATTGATAAAGTACAACACAAAAGAAAGAACGTGTCGGAAAAACGCCTTCTTCGGCGACCAAAAATGATAACTTATTAAAATTAACACTGGATTACTTCCCTTTACTTAAAAACACGTTAAAAACAATATAAATATTGAGTTATGTAACACAGCACATTCAACTGCCTACAAGATCTCACTGATTAGGTTCGTGTACCCGTCATAGTCAAGAACCTTTTCATTAGGTGTCAAGAAACGCTGGACCATAGTCATAAAATCTATTGAAAGGCCGACTATTTCTCCGTCTCATTTTCAGGTTTTTATTGATTTTTAGACATGTTTGGAATATATTTTGAAATAATATACGCTAGAGCAGCGGTTCTCATCCTGTGGGTCACGACCCCTTTGGGGGTCGAACGACCCTTACACAGGAGTCGCCTAAGACCATTGGAAAACAATAATTTTTGTATGGTTGGGGGTCACCACAATAAGAGGAACTGTATTAAAGGGCGTTAGGAAGATTGAGAACCATTGCGCTTAGAGTAAGTTGTGAACGCATAATCGTAAGTTTTAGCTAACACCAAATAATTTCATTTAACTTGGGGGTAGAGGAGGAAGGAGGGTGGTGGGTGTAAAGCTGGTCAATGGGGTGGCCGGGTGGAAGGAGTGGGGTTTAAGACCCGGTGATTGGTGCGGTTTAGGGGGGTGAGGGTGTAAGATCTGTAATGCGATTTTAGGGGATAATTATGGGCTGTAAAAACTCGTCATTGGGTAAGGGTGTTAGGATGTAAGAGCTGGTGTAGCGCGGTGAGGGCTAGTGGAGTTGGTGCTAGTGAGGTGTGGGCTAGTGGGGTGGGGAGGCTGATGGGGTGGGGCTAGCGGGTTGGTGCTAGAGGGTGGGAACTAGTGAGGTGGGAATAGTGGAGTTGGTGCTAGTGGGGTGTAGGCCAGTGGAGTGGGGGGGCTAGTTGGGTGAGGGCTTGTGGGGTGGGGGCCAGGGGGTGGGTGCTATGGGGTGGAAACTAGTGAGGTGGGGCTAGTGGAACCACAACGGGTGTCCCTAGAGTACAGTATATATAGCCAGAACGAAGCAAGCATTGGACATATGGCAGTTTTCAACAAGAATTGATTTCCTCTCAATGTTGGACGGATTTTTTACACATTGTATTTTCAATTATTTTTGTTTGACAATTGAACTACTTAAAAACCCAAGATTTCAAACTTCTATCAGAAAACATCCTAAAGAGAATAATTTGAGCAATATACTCGTGGCTTTATGAGAGAATAACGTTAGCAATTTACTTGTGGCTTTATGAGAGAATAACGTTAGCAATTTACTTGTGGCTTTATGAGAGAATAACGTTAGCAATTTACTTGTGGCTTTATGAGAGAATAACGTTAGCAATTTACTTGTGGCTTTATGAGAGAATAACGTTAGCAATTTACTTGTGGCCTTATAATATTTTAGTTTTGTTTTATTGCTTCGATTTTAAAATACTAAATATTGGCACATTTTCTTCCAAATTGTATAATTCCCGTGTACAAAATAAAAAAAATAATAAGTGATATCTTCAGTGTAGCCTTACTGGAGAAAGTTGCAAGTGGACGAGGGATCCTAGTCGACAGGCAAAAAAAAAAAAAAAAAAAAAAAAAAAAAAAAAAAAAAAAAAAAAAAAAAAAAAAAAATTGGGGGTGGGGGGGTGTGAACAGAAAAACCTTACTTAAAATATTTTCTTATGTTTTGTATGATTCTGTTTTTAACGCTTAAAATTGGTTTGGTGTGCCATTTAAAAAAAAAATTGTTTAAGGAAACAACATCCATATGTCTTTGCATTCACTGCTTCGTAACATTTGGACAGTCTTTGGAGGAAAAAAGAAGCTTGTGTTACGGTCCCAGTATTATCCCATTATCAGGCAAAAATTGCCTGAACAGAAAACATATTATCTTACTGAGAAACAATTATTATCACATTAAACTATTCTTTTTTTAAAGGCCCGCCTTAATTGGATAATATCGTGACAGTATTATCTTGCTTCATGCCATCCTAATATTATTAATATTTTTTTCTTAAATATTTTTTTTCCTTTTATTTTTTTTTTTTCTACATTAATATTAACATCTGTAAGGTAAATTGGTTTAATCACAAAACCCCGTTTGGTAGACACTAACCACACACAAAAGGAGCAAAGGATAGAGAGATAAAAAAAAATAAATAAAAACAATGGAGTGACAGAAGGTAAACTGATATGATTTCAATAAGGGGGAGCACCGAAGTTCTTTCTTTCTTTTTTTTTTTGTCTCTCCCCTTTCTGTGTGTCACACCAATCAACATTCGGCCATTTGTCGTGGTCACAAAAACATGCAATTTCATCGCTCAGGGCTTTTATTTCCCACGATTAACCAAAAACAACTGCGTCTGCTTGTGGTCTCCCTTGTGGCGGTTGCTGCCCATTCCCCTTCGGAACAAAAAAAACAAAAAAATTCTTGGCTGAAATACCGGGGGAATAATAACAAACTAAAGGGAAGTAATCCAGTTAACGCACTGACTGTTGTCGGGGGAGATCACTCATTTGATGATCTGACCACTCCCACCATATGGCTAATCGTTTTTGTATTCTTTTGTCCACCCCCTCGGAGTTTCGCATTCATCACCAATTAAGGCACTAGCTTAAAAAACGGCCATGGAAGAAATTTATTTAACGTTGAGGAGCGCACTGGTCAAATTATGATTTCAAAAAAGCCGCAAATGTGAAAGGGCGGTTTTGCTGCTTTGCATATTCCCGAATTTGTCCGGCAATCAGTTGATGAAAAACGGAGATTAAGAAAAAAATATACAAAAAAGGACACCGGGGTGGGGGGAGGATGAGAGAAAGCAACATTTTGAAAGACGCGCCGTTCTGAGATTTGGACCACGTCGAGATGATTGGAGAGTTGTCAGCGGAAATCTTGTTAGCAAACTGGCGAGGGTCTTGACTGCTGGCGAGGGTCTTGACTGCTGGCGATGGTCTTGACTGCTGTGGTAAATCTCATTGATATTGGATGCGTTTTTTGGGGGGATTTTTTTGTTGTTTTTTTTTTTTTTTGAGTGGGTGGGGTATGGGGGGTTGGTGGTGTCATTTGGGTAATTGGTAATTACATGCTATGTTAACGATACTCTCACGAACGCCATCGATAAATTTATACTAAAAGTTAACATCTGTAGTATCTCAGTTGTCAGTTGGTAAAATATTGAATTGCAATATTTTTTTTTTATTGTTCGCGTTGTTCAAATGTATTGAATTTTTTTTTTTTTACTAGCTGCTAAGCTCAAAAATTTAATTATAAACAACAGTAGCGTAACGTTAGGGGAGGAGGGGTAAGGGTTATGGGGGGGGGGGGGGGGTTGGGGTGTGGACGATTCACAAGGTCGCAAACATTCAACGATTAAAAAGGTAGCAGTTGTAGCAATTTTTTTTTCTCTTAAAATTCAAATCACAAATATCTGGAACACAAAAACACATTTGATTATACAGCATGCTATAAGGCGGGGTGTGGGTGGGGGGGGGGGGTGGCTCTTAGCCTCCGACGTCCAGGGGGATATGGGAAGACCCAGAAGTTTGTAAAAGCCAAAACTAAAAACATCAGCAACAACAAGAATGAAAGTGTATAAAAAATAACATCTGATTAAATGTTGCATTAGCGAAAAGGTTACGCGTAGATCTAGTTGTCACGTCGGCTAATTTTGTATATAGTTTAGACGTCATGCAAAGGTATCATCACCTCTCCCCTGTCATCTCTACAGTTTCGGAAAAATTATGTTGTTCTGCGCATGTCAGTGAGCAGCAGCCGATGACTTTGTGGTGCATTTTAGTTGCGCATTGTTTGTACTGTTGAATTTATTGTTTGTATTTGTGAATTTATTGTTTGTACTTGTGAATTTATTTTTTGCACTGGAAAATTTATTGTTTCTACTTGTAAATTTATTGTTTGTACTGGTGAATTTATTGCTTGTACTTGTGAATTTATTGTTTGTGCTGCTGCATATATTGTTTGTATTTGTGAATTTAATGTTTGGACTGGTGCATTTATTGTTTGAACTTGTGGATTTATTGTTTGTACTAGTGAATTTATTGTTTGTACTAGTGAATTTATTGTTTGTTTCTGACAAGATAATCAAGACGGAAAATTTGACAACTTAATTATTATTTTATTTATATTTCATTGCAATACATTTTATCCGAGCGTTTGTATGTGTGTGGGTGGGGGGTGGGGTGGGGTGGGGGGTTATGTCCGGGAACAGTTTTGAAATCGAGAGGGGGCGGGGTAATAGAGATGTGGTGTGGCGCCCCTAAAAGATTACAAATCCCTGATTATATGCCAACTTATTTTTGTTTAAACCTTCATATTTGACTAAACATTTTTAGACAACAACGAGAAGAAAACAAAAGTGAGCACCTGACTCCTTGATACACATGACGTAACAGTTGGAATAATAAATAAGTTGACCGCAGCTGTCACTTTAAGTAAAGATCTAATATCAAGAAATAATAATTCGTTTCTTTTTAAATTTCGTTTTTTATTTTCTCCACGTGGCGAGCGGGCGCATGGTAACGTAATCCCCTCCACCTCTGCCACACCCACTCCCTTTATTACTCTCCTCCCCCCCCCACACACACACAGATGGATCTATAACTTGAAACACTGCACAAGTCGGGCCATTAACCCTGCAACGGCCATCTCTCACTGAGATGGATCTTGCTGACGTCTGAAGGACGGGAACGCTCATTGTCTCTGGCAGCCCCACGTTTTGAGCCAAATCACAACATTCTATCGGAAAGATTTTGTCTTGACGCTCCTGTGACCCGAAAAGGTCAACGTTTGACCCCTCCCCCACCCCCAACCCGCCGTTGCTTTGTGGAATCAACACCCGAAACAAACCACGATGGTTTTCTGAGGACAGCAGCAGACGGAGAATGAAATGGCCGCGTTATGGCTCAATCGAAGATACAACACCTGCTGCGGTTTAAGAGTTTGCAGGTTTGAGAGTTGCCGGTTTAAGAGTCGCCGGTTTAAGAGTTTGCCGGTTTGAGAGTTGCCGGTTTAAGAGTGGCCGGTTTAAGAGTTGCCGGTTTAAGAGTGGCCGGTTTAAGAGTTTGCCGGTTTGAGAGTTTGCCGGTTTGAGAGTTGCCGGTTTCAGAGTTTCCAGGCCAACATTTTGACCTTGACTTAATCTCAAATAATAATATTCTTTTCTATTTATTTCAAAATTGTGATCTTCATTTATTTGACATTTTTTACGTCAACTACACATTTAATTTATGTTAAATGTGGTTCTTTCTTACAATACCTTAATTATTTTGTTCTTTCAATTATTGTTATTTGGTGAAATAAATTAATTATAAGACCTTCATGTTGAAAGTACTTAAGTCACATTTTTGTCAAAATCAATCTAAACTGTGAATTTTTCTTATCAGGTTTAGCCAAGTGTACTGCAGAAATTTGAACACATCAAAATGTGCTTAAGTCCCTGAATTAAACAGGACAAAATATGAACATGAACACGTTTTATAGACGAAAAGAATATTTGAAATTGATTCTATACAAATGTATATTTTGTGACTTGAGTGCTTTTATCACTAAGGTCTTCTAATTAAATATGGTATGTTCAAGTGTAAAAAGACGATACACACAATTTGTAAATGTTTTTAAGCAACATATTATTTGAGTCGATTCCAGAAAAAGAATATCTCTGCATGTTATTTTTTCCCAAATTAGAATTTAGATCGGGGCAGTGTGCATAGAATTGAGATATGTCAAGTGTGCATAGAATTGAGATATGTCCAGTGTGCATAGAATTGAGATATGTCAAGTGTGCATAGAATTGAGAGGTGTGCAGTGTGCATAGAATTGAGATATGTGCAGTGTGCACAGAAATGAGATTTGTGCAGTGTTCATCGAATTGAGATATTTACAGTGTTCAGTGGATGTATGTGGCTGTATGTGAGTTTGTGTATGTGCATAGACAAGTTGACTATGTGTTCAAATGATTTGAACTCATTGCTACCCCAATCATTCAGTCAACACTACCCCATCATTCAGTCAACACTAACCCATCATTTAGTCAGAACTACCCCATCACTTAGTCAGAACTACCCTACCATTAAGTCTAAGTCTCGTCCCACCACTACAAGAAATGACCAACCCTGGTCACCCGTACTAAAATTAGACACCAAGGGGAGGAGACTCTAAAATATAAAAAAAGAAGTGAATAACGATCTCGGGAAAGCGATAATTTGATTACGCGAGTTATCTGTCGTGTGCTGCGCTCCACTCACTCAGTTACCCCGCGAGTTATCCGCCCATGGATGGCCGTCAACTCGTCTGAAAAGCAGCACGGCACTCCCGGGAAATTCGCGAACAATGTGCAAATATTTAAAACGCTATCCACCCGTCTCCTTGCCTCGGCCGACCGACCCCCACACAACAATATTCCTAATTTATCTAACTCGATTAGTTCTTGCAGAACGATTACTGCCAGCCGCCTGGTATTGGAAAGTGATTAGACGAATCGATTACCGAGCAGTGTGAGTCTTGGTGAAGGGTTGGTTTTTTTGTTGACTTTTTTTTACACTCGGCGATACCAGTGGTGCTGTCCAGTGTTGGTCATCTTGTGAGTAAAACTAAACTGTCTTCACAAGCCACGCGGATAATGAAATGATCTTCTTTGAAAAATAAATATTCATATAACTTTCCTTGGTTTTTAAAAAAAAAATTGAAACGTATATAAAAATGAGGCGATTGTTCTATAGAAAAGTATGTTTTCTTATTTGTTTGAAGTAACTCTAATAACCCTACACCCCACAAGCGCTACGTCGCGGTGTGCATTTATTGTCACTTTGTATTGTCATTTTGAGGATTCCGAGCCATAGATATATTATTATTATTATTAAAGTGGTCTTATATAGCGTGGTACACCAGCCTAGAGTTGGCTCACTTATATAACGTGGTATTCCAGCATAGGGCTAGGCTTACTTATATAGCGTTGTACCCCAGCCTAGGACTAGGCTCACGTATATAGCAAGGTACCCCAGCCTAGGACTAGGCTCACTTATACAGTGTGGTACCCAAGCCTAGGGCTGGGCTCACTTATATAGCGTGGTACCCCAGCCTGGGGCTAGGCCCACTTATATAGCGTGGTACTCCAGCCTAGGGCTAGTCTCACTTATATAGCGTGGTACCCCAGCCTAGTGCTAGGCTCAATTGCAGTACCCCAGCCTAGGGATAGGCTCACTGCAGTACCCCAGCCTAGGGCTAGGCTCACTACAGTACCCCAGCCTAGGGCTAGGCTCACCGCGCTTCACATACAAATTAGCACCAAAACCAACATGACATTAAAAACCAGCTACATCAAATGATTCATTTAAAACAGCCGTCTCAGAGTTAGTCTCTGAGTTAGTATTGTATCGCCCTGTGTTCTTGTAATAATTTTTAATGTATTTACTATCCTTGTAGCTTTTCCCCCTCTCTTTTCCTTTACAGATACAGTTGGCACACTGTGAACGAAGGCCCGCGTATCTCTGTCGGGCCTATTTATAAATAATACCAATGTCTCTATGCTTTATAGACGCCATTTGTTTGGGGGGGGGGGGGGGGAGGAGCAGGGAGTTTTAGAAATGTCTTAAAAGACAGCTAAACTAACAAGTTTGAACCACATTTCACAAGTTTGCACCATATTTCACAAGTTTGCACCATATTTCACAAGTTTGCACCACATTTCACAAGTTTGCACCATATTTCACAAGTTTGCACGATATTTCACAAGTTTGCACCATATTTCACAAGTTTGCGCCATATTTCACAAGTTTGCACCATATTTCACAAGTTTGCGCCATATTTCACAAGTTTGCACCTTATTTCACAAGGCTGCTCCATATTTCACAAGTTTGCGCCATATTTCACAAGTTTGCACCATATTTCACAAGTTTGCGCCATATTTCACAAGTTTGCACCTTATTTCACAAGGCTGCGCCATATTTCACAAGTTTGCGCCCTATTTCACAAGTTTGCGCCATATTTCACAAGTTTGCACCATATTTCACAAGTTTGCGCCATATTTCACAAGTTTGCGCCATATTTCACAAGTTTGCACCACATTTCACAAGGCTGCGCCATATTTCACAAGTTTGCACCACATTTCACAAGTTAGCGCCATATTTCACAAGTTTGCACCATATTTCATAAGGCTACACCATATTTCACAAGGCTGCGCCATATTTCACAAGTTTGCACCACATTTCACAAGTTTGCACCATATTTCACAAGGCTGCGCCATATTTCACAAGACTGCACCATATTTCACAATACTGCACCATATTTCACAATACTGCACCATATTTCACAAGACTGCACCATATTTCACAAGACTGCACCATATTTCACAATACTGCACCATATTTAACAATACTGCACCATATTTCACAATACTGCACCATATTTCACAAGACTGCACCATATTTCACAAGGCTGCACCATATTTCACAAGGCTGCACTACATTTCAATGGATCAAAAAGACCTTGAAAGATCTCACCGGCTGATGACACATGCAGCAAATCTGCCGAGTTATGGGATCGAATCAGAAACATGGAACAAACTCAAGGAGAACTTAGTCTTTTTTTGGGTTGTTTTTCTTTGTATTGTGGGGTTGTTTTGTTTTATTTAAGTGAAAATGTGAAAGAGTTGTTCAAGCTGTAGTGATGTATCAAACACCGGAAACACTTTGAATAAATATACGCGCGTTTAATACAGGTGAATTTTAAAAATTTAATGTTCAATTATTTATTTTTTTCAATTTCGATACATTAAGATATTTTTTAGCTAATCTCATTTTTATCTCATGTTTCATTATCGTGTTTTATCTCATGTTTCATCTCATGTTTCATCTCATTTTTTATCTCATGTTTTATCTCATGTTTCATCTCATGTTTCATCTCATGTTTCATCTCATGTTTCATATCATGTTTTATCTCATGTTTTATCTCATGTTCCATCTCATGTTTCATCTCATGTTTTATCTCATTTTATATCTCATGTTTTATCTCATGTTTCATCTCATGTTTCATCTCATTTTTTATCTCATGTTTTATCTCATGTTCCATCTCATGTTCCATCTCATGTTTCATATCATGTTTTATCTCATGTTCCATCTCATGTATCATATCATGTTTCATCTCATGTTCCATCTCATGTATCATATCATGTTCCATCTCATGTTTCATATCATGTTTTATCTCATGTTCCATCTCATGTTTTATCTCATGTTTCATATCATGTTTCATCTCATGTTTCATATCATGTTTCATCTCATGTATCATATCATGTTTCATCGCATGTTTCATCTCATGTTTTATCTCATGTTTTATCTCATGTTTATCTCATGTTTCATCTCATGTCTCATCTCATGTTTATCACATGTTTTATCTCATGTTTTAACTCATGCTTGATAAAGGTTATGTTTATTATATTGTATTATTTATTTTTGGTAAGCAAAAAAATAATAATTAAAAACAGTAGCACCAAAAAAGCGCCCGATGTTCCTCGCGATATCGAAGAGTGAATGTATCGATGCCAGCTTGCGTTAAGAGAGCACAGTAATTTTTTCTGTCACTCCGAGAGGCCGATTTCATCGATTTGCAGCTGTTGTAATCTTGTTAGTCCGTCTGGGGGTTTTGGGGTGCCGGGAGAGTTGTTAAGGTTGGTTTGGTGGGGGGGGGGGAGTGAAAGGGTTGGGCATTAGGGAAACGGTCCATATCTGAATTCTAACACCCTCTTCAATTAATCTAATTCGGAAAAAGGATTATAGGGGATTTTGGAGCTTGAACAAAATTATTAACAGCTTAGCCACCGATTTCTAAATCACTGCCACTACACGCCCAACCAGCCGAAATATATAATATGTCAAATATTGATATAAACAATTGGCATTCACTTTAAAAAGATTAAAATGATATTTTGACCTTAATAACCTATTTGATCTTTAAAAACAATTACTTTAGACACTTTACTAAGTAACCATATTTGTAATACAAATATATTGTGGGGTTTAGATGTCTTATATTATATTTTTCATGCAAACTTAAGCGTGCGTCACAGAATGTGTAAGATCAACTTATATATATATAAGAAAAAGCCATCCTGACCATAACGCCAAAGAAACGAAGTGATTTATTCACATCGGATTCTTAAAAACAATTAAATTTATTTTCTAGTATTTTACAGAAATCGAATAAATTTAAATGCGCAAATAATAAAATGTATCCGCTTTTATTTTAGTAAATGTTTAAGTTTATAATTACAAATTACACATGCATTTAAAATAACAATAAAAGAACATTTTATATAAGTTTGAAATTTATCATAAAAATGTTTAACAAAAAAAATATGATCTAAGAATTACATCGTAATCACATTATCGGGAATACCCAAACATAAATAATTTTTAGTGTGTTTTTCGTGCGTTGTTGATATTGCGAAATAAAATTAAAATTAATTTGTTCCAAATAAACAAATGACGTCACAGCGCGAATTGCCTATTTCTGCTAAACGCTCTAAGCTTCTTTGATATAATAACCGAACGAAAGAAACCTGATGATGTATATTCACATTCTTAAAAGTAAAATTAATAAAAAAGTAATTGATTGCTTTTTTACAAGATATGACTCAGATTTACATTCTTAGCTACATGCATATCGGAGTGAGGAAATAGGATGTGAACATTTTTACGCGGATGACATGACCTATAGAGCCTATGATACTACAGTTTGGAAGAGAGATGTTTTATTCTCTTTTTTTTTATAAATAAACATATGTTACCAATTAATAAAATCAATGGCGTTAAACGTGGGCACATTTACATAAGTGTGCCTGTAGATATCAAAACCCAATCATTGTAAACACGTAAAAATTTAATTTTGAACAATAGTGATGGGCTAAGATTTTCTTTCAAAAAATGAAGATATATATTCGCTTTTTACTTTGCGAAATGTAAAGTTGGTGTATAGTGTTATGAGATTAATGACGTTTCTGTAAAAAAAAAAAAAAGACACTCATTGCTGTTACAGACGTGATAAACGTTACGAGATTCTTCTTTAGATAAAAGAATTCTTTGTTTTACGATTTTCCGTTAAAACAAATCAAAGGCAAAAGTTTGGTTAAAATTTTAATTAATAAATCCGTTGATTCAATTTATTTTAAATGGTATATCGAGTTTTTGTCGTAAATCTAAGATTAAGTTTCCACAATTTTTAGAGAAAATAAAATTTAGTTTAGGGGGACGAAAAGTAGTATAGGCGCAATATTTAACAAGTTAAAAACACAGGACATCTAAAGTATTTCTCTAGCGTAGAAATCAGCTGTCAATGACCATTTTTATTTAATTAATGATCATTTTGATTTGGAAATTTAAGGTCATGTTTAGAAAAAAAAATTGTAGTTGATTGTCGCGAAAATGTGTAGGGCATGCGTGCAATATATATGGTAGAAAAATACCTCTTAAAACATTTAAGGATGTTAGAAACGTAGACATCATTACATAAATAATTCTTTTTATAATACTTAATTGTGCCTGCCATTACTATGTCGATAACATCGGGGGATATTTTCTAGTGTTTACTATTTACCTAACACTTGCCCAACAAATAAAGTATTTTTTTCAATGCGAGTGTAGATATATAAAATGTTTAAAATTCAATTAAGATTTATTTATTTTTTAAAGTGTGAACATTTCACTTTTTGTAAATCAACGCCTGGAAACTTCAAAACAAGAGACAGATATGATTTTTTGTTAAATAGCTTCGAATATTAAGAAAATACTGATAAGAAATTAAGATTGCAATTTTCTATTTTGACAGAACTCTCGTTAACTCTTTGTCTCCGGAAATGTGTTCCTCATTCTTACGGAAATATCTATTTTGCATATTTTTTATGCACTGCTATGTCATCTCATATGTGTTGTGTTATGCACTACAATATAGATCATATCCGGTGTGCTACTAGTATACAGTACACCAGTAATTGCGATGTCTAAAATGCCGTCATGGTTAGTGCAATTGAAATGTTTGGAGACCGGACAGAGAGCTTGTTTGCTTGTGTTACAGAGGTGCTCTCTACACCGGTCTCCAAGGCGACGAACTGTCTCTCCTACGAATAATTTACCACACTTTTTACAAAGGATGGTGTAAATCACGTCGCGTTTTGTGCAGGTAAAGCCATCTTTTATTCTGAATATTTCCAGAGGGAAAGTGATCTTATCAACTTCAATCACGTAGGGACATATGTAACAACGGCTACGATTGCAACCTTTGGTGCCTAATGTGCTTTAACTTTAATAGCAAGGAAATGTGGAGTCAACTAATCCAAAGGGCATTACAGTCCACTCTAATAGTCCCTGCTCTGTGGTGAAAGCTGTTAGTGGCATACATTCTTTATTTAATTCTCATAGCATCGTATTAACAATACAAAGATACTTTCACTTCCTGTAATCTTTGTTTCGAAAAATCAAACTTCCGGCAATGGCGGCCACTCTAGTTTTTAACTATTCTCTATTTCTTCTCGTATTTTCATTTGTCCTGTCTGCTGAGGAAGGCTCTTAGCCGAAATGGTCATATCTTACTGTCCTGGCCTTTGATTCAAGCTTCCACATTAACTTTGTCCTGCTATTTTCTATTAAATACCATCTCAAAATTATAGTCCATTAATTAGTCCACCACCACCCACTCGAGCATCATACAGTCGTTTCCAAGGAAACAGTGCACAAAGTAAACTGTGAAATGACCAGAATTATAGTTCAAAGGGCGGGGGGGGGGGGGGGGTGTGGCGGGAAGAGGGATACCAGATCGCACGGATTAGCGCGTCTCAAGGGCCGTTCTGTGAGTGGCTTGGTTAACAGAACAGAACGAGGAGATAACTCTGTACTGGGGAATCATAGGATTCATATGTCCAATGAAAGAAAGTCGTTGTCCATTTCATCGTCGTTTACCTTCCTGCTTACCCATTAATTACTTGGATGTTATATTTAACCAGCGGTAGTTGCCCGTGGGGCCCGGGTGCTAAGTAAATCACCGGTCGGGCTTTGATGACATCACGCCTGGGGTGCGTGTGTTTGGATGCGAAATAACGTGTTCATTACCGTTGAGCACGCGCTGGCGACTGTGAGGGCCTAGCTGAGTCTAGACCCCGACCACTTTAAATTGAACATGCAAGCATATATTTACATAGAGCCAATTGTGTTATTCATTTTTATTCTATGACTTTGTGGTTACGTGGTCGATCCCATAACGCGTCCTCTCCACTCAGAATGATACCAGCCACTCTCTATGCATGCGTTATATACCCTGCACATGTCTTCCACACTGGATTCGTTCCATTCTCATTACCTTTGCTTTGACCTACCTTGATACCTACTTTACCCTATTCTCATCCTACCTGCCTTGTCCTGTCTACATACATGCCTTGTCCTACATCCATACCTGCCTTGTCCTACCTCCATACATGCCTTGTCTTACCTTCATATCTGCCTTGTCCTACCTCCCTACCAGCCTTGTCCTACCTCCCTACCAGTCTTGTACTACCTCCCTACCAGCCTTGTACTACCTCCCTACCAGCCTTGTCCTACCTCCCTACATGCCTTGTCCTACCTCCCTACATGCCTTGTCCTACCTGCCTTGTCCTACCTTCCTACCTGCCTTGTCCTACCTCCCTACCTGCCTTGTCCTACCTCCCTACCAGCCTTGTCGTACTTCCCTACCAGCCTTGTACTACCTACATACCAGCCTTGCCCTACCTCCCTACCTGCCTTGTCCTACCTCGCTACCTGCCTTGTCCTACCTCCCTACCAGCCCTGTCCTACCTCCCATCAGCCTTGTACTACCTCCATACCAGCCTTGTCCTACCTCCCTACCAGCCTTGTCCTACCTCCCTACCAGCCTTGTTCTACCTCCCTACCAGCCTTGTCCTACCTCCCTACCAGCCTTGTCCTACCTCCCTACCAGCTTTGTCCTACCTCCCTACCAGCCTTGTCCTACCTCCCTACCAGCCTTGTCCTACCTCCCTACCAGCCTTGTCCTACCTCCCTACCAGCCTTGTCCTACCTCCCATCTGCCTTGTACTAGTAGTACTACCTCCATACCAGCCTTGCCCAATCCAAATCGTGCTAATGAATTTTATCCAATTTATCTTTCAGTCGATTCCATTTGTCCTCGGAGTCCCGGTGAATTGTATCGCCTGTACCCCTTGATGTGGTCCACTACCCCAGTAGTCCACGGTCCTTATGGATCTGATTTTTTTTTTGAGTGTGTGTTCCACGGCCAAACTTTTTATAACCCTTCCATAGCATTGCAACATATCTAAATAGGTTTTTATGGTATCAGCCTCCACTATTTTTCCCGACCTACACGCAATGAGCCCAGAACCACAGTGTCCACAGCATTCCCACTTTCCACTTGTGCCCCTAAGTGCAGAGCCCAGTGAGCTATCAATGCTGGCGCAGCGATACGACCTCATCACGCGGGAACTCTCCGAAGTGGGAGGTCGTATGTTACGCCGATAGCCGTCACCGTTCCCAGTCTCTGCGTCTACCAGCGACGCCATCTTTCAACGGAACCGGAACCATTTCACGCATTCTCGCTCTTCCAGGAATGCCGGGGAAAGTTGCGATGGCAGACGTAGCGAATGTGAAGTTACCATACGTTCTATAATAGATTATGTTACGTCTCCCATCCCCATCAACGCCCAGGTTCTGTAGCAGAATGTGAAAAGGGTTGTGCTGTTATATTGCTTAAATTGTAATCATATGAACAAATAAATAAAAGAAATGTAATCATCCCGTCATTTAATTAGTGATTCGACTGACATTAAACTTATGTTCCCCCAACTACGGAATGGGGCTTAAAAAAAATAAAAGCACCCTAGCTTTGCTGGCTACACTTCGATCAACCATTTTTTAATCCTTTATATAAACTTCGCTTTTGTTCGTGGCTGGTTGCCTTGCAAAATCTGCGAACGGCTAATTGACATACTTCCCGTCCACATTTCGAGCTGAAACTTGGCATGTAGACTCGTTGCCTGTGACAACACATTTTATCAAATTTTCAGCCCCAACCCCCCTAAATCTGTTTTTCAAGGGGAAGATAATCTAGAATTCCCGATAACTGCACTAAAAGATACTTTTTTTTAAAAAAGTGCATTTGGTGCGTAATAATTTCTTTTTGTTTCTCTGAAATATTTGGTGAAATAAATCTGCTGTGTAAAAGGCGGGTGGGAATTAGAATATTAATATAATTCAGGGGCGTGAAAAAATGTGCGGTTGAGAGCCTATAGGGAGTTGGGGGGGGGGGCACTAATGGGGATTCTTATAAAAAGCGCTACTTGCATGTAAGTTTTTTTTCAAAATTTTATCCCCCCCCCCCCCCAACTGCTAGATATTACTTTTTAATTTTATATAGGATTTATACGATAACATTTGTTTTTAAGAGTTGCTTAAGTATTTTCAACCTTAATTTTTTAATTTTTCTAACGATATTTTCAACATTGTAAATTATTGGTGAGAGCGGGGCTCATGGCATTCAGTGGTTTGCCGGGACAAAGTGCCAATAATTTGAGAGTGAAGGTGCACGGCCAAGTGTTTGCAGGTCTGCTCATTTCGAGGGCGCCCAAAACTCTTTAAGTGCCCTAATCGTTGCTGGGTGTCCCGGCGAAACAAAAAGGTCATCGGTGCCACGCGGGCCCCAGGTCTGTGCCACACGGAGAGGGTCGCCGTAAATCTGAGGGTCTCGAGGAGGGCGAGAAGGGGGGCAGGTGGGGCTCTGGTATCGTGAATGTATTAATCTGTTCAGTCCATGATGCGAAAATGTGTCTGCAGTTATCTTAGCGTGATATGGAGACACGTCGAAGGAAATGTTGACATCCTGCAGGTATAATGGAAGACTGCACAGAGCAAGGCGAGTTGGTTCCCTTGTCGTTCTAATTGAAAAATAGAAAGAGGCTCGGGATAAAAGATAACTTACAATCCATTTATTTAGAACTAGTTTAAAACAAGACTAAAAAAAATCATAGTCATTATTTTATAACTCCCTGTGAGGCAGTTTTAAGTTTTAAACATGTATTTTTTTAAAATTGTGTTTGTGTTATTTTATTTTTTTTAGCTTTATCATTTAAATTATAATAATTACAAATAAGTTTCAGCAGTAGCTTTAACTACCCATGTTATATATTCACTAGGGCTTAACCGGGTGTATTTTATTTTATAATATAATAATTACAAATAAGTTTCAGCAGTAGCTTTAACTACCCATGTTATATATTCACTAGGGCTTAACCGGGTGTATTTTATTTTATAATATAATAATTACAAATAAGTTTCAGCAGTAGCTTTAACTACCCATGTTATATATTCCCTAGGGCTTAACCGGGTGTATTTTATTTTATAATATAATAATTACAAATAAGTTTCAGCAGTAGCTTTAACTAACCATGTTATATATTCACTAGGGCTTAACCGGGTGTATTTTATTTTATAATATAATAATTACAAATAAGTTTCAGCAGTAGCTTTAACTACCCATGTTATATATTCACTAGGGCTTAACCGGGTGTATTTTATTTTATAATATAATAATTACAAATAAGTTTCAGCAGTAGCTTTAACTAACCATGTTATATATTCACTGCTTGACAATCCCCACATCCATTTCAATTTTTTAAACTTCTTGTACAGTTTTGTTTTTAGTTTTGGGCCCCAGGTGGTGGGCGGTAAGGTACATTGTCTTCTGTATTGCAATTAGTGCATGTCTGACTGTAGTCTCCAAGCATTTCAGTTCTAAACTCATTACGCCACGACCTCTTCAAATTCAATGGAAACCCGCTACAACGCGCCCTAAAAATAATGCAAAATTCAGACATAACTGGCGCCCTTTATTCATGTGTACAACAATTATTATTTTTTTTTAAAGGGCACATTACAATCTTACAGCCTCGTACAACACAACCACAAATAAACTCAAATTAGTCCAACTTCAACACCACACAGCTGAATATTCGAAATGTTGTATCAAAAAATAAACATCAACGCGATTCACAGGCATTTGTTTTACCCCGCTTTAACGCGATACGATTTTAATAACCAGCCATTTATCGCGTTATAGCGAGCTTTCATTGCATAACAGAATGACATGTTTTGTTTTTTTTTAAACATCGGTGTTTAACCGGGTGTATTTTATTTCTTTACACCGTGTTGTTTGGGGGGGGGGGTGTTGAAGAATTGAATACACACAAAGGTCCGACACAGTGGATTACAAACTTTGTCGGGCTAAACATTCCCCGCAAATGCACGACAAATAACATTTTTATTGGCCTACAAAAAAAAAAAAAAACCAGCAACCATTGAAACCTTACTTTGTTAAAAAAAAACAAAAAAGCACTAGAAATGTGTACTTAAATTAGAAATTATCTAGATTAATATTAAAATTATTGTCTTGCTCCAGTGAGTTTTTTTACTTTTCAAAGTCTGAAAAACATTGTTGTCACCGATGCCTTGCTCAGTAAATTCTTGTACGACTTTGAAGAAAGGAGACTGATTCTTTTCAACGTCTTTCACTTTCTGTATCAGCCACTTATCGGACAACTACGTCATCACTGTTTCAGAAATCTGGGGCCCTTTCCTGTCATTTTCAGCACAATTACGCGACCGCTGTATAATCGTTCCCTCCGAAGTTTGCAAGCAAGAAGTATACAGGAAGTTTATTTAATAAATCTTTCAAGTGACGCAAATCCGCTGTGTGCTGGGGGATGCAGTACAGCACGGCGTACGACCGAATAGACAAACATATTTTTTCTGTCAGGGGAGAAAAGAGAAGGCGGTGTTGTTCCGTTTTTGTTGGTTTTTTTTTGTTGTTTTGTTTTTTTGGTTGGAGGCCGTCGTTTGGCTACGTATACATGGGTTGGGTAACGATGATTTAAAAGGAAATAAATTATGAGATTAGTAATTATTAGTATGATGTTGCTTTTTTTCAAAAAGTTATTTAGTCTGTTTTAGTACTTCGTGATCAACCTCCTGGAATTGAGTTTAGAAACATTAAATGGGAATTAGGAACTACCCGGAAGTGGAAAATGTGGGTGGGTGGTGGGGGGGGGGGGATTTTCGTCCAAGGGGCAAGCTACTTTGTTTGACACAAATGTTGACGTACCACACAGCTGTTTCAGTCATGGTCGCTGAATTAATAGAGGGCATTACAATAAAAGCTCTCTAATAAACAGATAGCAAGATGAAAAGATATGCAGAAACGCAGATCAGTAACTTATATATGTATATATATATATATAGGTTGCTGATCTGCGTTTCTATATATATATATAGGCTTTAAAATGTTTAGATTGTAGATTGTTACAATTTTACAAATTCATGTCTTTACTATCTATCTTATATTCTTTACACTTGAAATCAATTGAAATCTTCTGCGGTTTTATACGGCAAACACATTTCTAGGTAATACTGTATTGCAATTAAACACATCCACCCCCAGCCGACACATCCCAAGCCCATACGTGCTTCCATGTATACTGCACAAAACTTAATCAACTTTTAAATATTATAGATTCCCCTGGTGATGCTGCGCCCATAACTTTTTGGAATAAGTGTGGCGTGGCTAGCTGTTTAATGGCACCCGGGGCAAGATTATGGCATGGCGCCCGTCTCAACTGTCAGAATGAGATGCCTCGAAAGCATGACCCCGAGCCTGGGGGCCGTTTAACTTACAACGGGGGGAAGGGTGTGGGGGGCAGAAAAGACTATTAACGATTTTGGCGAATGATGCGTTAATTGAGAGAGAGTGAGAGAGAGAGCGTTGACCACTACCAAAGCCCTACCCACCAATATCAATGTTGAATATCTTCTGATACCCTCTCTTGTCTAATCGTTAGCATCAACTGATCCAGGTAAAAACTCCCAACCCCCACATCCCGCCCCCACCTCCCCTGGTCTCGCCTTGACATAACGGTCTACCGGGAGCGTGGTGTCATCCTATGTTGGCTGGGCGGCAGTCTGTGACCCTTGTGGCAAGTTTTTGTGGAACTGTACCAGCTTATCGACATCGCCGAGATAGGAGAGAAAGCTGTCACGTGACTGCGACCCACACACGCACGCAACTACCCACACGCACGCCCTTCCCGCTAACTGCCCAAGAAGACGTGGCAGCGTCCAGACCCAGAGCACAGCGGCTCACACCAACGGAGGGAGATAACTCGATTATTCAGTTGACACGGGTTGTACCCCCGGAACGTGCGTTGGTGTTATATCGGATTTCCGCTTCCGTTGCTCAGAGCGACCAGCGGCGTCCCCCAACGGTTGCTGTTGTGGTTGATGCCCATGGAGGTGGCTAATTCGGCGCCAATTTGTGCAATTATGGTCAGTGCAGTTTGCCGTTGGTCCACCAGCTTGGGGACACGTGAGATGTTGATTTTCGCGTGTTGCGGGATTTCAAAACCAACATGGTCGGATCACGTTACTTATTCGCCCAGGGGAGGCGACCAGAAAGGTAATCGCCCAGGGGACACGACCCTAATGAAAATGGAAAGCGGCTGTCGCACAATTAAATTACCGGTAAGCCCCGAAGACGGACCCCGCGGGACAAGGGGGCATTTAACTGGGTCCTGAAAGTGTATTCGCCCGTCTGCGATCGACTCCCTTGACAAACTACACTGAAGTGTATCGCCGCCCGTGCACGGCAATGCTAAATGAAATCAAGATCTTCTACTTTTGGTTCGTTCCGCAGACAGCGGCTTGCATAAATTAACAAACATTACCCAGCGAGCTGAGCCTCAGAAGTGTACTTTTTTTAGTTAGTCTCATCTGGTAAGCCTTTTTTTAAAAGGGTGTTACGGTCCAAACTAAAACTCCGAGGCCATTTTATTAGAATGATGGGACCTATCCTGGAGTGATAAGTCAAATAATTGGATGATGACTGAGATGCCACAATAATTTGATGATGATGAGTGAGATGTCACAATAATTTGATGACGATGAGTGAGATGTCACAATAATTTGATGATGATGAGAAAGATGTCACGATAATTTGATGACGATGAGTGAGATGTCACAATAATTTGATGACGATGAGTGAGATGTCACAACAATTTGATGACGATGACTGAGATGTCACAATAATTTGATGACGATGAGTGAGATGTCACAATAATTTGATGATGATGAGAAAGATGTCACAATAATTTGATGACGATGAGTGAGATGTCACAATAATTTGATGACGATGACTGAGATGCCACGATAATTTGATGACGATGAGTGAGATGTCGCAATAATTTGATGACGATGAGTGCGATGTCACGATAATTTGATGACGATGAGTGAGATGTCACGATAATTTGATGACGATGAGTGAGATGTCACAATAATTTGATGATGATGAGAAAGATGTCACAATAATTTGATGACGATGAGTGAGATGTCACAATAATTTGATGACGATGAGTGAGATGTCACAATAATTTGATGATGATGAGAAAGATGTCACAATAATTTGATGACGATGAGTGAGATGTCACAATAATTTGATGACGATGACTGAGATGCCACGATAATTTGATGACGATGAGTTAGATGTCGCAATAATTTGATGACGATGAGTGAGATGTCACGATAATTTGATGACGATGAATGAGATGTCGCAATAATTTGATGATGATGAGTGAGATGTCACAATAATTTGATGACGAAGAGTGAGATGTCACAATATTTTGATGATGATGAGAAAGATGTCACAATAATTTGATGAAGATGACTGAGATGCCACGATAATTTGATGACGATGAGTGAGATGTCGCAATAATTTGATGACGATGGGTGAGATGTCACGATAATTTGATGACGATGAGTGAGATGTCACGATAATTTAATGAAGATGACTGAGATGCCACGATAATTTGATGACGATGAGTGAGATGTCGCAATAATTTGATGACGATGAGTGAGATGTCACGATAATTTGATGACGATGAGTGAGATGTCACGATAATTTAATGACGATGAGTGAGATGTCGCAATAATTTGATGACGATGAGTGAGATGTCACGATAATTTGATGACGATGAGTGAGATGTCGCAATAATTTGATAATGATGAGTGAGATGTCACGATAATTTAATGACGATGAGTGAGATGTCACAATAATTTGATGATGATGAGTGAGATGTCACAATAACTTGATGAAGATGACTGAGATGTCACAATAATTGGATGATGGACTGACTGGTCACAAAATGTTGTTTATGAAGTGACATGTCTCTGTTTTTTTGTGAAGATTTGGTTAATTAAGAAGAAAGCTTCGATTGAAGATAAATATGTTTGGAGAATTAGTGCAAAATGACTTTAAACATATTTTCATTTCCTTAAATAAATGTAAAATTGTGTTCACTTCCCATGATCACATACTACCACACATGTTGTTATTGTTTGTTTGTTTTTAAAAGCTCAAAATACCTTCGTCGTGGTTCTCATTTCAATTGACTTTAAACACCAGACGCTGGTATGTATTTAATACACCAGTGATTAGTTCATCATGGTATGGCCACGTAACAAGAAAACAAGGGCTCACTAAAGAAATAATACAGGGCACAACGAGAGGGGGGAGAAGAAGAGGAAGACAGAGAAAAAGATGGGAAGACAACATCAAAGAGTGGACGGGATTAAAACTAGGCGATGCTGTGCGTAGGGCAGGAGACCGAGAGGAATGGAGAAGAATAGTGTACATGTCATCTGTGGCGCCCCAACGGTCCAAGGACTAAGGGACATGATGATGATGATGAAGTTCCTCAAATTATAATGACTTCGGCACTTCTTCAACGCTCTTTCATTCCCATTATTCTGAGACTAATAATTTACTCTAATGGTGGATGTCAATATTTCTCACGACTAAGTAGTATATATATCATTGTTTTATGCTAGAATGTTTATTTCTTTTAGACTGCTCTGTCTCACACCGATTAGTAATATCACGATTTTGCGTACACACAATAATTGTACTTAGAAAATTTCACCAGTGCTTAGAAATTGATAATTTAGGACAACATCAGTTGTTATTTGATCATGCTATATAAGTCACTGAGTTCAAGCTGTGTGAAGGAAATAATAGAGCACAAGATGTGAACGCTTGAAAAGAAAACACAGGACAATCAACTGGGCGTTTCGGCTAGACGCCTTCGTCAGCAGACAAGACAAGAGGCAACACTTAATAGTTAAGTGCAATATTTTTACACTGTAAGTTAATATTATTATTTTACACCAAAGGAAGAATAGGGTTTGTCATTTTTAAGACCGGAAAACGTCACATGCCATTGCCATTACGTAACGTTACCATTTTTAGAATTTTTTTAGTAAAACATGGCTTCTCAGCATCAGTACCATTTTATTTTTTAAAAATCTTAGTAAAATAACGTCGTAGACACGTTTTTCGTCTAGGTTAAGTCCCACTACGCTGGCTCACATTAACATAGAAGTACCCAACAGCTCTTGGGATATTGGCCAAACGGAATACCAGGATATTCTATTACTATCTTAATGAGTTTGGCCAGACTGCGCGCCCGGATGTTCTATTAATAGATTTCTACCATTAAATGAGGAACCCTATATAGCATCAAGTATTTTACGCGTATTATTTACATCATTATTTAACAAGAATGTTTAATATCATTTGTACACAAATTACACCAAATAATATCTTATTCCGTACTGCATAAACAAATTGTAAAAAATATATTTTCAAAAAACATAAACCAATCTTTTTGCCCAGTCAGATACTTAGCAGCTGTTCCCGTCATGTTATACAGCTTACTTAAAGTAGTGCCGGGCTGTAAAGAAGCGAGTCAAATATTGTCTGGAACGCAGACCCGACCAGTGAATGAAATACATTTTTTTACCTAAAAAAATTTTTATGTGTAAGATTAAGATTGTATTCGCATGTGACAAAGTCGACAATGCGCGGGGTCCTTCTCCAAGTCTTCGCTTGACATTACCGGTGTTTAATAGTGCGGTTCTTCATTCACTTCACACCACCGTGCGCATACTATTCATCTCGCCACACCGTCCCAGCGTAGTCCAGGTGTTCCCCATTTGATCCCCTAAGCCGTTGATGTTCCATTTTTTGTCTCGGACCCGATCGTGGTTTTTATCTCTCGCCATCGCCGCGATCCTCGGCGTCCTCATCGAATTTCTCGTCGTTATCTCCCAGTTTCATCGGCCCCTGATTTACACCACCTCGCGCCTCTGTGACATAAACAACCCACGGAACTAGTGTGAACTTCGGCAAGTTCCGACCGTGGGTACGTCAAGTGACAGCGGTAGACAACGGATCATTCAGCCTGGGTGTGTGTGTGGGGGGGGGGGGGGGGGGGCGCATTTATCATCTTAACTATGAGGACTCAGCGAGGTGTAAGTGTAGGGTCGTTGTTGCATCATTTCAGACACTGAGGGTTGGGAGGTTGTCAGTGAGGGTTTGGAGGTTGTCAGTGAGGGTTTGGAGGTTGTCAGTGAGGGTTTGGAGGTTGTCAGTGAGGGTTGGGAGGTTGTCAGTGAGGGTTGGGAGGTTGTCAGTGAGGGTTTGGAGGTTGTCAGTGTGGTTTGGAGGTTGTCAGTGAGGGTTTGGAGGTTGTGAGTGAGGGTTTGGAGTTGTCAGTGAGGTTTGGAGGTTGTCAGTGAGGGTTTGGAGGTTGTGAGTGAGGGTTGGGAGGGTGTCAGTGAGAGTTTGGAGGTTGTAAGTGAGGGTTTTGAGGTTGTGAGTGAGGGTTGGGAGGTTGTCAGTGAGAGTTTGGAGGTTGTCAGTGAGGGTTTGGAGGTTGTCAGTGAGGGTGTGGAGTTTGTGAGTGCGACTTTGGAGGTTGTGAGTGAGGGTTTGGAGGTTGTGATTGAGGGCTTGGAGGTTGTCAGTGAGGGTTTGGAGGCTGTCAGTTAGGGTTTGGAGGTTGTGAGGATTTTGACGTTGTCTGTGAGGGTTTTGAGGTTGTAAGTGTGGATTTTGAGGTTGTCAAATATACTTGGGACGCTGTACGCCATTCATTTGACATATGTCTACGGGATGTACGTGTATTTTCATACATGCATGGGCATTCTAATTTCTTTTTCCTAAAGCTGATTATCACACACTATGACAAAGTCCAAATATATTTCATTGTGTTTCTGATAATGTACATAATTATGTGTCTTGTCGTGTACACAATTTTGTTTCTGGTCGTGTACGTAATTGTGTGTCTGGTCATGTACATAATTATTGTGTTTCTGGTCATGTACATTATTGTGTTTCTGGTCATACACACACAAAGAAATTCCACATATCGTCTTAAAGTGTTTGTTTCCACAAAACGATTTTTCCAACATCTTCCAAAGTACTTTGTGCATAGAAATTAACTTTTCCAACATCTGCTCATATTGCATTCTAAGTAGATAATGATACGACACGCGTTTTCAAGCTCATTTCTGTAACTAAACCGGAGTTACCAAAACCTCACTGTCCCTCCTGGGTCTTTACTTTAAACCCACTAGAGATTTGTGTCCGTCTGAACGACGAGTCTAAACGACGAGTCTAAACGACGAGTCTAAACGACGAGTCTAAACGACGAGTCTAAACGACGAGTCTAAACGACGAGTCTAAACGACGAGTCTAAACGACGAGCCATGAGGCGAGTATTCCTAAATCATCCCCCTCCTCCCCCACCCCCACCCCCCTTATAAAAAAAAAAAAAAAAAAAAGACTCTACTAAAGGGCATCATTACCGGCGTAAAAATATTGTGATAAATTTCATAGATGATAAAAAGAAGGAGAGAAACGTGATACATTTACATCTTAATTGCCCCTCCCCCCCCCCCACCCCATAATTTAAAAAAAAAAATTGTATTTTTTTAAGGCCAGGGTTCGCCTAAGATAAATATCTCCCGTAACGACCCTTTTCTAGGGGATTGTCAAAATGATTCGTTGACATGAGAATCCCCCCCCCCCAAAAAAAAATCATACAACTGGCACTTAGCCTGTTCCCCCACACCCCAAACCCCCACCTACGAACACACATACAACCACACATACAACCACCACACGTCGTCATGCACCTGTCTAACAAATACCTTCAACATTCTCACCACGGTTGCAATGGCGTCTTTTTCATTCAAGGCCTTCCCCAGCCAAAGATTTCTATCGGAAGGTGTGAAATCGTAGTGAAGATTTTTTGCCTCCTTGTCAATATGTGGTGAGATCGCCAACAGATCTAAATCTTCCCACTCCTCTGTATAGCAGTGGATCACACGCTACAAAATTACGGGATACAAGAAAAAAAATTTTTTTTTTTTAATGGAGGCTGACTTGCGCCGGGTCTTAAAATTACGACCGTGTTAAAAGCTGGATCCGAGTCAGAAGATTGCTTATAGCTCCAGAGTTTATATAAAATAAAAAAATATATGACAGGATTATCAAAGCGCTATCGCCGAGGCTGACGTACGGACCGTGGATAGAACAAGCTGTCTGCACGGAAACACGGGGGCTGCTGGGATAGACAAATCATTGAGCCTCCAGCTTGACGCTGGGAGATAAAGAAAGAAATAGGGGGGGGGGGGGTTTCAAGATTTGTAAAGATAGAAATAGGAATGGTTTGTTTAACAAGATTTGTAAAGGGAGAAATAGGAATGGTTTGTTTAACAAGATTTGTAAAGGAAGAAATAGGAATGGTTTGTTTAACAAGATTTGTAAAGGAAGAAATAGGAATGGTTTGTTTAACAAGATTTGTAAAGGAAAAAATAGGATTGGTTTTTTTTAACAAGATTTGTAAAGGAAGAAATAGGAATGGTTTATTTGACAAGATTTGTAAAGACAGAAATAAGGGGGGGGGGGTGTTGTTTTACAAGATTTGTAACATGGCTGTAAGAATACACGCCCAGGTATATTTTAAAACAACATATTTGAAATTATGCATGTGTTTTATTTATATTGAAAAAAAGTCTTGACTGTGTGAAACAAAGATACTGCAGTTTCATTGTTCAATGACGTATTATGACGTATACTTTTACGGAATACTATAAATAAAATTCTCCCTTTTTTTAAAAAATTTCTTCTTGGGTTTTTTTTTGTTTTTTTCCCCCTCAACATTTTGGTACTCTTTAATTAAGCATGAATTACCTTTCCAAAATTGTTAGAACAACTGTGTCAAGGATCGCCCAAATCTGATACACCGGTTACTCTGAATATGGCTGGTCATGACTTTAAAATAGAACAAGAATTAAAATGGTCAGCTTATCGGATCATGGCGTAAAAGTTTTCCATTTTTTAAATTAAAAAAAAACAAAATGCGTGTGTGATTGCTGCGCAGAGAGGTAGCTTATAAACATTACCAGGGTGGGAGGGGGGGTGTACGTAAATATATTATTAGAGTTCACGCAAACCCATTATGTGTAAGTTGTCCGGAACGTCGAGGCGAGAACGAGTCTTTAAAAAAAACACACACACACATCACTATCCGCATTAGTTGGCCCATAGGAAAAGTTTCACTCGTGCCGTGCTCCACTGGGATATCGTATTATCCCAAACGCGGGCTCAACCATCAGTGGCTTCCCCTCCTCCAGCGTCTCGCTATTCGCTCAGCAGAGGGGTCGTCTTTATTAAAGCATCGCTTACCATTTCAGCGTCACGAGACCAACCACTTAGTCGCCTCGAGTCCATTAATGGAATTGCTGTCCCATCCAAAACCGCGTCCTCTTGTTTTTTTTGTTTACACGGAAACGGAAGCTGGCTGGATGACGGCCATGAATTGCATTATGGTCTTGGTGCAATATGGGAGTGATAGGAAGTTGGTGGGGAAAAAAAACACCAAAAAAAAACAACAGATGGGACGGAAAGAAGAAGCAGTTTTGGGGGGGGGGGGAGGGGTGGAACGGGTGGAAGGGGTAGGAAAGCGAAAACCGCTACAGACAGGTTTTAAGCATTCATACGAGTGAGGCCAATGAGCGACATAAATCATCTTTCGACCTCGAATCGACAGCCTCACGCGCCCGAGGGTTGTTGGGTCATTGTGTGATTCTGTGAGCCGTACACCTTCGGGGTGAGTTAAGGTGACTGCACACGACCAGCTGAACGCGGTATCTTTAGGAATACACCGGTAATAAATATTCAACTCTAGACACGGCGGAACGAGAATATATCCGCTTGTAGGGCGCCTCTGCTTCACCGAACAAAAGTGGACAAAGTGGCACTGCTACATTTGAGAAGTCTCTCAACGTTTAAAATCATTGTAGGAGCTGTGAGTCGAGTGGTGCGCATCACTGTGTGTACGGGGGATTATTGTATCAAATTGAGATCCGGATACACTTAAGTTTTTTTTTTTTTTTTCAAATATTTTTTAAATTTATTTCTTGTTGTGTACTTGCGGGAGAAGGCGTTGCGTCGAAACGTCCGTTTCATATTTTAGGGTGGATCTTTGGGTTGTTTCATTTTAAATATGTTTTACATATTTTTTTTCCATTATTTATTTATTTACTTCACACGCTTGAACACTGTCCACTATACACACTATCCTTAATAATAAGAAGTCTTTCTTCAGTCACATATAGTGTCACACATTTACACAAATATATTTACTCGTGATTGTTGACGTATTACCAATGGCACTATCAAATTTCTGTGCAGTTAAATAAATCTAACTGCTAATTGTAAATTTTAGGTACAAAAATAGTTACGGGAATAATAATGTCTTGTGAAATTTGGGGAACAAAAGTTACGTGCACGCGCGATAGTCTGGAGTTCCCGAAGATGACGTTTACTTACGCCATGCAGTAACGTCTCAGTGGACCGGATATTACTCAGACCTCTGAGAGTGAGAGCTCTTGTTTGCAAGAGATGCTAGCGGTGGAGAGTAGTGCGGGTGAGAATGGGTTCTGCTGCCTCGGAACCAACTTATTGCCCATAATAATACACCATGTGCAGTCATTTCGCAATATCAGCCAAAACAGTACCACCATCTCTTTGAAATGGATGAAATTCAATAACAAAAAAGACGATATGATTATGAACCCTAGGCTGGGGTAACGCGCTATATAAAACCTCTAATAATAATAATAATAATAGTAATAATAATAAAACATGATATCAGTACAGCACAGTGGTCGGTAAACTAGGGTAAATAAACACAAATGGAGTAAAAAAAAAAAGGAAAAATTTGGGGGTATTGAGTGCTCGATGGATATACATTAAAATTATATTTAAAGCGTGTTTTATTTTTTACTTATTACCTTTTTTTCTGGCAACACTGCATCTGGCCTGTGTAATATAGTAAAACGGATCCAATGACATCTGGCCTGTGTAATATAGTAAAACGGATCCAATGACATCTGGCCTGTGTAATATAGCAAAACGGATCCAATGACATCTGGCCTGTGTAATATAGCAAAACGGATCCAATGACATCTGGCCTGTGTAATATAGCAAAACGGATCCAATGACATCTGGCCTGTGTAATATAGCAAAACGGATCCAATGACATCTGGCCTGTGTAATATAGCAAAACGGATCCAATGACATCTGGCCTGTGTAATATAGCAAAACGGATCCAATGACATCTGGCCTGTGTAATATAGCAAAACGGATCCAATGACATCTGGCCTGTGTAATTTAGCAAAACGGATCCAATGACATCTGGCCTGTGTAATATAACCAAACGCATCCAATGACATCTGGCCTGTTTAATATAACCAAACGCATCCAATGACATCTGGCCTGTGTAATATAACCAAACGCATCCAATGACATCTGGTCTGTGTAATATAGCCAAACGCATCCAATGACATCTGGCCTGTGTAATATAACCAAACGCATCCAATGACATCTGGCCTGTGTAATGTAGCCAAACGCATCCAATGACATCTGGCCTGTGTAATATAGCCAAACGCATCCAATGACATCTGGCCTGTGTAATATAACCAAACGCATCCAATGACATCTGGCCTGCGTAATGTAGCCAAACGCATCCAACGACTTGTCGTTATTCCATGGGGAAGTTTCAAAGGTGCAATAAACAATTTTAAATTGAAATGCTCTATGATATTTCTTCCTTTTCAAATTGGGGCTGGCGTCGAGGTAAAAAATATATTTTCGGGTAAGGGCTATACAAAAATGTTAGCCAACCACTGGTATAGCATGGAAATATATCTGTTGTACATATGCTATCAGCAAAACATGATATTTTATCTGTAAAACATATGCCATCAGTAAAACTTTTGATATCACCATCAGTTATACATAAGATATTGGTATTGCGTAAGCTGGCTGTATAAAATATGGTATCAGTATAACACATTTATCAATATAAATCCAAACTATATATATACATATATATATATATATATATATATATATATATATATATATATATATAGGCCCTGTATATTCCCAACCATATCTAACCAAATCCAACCAGAACTATCTATGTCCGTGAAGCCTTGGTCTCATGTCTCTCTCTCATTCAAATTCCAAATCACGCGTCGTCCAACATGAAAAGGTGCCATTTTCCACACTTGTCTTTTCGCCGATTCGCGCCGCCATTTTGTGATTCGTCGCGGAAACTCTTACATTAAAGACGGGCCACTTCTCACCCCCCTCGTAAATACCCCACTCCACCCCAGCACCTCTTATCCGTTTGTCCTACACCGTTCTGCTTGAAAATTTAAATTTTTTTAAATTCGCCAGCGGAACAAATTTTCCCATGTTTAGCATAGAGGCGCCATTAGAGTGGTGTTGTCTCTAAGACGAGCTGTGGACATTTGTTATCGTGTTAGTTATGGACTCCCGATACCTTTGAATAGTGACGTCTTTGTGTTGTGAGTGGGAGATTTCAAATGACAACAGTTACCACTCAAGTTGTTTCATATTTGAGCATCTACCGTACAACCCATAATAACTTCATTCTCTAGGCCAGTAGATGTGTTGTGACTGGACTTTCTCATCAAACTGTCTCGCTGGCCACTATCTCACCAAACTGTCTCACTGGTCACTTTCTCACTGAACTGATTCACTGGCCACTTTCTCACTGAACTGCCTCACTGGTCACTTTCCCACCAAACTGTCTCACTGGTCACTATCTCACCAAACTGTCTCACTGGTCACTATCTCACCAAACTGTCTCACTGGTCATTATCTCACCAAACTGTCTCACTGGTAACTATCTCCCCAAACTGTCTCACTAGTCACTTTATCACAAAACCATCAAATCATCTAGTTCAGTTTGAACGGATCACTAAGGTCATTTGCAATAACGACCATCATTTTGGACCAATCACCTAAGTCAGTTCAAACCAGTCACCTAAGTCAGTTTGGACCAATCACCTAAGTCAGTTTGGACCAATCACCTGAGTCAGTTTGGACCAATCACCTAAGTCAGTTTGGACCAATCACCTGAGTCAGTTTGGACCAATCACCTGAGTCAGTTTGGACCAATCACCTAAGTCAGTTTGGACCAATCACCTAAGTCAGTTTGGACCAATCACCTAAGTCAGTTTGGACCAATCACCTAAGTCAGTTTGGACGAATCACCTAAGTCAGTTTGGACCAATCACCTAAGTCAGTTTGGACCAATCACCTGAGTCAGTTCGGACCAATCACCTGAGTCAGTTCGGACCAATCACCTGAGTCAGTTCGGACCAATCACCTAAGTCAGTTTGGACCAATCACCTAAGTCAGTTTGGACCAATCACCTGAGTCAGTTTGGTCCAATCACCTAAGTCAGTTTGGTCCAATCCCCTAAGTCAGTTTGGACCAATCACCTAAGTCAGTTTGGTCCAATCCCCTAAGTCAGTTTGGGCCAATCACCTAAGTCAGTTTGGTCCAATCCCCTAAGTCAGTTCGGACAGATCACCTAAGTCAGTTTGGTCCAATCACCTAAGTCAGTTTGGACCAATCACCTAAGTCAGTTTGGTCCAATCCCCTAAGTCAGTTCGGACAGATCACCTAAGTCAGTTTGGACCAATCCCCTAAGTCAGTTCGGACAGATCACCTAAGTCAGTTTCAACGAAAGATATTAAACGATAACCAGATTTGGCGCTATGAATTTTGAAACAGATATCTGTTTGTTAATTTGCCACATACCGATTGTCGCATTATTTTTATCATCAACTACAAAAAGAAGACGATCTTTTTTTCTTTTTTTTGGGTGGGGTGGGGTGGGGGGTTAAAGTAATGAAATAATAAACCAAACAAATGTTGCTTTATTATTATATAATTACACAATGTAACTACCCGCTTACACACTAATAAGATGTCATGTTGACCTGACGGCTGTGACGAGCACTCTGAAATGCATTATAAGCAAGGGTCAAGTCCTCAGAGCGTAAGTTTGGGAACATACCAAAGATGCACAACCCCGACGTTAAATATTTTTTTACTTATTTCTTCGCAAAAAAATAAATATATATCTATATACAGCAGCGGTTCTCAACCTGTGGGTCGCGACCCCTTGGGGGGGTCCAACGACCCTTTCCCAGGGGTCGCCTAGAAGACAATCGGAAAACAAAATCCAGTTATGAAGTAGTATGAGAATAATTGTGTGGTTAAAGGGCCGCCATAACATGAGGAACTGTATTAAAGGGTCGTGGCATTAGAAAGGTTGAGAACCACTGATCTACCCGATTTAGAACTTAAAACTAAACCCATTAATAACACATACCGTTGAAACTCAAGTATTTTTTTTTTTGCATTCTGCAATCTTGCGTGAGTCATCGCATAAATAATATGCCAGGATCAGCGCTATTTAAAGGTCCGTTATTTCCAGGTTGTGTTGTATACTGGGACATATTTACCACATTAAAAAAATCCACTATTGGATTATAAACAATCTTGATAAATTCTACAGGTGGTAGGGTGTCTGTCCCATGAGACACAAGGGTATTCACCAAGCTGTCTATTCAAACTGGACTGCACTTGAATTGTTGTAGAGATGAAATCATTAGGATGAAAGTAACCACGTGTTTTGGATTTTTTAGTGATGGGTTTGATTCAAACCTTGTAAATATTTAGGACAAAATCAGTCACCAAAATACTACAAAATGAAAGTGTAATGGTGTCAAAGCACACAGAAGCAATAACAATGCTATAAGATGGGATGCTTTGGCTATACTTTACATTAGATACAAAAGCGAGCAAAGTAAATGGTTATGTTATGTAAGTTATAAACATTGGTGGCATCTGCATGAAAGTAACATAATTACTGTATCACTCTAACAACACAAGTCACCGGAATAACCAGTAATTCTCCAGTGCTTAAGTACAGTGAACCAGTATATGTGATAGAATGTATATAATATATATATATATATATATATATATATATATATATATATATATATATTATTAGCTCCGCAGCACTGTTTGGTACAAGATGCAAAACGAGGATCAAGGTATATGGCGCAGCAGTCCCTTTGACATTGCTCTACGGATGTGAAACGTGGACAGTCTACCAGCGTCACACCAAGAAACTAAATCACACTACCTGCATCAGGAAACTCCTCGGGTTCAGGTGGCAAGACAAATTGCCTGACACGGGGGTCCTCACTAGAGCAAACCTACCAAGCATCTTCACCGCCCTGATGCAGTCTCAACTCCGTTGGATGGGACACGTAGCCCGTATGGAACATCAACGGCTCCCTAAACAGATATTCTTCGGTGAACTCACGATATGCAAGCGCTCCCAAGGAGGTCAATGAAAGCAATACAAAGACACACGGAAAGCGGCATTAAAAGCCTTCAGTATCAATCCTATTGAATAACAGACAGCCCAGGACAGAGCCAGGTGGAGATCAGCTGTCAAGAAGGGGGCTCAATCTCTTGATCCCAGTAGGATAGCGACAGCTGAGACACGCAGGATAGCCACAGCTCAGACACGCAGGATAGCCACAGCTGATACACGCAGGATAGCGACAGCTGAGACACGCAGGATAGCCACAGCTGAGACACGCAGGATAGCCACAGCTGAGACACGCAGGATAGCCACAGCTGAGACACGCAGGATAGCCCGAAAAAAAGCATCCTCAGACCACCGACTTCCGCAACTATCCCCCCTCCCCTCCCCCCCCCCTGCACGCGGTGCCAGAGACTGTTCCGAGCCTGGATCGAACTAGAAGGCCACCTAGGCACTCACCGTGACCCATATCCCTCCACTAACCGGATGACTAGATGGTCCTTGTCAATTTGACGGACGAACAACATAACGATTATGAACTATAAGTATAATATAAGCAATGTTTCGCACTGTGGCATGCTGTCTTGTCTATTAAAAAACTATACGCCTAACCAGTTTAGACTGTGGGTTTGGTCTAATCCTGTGAGATTAGTATTCTAATCATATTAAATTAGTTGAAAGGCATATTTAAATAACCAGTATTCACCCATGATAATCGATAGGAAGCGCCCTCTATAGGTCATTACTTCACAACCCAATAGTTATTTCGATCGAACTATTTCTGATAAAGTCGATTCAAATTTAAATAAATTATAAATATACTTTAAAAATTAATAGACTATTAATACAATGATACTGTTACCTGTTTCTATCTATATACTACTGCAATGAAATTTGTCCTGAACGGAGAAACGATGGCAATAAAACGTGGGCTGAACATTTCAGAACGGAGAAGTAGAGCCATGACATTAGATTGAGAAAAAAATGAACCGGATGTAATGTCAAAATTCCACTTTTGATAGGGAGGAAATATAGTTTGAAAGATTATTAATTATATGGATCTACGAACGTCATTTATTTTCTAGTCAATATTTCTTATACCTTTTAAAAATTAATTAAAACAACATATGTAGAAATAGTCTGCTTAACTACGACACATTTATTAATGCAAGAAATTGTCACTTAGTTCAACATTTTAAAGGCTTGGGTTCTTACATTTTCTTTGTATATAAATGATAATAATTATAACAAATAATAATAACAAATGATAATAAGAAAATAATAATAACAAATGATAATTTACAGCAACATAGTGTATTATTACAGTTAAATGTTAAAGAAAAATGCATATTTTTAAATTGTATTGTGCTAGTTAAAAAGAAAGATGGAACAATTAGAATTTGCGTCGATAATAGAAAGTTGATAAATGCAGTGACCAAATTTGTAGCGGAGGTTATCCCAGACCAGGAAGACTTATGGTGGGAAATATTTGAGTATGTTAGATTTAACGAAAGGTTATTGGCAAATTCCGTTAGACAAGAAGAGTAGTGAATTAACAGCGTTCAGCGTGTGGTGATATTTGATTTACAACGTAATACGTAAACTAGTACAATACTTAAAAGTCACCCAGGGGTTTTCCGACATCTCTTAATCGTATTCCGGTAACGGTTTTAGGCCAACATGACAGTTTGAACCGCTTCATGCAGTTGACGGGTTAGTACTTTTCTCGTGGTTTTTTAACAGACAAACTCCGGATTCGATCCGTTAAACGTTGCTGGGTGACACCGGAGATGCCTCGATTGAAATCAGGCGTTGCTTGCTGGCTGGCTTGGCCGGTTCAAGCTTTTTAGTCAAGAGAGACGTGGTCATATCGGAAATTTGTCGTTCTTTTGGCCCCGAAAATACCCTTTAAATGGTGACCAGAAATACGCGCACATGACAAACGCGCACACGATAAAGGCGCACAGAAAATTCCGCAAAGACACAGCTGCGCACAGGAAAACTGCGCGCACCGACAAATGCGGACACCGAAAATTCCGCACACGGACAGTTGCGAACGTTGACAGTAGCGAACACGTACAAATGCTCAAATTTCTATGAAATCTAGGCTTAGCTAGTACTAGGAGTAGGAAGATTATTCATTTAAACTATAATTATTATTAATAAAACTAAAATAGGCTTAGTTATATACTAAGACGATTATTTGGCTAATGTTAAGAGATATCACCGTGACTTCGTTAAGGATACATTTAGGGTTCAGGTTAGGTTTAGGGATACATTTAGGACATTTTTACATTATTTTTAAACATTTTATTCTTAATTTTACGGTTCACTGCAATCAAGTTGGCAGCCATGGTAAAAAACGCTGTGATATCTCTCAACTTTTACCGATTATTTTAAATTATAATTTTAATACTTCATTACGATGATATAGTCTATCATAGTTGTACTATATATGCCTACGTACTATGTGTTAATGGAATTGAGAATATAAATTCAAACGTTCATTGTCTACAGGCGTCATTTTGCTTATTGCGACTATAATTTAATAATTTTAATTTAAAAGTAATATTTTCCATACCGTTATCAGACTCTTAACTCGCCTTATACTTATAATAACTTATACTTATATCAGTAATCTTTTTAATACCCGGTATTTAAATATCTTTTACAGGAGAATTAGCCCACTGTCAATAAAATATTTTAAAAAATAATTCTTCTTTGCCACATAGAAAGTTAACTTTTGCTGCAATAAATCTATTGTTACCTTTATAATTACTAGTATTATTATATTTGTGTATAGTTTTAATTTTATATATCATAAATAAGATGACCCAATTATTTTTTAATAATTCGTCTTTAAAAGGATTCATTAATAATTATTTCTAATCCCAGCCACTTATTATCCATATAATTGCCGACTTGTCTTTTAAGCTGACAACCAACTCCAACCTTTTCAACTCTTTAATGAAATTTTAATTACATTGTACGATTCCAATTGTGCGCAAATGTATGTGTTCGCTATTGTCAACGTTCGCAACTGTCCGTGTTCGGAATTTTCGGTGTCCGCATTTGTCGGTGTGCGCTGTTTTCTGTATGCGCAACTGTCGGTGTGCGCAGTTTTCCTGTGCGCAGCTATGTCTTTGCGGACTATTCTGTGCGCGTTTATCGTGTGCGCGTTTGTCATGTGCGCGTTTTTCACGGAACCCTTTAAATCATCCCGTTCTCTAGTACGTCCGCGCACACCCTACATAAGACTTTCAAAAAGAACAGAATATCGTCCCAGCCAGCGGTTCGTCCCAGGACGGCATTGGCGGGGCAAAATTTATACACAATACATCCCCAACATTCATAAAAATAAAAAAATAATAAAACTAAAAATTTGCATTTATTCATTTCAGAACACTCAGGATACAAAAGATCATCTTCTGATGTCGGGTGTCTGATCGTGCTTCTAAAAAAAATTGATGAAATAAAATGAAAATAAATTTAACATAAAACAATTTTTTTAAAAAAATAAATAAAAAAATAAATAAATAAAATACATATTTTTAAAAAAAATGAAAAGTGCTTGTTTTTTATTTACAATTCCTGACTTTCTTTAAAAAGGATGGAATTGAATCTAGACCAAAACGGACTGCTCTGTATTGGTTTAGGTTGCCCGGTGCAAAGGCTCTGTCCTCTAAGTGGTGCACCGGACTAGTAGGGCTCAGTGAAGTAGTCACAGCCTGAAGCTAAAGAACCTGTAAGGACCCTATAGAAAAACATGTTGGGGGGTGGGAGTGGGGGCTCGGGAGAATAAACTGCTTAGTGTTGGGTCCCTGCTGTCTGTTTAGTGTTGGGCCCCTGGTGTCTGCTTAGTGTTGGGTCCATACTGCCTGCTTAGTGTTGGGTCCCTGGTGTCTGCCTAGTGTTGGGTCCCTGCTGTCTGCTTAGTGTTGGGTCCCTGGTGTCTGCTTAGTGTTGGGTCCCTGCTGTCTGCTTAGTGTTGGGTCCCTGCTGTCTGTATAGTGTTGGGTCCCTGGTGTCTGCCTAGTGTTGGGTCCCTGCTGTCTGCTTAGTGTTGGGTCCCTGCTGTCTGTTTAGCGTTGGGTCCCTGCTGTCTGTTTAGCGTTGGGTCCCTGCTGTCTGTTTAGTGTTGGGTCCCTGCTGTCTGTTTAGTGTTGAGTCCCTGCTGTCTGCTTAGCTTTGGGTCCCTGCTGTCTGCTTAGTGTTGGGTCCCTGCTGTCTGTTTAGTGTTGGGTCCCTGCTGTCTGCTTAGTGTTGGGTCCCTGCTGTCTGTTTAGTGTTGGGTCCCTGCTGTCTGCTTAGTGTTGGGTCCTTGCTGTCTGTTTAACGTTGGGTCCCTGCTGCCCGTTTAGCGTTGGGTCCCTGCTGTCTGTTTAGCGTTGGGTCCCTGC
This sequence comes from Omphiscola glabra, assembly GCA_964017045.1. Taxonomy (NCBI): domain Eukaryota; kingdom Metazoa; phylum Mollusca; class Gastropoda; family Lymnaeidae; genus Omphiscola; species Omphiscola glabra. Next base: position 14,964,960 of record OZ024800.1, read on the forward strand.
TGTCTGTTTAGCGTTGGGTCCATAAAAAAAAGTGGAAAAAAATTTAAAATATGGGCTTTGAAAAGGCTTTATTGAATTTCTTAAAAAAATTGTAAAGGATCTAGCGCCCAGTCTTCCTCCCCCCCCCCCCCCCCATGCGCAGGCACCAGGCACATCCATAACTGTCTGTAACTGTCTCACACCTTATGAACCTCTCTGACACTCCCTCATTTTGTCTGACACACTTACGCTGCCTGATGGTGTCCCACACTGCCTCACTCTGTCTGAAACTGTCCGACCTTGTGTGACCATATAAGGAAATTCCTTTAATATATCACACCACTGTCTGAAACCGCCCCCGTTTCGCACTGTATGTCAGTGCCAGGAAGTCAGACAGACAGTGTCAGATAGACAGACAGATAGACAGACAGTGTAAGGCAGCCTGTGTTAGACAGGCAGTGTCAGACAGACAGTGTCACAGACAGTGTCACAGACAGTGTCACAGACAGTGTCACAGACAGTGTCACAGACAGTGTCACAGACAGCGTCACACAGTCAGACAGCCTTAGACAGACGGTGCTAGTCAGAGCGTCAGCTTCGGACAGACAGAAAGATAGCCTCAGACTGTGTCAAATAGTCAGACATACAGTGTCAAACAGACGGGCAGGGTCAGACAGACAGACAGTCTGATATGGACGGTTCCAGAAATTCAGACATTGTCAATAAGATAGTGTCAGTAAAATAGTGTCAAACAGACACAGTCAGTAAGTTTGTGTAGGCATACAAAATAGTGTCAAACAGACACAGTCAGTAAGTTTGTGTAGGTATATTATTTTTGAATTCGCTTATCTACACTTGAATATCCTTGCTACGTTTGATTACCCTTTTTATTCGCTTGTCTATCCCTTTACTAAGGGATCGTTCGCAAATTACGCTTGGCTTTGGTGGGGATTGAACTCTAGACCACCGGCTAGCTACATTGAGTCAGCCTAGACCACTCGGCATTATAGATACTAGGAACTCAGTCGCGCACATCTCATGCGCATGTCGGCTTGTGGATGACTTCGTTGTTTCGCGTCACAGTTTCTAATAATACTACATCCTAATCCATTACGGGAAAATTTAATGTTTAAAAATATAATAAAACTTAGTTTATTTAAGAAAATTTTATGTTTTGGTTTTATTAGGTGTGACGTGACAACGGGGGGGGGGGGGGGTAAAGAATTTGTGACACTTCGTGACAGGGGGGGTGGAGGTCATTTTTTGCGTGACGTAATTTACGAACGACCCATAAGTTCGATGATTTTTAAATTCGCCTGTCTTTGCTTGACTACAGATGGCTACGTCGAAACTAGAGTACTTATTCAGGATCACCAGTTTAAGTTCAGCTTGTCTTTGCTTGACTACAGATGGCTACGTCGAAACTAGAGTACTTATTCAGGATCGCCAGTTTAAGTCCAGCTTGTCTTTGCTTGACTACAGATGGCTACGTCGAAACTAGAGTACTTATTCATGATCGCCAGTTTAAGTTCAGCTTGGCTTTGGTCTCGCCTTCCCCCCAGGAACCCACCTAAGACTAACACCATTCAAGCTTTAAATCGCCATCGTCCAGCCCCAAGTCTATGATCAGTCTAGATTCCGTCCAGCCCCAAGTCTATGATCAGTCTAGATTCCGTCCAGCCCCAAGTCTATGATCAGTCTAGATTCCGTCCAGCCCCAAGTCTATGATCAGTCTAGATTCCGTCCAGCCCCAAGTCTATGATCAGTCTAGATTCCGTCCAGCCCCAAGTCTATGATCAGTCTAGATTCCGTCCAGCCTTACTCTAGCTTTAGTCTCTCTTACTCCATCTGGTCTCCGTCAAGCCTCTGGCTCAACGCCTATGCTTGCGTTATAGTATTGTAACAGTCTCATTTTGGTCTCTCCTCCGTCACTTAATCCATCAACAGACTCGCCAGTTTCGACAGTCTGATTGCGGTCCTGCCTATTTCCCCCGAAACCACATAATTATATCATCATTCACGCTTTATTTCGCCCTAGTCTAGTCTCCTTTCTGGCCTCAGTCTAACCTCAGTCAATACAAAGTCTCGTCTCAGTCTACCATCGGTCTCGCTAGTCTCTCCTACTCCATCTGGTCTTCGTCTAGCCTCATTCTCATTGTTGATTAAATATGGCCACAGTCTCGTCTCAAACCCTCTCAGAATCGACCAACTCCATCATCAGACCCTCTCAGAATCGACTAACTTCATCATCAGACCAACTCAGGATCGACTAACTCCATCATCAGACCCTCTAAGGATGGACTAACTTCATCATCAGACCAACTCAGAATCGACTAACTTCATCATCAGACCAACTCAGGATCGACTAACTCCATCATCAGACCCTCTCAGGATCGACTAACTCCATCGTCAGACTTTCTCAGGATCGACTAACTCCATCAACAGACCCTCTCAGAATCGACTAACTCCATCGTCAGACTTTCTCAGGATCGACTAACTCCATCAACAGACCAACTCAGGATCGACTAACTCCATCATCAGACCCTCTCAGGATCGACTAACTCCATCATCAGACCCTACCAGGATGGACTAACTCCATCATCAGACCCTCTCAGGATCGACTAAATCCATCATCAGACCCTCTCAGGATCGACTAACTCCATCATCGGACTCACCATTTTCTACTCAGGACTGGCTTTGGTCTCCCCTCTTCTTCATGAACACAAATGATTCTAACCGACAACAGAGCCCGGTGACCCCTAAACGAGAACAGTGCATTGCGTAACTAACGCATATTTTCACAGGGACCTGGCCTGTCGGTATTATAGCCTGATCCCAGAAACTCTAGCGCATCTGTTGAAAAATGAGCAGCACTAGGTGTTTCGGGAGGGGGCGCAAGTGTTGAGGAAGGGGGGGGGGTCCTACGTTATGATTATGTTATGTGGCACAGCCCAGCAGATGCAGCTGGTTGCCAATGTACTAGCCGGCGCTTAAAGAGCGTAAGCTTAAGCCTCAACCAGAATATGGGTGTCAGCAGAAAAAGTTACCATAAGACGGCGCCTCTGTTCCAACGAAGTAACGATAAATAAATAGTTAATATTGATTACAATGTACGTTATGCTTGCCCTCGTATCTTATCCTATTTATTTTTAGCGGTGTATTGGTAATACTGGTAATTATTTTATGGGGGTCGGCTTATGGACAGTTACAAAAAACAACACTTTCTAGGCTTTTCTGGCCAAGACAAGGGGATTTTAGTTATGAATAAATTGGGTTTAGAACAAGAACCTTTGGTAATTCAATTAGACAAAGACAAAGTCGATGCTGACATGAAAAGAATGACCTGGGAATGAATTATCTTAAGTCACAATCTGCTTGTTCTCACAATGTTTGCCTCATCGCTACCTTGAACTTAAAAACAAATTTATTGTGTTATTTACACAAACATATGGGAGGGGGGGCTATTTTCTTGTTAAACACAAGGGCTAAATAGAATGTAGTCACTTATTATAATTATCCTATAAATTGCCAAGGGTGTTCGTCCAATCACCCTTCTAAAGAGAGTGACCAGTGGAGAAGAAATGATTTAATCATCAACTTGTTGATCAACAAATTCAATGAAATCTAACAAACGATGACTCAAGTAAATCTTCATTTGTTTTCTTCATTTGTCCTGTCTGCTGCGGAAGGCTCTTAGCCGATACCTTCTTCGTTAATTGTCCTGAAACTCAAAATAACGTGTTGAATTTATTTTATCAGAGACCATGATCAGGATTCTTTTTCTGACCGTCGCTGTGGTCGATGTGGTGTGCGCTGCCCAGGTGTACATCAGGTACAACCCACCTGTTCTGGCATTTACATTACCAGGTAAAAAAAAAAAAAAACAATTTCATCATTTCATAACAATAGATTTTTTCAAAAACTTGAAAGATAACAAAAGAATATACACTTATAGGCATTCCGTATCCATATTTTACGAAGAGAGTAGATTTATTTGTATGGTTCTTTTGTGCCTTTCTAACTCCCAGTGGAGCATAGACCATTAACATTTCTGTCCAATCATTCTGGTCTCTAGCTATACTCTCTAACTCTTTCCAATCCTGTCGGTGTTAAGACATGCTCTCTAACTCTTTCCAATGTTTTGGGTGTCTAGGTGTACTCTCTAACGCATTCAATTCTATGTTACATCTTTGTCGACATATTTCTATTATTATTATTATTATTATTACTTATTTTTTTAAAAAGAAATAGTTATTTTGATTTTTAAGGTTAGCAATTTTCTCAATAAGTATTTACTACTTTAGATAAATATGGTCAGTGAGACAAACTTTTGGGGGGAACGGCAAGAAATCGTTGTTTGGAAATGTTCTCCAATGTATTGGCTTAGATATGATTTTGTTAAAGAAGAGAGACCGCCTTTTTGAAAATATTATCCTAGATAACAATAGTGTTTCAAATAAAGACAGTGAAAATTCAAGAAAATATGTCCCAATAGAATTTATAATTAACAATTTGACCGAAATTGAATTCCTTATTACTGATACAAAGTAAATAGCAAATCTTTATATTTAAGTCAAAGTCTTAAAAATTATACGAAATAATGAATGCTCCCTTTTTTATACATGGCCCTTTTCGGTCCATTAAAATCTCGTTTGTTTTCCGGGTTACGTTTTTTGAAGAAAAAAAAATCCTTTTAAATTTTTCACTCATTTAGTTTAGATTTGAGGTTATAATTAATTTAACGTTGATTTCAACTGGTGTGTCTGACACATGTGTTAAGTTGCGTCGATGACACTAAATGGGAGTTGATGAAGAAAAAATCTTAGAAGAGGTTCATTGAAACAGAAAAAACAACAAAACGGAGAATTGGTTCAATGGAATAACGAAATTAAACATGTAAAACAAAAATTTGGAAGAAGACACGTTTTTCTTTAAGGACAAAATGATACATTTCAAAATCTCATCACCAGTTAACGAACAGAAGAAGAAATGACATAAAATATATGTGTGACTATTTTTAAAACATTTGTTTTGACTTGTTGGTTTTATGCCAGGTTCTGACAAAGATGCAGCTAGCGTCGTTTTTCATTAAGTCATTAAAAATGTGGCTTTCCGGGGCAAGGGAGTCCATACGTGTAAGTCCTTCCACATCATTAGAAATAATAAGTTCAGAAGACATCATTGGATTAAATGCCATACGAGTAAGTCCTTCCATATCATTAGAAATAATAAGTTCAGAAGACCGCATTGGATGAGATGTCATACGAGTAAGTCCTTCCACATCATTAGAAATAATAAGTTCAGAAGACAGCATTGAATGAGATGTCATACGAGTAAGTCCTTCCACATCATTAGAAATAATAAGTTCAGAAGACAGCATTGAATGAGATGTCATACGAGTAAGTCCTTCCACATCATTAGAAATAATAAGTTCAGAAGACAGCATTGGATAAGATGTTACTTTAATTATTTTCCTAAAACAAAATTTCAAAGATTTCTGTTATCGAAACGAGAATAACATTGTTTTCTTGCTCAATGTAAAGTAGCAAACATTGAAATACACATCAAGGTTATTTAAATCAAACTTGGAAATACACATATAAGTATAAGTTATTTAAATTTGACCCGATGCGTTCTTCAGTGGCGTAGCGAGCTTAACTCGCGCCCGGGGCCCAATACCTTTTAAGCGCCCCAATACCCTTTTAGCGCCCCCCCTATTCGAAAACCATACAATATTATAGTAAAATATACCATTTGGCGCCCCTTTGTGAGTAGCGCCCGGGGCATGATGCCCCCCTTGCCCCCCCCCCTCACTACGCCACTGGCTCTCTTACTTCACAAAGTTTGGTCAGGATTTGATACAAATCTTAAAATTCTTTGATTCTGATCCACCACAAAAAACAAACAAAAAAGCACGTAACAACCAACGTAATGAAATCAGCGAGGGAAAAAACCAACCTACATTTGATAATCACTGATGAATTTTGATTGGCCCGGAGGTGTTTTTTTTTTTAATATTAATTTTAGAAACTTGTGTCACTCAATGAGACAACATCGTGTTCGTTTCGCGCATTAAAAAAAATAATAGATTATAAAAAAAAAAATAATAAAAAAAAAAAAATTACTATCTCCCATTTATATTTTTAATCAAACAATATCTTTTTAATTTATGACATGAAAACAAAATAAAAATAAATCCATATTCCTTGAATGCGTGTGGTCATGTTTTATGACCACAGCCGAGGGCTGGTAGGAACAGACGTATGACGTCAATTGTACATGGCGCTGACGCCATCACGGCCTACGCGGTCGTTTATGACATCAGAGACCACATCCTGCAGACCACGGATCGTGCCTCGCTTTCACTAGGCACCGTTAGTTGTGTTGCATTGTGCGTAAAAGATGTTAGATGTTATACAATTTGATTTACGGAAGAATAGTTACAACAAGTGATAAGGCTCATTGTAAGATTTTATATGAAACACATCTCATTAAAATAATTTACAAAAAATTCATTGTAAGACTTTAACACTCATTATAAGACCAGGAATACAAATACCCTGCAATCACGTGTTAGGAAAGACACAACAAACAACCCATACCCTAGCCTAGCTCACGTTGAAATCAACCCGCTAAACCAGCGGTTCTCAGCCTGTGGGTCGTGACTCCTTTTGGGGATCAAACGACCCTTTCCCAGGGGTTGCCTAAGACCATCGGAAAACATATACTCTACAGTTATGAAGTAGCAACGAAATTAATTTTGTGATTGGGGGTCGCCACAACATGATGAACTTTGTTTCGGGGTCGGGGCATTAGGAAGGTTGAGAACCACTGATATACAGGAACGTCATTCCCATGTGTTCCCGCAGGACTTAAGCCCGAGTGTAAAAAAGCCGATAACCGGTCTAAACCCGGTTTTGTAAAAATCGATAACCGAGATAAGTTCTGATAACCGGTATTAATATCCCTAGTTTGAACCAATCATTCTAGTGTCCATCGTCTGCTTGTCACACGATGGCATTAAAAGGTATCAATTATTCCTTCCCTTTTTTAATGGTGCTTCCTGCACTGGGCGTCAAAAAAGCCCCCACGCCCCACCCACACCACACACACACACAACCTTACCCAAACGCATCCTCAAACTTGGAAACATGTCCTTAAACACCAGGCCACGAGCTCTCTCTTGGCTGCGGGCGTAAATGGCCGTAATGGGTAGTTCATCCAGTACGCGAGGTCAGAGGTCAAGACATAACTGTCACAGATCTTCTCGCCAAGTGGGTGATAAGGTTACCTCCCCTTTCCTTTGTTGAAGAGGCCTCTGCCCCTGCACCCTGTCTTTAGAAATGTGATCCTGGAGCCACTTAATTCAGTGAGTAAGTGGTCAGCCAGTCCTTAACATCTAGCCAATATCTCTATCGTGTGAGTGAGTGGTCAGTTTATCATAAAACATTCGTTCCTATATCTCTATCCTGTGAGTGAGTGGTCAGTTTATCATAAAACATTAGTTCCTATATCTCTATCCTGTGAGAGAGTGGTCAGTTTGTCCTTCAACATTCATTCCTATATCTCTATAATGTGAGTGAGTGGTCAGTTTGTTTTTCCAACATTTAGCCCATAGCTCTGTCCTATGAGTGAGTGGTCAGTTTGTTCCAAACATATGGTCCATATCTCCATCATGTGTGTAAGTGGTCAGTTTGTTCCAAAAATATGGCCCATAAATCCATCACGCGTGTAAGTAGTCAGTTTGTTCCAAACATATGGTCCATATCTCCATCATGTGTGTAAGTGGTCAGTTTCCCCAAATATTTAGTCGATATCTCCATTCTCCATCATGAGAGGAAGTGGTCCGTCTGTCCGAAAAATTGACCCCATAGCGCCATAGCGCTGAACTGCATAAAATCCCATTTACACACTAATACGAATACCGAACATATTAATTATGAAATCGATTCTACAATTAATTTGTAATTTTATTTAACAAAATTTAACAAGCACCTTATGGACACACTCCTCTTAGGACACACTCTTTTTTCCGGACACATTCCTCTCCAGAAAGATCACGTTCACACGGGAATGACCATCGCCCGCACGCCAGACCTCAACAAACTTGATCACATTCCCATGAACTGACCACCAGCGCCCTATCCGCTAAGTACCAACCATCGTGGGAGATTTTAAAAAAAACATCTTTCTATCGGGTCATCAAAACCTTGATGTCCAGCGAGGTCAAGCCTCTGCAGTTGAACAAGCAAGTGAGGACAAGTGGCCGACATGTTTCATTCCCTCCCAACGTTACTGACCCTGGGAACTCACCGTTCTGTAGACTGAATGGACATTTAAGTGTACTAGATGTAATTACATACAATAGATATTTAAGTGTGCTAGATGTAATTACATACAATAGATATTTAAGCGTGCTAGATGTAATTACATACAATAGATATTTAAGTGTGCTAGATGTAATTACATACAATAGATATTTAAGCGTACTAGATGTAATTACATACAATAGATATTTAAGCATGCTAGATGTAATTACATACAATAGATATTTAAGTGTGCTAGATGTAATTGCATACAATAGATATTTAAGCGTGCTAGATGTAATTACATACAATAGATATTTAAGCGTGCTAGATGTAATTACATACAATAGATATTTAAGCGTGCTAGATGTAATTACATACAATAGATATTTAAGCGTGCTAGATGTAATTACATACAATAGATATTTAAGCGTGCTAGATGTAATTACATACAATAGATATTTAAGTGTACTAGATGTAACAACAGACAGTAAACACTTCAGTGTCCTGTGTGTACACATGTAAAGCACCACATTTTACTTTGATCATCACTTAGTTGCTGTTTTTTCGACTCCGCATTTTTCAATGAATTTTTCCACGGTCAAACCAAAATCCCAACACTACCCTCGGGCGAAGGTAACCGCTGCTGCTGACTCGCTTTTCATCGGGAAATTTAGCTCGTCCAACCATGCGGCTAATCCGCTTATCCCGATCTCAAAAGTCTGGTGCTGTAGATACCTTTACGCTACACCCATCCCCGCACGCATTTTCGGGGCATCGGACAACTGACACCTGTACGCCCTCCACCCCACTACCTGCCGAGTTCATCACCGTTCTCCTTCAAATGGCAGAGTCTGGAGGAGCGGATAGCTTACTCACCTTGTCTACTTGAAGCCGGCGTTTGATCCTCGGATGACATTTTGCGGACGACGTGAGAAACCCGTGAGTGTCCCCCCCCCCCCAACCCCCACCGCGAGCGCCGAGGCGTTGCTCTGCGGCCAGGCCGTGATAACTCCTTGATACAATGTGTTTTTCTCAGAGCGGCTGAGTGCTCCTTTGTCCGCGATGATCGTCTCTCCTCCGTCGAGAGCATGGGATATTCCAACACTCCACCTCTTGATAGATATGCTTCGATACAGTTGTTTTTTTTTCTTTTGTTAGGGCATATCATATTTGAAAGGGATTTCCCGATATCCCCAGGGGGCATCCCATAATCTCAACTGTTCTGCGATCCTACAGAGGGAAACACGTTTTGACATTTTGAATTTTTGAGTGGTGAGATTCTTACTTTCAATCAAACGATATTGTAACTTAAACGTTTATTAACAGCAAAATCCAATTCAAAGTTGCAAATAAATGATTTTGTTCCTTTTGAACGGTATTTACAGCTTGTTTTTTAAACATGAAATTATTTTTTGTTTCTTTTAACTGGCTAAGTACGGTAAGTTATATTTCAAAATTTTATCTTTCGTCTCAAATCATAGGCTTTCTGTTAAAAAAAACGACCTTTTCTCACCTGCAAGCTGCATATATAATAATGAATACTGACACCTCTTTCTCACGTTCGGCCAACCAACTAGAGTCACGTGACAAATCAATCCATATGTCAAACGCAGAGTTTTCTTGACATACACCGGTAGTTGCCCCTTGCTAACAGTCAAAGTTACCAAACTTAGTTGTTCTCTTTTTTTTTTTCCTTACGTGAGATTGCTTAACATCCATCGGTGAAAACTAACATGAAATCCTCGTCAAACAGTTGAGTGGTTCTCAATCTTGCCATAACTTACACTACAGCCGTACCGATTCTTTCAATCTGTAGATTACTATCTTTCTTTCATTAACTTTTGCACGAATAGCTTTTACATTTTATTAACGAAATGGCTATTGGTACCCGGGTACCAGAAGTGAATGTTTGGGATAAAAAAAACTGTTTAAAATATTATTGCTGGGTTTGTAAGACAAAATGAGGTATCAAATGAAAGATAATTGAATGGACTATATGTTTGTAAAATTACTTCTTCAGTTTAACTAAAAATAAACTACCACAAATGACATCCGAATAGCGTTAGTAAAAATGAACACGGACACGCAGCGCCGTCATTCGCACCCGGGTCCCATTAGACTCAATGCTATTCGGATGTCATTTGTGGCTAGGGGCCTGCAAAAAGTCACGCGACGGATCTGCAGGACATGACTACGTGCATTGAATTGGTAACCTCAAAGGGATGGCTCTCAAGAAGGTTTGAGGATCCCCGCTGTAAAGGTTAACCAAACTTTGATACCGCCAAGTGATGGAATCGAGAAAGTGGCGCTGGTGGACGCGTTTGGCCGCGAGAACAGCCCTCGGTTAGCCTGTGAAAGGCCTCGAGCTGGAAGTCTGTGTGGTTGATGGGATGCAGTAATAGAGACACGTGTATCAAAGGCAGCCGGAGAGGACAAGAAGCCGCGAGGTCGAGATCAGCACTCACACCCGCCATGAGCGTACAGAGCCGAGGAGAGCCGAGGGCTGGTGAGACAACGGAATAATACAAAATGACATCCCCCCCCCCTGATATTGTTGACTTGCTGAGTTAATGTTATATTACGATTTATGATTATTAAACCCGTAATTCTAATTCTACCTTAACTTAGTGTGGCACCAAATCTTATAAGTATAACCTGACTCATGGTTATCCCTTGACTTATCATTGTATCATGAATTGTATCTTATTATTGTACCTTTGCTTCTCACACGTAAGCCAATAAAACAGCGGTTCTCAACCTGTGGGTCGCGACCCCTTCATCAGGGGTCGCCTAAGACCATCGGAAAACACATGTACTCTACAGTTATGAAGCAGCAACGAAAGTAATTTTGTTGTTGGGGGGTCGCCACAACATGAACAACTGTATTAATGGGTCGCGGCATTAGGAAGATTGAGAACCACTGTAATAAAATGACTGCGTGGATCACGAGGACACACATATTACAAGGACGTTGAATAAACTCCAGTTCACTGAAAAATCCATTTTTAATAGATTCGGAATGTAACATTTGATCGAGGTCACATTTGACGCCATAAGACATATGTTCTCAACAGGGTGAGGACGAATACAACACACATGCATTTTATGTAAAAGCTAGATCACCACTTACTGTCAATTATGACGGTCGGACCTGGGGGGGGGGGGGGGGTGACAAAATCCTTCCCTGCCCTCCACCCACTCACCTCTTCCATATTCCAAAAATTTTGAATCTCTTATATATATATATTACGCTTCTGGTGTGACTCGTAGATGGCTTCGTCATTGACTGCTTCCTAATCAGCGAATTTGGTATTGAGATTATATTACAAATAATTCTATATATTTGAAAGAAAGTATGGTTCAATAATGAGTTCAATAACGCGCAAAATATAATTCCCGATAACTACATTAAATTATTATATTTTTTAATAACGCAACTGCGTTTGGTGCGTAATATTTTCTTTTTGGAAAATGAAATCGTCTCAACTTAAATATGGTGTAACAAATATCAGGTTTAAAATTGGTTGGGACATCAGAATATTTAATATAGTTCATGGGCGTAAACGAAAATGTGTGCAGTGACGTATCATGGGAGAAGGGGTGTAGCAAAAATTGGGATTCTTAAATGTGTGTTACTTGAGTTCATGTTTTGTCAAGTAACTTTTGTAGATAGGAAGTGCACGCATTGCTGTCGCCAAAATCTAGTAGATATAATATACTTTAGATTTAAATGAGTCAGTGTTAAATATTGATAATAGTAGTTCTTCATAAATTATCCAAGGAATTGTTGGTGATAATTTTTAACGTGAAATATGAACGATATCACCGTGTCAACAAGTCTTTTTGTTAGAGATTATATGAGCATGTCATCATTTAATAATATTCAAAATCTCTCAAATAATCTCTACACCCCATAAAATGCCAACCCAATTTTTATTCATTATTGACTTTTGACTACATCACATAGTTTCTATTTCAAACAATTTTTTTCCAAACCAAAAAAAATATGTGATTGGATCATGGTCCATACATCACACAATCATACAAAATAATGACGTGAAAACATAAAACGAACGTCACGAGTTATCGCTAGCATTCCATCCATGAAACCTTATTTACGATATAAGTTAAAATAACAACTTCATTAATGTTTGAAAGAACTCTATTTTAACATTCACATATAATACACTTTCGTGAATTGTGATTCGAATGAACACAACCATCTCGTTGACATCTGCAACGGTAGCAATTATTTATGGCCAGGAAAACCCCACTGTCGCACCATTCTCTACCACCACTTGAACAGGCCGCACCGAGGCAATGGACCAATCAGCGTTGTGTAACTCCACAGATCGACTGCAAATCCTTGCCAGACAACATCTTATTTCGTCTCAATGTCTCCACATCTTTTCCCCAGATCAGCGACTCACCGGCGCGGAAAATGCGGGAATTTGCCGGCTTGTCTTCCTTATCAGTACGGGATAACCGGTTCCCAACCGACACCACCACCCCCCCCCAACCCCAACTGCCGTCCGGACATTCTCGGAACGTGTTGCCACTATACATCTTCGAACCCGCGCTCCACGGCAGCGATGTCCGTCAATATTTGGGATAAAATTTAATTCCAATTTTCCGCACTCGGTCCGCGACCAGTTCTCGACTTGACAGTCGGTTAATGAAGCTGTCGGGGGTCTGGCCTGTCCCCGGGGGCACTCGGGATGGACGGGGGCTAACTCGTAGATTGACCAGAAATTGGCGCACATCGCCATGGATCGACCCCCGGTTTATGGCATCAAGTCCAGTAATCACTCTTGTTTTAGGGACGCGTGACGAGATGTGACCAGGCCCAGGCCGTTAAGTCCGAGGGTCAGGGAGGTCTTTGGGTGAGTGTGGGGGGGGGGGTGGAATGGGGGATATGGTGGTCGGTGGATTTATAGAATGAACGGATATAGTGAATGGATATATTGGATGGATATAGTGGATGCATATTGTGGATGGATATATCGGTTGGACATATAGTGGAGCAATTTAGAGGATTAATATAGTGGATGGAGATATAGTTGACGATTATAGTATCTGGATACATAGGATCAATATAATAGGCGCATGTAGTGGATGGATGGAATTCTTTGGTGGACATAAAGGGTGGACATAGTGAATGGATATAATGGATGGAAATCTTTGGTGGACATAAAAGATGGACATAGTGAAAGGATATAATGGATGGAAATTCTTGGTGGACATAAAGGGTGGACATAGTGAAAGGATATAATGGATGGAAATTCTTGGTGGACATAAAGGGTAGACATAGTGAATGGACATAATGGATGGACATTTTTGGTGGACATAAAGGGTGGACATAGTGAATGGACATAATAGACGAAAGTTGTGAACTGGCGTAAGTGGATGGAAATTGTTGACTGAAATAATGGATGTATATAATCGGCGGATGTAGTCAACGGATATGGTGTATACACATACAGTGGATGTCTCACGGACGGACAGAGACGACTGAATGTCAAAATGTTAACCCGTCTCACCAATCACTTGAAAACTTTTAAGAGCTTTCTGTGGTTTCAACGTCAAAGTTGCATAGTGTGTTGTTGAGTTGCCGAGTTGCTACGTACCCTCTCTCGTCAAGGATACAAGGATACACTGTTAGTTGAAAAAAAAATTATATCAACAAAACAACGCCAAAACCCTTCAACCCTTATCACAACTGCACATTTTTTTTATTTTTGGTGTGTTAAAGTGAACTCATATGACCAAGTATATTTTTTTTGTCGACATTCAAGTGAGTTTCATTAGATTTTATACTATGTTACGATATTCACGGTTACCGGAAGTGATGTCAAAGTTGTGGCAACCGAGTGCTCGGAGGCATTCAGGTGAACTAATGTCGGTCATCCTAAGGGAAATCACTCTAGAAATGTGTACCGACGTAACATCATCTCCCTTGTGAACTCGACAGGAGTACATAATAATAACGGAATCATTTCTATACTGAAATGTAGGCTTCGTTGTTTGTTTGTTGGTTTTTTTGTTGGTTTTTTTTATTACAAAAATTAATAGAATTGTTGGAGAAGTAATGCCCTTTAATGCCCTTTAAATTAGGGTTTCTCATTTCCTAGGTTTTTTGCTTTTACCGGGAAGATCGGTTTAGAGTTTTCGTCATCCAGTGATTTCCCGGAAAATGACGTAAAATCCCAGAGTCGGGATGAAATAAATTTGATAAAAATGTTTAATAAACAGTTCGAAATTATAAAAGAGATGATTGGTGTCGGTGTTTTATGGTAATTTTATGTTAATTAATACCCCCAAAAAAATATTTAAGGTCAGTTGAGAGGTTAGTCACTTGCATCTAGTTAGTCACTTGCTAATAGTTGGTCACTTGCTAATAGTTGGTCACTTGCTAATAGTTGGTCGTTTTCTAATAGTTGGGCACTTGTTACTAGTTGGTCACTTACTACTAACTGGTCACTTGCTACTAGTTGGGCACTTGTTACTATTTGGTCACTTACTACTAACTGGTCACTTACTACTAACTGGTCACTTACTACTAACTGGTCACTTACTACTAACTGGTCACTTACTACTAACTGGTCACTTACTACTAACTGGTCACTTACTACTAACTGGTCACTTACTACTAACTGGTCACTTACTACTAACTGGTCACTTACTACTAACTGGTCACTTACTACTAACTGGTCACTTACTACTAACTGGTCACTTACTACTAACTGGTCACTTACTACTAACTGGTCACTTACTACTAACTGGTCACTTACTACTAACTGGTCACTTACTACTAACTGGTCACTTACTACTAACTGGTCACTTACTACTAACTGGTCACTTACTACTAACTGGTCACTTACTACTAACTGGTCACTTACTACTAACTGGTCACTTACTACTAACTGGTCACTTACTACTAACTGGTCACTTACTACTAACTGGTCACTTACTACTAACTGGTCACTTACTACTAACTGGTCACTTACTACTAACTGGTCACTTGCTACTAACTGGTCACTTGCTAATAGTTTGGGTGGACGTATTTTCTATATAAAGAAAATAATGCCATATACCCTCAGCTCTTTTTGGTCAGATTTCGACCAATGTAATTTGAACTAAGCACACTACATTTACCATCTCTCTAGTTTATAACTCACTACTACATATATTTATGTTCCCTCTGTGGAGTTTAGCACAACGCCATCGCTACCGTATAGCCCGAAGAGTTCATCTCGTGCAATGTATAGTATTTCTTTAGTTTCGCCCCGATCGCTTACGTGACCTAGAGTCTTGTCTTACGACTAAGACCAGCGTAGTGAATAAAATGTGGCTTAAACCACGCTCTTTTATGTGGTATCATTAGACTTATCCTGTTTTTTTTTTTTTTTTTTTCATTTTTTTTTACGTGTTTCACCGTATCTCACACCGTTTGTCAAAGGGGTATGCTCCAGTGGTTTTTTGAATCTCTTTTTTTATTATTCCCTACATATATTATTCTTTGTTGTGGTTTTAGCAATGTTTTATGAACTCATTCCTCCAGATGGCGCGAGTCTCGTGAACACATACACATGCGACATACACATACCGTAGGACCGTATAGGTTCCCGCATACAAGACGCACCCGCATACAAGACTCGGGTTTTGACGAGTTGTGTAAACAAAAGTTACATAAGACGCACGCGGCCTGGCCATCCGCCGCACTGAGCAATTTATATCCAGGGGTTTCCTTTCCTTTAACATAAATGAAAATATGTCCAATGTTTCATCACCCGTCGGATGTACACAAGTCTGCATTACCATAATATGTAGTTTACCGATAGAGCAAAGAATTGTTTGAGGCAGGACCGTTTACATAAGACGCATCCTGGATGCGGAGTACGTTAAAACTTTGTATACGACGCGTCTTAGATACGCGAAAATGCGGTACACACTCGAATTGTTCAGTCTACATCCGATCAACTTCTTAGACCATTTTATAAATTTCCTAATCCACAATTCTTAGTTTATTTTAATTGGTCAGTTCCTTCTCGGATAGTTCTCACATAAAGTAGCAGCATTCTTACTTATAAAGTAACAGCAATCTTACTTATAAAGTAACAGCAATCTTACTTAAAAAGTAACAGCAATCTTACTTAAAAAGTAACAGCATTCTTACTTATAAAGTAACAGCATTCTTACTTATAAAGTACCAGCATTCTTACTCTCTTCGAACTATTTTTATTTTCATTTTATTTATATTTTTATTATTTTTGTGTTAGCCCAAAGGGTGGTGGGGGGTGTTAGGGGTGGGGGGGCGCGTCAGGCTCATTTTAGATGTTTTCTTGTGCTATTCATCAAGTTTTTTTACATACCTGGTGCTTCATTATCATGTTCCTTTATTTTACAACTTTATCTCAGCCCCCACCCCAAACACACACACACACACACTGTCCCGGCAAAGAACATACTTTACTTCAAATAATTCATAAAGATTTCAAACTACTCGTAGTTTCGACTTATCATTAGAAAAACAACAGAAATGCGCTTCGATTTGGGGGGGAGGGGGGGTTGGGTGGGGGTGGGATGGAGCTGGGGGGGGCGTGGCGCCCGGGCTATATGGGACATAACTCCATTCTTAAATTTAAATGTTTCATACTTATTTAACTTACAAGAATGTCCCAAGAATCTTCATTTGAAAAAAAAAAAACGTTTGAAGGTCACACCTGCGCACATATTTTGAGAGTCCTGAAGCTAAAAATTATGAGATTTCAAGTAACGTGAACCCCCTCCCCGGAGCAGTGCGTGAGAGAAGGATCACACTAAATCACAACCCAATATGCTTCATGCCGTCCGCTGCTTGGTGCGTAACTGTATCTTCTTAAGAACCGGAACCCGAGAGCTCGCCTTCCGTCCTACGCCCATGCTAATCGTATCACGTGATAAGAGGAATCTTAAATGTGTGAACATCCGACATCATCCCGGCAAAGCAGTGACGTCACCGTGGAGTGTCCCTGGGTTTTACACACAAGGAGTCGGACTTCTGTGTCGAATTTCTGAGGAGTTGGGCGACTGTTAGAAGAGATGTACGAACTATTTGTTTCCCTTTTCAAACCTACTTTTCTCGCGTACTCTGCCTCCGGTGAGCAGAACTGCAAAGCTGGCGTCGAGGATCGAGCTGTCGTAACTGACTTGAGCTTACATTATTCTCCAGAACTTTTTCAATCGTAGACGGAAAAGTTTAGAGCAACCACTTTGCGGGGCCAGATTTAGGATTTTTTGGCGCCCTGACGGTGGCGTAGGAAGAGGGTGGCTAATTTTCAAAGTCCGTCACGGGCGGAACAGTGTCTCGCTACGCCACTCAGCCATGATCGTATAAACAAGTCAAGAGGCCCATGGCTGTTTAAAACCACTGCATGTGAGATCGAGTTGATGTCACAGACGGAAACTTCTCTATACCCTGGTACGGGCCCCCATTAGCCTCGGTAGCCCAATGACACTTTGCTCACCTTTCGAACTTTTCACCTACTCTTCCACCTTTCCCACCTTGCCTACCTTTCCCACCTTTCCCACCTTACACCTTTCCCACCTTACCTAATTTTCCCACCTTGCCCACCCTTCCCCCTTGCCCCTTTTGGCCTATGGACAATCCGGCGATGCCTGTGAAGGAGTGGGAAATAGTTCGCACCTCTACCCGCCTGTATCATTGAGCCTATTTAAAATGTCCGACATTGACGGATGAATAACAAATAAATATTACTCTCCCGCCATCAGGAAAATATGACATACATAGAAAACTTTGGACTTTAAGTATAACACGGTGACAAAAATGTATAATGTGCAACGTACATTGCGCATGGAACGTAAATAGTGCTGTTAGGAACGACTCGTTATATTGAGATATATAGAAATAGTACGTGCAATGAACACAGTTGACACAACGGAATAAATTTGAAATGAAAACGTTGAACTAAACATTGCACTGGCTTAATAAGGAATAGGTCACCTTGTCTAGAAGCAGAAGACATTGGTCGATAAGAAATAACCTATAATACACCAGTGGTCGGCAAATCGCGGCTCGCGAGCCGCATGTGGCTCTTTAGCGACCTGAGTGCGGCTCGGCCAGCCGACCACAAATCGATTTTGACTCCGAAAAACATGGTTCTTGACATGTTCTTGAAAAGAAATTTGGCGCTCAAAAATGTTTTAATTGTCCTGCTGCTGATTTTTTTCTCTTTTGACTGATGAGTTTTCCGACCACTGTCCTACACAATTAAGTGCTGTGTTCCATCACAACTTCCCTTCTACCGATATGGGCCGATGGGGCGATGGGCCGATGAGGCGACACCGTAGGAAAATTGAAAAGAAATCCAGAAAAGTGTTAATTTTTTTAATGCAAATCTTGTTTTTTTTTTTTTTTAATAGTTTTAAAATATACTATATATATATTTCTTATTAAGTAGTAGTAGCTCTTTAAAAAATAAACAGCCAGATTTATGACACGTAACGCAATACTGATATCCGGGAATTTGGTATTGGTTTCAGTTAAGAGCACGGCTTGTCTATCTCCACAAAAGTAAGCAGAAGTCCACTGCCGTTTCATGACACAAGCGAGGGAACTCATTCAGCAGTTACATTTCATTGCTAGAAAATTTACGATGACGGGAGAATTGGTATGTTGAGAAGGGGTTGGTCTAATTTCCCCCCAGTGGTGTCATCCAGGGCTTCTCAAGCGTTGACAAACTTGATGGAGGCTGCAAACAAGTTTATATATATATATATTTATTTAAATGTGACTATATCAGTTCTTATTTTCCAAGCACATTTTCACGTAGGCACCCTATTAGGTTAAGATTCAAACTAAATGATGAATCAGCAGATTAGCATTAGGATGCAAAGTTTATTTCAATTGAAAATTCGTTTTTTTTTTTTTCTTCTTTAGAATATTGTGGCCTATTCATCGCATATATTTTCATCAGATAGGCTAATTAGCATCCTATCAGTGTCGTACAAAGGGGGCGGTGTATGGTCCGCCACTGATAACGATGGATAAGACTCGATGTATAAGATTTTCAATGCAAAACTGAAGAGTTAGGTCTATAAATAGCAGATGACGTGGTTTTTGATCGAGTGGTTTTAAAATTGATAAACGTACTATATACTTGCAAATATTTGAAAACTCCACAATTTTTACGAAGAAAAAAATATTTAAAAACAACATTTTTACTGTAAAACTGTTAATACTTCGAAGCGAAAATGAATGAAAACATCGTTATGATATGTCACATTGATTCTATGATTTTATATCTCTGTGATTCTAGGTTTATGTGATTCTATATCTTCCACATAATCCACCCATCCAGAGGCGTAGCGAAGGAGGGGCAGATGTCCCCGGGCGCCAGCTATTGAGGGGCTTCAAAATGTGCTCTGATATTATTTTATTGTTGAAAATTATGGGCTTTACAGTTGAAAAAAAGAAAAAGGGGCGCTCTACAAAGAAATCTTGTCCCCGGGCGCCAAACACTCTCGCTACGCCTCTACATCCATCTAAGCCTATGTCTGCCTTTGAGCCGTTGTCCTCTTGTTGGCGCACCCTCTTCACCCCTCTGTCATCTGGCGTTCTCTCTACGTATCCAACCTAACGTAGCCTGCCCTTTTTTTTTATTTCTGCTACTATCGTGGGATCCTGATATAGACTGTACAATTCATGGTTGGTTCGCATTCTCCATCTATATTCATCCTTTGTTGTTCCGTATATTTTCCTGAGAACTTTTCTCTCGCGGGTGTTTAATGAGTATTCTGCCGTGTTTTGCTAGGGTCCAAGTTTCACTTGCTTAGGATAACTGCGAAGTCTCATGTAAATCTTGTTTAAAACTGTTGAAAGTTCGTCTGATAATTTTAATGTGTTTTTTTATTATTACATTTAATTCTTAGCTAATTGCGTGGTTCTAATGACCTACACGCTATGGTATTGGGGCTCATGGCTAAACATTGTATAAGCAGTTTATGATGAGCAAACGATCATTTTATTTACAAAGATGCAAATTATTCTTTTTAAATGTTTGTAATATTTTGCATTTGACATTCCTGCCGGTGGACAACAATTCATTACTTACTAGGGTAAAAATAAAAAAAAAGCTATTCAAGTTTTGTAATATCATTAGCAAGATTACGTCACTCAGTTCAGCATTTCTCAACATTTTTTCCCTCGTGGGTATAATGTTATCTACATAGCCTCCCCCTATCTCCAGTGGCGTAGTGGGGGGGGGGGCAAAGGGGGCAAAATGCCCCCGGGCGCTACTCACAAAGGGGCGCCAAATGGTATATTTTACTATAATATTGTATGGTTTTTGAATGGGGGGCGCTAAAAAGGTATTGGGGGGCGCTAAAAAGGTATTGTGCCCCAGGCGCGAGTTAAGCTCGCTACGCTACTGCCTCTCTCCCAAGAAGTGTCCTGCGTGTCCCCCCAACCTAACCCCCAAGGACCACCGTATTAGTGCATAAACTTGATATAATATGTAGCCTACTTACTTCGAAAATGCTGTCTGTGTACCAGTACGGGCAATGCCATCACGTGGGTCCCGCAATCCTTGCGGCTACAGAGGGCCTCGGATATTTATGGAGCCCAAAGTTGTTTGTGGGGAAAAAAAAAAATATTCCCACTTTGAATGCAGGTTGGAGGGGGGTGGGTGGGGGGGAACAAACTCGAAAATTGGCAGAGGTCCGCAGAAGTCACGTGATCGATCGCATTGATTACGTGTTAAACCATATAGGTTCCCAAACTGTGCGTCGCGGCGCCCTGGGAAGCCGTGCATGTTTCCTCACGTGTTGACAGAAGCCAGTGACTTAGCAATACGTGTTGACAGAAGCCAGTGACTTAGCAATACGTGTTGACAGAAGCCAGTGACTTAGCAATACGTGTTGACAGAAGCCAGTGACTTAGCAATACGTGTTGACAGAAGCCAGTGACTTAGCAATACGTGTTGACAGAAGCCTTTACAAACGGCGTTACTGATTAAGTTTATCTATTTTTTTTTTGGTAGTTTCTCCAGCATTTTTTGGTACTTATAATTGTTTGCATATGGGCCCAAATAGCTGTCGGCTTCTGGCGGTCTAAATGTTGAACTAGTTTCTGGAGATTATATCATTAACTGAAAGTTGTTGTGATGCGGTCAAGTGAAATTATTGGAGCATTTATTCTCGGCTTTTGTCTAATCTATCACTTTCCTCTCGGATATTACATTGCAGCTATAATTATGTTTTTATTTTTATTTTTTCTTGCTATTGTTTTTTCCCTGAAGAAGGCGTCTTGCCGACATGTTCGTTGTTTTATTGCGGCCGTTTTTCAGATTTTCCCATACTTAATTACGCTTATTTCCTCTCAGGATAATAAATAAAGGACTTTTTTTTAATCTGTGTGAAGGAAATAGTGGAACAATTGAGGTATGTGGTAGCTTGAATAGAAAGACAGGACAATAAAATAAGTTATTATTACGTTTTTTAACTTTTTTCTATTTCTTGTCGTTTTTTATTTATGCGTTCTGTCTGCTGAGGCAGGTATTAAGCCGAAATGTTCTATTTCTTCGCAAAGACAAAAAAAAATGGGAACTAATTCGTGAACAGCTGTTTGCTGACGATGTCGCCTTTACGTCGAACATCTTCTTCTTCTATGCTTTCAGGGCCCACGATCAATGCATTGATCATTATGGCTCCTATGGTTCAGAGGGGTTCGCGATGTTTTATTGTTAATGTGCGTGGTTTTTTAAAGGGATAATTCACTGGTTGCAAGACAGGAGGCAATAGCCGCAAATGTGTCAAGTGTAGTCGCCGCAACTGTTGTTTTTTGGAAGATTGTTCCATTCCTTTATTGTCTTTGGAAGGAATGAGGAGCTCCTGTACTGATTTCTTGTTTTTAAAAGTCGAAACTGTTTGTCGTGACCAGAAGGTCTGCATACATGTAAAGAGTTTGACTTACCATTAGCCTACAGAAAACAGATGTCATGGTACAAGAAACACAGTCCTCTACCAACATAACGATTCAGGGTCATAATCGGTCAGTGGTTGAGAATTTCACATAACTTGTGTCCGCTATCTCTAGCTCACTCTCCGGCAGCAGCAAATACGGCTGAACTAAATAAGTGGTTGTTGAATAATCCTAAACTAACTGAAGATACAAAGCAAAGTGTCTACCAGGCATGTGTGCTCAGTATGATATGTATGGCAGTCAAATGTAAGGGGTCTTTCGCAAATCACGTCACGCTCAGGGGGGGAGGGGGGTCGAAAATTTGTGACAGGGGGGAGGGAGGGTTTCAAAAATTTGTGATTTCACTTTTTTTTTTTTATCTAAAATTTTCTAATTTTTAAAAATCTTTATTTAATTAATTTTAAAAACATTAATTTGAGGTTGAAATTGCCTCAGGTGTTATAGCTACTATGAATCTCAGTAGCTCACACCTTTTGCGCATATCGAAAAATTAAGCAAAAACTGTTATGGCCATTTTACATTCGGCTTTTGGATGACTTCGTTGTTTCGAGTCACAGTTTTCTAATAATACCGCATCTTAATACATTATGGGAAAATGTTAAAAAAGATAATAAAATCTTAGTTTATTTATGAACATTTTATGTATGTTTTGAATTTATTTGGTGTGAGGTGACACGGGCGGGTGGGGGTAAAGAATTTGTGACACTTCGTGACAGGGGGAGGGGGGGTGTCTAAAAGGGTCATTTTTAGTGTGACGTAATTTACGAACGACCCCTAAGCCACAGAAACTAGTCATGAGCGGAAACTTAAAAACTTCTACCAAAGATGTCTGCATCATATTGTGCTAATTCGATGGCTGGACAAAGTACCCCAAGGCTGATTTTGACGAGCGTACCCGTGACGTCATTTGCGATGTCAAAACCCTGTTAGGGAGAGTGTCAAAACCCTGTTAGGGAGAGGGTCAAAACCCTGTTAGGGAGAGGGTCAAAACCGGGTTAGGGAGGAATTTAGGGTTCAGGTTAGGGTGAGGGATAGATTTAGATCATTTTTTCATTTTTAAAAACTTTTTATTCGTCATTATATCAAAAACAACGACCAAGATGGCGGCCATGGTAAAAATCGCGGGTATCTTTCTAAAAATTTACCGTACCCAACATAGATCTTTTGGAACGGGCCAAAATTGTGCAGCGCATTCTTGGCTCTTCGAGGCGCCTTTGATGTCAGCCATGTACGGTGAATGTAGAAAGGCCGTATACCTGAATATCTACGGTGTGGAAAGTTGGCAGAGTGGGAGAGACCGGTTGGGCGACCGCAGCTGCGTTTTAAGTTGGGCATTTGCAAAAGGAACTTGAGGGAAGCCAACATAGAAATAGGCGAATGGGAGATCATCACTGATCACCATTCCAGCTGGTAAGTGTAGGCGGGAGTGAAACAGACAGGAGATGCGCGGAAAAAGAAGCCGTTGCAAAAAAAAAAAAAAATAAGAGCATTGCAGAAGGCCAAAATTAACCAGTAGACAAGGTTTGCCTGCGAGAAATGCATTTATCTCTTATATATATTTTGCTTCTGGGTCGACCTGCTCCCTATTCAAAACAGCACTCCCCCCCCCCCCCCCAACCCAAAAAAAAACAACAAAAACGCCACATGTATTATATTAATAGTACTGAGTGAAATAAAAGGCCGTGACACAGCAAGCGTGACCTCTGACCTCAGGTAAATAAGTTAATTTTTATTTAATTATTTAATTGCCTGTTCCTATCAGTGGGTTATTTCTTTACACAATCACAAACGATTGACGAAGAAGGCAATGCACTGTCACTAACGACATAAGGGTGGTAGATTTCTTTGCATATTAATATAATAGAAAACGAGAAGTTGACTCTTTTTTTTTCCTTTTTATTTAAAAGAGGGGGGGGGGTAAAGTTGGACCCACTATTTTCTAAGAAGCCATGACCCAGTGTAAAAAAAAAAACTGCACCCGGTTAAGCCCGATCTCGCGGCGAATAAATAATAGTATAATGAACAGAGACACATTCGACCGATGTGTTCATCTTTTTGTTAACTGTTGTAAGGCCAATAACTTAAGTTTGTGCTTTATCATTAAGTGAATAAAGATTACTTCCCATGTGGAACTCTTCGTGTAAGTTGTAGCGCAGGCCTGCATAACTAAAAATCTAAGGCGAGTCGTAATACTTTATGACAATTTTTGTGCGGGCCGAGAGAAAACAGGACAGAAAGGAAAGCTATTAAGACAATAAAATAATAAAGAATATTTCGTTACTTCGCGGGCCTTAAAGCCTTAAGTTGTGCAAGCATGTTGTGCAGTTTACGTTCCAATAGACAGGCAAATATAAAACTATGCAGGGTCATCAGCTACAAAACTATACATTTAAGCTGATAAATAACATGGCGAAAATTCTCGCCGTTGGCGGAACATGTTCTTCTAACATATTTAATTAGTACAACTCTCAAGTTCATCTGTAAATATAGACAGAAAACATTTAATTGACTATTTTTACTTTCTAAACACTCTAAATACTCTAAATCTACTAAAGTCTCAGTCTAAAACTAAAAGATTTGCCTTTTTTAAACTTTTAATTTTAAGACTTTAAAGTTCTTTAAACTATACTAATTTAGCCTTTAATCATAATGAAAATTAATTTTTCGGTAAATTCGAATAGATTATACCGCGTTTTTTACCATGGCCGCCAACTTGATTGCCGTGACCCGTAAAATTAAGAATAAAACGTTAAAAAATAATGAAAAAAATTCCTAAATGTATCCCTAAACCTAACCTGAACCCTAAATCTATCCTTAAACCTAACCTAATGAAATGACTCAAATGAATGAAGTACGATCTATCTTCAATAGCCAATTTTTCCTTTTAAAAAGTAATGAATCGACTGGTAGGCATATTTGGCATAATAATAACTTATTACTATTACTAATCAATGGTAAATTTTTAGAAAGATAGCCGCGTCTTTTACCATGGCCGCCATCTTGGTTGCCCCGACCCGCGAACTTTTACGTGTTCACGGGTCGGGACAACCAAGATGACGGCCGTGGAAAAATAAAATAACTCATGTTTTTTGCTAAAATTACGAATAAAAAGTTTTTTAAAATGAAAAAATGATCTAAATCTATCCCTCACCCTAACCTGAACCCTAAATTCCTCCCTAACAGGGTTTTGACCCTCTCCCTAACAGGGTTTTGACCCTCTCCCTAACAGAGTTTTGACCCTCTCCCTAACAGGGTTTTGACCCTCTCCCTAACAGGGTTTTGACCCTCTCCCTAACAGGGTTTTGACCCTCTCCCTAACAGGGTTTTGACCCTCTCCCTAACAGGGTTTTGACCCTATCGGAACCAGCGTTTTGACACTCTCGCCTTAGCCTAACGTGGCGCTGGGTTTTGACCCTGAAAAGTAGGAAAATTTAAAAAAAACAAAGAAAAGTGGCCAAAATTAATTATAAAATAAAGAAGTAATGAAAACCCAACTTACATTTTCATGGAATACACTTTTACACACTTTATTTCAGGTTCCAACGAAAAGAATATCCAAAAATTAATGAAACAGGAATAAAACACGTGTGGTCATCATGGCAGACGACATAAAATACTAAATCAGCCAACCAATCAAATTTTATCATTATATTTAATCAACCAATAAAAATTTAATTAAAAAACATGCCATCGTAATTTAAGTAAAATATAACTCTAATAAAATTGTAGAAATCTCAATAAATATGATTATTATGCTAATTAATAATACTAATAATCAATAATTAATAATGAGCCCTAATCAATTAAAATTAATAGATTGTTACTAAGTTTGGCTAAATGAAAATAATTAAATTAATTTGCTGCCGCAGCCTACTTTCAATTTTTTTTTTTTAAATTAAAAGTTGCCAATTTATTTAATTATAATATTATATTATATCCTACTGCAGTGAATGAGTGAAGCAACCCCCCCCCCCTTTTTTTTATACTGCACTATCCACTACTTACTTATTGGTGGTGGTGACTAAAAAATAGTAAATACCAGTATCAGTAGACAATAGTATTCTAGTCTAGCAACACTTACTTAAGACTACAGAGAAAAATAAAGGAATAGAAATGCAGTGAAGCACCCACTGAATTAGTAACTACGCCACTTTAATTGACTCATGTCTTGTATTAGTATAATACAAATTTTGGCAATCCTCCGAAGTCCGGTCCCAAATTATTTTGTATGAAAAAAATTGCAATGCACAGTGTGTATTGTTAGAAAACAGCAGAAATGTCAGTCATAGCTTTTGCAAATAACTGTCACGTCAATAAATACTAAATGTTGTAATTAGCGCATAGCATTTGCAAATAGCAGGCGAAAACGTTCTGTTTGTGACTGTTGGGTCTCTGAAAGGCCGCAAAGTAGCTGGCAAACAGACCGCGACTAGTACCACGCTAATAGCGGAGTTTACGTTTCGCTTTCATCCAAATTCCTTCAGTAGTTTCTGTGTGAATGTCCTGGTCTAATGAATCAACAAATTCACGCGTGTGCACAATGACAGCGTGAGCATGTTGAGCTGAACTGAGCGACATTTTAATATTCTCGCCAAGCGTCCGTGACGATAGTTGTCCCTGGTAACATATGATTAGTGATGATGCACTCGAGTGTTTGTGCATCTCGACTGCCAACAACCTCCATCCAACATTGTCCACTACCACGCTCAACCAAGCCCACAACCCACTTAACAGCGCATTGCTGTCCACTGTGATATTTTCTATGCAATAATGACGTAATCCTTGATGCCTAAGACTTTTAAGTAAAGAGTAATCATTGGAAATAATTTGTGAGCGGGCTTTAGAGGATTGCCCAAATTTTAATCATTTATTAAAAGAATTAAATTTTAAATTTAACAACTTCAACTGTTTTGCTTACTAATTTTGGCTTAATAAAACTTATATTTTATCCTACGGTACGCAGTTGAGTATTATTTTTAATAGGCCTTCTACTAGCACTTTTCTTTCCATCCAGGCCTATGTCCTGGAGAAAAAAGATATACGCAGTAATCCACCCATTCACTATGTCATTTCACTAACTCACTAATTACTAAGTAAGTTACTAAAACTGAGACTACTAGCACTAGTCTTCTCTACCAACTGAGACAACTGACTACTTAAAGCATAAAAAAATAAAATGTAATCAGCTTAGGTGCCATCCATTGCCATAAATGATATCACACTATTTTGGACAATATTTTTACCCCCCCTCCCCCCCCCCCGGACCCTCTTTTCCCCAAATCTTCACAAAATTGTAACACAAATTAGATTCTTTTATCACACTCACTCTGACTCATCCCTTTCCCCCTTTATACATAATGCACCTAAGTATAATTTATATGCCTATGTGATGTAACTCCTGATATAATTATGAAAAACATTAGGACCAGAAGAAGAAGGTTTCAGTCTGAAAATCAGTTCAGTAATTAAATTTGAATACATAATATGAATAACTCATTCAAGTTTTAGAACTACTGAATTTCTATACCCTGGTATGATATTGTCATGAGTCATATTATTGAATTTTAATATCAAATATGTGCTAGCAAAAAAAAAAAACTTAAATAAGACCTATGTAATAACTATGAGCATACCAGTACTTATACTACGGTATGTTATTTTATTACTATCCTTATATATAGGGGGAGGTAAAATTATAGATCCCATCATTTCATTTAGAGAGTGTGCCTTTATTTAGGCTTAATTACAAGTAAAAGTCAGTTAACTCACTTGCAATCATTTAACACAAATAAAACCGGTTACTGTCTAAATTGAGTAAGTGACTGTATTCATCAATGGTACCAAAAGAATTTTGAAGTAATAAAGGGCTATAATCTATAGTGCCTCTAGAATCAAAAACGTATGTCTGTATCTTACTTTGGAAATAAGGTAGGGCTCTTTCCTGACTTTTTACATTTTCAATATAACACTTCAATTATTGAAAATATAGCAGTAGAGTTTTAAAATATTTACGAAGCTATTTTATATTGTTATTATAATTTAGTCCATCACCTGTGTATTATTTATTTTATCTTCAGTCACATGGTAACATCAATTTATAGTTTCACAATTTGAATGAATAATGTGATATGTTAACAATAAAAATTATATTTAATAGATTTCAAATAAATGACATAGCCCATTTGTGCTTTTTTTTATTAGTTGATAAACTTTTAAAGAGACATAATATTTTTATGCAGATTTTGTCAAAAAGCATTTTTGTAAGATTACTGAGTCCAAACAGTCATCAAGCACTTAAACACAGTTACAGAAATAAATATCAAGTTTGCATCAATGAAATGGCTGAGCCTAAGTTGATTGTTTTTGATTTGGGTAATCCATCAGTTAGAACCATACTTTACTGATATTGTTAATAATTTTTTGTTTTTTTCTGTCATAATGTAAATGTTGAAGCTTTGAAATCTCTATCTACTTTTATATGGACTGTTTATTAAAAGTTAAGAACTCTTGTTCTGTTTAAGAAATTTCTAATAAAACAACAGTCATAAAAACTCTAAGCTCTTTTGAATCTATATTGAACATCCAAGTAGAAAGCATTAAATTAATTCCTAAGTTGGAGTCTGTCATTGTGTACACTGAATATGTTAAAGTTTTTTCAGTTTCCATCTTACTTTCAGATTATACCTTGTGGCCGTTTTGGGTAGACACTCATGTTGATCCTCCATTTAGAATGTCATCGTGAGTGTTTTAAAATTTTATTTTCTGTTGAAATCCTAACCGTTTATTTAATTTCTATATAACAGAGGTCAAGAAATGTGCTTTAAATTAAAAATTTCAGTAGAATACTATTTATTAGTTCAAATAAAATAATCTGAAATGCTCCTGGACTTCATGGTTATAAAAATTATTTATCACTTACCTTCATTTGCCTCAGTGATGGAAAAGTGTATGATGCCCACAAGCAGCATGTCAAGTACTATGAGGATGTCCCAGATATTTTGAGCCATCTACACAGAAGTGGATTCCAGCTTGCGATAGCATCCAGGTAGAAAGGTTCTTAATTTATTTTTTTCACTTTATTGTCCAATTATTATATTCTGTGATAAACTGATAGAGATAGTGCTACATTTATTTACTTGTTATCCAAATAAAATAATGTACATCATTTTTATTTTCTAAAATAAATAATTAAAAAGGAATCATGAATGTTATTACTTGGAGGAATATTTAAAAAGTTGTTTCAGAATATTTTATTCAGTGTGGGTCCCAATTCATACTTATCATAAGTATAGTACTCTGAAAATGAATAGTATAATTTTTAGGAGCCCAAAAAATAATTAATTTAAGGTGAGAAATTATTCCAGGAAATGAAAAGAAATAAATGCTAAAAAGTGGGTGATAAATTAGGGCTGATAATCCAGGACGAAATGCTTTACAAAAATATTGTCAGCACTTCATCATCATGTCCTGTAGTCTTTCGACCATTGGGGCGCCACAGATGACATGAAAACCACTCTTCTTCACTCCTCTCGGTCTACTACCCTACGCATAGCATAGCCTAGTTTTAATCCCGTCCATTCTTTGATGTTATCTTCCCATCTTTTTCTCTGTCTTCCTCTACTTCTTCTTCCTCCTCTAGTAGTGCCCTGCAACATTTCTTTGACGAGTCCTTGTTTTCTGGTCACATGGTCATACCATTCAAGTTTGCGCTTTTTTACAGACACCAATAGGTCATCGTACTGCCCAGTTGCTTGAAGAATCCTTTCTTTCACTTGTTCATTGGTGATATGGTCTCTATAGCAGATGCCAAGAATGCCTCTGAAACATCTCATCTCCATCACCTTTATTTTCCTTTCAAGTTCTGCTGTTAATGTCCAGGACTCCAGGCATATAATAAAATGGAGAGGCTTAATGAGCACATCAGCCTGATTTTGGTGCTGGAGGCTATATTTTTGTTGTTACATATTTTCTTAAGCCTCTTTAGTGCTGTTGTGGTCTGCGCAATCCTGGCCATCAATTTGGGCTTGGAGCCTTCTTCCGAAACTATTGCTCCGAGGTACTTGACGCTGCCAACTGTCTCTAATCTTTCCTCACCGACCTAAATTTCAGTGGTGATGCCAGTGGTACTATTCGTCATCATTTTTTGTCTTTTGTGCAATGATTTGCATGCCAAAGGACGATGAAGTCTTGTCGAGACTCTTTACTAGGTTGGCTAGCTCTTCTTCGCTTCCATTTAATCTTTAAATGCTTCTGGTTTTTCTTTTTATTCTTTAAAAATTGAATGGAAGCACTTAACTACATATAAAATTTATGTCAGAAGAATTTAACATGATAAGCAGTGAAGATTCAATCCTGCCATTGTTAATTGTTGACACGGAATCACAAAGTTTCAGGGTTGAAGACTATCTTTGGAATTACCTGCTTTATGCTCCACACAATCATATCACACAAATTAATTTGTTTAAATAATAAGGATAACACATTCTATGTGTATATGTTGGTGAGATGGACAGTCAGAAAAAGGGTAAATGGAAATTAGAAAGGTATTCATTAGAGATAGTTATTTAGATAATACTTTTACAGAGCAATATCTTTCCCATAGAACCAGTGCCGTGGACGAAGCTTCAAGTCTAACCCGTCTGTTCAATTGGGATCAATTCTTTCAGTACAGGCAGATTTATCCTGGGAGCAAGATTACCCATTTTAAAAAGTAAGTCTTCATTTACCTCAGACATTGTCTTAAGTCTTACAATTTTACATTTAATTGCATGAGACCTTTCGTTAACAATAAATATTTAGATAAAATAGTATTCTGATTTTTTACTTGACTTTAATTTCCAACATATTTGACCTCATATTTGAGTAACCATTTGCCAGTCCTCTTATGCATTTACAAATAAAAATACGCAAAAATTCATTTCAAAAGACGTGTCTGTCTTTCTATTTAAAAAATCATTTTAAAAAGCTGGAAGGAATCTTTGTTAGATATTTTTAATTGTTCTTGAAGAGTTTATCGTACAGTTGTAATACAATATGGCAGTAAATTTGATTTAGAAAGGTTGGCAAATTGTTTTTGTCTTTGTAAATATGATCAAAAAGGCACAGCACTTTAAAAAAAAAAGTGGAGAAATGACTACCAGTGTATTTAAGTTTAAGGGAGATTATTGACTTTCATATTAAAACTTTTGTGCTGCAGGTTGCATTCACAGAGTGGTGTTGCATATGAGGATATGCTTTTCTTTGATGATGAACATCGTAATATAGTTGATGTCTCATCTTTAGGTAATAATAATTTTTAAAAGTTTATTATAATGCATTTATGAAAAATTACCGAAAGGAAATGTAAAATAGGCAGTCTTCAGGTATCTGTGGATCTCTTCCCATCCTTGTCTAGCTGGCTTAAAGTACGGGTAATCAGACTTAAGATGGATGTCTAACTATTCTATACACCACCCTAAGTTTACTATAGGTACTATAATATTATTTTTATTTTATAATTTTAATTTGTGCAAAGCATTCCTATAACTATAACATTAAATGTGACACAATAGCACATGACAGTGTGGTTGACAGAGCTGTTTGCTAGTAGAGGATCCTTCATGAGACCATCAACTACTTTTGAAAGCTGTGCTTAATTTTTTAAAAATATTATGTACATCAGAAATATTATGTGCATATAATCTGAAATTAAACAAGTTAGTATTTGGACTATCATCAGAAAATTTTATGTATATACAATCTGGAATGGTTAGTATTTGGACTCGCATATAGATTATGTGGTGTCTAAAACAGTCCTAGACTTGATTTTAAAATTTGATAAAGTGTTAGCCATTGTCTTGCGGCAAAACTTTCCTTACTCGATTATAAAATATTATGGGATGCTTCTGGTTTTTCTTTTTACTCTTTAAAAATTAAATGGAATGGATTAACCTAACCAGAATGGCTTTCATTAATTATTCTTAGGTGTCACTTGTTCCATCGTACCAGATGGACTTAACACTTGGGATCTTTTGCACGGTTTTGAAAGTTTTGACGAGGCTGCTAAATTAAAACCCCCTAAGAAGAAAAGAAGAAGGTCAAAAAAGCGAAAACCAAAACGAAGGGCTGAAAAATTTGATGAAAGTTCAGACTCATCATCTTCATCTTACTGAAAATAAGATCTGCCATTTTTTAACTTTGATTGAACAATTAAAGTCTGAACACCACAAAAACTTTCTGGATGTTCCCATTTATTTAAAGAGTTACTTTCTTTAACTTTAATGGAATGTTAAGTTCTAACATCTCAGTGGCGTAGCGAGGTGGGGGAAAGGGGGGGCATCATTCCCCCGGGCGCTACTCACAAAGGGGTGCCAAATGGTATATTTTACATATAATATTGTATGGTTTTTTAATAGGGGGCGGGGCGCTAAAAAGATATTGTGCCCCGGGCGCGAGTTAAGCTTGCTACGCCACTGTAACATCTTTGATGATCCCATTGGTTTCATTTTTATAAAACACAATGAAAAATAATCTTTGCTTTTACTAATTATTTTCATTTTCTAATGCTTTTAATAATAGCTTATTGAAATACTTCCTTCAAATTATTTGTACAAAGTTGCATTTATGTTCAATTATGGTTAATTTAAAAATAGCTGTGCATTTAAAAAATTGCATTTATACTTTTATTTTAAAATCGAATTTGATTCCTTCTGGTAAAAGAAGCTGTTTTTTCTTGTTTTGTAAATAAGAATGTTACTTGTAAGATTGTTTGTTTGTGTGTTTTTCTTTGTTCCTATCAGGTGTCACCTGTATGTTTGTGCCAGAGGGGGTCAATAAAGCAGTTTTCCAACAAGGGATGCAACTCTTCAAGAAAAACAAGGACAAGAGAGCCAGTCAATGACAAATAAGTTGTTGTATTTATAAATTTATAATAATTTATTCCCACAGTGTAGAAAGGTGTGTGTGACATAAGAGATAGTGATTTCTCATTTTAAAAATATTTCAAAACAAGATTTTCTGAATAAAGATAAATGTATTTTTAATTTATACTATAACTATAAGTTATGGTATAGCTTTATTTTTTAAAGTATGGTGGTAGTAAAAATAAGTAAACAGGACAGCTGCAAAAAAAACAAAAAAAAATTAAATGGCCTTTTATTACTTGAACTACTTAGAGCTTTACAAACTAAAAATATAATTGCACACATTTCCTTACAATTTCATACTCCAAATAATTTGTACACAGTTATTTAGCAAAATATGAGAGAAGATATGCCAACATGAGAGCATAATGAGGTAATTTGTTTAATTTTAACAAGACAAATTTTTACAAATAATTTGTTTTAACATTAGTGCATATTCAGACATTTTATGGATTTTGAATTCAAGATCATCCTTAATTTAGTGAAATTAATGGAACATTTATTATTAACTGACTGGCATAAAATCTTACTGTAGACATCAACAAAATTGCCTGACTTATCTTTAGGATGAATAGATGTTGACTGAATAGTTCAGATGATTAACAGTTATTGAGACAGCCACCTTCCCGTTGTTGATCAAGTATTAATTATGCCAGTCTTGTCAAGGCACTCTTATTATTGTTTTGTTCAATTTTAAAAAAAAAAAGATTTTTAATTTGAACATTTGTTAATATAATCTCACAAGTATTTACACAAGATTTATTTAAATTATCGCATCAATTTAACTCATCAAGTATGGGCTATTCTATTGCTGGACCTGAATTTAGAATTGTAAAGTTGTAGTTAAGATGCGATAATTGTGTTCATACTACTTTTATAGGTCTCTGCAAGTGTGTACATCTCTCTCAGCTGTTCTTTCCTGGAATTTTGACAGCCTGTAAAAATGTACATTGAATAAGAATCTAGTTAACATAAATTGTTATTGCGTATGTACATGAAAATGTCCTTGTTCTTTTAAAAATATCTAACTTCCAATAAATTTGTTGAATGTCCAATGGAGTTTAATACTTAAAATTCACTATAGCTATAAGGTTGACTTACAGTTTTGGATTCTAACTCACCTAAAAATGAATTGATGGTCAAACAGGAGGGCAGACCAGTATCCTGAGGCATGGCCTCTAAAAACACTGGACCATCATCCCACATCAGATCCCAGCCTCCTATTCGTTTCTCTTTGCCAGTCAACCTGAGGGGGAAAAAATGTTTTTTTTTTTTAAATTTTGTCAATGTCAATTGGCACACATTTACTTACTGTACTACAATCATGACAATCAATAATCTAGTTTGTAATGAAAGTAACCATCTCAGTAGTATTTGTAAGAAATGTATCCAGACTGGACTGACCTGTTTTCCAAATCCAATACATTTAGAACATCATTGAGTAATCCAAATTTCAGATCGTAATCTTCCTGGCCACTGGCAGTTAATGACGGTGAGGCATTTATTTCTATCAACCATCTGTGAAATATATAATATTATAAACATTAGCATGTGGCAAATAAAATCTTTACTCCATTAATGTCTGGTTATGAAAGTGAAAAAATATTTTTTAAATTATTATATGGACACCAATAATGACCCCGGACACTGCTTTGTAGGGAATGCCACACATGTGTTTCTTATAATGTGGTTTAACCCGACATTGCATTGTAGGGAATGCCACACATGTGTTTATTATAATGTGGTTTAACCCGACATTGCTTTGTAGGGAATGCCACACGTGTTTATTATAATGTGGTTTAACCCAACATTGCTTTGTAGGGAATGCCACACATGTGTTTATTATAATGTGGTTTAACCCGACATTGCTTTGTAGGGAATGCCACACATGTGTTTCTTATAATGTGGTTTAAGTATTTAAAAAAACAAAGCTTACGGTTTGAGATTGTTGTCTAGAAGTATATCATAGCCGTACATTTCAAAGCAATGCTTGTCGTTGATAATGATTTTCTGGACACTTTGTAGGCTCTTCACGATGATATTATCCACGGCAGAGAACATATTCTTGACCTGCAACAACAAAAAATAATGTTGGAAAAAAATCAGTAATTTAATATCATCATCATCAGTGGCGCTACAGCCTGTGTAGGGCCCTGGCCTGCTCCGCCACATCCTTCCATTTGGAACTATCTATGGCTTTTCGCCTCAATGCATGAACCCCCAACTGGTTTAAATCCTTCTCTACATTATCGATCCATCTCAGCCTTGGGCGACCTGTGAGTCGTCTGCCCCTAGGTTTCTGCCTGTATATCACTTTTGCTGCTCTACATTCAAGAATCCTTAAAGTATGTCCTGCCCAGCGCAGTCTGCCTTTTTTTATTATTGCCACTATGGGTGGGTCTTTGTACAAATGGTATAGCTCTTGGTTTGTACGGATTCTCCAGACATCATTTTTCTATCACTGGGCCATACATTTTTCTGAGGGTTTTCCTCTCCCATGTATTGTGCATGTTCTCTGGTTTTCTGGTAAAGGTCCAAGTGTAAGTTACTACTGTCTTATGATTGTGGTGTATTTGTCTTCTTTGTTCCCCTTGAGAGGTTTTTGCTTCCCAGTAGCTTTTGTAGGCTGAAATATGAACGGTTGCATGCAGGTATCCTTTCTTTCATCTCCGACATAATTTCACTGTGCTCATTTATAGTTGCCCCTAGATATTTGAATGTAGCAACGCTCTCAAATTTGTGGTTGATTATATTGATGTTGTCATCAGCGTGGGAGTTTCGTGACATTATCATATATTTTGTATCATATATTTATATATTCGTTTCACTAACATTAAGACCAGCTTTGACTGAGGCATTTTCAAGTTCCCTGAATGCTTTAATTATGTCATTACTGTTTCTGCCCAGTAGCGCTATATCGTCTGCATATGCCAGGTACTGCGATGGCTGGCTATATAAGGTTCCTGATGGTTGTTGTTCTGTACTGTAATACCTCTCTGGAAGTAGCGTGTTATGGTTCCACTGGTGCTTCTAATAACTTTTTAATAATTTAACGGATATGTAGAAGTTTATTTAAATCTGAACAAAACTATTTTGTAATTTTAAATGAATAAATAGCTGCAAAAGTGTCTACCTTTTCTAAGCCATGCTTGGCTAATAAGTATTTTCGCAATTGTTGAGCTGACCATTTGCAGCCTTTTTCTGGGTCATAGTCTGGTGATGTTTTCTGCACTGCAACATTTGTCAGGTGTATGTCTAACATATATTAAGGAAAAATCCACAAGAAAAAAAATAAAATTTCAATTACATAATTTCATTGCGTTTTTTAACTCAATGAAATTATGTAATTGAAATTTTATTTTTTCCATCAAAAGAATTTCAGATTCTCAAGATAATTATATGATATGAAATGGAGAAGACAATTGTAATATGCATTTGGTTAGTAAGGATACAAGTATCTTCAATAGAATCAAGAGAAAAACGTGTGTTTGAAAACCTTGCAAAGCCACCTCTATAAAGCCAAACTTTTAAAGGGTTATACTGAAATAAGAAAGCAAATTTTAGTGATGTATGATCATTTAATGCATTGTCAATAATAAAAAGAAAATTGTCTGTAAAATTCATTGGTAGGTTTAATGCAATTTTTTATGTGCACATAGTGAACTTTTACAGGTGGCTTATTTTTAATTACCTTATAGAGTAATTTTCATAACTTACTGAAACTACCAAAACATAAATGCGTATATCAAACTTGCGGCCTCCAATGAGATAAGGGTTGTCAATGTATCTTTGGACTACATAAGTTTCTGGGATATCCTTTGGAATATTAGGATCTGGTAAAGGTTGGTATTCACCCTAAAAATAAATTGTTGAGATGTGACAGCATATAATTATTGTATATTACTGCATATAAGTATGATGCATCATATTCATATTTATGATAATAACTGCTACTTAAAGTTAGGTGTTTGCATTAAATGTTTCATTAAATGATGTCTCCTAATGCATTTGTAGCAAATCATGCATCAAATCTGCGTAATGTAATGTAAGTAGCAGCCCTTGACGGGATAGCAAAGTTATATATAATGGTATGACCACAGATCATTATACTAATTATGCAAGGATTTGCCATTTTATTTTTAAATAAATATTTCTTTTGTTAACTCGTATTGTATTCTTTATGTTTTGCACTGATTGCAGTCTCCCCCCCTTATTACCCTTATGTTTTGCAACAATATTAACAGATCATATTATATGGCATTTTTTTGGGTTTTTTCAAACAAAAATGTAGGGGCTCGTGTTTTACATGCATCGTTATTTGGAGTAATATATGGAATTTAAAACACAAAGCACCTTTAAAGATGGGTTTCCTTATTTTTTCAATACTCTATACCCATATGCATTGTTCGATTAAGTCCCGCACCCCTCAGTGCAATTTCCAAATGATATATATCTATAATCAGTTTTCCTCACACCCCTGAACCTAACACATGTATAGGAAAATTAGCATCCCAGGTTGGGAAACTCAGAATGTACTCTAATGGTGGTTGAAAGACTAATAGACAATTGTCTACAGACTATATACATAACTGCATCTTTCATTACAGGGCCAAACTTTCTGTTATGTTTGTTTCAGGCAGGGTATTTTACTCTAAATTTATTGTGGAAATGATGAAAGATTACAATTATGTAAGTTTAGGAAGTCCTGTTAGTTAAAAATAAATCAAGATACCTTTTTCCAATCCGTGATATCCTTTAGTTTACGAAAGAGGAAAATGCCTTTGCCTTGTGATTTTGCAGCAGGCTTCATAATCCATATTGCGCCAGGGTAGCGTTTGAATTCTTCAACAAATAAGTGGTACTCTGACTTTAAAAAAAAAATATTTTTTAATTAAAATGAATTAAAATATTTATTTCTTAGCCTTATGACTAATATTACTAAAATTTTAGAACCAAAAAAAAAATAAAAATAAACTACAGGCATGCAAATTAAAAATAATCTGTGCATCTCAAGTATAAGGTTATATAGAAATTAAAGGCTCTTTTTTTTTTTTTTATTAAACAGAGTAGCCGAATATTTAATGACAGCACTGTCAATTTTTACTTACTGGAAGCTCAAATGTAGATGGAAAAAAGTCCCACCTTTAAAATATAAAGTAACAAGTCTTTAAATTGGTTTGAATGTAACTATCTTTATTTTGTATGTTTCAACCAAACATCAGTGATCAAGGTAAATAAAATATAATTTTAATAGTTTCAAATTAGTGGTATATACAAAGGATTAGAAAGTTATTTCTTAGCTGTGACTTTAAATATCCTTTTATGATGTAAACAGACCTAAGTTTTCCTTGAAAAAGCATGTCTATTTACTCACGCTTGAGCATCTATCTTTTTTGATTCTTTATCCATTTGTTTGCGGAAGCGCTTCAAATTTTTTACCATCAAGTTTTTACGTGTCAGCTGAAACGAAAAAAAAATCATATATGCATTTTAGTGTCAAATCCATCTTCTATCAAAGTGACTCCAAAAAAATTGAAAATGCTGACACAAATATTTATCTACTTGTTAAAAATGGGGAATGAAGCTCATTTTAGTAATCACAAACGCAAAATGTGTGGTAATACTGACTGAGATTTATTAAAGAATTAAAATCAACAGTAAAAATTCATCCTACCTCATAATGATTTCTGAAGTGAAGAATTTTCTGATGTTCTTGTAAGAAAACTGTATCATAATTTGAATGGAGCCACTCTCTATCACACCAGTAGAAATCCCAATCGCCATCACTATTAAAACAAAATTCACATATTTAAGCTCATAAAACGTCAAGATGTCCTATATTTGATACAGGGATGGAATTGAGTATGAATGAGATTTAAATCATTTACGCAAATATTATGTCTTAAAAATTTATTTTTTTTTAACTAACTACTCACCCCTGAGCCTCTTGCCACCCTGCTCTAGCACGAAGTACATCAAGAATGGTATTTTGAAAAAAACATTTAAACCTTATTTCTCTGTCACTGGGGAAAGATTGGATACATTCAGTATGTAACCTATTTTATAGTTTATAGCTCTGATTTTAAATTTCTTGCTTTACCCTCCCTTATGGAATTAAATAAAATACATCAATTTTTTTTACTTTGCAATTCTTAAGTATCTTCTCTAAACTAAAGAGTGATTCATATGGAAAAACTGATAGTCTTCGTGGCACAGAGGTAACATCTGCCTCTCTAACAAGAGTTACCAGTTTCCAATTTGCTTAGGGCCATCCTTTTTCTAT
The DNA here is from genome assembly GCA_964017045.1 of Omphiscola glabra. Classification (NCBI taxonomy): domain Eukaryota; kingdom Metazoa; phylum Mollusca; class Gastropoda; family Lymnaeidae; genus Omphiscola; species Omphiscola glabra. The sequence goes on from OZ024800.1 coordinate 15,004,413, forward strand.
TTGTAAATAGTAAATTGGAATAGACTTGGCCGCAGAGGACAACTATTTGTGTGCCAGGGGAAACCCTGAGTAAAATAAACACCTCTGATGGCAGACAAGGTCAAACATAGCTTGCTATATACTTGGAGGTACTGGGCATTCTTGGCACCCATCATAGTACTATGAACATAGGCTATTATATTACAAGTATGTGTCTCCCAGAAAAAAATCTGGAGTACTAAAAAAGAGAAATAAGGGAAAAGTAGTATCAACACTCCTTTTTTCATTTAGTTTTAATTTTTATTGTGTGGTCCAAGCCTACAGTTAGTTTAAGTCCTTTTAAAAACAGTAATTCTGAATACAATTCTATAGTCAGTACCTTATGATACCTCTTGCTCTCTGTCTGCCATGAGCCATATAACTTGGAACCTGCATTTTTAAAAATAATGTATTCAAAATGTAACTTGACTGCACTAAAATCTTAAAGTATTATAATTTAGCCAGAATGTATATATTTTTTCAATTTAATGCAAGTAATCTCATTGAGATTATCAGTTTATTAATGGAGGTGTTGAGGTGTCAATAAAAAAGAAGCTACATCACTGTCTCATACAGGTGGACGGATGATAAACAGTTTTTAATATTCTATTTATATTAGTATGAGTACCTCACTTGATTGAAGAAAATACTATAGTATCAAAATTTAAATAGCTTCTTTTAACACTCTTGAGATGCCTGGGCCAATCTATCGGCCAAGGTTGTTAATAAAAAAAGACGAAAGTACAATCCATGGGCCTAATAATAAAAGCCTCTAGATTTGCTGGCTGGTCTTCATACTAGCTTATCAGATTTATTTCTTGCTAATCTCACCATTTATATTTTACAGTGCTCAATTTTGTTTTTCCTAGTGACCCCTATAAGTTATAAGCTTTAAAAAATGCCAAAAGGCATAAGCAGCACCAGAGGAATAGTGTATGCAGTTTTTCCACATTGAGTGTCATTCAAATGTTTGTTTGGACTTAAGTAGGCTTCAACAAAAATAAAATTTTAAAAAATTCTACAAGTAAGACATGTTTATTCTAAGTGTTAAAAAAATTACATGCATAAATTATATAATATAAATCAGGAAGTCATGTGCATAAATGTTAAGATTTCAGATTGATTCATAAAAATTGTATTCCTTCAATTCACTATAATTTTAATAAGAATATATATTATATATCGTTTTATATTTTTAAAGTAATTAGTTTATTTTTATACTTTTTTTTTTGCACAGTATGTGCAGGGCTTAGGAAAAGTGCTGTGTCTTGTTTGCACAGACAGTCCAAAAATAGTACTATGAATCGTGTGGTATGAATTTCCTATCAAATAAGTCACAAATGATTGACTGTGATTGAGCTATCTTACTATCTAGTAGCAATAACTTGAACTTTTTTATTTAAATTAGACAAGAGATCTATTGATAGGTCAGGTACAGCATCACTGTCACAGCGAGTATACAACAATAATGTCAATAACTATGCCATGGCTACTAAGAAACTAACCCACTAAAATCTAAAATGGAGTATGGCCCCTCCCTACTTAGTACTTACTTTTCCCTTTGTAATTGTACTACTAGCCATTTTGGATATATTAATATACTTTGAAAAACGATGATTCAAACAGTAGGTTAATTATTTGATGTTCATTTTTCTGAACTTTTTCATTATTTGTATTTTAAATCATTTTACATTTTGTTTTCGCCTGTGACTGGCTGGATGGTTACAATAAGCGTCACTGACAACCTTTGAAGCTCTTTTATTTTGTAGATTAAGTATTAAAACAAATTTTCTTAGTTAAAAGAGTTGGAAACTGGTTTGTTTCACGCATGCGTCCAAAACATTTTATAACATTCTATATTTTATACCTCTATGCATTCTACCCATAGACATCTGTGATTCTACCTAAGATCTGGGCATGCGGAGTAACTCTCTTGACTGAATTTTGGTATTGTATTGACGGACCTTTTGGAATAGGGTAGTAAACAAAATGGCTGCCTTCGTTGGTCGCGCAACTAAGCAAGCACTTTTACGAACCAAACCGGCTCTTTTTAACCAACAGGTTGTTTTAAATTTATTCAATTCTCTTTAGTGTGACAACCTTATAGTTTTGTTTAGTTTAAAAGTAGTTTAGAATACATTTAGTTAGCCGTTTATATATAACCTCATCTTTTAGTTGTGCCCTTGAGAAAATTTCTCTATGGTCCAGCTCCAGCTCTACCTTCTGTCTTGAGTTTCGCTCTTTTGTAATCAAACATGTTTCTTTTAAGTTTAATTAAATCCGTATAATAGCACTATAACTGTGTGTGGATAAGGGGTAATTTATGTGTCATTTTTTTGTGCGCATTTTATTAGTACTTAGTCACTTATCCTTGGGCTACAAGAATAATATACTTTTTTTATATATTATATGTAGATACTTCGGTAAAGCAAGGGAGACTACTAAAAAATTTGTATGGGAAATTGGCGTCGGCGAGCGAAAATCCGTGTTTTTAATTTGTTGATGTTGGTCCTATTTCATTCATAAAAAAATTACTATATCCCACAATTGTGTTCCTTTTCCTGCCTTACGCTTTAGATAGGGATTTTAATACCCATCGGCGCATTCTTCTGCGCATGTCCCAAAATGTCGAAAATTCCGTTTCTACAATTTGGCGTACGGCTACACGGTATCATTGGAAAATTGCATACTACGTCACCTTTGTTTATTAAATAGTTGCTTTTATCATCAGTGACGTTTCAGTTTTTGTGTTCCGGTGATTTATTGATTTATGCTACGAGATTTTTTGTGTATCACGGACAGTATTATTATAATGACGGGGTAAGTATATAAACCACATAAATACTTTTTTATTAGTAATGGCAGGCAAATAAGGTGTAGTGGGTGGCTAACTACATTCATTTAAGAGTTTTTTTCATTTTTTGAGTTTTAGCATTGACTGTCTCCCTGAAAAGTTATGCATCTCCCAAGTGAGTGGGGGTATGAATTTTTTTTTTTTTGATTGAAAAGCCGGAAATGGCTATTATTACTGTCAATTATGAAGTGATTCGTTATTGTTAAATCTTAAACTTCTAAATAATTATAAGAATTTTAAAATGAATAATTTTACATAATTTAAGAAAAGATTGTAACCAAACTTGAAAAGTTTATTTAGTGACCAAGGGTTGCTTTTAAATTTTATTTATTACGTTAAAAAATCGTGTGTAACGGTACTCAGACTCAGTGTGTATCGTTCTTCATTGAATCAATCAATAGTTTTATGATAGTAATTTCAATTATAATAGTTGTTATTCTCTTATTAATGACTACTCATTTGGGAGAATATTACTAAAATTAGGCCTACTTATCAATTATCAGTTATAAGTATAAAGAACAGTTAAACAGTTATAATCTTATAGTCTATTTAGGCCTAAGCCTGGGCCTAAGCTTAATACTTTTCACTTTTTAAAAATTATATTACTATTACTACAACCATACGTAAATGCCTAATTAATTAAAGTTAGTGTCGTTTTAATTTAATAAGGTATTTAAATATACATTTTAAATAATTGTTAAGTTAACTTAATGTAGTAACATTCTAATACTTAGTGCGTGTCTTTAGCTGTAGTCTTAGACTTAGTCTGACTTAGTCTAATGCTATTAAGCTATTATATATACACTGAATAATATTAAAATCAGATAATTGTAAAATTATTGACATAACAGTCTTGTTTAAAATTAGATAATATATATTTTAGTTTATATAAAAAAGTTTTAAAAATAATAAACAAGACTCAAACAACATCATTGTAGTAATTATATTTTTATTAGGACATAGAAAAGCATTAGATGTTAATTCTAAGCTTCTTTCATGTACAAGAGAACATTTTTATTTTATTTTGAAGATCGCTGTAGAATTCCTTCCACTGCCATCTACATTAGTACAATAAGGCATGTACGGACACAGATGACAAAGAGAAAGTTTATGAAGGAGATATTTTGGGATTCATCAACAAGACCTAGTAGTGTGAAGAGCAGTCTAAGTAGAAAATGGCAGACAGAACATCACCATTACATTTTAAATTGATTAGTCTTTATAACTTATGGATGATTTTATTTGAGTAATTTTTATATATAATTATATACATTCATTCAATGTTATATATAAAAAAGAATACTTACCTTGTTATAAATATAATAATAGATTTAAAATTTAACACCAGCTTTAGAAAATTAGTTTAAATTCAATAAACATATTATTTGTTTGCTTTTTCCTTCATAACTAATGATTGTTCCAATTTTTCTATTCACTTTTTTCTTAACATACCCGCAAATAAAATTATCCAATATGTAAAGTGTTGATGTTATGTTCATGTTTTGTTGCTCATTGTGTTGTGTATTGCATTGAGAATGTCTCCTGAAAATTTGGTAGCATTATCTTTTAAAATAAAAAAGTTGTGGGCAAAATAAGGCAGAAATTTTGAAAGTCGGTCACAAGTTTTTACAGTTAAATACAGAGATAAAGAAGGGGTTTAAAAAATTCACAAAAAAAATCGCAACTTCATTTCTATAAAAGCTAGAAAGATGAAATTGGTATTTTTGCAAAGCTTATAGCAAGCCCTTTAAAATGATGTATCATTTATGGATATAGGACAATATTAAAAATTTCTGTCAAAGTACCTACTTTAGAGGACATCTTGGCCTACATTTTAATCAATCCCTTTTTTATTTACAATCAGTTAATATTTGAGAAAATCGTTGTTGAATATAAGGCAACTTTCATCATTAATATAAGTCTAAGGTAAAAAATATGTCAATGTCATATTTATTATGCATCTTGGGCATTCATTGATCTACCAGTATGCCAAATTTCAAAGCGACATGTCCTTCGCTAGAGACGCCATGGTTCCGCCCGTGAGCAGTATACTATGTAGGTCGCACTACCCAAATTCGCTAGGGTGTGACCATGCCCCCTTATCAATGGTGGAAGATGCCGATACTCGACAAATATTCAATTATTATCACTATTTACATCAAAATATTTGGATACCTAATAGTTTCGAGTGAACTTAAAAGTCTTTTAAACAAGAATATCCTAATTTGAGGTTTAAAAACCCGGTAGAGTCCATATTATAAATGATCACAATTTGCCGTGTGCAAAACGTTGTACTGGGCAGCCATTCACACAGCCACTTACATTTGCATAATGGCTATACCGTAATACTATTTCATTCATAAGAGTTGGCCGTGTGCAAAAACGATTAAACCATTGGTCATGGAGAGCTTTAATTAATTATTCATGTGCCAAAGTTGAAAGATTAAAATAAGTCGACCCTAAACAGTATTTAAAGTAATAAGGGGATGCGTTGCCTTATATAAACTATATAGTCATTGTGCATGACGCGATCAGCGGAATGAGGTCACAAGATGTGGAGGTTTCGTCCATGGTAAAAAATGACAAACTAAGTCGTACTTTAAAAATTCATAACTTTAAAACTACAACAGCTAAAAATATGATTTTGGTGTTATAATTCTGTTAAAAATTAGCTCTATTCAACTATGCCATTGGTTTATTTTTTAAAAAATTTTGAAATTTTTACCAAGGTACCTAATTATATAGGACCCAAATTTATTGCTCAACTCTGTTACTAGCCTAATAATTTAAATTATCAGATCTTACACTACTATATAATAGACTATAAACATGGCTTACTTTTACTTTTATATTTATAAACGAAATATTGGGGAGACAGCATCCAAGCTGTGTGAAAGGAACATTAAGAACGACGTATGGACCATGGAAAAGCTTGAAATATACTTACATTTACATAGTAGTAGGGCTCAATGCCTTATTTCGGCCGGCCATTAAGAACATCCGCAGGGAGGTGGGGTAAAGGGTCTTGCAGACCTACGCTAGTTAGCTTTTTGGGCTATTTCACACTAGGCAGTGTCTACTAGTGCGGGAGATAAAACGTCCGGCGACCAAGTCACATGACCGCCGGACGCCTAGTGGGAGAAATTTATCGAGATATTCGTCCGGCCGGCGAGCACGTGACCGCTAGTGGAAGATATGTCATGTGACCGCCGGACGACTAGTAGGTTAACCGTCAGGTCATGTGACAAGAGGTCGCCGGCAAAATAGTTGCATTGCATATGATATTACAATATTGTATACAATATTTACATATATTAGTCAGCCGATCCCTAGATAATAAATAAATACTGAACATGTTATTATATTCATATGACTATGAGATACATAAACTGTAAGCATTTGACTGTGAATATTAAACTAGTCGACCTATACTTAACTAGTAGTATACGTACTAGTATTACTAACTATTTGATTCCGACTCAACAAAAAAAAAAAGTCCGTTATATTGGTTAAACATCTCATAAAGCTCGGACTACTGTTACAAATAAACATAATAAATGAAATATAAAATATACTTTTAATTAAAATAATAAGAAAAAAAAGTAAAATTTGATCCCGATCCAGTAACCTATCACATAATATTGTTAGGTCGCTAAGCGTCTATTCTACCACAAGACCACACAAGTTCATATTGAACTACCTTATCTTAAAACCAGGTCAGTACTGAGAAGTAGGCTTTGTTACGGCGGTCATGTGACTTGGTCGCCGGGCGTATAGCTCCCGCACTAAAATGTGTAGACACTTCGTTCACACTATTAGTGCCCAGCGTGATTGTTTAGGGTTCAGGTTAGGTTTAGGGATATATTTTTTAGAAGTTTAGGGAAAGATTTAGGAATACATTTATGAAATTTTTTCATTATTATTTAACGTTTTATTCTTAATTTTACGGGTCTCAGCAACCAAGATGGCTGCCGTGTGAGACATCACAGCACTAATTCTTGAAATTTACACTATTTTGTTCGACACCTACGCTGCTTAGGCCCACTGCTAGTAGTTTTATATAAGTCTCTATCTGTTTGATAACTTTTGAATAATTATCATAAACCACCAAGAATTTAGTAAAAGCTTTAAAAGAGATATCTCAGCCCCCTAAAAAATAAATTATTATTCATACATCATGATGATGATGAAATATAATTATATGAAGTCTAAATTAAAATTTGATTTTCTTTGAGATTGCATTAAGACAGCTTTTTTTTCTTCATGCTGAATGGTTTTAGTTAATCAGTTGGTGCGTGGGGTGAAAAAAAAGTTTGAGAAACACTGCCCTAAAAAAAAATATACATCTTTTAAAATTATGCCGTGTGTTAGCCCACTTTTTTCCCCACAATGCCGGTGCTTGGTTTAGTCCAAAGAAATTATTGTCACACAAAGCAACAGTAAGGCGATAAATACAAAACATTTTTATGATTTATTTTAAGACTTTAAAAAAAAAATTATATTTCACAGATTTTTATCTTTGATAGTTGGCTTATTAGATATGTTAAAAAGAGTGACAGAATTTCAGGATAATTATTAAATGGATATACTATCTGCAGACCACGCACAGCCCTATGCACCATTATGCATAATTTCAAATCAGCAAACCCCAACGATGGCCCAACCCCTCTCCGTTATGCAAGCATGATCAATGGATAGACACATATACTGATTTAGAATTTAAATGTTGTTATTGAAATAACTTATTGTTCATAGTATGGTGGTAAGGGATACGATTTTAAAATAAAACTTTGAGCTTGATAATAAATAAAGTTTTTATGGTAATAGAGATAAAAATATATTTTTTCTTTAACTTGCTACACAGGTAAAGCTGAAATGATTTTCAAGACAGCTATTATTCATTTTTTTTAAAATATGTCCTGGTACTAAATGATGTCATTTGTATGTAGTCTGGTTTTGTGAACACCCATTGATGTATTGTAAACTAGAAAGGTAATTTTTTATTTCTTTAAACACAAATCTTTTGCAGGCAACTATTGTTACTTTTACCAGCAAAACTGGGAAAAGATTGGTAAGTCACAAAAATTCAGTTGAGATTATTCTTTGTTTTAATATAAATAGTAACTTATTTGTCAGTAGAAGGATAACCTTCATTTAGGAGTTAAAATAAAATGTACAGTGCTTATGTTATTTCCATCACTAATTTGATTAAACTATTACACATCAGGCCTGGGTTTTAGGTTCCATTGCTATTGGCGGTGGAACTATTGTAGCAACAGCCTTAGCCCAGCCAACTTTTGCTAGTGATCTTATGCTACATCCTCCTAAGTATCCATGGAATCACAATGGTCTCCTTTCTGCTCTTGATCATGGAAGGTATGTTAAATATTACATAACACATTTCAAGATCTTAGTCATCTTAGAATATGCATACATGCCAACCTGTATGCTTGACTCATACTTAGTACATTTTTAGGCATTTTAAAGGTGTACAGTCGTACAGCTTTAGTAAGGGTTTTCAAAAGAGATATATTTGAAAACCTAAATATATTGCATAACCAACTTCAAGCAACAAATAAAAATCTTGTCGATGCAAAAGTGAAGATATTTGGTTTCATTACCTTTATTGAGTTATGTCAGAAAATATTTATAATAAAATTTTTTTAAAGTTTCATTGCCTCTAAAAATGTGAAGTGTCTGATACCACTATACTTGTTATTGTCGATCATCTGAAAATTCTATAGGCTGATTTAAAAGAAATATTTTCTGATTTGAAACAAATTGATTTTCCAACTTGGATGATGCAGCCAATGTTAAGGGTCGTTTGCAAATAACGTTATGCAAAAAATTAACCTTTTTAGACCTTTCCCTGTCATGAAGTGTCTCAAATTCTTTACCAGGGTGACATGTCACACCAAAAAAAATCAAAACATACATAAAATTTTCATAACTTAACTAAGATTTTATTTTATTCTTTAACATTTTCCCATAATGGATTAAGATGTGGTATTACTCACAGAAATGCAAAATGAACTTTATTTACTATAAAAGGAGTGATGGCATGGCTTTGCGAGGAAACAGAAATCAAATATCCAAATGCAACTAAATGTGCAAGAAAACTATTGTTACCGTTTCCATCTTCAAATTTAGCCGAATGTGGATTTAGTGCCATAAATGATTTGTTGCAAAAAAAAAAAAAAAAAAAAAAAAAAAAAAAAATCGACTGGATGTAACACAGTGGGGAGACTTGAGACTGTAGCTAACTAAATTTCAACCTAAAATAAAATCTCTTTGCAGCAAGCATCAAGCACAAACATCTCACTAAATTTAAGTTATAAACAATTACTAATAGTTAAAATAATATAGAAAAATCTTTCATTAAAATTATTTTGTACTTGAATTTCAGTTCTCCATTATATGTTTTGAAAATTTACTAAATATGTTTCCTCACCAATTTCCTAGTGATTTCTTCCTATAGCCTATCATTTAAGTGTATTAAGGGAACAATCCTATTTTTTAATATCAAAAATTATGTATATGATACATAGGGGGGGAGGGCATACGAATTTTAGAAAGGCTTAGGTGGGGCATGGCACAAAAAGTTTGGGAAAACTGATCTAGGTACTTGACATCTGGACATTGGCATTAAGCTAAGAGTTTGTCAAGAAAATAGCCCCTAGTGTCATCCCTCTGAAGTTGTGCTGCAATTACTTTTCTACTCTTGAATTCTTCACACTGTTCCCATGATTCCTCTGCAGTATGTACATACCTATAGCTAATATATTTCATATATATTTAAAATTGATTTTCTTCACTGCTAATGTGCTTTGTCATTCACTAATAAATTAACCAGTATTCGCCGAGGATATCAAGTTTACAAGCAAGTTTGTGCTGCCTGCCACAGCATGAAATTCATGTGTTACAGAAACCTAGTTAATGTTATCATGTCAGAAGAAGAGGCCAAAGCAGAGGCAGAGGAGGTACGTCAGTCTCGACTTAAGAGTAACTTACAGCATGTGTTATCATAAAGATAGATGTGCCCTTCCCTTAAAATGTCCTTTCCCCCCCCCCCCCCCCCCCACAAAATCCCAATTGTACAAATGCATGTAAAAGATGCATGTTCTTATTGTTAGTGTTTTGCACCAGATTGAAACTTTCGCTATTTATTTGCCCCAATTAGATTATTAGTAATAATGAGTGGAGGATAGTTGAGCTAACTTAGTATTGAGATGATGCATTGGGCATCCGTTAAAGTGTTGACACTGATAAATTTTTGGAAACAATTGGAAATCAAAAGTGCTGACAAAAGTCAATCTGATCTAAATGTTATTGTGAGAAATCTTTTCTGTCAATATATAGATCTTAATTTCTAAATTCATACCGTACTTTTAATTCTTTCCAATTTAATTTCATTCATAAAATAAACACTTACTGCCTCTGAATTAATTTCCCATGTTCATTTAATTAAGTAGAACATATCAAAAATACAAAATGTCAGAGAACTCTTGCAATGGTTAAGAAAGCTTAAAATAAATAATATAGGTAAATGTAAAAATAGTTAAGTGATAAATGTTTTACAACTTTTATAACTCTTCTTGCAATCAGGCACTTGTAGAGGATGGTCCCAATGAAGCTGGAGACATGTTTGAGAGGCCTGGAAAGTTATCTGATCACTTCCCTAACCCATACAAAAATGAAGAGCAAGCCAGAGCTGCCAATAACGGGGCCTATCCCCCTGATCTGACCTACATAGTGCTAGCCAGACATGGAGGGGAAGTAAGTGCAGAATTTATTAACTGCATTCATTTTTTTTTTAATTTGAGTTTAAATATGGCATAAGTTACTCATCTCTAAAACTTAGTGTTTGTTATTGTAGTATCAATCAATTTGTTTTCATCATGGCATCAGTTTTTTTATTTATTAAATTACTCCTGTATAAATTAACCCTTAGCTCATCTAAGTACTTTTATTTTCAGGACTATGTATTTTCGCTCTTAACGGGTTACGCTGAAGCTCCAGCAGGAGTTAAGTTAATGGAGGGTCAACATTACAACCCATATTTCCCTGGAGGCTCAATTGGAATGGCCCAGGCGCTTTACAATGAAATTATTGAATATGATGATGGTGAGTATTCCGCCTTGATGTATTATTTTATTTCCACACCAGATGTCTTTTAGATTCATGGAGTTAACTCCTTTTGATATCATAAGTTTTTAATTTTATACTAAATTATACATCCAGCAATTTAAATTGTTAAGATAACATTTTGATTATAGTTATAAGCTATGGTTTTATAATTTGTCAAATCATTGTATCATTTCATATCTTTTGGGAAGATCTAGTGTTACATTTTTCTTTATTTCAGGCACCCCAGCCACCCAAAGTCAGCTGGCTAAAGATGTAGTGACTTTCCTCAAGTGGGCAGGGGAACCCGAACATGACACTAGGAAACTATATGGTTTAAGGGTGAGTTAAAATTGCAAGTTATGTTAACCCAGCTTAGTGTCTGATGTTTTAGAATTATTTTTATTACATGTTCATCCCCCTAAAAAATTTGAAATTGAAGAGATTTTGTTTTTCAAAATTGCATTATGGTTTCTGTTGGCTTCATGAGCATTAATTTTATGTAATGTCTATGTCAAAAGATGCTGAAAGGGATAAGCACCCTTTGCTTCGTTTTTTAAATTATGTACATATTTTACTAATAGAATCCTAAAAGATATAATATTTATTATATTCAAAATTTGAAATTGTGACTTAGCCCCTTTGGAAAATAAACTTTTTAATGGTATAAAAATAAATAAATACAGGTACATATAATTTCAGCATAAAATACTAACAATATTGATTTTTTTCCCCTCCAGGCAATGATCATCTTTTCATTCCTGCTGGCTGTAAGTTACTACATGAAGCGTCACAAATGGTCTGTGCTGAAATCAAGAAAGCTGGCCTTCAAACCACCCACTTACAAGAAGTGATGACAGTTCAGCTTAGCATTGGAAACACTTTGGGGATTGGGTGGGTAGGGTGAAAATACTTAGAAACAAAGTCCAGACAGAACTGAAACTAATAAAATAAATTAGAATACAAATTTAAGGAAGGGATTTTTGTCCTTTCCTGGATGTGATGTCTTGTTTTGTTCACATTTTTCTTAAAAGTGAATACATTTGTTTATGAATTGAGGTATGGCTTGTGTATATCGCATATTTTTTTTTATTGTAATGGCTTTAAAAAAAAGAATATGAAGAAATATTTAACCTTGGGGTGACTGCATAGTGACTTATGACCTCAATTAAATATTGGAATTTGGGTCTTTTTTTTTTTTCATGATTGTATGAATATTCTTATTTAGATGTATGAATATTAAATCAGTTTTAAAAGGGATAGTCTTAATTTTTTTTTTTAAACAAACAAGTGGCCAATATGTTTGTTATATAGTTGATTTATTACATACTTTTATTAGGATGATTCTGAGGGAAAAATAAATGACAAATGATATGCAAATGTTCTTTCAATCTGCCTCCATTAAATTATTTTAAGCTGTCAATGAAGATTTTTACAGATGGACAGGACATGACGCCTGACCATTGTTGTAAATGGTTACCCGTTGCTCTGAATATCAAATGGTGAGCCTAGACTTCTTAAGAGCTATATCTCAATGTATTATTGTTTCACAGTGTATTGTAAATCATAGTTTGACTTGTAGCAAATGTAGATTTATGCTCTAACTAACAGTTGGCCGTTGTCAGTTATGGCCCACTCTGGAGAGTTGGTCTGCAATAAAAGATACTCTTGACAGGCTACCCAAAATTTTGTATTAAAGTACATGTGGTTGATTAAAAGTTGAGTGCCTTCATTATTTCTCCCAGCCCCTTTACCATAGACTTTCACATTGGAGCATTACATCATACATGTTCATATCCACATTTAAAAATTAAAGGATTTCAAATGCACATTTTAACAGATGATTCTATTTAAATTTAACCCCTTTTCATGTCTCTTAATGTGGTGCTTATAGTTTATAGAGTTTGAGCGCTGTATAAAATGCATCACACCATTAAAATTATAATTCCTGCAAACCCTGATATATACTACATAAGCCACATATCTTCTTTGTTTACATCAGTAGGTGAAATCACATGGGTTAGTTGGGTGCAGAATAAGCTGCAATATTTTCTTGTATTTAAGAGGTTGTTTTTTTTTCATCTTAAACTGATATTTACATTGTTAATATAACTAACAAGGCTAGATAAAGAACATGGTACCCTTGTGGAAAGAAAGCTCAAACTCATTTTATTTAGATTTTGTGAATCAAAGACATTGAATTTAATTCTTTTTATGAGTCTGAAGTTTATATCTCAAAATCTTACAGTACTTACACTGATACTTTACTTTTAAAGTAATTAAAGGAAACAATCAATTGACTTATATAACTTATAATGGCTTAACACTAAAGAGAATGCAGACGACAGTAATTTCATATATGAATGTTCTGCGCATCAATAACAGCATTGACCTTAAGAATGTTGCAATCCTAATAAATATTTCTTAAATTTAAAGCCATGTCTGTGCATTGAATGCTTTGCAATTTAATTTAATATATCAACCACAGGCCTTTCAATTTGCATCATCCAAACATAATTATAGTTATAGAAAACAAGTGTCTGTTAAAAAGTGATGGGGTAATTACCATCATTGGTCCAAGCCAAAGCTCGACAGCCTTTTTTCAAGTGTGGCACATCCTAAGCCATTCCAAGAAGACAAGCAATTGCATTGCATTACTGTTGGGGAATGACAATCAATGTGGTTCAAAGGGTAGGAATTACTTGGTAACAAAAGGGTTATTTTTTTATACTACAGATCAAATATTTTAATGAGTCTCCATGACATGAATGCAATGCAACCATTTCTTTCAAACCACATAGCAATAAACAACTGGAAAATGAAACAATTGGTATGTTTATTGTATTTGAAAAATCAAGTGCATACTCCTTAACAAATTAGTGATGAACAATAAAATTGCAGTATACGAAAACTGATATATGTGATGCACCTTGTAAAATGCATTATCCCCCACATAACTACAAGCACGAGTAGTACTAGTAGTAAATGAAAAATACATTAATATGAGTGCAGTAAATGTGGACTGACAACATCAGCAACAAGTTCATAAAAATGACACTAACATTTAGCAAAACATAAAACAAGAATGGACTAGATCTATAAATAAGTTCATAATGAGCTGCTTTGGAAGTGTCAGAGAACTTCTTTCATACTGGTATGCCCTAACTTGAGTCACAAATACAAGCATTTTCAAGCACTGAAAGACATCCAGATCATGGGGTTAGATACCTCACATTGCTGAGATTAGACTACATTTGCTGTACTGTAACTGTTAGCAACAGATTATCAAGAGATATAATGAAATGTTTAAATGTCTCGTGCTCTTCACCTAAAAAGCTAAGTTTTATTTAAAATTATTAGATCATATCCTCAAGTTTTAAACAAAAGTAAGCCACCAATCTTCGGAACTGGGATGAATCACATGCCTATATTAAAGTTTGTGGTTTAATTAAATGGAAGGTAACAGAAAAAAATGCATCGAAAACTTGCCAGCTACATTAAGATGAACTAGAAATTGAGTAGAAAGGTGAATACTTTAATTGTACTTGTTTGTAGGTTGATCTCATACTAAGTGCATTGCCCTTGGCTTGCATACTTTGTCACAAAAAGTGGTTAAGAATTAGAGTTGTAAACTATCAAAGTTGCAGTATCATAAACATGACAAAGCAGTATGCTGAATATATTTGTAAGTCAATTAAAAACACTATATAGAGAAAGGGATAATTGTCTCCCAGCCAAATGGTTTTCAATTATAAGTCTTCAAAATTGCCTGTCCAAGAAAATGTTCGTTGTTAATTGCCAGGATGGATAATTTATGTAAAAAGGTTTTTTAGCCCTGTGATAGAAATAAAAGTTTAAATATTTTTAGAATCTAATTTTAAATACCTAGTATATGAATTTTTAATGTTTTTTTATATTACTCCCTTAGATTTGGTCATCTGCAAAATATTTCTGAATATATATGAAGGCTGAAAACCACTGTCTCAGTTGAAAATAATCCAAAAATTAAAAAAAACTTTCTCATCATTTTACTCTTATTAAAAATTTTGCTGGATTATCTTTGCTGCTTTAATAGGCCGTAAACAGCACTATGTTTTTTACCCCACAGGCAAGATGGTATTTTGCTCTGCCCTTGTGATTCTGGTGTTTGATTGGTGTAATATCAGGGGTGGTTAAATATATTGTACATATACACTTGCTAAATATAATTGTAAATGCTTCTCTATCTTGTTACTTGCTGTATTATGCTGCAATTGAGTCATACTCCTTCAAGTAACTTATTTTTTGTCTTGTTAGCTGAATCACAGTATAGAATATATTTAAATTCAAAGTAAACAATTAATACAATTGAAAATGCACACTGCAATAGGTGCAAAGATGCCAATGAAATTTTTTTATGAGTAAAAAAATCATGTAAAAAAAAAAATTGTAACATTAATTAATAAGAATCACAGCAAAAAATTTAAATTTTAAAATAAAATCCTAAAACATTCAGCAGTTATTGCAAGGTAGCAAGTTGGACATTTTTAAAAAGTAAAAATTTTGTAAAATTTGTCATCTTTTTTGCATAATTTAAGGCAAGTTTTAACACAGAGTTCTAACAGATATCACATCAGGACAGTAAAACAACTATTTAGCTAGGGATAGTTGTTATCATAAAACAATTGTTTAAACATTATAGCTGTAGCATTCGTAAAATTATTATTTAAACAGAAATTTATTCTCATTTACCAGGCACTGGAGGTGCTACACAAATTTTGTTAACAGGTTTTATTGACGACATTAACCCATCCATTTAATAGACAACTAGAGCATTGTGTGAGATGCATGTAAACATATAAAACATAGTACTAATAGAAATCAACTTTGCAGATCTCATTCATGATATCCAATTTGCATGTGAATTGTACAAACCCAGATGGACAACAAAATTGAAAGAGATGCATAGATTGATAAACAAAGACAGTAGTCTTGAACAGTTGAGTGTCATTCAGAGGGAGAGTTGACATACTGGTGCTGCTCTGGAGGATTTAGAAAGAAAATGCCAACCTGGGTACAGCAGAACATAGAGATGGGTAATATCATTGAGAAAATGGATTGCAATTACTTTCAGAGAGTACAATAAGTGATGGGATTCATCCCTTTTGATTGCAATAAAGCTGTTAAAAAAATTGTTTGTGTTTGTTAAACTAAATAGTGCTTATGCCTTATGTTAAGCTCAGTAATTATGTGTTACTTTTTTTTTTGGATGCAGATGAGTGAAATGTGTGGGGGTGGGGAAGGAAAGATTATAAGCCTGTCGTAAAATCTTTTGAATCCCATCCCACCACTGGTCATAGTTAATGTGAAGACATGATGGTGACTTAACATTCAGACCACCAGCCAAAATAGCATTCATAATTTCTGTAATGGTTAATTTATAGTACAATGTCATGTCTTTTCTTATAAATATACATCAACATAAAATAATTGAAATTGCACATAGAACTCTTTCAACAGTAGAACTTGTTATGAATCTCTCAAAAGTTGATTAAAGACTAAATTCAAATTCTCTGTTGAAATCTTCTTATATATCAATATGGAGAAGTGATTTGGTCAGATTAAGAATTTTAGGATAGATTGTGTTTAGAGTAAAGGGAGGAGTTTCAACAAATTTGTATACAATATATATGACAGTCATTTAAATATAAACAATTTGCTGTCATATCTGCACAAATATATATATATATTATTTTATCTTAATTAAATATGATTAACAATATTTAATTTGTTAACTGCACCTGTATATTTAGACTTAAAATTTTCTTTATAAAAAATGTATAAAGAAAGAACCAACTTAAGTCTTTAAAGCAGGGGTGGGAAAACTTTTGTAGCTGTGAGCCAGATTCAAGAGGTAATAGAGCCATGGAAGCCATAAATGGTGAAAAGGGGGGGGGGGGGGGTTTAACCGAATAATAGGGAATTTATTATTTCATTAAAAAAAAAAAAAAAACACATATACTAGTGACATCGGCAATCCAAAATTTTAATTTCTTTTTTTTTTTTTTCTTCCATTTTTAAGATTACTTTTATTTTAATTTTTCAAAGGGAGCACAAGCTATTCAAAATGGAGGCATGAGCCAAAATTGGTCCATGAGCTGTATTTTTCCCACCACTGCTTTAAAGCAGTACCCTGTAAAGGTTGACAAACTCAACAGCATGAAACATAAAGAACAATTTATGCCCAAGCGTCAAATAATTTAAAAAAACCAAACATTAAAAGAGAGGTTTGATAATACTTAATATAATTCTTAAAGAATTTTCAGATACCATAATTAAAAGTTAATGGTCTGCACCCTGTAAATATTGGTACTATCTGTACCATGCCATCATCACAACTCTTCATGCTTGGTTTTCTGAGGATAAGAAAACAAAACAACCGTCAGGTTATGTTAACATTTTTTTTAAAGGCACACTGGAAATGTGAAAGTCCTCAATTATCATTTGGACAGTGACGTTGGAGAGAAGGGATGATCCACCTCAGCCTCAGGAAGCATTTTTTCTTTATATTGAGGGTTGTCATTTTCAGCCAACTGCAGAGTTTTTTGTGTTGCCACGTGCTGCACTAACCCTAGCTTGGCCACTGCATTTGGTCATTAGACCTCGTAATGAGCTACAAATCAATGATTATGGTTGGAGAATACCAATTGTGTGTTAACTATGACACAAAATAAAATGTATTCATACTGCTCTCCAATATTTTTATACTCTATTTCTACTGAATCATGTGAATAAAGTATCTTTATTGGAATGAGACTAATAAATCAATTTTTATTTTCATTTCATCTCACAGTATGAAATATATTAAATAAAATACATTTTATTTAATATGTCATATGAGTATTGTTTTGAAAAGGTATTGCAGTATTAAATAAAATACATTTTATTTAATACGTCATATAAGTAACTACTAAAGTAATAATATGTTAAGGGATGTTTTTGTTTTACAGCTTGGAGTCAAGGAAGGTTTCTTGTCTATAATGGCTATTTTGTTTTTCTCCTTTGTTATTCTTTGGATATTTTTTGTTTATAGAGGAATTTAAAAAAAAAAATTTTTTAAATATGCAAACAAGCTTCACATTTCACAAATTTGATTTGGGCTGGTTTTTTTTTTGTTTGTTAGATAACCTTCATGCAAATCAAGGGAACAATGATAATCAATATTTTCTCCTTATCAAATAAGTATCAAATATTTGATAAACATGAAGAACTGGTTACATTACCTGTGATTTAGAGCAGGCGCAGGACATTTTTTCCTCAGGTTGTTGGACTAGTTCAAAATCTTTTACACTTTTTGTTTTTTTCTTCAGTAGTTTAGCATAATGCTGTATTTATGAATTAAAGGTGATTTTAAAAAAAACAGTATAAATAAAGATAAGAACTTATAATATGATTTTTTTTTTAAAATTAAATAAAACCTGCAATGTTAGTAATTTTATTTGAACACTGGTTTAAACTACTGAAAATGAATTTCTTTTTGGTGCATTTTAAAAATCAAATCAACATGGATACATTCACTGCAGCCTAATATAATAATCAGATATTAACCTTTATGCTGTTGCACTCAGTTCAGAAATAGACTAAATGCAAAGTAGCCAACTGCTTAATGGTTTTTCAAGGTTCCAGTAAAAGGGGATTTAATTTTTTTCTGATCTGGTATTTGAATACTTCACAAGGGGGAGGGGGGCTTAGACTTTGACCGCCTAGGGGTCCAGGAGGCCTTAATCCCAGGAACCTGGACAAAAATTAATTTCCACAAGGGGAATGAGAGGTACTGATAATTTAAAAAAAAAAAAAATTTTAAGAGTTAGTTACCATTACCTGAAATGCCCTGACATGGTAGCACAAAATATCAGCTGGATTTAAATTTTCACGTGCATATTGTTGGCCATTTTGTGCTATTTGTTGGACCTGAGAGAAAAGAAAATATTTTGTTTTATCAAAATTTAACAAATAAAATTACACATTTCAAATTTAAGTTTAAATGAAATTTTTAACACAAAATATTTTAGGTTAATCAATTTTTTAAATTTCTAATGTGCCATACCTTTTCAAAACAATACTCATTTGACGTATTAAATAAAATGAATTGTATTTAATACATTTCATTTTGTGAGATGAAATGAAAGTTAAGTATCACCCTTTATAACATTTTTCATTTTGATTCCTTGTCACCAACACTGGGTCTCAATCTCCATAAATAAATACATTGTTCAAAATGTAACTCTTTATTAACTAAAATTTTTACTGACTTAAATATTAAATTTTGAAATAATTTGGCATTAAAAGAATAGAATTAACAATATTTCAATTAACATTAAGAAAAATTGTTAAATTCCCAGTAGCTGGAATTTAAAAGGTAAATAGCCTGATCCAACCAGTCCATTTTAACAACTGTTAAATAAGATTGTGTGATAGCTATAATGTGACAGTTGTAATGTGACAGTTATAATGTGACAGTTATAGGGTGACAGTTATAATGCGACAGTTATAGTGTGTCTGTTTTTTGTCTTTTGCTGTTGTCAGATCTTGTGTACATTAATTTTTACACACATCTGTATAAACAAAAATGGCCATTTGAAGTTTTATATATGAATGGGGGTGATCATTCAATACTATAACATTTTTAAATCTCTTCCAATCTTTAAAAAAATACTTCCTCAAAGTATTAAATATAAAACTTAATATTTCCAGAAAATCCTGTAATTGTTTGATGATTCTAAATTACTGAGATAGTTGTAAATAATTTGTAAGTAAATGAAAATGTAATTTGGCTTCTTTTGTTTTAAATTACCTCTTCATCATGGTCTTTGGCCCATTTCACTTTTTCTAAGACATCACTCAAATCATGTTTAAGGGGAATGTAATGAACATTGGGTTCAAGCTCTTTGTAAAAATGTTCATAATACTCAGACTCCTGCTTGAAAATGGCTGAATCTCCTGCCAGAAGATAAGGAAGCCTGTATGCTGCAACAGTTCCATCAATGTTCAGCTGGTATTTGTACTGGGGAGAGAAGATGACAAAGCAATTCATTATTTTTGTTTCTCTTGCTGTTATAAATAAAATGTAATTTGATTCAAATTTGACCTAAAATTTATATTAAAAAAAGATCTAATGAAAGAACAAAGTAAGTACCTTTTTCTGCCCCTTTCTCACATGAAATTTTCTACTGATTGAGAAATCTTTAGGGATATCAAACTGCGTTATTTAAAATATTAAAATATTTAGAATGGCTTATTGTAGGAGTGGTAGTTGGGCTCCTGACAAATGCACGCAAGCAAACTTATGTTTAGAGGGAAAAAAAAGAAAAATTGTGTTTATATAAAGTAAATTTAGCACTGTCTACAGAAGGAGTATTTGCTATATGGTAAAACTATAAAGCAAAATTAAAAATATATAACATTATTTGAGGAGACCAATTGCAAAACCTGCTAAGTCACTTTTTTTTAAAAAAAAGTTATCTATCTTGGCTAGTTAATTAAGTGACAATCTCCAGTATTTTGTGATTTTAATGATTTAAAAGCTTTATGTAAGTCTAAAATTCACCATTTAAAAATATATAAATGCTATATTCGCTATAGAAATTATTTAATTTTTTTTAAAACTCATTTTTCTCTAAATCAAAAAGAAGTTACTTAGAAGGATGTGCAATTGGCTGAATTGGACTCCTCATTTACGAGTTTAGGCTTATGTTTTTTTCTGCACCTACCTTAAAAAAGTCAAAAAAGGAAATATGCTTGACCAGCTCCCCATACTTTTTCTCATCCTTGGGGAAGAAGAACATGTTGGTTAATCTGGCATCAATCATTCCAGGAGTTTTAACGGACAACTCCACCAAATTTAATCTTTCCTGTCGACTGTCCCGCCCCCTCCAAAAAGCTACGGCTGTCTTGTTGGGCCACTTCGGCCCTGTGTTGGCTTGAGTGGAGAACATGTCTAAAGAAATCCTAATGCGATTGAAAATTTAAGAAAAATTATTATATTACTGTTACTGTTGGGAGTCATAGAAATAATGGTAAACTTAAAACAGTGCTTCTCAAAGTGTGGTTTGAAAAAGGTGGGGGGGGGGGGGGCATTGAAAGGAATGGAGATGGAAGACAGTGGTTAAATCACCAGCGGGGACGCTGGGAGACAGCCTTGTTCATGTATTCACCATACACAACCAGTGCATGTTTCACCTGATTCTTCTCTATGCTACGATGGCACCATATTTTGTGTAGAGTCTACTAACTTCGCTCTTCTTAGAGAAACATATCTAAAGACACAAATTTTGCTTACAATTAAATTGTGTCTTCGTTTTTTTTTAAAAATTACTGCCCAAAATTATATTTGAGAAGAATCGCAAATATAATTTTACTATCATGGTGGTAGTTGATAATTTGTATTTTGAGCAGTTCTTCATAGATAAGGAAAATTACAATCCGTAAAATATTTGATGAATTTGCTGTGGCACAAAAATAAAACAGACCTGCACTAGCCTTTTAAACACAGTCATTACTGCACACTCTCAATATACGACAAACCATTCCTCGTGCTGAGAACAATAAAGATCTTAAAGTTTGCAGCTTCACGGTGAATTTCTCTTGCTAACACCACTAACTACGTGAGTCCTTTTTAACAGTGTTTTCCCCCTTGTATTGTTGTATGTAAGACATAGCCTACATGCGGCAATGCATGCTTAACAATAATATTTGGTAAATGGAATGAAAATGAATTTCCTTTTGTACGGTAATGGCGTCAAGTTTACTCAAATCAGATCTGGCACCTATACATTGTGTATCATCTCAAGTATTAGCTTTGTGTCCCTGTAATGTTTAGGTGTGTGTCCCTGTAATGTTTAGGTTTGTGTCCCTGCAATGTTTAGGTTTGTGTCCCTGTAATGTTTAGGTTTGTTTCCCCCGCAATGCGTTAGATCGGTGGTTCTCAAATTGGGCGGTACAACCCCCAGGGTGCTATGGGATAGCCAATGGCGGTTAAAGGCCTGGGACATTTAATGGAAGGGGGCGCTGGGACTCCCACGGGGGTGGTGGGGAATTTGATGGGAGTTTTTTTTTTTTTTTAAATTACAATTACATTTTTTTAAAGAAACAATAAATGATGTTGTGATAGTTGAGTAGCGTCAAATAAGATTATTTTCATTCCACACTCAACAAAGAGAAAAAACGGACCTTTATCCTAGCTAACAAATAGCGGTGATAAATTAACACCGACACATTTTACTTGGCTATGTCACGTGGGCTGACACAACACGTAATTAAATAATATTAATTGGACTGTACAAATGAGGCGACCACTGTCAACTTTTTTGTTTATAATGCTTCCTATCAAAACACCGATTGATGTAACACGTGATCGTTGAGAGTTTTAAATCGGGAAAGTCCCAAACAATCGACTAAAAACTCATCTTACCAACAGTTAGTTGACTGAGTACATGGGAGATAACTGTATAGTATAGCACACCAAAATCAACAGAGCTTGCATTACAGGACGGACTGACTTTACAGACAATTAGACTCTGTTAATCGCTATTGTACGTTCGGTAGCTGAAGCAAGTTTGTATCCACAACAGAAAAACGTTTTCGGAAAGACCGGGGAGGGGGGAATATATATATATAATTTATTTATTTGTTTAATGTGTTTATTGTTTTTTATTATTATTTTATTTAATACATATTTTTTTTTTTTAATATTTTATTATAATTTGGGTGGGGGCGCTGTCAATATTTCGTATATTAATAGATATTTTTTACTTGGATACGAAAATTACAATCAATAGCATACTATTCCAATTAATGGATGGAACACCATCCAATGACTTGCTGCAACCGTTGGTTGTTGCTTACTGCCAGATGGCTTTATTATTATTTGCGTCATTCGTCACGAAAATCTGGTTGCTGAAAATAAACTAATTGACGATCATCAGTCATAAGTGCAGTGAAGTCAATTGAAGCACACATTCTCGATGACTGACTATTTCTGACGTACTTTGTTAAGACTAATAAGGGGACAGAGTTTGTTACCACATTCTGACATTCTGTTGCACAAGAGCTTCCCTTGGTTTTCACTCTAAAGCCATCACACACAAAATGCCTATATATCAGAAATATTTGATTAATATAATCAAAATGAGTAAGCATTAGCAGATGAATTAGACCAATCTTTACACACACACTCACAAAACAAATCTGCATCCATTACTTTGGATTACAAGTTAGTTCTAATCAAGCTCAGTACTGGCCTTCTCAATCCATAATAATTTTCTAGCCGGTCACACCTAGAACAGAAAGGTGTAACGAAAGATGCTTATTTTTTTTTTTGTACTTTGCGACCATTTGGATATGCTACGTAAGATAGTCTGAGAAATTTAGATTTTGTTATAAGTTTTGCTACAGTGAAACGTTTTATAATAATCTACGTCGAAAATGGTTAAAATCCCACCTTTGCATTCTCATCATTGTATCTTGCGAAAGTTTTGTTGATTTTTTGTTGATTTTAAAAAAAAAAAATTATTTATTTTTGTTTTTGCTTTTTTTTTTTTTTTTTTTTTGTTTGTTCTAAAACCCAAAATAACGCATAGAAATATGAACATATATTTTATATTATATAGTCTATGAAGTTTTTATACGAGACTCAAAATCTGGGTTTCCACAACTTAGCAAAAGCCATGAGTAATAATAATCTACATCAATCACATTAAGAATAATAGAGCAGTAAAGAGCGTTATATTTCTAAACACCTTGCTATATGGTTACCTTTCTTTTAAAACAAAAACAGAAATCGCTTGATCCAGTTGACCAGCTTGTAACCAGTCACTCCAACCAACTGTGGTAACTCTGACTATATAATTTTTTTTTAAAGTATCATCATCACTCAGATCCAGTACTCATTTGCAAATGGGCATGCGCTTTTCAGCCCCAATAAAAGTATATATACATATATGAACGGTGTATCAATGAATCAAGTTATGATTCGCCGTAGAGGATCGTGCAAACTTTTATTCTCATAAAGCTTATGTGGCAATACAGGATGGCGCCCAGGGTAAGGCTACGCTCCAAAGGGAGCGGTGACCGGGAAAAGATTTTGAACCACCGATTCTTAAATCAGTTGATTCTTAAATCAGTGTTATCAGCTAAGTGATATGATATTTTGAAACACACACAAATACACAAATAGATCCTTGTGGGGGATACGTTGTTAAAAATTGAAGTATAGGATTTATAGAAAATGTGCTTATCACTACAAAATGTGCTTTTGGAAAAGATTTGAGGTCACCCTTGAATAATAGTAATCAGTTAACTATTGTATGCCTCATCTAAATCAAGTCTTAATGAAATTCAGGCTAAAATTTTTGCAAAACCCATATTATATTCATTAAATTAGTTACTACATTACTATTAGAGTATATATTTCACACATTAACTCAAGAGAGTCCTTTCATTCAACATAAATCTCGGACTTAAACTTTCTAACTGAACAAATGGGACATTCCCAGAGTCATATCATAAGGACACACCCCCACCCCTCACGGGGTCAAATTTGTATACTAGTCACGTATCCTTGTTTAGCTGGCTAGCTCATGGGAAGAAATACAACCTGTGGCCTGTACGTGATTCTTAAATTAATGGATTGTGCTTTTTTTTTCTTTTTTTCACCACTTAACTGAAACGTTTTGTAGATGCTTGCTGTGTACACAGAACACGTCCAACGGGCCCTAAATACTTTTCTTACATTACTTGAATAGGCTAGAGAGGAATAGGGGCTCAGGGCCCCCAAAATGCTGTTAAGACGGCACTGAAGAAAGCTGCCGTTGGAGAAGCTCGTGCAGTTTGTCACAATAGACACCAATGCAAGGCGACGTGAATTTTAGCAATAATCCAGTGAGATTTTTTTCAATAGCCTTTCAGTTTGAATATAACACCCACTGCCAGCACTGAATGTATATTTTAGAACTGGGATAATTCCATCGCACTGAATGTAACTTTCAGACTCGTGGCATTTCTTGCCCCACCCAAGCGTTGACATTTTTTTTCTTCCTGATCGTCGCAAACGCCTGCTGGGATATTGAAGACATAGAGTAAAACTCTCCGTGTCAGACTTGGCTGATTATTGACAGAGGTAACGCTTCATTCCTCCAACTATCGGCAGTCACAAACAGTATTTCTTTCAGAAATCCCCCCCCCCCCCCCGGGGGCACTTTACATTTTCGGGGGTGGGGGGGCCTTTTCCAGTGGCCACAGGCGTAGCTAAGGGGTGGCAGATGGGGCATATGTCCCGGACACCAGACTAGCCGGGGGGGGGGGGGGGATGGGCTGTGATGGTATTTAATGGTTGAACAAAATCAGTTTCAGAGTTGAGGGGGGGGGGGCGTAGATAATTAATAAATGAATTTTCAACAAAAAAAACAATTTAAAGGGTTCCATCACTAAAAAGCACTGCAAATATGATTTTATATGCCGAACGCAAATTGAAAAAAAAACTTACTTATAATAATTAGACTACCTTTTCTGAATATTGCCAAATTTTACCAGAGTCACAAAGAACAAAAAATTAGAAAGGTCTATACATTTTTATGGGTTTAGAAAACTGGTCATTTGTATAAATCGTATATGAACGCCTAACTATTCTAAGAAGACATGAATTGTTTACAAAAGGCATTATATATTGATTAATGTGTCATTTTATCTGAGAAATCCTGGACTCAGAAAGATGTTAATAAATTACGATTTTTTTAATGAACGAAGAAGAAAAAAAAAAAAAACAATTGTTTGTGTTGAAGCTTTAATTTAAGAATTCATACATCTCTGGAAATCTTCTTACAGGACAATTAACTCGCATTTTATAAACTTTTTAATAGCACGATTTATATAGAAAAAAATCCTCAATTGTGGTGGGTAACGGTCATACTTTAATTCATTTCACTGGATGTGCAACAAAAATGTTTGCACGTCGTGAAGATCTGTTGGGTTCAAATATCATCCACAAAATGTCAGTTGTCTAGAGACAAATTGGAAGTTGGTAATGCATGTCAATAAATAGTAGAACAAGAGATGTCGGGGGGTGGGGGGTGGGCGGAGATACAACAATGTAAAGGACGTTTTCGGCTAAATGCCTTCTTCAGCAGACAATGCAAAACAAAAAAAAAAATTATTTGACATTGAAATACTGAACCCAAGATCAGAATGTAGCGCTGTAATAAATGTCAACATTCAAGTGTGCTGAGCCCAGAAATAGAAGTAAGTGTGCTGAACCCAGAAATAGAAGTAAGTGTGCTAAACCCATAAATAGAAGTTTTGACCCACGACGTTTGCATTTTTCTACAAAGGAATTAACGATAAACTAACGGAACCCGAGTAGATGCACACAGCCCTTTGGTGTTGCTATTTATTATTATGGTCGACAAGAATTGTGAAGGGGAAGTTTTCATGACTCTTCGAATGTTTAACATCTACGTATCATTTAAATAAGCATTTTGAGCATCATGGAAGTTCATTTTTCCCCCCCAACACATAGATTGTCACGTGGTGCGAGTCTCCATGCCAAGAATACTCCGCAGATTTGACCCCCATGCAGTAACACATCCAACCATCCACATGGTTTGTCTGTGCCTGAAGGATATCATGAAGACAAATGAATGGAGCTCGCGACTATTATGCCAAGGCCAAACAAATAACTGTGGCCAAACATGAGACACACTCAAATAACTGTGGCCAAACATGAGACACTCAAAAACATGAGTTGAGTGCGGCATGAACCAAGTCCCTATCACAACGGTTCTCGGGACACAAGAAGCGGAACCCTTTCCTCTTAATTTCCTTATTTCCTGATGTTATCAATTAGGAACGCTGGTATTTATGGCTACACTATCATAATTTATGTTGATCTATTGGCATCAGGACTGAATCTTGGCGGAAAACTTAATAACAGGGGCAGAAAAACAATCAGACTATGCTTCACAAGACAGAAATTATTACTACATTACTTTTCTTATGTTCACTATTGTCTTATGTGGTCTTTTTTCTAAGGACATAAGCTGACGTATGCTTAAGTTTAACTAATTTCTTACTGTCTGGGGTGCAAGAGGTGAAGTTTTATTAAGGTAAAAAATATTATTTTTTTTAAAAAAAATGCTATGTAGAATGTGCAAGTGGGTGTTTTAATCTCATTTTTGTATTGCTCTTGTGAAATTTACATGCAACGGGCGTCTCTCCAAAAAGACGCTTGGCATGTGTATGTTTGAAACGTCAAAAGTTCCGTGAATAAATTAAACCTCACCCCCCCCCCATTTTTCCCAATAAAACAATACGTGTTACAATATGTATGTTGTTGTGATTCCAATAAGGCATGTCGCGGTGGGAAACGCCTCGCATACAATTTCACACCGACCGTTAACAAAGACGTCTGCTGACATGACCGAACCTCCGTCTGGATCAGCTCATTTTCTTTCACCGCGTTACATGTCGCACGCGGGTCTGGGTTGGTGCCCTACATCAGGCAGACGTTGTCTTTTTCCCTGTGTTCAGGTAGCAATGAACTTATCACAGTAATTAGGCTTGGTGTGGATATAGGCGGAAAGGGGGGGGGGGACATAGTTAAGTTGTGCCTGTACTCATGTTTTTAGTGCTGGGTTTACACATGTTGGCCCGAACAAATTTCAGGCGGCTCGTGGCTGACATGTTGGATTGCCCCCTGATAACTTTGTTCTGGCAAGTTGATCTGTCACTTACAGTAAGCCAACCAATAAAACGTTGATCTGTCACTTTCTTCAGTAAGCCAACCAATGATCTTTCTTGATCTATCACTTTAAGATGGACTATTACTTACATGTTGATCTGCCACTTTAAAAAGTCTCACCTATGAAGTTTTGATCCGTCAGTTATACCAGGCCCACAATTGACATGTTCATCTGCCACTGTCACCATGCCCACCAGTGACATGTTCATCTGCCACTGTCACCATGCCCACCATTGACATGTTGATCTGTCACTGTCACCATGCCCACCATTGACATGTTCATCTGCCACTGTCACCATGCCCACCATTGACATGTTGATCTGCCACTGTCACCAGGCCCACAATTGACATGATGATCTGCCCCTGTAACCATGCCCACCATTGACATGTTCATCTGCCCCTGTCACCATGCCCACCATTGACATGTTCATCTGCCACTGTCCCCATGCCCACCATTGACATGTTGATCTACCACTGTCACCATGCCCATCATTGACATGTTGATCTGCCACTGTCACCATGCCCACCATTGAAATGTTGATCTGCCACTGTCACCATGCCCACCATTGACATGTTTATCTACCACTGTCACCATGCCCACCATTGACATGTTGATCTATCACTGTCACCATGCCCACCATTGACATGTTGATCTACCACTGTCACCATGCCCACCATGGACATGTTGATCTACCACTGTCACCATGCCCACCATGGACATGTTGATCTGCCACTGTCACCATGCCCACCATTGACATGTTCATCTGCCACTGTCACCATGCCCACCATGGACATGTTGATCTGCCACTGTCACCATGCCCACCATTGACATGTTGATCTGCCACGTTCTTTCGGCCCACCACCGAAGCGTTGATCCGCCACTTTCAAGTTTGCCTGCCATTTGTTGGTGATGTACTGAAAAAGTCGTCCAGTACGACTTGTGTCCTCTCATAAGCCTTACACACCATGAGTTGTACAAGAGCGAGGGGCTTGTGTGTCTTAACATTCCCAAACAAAAAAAAAAAAAAACTTTTGTTCTTATAACGTCAATCATCGGTTGCGCCGCGATACACGCATGTAAATAACTTGCATTCAATAGCCTTCGAAATTCTTTTTTAAAAAAAGGGGGTGGGAATTTCACTGTGCTTCTCAATAGCCTTTAAAACTGACATGTTACTCGGTGCTTCTCAACCATTCTATTATGACAGGGCTGCAGTTATTTTCTAAAGGCATAAAGGGGGGGGGGGGGGGCTGTTGGCCAATTCTTTTGATTCCCGTTATTACTTTTCCAAAGACCCCAAATGAGATCGTCTGGGAAAGATGAGCAAGCAGTCCCCAGGGGCGGCCAATGAAGTAAAATGGAGATGGCTTGCATGGCCATGAACCCCCTGGAGAAGGAATCTTGACAAAGAGAGTGGGAGCAATGGTGGAAGTGGAATGACCTGGAAATACGTGCTCGCCACAGAGATAGAGGGAAAGGCGCGTCAACGACCCATTATGATACTGAAGGCGCAAAGAAGGCAAGCTATAAGAACATGTTTTTCGATATTCTGGAATGTTTTCTTCTCCAAACGTTAGAAGACCGGGGACTCGGGGCTCGAAAGGAATACGGTGGCTGTCAGCGACCACGACTTTGAGTAGCACTGATGTCGCAGATCAGAGCTTAAAAACGTGGAATTTTCTTTACAGGAAAATATCAAATAAACGTCTCAGTTGGGTACGTGCTGTACAAGCCAACCACTTAAACGTGTGGAGAATTCGGTTGACAAATAGTGCAGGGCTTATGGGACGCTTGTGATTTTATGTTTAAATACATTCTTTTAGGACAGTGGAGAGGGGTGGGGCAGTGGGTGGGAGCCTTGAGGAGGGGTGGGAAAGTTGTTGGGGCAGTGGGTGGTGGCAGTGGGTGGGGTAGTGGGTGGTGGCAGTAGGTGGGGGCAGTGTGTCTTACCTTCCCATCATCTCCAGAGTGGCCTCTGTGATGTCATAAGTCGGCAAGACAATGTCACGTGTCCGCTCTGAGCCGCACCATGAGAAGATGGGCAGAGGGTTTTGGTCAGGTCTTCTGTCTTCCAGTGGCCAGTCCCCGAGGTTGAGGAAAAACTCAAAGTCTGGCAGGAACATCTGCAGGGGTAAATTGGCAGACAGATATGAGTGTGTACATGGTTGGTAATTTTGTGTAAAAGGCTGTTACATCTGAATGTGTAAATAGTTGATAGATCTCAGCTTGTCATTTTACACGTTTCTTGATTTGAACAGTTTGTTTTGCACAACTAATATAATCTCATTTGAGTTCTCACCTTGCGAGACAGTGACAAAAGGATTGCGTCACCAAACATTTTGAATCCTACGTGATCACCATAGCATTTCCTGGACACCTTGAGAGAGAGAGAGAGAGAGAGAGAGAATATTATTAATCGAGCAATGACTTCACAACGTTAATCATCAATTTGGGTTTTCAATTGTGGAAATAATCCAATATACACAACAGTTCCTTTTTTATCTTTTGGTCACTCGATCGTTACTCACGCCACTGAAATACCGTGGGTCTCACTTGAACACCATACGCCTGGGATAAAGGATAGTTAAACCTATATTGTTCTACACCCAGAGTAAGCTCCCCCCCACCCCCAAACCCCCTACCAACCCGACTGATAAGCCACGCAATTTAAACGACCCTCTACTGATTTAATAATTGAACTAATGATGATGCCATCTGTCATGGGAGGTGGAAGCATTTTGTTCGTCTAAGTCCTTTCAAGTATTCACAGATACGATGTAAGCGTTCAAAAGCAATAATGTTTTTTTTTCTTTTTTAAATTATTGTTACCTTTTCTTTAAAAAATTATTGTTATCTTCTTTTTTTTTTTTTTACTGCTAGAAATATTGAATCCAATACTAAAAATTGATTTTTTGTTCTTAAATAATGAATCCAACGTTAAAATCCCTGGATATTTAACCAATTAATCCCAAGTTTCGAGGCCGCATGTGTGGTTAGGGCGTCATATACCGATGTTGCAAGCCTTTCAAGGTTTATATATAGTGACCGTCATATATGTGAGTATATGTCTTTAATTGGCATTTTAAGTTCTAACTGCAACTGATGTGGACTGGAGGGATTTAATTAACAAAATAAAGAATGGATTTGGAGAAACAGCTTTGATAATAGTTTACCTTTTCAGAAGCGTGGGCCTTAAAAAAAAAATCTAACGAGTTATAAAGATTATTATTTTTGAAAAAAAGAGCGGTGGCAAGATCTGTTAATTAGATATTTCTTTCGTCCAGGAGCCTACCTTATTATCGATAACCTTGTAATGACATAAGCTGTGTTGACCTCTCTGGTTGAACCGCTCCACGGCTTCCTTGGCCACTTTGGTCATGTCGACGGACCGGAAGAGCTGGAGATCTTGTTGGATCTGTGGGTAAGTTGCCGGGCAGCCGACCGCCAGCGCCCACTCTTCGGCTGATTGGTGCGGGCAGTCACATGTCTCGTGGTAGACATTGCCTGAAATAGAAATGATGTTCTTTTACATAGGGAGCCTAGGGCACGGACGACAACCAATTCTTAGATGGTATTTTTGGAAGGATGTGGGATTAACTTGAGACAAATACACACTATATTTCTCTATTGATTGGAAAACATTCTTGTCTTAAATGATCCTATCAACACACGGTAAAGAACTCATCTCTAGGGGTGAGACCATTTTTTAACGCTCTATTGGCTTGTCATTCACTATATTTTACAATAACTATGTTGCCTCGCCCTAAAACCACTGAGCATGCTGGGGCGCATTGTTTTATGTGCATACGCTCTTTCTTCGTTTGCTCTGTCCGTCTGTTATTTTATGTGTGGTCAAATCTTGCATCACAATTTGAACCCACTTCCTAATCTCCAAAAGAGCTGAAACTTTATACAGCTATCCACCCCCCCCCCCCCCCCCCCCGATGACAATACAAACCTTCGTGATCAGAAGGTCACCAATAACCTCCACTGACCCTTGAGTGACCTCTGCGGGTAAAATCATGCATCTCAAATTTGTCCCACTTCATGATCTCCAAATAAACTTTAACTTTTGTAAAAAGACAATAGAAAAAAATACTTTTTTTTTCTCCTTAAATGTACTTAAAAATCTACAATGAATGTTCCACAAAACTTAAGAGTTGTTGCAGTTATATGACTAAAAAATTATGGAGTGCCCAGTAACCCAATGATATATGACTAAAAAATTATGGAGCGCCCAGTAACCCAATGATCTTTGGATATCGCAAAGACGTGCACGCAGCGGTATCACTCATTTCATTGAACTTGTCAATATGATCGATGGGAGAGCATTACAACTCAAATTTCCGCGATTAAATAATCTCTATCACAAAAATAGGGTCATTTGCAGAAACGTCAACGCACACACGTCACACGTATCCAGCATCGTATTTTTCAAGTAATACGACATCATTGTATTTCTTCGGGGTCCACCCATGCATTTGTATTTAAATGACTGTAAAACACTGACGTTTTGGGGGATATTTATTTTACACTTTTAGTTCATATTTGGACAAGCGTGTTTTTTAAAGGAATTTTTTTAAATAATATTTTATTATTGATGCAGTCAGAGCAAACGTAGATACCCTCCCTTAGTAATATGGAAAGAAAGCTTTTTTTTTTAACCAACCAATAACTATTTCAGAATCGGGATACTTTATACAAGTGTTCGTGCTAACAGGACGTCAACTCGAGGGTTCAATTATTAGACTCAGTTGCAGATATGAACTATTTGTTCCGAGATCATGTCTACAACCCCCACAATGTAAAAGTCAATACCCAAAGTCCCTAAAAATAACATTTTTTTTAGATCCTTTTGAACAAGGTGGTAAGTTCATCCGAACAAGGTGAAGGTGTTTGATGAACGGACATGAGAATATCAGGGATGTAGCACCGCACCCTACATGACCTGACAGTTGTAGCGGGATTGGGAGTAGTACGCACTATACAATTGAAGTTGTAGCAACCTTTCGTCTCTTCAACTTCAAGTGATAAGCTACTGTAATGTCAACGTGCTCTCCACGCGTGACTAATACGGCTATGCCGGGTACTGACCCGGATACCCGGGAATGCAGCATATTAGCACACCCGGCACATTCCCGGACCCGTCAAAAAGGAAACGAAGTTTCAGGCACATCTTATTTAATTTTTTTTTGTTGTTTTTTTTTGTTTGTTTGTTGTATTTTTTTTAACCCGAATTGCATAAACACTTTTAATAGAAAACGGGGTGGTGATTGGTGCTAAACTAACTGTGAACTAAATGAAAATAATAATGTACTTGTCGCACACTTTGTTTCATTTTTGTCTTAGCTAACTGCGTATCTTTGGTTACGGCCATGGCATCCACTATTGACAACGTATATTTCATTTCAAATGCTGCTTAGCTGATGATACTCAGAAGCCCAAGTTTTGTGAGTTGATCATTTCTAAGGTATATCATAGAAATCAATACTAGTTATGTAATTTAATATGCAATAAATGAAGCAATTGGTTAATCTCAAGAGTGGCTGAAATGGTATCGCCATGATGATGATATAATTATATATTAAAATAATGTGCGCGCGTTGGTTGGTATCACGACCCCTCAAGCAGTGTTTCTTTCAGAAATTTTCCCCCGGGGTGCACTTCAGATTTTTCTTTTGGGGGGGGGGGGGGGTATGCCAGTTGCCAATGGCCAAAGGCGTAGCTAAGGGGTGGCAGATGGTACATACGTCCCGGGGCACCAGACATGCGGGGGGGGGGGCAAAATGGCCTTTGGTGGAATTAATTGGTTGAAAATAATGGGTTTCAGAATTGGAGGGGAACGAAAAAATGAATCTTGTCCTCTGACGCCGAACACTGTAGATACAGCCCTGCAAGTGGCGCCGAAATAGGGCGGTTTGAGTGGTCCACCCAGGTGTCACTTTTGCATTATATGCTGGTGTGGCATTTTTGGACAACTGCAGAGTTTAAATCGTGAAAGGGAGAACGGCACAAAATAATTGGCCGCTCATGGCAGCAATAATAGTAGCTAAGCCACTAGGCAGTGTATTTATTGATACCAAAATTTGCGATCATTTTTATCGAGAAGTACGGCGGAAATCGATGGGGCCCATAAATCTTGATCCAAGAAAATTTTTCATTATTTCAAAATCAAGAGGTGTATTTTTGAGTATACTTGAATTCGATGTTTCTATTATAACTTTTGAAGAGAAAAGAACATTTTAAAAGTTTTTTTGTGAGGCATTATTTAGCCCAGTGCCTTATATAAACTGAATTCACTCCGTTTGTAGCGTGCCCCAGGGTAATCCTTAGGCACAAGCTTATTATCAACCCCATACTGTAACATTGATCAGAGTGAGGGAAGGGGTGCATAATTTAGGGTGCTAAAAACAGTCGTAAAAACTCAAAATGCAGGGGTGCATTATTTTGGCGCATAC
Organism: Omphiscola glabra; assembly: GCA_964017045.1. Taxonomy (NCBI): domain Eukaryota; kingdom Metazoa; phylum Mollusca; class Gastropoda; family Lymnaeidae; genus Omphiscola; species Omphiscola glabra. Next base: position 15,038,639 of record OZ024800.1, read on the forward strand.
TTGAATTTGTTGTTTCTTTCAGACAATTTTGAGGTGGCATTTTAAACTTCCTGGTGGGATATGTCAAAATAAGCCATAATAATGACCAAACACATCTTAAATTTCGCACCAGCGGGACATAAACTATATTCACTCTATGTCACCGTTGAAGGTACGCTTTTGTCCTAAATTATTCTCGTCCCTTAAATCATTAAAGTCCCTAGAAAATTTTTGACAAATTCAAAGTACAAGAATGCATTTTTTTTCACATATCTGAATTTAGTTTTGAAACATTCTACACTTATTTGGAGAGCAAATGAAGATATCCTAGTTAAAAAATGTAGGTGCCAATTAACCTTACAGACATCGTGTGCGCCTAGCAACCCCTACAACTGAAGGGTGCCTCGGATATTTTAGGGGCTTAAAGATGTGATGAGGATATTTTCTTCATTATCATCTTTCCATGCAGGGTGGGCAAAACGGAAATTGTTTGAACTGCTTGTGTTATGCAAAAAAAAATATTTTTTTAAATTAAAATAATTATTTAACTAAAAATAGTAATGTGGCTTTTAATTATTATTTACATTATTTTTAGGGTAGCTACTTAATTAATAAATGAATTTTCAAAAACAAAATTCACTTAAAAAGGGTATCATCACTAAAAAGCACTGCAAACATTATTTTATATGATGAACGCAAATGGAAAAAACAAACTTACTTATAATTATAATGCTTAGACTAACTTTTCTAAATATTTCCTAATTTTACCAGAGTCAGAAAGAGAAAAAAAACAGGTTTATTAGAAAGGTCTATACATTTTATGGGTTTTAAAACTGGTATTTTTATAAATTGCATATGAATGGCATAACTATTTTAAGAAGACATGAGTTGTTTACAGAAGACATTATATTTACTAATGTGTGATTTTATCTAAGGGAAATTCGTATGCAAATAAAGTATAAATTTCCCAATATTCAGCAGATTGATATTTTTATTTGCAATTTCAAACTACTATAACTTTCTTAAATTGCCTCTTCGATATACTTAAAAATATTTGTATCTAAATTCACAGAATCTATTTTAAATTTACGAATTAGGATTAAGAAATTGTTTAAACACGTACCAAAAAATGGAATTGGCATGATAATCGAAATGCTAGTTCACACAAAAAAAATTGTTAGCTTTCCACTGGATTCTCATCTAAAATAAAATTAATAATATTTTTAAAAAGAGTGCAATTGCAAAGGATGGGTTCCCTTTGTTTGTTATTCTGACATTTAAAAGAGAAAAGCAGCTGGGAAGTTATAGGCTAAGTAATTATTTTTAAACAAATCTGTTATTCAGGAAACTTTGTAACAAATGTAGCACATTTAAAACTTTGTAACAAATGTAGCACATTTAAAACTTTGTAACAAAGGTAGCCCATTTAAAACGTTGTAACAAAGGTAGCACATTTAAAACTTTGTAACAAATGTAGCACATTTAAAACTTTGTAACAAAGGTAGCACATTTAAAACTTTGTAACAAAGGTAGCACATTTAAAACTTTGTAACAAGTGTAGCACATTTAAAACTTTGTAACAAAGGTAGCACATTTAAAACTTTGTAACAAGTGTAGCACATTTAAAACTTTGTAACAAAGGTAGCACATTTAAAACTTTGTAACAAGTGTAGCACATTTAAAACTTTGTAACAAAGGTAGCACATTTAAAACTTTGTAACAAATGTAGCACATTTAAAACTTTGTAACAAAGGTAGCACATTTAAAACTTTGTAACAAATGTAGCACATTTAAAACTTTGTAACAAATGTAGCACATTTAAAACTTTGTAACAAAGGTAGCACATTTAAAACTTTGTAACAAAGGTGGCACATTTAAAACTTTGTAACAAATGTAGCACATTTAAAACTTTGTATTAAATGTAGCACATTTAAAACTTTGTAACAAAGGTAGCACATTTAAAACTTTGTAACAAGTGTAGCACATTTAAAACTTTGTAACAAATGTAGCACATTTAAAACTTTGTAACAAATGTAGCACATTTAAAACTTTGTAACAAGTGTAGCACATTTAAAGCTTTGTAACAAATGTAGCACATTTAAAACTTTGTAACAAATGTAGCACATTTAAAACTTTGTAACAAGTGTAGCACATTTAAAACTTTGTAACAAATGTAGCACATTTAAAACTTTGTAACAAAGGTAGCACATTTAAAACTTTGTAACAAATGTAGCACATTTAAAACTTTGTAACAAATGTAGCACATTTAAAACTTTGTAACAAAGGTAGCACATTTAAAACTTTGTAACAAAGGTGGCACATTTAAAACTTTGTAACAAATGTAGCACATTTAAAACTTTGTATTAAATGTAGCACATTTAAAACTTTGTAACAAAGGTAGCACATTTAAAACTTTGTAACAAATGTAGCACATTTAAAACTTTGTAACAAATGTAGCACATTTAAAACTTTGTAACAAATGTAGCACATTTAAAACTTTGTAACAAGTGTAGCACATTTAAAGGACACAAAAACACTTTTGATTTAATAATTCTTGATGACACTTGCACTATTTCATTGAGCCCTTTAAATGCTAAATTAGAAAAAAAAAACATGACGCCTAATTTTTTAGTCGTGCTTTTGCGATGAGCTATAATCTGTAAGCAGATTGCACATGTTTAATACGTGACTAACTACAATGAAACTTAAATGTTCCCAGATCACAATGCGTATAGCTCTCTCGGAGTCTGCGCTGATACAAAGGCGCACTATAACAATGTGTCTGAGTGAAAGTGAACTGGCCACCAGATTAAAAAGTTTGACGACCACTTACTTATGTAGAAAATGGACTGTAAGGAGCGTTTTGATATTGGTACGAAAAGAATATTGTTTAAGGCAGTTTCCCTGCCTTGAATTACTAACTAACTAACTTAAGAAAATCAGCAGACCATCGAGCCAAGGCTCATAAGGTCTTCCCCAGCACACCTCCACCGCCCCCAACTGGCATTCAACCACTCCCCCAGTGGTCTTTATTCCAGTCAGGCCGCGAAGCGGCATGCCGAGGGCTCCCCGCCCCTGAGATGGCCCCACCCACCCTTCCACTCGATTGACTATGCGAGTGAGGCCGCATCAGAGAAGGGACGCCTGGCCAGCCGGGGTGATGCTTACACAGCAACCGGGCCGGACTTCCTTGGGCTGGGGTGGATACAATTTACGTCTCTAAAGCCCCCCCTTCCCACCCCGGGGGGCCTTGAATTACTTGAAAGGTCGCATCCAGCAATGATTAGGGAAGAGCTACAAGTATTTAGTGGACCCGCATTCAGCGCGTTTGAAAACATACGTTTATTTCTTAATTATATTTCGCTTTTACAGCATACAAAAAGAAGTAGTTTACATAGCTTAAGGTTAAGATTTCAAATATCATTAAATTCTTCAACTACAAAATGTCCAACAACGTGTTGGTTCAGCTCTTGATAACGTGGACTTCCTATAAAATACAAGATGCTGGCTTTTCTGTTTTCTATGCATGTAAAAAAAATTTAGATTTTTATTATTCTGTTGTGTGCGTGGTCTAGTCGGGGCGCATGCGCATGCGGTCACCGGGGCGTGTGTTGTTGGACTCAAGGCGCTTCACCGCCTCCGTGATAAGCTTCAGCGAAGATCCCTGCAGCGTGACCTTGCAATATCTGCAGTCATCCAGCTACCACTACCAACTCTTAGTCTAATAGTTATTTATAGATGTATTTAAATTAGGCCCTGGCATATTTGAAGTGTAAATCCATTTGAAGGTAACATGAGTATGTGTTTTGAGTTTGTCCAGCGTTATATTGTATTCGCCTTCTGCTATACCAGTGGTTCCCAACAATTTCATTCGCGGAGCCCTTTTTAAATCAATTTCTCTATTATACTTATTGCAAGTTAACCGCTATTTCCCCCCCCCCCCCCCCGAAAATCGTAATAGTAAACAGGTCTGTATTTAGATTAATTTATGTTTAATGTTTATTTTTTTTTCTTCAGAAAGTGTTTTATTGCCTATTTCTCTCCCTTGCCAAAAAAAAAAACAAACAGAGCAAGAGCCCGCGATAAGGATTAGCTGTTATTCTTGTAACGTTTGCGTTCAACCGTCAATGACCCGACCTTTTGGGTGTGTCCCATAATATAATCTATTCAATAGCCTCATACAGATAGAATCACATTGGTTCTCAAATGTGTGTGCGAGCTGATGTTAAAACTTATAAGGGGGGGGGGGGGGGGGATGAAACAGCGTGATTTGGGAAAGGGGCAAGGGGTAGTTTGCCCACCCCTGTCATGAAGGATCGTTGAATTAATTTAACCGGATCTGATTTGTTAAGTTATCTAGTAGAGACGCCAACGGCGAGGTTTAAGAAAGCCACCAGATTTTGGGGGGACGCCTGCAGGTGTAAAGGTAGAGCGTTCTTTTGTCCCAAAAACGACCAGGGTCATAAAAGACGAGAAACGCAAGACACGGCACACGATCTACTCAGATAAACTAAAAAATTATGAGGTTCATTTCTAAGCTTTTCTGTGGCTCTAAAACTAAATGACCAGATTCGGTTCGCCATGAGCCGTTGACACACTATTCAAACAATTATAAATCAATACGCTGCATTATAAAATGAATAGACAACACGTCATTTCAGAGGACTGGGTGTGGTTGATAAAGATTTAGTTCACTTCCTCCAAGGGTAAACGCAGCGGTGTATTGCCAAATTCGTAACAAAGGGTTCGCAGTTAGTATGTCCCTTAATGCCATATCGGTCACCGCCACAGTCAGTCAAATTAGTACTTGATTTTAGGCATATTTATTATTTTGAACTAACGGTTCGCACGAACCTGACCAAACCTGCTCCAAACCACCGCCGGGTAAACGGGTGTAAGCGAATGTTTACGTGCGGATTTTTTTTTAAAATTTAACTCGTGGTCATAAGACAATATCATATCCCCGGTTGTATGTTCCCGCATTATTTGATAATACTTTACTGGTAGCCTTGGTTGGGATTACCCCCTGAAACATAACCCTTATCTAAATACACCTTACCGGTACTGTCCGGTAGTTTCCTGCAAATCATTACTTTAGCGGACATGTACGGTGTAGATCTATGATATTTTTTTTTGTGGTTTTGGGGGGGGGGGGGCGGGGGTAGAATTAACAAGTCGAATGTGTTTCGCCAGGTTGGTACGATTCATGATATAATAATGTTACACTGGTTATCTTTGGATTGCCCACAATTCGTAAGTACTGCCCTGGACTAACGTACATAGTTGAAATGAATGAATCCAAGTCTCCCGTTTTTAACTACATGCATCTCCAAGAGGTGCGTAGAGTTAAGCACTGAAACAGCGTAACAATGGACAGCACGTGTGCACACTTACTAGGGGTATCTGCGCTAAAATTATTAATGAGACACAAACAGTTTGTGTAAATAAAGCAATGTAGGTTAAGCTTAAATGCGGTAACACAGAATAAAAATGCGAACGTTTCGTCAAATGAACATCTTTAACTTCAGACTTGATCTTGACACAGGATTGTCTTAAATTAGAACCTAATCTCCCCCCCCCCCCCATATTATCCTCTCCTCCTATATTATCACATCCCCTACATTTTCCTCTCCCCCCTACATTTTCCTCTCCCCCTCTATTTTCCTCTCCCCTATCTTCTTTCCCCTCCTCCCCCCATATTGTCCTTTCCTCTAAATGTTCCTCTCCCCCTATATTTTCATCTCCCTACATTTCACCCCACCCCTTTATATTTTCTTCTCCCCTACAATTTCCTGTCCCTTTGTATTTTTCTCTCCCCCTATATTCTCCTACCACTAACTATTCTTGCGGTCCCAATATATCTTCAATGCTAGTCGCATTCAGCGGATTTCGTTTGCTACCGTTGTTTCAAACGGTGATTAGATGACTTACCACGAAGACGGTACGGTGAGCTGGACATGTGTTTCCCGTTATACTCGACGTTAATCTGGAGATCCGAGGCGGTGTTGTACAGACGATATCGGGCGATGTATGAGCCATCATGACGGTCCAATACCTGGGTCCAGACCCTAAGCGGCGCTCCATTTCCTGGGACGATGGACACAGAGACGGCCTTATCACCGACGGAGTCTGTTACACTATGGCCAAGACAAAGAAAAAAACGTTGTTAGGAGCAGGAGTGTGACTACCTGTGCAAGTGCAAACTCAACAAACTAAATGGTGCAATCTGGATTGCTGGTTACATACAACACATATATCGGCAGAGTAAGAGGTTTTATCAGCTCAAGTGAAATTTTTAGAAGAAACAGATTTAGCCAAACTTTTTTGTTTGCTGTTGTTGTTTTGTTTTGTTTGTTTTTTTGTTTTTTTTTTTAAGGGGGTGGGGTTTGTAGGATCGATACCATGAGTTGCCACACCGGGTGACACCGCTGCTAGTGACCCGTCTGATATTTAAAAAGAAAAAGATGTAAGTGTGTAAGTGACACGGCTGTTCATTGCTTGTCAAGACAGTCAAACGCTAAGTCGCTTTTGTAAGATATTCAAGATCTCGCTTTCATTGAAAGCTCTGACTTGGGCAAGGGCTTTCATTTTCAAAGATGAATGCAAACTTTAGCACCGAGTTGACGATTTCTTTATAACTCTTTGAAGAGACGAGGGTATTGGTAAGCAATGCGACGGGATGGCAAGACGGGAAAGAGCACGGAGTGGGTGTTATTAAGGGGGCCTTGGTGCTGGGAGTGTACAAACAGTGACACTTAAAATAATGTTTCCACTACTGGAAATGATTGAAAGTCGCTGTAGGATCCGCGAATTATGAAGAGTTGTGTGTAAAGTAACTCGTCATTTTCATTCAGACCTCATGAATTTGATTTGCTATAAATGTCTAGCTAAACATTTTCAAACACAGACCCGTGAAATTTATGTTTTTAGAATTAACTTAAATTTTTTTAATTGCGAGCAGTTCATTGTGGGAATGTCTAACTTAGTGATTTATGCTAATACTACATTAACCGGTTGAGACCCCTATGCCAAGAAATCGCCCTTTACATCCGCAAACAAAAAGAATCAGACAGATGAGACCAATAAAATTAGAAACCACATTATTGAAAAAGTAATCATTTCAAATACACAAGATTCATAATAAATGAAAGAAATGAATAACTAAAACAAATCAAAGACAAAATATCGGCCGGAAACGGGGCATACTTCAGTAGTCAGAAAGCCTACATGGGCTGTAACGCCAAAGGGATGGATGGATGGATAATTTTTTAGCTGATCTTTTATTGCATGTCACTGTGAGATTCTGAGATGATATATGAAGATAGCGTTAGGCCGAAATGTCATTGTCTTGCCTTCTTTCTTTTTCTTTCAAGCATAAACAGATATTGTTCCATTATTTATGTTTAAATCTCAGGCTTAGGACAAATAGCTAGACTGAGACACACACCCCAGTGACAGGATCTGCTGGTCAATATAACACCCAGTGACAGGATCTGCTGGTCAATATACCCCCAGTGACAGGATCTGCTGGTCAATATAACCCCCCAGTGACAGGATCTGCTGGTCAATATAACCCCCCAGTGACAGGATCTGCTGGTCAATATAACCCCCCAGTGACAGGATCTGCTGGTCAATATAATCCCCAAAGTCAGGATCTGCTGGTCAATATAACCCCCAGTGACAGGATCTGCTGGTCAATATAATCCCCAAAGTCAGGATCTGCTGGTCAATATAACCCCCAGTGACAGGATCTGCTGGTCAATATAACCCCCAATGACAGGATCTGCTGGTCAATATAACCCCCAGTGACAGGATCTGCTGGTCAATATAACCACCATTGACAGGATTTGCTGGTCAATATAACCCCCAGTGACATTATCTGCTGGTCAATATACCCCCAGTGACAGGATCTGCGGGTCAATATACCCCCTCAGCGTTTAACACTTATAATCACCAGCCACGCCACATTATATCGCGCGACAGTCTAAAAAAATCACCCCCAGTGACAGGATCTGCTGGTCAATATAACCCCCCAGTGACAGGATCTGCTGGTCAATATAACCCCCCAGTGACAGGATCTGCTGGTCAATATAACCCCCAATGACAATGGATCTGCTGGTCAATATAACCCCCAATGACAGGATCTGCTGGTCAATATAACCCCCAGTGACATTATCTGCTGGTCAATATACCCCCAGTGACAGGATCTGCGGGTCAATATACCCCCTCAGCGTTTAACACTTATAATCACGAGCCACGCCACATTATATCGCGCGACAGTCTAAAAAAATCACTTCCAGTGACAGGATCTGCTGGTCAATATAACCCCCAGTGACAGGATCTGCTGGTCAATATACCCCCAGTGACAGGATAAACTGGTCAATATAACCCCCAATGACAGGATCTGCTAGTCAATATAACCCCCCAGTGACATTATCTGCTGGTCAATATACCCCCAGTGACAGGATCTGCGGGTCAATATACCCCCGTCGGCGTTTAACGCTTATTATCACGAGCCACGCCACATTATATCGCGCGACAGTCTAAAAAAATCACAAACATGGAGTGGGTACAGCATGACATGGTACTATCAGCAGAAACGGACCAAGAAGGTCAGCACTATAGTCAATATGGATAGGATTTGTTGACTTATCGTTTACCCCAAGCATGTCATCGAGTATGACGAGTGACGATGATACGCGGGACCCCCTTGGAGCTCCACCGCTATTTACGACGAGCCATTAATTCAACTTGGAATATTCTGAATTAGGGTGCATCCAGGCCGGAGAATTTAGTGACAAGCAGAGATAAAGCTGGTGTGACTGAGAGGATTCGTTTTTATAACACACCCTTCCTGTTGAGTGGAGGAATACAATACTTAAGGATCCCCCAAGTTTGGTTGTAGAGACGGATGCATTATTTCAAGTCGGTTATCGAACATGTAAATTGGAAATAATAAAATAAATTTGTTTTTTCTTTCTTTCTTTGCAGATGAACGATGTCATGATAAATTTTGAAAATAAAATGTGAAAGGTTTTAATGAGATGATACTGAATTTGGAAAAGGAAGGAAAAAATTTAATCGCCTAAATTATTGTTTGGTTTCGTGTCTTTTAGTGAGAAACGAATCTGTGTGGATGATGTGGTGACGCCTTAAAAAAAGAAAGCTTGTGGGGATAGAAATTATAGTGAAAAATTAACACATCAATAATTGTATTTTAAAATATTTTTTTAGAAATAGTATTTCACACAAGAATGCAGTGGTGGTTTTTTTGCTGTTTTTTTTTTGTTTTGTTTTTTTTTGTGGAGGGGGGTGTAAACATTGATCAACTCTTCATTCTTTCAGTCTAGATATGCATATAGGCTTAAAGTCCTAGACGTAAGAGTATAACCATATTAGTATGTAGTATGTGCCAAATTATACCCGAATTTTCATCTGGCCATATGAATGTGCCGCTTTTAAAATACATTGGTTTCCATACGTATATTTATCAGACGCATACAGAAACAAGCAGATTTTGTTTTTCCTTCGAACTCCAATAATGTTTATGTTGTTTTTTCTCTCTTTTAATTTACTTGTTCATTTTGTCATCTTTTCTGGGGGGGTTTTTTGTAAACTTTTCTATTTATTTTTATTGTGCGTGTGCATGGCTCTAACTTATTGGATCAAGTTCAACTACAAATAATCGATAATTGAACTCTGTGTTCGTTTTAATTTCATCAGTAATCTTAATACCATTTTCTGCACAGTAGAATTTCCATTTAAAAAAAACAACTACAAGACAATCCATTGCGCAAGTCGAAACGTACATCAAAAATAAGTGAGAAAACCCTTAGGTTTTACTTACGTACAATATTGTGTTATCTCACAAACGCTTCCATGTATATTTTAATAATAAATAATTAATTAATCAACACTGTTTCTCAGATTCATTATTTTAAAGCCAATGAAAACTATTATGAGGTAGCACATTAACGATTTGGAAAAAAAAATTTAGTACATAACTAAGCGAACCAACTAATGGAAATACAATTATGGTAAATTGGAATCACAATAATATTTTTTTCAAAAGATTACCTTACTAACAGAAGTGCTTTTACTGACAGAAGTGCTCTTATTGACAGAAGTGCTCTTACTGACAGAAGTACTCTCCGTGTAATCATAAATATCGCTCCATTATTTTGTAATACCCATGTCGCAAAACAATTTTACATGTCCTGGTTTTAAATTTAAATATTTTTAACAGTACTGGTTTTGATTTTGAAAAAAAAAATTGTCACCTTAGCTAACTCTCCATCGGCACGGATCGTTTTTTTACGTCTTCTCCGCCTATGTAGACCTGGATAAGGCTTTCGACACTTTTAGTAGGAAAGTTCTTTGGAAGAACACGGTCAAATATGGATGCCCCAGAAAGTTCATATCACTGGTACGGCAAAACGCTTATATTATGCAGGCTAGGGACCGGTAAAATGATCAGACGTCTAAACCATACCCTGTGTCAAATGGCGTCAAACAAGGTTATGTCCTGGTCCCGACACTTTTCAGCCTCATGTTCTCCGCCATGCTGACTGATGGCTTCGGTGAGGGTGGTGTCAGCATCGGTCTCAGATGCCGAATTGATGGTAAGCTATTCAAACTCAAGAGGCTATACATGCCGAACCCAAGGTCCTGACGAGCATCATCAGGGGCTTTCTGTATTCCGACGATAGTGCCATAAACGCTGGAGCAGAAATGTATAGGCACCGCAGTGTTGTTCCAATGTCTGCACAAACGTCGGTCTCCTCAATAGCACAAAATAGACGGAGGTCATATACCAGGGAGCTCCTCGAAAACCTAATGTTGAGCCCAACGTTCAAGTATGTGGTGAAAGTGTTAAGTAGCTTCTTATAACTTGGCAGCGCATTTGCACCGATGCGCAACCACCGATGATGAGGCTGGCCTTCATATTGCAAGAGCCAGTACTATCTATGGCAAAATGTATCAGACTGTATGTACCAGGAGAGGTATCAAACATAAAAATACGCTAAAAATACACAAGGCGGCTGTTCTCCCTACGTTTCCCTATGTCCGTGAAACGTGGAGGTCTATCAACGCCATGCAAGAAAGTTGAACCACTTTCGTACGACAAGCCTGATAAGAAAAAAAATCCTCAAATGGAAGAACGTGGTCCCAAACACCGACGTACTTGCACAGGCAGGTCACCCAAGGCATATTTAGCATTTCAGACGACCACTTGCCCAAATGAATATTTTATTTTGAGCTCGAGCACGAATGGCGATTTGCTGGTGGGCAGAAAAAAGCGCTTTAAAGCAATCTAAACACCTCACTGGAATCGTTCGATATAAACCTGGCCACATGGACAGGAAAGTCCAAGGATCGAGCATCGTAGCGTTCCTCTTTACACAAAGGCTCCACATAATATGAAGCCAACAGAACCAAAGAGTTTTTTTTTTAACACACAAGTCCGGGTTAATTCTGCTCCTAGAGATGTCCCATCAATCCCCTGCATAAGAACATTTCGTTACAGAATCGGTCTCATCAGCCATCTGCGCACCAACAGCCAAATTCAGAACTAGCACGAAGTCGAAAACGATGGTTAAAATGAGCATTGTTGACTTCGACTGACAAACTATATAGTTATTATACATCATAATACATGATATGTCTGCACTTTTTTTTAAAATCATTTTCTTCTTATTTTCAAAGTGCATATGCCTTCTTTTTTCAAATTATTGTGCATGATTATCATTTTGCCTAAACCATCGAATAGCACCACCTTTGCTTTTGGTCCCAATGGTTTGTGCTATTCGCGGGTTTTACAGAAGGCCTCTATTTAAAGCATGTGGTGGCGGTACATGGCTGCTAAAAATACGACTATATAATATACATCTAGTACTTTTTGAAAAACGTACACTGTGGAAATACATTTCAGTAGGCTTGAGTCTTGAGTAGGCCACAAGACCCAAGCCCTAAACATCACGTCATCAAAAATCAACGCGTCACTAAATTTTAGTAATTCGATCCGTTCAAATAAAGTTCAACTTCAACATTACAATTTATGACAATTACATATGAATGAATTACAATTACTTAAAATTACAAGGTGTGAATGTGAGATATTTTCCCAAAAAATTTGGTTACTAATATTAACGCTATCAAGACTTAAATGAATACAACTACATGAAAAATATTCAACAACATCAAAGGCTGTGACTGTGGGCCATAAATTGAATGAAAGTCAGTCTTGAATTGCTATGTCGCTATGTCTACACGGTACACGCCACAAGTAGGTACTCACTTCGAGCCGTCCTTGTTGACCAGTTGGATATAAAAATATCTTACAGGGACAAGAAAATCCGCATTCAGTCCAGGTCCCCATACCCGACTTTTCTTAACGCTTACGTCAACTGCATTACCCAAATAAGAAATGATTAACACTAAAAGCGTCCTTGACAACATCACTCCGGGTTCCTTTAAGATGTTCTTGCAAGCATTGGATTTATCAATGAATTATGACTACACTATACAGTACAGTTAACGAAAACTAAACAGACGGTGTATTCAATACTGCTAGGTCAACGAGCACAGACAGTAACCAATGAAAAAATACCATCTCTTGAACCATAAAATTTACATACGATGGCCGATTAATCTATTAATTCTACGCCCTCTGCGATGAGAAATCAAAGAAAAAGACATACATTGTATATATTTACAAGTTATTAAAAATATTCTCACATGTGAAAATAATTATTGATTTAATATTATAATTGTACCAATAAAATTTAGTTTTCATACTTAGGGTATTTTGTTTGCTTGCAAACAATTACATAGAACGGCCAAAAAAGATCGGCGAGTCATGCGCAGACATTCTCGTATTTTACCGTTCTGAACGCCATTATCGTCTCCGAGAAACTTGACGTGATTTTGCGGATTTTCAGGTCGCCAGATGAAAGTAAGAAACAAATCCGAAGTCAGGACTATCTTTAACCTACTCTGAAGCTTTCTGATCATGTGCACTTGTGTAATACCAAAGAAAATGGTAAAGATTTTACTTTGAAATGTAGCTTCCTTCTCAGAACCATGAGCTGTCATGGCCGAACTCAACATGACCGGTCACGAATAGTAGTATGCCCACTATTTAAAGACGGATTCAGCAGTCCGATAATTCGCCTTGAAGAGTGTTGTCTACTTTCGCTTTCCCTTTCTTAGGTTGACCAACAAGTGATAGTACTGACAGGAAGCCTGCTCGCTCGTTTTATTAATCACTAATGAGGCTACAGTATTTAAATTTATTAATTTTTAATTAGCGAATGCTTTGACTCAGACCAATATTAGCACACATTCGTAATAAATTAATGATAATGTAGTCGTCGTACTAGACTACCGACTACTACTAACTAGTAGTAAAAGTAAAAGAAACAATTTTAATTTTGGTAAAGGCCCTGACCCTCTAAAACTGTTGTCAGAGTGTTGTGAATGTTGCCTGTGACTGTGGGTCAGTCTAGTCTATCACTATTGTAATCATTATGTAATTGTATCAGTAGTACTTAAGTCAAGTTAAGATAATTAAAAGTAATATGCTCACTGTGAGTGTGACTTGAATGTTGTATTAGTATGGACTATCTGATATCTAGCAGCTTTATTATAAATTTATTAATTTATATAGTATTGCCATGCCCTATAGGCTATGTCATGATAAGTAAGTGCAACTAGGAATACTGGCTCTCTCTGTCTGACTCTACTTCTACTGAGACATTCAGCTGGAGAAAATTTTCATCGCACTGATTGATAAAGCCTGTAACTAAGTTGTGGTATGAGCCTGCTCCTTCAGATATTAAGTTAACGATGGTGGTATCATCGATAAATTGAATGGTTGGAAAAGTGTTGTTTGGGCTCTGAATATCATTGGTATATATTGTATACAGGACAGGGGAGAGAACGCAACCTTGTGGCGCCACGATGCTTATTTTTCTGGTTATAGATAATTGGTCATTCAACTTGAAATATTGTGGGCAATTTGTTAAAAAGTTCAGTATCCAAGCTTGGATATTTGATTTTACACCTAACGAATGGAAGCTTTGTAATCATAAGATGTGGTTGGATGGTGTTAAAAGCTGATAAGTCTAAGAAAAGCAATCTAGCATAATTTTTAGGGCTGTCTAGATGATGGTACATTCCCTCCAACCCATGTGCTTCTGGCAGACTGATAAGCAAATTGTTGGGGGTCAAGTTTTTGCTGTACTTCATTCAAAATTTGTCTGAGAATCAGTTTCTCAAAACATTTTATTACAATAGAAGTAGAAGTAAGTGCAACAGGATGTAACTTGTTATTGCAAGTTACCTTATTTTTCTTTGGAATTGGTATGATTTCTGAAGTTTTACAAACCTGTAACAATAATCATAATTGCACAATTTTTATTTTCATTCAATTAAACTTTCAGTTCTCATAAATTAAAAAAATCAATTGGGGTTGAGAAAGATGGAAAACTAGTTTTTCTATTCAAATTATTTAATTACAATGCTTTAGTGGAAATGAATGACATTGAATTACCATATTATGGCATTTTAACTATGTGTTTAATCATAAAAATTAATATACTTCAAAATGTAAAGGGAAAACAACATAATAGTAGTATAAGCAATTCTTTTTTTAAAAGTGATAAAGAATGAATTCAAGAAAAATTTCTGATTTAAAAATGTCATTTTTTAAAATGATTTAAATACTATTAACTAGCACTTTATAAACATTATCATTGCTATATTTTAAAATCTAAATAAAGCCTTTTAAAAATATCAGGTTAGAAAAATGGATACTACATTACAGCTAAGTGTTACTTTTATTTTATTCTGTTTTTACTGTTTGTTTGCAAATGAAGACTTCTTGCTGATAAAAAAATACTGATATGTTGGTTGTTTTGTTGCTTTCTTTTTTCCCCCCAGGTTTTTTCATTCACGTTTTGCTCATTGACATAAAGATAAGAAGGAAAAAATGAATTTAAAATCAATTCATATTTAAATCAGAATAAATCCGATTCAAATCAAATATATCTTAAATCAAATTAATCAGATTTTAACAAATGGGGGGGGGGGGGGGATGTTGTAATTTTCATCAACCCTGCTAGTGTAGTCATTTTACAGGCTATAAATTTCACAGCAAAATTAAGGTATCGTACCAATCATCAATGACTATTCTCAATGCTAGTAATCACATGCTTTCTTTATAAAACTGGCTGTATGAAACAAGTACTCTATGCAACTAAATTGTACTTTATCTAAGTCTACTGTGAACTTTCAACTGCCACTGACTTTTTAAAAATTATTTGTGTAAATTGTGTTACTTCTAGATTAAACTCATGATTTAATCAATCATTTCTGTATTGTAATTAAAGGATGTCTGGTACAGAGGGAGACTCTGTAGATTTTGGTGGTACAACAGTCGCTATAGATGCATCTCTTGTTGCTGGACTTTCTAGTGTTGATGTTCATGTTGATGGGACCACCGCTATTATTCAAGGTAAATGAAGTTTAAATTACAAATTTGTTTTATTAAACATTCTGTTTTCATTAGCAAAAATTTTTTTTATTCTTCAGCTTTAGGCCTACTTCTCACTTGAACTACTCAGGATGTTTTAAAATCATATGTATTAAAATGTGTAGGCTGATCTAAGTAATTTTCCTCCAGCACCATTCCATTATATACAAGCATTTTCTGGAGTATAAAGTCTGTTGCTGGGAGTACATTGTATCAATTATGAGGTGTCAACTTAGGTTTCACATAAGATAAGCCACTTCAATTGTTTTCAGTTATCATATTGAAGAAATAAATTCAAAGAGCTCGGTAAACAGTCGCAAGTTTCTCAATTAAAGAGTGACAGATAGAACTCAAATATGCTTAGGTATCAAACTCTAAAATTAGCAGTTTATTATGCTCTAAATTCAACGTTTCAGCTCCATAATCAATAGTTTCATGAGAAATTAAATGAATTAAAGTCTATTTACTGCCTGCAACATAATATGGTGCAACTATTATTTTCTGAAAATATATTGAACAAGGATTCTTAGGGAGTTCAAATTTTGTATACTTTATCTTTATGTATATTAACCTTTACCTTCACACATTGAGTAAAAATTAAAAAGTTCATGCTATTTCAAGTATCATTCTGTATCCCCCATTCGCTGTGTCTGGATCCATTTATCTCTCATAACATCCTGGGTGATGTCTCCAAAATCATCCTCTGTTTCCCACTTTACAGTTGGAACACTTCAAATATTAAGGATTACTATTTAGTTTCTAGTCCTTGTGGATATTTCTAACCATCAGAAATCACCCTTTGAGTGTTTACAAACATTTTAAAGTAACATCATCCCATAGCAGTGTGTTGCTTACTGATGAAACTATTTAAAGTCAAATCAATCTTAATTTTGATATTTATATGGAATTTCAGAGAATTGTGTTGAATCTGATAGAAAGAGAATGAGGCTTGACAGTGATGGTGATCTTGATTTTAATTTAGACCATTCATTTAAAGTACGTAACTATTTTTTTCTTAGATTTTACAATGATTTACTATAAATTAAATAATCAAAAATAGTAATTCCTATCTGCTACTGATATATGTGTAGGAAAATGTGTACTGTACATGGGAGGGAAAACATAGTATAAGCATTTATTTTTATTTAAAAGGGGACTACTATTCACCCTCTGTGTAATATTCCTTTAATGAAAATGCTGCACATTTTAAAGTCAACTCTTTCATTTGATAAATGGTACCTATGAAATTGTCTTTTGGTTTATAACTTAAATTAAGATGATTATAAAGCATTATTGTCCAATTTTGGCCCCTGCACAATTTTGGAAGCCTTTTGAATAGGGGTAATGAGCCAGGTTAATGGGCTGAGCCATTATCTTGTAGGGTCCTGGTTATAAGCTTGACAAGCTACTACTAATTTAATTTAAAATGTAAGTAATTAAAAATATAATTTACCCTTGTTATAATGAATTTAACAATATGTTAAAACAGCTGATTATTAACATGAAATTTACAAAATTCTATGACTTATAATTTCAGCAACTTCTTTTCAACATCAACAAAGCTATTTGTATGCGATTAGACAACATGGATGCCAAGATGGATAATTTGTCAAGCCGAACACATTCACTGGAGGAGAAGATGGATCAGATCCTTAGCTGGTCAAGGTCTGTCAATGCCAGCAGTGGACTAGCAACCTCTGCCTCACGGAAAGGGTATTGTTTGTTGTCCCAGGAGCCATTAGTCTGTTGCCAAGAATGTAAAAGTCTTTGTTAGACTTAGAAGTGAATGCTCTGTGTAAATGATTTTTTAAAAATCTAATATATTTATGAATGACTGCTGGTATTTTCTACTACATTTGAATGGCATTAGAAACAATGGCATATTGGGAAGAGCAATATTATGGCTGGAAAAAAATAATAATAAAATGTGTCCCTTAGTAGCATACTCTTATTTTTTTTTAAAAATAATTATTGAGATTAATAAATTATATTTTTTAAGACGCATAATAACCCCAACTTTTAAAAATTACTAACAGCAACTATTGGTTAAAATACATAATTTAAGCTTCTTTTTTAAACATCCTTTGTACCGTTATTCAGATTCTGTAATTTAAATACATGTAAAGATACCAGTACTCACTATTAGTAGCTTTGCCAAAACATATTCTAATTATTTTATTTTCTTACACCAACAGAGCTGTTATAGTTGGATTACCTCAGACAAAAACAGAACCAGGTACATAATACATTTAAAGAAGATAAGGACTTATGAAGCTTTATTTTACATATCAATGAATTAGGTCATTAAATCTATCTACATTTGCAGAATGCCTTTTTTTTTCCTCAGGGGAAATCAATTCTATGGACGGTTCAATCTCCAATTTAGGTCCTAATGTAACACTAATTACATTAAATACAGAAGGTGAGTTAACCATTTGTTTTAAAAATCTAGATATTAATTTATGCCCATTTTAATAAATTTGTATAATGTTACAGTTGGTAGTAAGGTAGATCAATTCATTATTGGAAATTACTGATCTTACTATTGTTGCCTTTTGGTATGTTGATTTGTTCTTTCTTTCATTTTTTTTTTTTTAAAATCAGAGGATTTTCCTAGTGGAACGTGGCTTGGTGATGAACACAACCCAGAAATGAGAGTCAGAGTACCCATAACACCCAGGTAATACACCAACAGAAAATGTTCTTATATCAATTGAAAAACTGTACATCAGCTTAAATGGCACCAGTACTCTAAAAGGCTTAGACATTAGATTTACCATTCACATTAACTTTGTTTAAAAAAACTGGTTACATTCATTATCAAACTTTTTCTAAGCTACTTGATACAGTCTTTATAATTACATCCCAACAATGATTTCTTAACTCCCTCCTGCATCACACGCCCCAATTCTTTTGTCCAGTGACCTATTACATGTACACTCCAATTGTCGGACTCCTGAGAAAATGGCTTTGACATTGCTGGACTATTTATTTGATCGTGACACTCAAGCAGCTTCAAATCTGTCTGGTCAAGGAAAGCATGGCAAGAAACAACTAGACCCACTTATGATCTATGGAATCAGATGTGAGTCAGTGAATGTTGTATTTGCAACATATCAAGTTAGCAAACTATATAGTGTTCTCTATTCATTTTTTGTAAAACTCAAAATATTTTTCTTTATACTTTATGGGCTTTGGGATCAAACAATTTTGTAAATTTGAAAATGGCTCTAAATCTTTTCTATCATTTTATAAAAAAGATCATGATATGATACATATTACATACTTGTTGTTTTAAAACAGATATATTTTTATAAGCCTTAGTAGCAAGTGGGTTTAAGTAGTTTCATATAATTTATGTTTGGTAGAAAATCTAAGTCATTATGTTTTCTTAAAGGTCATCTCATTCACAAATTCAATATTGCTGAAAGTGACTGGCACCGAATCAAGCAAAATATTGATTCCAAATGTCGAACAGCATGGCGCAGAAGGCAAAGAGGAATGCCATTAACAGTGAAGGCTTTCCGTGGAAAAGCCCCACCTTCATATGTAAATATAGGCAATCACATGGGTGACTTAAGTGGAGGAAGTGATGAAGACTCACTGAGTCAAGAAGACGGAGAGCTGCACATTCATCAGGTATAAATTTAATGAAATAATTATAAATCTTTCAAATATTTTATTTAAAAATCTTATAAATACATTTTACCTTTTCTTTCTGATTTTCAAAACAGATAATCAAATCATATATAGGTAGATGTTTAGACAAGCCTTATGTGAATAATACAATTTTAGACTTATATTTATATTATTTTTGATGAGAAACATACTTTAATTTTTTTTATTGTAAAGTTGTCATGACATGAGAATTAAGAATAATTGATGAATTCTAAATATTTAAAACTTTTGGCCACTTAGCTGGCAACATTTGTGACTGCCACCTTACTTTGTTATGAATTTTGTGGTTTCAGACAAAAACAATAGGAATTAATCTTGAGAAAGACATTAATAGAATGCTAAAACTCCATTTCCATGTTACTATTTTAATAGTAAATTTTTGTTTTCTCTGCATGTAAAACTCCTCAATTAGTTATTGATAATACCATTTTTGACAAGAATGTGATGCTTCCCATGCATTCACTCGGGTCAAGTTCTCAATCAACCTAAACTTGATTTGATTGACAGTCATTTACTTGTAAAATTAAAACCTAAATCTGGGAGTATCTAGCCCCTCTCTCCCCCCCCCCCCTCTTCACACACACACACTTTTGATTAAAAGCTAGAGGAGGAATTCTACTTTCAGAAGCTTTGAAATATTTATAGTCATTTTCACATTATTTTCTTCTTTTGCTATTAACAGCAAGGAACTGAAGTTGATATCCAGGCTTTAGCCTTGCAAGGTGATGGACTTCAAGCTGGGGAAATCCAAATATTGCATGCCACTCCAGAACAGATATCACAGCTTCAGCATGCTCAACATATACAGATATTATCAGGGGATCAAGTTATTGGGGTTAGTTCTCGTTTCTTTTAGCCTTTACAAAGAAAATTAGTCTTATCTCCCCATAATGGATGAATATAATATTGGTTAGTGCTTTTGGATAAATGAAAAGACATCTCACAGCTGCTAAAATAGTTTACTGATGACTTTAACAAAAAAATGTATGTTCATTTCAAAATATCATGCTTAATCAATATTAATAACCAGATTAACAATAAATTTAATGTATGTAAACTCAATAAAATGATAAGATCTGTAGTATTTTTGGTACCAACAAATTCTTTTTTTGGCAATTTTTATAGTTTAATATAGTATATATCATTTTTTGATGTACATTTCTTATATTTATGCTGTTTGTTTAACTTTTTAATAAAAATCTATTTTTTTTCTTTCTGTTGTGGTTAATACTGTGGAATGATAAGACCCAATTTTGGAGGGGGTGGTATTAAAAAAAAAATTAAGATTGAGGAAGGGGAAAATAAGTGACGCCTGAAATACTTAAATTGATTAGGCTTTCATTCTCTTTGACTAGCAAATACAACATTCTGACATATTGGGAGATGCTATTCAGGTAGCTACCATGACAACGGACACAGGTGAAGTTCTTCACATCCAGCAAAATGTGGCAATTTCAGGCGCTGCAGGAGGGGAAACTGATGTTTCACAATGACAATTAGCCCTGCCTTAAGAGGCAGTGTATTGGAAACAAATTAAATGTACATAAAAAGGAGAGGAGGGGTGGGGGGAATAGAAAGGAAATCACCAAAAATTAATTTTTTTCTCAAACTGTCCACTTGTTTATTCTTCAAAATTTGTTATAACCTGGTAAATATAGTCTTACTTATGAGATAAAATAATGGTGGTCATAACATACTTTCATGATGTGTTATATAATAGTATAAAATTTAACAAATGAAAAGTGCCACTATATAACTCATAAGTTTTGGGGGATAATTTATAACAATCCTTAGTTGAATGTAACTATATAAATTAATTTAACTATGTTTGCAACTGTAAGTGGATGTTGATTTTGGCATAAATGATTGAACGTAGCTTGCATGGGCTTCTTTTGTGTCCTTGTCCATAATATGTGAAGTGAGTATACACATTTATAGTAAATACAAATGTTGAAAAAAATGGATAGTTAATCAATGACAGCAGTATTAATTTTTTTTTTTTTTTTTATTACTAATTACTTTTTATGAAGTTGGTCTTAACTGTGATAATGCAAATAGGAATTTGTTTCTGTGCATCTCTTGCTTCAATGTTTATCAAAGTTTAGAAATGTAATCACTTTTGACAGCCAAAAGACAAATACCGGTACAACATTTCTACCAAGTGACTAAATGACCGTGACCTTTAATTTAAAGTTAAGTACAATAAGAATACAATCAATGGGTGGGAAAAGATTTTTAAAAACACAGGCAGTATGATTCTTTAAAAAAAACACTTAACAAAGCATATCTTCCATTTAAAGATTATAAATATAATGATTCATTATTTTTTTTAATGGTAGACGTCTTAGAAAAAAGGCATTAACATTTTTTTTAATGTAATGATTCAATAGTATTTTTTATGGACTTCTTTATAACAACAGATTATAACAGTATCTTATTAAATTCCAGAATGAAGATATACATTAAAATCTATATAAACTACATTCCCCTCATACTTTCAAAAAAAAAATATTTTTTAAATTTTAGGTGCCAAAAATGTATGGTGTGTATGATCAGTGAGAAAGCAAGTTGTTGTGTTCAATAATTTTTTAGCTTATCTTTGATATCACTATGTAAAAATGTATTATAATTGTCATCCCTAATTTTAACTTTCCATTATTCATTGTGCTGTCATCCATTTACTGATTGCAAAATGCTGTTATTACTGTAGTATTACACGATGTAATTTGTACCTTTTTAATCCACTTCATAAGATATCATGATTAACAAAGAAACAAAAAAAAAGTCTTGCCTGAGTCCATAATATTATGAGACTATGTCTTTCATATGTCAAGTTGGTGGTGTTGTTATGATACATTCAATTTCAATAAATAATGAGGTGAGATTAACCTCAACACTTGTTACTATATATCTTTGTTCTTCTTTAAAATCTTAAGTACCAGTAAATTTGTGGGTATAACATGAGGAGTTCTGACAACTAACATCCATTTGAAGTTTACCGGTAACTGAATTGGTAAAAAAAGAAGTTATGAAAAATACAATACGGGTATTTGATTTTGTTTATATTTATAGGGTATGCTCAAATAAGCTTTCAAACGGATGCTGCCAAGACAATACGAATAGTGTCGTTGATTTAGTCAACTTGACAACACAAAAAATAATAATAGAGTGTGGGGTTTACGTTACTTGATTAATGATTATTATAAGATAGAACTATGTTAAATGCAGTTGATACTACGATCTACTGTCGTCTGCTGTGTTCAGCTCTAATATGACACCATATGTCTTAAAAATTTAAGGAAGATGTTACAGAAAATATAGTTATAAAAATTTTTTTAAATACATCTATACACCCATACCTCGCTTTACGGCCTAGATACGTTCCGGAAAAGTTGGCGGTAAAGCGAAAAGCCGTATAATGAATCAATAATTTTGATATAAACTCATACAAATTTAATTGGATCTGTTCCAATATTTGTATAAAATAATATAGTCGTTAGTTCATAAATCATTTTATTCTTTTCATTTCCTATAAAAAATAAAAGTACAAAACATTGTAATAGCAAACAGAAATTTAAAAAATAAACATATAAATTAAAAAACAAAAGAAATCATATTTATACATCAAATAAAATGTTTAGAAACTTTATAATCTGATGAACATTAACACGAAAAATCATCTGCCATCCTCACTTTCCGCTGTTGTGGATTGACCCAGTTGAAAATATTGGTGCAAAGTTGTCTGCTTCGCCTTGCTTTCTGTTTCTTTTAAAAGAGCTTTGTAACAGGCAATTGCTGAATTAACTCCTCTAGACACTTTAGCGCTGTGTTCTTCGTCGGGATCATTTTGAAACAAAACAGAAACAAAACCCAACCAGAAATGAAACGGGAACAAACACGTCAACTTACTGAGTCACATGATATGAATAAGGTGGGATAGCACAGGAAATAAGGCAGACTACTAAAGCAGAGCCGCCTAAGGGGAGAAGCTGAAACTAAAGAGAGGGTATCTATTGGCCGTATACTGAAACATCGTGGGCCGTATAAAGAGCGGCCGTATAGCGAGGTATAGGTGTATTTCATCAACAGTTATAGATTCCTTATGGCGTGTTGACTTTTGGAGGAGGATAATGAATTTATATGTATTTAGTGGGGGTACTGCTACGGATTTTAATATGAATGTAATCAAATACTACCATTTTTTTAATAAGATACTGAACTTTATACTACGTAGCTGTTGAGGCTTTTATTACAGTCCTTTCAAATTATCTTCCCCAAATATTCAAGGTATCAACTGTAGGCCTTTAAATTACTCAAATGGGTCATATCCCCAAATATTGAACATAGCAGACATTCGATGGTTTACACAAGGGGTGGGCATACTTCGGGCCGCATGCGGCCCGGCCCAGCAACTGATATTATGCGGCCCTCGAAGGCATTTAGATATTTTAAAAGATACTTTTTTAAACGTTTTTTATTTTAATTTTACAGAATTTCATGTACTGTTATGACTTTTAATTTATTCAAAAGCACTAACCAATATTAGATTCATTTTTGATCAACTTTCTTTCTAATTTTCTTTTTTTTTAAACAGTCCGAGACTTTTGTCATGTAATGCTAAAATGCAAACTTACCCATTTTAAAATAGAGAAATGTTTATCGACATGTAAAAATTGGACATACTATAGATGCGGGCCCCCCCCCCCCCCCAATAGCTTTACATTTTTCAATGTGGCCTTCGGCACAAAAAGTTTGCCCACCCCTGGTTTACACCAATTACATCCGGTTGTAAATCTATAGATGATGTGTAAATAGCCATTTTTTATGTCTCCAACAACAACATAATTATGGCGATTCATCCAATGAACTCTCAACAAATGTTGAGGAGATATCAGTGGTGTGTCCACTTTCTTTGTTAGCAAGCACACCAAGGATACGCTCTGAGTCGCTCTGAATGACTTAAATAAACAACATACCAATTCATTTCTTTTCCCATTGCATTTTATTGTGCTGCCATTTCAATGGGTTTTTTTTAGTTTTCAAGACTAGAATAAAGCGTGTCATGGGCATGTTTCCGATCTTTGAATATAGTTATCGTACGTATCGAAGGCGATAGGCAACCAAAACAACAAATGCCACCACAACTAATTTCTATCGAACTGATCGTTGATTTTAGTACACTCGTGGACGATGAAATGGTGCAATCAGTGGTGTCACTAGAGGGTGCGTACCGCACCAGGTGACACCCTCACACAGGGCCGTCTTAACAACATAGGAGGCCCTGGTCACAGCAATGCACTGGGCCCCCCTAGCAACACAACATACAAGAGAGCCGGGCGAAGGGGGCACTTTCCCCATGCTCAAACAGTGGGGGAGGGGGGGCAAACAGTTCCTGCTCCCCACCAACTCACCAAGAGGAATAAAAAATGTAAAATAAAAATAAGCATTCAATAAAGTTAAACTTCGATGAATTCAATTTATTGATACACAAAACAGAATCAATCAAAATCAATAATAGTTTTATAACATTATCAGAATTTTTTAATTTTTTTTTTTGCTGGCATCCGTGCGTCACGAGGTGACGATGGTATGGAATTCTCAGGACGAAATCCACAAGGCCTGGGATTATTCTTTCTAGGATTATTAGCTGGTTCCCAACAGCAAATCGCCTCTCTCCACGCCGCTGGATGACTTCAAGGGAACATCATGTGGATGATACAGCTTGGCACCAGTGGCGTCGCAGGAGTTGTCGGAATGTTTCATTGTATCAATGTTATCCGCCTTTCGGGACTCCATCTCCGGGTTTGAATTCAGAGTTTCCTTCTCTTAGATGAGTTGCCATCCAAGGTTAACGAGTCCCATCCACCCGGGGTGCTGGTGGTGTTTTAGCTTGACTGGGCTTTGGCGGGGATTGAACTCAAGACCATCAGCTTGCGGATGATAAATTATCATTATGGACAGATCATGACGGATGGATATTATAAATTATTTAATGTAATAAATCAACATAATCGTTTGCGTAATTTTTTGCAGAGAATTGTTTTACTATTGGTTTAAAGTCTAAGTCAATGGTCTTAAACTTTCCATGCACATAAGTGAAAGCCAGTTCAAACGATTTTGTACCATTGTAACGCGAAGCTGATTCTTACATTGTTTTTTTTTTTCGATTCATAACTGGGAAAAGTAAAACTAGTTGACGATAGTTATTCCCCGTAAAACTGTCCAACTTTGACTCGCATTTATAATAATAATCTTGGAATGTGCTGATATTGATATATTATATCGTGGATTAAAATTGGGAATTTTAAATCCAATTAAATTGTCAAGATCTTTCAATATATTAAAAATATATAAACGTGGGGCCCCCTACAAGCGCGGGGCCCTGGGCAAGTGCCCAATGGGCCCATGCCTTAAGGCGGCACTGCCCTCATGGCGGTGTGACACCAAATGAAAAATTCGAGTTCGCTCGAGTCTGTTTCGTAACAGAACTCAGTTTAATAAACCACTAGAGCATGCGGCTAGATCAGGTTACCACTTACCACCAGAGTAGGGTGCCACAGACAGGGGCGTAGCTAGGGGGTGCGGACCGCACCAGGTGTCACCATCTCAATTACTCTCAATGGTTATAAGATTTATCTAGTATGGCATACAAACATTTGGCACTGAAAATTATTTTTCTTCCATGGCGCCTACATGCAATCCGCATCCCTGTGGCACTACAGCCCATGCAGGGCTTTGGTCTGCCTCACCACTTTCTTCCACTCAGACCATCCATCCATCCCTGTGGCACTACAGCCCATGCAGGGCTTTGGTCTGCCTCACCACTTTCTTCCACTCAGACCTGATGCTTTTCTTTTCCATACTTGGATTCCCAGCTGCGGTAGATATTTTTCCACATAATCCATCCATCTAAGCCTAATATGCCTCCCTTGAGCTGTTTTCCTCTGCGGTTTTGTTGGTGCACATCTTCATCCTTCTGTCATTTGATATTCTTTCTATTAAGTGTCCCGCCCAGCTGCCTGTCCTTTTTTTATTTCTGCTACTAGCGTGGGATCCCGATAAAGACTTTACAATTCCTGGTAGGTTCGTATTCTCCATTCATGTTCATCCGTAGTAGTTAAATATATTTTCCGGAGAACTTTTCTCTCCCATGTCTTTAATAGGTTTTCTCTCGTTTTTTGTTAGGGTCCAGGTTTCACTTGCATATATTACAACTTGTCTGATTACAGTGTTATATATTTCTGACTACTGAAGTATGCCCTGTTACCGGCTGATATTCTTTCTTTTATTCCTGTTAGTAATTAATTTATTTCATTTCATAAAGATCCTAGGTATTTGAATTGATTTACTTTTTCAAAGGTCTGGTTTCTAATTTTAATGGTTAGATCTGTCGATTCTTCTCATAGTCACGTGTTTTGTTTTTTATTTGTTAAACTCCAGCCCTGCTTGTAGAGATGAATCTTTTAATTCAATAATGGCTTTTGATGTCTTTACTAATTTTCCCTAACAGAGCATATACAAGGTACTGGAGTAAGTGGTTGGTTGTAAAGAGTGCCTACTGGTTGTGGGTCTTGGGATTCTTTCAGAAAGTATACTATTATTGTTCCTCTGGTGTCAATATATATATTTTGTATAACTCTAATGTTAGGTTATATAGCATACAAGACAGTGATTCTCCTTGTCTTAGGCCTTTTCTAATCTGAAATTCCCTTGAATTTTCTCCCTGAACCGTTGCTTTGCCTTTCGGGTTTAATGTTACATGTAGGCAATCAGTCTTGTCAGTTTGTTGGGTATGTTAAACTCCTGCAGAGGCTCATAGATATTTTTTAAATGCTTGTCATAGGCCATTTTGCATATGCAATGCTTTTTCATATTTTAGAAGATCTTTGATGGCGCCCTAAGCACATGGCACCTTGGGCAACTGTCTGAGTTGCTGGTACCTTGAGCCGGCACTGGTAATGTAGCTAGGATAAGGGGCAATCCATAAATGACGTCACGCAAATTTTGCCGATTTTTTACCCCCCCCCCCTCCCCCATCGTCACAAAGAGTTATACCCCTCCTCTCAAATATAACGTCACAAATCTCTGCACCGCCCTTATAAAGTCCCTGTGTCCACTAAGTCCTTTACAAACCCCTTAAGAAATTTTTCTTTCGTGGATATAAAATTACTGCACCCGTGCCAGAAACATTTCACTAGAACAGTGGTTTTTAACCAGTGGTAAAAGTACCTCCCCAGCCCCGAGTTGTAAGACCAGAAA
Source organism: Omphiscola glabra (assembly GCA_964017045.1). NCBI lineage: Eukaryota > Metazoa > Mollusca > Gastropoda > Lymnaeidae > Omphiscola > Omphiscola glabra. The sequence goes on from OZ024800.1 coordinate 15,066,090, forward strand.
ATTGTACCGCCCTGGGTGACACTCTATCATGGGGTGACACTAAATTGAAAAATTGCGTAATTACAGAGCACATACTGCTCGGTCTAACAGAGCACACACTGCTCGGTCTAACAGAGCACACACTGCTCGGTCTCACAGAGCACACTCTGATCAGTCTAACAGAGCACACACAGGTTTTTATGCATTTTGATTAGCAGCAGTAAATATTTTTTCTGGTGACTTTTGTTGGCGCATTGCGTGTATTTCTAATTTTTCTCCTTGTTTGTAAAAAGTTAATGAAAGAAATAAAACTACGATAACTAAACTTTTGTATTATTTTGAAATGTATTACAATATAATTTACACGGTTGGGGAAGGGATGTTTAAAACGGAGTGGGCCTGCAGCACTGAAAAAAAAAGGTAAGAATCCCTGCCCTAGAGCATTTACTAAGATGCCCCCCCCCCCCTCCCCGCGATCAACCATTTTTTCCCCGTTCCATCCCACTTCCCGTGTCCACATTAATCCATACATTCTCACGACTGTCATTGTATCTACATTCCTGTAACTTGATCAGAGGCCATTTATGGGACCTCGCATACCTGTACTAATTATCTCATTGATAGTAGTTTTAAAATAAAATAAATATAATTTTTGTTTAAAAATTGTTTAAAATTTCTGTAATTTAGGATTATTAAGTCCTATTCCGCTTTTCATATGACGTCACATGGCTTGAGGGCTCCCCCCCCCCCGTCTAAAAAATCTGCCCCCCCCCCCCCAAAAAACAAATTAATAAATAAATCATGTTGCAGATATACATATATATATATATATATATACATATATAGATAGATAGTTATATAAAGTTATATAAAAAAGAGTTAAAGAATTTGTATCATTTCACTAATAATATGGGTGATTTATTCTTAAGACTTAAGATATTAAAAAATTTAGGACAAAATTAAAATATCAAGTTCAAGACAACATCAGAAAGCAGGTGAAAGAGTAGTAAATAAATGTTTCATTTGAAAACAATACAAAAGAAAATTATAATTTTCTTCAAGATGAAAACAAAATATTAATTATATAAGAATTTTAAAGTTCAAATATAAAAATGAAATTCCCAAGCGGGGCCAATAGCCAGTATGTAACTTTACACATGTCCTATAAACTGTACGGTTTAACGTTAGGTTTGCGGTAATATCAAACGAATCGTTTGTTTAAAAATTAAATTTTTCGTTATCGATATATTAAAAAGCTTTCCAGATTCATCAATTATTTATTAACATAAAAAATTAAAATAGTTTCAAAATTTTACTGATAGAAATGGCAATTATTTAATTTAAGCTATTTAATAGATTTTTGTCATTTTACAGTTAGTTATATTACACATTTTACGATATTTTGAAATAGTAGGCTATTTGGCAATGTATTCGAGATGAGGACAGGACGATTACTTCCTCTACGATCAGGGATCAACTCAAAGGCTAAAGCGATGTGTTTATAAATAATTGTAAACCAAAATGGCTAACGGTATGCCGCGGTCAGGAGCTTTCGAAGTGTTTATTCGGCAACAATGGTGTCCCGTTAGTGTAACTTTGAATGAAGAATCTATCACGTTGACACTTACTGAAAACCCTGATCAGTCAGCGGCATCGAACGGGTCTGTTGATGCAGGACATGGATTAACAAATGGAAATGCTGATTTGCCCGAATCAATTACTGGCCAAAAGCGAATAGTGAAGGCAAGTAGATTTTCTACAATTTTGTTTAAATTATTTAATTTTATTAACTACAGGCTAATACTAATAGGGTACCATCCATAAATGACGTCATGCGTATAAAAAAAAAAGGGGGGGGGGTTTAAGTATAAGCAATGTGAGGTCACATTTACTTTTTCAAAGGAACATTATAGGGTACGTTTTTAAAAATGTACTTAATAACACTATAACTATAAAAAACCCAGACATTTTTAACATTATTCTTTGATACAACAATTAGGCTTATAACTATACTATAGTTATTTTATATTTGAAAACGATCATTGACTGAATCAGTACAGGTCGGAAAGATGGCCTCTGAGTCTGATTAAGTTACAGGCCGCAACAGATGAGGGGAGAATATGAGTGTAGTGACTTTTACAGTTGTTAAAATTTATGTCAAAATGTGGAGACAGGAGTAGGAGTCATAGAATTAAGGGTTATTGTTCTTTTATCTCTCTAACTCTATTTAACTTTCTAGAAACAAGAATAAAAATTACCAATATAAGTATAAGTAATGCACAAAGATAACAAAATTCAACGGAAAAATATGTACTGCTCTTAGTCAAAATGAATTTTTAAAAATTATTTTAAATTGTACTGTTATTTGTAATTACTAATATATGCCTATTAATTATAATATTAGTCAACTTTGTTGAGTTAAATCAAAGTATAGATTAAGATTATTGATTTTATTTTATGGTCCAGACTCAAACACCCGGGCCTGAAATGGGATGTAATTTAACGATAAAAATTTCTGGGTCTTCCGCACCTCAGGGGGATGCTTTGACCCTTAATTAAGAACCACAGTTCTAGGGAAAGGTTAATGACACAAGGACAGTAATTCAATATCCAAGGGAGCTGCATTTTTTAAGGGTTTGTGAAAGACAGTAGTGGACATAGGCATAGGGATTTTTTAAAGGGGTGGGGTGCAGAGGTTTGTAACCTTATATTTTGTGGGGGGTGGGGGTGTTTAACTTATTGTGATGATTTGTGACAATGGGGGAGGGGGTAAAAATCAGCAACATTTGTGTGAAGTCCTTTATGGATGGGTCTTAGTAGCCCTTATATTTTATATTTATTTAAAAAAAATTTTTTTTATTGTGATCATGGTTTCATTCGAAATCCTCTTCACCCATGCATTTAACAGAACGTGAATTTTTCTTGATATCACATTGTTGTTTTTATTGAAATAACAATTCAATTTTAAGTATGGAGATAGTTCAATCTTAAAAAACCCATTAAAATATGTTTTTCCTAGGTTATTAAAGAAGAGCAGCATGGCTTGGGCATCAGCATTAAAGGAGGCAAAGAAAACCGCATGCCAATACTTATATCAAAAATTTTCAAGAACATGGCAGCAGACAAAACAGAGAAACTATATGTTGGTGATGCAATTTTGTCAGTAAATGGGGAAGATTTAAGGGACGCAACCCATGATGATGCTGTTAAGGCTCTAAAAAAGGCTGGTAGAATTGTAGAAATGGAAGGTTCGTACCATGCTGCATTAATATTTTATTATGTATATAACATAATATTTTATTTCGAAGCATTTTTTATCCGTTCTAATATAATTTTTTATAAGACTTGTATAAGAAGATTCAAATTAAGTTGACCCTCTTTAAACGTCACTAATTAGTTCTGTGGGAACTGTACCCGTGTTAAATTATTTTAGGTATAAACAGTTTCCTGCAAACAAAATGTAAAATTCAATTGCTGAAGTTTTAAATTTAAGTCATTTTAAATGTTCATATATTTACTCCTGTTGCCTTATGAATGTTAAGCCGCATGACATAATTTGCATTCAAATTGAACAAAGGCTAAGATAATAATAATATCATTTTTTTTTGTTATCAACATGGTATTTTGTATGCAAAACTTGATATGATGGAGATGTCAAAGATTCTTTTTTTGGGAATAGTCTCCTGACAAATTATCAGTAATTCTTCTCTATGCATCTTCCTCTGCGTGATGAATCTCTTTGAGAGATTATGCTTCCTTCAGTAGTAGTTGAAAAAAACATCTTTTGCCAGAGGTTTGAAGAAACTGTGTGCAGTGTTATTGATTTCCCCTCGTGCAATAGCTTATTTAAACACTACTCAATGCTGTATTCCAAAAAAGGAGGTGTTAACTAATTCCTTCTCAGTAATCAAGAAAGGGTTTAATCTCTGTAGAGTTGCATGCTCTCTTACTCACCACCTTTAAATTTAGATTTCCTTGCCATCTTTTCTGGGCTCAAATGAAAGTAAACCTGAAAAAAAGTGATCAAGAATTAAGATAACAAAGTTCAGGCTAAAGGTTTTGACACTAAATGAAAGCTTCAATCTGAGCTTCATGTTACACAAGTGTCAAGTGTATTGAGTTAGTGTTTATTTTAATTGATTTATTCACCTTGTACACTTCTGATGTGTAAGCTTTTATCATAAAAATTACTGTTGAGATGTATTTCAACATTGAGTTTTAATGGCTCTGTTTTTATTTCTACAGTAAAATACCTCAGAGAAGTTACACCTTATTTTCGAAAGTCATCCCCACTCAATGAATTAGGATGGGGCACACAAGACTCAGCTCAGAAAGATGGTGCTAAATCCAGCTGGTCAGAAACCAAAACTTTGCCTTTAAAGATGTGCTATTTATGCAGAAATTTGACTGTCCCAGATTCAGAGAAAAGGACATTGGAGTTACACTCCCCAGATGGCAAGGGGGTCTGTACTTTGCGCTTTCCTGATCCTGCCACTGCTTCTGATTGGTTTAATGCAGTTCATTCAAATGTCATGATGCTCACCAAACAGGCTGTTGAAGATGCAAATGAAATGTTGAGGTCTGCTCCTAATCAACATGAAATAAGACACATGGGTTGGTTGTCAGAGCAGGTAAGGAATATAAATTGTTTCTCTTGATCATTGAATGTTTTTGAAAATTTCTTTTATCCCAATGTAAAATTTAGAATTACAGACCTGTTTAATCTCAAACTCTTAAAATCGTACACTATCATCACAAAATCGTTCAATACATTATCTTAATAGTAAAAAAATAAGCATACAGTATATATATTTATACAACTCAAAATCGTACATTGTATGTCAAAATCGTAAGAGTAAACAGGTCTAGAAATACCTATATTTATAAACGTTTAGAGGTTGTTTTTTTTTTTTTTTTTTTTTTCTCTTGATTCTTTCAAAGAAATTTTAAGCTTATAATTGTACTATCACAAACTGACTGTCAGGGTTTTAATTTTAAATAAATAATATTTTTTTGTCTACACTAATTGGTGTATGAAATGGATCATGGGGCATGATGCTGTTTACTCTTTATAAAGTGAAATTGTGGACCCTATAGTTTTCATACTTTTTATGACTGTCTATTAAATTTTTTCTTCAATCAGCTCCCAGGAGAACAAGGAACCTCTTTATGGAAACCTGTGTTTATGGCACTCACAGATAAAGATATATTACTCTATGATACAGCACCATGGAGCAAAGAAGAATGGGCCACACCATTTCAATCTCACCCACTCTTGGCAACAAGGTAAGAAATACTTTTCTTTTTAATTCCAGGAGCTTTGATTCAAAAATTCAAAGTCAAACATTGTCATAGTATGCCTCTATATACTGTGGTTTTTTATTTTTTGTTTTCAACTTGGTTTTAATGTTAACATTTTTTAAATTTTCAATTATCTGCTGTATAAAAATGATTTTGAAGTGTTTATGACTTCAGTGGTTCTTTGTTTAAAAGTAAGATAAGACATATTATTATGTGTATCTGTAATCCCCGTCAGGCTAGTTCACTGTGGTAAACAAAGTAGTCAGATGACTGGTGCAGATGTGATGTCTTTCGGTACAAGGTCTGGTTCAAGGAATGGTGTAGAAGTGCATATATTTCGTGTAGAGACACAAAGAGACCTGGCATTCTGGTCCCGTGCCTTGGTGCAAGGTTCTCATGGTGCTGCCATCATCACAAAACAAGTGTCTTGCTGTAAGTAGTGGGGTGCATTTTATTATTTCTTCTCAAGGATTAACAGTTTAGTATCCTTCGACACCTGTACTTGAATTAGGTACTTATTAGGAATAAAATTTGTCTCCCAAACGAGTAAGTCTTTGTTCCTGTGGCTTTTTTTTTATCATATCAGACAACAGTTAATTTCCCAATACCTCTTTCTATCACTTACAAAGTGTTGCTCTCTTCCCTTTTTCCCTCAGTGGCATCCAGTGTGCAGTCAGTTTAAATTAAATGTTCCCCCATCTAAAACTGTAAAAGTTAATGCATGAAGCCAATAGCTATTAAAAAAATAAATAATATAGATTCAACACCAAAAGAAATTCTCAGAATTATAAAGATTTTTTAAAAAGAATTTTTGTTTTACCAATTTTAGAAAATGATGTCAAAGTTTCTGTGCTTTTAAACATATTTTGTTAGTGTGATAATGGTCCCTACGATGATAATAACACTTAAAAATAAAGATTAATGCCCAATGAGCTGTATTTTCTCTAAATGTGGCGCTAAACATTTTCACAATCATGTTATTCAAGTAAGTAGTTGACATTGTTTTTGTTGAGAATCTCTATTTCCAAGTAGTGCTAAATTATATAGGAAATAGCTAAGATGTAACATTCATAACTGACATAGATGAATAACTGTTGTCTCTTGTTGGGTGCTTGTATTGTTAATATCTAAAATTAAACATTCAGCTGCTGTATGGAAACACAAGAAAGCTAAACTGACTGTTCATTATGAAGAAGGTTTCACTCTTAGGGAAGAAATTGAAGGGGCAGAAGGTCCTGGAGAAATACTGTGGGCCCACCCTTTTGAGAATCTACGCATGTCATCTGATGATGGCCACAGATTATTATGGCTTGACTTTGCAGATATAGGAGAACAAGTAAGAATTTATTACCCTTTGGATAGCTGTGTACTTATTGCATACGTATCATTTAAACTTTTACAAAGTAAAATTTCAGTACTATTAGGTATATGGTTTGTAATTACAAAATCAGAGGGTAACAACAAAATTAATAAAGAAATGTATATTTGACTAACTGAACCTTTTTATTTCATATACTAATTAGGCTTAACCTATTTTTCTCTACTTCAGGAACTGGATCTTAACACTTGCCCAAAACCTATTGTGTTCGTCATTCACACTTTTCTGTCTGCTAAAGTCAGTCGAATGGGGCTTATAGCCTGATAATAACTTTATGGAACTAATATTTATGGATTCTAGAATTTTAAATTAGCACTGATATTATAATACATTTGGATATTGTTTTGCTGGCAGTGATGAATAATATTTGGTGGCACATACAGATGTGTTCTAACGTTTGTTGTTTTCTAAAAATGGGGTCTTCCAACCTCTTAAAGTCTTTATTAATTTTTCACAGAAAATATATTTTCACCACAAAACATTGATAGTGCCAACCAAAATAATAGTTATGTTTGAACCTGAATTTTTCTAAGTGATTGATTGGTGGTCTAGATTAGTTTCCTTGGAGGGCGCTGAATCTGCTATTACTTGGGCAACTGGTCTTAAAAACTATGTTGCTTTTAATTTTAAGTCTTTTTGTAGATGTTGTAATGATTAAGTTAGTTTACTCAGTGGCTTACATGAACCTTATTGAATAATTTAGATTATTGGGGATTAAAGAGTGCTTTTAAAATTTCTTATGGTTGTCTGATACACATTTGACTTTTTTTATGTTTTTAACTTTATAACCTCACAAACACAAAAAAATCGACTCAATGCAAGTTATTTTTATGTGGGTGGGATATCACCTGTCATAGCTTGCAAATGAACTGTTAGGCCTGCCATAAGTGTTCTGATCCATTGACTTTTTGGGAAAACAATTAAGAAATTTATCAAAATTGTTTTCAAAGCACTCCCATATTGTTGGTTCCTTAATTGAAAAATTATTCTCATTTTGCATGTAGGTATATAAGTTCAACAGGCCTTAGATTTTAATGGTGATTTCATAATAGTTAATACGCTTTGAACAATGTTGTTAGTACTGGTGCTCTTTTTGTAGTCACAAATTAACTTATTTTTTTCAATAGTTGCATTGTAGATTGTTCTGTGCTGTCAGCACTTTTAACTTTTTATTATCAAGTGTTTAATTGAAATTAAGAAAGATTTTAAAAAAGTTTTTGTCATTGTCACATTTTCTTTCTTCTTGCAAGCTGTAAAATGTACAAGTTTGGACAATTGCATAAAGTAATATAAGATTTGAAGATTTCAATACAAGTTTCAATGGTTTCAATGTTTAGTTTATTAAAATGTATCTAATAACATTTATTATCATAAACGGTTGGGCCATGTTGAAATAAAATGTTTTTTGTTTTTTAAAATAAAAAATTTCTGAATATTTCTCCAGACTTTAAAGTAAAAAAAGGTAATTGAATGCTTTATCACTTTTCTTTTTGCATTTAACATATTTATCTTTAGTACATCAAGTCAGTTTTCTCAATGATACTCTTCATTGTCTTAAATTCATTGAACTGTTAAAAATTTGTGACGGTATTAACTCATAAGTATAATAAGTATAACAGAAGAAATATTAAGCTGCGGAGAATCAGTGGCATGATCAGAACATAAAGAAAGACACTGCTAGAAACTCAACATGATTATTCTAGAGAGTATATTTTTTTTAAAAGTGATCAAGAAATACGATTAAGTCCTAAAGCTTTCATTGGATATTTACCACACATTTAATGTTTTCTGTTAAATAGTTTAGTTTGTGAAATACAACTGGTGCTACCTGGTATAATTATATTCAACTACTCCTTTCAAATAAATATTTCTTATACTGTATATACAGCTGGAGATGCCCTGCTTGTTTATTTTTTTGTTTTTCTAGCAACCACTTGCTAAATAATTAATAGTGAATTTATAATTGTTTTAAAAAAAAATATTTTCCAGTGTTGAAAAATTCTGAAACTTATGACATGTCCAACAAAATAATGTTCTACCAGTCATCTAATTTTGGCTATTTAATTTCTTTTGTAAAAAAAAAATGCTGCATTTCATTACTGGATAAAATTGTAAATTTGAGCAGCTTTTATTTATGCCTACAAAACAGTTTTAAAGCTAAATGCTTTCAAATTCCTCAGTTAATGTAATAATTGGATAAAAGACTTGATCTGTCTACTACTCTACTTTAATCAAATTCTCAAGAGTTCTGCCACTTAAAATGTAAGTCTTGTTGATGTGGGCTTTAACATTACTCCAAATAGGAACTACTCACTCAGACAGGATCTGGTCAGATGTGTAGTAGTACATTTTGTCTTGAAACAATCTCTTTATAATGACAAACTTTCGTGTCTTGGATTTGAACATGGAGCAAACAAACTTCCTTTATTAATCCTAATGTGTGAAATTATTGTGCTGATTTTTTTGTTTCTCTTGAAACTCATTTTTCATAATTTTATCCCAACTTGGTTGTCATTTACATTCTATTACAAATAATTTATTCTATCAACTTGTCAGTTGTATACACTTGTTTTCATTTACAAAGCTTTATTAGCTGAAATTATATTTTTATTAATTAATGTTGTGAGGTAAAACCCCTTTTTTTAGTACACATTAATTTTAGATGTAATTTTGTAAATATTTTTATTTTGTGCTTTTGTTGTGAGTTCCGGATGTATAATATTATTGTAAATATGTTCCAATTAGAATATTGCCTTTTAAATTTCTTCTCTCTTTAGAATTGTCATTAGTTAATTTACTGTTACGAATCTTTAGTTTAATGTAAATGATTTGTAAAGCTCATGCAATGATCCATTTTATAAAATATTAGCTGCCATAAACATAGTGATCTGAAAATAAATTTCTGAAATAATTTATTTTAAAAATGCAATTAAAAATTGTGCGCTAGAAATAGATGATACTGTGTAGTTCAGATGTGATGTTGGAGGTTTTGATATTGCTTCACTCAAGGTGTAAAAGAATAATCTTTGCATGATATTAAAGTTTTAAACTCTACCTCTGTGTGCATAAAGTCAGTCTTCCTATGAAGAGATAAATCAAGCAATATATGTTATATGTCACCCCCATTAGTCTTGAATTCCATAAAATATCATCCCACTTCAAATGTCTTTAGACAAAAAAAAAATAATAATTTTGTCATAGCATATTTTTTTTAAAAATCTGTTAATTTCATTTGTTCTATTAGGAGCAGACTTCTGTGACATGATGTCGAATTCACAGCAATTTTTATTTTAGCGCTTTGGAAGATCTGCCAACATTTTCTTATTGCCTGTATTTTCCCCACATACATCCATTTTAAAATTTATGGATGGTATATCTAAATTTGTGTGATTAGTCTTTACTATGAGAAGTTCAGCCTGGAATACCATGATAAAGTTCATGTAAGTCAATCTTTTTTTCTTACATTTACTTTCCAACTTACTATTGAATAAGGACCATAAAGCTGACATTAGCTGAAAGCCTAATTAGATTTTTAACCTATTACACAACTGGACTTAAATCACTTTCTTGAGCCTGTTACATTTATGTGAGTACCTGTTAAATATTATTTCTTCAAAGAATCCTAATTTATAAAGCCTGATAAAAAATATGTATTGATCTATTATATTACTGAAGGTCAATTTTCCTCAGGGAAATAAATTTATTTAAATGCTTGGGAGTGGGAGTCATTCTCTAATTCTAAAGCAAGATAAAAACCAAAATAATTATAGAAAACCCACATTTGTTTAATGCGTTTTCAAATAGATGTATAACAACATTAAGAAACAAAAACATGTTAAAGTTAGTTATGTTTGTTACATATTAAGCTATATTTTGATTGATATTTTTCCAAAGTTTCACTCGTATAGTACAATCAATATGTGATCGTAAATTTTAGTATGACATAGACGCTCAATGACTTGTACAATTTCTTTTTTCAAAATCCTAACTTATAATTGTAAAAATGTATGACACTATATTTATTTAAAATGTTTAATTTTAAATCAAAAACAATCTACTGGTTTTAAAATATTATTTTCCCGGTATTTATGTTAATTAAGTTAGATTGAAAATCACCTTTATAGTTGGTGATATGAAAAGAAGCAAAGGTGGAGTAGTAATAAAAAGAAATGAATAGATCAGGTTACATCAAACAGAAACATTTGTGTTATAAGTAATGAGTCTTTAAATTAAAAATTAGTTTTAATTGACATACATACCCAAATGGCAGAGAATGAGTTTGTCAGAGAATTTTGTTGCAATAAAGGACAGATCATAAAATGGTCTTGGGGTTAGGATTACCATATATTTGGTGACTCTTGAAGAACTACATTGAGTAATCACTACGTCATAAATATAAAATTGTACATAACATAAATTATACATTTTCTTTTACTCATTAGTTTAAAAAAATGAATCTACACCATCATAACTGGTGAGCGTTAGCTGATTTGTGAAGAAGTATTAACTGTACTTTAGATTTAACTCTTATCAAAATTTAAAAGTACATTTTATACCAATAATACACAGTTTTTAAGAGAAACTGAATAATGTACCTTATATAAAATTGATTAACCAGTTCTGTAGACACTAATAAGAAGTGTAGTTCTCAAATAACCACAAAAACAGGAGAGCCTGACAGCATTAAAAAAAAATTCAATTCTGCTAAACTGGATGTTTTCTGCTTGTACATTTTCTACCAATGTGTTATCACAAAACTAGAAATTTGTTAGCCGGTGTGTGTTTCATTTATACTCTTTAAACCAGATGCATGATCAGATGCATATTTAATGAAAATGATTCATTTGCCTTAAAGATTTCTGCTTTCTCGTTCTTGTTGATCTGAAGTCGACAATTTATTTTTATAAAAAAATAATGTTAATTTAATGTTTTTTCTTCTGCTTTTATGTTAAATAAGTTGGGAAATAATAATTAAATGCAAGATTATTATTTGTAATTAGCCCTTTTTTTTGTTTTTTTTAACAATTTAATTAACATGCATGTTAAATATCATAAAAGTAACAGCTGTGAAATAGTTTTTTGTTGAACGAATGCAATTTTACAAATGAGCTGAAGGGGTGAATAAAACAACTGGTACGGTACCTTAACTTACGCTACATATTCTGCCCAATATTCTTAACAATTATTTTTCTGTCCACTAATTACTGTTCTCCACATATACTGTGAAGTAAAAATTTGGAAGGCAACTTAATCTAGTCATCTTTCAAAGTTTGGAAGATCTTCAATTAAAATTAAATGATTTCAAAATATATTAAAGTTAAGCAATCTTTAAAAAGTAAAAAAAAATCAAAAATTTAAATTGGCAAGTCCAATTGTTTAATGTTTTCTTTTTTCAGGTTTTTCCGTACTGAGTGCTTATTTTCTTATTAATAATTAGTGTTTCAACATTATTACATCTTATTTGCTCCAGGTGATGCATAAATAAATGAAAGGGAGTGCTTAATTATTAATTTATTATTTCTATAAATGTTTTTATAAGTTGAGCATTCTTTTTCTTCTAATTCTAGGATTATTAATTGTACAAATTGTTGACACATTTATTGCCTTTCATTCATGTAAATTCTTGCCAATCACATTATTTAAGATCATACACAAATTAAGCTCCTTTCTTTTTGTCAGATCAAGCTGTTGCTTTCCTAATATTCCTATGAGCAACATAAGTGTCCTGGCTTTCAGGTTGTGCTTTAAACTTTCATATACAAATGAAAAGTTGAAGAATAAGAGGACTATTCTTTAACTTTAATGTTGTGCTAGTTTTGTATCTTAATAACCAATAATAACTAATATTATTTTTTCTTAACAATAGTACTCTTTTTACATGTGCATCATTAAAAATACCATAGAAGGTCTAATTTATATTACCGCTTCTCTGATTAACTTCCAAGGTGATGTCAAAAGTTGAAATATTCCAATTATTACCTTAATGATTGACAACTTAGAAATGTATGTCAGCCTGGATTATCACTATTACAATAATATTATAATTTTGTTACAAAACATCTAACCCAATGTTGATTAGACTGTTCATTTTCAGCAATTACTTGCTATAAATGCCTAGTCATCTGTCGCCTATGTATTTTCTAGATGTTTATTGAAATTTATTTTCAAAACAAAATTGGTTATAAATCATTAAAGTGGTATATGAGTTAGTAATTTGTTTAGCTAAAATGTGTATGCATGCATTCATATATATTTTATATCTAAAAATTAGTTTGTGTACATATTGCATGCCTGTAGCTTTTAAATAAAAATATTTTTTTGTTCACCCAGACATTTTAATATAAATAAAATTGATTAAAAATATTTACCATTAACTGTCAGCACATTTTTTTACTGAAACTCTCGGGCATTATCACTGCATTATTCTTATTATTGCAGCTGTTTATTTAATTGCTCAGTCAATTGTTGGTTATGGACAAATTTGTGTAAAACAGAGTAGCTTGCCCCTTGGTCCCGGTACTTTGGGTTGGTTCTAAAATCATGTTTTGCTGTTTCTAAACTTGATTCCAGTAAGTTAATAATGGGTTAATTAAAACAAGACCCCATAATATATTTTTTAAATAAAATGTATACTTTTACTCTGAATTATTTCTTTCCTCTTAATTCACGGTTACTTCATCTGATCCATGTTTACTCAGCCAAACCATGACATGACATAAATGATATTCACCATCCCAATACTCTTTTTTTTTCCTCCCAATTTTTTTTTCTTTCGTTTTTTTGTACCCAATAGGTTTCAAGAATGATATGGACTATTTTTATCCTTATATTAAGATGAAAATTATGTTACCAAACTATAACAGGCTCAACATATTTAAGAACACCAAACTTGAGATATTTATCTAACAATTTATTATATGTATATTTTATTCTGAACATTATTAACACCTGTAATGACATAATTTTCTTCAACTGGTATTTTACACCAATTAAAAGTAATCCTAGGATTTGTTTAAATATCTACTCGTTGCTAGATCAACGTTCAATAGCAGAGGCATCACTTAATAGTTCATCACCAACTAAAAAATACAATTTTAATGTTCAAAGAATTTAAACCTAAATAAAATCAACCAATCCACTAAGCAAATGTACATTGAAAAAATACAGCAAGTTAAGTAAATTTATCATTAAATTTAAGTTCAACCAATCTAAAAAAAAAACCATGATATAAATTGTGGGATAACAGATGAAATAAGGTGATAAATAAGGGTTCAACCAAAGCAAATATGGATTCATCCATTTATAGATGTGCTACAAACTTCAATAATATTTAACTTCAAAAGATACTTTAATGCAACGCACAGCTTTAAACTTAACCTTTTTATAAATTCAAAGAAATACTTTAAAATTTTTAATGAAAACCTACTAAAGCACTCAACATTTTTAACCACAAAGAAAGGAATCATGGCACAACTGCAGTACAATTCTCTTAAATGAACATGAACAAATTCAGTTTACTCAATAGAACTTCTGTGTACATTAATTGTGATTCATTTCTCTTAAACTATACAGCAAACTTTTATGATTAGATTCGTAAGTATTGTTTAATGCACACAGTAATGAATCAGAATCTATGTATGATCAAACAAGAAAATTTTCAGGCAATTCATTCAAAGCTTGCAACCTTAACACACTCAATTTTTCACAAACCATTCCTCTTGCTCAAAAAAAAAATGAATATCTACACACAAACAAGAGATGAGACATACTGAAAGAATGCTATTATTAGACTTCAAGAGGTTGACTCAGTTGAGCTAAGGACAGAGCTAAAAAGCATGGAAATAAAGATTTAAACCATAAGTCTGTTTCTTGATAAAGTAAAATGTGCCTATAAATATAAAATATATTTATAACAAAAACAAAATATCTATGGACTTAAAATTTGTGATAGATGTAATGATTAATTTTGATAGTTGATTGACATGTTCTGTTTGATACATAATGTCCTGTTTGATAAGAATTATTTTTTGTTAATGATAATGTAATCTCAGATTATATCAGGGCAGTTTCTCATTACAGCGGCAATAAATAAATTGATTTCCATTCATTCACTGCTACAGCACCACACGTTTATTCCTTTCAATTCATTTATTTGGTGACTTGATGGATAGCATGTGCCAGATAGTCAACATTGTTGGAAGAAACTCCAGCAACAGAAATTCGTCCATCTTTCGTCAAATAAATTGAGAACTCCTTGGTCAACTTCTCCACCTGAAAAGTTAGTTTTGTAGTTGAATATTTATTGACACCTTTCAATTTTCCCACACACAAAATAAATGAAGTCATTAATGTATGAGAGTACAAAGTTATTCATGGTAACTATTGCAATTGAATACACACACCCCTCAAAAAACACAAAGGTAGTTTGTAGATGATATTGCTGAAATTACCTGATCTGGTTTCAGGCCAGTGAAGCAAAACATTCCAATCTGGTCAGTTATGTGTTGCCAGTTACGACT
This sequence comes from Omphiscola glabra, assembly GCA_964017045.1. Lineage (NCBI taxonomy): Eukaryota > Metazoa > Mollusca > Gastropoda > Lymnaeidae > Omphiscola > Omphiscola glabra. The sequence continues at coordinate 15,081,267 of OZ024800.1, forward strand.
TGATCCTTCTCTCTTGAGACCATCTCGAAGACGCTGTCGCATTGTAATTATTCGGTCAGCCATGCCCTTCACTTCTTTAAGCCTGTTAGAAAAAAAAATGGTTTTGTTCTTCCAGACAAATTTTAAGTCTAAATCAACAAATTTGCATTTTACATAAGTTTTATTTAACTTGTGTGAGTAATATTAGGAATATTTGTAGCTTGTTAACTGATATTCTTACACCACCCACCCTTTTCCAACAATCACTCTGCATTTAAATAGGGGCAAGAATTTTTAACAAAACTATTACTTTCTCATCATCACAATTTTAATTCAATGGAGAGTTTAAATGGCCTACCACTGAGCATTCAGTTCAGGGGTGTTGAGAATCTTGGCAGCAATGCGAGCTCCATGTACTGGAGGGTTAGAGTAAAGAGGTCTAATTATGATTTTCACTTGAGACATAACACGCTCAGCTTCTTCAGCAGATGAACAAATAATAGAGAAGGCTCCAACACGTTCACCTGTGTAAAGTAAATAAATTTTGTTCAGATCAGTTAGAGTTATTGGAATTTTTAACGTCAAATCTAGCCCACAATATTTGCAAAATAACTAATAATGCATATACAAAAAGTAAAATCCTTTACCATAAAGACCCATGTTCTTAGAGAAAGACTGGCTAAGTGCAATCTGGTGGCCATCTTTAATGAAAGTGCGAACAGCAAATGCATCAGTGTCTGTAGATCCACTGGCAAAGCCCTGGTAAGCCATATCAAAGTATGGGAATAGCTTTCTCTCTTTTATGACGTGACTCAGCTCCTTCCATTGCTCTGGCTAAACAAATAGTAACAACCAGTTTGATTTTGGTCACATTATTCTATTTTCAAAAAAGCTATTTATAAATTAATCAGAAGCTTGTTTAGTCTTAGAAAAAGCTGATGATAAATTACAGACAAGCAATGGCCAGTGTGTTTTGAAGTAGCAGTCTGTAGGCAGAGGTAAAAACTAAAATTTGAATTTATATTTAGTAGGCATACTTAAACTTATTTACAGCTTACCTTAGGATCTACACCTGTTGGATTATGAGCACATGCGTGAAGTAAGATGACATCTCCTTCTGGGATTTTCTGATGAAATACGATAAGAATGATATCTATTATAGCTCAAAGAGGAACAAGAGGGTTTTAACAAAATACTAATCTCTCTCAAAGAATTTGAAACCATAAAAATTTTTAGGATTAATTATATTTTAGCAAAATCAAAGACTCTTTACCTTGATATCTTCTATGGCTCCTTTGAAGTCAAAACCACAAGTATTGGGGTCATAATATCTGTAGGAGCTGACTTTTAAGCCTGCATGTCTGAAATTTTTGTAACCACACTTTGTTCAATAAATAACTAATGTCTAGCAGAATGAGTATACAGTACCGGTAATCATATTGAGAGTAGTTTTTCTTAAAGTAGTCTACTGGAAATTTTGTTTATATTTTTATATTCACAAATGGAGATCTAAACAATTATTTCTTAACGATTTTTAAAAAAAAATTTAACTTAAAAAGTTAGAATAGTAATAAATTAACTTACTTAAGAATGGGAGTGTGGTTACCCCAAGATGGTGTAGGTAGCCAAAAATTTTTGCTCTTAGTGTACCATGTATTCTGGAAGTAAAGGTAAGTTAGAAGTACAATTACTTATTTAATTCACATTCTTGTGGTTCCTAAAACCTTAATTTACACTGATTCACTTTTACAAGTACGCAGCACTAAATATTTATACTTTATAGAATTATCTTTACAAACAGAAATGATATTCAGAAAAAGTATGGCAAATTAATAAAAAATTTAATGTTGCAATTTGTTTTTTTTACCAATGATTCATTACACTGAAATATAAACTAACTCATCCCATTAGATGCTACACTAGAAATATGATTCAACAAAGAGAAGCTAATAAACCATGTTAATTTCAAGTGCATGAATTTTGAATTAATTTAACATTTTTTAAACATCTTTTTGACATGGTGCTTTGCAAAACAATTAAGTATTGGGGTTATTAAATTTGTTATTCAACATTAAATATCTTTTTTTCAGTTCTGTAATAGACATTTTTTCAGTTCCGTAATAGACATATTTTTAACTTACAAAGAAATTAGCCCCAACACGTAATGCTCCTGTTCCTGATATAGCTTGGGTAGTAACATTCTGGAATACAAAAATGCTGAGCATTATAATTGTTGGAAACAAAAATCTACGGTCAGACTTGTTAATTTAATAATATTGTATGACTCTATGATAGATATCAAATTCAAGTTTCAGGTTTTTATTTCAATAGATTGAGAATTATATAATTTTTTTTAAAGTGTTTTTAAACCCAGCTCTGTGACAGGGGTTGGGCTTTAACAAATCCCTGGTGATGAAGAGTTACAAATTAATTCATGCCTTTATTAAAGAATGCACTAATAGTATAGCCATATGTCACCCTTATTATAAATTTATATCTTGAATGTGGTCTTTTATGACAAGCAGTTAAAAAACACACCAATTTTTCCTTAATAACAGAGCTGTCTGCACCCAATGCTAATTTTATAGCAGCATTGTAGAAATCAGGTAAACCAATAATGCCTGCATATTCCTTGTCTAGGCCAGCTTGAATGATTGCATCTTCAGCCTGAAACGAAATTTTTAAAAATCTCACAATTGGAAAAATGTTGTTTCCTTAAACAGTGCTAATCTAAGTGAAAGCTTTTATAGCCAGTTATAGTATAGCTTACATTATGAATGTAATAAGTTATGTTAGCACTACATTCTGATTATACTTTTTGTCTTAATATTAGTATATAAGTAGAAGAAACATGATTATTAGTTTTTTTTTCAATTCCTTATGGAATTAAATAATTTATATAATAATTACTAAATAATAGAAATATATATAAATTCAAATTTTTTAGCAAAATATACACAGTGGTATTATTTTTATACTGGCAGCACAATGCTATAATCATAAAATATATTAATTATGTCTAGAAGGATAACAATTATAGATGTATTTACATTTCTTTGAAGTAATTCAACATTATAGTATTTGTGTATCACATTATTATTATTATTATTATTAATGGTCTTATATAGCATGGTACCCCAGCCTAGGGCTGGGCTCACTGGGCTGTACATAAAAATATTAGCAACAATTACGACATTAAAAAATAACATACATTTATTTAATTTTTAAAAAAAACAGCTGCATAACAACAAAACAAAGACAAATGTATATTCACCCCACCCACCCCAGAACTATAACATGTCAAGCCATGGAGCAACCAGCAGCATCGTTTATCGGCCATTGAGGGGAATCAGTTGGGATAGTAGAGTTTAAAGAGATGTGTTTTGAGTGACAGAGAACAGACAGTTGTAATCATGCGTGCCTGTATGGGGAGCCAATGAAGTGAGTGAAGTGATTACGTTTCTTTGCCTTTAGAACTAACCTAGCAGCTGAGTTTTGAACTTTCTGCAAATTTTCTATGAAATGTTTTGGTGCACCCGACATAAGAGAGTTACAATAGTCAAGACGAGAGAGACCAAGAGCACAGACTAGTGTTTTTGTTGGGCTGACTGTGAGGTAGTGGCTGATGGAGCTGATCTGAAGTATATTTTTGGTAAATATATAACACATACATTATTATGACAGTGTAACTATATGCAAATGGTCTTTGTATTTTGATTAATTAAAAAACTAAGAAATATTGTATAGTTACAGATACAATTTATTGTGAAGCCTTGTAATAAGTTGAGGTAACAAAGGTGCATATGCATTGTGATGACTTATAAGAAGTATTTATTACTTTTTTAACTGATGGTAAGACATAAGGCTTCCCAGCATCATCACGGTAAGCTCCTACACCCAAGTTCATCTTTTTAGGGCTGGTGTCCTTTTTAAAAGCTTCAGTGACACCAAGGATAGCATCAGGTGGACCCATTTCTACATTGCTCCAAACAGCACTGGGAAAAGAAACATAGATTTAATTCACAAATAATGCATGACTTAAATGGCGGATTCGAGGTGGATGTAAGGGCTAGAATTGGAAAATCTAGATCAGCATTTGTGCTATTGAAGAAATATGGGAGTTGAAGGAGCTAAAGCTGCAAACCAAAGTCAGAATCTTTAACACTAATGTCAAAACAGTTCTACTATATGGAGGAGAAATTTGGAAAACAGCGAGCATTACGCAGAAAGTACAGACCTTCATAAACACATGCCTAAGAAAGATCCTAAATATCAAATGGCCAATCACTAACAAAGATCTACTAGAAAGGACATCATAAAGAAAAGATGGAGGTGGATAGGGCATACGCTCCGAAAACCCCCAGATAGCACCACCGGACAATCCCTAACATGAAATCCACAGGAAAAAGACAGAGAAGAAAGCCAAAGAATACATAGAGACGCGAGCTAGAGGCTGACATGCAAAATATGGGATACACCTGGATGCAACTGGAAAGGAAAGCACAGGTCTGTGATGAATGGAAAATTTTTGTGGACGGTCTATGGTCCAGACGGGGTAAAAAGGCATAAGAAAGCAGAAGTAGAAGAGACAAATAATACTAAGTGTACATCTTCTAAACTGTACATAATTTTTATACATACATGAACAGGCCTTATGTTCACAAGAGCTGCAAACTACAAATATATTAGTTTTAACTATTTACTGATCAATGTTGACACATGAGCAATGACTAAGCATGGATCAATTTCAATTATTGTTCTTTTGGAGTTAAGTTTTGATAAATAAAAGTAATTTTCAATTAAATTCATACCTACGATAAATAAATATTTTGTAAGAAAATTTATCTTAAATAGCCTTGGGAAAAAAGGGAGATTGATGAGAATTAATTTGATGTCATGCTGACATCAGAGTACTTAGGGTAAGACAAGTGGGCATATAAAGTGAGTGGCCCTCCGTCTGACCATATAGAGAGAGTAGTGACAGCATGGTTGTTAAATTGTATTATTATCTTATTTTAGGGAAGTAAATTAAAGGCAAGTAACTGTGAGCCTTTTTAAGCATTTTATTTATATAATTGTTATCACTCCTTCAAATACTTAAATGATGACTAAACAACTTTGTCTTTACGATAAACACATGCAAGGAACTTCTTCCGATAAATATTGAATAATATTTTATTTTCGAAATTAATTTTAAATAAAGGATTTGAAAGAAACTTGTTTTTTGGTGTCAATATTCAATGTCATCTGGATTTTGACATTTTCTTAAAAAACATCTCAATGACAATAACAGCTTTCTGTATTGACCGCATATTAAAAATGTCGGTATGCGTGATCAAAGATGGATGTACTTTTGTTGGTCCAATTTGATTTGTTTAATTGTTGCTTTGGTAGGGGCCAATGAATAGCCCAAACTTGTTTACCCTCAAACTCTTAAAATCATACAATATCATCTCAAAATCGTATAATACAGTATCATAATAGCAAATACATAAAGATACAGTAAACATAATGTATACAATAACTACTGGTATCATGTGTCTGTCAAGTGGGATCGAGTTAAGCAGGTGTCAAAAAAGGTAACTTCTAAAAGTAGATGACCGACGATTATACTTCAATCTGCCGTAACTTTGTTTTGTAGACGTGTATTTGCTATAGATGTTCATTTATATTGAGTGGGCGTGAAGATCCCATCATCACAGTCTGTCATTGGTAAAAATAAAGTTACTTGTGAAATTTAATGTGGTTCAAACTCGAAGTCAGATCAGCATAATATAAGATTTATTGACAGGAAAAGCTGGTTTAAAAAAATAAAAAACAAGAATCAATATCCATTAAGCTTATTTTCCGCTAATATATTATAGTCTGATAACTATCACAAGCTGTAAATGGGTGAAAGGAAGGAGTTTTGGAACCAAAAGGGAGTATTAAAAATCGTACAGCTGTTTTGTGTGTTCAACAGCCCTCTCAGATCCTATAAATTATGTTGCTGCGCGGAACAGTTGAGAAGGCAGTATCTAGTTTTCTTCATTTTGCTGTGGTTTATCAGAACGAAATAATTTTATCAAACAATAATGTCACAAAGCACCATAGAAAACAAAGCAAGGTTTGAAAAAATTTGACACTAAGGTGACTACGCTATTATAACTGTAGCCGTGTCTAATTAGTTAATTATGAAAATATACAAAGGAACAATATGACAATCACCACTATCATTATGAAAATGTGGTAGTGTGAATTTTAAAGTTACAACTTATATATTTACATAAGAATAATAATAATAAAGTTCATTTGAAAAATCACGCTTCATCCCGAAAGGCTCGAAGCGCTGTAAAAAAACAAATCTAGGAGACAATAACTAGCTGCAAAAGATGGTAGACATGCGCGCCCCCCCCCCCCCCCCGCCCATACCCGTACATAAAATCTTCTTAATCAACACCACCACCTTCCCCTCTCAGGGCAAACGTAATATAATATATATGGTCATGGTTCCCAATCAATTGTATTTTTTTTACCCATTCACTGCTGGATGGAGAAAGCTGGTTGAAACTATTAACTGAAAATTTGTAATAACCGTATTATTTTTTTTAATCGGAATGCATATATTTTCAACTTGGCACTTGGTTTTGTAAAATCATAGTTGTGACAGTGACAGGTCTTGGTGTACCTTACAGTCATAAATGTCATAAAAGACACTGCATAATCGTACATTGTACCAAAATCAAAATCATAAGAGCAAACAGGTCTGCCATGCCTATTTAGGAAATTAATCAGTATATTCGATAGTATTACACTGAACTGTTAAAGTTAAAAGTAAAAGGCTGGCTGGTTAGGGCGGTAGGGTGTAGGACTGTATCATACTGTATGTAGGCACTTTGATGAAAAATTCAAAACATTTTTAGAAATATAAAAATACTACAGCTGTATAGAGCCTGGAGAATAGATTACAAAAACACCAAGATCAATTTTCTAGCTCAAGTGGTTCAAAAGTTATGAATTTTTTAGTAGGGACCTCAAAACCCCGTTTTTACTATGGGGATTTCCTCCACTTTGTGTGACCCACATTTTGCATTTTTTTTAAACATCTATAACTTTATTATAAAATGAGACAAAAATATAATATTTACAGGGAACATAGTTAAATAAGAGTACTTCTAAATAAAGCCACAAAATATAAGTTTGTTTTTGTTAATATTCCGCAAAAATAAAAATAATAATCATTATTATTTTCCTATAAAAGATGTATAAGATATGCTGACTCGACACTTATTTGTAATTAATTAATTTTGTTAAAATATTTATTTTTTAAATTTCCCCAAAATAATAATTATAATAATATTCTTTAGATTTTAATTTCAAATTTTCAATGCAATTGTTTAACATTGATAAGTATAAACAAATAAATAAGTGATTATTTGTTTCAATTAGTTAAAATTGATGATTACACTTTTTATTTTACCATTTTCTATATATGTATGTTAGTCCCTTATCATATGAATGTCTGGGTATGTCATTTATTTTAAGTTAGTAATCTTGTTTCAACAATCAACATGCATTGTTAGAATCAACTTTGGTGATTAATAGAAATTAAATTAAGATCTAGTCATTTACTTAAGGTAAGTACAAAAAAAAAGTTTCAATCGTTTTTCCTTATTAATAAATTAAGTAATTCTTGGATTATTGTGGTTGAAAGTGTGTTTTTTTTGTTGAAAATACTGTGGATTATATAAGAATTCTCTTTTGTGATATGTGATTAAATATAGGATATTTCAATATTAGAGGTAAGTGAAAATTTTTATAATTATATATTAGTTTGTATAAATGAACATGTTAGTACCAAATTCAACTGAAAACAATAAATATAAAACCATAAGTAAGTCAAAGTCCATGGCAACCAACCTCAAAATTAAAATCATTGATATTTCATAAACCAATAATAGTTTAATATGTTTTAAAACATTTTTTATTTATTTAAAATAATTTATTATTAGTTATATTTCTCATTTATATTATGGATAACCAATGTAATGAATTATTAACTACCCCACGGCTGCTATCGTTAATGGACTACGATTAGTCGATTGTTTTGTCACGTGATACGTGTAAAAACAAGTAATACTTCCGGTAGGCTGTCTGCAACACACTAGTCGCTCACAAATTTTTCTTCAAACAACTTTCTTCCTTTAATCATAACTGAATTATAATTATTGTCACATTTATGAATGTCATTTTTATAAAAACGCGTGTATTCAAGAATATTTTGAAAAGTAAAATTTTAATTAACACTGGGGAAGCGCTGATGGAGACAAACATTTTGCTTTAGAATTAATGATAATGGCAATGGCTGATCAGCTGTTTATCTGTTGTTATGTGTTGTTATGTGTAGCAGAAAGCCTACTAATAGCTAGTACGTATCACGTGACAAAACAAGGAAGTGACTAATCGTAGTCCATTGGTAATAAGCAGACAAGCACAGTGGCCATGATGACTTGTTACATAGCCTAAAAAAATTACTTCCTTAAACTTTCGTTTTTGAAGCCCACCTAAGGTCTACACTCATGAATTTTGGATATGTTGTAAATGAACCTCTAAGCTAAATGAGTGTGGTATTTTTATTACGGAGCGCATTTTTAAAAAAAAGTTATTGATCAGTGAAGTTGACCTATTTTTAACTTCAATTTTCAAAGCTTTAACCTTGAAAAAAAAATCAAACAAACTCTCAATACAACAAGCAAGATGTCGGTGTAAATTCGGATAGACCGTACAGCGTTTTTTTACCACGGCCGATATCTTGGTTGCCTGAACCCAAAATTTATCCCTAAACCTAACCTGAACCCTAAATGTATCCCCTAAACCTAACCTGAACCCTAAAGCTATCCCTAAACCTAATGATGAGGTACGATCTATCTGAATTAGCTGATGTCGGCTTTAAGTAATTGGCGGATGTAGAATTTATTATTATGCTAAAAATTGAGTATAAAATAGGTACTCCAACGCCTGCGCCGCGAAGAAAAACGCGGGCTGATCGCTGTGATCAGCCGGCGCTATTCGTTTTCGGTATATGTCGGAATTTAGCGTTGTTTTGCGTCATTTCTAAAAATAGAGGACTTTTCTTGTTTTCATTCAAATCCTCGATGCATGCCGGTCACGGGGGTTATAAATAAAGTGGAAATCCGACCACGCTGAGAAAATCAGTTGGAAAGTCGACGTTGGGTAAGTGAGAGCTCTGTAATTATTTTTTTTAAAGCTTTATCGGACTTGGCAAATACTTTGTTGCATAGTTTATACGTTGCTAAAAATAAATCACTTATTTAAAAGAGTACTGCTTATCTAATAACTTAATGAGAGCTTTAGTTATGTGACTAAAAATTTCGGCAGCCAAGTCGCGGCCATTTTTTTCCTCTGGATCTACCGGAAGTGGTATATCGTCAATGTAAACAGTCATTTCTTATTATTAATATTAATAGAAACGTTGTTCAAACAACTTAATAAATGATTCCTGTATTATAACTTACTAGTTTTATTATAAAAATACAATTTTAACACGATTTTTAATAATATTTTTACTTTCAGGGGAATATAATTAATATATAAGAATAGGCTTTGGGTAAAAAATTTTGAATAATAGTTAATACTATTACATACACAAAGTCTTTTGAAACAACTTAAATGACTTAATTAATAAATCCTGCATTAAAACTTTAATAGATTATACACTTTTAATAACTGGTTTTTATTAATTACACTTTAGGCCTAATAATTCATATATAAGAGCATGCTTTGGGTCAATAATACAAGTAAATAAGACAACAAAGACAAAAAGAGATCAAGGTGTGCTGACATGCGATGAGCAATGAATTAGTAAGAAAGATAGACTACCCTGTAGTACTAATTTATTAAAGAACTATAAATGTACATAAACTAAAGAACATTGTGTGGCCTATCTAAAATGATTTAATTATTATTTATATGTATTCATAATAATCCTAAATAGTACTCCTGATCTGGTTTTTTTTCAGAATTACTGATTATCATTTCCTGATCAACAAACAACCCTAATTGATATTGATGCTGGAGGAAGATGTTTTTAATCTACCAATCGATGGGGATGAAGTGTTGCTGGAGCTCCGGAGCCGCGAACCATGTCCACGATTTTTTGTCGATGCCCAAGTTAAAAGAGCCCCTAATGCTTCGACCGGTTTTGTTGATGCCAAGGTTAAAGCTCTGGTCAACAAAACCATCGACTGGGAAGAGAAGGAATTTATTGGAGATTTAGTTGGGTATGTTAAGAAATCTGTGAAATTGTTTTGTAAGTTGGTATTTTCTGACATAGATCATGAAGAAATAACAATGTCACGTTTAATTTCTGATGTTCTTTTGGGAAATTTTCACTTTGTTTAATTGTGTTTTGGTGAAATTTATTTCAATTTTCAGTTCAATCATTTTAAAATTAAATTTTTAATATTTTGAATACTTTCAGGTGGACAACATTGTCACATTTAGTTTCTGATGTTCTTGTGGGAGATTTTTTATTTTGTTTAGTTGTGTGTTTTGATGAAATATATTTGAATTTTCACTCACTCATTTTAATATTTTGTACTGGTATACTTTCAGGTGGTCAAGGTTCTCACAATTAATTTCTGATGTTCTTATGGGAGATTTTAATTTTGTTTAATTGAGTGTAATGATGAAATTCATTTGGATTTTCAGCTCACTCATTTTAAAGTTTAATTTTTAACATTTTGTTTATTTTCAGGTGGTCAAGGATACGATCTGTTGCTGTGGACTAGGACACTATCTGTTGCTGTGGACTGCAATATTTGAATATTCTGTTACATTTGGATTTTCACAAACTATTATTACTGAAAATTTGATTGCATTAGCTTTAGTTTAAAAGTTGTGTATTTAAATGTGAAAAAGTTTCGGCCGTGGTTGCTTTTCATGAAATATTTTTTCTAAAATTGCATAAATATTTCTGATCTGTATTTCATTTATTAGGTACTTTGGTAAAAAAATTCAAAAATTTTGAATAAATAAACCAATGGCATAGTTCAATAGAGCTAATTTTTTACAGAATTATAACACCAAAATCATATTTTTAGCTGTTGTAGTTTTAAAGTTATGAATTTTTAAAGTGCGACTTCATTTGTCCTTTTTTAACATGGACCGCATCGCCATATTCTGTGACCCAATTCAGCTGTTCGCGTCACGAGCTAAATAACTCTCGTTTTAATTATAATTATATACGACTTTTACTTTTATTTTCAGAACTATGATGTAATAAAAAATAATTTTATACAATTATATATAAATTATAATTTATCTAACTATGCACTATCACTATGTATATCAGTAAATTTAATATAAAATGTATTAATATAAGGCTTTTCTGTTTACCAAATCTACGGAGTCCATTATACCGGTATATGCTATATAGTTTATATAAGGCAATGCATCCCCTAAAATACTGTTTGGGATCTACTTATTTTGAACTTTCAACTTTGCCACATGACTAATTAATTAAAGCTTTCCTTGACTAACTGTGTGATAGTTTTGCACACGGCAACCTTTTATGAATGAAAATGAGATAGTATTCTACGGTATAGCCATTTGCAAGTGACTGAATGGCTGCCCATGCGCATGGCATTTTGCACACGGCAAATTATGATCATTTATAATATGGACGCTGCCGTTTTCTTTAACCTCAAATTAAAATATTATTCCTTCAATAACATTTAAGTTCATTCTAAAACATAATTTATCAAATCTTTTGATGTAAATAGTGGTAATAGTTAATTATTTCCCAAGTATCGGCCATAGTTGCCCCTGGCAACGGTTGCACACTACACTACTTGATCAGATTCAACTAAGTGACTTCTTCACTTCATTACTCAGCTACCACATGACCCATATATATTCAGTATGTTTATTCAATGTTATTTATTAAGTTTTTACTGTTATTTCTAGTTGCAACTCTTAATATTTGTGTTGTAATGTTAAAACAAAAACAACATAAGTGATCTGTAACTAATCTGCGTCTTCCGCCATTAAAAAGGGGGCGTGGTCACATCCTAATCGAAATTGGGCTAGTCCACCTAGTGACAATACAGGTTACGGAGACAAGCATAACTAATGTGAGACATGACCTACTTCAATGAGAATTGGCACAAAGATACTTCAATATCTACTGCTTTTCACGATTTAATATGAAAGACCTGTTCTTTTTATTTCACAAAAAATTTTGTATGCGAAGATGCCTTATATATACCAATGATTTTCAAAATAAAAGTCGATTGAAAATGCAAAATAGCTGGATGGAAATGTAGGCCAATATGTCTTCCAAAGTGAAAAGGCGGAAGCGGAACTCAATTACATGTCAAAAGGACTCATTTATTAATGAATTGACACTCACATTAAAAAATTAAAAAGTCGGATTTTAATGCGCCGACGCCCATTTCCGATACAAATTTTAAAGTAGTCTCCCTTGCTTTATCGAAGTACCTACATTTATTTTAAATGTGCCTTACTTTTAGATAGACATTATCTGTTTGTATTGAAAATTTTATAGCAGTAGCTATATTAGTTTAGTAATTATGTCACTTTTTGAAAAATTAAATTTTCCGCCAATTGTCGTTATTCACGCCATATGCTCACAAAGTCATATTTAATAAAAATATAACAACTTAATTCATAACTCATGTGTTTTATTTTGTTAAACATTGTATTGTAAATGTCTCCTCCAAATTTGATAGCTCTAACTTTAATAGCAAAAAAGATACAAGAAAAATAGTACAAAAAAGTAATAATGCGATCACGGCTTTAAAAATTAAATACAAAGCCGAATAGTGAAGAAAAATAAATCACTAAAAAATTCATATCTTCTCTCCTATAAGTGATAGAAAGATTATATTGGTGTCATTGGAAAGCTTAAAGCCAGCTCTTTCCAATGATATGCTCTTTGTCTATGTCAGATGTATTTGAAAATTTGAGTTGGAGTACCTATATAAAAGGCGAAACAATGATACCCTCTGTAAATTAAAAAGTGGAGGTCGCCATTTTGACAACGAAATTACGATACCGGTTTTTCGGGTATTTCCGGTGATACCAAAGTGAAAGTGCCTACTGTAACTGTATGAATGTAGTCTGACTGTTGACTGTAGGCCTATGCCTATACTATTGCTTATAGAAAATGAGAAGGAAACTTATTTTTTTGGTAACACTTGGACCCTCTGGATATTTTCTCAAAATAACCGTACCCTGCACCCGATTAAGCCCTAGTATATAATATTTAATGTTAATGATATTGACAGCATCAGGTTGGTGGTGATAAAGAAGTGTGACCTTCAATTTTATTCGGTAAAAGTATAGATGAAAACGTAAAAATTTCTTTTAAGATGTTTGTTTGTTTTAATGAAGACAAAAAAGTAATAAACAATTACTCACTTGAATCGGGTTTGTTGTGCCGCTATGCGGGCGGGATTCAGCAAACGAAACAGGGAGCTTGACTTTCTCATGGTTGGGGCTGCCATCTTGTTCGTGGAAGGTTCATCTAAAGTTCAAGGACAAAAGAAGTCACTGGGTGCTGTCGTAAATCACAGATCTTGTGTAGACCTACAGCCTACAGTAAATAATTTTAATTACTGGCCTATATTAGGCTATTAAGTTGCCTAATTTAAAAGGTTTACAAAACTTCTAAAACAATATTTTGTAGAGAGATTTGAGAGTATGTGAATAAATAGATTTTATGTAGGGTTGTCATATGCGGATATAATGGCATGGTCATGGTATCTAGAAGGAGGACAAGGACATGTCCTCCTTTTTCACTCTTAATATAAAATGCCAACCTTAAAATGTACTCCTTAAAAAGCGGGTACAGTGTAAAATTAAACGTTTTGTTTCAACTTTCACTACACGTAAACACGATTTCTTCACCGCTACACCATGGACCAAGTGATTTTTTTTTTAAAGGGTCTTCCATAATTACGTCAAGCATCAGGGAGGTGTTGGGGGTGGTCATTATTTTGTCACGATCTATTATGAGGATGTCTACACTACACTGTGTAACAAATTTGTAACGATGGGGGGAGGGAGGGAGGGGGGGTCTAAAATGGGCCAAAATAGCGTGACGTCATTTATGGCTGGTCCTTTAGAGGCCACCCATAAATGACGTCACGCAAATTTTGCCGATTTTTTGCCCCCCCCCCAATAGTCACAAATCATCACAAAAAGTTAGTCCTCCCCTCAAATATAACGTCACAAATCTCTGCACCACCCCCCCCCCCCCTATAAAAATTCACTGTGTCCACTACTGTGCTTTACAAACCCCTTATTAAGCAATTCACTTCCCGTGGATATCAAATTACAGCACCCGTGTCAGAAATATTTCACAATAATAGTGGTTCTTAACCAGGGGTAAAAGTACCTCCCCAGCCCTGAGGTGTGGAAGACTAGAAAATTGTATTAAGTGACGTAGCTAGGAGATTACAGATCGCACCGGGTGATCTCAGGGGGTCACACTAAATTGAAAAATTGCGTAATTACAGAGCACACACTGCTCGGTCTAAACGAAATTCATAAAAGGATAACAGATGACACGTGACGTACATTTTCCAACATGTAACCAATCAAAATGCGTGTTTTATTAATTAAAATTTCAAGGTTGATGCGTCAGCAATTAGGTTACGTTATTATTAGGTCAGAAACAGACCGCCTTGACCATGTTTCAAGGCCAAATGAAGTGTTCGGTAACTTTTGTGACAGGATATTTATCTAAATTCTGAGAAATAAAACCATCATTTGATAACAATGGGCGATTCTAAGTTCAAGTTTCAGTTCTTAAATACACTTACCACCTAACCTCCAATTAATTTGTTTTTGTTCTTGCATTTTTTATACAGTGGACTAAGTTTAACGAGAAGAATTACATCGTGGAATTCGGGGGGGGGGGGGGGCGGACACCACGAGCTTACCGGACCGGATGATACCAACTCTAGCTACGCCATTAATTGTACTTGCTGCCATTGCTAGTTGTTGCAGCTTTTTTTTAAAAAAAAGTTTTGATGCATTTTGATTAGCAGCAGTAAACATTTTTCTGACGAATTTTGTTGGCGCATTGCGTGTATTGGTGATTTGTCTCCTTGTTTATAAAAAGTTAATTAAAGAAATAAAAATACGATAACTAAATTATTTAATTATTTAAAATTTTATTACAATATAATTTATACAGTTGGTGGAGGGAGTGTTAAAACGGAGTGGGCCTGCAGCGCTGCTAAAATGGATTAAGAATCCCTGACCTAGAGCATTCACTAAGATACCCCCACCCCCCGCGGTCAACCATTTTTCCCGTTCCATCCCACTTCCCGTGTCCACATTTAGCCATACATTCTTAACACTGTCACTGTCATTGAAACTAAATTCCGATTCTATTCCTACTTGGCGTCCTGTAACTTGATCAGAGGCCATTTTTCGGACCTCGTATACCTGTACTGAGTCTCTCAGTGATAGTAGTTTAAAAATAAAATAATTAAACTAGTTGTAAGGGTTATTAAGTGCAATTCTTTACTGCAATATTCCGCTGTTCGTGTGACATCACATGGCTTGAGCCCCCCTCCCCCCTCGTCACACATCGTCACAAAAATCTGACCCCCTACCCCCTAGACGCGTGTCGTCATTTATGGATGGCCCCTTATTTTAAAAAAAAAAATATTATTATTATTAACAGATCCAGCAGTTCGAGATTTCATTTGTATCAGTTTTAGTCTATGCTTTTGCTTCTCAAGATCGGATTCAGAAATATCAACAGGCGTCGGCATTTTCGTGTCTGCTGTCGTCGTGTCAGTTAATATTCTGACCTTTTTACTAGCAGGAGAGGTGGTTGAGAGGTCATTATCTTTTACTTCTTTTTCCATTTCACCAACGATTTTTTAAAAATAAAGAAATTATTTACCCTATAAGTCCTACGCTGTGGCGTAGGCGTAGTTAAGTTTAGTGACTAGCTTTTCGTCGCCTCCTTCCACGAAAAAACTCTGCAGTTGGCCGAAAATGCCGCCCCTCTAATATAATGGTGACCAGACATGTGCGCGCAAGACAAACGCGCCTTAAGGCGATTGTGCCGCCATTTGATTCTGGCGCCCGGGAAAGTGTCCACTTCGCCCCACCCCCCACCTTCAGCACGTCACTGGTTAGGGGTTGTTCGTAAATTACGTCACGCAAAAATGACATTTCTAGACTACCCCTCCCCCTGTCACGAAATGTCACAAATTATTCTTTACACACACCCCACACCCCCCCCCCCAATGCACATCACACCTAATAAAATCAAAACATACATAACATTTTTTATAAATAAACTAAGATTTTATTATTTTTTTTTTTTTAAATTTCCCATAATAGACTAAGATGTAGTCTAGTATTATTAGAAAACTGTGACGCGAAACAACGAAGTCATCCATAAGCCGGATGTAAAATGGCCACAACAGTTTTTGCGTCCTTTTTGGATATGCGCAAAAGGTGTGAGTGACAGAGTTCATAGTACCTAAAATACCTGAAGCAATTTCGACCTCAATTTAATGTTTTTAAAATTAATTAAATAAAGATTTTTCAAATTATAGAAATTTTTAGATTAAAAACAACAACTTGACGTCACACATTTTTACCCCCCCTTCCCTGTCACAAAGTGTCACAAATTCTCGACCCCCCCCCCCCCCCCACACACACACACACACTGAGCTTGACGTAATTTGCGAACGACTCCAATATGAGTTCTAATAACAGAAAGTGCAAATTAACCGATAATTTAATTTAATGACGAAATTCCTGCTAATTAATTATTTAATTTTTAATGCCTAAATTAGGGACTGTTAAGTCAGTAGTACATGTATACAAATTATTTTAATGTTGAATTTAGTTGTTTCTTTCAGAATAAACATTTATATCTTAAATTTGGTTTTGAAAGGTCGCCTTTTGAACTTTTCAAAATGAAGTTTCCTTTTTATTATTCCATCTGACACTGATAACCCAAATTATGAGTCGTTGTGGTGGATTAACATATAATCAAATAAGATTATTTTAAATTTTAAAAACATTTCACCAAGACCAAGTTACACTTACTGAGTTAGGATTTATCACTTTGCGTTGCGACTTTTGCCATGAAGTATTTATACATAAATAAAAGTGGCCTCTAGGTTTTTTTCTGTGGTAAACCAAAATTGTTCGCCACTTGAGGCGCCACAGTGTATAGCAATTTAAATAAAACCTGCAAATTCAGGGGGGGGGGGGGCAAAAGCCCCACCTTGCCATACCCAAATGACGTCCCTGGTCCTCTTATGTTCCATCCTACCTATTGAGATTGTAATTTCGCATATGTCCCATGACTATATGGGGGAATCCATTAATTACGTCAACAATTTGTACGGTACGCAATTTTGACCCCCCCCCCCTTTTTTCTTGTCAACAACTTAGTAATTATGTCAACATTTTATACCCCCCCCCCCCCAAAAAAAAAAATTATAATTAATTAATAAATAAATAAATAATTAATTACCGGTATTATTATTATTATTATTATGGGTAGTTTTCTATAGCGTGGTACATGTTACTTTGTTCTGATCTATTTAAATGACACATAAAATTGTAAGAAAAAAAAAATTGATTACATCTTTAGCTTGTTTATCAAGTTGAACGTTTTTACACTTAAATTTTATTAATGCAGAATCAATTAAAATGTTGTTAAAGACTAAATATCATTGTTTGTGGAAGCATAAATATTATTTTTGTCAGTGAAGCTGACAATTGTAATATAGTTTCTATCCTCTTCACATGGAGTAGCCAGGTGTTGCTCTACCGCAGCTATTCTCAACCTGTGGGTCGCGACACCTTTGGGGGGTCGAACGACCCTTTTACAGGGTCGCCTAAGACCATCGGAAAACACATATACTCTATAGTTATGAAGAAGCAACGAAAATAATGTTATGTTTTGGGGTCACCACAACATGAGGAATTGTATTAAAGGGTCGCGGCATTAGGAAGGTTGAGAAACACTGCTCTACCGTAACAATGGGCATAGTATCTTAATTTTCATTTTCATCTTGCGGAACTGATATACCAGAAAAGTCAACATTATCCTCATCTAATCATTCAGCACTTAAAATAAACGCATTGTCGGTGTGAGCAATAATTGCCATAAGATCGACCTGTCTCCTTTGCAGCTACTCAGATAGGTCGAATCCTTTTTTGTTGAGGAGCAGGTGGTAATTTCTTATGCTCAAGAGTGCATTTTCGGTTCTGTTGAACATGCTTTTTCAACATGACTTGTGATGCAAAATAGATGGTAAAGAGTTTTGACTGCACGATGTTTTTATTGTTACTCACTTTACTTTCCACTAATTCTCAAAATATCGTATTCCTATTCTAACAATATTATTTATCTTGACTGCACATGACACTTGAACCTTGTCCTTATTCCATACCTGCAACATGATCGCAAAAATACCGCCCTAGTCATTTGCGACTAACAGAATCTACAGGTGAAGAGAGGCCACCTTTTGACTTCTCTTCCAATAACAAAGTGTGCTAACATTCTGACCAGCCATCTGCAGTGCACAGACAGATACATATTAAACAAATCTTATACTTATATTATTAAAAGCCTAAATATTTTATGACTATTTACACTCATTAAATTTTTAAAAAAGTAATAACCAGTCAATTTTTATGATGAAAATTTTAATAGAGTAAACATGATTGTTGACGTAAAAAAATCGACCACCTCCCCCTTGTCAACAACAATTGTCAAACATTTCCAATGGACGGCTCGTTTATATAATTCTGCAAACTTACACTTCTGGTGTGAAAGTAAATGCTAAAAGCACATTAAAAACGATAATTATTTTAGAGCAAAGATCTAACAGACACGCTTAGCTTAAAGCGTGACAAAATTTATATAGTTGATACTTGATATAGATTGAGAAGCCTTGCAATTGCAGTTTAAAGAATTAAAAAAACGAGAATTTGAAGTTTCCAGCAAATAAGAGTTCTAAATCCTGTTTAGATTGATCTGGATAGAGATGTGAATAAGGCCACGTCAGTTTTAATCTTACATTTTATTGTAAACATCAGTGGTTATATTTCAGTTATTAACATCTTTTTAGATGAACTGAATACAATGGCTTCCAACGATATTGGTGACTGGTACAGGGGTATTCCTCAGATATCCAAATACTGGTTTACTGGCTCCGTCGTTGTTCCTCTGATAGGCCGTCTCGGAATTCTTAGTCCATTGTGGTTTCTCCTAGATTTCAAGTCATTTGTTTATCAATTCCAGGCAAGTAGAAAAGATAGCATAATTTTATTTGGGAATATTATTAATCATAAAAAAAAGATTTATGGTATATATTGGCCTAATTGGTAATATATTAAAATGTGTGTTAAAATAAACCAATCTTAAAATTGCTATTATATTGAATAATATTGCTAGTTGTCAGTGATGTGTTGAATTTCATGTTTGAGTTTGACACAACATCGAAAATTTAGGTACTTCAGTTTTAAAAAAAAACATATTTATTTGATATTAAAGTTAAAAAGATCAAATTTCAAATAAAAAAATGAAACCAGAATTAACGTTTTTGCTATAGTCATTAACTTGCTTCTTGAGGTACGAATTTTTAAAGTGTGAGTTCCTTTGGCTTTTGATTTTGACTTTAGACTTGGGTATTTTTTACTATGGCTATGGCATGGATGAAACCTCCACATTAATCTTCATTTATAAATATAAATAGCTCACATTTTTAAAATGAAAATGGCTTGTTTTAAGTGTGATTTTTGTCAAATTTAGGGATAATAATACATGCCCGCGCACGGTTCTGCGCATGTCTCAAAATGAGGCATAAGCCTGTGACCTACTTTTTGAAGAATGCTTTCGTTGACATCAGTAAATAACCTCGAGCATCAAAATTTGCATAAAAAAGCTGTGTTTTACGTCACCATTGTTGTGTTGATTGGTTTCTGCACACGACACTACAAGTTACATTACGGTTTGATACTGCTACCCCACGCTGTCAACAAAAATCGACCGGTAAGTGAATACAAGCTTAAATACTTTTTTTGTAGAAACGCGACGCCTAAAAGAACATAATGGACCGTATTCTAAAATATTAATTGATTTTTATAGCTTATTATAGTTAACGAGGCTGCGCTCAAGTAACCGCTAAAAATCCCCTAAATTGGTGACCAAAACTCCAAATTCTCTTTTTGCAAATTTTCCCGCCTCGGGATGGCGGTGCAGTTATCGATAATGACGGACACTATATAATGAATATTTCGGAAATACCGGTATTTGTTATTATTATTCAATACTTTAAACAGTTAATTGTATCAAATCAAAGCAGAATTTGAAGTATCTATTCAAATGTAAATCTAAAATTTCATAAACATTTAATTTACTGTCATTTGTGAATTAAAATTAATTTAATAAAATTAGTTCTTCAGACTTCAATTCACTATGGTACTATGGACACTAACTACTAACTAAGACTAAGGTAATACTAATGCTACTAATATTAATAAATACTTAATGTTAGTATTAGTATTAGTAATACTACTAAGTAATAGTAATTATACTAGTAATAGTACTAGTATTAATTAGTTAATAATAAAAATAAGTTTTTTGTAGGTTTTTCATTTATTCTACATTTAATATTATTATTCATTTATTGTTTATTATTTTAATTTTATTACTAGGATTGTTAATGTTATTGAATTTGTAAATAAATTTAAAAAATAAACAATCATATAAATTGTTTTAAATATAGTATAAGTATAGGCTAATTTAAATGTAATATAAATTATTATAAAATTGAAATATATTATAATTATACTATACTATATAGACAGAGTTATATAGTATAGTTAAAAAGACTATTTAATAATTAATAAATAAAAATGGTCTGCAAATTTGTTAATTTTATTTTGTTTTTTTCTTTTCAGTTCGACTTTGTAATTTCTAGAAATTTCAATGACAATGGGGATTATAACCTGTATCTGGCAAGCTTTGCCCAGGATGCAGCCGCATTTGTGAAAAGAAATGGCTATGCTATCTATCTGTATAGTAGCTTACCGTACAAGACAGAGGGCAGGAAAGTGGCCGTTTCTGCTCTTGATGAGGCCTTCCAACAAGAGGATAGCAACTATGTTTCTTACAAGGTTGCAATACATATATATGCAGACCTGTTTACCCTTAAACTCTTAAAATCGCACAACACCATCACAAAATCGTTCAATACATTATCTTAATTAATAGTAAAAATTAAACATACAGTATACCGGTATATAATGTATACATCTCAAAATCATTCATTGTACGCCAAAATTGTAAGAGTAAACATGTCTGTAGTATATGTGTCAAGATTATATAAAAAGCTTTCTATTTTTTAGAAATGAATTGAAACTAATTGGAATAGAAGCCAAATCTTTTGTTGCAGCCAGTTGTAGTGCCTGTTAACAAGAACAAGAATCTGTTGCCTTCCAACAGTATTGATGCTACAACTATTGTAACACACAATGATTGTTTCCTTCCACAGGTAAATGAGCACCAGGCAACTCCAGGGACTCAAGATGTAACCAATGTTATAGTTAACACAGCATTGATTTAATATTTGTTGGGTATCATTACTTTAAATGTATGAACCTCTGACTTTTTCATTTGGAATAAAGGAATACCGATACATTTAAAAAAAATATTTTTCCCCCTTTTTTTTCTTTTCAAGTCAGAATATTTTAAATTCTTCATTTCATACTGGCAAATGTTAATATTAATATTATTATTTTCAGGGTGTTATATTTGAATAATTTATTAATAACATTTCTATATTTCTTTTCAGAGTCCCATCAATAAAGTAGTAGCACTGATTATTTCATGTAATTAGTTAATTGTATGGACCTTTGATTTAAAAAAAATTAATTTAACATTTTAATTATTTTTCTTTTCAGGTATTTTCAAATTCCCTACAGAACATAAAATGACTATAATTAAAATATAAATTTGATTTGATGTTGTTGTTACTTTGAAATGGAATAGACCTGCATTTTTTTCTTTTTTTTTCACGTAAAAAAATAATAATTTTACCAAAAAAATATTTTTTTTACATAATTTTTTTTCAATTTCTCTGCAAAAACATTTTTCAAAATAAATATTTATGATATAATGTCAAACTTTTGTTGTTCATTGTGTTGTATATTGCATTGAGAATATCTACTGAAAATTTGGTTCCATTATCTTTGAAAATAAAAAAGTTATGGGTCAAAAAGTGAAAAAAATTCAAAAGTGGGTCACAAGTTTTTTGGGTCAAATATATAGCTTATATAAGGGGCATAAAAAATTCGACAAAAAAATTAATAACTCCAGTTCTATAAAAGATAGAAAGATGACATTGGTGTTGTTATAAAGCTTATAGCTAGCCCTTTAAAATGATGTATCATTCATGGCAATCGGACCATATTTAAATTTTGTGTCAAAGTACCTATCAAATTTTGAAGTTAATTACACACTGGTTGATAGCAAGTTTTAATTTTTGTTAAAAATGAAGTGGTGTGACTCAGGCAGTGTGAGTGTGATGAATTTAAATTATGCTAAGTTAAGAGATTCCTGTATTTAAATTAACAAAGGAATAAATAATCACTTCAGCCTTGATAAAGTTATAGAGTTCAGTTTACTGTTAACTTATTACCTCATTTTATTCCGAATTGGAGGAAAATGTCATGTGGATAAAAGGTTTTATGTAGAATATTAATTTGAAGTTTCCAACTTCAGTAAATAATAAAAAAAAAAGAATATAATATATAGCCTAAAATTCTCACTGATGTCAGCTCCCAATAACTTATACTTATATAACGAAGAAGGATCACACCCGCTTTTGGTTTTAAAAAGTGTTATCACATTAAATTAAGCCATGTCATAGTAATAAATAAAAACAATGACTAATGCTTGTCATTGATTGTAATATTTAATATATTTTATGAAATTTAAAAAGACCAACACATTGCAGTTCTTGTCATGAATGAGTTTTAAATAGTTTTAATTATGTTTTTTTACTGAAAGTAGTTACAACCATACTACAGTGTCTTAGTCTTAACATTAATATATGATAACTTTGAAACCACGCCCAGTTTCTAAATTTAGATGGCCAAAGATATTTTTAGCTTTCTGTTGTCCAACTTTGAACATGGGTCTTGTGCAAAAATATTTCTTTTATAAATCCACTGAAAAACACTACACTACATACACTTCGGCAAACATATAAAAATGTAAAGTAATTATTTAAACCCTACAGGTTTGCATGTATGATCAAAGGAGATTTCAGAGCAATCAACAAAAAAGATGCTAACTCAAATATTATTAATGTATTCTATTTGATTGGAAATGTAATTTATAAATAGTGAGCGACCACTTTAATATATTTTAAACAGGCAAGGATTACATTTGCTAAAATTAATCACTCTATCTCAAGTTAACAATACACTATATATACATTTTTAAACATGATTTTTATCCTTCCTATAATTTTCTCAGATATGGCGACCAATAACTGCAGCATTGTATTATCCCATATCAGGACCAAGTGGTTTTCATTACCTAATGAATCTCTACTTTTTGTATTCTTATTCAACCAGACTAGAAACAGGTAAAACATATTTAAAAATGAGAAAATCACTTTCACAGAAAGTTATTATGCAATGTTCATGTTATGGTCTTGCTAAAGCTATTCATTTTAAGGACTGAAATGTTATGTAAATTTATTTCAGTTTCATTTCAATGTTTAGCTATTTAAATTAAATAATATTTTAAGTTTGATGTGGGCCCACTCCCACAGATTGTCTTAACATATTTACCCCATCTAAAGATAAAATCCTTCAACTTTGTCAGAAACCTACTGCAATGTATTTACTAACCTGAATTATTTTTCTCTAAATAGATGTATATATTTTTCCTCTTTATCAATTGCTTTTTGCCTTGCAGTTTGAAAATAGGCTATTGATTTTTCAGAAAATTTATGTTGAAATATTTTTTGACGTGCTTTTAACTTAAATATGTAAAACAAATTGTATCCATTTATAAAAGTGGTTTAAAATGGCAACTGTAATTTGTTTTATTTATTTAAATATTGGATTTGCATCTCTGAAATATTTCACAAGAAATATTATGGACTGGTGTGGGTATTTTTTGTTAAATATGAGAATTTGAACCTTTTTTTTTCCCCAGACACTTATACTGGATCTCCAGCTGACTATGCTTTTATGTTACTTTTTAACTGGATTTGTCTGGTTGTATCCTTAACTTGAACTGAAAATTAGCTGGACAAGAAAGCTTTATTTAATTTAAAGAGGAATAATAATGGCTTTTTTTAAAACATTGGTTTATTTTATAAATTATTTATGTTTAAATCAAAGCTTGCACAAAAATTAACTATTCCTTAACTGGTTTTAAGATCATTGGATTTGCTGCTGAGTTGAGGGTAAGTAATGTGAGAAAAAAAACAGCTTGGAATACAAAAGTCTGTTAAGGAGGTAACAAATGTTTACATTTTATTCCTGGGTTATGAATTTCTGCTTTATTAACTGAATTTGGTAAGTGCATTCTTAATTGCATTTTCTTATCATCTCAGCTTCTAATGGATCCTTTGGTGCTGAGTGTTCTTTATGTGTGGTGTCAACTGAACAAAGATCAGATTATATCATTCTGGTTTGGAACTCGCTTCAAGGTAATTTTTCTTTTGAAATGTATTATCACCACAGTTTTTAATATTAATCAAAGCTTTTTCAGCAAAGAGATCTATGATATATCATCTATCAGATTCAGAGGTCCTATAACAGGCCGATTGTGTCTGCATCCACACGCTACTACAAAAAGGACAAGCCAGGTGCCCAGGACATGTCCCAAGAATGCAAGACAGCAGACTTCCCAAACAACTAATGTTTTGTGAACTCTCCAGCGTGAAATGCTCAGTTGGTGAGCAGAAAAAACTCTTCTAGAACTGTCTAAAAGCTTCACTTAAATCCATGCTTATTGACCTTGATTAGTGGGAGACAGTTTCAATGGACTGGGCAAGCTGGTTTGTCAGACTCACTGTCGGAGCAAAATCCTCAGCAAATAGAAGCACTGCTCTTGCTCAAAGAAAGTGCACAGCAAGAAAAAGCAAAATCATCTAAAAAAACCTTTTAGGATTATTCTCCAAAACAATGTGTGTCCCACATGCCAGAAAGCTTTTCAGGCACAAATAGGACTGGCAGGCCACTTACATTTTCACCTTCTAATATAGGTGATGGAGATGAGAGATTTCAGAGACATTCTTGGCATCTGCTATAGAGACCATATCACCAATGAACTAGTGAAAGATAGGATTCGTTAAGCGATTCGGCAGTACGACGACCTCCTGGTATCTGTAAAAAAGCACAAACTTGAGTGGTATGGCCACGTGACAAGAAAACAAGGACTCGCCAAAGAAATCATGCAGGGCACAACTAGAGAAGGGAGAAGAAGAGGAAGACAGAGAAAAAGATGGGAAGATAACATCAAAGAGTGGATGGGATTAAAACTAGGCGATGTTATGCGTAGTGCAGAAGATCGAGAGGAATGGAAAAGGATAGTTTTTATGTTAGCTGTGGCGCCCAAACGGTCCAAAGACTAAGGGACATGATGATGATGATGAATATAGCCTCGGTCATCTCTGCATGCAAAAGACAAACAACATCTAGCAGTACATCAATAATTGAGAAACTGAGGTGTGAATCACAACAATGCATTTTCTTTCCATTTTGATTTAATTTATTTTATATGCCTAGGCCATTAACTGAAAATTAATGTAAACCTTGTCGAGTTATTTAAAATTAATAAATGCCATGTTCAGTTGCACAAATAAATATTTTCTATCATATACCTAGTACAGCAGGTTTAAATTAAAATATATGCAAAGCCCATTTATTTAAAATGAAAATAAATGGTTAAATAAAAACGCTTTTCTTTTTATCAAGGCAATGTATCTGCCATGGGTCTTGTTCGCATTTAACCTCATCATTGGAAGTGGGTAAGTAAACTCTTTTCATGAATATATTTTTTAGGCATCCAGTACATTTAAAACATTATTTGTATGTGTCTTGTTGGACATATAGTAAAAAATCTGTTTGGTTCATATGTTTCAGTTCTAAGTTCAAAATGATCTATTAGTCTTTAAAAAAAAACAACATAAAAATTGGGCCATGTTGAATCATTGTACATGTACCATTCGCAGCAGTAAAAATAAAAACGTTACAATTATTTTAATTTAATAGAAAGCCACAAAAGCTATGTGCTTTTTGTTTTTAAAAAAACTCTTCTGAATGTCCTCAGCGGCATGATGGAGCTGTTTGGTATTGTTGTTGGACATTTGTACTTTTTCCTGATGTTCAAGTATCCTCAAGACTTTGGAGGAGCCCAGTTACTCACTGTGCCAAACATTTTGTAAGTACATTTTGTTGTTTTAACTCTTCTATGTCAAGAAAAAACTATTATTTCCAACCCATTAAAGAATTGCTCATCTGTTGCTTTTGGTGTATATTGTTACTGCCATCAAATATTAGTTTTAGAAATAAAGTAGAAAGCTTATTTTGTACTGAAAAATGACTTAATTATAATATTAAAACATGATGTACTGCATATGAGTTATAGAAATATGTTGTTCGTTACCATTTAAGAATAGTTTAATTATTATTATTAAACCTTGAATATTTATCGGAATAATGTGAGGTCTGTGTATGTAAGGTTGACTGGTTTCTTCCGTAGACATATTTTTTTTCTTGGGATGAATGCTTATATACACTATGTAAATCTATATGCAGGTACAGATTTTTCCCTAAACGTCAAGGCGGTTCAGGTGGATTTGGACAAGCACCACCCACAAGACGGAGACTGGATGATGGGGGGAATGAAGGGGGTGGATGGCGAAATTGGGGGCGTGGCCATCAGTTGGGAGGAGACTAAGCTTTCAGTAACTGCCAGGAGTGTCAGACATAAAGTTATATAAATAATAATGTTCAATAAACATGCAACTATAGATATTGGTCTACATTCATTGATAGTTGTTACGCTTATTTTACTGAAAACAGTTTATTTGAGCGTATCAACCCCTTGAAAAAATTACTCTCTAACAGAACGACGAAAAAGAATATACAACTAATGATAAGAGCTGGATATTTAAACTCTTTTTTCTTATTTTTACTTATTTGTCCAAAAAAATAATAATTTTTAATTAGTTTACTGAAATAGGTAAATTGCTTTGGATCTTATTAAATTGTGATAGAAAAGAATCACCATGAATTAAAAGCATTCTTTCATGATGATTGTCCTCTCTTACCTTTGCAATGCTCCCATCAGTCTGATGGCTGGTTGGCTGACAAATTGATCAAATCATGAACATTTTCATGTTTAGTTTCTACAAAAAAAACCATCATTTTATTCATTAAATATAATGAACTAGAAATATTGCCCATTAGACAAGCTAAGGCCAACTGTTAGGAGATGGTAAGATATGGAGAACTGCTGCTTGGTGTTTTTAATTTCATTTTTAAAAAAATAACATTGCTACACAGTATGTTTAAATTTTTTTTTTAATTATTACAAATATGGAGCATTGCAAGTGGATGTGAGGTTATATCTGACCTAATCTTAGTTGTCATTTTAGTTTTGAATAGTTTAAAATGTGTATTGCCATTAGATTAGATATCCATTTTAAGAATGAGAAAGTATGAGACTAAATGTAAGGTTTTAAAAATAAGAATTAACACAAAAAAAATCATGGTTGTCCCCCTTGCTAGTTATCCATTCCAAGTGGTGTACATTTATCATTGTTTTATCATTGGTACTGATAATTTATTCTTTCATTTAGGATTGAAAGTTGTTTAAATGGATTTACTTTAAAATCATGACCTGATTTTAGACTGTGGAAAGGTTTATAGTTTAGATGGCAAAACATAAATCTGATTGTGATTAATGGTAGGCAAGGAGCCTGCACCTTTTCAAAATTGTTTCAGTTTCAGTTAAGAAATTATTTTTTTGAGCCACATATCATTATAAATGAACCTATTCAAGGAAACACATACAGCTCCAATATTTGCTGACCAATGTGGTAGGAATAATCAAGTGGTGTAATATTTGTGGTGCTACAGATGTTCAAGTAGAATTTCTTTGCTAACCTGACGTTGTGCTCTCCCTTTGTTCTGAGCTCGTCCCAGCTGTGAGTGTGAAGAGTGAGAGAGATTCCTTGTTCTGAGCTCGTCCCAGCTGTGAGTGTGAAGAGTGAGAGAGATTTAGAGGCCTCATGCTTTAGTTTTAAAAAAACACCAAAATCCCACCTTGCAATCTGCTGAGGAGGAAGATTTTATGTGCTGGATTCATAGTTAGATGCGCCTCAAATTATATACGGTACACAACTGCTGGTGCATCATGGGACACTCAGCATTGTTGAGATATTATCATAAGCAGATTATCTCACAATTTCAAGAGTAAAATCGTTTTTAAAAAAATTTAGCTGGTATTATTTCATTTTATCTTTAGTGAGTACTTATAGAAATTGTTTTGAGACCATTTGAATAGATTTGTCCAAAAATAACCCCACAGACTAAACTTATTTACAATATTATTAATATTATAATTATATCTCAAGTGTGTTTTCAATGATTTCATATATGCTTGAGATAGAATTCTTTCATCCTCATGATTTATATCTCTCGCCTTCATTTTCATAAAAAAAATTTTTTCAATTGTAAGAGCTTAGACTGGTGAGTTTTTATTTTGTAATTGTAAGGTGTGTGTTGTGCAACATTGGAAAATGTAAATATGCTTGGATGAATTGGTTGACATTGTTCATTCAAATTTTTAGCCACTCTTGGATATATGGTTTGTTTCCATGTTACCTTTATGAAATAAAGTAAATTGACTTATGAAAGAGTAACTTGATTTTTCATATGGGATTTTTTATGCTTTTGTTCTGTATTGTGTTTTATGCTTTTGTTCTGTATTGTGTTTTATGCTTTTGTTCTGTATTGTGTTTTATGCTTTTGTTCTGTATTGTGCTTTATGCTTTTGTTCTGTATTGTGTTTTATGCTTTTGTTCTGTATTGTGCTTTATGCTTTTGTTCTGTATTGTGTTTTATGCTTTTGTTCTGTATTGTGTTTTATGCTTTTGTTCTGTACCATTTGAATGAACTCACTACTTTTGCTCTGGCTGACATCTTCTTAGTTGTAAATTAACCCGCTTACTTGCAGCACAATCGCTTACTTGCAGCACAATCGACCATCTCACATGACCATCTCACATGCTTGAACAACATGAGGACGTTGACACTTATGACACACTGGTGAAGGGCATTAAGAATCTTAACCCCAAATGAATATGAAAATCAATCCAAAGAAATTTTTATTTTTTCCATAAAAGCATAGAGTAGTTTTAAATAGTAGTAGAAGTCCAAACCACTGCTAACTATAGCGTTAAATAGTAGTAGACGTCCAAATAACTGCTAACTAAGAAGTAACGTCTGAAAAACTGAATAAAACTCTTCATTTGTTACAAGATATGGTCTGCACCTAAACCACTCTAATGCCTGCACGGATGAACCACCCTAATGCTTGCATGGATAAACCACCCTAATGCTTGCATTGTATGGATGAACCACCCTAATGCTTGCATGGATGAACCACCCTAATGCTTGCATGGATGAACCACCCTAATGCTTGCATGGATGAACCACCTTAATGCTTGCATGGATGAACCACCCTAATGCTTGCATGTATGAACCACCCTGATGCGTGCATGGATGAACCACCCTAATGATTGCATTGCTTGGATGAACCACCCTGATGCGTGCATGGATGAACCACCCTAATGCTTGCATGGATGAACCACCCTAATGATTGCACTGCATGGATGAACCACCCTAATGATTGCACTGCATGGATGAACCACCCTAATGATTGCACTGCATGGATGAACCACCCTGATGCTTGCACTGCATGGATGAACCATCATAATGCATGCATTGCATGGATGAACCACCCTAATGATTGCACTGCATGGATGAACCACCCTAATGATTGCACTGCATGGATGAACCATCATAATGCTTGCATTGCATGGATGAACCACCCTAATGATTGCACTGCATGGATGAACCACCCTAATGATTGCACTGCATGGATGAACCACCCTGATGCTTGCACTGCATGGATGAACCATCATAATGCTTGCACTGCATGGATGAACCATCATAATGCTTGCATTGCATGGATGAACCACCCCAATGCTTGCATGGATGAACCATCTTAATGCTTGCATGGGTGAAACCCCATAATGCTTGCATGGATGAACCACCCTAATGGTTGCATGGGTGAATCACCCTAATGCTTGTATGGATGAACCAGTCTCTATAGATAGGGAGATTTAAAAAGTTTTTTTTTTATTTGCCAGCTGGACAGTGTCAGCAAAATAAGTCCTAGGGTCCAGCAGGCGACCTCCATAGTATCTCTACTTCCACAAAGCCCCTTTTGGTAATGAAAATTGAAATACACCGTAATGTCTTGGGGTGGGAGAAGTTAACTGAAATAAGGGAGCTGAACTCCTGCAGGTTTACCAAAGTACCCATAATTTTTTTTGTTTGTTGAAATCTCAATACAAGCCTCAATTTTTTTTTTTTTTCAAAATAAAAAATTACACGTCGCAAATTAAGATTTTTAAAAGTCTTAATTAACAGACTAATAAATTCATTATAGGTTAGACAGAATTTGCCCGAGTTCCTACATCACACCGATAGATGTGCCTACATCACAACAATAGATAGGACTACAATACTACATCAGAACGATATATAGGCCTACAACACCACATCACAACGATAGATGGGCCTACAACATGACATCACAACGATAGATATGCATCAAGCACTACATCACAATAAGTCGGCCAACAACAAGTTTTTCAAATACGCAAACATTATTTTTTAGAAAAAAATTGTAACATCCGGGAATATTGTATAAATTCGCACTAAAAATCTGCTGAGTTGGTGTCACAAGCTAAATAATAAGATAAATCACGTAGTTGTCCATCAAGTCATGCCAAGGGTAAGTGTGGGGTTTCCAGATTGGTTTTTATTTATAAAGTACACACTTTTATTAAAAGTCACTAAAAATAAAATAGGAAACCACTATCACCCACTTTTTTGTTGTTGTGGTATTTGTGGGGCCTCCATAGTGTTGATTGAAAATGCAAGTTATTTAGCAAGGAGCGGGCCTAATGTTAAATATATATTTAATTATTTAGAAAAGAATATTGATTTGAGCTATTATTATTATTAGCAACAAACAGAAGGTTAGCAAATCGTTCTGGTATCAGCACCGTACACAGGCCGCAAAGTCCCGACCAAAGATAACATACATTGTCCTCCACGGTTTGAGTTAGGGATTGCAAAAGCCGTTTTTTTTTTTTTACAAAAATCATCACAAAGGCCCCTTGATAATGTGGCCATTAAAATCGAGAGATCTCCAGTAGAACGTTGGATACTAACTTCAGATTAAGAGTCATAAAGGAAGTAGTCGGTATGTTTGAGGCTAGGCTAGGAGTCTTACTATTGGCGAGACGGAAGAACTGTTACTGGTGTTCCATTCCCAAAACCGACCACTCTCTAGGAAGTGAACTTTCATTTGAAACACCAAGGCCGCGAAGGCGCATGAAAGTAACAGATATTAATCCCGAAGAAGCCAACGATTGGAGGATATTTGAAGTTTTTTAAATTCATAACTGATTGGAACTTCCTAGAATCTCTCCTAAATCCTCTCGTTCATTTTAAGCCTACAATTATTTCTCACGATGTGTTTGACTGTGGCTTCATGACAGAGGAGATTTTAAGCAGAAACTTAAAGTAAATAACTACAATGGTGCCAAGCTTTTTCTGGTCTTGCGGATTTTTCATTTGGAAATGACAAGTTGAAGAATGTTGATTTACATCAAATATTTGACTGTTTTGCATCTTCGCATATTGTTTCAATAAAAAGTAATTGTGTTGCATTGTTAACCGTTGTTCCCTTCAAATTCTGCGTTTTTCTCTAATTTCTTTTGTTTCTTTATATCTTTCTTTCCTTACAATATTAGAATCTATTATTAGTAATATTAGTCATATGTAAGATCTGCCCAAGTTCCATGCTCCCAACGATGATTTTTTTTCCAAAGCAGCCGTTAACAGAACATAGAACAACCATAATCAGCGAGTGTTCTGCACACAGAATGTAGAGTGCAAGCTGATTTATCTTGGCAGTATCTGCAAAGTTACTGCGAGAACACCATTGTATCACCCTGAGATGTCATATTGCACATTCAAAATACCGTCGTACCATATTTTATGGTAATGCCGCACTTGTTTCAGAAGGTTAAAACAATGGGGACATCACTTCTCCCAATGTGGCCTGCTTTGGTGGAAAATGTGACATAAAGTTCTGCCACTTCACCACCCCATATTCCAGTGGTGTATGAATGAGGGGGCGTAGCGGGGCGGTCCGCCCGAGGCGTAACTTTTTTTGCATTATATTGAGGGGGGCATTTTTGGCCGCCTGCATTTTTCCCCCATGAAAACGTGTGGAGGGTTGGCAAAAAGCAAGACCCTCCCCGGGCGGCAATAACAACAGCTACGCCACTGCTAAGCACTACAGTTGGTTTGTTAATGTTAGATAAGTCTAGCATCTAATCAACATGTTTAGACAAAGTGCTTGCTTCCTTGATTTCATTAACAATAACCTCCAGAACCTTTTTTTATTGCCATCATTTAATGTAATCGTGTATATTCATTAACAATTTCGATATCACCTAAGCGTGCGTATCTTTTTAAGATCACAAAGTTCCAAGAAAAACAAACATATCTGACTTTAATAAAAATTGATACCAGATAAAAAACTTTTGATTTAGTTAATAGATAACTTATCCCCCCCCCCCCCACACACTCATACACTTTTTCCATATTTATAATACTTAACATTTACAGAAACACTAATTATGTTATATCAACTTAATCAGTGAAGTAAATTGTCAGTGCCATATTTCTGCTTTCAATCATTGATGGAATGTGCTAATTGGACACTCTAGACTGTCAGTGAAGAAACTGTGGTCAACACGCTGGAGTGCTCATCGTTCTGTTGTAAAACCAGTTAGGAAAGGTGTGATGAATGTAAGGGTGTATGTAAAGGAACTAGGTGTGTGATGAATGTAAGGGTGTATGT
Organism: Omphiscola glabra; assembly: GCA_964017045.1. Taxonomy (NCBI): domain Eukaryota; kingdom Metazoa; phylum Mollusca; class Gastropoda; family Lymnaeidae; genus Omphiscola; species Omphiscola glabra. The sequence continues at coordinate 15,114,529 of OZ024800.1, forward strand.
AAGGGAACTAGGTGTGTGATGAGTGTAAGGGTGGATGTAATGGCAACCCTGTGTGTGATGACTGTGTGCTGGTCATTGTAGGAATCTCTATGTGACCCCCGTGAATATTAGGACACACGAGGTTTAAATTGTAAAGCACTATTTGCCATTTACCAGGGAAATGTCCAGGCATTCTGGTCTGATTTTGTCATACACCAAGTTCCCTTACATGAACCCTATTCCCTTAAGCATACACCTATTTCCCTTACAGACACCTGGTTCACTTAGGGGGCGTCCATTAATTACGTCAACAATTTTTACTCAATTTTTACCCCCTCCCCCCTTGCTAACATTCTGACCAGCCATCTCCAGTGCACAGACAGACACACATTACATAATTCTTATATTATTAAAAGCCCCAAAATTGTATCACTATACTATTTGCGCTCAATAAATTTTTAAAAATAATGTAATAAACAGTACATTTTTAAGATTAAAATTTTAATAGAGAAAACATGATTCTTGACGTCAATTAAAGTAACCTCCCTCCCCTTTGTCAACAATTGTCAAACATTTTCAAACCCCTCCCTACTATTTTGTTGACATAATTAATGGACGCCCCCTTACAGAACCCCTAGTTCCTTTACATAAACGCAGTTTTCTTGTGTGTGACAAACGTTTCCAGGAAAATGAATCTAAATTCCGTGGCCTGCTTGGTATAAATTATAAAACATTCAATAATTGAAATATTCTATGGGGCTATTTGTATTTCATATATTGACACACAACAGCAGTGGTAAAACATTAAAAAGTGTCCATTTTTTTATATTTAAATATTTTAAATAAGCTTATACTTGCTAACTCAGAGACTAACTTAAAGCCCCCAGAATAATTGAAGACCTTAGTGCTAAAAGTACTTAAGTCACAAAATGCACATTTTGAGATAATCAAGTTCAAACGTACTTTTCGTCTATAAAATATGACTATTTAATTTTTTGTCTTGTTTAATTAAGGGCCTAAAGCACATTTTGATATGTTCAAATTTCTGCAGTACACTTGGCTAAACTGGGTAAGAAAAGATCACAGTTTAGATTGATTTTGACAAAAATGTGACTTAAGTACTTTTAGCACTAAGGTCTTCAATTTTCAAACTGCCCCCCCCCCCCCCCCCCCACACACACACACGTTTCTTCGTGCGGCGTACGCTCCATGCTGAGAAACACTAGTCTACGTCCTTTTCGGGTCTTTGACATGTCGACACATAAAAACAATTTTCTAATCTATGGCTTTATTACTAAATGAGGAAGTATATTATATGTAGGCCAACCATTTACCATCAAATTTCCCAGCAGCCTTCGATATAAACTCTAGGTCTAGCATGTGAAGCAGGATCGTAAACTCAATGTCCGGGAATAGTTGATATTTATTTAAAGAGAAGACTACTTAACTATATAAGTATAAGAACTTTGACCTATTTGTCTTCTAAATTAGCCTTTAGATTGGCTCCTTTCGATTTCAATAAATATAAAAACAAAAAATAAAAACTCCATTCATTACGATCTTTTCAAGACTCAAGACTCTGTGAATATTCAGTAAGATATTTTTTACTTAACTTGTTTGAATTATTCTTTAGACTATAATATATGCTTGTCTGCAGCTTAGCTCTTGCCGCCGGTGGCCTTCTGTGACTTTTTGGGCAGCAGAACGGCCTCTGATTAAAGATCTTGGCATGAAGTGAGTTGTGATTAAAGATCTTGGCATGAAGATATGTAGTTTTGTTAGCCTTCTTGCTTGACTTTGTGTTAGATAAATGATCACAAAAAATAAATTTAAAATGAACTTGTTTTATATTTGAAATCATAAAAAATAGATAAAAGTAAAGCAGTTTAAAACTGCATATTATTATTGCACATATTTTAGGCTTAGACTTAGACTAATCTACTATTTAAATAATAACATCATTAATATAATGATAATTCCTAATTTCTTTCAATTTCGCAGCCTGATGATTAAAATTGTTTAATAAGATCTTCTTGATGCAGTGACCCTGAAATGGTCTCATTAGTTCCAACCGTACTGTTTCTGCTGGCTGTTGGGCAAGTCATTGCAATAAGACCAGGACTTCAAATGAAACTTACTAAAAAGGGACTGAACTATGGTAAGACTTGCATATTTTAGAAATATAGACTTTCAGGATTACTAACTATAGTTGAAGACATTCACTCGTCAGAAAACAATCACCCTCAAACTCCTGTCATTGCAACAGTTATTTTGTTAAATTGTCACTGTAACTATCTCAAATACTATTTTGTTAGGTTTTTAGATTAATTAATTTTTTTTATAAAATACAAAATTAACTATTTTTCCTGTGTAAAATTATCTGGAAATTTTTCATTTATGTCTTTAAAATAAAAAACCGTTAATCTTCATCAAATTATCAACAGCTTATTTTGTTTTATTATTTCAAAGGAAAAAGTAGGGCCAAATGTTTTTGTTTTATTCCTTAATACAGCAAACACTGTAGCGCAAGCTGCTTTGTCAGAGGGACTGCGGTCACTTCACATACCCGACCAGTCAGGATCTAGTGGTCACATTTCTTGGAGTTTGTCAAAGTAATGATTGTTTTTTTACATTAAAGAAAAAATAATAACTCATTTTCACTAATCATATCTTATCTTATGCCAGTAACTTTGTTGTCCTGCATTTTTTTTAAAAACTACATGATAGATGACAAGGCCTATTTTATTTTTTGGTTTTAAAAATGGTTTCAATGCTCTATAATTTGCAAATTTTTCTCTTAGTATCCAAAACAAAGGCGTGAATGTACCAACAAGCAGCATAAACTTGAACCCTGGACTAAATGGTCTCACATGGTCATTAGACAACCTTGGAATTAATTTGAAGGCAGACTGGAGAGTAAAATATAAACAAGGATGGTCAGTTGGTAGAACTTGGTTTACTCACACATTAATAAAGTCAGTCATAAAAGCAAAACTATATACACATTTATATTTCTCATGTTAAATTTCTACCCTTTATTTTATATTTTGTCTTTAAAATAAGCTATTAAAAATAAAAGATTAATGTACTTGTGTTCTTTACTATTGCCAACTTTTGTTATTTAAGGGTAAAGATATCTGATAGTGGAAGTGTGGATGTTAGTGTAGAACAAATCAGTCTATCTGTAACAATTGGAATAGGTAAGTTGTCATGAATAGTGCAAACTCTTTATCACTAAGACATCAGAAAAACACTAATTTCTTAGTCACAAAACAAACTTTGCTAATATATGATTATTCTTTCTATTGTAATAATTTGTAAAAGCATTTATAGACAACTTGATACCATCACACAATAGCAGACCTCAGCTGATTCAAAGAGGGTGACTGCCCCAGGAAGCACCTTTAGAGATTATATATATAACATTATGTAAATGCTTTGTGTGTTTTTTGGTTGAAAGGCATTTTTGGGAGTTTAGCCTAAGTGGAATTTAGTCCAGGTAGGCTACTGCCATCAAACAGATAAAGAATCTATATAGAATTAAAATCAAATCCAGATATAATTTTTTTTAAAATGGCAGATTCTTTGTCCATTAAATTGAATAGTTTACAACTACATAATTATATATTTTTTTGTATTTTTATTAATATTAAAAAAATATTTTTGATATTCTGCTCTAGGATATTTGCATGTAGGAATATTAGTACTCATCTAGTAACCATGTTTTGTATTGATTTATTTCTTCTGTAGGAGCAGACCAGGCCAGTCGGCCTTCCATCTCTACAAAGAGCTGCAGTGCAAATATTGGCCATGTCAGCATCGCTTTTCATGGTGGCACTGCATTCATCTGGAATCTTTTTAAGGGCCCTTTGGAAAACAAAGTTCGAAACATTCTTTTGGAACAGGTAAAAATAAGTGGGAAATAAGAATTGCTTCTTTTCATTCAGTGTGTGTTGAAATGGTTATTAATATCTTCATTGTTAAAATAGTGGGGTAAAAGTTGATAAGCTTCGAACAAAATATAATAACCTGTTTTTCTGGTAGAATATTTACTGTAAAAGATGTCTGCGATGATCAATTGCTGTAGTAAGAGGAATTTTTTATTGAAAATTATTTTTTAAGATCACAAGTACTTTCTGTAGGGATACTAGATCTTACTTTTGAGACATCTTAATGGATATTAGCAGTAAAGTTGGTAAGACTTTAAATATATTTCAATGGCTGCATTCAATTTGGTCAGTACAAAATACATGTCATAGAGTTAAACTCCGCCTGTTTCCTAGATGTATCCAACTGCCATTTATGCTAGCAAATAATATGAAAAAATGACAAAGACGACATCTCAGCCATTAAATGTATTCAATCTAAGATAGCTTAGAAAGATAATGGAGTTCCATTACATACATAAAAATATCACACAAGGAAAGAAGAATTTCGAAGGACACAGGGCCTGGTAAATGACTATTGCTGTTCCCAGATTTTGTTTTTAAGCCCCATTCCATTCCTGTCACAATAACATACAGCTAAAACCACCATTAGCTGGATGCAATCCAAGAGACTGAGGCAGCAAGTAAGGTGTGAAGTAAGGTGTAAGACAGTGTGAAGGGAAAATTACCTTGAAAAATCTGGAAACCAGCTTTAGAGAATGTAATTTAGGTTGCTGACAGGGACATTGGGAAATTAATTGTTGCCAGATGCACTACTCAATTTACTATTATACATTATTTTTTAATAAATCTTTGCACCAGAAGAGTGATGAAAAGGTGTTTTTTCCCTTCTGTAAACTATTAAAAATATGTGCTTAACCTGCTCCTTCATTAAAGTGCTACATAAATATAGCACTGGAAAAAAACTTCTCTTCTTTTTAGTCATTCTCACTCCCAATGGAGCATAGGCCACCCACAATACTCTTCCATCTGTCCCTGTCCTATCACTACTAGGATAGCCCAGCTTTACTTCATTCTCTTAACTCCTGTCTCTACTCCTAGCTTCCATGTGGCTATTGGTCTTTCCTCTTTTCCTGGTACCTTGAGGATTCCAGTTCAAGGCCTGTCTTGTGATGTTAGTGTTTAGTTTCCTTAATGTGTGCCCTATCCATCTCCATTTTAACATTTTTATCTCCATTTTTACTGGAACATTTGATGTTCTCTCACAAAGGACAGTGTTAAAAATTTTGTCAAACCATTCGGAAAAAAACTACCTTTAAATAAAACAGTTACTTTATTTAAAAGTTCTCCTTGTGATTAAGTTTGGTTAACTGACTTTCATAAATATCATGCCACTATAGTGTGAAATAGTGTATGTTTATGCACAGATCTGCACAGTTGTAACAAACAAAATCAATGTAGATGGTGAAGCTGCACTAGCTAAAATGAAAGGTAGGTTAAGTACTTTACCTCAAACTATAGAAATTTCCTAACATTATGTACATTTTTTAAAAATTGTAAACATGTAAACAGATGGCAGAAAGTCAACAGCAAGAAGTCCATGTCATCAGATTTAAAAACATGAAGTTCCTTCTCTAATTAAAAATGTCATCTTATTTAAATCACAATTCTTTTTTTTTTTTAAAAGAGTTTTTTTTTTTGCCCATCTTTAAAAAATGCACTATTTTTAAAAATAAGTTATATATTTAAAAAAAAAGGTTTGAATGTGATCATTAAATTTACAAATCTTTTAGTGAGTGTTGAAATTGACCACCGCTTCCTGTTAGACTATGGCCTGCTTGAACCAGTAACTTTCACAGCTGACTATCTACAGAGTCTTCACAGGGTAACTTTTTAAAATGTTATATTAACATGTATGGCATTTATTTTGCTGAAGTTTATAATTATTATCCAAACAACTGTTATTAAGTTTTTTAATTATCATTTTGACCAATAAAGTAGGAAATTTTTCAAAGGGGAAGAAAAACATATTTAGTAGGCTTTAGTCAACTACAGTGAAATTTTTTTTAAAAAAATGTTATCTAACCCTATTATCTTCTTTTGGCAATTTAAGTAGAACATGCAAAGCAACCATTTTGTCAAAATGAAAAATAAACACTAAAGATTGCATTTCAAATTTGCCAATGGCTAATTACCATCTTATACTTCTTCATCGTGAGGACTTATATTGGTATTTAAATTACTTTATTTTCCAATCAGGGTGAGGTGTACTGGAAGGATGACAAGAGAGAAAGTCCATACTCACCTGATCCGATTCCTGCTTCGAGTGATGTCAGCAACATGCTCTATTTGTGGCTAACAGAATACACAGCCAATACATTTGCTTACACAGCCCAACAACATGGTTTCCTTAGATATAACCTAACCCAGAAGGATGTACGTTTGTTGTCTTTTCTCTCTCATCCTGTTATTTAAGCTTTATAAGTCCATTAAACATTCGTTGCTGATTTATTTCACAAGATGTATTTTTTGATTGTGTACATTTTGTTGCATCATACTTTCAGCTTCCACCGGGCACCCTCAACACATCATGCAGCCTGCCTAAATGCATCGGTTTTCTCATTCCACAAGTAAGTAGCCTACTTATAAAAATGGAACATGGGCATATTGTTGGCACATCCTATGGTTTAAACATTTTAAGTTGACACATTTTGTAATGAACAAACATCAAAAATAAAACTTGCATAAAATATTGTTTATTAAGAGTTTAAACTTAAACTTATAGCATTCAGATTTTTAATTTTTTTTAGCTCACTTTAATGGAGACAAACAATACAGAATTTGTATAAACAGCCTGTTACAAAGTTTAAAATATTGGAGCCTTTCAAAAAAACTGAATGACAATTTAACCCCATTGATAACAGTTTGTTTTTCCCCCAAAGAGGCTGAGCTGCAACCAAGGATGAAAAATTTTATGCAGGGATAATAAACCAACTGAGACAAAATTAGTCTTCTTTATTCCAAAAAGCAAAAAAATCATTAACAATAGAAATTAGTTTTCTCTTCGTTACAACCGCAAAAAAAAAAATGAAATCAAAATTGTTACATTTTCCAGCTTCGGAATCTTTTCCCAAATTCAAGTGTGGAGATCAGGATTAATTCCAGCCAGACACCTCAATTTACAGTGGCCACTAGTGGACTGTCCCTTATGTTGTTTGCTGATTTGACCTTATATGCGCACACACCCAATGGTAGCACTCCATACCTGCTTACACTTAACATGGTAAAACTTCACTAACTTTCAGTCTGATGCTAAACAAAATTTAAAAAAAGGTTGACTGTCTGTCCAGGATCAAATTAAGTATATAATTATAAGTAACATAGAAAAAGGAAGAAGTGGTTCCCCCAAAAATTCCGTTTAGATTTATAACCTTATTCTGGAGACAAACAGGGTACATTTTTTAAGATACACTGCCTTATATCAATATAAGCTTTGCTATTGACAATTGAGATTGAGTCCAATATATACAAAAATAAGTTGAGAGTAATTATATAATGTTGCAGGGAATATCTCATTTGACAATATTTCATTCAACAAATTATCATTTGATCTAATTCATCAATATTTAATTCAAAAATTTTGCTTTCAAAATCTCAATCCTGGCATAAATGCTGAGACTACTTAAAATTTTTCCTACTAATTACAAGTGGCTTAAAAGTTTTGTTACTTTTACATGTATATAGCAGAGAGTAAAATTTTAAACACAAGCAATGAAAATGTCCCTAATCTAGCATAAAACTTGATAAAACTTTATTGCCAGGCCGAATTTTTTGTTATAATACAGCTGCTATGTGTCTATAAATTTTGAAACTGAAACAATAATTAAACATATTCTAATTCTATTTTCAGAGTCTGTCTTTGACTGGCCAGATATCAGTTGCCAATGAAAAAGTGGTTGGAAATATAACCGATTATAGGTCAGACATAGGTCTCAGTTAAGATTGAAAATCTTTGACATATCTTTTGATACAAGAAAATACTAGCTATAACTTTAAAAAAAAATATTAATTTGATTTTTTTTATGCGTAACTCACATTGTTGTGGAAAATCAATCTTTTAAAAAATAAGTTAAATCATGAAATTTAATTATTTCTTTGAAGAATCTCAGACTCAGAGACATGGCAATGTGAATCCTTTGTGTTCATAAAAAAATATGCCAGCATCACAAGTTCTGACAAACTTAAGACATTTTCCTTATAGTTTCGTCTTTTACTCCCTCTTAGACACTGTAAATGATAAGTTTATATATGTTTTATACTTGCAGCATTAAAATTGGTGTCATTAAGTCGGCCATTGGCGATGTTTCTGTAAGTATTGGCTTACTGTTTCTATATGCATATTTTCTTTAATTATTTTTAAGCACCGGCATCATTAAACATGTTGGTTGGAGAAAGTTTAGTTTGTAAAAGAATACATTTTTATCAATGCAAATTAAAATTAAAAACAATAAATGTTTCTTTATTGATTTTTAAAAGGGCACAGCACTTACTTCTGTTCTGAACATGGCTCTCAGGATGTTTGTGATTCCAAAATTCAATGGTAAGAAAGCCTTGACTTCAACAGTGTAAATGCAAGTTGGTGGTAACTCATTTTTTAGTACTAAATATTAATCAACGGGTGTTGTACTTGCATTTGTATACCAACTGAACAACAGATTCAGAGAGGCACATTATACTTGGCTGGAACCAAGTAAAACATACTTTTTTAATGCACCAATTCAGCTCATCATTAATTTGTGTGGTAACAGCAGTCCTGTTTAGTTAAAACTTTGATAATTTGAAAAAAATCTTTCATTTTTTAGAAATGGCCAAAGCAGGTTTTGAGTTGCCTCTGTCTGGTGACATCAAGCTGACAAACTCTAAACTAACTTTATTGAATGTAAGTAAATAAAAATATCTTCAACTCAAAGTAGTGCTGTTCAAAGTTTAGTTTGACTTTAAATAATTATTTAGACAGTTTTTGTCTATAAAGCTTGATCAAATTTATGTATGTGTTATTTTATGATTAAGGATAACAAATGTAATTCTTAATATAAAACATGCAGTTTATAATGCTTTTCAAATTTAAAAAGTACTAAAATTTAAAGTTTTTCTTTCTTATCAATTCTTAAAGTTTCCTTATTTTCAAAATACGATATTCTTTTAAGGATCTTGATATCAAGAAATCTAACATCATGGCTTTAAAATAGATATTGTAACAAATATGGCTAATCTCAGTTGGCGTCAGCTAATGTTTATAAACCTATTGAAAGAAATTTTCTCTGAATGAAAACTGGCTGTCACTGGTAATAATATCGATTTATGTCTCACAGAATGTTCTCTTGATTTCCACCGACCTACAGTATAAAACTTTGGATGAAGACTCACTGAAGTTCATCCCAGAAATTCAAGTATCATAAATATAAATGTCACAGCAACTAGACATGCTGGTACTATTGATTGACGTACAACACAATAAAATCTAATTTAGCTGTGGGGAAAAAATGCTTTATCCATTAGTGAAAATTTCAATTAATTTTTTTTTTTAAATTTGTAACTTCAAAAATTGTACTTTCTAAAAAAAAAATGTTTTGGATTGGCCTATATGGGATATGTAATGAAATCAGGCAAGACCATCAAATTTTATATACCCTTGTGTAGTACAAATACCTTGCTTGAATGTGCCCTTACTTTTTTGTATGAGTTATTTCCTCTTTTATGTTATAACTGGAATATATGACCTGATGTTACTGTGATAATAATGGCAGGGATTTTGTGATATTTTCTACCTGCTGTTGAAAAAAATCATCAGAATTCCTTTTTTTTTTAAAAAAAAGAGTATATATTTAATGATGTTTATGTTGGAAAATGACAAAATACTGAATGTTGATTACCATTGTTTTGCACACCACATCGTTGAGTAGTGAATTTGCGTTTTACTGCTGTCTTGTCCTGCTCCATGTTATTGGTGCTCCATGTTGTTCTCATGAAATAAAACATATTAACCAACCTTGATGGTTGCCTATGCTTGTTTGATTATCTTTCTTGTGAAATAACTTATCAATTTGATATTTTCAACAGTTTGCATTTCTAACATCATTTAGTTTGGAGAAATATTTATCTTCTATGTAATACCCGCTTAGCCTACCCTTGTTTGCGCCCCTCAACAACATTTCTTTCTCTAAAAATTGTAAAACATGACCTTAAATTGACAACAAAAAATCTATATAAGATAAGATAAGTTAAGATAAGATTCTTTTATTGATGCAAACAAATGGAAATGTTTTTTGATTGCATTGTACATTTTCAGCACATAAATAAAACAATTTGAACACAAGATATTTATATTAAATTATTTCAAAGGTGAAATAAAAAGAGCCATTCAGTGAATTCTCTTAGCCATATCAGGGACTTATTAGTTCTTATTAAGATTTGTGACTTCAGGGGGGAGCACATTGGTAAATTCGTACAGATCAGGGAATTATTAGTTCTCATTAAGATTTGTGACTTCAGCGGGAGCACACTGGTAAATTCGTACAGATCAGGGAATTATTAGTTCTCATTAAGATTTGTGACTTCAGCGGGAGCACACTGGTAAATTCGTACATATTTCACCCGTAACATCATTCTTCAAATAGTTCTTCAAGTTTGTGTTATATTCCTAGATTTCTTGATTAGTTGGTTATTTGGTGTTTAATATCAGATGATGAATTCTCACACAAACAGGTAATATTGTAATTAAGTAGGCTTCCAATTGTTGCACTGTACCATTTAATACCATTATTATTTTATACCATACCATTTTAAATATATTTTATATTCACGGAATTTGATATATTGATATCTTCTTAATAAATTTAACCAAACTTTTGCCTTGTTTTTTCTTTACTATATTTTCGGAACATCGTAAAACAAAGAATTCTTTTATCTGGAGAATAATCTCTTTACTTTATTCACATCTGTAACAGCCTTGAGAGTTTTTAAATTTAAAAAAAAAATTAATCGCATAAATTATAATATATACACCCATTTTACCTCTCGCAAAGTAAAAATAAAAATATATTTTTCATTTTTTGAAAGAAAATCTTAACCCATCTTTGTTCACACCCATGAAATTTAAAAGGAAAAAATATGGCTCAATTTTTAAGATTCAATTTTCGCATGTGTAAAATGATTGGGTTGTGATATTTTTATGTGAGGTAAGGGTGTACTTATGTACATGTACACACGTTTTTTCAAAGCCATTGAAATATATTTTCTTAATTGGTAAACAAATATTTATTTGTAAAAAGATAATGTAACATCTCTTTTTCACGATTGTAATGTCATTGGATTTAAAGATCTTGTCATCTACGTAAATATGTAGACATCCTAACCCTACCCCCGATATATGTACCTAATAAGTTTAATTATGTATCAAATTCATTCCTCTATTCTGATGGATATCTTATGCTGCCTGTGGAAAAATGAAAGTATTAAATCGCCCCCCACCCAGTTTTTAATAAAAAAAAATTAATACAATCATCCACAGCTGTTTTTGGACCGGTAGACCATTCATTTTTGTTCGGCACACTCAGGGAACCCCCTGCACACATGCTTTGGAGTCCCCCGAGTGAGAAGGTCGGCCGTAATTTACCTAGTGAGTTTTGAGCTAGTGATTTAATCGATCGTTTTACTTTAATACATTTTATTAATACGACTTAAAATTTAGTTTTAATTCACCATGTTATCTCACGCTAAACAATAAGACGGCAGACCATACTGTATCAATCAATGTATTTTAAAAAAAAATTAATTGTGTTATTTATTTTAATTGAAATAATCCTTTGCCCACGTCGGCCCTAGCTTAAACATCTCGCGCCTGCAATGGTGAGGACAAACGATTTTATCCATACATTTTGTGTTTATGTGCAGGCGCATGCCTTCTTCAATGCATCGATCTGAATTCGTTGTTGTTGGAAAGGGACATGTCAGCTTATGACTATTAAGAAATTTTGCTCGCTAGTTTTTCTTACATCATTTCACAAATAGCATGTTTGCCGTATTGTTAAATAGAACCGCACTTTGGCAGCTGGATTTGAGGATAATGTCCGTGGTCTGATTTGGACGAGTCCGCCCAGCGCGATACACCCGCTTACCAAATAACCGTGAGCCTGCATCACATAGAACTGCGAGTTTCTAGGATTATAAACTCAAAATACATCTGGGAAGTCCATTCCCCACCATACAGGTGAGAAGTGCATTCCGTAAAATACAGCTGGGAAGTCCATTCCACACCATACAGGTGAGAAGTGCATTCCGTAAAATACAGCTGGGAAGTCCATTCAACAAAATACAGCTGGGAAGTCCATTCCTTAACATGCAGCTTAGAAGTCCATTCCACAACATACAGCTGTGAAGTCCATTCCACAAAATACAGCTGGGAAGTCCATTCCACAAAATACAGCTGGGAAGTCCATTCCTTAACATGCAGCTTAGAAGTCCATTCCACAACATACAGCTGTGAAGTCCATTCCACAACATACAGCTGTGAAGTCCATTCCACAACATACAGCTGTGAAGTCCATTCCGCAACATACAGCTGGGAAGTCAATTCCACAACATACAGCTGGGAAGTCGATTCCACAACATACAGCTTGGAAGTCGATTCCACAACATACAGCTGGGAAGTCGATTCCACAACATACAGCTGGGAAGTCGATTCCACACCATACTGCTGAGAAGTTCATACCACAACATACAGCTGGGATAACCTGATAACCCTGATAACTTTATTTTGTTTTACTCTATAGCATAGTGCGTTCAAAAAGAAATTTGACGAAAATTTTAACGTGTGAACTGAAAAAAAGAGTCGACCACGTTCGATCAAATTTCCGTCGATCAATAATCCGTCGACGAAATTTCTTTCAAAGAATCTCCGGCAACTGTTGGGTAGAGGGAGAGAGAGAGAGAGTGAGAGAGAGAGAGGTGGAGAGAGGGAGAGAGAGAGGGAGAGAGAAAGAGAGGGAGGGAGAGAAAGAGGAGAGAGGGGGAGAGAGAGAGAGAGTGAGGGAGAGAGAGAGCATTTTGAGGAAACTTGCACTGGGTGGTATTAATTAATTAGTCAAAATTCGTCGCTGTCGGCATGCACAACAATAACATTATGGTGATGCCAGCATACAATCTGCTTAAGCTTTATAGCAGTCACACAACCTTATAATTTGTTAGTATACTTTTCAATACTTGACCTCAAACTTCTAAAACGGTCTTCGTCGTGTTCAGAGCCGTCGCGTGACTTTTCGAAGCCCACTGCCACTTTTCGGTTTCGGGTCCCTTGAAAATTTATAGTTTTTTTATGCGTTCGTGGTTAACGTTAGGGCAAATAAAATTTAAAAAGCATTCAATTAGAAGTCAAACATTTTCAAATTATAGAATAGTTCACTCAGATAGGGACGTGGCGCTCTTTGTGGGCTCGTGAAAGTTTCCATTAATTTAGTGTAATCACGTTCAGCGCTTAGATCACGTTCAGACTGATATCAACGATAATCCACAAAGCCTGTACTGCACCGTGGTTGAGGGTGAATAGGATTTGATGATCTTCATCTCTAAAGAAAACTGCGCTCGCAACACGGTCAGGCATTGATGTATTGCTTCATAAAGTGACCGTCACAGACGTACTTGCGAAGAGTGCTTGGGTGGGTGGTGGGGGCGCCATGATTATTTCTGAATTTAATTGATACATTTTTCTACACTCAGATAAATAATCAAATCTATTTTTTTTAAATGGGATTTGTTCGTTTAATTTTGGGACACTTGATGTTGGATCCCGAGCTGAGTGCCCTTTTTGCACCCACTTCGCATGACCCGGCCTGTATCCTTTTGTTTTAAGTTAAGCTAATGTATTTAACGTTGATAAAGGGAACCTCTGATTTCAAAGGTCCAAGCAGCACACTACCATCTGAGTTGTAGAGATTATTGAACGGAGTCTAGAATTAAATTGTAATTACATTAACATTTGTCACCATAAAAGGCTGCATTTAAATGTCATCTTTAAGAAAGTCAGCTTTTTAAAAAAAGTTTGAACTTTCGACAGTTTGAACTTCCCACAGTTTGAACTTCCCACAGTTTGAACTTCCCACAGTTTGAACTTCCCACAGTTTGAACTTCCCACAGTTTGAACTTCCCACAGTATGAACTTCCCACAGTTTGAACTTCCCACAGTTTGAAATTTCCAGTATTACAAATTTTAAACTATTCTAATCTACTTAAGAAAATGTGATTTATGTAGGATTTAAACAAAATTTCCAGTATTACAAAGTTTAAACTATTCTAATCTACTTAAGAAAATGTGATTTACGTAGGATTTAAACAAAATTTCCAGTATTACAAATTTTAAAGTATTCGAATCTACTTAAGAAAATCGGCAAGTATCGAGCAGAAGCTCACAAAGTCTTCCCCATCGCACCCCCGACACCCCCAACTGGCATTAAACCACTCCCCCAGTGGTCTTCTAGTCCAGCCAGGCCGCGAAGCGGCACGCCGGGGGCTTTCCGTCCCTGAGACAGCCTCACCCACCCTTCCACTCGATTGACTAAGCGAGTGAGGCGGCATCAGAGAAGGAACGACTGGCCGGTCGGGGTTCTGCTTTAGCAAATTTTAAATTATTTTATGAAAAAAAAAAAGTCGTAATTTTTTTTTCCCCACATCATATCTTCGGGCTCCTTAACAATACGAGGCTGCCTGCAGCCATATGAACTTCAGGCCCCAAGGTGATGGCTCTGGTCGTGGGTTTATTTAAGTGCTATAAAAATGAGTAAGATAAAAAAAAGGTCATTTATAATGTGTTGCTTTTCTGGTTAATCCAGTTACCCAGCTTTATGAATGAATAGAACAAGATATTTTTAGAGCTGAAACTGAAATTATTAAAAGGAAGTTAAAAAGACGTTTCAACTAGATGCCTTCTTCAACTGACAAAACAAAATAAGAAACACTAGATAATTAGAACTTTAAAAACAACAACAACAACAAAAAAACCGTTCGTGTTAGATCAAAAAAAAGTCATAGTAGTTCTACATTTAGAAATGGATGTAGCTTTACTATGTTCATTTTATAAAAGACAATTATTTGCTTATATTAAAATTTTATCGAGCTTGTTAACTTTCTGTCCTGAGCTATATAACCCACCATGTCATCTAACGCCACCCCCCGTCTTCTGCAATCCAGCTCTGTCGGACCAGTGTTAATATGACCTACATTTGGGTCAAGGTGAAATAACCACACAAAAAAAAAAACAACATTTATGCATTAAGCAATGCTCCGGAGTCTGGCCGAACATTGGAAACTTACCATGGGAGATTATGTAAATGGACTTATGCCTCTTTCAGCAGCATTCCATGACATTTTCATGTAATTAGAAATATCACCCTGTCCTTAACGTCCACTCTTGATAATGTCACCAAGTTTGTTGTTGCGAAATACCAAAGTACTTCATAACTCTGTCTCAGATCGGCGTTTAACCAGTACAGATTCAGCATCAGTGGATTACAAGGGGGCTCACATTGTTCAAAATCATTCAAAATCGAAAAGCATCTCCAACAAGATTTTTATTTGATTTAATCCATTGATGCCGCCTTTTTAAATCCTCCAAATTACCTTCGCTTTTGTGTGCATGTTTAGGGCATAATCTTCGGATGGTTAATCGACCCACTCCCATTCATCCTATCGAGCTGAAACTTGGCCAATAGACTCGTTGCTGATGATAAAACATCATTTCAAATGTTCAGCCCAAGCCCCCAAAATCAGTTGCGTATTTTTTTTCAAAGGGAAGATGAAGGAAATATGACGACACTGGTTTCATGAAATAAAATTCCTGACAACTGCGCTAAATGAGATTCTTTTTGGTGCATATTTTTTTTCAGAAATAGTTGGTGAAAAATATGCGGTGTAAAAGTGGGTGGGACATTTTGAATATCAATATAAAATAATTAAAAAATGCCTACAAAAGATTTTCACGACAAACTTTCTTATTAAGGGTTATTTATTTATGTTGACTTCATATAGTGAAATTAATTCCATTTCTAGACTTTCTACCGTGGCGGTCGGCTTTAAGTGTGTATTGGGGGGGGGGGGGGTTTGAGGGAGAGGGTTGACAAGGTATTAGTTCATTTAAGCGTTAAGCACGGATGTAGTAAGACTGGGGGTGGGGGTGGGGGTGTAGGGGGTGTAGGGGGTGTAGGGGGGCACGTGCCTCTTTCAGAACTGATTAGGTTTGAGACAATTTTTGGTTCATTTCATGTAATGATATAAATCATAATAATACACTGTACATGGCTTATGTTTGATGTGTATTCAAGCACGACCCCCCCCCCAAACCCTCTCTACCCCTAGACCTATACAGTGAGATGGGTTTCGATTGAGTTAAATTAATAGTCACATTGGTTTCGTTAGACAAGTGGTTTTTAACCGATGTGTCGTCAGATGTCACAAGTGTGTCGTGGTATTTTGTATGAATATATTAAAAGTGAAAAAGGGGGGGGGGGAGTAATTTGTAGGAATATCGCTGCGATTAAAATGTACAGGTGTCACTAAATAACACTCTAAATAACACTCTAAATTACACTCTAAATAACACTCTAAATAACACTCTAAATAACACTCTAAATAACACTCTAAATAACACTCTAAATAACACTCTAAATAACACTCTAAATAACACTCTAAATAACACTCTAAATAACACTCTAAATAACACTCTAAATAACACTCTAAATAACACTCTAAATAACACTCTAAATAACACTCTAAATAACACTCTAAATAACACTCTAAATTAAACGCTAAATTACACTCTAAATAACACTCTAAATAACACTCTAAATAACACTCTAAATTACACTCTAAATAACACTCTAAATAACACTCTATATAACACATATCAATATATGTTTGGAGACTTGAAATGAATGTAAAGTTTAGCAAAACATTTCCGAAAAGCAAGAGTCTATACCCTTAGAGATATAGTTTTAAGATTATTTATACACAAAACAATTGCAATATATCTGCCTATATTTGTGAAGTTATGCCAGGGGTAATGCACAGAGAAAGATGAGGATGAGAACCATTGCGTGTCATTTGCCAATTCCTGTAGTAAAATTACTCTCGGTACCGTCACAAACAATTCCTGCCAAATTGGTCCACCGGTGTTATGTAATTGGATCTTAATAAACCCTGTGCTATTGTCTCACTATGTAAGCCAGGTTTCCCGCACGTTGTGGGTCATATAAATGTATCTTTCATTTAGATAATGCGCCCCCAGATTGTTGTGACGCAGAATCCTTGAACAAAGCCACAAACAAGCAAAAGAAAACAAACAAACAAAACAACAGCAACAACAACACACACATAATTTGTTGAAGCGTTTGAAGAAAGATCTTTGCGAAGGTGAGTAGAGATTTTTTTGAAGGTGAGTAGAGCTTTTTTTGAAGGTGAGTAGAATTTTTGTTTGAAGGTGTACATTGTGTAGGCAGGGAGCTGGTGGGAGAGGGCGCTTCGCCCAGTTGGCAATTTTTATTTATATGGAGGGGCGCCATTTTTGGCCATATGCCGAGTTTTATCCTGGACTACGTGCTGAAAACAATACCCCCCCCCTTCCCCGGGCGGCACTTGCCCTACCTACTCCACTGGGCATATTAATTCTAAAATAAATTTTGTATTAAAAATATTGGCCGCTTGCAAACTATAGAAATATAAAAAATATGTAGGGCTTATATATTTTTTGGGGTAATAGTTTTCGAACAAATAAATAGGTCTACACAAGTAATTCTGTCTGTGTCACTATTTGTACCAAACGTGTGAGTGAAGTACACTGACTAACATTATTAGTGCTCCCACTACTCCGACAGCTCTTAAAGGTCATATGTGTAGTCCAAACTCATAGTTAGAATGGTAGGCCTACTTGGTAGTTGAAAGTAATTGTGAGTTAAATATGGCTATTGTACTCCGGCTATACTGGCGACACAAGTTTTTGATCCGACTATAATAACTAAACTAACTATACTAACTAAACTAACTATACTAGCTTTAATTACTATACCAACTAAACTAACTATAATAACTATACCAACTAAACTAACTATAATAACTATACCAACCAAACTAACTATAATAATTATACCAACTAAACTAACTATACCAACTAAACTAACTATACCAACTAAACTAACTATAATAATTATACTAACTAAACTAACTATACCAACTAAACTAACTATACTAACTAAACTAACTATACTAACTTTACTAACTATAATAACTATACCAACTAAACTAACTATAATAACTATACCAACTAAACTAACTATAATAACTATACCAACTAAACTAACTATAATAACTATACCAACTAAACTAACTATAATAACTATACCAACTAAACTAACTATAATAACTATACCAACTAAACTAACTATCATAACTATACCAACTAAACTAACTATAATAACTATACCAACTAAACTAACTATCATAACTATACCAACTAAACTAACTATAATAACTATACCAACTAAACTAACTATCATAACTATACCAACTAAACTAACTATAATAACTATACCAACTAAACTAACTATAATAATCGAAAAGTAATGTAAAATGGCTTTTAAAGAAGAGCATCACGAGACTTCTTCCCTGCCACTTTTTGGTTTTGTGGCGTCACCCCCCCCCCCACACACACACTCCGCCACCCCCTACTGAGCAATTCAATTGTTTTAACATTTTTATATCATTTGTTATCACGAGTAAATATCCAAACTTTCAAAGCTTAAAATTATCGAAATAGGGAAACCAATGAAATATCTCTAGGCCCATATATATCAAGATCTAAATCTAGATATCATTGGATTCTACACATTGAATTGTTCCCAATATAGACAGCCAACGATTATAAGCCGCATACTTACTACCAGTTGTTCACATATTCACATATAGTGATATAGCGGTATTTTTACTTATTTATTTTGTTGCAGCATTTCTTGTTTTTAAAGACTTACATTATGGGAAAAGTGAGGCCTTTGAATCTAGTGAACAATTTCAGTAACCCCCCCCCCCCCCTTTCTTTAGGTCGGTAGCCATTGGTACTCTCGACCTCTACCCACTCACCTTTTATTTAACCGATAAAAATGACAGTATCGGCACCTTGTCTGCTTTAAACAGATAACAACATTGGATATTAGTAATTAAAATTATTTTCTTGAACTGACGAAGCCTACCCCGCCACAATTTTATAATTACTTTAAAACCAACCAATTAATGAAACTATACCGGAAGCCTCAAAGAAGAGCTACGAAGCCTTGTGGCCAAATCCAGGCTATACTGGAAGCCTCAAAGAAGAGCTATAAAGCCTTGTAGCCAAACCCAGACTATACCGGAAGCCTCAAAGAAGAGCTATAAAGCCTTATGGCCTAACCCAGGCTATACTGGAAGCCTCAAAGAAGAGCTATGGTGCCTTGTGGGCAAACCCAGACTATACTGGAAGCCCCAAAGAAGAGCTATAAAGCCTTGTGGCCAAACCCAGACTATACTGGAAGCCTCAAAGCCGAAGACGCGAGCTAGAGGCAGACACGCAAAATATGGGATACACCTGGAAACAACTAGAAAGGAAAGCACATGATCGTGGTGAATGGAGAATTCTTGTGGACGGCCTATGCCCCAGACGGGGTAAAAATAAATGGCATAAGAGAAGAGATAATAGTTTAATGGGAATGATCAAGGCAACGTACACATAGTTTGGCCTGGATCAGTGGTTCTCAAAGCTCGTAGTAATTGCAGATTGGCTGATTCATTTCTTTTCATGTTGTATCCATAACTTAATTTAATTTGTAAAAATGTTGCCTAATAAATATCATTATTTTCAAGGCTTGGATAGTGTTTTATCCCGTTTAATGCTGAATTAATTATTATTATTATTATTATTAAATTAACATTAATTAAAAGTTCATTCATATGTTGCTTTCTTACATTTTATCGTGATATCTTCATTAAAGGTCGTAAGTAATATTATCCTGAATAATATTTATTAAGGGTAAGACTGTGGGTGCTAGAGATCATTTATGAACCACTGGTCTAGATCGCGAAGTAACGATAAATTCTTCATTATTTTTATTTTCTTAATAGTTTTCCTCCGTCCTATTTTCTCTCGGCCCGCACACGTTTTTTTCATAATGTATTATGACCCACCTTACCTTTTGAGTTGTGCAGGTCTAGATACATTAATTCACATCTCGGCCTATATCAATGTTTGTAATTTTATTACAATCAGATTGATTATATCATGTTGCAAACACGTTTCCGGTCTAGTATAAACATTGCAAAGACTCGCAGCTTCCCAGGGACTGACATTGCAAGTGACCACGATCTAGTCATGATGACCTTTAGGCTGCACTTAAAGAGGGTAAATAAAAAAGGATATACCAGAATCAAATTCGATCTTGAAAAGCTGAAGGATCCTAAAATAGCAGAAGCCTTCCAAGCAATGATAGAAGGAAATTTGCAGCGCTTAACATTATAGATGCCGACGGTTCAGACATGGACACAATGATTGATAACTTCAACACAGCTGTGACGGACACAGCCCATGACATCCTTGGTAAACATCGACCAACACAAAAACCATGGGTGACAGCTGACATCCTCGATCTGTGTGACAAACGGAGGCAGTTAAAGAAAACAAAAATGGTGGATACAGAGGGGGCCAATAAATATAGAAAAATTAACCAAACCATCAAAAAGGGTATGAGAGGGGCAAAGAAGAACTGGATTGAAGAGCAATGCTACGACATTGAAAATTGCTTGAAGAAAAACAATAGCAAAAAGGCATACCAGTTGGTGAAAGAACTAACCACTGCAAAACAAGGGCGTAGTACTACCATACAAGATAAAAATGGCAAATGTTTGACAGAGGAAAATGATATCCTGAAAAGATGGACTGAATACTGCTCAGAGCTGTATAATGAAAATATAAAGATAGACCCCGAGATCCTTAATGTCCCCCCAGCAACGGACAATGAAAGCTTCCCCATTCTCCGCGCAGAAGTAGAAGCAGCAGTCCAAGCACTCCAAATAGGAAAGGCCGCAGGAGTAGATAATATCCCTGCCGAGTTAATGAAACAGGGAGAAGAAACAATGATAAATGCCCTAACCAATATTTGTAACAAAATATGGCTAACAGGGGAATGGCCCAAATCATGGACCCAATCTCACCCTCCCCAAGAAAGGTAACCTACAGCTATGCCAAAACTATCGCACCATTAGCCTAATAAGCCACCAAGCAAGGTCATGCTCAAGGTCATACTGAACAGACTAAGACCATATGCCGACAGAATCATTGCTGAAGAACAGGCGGGCTTTAGGCAAGGCCGTGGCACTACTGAGCAGATCCTAAACCTCCGGATAATATGTGAGAAATATGCTCAACACCAACAAAACCTATACCACGTCTTTGTGGATTTCAAGAAGGCATTCGACAGGGTTTGGCATGCTGCTTTATGGGCCACCATGAGGCACTACAACATCAACACAAACTTAACCAGAATGATAAGAAGCCTCTATGATAAGGCCACCAGTGCAGTCTTCTTCAACAATAACATCGGAGAATGGTTCAAGACCACGGTTGGAGTACGACAAGGCTGCTTGCTCTCCCCCACCCTGTTCAACACCTTCTTAGAGAGAATTATGTCAGATGCACTAGAAACGCATGTAGGGACAGTCAGCATTGATGGCAGAACGATCACCAATCTACGTTTTGCGGATGACATAGACGGACTTGCGGGAAGCGAGGAAGAGCTAGCCAACCTAGTAAAGAGTCTCGACAAGACTTCATTGTCCTTTGGCATGCAAATCAGTGCAGAAAAGACAAAAATGATGACGAATGGCACTAATGGCATCACCACTGAAATGAAGGTCGGGGAGGAAAGATTAGAGACAGTTGGCAGCTTCAAATACCTCGGAGCAATAGTTTTGGAACAAGGCTCCAGGCCCGAATTAATTGCCAGGATTGCGCAGACCACGACAGCACTAAAGAGGCTCAAGAAAATATGGAACGACAAAAATATAGCCCCCAGCACCAAAATCAGGCTGATGCGCTCATTAATTCTCTCCATTTTCTTCTATGCCTGTGAGTCCTGGACATTAACAGCAGAACTTGAAAGGAAAATAAAGGCGATGGAGATGAGATGTTACAGAGGCATTCTTGGCATCTGCTATAGAGACCACATCACCAATGAGCAAATAAAAGAAAGGATTCGTCAGGCAATTGGGCAATACGATGACCTCTTGACGTCTGTTAAAAAGTGCAAACTTGAGTGGTATGGCCACGTGACCAGAAAACAAGGGCTCGCCAAAGAGATCTTGCAGGGCACTACTAGAGGAGGGAGAAAAAGAGGAAGACAAAGAAAAAGATGGGACGATAATATCAAAGAATGGACGGGATTACAACTAGGCGATGCTATGCGTAGGGCAGAAGACCGAGAGGAATGGAGAAGAATAGTGTACATGTCATCTGTGGCGCCCCAACGGTCGAAGGACTACGGGACCTGATGATGATGATGATGATGAATTTTATTTGAGACTCCATCCCAGCCAGAATATGTGTCATTATTGTACACGATAAAAATGATTGGGGAAGCTGCTACTAAAATGATATTTGAAATAAAAAGTTTTGAAATTCATTTTACGGGTAAAAACTTATTTTTTTATGAAATAAATTTAAAAAAAAAAAAACGAAAGGAAATAGCTAATAAATTTATTTATAAGGGGAAACAACTAAAGCTATTTTAAAATCTTGATATGGATATGTTTCAAGGATTGTTTTAGATTTGGTTATTTAAAAAAATATTTGTGTGTGTAGCAAATAAGGGTAAATATAAAGCACACATTAAACCTCAAAGGACGTTTGTTAAAACAGCATTTCATATCTATTTTATGCTGTATTAATAAAACTAAGATTACACTGTTTACAAAAAGAAAAATGATTATTTTAAACGACTCAATCTTAATTAGCGCTTTCCAATGTTGCAAATTTAAGTGTAGGAAGTTAAAACGCTGATTAGACCTCTCATCTATGAGTAACACCCCCTTCCCCTTTCCTTAATCATTAAACTGCCGTGTAAGTGTATTATAATTGTACTAGATATAGATTTAAAATATTTGTCAACATTTTATTTCATTGGTTTTGCAACTCGTGTGTACAATGCTTATTTGTAAAAAAAACTGATTGCATTTGATGTGGGTTACACATGTGTGTGTTGTCAAGGCATATTGTCATCGATGTACACATGTGTGTGTTGTCAAGGCATATTGTCATCGATGTACACATGTGTGTGTTGTCAAGGCATATTGTCATCGATGTACACATGTGTGTGTTGTCAAGGCATATTGTCATCGATGTACACATGTGTGTGTTGTCAAGGCATATTGTCATCGATGTACACATGTGTGTGTTGTCAAGGCATATTGTCATCGATGTACACATGTGTGTGTTGTCAAGGCATATTGTCATAGATGTACACATGTGTGTGTTGTCAAGGCATATTGTCATCGATGTACACATGTGTGTGTTGTCAAGGCATATTGTCATCGATTTACACATGTGTGTGTTGTCAAGGCATATTGTCATTGATGTACACATGATTGTGTTTTCACGTCACATTGTCATTGATGTACGCATGATTGGGTTTGTAAGTCATATTGTCATTGATGTACGCATGATTGGGTTTGTAAGTCATAATTTCATTGATGTACGCATGATTGGGTTTTTTAGTCGAATTGTCATTGATGTACACATTTTTGTGCTGTCAGGGGCATATTGTCATCTAAGTCCAAATGGCCGTGCCTTTTATATATTATTCCATTTTATTTATCAAACTGCCACGAAGTTACTATTTTTGTCACTATTTTTTTCACTATTTTTGTCACTATTTTTGTCACTATTTTTGTTTGAATCCTCAGACTTAGTAAGAAATGACGCACTTGGCATTCATCCTGATGGTCTTGACCTTGGTAGGGGCAGTCAACTCTGTCAATCCTGGATTCAAAGTGAGGCTAACGAAAAAGGGCGTAGACTATGGTAAGGGGTTGACTGTAATTGAGTTATCACAGTTAAATAAATCATTCATATTCTATACAGCCATCTTAAAACACACAATGAACGTTCTATTCGTAAAAATTTATATCTCTTGAAAAATGTCACTTAAGTTAAGGTCACCCTGAAAAATAAACGTGAAAATTAATTAACAACGAATTTCCAGTTAGCATCTCTAAAAAACAACAACAACATTTTCAGTTAACGACATAGCACAGACCGTGATTGACGCACAGCTGCAAAATCTCCGCCTACCGGATCAGTCGGGTGTTAAAGGGTCAATGTCCTGGAGTCTAACAAAGTAAGGGCGCTCTAGAAATTTTGTGCATCCCTGGAGCATTGAAAGTTTAGTCTGTTGTGGTTGCTGTTTAAGGTCTGTAGTGGTTGCTGATGTTAGACTGGCAAAGAAAAGCTGCCGAGTCGCGGCTGACCGTGTAACTGAGGAATTCTCTATCTGCCTGCACAGTTTCACGAAACGCGTTGTTGATGTCAAAATGAGATCAACATCCATCTGCGAGAGACATCAAAGTAATGACAGAATCTATCAGTCCAGTTTGTTATCAGAAACTAGACATTAAACCATGAATGTTTTTGGTGGAATAGAGTAATGTGATGGGAAATTAATTTTAATGAACAAATTAAATAAAGTTAAATTGAAAAAAAAATATTTAAGACCCTCAGATTACAAAGATAATTTTAAAAAAATCGTTTTGAATTGATTGTTCCGTGTATTCTATGTCCATGATTTTTGTCTTGCCCTTTTTTTTTACATTTTTAATTCAACAGGATCCAAAGAACAGGTTTGAGCTTACCCAAGAGCAGTATGACCTTGGACCCCGTCAAGAATGGATTAACCTGGGCCTTATCGAATTTCGGCCTTGACCTTTCAACAAACTGGTGGTTGAGCTATAAGAAGGGCTGGTCAGTGATCTTGTAAAAAATAAAACATTCTTTCTCTGTTATTAATACTAAGTAACTCGGTGGTTGGATAACTCACAATACACAGGGTCCACGTGACCCTTGACCTCATTTCGACCAATGCCAAGAGTTTACAGCAAACGGCACCAAACATTTTTACAACAGTCTGCAACTACTGCAAGGATGAAAGCGAGCAATTTTTTAAGGGGGGGGTGGGTTGTTAAAAGCTAGGGAAGCGGGAAACCATAAGAGCTCTCCACCAACACTAACCATTCCCCACCACCACCTTTTGACAAATGTACGGTCCTGAATTTAGTTCTTCAAGGTAATCGTGATTCAAATCCTGATACGACAACAAACAAAACCAAAAAAAAAAATTATAAATAAATATTTTTTTTAAATATATAAATTTAAATTTTAAAAAAAAATGCTAAAAGCTAAATAAAATAAGGATGATAATATTGGGATATATCTTTAAAATTTAAAATGTATAGGTACTAGAGAAAGAGAAAATATAGACACAGTGCCGATGTGTTTGATAGTATTCTAAGCGTGTTCTATTTACTTGGTACACTATAAGTGTTGTTCTATAGAACTGCCTGTTTTTAACCCCGCGTACACTTGTCCCCCAGGCTGAAGGGCTCCGACAGTGGCAGCGTTGATGTCGGTGTCAAGCGATTCAGCGTTTCCATCACAGCTGGGATAGGTAAGACCAGGAGGTCGTCAACCCTTAATTAAACCACCGTGCGACGACAAAAAATTTCCATTTTTAAAAAAAAATTTTTTTATTGTCATTGTCAATATTTACACGTCACTATTTTAATCGAATTTTTTAGGAAGCGACATCTCATAACTTAGGAAAAAGATTTCATCATTAAAATAATTAATGTTAAAAGAAATTCAAATTTGATTCATGCAGGCATTCATATAAACATTTCACATTTTTAAAAATCCCTTAAAAGTACTTCGCTTTTGTTCTAGAGTGTTTAGGGGAACAAATCTCTTTGGGCGGCTAATTGACCCACTTTCCCGTTATCCTATCGAACTGAAACTTTGGCCTATAGACGTGTTGCTAATGGCAAGATGTTCTTTCAAATGTTCAACAACACCCCCCCCCCCCCAACACCAACCCCCCAAAAAAATCAGCTTCTCCTTCTTGTCAATGGGAAGATGAAGGGAACATGATTTGTTTCATGGGTGCGTGTTTTTGTGCGGAGATTAATTGTGTATAGCTGTTGCGGTGCGCTTTGTGGCGTATTTGGGCGTGCAGTGAAAAGATAATGTATTTCTGAAGGGGAAAATCAAAGAAATAGGAAACGTGTTTTCGCCAGAAGTTTACCCATGTACATAAACCGAAGAATTTATACGGAAAACTTTGTTTTTGAGGACTGTTTATTATTCATGAAATTATTGATATGCATGTTCTTTAATTGATCAATGTAATTCTCTAGGCATGAAAGTACGGAGTAATGGTGACTTCAGTAGCGTGCAAAATAAAATTCTAAGTAACCACGCTAAATTCGATTCATTACAAATACCATAAATAGTTCGATGCATATATTTTCATTTGTTTTACGGAAATTGCAGCAATTTAAATATAATGTAACCTGCGGTGCAAAAGGGGATGGAACATAAGAATATTAATATAGTTCAGAGGCGTGAAAAAAAAAGTGCAGTGGCGTACCTAGTGGGTGGGGGAGGGGGTCAGCACTAATGGGGATTCGTTTAAAGAGCATGTTTTTTTTCAAGTAACTTTAGTAGATGGTAAGTTTACGCATTAACGCCGCCATTGTTTGAGGGGGGGGGGGGGGGCTAAAACTAGCAACTTGAAAACAACAAAGACAGCAAAGAAAAAATACTCAAAGAATAATCAATCAACAACCTCTTGCTTGTTCGATTGTTCCCTCCCTTCGCAAGCTTCCAAAATACCGGCCTAGAACTGAACTGTTCTGATTTGTTCTGTTCAGGGGCAGATTCACAGGGGCGTCCCTCCATCTCCATTAAAAGCTGT
The DNA here is from genome assembly GCA_964017045.1 of Omphiscola glabra. Taxonomy (NCBI): domain Eukaryota; kingdom Metazoa; phylum Mollusca; class Gastropoda; family Lymnaeidae; genus Omphiscola; species Omphiscola glabra. The sequence goes on from OZ024800.1 coordinate 15,141,479, forward strand.
ATCTCGTCAATCGGAAGCATTCAGACTAAGTTCCACGGATCCATCGCCTTTCTGTTGAATATTTTCAAGGGAATCGTGGAAAGTAAAGTCAAGCAGATGATCAATGATCAGGTATCGATACGCAACACCTCTTAGCGTAGTGGTAGCGAAAAGCAATATATCCTATTGTACGGGTATAGAAAAGCAAAACATATTAGTGTACAGGTATTAATAGGCAATACGTCTAAGTGTACATGTATCGATACTCAATACGTCTTAGTGTACAGATATCAATAAGCAGTATGTCTTAGTGTACAGGTATCGATAAGCAATAGGTCGTAGTGTACAGGTATCGATACCTAACACAGTCTATGTGTAGAAACAAAGGCGCACAGGAGTAACGGAAGTTAAGTTGTTCAAAACCAAAATGCGTCTCTCACATAATTCTGTGGTTGGTACTGTGAAGGTAGCATAATATAAGTATTATCAAAGGTTAAGTTTATGTTGTTAAACTACAAAAAAATAAGAATAGAAATTGAGAGAACGTGAGAACCACTTGTAAGAGAATATTTGATTGATTCCATACGGTAATATGGTTCTGAAAATCTTTAATTAATTTGTTACTCATTCTTCAATATACATAGCAATCCATCACTGCTAGAAAGGCAACCTGCGTGCAATCAACAATCTCTGAAATTATATTGTTAACATTGAGTTGTAGAAGGTTGGGGGTCACGTGATCACTATTTTATTATAAATTGTGGATGAATGTGTTTAATTATAATATCAATACATTGCTTAACGGTGTATGACCAACGGACTTAAGGGGGGGGGGGATTATTGTAATGCGAAAAGGAAAGGTTGAAACATTACATTGTGGTCCTTGTCATACAGGTGTGTGAACTCCTGACTGATTTGATCGAAGAAGCTGTACAGGAAAATTTAACAGAGAATGAAGGTGAGTTGATTGATTTTTCCACACAAAAAAATCAGTAGAAATAATAATTTTGTTGGTATAGAAAAAAAAAAAGTTTTAAATATAAGTGTACCCTTAATAAGTATTCCTGATTCACAAACCAAACATCACATACTACATGGCACTTTTTTCCTGTGTTATAACATTTGAAAGGGACTTGATCTCGAAAAGTATATCAATTATCTCATTGGAACAGAGTGGTCAAACACAATAGACTTTGTTCGTGCCGGTAGCCTGACAATGCAGTAGCTCACGGAAGGATAGTTCAATATAAATCACATCTGACAGGCTGACTCATTCACGACGGTCTCATCTGACAGGCTGACTCATTTCACTGTGGCCTCACTTCGTCAACGTCAGTGGCAACAAGAAAGCCGACACTCTGGAAAAAACCGGAGCTGCCCAACCTCAGCCAGAAGTACAAATTACTTATTTGGGAATAAAGAACTGGCTGGCAGACCACTTCAGGACGAATGCACAAACGATACGACCGCCAGAGGCGTCTTTTCAAATGTGTCTGCTCCCAGCAAACAAGACCCCATGGTGGGGGTTAGGCCGCAAACAGCAGAGCTTAGTGACGCACATGCGCACCAAGCATTGCCCCATACTTCCGGCGGCTAGACAACAACAAGGATCCTACCTGTCGGCATTGCAGCCTGGTCTCTGAGACGCTAGCGTATCTGTTGACTGAATATCCCTCACTAGATCTCCCGGGGGGGGGGGGGGAAGGCCAGGGCGGTTGGGGAACCCTACGTGAGGAAAATGTTGTATGGCTCAGCTCAGCAGATGGAGCTGGTATCCAAATTACTAGCCGGGGTCATGAGAGAGTTATCTCAGAACTTCACCACAATATGTGTGTTAGTTAACTAATCTTATGATTTTATTGTTTGCTTTACTATTCAGTTGTTTCATAATTTGTTCTGATCTCCCCTGAAGTGACGTATGAAATTGACGACAGCTTGGTTGTGGACTTTCGTCTGCTAGCGCCGGTAACATTCGCGCCTGACTACATGGAAAGTCAACACAAGGTAAAGCTAATGATCGTACTTACTCATAGGGCATCTAGGGATAATGAATGGGATAATGAATGTGTTAATTAATTGGAGAATGAATGGAAGAAGGAATGGGATAGTGAAAGGGATAATGCATGGAATAATGAACTGGATAGTGAATGGGATAGTGAAAGAGATAATGAATGAGATAATGCATGGGATAATGAACTGGATAACAAATAGGTAGTCCAAGACATCGAATAAAGCCTTTTTAGGTCATGTAATTTCCAATTTGGGTTGGATATTGTCACGGTAAGATCGCGTGATACTGTTTTGCTGTATCATGACTCGATTTTTTATTATCATATGAGCTCTGAAAGTATTTTTTCCCTTTTAATCATGAGTGAACTCAGTGACACAGGACTACGCACTGGCCTGAAAATCCCACCGTGAAAGCATGTACGTTTTGTAAATGTGACACGAGACATTGGGGTGGATTAGTATACAAAGGAGAATAATGATTTTTATAATATTTTTGCTAGGGATGAAGTAAATATATTTTTTTAATGGAATGTGAGTGTGTTCTGGCATCCTATTGAGTAAAGAATGTTAGAAGTCAAGTTAATTGTTTTAATTGCATTGGATAATCACGAAATACTACTTTCTGTCATTTCGATTCCATTACACACGCGTACTTGTATTTGGATGCATACCAAAGCCTACTTGTATTTGAATGTATACCAATGCCTACTTGTATTTGAATGTATACCAATGCCTACTTGTATTTGAATGTATACCAATGTCTACTTGTATTTGAATGTATACCAATGCCTACTTGTATTTGAATGTATACCAATGCCTACTTGTATTTGAATGTATACCAATGCCTACTTGTATTTGAATGTATACCAATGCCCATTAGTATTTCAAACGAACTCTGTGTTTTTCCTTGTTACAGGGTGAAGTTTTCTGGAGAGGGGAACAGCGAGAGCTCCTGCCCCCACCGGCCATCATCCCAGCATGGACCGACAACAGCAGAATGCTGTATCTATGGCTGACCGAATATTCGGCCAACACACTCCTGTACGCGACGTTCAGGCGTGGCTACTTCAAGTACAACCTGACCCACATAGATGTAATTCTACGTCACATGTCTGTCACTCTGTTGTAGTCTAGTATGTAAATGGGGCCATGATTGTTGCAGGTGATGGGACCATGATTGTTGCAGATGATGGGATCATGATTGTTGCAGATGATGGGACCAAGATAGTTGCAGATGATGGGAACATGATTGTTGCAGATGATGAAATCATGATTGTTGCAGATGATGGGGCCATGATTGTTGCATATGATGGGACTATGATTGTTGCAGATGATGTGACCACAATTGTTGCAGATGATGAGATCATGATTGTTGCAGATGATGGGATCATGATTGTTGCAGATGATTGGACCATGATTGTTGCAGATGATGGGACCATGATTGTTGCAGATGATGGGAACATGATTGTTGCAGATGATGGGACCGCGATTGTTGCAGATGATGGTGCTATGATTGCTACAGATGTTTGGGTCATGATTGTTGCAAATGAAATGTCTTTTCCGGTGTGGTTGGATTGTTTGATAAGCGTTTAACAAAATCCCATTCACATTTATGAATCATGCAAGGACGCTCAATGGTACAGATGTACCAAATCTAATGTGAAAATGGCAAAGCCCACCAAAGACGTTGTTCAAATACATCTAACAATTATCTCCAACTCTTGCAGTCTCTGGTTCTCTCGATCTCTGGTTCTCTGAGTCTCTGGTTTTCTGGGTCGCTGGAACTCCTGGTCTCTAAGTCTGTTGTTCTCTGGATCTCTAGGTCTCTGTCTCTGGTTTTCTGGCTCTCAATTTCTCTGGTTCCTTGGATCGCTGGATCTCGCTTGGTTCCTTTTATACCAGAAAAGAATTCCATGCATCGGCCTTGTGGCTCTTATTGACTTAGATTTTTTTGCTACTCAACAGTTATTTCCTGATTACAACTCTCTCTTGGACACAACCTGTGACCCAGGTCCCTGCATTGGCTCACTCATACCCCAGGTCAGAAAAACCCCGGTTAACTTTGATATTTAAATGCGTTATTTTAGCTTAGTGGTAATATAATCTTATCTGATATTTCATAGAGTTGGACAGAAATTTATTGTGAAGATAGAAAATAATACATATATAAAATCTAGTGACATAATGGCGTAAATTTTCTTGCATAAGTAAATGCTCGCTATAAGAAGTTGTCGACAGAATATATAGAGCAACAACTCCGCATTACATTAGGTATTTTATTTACACGTATTTAAAAAAAGAGAAGACGTTGGAAAGGAACAATGAATTATAGAAAGTATAAATCATTTTATAAAAATATAATTCAAAGAACCTTTAATCATTTACAAAATTAAGTTTTTTTTCTTAAAAATGCAAACATAGACATAACATGGTCATAACATAGTCATAACATCCTCATAACATGGTCATAATATGGTCATAGCATAGTCATAACATCTTCATAACATCGTCATAACATCGTAATAAAATCGTCATAACCTAGTCATAACATCGTCATGACATCGTCATAACCTAGTCATAACATCGTCATAACATCTTCATAACATCACCATAACACCGTCATGACATCGTCATAACATCGTCATAACATAGTCATAACATAGTCATAACATCGTCATAACCTAGTCATAACATAGTCATAACATAGTCATGACATCGTCATAGCCTAGTCATAAAATCGTCATGACATCGTCATAAAATTTTCTTAACATAGTCATAACATTGTCATAACATTAACATAACATAGTCATAACATAGTCATAACATAGTCATAACATAGTCATAACATCGTCATAACATAGTCATAACATAGTCATAACATAGTCATAGCATCGTCATAACATCGACATAACATCGTCATAACATCGTCATAACATAGTCATAACATCGTCATAACAGAGTCATAACATTGTCATAACCTAGTCATAACATCGTCATGACATCGTCATAGCCTAGTCATAAAATCGTCATGACATCGTCATAACATTTTCATAACATAGTCATAACATTGTCATAACATTATCATAACATAGTCATAACATCGTCATAACATAGTCATAACATAGTCATAACATCGTCATAACATCGTTATAACATTGTCATAACATAGTCATAGCATGTTCATAAACAATCGCGTCTTTGAGTTTATTTTTGACTGATCATTTCTAGTTACTATAACATAAAGCTGTATATATATTTTCATCCAGATAGGCCAAACTTATCTTGTATTATTTGTACGCTATCCAGATAGGCCAAACATATCTTGTTTTATGAGATTGTTATCCAGATAGGCCAAACATATCTTGTATTATCAGTGTTATCCAGATAGGCCCACCTTCATCATCATCATCATGTCCCTTAGTCGTTGGACTTTGGGGCGCAACAGATGACATGAAAGGCCCACCTTATTTTGTATTAAATGGGACATATCCAGACAGGCCAAACTTATCTTGTACTAAATGTGACTTATCCAGATAGGCCAAACTTATCGGGACTCTAACGTTGAGATTCGGATAATAGCCACAACAGCCCCTCAGGTGAAGATCACAAGTGATGGCGTCGCACTCAACGTGTTTGGTGACTTAGATCTGTACGCCCACACAACCGATGGCACGACTATCTATCTGCTAACTTTGAACTTGGTGAGCGTCATGTTTCTAAACATGTTTATTAGTTGGGTTTTTTAGGGTCCTAGTTGTTTCAGATATGTTTTCGACTCCGAAATCTTTTACCATAAACCTGTATTGAGCCAAAGACACACTATGGTAATGGTAATAGTTAAAATTATATAGATGCCACTCTAGTACCAGACTTTGTCTTTGGTTCAATATCTGACCAGACATAATTACGTAGATGTATCCAGTAAAATATTATGTAAGACGAGTTGAAGAAAAAGTACACATATGACAAAACTTGGATTTTGGAGCCAAAATATTTGGTTTAGCAAGTTATCTAGTTAGAAATTTGTACGAACTCAGTCATTTAGGCTAAAACTTTAAATCATATCTTAGTCATTTAGGCTAAGATTCTAACCCCATCTTAGTCTTTCAGGCTAAATATTTTAATAATATCTTAATCATTTAAGCTAAAAAATTTAATCATATATTTCTATTTTGTGTTTAAATTTGAACTTTTAAAAAAAACGTACACGTTTATATTTCAGAGTTTGACTCTGACGGTAAATTTATCTGTGAGGAACCAGAAGTTGACAGGGAACATCACCAACCACAAGTAAGGAATCCCTGGAAGCGAATGAGTCTAATTCTTCTCGGGGTGGGGGCGGTACTGTGTACAGTGGCGTGTCCAAAAATGTAAACATTTGAGAATGGTTGTGCAAAAAAAAAAAAAATGTGCGCAAGTGGGGATAACAAGTTCTTGTCCTTTTAACGACTATAACTTTGCTTCAACAACAAAAATATAAAGATCATCCCGTGCAATTTTTCCTAAGCAGCTTTTGACATCATTGACATTGAGCATACGACACAAATTAAGCGGCTACGCCAAAATGCCATATACAATACGTGCGGTTATCTATCTGAGGAGCCACTACTCACCACAACATGTTGGGTACCAGATCCAGTATTTTAAGAGCGAACATTTCTTTCGTAACATTGATCCCGCTTTTTATATTAGTCTATCTAGTTATACTGATACGTCATGCCCCCTTCCCCCGACACACACACCATTTTTCATTGTTACGCCACTTAAAGTAATTTAACCTCAGTTTGGCGACCACTACCGTAGATTTCTTAACTGGCCCAAACTAAATTAATGTTATGAATGGGGGAAATGTCGTTCATTGTTACCAATCAAATTAATGTTATGAATGGGGAAAATGTCGTTCATTGTTACCAATCAAATTAATATTATGAATGGGGAAAATGTCGTTCATTGTTACCAATCAAATTAATATTATGAATGGGGAAAATGTCGTTCATTGTTACCAATCAAATTAATATTATGAATGGGGAAAATGTCGTTCATTGTTACCAATCAAATTAATATGAATGGGGAAAATGTCCTTCATTGTTACCAATCAAATTGATGTTATGAATGGGGAAAATATCGACGTGTGGTTAATTGGATATTTTCTTACATATAAAAAAATCTGATGATTGGTGATAATTAAGCGATTATATTTTTTGACTTGCATGGCTTTCCAAATACAATATTTGGTTATTTCTGACTCACACAGCTTTATTCACAGCTTCTCCGTCTCACTTGTCAAATCAGAAATTGGGACAATAGATGTGAGTACTTGTGTCAAATGTAACGATTAAATGATCAGTCTTTAAACAGCTTAAACTAATTTAAGAACGCTAAGTGTTTGATTCTTTTGATGAGTACACATAGTGAATGACAAGTACACATAGTGAATGAAAAGTACACAGAATGAAGGATGAGTACACATAGTGAATGATGAGCACACATAGTGAATGGTGAGCGCACATAGTGAATGGTGAGCGCACACAGTCAATGATGAGCACACATTCTGAGTGGCTTAAAATAGTTGATTGCATCCGGAATTTTTAATGTACACAACAACACGACACTTTTACCGAGATTTAACTATGATATTATTAAAAATTAAAAAGAATTGCTTTAAAGTGTATTTCTTGTTCATAAATGAACTGAACGACTATTGTGAAGTTATAATGAGTAATCGACCCAACCGATCAGTGACGTAGCAAGGGTGTGCAGAGGGGGGGATACGTCCAGGGCAGCACTTTTTTTCTTCTTTATGTGTGAGGGGCAGAATTTTCGGCCAACTGTATAGTTTTTCGTGGAAATTGGGGGGGGGGGGGGGGCCGGTAAACGAAAATCTTAGCCCGCCCCGGATGACACTTATCTAGCTACGCCACTGCATTCAATTCACATAAGTGTCTTATGTTATTCTACTGGTCGGCTTATCTTACAACCGGAAACACTTCATTTCGGGATGTTTCATTTCCGGATGTACACTTTTTGTTTTTCTAATATCTGGAAACCTTATTCACTCACTTACTCACACACAAACATACAAACACACACACACGCGCGCGCACGCACGCACACATTAGAAATATACACGCTTGAGTCTCCTCATAGGGTTTAACGTTGCTTGTACTCAATATTATCCATGTTAATTTCTTTCACCTTTAGGTAGATCAAATTCAACAAATGCTGCAAGTCACCGTCAATCAATTTGTCATCACCTACCTGAATGGTAAGCGCATGAATGCTACCATATTGTCATAAAATTGTATTTCTATATCATAAAACTCTAGCTTAAAAGTTGAATTCTAAATTAAGATTAATGTTAGTACTGTTTGTCAAACAGTTCAAGAAAATTTCGGCAAACTAATTAAAGAATAAACCCTTACAATGTCAATGACCTTAACACCTGCTTCTACGCTAATCTCTCACCGGCGGACCATTTGACGTCGTCAGAGTTGGGCAACGAAGGCCTGGAATTACCGCTGGTCAGTGAAGTGTTGTTCCAGAATTCTGTACTGAGCCTGTCAACTGTGAGTTCTGGTAGCACTTATTTCAATGCATATTAAGTTTAAATTAGTCATGCCTTACGCATAACAAAAAAAATCCGCAATATAGTTTTAAAACATTAAAAAGTTGTAACGTTAAGCCAAACACCCATAGCAGGTCACATGCAACCACAAACAGTGGCCAGTTTAATATAACATATACTCAGAGGTTCCCAGAATGTGTACTGCGGCCCCGTCAAAAGACGATGCGATTTTAAAAAATTTCATTTCATATATATATGTGAAAAGGAAGCAGGACACACCTGCTTCCTTTTCACAACCGCCGCCCCCCTCCACATGTTTTATATTAATAGTGCTGAGTGAAAAAAAGGCTTTCACATTGCGAGCTTTCAAGCGAGACGTCTGAACTCCTGTAAAAAGGGTTGAATGTGTTCCTTTATATTATTCAATAAAAACTTATGGGTATGTTGTAGGACTAGCTGTAGGATAATTTTTTAAAGGCCGGTGGGTATGGTGTAGGACTGTCTGTAGGCCTATTGTTTAAAGGCCGTCGGGTAAGGTGTGGGACTGTCTGTAGGCTTATCGTGTAAAGGCCGGAAGGTAGGGGGTATGTCTTTCTGTAGGTCTATTATTTAAAGGCCTTCAGTTAGGGCGTAGGACTGTCTGTAGGCCTATTGTTTAAAGGCCGTCGGGTAAGGTGTGGGACTGTCTGTAGGCTTATCGTGTAAAGGCCGGAAGGTAGGGGGTATGTCTTTCTGTAGGTCTATTATTTAAAGGCCTTCAGGTAGGGCGTAGGACTGTCTGTAGGCCTATTGTTTAAAGGCCGTCGGGTAAGGTGTGGGACTGTCTGTAGGCTTATCGTGTAAAGGCCGGAAGGTAGGGGGTATGTCTTTCTGTAGGTCTATTATTTAAAGGCCTTCAGGTAGGGGGTAGGATTGTCTGTAGGCCTATTCATTAAAGGCCGGTATATATTTTAGAAAATGAGACGTTAACCCTTTTTTTTTGTAACACTTGGACCCACCGGGTATTTTCTCAATATACCCGGACCCGGTGTATAAAAAAAAACCTGCATTCGGTTGAGCGATAGTAATGTAATATTTCACGACGTCTAGCTGACTTGGTGCCAGCTAGCAACTTGCTTATTAATAACTGTTTGTAGAAGCTGTATGTCAATCAAGTTCAACTACTGTTTAGTATTTTCTTGAACTTATTTAGTACTTATTTTTCGCATATAAATAGCAGTGGCTTGCGTGCGGTTTTAGCAAAAGTAAATTATCCCCATTTCTCAGTGCATGTGATAGAATTTAACATGGGGTGCCGTGGAGGGAAAAAAATAGAAACAGCAAGGAGGCTGTGGCTCGAAATAGTTTGGAAACCTCTCTTATATACATCGCAAAAATTTGACATCACTTCTCATGGATTATGTGTTATTTAAAAAAAACGAAATACCATCGTCCATGGCCTTGATGTCTTTCATAGCACTACAAGATTTATATTTCATAGCACTAAACGATTTAAATTTCATAGCACTACAAGCTTTATTTTTAATAGCACTACAAGATTTATATTTCATAGGACTACAAGATTTGCACACTAATACTTCGATAATAGGTTTTCTATGATAAGATTTCCTTCATAATATCATAGCATATAATTATACAACCTTGAGTAAAGGGTTTGCTTGGTGTAGTGCACAATTATTAAGAAGGTTTGTCCTGAGTTATGTAAGTGCCTCAAACTGGAACTGGTCAATCTTCAAACCGTGGCGCCCTCTCATTAACTCAGTTGTTCACAACATGGTGGCTTCGGACAAGTGTGTGTGTGTGTGTGGGAGTGGGTAATAGGATAATATGAAGTTTAAAAAAAAAAAAAATTGGGGAAAGGTTTGGAAGCGGTGTGAATTAGTATCTGAGATTGGATATGTATTCACATTTCAACAAAAAAAAAGTGGGGGTAATGTTAGGCAGGACACTTTTTAATGTAAAGCACCGATTTTGTTTGTCGTTTATTACAATATTAAAAATACATATCCCATAATGCCTTATTGTAAATTGTAAGTTTTATACGAAAACGATAAATATCGAGGTCTGAAGCGGCTGCAAATTTTAATTTCAATATTCCCAATGGAGACCTTTTTTTAAAGAACTTCCACAACAAGCTCAGTAGACATATTGTTTATGTGTTGTTTTTTGTTGGTTTTTTTGGTGGGGGGATAAATATATGTATGTGCTCTGGTGAGGAACGGGGCCAAGAAAAATTGGGAACCACTGCCTTAACTACTTACTTAACTTCTTTTATATGTCACCTGACACAGGGGGTCGTTGTCATCGGCACTGATGTCATCTACCACCATGGATAAAACAACAACAACAGCAACATCTTCAACAGATTTCAAACTGCCGTCTCTGTGTCGCCATTTTATGACCAATGTGTCCATGGCGTGTCTCAGGACGGACAGAAGAGTCGCGTATTAAACTAATTATAAAATGCTCACAATATGCAATTACGTTTATAATCTCTTACGTACATTTGTGCTTGTGGTGTGGCTGATTCCTTTTCACAACCGGCCCTCCCCCTATTCACCTACTGAACATGGTTTATATTAATAGTACTGAGGGGTTTGGGGGTCTATATAGCAGCGAACGTCATGCATGACGGTTGAATTCAGGTAAGAAGGTTGAATTGTTTTGGTGGCGACTATTATATTACCGGTAATCAATAAAGCGCCACGGGAATGATGTAGGACTGTCTGTAGGACTATTGTTTAAAGGCGGCAGGTAGTGTGTAGGACTTTCTGTAGGACTATTGTTTAAAGGCGGCAGGTAGTGTGTAGGACTTTCTGTAGGACTATTGTTTAAAGGCGGCAGGTAGTGTGTAGGACTTTCTGTAGGACTATTGTTTAAAGGCGGCAGGTAGTGTGTAGGACTTTCTGTAGGACTATTGTTTAAAGGCGGCAGGTAGTGTGTAGGACTTTCTGTAGGACTATTGTTTAAAGGCGGCAGGTAGTGTGTAGGACTTTCTGTAGAACTATTGTTTAAAGGCGGCAGGTAGTGTGTAGGACTTTCTGTAAGACTATTGTTTAAAGGCTGGTATTTATTACACAAAATGAGAAGTTAACTTTTTTTGGGAGCAACACTTGGACCCACCGGGTATCTCTCCCCCCCCCCCCCCCCAAAAAAATACGCGGAGCCAGTGTAAAAAAAACTACCCCCCCTCCCCGTTAAGCCCTAGTATGGATTGTTTGATTAAAAGCAGTTCACAGTGTCATACAAATGTTGTGCTCAGTCGTTAAGAGTATCAGGAAAAAAAGTAGCCGTCTGGTGTGTTTTAAAATAATTATATTATTGATATAAGATTAGAAATAGTAATTACATCGATATTTTTATGTTACAAATTAATTTCAGTTTATTAAAAAGTATAAAGTGTTTCAAGTTCATATGAATAAGCATGAACTGCATAATAAAGTTTTGAATACAATGGGTTTTTGATGTTACTTCCTTGTCTGCTTGAATACTTTATTCACTGTGTATAGATAATATAAGATTAGATAAGATTATTTGTTGATCCAAATAAATGAACATGTTTCTATTACATTGTACATAGTCATTTTCAGTTCATAAATAAATACATATTTTTTACCCAAGACAACATTTAAAAGTATAATAATTTAAACACAAGTCTTCTAAAATATATCTCTAACGTAGAAATCAGCCATCAATGAACTCAGTTAATGACAATAATGACTTGATTAGTGATCATTTAGATTTGATGTAAGTTCAGGAATAAAAATGAAATTAGTTTACTTTTGTATCTTACTGTAATAGAACATTCACTGAAAAGGACCGAGCTATTGCTCTTTCATGGCCCCGGCAAATAAGGTACAGGCCTGCCTCATCTGGTGGGCAGTCCCGTAAATAAGACTCTCGACATGGTTGGCTGGAAGGATCCCAATCACGCCGTCGGCTAGAAGGTGCTCGATCGTCTCCGGCGCCAGTCCACAATGACGACAGCTAGGGTCCCGTAAGTGGGTGCAACGTTTTCAGAATGCTGCGTGTAGGGCAGTGCTCTCTCCTCATCTAGGAGATGAGGCTCTGCTGGTGGCGTTTAAGACTCCACCACTGATCGCCTTTGTGGTTACTTTGGGCATGCTCCGGTAAAGTTTTCGGGGCGTGGTCATTTGTTTCCATTCTTTTAACCATTCCTCGTGGAAGAAGTCCTTAATCCAGGCTTGGGCCCCCCGTTGGGTCATTGGCCTGTTAGGTTGTGGCTGGGAAGAGCCTTGCGTCGCAAGACTGTCGGCTCTGTCTTGTGGTTGAATCCCCGCATGTCCTGGGATCCATTGAAGGGTCACTTTGCCTCCGTGTGACTCTATGTCTCGCACGAGTTCCATGATTGCATTTACCATTTTCGTGTTCAAAGAGCACCTCTTCACAATTTCGAGAGCACATTGTGAATCGGTGAACACTACGATGGATGGAAGTATTTTGCGTCTAGTTAATCTACGACGTACTTGTTTCAGGCCCATCAATATAGCTTCTATCTTTGCCTCAGTTGCAGTGCTATTCGTGCCGCTTGGAGGTACCCCCTTTGGGTACTGAATGAGTGCACCGTAGCCCGCCCGCTTTTCGTTGGTGAGATAGGAGCCATCTGTAAAGACTTGTACCACGTCGTCTTTATAGGCCTCAATTGTCTCTAGTGCGGCTCCCTTTTGCTCATTTTGGGGGCTCGACTTAGTAACTGCTGTGTGTGACAGGGTCAGACGTACATCAGGCGGTTCGCAGCTATCCTGAGGTGATAGCTCCTGGATCAGGCGTATTTTCTCCCTGTTTCCTGGTAAAGGGTGATTATTCTCAAGTGAATAGACCGCATCCATGAAGGAGAGTCTTTTAAGCTTAGTCCTCTATACCCATTGGTCTTGGAGTTGGAAACAGGGTTCCGTCTTTTCCATTCTACGGTAACGCTCTACGGTCGTTAGGGTGGCCTTGTCCTTCCTGATTTGAAGTGGTTCTATGTCTGAGATAATTTCCATAGCAGCCGTGGATGTGATACGTAACGCCCCGCATACAAATCTGAGAGCTAGATTTTGTATCCGGTCCAGTCCCTCTAGAGCCGTACGGCTTGCGAAGGCTTGAACCGGGAGGCTGTAGTCCAGGGCCCCTCTTACACTCCCGAGGTAAAGAGCTGTCAGGAGTCTTGCGTCAGTTCCCCAGGTAGTGCTAGCAAGTTTTTTTAACCAGGCTGAGTTTGGACGTGGCTCGAGCACCGAGTTCCCGCACGTGGTTATGCAGTAGGAGTGTCTGGTCCAACTTTATCCCCATGTACGTGGGTGATTTGTTCCATTTGAGTGATTTCCCGCAGATATGAAGATCAATTTCTTCTTTGAGCACTCTCCTACCATTGGTGAATAATGTATACACGTTCTTTTCCGCATTCACCACCAATCTCCATTTCCGAGCATAAGCTTGTATCTGTGTGAGATCTTTTTGCAGCCGACTCCGCAATTGCTGGATGGATTTGCCCGAGCTCCAGGTTGCCAAATCATCCGCGAACATTGTGTTCTTTGTTACCAAAAGTGACTGCAGATTGTGCACGTACGCACGATAGACTTGATAGAAAAGAATGAATCCACCGGTGCATGTTGGCTGTCACTCCGAGCTGTTGCAACTTGTACAGCAGACCTGCCCTCCAGACTTTGTCGTAAGCGAAAGCCGCCTTGGTTGGTAGGGATGCTCTTGTTTCGTTCCAAGAACCAATAGAGTCTCGTGTTAACCATTCGCTCTGCTACTTTTCCGACACACGATTTGAGTGAAATAGGCCGGTAGCTAGACAGTTGGTCAGTTGGTTTACCCTCTTTGGGAATAGGGACAATCACCGCTTTTTGCCACGCCTTTGGCAAGGCGCCTGATGTCCAGATTTTATTGACAAAGTCTAATAATGCACGTTTTGCGGTCTTACCCAAATGTATGAGCATTTCATTACAGACTCTATCTGGTCCTGGAGCTTTGTCTGTTTTGCACTTTCCTAGGGCCGTCAGCAATTCAGCCATTGTAAAAGGTACTGTGAAAACCTCTTGGTGTGGGCCCACTCGTTGGGCTCTGCTTCCAACTTTCCGGAGTTTCTTGATGGTCCGGCTTTCGTCAGTGTCTCTGGCACTTTTTCTCACCTTAGCAAAATGTCTGTTAAGCGTTTCGGCGCGCTTTGCACAGCTCACCTCTGTGCCAGCTGGTGTTTTTAAGGGGGCGAATGTTTCGCTGCTTCCCCATGCCAGAGAGGTTATCTAGTAATCGCCAGACCTTCCTTCCGTCCGAGAGTTTGAGGTTTCCACAAGTAGTTTCCCACTTGGACTTTTTTGCCCTAAAGACTTCGGTGCGGACTTGGGCCGTCAAGAGGTTATACGCTGCGCGAGCTGCAGGTGTTTTTCTCTTGGCAGCCTTCCTCCGTGCTTTTGCTCTTTTCTCCACCAGCGCCTTCAGAGTCTTGTTCCAATACGGTCTGAAAGTTTGTTTTCCATTTGACGCCAAGTACCTTCTTAAGCTATGAGCACGCTGGACACTAGGGTGCGAAGCGCGTGAAAAAAAAAGTTTGCTGAGCGCTAGACTAAAGGGTTGAGATATTTATTATACGATGACATTACTAAATCCTTGCTTTTATAAAAGCTTTTTTTCAAAAAATTAAACCAACGTTACTATTTAGTAACAGCTAAAAATAAAAAAGTTGTATAAGTTTGAATTAATCAAATGTTTACGGTGAGCCACTCTCCCCAGACCCTTGCCCGCACTACGGTTTCGCTCGGGAGCCCCCAACGCCCTTATTTTTTTCTCTCTCCCCCTCACCCCAACGATCAAAGTGACTTACAGGTACATTGCTATAAGCAGTAATCCTTGGGATGGAAGCAAAATTGGTGCTATATGCAGGTTGCGCTGGTGTTAAAATAATTGTTACGTACCGGGGCGAGATAGTGCATATGCCAGAGATAGCGCTTTTTCAAGGCTCGTTGTTTTTAGATTTCACTGTGCCAGATAGCGGGGCACATTGACTCGATACGCCACTGCGTGAAGCACAATTCATATGAAAGAGCTTGTGCAAACAATGCCTGCATTCCTGCGTTAACGCCTAGCTTCACATTATTGTGACAGCGAAAGTAAACCTTCGCGCTGAAATGGTTGAGTGACGGCATCAAGTATATGTTACCCGAAAGTTGGCCAGAGAGCCATAATCATGAGGTATTTTATGAAACTGTTATGAATTTTGAAGACAGTTCGTGCACACACATTTGATAATCAAAATATATATTAAAAATATGTTTACTAAGGGGCCAGAGTGTGTTTTTTCCACTAAATTAAAGTAGCACTATGGCGGCAACAGGAAAATTATACGAAGGTTGAAGAGTCAGCTAAACTTTGAAACCAAAAAAAACCATTGTATTATTATTTAGCGCCATTAACCTAATTAAAATGAGTAGGTCACAAGCCTACATCTTGGACCTTAGTACAGTACGGAGTCAGAGAGAATTTGGTACTGTTCGGGTCTGTGGATTTCATAATGTATTGCTTGGGTTTTCCAGCTGTGCAAAGTTTCTATCACTTAGAACTTTCATACAAGCATTCTTATCTTAACCTAAAAATAGATCCAAGTTTTGAAAAAAAAAAAAGTATTTTCTCGACAATTCGTCTTAACATGCAGTGGCGTAGGAGAGGGACTCTTCGATAATCACATGAAGGTAGCCCGGCTAACACAGTTAGTAGAGTATATGACTTTTAATCTGAGGGTCAAGGGTCGAGTATCTCATGGTGCGATATTTATTTTGCTATTTTGGCGACCCTGAAAATAAATGAATAAAACAAGAGACATGCACATGGATTGATATGGTGAATTTGTGGGGTTTCTTTTAAAATGGTGGCAATTGGTCACCTGCTGAAAATTAAGAAAATTGTATTTTAAAAGTGTGTACACGTGATATCCCAGCATGTTTGCTAAAAATAGTGCGAGATCTCGAGAGAGAAAACCTAATTGTTAAGTAATATTGTGACCTACGCCCCTGTGTGTATTTATAAGCAAACGCCGTGCTGATAACAAATCAATCTTTTTTTTTTAAGACCACTTCCAGGAAATTTATTCGATTTTAAAAAAAAATTATATCCGTATCCCGTGATATGGTTAACCACGTCTGACGTAGGTTGGAGTGATACGATTGGTTCTTTCTAGAGCATAAATTGTGGTTAGGCCTTGGAGGGGAAACCAATCATTGCACCATCTCTCTACTGGGTCAACCAGATTTGAAATACTTCAGAAATAACTTTGATAATTTGTTTGGTAAGTAAAATCCGTTATCTATAATTTAGTTTCAGCTTCACTCTTCTGTATCAGAAATTAAAAGCCTGCGAAGTGGACATTAAACGGTTTCTGCGAACCACTCCCCGCATTGGATGAGTTTAATAATTGAGTCTGTTTTCTTTTGGGTCACTGGTTGAAACTTATTATTAATTTTTTTAAAATAATTTTGAACGATATTCATGAGAAGAATGTAGATCTATTTCTTTCAGTGTGAATGTTATCCTCATACTCTCATTTAATTATTTTTTCATAAACTTATGAAACGAATTACATTTTCAAACAACGCCTTAAATACCAAAAGTAAAAGTCAGTGAAAGTTAAAATGTTAATTAACTAATTAATTATATTATTCTGAAAAATGTCAATTAATTTTAAACAATGTGACTTCAAGGGAACAGTGCGCAATTTATCCTCTATTTTTTCTGCTTCATTTCCATCCATCAAACAATACTTTCAAAATGAGTTGTTTTATGGTGCCGACGTTCTCCTTCCTGGTAACAAGGGGGAGAGACTGCAATCAGGTTAGCAAAAAATGGAAATGAGTAAAGCAAAGTAAGGTCAAACCTGTAAAAGGGAACTCAACCAAACAATGAACGTGTCGGCAGGAAGCCTTCGCCAGCGCGCAAACAACAGAAAAAAACAGAACAAAATTTTAAAATAGCACTTTTGGTAAAAGAAATCGAAGAAACAAAGTGTAATTTATCTGAAGTAGTTTGAAATTCCAAATAAACATTTCAATCAACTGATTATTGGGAAATCATTCGATTTCTCTCAGATAAAATCACATATTAATAAATATATGATTTCTTTTGTCAACAACTCATATCTCCTTAGCATAATTATTCCGTTCATATAAGGTTCATATAAATACTAAGACCATCTGAAAATACATATACTATACAGTTATGAAGAAAAATACAAACATTTATTTTTTTTTGGCTGGGAGTCGCTACAACATGAGGCACTGTATTAAAGGGTCGCGGCATTAGGAAGGTTGAGAACCACTGTCTTAAAGTATCGGAGGATAGACCTAGGTTCCGGTTAGCTTCTTTGGTTTATCGACTCCGTAAGACATCTAATAATTATTATTTTATTATTGAATAGAAGCAATTAGAGTTTTTATTATTTGATATCATTGCCTTGATGTCGCCCTACTCTTTTGGCACCCTGCCGTCTGATGGCAGCCTGGTGTAGAGGCACCATGTCATTGTAACACTCTGCTCTGGTGGTGCCCTGTCAGTGGGCAACAGTGCTCTGGTGGCGCGCTGAACTGGTGGTGCCCTGGTCATTGTGCAACAGTGCTCTGGTGGCGCGCTGCACTGGTGGTGCCCTGTCAGTGTGCAACAGTGCTCTGGTGGCGCGCTGCACTGGTGGTGCCCTGTCAATGTGCAACAGTGCTCTGGTGGCAGGCTGTACTGGTGGTGCCCTGTCATTGTGCAACAGTGCACTGGTGGTGCCCTTTCAATGTGCAACAGTGCACTGGTGGTGCCCTGTCAATGTACAACAGTGATCTGGTGGCGCGCTGCACTGGTGGTGCCCTTTCAATGTGCAACAGTGCACTGGTGGTGCCCTGTCAATGTGGCACAATGTTATTCTTTTTACGCCGGAGAGGTTATTGAATCGACTGGCACAAATGCTCTTAAAATGTATTTTTTAAAATGTTGATGTCATGCAACCCATCCGTGAAACCGCAGCCACTCAATGCCACCCCAACCATTCATTGGAACCACAAACCCTCTGTGTCACCACAACCACTCAGTGCCACCGCAACCCATCAGTGTCATCGCAACCATCAGTGCCACCACAACCACTCAGTGCCACCACAACCACTCAGTACCACCACAACCATTCAGTACGACCCTAACCATTCAGGGCCACAACAACCTCTCCGTACCACTGCAACCAATTAGTTCCAACGCAACCATTAGTCCAACCCCAACCATTCAGTGCCACCGCAACCACTCAGTGCCACCGCAACCATTCAAGGCCACCGCTACCATTCAGTGGCAATGCAACCATTCAGTGCCACCGTAACCCATCAGTGCCACCGCAACCATTTAATGCCACCACAACTAGTCAGTGTCGTCGCACTTATCAGTTAAGCAGTTTCGGAAATGTCGAATGTATTGTTGTAACTGCGAGCCCATCAAATCTTTATTTCAAATATTTCCTTTTCTTCAACTTCAAGCTAATACATTTATATTTTAATATATTTTCATGAAAATTTGTTCATTTGGCATAACGTTTACTTCTTTGTTCCTTTATACCATATTGATTTTTTAAAAATAAATCAACTAATAAGATATTCAATAATCGCCTTCAGTATAATCAATTTAAATGATAATTTTTATAAACAATTTCTTTTTAAAACATTATTTTTATAGATTCCATCCAATCCAACTATCGGTGAAAATGAAAAAAGAAGACTTCAGTGCGTCTCTCAAGCTAGGTGATACGCCAATGGAACTCATTGCACTAGGTGATACGCCGATGGAACACATTCCACTAGATGATACGCCGATGGCACACATTCCACTGGGTGATACGCAGATGGAACACATTCCACTGGGTGATACGCAGATGGAACACATTCCACTAGATGATACGCAGATGGAACACATTCCACTGGGTGATGCGCCGATGGAACATATTCCAGTATGTGATACGACAATGGAATTTAAATTACCATTGCCTGAACTTCCAATCAGCAAATTTCTCACCTTTGATGCTATAGTAATAGATTATGACCCTTTAATCATTGGTAATATCGATACATTGGAGCCTAATTCCAATCACGTTTTCTGCTCAACTTACCATTATCAATACCCGGTAGAAGAAGAAGTCATAAAACTTTTTGATGCTGACTTTGAAATTTATAAGCAGTGGGAAATGCTTGAAATGAGCTGCTTCACACTTAAGTGGGAGGGAAGGCAGGTGACAAAAACACACATAGCACATACCCGCTCAAATTTGGAAATGGAAGCTTCAAGATCAACAAATTGTTTCTCACAGCAGCCAAACCGTTACCTTGACAAGCGCATGGGATTCTCAGATCAGTCTCTTCATGCTGCTTATATGGGAAATCGTATCACTGCGTTGGAAATTTCAAGGGTAAAGATAATTATAAATTTCAACACACTGCTTCAAAAGAATCGAGAACAGAATCGAGACACTCTGTGCAAATATTTAAAAGACATTGCGACATCGAACACAACCAGCGAACCCAGCAGCCCAAGCAATGAGCTGCTGCGCATTGTGCCCGTGTCAGCTTAGCTGGCCTTCGGGACACTCAGGGATCTAAAAGAGACCCCATCAACAGCGAAAAAGCCTGGCTTGATTTCGCTGTTCGGCTTCTGTCTAGAGAGTTGGTGCGGAAAGGCAGAGGTCAAGAAACTGTGTGGAGTGAGAAGTGCAAACCTGTTTGGTGGGACGAGAAAGTGGGACTTCCATGGAAGAACCCAACTTCCAATCCCAAAGACACAAAAGACATTTTGCAGAAAAAGTACGCAGCCTTAGAGAGTCGGTTATTGGCGGAGGAAAGGTTTCCGGTAGAGATCCAAGAGGAGGCCCGGCTGTGGAAAGACGGCAAGGTCAATGACCTGTCTGACCTCACGTTATTGATCAGCCTGCTGGGGAAAGTTAGGAGCGTGCACCGTGCAGTCGTTGATGCGTTTGGCAAAATAGCGTCAACGAAATTCGGAGTCGACTTGTTGAACGACATGCATCAATGCGCCACAGCGACGCTTCATCTGTTAGAGACATTGAAGAGTCACACTCCCAGCGCCCCTAAAAGATCTAGCGTGTATCCAGAGGCGGAAACCATGCCGCCATTGAAGAAGAAAAATGGAAATGTTGAATCTTCCCGTGAGCCATTCGTATGTACAGCTAAAAATTGTCAGGACCCGGCCATACTATCCGTTGTAACGTGCAAAGCAAAAATCATCCACTCAAATTTTAATTCTAAAACCTCATCTGAACACAGAGATAATCTCCAACATCACAAACGTTTAAATCAATGTACATCACAAACAAATCAAATTTCTCAAGAAATAATACAAGTGGGCCCTGTAATCTTTACTACTAATGGTACAACAATTAAAACACTGAACCCACCAAATAAGTTAGTTTATCAAAACACATTTAACATGGCCACAGATCAACCTATAGCGATTTATCATCATCCATCTAACATGGCCACAGATCAACCCAAAGCGAGTTATCATAATCCATCTAACATGGCCACAGATCAACCCATAGCTAGTTATCATAATCCATCTAACATGACCAAAGATGAATCCAAAGTAAGTTATCCTAATCCATCTAACCTATCCACAGATGAACCCAATGTTATTGATCCTAATCCATCTAACATGACCACAGATGAACCCAAAGTAAGTTATCCTAATCCATCTAACATGACCACAGATGAACCCAAAGTAAGTTATCCTAATCCATCTAACATGACCACAGATCAACCCAATGTAAGTTATCCTAATCCATCTAACATGACCACAGATGAACCCAATGTAAGTTATCCTAATCCATCTAACATGACCACAGATCAACCCAATGGAATCTTTCATACACCATGGGGAATGACCACAATACAATCAAATGATATAAATAACCCAGCACAGACTGATGAGACAATGTTCACCACACGTTTAGATGGCACACAAATGATTGATGAAGATCTCCATCCGTCCTCACATAATGCTTGTCTCTCCCAATGCAAAACATTGTGTGTTCAACACCCTACCACCGGCTTCACACCGATAGTTTCAAACCCAACTCTAACTTCGGGCAGTTCAAATTGTCAAGACGCAGACGGTTTTGTAGCCGTCATCCTGGACAAGTTTGAAACTCTTAGCCGGGCCAACATAGCTGGTTAGATGACCTTTGTGCGGAAGGCCCTTTGTTAGATGAACTTTGTGCGGAAGGCCCTTTGTTAGATGATATTTGTACGGAAGGCCCTTTGTTAGATGACTTTCGCTCTGAATCGCCTTTTCTCATAGAATTAAGGTAAATTATTTGTACAATTCCTTTGCTGCCGGAAGAAAGTAGGCTTAGTGCTGCGGCTCTGGCAAATTATTTATTCTCAGGATTATAATGTTAGGTTTTGGTAATTTAAAAAAATAATAGACCCTCCTTTTCCCTCCCCAATCCCCACTTCCCCCAAACGCACTGAATTTAAATGTTGTTTTAAAATTTAATCCAAACCACCATTCATATGGTAGAGGTAGAAGAAGTCATTGCTGTCAATACAATGAGAGAAATTCAGCGCTCTGGAGTTTCAGTCTTGGGTTTGACTTCCGGGAATCTCCAATCCAGACTGTTATGAGAACTCGAACAAATGTCTGTAGTTTTAAAGATGAGTTGGGGGAGAGAATACTCTCTAAGGCTGTTGGAATGTGTAAAAAAAAATTATTTTTCAAATTCAACTTAGTTTAGGTTGTTTTTTTAATTTTTATTTTAATATTTTTATTATGTTTTTTTAAAATGCTTTACAAATATCAATGTACATTATGAATTAGTAGTTAATACAAATTGTACGTAATGCATGAAAATAATAATAATTATATATTAATATTACGCTTCTGATATGACTCGTGGACTGCTTCCCAATGGACTGCTTCCTAATCAGCGAATTTGGTATTGAGAGTATATTACAAATTAAATAATTCTAAATATTTGAAAGAAAGTATGGGTCAATAAGGAGTTCAATAGCCCGCAAAATATAATTCCCGGACACTACGCTAAATAATATATATTTTTTTACGCAACGTGTTTGGCGTGTAATATTTTCTTGTCGGAAAATGAAATCGTCTCAATTTAAGTATGGTCTAAAAAAAGTTTCGGATTAAAAGTGGTTGGGACATCAGAATATTTAATAAAGTTCATGGGCGGGAAATAAATTGGCATTCTTAAATATGCGTTACGTGAGTTCATATTTTGTCAAGTAACTTTAGTAGACGGGAAGTTCACGCATTGCTGCCGTCAATGTTTGGTGGACTATATCTAGTGTATAATAATGTATTTAATCTATTTGCCTAGGGTTTCTCAACGAAATTTGTGTGTGTGGGGGGGGGGGGGGGGGGGTAAACATGCGGGATATCAATTGTTTTATAGTTAGGGGGTATAATTACGTATCATGGGAGGAAGGGTTGGACAAGAAATATGTTGGACTTCAACTATTTTTTAGTTTCTATCCCAGAGTTCATATTTGTCGGAATGTGGATTTGGGCGTTATAGTGATTGTTTTTAGTAAAATAGATGGACTGAATATTAGAAACTGTTGTGATTTTAATTAAATTGACAGGATTAAAATTTCAAATATAATATTTTTCTGTAGAAAACACAAGGGTCGCATTGACTACTATTTCCTAGAATTAATCTAAAACTATGGGATTTTTTTTTTTTTTACCTTCAGGAAGGTACAGGTCATCAAAAGTTTTTGGTTAATTTGGTTGGAATATTATTAGTGATTATTATGTCAAAAAACGTTAGGGAAACAGTGTCTTAGACCATATTTCATATTCATTATTACAATGATCAAATAATTCCCTAATCTTATTCTATGAATTGCGTACAGTGAAGATGCAATAAATCGTGGATGTGTTGTTCATTATTTTTTTATTTAGCTTTATATTTCAATTGATAATTTTTTTTTATCTTTAACAAAACATGTTAATGTAGTTAGTTATATATTTTCATTAATTGTTATTTTTTTTATGTTGAAACAAATTACTGTAATGTGTGAAAGAGCCACCGGCGTAGGAAAAGGGGGTGTGGGGGGGGGCTCTTTTCTCCTTGACATTGAGGGGCGGCATTTTGGCTAACCACAGAGGTTTGTTTTCTTGGACGGAGTCGGCAAAAATATTGGCTCCCACCAGGTGGCACTTAGGCTAGCTACGCCACTGGAAAGGGTTTTTTTTTTTTTTTAAAGAAGGCGGGGCTGGGGAGGCTTGCTTGCAGGGGCGTAGAAGAGGCCGCCAAATCGCTTTTTAAAATAATCAGACTTCAATTATTTTATAACCAGAGGGAAAAAAATAGTCTTAAACCAAAGCGTTTTACATTCTTCAGGTGCGAGTTCTCAATTTAAAATAAAGTAAATGTTAGAAACACCGATTCTAAAGTTTCCATATACAAAAAAATGAAATGATGTCAGATTCACTTCATTCGCGTTGACCTACGAAAGAAAGAGCGCCAAATCTTAAGTTCATCTCGGGCTTCAGTGCTGCCGGATAGGGTAAATGATTTTGTTTACTATGAGTATGTCCAGGTGCTGTTGGAAGTTTGACGAAATAAATAAATAAATCCTCTTTGTGCAGTGTCAATTTATATAATTTTCGGTATGGTTAAAATGTCATTTTGTATAATGTTGCGGATATGTAAAATGCCGAATTATATAATTGTCCGTTAAGTTTAAATATCTATTTCTGTTATAATATTTGAAAACAATAAATAAAATAATACATTTGACATCTGATTTTTATTATTGGAATTTTTTAATACTTATGTAGCAGCGTGAGTGTGTGTGTGTGGTGGTGGTGGTTGGTTGGGCCGATTATAGTTTTAAAATACTTAGTTAACAATCTCAAGAAATTAAAGTGTTGTAACAAGAGCATAGTTGAAGAAAAGCTTGAAGAAGATACACTAAAATAAAGATGACTTCTGAAAATATACAATTAGTACAGGTTAAACCTGTTGAATGTCATGACTGTTATAACACAGCTAACAAAATACAGGTTGAATAACTCAGCAGAGATTATATGTTATAACACACGTACTTAATAAACGAACCACACAGATGCATGATGATCCTATAGTACTTGTGATACAGATGCATGATGATCCTATAGTACCTGTGATACAGATGGATGATGATCCTTAGTACCTGTGATACAGATGCATGATGATCCTATAGTACCTGTGATACAGATGCATGATGATCCATAGTACCTGTGATACAGATGCATGATGATCCTATACTACCTGTGATACAGATGCATGCTGATCCTACTGTACCTGTGATACAGATGCCTATTGGAGTTATTCTTTTAATAATGTATAATTTTGACTAAAATCATGTGGCAGGGTTGAGCTTGTAATACGTACACCGTTTTAAATTCAAAATCAACGTGATGGCTAACATACAGGTGTGAGATGTGAGGGCTAACATACAGGTGTGAGATGTGAGGGCTAACATACAGGTGTGAGATGTGAGGGCCAACATACAGGTGTGAGATGTGAGAGCTAACATACAGGTGTGAGATGTTAGGGCTAACATACAGGTGTGAGATGTGAGGGCTAACATACAGGTGTGAGATGTGAGGGCTAACATACAGGTGTGAGATGTGAGAGCTAACATACAGGTGTGAGATGTTAGGGCTAACATACAAGTGTGAGATGTTAGGGCTAACATACAGGTGTGAGATGTGAGGGCAAACATACAGGTGTGAGATGTTAGGGCCAACATACAGGTGTGAGATGTGAGGGCCAACATACAGGTGTGAGATGTGAGGGCTAACATACAGGTGTGAGATGTGAGGGCTAACATACAGGTGTGAGATGTGAGGGCTAACATACAGGTGTGAGATGTGAGGGCTAACATACAGGTGTGAGATGTGAGGGGTAACATACAGGTGTGAGATGTGAGAGCTAACATACAGGTGTGAGATGTGAGGGCCAACATACAGGTGTGAGATGTGAGAGCTAACATACAGGTGTGAGATGTGAGGGCCAACATACAGGTGTGAGATGTGAGGGCCAACATACAGGTGTGAGATGTTAGGGCCAACATACAGGTGTGAGATGTGAGGGGTAACATACAGGTGTGAGATGTGAGGGGTAACACTCGGCTCTAGAAATTATTATTGTGCTGTCACCCATGCGTGGTGTATATGTAAGATGCACACATAGCAGGACAGTTACAACAAATTTTAATGTAATCAAGTATATTCGCTGGTTGGATACTGTTGTATCAATGGCTTATAAGCACATTGCAGTAAGTGTAACCAGAACGATATAACGGTTAGTATTATTCTCACGTACACACTGGTTCCTAATTCATTGCAGCTGTTACTAAGCGTCCAAACAGCTGTCACTCAGCGTCCAAACAGCTGTTACTAAGCGTCCAAACGGCTGTCACTCAGCGTCCAAACAGCTGTTACTAAGCGTCCAAATTGCTGTTACTCAGCGTCCAAACAGCTGTTACTAAGCGTCCAAACGGCTGTCAATCAGCGTCCAAACAGCTGTTACTAAGCGTCCAAACGGCTGTCACTCAGCGTCCAAACGGCTGTCACTCAGCGTCCAAACAGGTGCCGGGGAAACAATAGCACACTGCAAGCTGCGATTCAACCTTTGAATGCAAAGCAAATAATGCGAGGAATGTTACAAATAAGTAGTTTTGAGGAGAGCAACTAAGTCATGGCAGACCAAGTCATGGCAGACCAAGTCATGGCAGACCGAGTCATGGCAGACCAAGTCATGGCAGATCGAGTCATGGCAGATCGAGTCATGGCAGACCGAGCCATGGCAGATCGAGTCATGGCAGATCGAGACATGGCAGATCGAGTCATGGCAGACCGAGCCATGGCAGATCGAGTCATGGCAGATCGAGGCATGGCAGATCGAGTCATGGCAGATCGAGTCATGGCAGACTAAATCATGCCAGATCGAGTCATGGCAGAAAATGTAACGGCAGACCAAGTCACGACAGACCAAGTCACGGCAGACAAAATCATGGCAGATCAAGTCATGGCAGACCAAATCATGGCAGATCAAATCATGGCAGATCAAATCATGGCAGATAAAATCATGGCAGACCAAATCATGTCAGACCAAATCATGGCAGATCAAATCATGGCAGATCAAATCAGGGCAGATTAAATCATGGCAGATCAAATCATGGCAGATCAAATCATGGCAGACCAAATCATGGCAGACCAAATCATGGCAGATCAACTCATGGCAGACCAAAGCATGGCAGATCAAGTCATGGCAGACCAAGTCACGGCAGACCAAGTCACGGCAGACCAAGTCACGGCAGATCAATTCACGGCAGACCAAGTCATGTCTTTGGGCAGACTGATAGCGGTAAGTTTTGGTAAAATTGACAATCCTAAGAGACTCCAACCCGAATAAAAGTAAAAACTAATGGACTAAAACCCTTGAAGACTTATATGTGTACGTTATTCGCGTCTAATTTAAGCTATCTAAGATACACTTGTATATTATATAAGTTAAAATGTCTTCGAAGTGTATTAAATAGAAGGGGTTTGGACCACCCAGAGGTTGAAGGTTAAAACGTTCTAATTTGCTTACTATTAAAATATACTCTAAAACAGCGGTTCTCAACCTGTGGGTCGCGACCCCTTTATATAAGTTAAAATGTCTTCGAAGTGTATTAAATAGAAGGGGTTTGGACCACCCAGAGGTTGAAGGTGAAAACGTTCTAATTTGCTTACTATTAAAATATACTCTAAAACAGCGGTTCTCAACCTGTGGGTCGCGACCCCTTTAGGGGGGGGGTCGAACTACCATTTTCCAGGGGTCGCCTAATACCATCTGGAAACACATATGCTCTACAGTTAAGACTTTGCGTGGCCGTTGTATATTCCGCCTATAGGATATTTAGACACGTTATAGTCGTACTGGGGCCTTGCTGGTCATAATGGGACGTGTCGTACTGGGGCCTTGCTGGTCATAATGGCACGTGTCGTACTGGGGCCTTGCTGGTCATAACGGGACGTGTCGTACTGGGGCCTTGCTGGTCATAATGGGACGTGTCGTACTGGGGCCTTGCTGGTCATAACGGGACGTGTCGTACTGGGGCCTTGCTGGTCATAATGGGACGTGTCGTACTGGGGCCTTGCTGGTCATAACGGGACGTGTCGTACTGCGGCCTTGCTGGTCATAATGGGACTTGTCGTACTGGGGCCTTGCTGTTCATAACGGGACGTGTCGTACTGGGGCCTTGATGGTCATAATGGGACGTGTCGTACTAGGGACTTGCTGGTCATAATGGAACGTGTCGTACTGGGGCCTTGCTGGTCATAACAGGACGTGTCGAACTGGGGCCTTGCTGGTCATAATGGCACGTGTCGTACTGGGGCCTTGCTGGTCATAATGGCACGTGTCGTACTGGGGCCTTGCTGGTCATAATGGGACATGTCATAACTCGATTATTTTCCGAAATTTCTATTTTTTCCTAGAACAGTTAATTGCCCTGGCCCAAATCACGCATCGCAGCTCAGTTGTTACAAATGTCAAGTTGTCAAAAACATATAACGAAAACACGAAGCTGACTGACCTTCAGACCATTTCACTATCTAATAATTCCCAATAATGTGTTGACTGGATTAGGAACTATTGGTAGGCTTAGGTATATTATAAATATACTACGGCAACATCGCCCACTCCGCCATCCCCTAGCGCTGGCCCTGCCCCTAGGTCAGTGGTCGGCAAACTCATTAGTCAAAATAGATTTTAAAAAATCAGCAACAGGACAATTGAAAATATTTTTGAGAGCCAGATTTCTTTTCAAGGACATGTCAAGAACCATGATTATCGGAGTCAAAACCGATGTGTGGCCGACTGGATGAGCCGCACTCAGGTCATTAAAGAGCCGCATGCGGCTCGCGAGCCGCGATTTAACGACCACTGCCCTAGGTCAAATTCCACGACGGTGTGGAACGCTCTGGTGTGGGGCATACACTCGCACACAGATACAATATTTGATAGTAATGTAATTGGGTTTGAGTTCCTGTAAAGGTGAGTTGACAAGATTCTCTCCCCCCCCCCCCCCGGGCCCCGTTGCTTTTTCTCCACCTAAGAACTAGAGATCGACCGAAAGTGCTTTTCTGATTTCGGCCAAAACCGAAACAAGGCTGAAATTCCAAAATGACTTTCGGCCGAAACCGAAATTAAACGGAAAGTTAACATTTCAGTTTCGGCCTAAGCCAAAATTAAACCGAAATTTAACTTTTTGGTTTCGGCCGAAACCGAAATTATGCCGAAAGTGATCAAATGGCCACTTTTGGTGCTGAAACCGACGCCGAAATTCGGCTCATTAAAAAGTCGAGCGCCCCCCCCCACCCTTGTAGCCATAGGGATTGCAGGGCCCACTGACGGCTATGGATACAGGCACAGCTTTTATTGTCCCGGATACAGAAAAGTGAGGCAGTTTCCATTTCCAGATTTTGACAGCACAAACAGCACCACGAGTCAAATTGCGAGTCAACTCTTTAGGGGCCGAATGTCATTAAACGCATAATTAATCTGAATAACAAAAAACGATACACGTAATAATTACTATTATCACTATTATTCTAAATTCTCCTTTGTAAAGTTTTCAGGTTTATCTACGAAATACACATACATAAAGTGTAAATATTTAATTAAGATAAAACTCGTTTTTTTACAAATAAAAATTCTTTAATTTCAAATTTGAAGATGTAACAAGAATGAAAAGAATTGCAAATCTGTTCATAATTACATACAACTCACACTCAAGAACTCAGCAGTTATTCTTACCACAGTTATTCGATGAAAATATTGCTGTAGACCAGTGTTCCTCAACCTTTCTAATGCCGCGCCCCTTTAACAGTTCCTCTTGTTGTGACGACCCCAAGCCACAAAATTATTTTCGTTGCTACTTAATAACTGTAGAGTATATGTGTTTGCCGATGGTCTTGGGCGATCCCTGGGAAAGGGTCGTTCGACTACAGACTAGTTCATGTATTTTAAATTCAAAGCGAGAAGGGGCCACATTCAGAATGAGGAAACAACACAAGTTACACAAGTCAAGTGGTTGCAATAGACTACAGACTATTTTTAAGGAACAACGAAAAACTCAAACAAGGATTTTCGAAACTGAAAATAATATGCATGATGAATGTAAAAACCAGATTTCCATTTATTTCAATCAATATAAGTATATTATCTTGTTTTATCAAATGAAGAAATTTGTGAAACAGCGGGTCACGAAATTTGTCGTGCATGCGGCTCGCAGGCCTCGGGTTGTCAAACTTTACCTTTTAACTTTAAGCTAAAAAGAACATTTAATAAGGGGAAAGAATGACAATAAAAAAGCACCTCCTTGTCCTTGGAAATCCCATAATGAATAATCTCCCTCACTGAGCGTCAAATTATTGAAGAATTGCATTTGAAGATCTACGAAATTATATGCCTTTATAAATAAAAATATGTTTTTCCAATTCATTTTTACTTTATTGAGCATATCCCAAATGGGGGTAGCCTAAAAGGTTTTTAGAAGACTGTGTAAAAATTGAAGAATAAGTTATTTATTTATTTTTTACAATTGTGACGTCATTTATTAAGGGTGTTTAACTCTGAACCATTTTCATTCATACTGAATTATATTTTATTTTATAGTGATGATATAGCCAATTGTCCAATGCAATTTATATTTTAATAAATACTGAGGTTGGCCTACTGATTTAATTTATTAATTAGTTAGTATTATTTCATTCATTTTCTGATTTTCATCAAGTCCTCTGACTCGATTCTCCGTCTGGTCTTCTCTAGGCTAGGCCTATGGCTATAGTATATATTATGGTCTATGGTGTATACCGTACCAATGCTCACATTTGATCTGCTACAACACTTTCACACGTATATGACGTATGAAAAAGAAACAACTTAAATATTTAATTAAAAGATCCGTCTGTAAGTCAAGTACTTGTAGTAGCAGTAGTGGACCTGGTCAGTCTAAATTCGGCCACTAGTTGAGTGTAGAGAGTGTAGTCCATCCTGGCTGTGTCTTTCATTTGTCATTAAATCTTATTCTTAACAAAAGACTTTAAGTATGCACATTTTTTAAGTCTGTTCTGTAAATTCAACACTATGTTACATAGACATAATGATAGTGATAGTTTGCACCCAGTAACAGGGCTTTTTTTTTTTGTTGTAGTTTGGAATGCAACCAAATGAAACTGGCTATTAGCACCTATTTTTGACTGATTTTCTAAGTAATTTTGGCAATTTTATATGTTTGGTCCATGTGCACTTGAATCGCCCTGTCCAGCATAGAATGTTGGGAAAAAAATTGTTTGGTCAAGTGGAAAAAATTAGTTATTACTTCTCAACCACCTGTCCTGTTAATAAAAAGGCCAGAATATTAACAGAAAATATGTCAGAACACACAAACTTAACGATGGCTGTTGATATTTCTGAATCATATCTTGAGAAGCAAAGCCAAACTACACATTTTAATGACCTATGATAAAAAAATTAATTTTCTACTTAAATTAAGGGGCCATCCATAAATGACGTCACGATTATTAAACATTAAATTTTTCAATTTAACCAGCATTTTGAATTTTAATTACCAGTATTAAAATCATAAACACTTAAAAAGTAATTATTCATTGTAAATTATGTTTCAGAATTGCTTAACTATGGCAGTACAGTTGGACCAATTTAAATGTGGAATATGCTTATATTCTTTTGAAAGCCTTGTACAATTTTTGGAACATAAAATTCAGCGTAAGTATAAAGAAATAAATTACATATATTTTAAAAACTCACTCTGTAATAACATAGCACATTGAATCATTTATGCTAGAAAAAATCAACACAAATGTATCAAATCCCAATCCCAGATATTGCTACTACAGAAAACAATGTAAAAACCATGAGTTAATCTAAGCCTATTACAGTGATGTAATATTTAAAGCCATATCACATTTGCAGCAGTTCATAATAATCTTTAAAAAGGAAATTTCTCCTTTCTTGTAACAACCTTACTAACTAACCCTTAGTTTTTGATGACACATAACCACCAGTGCCAACAGCTTCCTGAATTTCTATATATTTTGAATGCAATGAGGATGGTCAGATATGGACATTTTTCAAAAGGATGTATATTGGGATGGAGAGAAGGGGCTGAGAAATTGCTAACATTTACACAGTTGAGTAATAGAATCTTAACAATGTGCCTTCATCATTTGTATTGTTATTTTTGAACATTTGGGGACTTAGCATGTATTTTTTTACCTTGATGTTGATTACGGGGCCATCCATAAATTATGTCACGCATCCGTGTGGGGGGGCCTTAATCAATATGACATGAAAAATGAAATATAGTTAAGAATCGCACTTAATAACCCTAAATTACAGACATTTTTTAACATTATTTTTTTATACAATTATAATAATTTTATTTTAAAACTACCATCACTGAGAGAATCAGTGCAGGTATGCGTGGTCCAAGAAATGGCATCTGATCTAGTTACAGGACGCCATAGAGGATGAGAAAATGGGTGTAGTGACATTGACAGTCGAGAGAATTTATGTTAAAATGTGGAGTCGGGAGTCATAGAATTAGGACTGACTGGTTTATGTGGACAGTGGGATGATAAAAAAACAATGGTTGATTTTGGGGTGGGGGATCTCTTTAAATGCTCTAGGGCAGGGATTCTTAACTTTTTCTGCTATAACTCTGTTATAAAAATAGCCCCCCAACCGTATACATTATATTGTAATAAAATTTAAAATATGAAAATAATTAAATGAGACCTGCACAACATACAGCCGGCGGGCCACATGCGCCCCCGGACCGCATGTGGCCCGCCAGTACCCATTTTGCGGCCCATGTAGTAAAGAAAAATTCTTTATTATTATTATTTTCTTAATAGCTCCCCCCTGTCCTATTTTCTTTCGGCCCGCAAAGTTTTTTTATAAAGTATTACGGCCGCCTTACATTTTGAGTAGTGCAAGCCTGAATTAAATAATTTAAAAGTTATCATAGTTTTATTTCTTTAATTAACTTTTTATAAACACTGAAATAAATTAATGTCAAAACAAATTCACTAGGAAAACATTTACTGCTGCGAATCAAAATGTATAAAAACTTATTTTTTAAAATAAAAAAAGCAGCAGCAACTAGCAATGGCATCAAATACAATTTTCTAGTCTTTGGTACCTCAGGGCTGGGGAGATACTTTAAAGCGTAGTTAAGAACCACTGTTCTAGGGAAATGTTTCTGACACAGGTGCAGTAATTTGATATCCATCGGGTGAATATCTTAAGGGCTTGTAAAGGACGGTCATGGACATAGGGAATTTTTATAGGGGGGGGGGGTTTTGCAGAGATTTGTTACGTTATATTTGAGGGAGGGTCTAACTTTTTGTGACGGTGGGGGGAGCGGGGTAAAAAATCAGCAAAATTTGCGTGACGTCATTTCTTGATGGCCCCTTTTCTTTCTTCTGGAACAATTATTTGAATAATGTTTTACTTTTTTACCCCCCAGACAATCAGCAGGATTTATTTAATTGTCTGCTCTGTGAAAAAAAAATTCAATTGACGGAAAGAAAGGCTATTGAACACCTCAGGCAAACTCACTCAGTGATTAAAATTTCCCTCAGTGAAAACCCAAAGGAATCTATAGCTGAAATTTCAGACATCACTAAAAATCATAGACAAGTTAATGAGGCTGAAACTTCAGCTCATTTCACCTTAGAAGCCAATTATGAAACAAATGAAAACGCACACTGTGATAAGTCATGTAATCAAGTTCATAACATTTCTAATCATAGTACAACCATCACAGATGAGAACCACCAGACCAACAAGACAACTTATGAAAACCCATCAATTTTTAGACAAGGTATTTTAAACTTGCTTCAGGCTAGTACTCTGCAGCAATCCCTTATACAAAGTAACAATAATAATGGTACAAACAGTATGCTGGACTCAACAGCCCAGATGAAGGAAAGTACCCCTGATGGACCGACTGAGATTAAGGATGATGTTTGTGTTGCTGAATGTGACGTAAAAGAAAATTGTGACAGCTTTTTTTGTGGAACAAAACTTTTAACTGAGAGTGAGTTGTCAGGAAATATATATGCCGAGAGTTATCCCCATGTGCCTGAGCAGCTCACTAATGGAAATTTATCATGTCCTAATCCATGTAATAAATCCATCTACATGACAGAAAATCTTGTTCATCCAATTAAAGAATCTGTGACTTCATTCAGTTTAGTTAAAGATTTAATTTCCACCTCCATTTTAACAGATAAACAAAATACAAGTCAAACTGATGTAAGTTTTGACATGCAGAACATTAAAACAGTGGGACAAACTTCACTCCCTGGTGCTGCAGCTCTTCTCAATACCTCAGGATCAGCAACTACATTTCTGCTACCCCTCCCGCTGGATTTAAGTGCCACCCGCAATTTCTGTGAGGCTCTAAACTTTAGCCTCACCTCACAAAATCAGTTCAGCCACAGTTCAGAAGTGCAAGTACCTTTTACATCTACCATCCCTAGTGCAATGGCCTCCTCTGAGCCTGGGACTTTGCAGTATAAAATAATTGATAGTGATTGTGACAAGAATAAGTTCCATACTCAAGACAATAGCATCAAAGGGCCTGCTGAAGTAAAGATCAACAACCCTCAATCGCAAGCCAGTTTTCTAATTATAGGATCAAACAATTCATATGTCAGTCAGCCATCATCGAAAGTGAAACTCCCAACGAGCAAACCAACTCTCAGTGCTTCCTTGACCACCGAAGAGGAGGCAGAGTTATCTTCTGTCGATTTTTATTTTCTTTTGGGAAACATGAACATAAAGGGAAATTCACTAACATATGAGCGCACAGAATTCAAATGCCTTCACTGTTCCTTTTCTACAGCATGGCGTCCCTCACTGGTGAAACATATGAAAAATATTCACAAAGATGTTTTAGAGTTTCACTCATTCCTAGAAATTCGTAACATTGAACCCCCAAATAACTGCAATTTAAATTCTGAGGAGAGAAAATCTAAAGAATTTCAAGTTATGAAAATGTCCCAATATTTAGCTGGGAATCAGAAACAAAAATCCCCTAAAAGACGAATAAGAAAACTTGAACGGCAGGACATACCTGGGAAATACCATTGTCCTGTTTGTCATAAAATGTTTAGAAGGCTTCGATACATGCGTAGGCACCAGTCCACTCATCGAACTGAACGTACGCATTTGTGTGATAACTGCGGGAAGTCATTCAAAACCAAAGCCATTTTGGTAGCACACCGTCGCAGCCACAAATCCAAGAGCTACCACTGTCCTCAATGTAACTTCATTTCCAGCAGCAGTGCAGCCATCCACATTCATCGTCAGCTTCATCCCAATGGCTCAGTCATCTGCGAAGTTTGTGGCAATGCATACATTGACAAGTCCACTTTAAACAAACACATGAAAGTTCATGATTTCAACAGACCATATCCTTGCACCCACCCTGGTTGCACATGGCGGTTTAAAACAGACGTAATGAGAAAAGCTCATGTCCGCAGTCACACAACGATTGGGAAATTTTCTTGCACCACATGCGGCTACAATTTCCGACAGAAGCATCATCTACAAAGGCATATTGCAAAAATTCACAATGGCCATCAGCCAAAGAATGGACTGTCATCAAATTCTCTGTTGTCATCCTCTGTCTTGAGTTTAACATCACCCTCTGCAATGACAGACTTCTCAACTCAAAATCTTTCAGCTGCACATGAAATCTTATTGGGTGCGTCTGCAGAAACTGACCTGCTCAAAACACATACAGATTCCCACAATTCCCTGATCCCATCTGGTGTGATAAATACCCAAAGTGATATTTTCTCACCTTCAACCAGCCAGCTGCTCTGTTCCATTTCCAACACACCCTTCCAATCAAACTTGGTTAATAACTTAGTAGACCCGGAGCATGCTATGATAGAGGTATTGGTGGGGGACAAATGTGATAGCATAGGTTGCCAGGAATCAGAGGGGAAGATGGTGAACCACAACCACGAGATGGCGACGGGAAGTTTGAGTAATTTGGAATACATTACAGAAACGGGTGAAGTCCTCCAACTTGTTCGCCCAGGTCAGACCTACATGAGCAGGGACGAACACGGGAATCTGGTGCAGTATAAGATTGCGGATGTTGAAGACCAGGACGAGTCTTCACACCCCATTTATCTAATTGGGGTTGATGGTACCGTTGTTGGTGCTGCCAACAGCCAAGAGCAAGCTCTTTTAGTTAACACTGACATTTAGAATTACAGCACATCATGCCATGACATGTAAAACCTTCTGTCTGGTCATCTGTTTTCTCCATTTAAGGATTTCATTTGGCAGTTAAGTTAGTGATTTCATTCAGCAGGGTTGTTTTACTGTTAAGTATAATTTATGATGTTTGTGTAAAATAATACTTGATGAAATGCTCTGATGTAATTATTTAAACAAATGCTTCAGTGTTCTTTTTAAGCATTGTTATAGTATAGAGCCATTTGTTAAAACCTGATTGATTGTATGCCTTAATAAAAATGTATTCTTATCAAGCAGAGAGAGACAACTTTCTTTTTATCAGTAAAATAATTAACAATTCTATATAATCTGAAACTGGATCAACAGGTTATTAAAAGTTCCATTTTGTTAAATCTTAGTTCCTTAAAGTTAAAGGAATATTTTAATGGCTTCCTTTTAAATCTTACAATGACAATGAGTACGTTTTTATTTTATTTTTTTTTTAAAAACATGCACAAAACAGAATTTCAGAAAAAAGATTACAATAATAATAATAACATTAATATGTATTTTATTCATCTACTAAATTTCAATGCAATAACAAAAACATGATATACTAATCATAAATTGCTTAAAATTGTGCCAACACATTTAAGTGTACGGTACTGAACTTGAAAATACTATTTGTAATGCTTACATAAAATGTGGCAATGCTCCAAATTGTATTTTCGGTTATCAATATTTTATGTAAGCACTGAGGGGCTGGTTGGATTGGAAGATTTTGCACATGGGAAGGTGTCTTGACTAATGCATATAATAACAAGTGCAAAACTTGAAATACTCATAGTATCTGAACATTCTGCTGTCCTAATTGCAACAAACAGTATACAAATTTTCTTGTGGTTTGTAACTTTTTCATTTTTCTTATTCTCAATTCAAAAATAGAATTGTACACATTTTGTAAAAATTAAAATGTGTACAATTTTAAAGCAAAGAAGTAGTTTTAAAAATAATCAAAACTTCACCTAGCTGTAAAACCTAAGGTTTATTATTTGATAAAATATTACTAATCTCATAGGAAGGGAAATTTTTAACAAGAGAAATGTAAAGTTTTGAATGCTTCAAAAATATCTTTTTTTTGGTAATGCATCAGGTTTACACTTAAATGGTTTTAATCCATACTACAGGAAAGGAGGAGAGCTGTGTATATCGATGGCACATTTATACATTTTCAACAGTAAGCAAGTAGTTAAGCTTTGTGAAATTTTAAGTTTTGTTGACTTTCTTTTTAGAAGATAAGAGTGAGTTACCATTTAAACTGATCATTAATGGATAAGCAGTAATCAAAAAAGTATTTGCAGACATGGGAATGCTACTGTTGTTTGTTTTTTTAAGTTGAGACGTTGAAATAAAAAAAAATTAATACAATTTCCTTGTATATTATTTTGATCCTGAAGGAGCAGGTGGATCCATTTTTCCAGCTTCTTTTTTCACCTTTAAGAATGACCCAGTAGATGAGAAATATCTCTGTGTTGTCTGCTGAACCTTTGTTTCTGCTGCATGGGGGTTGAAAATCTCCAGGTTTTTTAGCGGTGTAAAGGCTACACTGGATGCAGTTCCTTCAACCTACAAAATAAAATGTTAATAAGTTTAAATTGAAGCTAAATAACTTGTGGAAAAAATATTCTTTAAATTGAATAATTTTAAAGCTTACAAAGCTTATACTACTTATAGCACTTTATTATGAAATAGCATTTATTTATTTTTTTAAATAAATTTAGCCCTGTTAGTGTTAATACAGCTAATGTGATTGGTATTTATTTTTAAAGTTGCTTTTTTTATCAACCTATATTTTTGTTCAGATTTGTATTTAAATTTTAAATTGGTTTATCAATACATCTTCCAATCAATAGAATTTTATAATGATATAAAGTCTAGCTAAGCAAGCTATACCGTTTTTTTAACTGTTGTGCTGCCACCCCAGGTTTGATTCTGTTTGCTCAACTTCTGCTGCAGGGTCTTGGAAATTCTTGCTTTTGTTTTGGCGTCTACTGGTGCTCCTCTGATTTTTCCTGAACTTGATTTACCCATAGTTCCCATTGAGAATCCAAGGTCTTCTTGATACGCGTCATCCTCAATTTGACCAAAGTTCATTCGATTGGCTTGTTTTCGGAGCTCAGTAAGACCCAGTCTTTCCTGAAGTAAAAATGGTAAAATAATGTTTATTGGTCTTTTATACATACATTTATATATTGCTATAGCAGTGGTTTTCAACCAGTTCCAGTATTTTGGATAGAAAAAACTGATGCGATGTAAAAAAAAAAAAAAAGTTTTGAAAGATTTTAATGAACAAATTATAGTGTCATTCAAAAAAAAAAATTATAATTTATCCAAGTTTATACTTCCAGACACAGCCAAAATTTCAATATTTTACAAGTTTAAACACTAAAAAATTTATTAAAATATTAACGTTATTTCTAAAATTGAGAAAGGTAACTCAATATTTTGTATAAAGCTACCTTCATTTTCCTAGCTCTTCTACCACCTCGCTTTTTCTTGGATTGCTCAATGGGGGCTGGAAGGGGCTTTGAGAACTTAACAGGTGGTGGCTCAGTCATCTTATCCATTTTAGTGTCAAGCTCAGCTCTAAATCGATCTCCGGCAACACCATCAACACTCTCATGAAAACTATCTACTCGAGCTGCTAAAGTACATTTGGATGCAATGGCTCTTGTGGTTTTTCGCCTCATATCAGGTGGCATTTTCTGTACCATGTCACAGTAATATATAAAGCCTGTGTGTGGAAGTATATTTGTGCTTGAAAAGCCTGCAAGTGTCTTTTTTTGACCTCCTAATAGCATTAAATTACAGGCTGGCATTTTAGATAGATTTGTCAAGCCACCTGCTGTCCCCATTAGCTTTGCTGCTATTGAGGCACCTACAATAATAGACAAATTTGGTGCAATAAAGGTCATTCTTGACTCAACATATTCAAAAATCTTTGTTTTGCTTTTATTTAGCTCAATGGCCATTTCACAACTTTCCATAACAGTGGCTAAGTCCTTTTCTGAAAGTTCGACTCCTTGAGTGGTTGAAGCAGTCACACTGACAACCATAATTGTAGCAGGAGTTAAGATATCTTGGAGAATTTCATTATTCTTTGACCTTTCAAGAATGTTATTTCCAAGCTCTTTAACTGTACAAATATATTCCAAAGGCATTGGGACAAGTGATTCTAATTCTGGAAATCGTTTTGAATAGATGTCTTTTGTAAATTGGTGAATTACATTAATTTCATTATCAATTTCTACAGTCATATTATTGGCATCAACAATTAACTTGTATTCTGGATCAACCTCAACTGGACCAGCTATTGCACTGCGTTTTGGTTTTGCTGAGTACTCTTCGATATCCTTCAGGATCTTTTCAAGTTCAGGGCTGTCTTTCAGTTTGGCAACATGTCTCACATTTAAAGCTGAACCCTGTCGATCTATTTCCATAATATCGTCAACATCATTAATTGCAGTTTCATCGCCTTCTTCTATCGTATCAAGCTCCTCACCCCCTTCTTCCAAATCTGCTAGCAA
Source organism: Omphiscola glabra (assembly GCA_964017045.1). Classification (NCBI taxonomy): domain Eukaryota; kingdom Metazoa; phylum Mollusca; class Gastropoda; family Lymnaeidae; genus Omphiscola; species Omphiscola glabra. The sequence goes on from OZ024800.1 coordinate 15,180,939, forward strand.
TTCATCGGCTAGAGACATTGTTAAAACTTATCATAAATGTATTATTGATAGTGAATGCAAGTAACAGACTTAACAACAAAAATATTAAACGAATTGAAGTCGTAGAACACACGCAATATAACTAAGATAAGTAGGCCTCAAGAAAGAAACACTCTTCTATCAAAAAGAGTCAAATTATAAACCGGTGTAAAAGGAAAACAATGCTTTGAAAATATTTATTCTTGAATTGGAGTATCTAAATTTGAACCATGGAAGGCATATTGCGATCATATTGCGATAATTTCTTCTTGCTATTGGCAATTGGGAAGTCTCAACACCTAAAACTCAATTTTAAAATATATAACTGAATCGGGATTTGACGTGTTTTGTCCTAAAAAAATTAAGACACATTTCCACCAGGCCACCAGGCAATAGTCAATCAGACTTTCACTTTCCTTATTTTATTTTTTTCTAAGTATCTATTCATAGATATTGTTTGTAACAGCATTGGATTTTGATAATTTTGTTCTAATAATATGAATATACCCTGCCCTTTTTTTCTCCCATGCCGCCCATGGACTTCGAAGAAAACATATTTTGGACAAATTTTAAAAACTTATTTTATAAGTCCTTTAATATTTATAAAATATATCATTTTTAAATAATTTTTTTTTAATTATATTCCTGGATGGTTGGATATTTTTCGATCTGAAAGTTTCTTGTACTGTTTAGAGGCAGAACTTTTTCACTCATAACAAACTCAGTCGTGTTGTAATGTGTAATTTTTTTGACAGGACATTTTAAGACATCAGAGCGCTGGGAACTTGCTGACATGGCATGGAAATGAGTGTTATATAACTTATAAGTACTCAAATTATCATGAATCAAGTTTAAATATGTGTAACACAAACAAATTTTGATATTTGGTACATTCATTAAAAATGTACCCACCATTTTACCTCACTCCTGAACTATCTGCTAGGGAAAAAAGGAAAAATCAAAATTCTTCTATCGAAAGAAGAATCTCTGAACCATTTTTTTTTTACATCTGTAGCAGTCTTGTGGTTTTTTTTTAGAAATATTTTTAATCCAATAACAATTTACCCTCCCTTTTCCATGACCCTTCAATGTATTTTTGCGCAGAATGAAAAATCATTTTTTTTTTTTTAATTAAAGAAAATATTAACCCCTATTCATTCTCCCACTGACTGAATTTTTGGGAAAAAAAAAAAAAAAATGATGCATCTATTTTTAATTATTACATTTTCACGTCTGTAAAATGATTAAGTTTTGATATATTTTTATCCACATAAAACGTCCCCACTCTCGTTCTTTCACATTCTAAATGACCGTATTTTCACAAAATGTTTACAATACATTAAGCAAAAAGAAATATTGCAATCCTCATAAATATGTAGGCCTACCTATCCCTTATCCTCGCCCCCTGAATTGTATATTTGGAAACATATTTTTTAAAACTCAATATCCTTTAAATAGTTTAAAAGAAAATATGCCAACAAATATGTCAATACCATAGAAATGTAATATCCAACATTGTAACACATATTTCTTTACTAGCTAATATACCAGGATTTGCTCGGGCTTGTAGGTCTACTCGCAACAACAAAAAAAAACAACCCTTTTAAAGCGTTATCAATTATTAACATACGCGTAAATTTAGGGTACTATCAAAAAACACTTCAGCAATTCACCAGATAATTTTTAAAAATTCTTCTATAAAAAAGCAGATTTAAAATAATTATTGAAGACTTTGTATTTGGGGCCAATCCCGTTTCAGTTGAACTTAAAGACAAATCTAATTTTTAAAATATGCCTTTTTAAAAAGGTATTTACCAATGTCAAAACTATGATCGTTTATCAGTTAAAATAAAATTGGATTCCCATTCCATATTTCCAAATGGGGTAATTTTTTATCCCTAAGATAGGCGCATTATAAAAATCATTCAGATAAATATTCAAGGTAATATTTCAAATTTATCCCATTAGAATCTGTAGGTATTTTCAAAGATGTAGCCTTTAATTTTTTTTACAATAAGTGCACCGGGCGCCAAAACAATTAATCTTTAATTCTTTAATGTTAACCCCCATTATAAGACACAATGAAGTGTAGGCTATTTTCTTAAAATTAATAGTACCAAACCTATTTTCGTATAGCCAACGAATGTGATTGTATTAAATTGCTAATCTTTTGTTGAAAACGTATTTAATTTTTTTTTAAACATATAATAAAAGCCTTATTTGAAATGCGTTTACTAAACAAAAGCGCACCAAAAACCTTCTTTAATAGATGTTTGAAAGCCCATCATTCTGAATACAATGCATGCACCAAAAAATAATTTACTTAACTCGAACGCCCCTCATAGTCTAAAAAATTTTTTTAAAAACTTTTTCCCCAACTACATTTTACGATTTTTTAAAATTACAGTTTTTGGGATAAGGGGATTATGACCCAACATTTTAGAACAGTCGATTGGTCAGGAGGCATTACCATATCAAATTTAGTTGTGCTTCATTGTTGGGTTTTATTGTGATTAATCGGCCAAACATACATAATCACACTGAGCTTTGTGTAGTAAAATAACAGAAAGAGGACGTTTGGGCCAAAAAGTTTTTTGGCCGAAACGTTCAGTTTCTGTTACTCTCCTTCTTCAGGTTTTCCTCTACCATTTGTGTGTTTCTTATTGCTTCTACATGAACGCAATCCTCTCCGTATTTTACTTGTATATAGTAGATACGCTTTTTCCTTTCGTGATAAGTTTACACCTTAATTTGGTTTCACTTTATGATCTCCAATTGAGCTGAAACTTTATACACTTACCCACATTCGATAACAATACAAATCTTCACGGTTCATGATTAGTAGGTCACCAGTGACCTCCACTTGCCCTTGAATGACCTCTGCGGATCAAATATTGTGTCTCAAATTTTACCCACTTCCTGATCTCCAATTGAGCTGAAACTTTGTACACTTACCCATTTCCGATGAAAATGAAAATCTTCTGGTCAGTGTGTCATCTATGACCGCCACTTATCCTTAAATGACCTCTGCGGGTCAAATATTGCATACCAATTTTAAACCCCTTCCTTAGCTTCAATTGAGCTGAAACTTACACTGACCCACCTCCGATGACATTACAAACCACCATGATCAGTAGGTCACCGTTTACCTCAGCTGACCCTTGAGTGACATCTGGAGATATCCCAGGAACGGAAAGTGATAGGGACATCGGGTTTTTCTTTATTGATGGTTACACGTTCTCGATATCAATGATCAATCAACGATGACAATAAAAAAAATTACCACAGAAAGGTCACCACTGATCTTTCACGTGTTTGTATTTCATGGGCGCCTCACGCTTTTTAGTCATTTGTTCCAATATACTCCCTGATCTCCTATTATATTTTTCAAGATTAAAGAGTACAAAATGAAACAATACAATTTTTTTTTAAATGCTTATTTACCAAAAAAATCACTAAAAAGTATATAATTGTCACCCAAAACGTCAAAGTTGTCACAGTCAAATGACTAAAAAAGCGTCGGGTGCATCAAAAATTAATGTTCCATCAAATTATTCTGAATCTGTGCTCAATAAATTATGTATGTTCAACATATCATTATTGTTTTAAAAATATATATGCTCTTTAAATCAAAATCTACAGATTGGCTTATAATCATATGTCTGTATGAACTATATGCATGAAAATTTAACTAAATTATCTGAGTTTGTGATCTCCGTGCGTGGTGCTTGACTTTCCTTCTCCTCGATCACCAAAATGACAAAACATAGAGAAGGCCCATATAGAACATAAAGCATTATAAGCTATATTTAAATTTTGTATATTTAAATATCCAAATAACAGTGCCGCCCGGTGGGCAACCACCTATCTCCTCCCTCTTCATACGCCAGAGTGCACAACATTGTCGTTAGGAAAAGCCTATTTACAGGTAACTTATTTTTTAATTGTTTTAGACCATCTTGATCAAGTTAGCTATAGATGATAGATTCTGGTCCTATTGTTGACGTCGTAATCAGTGGCGATCGAGCAAGATGTGATGGACCGAAGGTTGGTGAAGTTCTCAACTAATCTAAACTACTTCACAGGTGTACCATTCAATAGTGAGGGTGGGTGCTTCTTGCGCCATGACATGTTGTCTTCTTCATGCTGATACTGACAGTCCAAACTTCTTGCATATATAATTAACTAATTAGAAAAGTGTTGGACTGCGATAAAGCTTTAAAATAGATTAAATAGACACGAACAATCTGTGTCAATATAACAATATATATTAAGCTTTAATAATAATTTTACATTAAAAATAAGTAAACGTTTCGGCACATGACTTCATCAGTACAACAAGACATACACAGTGGCGTAGCGAGGGGGCAAGGGGGGATCATGCCCCGGACGCTACCCACAAAGGGGCGCCAAATGGTATATTTTACAAATATAATATTGAATGGTTTTCGAATGGGGGGGGGGGGGGGAGATAAAAAGGTATTGTGCACCGGGCGCAACTGAGAAGAAGGGATGGAGTTTTTACACGATTGAGGATGGGACGATGAATATAGTAAAAAACTGAGACTGTCTGTTTTTTAAAATAAAAAATGGACGTAGATATCTTATTCTCGTTAAGGTTAATTTTTAAGTCCAAAAAGTTGATAGTACTTTTATCGATCATTGAAGTGAATTTGATTGTTGGATGAAAATGTCCAATGAAGTCAATAAAACTTTCTAGTTGTGTTATGTCCATATTGGTAATCCCTAATCCATGTTTGACCGATTGACTGATGGATTGATTGGATACTTCTATAGCGCTGGTATCCATGCTACTTTAGCATGCTCACTGCGCTCTGGTTTCAACAAATCTATTGAACAGAAAAGTCTTTAAATGTTTCCTAAATGATTTTCTGTCCTTTTCAATACTCCTCAAAGATGGAGGTAAACTATTCCATAACCGATATCTCCTCCTTGGGTTAAAAATGAATATAAACCGACCCCGCCCCCCTAATGGTCAAGTTAATAAGGAGTGTGTTTCAAGAAAAAAAAAGGAAAAACAGATGAAATCAAAAAAGTTAGAATGGCTACATCTCCAATAGATGTGTCTTTTCTCAAGGTTACTGTTCCGAAAACCTTTTATTCCTGTATGGAGTATTCTGCTACCGCTACTATATTTTATCAGCTATGACTTACTAGTCCTACTTTTAAACTGGCTGTCAAACGTATACTTTTGCTTTGCAATTAATTACATCATCTTTATTATGATTGTAAAATATATAATTATTTTTAAATGTTCTTATTTTAAAGATTCGTTTTCATAACTCTGCACAATAAACGTTAGGCCTAGTTAATATATAAACCGTTGTATTAACATTCATGGCCCGAATTACAGTTCTTATTAAAGGAGATACTACCAAAATGTGAAGAGTTAGATAATAGAAAAGAATAACGTTTAACATTGCCGTAGACTAAAAAGTGATTTGTTTAGCTTGGATTATTGTGTTGTGTCACCATGGCTTATCGGTTTATGTCAAGAATTAAACCTGGCGATGGGTTAAATAGGCTGCTATTTAAATTGGTAAAACGAATATTGTGACGGTCTTGTGTTCTTTTTCAATTAATAATATTTGTTTTCATAACATTCTCATGACAGCACAATTTCTCTGGACAAAAAAAAAAAAAATACAAATTGGGAGCTGCTCTGTCTTGAGGGTCATCTGGGTCTGGATAATTTTAATATTAGCCTAATTTTTCTCTACGTCAATTCATCAATTATTTTGGAAACAATGGGCTTAACTGCTGAATTAAAATTTAGTTATAAATGTGTCAAAGTCAAAGTAGGCTAATTTGTTTCTTTAATTTAAGTAAACTAAAAGTGGACCACAGACAGACCGACACTGGTCACTCACTGAGTTCAATGAGTTAACTTTAATCTTTTAATTAATAATTAACATTAGGCACCTGGACGTTATTTTAATTAAGATTTAATAAGATTATCAATATCATTCATAATGATTCATATCAGATATCTTATATTTGTTGAATGGGTTTTGGTGGTTTTGTAATTCTGCTGTGTCATTTATTCTATTACTACAAATAGGATTATGATGCAATTCAATAAATAGGTAAGGAACTGAATTGAATAGAAAATAAAAAAAGTGCTGAACTGTGTCTACAAATTAGAGAGGGTTGGCCAGTTCGCTAGGTGGCACATATTCATATGTACAACTTGATTGACTTCAAAATAAGGGGAAGGGCTAATTCAGATAGATCGTACCTCATCATTAGGTTTAGGGATAGATTTAGGGTTCAGGTTAGGTTTAGCGATAGATTTAGGGTTCAGGTTAGGTTTAGGGATAAATTTAGGGTTCAGGTTAGGTTTAGGGATAGATTTAGGGTCCAGGCAACCAAGATGGCGGCCATGGTTAAAAAATGTGGTACGATCTATCCGAATTTACTGGGGGAAAGAAGTTACATGCTTATATATACTATACTTCATTTCAATCTTCATTTAGTTTGGCCTCCATCAATATTGAATGCTCTTTTATTTAATGAAATTGGGTTGTTAAGGCCTAGGCTCTATTTTTTTTTTTTCAGTGGGGTGGGGAATAATATATATTTGTTTAAATTTAATATTATGTGCCCAGTTAGAGTAGGCCTATCAATGAGTATCAACTATCATCCAGTCATGTTCAAGCAACAAACCATTGTTCTAGTGTTTTAAATATCATAAGTCCTTAAAATCTTTCATTTTATTCTCAGCATCATCATGGATGCCCCAAGTCACATTTATTATCCAGTGCCATCAAATCAGATAGTATATTTAGACACATTGCAGCATTTCATATTGAACACCGATTATTTTCTGATAAGCCCAGCAAACCTGATACTTCACAAACACAAGGTAAGACATTTGCCACAGCTGAGAACCATTGTGACATCAACACTAGGTAATGATGCTGTGAACGTAATCGAGAAGTTTTAAAATACAAAATAAGTACCAAACCTTTGTAACTTCTTGAGTTGTCAATAATTTTATTTGTGTCAGATATTATTCTGAACATGAGAAGTGTAGATGAACTGTTTTGGGTAGACAAATAAGGGAAAATTATGATTTTTTTCATCTCTGTCTCTTGCTTTAATTTCTAGACAAAAAATCTCCTAAGCCCCCACCACAAGAAGACTCAAGCTGGAAGATGAATATTCGTTTCAAGATTGGTGATTATGAATACAATAAGTATGTTTAACAACTTTTATTTTTAATTTGTTTAACCTGATGTGAAGCTTTCTGTTTGTTAAAGAATAGATTTATAAATAGCTGGATTCAAGTGACTGGCAGAGGGTAAGGGGGACTGGGGGATGGGGAGCTTGGCAAATTTTCAAAAACCTCAGAGTTAGAAGTCTAAAGCTCAACATGGGGACTTCTTTCTGCAAATTCTCCAATGCAATCCAAAAATTATATAAGAATAAATATTTGTTTTTTAAATTGTTTTTACCAGGCTTAAGTCAATTTTCTTTCACATAGAGATTGGTGGCACTACATAAAGATGAAATTTGGTAGCTCTTTGTTAAGCCTGTTCAAATTATTATGGTGCTTCACACAATATCTCATGGTGGGATTATTTGTGATTTTAAAGCGAGCTATTCTTTCTTTTAAATTAATTTTTTTTTAGTTTGCCATAAGCTTACATTTAATATCAGAAAGAAAGTGATTGATTTATAAAAATTAATATTCAATTTCTTCATAAGAAATTTAAAACCCCAACATCTCTAGAGTTAAACAAGATTTTGACCTGAAATTAGTTGCATTCATTTAAAGTAGTTGGCTATGAAAGTATTTTTTTGCTAATGACTCTACACTAACATTCATATTTTTTGTTTAATTTTAATTTATTTTAACGTAGAGAAAACCATGATAAAACCTTTGACTATAAAATAATAAAATATAATTAGCTGCTGTTTAATTTATTAGCTCAGATATGTACAACTATTTATTTTCCTTTTTTTTTTTTGATTTTTTTTTATCATCAATGGAGGGTAAAATGATACATTTAAAAATGAAAGCAAAGAAAAGCAGGTGGTAAGCCATTACTATTTTTCTTTTCTAGCAAAATATGAGTCAACTTTAACTGACTTATAAGTACTTCATCAAATTACTTATAAGTACATTATCAAGTTTGTATTGAAATGAATGCTTCAAATGTTCCATCTTGTTTTCAGCTCCGGTGGTGGGGGTAAGGGTAAAAAACCAAGTTGGCCAGATGATAAACAAATGCTAATATTTGGCACTCTTGGTGGGGCAGTTCTGCTCTACACTATTTACTCCACTCGATATAGAGAGGTCACGATGAAAGAATTCTTCCAGAATTACCTTTCAAGCGGCATGGTAAAAACATGTTTTTCTCTTAAGATTAGAAATATAACATTTCGGCTAATTTAATTAAACCCAGTTGAAATGCTGTTTGAAGTTTTTCTTCTTCAAATTAGTTACTGTTGCATGTTAAAAATGTATTGGGATAATATAATGTGAAGTGTTTTTTATGACAGGTCGAGCAAGTGGAGGTCGTAAACAATAAGTGGGTGCGTGTCAAGTTTATGCCAGGTTCCCAGATTGATGCCTCCGTGAGTAGAAACAGAAAAGTTGTTTTAAGTTTACGTAAAATACACAGTAAAGCTCAGGAAATAAAAGATGCTTAAATGTTGAAACTCTTAAAATATACATCCAGTTAACTGCCATGGAGTTGATAATTAATAAAAATTATTTAAGGTTGCTTAATTTTATCTTCCTTAAAAATTAATTAAAATAAATATGAAACATCTTTTCTTACATTTTTTTCAGTAATTTTTATTTCAGAAGAGAATTTTAATATGTTTTTACTTTGATGTATTTATTTAATTCAATTAGTTGTTTCATCAAATGAGAGCCAATGACCGTGAAATTATTGGAAAATGCTTTGTAAAGTGTAAAAAGATCATAGTGACCTAATAATTTTCTTATAAGTTGGAATACTATGTTTAAAAAAATGAATGTTACAAAAGATTTATTTAAAGAGCATAAATGAAGTAATTCATATTTATACTTGATTTTGCTATTCATTGAGATTTAAAAAATGTTCTTTTCAACAGAATACAATCTGGTTCACAATAGGGAGTGTGGAGACTTTTGAACGTAATCTAGAGAAGGCTCAAATGGAAATGAACTTGGAGCCTTCAAATTTCATCACTGTTGTGTATAAGAAAGAAAGAGACTGGTATGGAAAACTATCATTAGATTGGCTGTGTTTGCTGTTATGTTGGCTAACAAAACTTGCCTACTTTCATTAAAACATGTTTTAATAATTTATTGATAAATGATTGATAAATAAGTTTTGCATTACTGGTACTAGTGTTTTAGAGTGGGAATTAAAAAAAAAAGTTCTATTTCCATACCTTTGATTATATTATAATCCACAGTATATTCTTAATGTATATGTTTTAAGTTCTGTGCTGTATTTATTTTTTCATGTACTGGAATTTAAATCAGTCGTAACCTTGAGGAAAAAACATAATAGCCCTAGACTGACTTTAATTATTTAAATCTCAAACTTTAAAAATATTCATTACAATTTCTACATTTTCTTCAGGGGTAGTATAATTTTTAACGCCATGGGGTGGATTCTACCGATTGCAGTGATGATTTGGTTTTTTCGAAGAGGTGTAAGTAGTAACTTCTAATAATCTAACAATGTGCAGATTTGAAATTGAGTAATAAAATGACAAATAAATATTTTTTTAAAGAACATAATGGACAATGAGAAATTTAGGAATATTAAATAAATTTAAAATGTATCAACAATACTACTTTGCATCCATAGTTATCTAAGACTATAAAGAAGATTTCCCCCAAGCAATTTTCCTGTTTTACTTTCAGCCACTTGGTAAACCAGGGGCAGGGCGAGGTGGATCATCTGGTGGAATGTTTGGCTTTTCACAGACAACAGCCAAAGTGTTGGAAAAGGACATTGGAGTGAAATTTAGGTCAATATATAAATAGTTTTTTAACTTCTTTTTTTTCCGTTTAACATAAGCCTTCGTTTTTATCACATTTTTAGTCAGATCCATTTTAAGCATTGAAAAATTTGGTTTTTGTCCTAACATTGTGTTATTCTTACCTTCAAAAATTCATATTCCATATTTTTAAGTTGTAGTGAAGTTTGTAACAGTTTATGAGCACTAAGACTCCAGTCTATATTTCTAGTTTAGATATTTATAATATTTTTTCAAATGCTTGAGCTATTTATGTGTTGTTTTTAAAAGACTAGAAATGATTTGAATTCACTTAAAAAAATTATACAATTAAAAGTTTGAAATTAGCATATACTGAGTGTTTTACTATTGTATGCTTTTATGCTTGTGTTTGCAGTGATGTTGCAGGCTGTGAGGAGGCCAAGTTGGAAATAATGGAGTTTGTCAACTTTTTAAAAAATCCCCAGCAATACCTAGACCTTGGTGCTAAAATTCCCAAAGGTGTTTTCTTTCTTTTTGTTTTATTTATTTCATTGGGAATATTTAAATTTAAAAAAAACTTTTGATATAATAATCTTTTTGTGGTAATATTTTAGAGGATTTACTGCTTAATCTCATAAACTAATTTTTTAAAACTTTAGGTGCCATGTTGACAGGCCCCCCTGGAACGGGCAAAACTTTACTAGCAAAAGCTACTGCTGGTGAAGCCAACGTTCCATTTATAACTGTATCAGGTTCTGAGTTCCTGGAAATGTTTGTTGGTGTTGGACCTTCCAGAGTAAGTACAAACCTTATAGGAAAAATTAAGATTTTGGAGACCTCGTTGAATCCAATATTATGTTAATTATTTCAAAAATATTACTGAACAATAGATAAAATTAAATAAATGAGACACAAAAAATTTGTTTAAATAAAACAATTTTGTTAAGTTTTAATAAGCTCTAAAAAAAAACTAACAATACATTTCAATACTGAAACAATGGCAGCACGTTTGGTTTAATTTTTAAAAAATTATTTACTATTAAGTATTAAATATACTATATCCAACCAAATATAATGGATAACAAACATCCAGTGGTTACATCACCAACTTTAATTAAGTTAAGATGAAGTCTGTATGAGTAAATCTCAAAATGGCCAACGCATGTCCCAGTTTGGAGGCCCATGTCGAACATTGAGAAAATATAAAGTACAATGAATTAAAAAAATCATTCTTATCAGAATGATCATTAGGTTTAGGATGGATGCCCAACACACTATTAATTGTGTTTGAATTAACTATGCTTAATTCATTGTTATTTGCTATTTCCAACCTTTAGGTTCGAGACATGTTTGCTCTCGCACGTAAAAAGGCACCATGCATCTTGTTTATAGATGAAATTGATGCTGTGGGCAGAAAAAGAAGTGGACGCAACTGGGGTGGTAACAGTGAGCAGGAAAACACATTGAATCAACTTCTAGTTGAGATGGATGGTAATTCAGTTGTTCTAATAGCTTTTTCTTCTGAAGTGAAGACAAAAATACTGTTTATTACCCCCATGAGTTATCAGGACATTAATAATGTAATAAACATATATTTGTGTTGCTTAAAAAAATTATTGTTGAGCTTTAAACTTTGACAATAAGTGAGATAACTATTTTTTTAATGAATTACCATTACCTTTTTTTGAATTGTATTTGTATAATGGAATAATATCATTCTCCTCAGGATTCAATACACAAACTGGTGTTGTGGTGTTAGCAGCAACAAACAGAGTTGACATTCTGGATCCAGCTTTGCTTCGTCCAGGTCGTTTTGATAGACAGATCTATGTGCCTCTACCAGATATTAAGGGAAGGTAAGATAAAAGTCCATTTATTAAACTTCAAATTAATATTATTGATATCCATAATTTTCATTTTTAATACCCTATTTTACGGAATATAAGCTACACTTTTTTCTTCGAAAAACTGCCTCCAAAATACAGGTGCGTCTCATACTCAAAATTAATATAAAAATGGTAAAAATGTTATTTTTTAAAAAATTGCCTAAAAATTAAGGTGGCTTATAGTCTGTAGAGTCTTATAGTCTGTAAAATATGGTAAGACATTTGTTTATTTGTGAAGTAAATTTGATTGAATCGAGGTTTAGTGTTGGGACAAGATATTTTTTAAGTTAATATTACTGCAGTTTTTCTATTTTCATTAATTACAATTGTTTCAAAATTGCTTTTCATATTTGTTTCTATTTATCTAGACTTTTTTTTTAATATCTCTTTATTATTTTTATTTTTAAAATCTTTATTAATTTTTTATTCACAGGGCTTCAATTTTCAAAGTTCACTTGAGTAATCTTAAAACAGAACTTGAAATTAAAGATTTAGCTCGCAAAATGGCAGCCTTAACACCTGGATTTTCAGGTATAGCAATGAATACAATTTATAATTGTGGTGAAATGACTTTGATTAGTGGGTGTCTAGGAACCACTCTCGTATGATTGTCACACCTGCTCATGTCTAGGAACCACTCTCGTATGAGCGTCACACCTGCTCGTGTCTAGGGACCACTCGTATGAGCGTCACACCTGCTCGTGTCTAGGGACCACTCTCGTATGATTGTCACACCTGCTCATGTCTAAGGACCACTCTCGTATGATTGTCACACCTGCTCGTGTCTAGGGACCACTCGCGTATGATTGTCACACCTGCTCGTGTCTAGGGGTTTTATGTTCTATCAAATTCAGGCACTAAGGGACACAATTATCTTATTCATTTATGCCTAACTATCAAAGACTTCATAACACAATTTGGAAAATAAAAATGAACTTATTCATTTAGAAGTGTTCCAATATATTCTAAGATAGCCGCAAGTATATAAAAAACAAATTTCATATAATTAAATCTAGGTTCTATTATATTCTGTATATTGGCCTCCCGTAATGACTAACATTCATCATAATTGTCGCTTTGCTTTGTAATAGAATTATATGCGATCAGACTGTTAAGACTTAACTTATCAATCAATCAATAATAATTCTGATGATCTAGCAAGATCATTCAATACTGAGATCACTTCAACGTGGAAGCGGGTTCTCCTGTCCTTTCCTTCATGGACGACACAGCAGTGTGTTATATTGAGATCACTTCAATATTAGAAATGGATTCTCAGAACCTTTCCATCATAGCTTCTCGGGGCGGTAACGAAAGTGGATCACACAGCAATACCTTGTGGAATAGCTGTTCCCTTGTATGTTCTGATATGGGTGTGGACTTCCCAGCATTGTGTCTGTCGTGGGTGAAGAGTCCCATCAGCACGCCATCCTATGGTTGCAGGCTATGGCTTGGTCTTCCGGATAGGTACTGGGCAGAGTTCTTAGAATCTGGCCTCAGGAAACTTATCCTCAATCCAGCTGCTAAGGTGCTGTGATATCTTGCACTGCGGCAATATGGAGATCTAGTAACCAGGCTATATGTGAATGATGATACAAGAAAAAGAAGGGAGCAACTTTTCCAATATTCTTGAGCTAACAGATCCCTTTCCAATGACAACGAATTCAGATCGAGGCATTGAAGAGGATAGAAACTTTACAGTGAAAATTTCCATTGTGGATAACCTTATTTATCTTCACCATAGTCAGCGCAAGCATGCATGGCTAGTATTGACGTATGGCACAGAATTCTATTCAAACATAATTATACAATGAATTATAAATATAAAGCATGTATAAATATACTATATCCAACCAAATATAATGGATAACAAACATCCAGTGGTTACATCACCAACTTTAATTAAGTTAAGATGAAGTCTGTATGAGTAAATCTCAAAATGGCCAACGCATGTCCCAGTTTGGAGGCCCATGTCGAACATTGAGAAAATATAAAGTACAATGAATTAAAAAAAATCATTCTTATCAGAATGATCATACACAAATGTTTAACCAAACTATAGACATGGTAATACAATGCGTTCAAATAAAAGGAATGAAATATAAATTTTAATGTTCATCCAACTTACTAGGTTTTTAGAATGTTCTGCTTTAAAATGCACTAAGTTAACTGTGATACCCTGGGTGATGATCTTAAAAGAACATTTCTAACATTTACCGCAGTATATATTATTGGATTTACTAAAATTGGCAATTGGCTAAATCACTATCATGTGCTATCTGAGACCAATGAACTTAAAATTTCTATGCAAAATACAATTCCTACTGCGTAGTTCAATACGCTAGTCAAAATGTCAGTGAGTGAGTCATGTGGGGTAGCAACAATCAATGGGGAATAATGTGTCCTGAACCAAAAGAAGGGGGTGGGGGGAGGTTCTAAGAAGTTGTTTTAAAACTTTTTAGGACAGTTTGATTTCGTCACAATAATATATTTCTTTTATACTGATAATTATTTCGACAATCTTTGCACTTGTTAAAATCTTCAGTGCCTTTTAGGTCAATTTTATTCAGCACAGATGTCAAATTCATTCTTTTAATTGTAAAATCTTTTTAATTTATAATTTTAAAAATTAATAGAAATTGATGGTAAAATTGAAATATCGCCCTTATTACAAGTAAAAGTTAATTAAGAGACTGAATTTTTCTTTCAGGTGCGGATATTGCTAATGTCTGCAATGAAGCAGCATTGATAGCAGCAAGAGATCTGAATACATCAATTTTACTCAAGCACTTTGAGCAAGCTATTGAGAGGGTTGTTGCTGGTAAGGTTATTGGTAGACCAAACTTTTAAGTAAATACATTCAGTATATTGGTTGTTAATCTTAGAACAAGATACGGAAAGCTTGAAATATGGAACAAGTCGATAACAGATGCTTCAGCTGAAAGCCTTCTTCTGTAAACTAAACAAAAGAAAGTGAACAAGTAAATTTGCTTAAAAGGAAGAAGACCTCACTCCATTTTTAAGGAAAACAAATATTTCTCTATTTTCTATTCACTTGATAAGCTTTTTGTCTCAATCTTTCACTTGGCAGGGGTGTAACTGAGGACCTTATATAAGTTAGCTTTTTAAAATTCAGAATCTTCCATGGTTGTCTTCATTCAACCTGTTCTGGTTCTCAGGTTTGGAGAAAAAAACTCAAGTCTTACAGCCTGAAGAAAAGAAAACAGTAGCTTATCATGAGGCTGGTCATGCAGTCACTGGCTGGTTTCTTGAGCATGCAGATCCACTGCTAAAAGTAAGTGTATAGAAATTGTAATGACATCTGGTATTTTATATCAAGGTTTCTATCTGGTTTTAAATTATGGCAGTATTTCCTACTCTAGTTAAATTTAAGACAACTTTTAAACTCAGAATGTGATATTTGTCTTCCCTTAAGAAAAAAGCTGTGATAATTGATATCCCACTTCAAATTTTAATGTCTATCAATTATAGAGTCACCAAATTTCCTAGCTCTTTAACTGACTCCTGCCTAACCTTCTTAAATGAAAAGTGCCCTCCTGCCTAAGCAAAGGGGCATGACTCCGTTTTAAAACATATATTTGATTTTTTTTTTTTTAATTAAATATAAAAACAATGTGATTGTTATTTAATTTTTTTATTAAACATAAAAATGAAAAAATTTTATAATCATGATAAAAATAAGTTTTTTAAATAGAATAACCTTTTAATTGTAAAATCTGAAGTTGACGATTGCTGCATTTTTAAAAACGCAGGTACAATCACCATAGTCACTTTAGCCTGCTAGTATTATTATCTACCCTTGTGTAATGGCACTGATTTTTGTTCAGATATTTTTTTTTCAGATATAACATCAACTATAGCATCATCACTTAAAATTTTTTAGATTAATTTCAATAAATTCTACATGGATCTGTTCGATTATTTCATCATTTAAACTTGCCAGTCTAGTAAGCTTAGCAGCTTGTCACGAATGAGCTGGGAAAGCCATGCTTAACTTTGAACTCTTATTATAACTTTAAAAAGGAAGAAGATAAAAACATATGAATTTCACTTTTAAAGAAAAACTTCACTCTTGAGTGCAGCAGTAAATTGTAGTAGACAAATGTATGGTAGTTAAGTTGCTAGCCAGCCTTAAAGAGCGTCGTACATGACTGTAAGACTCCCATCCCACCGTCCGGCATTGACATGTAAATAGTTATGGGATGGGTGGAGTGAATGTATGTTAATTTTTAAGTTCATGATTATGTTTGTTAAATTGTGTGTACAGTGTAAAAAGCCCAGCCGTAGGCTGGGGAACCGCACTATATAAAACTACTACTAATAATAAATTAATTAGTCACGAACAATCTGTGTCAATGTAACAATTAATGTTAAGCTTTAATAATAATTTTATATCATACATAAGTAGACGTTTCGGCACTTGCCTTCATCAGTACAACAAAACATTTAAATAAGTATAAATTAAATTTATATATATATACATATATCCTACCTAAAAAATAGATAAAATAGGAGTGTGCGCAAAAACCAGACAGAAACAAAGTAAAGAAGAATGTTTCTGGTGCATGGCGGTTCTCAACCTGTTGGTCGAATGACCCTTTCCCAGGGGTCGCCTAAGACCATCGGAGAACATATATGCTCTACTGTCATGAAGCAGCAACGAAAATAATTGTGTGATTGGGGGTCGCCACAGCATGAGGAACTGTATTAAAGGGTCGCGGCATTAGGAAGGTTGAGAACCAATGCTTTAGCAGGTTCATTTTTATTGATTTTAATTTTTATAAACTGGATGAATAGGTTAACAAAATATTTTTACCCATACTTAAAAGTGGATTAGTATTTTTTTACACTATTGTTCATTAAATGATTGAGTGAATATTTTTTCATAATTATTGATTTTTTTACGATCTAGGTATCAATTATACCACGAGGTAAAGGCTTAGGATATGCTCAGTATTTACCAAAAGAACAGTACCTTTATACAGAAGAGCAGGTAAGACTCACCTTATTAGCTTCAGTAACAAATTACCCCATAAAGTTATTTCTTAGAAAATGTGGTTAAATTAATGAGCTGGCTGTGTTATTTTTTTGACAATGAAATGTTCTTCCCATTTATTTGCTTCTCTTGCCCAGCTCTTGGATCGAATGTGTATGATGTTAGGTGGCCGGGTGTCTGAACAGATCTTTTTCAAGAAAGTTACAACAGGAGCTCAGGATGATTTGAGGAAAGTCACACAGACTGCATATTCACAAGTAAGTTGTTTAACTATTTGTAATAACAGTAGAGTGATCAGAGGCATATTTTGATGGGCATGACAAAATAGGCCAACAGTCTTGTTGCTGGAGTGCACAGCTGCAGTCACATCTTGACACAAAGTTATGGATTTTTTTTTACTTACACTTACATTCGATACATCACTGTGTATAATAATTGAATTACATTGTCCCCAGCAGCATTTCCCCTTGCCTCCTAATCATTTCCCTTCTTTCCTTCCTGCCCGAGGTAGTGATAAACATGAGCAAGCCAAAATAAGAAAAGTAAAATATGGAACAGCTACTGCATTTACTGAATTTGGGCGCACATTACTAACATAGAAAAGGAAGTGCTGTGAATTTCAATTAACCCAGAAAATTAATTTTTATATATATATTTTTTTTTTTAAGTTATTTTTTTTAAATGAAAATTTTGTGATTCAACATTTGATGCTTTAAGTAAAGCATAATCAGCCGATGAGTCAAATGTGTTTCTGTTTTCCAGGTGGTCATGTTTGGAATGAATGAGAAAGTGGGTCAGCTATCATTTGATATGGGCCAACAAGGAGACATGGCATTCACCAAACCATACAGTGAGGCCACGGCACAGTTGATTGATGAGGAGGTCAGACAGATTGTTCACAATGCCTACCAAAGAACCTTGGAGCTACTTGAAAAACACAAAGAACATGTGGAAAAGGTGTGGTTAACACCTAAAATTGTTTTCACAGAATGATTTAAAGAATATTCTTTAACCGTTAAGCTCTTATAGTCTCCCTTAGTGTCTACAGCAGTGTCAGTATTCTTTTAATTCATTTCAACAGATTTATCAGTACTTAGATGTTTTTTAAAAACAATTTATATATGTGTATGTTAAGCTTTTATTTTTTTTAAATTCCATTTAGTGGAACACATCAACTTCACTTAAATAAAAAAATTTATTTGCTCAACAAAATGAACTTGTAATATTTCTACGGTTTGATTTACAATGAAACTAAGACTTCTTTGACAAGAAATAATTAAAAGAACCGTTTTTAAAAAAATGGCTCACTACACTTTTTATTTTGAAGTACATGAAATATAATGTAACTTGATTGATGACATCAGGTTGCTGTGAGGCTACTGGAGAAAGAAAAGCTTGATAAAGATGACATGGTTGAACTGCTGGGCAAGAGACCATTTGCAGAAAAATCTACTTATGAGGAATTTGTTGCTGGAACAGGTAACTTAAAACCAATTTCATATCACCTTGTGGGACTTTGGCTTTTGTCATATTTTAACAATCAACCTCATACCCATTTCATACTCATTTACTCAATGTTCTTCAATGTTATTATTTTTTAGATATTTTTGAGACCTGGTTACACTTAAAATTTTGGATTGCAATGTACGATTGTGAGATGTCTTTTACAAATGCACTCTGAGACCTTCCAGAAAAACGATTTTAAGTGACCTGGTTGAAATTTTCTAATTTTAAACAGAAAGGGATATTTTAAGGTCACTGGCACTAATCAGCTGTACTATTTAATACCCCAGTTTGATTCCAGCACTTCTCTTCCCTTCTTCCAATAAAACTTTTTGGTTACATCACTTCCCTTCTTCCAATACAACTTTTTGGTTACAGCACTTCATTTTTCCCAATACAGCTTGTGGTAGTTATTAGACAAAAATATGTTAATGGAGAAATAAAATTAGACTCAAAGACTGAAATTTTGTGTATCGCCAATGAACTTATTTCTTCATTTAATTAGTGATTATTTTCATTTCTTTGCATAAACAAACATTTGAAATATATTTAAAGTACTTTTTATGACTGTATGAGACAGTTTGGCCCCATTTTAGGGCTGATTTAAAAAGTACAGGGTAATATCAAATGTTAAATTAAAGCTATAAAAGATTTGCACTGTTTAGTAACTTACTAAAGTAAAGGATTTTTTTTTATAAACACATCTAGGTAAAGGGAACCTAATTTTCACACAAGCATTTCTTCAGTTGTTCTTCAGTGTTGCAAAACTGAATTCATGTATGCTCTAATTTCTGGGGAAGGAACTGCCCATCCTCCACTTTTGCTCAGGTGACTGCCGGAGGGGTGGTGCAGTGTTTGGCATCTATAATTTCTGCCCCCACCCTATGGTCATCTATCAAAGTGATGGGCACCTTTCTATTTTATGATGAAGCACTGAATAAAAAAATATTTAAGTCAGTCATCTACTTTTTTTTTAAAGATGTTCAGGGAACAGTTGTATACATTATATTATGTGTTTGTTTATTTACTATTACATCATGGTAATTTGCAATTTTGAGATGTTTAAGTACTATGCTTAAATAATACTGTACTATTTTGGGAGTTCCAGGGTAACCAGGTCTGCATCTATAGTGTTCTTAGCTGGGCTTATCTCCACTATATGTCAAGTCACCATATTATAGACTTGCTAGAGAAACCCCCCCCCCCCCCCCTTATTAGTATTCCTATTGTTCAATTTCACTGCGCTTGCTGAAAAACTTGTTAATATTTTACAGGTTCATTTGAAGAAGACACAACACTGCCAAAAGGTTTAGAAAACTGGAATAAAGAGAAAGATAAAAAAGAGCCAGACCCTGTAGAGGCTTAGTGAAACTTTCATTATTTGGGACCTCAATGGCTGCAGACATTTATACTAAATAATTTTTTTCAAAGTAAAAAAAAGAAGTTTGTCTCAGAGTGTGTTGTTCTTAGCCTGTGGAATCAAAATTTTCAATACATGTATTGGTAACATATTTTAACATATTTCAGCTTACATAAAATAAAAAAATATGTTGCAGTAGAATGTCCTCATACAGGCATTAACACATTCAAATTAGTGCTGAGGCACAAGGTGATACAGATACAAGACTATCTTGTACATTGTAGTGTCGTGATAACTGTACTTCCCAATGTTGTCAACATGGGCTCATGTATGCTACACTCCTTCATGAATGACAGATAAAATACAAATCTATAAAAGTGATACAGATCACACTGAGTTCCAAATATAACCTTACAACCCTAAGAAGGGAACACTTGAACATTTATCAATGTAAACATAAAAGAATCATAAAATTCAGGGTAGTCCCATCTAACTACAGTAGAGTAAAAACTGATAGTCTTTTGACATCAGACATTATCAGATGACTTGAAAACAAGATTTTTTTTCAATTTAAAACCAACAGTTCAGAAAGACCCATCCTTATGATTTCAGACTCTGAATTTGACTTTCAAGAAATACTATCAGGAGTGCTCTATTTTATGTTTATTTACATTCATTGTTTAAATAGCATGTGTATTTAAAAGTGGGCATGAGCAGAGTGTGAGCTCTATAATGGTATTTTAATGTATTGATATTGTACAACTGAACTAAGACAATAATTGTGTGTGCCAACAGATTTACTTCATATAAGTTTTGTGTTGACTTGGGTTAGATTGTTGTGTGACAGGAGAGATGAATGAATGCAAATTATTGTGAACCTCAGGGGCACAATTTGCATAACATAGATTTCTTTCATGTAGTTTGTGTTGTTTTTGATGATGTCTTTCAAGTGTTCCATTAAAGAATATTGTTCCATCACAAAAAAATGTATTATATGTTTTTCCAGAAGAGAGCACATGGTGGACAGCAATGCTGCTGTTTTCATGTTTAAGAACACTTAAATATTATACTTAATTCATGCAACACACATGAATTACGCTTTGATTTTAAATCCTCAATTAGCAAGCATAAGAGGGATACTTTAGGACAGCATAACTCAATCTCTCAGATATAAAAGTAAAACAAAAAACACACTGACATACACCTGTTTATTATGATATCCCTGAAAAAAAAATCTTATATAAATTTTAAAAAAAATTCAATTAAAAGACTCCAATATTTCACAAAAGTAATCTTTACTGAAGGGCTTTAGACTGGCACATTTTTTAATATAAAATTGATACAGTTTTCTTCAAAAACAACTTTAAACATTTTGGTGACTCGGTGAAACATTTTTATTGCATACAAAGGTAATAGAATCTCTTGTCTCTGAGTAGGCCACATTGTTGACTGTCTAAAAGGCTCACTTATTAATAAATGTGAGTTTATTTGTAAAAAGCAAAAAAATGAATAAACACTAATCAATCATGCATAACTAATAATAAATTATCAGTTCAACAAAAGTTGCCCAACATTTAAATCCCCACATCATGGATTTCAGCAGAGCTATTTTATTTGTGTATGTTTCACAAATATTTTAAGAACATCATCACAGTTCATATCAAGAGTATATTCTTGTAAGTAATGATGTACTCTACTTTTTTAATCTCCAAGCTACATTACCAAGTCATATTGAAATACGTGGAGCTTAGCAAAATGAATTATATTACTACTGATTAACTTACAAGTGCTTCTGGAAAGTAATAACATCTTTGTAATGCAAATGTTACACATCCCTAACCACATCACATTCAATAGTTTTTACAAAAAATTAAATCATTCTTACAGAATAAAAATTTGTATTGTTATAGTTATGTACAGAAATAGCCAGTTTAAGATAGCCAGTTTAAGATAGCCAAAGTCAAGGTTTAGGTCTACTCTTTTTAAAATTATTGTTTTATGCTTAACTACTCTCAATGGAATGACAAAAAGTTGCTACTGTTTCACAGATAAAATCTATGTCACATTTTGTTACAATTAAATACTACATTACTTTCACAAGTAAATTAGAGAAGGCCACAGAGACAATATATGTCTTTACACAAATGTTGAAAGACTTGCAAATAATTATCAAGACATGCCATTATTTTATCAGTTCATATTATCAGAACCCAAATGGATTTTATTCAAGAATTATATACATTTTAAGAAGGACTATTAAATATTTTTATATTATACCATTGATATAATGGCGGATTTATTATGAATCATCCATATAAATGATATCGAGTAAATTTGTAGTCGATGTCTGCATATAAGTATAAGGTTATCTGCACATGTATTTGCTTGTGTAATCACTGCACATCAAAATTCTAATTCTTTATTATGTTTTAAGTAATTCAGGTCATTATGGAACCACTGTGTTTGAACCAGGGCCATGCAGAGTATTTTCGGGCCCAGAGCAAATTCAGATTTTGGGCCACCATGCATTTTTAAATAATTGTATGTTATGTAATTGTATCAAAAAGAAAGGGCCTGGAGTGATTTATTCAGTTCCCTCTGCCTATACACACCCCTGGTTCGAAACCAAGATTGATGGATAAATTATCTGTTCATATAACACTATAAACATGAAGGGAACAGAGAGGTGACAAAGTTGAGGGCAGTTCTCAATGTGGTCAAGCAGTATCCTTCCTCTCCCATCATGTATCTGAAATGAAACATTGAAGTAAGCATCAGCTACTAAGACAGCATTAGCACGACCCACAACTAAAGATCTACAATAAATATCTAATTCTACAACTAAAGATCTACAATAAATATCTAATTCTACAACTAAAGATCTACAATAAATATCTAATTCTACAACTAAAGATCTACAATAAATATCTAATTAAATAAATGAAATATTTTAGGACCGAGGGATCACTCTAATGGCATCTACTTACGGATTTATCACATTGATACCCAGCCCATTTTTTTCCCTTCTAATTAAAGCTCATATTTCACTGATATTTTAGAAATATTTCAAATCTATGAGGAAAAAAAAGGCATGCCATCACTGCTCTTCAAATATAATAAAATACTTATGTGGCAAAATAATTTATGATCAGAGCTGAGCTATCTAAGTCCAAAGGATTTAAAATAAAATACCACAATATTTTTCTCTAATAGTTGGTTATGCCCATGGGTGTGCAAACCCAAGCCAGTCGCATGATAAGATACAAAATATCTATAAAAGATTTAAAAAATAACTCTATTAACACTTTTAGCATTTTTAGACATTTTGATTTTGTGGGTCACACTATAAAAATAATCATGTGGCATGGTTGAAAATCCATGACAAAAAAGAATCCGTGGAATATCTTTGAAATAATACTTTGGGGCTTATCATGAGACCTTTACAATATGAACATTTCTCACCCTTCATGAATAAACTCAGTCATAGCATAGCACTCTGCACTCAGCTGGGGCAGAGCACTCTTGATAATCACATAGCTGAGTATAGGCAGCAGGTCATCTGCACCACTGTAATGAACATCAAAACAATTAAATTACTGTGTTACACACAATGAAATCAAAAATAAAAATAAAATAGTATAAATATCTATTTCCAGCAGCAAAGAGAGAAAAGAATGGAAGTGGATGTCACAGTAAAGATAGTTACAGACCTGCATTTCATTGTTTCACCGAAACAATCTGTACACTTGTTATACTTACACAGATGGTACTTTCTTTCCTTCCTTTTCTCCAATCCCTTTGCTGTAATGATCATCAACACACTTACAAATAAGACGACAGACTTTGACTACAAATTGAAAACAAAACAAAACATGTTACTGATGTAATAACAGGTTTAGTAAATTCATCTTTTCCTTCGTTTAACTTTTCTGTGAGACTAACTGCTATTTTCTGTAGTCTGTACCCAGTCAATATATATGTTTTTGTCTCAACAGAGGATTTTTCTAAACCTGCCCTATGTGCTGCCAAGCAGTGCGGGCCTTGATTGATGGATGCAACATTTCAGTTGAGTTACAATGTTTGTATTTGTGTTGGTCTTTGTTTGTTCCCTGAAGAGCGCTTCTTGCTGACACGTTCATTCTTTTGTTGCATCCTTTTTTTTCAGGTTTTCCAATACACCCATACCTCGCTATACGGCCTTTCTCTTTACGGCCAACTTTAAATTATGGCACTTTTTCTGTTTACGGCCCACGATGTTTCATTATACGGCCAATAGATACCCTCTCTTTAGTTTCAGATTCTCCCCTTAGGCGGCTCTGCTTTAGTAATCTGCCTTATTTCCTGTGCTATCCCACCTTATTCATATCCTGTGACTCAGTAAGTTGACGTGTTTGTTTCTGTCTTGTTTGTTTGGATTAATTGGTGAATTTTATTGTATGTATAAATATGTGCATATGATTTCTTTTGTTTTTTAATTTATATGTTTATTTTTTTAATTTCTGTTTACTATTACAATGTTTTGTATTTTTATTTTTATAGGAAATGAAAAGAATAAAATGATTTATGAACTAACGACTCTATTATTTTATACAAAAATTGGAATAGATCAAATTAAATTTGTATGGGTTTATATCAAAATTATTGATTCATTATACGGCTTTTCGCTTTATGGCCAAGTTTTCCGGAACGTATCTAAGCCGTAAAGCGAGGTATGGGTGTACTTTGTTTCACACATTTCCTTTTACCTAAACCTGACTGCATTCTCTCCCCCATTGTTACAGATGAGGCAGAACCTGGTACATATGGGCAGTCACTACTTCTAAACAGGAGAAGCCCTGTCATGCACTTCACCGTTCCCCCCCCCCCCCCCCAAACACTATATCATACAACTAAAAACCCTTTCCTCTGGATCCCATTTTACCAAACAGCTAAGTGATTAAATAAACAATTGTCTATTCAGTTATACACCTTGTGTGCATAGCGTAACATTTTTTTTTGCATATTCTTTGTTGTTTGTGTGTGGGTGTAATGTGCTTTAATATGCATTTCACTAGGAACATTGATAGGGTTGTTGGTTCCCTGTAAGGTCTACACAAATTTGAACAATGTTATTTATAAGTAGTATAGCTGACTGTTGCGTTCCATTTTTCAGGTTTAACCTTACTGTGTTTGACTAATTTCCTGAAATAAAATGTATTTTTATAAATTTGAAACAGTTTGACATGTTGTGGGGTAGAAAAATTTACTTGACTAGCAGACCAACCTACACATTCCAGTTTACTCAGCATGGTGTAATAATCCTGGACATGCAACAGCTCTGTGATGGCAGCCTGGTAGGGTTGGCTCTCACCATCAGCATCCATGAGACACAGCTTATCAGATACCTTCATCTCTTTAGGGGTGATGGTTGCGTACTTGGTCATGATGCAAGCCAAGACCTGCTCTTGTTTGTAGTAAACAACTCTACAATGATGCACACAAAAAAAAAGTTAGCAAATTACAATATAGAAGTGGCATGCAGAATGAAATCACGTTAAGATGTTGCTATAATTTGTAAATGCTAACAAACACCCCCCCCCCCCCCCAATGCAATAGGTTTCAGTGATCAAAGGTTTCATCACTGTGTAGATCAGAAATGAAATAATCATTTATCAACTATTAACCAATGTGTTTTTGATGTGTTTTGTAAAGGAGTACTAAATACATCTGAATATTCATTATTGGATCCGTTATATTTCTAATTGTGTGCTTTTCAAAATAATTTTCTTATTTCAATATTTTTTTTTTTTTTGTTGCAATAATTTTGAAAGTATTTTTTAAAAGTTAATGTTTTTCAATGTTACACAGACATATGAATGCTTTCTTAAATTGGAAGCAAAGTTGGCTTCTTAGAGATTACTGTTTATTTATGCACCAGAAGAGAATTTGGTAATCAAAGAATGAGTCAAATTTAGAAGCAATGCATAAAAAAAAATGTTATATTTTTTACCTGTTTCATATTGATCAGTGTTTCCCACATTGGGTGTATGCCCAACATGGTGGGGAATTTGAAGACTATTGGGTGGGGGGGGGGAGGGGAGGAGGAGGAGGGAGAGAATGTATTCAATTTTGTTAAAAAGGGGGAAGGGGAAATGTTGGGACAATTTTTAAACGTTAACCACAGATTTTGTGTGTCATTTATTACATAACAAAGATATTGCATTTTATCCTGCAATGTTGAATCTGGAGGCCTAAAAATATGTGAAATTGAATACAATTGATGGCAGCATAGAGACCTCTCTTTTTCTTAGTTCTTCCACTTGGTGGGCAGGGAGGACATTGGTACTCTTAAGGTGCTCAGGTGGGGGCAAGGGACAAAAAGGTTGGTAAACACTGATATAGATCATAGCGCAGGTGCAAAGGCCTAGTTTATTTTCTTCTTCTTTTTTTTTTTGTCGGGGTGGGGGTGTGGAGGAGCTCATTTAAGCTCAATTATTTGGCTCTTCATTGGTAATAATTTAGATATTAATTGTATAAAAAATGTCCAAAAAAAAAAAAAAAAAAGTATTTGGAAATTGTTGTTGACACATGAATTTTTCCAAAATACATACTTTCGTATAATGTTACAATCTTTTAGGGTGCTAGACATTGAGCACTAGATCTAGAGTGAAGAAGAAATGAGAAAGTCTGACTTGAAAAATTTCATAGTAAGGGAAAAATAATCATGGGGGGAAAAAAAAAGGAATATGACTATTTATAGAGCTTCAAAAACTCAACCTAAACAGCCTGAGCAGAGTTTTCCATACTGGTTTGAAGAAAGGTTCCTCCAATGACACAGCACACTGATCTTTTCCCACTGGAGTGTCTAGTGGCTCATAAGCTATTGTAAGCATGACCAGAAGTTTTTCTGCATATAAAATATTTGAATTCACCAATCAGAAGACTCTTTTTCTTTTTTTTGCATGCCAAAGCACAAAATTAATGGTTCTGAAGAGTTAAGAAACTATTTTTAAGAATGATACATGGTTCAGCTAAGTAAAGATATGCTGTTATTAGATGTTAAAAGAAGTGATCTACCCTATGCTAGTAAATGTGAACATTAAACTGTCATCTGGAGTTGATTTTACTCTGCCAACCATGCAATACATCATTTGAAACAATTATTTGTTTCAAAGTTGAATAATTTCATTGACACCATAAAGGAAAAGAAAAAGAAAGAGAAGAATAACATATGCCAGATTTTGCTAAACTTAATTAAAACATGGCACATGTTTTTATTTGTCTGGCTAAGTGAAGACTAAATCTTTAACCATATTCATTCCTTGATTGAAGTTAATTTATGGTTTAAGTTTTATGCCAATTGTTTATATGACAGTCCTGGTAAATATAAGCACATTTTTTTTTTGAAGTGGATTAGGATGCTGAGTGATATATTTAAAAAAAAATTGATAATGATGCCAGCAGTAGACAGATTTGGGAGAGGGCACAATAAAGTTGTCATTATTTTAGAATCAATTCTATAGAATAGATGACGTACATAAGAATGTTACATTTAATGTGAGTCTACCATTATGCCCCCCACCCCAAATTTTAAAAAAACCAACAAAACAATACTGCAAATAGATGTGGAAATATGAGTAAAGAATATAAATTTACCTAAATATCTGTGAATATCTTCGGCGATAGACTTGAGGTGTCTCTCATAAGCATCCATATTAAGCTCTGAGAACTTCCTGTGGTCAACTTCATCTTTGCCAAGTCTTGCTGGCAAACTTTGATAGCGGTCTGCATCATCCTCACAGGCAAAAGAAGCTGGAGGCTGATGGCTAACACTTCGGTCCAGTGGTGTAGTAATGTCAGGGGGATTCAAGTGCGATTTCACAGGCACAGATGGCAGCACACTCGAGTTGTCTTTCAGAAGATTACAGGGCTTAGAGTTGAAAATCTCATCTTCATAGCTGTTATCGTTATCATCATCATCATCAAAGAGATAGTCCAGTGTGTCCTCATCAAAATCTACCTTATCCAACTTATAAGAGCTGTAATCTCTAGTGACCTGACGCATCAGTAACTGGGCCTGCTTTCGTTCCCATGACAGTTGAGTGGTCAACTCTTGCCCTTTTTCCAATGCCAGATCAAGGTCTTTCTTTGTTTCTGACACAGCAGTGGCAAGTTGACTTTGGCCGGCACTGTTACAGAAAGGTTTTAAATTATTTTGACCTCCATCCTCTGAACCTGTGCTTTCATCTATTGGCTCACCACTTTGAGAACCTGTGCTTTCATCTATTGG
Organism: Omphiscola glabra; assembly: GCA_964017045.1. Taxonomy (NCBI): domain Eukaryota; kingdom Metazoa; phylum Mollusca; class Gastropoda; family Lymnaeidae; genus Omphiscola; species Omphiscola glabra. The sequence goes on from OZ024800.1 coordinate 15,208,961, forward strand.
CTCACCACTTTGAGTTTTTTCATTACAGGAATGAGCACTTCCATCATTCAGAACCTCACTTGCATCATTGAGAGCGTCATCCTGGTTTTCCTTTTTCTCTGCGACTGCATTTTCAGTAAATTCTTGTGATGGGGAATGGACACACAGAGGATCACTCCAGGTATTTTGACCTACAACTCCTGACTGAATTATGTCATTCTTACTAGAGTCATTGTGACTGTGTGGTATGGTATCAGTATCAACAGGGCTGTCGGTGCAGTCTTCTTGGTTTGATTGGTTGTCAGGGAGAGTCAGAGTTTTTGATGTTTGTTCTGTGGTTTCAGTAGGAGATGGATATGAAAATACTGTGGTGTTTATAATGTCAGCAACATCTTCTAGTAATGGCCAGGCTGTTTTAGGGAATGGGACCTACATTAAGAAACAGCAATTTACTTTATCACCAAGTCTATACAAATATAGGTGGATAAAACATAACACCCAGCTCCCTTCTCAAACTACAAATTAGGTAAAAATAATCTGTTGCTACGGATGAAGATTGTAGTATACCTAGCCAGAAAACTCTGAGGAGGTCTTCAGTGACCTATGGAACCCCCCCCCCCCCCCCCCCCCCCAACAAACTCCCTATTTGCACAGACAAATATAATTAAGGTTGTTAATATATCCACTCCAAACTTGAGGAAATTATGTTTGCAATTCTAAATTAACCCCAACCTGCTTGGATGTGCCTGGTGTAACTATGCCGTCCTGGCATGGTAGGAGGTGGAGCTGCAGGACTGGACAGTTGTTCTCTCCAAATCTATTTGTTATATGAGTTCACAAAGTACATAAGTACTGTTCTCTTGCACCATAAGAGTGGTTATTATCTTTTTTTTTTTTTTTTTGCATGGCCCACCACTCCTAGTCTGGTGAAGCCCATGAGTTTTTAATTGCAGTTTAAAGATATTGAAAACAGATAAGACTCTGTCCAAATTTACTACCTTCAAAAACCCAATTCGTGGAACCTTACAGGAGTACTTGACTGCACCTTAAGAGCCCTCACAGTAAAGACTATGTACATACAAAGAATCTTTCAAAGAATGAATTATATAATATACATTCAAAGATTAACTTTACTTTTATTAGCTCCAACTCTGCATGTTTGTTTGCCACTAGAGGGTACAACCTGTCATATATCTTGACCTGATACTTCCGTAAAAGTTCTGTTAAAGGGTGGTCAGCACACCTGAGAATCTCTGCCACCAGCTGACTGATGAGAATGGGATCCTCAGGGTTTGATTCCAGTTTATTTCTCCAATTTTGCAACCATTTCTAGAGCATTTGGGGATAAAATTAAAAATTAGTTTTGCTCGAGTGTTTGAGAGCTGTGAGTTATGTCAAGCTACAGGTTTCCATTCTTCATACCATGTAGATATGATATGAAATGTTTGGCAAGTAACCACAAGGATTAATCAACTACTAGGCCAAATATTGGTTAAGCCATGGAACAGACATTAAAAAATAAGACCTTCTATTTAAGTTTTATGTCACCAAACCAAATAAGACACATGTTAGTGACGTATACCTAAAACTCAAACCAAATAAGACAAGACACATTGATAGTGATGTATACCTAAAACTCAAACCAAATAAGACACATTGATTGTGATGTTTACCTAAAACTTAAACCAAATAAGACACATTGATTGTGATGTATACTTAAAACCCAGGTTCTAAATTCTCTAGTTTTTAACAGCTCTTGTTTGCTGAATTTAATATATAACATAGGGCAAACACAGCTGTTAAAAGCTAACAGAGCAGAATGATAGGCATCAAGATGTAACTGTGATCCCCATTGAATACCATTATAACAGATTTAGATTTAAGGGTGCAATAACTGACTTATTTATGAGAATGTAGAACTACCTACTACCAGAATGGCTGAGTTAAAAAATGTGGCTTGCTACAGAAGTAGGGTCAAGCTGCAACTAATATCATGTCAAACACACATGGTGTACACACTCACAGCATCATTTTCATATGCCAATATCTTTTTGTAGATTTGTCTCTGCTCTTGCTCCTCTTTAGACATTCCAATGGGTGTGGCAAATCTCCTAGTTTTGTTTTTAAAAAAGAATACATTTTTCATTTTAAAACTAGGCGGAAAATGTTAAAAGAAACTGATTGGATGGGTCTTTGAACAATTGAAATAAGATTTAACTTTTAATGGCTAGTCTGCTATTTGAGTACATGGACAACTTACTTGGCATGTTATTTGAGTTATGGACAACTTACTTGGCAGCTTCATCTTCAAGTCTTTGGTTTCTAGCTTGCATTTTTCTAGCCAGCTTTAATTTGGAAAAGATTATTAAGCTGTCATGATTTATGTAAATGGGATTCCAAAAGGTAAATACCTATCCTCTTCAATGTTATACTCTACTAATTATCAAAATAATAAATCATTAACAATTTTTACTAATTGTGAAAAATATTTTTAAATTTATAAACAAAAGTTTCTCATCACCTCTTCTTCTTGGGCCTGGGCTATAGCGATATTCTCCGCCATTTTCCTTTGAATGGTTAAACTCTGAAATCATAAAACAATACATAATTTGGTTTTAAACATAAAAATATTTCCATTTGAAGATGACCTTATTTATTTTCATGCACAGTGAAATGTGCAATTTTCAATTTGTTTAAATCTCACAGATATCCTTAGGTATTGTATTAAAAAATAATCTTCTTGTCCTTGTTTTGTTAATTAAATTAGAATGTGCTCATGGCATATGTTTTACATTTTTTTAAAAATGCTGAAATCATAACAATAAATTGTAATAAGAACATAATTGGATTTGTTATGTTCAATGAAGCAATCTAACTGTATCTTTTAATGAATATTCTTACATAATTAAAAGCATTGAAATCAGAGCGATTAAGTCTGTTCATTCTAGCTCTGTACGCTATCATAAGCGACTGGTTCTGTTTTTGGGCAATTTCCATTGGTGTTAACACAGGGGTCCTATAATACATTTTTATAATGGATTTTTAAAAAAAACACCATACTATCAATTCTAAAAATAGTTCATTTGACATATTAAAATACAATAAACAGAATAAAACAAATATTTGAAATAATGGATAATTAATTTATTATCTTATTTTTGAAAAAAATGATATTTAAAATGATTCTCTTCATAAATAAGGTCTCAAGGGAAGAGTTTTCAGTTATGACATTTAACAAATGATGTGATGGTTACATTGTTTTCTAAAAAACAAAAAAAAAAGAACATTTACCTCTGCACTGTGAACACATATGGATTGTTTTCTGGTGGTAAAGTGGGCATGATGGTATTTGACTGTCTTGTCGATGGAGTGGTCTGTTGTATTGCAGGGGCAAAGAATGGAGATTGTGGATCTCGTAATGCTGAAATATATTTGGCAAGTTATGAATAAAGAGTTACCATACCAGCTTTGGGTGCTAGATTGTTGATTTATCTTTTTCTTTTAGATACCAATATCAAAAGCCCCTCTTTTATATTTTTTTTCAAATGCAAATAAGGATATCATGTTCATCATTTCTTCCAAAAGATAAATTATTCATTTGCAATGGGTCAGTCAATATTCAATAAGTTTAATTTTAGATATGTAAAAGCAACATTATTTCTTAAGCTCCAGTTCATAATTTGCTAATTTAGCAAATAAATATTTAATTAATAAAATAGTACAAATGTGATAGGTAAAATACAATCTTGTATGCAGTTCATAAAAAAAGATTTTAATTTTATTTCAAGAGTAAAGAAGTAATATATAATTTACACATGTAAGATTGAAAATTTGGATAAAAGCTCATAAAAAGTCGACTTACATCTAGGTGGGACTGATTTCAGAGAAGTTAAATCAGAGCTGTGATAAGAAGTTGATTTGCCGATACACGCAGAAGATGGCTTAATCTTCTGTGTATCTAGGAAAATATTAAAGCAAAATTAAAAACATACATTTTTTATTAAAAAAGTTCATCCTATGGTTACAAATATTATAATTTTATGCCATAATCACTACTAAAAGAGTAATAATACAAATTAACCAATTAAAATTAATCAATAAAACAATTAAACCCAAAATAATATTAATGTTTACATCATTTGGCCTTGTGGCACAATGGTCATGTTGTTGGCACCACAACCAAGAGGCAGAGGGTTTGAATTGATCTGGGCATTTCCCAGTTATTCCAAAAATAATCACGTGGAATGGACTCGTCAGACCAGAAAGGTGCTCGCTGTCCACCTCAGGTCCCCCAGTTGTTGGCACCACAACCAAGAGGCAGAGGGTTTGAATTGATCTGGGTATTTCCCAGTTACTCCAAAATAATCATGTGGAATGGACTTGTCAGACCAGAAAGGCGCAGTTATGGTTGGATAAGGGGGTCCACCTAAGGTCCCCCAGGGGTCTTTAACCCGGCCTGCCAGGCCACCATAAGTGTAACCAGGCAGCAGTGATGAATATGGAACTGGATATTGCTAACAGGCCCATACCTGCCATTGAACTACTAATAACTTAATGTTGGTTAATATAATTCTTCATTTTTCTACAGTTTCTTTAATTGCACCACAAATAATAAATGTGCAGTAAATGTGCAGTGCACATAGGAATTCTTTTTTCATGTTTTTTTTTTTTATCAAACTATAGTCCGACCCTCAACAGTGTATGGAGGAAAGTGAACCGGACTCTTGGGTAAACTCTGAGTAAAAAAAAACTCATGCAGCAAAGTGCAGCCAAATTGCGGTGGCATTAAAAATTAGCTTTTTTAAGCAATCATAGACTTTTTCCTCTTACTAGATTAGTTTTCTAAATAGATGTTAAAAAAATTTAAGGTATGAATTTTCATAGAAATATTTTAGCCAACAGAGAATATTCTTGCTAAGGAGAGATTATAACAAAAAAATGTTACTACAAAACAATCTAAATATTTCATGAAAGCGGCTCCTATAAAAATATTATTTTGAACTGTGTAAGCTTGTCAGTGTTAAATGCTGGGAACGTCTTACCAATTCTTTTCACTAACTCAGCAACTCTGTCTACACACTGCTGCACTAGTTTTACTTGCCGACAGGTCTTGTGGTCTACCACTACATCTCCGCCTGGTACATCACATACAAATTAATAGAGAGTCATTTGTTTTTGTCTTAAACAGTATTAAAATAAACCCATTCTTCTGTAGGATTGAAAAATTATAATCATTATACTGTCATAGATTAATAGTAAAATAAATAAAATCATAAGATTGTTAATTGCAAAATAAATGAAGTGACATACTCTTTTCAGGTACCATAAACTCACCTGCTAATTTCATTGCCAGAACAAGGTTGGTTGCTATCTTGTAAATGCAGCTTACATATTTCTTATAAGCCTCCTGTGAAAGAAAAGTCTAAAATTGTAATTTTCAACAGAAAAATCAAATAATAATTATTATATTATGCTTTATTAGAAACACTGCTAAAACAAAATATCCTGATATGTTATTGATAATAAGAATCTGCGTCCATTTATTGGCAGCCTTAAGATTACTACTTGACCCCAGGTTGGTGAAATAACTAGCAATCAAAAGAACACAAATTAGGGGCCAATCCATCATGGCATCCACTCCTTTATGAGGAAGCTACCTACCGGCATATTCTGGCCAATCCACCAGCAACCGGGGTCATTAAAAATTCAAATTTATTTTAAATATTTAACTAGGTAACATCGATTATGAGTCCAGATGGTGCTTGGCAATAAAAAAGAATTCTTTTTAAGAAGTCTTGATCAACCTTCTTATCTTATGACACACTCAAAATAATACTGGTACCTCAAATTCTGCCACACATGTATCAAGTAGCAATCTAAAATATGCCCTTTAGGTAAGTATCAGCATCCAGTAAAAACAAATTTTTTTCATTAGCCACAATCTTACTTGCAGGTAAAATGTCCACACAAATTTGTTTCACCCTAATTTTTCAATCCATAAAATAAAAATCTTACGACACATTTATGAACCTTTGTGGCAAAATAAGACTAAGAGTGTTATTAAAGTGTACTCCACTTCTTTGACATTGGGTAAAAAATAAGGGGAGATATTTTTTTGCATATTTAATTTTTAGGTAATCTTCTCACCCCGGAAACACCACTTTACATGTAAAGTTACATATAAGGACTCTCCAGAAACCCTAGTAGTTACCAACTGCTCATGTTTTTTTTTTTTTAATATCAATTTTATAACTGGCCAAGAAAAATGTGAAGCATTATCATTAGTTAATTACACTGACCTTATCTTTGCTCTCATTATCTAGTTTTAGAGCCTCCCCAACTTCTTTCATCAATGAGGGAAGTCTTGTTTCCATTATGCTTTTTAAAAAGTTTAATATATTTATAACTTTTTTTCCTTTAGACTTTTTAGACTTGTAAATGAACACACGATATAAACAAGCAAAAATGTGCCAGTTGATCTGAAAAAAGAAAAGAAAAGAAATTTTAACTTTTTAAAAATGTCAATGATCTGAGATGTTATGTATCCTACATAAAATACCAACTGCAGCTGTAAAAACCTCAATAAATAAGAGAGATGCAACAAAGTCATGAATATATAAGGCTGAAACTTATAAAAGGTTAAGAAAAAAAGAACACTGACCATCACATAAAGAAACATTAAACAAAATAAGTTTTAATAACATCAAGTATCAAGATGTACAAAAAAAGAATGAATAAATGAATTTAATAAATATAAAGGCAAACAGTCTTTTTTTAAAATGAAAATTTCATTTGAATTTAATTGAAAAAGTTTCTCCATATCAATGTGAAAAAAAAATTCAGTTGTTACACAATTAACTGTTTTACAATCATACTAGTACCAGTCTGTAAGTGTTAAATACTATCTAATTCAAATTCCCCATTATCAGCATTAGAGAGGCATTGTGAAATAATTTTGAAGTTCATTACATTTTTCAGTACAATTTGGCCAAGATTTAGTTAAACATTTTTGCTTGGAGTTATGCTAGGTTCCTATTTAAATGTATTTTCCAAGTTTGTGACCATGTGGTACAAGGGTGTCTAATTTTTTTTTGGTTTACTTATTAGTGACGATGGAGGAAGGGGGTGTCAAAATAAAAAATTAAAATAGTGAAATGTCATTTATAGATGGCTACATATTTAATCAATCAATTAATAATTAAAACAAGGTTAATCTTTTATAGTGTTCACCACTCACCTATCAAAGATATTATCTTATTATATTCATAATTCCAAGCAAGTGACTAACTCCCTACTTAGTGAAACAAGTTAATTAATTACTAAGACTAAGTACAATAATTTTGCCGATTTTTGAACCCCTCATCATCACAAAATGTTAGACCCCCCTCAAATATTACATCACAAATCTCTGCAACCCCCCACCCCCACAGAATAAAACATTTCCTGTGTCCACTACTGTCCTTTACAAACCCTTAAGAAATTAACCTCCTATGGATATCAAATTACTGTACCTGTGTCAGAAACATTTCACTAGAACAGTGGTTGTTAATCAGGGGTAAACGTACCTCCCCACCCCTGAGGTGCGGAAGACCAGATAATTGTATTTGCTGCCATTGCTAGTTGTTGCAGCTTTTTTTTTTTTTTTAAATAAGTTTCTATGCACTTCGATTAGCAGCAGTAATGTTTTTCTGGTGAATTTATTTTGTGCATTACTTGTATTGGTAATTTATTTCCTGTGTTTATAAAAAGTTAATTAAAGAATTTGCTCTATCCCACATTATGTGGTGGTCCTAATTCTATTGATCCCCCTCTCCACATTTTGACATAAATTCTCTCAACTGTCAATGTCACCACACCCATTTTCTCCTCATCTGTAGTGTCCTATAACTTATCAGAGGCCATTTCTGGGACCTGGCATATCTGTACTGATTCTCTCAGTGATGGTAGTTTTAAAATAAAATAATAATTGTTGTATAAAAGAATAATGTTAAAAACGTCTGTAATTTAGGGTTATTAAGTGTTATTATTTACTTTAATATTCCGCTTTCCATGTGACGTCACATTTCTTAAGCGCCCCCCACCCCCCAATCACACACTGTCATAAAAATGTGACCCCCCCCCATAGACCTGTGATGTCATTTATGGATGGCTCCTAAGGAAATGTCTATCTGTGAGTCACTGGACTGTAGCACCACCAGCAGAAGTGTTCACTGTGTATTTATATAATTTATAATGCCTATATATCATGAGCATGATTAGACTACTAACAATTTTTTTTACCCTTAATTAATTCAATATTAGAGACATCTCCTAACAATGGTTTACCAGTTATTCAATATCTAGAGACCTCTCAGACTCTCTAATAGAGTATAGAGCACCACCGGTTCTCAAAATTGAACTACATTGACTTCATTGAGATTGTACAACAGTGAGTAGCACATAAGAATTTTTATTTTTGATTTCCTATTATCTTTTTCTTGTTTTGTATTGTCTGTTGATGAAGGCATCTAGCCGAAATATCCTTTTAATAACTTTTAAGTCTATTAATAAACATTAAATTGTCTATTATCTATTGAATTGTCCTCTCTATTCATTTCAAGGCTAAACATATGAATCTTAATCTTGTTCCACTATATTTTTCAGTAGGCCTACATTAGAGTATATTTCAGTTTAACCAATTTAATAATTTAAATTTAGGGCAAATAAAGTTGACTTACTAATACTTACATAACTTATATCACTTAGTGCCATCAATAATAATCAAATTCAAATTCATTATACATCATACTCTTATTTATTTTATACAACTTGTCAAATAACTATCTGAAACTGTAAAACTATACTTAGACTAATACACATTTTATATGAACAAAGTATTGAATTAATATTGTCAATTCAACAATATACTTCATTCATTGTTCATAGTCATACTCATACTTCGTATTAACTATGAAATGTCTGTACTGTACTAAGACAGTGTTGTGAAGACATTTATATTTTTAGTGTTTTTTTTTTAGTCATAGTCATATATTGGTGATTTGATAATATTGGTGCTGCGACCCGTAAAATTAAGAATAAAACGTTAAAAAAAACAATGAAAATGAAAACATTTCCTAAATGTATCCCTACTAAACCTAACCTGAACCCTAAATTAATCCCTAACCTGGGTTTTGACCCTTTCCGAACCATGGTTTTTACCCTATCGGAACCAGGGTTTTGCAAAATATGAGGCACCAATAGTAACAATTAGCCCATATATTACTCAATTTATTAAGATAATATTAATAAAAATAACAATAAGCAAATCATGCTTTATTATTATGTATTTTTATATAGGCCTACTAATTTATGAGAATTTCTCTTTTACTCTTTCATTAGTTTTATAAAAAAAACAGTTACAGTACAGTCTTGTCACTCTTGTATGCGTTCCCTCTTCTTCTTCTCATTGAGATGTTTCCATAACAAATTTTGATTCGACTTTACAATTCACTTGTATACGGTAGTATTTCTTGCGTTTCAGAATGGAGCAGCAATAAAATAATTATAACTCCGAAACTGGTCTCGGCCTACTGTTCTCTTAAATGTCTTCTAAACCCATGATTACAATGTTAACTTAAACTAGTTTTCAGAAGAGCTCTCCTTCAAAAAACAACTAAGTTACAATCTGCATCTCATTTCTCATGCTAACAGCTGTCGATTTATTTAGTCATGCCACTCATGCGTTGTATTTTTTCCAATGAGTCATTAGTAATTAAGATCCTCTATTTATCTCTTTGCGGCACTGTGCTGGCGTCACTTTTTGGATTTATATATAACATTAGGCACACATAAATGTTAAGGTTATGACTTTAATGGCTTTAATGGACAGTGTGGAACGCACTTTAGAGATTCGGTGTTTTTTTGTTTTTGCTTCATAACCAGTGCCAGGCGTTGGGTCGATGGGAAATAGTCCACGGCGAGGAGTCCGGTGCCTAAATTAAATCCAGATAGGTTGCGCAAAAAAAAAAAAAAAAAAAGTGTGTGTGTGGTCAGTGTGGGTTTTGGGGGGGGGGGGGTGGTCTCTATGATACGTGTGAATGTAATCTATTATGGTGAAAATAGCTGCTACGGATTGGACAATGGTCGGTTCTCACCTTTGTAACAAAGCTTTAGACTTATAAATAAAGACGTTGATTAAACGCCTTCTTCATCAGACAGTACTATACGAAATAACAAATTATTTGAAATTTAAAAAACTTCATTTTTCTCAGATCAGCTGTAGCTCTCTCAATCTCTGTGTAGAAACAAAGGCGCTTTATATAAACTGAAGCCTAAATTATATTGTTCCACGGGTCCACTAAATATTAATTTAACTTCAAGGGTTGCCTTTGCTAAATCGCTACACTAAACTTTAAAAAAAAAAGTTATATGGACAAATCTAAGATCACTAGGTGGCCCAGGTGGGACCCTATCATACTCGGACATTTTACGACGTCGACGTCCTTCTTGTATGACCCTTATAAAAATAACTTCATTTTCCAGCTCTGTCACTGTAGTGACAATCATTGACTCAATGCTCGCAGTATTTTCAGATATTTGACAAGTCAGCGTGTCTTACTTTTGTTTAAAAAAAACATTTAAAAAAAAATTAAAACAAAGTGGGCCTATGTAAATGTAACTATGTAAAAAAACTTGAAAATGGAAAGCAACAGAACAACGTCGTTATTTTGCGTTACTTTTTCAGGTTTTCAGACCTGATTGATAGTAGTATTCCCACTTATAATATAATTATAACTTATTACCATCTTACTTTTGGTGGTTTTAGCATAATTTTAAAGTCCTAATCTCATGCCGAAATTAGCATTGGGCAGCGGACTCCAGAAAGATACTATATGTTTAAATTTAATGGTCAATAAAGATGTTAAGAGTTGGCTAATCATATTTAAATTTAGTTATTTAGTTTAGCATTGCATTCATTAGAATTAGAGATAGAATGTTTAAAAAAAACACAAAGTCTTCTCTTGTTTGCACCCCTACTAGTAGCTTACAGTAAAAAAATAATTGTGAAAGAAACAAAATCACGGTAAATTCGTATAGATGGTACCGCGTTTTTTTAACATGGCTGCCAACTTGAAGTAAAATTAAGAATAAAACGTTTAAAAATAATGAAAAAGCTTCCTAATTGTATCCCTCACCCTAACTTGAACCCTAAATCTACCCCTCACCCTAAATCTATCCCTAAACCTAACCTAATGAAATGAGGTACCACAGATATCAATTAGCATTATTTGGCTTCAACGAAGCTGAACACTTAGCATAAAAATGCCGACACCGACGGGACTCGTTAAAAAAAAAGAGTAAACTCTCTCACGGTACGGTACTTAAAAGTAGGTCAAATCTTGGCCTACTAACAGAATAGATCCGGAATTTGCCGAGTAGCAACTTTCAATAAAATTTTATGATTTTAAAATAGACAGTTATATTTAGTCTTTAAAAAAAATAAATCTATATAAAAATTAATTGAATTAGAAAGTGATTTCGGTAAAAAAAAAATAATTAAAAATGAGTTAATGTTTACAATAAATCCGGAAATAACCGAATTTCGCGTTGTTCAGGCAAAAAAATAAAAATGGCGTCCGAGGAGGACTCCTCTAATACTATTACCTTGAAAGGGACACCTGTGACAGAACTTAAAGTTACGGATATTAAGAAAGAATTAGATAAACGGGGACTTTCAAAAAGTGGAAGCAAAACACAACTATTAGAGCGTCTTAAAGCCGTATGTATAATCATTAAATTTCATTTCCCATTACTTAAAAAGTCGAACGAAGAAACCCCGATTTTAAATAAAAAATATAATTTAATAGTAGGCAGGGTACCGCTTACTCTTACCTTACGAAAAAAATAGTTGAATAATAGGCCTACATTAATTTTTAAAACCGGAGCAAGAGTACAAGCCTTTAAACTTTATATTTTATTTACGTTAACACCAACCATTATTTTCTATTCTATTAATTGACTAATGAATGTCAATTATTAATTTTTATATTAATAAATATAATATATATTTAATGGCATGGCTAATTAAGAATATCGTACCTCATTTCATTTGGTTAGGTTTAGGGATAGATTTAGGGTTCAGGTTAGGTTTAGTTTAGGGATAGATTTAGGGTTCAGGTTAGGTTTAGGGATACATTTAGTTTTAGGAAATGTTTTCATAATTTTTTAACATTTTATTCTTAATTTTACGGGTCACGCAAATTAAGTTGGCGACCATGGTAAAAAAAACACTGTACGATCTATTCGAATTTACCTTATTAATCATTATAATCATAATGAATTTAAATGAATAAATTTCAATAAACTAGGCTACTAGTCAAAATCACTGAATTAGAATTAAGAGAACTATTGGATTTCGGATTTAGACTCAAACTGAAGAACTCGAACTTGAAACTCCTTGGACTTAATTAGACTTTAATTTAAGACTTTCACTAAAATTAAGTCTTTACTACTTTACTTGACTAAACTTCTAAAGTTCGAGTTTGTATTTTTAGTTTAAATATTTAAAGCTTTAATTTTAATTAGTTAAAATTAGGCATGTAAATTTAATTGTGTATTATTTAATTAAATTAACTCCAGACATGTAAAAGTAAATGTAACTAATAATAGTAATACTAAAACTAAAAGTCTAAATAGTATGGGCATGGGGCTAACTATTTTTATTTGATAGTGTCTTTGATTGAACACCCCCCAAGCTTAATGGCGCACAACCTGTTAATGAGCTCTCCAGCTAAAATGCAGTTAGCGGCAGGGCTAGCAATGTATTCCATGGTATATATTATAATATAGATCATGGAAGTTCTTAAAGTCAACTACCGGCTATATTTCTGTTTTTCAGAAGATTTCAAAATTTAGCTTTATATTTTTGGATATTTTTTTTTCTTTCTCATTTTGTAATTTTGTCTTGAAAAGGGGGAAGGGATCTTCCCTCTAGTGATGGGACAATACCAAAATTTTTAACGATTCCGATTCTACCCAATTATCCCGATTCCCGATACGATTCCGATTCTGATTCCTGGCCATTATTACATATATGTATTACTGTGCCCAGATATTAACATATTTAATTAATATAAAAGTTGAGAATTGATTAGAAAAGTTTATTAACTTGCTATTGAAGCTTTACAATATGCTAGATAACAATGTATTGGAAAGGTTTTATATAAACACATCTATCAATAATTCCATTTTAATAATACAAAGATGTATTATTGAGTTCAAAATAATATAAATAATTCCATTTTAATGAGAAAAACTTCATTCAGTTAAGAATCGTTTTGGTATCGGAATCGGGTCTGAATTATTCAGCTCCGATACCGATTCCCGATGCTTTGGAAAAATCCCGATATTCCGATACGATTCCGATTAATTGTCCCATCACTACTTCCCTCCCCAGAAATGATGTTGAAATGAATGTCCTGTTAAAAGGTGATATTATAGAAATTTAAAGAGCACTTTTTACCATGCGCTCACCTTTTTTTCCGGTGTTCATCTTGGGGTACCGGTATCAGCAAGGATGAGTTTCTCTTTTTATTTCTTTTGAACCTTCTAAGTTGAATTTTAATTTAAAAAAAAACTGAAGGGAAAATTTCATTTTAATTTATTTCATTTTAACTGTATGGATCATCAAATTATGTTTTTATGCGAATAATGCTCAATGAAGAAGGGGAAAGTTATCATTCTCAGTGTTCAGGTCCATTTGTTGGTCAAGTCACTCTAAGTCCTGTTTTGTGATGCCCATTTTTTTTCATTTCTTGGTATGCTAAATGAAATGTTAAAACTGAAGGCTTGTTCAAAAAATGTTTTTTTTTTAAATTGCAAAAATTAAATTATAATAAATTATATAGACCTATTTTTTAATGTAAATAAAACAACAGTTATTATATCAGAAGTACATTAATCATTGGAGGTGTTTCCAATTCACCAATATTTAATTAAATATGGATTATATGAAGGCTATAGACTACAGCTACTAAGTGAAAGATTGGTTAATGTCCATTATTCACTTAGAATTGTAGTCTTAGCCTACCGGTATTAATATAGTTTATATATTCAGCCCTGAATGAGTGGGTGTTATGAGTTTAGCTCCATTCAATATGGATAATCAAGTGTATGAGTACTAAGTTTGGTCTAGATCAGCGGTTCTCAACCTGTGGGTTGCGACCCCTTTGAGGGTCGAACGACCCTTTCTCAGGGGTCACCTAAGACCATCAGAAAACATACTCTACAGTTATGAAGTAGCAACAAAAATAATTTTATGGTTGGGGGTGGCCACAACATGAGGAACTGTATTAAAGGGTCGTGGCATTAGGAAGGTTGAGAACTACTGGTCTAGATCCATTCACCCATGCAGCAGCCTAAATTTTTAAGTCTATAAACTTAACACAGCCACATTTTGGTAATGATAGGGGTAATGGTCATAGTGTGTTTTGTGTTTTCATAATGAACTCGCTAGACACAGCAACAGTAATATTAACGTAGTCACCCTTGTGAAATTTTAGTCAATCTGGGGTCTATCCTTATAGTATGTGTGCACTGAGGGGTGAGGTTGTCAATATTTACTATTTTTGCCTACACTTGCATGGGGTGGGGAGTGGTGGGGATTTTGGCAGAAAGTATGTCTGTTATTCAAAAATTCTACAATATTCATCCTGAAACTCTGAAGTCCAAAATCGGCATATTTATATCTCGAATCATCTAAAATTGTCACACAGTGGTTTTTTTAGCAATTATTGTCATAATATTGCCATGTATTGTCACAAATGAACTTGCTAGATATACTCAGAATAGACTAGTACTAAGTAGTAGAGGTATTACAGTAATATTTAGTTCCCCATATGTCCAATGTGCATGTGACATGTATTTTGTTGTGCTGTGCCAGTTGTTCTAAAATTTTTGTTTCCCGGCACCCTAGCAAATTCAGGTATTTACCAGTCTCTCTGTGTACAATTCTAACAAATACACTTCAAAATAGCGAATACATAAAAAATAAAATAAAGGGTTGGGTAAAAATTAATATTACACAATTGGGTTACTGTTTGCACCAAGACAGCTAGATGTCACATTAGATGGATTAAAAGTGGAAATACAATTCTGAAAATTGTTTAATTTTTCTACATGCCCCTGTGAGCAAGCAGCTGTAACCCATTTAGAAAAAAATAGGTGTGAAGGGGTCGTAAAAAATATGTGTGCAACATGGTGTGGAGGGGTGAAAATTTGACTTTTTTTTAGAGTATCTTTGAAATCCCTTATAAGAACTCACAAAACATCTACGATTTTAATACCTCCTCTTCCTTTCATTTACAGCTTGTGGTTTTATCATATACTTTTAGAGGTTAAATTTTTGGCGCCAGCTTAACTCAATCCCACTAGACATGCGATGCAAGTAGCTATTGTATCCATTATATATACTCTATGTTTCTTTATTTACTATGAATCATGAAGATACCTGTACTTTATTGTAAAATTTTGAGATTATATTGTACGATTTTAGGAGTATGAGGATAAATAGGTCTGTTTAAGAAATAATATACACACCTGAACTGCACTTTTACCATTACTATTATATAGACTTATATACTTAGCCTATCATATAGGAATACTTAACTTACTGTAAAGTATCCAAGTAGTTTAAGGCAAGGCACTGCCAAACTGGAATAACTGATGACAATATAATTTTATTAGGCCTAAGCAGGGCATACATTTTTTAATGTATTTTAGGCCTAACTTAATGAAGACATGCGACCATGAGTAAGTGTGTTGGTAAATTTGCGTTCAGCATGGTACTTATTTCTCGCGGTTGCCATCTTGGTTGCTTTGATGGCAGACATGTCATGGCAACCAACATGTGTAAAATAAGAAAAGTAGTGAAAAAACATGTCTGCTAAAATAAGGAGGGGAAATGGAGAGAATGTGCTGTTTTAGCTACTTGTCGAGAGAAAGGAAAGTTATGAAAAAAATCGTTAAAATTTAAAAACCCTTAATCCTAAAATCTACAACTCTGCCTAACCAGAATGCTATGTCAGAATCCCTAACTCAAGTGTAAATTTATCCCTAATTTTAGTCCCTCCTAACTTGAGCATAAATCTTAAAACCATTTGTTTTTTGTGATACAGTTACTGTACTGTACTGATAAAATTGTAAATTTGAATAGAGAGATTAAAATTATTTTTAAATATTCAAAATAATGAAACCCAACTTACTGTTTTATCGAATACACTTTTACACACTTTATTGCAGGTTCCACTACAAATAAAATCCAAAAGATGTCCGAATAATCAAAATTCATTTTTCAAAATGCACCAGCTAAGTTTTGTTTTAAATATTCCCCACCCAATGAAATATAAATGTACAAAAAAAAAAACCTGGAAAAAATTTCATTGGCATATTAATATTAAATAAAGAAATTTAACTCTAGTAACAATCCACGAATAAATAACGTGGAGAGAATCCTACACAGACACTCAAAATGGTGCGCCGAATGTAAGTTGACGAGTGTATTAACACTAGGCTTACTAAACCTATTATTTTAATTTGGCTATCATATGTATTAAGGCCCTAATTTTTTAAGTACATTTGACACTTCCTCTCTCATTAGTCTCTTCCCCCCACCCCCTTTCCACACCAGGTGTTATATGGTAGTTATACAGTTTATATTTATTTTTGTATACCAGTAACTGCTGAGTATATTATTATTAAGTAAGGAATGGCCTTTAATTATGAAGTTAAAATATGATACAACACACTGCATCTATTAATGGTCCCCAACTATCCTCCATTTTTTAATGAGTTGAAGTTAAGGCTTGGGCTTTTGAACATGTTTGCAGAATGGCACCCCTCTTGATTTCAGAACATTTCCTTCACAATTAAAAATGCAAATAAACCCAAATTTCTTGGTCTTCACATACCCTCTGATGCTGCCTTCCACACCTCAGGGGATTTGGGCATCCCTGGTTTAAACCCTCCGAGTTAAGGCCCATAAGCTATAACTCAGCAAGGCTGTAGTGTAGGTGCTATCAATTTCCTTTGCTAATGACAATTTTGTTTAATAGAACATGGCGGCACACAAGCAGTCAGTATACTTGCACATTAGCAAAGTCAGTTATTTACTACATATTCTGTTGTCTGATCACTTGGAGCAGTGAGCAATAAAGTATATCTCAGACTATCTGTCCTGTGAATTTTAAAGTGTAAGAAATTAATCTGTTTTATGAGGCCTGACAGAGGACTTTTGTTCAGTGTGTTTTTTGTGTAGAGAGAATGCCATCAAGGATAGTAATGATAATAACGATGTTAAACCATAAGATTTCCTTGCTTACCCTAGCTTTTACAATATTATAAGCTTGAAGGAAGAAACAGAAAAATACACTCTTGAAATTGGAAGGCTTCATTAGCAGCTAAAAGAGAAAAAGAAAAAAATGAATAAATATTAAGTGGGGAAAATTGGTAAAAAAAATATTTAGCTCTGTGGGCAGGTGCCTTATCAGAAAAAAGACCAGGGAAATGATATAGTATGATCTAGGCCTGGTGTGAGATGGAACTTACAAATGCTGTGATTTTAAGCTTAAGCATTTTTTAATAAAAAAGATACACTTATACAATAAATAATAAAATATTTTTTTATGGCTGTGGCTTTACAAAATATTGTTAAATATTATATTTTTAATAAAAAAAAACATTGAATCATTTTTAAAATTCAGCTACAAAAATTATTTACTTAATTTCCTTTACTGTAATACAGAAACAGTAACAATGCATGTAAAGAAAAAAAAGATATTAAACTTGATAAATACTTAAATTTAAAAAAAATATTTTAACAAACATTTTTATTTTCCAGCAACTATTATTAGAAAAACTACAACAAGATGCTGCTCAGTCCTCAGGAGATGAGCTTGAAGGTATAAGATGCATAAAAAAACCTATTTAGCATTTTACTCATTGGCATAATTTAATTGTAGATTGTACTAACAACATTTGCTAATACTTCTAAGATGTTAGTTCTTTTTATATTATTTGATTGGTATTAAATGAATTTAAGTAATTTAGATGAACTATAAAACCGTATACTCTTTTATTTCAGGAAAAGTGCCCAATATGGCGGTAAGTTTATAATTTTTTATTAGATCTTTAGAGAAAATAAAGTAAAAAAACTACTACAAAGATTACACAAAAAATGATATTTTAATACCCCCCTTCTTCTTGTTACACCCAAAAAAAATTTTTTGGGGGGGGGAACAATCCCAACCCTCCTCCTTTATGTATTTTAAATATTTCCTTACAGTGGTCACCCCTCACCTCCCCGGCCACCTAACCCGACCCGCCAAGGTGTATGTTGCATAACGCTAAGGTTTTGAAAGTTTAATCTGTTAACGATTTGGCTGTGTAATAAAAATTACATAACAGAGGACTGAGAAAAAGAGTATGCAAAGAAAATAATACTAAAGCTGGTGATAATTTATATTATTAAAAATACAAATTCAAATACAGAAACAGAAAAAAAAAAAGATAAAAAAGTGAAAAGATACACTCCGCAAAAATACAAATATTAATTTACACACACTGCATAACGTCTCATATATTTTCTCTGCTAAGGAAGCAGGCAGTCTGTATACAGGAATTAAATCAGAATGATCTGCAGCTTTAAGTTGAATTCGGTAAATTACTCTTTAGAACTTGTTTTTTATTATCGAACCAATGTGCTAAGTGAAATAATAACAATCATGAACTGCTCATAAGGACTTATTCCCTTGAAAGATTTCCAAGCAAGGCCTTATGACGAGTATGTACTGTAGCTCCCTCCGTAAGTGATATCACGAGAAAAATTAAAAAGACATTGAGCTCAAAACATTTTTATAAATTTCAGTAAAAGACATCAAGAAATGTTAAATACTATTTCCTAAAAACGAAATTTCATAATAACTCTTAAATTTATGTGCAAAATTTACAATGTGGCTTAGAAGCAAATTTAATGTATTAATTTAACCCAATCGTACATAATTATGAAAGTAGCAGATTAAGAATCTCTGTATTCAATCTATGTGGAGGGCAGGGTGGATTTAAAGCATGGGTAAAATAGTATACAAGACTGAATGGAATGCATGAAAGACAGCATGCCTCGTTTGCATGCATATTAGAAGATCAGATGGATTAAACTTGGAAATAATTAAGTTGTAAAAATCATCAGACGTTATTATTGTTCAAATACTCTTTTTTTACACAGCTTCAACAAGATAACAAAGCAGGTCAGAGCGAGTTTGTTCGTCAATACTTGGAGCAGCAGCAAAGAAATTTGGAAATACAAATGGAAGTAAAAAAACAGGTTGAAGGTAGGCTACTAAAATCATATTGCTTTTGTTTATTTATCGTCTTCTTAACTATTTAGTAATTGTACCTTTTTTTATGTTTCACCATACCTTTTTTTCATAAACTATAAAATTAAAAATGAACTGGGAATTATACACACACAAACAACAACAACCCCTCCCCCATTTGGATATGGTCTGGGTAGTCATCTTAACGCATTTCAACCAAAATTGATATCAAATCATATTCATCAGTCAGTACTGTGTTCAAAACTGAGCAGTGAATTTGCAAAGGTGATGGCAACAGTCATGAAACTTATTTATTTTCTGAGAACCTTAGTTATTTATCATAGCAGCATTTTCTCTTTAAAAGTTTCTTAGTTGAGTCACAAGCACACAATGGAGGTTTGTTTTTGCACTGTGATGTAAGTTGGCCTAGAAAAGAACAGAGTTTTTTAGTTTTGCATATTCCGTGAGAAAATGATTAAGTTTCTTACAACTGTGAAGTCAAAGTAGGCTTGAGAGTTTTGGAAAAATTTGCTTAAATGTGGACCGGATATTAACTGTTGCTTTTTTTGGTGGACATTACTGGCTGTTTTAATGAGCTTAATATTTACTGCAAGGTTAAAATAAGGCTCGATTTGAAATCAAGTCATCTGTTGCATTTTAATGCAGTCAGTAATTATGTGACAAAAGAACCACTTGATCAAGTAAGACAAATGTTCCATCTTTGCCTAGAAAATTACAAGAGGAGCGTTCAAGCTTTTTAAAAGATTTTTCAGGACTGTCAGGAATATTCTTTTTTCAGTTGTAGATCCATTTATTGTCATTCCTTTTTTGAATGGTGTTTGGACAGCTGCTTTTGCAGCTACTTTCCCCATACTTAGGAAGCTGATCTTAAGCTTGAAACAGCAGATATCTAGGGAAATGAACATCTGAAGCTTAATGACCAGGATATATCGGTCTTCTGGTGCCACGGAGTTGCTGATGTAGTATCAAACTATCAAGAGACTACCAGTTAAAGTCTTGAAAATGTTTGGATTACAGTGTGATCACAGACAAACAATTGGTAAAAGTCAATATGAGTTGCATTGACTGCATACTCACCAGACTACGGATCATTTTGAGGAGGTCAAACTTATTAGTGCTGACGTGGATACCCGGAAATGCAGAGTATTACACACTGTGACGATACCCAGACCTGGCCAATGAAATAGAACCAATTATATGCATATTTAAAAAAATAATTTTTGGTAAATTTGAAATGTTTAAAAATAATAATATAAAATTGTCAAGGAATTGGTGCAAAACTAAATCTAAGCTAATGAAACTGCAAAGTTTTGAAATGATAACAATTGTTGCCATTATTTATCTCAGTAAGATGGATAACTTTGGTTAAGATCATGACACATTTACCAAATAACTTTGTACAGCAAGTTAATCCTGTGTGAATTAATTTACCCAGTGCACTATTGGTTAGATTTAGTTTTGCACCAATCCCTTTCACCTGAGGCTTTAAAATTAAGTGTAAGTACATATCTAAGTACCATTCAAAAATTGAAAGGACCCCTCCCCCATACCCCAAATTCATCACCTTCTCCTATGTGTGACGTCATTGATAGAAGGCCCCCATAGGGTTGCACCAAGTTTTGTGGAGAATGGTCACTCATTTCTATTTAAACAATTTTATAAAAAGCAGAATTAACAACCACGTATAAGAAGTGGGTATCAAAGTGAAAGTAATGATAATTCTCACTCTCAACAAAAACTTTTAAAAAATAATAGTAATCCTTGCTTGGGACTTACGTTATTGGCCGCTATTTTACTTGCCCTTCCCTATTTCCAACTTTATTTAAAGCTCTTAATAAAATAATTGGCTAAATTAAGGAAATTTTACATGAAGTAACATCAGTTATTTAGTTGAGGGTGCTAGCATGTATCTTGTGTGTGTGTAAATGGTGAAAAGGTCGCTTCCTTCTAAAAAGTCTGGAACCCCTACCTTTATGGTATAACTGATAACTAATTTTAAAGCCTTACCCAGTGAACAATAAACAATTGATACATGGCATGCATACTTTTGTTTTGTCCTGAAAAGTAAACGTAATTAATATATTAAATATATTTATGTGTGAAAATTAAGAAACATTTTTAGGATAGCCTTCTACGGCTATACCTAACTATGCACCCCCAGCCGCCAAGGGTCATACCTAAATAAAACAATAGTCACTGTCAATAAAAAGTTGTTATAGAGACCATATCACAAGGGAAAGAAAGGATTCATCAAGCAATTGGGCAGTAGGATGACCTCCTGGTGTCTGTAAAAAAGCGCAAACTTGAGTTGTATGGCCACGTGACAAGAAAACAAGGGCTCGCCAAAGAAATCATGCAGGGCACAACTAGAGGAGGGAGAAGAAGAGGAAGACAGAGAAAAAGATGGGAAGATAACATCAAAGAGTGGACGGGATTAAAACTAGGCGATGCTATGCGTAGTGCAGAAGATCGAGAGGAATGGAGGATAGTTTTCATGTCATCTGTGGCGCCCCTAGGGTCCATAGACTAAGGGACA
Organism: Omphiscola glabra; assembly: GCA_964017045.1. Taxonomy (NCBI): domain Eukaryota; kingdom Metazoa; phylum Mollusca; class Gastropoda; family Lymnaeidae; genus Omphiscola; species Omphiscola glabra. The sequence goes on from OZ024800.1 coordinate 15,230,846, forward strand.
TGATGATGATGAAATTGTTGAAGCTAAACTGCGCATGACGGAATTTTGTGGATAACTCGAAAGTTATATTTTAAATAGTTGTTTAATCCCAACGTCTCCATTCTGGTACCCGGGTACGAATAGCCACTTCGAAAAAAGAATTCCATACAATTGAATATGATGAGTATGGGGAACTTTGAATGAGACTGAGACAACAGTCAAGCTTCAATTTTATTATCCCCTTTATTTTAACCTTGTACAATGGTGTCGCAGATTTCCTCCATCTATATTTATAATCATATATATATATATAAAAGTGAAAATTTGTTTGTGGGTTTGTTTGTCTGTTCCACAAAGGCTTTTACACGGATTGATGGATCTTGACCAAACTTGGCACATATATCCATCGTTATCCAGAAGGAACTCTTAAGGGGTCGAGAACTTTTAATAACATTTCGTGTGGGGCCGGGGGCCCAGAATTCGTTTTTTTCTTATATGAGCTATATAAAACAATTACAAACAAATACTCCTATGTGAATGGATGGATATCGATCAAACTTAGTACACGTACACTTGATTATCCATACTCAAATACCGAAGGGTACTGAACTCATAATATCCATTCTTCTGGGGCCGGGGGCCCCATTTCATTTTTCCTTATATGAGCTATATAAATAGCGATAAGCTTAATACGCCTACATGAATGGATGGATCTTGACCAAACTTAGTAAAAATACACTTGATTATCCATACTCAAATACAAAAGGGTACCGAACTCATAATATCCATTCCTCTGGGGCCGGGGGCCCCATTTCATTTTTCCTTATATGAGCTATATAAATAGCGATAGGCTTAATACTTACTACATGAGTTGATGGATTTTGACCGAACTTAGTTCACATACACTTAATTATCCATACTCAAATACTAAAGGGTACCGAATTCATAATATCCATTCCTCTGGGGCCGGGGGCCCCATTTAATTTTTCCTTATATAAGCTATTAATAGACTTAGACAACACTATAGGTTCTATGTGAATTGATGGATATAGGCTTAGCTTTGTTGCAATACACTTCTTAGTCCATATGGAAATAACGGTGGATGTAAAACTAATAATATCCAATCTAGAATTTTCCAGAAAGTTCGATAACTTTAAAACGCTATATTTATGGCATTATTCAATATATTTTAATGGGACAAATTTAAAATTGTAACTTCATAACTTACCTGAATGATTATTATAGGGCACCCATCTCAGGAAAAACTAATTCGGTACAATTATGGAATGGGCCCCCGGGGCCCCTCTTTTAACTTAAATGTACTATAGTTATAGAAATTCATTTAGTCGTATAATTTTTCGTATTCGAAGAATAATTATTACTAATAAAAGACTGTTTTTACACAGTTCGGGGAGGATAATAAATTTAATCTAGAATGTTCCAGAAAGTTCTATAGGTCAATAGGCTTAGATAAAACTTTAGTTTTTTTTGTGAATTGATGGATATAGGCCTAACGTGGTAGCAATACACTGCACTGTCCGTATTGAGATATTAGTGGATATAAAACTAATAATATCCAATCTAGAATTTTCCAGAAAGTTCGATATCTTTAAAAAGCAAATTCTATGTCACGACAAAATCAGGAAATGGGATAACATTGGAAAGGTAGGTCTCTAGATGGAACAGGATTTCTCAGAGAACAGTATCCTAACGGGATATGGAGGCCCCCGGGATAGGGGTCCTAATGCAATCCCGGGCCACGCCGGGTATATTGGCTAGTATATATATAAAAGTGAAAATTTGTTTGTTTGTTTGTGGGTTTGTCTGTTCCACAAAGGCTTTTACACGGATTGATGTATCTTGACCAAACTTGGCACATATATCCATCATTATCCAGAAGGAACTCTTAAGGGGTTGAGAACTTTCAATAACATTTCGTGTGGGGCCGGGGGCCCCGAATTCGTTTTTTTCTTATATGAGCTATATAAAAAAATTACAAACAAATACTCCTACATGAATGGATGGACATCGATCAAACTTTGTACATGTACACTTGATTATCCATATTCAAATACCGAAGGGTACTGAACTCATAATATCCATTCATTTTTCCTTATATGGGCTACATAAATATCGATAGGCTTAATACTTACTACATGAGTGGATGGATCTTGACTGAACTTAGTTCACATACACTTGATTATCCATACTCAAATACTAAAGGGTACCAAACTCATAATATCCATTCCTGGGGGGCCGGGGGCCCCATTTCATTTTTCCTTATATGAGCTATATAAATATTAGTAAGCTTCGACGACACTATAGGTTTTATGTGAATTGATGGATATAGGCCTAGGGTGGTAGCAATGCACTTCACTGTCCGTACTGAAATATCGGTGGATTTAAAACTAATGATATCCAATCTAGAATTTTCTAGAAAGTTCGATAACTTTAAAACGCTATATTTATGGCATTATTCAATAGATTTTAATGGGACAAATTTAAAATTTTAACTTCATAACTTACATGAATGATTTTTATAGGGCCCCTTTTCAGGCAAAACTAATTTGGTAAAATTATGCAATGGGCCCCCGGGGCCCCCTCTTTTAGCCTTAATGTATTATATCTATAACAACGCATTTAGTTGTATAATGTTTCGTATTCGAAGAATAATTACTTAGAAAAGACAGTTTTTAAACAGTTCGAGGACGATAATACATTTAATCTAGAATGTTCCAGAAAGTTCTATAGGTCTATATGCTTAATACTCCTACATGGATGGATGGATCTTGACCAAATTTGTCACATATATCCATCATTATCCAGAAGGAAATCTTAAGGGGTTATGAACTTTTAATTACATTTCGTGTGGGGCCGGGGGCCCCGAAAACCCTTTTTTTTCTTTTATGAGCTATGTAAATAAAATGACCGACAAATGCTCCTGCATGAATATATTGATCTTGACCAAAATTAGTACACATACACTTGATTATCCATTTATAAATACCGAAGGGTACTGAACTCATAATAGCCATTCTTCTGGGGCCGGGGGCCCCATTTCCTTTTTCTTATTTAAGCTATATAAATATCAATAGGCTTAGACAACACTATAGATTCTATGTGAATTGATGGATATAGGCCAAGGGTGGTAGCAATACACTGCACTGTCCGTACAAAAATATCGGTTGATGCAAAACTAATAATATATAATCTAGAATGTTCCAGAAAGTTCGATATCTTTAAAAAGCTACATCTATGTCACGATCAAATCGGGATCCTATATGGAAATGGGATAACATTGGAAAGGTAGGCCCCTAGATGTAACGGGATTCCATAAAGAACAGTATACTAACGGGATCTGTAGGTCACCGGGATAGGGGTCCTAATGCAATCCCGGGCCACGCCGGGTATATCGGCTAGTATATATATAAAAGTGAAAATTTGTTTGTGGGTCTGTTCCACAAAGGCTTTTACACGGATTGATGGATCTTGACCAAACTTGGCACATGTATCCATCATTATCCAGAAGGAACTCTTAAGGGGTTGAGAACTTTTAATTACATTTCGTGTGGGGCCGGGGGCCCCGAATTCGTTTTTTCCTTATATGAGCTATATAAAAAATATTCAAACAAATACTCCTACGTGAATGGATGGATATCGATAAAACTTAGTACACGTACACTTGATTATCCATATTCAAATACCGAAGGGTACTGAACTCATAATATCCATTCTCCTGGGGCCGGGGGCCCCATTTCATTTTTCCTTATATGAGCTATATAAATAGCGATAAGCTTAATACTCCTATATGAATGGATGGATCTTGACCAAACTTAGTACACATACACTTGATTATCCATACTCAAATTCAAAAGTGTACTGAACTCATAATGTCCATTCCTCTGGGGGCCCCCATTTTATTTTTCCTTATATAAGCTATATAAATATTAATAGGCTTAGACAACACTATAGGTTCTATGTGAATTGATGGATATAGGCTTAGCTTTGTTGCAATACACTTCTTAGTCCATATGGAAATAACGGTGGATGTAAAACTAATAGTATCCAATCTAGAATTTTCCAGAAAGTTCGATAACTTTAAAACGCTATATCTATGGCATTATTCAATAGATATTAATGGGACAAATTTAAAATTGTAACTTCATAACTTACCTGAATGATTATTATAGGGCCCCATCTCAGGAAAAACTAATTCGGTACAATTATGGAATGGGCCCCCGGGGCCCCTCTTTTAACTTAAATGTTTTATAGTTATAGAAATTCATTTAGTCGTATAATTTAAAAGTGAAAATTTGTGGGTTTGTCTGTTCCACAAAGGCTTTCACACGGATTGATGGATCTTGACCAAACTTGACACATATATCCATCATTATCCAGAAGGAACTCTTAAGGGGTTGAGAACTTTTAAGAACATTTCGTGTGGGGCCGGGGGCCCCGAATTCGTTTTTTTCTTATATGAGCTATATAAAAAAATTACAAACAAATACTCCTACGTGAATGGATGGATATAGATCAAACTTAGTACACGTACACTTGATTATCCATATTCAAGTACCGACGGGTACTGAACTCATAATATCCATTCTTCTGGGGCCGGGGGCCCCATTTCATTTTTCATTATATGAGCTATATAAATATCGATAGGATTAGACAACACTATAGTTTCTATGTCAATTGATGGATATAGGCCTAGGGTGGTAGCAATGCACTTCACTGTCCGTACAGAAATATCGGTGGATGTAAAACTAATAATATCAAATCTAGAATTTTCCAGAAAGTTCGATATTCTTAAAATGCTATATCTTTGGCATTATTCAATAGATTTTATCGGGAAATGGGATAACATTAGATAATTAGAAAGCAGGGTCCTTAGATGGAACGGGATCCTACAGAGAACAGTATCCTAATGGGATCTGTAGGCCACCGGGATCGGGGTCCTAATGCAATCCCGGGCCACGCCGGGTATATCGGCTAGTATTATAATAAAATAGTGAATCGTTATTACTATTTGCACTCACAATGTGTAAAGAAAAATAAATCAATAATTATGTCAAATTATGTATTAAAAGAAAATAATGTGCTCCAAAGTTTATGACAAATGGTTATTTTAATTTCTTTAGTAGAACTTGATGTAAAACAATTTAGTATCTTGATTTTATTTAACGGAGTTTCCAAATAATGAAAGCGAGATGCGATAATCATCGAATTGACAAGTCAAACTAAATGGAAATGGTTTTACAATTTAATTAATTACACTAATATTAGCATTAAGTATTTGAATTACTTATAAGTTAAAATTGTGAACGGGACATTTATAGTAAGTTATAATAATATTTTTCTATAATATCTCACACAAAAATGTTGTTAAAAATATTAAATAGAAAAAAAACCCTCCATTTATTCAGAAGAAAGAAAGAGAAAATCGGCCGACGAGTCATCGGCGGATGAATCAAATGCTCATGAAGCAAATATACCAGCTGGCAGTCGAGCATCAAATGACCCGGATGTAACGTCACCGAAAAAGTTCAAGGACGAAGCTAGTAACGCACCTGCGAAGTCTAAAGAAGTATCGAAAATGCCGAGACCGGCGAGAAAAAGCAGCCGACATGCACCAAAAAGTAAGTAATAAACAAATAAATAGTTTAAATATGATTCCTCCTTCATTTGTTAAGCAAGTTAAAATCAAATAAGTTTTATATTTTCGTTTGTATACTAGTACAATGTAAAAGTATAGTAACATCGCATCGCTAATTTATAACAACAATGGATTGTATTTGTTGAGTATGATTAGTCGGTAATCCCTTATTTTGACGCAAATTATTATTTCGAGAAAAATAAATTTTAAAATTCATTTTTACCTCATGGAATTTCATTAAAAGTATTTTTAAAATTAAAGTACCATCTTTTTGTTGGAATACAACAACAATTTAACACATTTTACGAGATCAAAAGAAGTACATTTTCATGAATCTTTTGTCTTTCACGGCGCCATTGTGGTAAAATGTGGAGAACTCTTCTGTCCTTAAAGATACCTTATAAAATTTGCCCAATTGGATGTATCTAGATTAAAATAAATATGTTGTATTTATTTTATTACTTTAATTATGTCTAGGTGTCCGATATCTCTTTCTAAACAAGTGTTGGGCTAACAATTTTAAATATTAAGTTCTCACATATTTTAGGTATCTTTTATCGGTTTACTACTGTGAAATAAAGGTCTTGTTTCACTAATAAAATTGGATATTCAGATAAATAATATGTGGTTTTTCAATTAATTCACACATTTCTTTACAATAAATAGGACGTTTATTCTTATTTTATGTGGACATGGGAATCATAGAATAGAATTAGGATTAGGGGGCCTACAACATGAAGTGGGATAGAACGAAAATGGTTGACCGCGGGGGGGGGGGGGGGGGGGGGGATATCTTAGTAAATGCTCTCAAAACGGAGGATTTCTGATCTAATAATAAGGTAACCTAATTGCCGACGAACAACCTGGAAATTTAAATAAAACCGCATTTTGATTGGTAACATGGGTGGAAAATGAACGTGTCATCTGTAATCGTTTTATGGATATTCGGTTAGACACAGCAGTGTATGCTCTGTAAGCAGTGTATGCTCTGTAAGCAGTGTCTGCTCTGTATATACGCAATTTTTCAACTTTTTGTCACCCCCTGAGATGGTGTCACCCGGTGCGGTCCGCAGCCTCCTAGCTACGCCACTGAATACTATTTTCTGGTCTTCCATACCTCAGGGCTGGGGAGGTACTTTTACCTCTGGTTAAGAACCACTGTTATAGTGAAATGTTTCTGACACGGGTGCAGTAATTTGATATCTACGGGAGGTGAATTTCTTTAAAGTGTAATGCAGCGGTTCTCAACCTGTGTGTCGCGACCCCTCTGGGGGTCGAACTACCCTTTCCCAGGGGTCACGTAAGACCATCGGAAAACACACATACCCTACAGTTATGAAGTAGCAACGAAAATAATTTTGTGGCCGGGGGTCGCCACAACATGAGAAAATATATTAAAGGGTCGCAGCATTAGAAAGGTTGAGAAGCACTGGTGTAATGGGACCCGGGTCCGAATGGCGGCGGTGCGTGTCTGGGTCCATTTTGACTAAATTTAAATACTATTCGGATGTCATTTGTGGTAGTTTATTTTAGTTAAACTGAAGAATTAAGTTTACAAACGTATAGTCCATTCCATTATCTTTCATTTGATACCTCATTTTGTCTTACAAATCCATCGAAAATATTTTAAATAGTTTTTTTTAATCCCAACCTCTCACTTCTGGTACCCGAGTGCGAATAGCCGCTTCGTTCTTTAAAAGGTCATTAGTGGACACAGTGACTTTTTATAGCGGGGTGCAGAGATTTGTGACGTTATATTTGAGGGTGGGGGCTAACTTTTTGGGACGATTTGTGATGATGGGGGAGGGGGTCAAAAATTTGAGTGACGTCATTTATGGATGGCCCTTATGTGTATCATGGAAAATTATAGAAATATTGAAAGCAATAACAATCCGATAGGAGATTTAAGTATAAAGTATACAACAACGACGTCGGCAAAAGTCCTCTTCAGCTACCGGTAACACAAGGACTAAATGGTACAAAACAAATCAATTAAAAAGATCTTACCTTTTATGCTCTGAGAAGTCCAAGAAAAAAAAACTGAACTGTTTAAAATGCTTTAAACAGGATATCGTCCTTTTAACACAATCAAAAGCTCGTTGAACACCTTAAACTTTGTGATATTGCAACGGAACTGAAACTCCTTTAAATATGATGGAAACAATGTCTCACTTGTTCCATATTGTCTTTTCAGTTTACGTTTGGCGCGCATCCACAGATTTTCTATGTTTTGTGTGTGCACTTCTGGATCGTTGGGATCAACAAAATTTCTTTCATGCACCACAACGGAATGCATGAATATCCCATGGGACAATTGCCCTATGTTTCTATAGCCTGCCCATCCATCTGTTATTATGTGTGTCCCTGGCAAAACCTGTTGGACGATAATGTTTTCCAGGGTTCCAGCTGTTCTGTCTGGAACTTCCACTAGGAAGCATTTTCCAGTGGACCTTTCTATTCCACCAAAAACCCAGTGGCCTTGACGCCACGCTCCTCTGTGGTATTTCCTATGAAAATATTTGGATTCATCAAGCTCAACCACCATGGGCTCCCCATTATCATCAAAGCCACCAATCTGAGTTGCATGCTGGTTCAGATATATCCCTATATCCTCTCGAATAAAATTAAACCAGTCAATCACCGTGTTTTGGTTCTGTATTTGTGACTCATGCTTTGTAGCATCTTGAGGAAAATCATTGGCGAAACAGTACATGAGAATGACTAGTTTAGATAATGGTAGATGGCTCCTGGTAAAAAATGAGCCATCTCGTATACTTTTCCTCAAACCACAAATTGAACACTTCCATATCTGTTTATCAATCCCTTGATTGTAGGTAGCCAGCTTACAAGCCACATTGCAATTGTTGCATTCCATTTTGTTCTTTAAAAGGGAGCGCCTTGCTAGAAATTCCATTGTTGTATTAACATTATTTGTTGCTTCACATAGTGTGCGCATAAACCAAATCTCAGTCCGAACTGCTGCATCATTTAAAATTTCCGTTGGATCAACAATTTGAATTCGGGTTAACCTTGGTCGTCCTGCCATTTTCAACGAAGTGATCCCACTACCATTAATACCTCAAAATGAGTCCGTCTTATTATATAAAATCACCAGCCCTCACCCTCATTTTACTTAACGCAAATCAGTCAACTTAAGCTCATTGGCATAC